>JAKSZU010000026.1:20426486-23134464 GCA_026018925.1 Tupaia tana | reverse complement strand
AGGCACCTTTTCCATCATACTGATTTGAAAACATCAGTGCTGGGTAAATTGGACCCTGAGGTTCATTTATTGGATCTTTGGGATGCAGGACAAGTAGTTTGTGCTGTTAAAATAGCCCAGGGTCGCGCTCCATAGAGAGGACGGGCAGTGTGGACAGCGCCAGGAGGACTCGTGTGTGCCCTCTGACTCTCGGTCTGCATCTGAACAAGGTTTTGGAGTTCTGACCTTCGGAGCTGGTCCCCACCTCATGCCTCTACGTACCTTTCCTCACTGCACCTTTCAGGCCTCACTTGTAAGTCGTGGGACAGAAAAGTGAATCTCAGGGACTCTCTCCACTCTCTGAACCTGTTCTCGGAAAGTGCTAAACAGAGCCTCATTTCCCTGTCTGCAGAGTGCTTCTGTCTACAAGTTTGTTTTTAAGTTTTTGCCACAGGGTGCATGTGCTAGCCAGAGAGAGATACAGAGAGACAGCGAGGGGGAAAGTGGGAAATCACCCCCCTGGAGGGGTGGCTACTCCTCCATCCTCCTCTGGGGATTGGGGACACGCACGCACTGCACCCAGCATAATTTTCAAGTCACCTGGTGCAGGACTCAAACTACGCTTGGCCATGTGGGAGTCCAGCCACCTGCTGGGCCTCGGTATACAATTTAAGACTATTCATATGAGGGAAACAGCCGGACTGGTCTGTGGTGGGGTGCTGCCGGGGGGTAGGAGGCTCCCTGGGGAGGAGGGAGGCTCGTGGCCCTCTGCACCCTCTGCTGGGCCTGGGGCAGTGCCGTGGCCACCCTCTGCCTGTGCGGCTCGTCTGCCAGGGACAGTGCTGCTAGTCCCCAAGTCCAGGGGTCGTTAGGGACTGAGTGAGTACGAGACAGTAAGCCCTCAGTGCGTGGCTATGATGTTATGGATAGAGTAGCATTAGTGTCACTGCTGGTGGTGGTAGGAGGTGTCGGTGTGGGCGCTACTGGTAAGTTCATGGTAGTGATGTGGGTGTTGGTGTTGCTGTTAGCAGTGGGGTTCATGTTAGTGATGCTGGTGTCGGTGTCAGCATTAGTGGTGGGGTTCATGGTAGTGATGTGTGGGTGTTGGTGTTAGTGGTGGAGTTCATGTTGGTGATGTGTGAGTGTTGGTGTTAGTGGTGGGGTTCATGTTGGTGATGTGTGAGTGTTGGTGTTAGCGGTGGGGTTTATGGTAGTGATGTGTGGGTGACAGCGTCTGCATTACCCCAGAGTCTGTGCTGGTGCTGATGTGGGTGTCGGCGTTAGCGGTGGGGTCCATGTTGGTGGTGTGGGTGTCAGCATCCCGCATTACCCCAGAGTCTGTGTGGGTGCTGGTGTGGGTGTTGGTGTTGGTGTGTGTGTCACTGGCGATGCCATCCGTGCTAGTCTTGGCGTTGCACCGTGACCCTGCTGCTGCTCTGTTGGTGTTTGTCCTCTCCGGCTGTGGCCACCTGTCTGTCGCAGCTGGCACGTCTGTGTAACTGGGAAGAGGTGTGTCCATTTCAGTGAAGAGCATCCAGCATCGTGGTGTGAGTGGGGAGCAGGGCATATGGCCATGACCGGCTGGTCAGGCTCCTCTGCGCCCCAGTGCGCCATCAAGAAAGTCCTGGGGGCCTAGCAGGTGGTGGACGGTTATGTTCCTGGACTCCTATGTATTCAACCGCGATTCGAGTCCCGGACCCGGCAACTTAAAACTTGTGCCTGGGGTGCATGTGCCTGTGTGCCCAAAAATCCCAAGAGGAGAATGGAGAAGGAACTGTGGCGTATCCATCCCTCCAGGGGGGTGATTTCTCACTTTCTGTGTGTGATTTCATGCAACCCTATCACAAAAATCTGTTTAAAAAATAAGTGCTCAGCCCAATTGGCCAGTCTGCAGAGAGAACGTGGGAGGCGGGAGCTAGTGGGACAGCCAGGACCTGCGCCCACTGCCAGGCGCTCGGTCTCTGGGGGAAGCAGGTAAGCGTTTCCAACACTCGCGCGTGTGGGTCCTTCCCAGGACTCGGCATTGGATGTCGGGGCTGGGCCCAGCCTCTTCCTTAATAGACCTTGTCTCTGGAGAGTCAGTTAAGTATGCACCGCAGCCTGGTGCCCGGCTTGTTGCTGTCTGAGGTACAGTCATAAAATATGCAACAGAAGATATTGTTTGCCTTCTGAGCAAACAATTCAAGCTCTAAATTATTAAGCCTGAGGCTAAGATGGAGAGACATTTTTAGCGGTTCATCTTGTCTCCTTACCCGCTCATCAGAACGTAGGAGTCTTGCTTGTGTTTCCTGCTAATGTTCGCTGCATAAAGGAAGAAGAGGGTGGTGGCGTTGTCCTCGTAGCAGTCACCAGACAGTCAGACGGCAGTGACCAGGGCAGTTGGTCGTAGGAGGTAAATGCAGTTTCTTCTCAGGTCACTGGGGGTAACTGGGATGCAGACTGTTGTTCCCTAATGGCCTCGTAAGCCCGTAATCTGGTGAGCTAAATCATCACTTTAATAATTAAAAACACTCCCTGGAATGGGGGGACGGATGTATTATAAAGCATCTGAGATGGACAGACCCGTCTCGGACTGTGCTGGGAAACGTGCATTCTCTTGTGGAGGGCTGATGGGCTCGAATTAGGAAACCTCCTCCTTTATATCCTCCAAAGTTCCTAAAGAGCATGTTACCTTATGAAATGGAAGCACACGGAGACCAGCAGATGGCGTAGTGGTCATGTCGCTGGAGTCCCACATGGCTGACTGCAGTTCGAATCCTGGACCCGGCAGCTTCAAACTCATGCTGGGCATTTGCGTGTGTACCCAAAATCCCAAGAAGAGAATGGAAGAGGGGATTGCGGCAGGGCCATCCTCCCTGGGGGGTGCTTTCTTGCCTTCTGTCTTTCTGGTGAGCCCACGCGCCCTATAGAAAAAATCTCTTTAAAAAAAGGAAGATATGCCCGTGCCGTATAAATGGTGGAGAATACGAACGACTTCACTCGTGCCTCTCCCTGACATCCCCGTGAGAGGCCCAGAGACTGGAGAAGCAGTTCCCGTCAGGAGGCTGGGCTGGCTGGGGGTCAGCGCCCCTGACCGGGTCCACGGGATGCGGCCATGACCGCACTGAGCAGCCAGGGCCACGCTCGTGAGGAGGAGGACATGAGCTGGCCCTTTTCCCTCCTGTAATAACTGCGGTTTGGGCGCAAACTCTCTTGGGCATCTTCACCTACGGCAAGTAGAGCTAACCGGGCAAGGTGCCGTCATTCCGTGCATTTTCCCAGAGCCCGAGGGGTCACTGAGTGTGGGGTCTCTGAGTGTGGGGTCTCTGAGTGTGGGGTCTCTGAGTGCGGGGTCACTGGGTGCGAGTGTGGGGTCACTGAGTGTGGGGCCTCTGTCTGGAGAGAAGATGAAATTGTGGTCTGAACCCCAGGGGGTTCTGCTGAACTTCCTGTTCTTGAAGATTTACCTCCCAGAGCTTTGCAGAGCCCTTCTATTGAGATGCAAACTGCCATGGGCTGTGTTTTATTTATTATAACTGTGTTTTGTTTTAGTTCACTCTTATTTTTTTGAGAGAGAGCGATTTTTGCTGTAGGGTAGTGCACTCCCCGGAGAGACAGAGAAACACAGAAAGTGTGAAATTACCCCCCAGGAGGGACGGCCACACGGCAATCTCTTCTCCTCTGCCCCCCTCTCGAGATTTTGGACACGCACGCACAGCTCCTGGTGTGAGCTCCACGCGGCGGGGTCTGGGACCTGACCGGTGACCGTGTGGGACTCCAGCACCTTACCCACAATTCACTTGCCAGGTTTCAGTAAGCTCCTCTAGGTCGCAGTAGTGGACAGGCAGCTGGACGCCGCACTGCCACCTCCTGTGTGTCAGGCGGTGCTGTTACGATGTCCCTGGACGCGGTCAGCGGGCCCTCTGCTGGTCTTGCTCAAGTGCATACTGCACAAGCCTCGGCGCGTGCTCTCGAGTCTCTTCTCTGCGTCTTACCTATTTTTGCAGTTTAGTCCTCAGCTCAGCAAGAATCTCCTACACAGTAAGAGTCTGTGGTTTTCAGAAGTCACAGCTGCTGGGCGGCCAGGCCCGCGCCACCCCAGGGCTCCTCAGTTTGGCGGCATCTCAGAACTACCCAGGAATAGACTGGACCCGCCCAGATCCAATGACACAGAGTCTCTAAGAGGCAGGACCCCACCTTTTGTGTTTTCTCAAGGTTCCCTTGTGAGTCTGATTAGCAGGGAAGTGGCCTGGGCTGGCCTCACGCTCTTCTCCCCTGCGGGCTCAGACCCACACGGCCCAGGGACCCTTGCATGGGGCTTTCTGGGTGTGCTCTTGGCTCCTCTAGGCAGATGTAAGGATGGAAATCTGGATCTCTAAGAGCGAGGCAGCCTCGGCACCTGCAGGTGCTGGTGTAGACCGCAGCAGACAGCTCTGCCTGGGGCAGGCCCTCTGGGGAGTCCAGGACTGCCTGGGACTGGGCGTTATCCTAGAGCTGGAAGCTTGGCCCAGGCCTCCCCAGTAGGCACCCTGACAGTCGGCACGCTGGCAACAACCTGCAGCAGACAGGGAAGTCCATCTGGGACGGAGCCCAGTGCGACAGAAAGCACAGAGAGGAGGTAGCAGACTCAGCAGCAGCTCTGGGAGAGAGCAGACCACGCAGCACCCAGAAGGGGGACCAGCTTCTCCTGTCTTTGGGCACTTGGTGCTCAGGAGGGTGGACGGGCATTGAAGTCTGTCTTCACCCAAACTCCCATTTCTTTACTTTTTCAAAAACCTACGTCTTCATAAGAGAGGGCTGTTTTCTGATTCCCTTCCACACAGACAAACACGCTATACCACCCTGTGGAAACTAAGCTGTGGTGATCCTCCTTACCTGCTATAAAAGTGAGCTGTACGCTCATGGAAAACGAGTGATTTCTAGTTATTAGCACTTCTTAGTGTGAATAATTAGGGTTTCCTTCTCTTTTTGGCTGGTTCTGGTGAATCAATATTTTCCTTTACACTTGAGATTTAGGACTTTAGGTCGTCCTTTATCAAATGGTCAAGATTCCGCATGGGATGGGCCCCCCTTTTCCCCTTCACAAATCACCTCACCTGGAAGCCACCCTGCTGGAGGGCTTTCAGGTCTCACGTCATCTTTCAATGTGACGGACAACTAACGATTACTGTTTTTCTAGAGCAAGTCTCTAAGCTTTAAGTATTGCCTAGAGACGTTTTTCCAGCGATGATTATAGTAATACTTGGTAATTGAATGTCCCTTGTCAACTTAATGGACTGGAAGAAATTTAAGTGCTCAAAAACGGTGATCAGATGTTCTAATCTTGATTAAAATGGCTATGGCTTGAAAGGTGGTAAATTTCACAGAAAGAACCTTGTAAACCAACTCTGGAGTTTATGTTCTGTTAGATAGAGGTGGGAGAATTTGATATTTAAATGAACTGCAGAATTTAAGCTAGTTTTTGGTAGCAGAATGGAAAGTTCTGTTGCTACTGGAATGTAATAGACCTTCTCAATACTCACACCATCGACTACTGCTCCAAGAATGCAGTGATTTTAAGAGTGTCGATTCTGGCCAGCAGTTAAGCTCCTGGGTGACAATCAGAAGAAATGAGGTAATTATGTTACCGAAGAAAACGAGAATGTTCGTAGAACATAGTCCAAATTGGCGAGCAGCTCAAGTGCTCGTCGGCAGCAGGCTGAGCGAATCGTTTCGGAGCACTGACACAGCGGTGTACTACACAGCAGCGAGACCTGACGATTCCCGGTCGCTTCGGCGATGGCTCGTGGAATGAAGGCCTTAAACACAGGAGGGGGCACTGTATGTGATTCCACTCACGAAAGGTCCCTGCGTGGGCCAGGCGAATTGATTCATCTAGAGGGACGAGGGCAGTGACAGGGTCTGCAGAAATAGTAGCTGACATGGTTGATTCTAAGCATGACTCTGGGGGACCAGGCCCGGAGAGGCCTCTCAGCTTCAGTGTAAACACCGTGAGGTCACGGGGCTTCCCCCAGCTTCTGTGGCTAAGTGCTTTTCTTCATGGCAAGAACAGGAGACAGAGACAAAGCTGCGAGTCAGTGTACGGAGTCTTCCTCTTGGCCTGGCCCAAAAATGCAGGACGTCGGGGCTTGAAGGTTATGGGTGAGTTTAGAAGTTCTTGGGCTAGTAACTGGTTAAATATGTGAGTCTGTCTAAAAAAGACTTGAGGCAATAGAAAAGAACGTCTGAATTTAACCTGACTGTAGATACCAAGGCTTTGCTGTTTATTTGGTGAAGCCAGGACATGACGACCTGCCCACCATTGCTAGACCAAAGCCGTCTGTTACGGAGAGATGCATGTTCGTAGACGTGCCCCTCGCAGGCCCCTTGGAAAGCATCTTAGTCCAGGATGCAGAGTCAGGAAAACGCCTCAAGAGGCAGATAAGCTGTTGCCTCAGGCAGAGAACAGCAGCTGCGGGCTGACCTCTGGGATGCGGTTGCACTCCTGTGGCTTGATCCAGCTGCTGATTCGAAGAGGAGTTTATTTTGTAAAGATCTGTCAAGCCCTGCACACGTGGCTGGTGTGCCTTCCTGCAGGCATCGTGTACTGTGATAAAAGTTTGAAAAATAAGCAGGAGCGTGCCGACATCTCTGGAGTCAGGCTGCCTGGAATCAAATATTGGCTTTTCACTTAGCCGCAGAACCTGGGGGAAGCCTCTGAACCTCGCTCTGTTTACATTTTCTGCTAAGAGGGAATCGTTAAATCGGCCACTTGACAGATGACAGAAGACACTCTCGAAGTGTCTGCTAAATCATTTCTAAAAAGCAGAACGGACGTCCCAGACCTGACTGCAGTGGGAAGCCAGTGGGACGTAGGGGAGGCAGGGAAGCTCTCCCTGGAGTCTCAAAGGCAGACGCCGCTTTCCTGCCTCACCGTGGCCTCATCTTCTCCCTTTGCTACGTTTTCGTCGGCACCTGGATGGCGACCCGTTTGTGTATCTGTAAGAGTTCCCAGGAGCGGAGAAGGAGGAAGTCTGATGCCCGTCAGCACAGTTGCTCTTAGTGATGACCGTGGCTGAGAGAGTGTGGGTTCAAGTGGAATGGCACCCCCCACGTGGCCAGGGTCACTGGGGGGCCCAGGTTTGGTTCCTCACTCTGTGCGCCTGCGGTCCCAGCTCACCGGGAGGCTGAGGCAGGAGAGACTGCGATGTGGCAGGACCCTGTCGGAAATAGTTGTCTCTCTCCCCCTCTCTCTCTCATGGAAAAAGAGGGAAGGAAGGAAGGAAGGAGGGAGGGAGGGAGAGAAGGAAGGACGGACGGACGGACTGAGCCAGCAGGTGGTGTGGTGGTGAAGGTACTGAACTCCCACATGGCCCACTGTGGTTGGAGTCCCAGACCTGGTGGCTGTCGCTCTCTCTCTCTCTCTAGTGAGCACACATGCCCTATAGCAAAATTTAAAATAATAATGATAATTAATTTAATTTAAGAAAAGAACAGGAATGCAGGGCGTGTGGAAAGGTGGTCTGAGAGAGTGGGCTCCGGGCCTTACCTGGGAGTCTCAGCTTTACCCCCACCCTTCCCTCGTGTCACGGGTGTGATCAGTGACCGCAGTGCTACTCCAAGCTGCCACCCCTGGCCTGAAGGAGGGTTTGTGTTACTTACAGAGGCCACACGGGTGACGTTCTGCACACGCTCACGCGTGACGTTACAACTGGGAGAAACTGGGTGAAGGATAAAGAAACCCCTCCCTGTTAATTCTTAAAACTGCATATGAAACCACAATGATCTCAATAAAAATTAGTTTTAAAAAACCTAATTATCAGTCCAGTAAAAGTGGGGACTTGGAGTATTGATTATTTTAAAATATTTCAGGACCCGTGGGTGATGGAATGGTTACGTTGCTGGACTCCCACGTACGCAACTGAAGTTCGAGTCCTGGACCCGGCAGCTTGAAACTCATGCCGGGTGTGTGTGTGTACGTGTGTGTGCCCAAAGTCCTGAGAGGAGAATGGCCGAGAAGGGATTGCGGCATGCTACCCCCAGGGGCTGATTCCTTGCTTTCTGTCTCTCTATCTCCCCAGAAAGCACATGTTCCCCAAAGCAAAGATCTCTCTTTAAAAACAAAACAAAACAAAACAAACAAACAAAAAAAACAAAAAACTCTTGTAAGAAATAAGCAGATTTCCCTTTGATTATTTGCTGAGTGAGCCCTGAAGGTCACCTTGGTTTATTACATAGCTGTGTAATATTTTCAAAGGTGCCTTAGTGTAGTATCATGGAAATGAGTGTTATCACTTTATTCTATCGGATCTAATTCCATCGATTATAAATTATAGCATTATTTTGATTTCCAATTAGGAAAATATGCCACTTTAACTATGACTCCGTATTTCTTTTTTGTCATTTTTATACTCAATGAAAAATCTCTTTTAAATTTATTTAGACCTAGGTTTTTATCAGAGATTACTTGTATATACCTAAAAGTAAAATGAATGCTAAATAAATGGGTTATTACATTTCTAACTTCTCCACAAAAGTACAGCTTTTCTGAGTCACATGAACACTGAGTAGTCATGACCCATTTTTCCAAAGTATTACCCTATTATCGTCAAGAAACCAGCACTTTTTTTTAAGTTTATTGCTATAGGGATTGGGCACTCACCAGAGAGAGAAAGTGAGAGGGGAAGTGAGAAATCAGACCCCTCAGGAGATGGTCACGCCATCCATAATCCCTTCTCCATTCTTCTCCTGAGATTGGGGCACACATGCACATGCCTTTAGTATGAGTCTTAAACCGCCAGACCTGGGACTCGAGCTGCAGTTGGCCATGTGGGAGTCTAGTGCCTTAGCCACATGCCACCTACTGGCCCCAAGGAGCAAGCATTTTGTAAAAAAGATTCTCAACCAGTCTTCACACTCTCCTTCCAAGTCACTGCTAGCCCATCTACCGTTTGGATTTGGGCGTATTTTGTATTAGCAGATTCCAGTAGGTTTCAGATCACAATCCAGACACATATTCTTCTCCCAAATGTGTCTTGAGGGGTGACTAAAATGCTGAAGAATTGCAGTGGTCCAGTTTACCACCAACTAAAACTATCGAGGTCACAGAGACAACGTTGTCACGCCAGTTTCAGAGATATTAAAATGCACAACACACACGACGGAAACAAAATCAAACATGGTCTCAGAGTTGACGCGATGCAGAAGGACTGGGCCTCTCCCAGGAGCCGCCCCACACTGAGGCCTAAGCAAGAGCGTGGAGACACGCACAGCGATGCACGGCCAGCGTGAGTGCCGTAGACCGTAGACTGGACAGCTCAGGGGACTCACTGTGGTCTGCGTGTCTGCTGCCCCAAACTTCCTATACTGAAACCCAACCCCACCGTGATGGCTTCGGGGCTGGGGCTCCAGGGAGGTGGGTGGCCACAGGAGCAGATCCCTCCTGAATAGAATCAGTGTTCTTACAGACGCAGCCAGGGCCAGGCCAGGGGAGCAGTAGGCGTGCTGTGCGCATGGAGCCAGATCCCACGTAGCCAGCCGTGGGTCAGCTCCCGGCCCCGGCAGCTTGAGAGGTATCCTGGGCGTGTGCGTGCACGCCCCAGCCCCAGTGGCATGGGAAGGTGGGGGAGCAGGGATTCGGTGTGACCACACCAAACTGGGGCACTGTCTTCCTTTCTGTCTTTGACTCTCTGGTGCATACACATGCCAGTGCGCAATGCAGATAAAATACACACATAAAAGAGGCCTGAGAGAGCTGCCCCGCTCTTCCACCACGTGGGGGCACAGGGCAACGGTACAGTCCATACACACAAAAGTGGGACCAGCCACGGCCGGTGGTTAAGGCAGCTGACCCCACGTGGCCACGTGGTCCGATCCCTGGCTCAGCAGCATGAGCGACACCCAGGTGCATGTGCATGCGTGTCCAGGTTGTCAGAAGGAGGGACAGAGAGAAGGGAGTGTAGTGTGACCGTCACCCACGGGGCTGCTTTTCACTTTTCCTCTTGTCTCTCTCCTCTGAGCACATGTGCCCTCTGGCAAAACAAACAAGACCAGGCATGCCAAGGCCTTGGCCACAGACCCCCCAGACTTCAGCAGTGTGAGCAAGGAGTCCGCGTGGTTCGTAAGCCGCCCCACGTGTGAGGTTTTGTGGTAGCAGCCCGAGCGAACCGAGACAAGGGCCTCCCAGCACCCCGTGTACAGGTGACACGTCGCTGTCAGCCCCTCATGAAATACACATTCCCAGCAGCGTCCTTCCGTGGAAGCTCAGCTCCACCGAGGCAGGAGCGTTGTTCAGACCATGTTACACACCACAGGTGTTTCAGACTCTCCGCCGTGTCCGCCCAGGGCCAATCCAGGCGCGGCGCGCGGAGGTGTTTCCCGAGCTTCCTTTGTTCGCTCATGGCCCTCGGTGGTTGCCGCCGACCGGGAAGCAGGTGCTGCTCTGAGCCCAGCCCGGCGTCTCTCCAGCTCCCGCAGAGAACTCCAGAGCACCGGCGACCAAGCTTGTTTGCCGTCTGTACCTTCCGATTCTGTGCGTGTGCGCGTTTTGTTGCATTTTGGTTTTGCCAGAGGACACACATGCTCTCCCGAGAAACAGGGAGCCTCCTCGTGGGGGTGGTCAGGTGCGCCCCCTCCTCCAGTCCATCCTGTCGGGACTTGGGGCACCCGCTTGTCTTTCAGGCTTCTGGAGCCGAGATTCGAACCACCCATTGGCCATGCGGGATCTGGCTTCCCTAAGTGCAGGGCCACGGGGCTGGCTCACGTGTGTGCTGGGCAGAACTGGTCGAATTCAGATGTGAGATCAGCCCCGTGGAGACTCAGGGCCAACTCGAACTCCGCGACCTTAGACCGCACAGCAGAATGAACGCTCTCCCCAGTTTAACACGTGGTGCGTTCATTACCCATAACCAGGTCCGTTAAATGCAGCCCACTCATTGAATTAAGACCATATTCTCAGGAGACGTGGCTGGTGGCTGCCCGGCGTCCCAGTCAGTCCCTGGATTACCTCCTGGCACCTTCTAAAGACGCAGTGTGGTGATCCATAGATGTCGTAATGGTTATATAGCTGGATTCCCACGCAGTCGATCACGGTTCAAGTCCCAGACCCTACAGCTTAAAACTCACACCAGGCACATCTGTGTGCCCAAAATCTTGAGAGGAGAATGGAGGAGAATGGAATGCGGCGTGGCCATCCCCCCGGGGAGTGATTTCTGTCTCTCTGTCTCTCTGGTGAGCGCACATGCCCTACAGCAAAAATCTCTCTGTAAAAAAGAAGCTGCAGTGTGACTGGTGTAGCAGCTGGAGCCGTGGCGGCGGTTGTCCCTGTCTCTGAAGCTACGTAAGACATTTATTTCAAGCTCTGCACCCTCCCCAGCCGTTCGTGCTGACTGAACGTTCCTCTGGCCTGAGTCCCCGGAAGGCTCTGGTGACGACCCTGCAGTAACTTGTCTGGCCGCAGTCGGGCCCCGCTCCGAGGAGCCGGTGGGACCTGCCGGTGGCTGAATGGGGACGGGCTATGCTCCCCGTTAGAACCAGCCGAGGGCGTCGCGGAGTGGCTTCAGGCCAGACAGCCCGAAAAGCAGCTAGCAAAGCTGGGAGAGACCCCATTATTTAAGTCTCTGTTCCAGCCAGAGCTCTCCAGCTTTCAACTCCCTTTGAACCTGTTCGGCTCAGGTCCCCTGAAATCTTTGATTCGCTGCCGAGAACCGACTGCCGCTGTTGAGGACTTTCGCTGTGCCCGTGCCGCAGAGCTCGGCCTGGCCCCAGCTTTCAATTAGTTTCAAGGGTGCCAGGAGGTGCTCGGCTCCCAGAGAGCCTCGTGCCTGCGAGTTTCGGGGCTTTGATCAGCTTTGGACCCGCCACACCAGACGTGGACCACGGCCTCAAAGGCTGGGCCTCCTGCTCCGCCATCCCCGGCCGGCGCGCAGTCCTCTCCCTGTCGGCACCTTCGCGTCTTCCAATTACGTCTGCTTTGAGGCGTGGGGCTCCTAATGGTTCTCTGATACGTTTTGAAGTTTTGCTTTGAGGAAACGATTATTTCAAGGGAGTCTTCAGAGAGAAAAGGGGCTGCAGCGATCGTGTCTTTGAAAGGAATGTGGGCAAGTATCCCGGGCTGTGTCCGGCCGGGGCAGACCACCATGACGGCAGGAGAATGCGATGTGTTGGCTTTGTCCGAAAGTAGCGGTCATGGGTCAAATAATATTTATTAAAAAAAATCTTTTGTATTTCTTCCACAAGCGAGAGAGACAGAGAGACAAAGAGACAGAGAGAGAGAGAGAGGCACCCCCAACAGAGTCTTGACATCTGGACCCACTGCCAGCCTCTGCCATTCCCGGGCCATGACATGCATGTGCCTGGTTGCTTGGGAGGTTCCAGACCCACACCCACCCCTTCCCATGTGGGCCGCCTCCCAGAGAGTCGTGGAGAGCAGCGGCCTTGCTGCTGCGCCACCATCTGGCCCCGACTTGGTATTGCATGCCTGGCAGCCCGCTTCATTCCGCACTGGTTGAAGAGGCTCCTTACCTTGTGTCACCTTAGGAAAGGGCAACACCGAGGGCGTTCCCGGGGCAGAAGACTGGAATCAGGTTGGGGTCCCCGGCAGGAACTCAAAGCCACGTGGTCTGTGCGACTGGGAGAGGAGCAGCCGGCGCTGCTCTGTGACAGTCCTCGAGGCCGCCGGACAGCGCGGTGGCTGCAGCCGGGACCACACCGCTGTCTGGAGAGAGGCCCGGCTCCTCCTGCAGGGACCCGAGTGGAGTTTCGGTGCTCCTCCTCAGGACAGCCTGTGGAGGGTGCCCTGGGCCATGTCCGAGCAAAGAGGAAGGACTTTTAACGCATTCTGCCTTTTCTTCTGGCATTTCCCAGAGCAGCGCGAGGGTTTCCTCAGCCCGGAGTGCTGTTCTCAGACGCCTCCCTGCCTCCAGTCTGTTGGGCTTTGATGTCTCTGAGATGTCCAATCCCAGAGAAGCCTTCAGCATCGGTCTTCCGGGCTGGGGTGCCACGGCCCACGGGCGGGGGGCCTAGACAGCGGGGGCTGACTTCCTCAAGGCCCAGCGTCTGGAAGCCCAGGACCGAGGGTCTGGAGAGCAGGTTCCTTCTGAGGCCTCCCCGCGGCTTGCAGCGCCGGTCCCCGATGAATGCACGGCCTCCCCTCTGTGCCTGAATCCTAGCGGTCCCTTCTCACAGGGTCACCGCCGTGCGGCGTTGGGACCTGTCAAGAAGGTAAACCGAGGCACAGTCCGTTTCCAGAGAGCTCGTCTGCGGGAAGAGCAATTCAGGGCTCGGGCAGCGTGGTCGGAAGGCAGCTGGAGGTCCCCGGGTGGAAGTCAGGGCGACGGCGGAGTGAGGCGGAGGTGGTGGGTAGCTGGCCACCGCAGCGCAGGGCCTGGCGTGGCCTGCTTGGGTGAGAAGTCCGCCGTTCTGCGTCTGACCGGATGGCCCTAAGTTCTAGTTCTCTTTAACACCAGCACCTACGGAGTTAGCGCCCAGTGAGCCTCACCTGTGTCCATGAGCCGGGCGCGGTCGAGGTGGCTCGTGAGCCTGACTGTCACCAGCGTGTCGCTCAGGGCTTCGGGCCGAGCCTCCGCTCCCTTAGGCTTGGTTACGACTGGAGCGCCGTCTGCAAACGCTCAGTCTGAGGCCTGGGCGCAGCTGCGGCACCTTCCCCAGCCCCAATTTAAAAAGGAGTTGCATTTCCCTCCGAAGGTGTGGCCGAGCTCCTTCTCCAGGAGCCAGTGTCCAGACACCCACACTCACCTCCGGAACATCCTCGCATGCCCCGTCTTCCTCTCCCATCGCTCTCTCGCCCAGTTCTAATAGGGCGTCCCTGTTTTCCCCCTCGAATGTCCGAGACACACTGCTTTTCCACTCTGGGTATTTGCAGAGCCCCCTGGGAAGCCGTAGGTGCGATGTTTGCCGAGTCCACACTTCAGTTTGGCCAGCGAGGTCCAGCTGCTGCTTTCGTCGGTGAAGTGACAGCAGAGGCGGGGCGGAGGGCGTCTGTTTCTGTGCCAGGTCACAGGGGCAGGCAGTGGCACCAAGCTGTCTTAAAGGGCAATACGCCCTCGGTGTTTGTAGGTACAAGACACAGGCGTGAGCAAGCCCTTCCTCACCACCATCACTCAGTCAGTCCCCCGAGTAATCACCCTACTCGTGCAAGCACCCACCCCGGTTCTCACCTGCCCACCCCTTGCACAGACCCCCCATGACTCAGCACGTGGTCGGGGGGGGGGGGTTCTCGTAGAGGTATTCCTTAATTTCAAAACGGTTACTGTCCTGCTAAATCTTACAGCGGCTCTCAGCTCACAATCGGACGCCTCCTGCCTGCAAAGGTCTCAGGCACTCTGATGTGCCCTGAGCCGAGACCACAGCTGTAGTCCCACGTCGCCAGAGCTCAGACCAGTGGGGTCAGACCTTGCAGGGCCAAGACCGCTCCCTGGGTCCCTGTCTGCATGTCACAGCTTCCAGGCTGGTCCTGCTGGGCTGTCCGGGTGGAGGACGACGGGCCACACTACTTCCCAGGTCTGAGAGGGTGACCGCCCCGTTCAGTCCCCTTTCTGTGCTGCTCGAAGACAGACGTTCTCCACCACGGCTTTCTGTTTGAATTATGACAGGAATTTTCTTAAACACTGGGGTCTGCCCATGCACCCCACAGACCAATTAAACCAGGCTCCACTTCAAGCCACCTTATCACACCGCTGTTCCCGGCGTGCAGCTAGCCTTGAAACCAGTGTGCTCAATGACACCGCTTTGTCTGCAGTGTAGACAGCCACAGCTGCTCAGCCCGAGCCATGCTGTCTTGTGATTGGCGGTTGTAGATTGGTCTGTGTTTACTGACTGCTGTACTGAATAGTTTATTGAATTATTATAAGGTTGAACATAATATCTTCGAGGTTGATTTATCGTCTCCGTTACATAAAGTGGCAAATTGCAGCTGAATTTGCTGTGGCATGAACGACACGAGATAAGGCAGGGCTGCACGCAGCCCGGCTCCCCGAGCACAGGGAGGCGGCCGAGATTCGTGCCGTGTCTGAGGCCTGTCCTCTGGCCTGGTGGTTGAGGGAGCCAGAGCCCCTGTGGCTGATTGCAGTTAGAATCCAGCTCAGTGGCTTAAACACATGCCATGCGTGTGTGTGCGTGGTGGGGGGTACGTGTGCGTGTCTGTGTATGTGTGCATCAGCAGGGCGGAGAACTGGAGGGACCGTGGCCGGCCGTGCCCCCGTGGGGCTCCTCTCTGTCTGTGCTGTCTCTGCTGAGCACGCATGCCCTCTGGCTTATAAACAAACCAAACCAGCAAGGAAATGTGTGGGGCCACCAGGCAGGACGTGGCTCTCGATGTGCTCAGGGTAGGTCGGGTGTCTGAGGAAGGTGGCCCAGAGGGCCCCAGGTGGGACTGCTTTGAACTTCTGAGCTGGGAAAGCCACGGCACTCTCCTGGTGTGGGTGGGTGCTCCTGCAGGAGCGCCCGTGAGCCCCACCCAAGGACACGTTTTGAACAGGTTCTGTGGATTAGGTTGTGGGTATCATGGGGGGGTCACCTTTCAGCTGTCCCTCCTGGTTATTAGCTGAAAGAAATATCACAAAGATGACTTCGTCAAAAATAAAAGCGTGTGTAGGAGCCCGTGTTCCCCTTCTGTGCGTGGCACCATCCGATGGTGGCTCCACCAGCAGCCTCTGCAGCCAGCGTCCTGCCAGGGACCACGTGGGCAGCCCTCCTCGTGTTAACTGCTGAAGCCGCACCGCGTGCCTGAGCTGACCGGGTGCCGGCGGCACTAGGCAGGTCCTTCGGGGCACGGGGGCCAGAGCTGCAGGCGTGGACGTGGATGTGGACCAGGGGACTCAGAAACTTGTGGCAAACAGAATGAAGGTATGACTTCATTTTGTTGCAAAAACATTGCAAAGTCCACACGTAGTTTTTCCAGAATATTAATTTCCCGTGAACATTGTGGAAGCCCCTTGAATAATGGGAATTGCTTCAGTAACCATGGAGGCCACGGAGGCCGGACATGACCCTGGGAACACTGAAGACCAGCAGAGCCTGTGCCAGGGCTCCGGCTGAGCCCATAGGCCGGGAGGCAGGAGAAGGTGGCTGTCCCGGCCCCAGGACAGGGTTTACCCTGCTCCTGCTCTGTGTGGCCCCCGTGGACTGGCTGAGGCATGTTCCCCAGCTAAACATTCAGACATGCTCAGGGACCGGCCACGGCATGTGTCCTAGACCTCCCGCCTTCCCTCTCACTCTGCCCGCGACCCCGCGACCCACGCTGGCGCCCCGATCTGCACAGCTGGGTATGGGCATCTGGGCTCCCCAGGCTTAATCGACACCCTGAAACTGAGCCCCACCGCGATGATGCTGAAGTCGGTACTGCTTCGCTTTGGGAAACTCTTAGGAAGAAAAGTGAATTTACATATTCTGGAAAGGAGAGAACGTCTCCCTGACGCTGAGACAGGAGCCGGGTCGTGACGCCAGGTAGCAGCAGCTCCGACACCCTGCCGCCGACTTCTGCAAACACTCAGAAGGGCCGACCGACCTCCCGTTCTCTCCAGCTCGACCAGCGAGGGCACGGGAGCTGGTGGCCCCGCCACACTGCCGCCCTGCTGGCCACGCCCCTGCGTGATGCCAGCCCCGAGCACTCGCTCTCGGGCACCCCTTCCCCAGGACCGTGTCCTCCTGCCCGTCACAAGCACACCGAAGCCGCCTGATCCCGCCGGTCCCTCCTCACTGTGGTGGGGCCTGCCGCCCCCTCCTTGTCCCCACGGCAGTGTGAGATGACAGTCTGTGCCTCCAGCTGTCCTCTCCACGGCTGGAAATGTGACTGTCGTGTCTCACGTCGCTCTGATCAGGCAGCGATGTTTCCAAATTAGCCCCCGGGCAGATGGACCCGGCCACTCACACTGGCCCCAGGCGGCCTCGCAGTGGCTGGCGGGACATTTGCAAACTGGCACCTGTTCCTCCCAGCTCCTGTGTGCAGGCCAGACCCAAGGGAGTGTCCTGAGGCTGCCAGGCCTGAAGCATTCCGGAAGACGACGGAGTCCCAGGGAGCCACCGTCCACTTCCGGCCTGGCTCACCACCTGGATAGACAGGAGCTGGCACCACGTGGGCAGCCCACCTGGCTCCCGCGGGGCCAGCGCTGTGCCGTACGTGCTAGCGTGTCCGAGGGCACGCGTGTGAACAGCTGCCTAGCTCCCGTGGGGTGACTGCTGTGCCGTACGTGCTAGCGTGTCCGAGGGCACGTGTGTGAACAGCTGCCTAGCTCCCGTGGGGTGACTGCTGTGCCGTACGTGCTAGCGTGTCCGAGGGCACGTGTGTGAACAGCTGCCTAGCTCCCGTGGGGTGACTGCTGTGCTGTACGTGCTAGCATGTCTGAGGGCATGCTTGTGAACAGTCCACGCACTAGCATGTCTGAGGGCACGCGTGTGAACAGCCCGCATAGCTCCCGAGGACAAGTGCTGTGCTGTATGCACTAGCGTGTCCGAGGGCAGGCTATGCTGAGGTCCCTGCACCCATGTGGTCCTTGGCTGGGGTGGCCTGTGCAGGCCCTGTTAGCAACACCCGTGCCCTGGCCACTGTGTCCCCGGCCGGTGCTCTCCTGCAGTTGCTCTAAGGTGCTCACCAGCACAACAGGTGTGGTCCCTTCAGGGTCTCGGGGCTGAAAACCCAGGGTCTTTTCCAGCCCTGTGGCGGATCAGGCAGTTGTTCCCCATAGCTTAGAGCTGACCCCACAGACAGCCTCGGAGCCGTGGTACCTGCTCCAGAGACGCCCGTCTGCAAAACCCCTCTCTGCGTGTGTGATCCCCAGAAACAGGGTCCTTGGCTGCCCACGGTGGTCTGTGGTTTCCTCCCTGGGACCCTGCCCCCCTCGCT
Source organism: Tupaia tana (assembly GCA_026018925.1). Lineage (NCBI taxonomy): Eukaryota > Metazoa > Chordata > Mammalia > Scandentia > Tupaiidae > Tupaia > Tupaia tana. Next base: position 23,116,667 of record JAKSZU010000026.1, on the reverse strand, counting down.
GGGAACAGACAGTGCCTGCGGGTCACCAGACCACGGCCGACTTCTCGGGGTGGGAGCTCTCCGTGCCGGCTGGGTTTCCACAACAGAAGCTTCCTGGGAGTGCTGTGTCCCAGGCTCACGGGGCTCTCCCCGAAACTGTCTATTTACCAGAATGAAATACGTACAGTGTGGCGGACGACACGTGGGTGAGCAGTTTGTAAGAATTACTGTTTCTGTGAGTTACTCGAAAGGATATTGAGTACGTGACACGCGTGTCTGAACATGGGGAACTCTGGGGTCAGAAACGGGGGCTGTCCCAGGGCCAAGCGCAGGGTAGACAGAGACGCCGTCCGGGCCCCTGCCCAGGAGCCCAGCTCCCCACTGCGGGGTGTGCTCGGCCGCCAGCCCCCGCCCTCTGGTGTCTGCCTCAGCGTCCGCCTAGTGCAGAGGGCCGCCACGTTCAAGGGGACGCGAGCTCCGAGGGGAAGCGCAGGCCCAGCGTGGGTGGGCCACGGCCTGTGCGTCTCAGCCCGGACGCTCACGGGCCGCTCGCCCTCCGGACTCCTGCAGGGTGGACCGGGTACGTCTCAGTTTCTCTTCCCCCTCGCTAAGCCCTGCCTCCTCGCCCTGACTTTGACCTGTGGTTATCCCTCACAGACAGCGTGCACCCCAGCTCCACCCCGCCCCTGTCCACTCTCAAGGAGCCCGGCTAGGACAGGCATTGACCACCCCGGGCTTCAGGTAGGCAGGCAGGGATCCTGTCAAACACCCTTCTTGGCTCAAGACCCTCCCAGCACTGTCCACCCAGCACACGTGAGCTGGCCTCTCCAGAGCAGGCGGGGCTGTGTCCACCTCGGGGCAACCCCAGGGAGCACTCCCTCCACTGGAGTGCATCTCCCAGCGCGCCGTCTGGGTCATGGTCGCTCCAGTCGGTCAGGAGCACCCACCGTGACTGCGTGGACGAAGGGTCTTCTCTGCAGATTACCAGGTCTGCTGCTTTGGTTCTCGTAAACGGTCCACAGCGAGGGAGGGTCTGAACCCCCTGCTAGACGAGGAGGATAAAGCGCTAGCTTCCCGGGAGCAGCAGTTCCCATCCCCTCGGCCCCGCGAATGCGAGCGGAACCCACTTCCTCTTTCAGGCTGAATGCCCAGTGCAGAACAGGCTCGCGAGAGCTGCCCCAAAGCCCTCGCAAGCTTTGCGTGGGCTCATCCCGAACACGTGGCGCGAAGGCTCTCCTTCCCGCATCCCCGACGGTGCTTTGAGCAGTTGCTCCGGCTCTGCGCTGACCCCCAAAAGACGCACCCCTCGACCACGTGAATGGCACCCCGGGGTGCGTGGTGCTCCTGGGCACACACCGGGCCTGACTGCCCCCAGAGACAGCTGCAGCCACTGGTCACATCGTCCTGTGAGCCTGAGGCCCGAGGGTGCAGGTACTGCGGCTACGCCACAGCCAGGCTGCAGTCTGGGCACGGTTCCCTCCCGATTCTTCCTCCCGCCCTTCCCTCTGCTGCCCGTTCCCGGTGACGAGTGAAAACTCTCAGTGGGCCACGTGAACCCTCACGGCTACTGGCGCCCACACGAAGCCTGAACTAGGCGATGCCGTCGGCTCTGTTGCCGCCGCGTGAGACTAACAGACACGCCTCCCTGCGGGGTGGGGAGCGCAGACTTCCCCACCGACTCCTCTTCCCCTGCGGGTTGGTGAGACTTTAGAAAATCGCCCATCACACCCCAAACCAAAAGGGCAGCATCGACGTAACGTTTACCTTTAATTATATTCAAATCACAAGGCCTAACTGAATGTACTGACATTTATTCCCAGAAATTAATTGACATTCTATTAACCTCAACCAGCAAATTAATTCTTCAGCCTCAGACCTGGGCGCTCGCAGGCTACAACGCAGTTCCGTATCGACGGCAGGGCCGCGTGGCGCTCACGGGGACACTGGCAGCTGTGCAGAACAGCAGCCATCTCCTGCATGCAAGGAAGCAGCTCGGTGTCGTTTGGGTTATTTCTTCACCGGGAATAAAGCTTCTGAGCCACTCAGCACTGTCATCTGTCATGTCAGCTGGGAGTTGAGAAAAACCACTGGTGAGTTTAGCAGGGATCATCACTATCAATTAATAACCCTGTTTGCGTTTTCGAATGAACATAGAACTTTCCTCTCTACTCCAGTGACCCAGCCACAGGCTGAGAGAGATCAGGGCTGGTGACGGATCAGGCTTGCTCACCTCCCTTCCAGCTCTAAGCTGCCAGGTGAGCTTCCCGTGTTTCCACTCGCGTGTGCTCTCGCTGTCAGGTGTGGGGTTTGGGCACAGGTTTGCTTCCCTGCTGGAGACAGTCCATCTGCTGTCACGCGTGACTGCGACGTGGCCCCCACGGCTGGCACCACCCCCGACTTGGGCCCCGGGAGTCCCAAGCCAGGCCGTCTTTCTGTGACCCGTCGGGTGTCATGTTCCGCTGAAACCGGTGTAGAAGATTCCCTCGTGTGTGTTTTCTCTTAAACAATAAATAAATAAGTAAAAATGGGGGGAGAGGTGTGAGGAGCAGCGAGTCACCAGATGTAGCAGAGAGAATATTTTTAAATGTGTTTATTTATTTATAGTAATTCATGATTTCCGTATAGTCATTATACATCTTTGTAGGGTACAGTATGTTTTCAAAAGCATGCATGCAGTGTGTGATAAACAAACGGAGGCGCACGCATGTCCCCCCCGCCTTGAACATTTACCGTTCCGTTCTGCTGCGAGATCCAGAATCCACCCCGCGGGTTGTTTCTGAATTCACTGTATTGGCTTGTCAGTGATGTTCTTTACTGTGAAATAAGTTCATTAAAAGTCTCGAGAGCACACTCGGGTGGCAAACCTGCCCCGCGTTCAGCTGCCAGTTCAAGCTGGGAGGGTAAGGGAGTCTTCAAAGATGGGGGGACCGCAGATGGTGTGATGGTTTCATTGCTGGACCCCCATGTAGTCGACTGCGGTTTGAGACTCAGACCTGGCAGCTTAAGACTCATGCTGGGCGTGTGTGCGTGCATGCCCAAGGTCCTGGAAAGAGAATGGAGAAGAAGGGATTGAGGCTTGGTCATCCCCTCTCTGCTAAGCACATGCACCCGATAGCAAAAATCTTTCTCCAAAAAAAGAGATAGGCCCTTCCTGTCATCCCAAAGAGGTGAGAGTTGGGTTCACAGGAACTAATTGTGTACAACTGGCTTGCCTCCTCCCTTCCTTTCCCTGCCAACTCTACCGTATCCCGGTTTTGTATTCTCTGCCCGAGTCACCACTTAACTCCATCACGAACACTGAGCAGAGCGTGGGGCAGCGGGCACCTGCTGATGCAGACGAGACGTGGTCTCAGGCCGCCGGCACCCCGGAGGACTGCACCCTGGAGGACAGGACGTGGTCTCGGGCCCCTGGCACCCTGGAGGACTGCCCGTGTATTGATGCCATCCAAATTGAATGTTTTTAAGAAAAGAAAGAAACCCCCCCAAAACATGTACATAATATATATGCAGTTTTATACATGGAATCTCTCTCCAACTCCAAGAGAATATGTTAGGAAAATCTCACGATGTGGCGAAGAAAGAGTTAGCTTTATATCCTTCCTACATTTGTCTGTGGCAAGGATTCAGCCCATGTGTGGAAAACACTTTCAGATGGGGGTGGGCGTGTGGGGCCGCTCCTGGAGGACTGAGGGTTTTTAAGGACATCTCCCTTTAAAATAGAATTTGTGTTTCTTTGTGCCCTCTGATTCTCTGTCCCTCCTTGCCATCCCACCTCCCTGTTCCAGATGTGCTCCACCCACGGTGGGGCTGGGTCCTGCCGACTCCGCCGTAAGCTGGAGATGGTGCAGGTTAGGGCGACCTGCCTGTGCCGAAGCTGCCGGCCGTCATGGCCTGGCCAGCCTGTGTCTCACACGCCGAGCGTGCCCGGGAGCCGCAGTCGGGCAGGCTCGTCTCGCACAAGCCCGTTGTTCGAGTGGTACGACTGTCTTGGGTAATTTGGTGAATACGATACTGAAGGCAAAACCAAGTCAATTCTTACGATGTTAAGCCAGAGTTACTGTCAGTTTAAAGCCAAAAGAAGGCAAATGGCGGCCCGGCCCACGTCACCGAAACCCAAACGCATCATTAAGTCCGACCATGGTCAGTTGGGCGTCCTTTGTCTCGGGGGTCTCCGAACGCCCCTTTAGCTGACGCTGGTAGGTTCCCTGTAAAAGGTCATCTGAAGTCAGCCTAGCATAGAGTCTGAAGAGTCTCCATAAACGTAGGAATAAGTGAGGTCTCTTTGGGAATTTATCTTTTACAAACAAGGCTAAAACCTGTAAAGAGAAGTCTTTTCACTTAAACTAAGAAAAAGTCATAATTAGAGCTAAATTAGAGCTTATTCTGAAAGGCGGAGGCCCGTATTGACGAGGTAGGAAGGGGAGTCTCAGAACAAGAAGAAGAAACCTTCAGTTCTGATCAGTTTTGAAAAAGGAATCTGTCTTCGTCAAACCTCCTCGAAGCTGTACCTGTGTCTCAGTCACGTCCGGGTCCGGAGTCCGAGCTTGCCCCGTCCTCCCTGATCTCCGCTTGTCCACACTGACGTGTTTAACGGCACCGCATCCTCGGCAGCCACTCCATACGGGAGTCCAGTGATGAGCAGTCCTCCGGGTCTCACGGACGTCACTCAATGTGACATCTTCCAAAAGATTGGAAAATTCTCCGCGCAGCAGGTTTGGGCGGCTTCTGCACGTTGCCATACAGAAAGCAACCGGCAATAGCGTTTATGGTGGGCACGGGGACACGGCCGCTGTGTGGGGAGATGGTTAAACTGCTCCAACTTTCCCTGCGGCACATGGCATAGTGCGCGGTCCAGAGCGAGAGACCCGGGGCTACTCAAGGACCGTCCCGCTTCCCGCTTCCCTCCCGTCTGGCTGCGGGGCGCGGTCTCCCGGCTTAGCGCTGCCGTGCGTGTCGGCACAGTGAGAGCAGCCGGAAGTGCGGCTGTTCCTGCAGGTCCGCCCCGTGAGGTGCCCCTGGGGAGAGCCTCGGGGAGGAAGGAGCGTGAGAGAACCGAACCAGACGCCATATCCTGGGCCATCGGGACAGCCATGACACTTCCCCCACGTTTCCCTATGCAAAAGTGTGTCAGGACTTTCCCGACGACCCGAAGCCCTGCGTGTGCACCCACACGTGCCGTTAGCTCCGGCGCTGCAAATGCCCCGCGTCTCCTGCACATCGATCTCACTGGAACGTCCCCGCAGCTCTACCGTCCCCCCGCTTGCCTCCGAACCACTGGCCGCTGCAGTTACACTGGCACCTCCCTGCCGCCGGCCCCTGCCTACCCCATTCAGTGACCTCCCACCTGAATACGGAGGGCCTGGAGCCCTGGGAGGTGGGACTGTCCCGGTGTGCTGGGATGCTGAGCACAGGAGTCCCTGCTTCCCGGTGAGGGCTCCCCACATCAGACGGAGGAAGTGGGCCTGTCCAGGGAGGAGCTAAGTTCTGAAACTCGGGCTCGATGGACCACCTTTGTCATCAAGTCTGGGCAGAAAGGCCAAACTTGCAGAGTGGGAGGCGGTCAAGGAGACAGCAGCCCCGTTTCCAGGGGACTGCATCCCTTCCGGAGTAGCTCCGCGGCGGCCACCGCATGACCTCAGCCCGCTGTGGCTGGGCCTGGGACTCTCCACATTCTCACTGCACCCCGCTGGCCATCTGCTCGGGGGCCACAGCCACGGGATCAGGTGCCAGGTGGGCGTGGTCACAAGTTGCAGGTGGCGCTGTCCGACCTTCCCTCGTGGAAACAGCATGTGACCACTGCAGGCTCCCCTGGCTGTTGAGTGCACCCCTGCTCCACCCGCCCACCACCCCCACAGAACCCATCCCTGGGCCTATACGTGGAGGGTGTCACCGCGGAGCAGCCACGGAGCGCGCAGAAAGGGAAGGAAGCGACCCCGTCTGCCAAGAACCACAGCAGCCAGAGCCGCAGAGGCGGTGAGGCCGAGCGGAGGCCTTCCTCGTGCGGCCGGCCAGGCTGCTCTTTGGAGACGGGCGGGTGGGATGGCAGATGGCTGCCGTGGGCGGCTCTCCGTAAAGGACGTCCCTTACTCTGCGTGACGTCTGATGTTCTGTACAGCCGAAGTCCAGCAACGCTCTCCAAGTGACTGATGGGCCAGAGGAAGGAGTGAAGGGAGTCCTGGCCTGGGAGCCGGGGAGCCGGGGAGCTAAGGGGGGCAGGGGAGCCGGGGAACCGGGGAGCCAGGGGGCGGGCAATGGCGGCAGATGCGCAGCAGATGGGGTTTGACCCATGGCCTTCCCGTGTCCCCGTTCCAGGATGACTCCGGCTACAGACCTCGGAGTACGCTAGGTAGAAATAGAGGACATGAGGAGACAATTTATGGTGACGAAAACCTCGTTCGAAGGTACACGTGTTAAAGGGAGCATGCATATTTTACTTCATAATGCAAGGTTTTCATACTAAAAATGCTAATGATGTAAGGAAAAGGCGTCGGTGGTGAGAAACTTAGTCCTGTGGTAACGTCTAAGGAGGAATCATCTGCTTGACTAATACCTTGATTTTAATCTTGAAAACGAGACGTGCAGCAGGAGCCAGGAGGACAGCGGCCCTCCCAGGCGGAGCCGCCTGGCAGCCGGGTCTGGGTGACTTCCCAAGGCCGTGTGGGCGGAACCGCGGGGTCTGCAGGCTTCGCCCAGGGGCTGCTCGGGGACCTTGGTTCCTGGGCCTCTGCCCCGCACGCCCTCCTCGCCTACTCGTGCCAGAGTCTTTCACACAGCACTCACCAGTTGCCTGGAAGTACCTTGAGACAAGGGTTTGTGCATGACCAACGTGTGCAGGGAGTGCTCCCGGGAGGAGCCGAGTGCTCCAGGGGACCAGGGCAAGGGGGAAGGCCCCGAGCGATGGTGATGATGTGGGTAAAGTGAGGACTGGGGTAGCTTCAGCCGGATCCCCTGGGGACTCAGCCTGTGGCCCAGCGGAGGTGATGGGGGGTCGCCCTCCAGCACAAACTCTCTGCTGACGGCCGCCTTCACGGACCGGAACGCCCAGGTGGCTCCAGGCACTCAGTGAGCCGCGGGAAGCCGCAGGTCCAGACCGTGGGAAATAAAGCCTTAGCAGCCAGGGCGACCGTGCAGGGGTGACGGCGGCAACGGGAGAAGCCACGCAGCGGAGACGCAGCACGCTCCGTGCCTGGCCTCCCTACCCCGGGGTGTGTGTGCACACGTGCCCTGACTGGGCTGCTGGGCAGGGTGGTCTCAGGCCCTGCCGTGCCCTCCCTCGCTCAAGCGCTCACGCTCTGTCTCCGTCTCCGTCTCTGTCTCTCATGGGGGACGTACACTCCCCTAAGCAGGTCGGGGGCTTTGAGTAGCACCCGGGCAGTATCCCTCATAGCCGCTGCCCGGCTCTGATGATGAGTCTGTCGCTCGGACGCCGTCAGGGAGTGCCGCGACCCGTAGAGCACAGCCTGAACTCTCTCAGGAGGACAGGGTCGTTGGGACACAGGCTCAGCCTTTCTGACTTCGCTGCGTTTCCAGAAGTTTTCCCCAGTCATGCTCTAGAGTACCATCCGGCAGACCCTCGGTCGGCAATGCGATTTCACTCTCGGCCCCCCGACCCGCCACCTTACCCGTCACCCACTCACACTGGGACACTTGTCGTCCTGGGTGGTCACAGTGGGGCCGGGTCACAGTCTGCGTCGTAAGGACCCGTCATACTGTGTTGGCTTCCTGTTTGGGGAAATGGCAGGTCGCTTTAAGACGCGTTGGCTTGCATCACAAATACGTAGGACCGCATTGTTCTGCTCGCAGGTCAATGCACGGTTTTGATCTCTAAATGAACGGCAAGCTTTCATGTGTCGAGCGCTCTAGTTCCCACGTCTCAGCTTTGATTTACAGACACATGATGAGACTGAAGAGCTGGCAGAAGACCCTGAAGGCAAAGCTGATTTCAAAGCACCTCGTTACAGAAATGTCCCAGCATAGCTCGTGCAGAATCCATTTGAGGCACTCACAGCAGCTTCCGGCCCGTGCGAGCTCTGGGTGACACGCGGACCTGTGCTTGCACTGGGACGAGAAGCCACTGTGGTTGTCCTCACCCGTGCCCATGCCCATCCTTGTCCTGGGAACGGGGGGACACACTGCACAGGAGCCAGACCAGACTTTGACACACAGCCTTCCTGGAGGCCACGGGGTGCCCAACCTGGAGTGCTCTTATCACACAGAGAGCGGCGACGCTCAGAGACCTGCCGCCTTCACCCCGCGGCGGGAAGGCCATAACCTGCGCTGTAGGACCATCCTGGCAGGTTAGAGAGTAAGCTGGACCAGGCGAGCCGACGGTCACCCCACGTTGCCGTCGGTGGGCGTGTGGGTGCGGGCCCAAGTGTACGGAGAGCTGGGTCGGGTGCTTCTGATAAAGCGAGTTCCTCGCGCACGTGGGGGTCGGCCCGCTGTTCCAGAGGGGCCTGGGATGGCTGTTTTTCTGGGGTTGAGGGTCATAGGAGGACACGGGTAGACGGCGACCAGGCAGACAGCAAGGCCGGCTCTCGCAGACGAGGAGTCATGGCCGTGCCCACAGCCCCAAGCTCAGTCCCCACAGCCCCGAACTCAGCGTCCGCTAACTCTGTCGATAAATCTCCATCCCCTCGTGACCAAAGATACAAGATCAAGCTCCGCACGGGCCAAAGAGAGATCACCCCATTTTGTCAATGAGGAGGTCAGACCAAGCTCTCATAAACTCCAAGTAGAAAAGCAAAGGGGTCCGCCAGCGTCGTCTTCCCCGATGGTTTCTGGTCGTAGACGGCAGTGCCGGTCAGGGCTCTGGGGAGAAACCGCACACAGCTCCCGAGAAGGCAGGAGGAAGTGGCCCGAGTGGCGAAGCGACTCCGTTCCTCTCAGAGGTGGGCTTTTTTTCTTTCAGGAGCCAGGGTCTTGCACGATTCAAGGCCAGGTTGTCCCCTTTCCCTGTCACTGCTCATGGTCCATCACAGCTGCTCCTGCCCTGTCTGAGACTGCTGCTTTAAGAGAAGGTTAACCTCTGGGGCCAGCAGGTGGCGTGGTGGTTAAGGCGCTGACACTCCCACCAGGCTGACCACAGTTCAAGCCCCAGACCTGGTGGCTTGCTGGCTTGCTTTCTCACTCCTATCTGCCCCCCGTGTGTGTGTGTGTGTGTGTGTGTGTGTGTGTGTCTGATCAAATTAAAACAAATGAATAAATAAATAAAATTAAATAAATTCTTTTAAAAAGAGGTTAACCTCATGGCCCTTCAGTCTCACTTCTCTCGTACTCCCCACCCCTTCTTCTCTCTCTCTCTCTGTGTTCCTCCACCTCCCTGCCATCCTCTCTACTTTTAATGTATTGGGTTGTTGGAGAAGTCATGATGCATTTTTGCATGGAAAAACAGGCACGGTTTTCCCAACGCCCATCTCCGCTTTAATACTGCACTCCCTCTCCTCCTTACACCAAGAAGGAGGCTCCCTGGCCCCTCCCTCAGAGCTCTGAGCTTCTTTTGAGAAGCCTGCACGGATGATGGCCACATGCAGAGGACGAAGGGCACAGTGCTGCCGCCGGCGTCCTGTGACTGTGCAAGGACACAGACCGCACTCGTTAGCAGTGGGCCTCGCAGGGCGAAGGTGCTTTGACTGTGGAAGCTGGAAAGGCATTTTCTTTCTTTTCTTTTTTTATTTTTGGAGAGTTTTTTGCTATAGGGCTTGCCAGAGAGACAGAGAGAGACAGAGAGACAGAAAGACAGAAAATGGAATCTTGGGCACGCACGCACATGCGCCCGGTGTGAGTTTAAGCCGCCAGGTCTGGGAATTGAACCACAGTCGACTACATGGGAGTCGAGCGACATAGCCACTACACTACCTGCTGGCCCCTGAAAAGGCATTTTCCTAGCTGGCTTCCAGGAGGTCTTACCTAGTGCTCTCCGTTCACTCTGGGAGTGGCCAGCACAAACCCTTCCTGCCACCGGTCACCAAGAGCAGCAGAGGTGTAGGAACGCCGACTGCTGAGGCGGAGGAGGTAGCCAGACTCAGACACGAACAGAAAGAGCCGCGAACAGAGTCCGGCTGTCCAGCCGGACCGTCCTGCATGCCTGTAGGAGGCTGGCATGTCTAAGAACTGTCACTTTTCCAAGTAATGTCCGGCGGTTTCTCTGTGCTGGTCAGCAGGGGTGTCATGGCCTTGTGGTGGTGGCCTTCACGCCTCGCCTCTGTTTCTCTGTAGCTCTCCCTCACCACCACACGACGCCCAGGTGCCCTTTAAATTCTGCACCCCAACTTGAGCAGCCTGAGGTTTTGGAAAATCCAGTGGGGATGGCATGTTAATTCCTGAGAGGGAGGGAGACAGCCCTTCTAGATAGAGACGGGAAGAAAGCTTCGCAGAGACGCCATGCGCTCCTGTAATTGCCCACGAGCACCTGCCCTGGTGGTGAGCAGCCCAGAGAGCGTGGGGAGTAGGGGTGTCTACACCCGGCCCGTGGCACAAAGCTAGACATGGATTGTTCTTGGGGAACTGAGTCCTGAAATGCTCCTCCCGGTGACGGGGTGTGCATGGAGGAGCAGGTGGAGGCGCTCCAGGGCCCCGTCACCTGCCGAGCAGAGCCTCCATCCCCCAAGTCACTGTCTTGTTCTCCCCTCCAGGACAGACGGCGCCGCCTATGAAGTCATGCAGGTCGATGTGGAGGTGGAGGGGCCCGGCGATGTGCCGACCACACAGCTGGTCACGTGGCAGGTGGAGTACCCAGGAGAGATGACGTCGGACCTGGGCGTGTCCAAGATCTACGTGAGCCAGAAGGACGTGATCGGAGTGATCCCACTGGCCATGGTAAGGAAGCCCATCCTTGGTCTGTCACCAGACCTTGGGACAGGGACAGCTCTGCACTGTGAAAATGTCTGAGGGGCAGAGGTGCCCAAGCCTGAGTCGGGGAGAAGCTCGCTGACCGCAGCAGCCAGTTCTAGAAACATTGCTCGATTCTTAAAATCCCATTCAGAAAAGCATCAAACTCCGGACATGAGATCCAGGTTTGCTATCGCATGAAGGTCGGAAGTGTGATAGACACTGAAAGTAATTTGAGGGTCTCGAGCACAGAGCACTGCAGAGACCAGTAGCCGGAGCGTGTGCGTGGGCACCTACCTGCCCAGTGGAAGGCCCCAGCTAACATTCGCCATGCAGGAAAGAGAAGCTAATTCTGAGCAAAGGGGCTGGGCTTTTGTCTTTGAGGAACGGAGTCTGGTTTCTGTCGGACACGCTCAGGTTGCCCATGGGCTCCCCCGTGTCCTATTTTCACCTAAACAAAACACACGACGCCCTGCTCAGTCCTGCCTGAGCCTGGGGCTCTATAGGAGCCCCTACAAAGGGATTTTTTTAATTTTTTGAGTTTTTGCTATAGGGGATGTGTGTTCACCAGAGAGAGAAGCGGAAAGTGAGAAATCACCCTCCGGGGGCATGGCCATGCCACAGTCCCTCTTCCATTCTCCTCTCGGGATTTTGGGCATGAATGCACACACACAGCATGTTCTTTAAGCCACCAGGTCTGGGACTCAAACCATGCAGCAGGCCACATGGGAGTCAGCCACCTTCACCATGATGCCCCTGGCTGGCCCAGTAATCGGTTATTTTTATTCATATCACCGTCCCCTACCCAGACCCTGGGCATGGTAGTTTGCCCGCCTGACTCGAGCTTCCTCCTGTCACACAATCTCTTTTGCTGTCAGGAGTGAAGTTCGAGCCAGCCTCTCCTTAAATCACCTGCCGTCTCCCCCAGACCGTTTTATTAGACATCATTGACGAGGGGCAGTGTATAGCACCTGGAGCCAGCAGAAATCAACCTCAGTGTAGACACTGGGACGCGCCTAGTGGCAATGCATCGGCTGTCGTGCTGTTCGTTAGGGGACGTGGAGGCGCTTGGGGATCCCGGCTAACAGGGCTCTCACCGACTGGTCCTTTCATTTTAAAAGCACAGAGCCCTCCCAGACACGATGTCCCGTGTCACAGTGGCCGTCCTTGTTTGTGGCTGTTACAAGTTCTGTTACTGGGATCCCGACGCCGTTTGTCTCGAATAAGGAGCTATCTGAACTGGCTGCTCTCTGCACCCGTGCTCCTGTGCGCTGTTAGCGGGGTTCTCAGAACAGCCTGCCCGGCTGTGCTCACCAGCCACCCTACTCGGCTCCTGGAAAACTTCTCAGCCTTGGCGGTCCCTGCTCCAAGCTCCCTCTTGCTCACAGCCCCAGGGGTCCCCGCTCTCCCAAAAGCCCTCTCCCTGCCCCTGAGCTCTTGGCACCCACTTGTCCAGCACCCCTTCCTGCTGGGATGCAGGTAGTGCTGAAGGCTGTACAGAGCGGAGCTGAGAAAGCGCCTCCGCTCAGCCCAGGGGCCCCGGCATCAGTTGGGAATTGCATCGGCTGAACGCCAGTGGTCCTGACCAGGCCTTGCCCCCACCTCCGCCAGTAGTAACCTGAATGCCCACGTGCTCCTTCCTCCACGTGCAGGAGCTCCTACGGTGGGTGGCCTAAGGCTGGGGCGATGTCCCACGTCAACCGAGATGGCAGCCCCGCCTTTATTTCTGCTTCAGCATTCAAATACAGGAGTTCTATCGTCATGGTTACCTCAAGGCCACACACGGCTGCTGGGGTGCCAGCCATGGTATCCACATCCCGCTGAATATAAAAACTAAGAAATGCAAGAGATCGAACAGGGCCAGTTTCTTTTTCTTTTCGACAAACCTTCGCAAGAATCCAACATATTTCTTCTAGTTACATCCGGTTGGTAAAAATCTAGTCATATAGTCACACCGTCATGTGAGGAAGGTGGAGAAGTCTGTGTCTTTGCAGACATAGCACTCGGGGGCTGTTACGAGGAGACAGGAGGAGAGTAGGCGTTGCAGGGCGACGGCGGCACCTGCGGCGAGAGCACTCGGGGCTCAGAGGGGCCCCGGCTCCGCGTTGGTCTTCATGAGCAGAACACACGTGTGAGTCACGATCTCGTACGAGCTGGGCAGCCCTTCTTAATCCCTGGGTGCCTCGGCTTCCCCATCTGCGAAGGGGGTAAGTGATTCCTACTCTTCAGGTTGTCGTGAAGCTAGAACGATGGTTCAGGGACACTCAGAAGAGGCCCAGCCCAGGGCCAGTGTGGCCATGTCCGCGCCGTTCCGATTCCTTAACTACCAGCCGCCACGCAGGAGCAGCGTCCTCAGAGCACGGCCTCGGGTCCTTCAGGGCAGGGACTTGCTCGCGGCCCTGTGCTCAGCTCCGGAGGGAAGTTCCAGGGGACGTGTCGTGCTCGCTGATGCTCAGGCTGAAGAGAATGAGTCGGGTGAAGCACTCGGGACCCGGCGCGTCCTCAGTACTTCACTCTCGGAGCTTTCCCTGCAGCGGCGGCGAGGCCGTGGGAGCCCTGTCGGCGGGCCGCTGTGCCGGGGCTGCGCCAGCCCCCTCGCCTCTGGATGGCTGGGATGAGCATGTTCGCCATTTGGCGGGCTGGGAGGCTGTTGCAGGATTAGCTTGCTCTGTCTCGCTCATTCTCTGCTCAAGGAAGGATATCTGAAGGAAGTCTGGTGTCCACGCAGCCACGTGTGTACTCACCGACGTCACAGATCCGAGGGACATTAGAGGAAGACAGGGATCACAGTGAGCGAGTGAGAGGGAGTCCCACAGGGGCCGCAACCCGGTGTGAGGAGCTGGGGGTGCAACGCAGCGGGAAGCCTGCAGGGCGGTCACCAGGAGCCACGGGGCCTGCTGCGTGGTTTTCGATCACTCTGGTCCAGTGTGGGAAATGGCTTCCAGGGGACAGGAGGGCCTCGGGAGTCAGGTTCTGTGTCCCGATGCTGTAGAAGGGCTGTACCGCAGACCTACGGGGCGTGCTTCTTACCGTCTCCCGCTGCCCCGTCTGAATGTGAGCGGCCGGGGCTCCAGGGGCTTAGGGCGTAGGCGCCATCTGTGGTGGAAGGGCCCCCAAGATACCGACGTCACCCCTGTAGGCCTGCAGCAATGCGTCCAGACACAGCGGGCAGCACAGGCTGACGAGCACAGGGCGTGCACTCTCTGTCGGGGGTGTGGTCCTTGCTGAGAAGCCGCCTCTGCCCACCCTTCAGTCCAGGAGCCCAGCAGGTGTCCACCCAGCGGCAGGGCAGGGTGGGCAGTGGGGTTCCCTGCAGGTGTCCGTGTGTCCCCTCGACATCTATGACGGTGGCAGAGAAGGGGGCGTGTGGTGAAATGGCCTGCCCCACTGCAGACTTTCCGTGGGCCGAGGCGGTGAGGTGCAGGAGCCACGCCGCGAGAGCCTCCCCTCTGCCGGCTGTGGGGCGAAGGGAGGGCGGGGACGAAGGGTGAGCCTGGACTAAAGGCGGCACCACCCCGGAGACTTTAAGAGGTGTTCGATGATAGAGTATCTACATTTCTGTGCAAAAATCTTTGCACGTCCTGACTGATTCTTTGAGAAATGCATTTGAGGGCAGCTGCTAGAATGCAGTGGGTGAGCTGTGTGTTGGAAGCTGGATCTCACATGGTTGGCCATTTTCAAACCCTGGCCCTGGGGGCCGGGAAGACACACCAGGTGTATGTCCACGTGTGTCCAAAATCCTGATGGGCAGGAGAATGGAGGGGAAGGGGTTGCAATGTGACCACACCACTGGTGGTGCTGCGCTCTCCTCTCTCTCTCTCTCTCTCTCTCTCTCTCTCTCTCTCTCTCTCTCTCTCTCTGGCAAGCCCATGCACCCTCTGGCAATTAAAAGAAGAAGAAAGAAATCTAATTCCAAGGATATGAATCAAAGGATATACAATCTTGTAATAGTTTTTATAGCGGTTGCCAAACTGCCTTCCGGAGTTTAACCAATTTACAATTCCACCTGCTGTGTATAATGAAATCAATTTCCCTTGTAATTTTACCAACATAAAATATTAAAATGTTAAAAATAGGCAATTTATTAAGCAAAATATACATATGTAGATATATATAGAGATATATATAGATAGGTAGATAGGTTTTTTGCTCTTCTTGGGTTAAGTGTATTTCCTTATTAAGCATTTGTTCTTTATCCATTTTCTTTTCTCACTGGGATTTCATCTTCTTATTACTACTTTGCTATAAGACTCTTTTCCATTGTTTTAAAAACCGCGTCCCATTGCATTTGCCATCCCACCGTCTGTGTGGACCCAGTGGGTGACAGTAGATGTCTTTGCCTGGTTGAGAAAAGAGCTCTCGGGCACTCTGACCCGCCTGACTGGACTCCGCCTCCTAAACCCGGGTTCCTCCCATCTCCCCGACATGGGACCCTCCCTCTCCGTAGGAATATTACTAACAGCTTCATGGAAGTATGGCAACTATCCTCACCAACTTAGCACTTGTGCTCTAGTTTGGTTGCGTTTTTTGGCATGCAGAGGTTTCTCCTGTTTAATTTTATGTAGTTAAATCCAGCGATCTTGCCCGTAGTGGAGGTCTTCCACACACACCGATCATGGCCAGGAAGGAAAACATAAGCACTTACAGTCTCGACCTGTGAAGGCACCCACGCGCGGCACACTCACAGCGGGTCTGGTCTCCCAAGCAATGCCGCAGGTAACCGCGGCTGTGCCTCCGTGTGCTGAGTGAGGGCCCGGCACGACAGGGCAGAGCCCACGGCCTCTCCACTCGGGGGTGAGGGTCCTGCACGGCGGGGCAGAGCCCACGGCCTCTCCACTCGGGGTGAGGGTCCTGCACGGCGGGGCAGAGCCCACGGCCTCTCCACTCGGGGTGAGGGTCCTGCACGGCGGGGCAGAGCCCACGGCCTCTCCACTCGGGGTGAGGGTCCTGCACGGCGGGGCAGAGCCCACGGCCTCTCCACTCGGGGTGAGGGTCCTGCACGGCGGGGCAGAGCCCACGGCCTCTCCACTCGGGGTGAGGGTCCGGCACGACGGGGCAGAGCCCACGGCCTCTCCACTCCAGGTGGAAGTGCAGCTTCGCCTCCAAGAAAGCTTCGAAATGAGATGTAGTGGAGCGATTGCATTCAAAGCTACTTTCCAAAAGATGCCTTTTTCTTCTTCAATGTTTTGCATTTTTTCTGTTGATGTCTAGGGTCTTGAGAGCGTTTCTGTGTTAGCAACCCCGTCACGTATTTCCGTGAGCTTTTGCATTTGTTTTTCCTGTTGGGGAAATCGCATCTTGTTATGTCGTATGTAAATACCCCCCAGGAAGATTCTGAGGACAAGGGTCATTAAAGGAGGACGAACGTAAGTCTGTTCAGTCCTGGCCTGGACCTGGGATCAGCGTTCCCATTTATCAATGGAGTGGGACCCACTTTTCCAAGAGAGCCACCCCTCGGGCTCACGTGGCCTCTTCTAGGGACCTCTCGTCTCGTGAGCGCGGTTCAGAGCTAGCCGCCAGCGTGCACGTCACCGGCAGCTCAGCGAAGCCTTCCGTAGTAACGAGTGTCTCCATCTTAAAATGAGCGAAGCATACGGCCACCCTGTTGGAAGGAGAGGTGTGGCTTTCTGGGTAACAGAAGGGGCTGGTGGTCGGCCGTGGGGATGGAGTGGCTGACTCTGCCCACCCTGGCATTTTAGGAACACACCCTCCCGCACTGGCTCCTGACGGGGTTCTTGTTTAGTTTTATGTCTCAGCGTCGGCTGCCAAGTTTTGGTTGTTGATCAGGGACTTCAGAGAAAACTGAAGAGATACAGGCAGGATGAATAATGTCTGTATTTCCTTGAAAATAGTCAGAGGGGAACCACGACCCCGAAGTGACACAGCAATGGTGACACCGCGTGGTATTTAGGGCAGTGTAAGGTTACAGGGGTGTCTGCCAGATCCAGCCCTGGAGGCTCCTGGGGAAGGCCAGAGTTAGTAAACAGAAACGAAGTCTCAAAGTGCAAGTGCATTTCTGACCTCCGTCTATACAGCCCACTGCCGGACCACCTCCACCAGGGTGTCCTCCTGGCTCCTCACAGCCAGACTTAACCTTCGCTGTCTCCTCTGCTCCGTGCTCCGGTTTCCGGGCGCACAGTGGGGACGCCCAGCACTTCGGAGGGTTCTGCTGCTCGAGCTCCCGTGGTTGGCCGAGAGCCATCGGGAGCTGTCCAGGCAGAAGCCTTGAACCAGGTGCCTGGAGGACAGGAGCCCAGGATGTCCCGGTTTCTGCTCATTCCTTTTCCGCCGTGAGGCCCCCCAAAGCCCCTCCAGCCCCCAAGTCCCTTCCCCAGAGTGGAAGCAGCCGGACTGCAGGGCCACGCCCCTGCTCACTGTAGCTCATCCTCGCGAGCCCGGGTGGGGGTCCAGACCGGACGACGGCAGCGGGACTGTGCAGGTCAGCCCTGGCCAGACCGTCCCCCGGGAGGGGCAGGGCCACGGGGAAGCGCACCGCGAGGCGCTGTGCAAGAGACGCTGTGAGAGACGCTGTGAGAGACGCTGTGAGAGACGCTGTGAGAGACGCTGTGAGAGATGCCATGAGAGAGACGCTATGCGAGAGACACTGTATGAGAGACGCTGTGCGAGAGACGCTGTGAGAGACGCTGTGAGAGACGCTGTGAGAGACGCTGTGAGAGACGCCGTGAGAGACGCTGTGAGAGACACTGTGAGAGAGACACTGTATGAGAGACGCTGTGCGAGAGACGCTGTGAGAGACGCTGTGAGAGACGCTGTGAGAGAGACGCTGTGAGAGACGCTGTGAGAGACGCCGTGAGAGACGCTGTGAGAGACGCTGTGAGAGACGCCGTGAGAGACGCTGTGAGAGACGCTGTGAGAGACGCCGTGAGAGACGCTGTGAGAGACGCTGTGAGAGAGACGCTGTGAGAGACGCTGTGAGAGAGACGCTGTGAGAGACGCTGTGAGAGACGCTGTGAGAGACGCTGTGAGAGAGACGCTGTGAGAGACGCTGTGAGAGACGCTGTGAGAGACGCTGTGAGAGAGACGCTGTGAGAGACGCTGTGAGAGACACTGTGAGAGACGCTGTGAGAGACGCCGTGTGAGAGACGCTGTGCGAGAGACGCTGTGCTAGAGACGCTGTGAGAGACGCTGTGAGAGACGCTGTGAGAGACGCTGTGAGAGACGCTGTGAGAGAGACGCTGTGAGAGACGCTGTGAGAGACGCTGTGAGAGACGCTGTGAGAGACGCTGTGAGAGAGACGCTGTGAGAGACGCTGTGAGAGAGAGACGGTGTGAGAGACGCTGTGAGAGACGGTGTGAGAGACGCTGTGAGAGACGCTGTGAGAGAGACGCTGTGAGAGACGCTGTGAGAGACGGTGTGAGAGACGCTGTGAGAGACGCTGTGAGAGACGCTGTGAGAGAGACGCTGTGAGAGACGCTGTGAGAGACGCTGTGAGAGAGACGCCGTGAGAGACGCTGTGAGAGACGCCGTGAGAGACGCCGTGAGAGACGCCGTGAGAGACGCTGTGAGAGATGCTGTGAGAGACGCTGTGAGAGATGCCATGAGAGAGACGCTGTGAGAGACGCTGTGAGAGACGCTGTGAGAGACGCTGTGAGAGAGACGCTGTGAGAGACGCCGTGTGAGAGACGCTGTGCGAGAGACGCTGTGAGAGACGCTGTGAGAGACGCTGTGAGAGACGCTGTGAGAGACGCCGTGTGAGAGACGCTGTGAGAGAGACGCTGTGAGAGACACTGTGAGAGACGCTGTGAGAGACGCCGTGTGAGAGACGCTGTGAGAGAGACGCTGTGAGAGACACTGTGAGAGAGAGACGGTGTGAGAGACGCTGTGAGAGACGGTGTGAGAGACGCTGTGAGAGACGCTGTGAGAGACGCTGTGAGAGACGCTGTGAGAGACGCCGTGTGAGAGACGCTGTGAGAGAGACGCTGTGAGAGACACTGTGAGAGAGAGACGGTGTGAGAGACGCTGTGAGAGACGGTGTGAGAGACGCTGTGAGAGACGCTGTGAGAGACGCTGTGAGAGACGCTGTGAGAGACGCCGTGTGAGAGACGCTGTGAGAGAGACGCTGTGAGAGACACTGTGTGAGAGACGCCGTGCGAGAGAGGCCGTGCGAGGCGCTGTGCGAGCATCCCCATGTGTCCCTGGCACGCCCTCGTGCGTCAGTCCCACGTGCACCGACTTCCTGAGGTCCCTGCGTCCATGACCCCAGTTTATTTCCTTACGTGATCCCTGGGGTACAAGAAAGATCATCGTTATTAAGCTCTTCTGTCCTTCTCCCCCGAGTGTCTGCAGAGCCTCCTGCCCAGGCACCGTCTGTCCGTGATGGGTAGAGACAGCCCCTCCGTAAACGTGCCGCATCTTCCTGAACACGGCGTGACCTCTGTAAGCCTCGGGAACGCCGTGCTGGGTCCCTCCTCAAACACGGCACGTCCCTCACGTCGAGCACACCCCTCGGGACACGGCTCCTGACACGGCTACCCCGTCCATGTCTCTTCCTCCCAGCCCTGAGCGTGCCCGCGGACCACACCCACTTCCCGTTTCCACAGCTGACAGGTGTGCAGGACACACTTGTGAGAGACAGTCAGCCCCCCTCGGCACACACCTGGGGGGCCGGGGCGGCGCCTGCGTCTGCAGCCGCCGGGTCCGCATGGCAGAGTGACAGCTGGCCCCGAGGCTGGACTGAGAAGGCCCCGGGCCGGGGAAGGAAATCTGCACTAATAAGATGTCTTATTTTGGGCACAAAAGCAGATTCTTGGCTCTTCTTATTAGACTTTCCATGGCATTCTTTTCTGTGTCAGCCTGTTAATTAATATGCCAGATGCCCTCTGTTGTCTCAGACTTCTTGAAAGCGTAGTCACACGGCATAGCACACCGCCGCTCCCATGGCCACGCTGTCTCAGCCAAGTGCAAATTCAGACGCTGCGACAGCCCCAGCCCCCGAGGACACCTCGGCCCAAGGCCCCTTCCTGCTGTGCGTGGAGCAGCCAGCGCTCCCTGCACGGCGCCGGACAGCTGCACCAGGGCTTCCGGTTCGGTGCAGTGCTGTGCGTGTGTGAACCGCCGCAGCAAACCCCCACGTGGGCCGGTGACGCCCATGCGCCTCCACCCCACCGTGGGTTCGGAGGGTGGCCGGGGCTGCCTGCTGTGTGAGCTGGGCCAGGCCCCGATGGGCGGCCAGAGTCCGCGCCCAGTCCGCTCTACCGCTGTCAGGGCCGAGGACAGAGTCAGGCTGTTGTGGAGTTCAATATGCAAAAAGATCTTTGGGAAATGCAGATGAAGGAAGCACAGCCATAAATAGGAAAGCGAGAAGTCTTATTGAAATAGGAAAAGCCATCTAAAAATGAATTATTTATTATGCACAAAGCCACCGCCTGCTCTGTCAGCCCCCTGCGCTGCCTCTCAAGCTCCCTAATGAGCTGTCCCCGGGGTGATGTAGCACGCGGTGGTGGCGGTGGCCTTAGAGGTGCTCGTACGAACCCACGCGGGCAGCTGTGGTGTCGCCGTCGGCCGTGTGGCTGTCCCTGCCCCAGCTGCTGGTCGGCCAGTTGCTCTCAGGGAACCAGTGACCTGGCTCACGTCGTAGACACCACAGAAACACGGCCCACCCCAAGGACGTTCCTGGGCCCACACCTGGCACAGACGGCGGCCCTGCTGCTGGGCGGGGAGCAGCGTCCCAGGCAGCTGGACGCGGGACTTACGTCAGACGTGGTGGAGCAAGGTCGTTCCAGAATCGGGTGTGACTGGAGGAGAGGAAACCGTACCACGTGGGGCTGGCCTCAGCCTCGTGGTTCGTGGAGCCGAATTCCACATGGCCGACTGCAGTTCGAATCCTGCCCTATGGCTTGAAAAACATGCTGGGCGTGTGTGCACGTGTTCCCGAATCCTGACAGGATGGAGAAGTGGAGAAGGGGTTGTGGCTGACCACAGCCCGCCGTGGGGGTGCTTCCTCCCTCTCCCTCTCCCTCTCCCGCGCTCTCTGGTGAGTGCACCTGTGCTCACAGAAAACACGTGACCTGAGGAAGAACGCCGCCAGCCGAGAAGTCGTGAAGAGCCGGCTCCGGACAAGGAGATGTGCCGCCGAGCCCGCCCGGGCAAGGCCGACCTGGGGTGCTCTCAGATGAGAACTGCCGGTGTAGGGGCCACACGGTGGCAAAGCAGTAAAATGCAGCGCTGCGAGGCGAGTCCACATGCCGAGGTTCTGGGTTCACATCCAGAGACCGCCCGAGTATGCAGGGCTGCTTGAGGTGGGGGGTCATGACACCAGGGCCCGTGGGGGTTCCCTCTCTCTCGTTCATGGAAGAAAGAAATGAAGAAACTTTAAGAAAAAGTGACGCGTAGCTGGGGACAGAGGGGGTGAGGCCGGCCTCGGCAGGCGCTGGGCAATGGAGGCCCCCGGCCGTCCTGCACGTGGTAGAATTTCCAAGTCGACCTGTTACGATCTGATCTGTGGTCTTTTTTTTCTGAGATTTATTTATTTATTTATTTATGATTTTAAAATTTGCTATAGGGCAGATGTGCTCGTGAGAGAGGGAACGTGAGCGAGCACCAGGCCAGTACTCGAGCTGCAGCCGGCCGTGCGGGGCCCAGTGCCTCTACCACCTCCCCACCTGCCAGCCTGGGGTCTGTTTCCAACGTCACTCCGAGGGCCGTCAGAACATGCTTTGGGGAATGAGTCCACAGAGTCAGAGCAATCACGCTGACGGCAGGCCCGGCGAGACAGATGGCGGCTTGGTCTGGGGTGACCATGGTGAGCTTGGAGAGCGCAGAACGTCCCGGGTGCGTTTCTGACGCACAGCCCTCAGTCTTGCTTACAGGCGGGACACAGCATGTCCGAACAGGAGAGGTCCCACAGGAGTCTGGACGAGACAGTTCTGCCCGGTGGAACTTTCGGGAATGACATCACATTCCCTGATCTCAGCCAGCCAGTGTGGCGGCACGGCCAGTGTGACGGCACGGCCAGTGTGACTGGGTCCTGAGGTGCAGATGGTGGTTTTAACAAGTTCTTGAAGTTACTGCAAGTGCAAATAGAGGGTGTGCTGGTGGCTCTCCGACGAGGCAGCTCCGCTCCGAAGTACTGACTTGGGAACCTCGAGGAGAAGCCACAGCCCATGTGTCCTTCCCTGCTCCGGGCACCCGCTGTCCCTTCTCCTGCTCGGTGCCCCGGAGTCCTTCGTGTGGATCGTGTCAGACGGGCCCCTTGACCCCCAGCCTGTGCTTGGGTTGAGCCATGGAAGGCTGGGGAAGACCAGGCAGGAGGCAGCGAGGGAGGTTCGCGTCTGCACGCCTCTCGCTCCTTCCCAGCAGGGCCACCCTTTGCCGGTGGCTCTGCCCTAAACACGCCAGCGACTGCCTGTCAGCGGCTCGGTAACGACCGTGCAGTCTCTCAGGTCGTCAGGAAGTCATGAGGTAGTTTTCTGTGCAAAGAGGTATCGTGGCTTTCCCGACAGCCCAGCAGTCGTGGCGTTTGGGTGGCAAACATGAGAGCCTGCCTCAGTCTCCCCGAAGTTGACGCTCCGTCTACACAGCAGTGCGAGGAGCCGCACGTGCCTCTACCCCACAGCGCAGTCCTGCGCCGACGTGTTCAGGTGCGTGCCGTTCCGTGATAAACTGCTTGCCTTATGTCCCTTTATAACTCAGTTACGCTGCTGTGCATATTTTTTAAGTCTGAGTGCTGGTAGATTATATGGTTCTTATTTCAGGGCAATAAAGTAAGTGGTATTTATTTGTTACATAAACATTGTTACATAAAAGTGGCACTAGCTCACGTAGAGCTGAGAACAGTGGGGCAGGTACGAAGCCGCGTTCGTTTCCCAGGCCACGCAGTCTCCGTGGCCGCAGTCCAACCTCCTCTGGCTGAAGAGCTGCCACCGACGTACACGTGACCGGCTGTGACTGCGTTCCCGTAGAGCCACTCCAGGTGCTGAAGTTTACAGCTCACATACAGCGTCACAAGCAGCGTGCGGCTTTGGGTCGTCTCAGCCTCGGTAAATGTACCGTGCAGCCTTAGCCGCAGACCATGCAGAAGCCCGGCCTGCAGTGTGCCTGGCAGCTCGCCCCGCGTAACTTCTCACCTGCACGTGTTCCTCCCGGAGGTCGAGAGGAGCCCTCCAGGATCCCATCCAGAGACGCTTCGATCGCCTTGAGTGAAGGGGGGTCCCTACAGGTGAAAGACTTCAGACTAAGGAAGTGAGTGCGGACGGCTGTACCCTTCTAGCCACGCCGTGGGGGGCCTCCGTGGCACTGAGGGCGAGCAGGGAAGGGGGTGAGCCTGCACGCTGCCCGGTCTCAGGCTGGATAGCTCAGATCGGGAACCGCAGATCACCGATGACCTGGTGAGCAACCCCGTCTGACGGTTTGTCCTGAAGGAAGGCCTTCTATCAGGTCAGGGTCCTGTGGCCCCTCCAGCGCGATGTCGATCCCTGCTCACCTGACCTGGGTCCCTCCCTTTCCGACTGCCTTCCTCATCTTTCTCCTTGGTCACGTGCCCTGGGCAGCGTCACAGGGCGTTAGAGTTGGCAGGAACCTCGCACTGACGCCGGGTCAGGGAGGTGGAAGCCGGGGAAGAAAGAGCTGGAATCTGATTCGAGGGCCGCTCGCAGCTGGTCCCCGGTCGTGCCTGCTGGAGCCCGCTCCTCCCTGCTGGCTGAGTTACTTCACGAGGGCTGACACTCCCTAAATCCGAAACCTGGCAGCTGCTCCCAGGGGCAGTCACCCTGCAGAAGGACCAGCCAGCCCGGGGCGCGCATTCCAGGTCACTGCTGAGCCCACCGCGTCTCGCGTCTGCATTTCTCACGAGAAATCAAACGTCTGGGAAACTCCAGCATCCAGGCGATTGTGAGGCACCATCGGATCCACCATCTTAAGGCTCAGGGTGAAGTGGACGGTCTAACTGAGACCCCGTGCTTCAACCTGCCGCGTCGGGGAGGCCTTCCCTGACACCCCAGCACGAGGGCCTCTCATCCGGACCCTGTGTCCCCGGCCGCTGTTTCTCCGCGGGGTTCTCCTTTTCTGTCTTAAACTGCCAGAGCGTTCGTATACTCTCTGGGGAGCGACGGGCTGGCGGTGGTGAAGCACCCCAGGAGGTCGTGGGGCACCCTGCAGTTCGTGGTCCTCCTTCCTCCTCCCGTTGGGACTTGGGGCACACGCGTACAACTCCAGGTGTGTTTTTCAAGCCACCAGGGCTGGGACTCGAACAGCAGGGCTGGTCACACGGGGTCCAACTCCCTTAACCACGAGGCTATGGAGTGGCCTCCCACAGTATTTCTCACACCTAACGTGTCACACGTGTGTGGTGTGTGAGCTCCGGGGCAGACACACCCGTGTGCCTCAGCTGTCGCTGGGCCGCGGCCACCCCACAGCAGAAGCTCAGTAAACACTCCCAAGCTGTGAAACAAGCCAGTTGGAGCGCAGTTCAGATACCTGGCCTGGGGGTGTGTGACCGTGTGGGCTGGGGCAGTTAAATGAACTCTGCATCTCACGCGTCCCATCTTAGCGTGGGGGTGACGGTGGCATCTCCACTCCAGGGGCTGACGCGCAGCCTCAGTAGAAGTGAAATTAACACGTGGAGCAGGCCCCGGCGCCTGACCGCTGTGCGATAAATCGTCCCCTGCGGCCGTGGTGACAGCGGCCCCACTGGCATGCTGGAAGAGACTGGCACAAGCATTTTGAAGTGATTGGTTTTTTCTTTCACAAATTTTCCATAAATATAGGAGAAGTGTCAGATCAAAGGATCGCAAGGCTAAATAACCTACAGTGTTTCAGTGGTGAGCAAGCATGGCCTGTCCCGTACGTGGGCCTTAGCGCTCTACTGGACAGGCACGCGGGGTGGTAGGGGGTCAGGCAGTTTCTGATTCCAGACTGGCTGGTGCGGAAACCGGACTTTGAAGGCTGCCGCCTACTGGATGCTTTGGGCACGGAGAGGGAGACCCCAAGTCTACAGCTCCGACAATAAAGGAAGTTGCTGCCTCACATGAAAGCCACCCTGAGGCAGGAACCCTGGGCGATGTGGTAGCTCCTTGGCCCAACGGGACCAGGACCAGTGTCTTTCTTCCATCTGTGTGACTCGTTCTCCAACTCTCATGACCCAAAATGACTGCTGATGTGCCAGCCATCATGTCTGAGTTACCACTTTCAAGAAGAAGGAAGGCGAGCCCAGAAAGCCACATGAGAGCAGGGCCGGCACCCTGGGAGGGCCTGCAAGTCTCACCCGCCGTGTGCTTACATCTCCCTGATTAGACTATAGTCACGCGGCCATTCCTGGGGGAGCTACGGAATGAAGTCTTTGAGCTGAGTGCGGGGCTCCTAACGGGGGCTGCATCATTGTCCAACCCAGGCCTGACCGAGACGGCGAGTGTGGACCCTAAGAAGAAATGAGGCTGTTACTCAGGAAAGGAGGAGACCAGGTGAGCGGCGCCGTCGGCAGACACACCGACCTGCAAGGCCACGGGCTGCTCCTGGCCGGCTTTACCCCCAGTCCTGTGGGATCACGGGGGATCTGAGTCTGCACCCCTGAAACTCCGCCTCCTCACCCAGGAACACCTCACACTCAGACCGATCTCTCCTTGGTAGCCAAATGCAGTTGTCTGTAAAGACCTGGCACGCTGCTTTCCGGTCCACGGCGAGGAGCAGTTCCCACGGACGTGTCTGCGGCTGTGACGGGGAAGGGAGGGGCTCGCGGGAGGGGCACGGCTGGGTCCCACGGGGCCTCTGTTTGGCCTGGCAGAGGTGAGCTTTCATGGGTTTTGAAGACTGACACCGTAAGGAAACATGCGTCCTCCTCTCGTCAAGTGATCAGGCCATGCCGACGTCTGAGCGCATGCTCTGTGCAGACCCCACTGCCTCACCACGCGGGCACACAGGGCGTCTCTCTGCTTTTCGATGAGCACTCGAGGTTTTAGAAGGCAGGTCCAGTGTAACAGACAGCCCCGAAGGGCACCCCGAATGCCACGCAAAGGGAACCGTTCTTTAGATTGCATATGTACACGTTTTCTCTTTTAACTTGCCAGAAGACGCATGTGTTGGCCAGAGAGAGACAGAGACAGAGAAAGGGAGAGAGCGAGGCACACTCCCCATTGGGGGTGGTCACGCCCGAATCCCTTCTCCTCCATTTCTCCCTCCGTTCAGGGTGTCGGGCACGCACATGTGCCTGGCATGTTTTCAGGGAGAGTCGGGGCCTCGAACTACACGATGGGCTACGTGGGATCCAGCCATCTTACCCACCATGCCGCCTGCTGGCCCTGCTTCCTTATTTCAGGGCGTGCTCGTCTTAGGTAAGGAGAAGTCGGCGTGCACCAATCGCCTGTGCAACGTGGGCATACAGAGGGCTCCTAATTCAAAACCAAACATGGAAAACTAAGTACATGTAAATACGTGGGTAATTAGATATTGCTCCAAAAGTAAAAACTGCTTCCTAAAGAAAAGTAAGTTTAAAATATTTTGAAACTAGCTCACTAAAATACATATTTCCACAAAGAGCTGGTTTTCTTATGTAAAATTGAGCTATTTTCCTTGAAGTTATTATTCTATCGATAGATGCTGAGGACGTGAGAAAGCACGGTGGTTGCTGAGACGTGGGATCACGCGTATTAATAGTAAAGAAAAGTCCCTCCGAGGTAACACCGCCGGTCTTTCGTCCGCTCATCTTCATTCAGTTAGTGGCCGGTACAGGGTTAGAACTTTTCAACACGGGCAGGTTTGTATAAATCAGACTTTTCAGCTGAGTACCTGTATCCTCTATTACATTTCTCCCAAACAAAAATTATTGCTTTTTCCTTCACTTCAACTCGCTTTTTGCTTTAGTGGGGAGAAAGCAAATGCAAATGAGAACGAGGCACCCTCCCCGCCTGACCAGGGTGAAGGAGGCTTCTTCCCTCAGCCGCTCCCCTCCCGTTCTCTCCTGTCCTCTGCCCTGCTTCTTCATCCCTCCTCTCACGCTGCCTCCAATCCGAAAGATCTTGTCCTTAGGGTAAGATTCAGTCGCGAGGATCTTATTTGTGCAGTTCTGGTCCTGCGTGTCGTCATTTACAATGCTTTTACAAGGGCGGGAGCAGGAGTGCGGCTCTGCCTGCTGCTCAGAAAGCAAACTTCTCACCCGCCGGCAGCGCCTCCAGCCGATCCGGTACTGGGAGCGGTCAGTGCGGGCCAGCCCCGGCCCTCCGGTACCCTGGCGTGGTCGGTGCAGGCCAGCCCCGGCCCGCCGGTACCTGGGCGCGGTCAGTGCAGGCCAGCCCCGGCCCGCCGGTACCCGGGCGCGGTCAGTGCAGGCCAGCCCCGGCCCGCCGGTACCCGGGCGCGGTCAGTGCAGGCCAGCCCCGGCCCTCCGGTACCCGGGCGCGGTCAGTGTGAGCCAGCCCTGGCCTGCTGCGGTCCTCGTGGTTCTATTCTGCCGTCAGTCTCCAGTCACCGGGTCCCTCCCTCGTTAAAGGCAACGCCTGAGCAAAGTGGGGCCTTGTTCCCACTCAGTGGAGACAGCAAGAGCACCTGTCCTTCAAAGGCACGTGCAGTCCTTCCCCTCGGTCAGCCCGGGTCAAAGGAGGCCAAGCCCTGGCCCCGGTGACACCGCGACAGCCCCTCGTGTAAGGCAGGCGTCCTACAGTCGGCACGGCTGGGGCAGCACGTCATCGCTAGCTGAGATGGCGTGCCGTCGGCGTCCTCGGAATGGGAAGGAGGGAAACCTGAATGAAGCCAAGCTGCTGACAGGGAGGATAGGAGTACACCTGGAAAATGCCCAGAACAGAAGACAGACACGATTACAGAGCCTTGGTGGAGCGGGCCAGCGCTTCCCCCCTTACACATAAATACATACGTGTATATATTTCCCATCGGAAATTCTCAAAGCATCCGATAAGACACGTGATCCCGCCCGGAAGCACACGCGTGCTCCACACGGACGGCGCCGCGGGTTCGCGAAGCCGACCTGCCGTCCAGCGGTAAGTGGCCGTGGGCTGAATTACAGTGCAGGCTGGCGATCTTCAACGTCAAAGACGGGGCTTGAGCCAGGTTAAAGCTCTGAAACGTATTTATAACCTGTGAACGTCCCGTCCAAGATGTAACACGAGTGACGGGCGATTAGACAGCCTCACACTCAGGCAGCCTCCGCTGACCGTCTTTCTCCAGAACCGCTGCTCTTCCTCGGAAGCGATGCCGTTGCCTTGGGCTCCCCGACAGTGGCTCTGTGGTTTGTCGATGCCACAACACTAGGCAGGAAACTTTGGGCTGTTGTCCAGCGTGCATGTGTTCACAGGGCTTGGTGTTAATGCCTGCGTTCATTTTCCGATGGGATGACCAGGGAGTACTGGGACTGGGTGGACAGAGACTGAAAGGTTGTGCACGTACGAGAGACAGGAACAGTCGTGGGGAGGAACGTTTTTACCCCTCTCTGAGCTACGTCGTAAAGCAACAGAGTGGCTGTCCTTCGGCAGAGTTCTTCAGCACCACCACCCGAGGGACACAGCAGTTAAATTCAAAGTGACTTTCTACGGCACTTACGTCTCCTGAGCTGTCAGCAGCAAACCGTGTGGAAGGACGTGTTCGAACTGCTCAGAGTGTTCCTCGCAGACCTGTTTTCCTGACAATTCTTAAATTGAAATGGAAGTCATTGGTCTTCAGGAACGTGAGTTAAATGCACGCATAATAAGATGACACGTGGAAACGTAATGGCATCATTAAGGAAAGGGGTTTTGCAAAACATGTTAGCAGAGATCCGTGCGTTCCGGCTATAAATCCTCCGCTTCCATTCTGAAACGACGCACGATTTTGCCTCCTGGTGGAGTGGCAGGTGTCAGATGCGTGTCCCTACAGGTAACGGGTCCGTCTTCAGAGAAGACGAGAGGCCCAGCCCCTTTCCGAGGTAGGAGACAGGTGGTCAATGGGACCATATCGTGTACTGATCTTGTGTGGCAACGAACGAGGGTCTGGGTCTTTCCAGAAAACTCCGCCCTTGGTGTGAAAGAATTCCCTGTGGTGACGAAACCAGGGCATACAGCGGACAGACCCATCCGCCACGCGTCAGCACGCTGGTCCACTGGGCAGACGCCTCACAAAACCGCTTCACAGTAAACCCGAGAGACACCGTGGCCGCTTTTCAGAGAAGAAAACGGAGCCTTGCGGCAGGGAGTCTCATGGCTAGAGGAATCGGTCGGACTCCATAACCGACACTGCAAAAGCCCCAGGAGTCCAGCGCGGCCAACCCTGGCCCCGTGACTGTGGACGTGTGACCCGGACTCACCCGCGTGCCGAACAGGAGCAGGCCATGGAACGCCAACCCCATGCGGGTGACAGCCAAGGTGTAGCCCAGCAGCGCCCCGGGTGAGTGGACCTTCAGCACAGGACACGGCGGAGCAGCCGTGCAGCATCACCATGGGGTCCACCTGTGACGTTAGGAGCTTTTTGAGTCTGAGAAAAGTAATGAGATTCAAACAAGAAGGACAATCATGTTTCCACCCCTCTTCTCCCGGAAATGCTGGCAAGTCTCGGTCCTGGCGTCTGCCTCTTCTTATCGATAAATAAAGTCACAGTGACCCCATCCGATCAATGGAATTCTTGACATTTCGTTAGAACAATCAGCAGCAATAAGTCTCGAAGCAGCCATAGCATGACTTAATTCCCTGTGCCGTGTCTCCTAGGGAATTGCATAGCCTCTTTTTTAATGTTATTTGCCAGAGGGTGCATGCACTTGATAGCCACGGAGGGAAATGGAGACAGAGAGAGAGAAGAAAAGCACCCCTAACAGGGCATGGTCCTGCCACAATCCCCTCTCCTCCATCCTCCATTCTGTCAGGGTTTGGGGTACACGTACAAAGGAGCCTGGCGTGTGACTGGGGCTGGAACTTGAACTACTCGGTTGGCCATGTGGGATCTGGTTTCCTGAACCTCCAGGCCATGGGGTGGCCCTGGCCTCATACTGATCTTCCCTGAGGGCGAGAAAATGCCCTACCTCTTAAGTAAACCCATGCGTCTCTGTCTACAGAGATAGAAGGAGCAAAGCCTAAGGGATGGGTAACGTGGACGTGGGTGAGAGAGGAAGAGAATGCAGGTGCATGATAGCCAGCGAGCTCTCGATAGACAGGCAGGCAGGCAGGTAGGTAGGTAGACGATAGATAGATGGTATTAGGTCATCAGGAAAGTCATGATGTGTTTTTCTCTGTGTTTTTTGATGCAAAAATGCATCATGTCTTTCCCGACGACTCGATGGATGATGGATGGATGGGTGGAAATGACAGACAGGTGAGTGTTGTGCACTGTCGAGGGGCTGGCTTTCTTCCCTTCCATTACCCGTTCAGGTCACCCTCGGTACTCTTCTCTGTTTTACTAACTAATCGCCTCTTGCTGATAGAATCGGATCTATCTTTCAAGCCCATCCTTTACCGCTTGTACCCACGGCTGTTATCGAAATATCCCTATTTTTCATCTAAACCCCTGCGAATATGTCATCCATTCTAATCGCACTCCAGTCTACCCTCCGCACTGCAGATGTGATCTTGGAGAAATTCACCTTTGATAATGTCATTATTTGTGTTTAAACCACATCGATGAATTCTTTCTGCTCTTAGAAGAGACACCAGAACACTTAGGCATATAAGGCCTATCCTATTTTATCTAACCCTTGCCTATTTTCCAGCACTTTTTAGACCTAGATCTTCCTAACCACAAGACAGCTGGAGAGCACTGTTCTCTTGCCTAAAAGGTGAGGGTGGGTCAGAGCTCAGTGTCCCACGAAATGTCTCTGCGCTCACCCCCTCCGTTCTAGCAGCAGTGCTTACTCTCTGACTGTCCTAATGTTCTCCAGGTACACTTGGGGTGACGAGTGTCCTTGGGATGACGGCTCCTTTCCTTTTCATCATGCGGTTGTTTATTAGTTTCCGTTTGGGGCCAGGAGTGGCTTGCAGTCCCCAGATGGAGATGGTGCTCCAGGTGTGAGCTGACAAAGAGCGCTGAGCTTGGCCGTGGTTGTGCCTCCCGCACCATCTCCTCCCCGCCAGCCTGCCTGCTCGCCTTGGAGAGCCTTGTGCACTGCTGACCCCCAATTACCTAAGCCTCTTTGTCCCTTTCACACGGCGATTGTACTTGTGCACAGAGCGTTTTCAGCCTGAAAGCGTAATTTGGCATTTTTCTCTAAAATATAATCTCATTGGACGTAGTCCATCATCATTCGCCTGAGGAACTGTTTGAGAACCCTGCATACGATGGGATTGAGCTGTTCCACTGGCTCGTTCCACAGCTCCACACGACTGAGGCAGCGATGCCTGTTCACAGTCGGCCCGAGAGGGGAAGGGCACAAAAGAACAGGAGTGGGCACTTGTCACGACTGTGGGTTTTATGTCACGTGTACCATGACTAGCGTGGCATCAATGTCCTTGTTCATGTAAATTCTGAAGAACGCAGGAAGGACGAGACCTTACGGAGTTCTGACACTGCTGGGAGGACACACTCTTCAGATCCTTCCTACCTCAGGAGCTGCTGTCTCTCCATCTCTCTCTCGTCCCTTGTCATCTGCCTCCCCTATAAACAAGGCACTGCTCTGGGACGATCTTTGGGATTATCTTCTGCCTGCTTTAGGTCCCTTGAGAATCCCAGTCTCTCTTGCATCTTTAAGTATCACGTATTCGTGATCACTCCACAGCGAGTGTCTCCAGCCCAGAGCTCCTCCCCGAACTCCACTAGACGCTTCAGACTTGCCTGTCCTCAGCCGAGCTCCAGATCGCCACACGGAGCACGCTCCTCCCGGATCTCTCAGGTCAGCCGAGGGCAATGCCAGCATGCCCGTCGCTCAGACCCGAACTGTGGGGTCCTTCACTCTCAGACCTCACATCTGGTCTCTGATGCTTCCGCCCTGCCGTACACTCAGATCCTGACTCCTTCTCACGCTAATACCCGGGCCCTGTCGTCATCTGACACACCATCTATTTTACTTTTTAATCAATTGCGCCCTTGAACTAGAACATATGTCCACCAGGAGAGGAATTTTTTGGTCTATTTTGTTCATGCATTTATTTTTAGTGTATAAAACAATGTTTAATATATAGTAAGTATTCAAAATATTTTCAGATGAACACATAATAAATAAATGATAGACCCCTTCTCATTCAGAATCACATTACTTCCCAGTTTCCACGAAGGCACCTTAAGACGTTGTGCCATATACAACACATAACCGACATTCCTGACACTCGATGCCTACCATGTTCTCAAAATTAATCAAGTATTTATTCCCCCAAATTTCCTTACAAGTTTCGTGAAACTGCCTCTCACTCCTCCAACTTGTTCGACCCCTCAACCTCGTTCTCCGTAGCACTGACGTCTCTTACCGCAAAGCCTCTGAAAACTCACAGCGGTCTGTTACTCTTGTCACCAAAACATGCCCTTGAGCTGGACCTCTCCCCTCCCTCTCCGTTTCTCCCCCACTTCCTGACACTTTCATCTCTCCGTTAACTGAAAGGCCTCCTTTTTCCCACCAACCGGCTCTCCAGCGGCCCTGCTACCTCGTCAAGGACGAGCGTGCAGCCCTGTCTCGCCCAAGCCCTCCGTGCTGTCCCCCACGCTGACAGTACGACTCGGAGTTCTTACGAGGACCCAAGGCCCGCCATCGCCTGTCTTCCTCTTTGGCCGCACGTCCTGAGCTGAGGCCTCAGCCGAATCCCTAGACCCGCTAGTCTGTGGCCTTCCTGAGCCAAGCTGCGACGTCCTTATCGCGGGGATTTGCCCCCTGCCCGCCATGCTCAGAGATCTCCTCCCCAAGCCGGTCTCACAGCGACTCGGGGCCCAGTGACTCCTCCCTGCGTAGTCCGTGGTCAGGCCGACTGGGCTGCCCTCCAACACAGGCTCTCCCGCCCCACGGCTCGTCTCTGCTGCCTTGAGATTTGAACCCACCCTGTGCTGTGTATTTACGGCCAAGGCCTTTCTCCCTCTAGACCCGACGTGAGGGCAGAGTGCACAGCCCACAGCTCCTGGGGCGTGGACTGGCTTACGGTAGGGGCCTGGGATGTTGGTGGCACAAACACAGGCCGCGCGTGGAAGGGCCGGCGCTCTCCCACCGAGGTGATGCAGACGCAGCGTCCGCGACGCGAACACCGTGCCTCCCCGGTGGGTGTCGGTATCGGCTACAGGGCTCGCGGTGTTCCAGCCACTCCTCTAGATTGCGTCTGGGCCAGGGTCCAGGTCCGGGTCTGCCGTTTCCATCACCCACTTCCTGCCTGGCCGTCTATGCTCCTTGAGGTTGTCCCGGGCCCTTCCTTTCTCTCCGAGGTCCTCACAGGTCTGTCTGTCCCTCGGACGACATCGAGGCCACTAGGTGCGAGCTCGTGGAAAGGTGGCCTGTCGGCTGCTCGCCAGATGTGGCCGCGGCCCCGGCCAGGGCACTCTGGTCCGAGGCTCTCCGACAGCGGAATCCAGGCAGGGACGGGTTTCAGGTGGGCTCGCGTTTCCTTTAGGGTCCCTCTTTCTGCGGTGCGCGGTGGCTTCTCTTCGCTTCCGAGAGTCTTTCTTCGCCTGCTCTTCACCGTCCACGTTAACGGGCTCAGACGCCCCGGCTTCCCGCCAGGCGTGACCGCAGAGCTGTCTCTGCAGCAGCAGCCGTGCACACGGAGCGAGGCGTGCTGGGTCAGGACCTTTCTCACCCCGGCTCCCTCTCTGCAGGGTCCTTTCCAGAGAGGCTGTACTTCTCCCGAGCCCTGATCC
The DNA here is from genome assembly GCA_026018925.1 of Tupaia tana. Classification (NCBI taxonomy): domain Eukaryota; kingdom Metazoa; phylum Chordata; class Mammalia; order Scandentia; family Tupaiidae; genus Tupaia; species Tupaia tana. Next base: position 23,083,169 of record JAKSZU010000026.1, on the reverse strand, counting down.
TCCCAGAAAGTGTTACTCTCCTGCCCCCGAGGCTGAGAGGCGATGCACCGGCTGCTCCCAGCTCCAGGTGACAAAGCGTCTGCCTCCACCTTCCTAATCCACCCTCCTCCTCCTCGGACTAGCCTGCTCCCTGCTGAGGCCCCCTCTCCACTCCTGGGAGTCCTCTCCCCTGCTCTCCTGCCGTCCCTGTCCTGGCCACCACAGCTGCCTCGAGCTTCCTCTGACTTGGTCCCCTGGAGCCCTCATTTGCCGCCGGGAAGGCAGAGCCTCAGCCTTCCCTGGGCTGGACCGCGTCTGCTGATAGGCGTTCTCCCAGAGAGCCCGCCATTTCTTTGCTCCAGACGTTAGAGACGGAGCTCTGATGCGTGGCTTCTCCACGGCGGCCGCATCCGACCTGTTGTCTGTGGGACCTTCCCACCTGTAACGAGGGAGTGTGCTCTCGCCCCGGGCACCCTTCCTCAGGTTCTGAAGATCCAGTGCTAGCTGCTCCTTCGATTCCTATCCGGTTTGAGCCCTTGATCTGGGGTGAGTTGGACGTGCACTCGCCTCATTCCCGGTCAGTGTTAGTGAGCACGTCGGCGCCATCGGGTCTGGAGGGCACCCCACTCTCGTGATCACGGGCTGACGGGGAGCGCCGGGAACATGGAGGAGGAGCGCGTTCTGCACATGAGCATGGTCAGGGTGGGTGCTGGCGAAGGTGGGCCGCGAAGGGGGTTACGTCCACAATGAACCGTGTCATCACAGTCCCACCTTCAGGCCAGAGGCCCTCCCGCTCCCTCCGCGACAGAAATGGGAACGGGCCAGAAGCACAGTGAAGAGGAAACCCAGGAGGAAGGGCTGTACCCCTGAACCCTGAAACGAGCGTGTGTAATGACAGGTCTGAGCAGCAGTACTATGGTCACGGTGGGCACACAGGCATCCGATAGTCCCTCGCACTTCACGACAGCAGCGAAAAGCCACCAGCAACCCCAAAAAGAGCTCTAAAACTCAGCTCAAGAACTGGAGGGCTGCGTCATACAGGATCTAAAAGAGCTACTTTGTGACGATGCATGTCACTGAGGGTGTGCCCCCTCGGGTCGCACACACAAGGAGAGGGGTTCTCTGCGAGGGGGTGGTGAGTGAGGCTGTCAGGGTAGCCTGCGTACCCTGCAGAAAGGGGGCCTTTGGTTTTCCACTAACGTGAACACCCTGGCCCGGGGTACTCGTGTTTGCGCGTTTTGACTAAAAGCTGGCTACCTGCCTCCCTTCCAGCGGTGACGGCCAGCTGGAGAGTCAGCCCCACCAGCCTGCGGGCAGCTCCTGCCATCCGCGGGGAGAGAAAGACCTCTCTCCAGCGTGGTTCATCCCGTGCGCTGCTCCCTGCCCGTGCGCGTCTCCCGGTACCCCAGCAGGAAGGGCTGGGTGGTGACTGCGCCGTCTCCCTTCCAAACTCTAGTGAGTAACACCGTCTCACAGGTAAGTGGTCATGCTCCTTACTGCGTCTCATTATTCACCTGAGAATAACGAAGAGGAATTCTCTTTCCGAAGGATCGTTTTATTTTGCCACTGTATCCAATTATGACTTCTAAGCAGAACGACGGCTCATGCGTATTTTAAAAACCGGTGTACAAGCAAGTCCTGCCGTGGCGGGATGTGCTGGCCAGAGTGGTTTCTGTGGAGACGGAGGGAAGGGAACCAACGAATGAATTATTCTTCACGAACGCTTTGTACATTACTTACACAATGTACCAGAAAGTCTAATTATTTTTCTTTTCCATAAAGAATCTTTCGTAGAGTTTTCCTCATTCGCTCATGCAGACATTCGACAAACACGTATGCCTAGAATGTACGAAGTAAAGTCCACCGACTTATTTATTAGGTAAATAAAACAAGCATGTGTCCTGTTTCTGTGAGGTTAGCGATTGGGCCGGAGGAGACGGACGAATTCAGTAAGTGACAACTGCAGGTTTGACACAGCCTGCTCTAAGGCATTAAGAAGAGGGTGGGAGAGAATTGAAGATTGCAGAGGGAGGGGCCCCTTGATCTGGGAGCCCACCAGGTCCTCGAAGGGTTAAGGAGGTGTGCTCTTGTGGAACGTGGGAGTAGAAGCTGCAGAGAGTGCCTTCTGCCAGCCCCAGGGGAGAAGGAGCTCAGAGTGGCCGCGGGGCAGGATGTGGCAGCTTGGACGAGGTGTCTCCAGCTGAGTGTGGAGGGCGTCTGGCTTTCAGTCCAAGCGCAGAAATGAGATTGTGGGGAGTGTCCCCACTGGGACACTAGGAACCTGAGCCACAGGGGGCACGGAGAGTTAAGGTGCTGGACTCCCACATGGTCAGTTCTACTGTTCAAGTCCCAGACCTGGTGGCTGGAAAGTCACACCGGGTGAGTGTGTATGTGTGTCCAAAATCCCAAGAGGAGAGTGGAGGGAAGGGATTGGGGCATGGCCGTCGCCTCTGGGGTTGAGTTCTCACTCGCCCTCTCTTTCTCTCCGTCGCTCTCTGGCAAATGTATCTGTCCTTGAGCAAAAAGGAACAAACAACTCGTGACCATAGTGATGACAGGTGGCAGGGGGCCCGACGCCCGCCCGTCAGGTGAGCAGGAGGCACCGGCAGTCTGCCGCTTCTGCAGACGAGGCCCTTCCACAGTGCTGTCAAGTCCCTCCGAAGTATTTCTGCATGAACATAACATGACCATTTTAAAACTAGTAGCACTAATTTTAAAATGAATTTGAATAGTGCCTCTAAGAATGCCATGAGTTACATTTGGAATTGCTAAATTTGCCTAGGCAAAAAAAAAAAAAAAGAAAAGAAAAAGAAAAAGAAGTATCAGTCTTTTGATCGTTGTCTTATGTTGCTTTTTTATGTCAAATTTTAAAAAGATTCGAAGAAGCTTCCACTAAGTCCTGGTCAAGTCTGGGGAAGCTCTGTTTCTCAGTTTCCCTGCGGTTCATTAGCAAATTCTTGCAACTGTCCACTTTCCTGTTTTCCCTGGGCCAGCAGGATGCTCACTGCTGAGTTTTGCAGCCTGCTGCTAGACTAACTGGGCCCTGGATTTCTTGCTGTTGGCCTACTTTTTCTCTGCACCATAATTTCCTCATGTCAGCATTTCCTAAACAGCTGAGTCATGGAACACGGATGCTTGGAATATTATTGATTTTGCATTTAAAAACTGTCCTGCCAAGGATGTGAAGTGCCGGGCTGACCAAAGTCAGCAGGCTTCTCGCTCCTGCTGGACCACTCAGAACCACAAAGGCTGTTTCCGCATGAGAGGTGTGAAAATACGGGGTTCTGTAGGCTTTCTCTGTCACCGATGCCTATTCTCTGAGGGAGCTCCTGGTTTTCCAGGCCATGGGAATCAGTATCTGTAATCACTCCAGGGAATGCAGCTGTGGGTGACTTTCTCAGTCCGCTCATTACAGTGCAAATCCCTTTTTCTTTTTGGAAAGAGGTGCAATGTAAGGAAACGTTAAAAATGGCAAGCCACGGCTAGCACGAAGGCGGGCCGTGAGGCTGACACTGCTCCTCAGACCTCTTTCCAACTATAGAACCTCCCTACTGAAGAAGTTATTGAGTCTCTTTTCAATCTCTTCATCTGCAAATGGAGAGTAACAGCACGCTCTTAATGCTGCGTGGAGACGGCGAAAATAGGCATAACTAACACTTGGATGTGCTTTTTAGCTTTTGGTAACTGAGGTGTTACATAAAGCCCGGGCCTTGTTTACACTGCGGTTATAATAAGCCGTGGAACTTCACCACTGGGCAGCCCCGAGATAGCGCTGTCAGAGGAGAGGCTGAACAAACTCCGAGTTAAACCCGTGTGCCGACAGCTGGCTGGTGGGTGAGTTGCTGAGCTCTGAGATGTGAAGTGGCGTCTACAGGAGACCTTATTTTGAGAAGGCACCACAGGGAAATTATAACAAGTGTTGTTTAACAGCTCTAATTATGATTTTCCCCCTTTCTGCTTTGTAGCTACAATTTGCTCCAGATTAATATTTATCTGTACTAATACCGGCAAGCCCAGGCGATACCTCACTATGTATCAGGCGATGGGCACGGGGGCTCCTGAGGAGCAAACCTCTTTAATCTTCGTGATAACCTACAGTTAAGTACTATTATTATCCCAGTCTAATGAGGAAGAAACCACTGTTGAACGAGGTTAAGAATCTTGCCCAGGGTCGTGACGTGGTGATTAAGGTGCTGGTCTCTCACGTGCCCGACCACAGTTACAATCCCGACCTGGTGGCTTGAAAATCACACTGGGTGCAGGTGCGTGTGTGCCCAAACTCCCAGGAGGAGAATGGAGAAGGGACTGGTGGTTTCTCACTTTCTCTCACCGTCTCCCTTAGCATCTCTCCAGCCTATAGCAAATAAATAAATTAATTAATAAAATAAAATAAATAAATAAAAATAAAAAGGAAAGAAAGAAAAGAACCTTGTTTTCATCACACAGCCTTTCATCAATGTTGCGATACCTTAGTCAAGCTGTTGTGTTGGGTATGTGTGTGTACACGCCCGGTGCCCCAGCTGTCAGTGTCGGGCACGTGTGCGTGCGCAGTGCCCCACCTGTTGAGCGTAGGTGTGTACCTGGTGTCCCACCTGTCGGCATCCGTGCCTGCCCGGAGCCTTTGCCTTTGCCTTGTAATGACGCCCAACTTAACGCCTCACCCCCGAAGAGCTACATGAGGCCCTGCGCCAAGCCTCAGGAGAGGCGGTCTCACTCGGACCCCTGAAAGGCAGCCGAGCCTCCGTTTGCTCTACCCGAGAGGTGTGCGAGTGTGCTGAACCTGGGAAATGGCTCATACGCGTGCCCCGCCCCAGGGCCTGGGCAAGCTCCTACTCTGAGGGCCAGGGCAATCCATCTCATGTGTCTCTATTTGACTATTTCTCGATTTAACAGTTATTTACGGAGCCATTAATGTGAGCGGGCACTGTGCTTGCTGCTGAGGGTGTGGTGGTGAGCTGGGCTGATAAGGCTGCTGCTCTCATTTGAACTCCTTTCTGCAAGAGGGCCTGATACTCCCCGCAGAGTAAGAGAGTGAGAGCAACCGTTGGCGGTGGGGTGTGCTATAGGTCGACCAGTTAGCCAAGGCTGCACTGGGCGCTTTATGAGACCTGATACCCAAGAAAGGATTGGCGAGATGAAGACGGGAGCCGGGGGAGAGGACCTCAGAGAGAACAGCATGCCCTGCACACGTGCTGGAAGACCCAAGTGCATTTGGCGTGCAGGGCTACCTACCACCAGGAGAGCTGGGATGAGGTGAACTCAGGCGGAGGGTGGGGCCAAGAGGATACGGGCTATTTTAGGCCGTGATCCAGAATTTTCATTTTATTGTAAGTGAGGAGTTGTAAGGTAGGGAGTTTGCACTTTGTTTTTTATTTATTTTATTTTATTTTATTTCTTTATTTTGGAGAGGTTTTTGCTATAGGGCGTGTGCGCTCAACAGAAAGATAGAGAGACAGAAAGCGAGAAATCACCCCCCAGGGGGGATGGCCATGCCATAGTCCCTTCTCCTCCATTCTCCTCTCGGGATCTTGGGCACACACGCACACGCGCCCAGCATGAGTTTAAGCCGCTGAGTCCGGGACTCCAACTGTGGTCTACTACATCGGAGTCCAGCAACATAGCCATTACGCCAACTGCTGGTCCCTGGGAGCTTTCACTTTAAAAGATCTTACTGGCCACTATGCAGAGGTAAGACAAGGTGTATGGAGTCACTGGCACCATTAGAAGCTGCGACGGGGGATTCTCTGTACCCAGGACTGGGCCAAGGCTCGCCCAGAGAGCTGCAAACACTACCTGGGCAAGTCTTCCTCAACCTCAGTTTCTGATAAAATAGGCAATGACACGCACCCACTGGGCTTGGGGACGAGGGGAGGTTTAAATAAATACCACTGAAAATCCCCTCCCACGGTCCCCGATGCAAAGCGAACTCTCAGTCCTGAGAGTCCCAAGAGTGGCTGCTGTTCTGTGAGTGAAAGTGAAGGGTCAGAGTCCAACCTAGCTTGGCACTGTCCCCAGTCTGGGAAACAAGAGGAATGTCTGTGCTTTGGAAGCAAATTGGATGAGGCGTAACGACCATGGACACTTAAAATTGCTATCTGGGTCTTTCTCTTTAAATATCCCCAGTGGGGTCTTTGTCCACCCGTTGCCAACGATGTTAGGAAGTGCAGGGGGACAGGAGAGGACTGGCCCTGAGCCCCATGCTCAGGAGTGTGGGCTGAACGAGCACCTGAGGAGGGAGCAGGCATTTACACCATGGGGACCAGAAAGGGCAGATTCTGGAAGGGTCGAGACGCACCAAGAAGCTCACGCAAATGGGACAGCAAGGCCTTGGAGTTGATGCCAACAGGAGAGTCCTTTCTGGACTCCAGCTTCTGCTCTGGATGGTGGCAGGCTATGTACTGTCCCCTCAAGAGATCCACAGCCTAAACCCAGACCTGTGAGTGCTCATGGACCTAGTCACAGCGGCTTTGCATGTGGGGCTACAGGTGTGAGACGAGACGGTCGTCCTCCATCCGCGTGTCTGCAATCAGATGTCCTTGTCCGAGAGGGCGTCAGAGCGAGGACCGGCCACAGCAGGAAACCTGAGGGTAGCATAAGAGACTGAGAGGAAGACTGGAGTGATGTGAGAAGGGGGCGGGAGCAATGGGGTGCAGGCGGCCTCTGGGAGCTGGAAGGGGTGAGGGACCAGATTGTCCCTTGCCACCCTGGAGCACAGTTCTGTCAACCTTAGTTCTACGCCTCCCAGCTCCAGAAGCAGAGAGAGTACATCCGTGTCGTTTTGAACAACTGAGTTCGGAGCGATACATCACAGAGCGATAGGAAGCTGGTGCAGGGAATCAGGGATGCGTCATACGTGTGCGTGGGGGCGGGGGGCTCTGTCCCTTCCCTGGTGACTAAGTAGACGTTGAATGGTTCTTGCCTCACTGGGTCAACAACTCCCCCGTTCTATGACTCAGGTGTCTCCCCTTGTCTTTCCAAGCCCCAGGCAAAGCTGGCACCTTGGACCCTGTAGCGAGTGCATGTGAACGGGGTGCTTCGCTGGCGTCTCCGAGGGTCTAGTCCCAGGTCTTTCATTGATCTGCCCAAGACCATGCTGCTCGGGTCTCTGCCTACTCCTTTCACTTTCCCGAAGGAGGAATGTGCCTTTGCAAACATAGGTTCACTTGAGCTCTGAGATCTGGAGAGGCCCTGATCTCCTGGAGCCTGTCATTGCCTTGAATAAACACTGATCGTGCTGTCTACCTCGCATTTCCCTCTCTCCTACTGGAATAGAAGTGCCCCTCCCTGCACCTATGTGTTTGAGGTGCTGGTTAACGCAGTTCCATTTTCTCCCATTTCCAGCAACAGTGGGGCTAGCCTTCCATGTTTTGCTGTAGTTGAATAGAGTCAAATAACTGTAGGGTTAAAGGCAAAGTCGTGATGCATTTTTGCATAGAAAACCATAGAAAAATATGTCATGACTTTCCCAATGACCTAACAGCTCTTGGTAAAGAACATTTTATTACCAATTCAAAAGCCTCCAGAGAGATCTTTCTCTGGCTTGGGGTCTGATGATGTTCAAGATATTAATGGCTTCAGTGTTCTGGGTCCCCAAATACCAAGTTTGGAGACCAGGGTGCCCAGCCTGTCTGTGTCAGAGCTGTGGGAGGAGGGGTAAATAGTCATTCTGTACGTGCCAAGACAATGGCTTGTTTGTCTCACAGCATAGCCTAGCTTATCCCGACTGATGTATTCCAGTAGGGACATGTTTCGTCTCCCATGATTCTGTGCAGATCGGGAGATTGTGTACTTCTGTTTATAATTATCTTAGTCAAGGTTCTGCTTCTTTCTTTACCTCCCAAGGCCTCGTGGCTTCTCTCCTGACCCCTCTTAAAGCTCATTCACTGTGTCTTTCTGATCCCCACAGCAAACCCTCTGTCATAGATATAATGTCTACTTTGGCTTTCTCTCTACCTGCCAGCTTCTTCTCAGTGCGGGAATCATTGTAAAGAAGAGCCAGATGGGGACCAGCAGTTGGCGTAATGGCTATGTCGCTGGACTCCCATGTAGTCGACAGCGATTCGAGTCCTGGACCTGGTGGCTTGAACTCATGCTGGGTGCATGTGCGTGCGTGCCCAGGATCCCGAGAGGAGAACGGAGGAGAAGGGATTGTGATGTGGCCATCCCCCCTGGGGGTGATTTCTCACTTTCTGTCTCTCAGTCTCTCTCTGTCTTTCTGGCAAGTGCACGCGCCCTATAGCAAAAACCTCTCCCCCCAAAATAAATAAATAAATAAATAAATAAATAAATAAACTCTCAAGTGCACAGTAGATTATCATGAGCTGTGGGCACCACGTTGTGCAGGAGAGCACTAGCGTTTATTCGTCTTGAATACCTGAAACTTTTATCCACGGAGCAATAGCACCCCACCTTTGCCCAGTCCCTGCAAACCACCATTCCGCTCTCCGCTTCGGTGGGCGTGACTGTTTAGAGCCCTCACGTAAGTGGACTGACACAATTACCTGTCCTGTGACTGGTTCGTTTACTCAGCACACGTCCCAGGTCCATCCCGCCTCGTGGGAGGATTTCCTTTTCTTTTCTTTTTTAGTTTATTTATTTATTTTTTCACAAGAGAGTGAATGCATGAGACAGTCAGACCGACAGGAGCCCTCGACACAGCCTTGTCACACTGAGACCCGTCCACCTAGCTCCAGGTGGTAGGCGTCTCGGCACAGCTCCGGCATGTCTCGGGTCCCTTCATGACCCAAACCCGTCGTGGGCCACGTGGGCGTTGCGGGTCAGTACACTGCTGCGGTGCCACTGAGGCTGGGCAGATTTCCCTCTTTCCAAGGCTGAATAATATCCCACTGTGTGTATAGACCATGCTTTCTGTTTCTTAGAATTTATTTATTTACTTATTTATTTGTTGTGATTTTCAAGCTGCCAGGTCCAGCACTCAAACTGCAGTTGGCTTTGTGGGACTCCAGTGCCTTCACCATCCCCCCTGCTGGGCCAGACCATGCTTTCTTTATCCACTCACATGCTGTTGGACATTTAGGTTGTTTCTGTATCTTGGCTGTTGTGAGCCTTCTGTGATAACATGGGAGTGTTAATGTCTCTTCCCAATCCTGATTTCAGTTGTTCAGGATAAAAACTAATAGCTTTACTTTAATTTTTTGAGAAACCTCTAAACTATTTTGTGTAATGACTGTATCATTCATTCATACCAAGAGTACATGGGGTTCAAATTTTTCCACATCCTTGCCAATACCTGGTATTGCTTATTCTTTTGTTAGTAGCTATTCTACCAGGTAAGAAGTGATCATCTCGTCATGACTGTGATTTGCATTTCCCTGATGATTAGTGACACGCGTTTCTTCCACGTACTTGTCGGCCTTTTGTATATCTTCTTTGGAGAAATGTTTGTTCCAGTCTTGAGTACATTTTTAAATTGCATTATTAGTGGAGTTTTGTTTGTGGTTTGTTTTGCTATTATGTTTTAGGACTTCTTCATATATTTTAGAAATTAACTTCTTATCAGATACATTTGCAAATATTTTCTCCCATTCCATAGGCTGCCTTTTCACTCTGTTGATCTTTTTTCTCTTGCTATGTAGAAACTTTTTTAGTTTGATGTAATCCCGTGTGTCTATTTTTCTTTTGTTGTCTGTGCTTTTGGGGTGATAGCCATGAAATTATTGTCAAGATTGCTGTTGTGGAGCTTGGCCCCATGTTTTCTTCTGGCAGTTTGACAGTTCCAAGTAAAATGTTAAGTCTTTAATCTACTTTATTTTTGTGTATGGTGTAAGTGAATGTCCAGTTTCATTCTTTTGCGTGGGTATATCCAGTTGTTGTTGTTGTTGTTCATTCTCATGGAACCACAAAGGACTTGGAATAATCAAAGCAATCTTAAGAAAGAAGAGCAAAGCTGGAAGTATCACTCTCCTGGATTCCCTCATGTGTCACAAAGCAGCAGTGGTTAAGACAGTATAGTACTGGCATAAACAGAGATAGGATAAGGAGCCCAGAAATAAAGCCACACATACACAGGCAGCTGATCTTCAATAGGGTGCCAAGAATACTTACGGAGAAAAGTTAGTCCTGAACAAACGGTGCTGGGGAAACTGGATAATCACATCCAAAAACTTAGGACTTTTTTTTTTTTTTCAAGAGATTTTTGCTATAGGGTACGTGTGCTCACCGGAGAGATTGAGAAAGATGGGGAGACAGAAAGCGAGAAATCACCCCTGAGGGGGATGGCCATGCCACAATCCCTTCTCCTCCAGTCTCCTCTTGGGATTTTGGGCACGCATGCACACGCACCCAGCGTGAGTATTAAGCCACCGAATCCAGATCTTGAACTGTGGTCAACTACATGGGAGTCCAGAGACGCAACCCCTGGGCCATCTGCTGGTCCCAAGGTTAAGATTTTTTTGACATGAATACTACATGTTGTGTCTTTCTCAGAATCTTGTATCAAGAGGCGTATGATGATATGACCTTCTACAGGTTAAATGACCTTTGAGTGTCTGCTCAAGGTGGCGTGCATGGGCTTTCTCCACTACAAGGATTTTATTTTCAGTATGTGTCATGTAAGCATGAGGATACTTCGGGACTATGTAAATATCCTATTGGTTGTCAGACTTTGCCCACAAATCTTAGCGTCTATTGACCCTCTTCTGAAACGGTTATCACTGTGGGTTTGCCACGTGGTGATCCTTCTTGTTCCGTCCTTTCTGAGTATCAATTGTAATTAATCACACAGTCAGTTGTGTCCTTGTACTCATATCAGCTATGAACTCGCGACTGTTTGTGTTGATCTGTTGACTCTAATCCATTACTGTCATCATTTACTTTCTTGCTGTAAGTACCCTACACTTGTTCATTCATGACACTTCAAGTTGAGTCCTGTGTCCTTTCTAAGAGCATTATCCTTTCTAAGCGCTGTCTTTATTTTCTGTCATGTACTTTTTCTGCCCAGGACAGAGTCAACTGGATTCCCAGCTCCTTTTCCTGGAGCTGTTATGTAGATTCCAAGTTTCACGTGCTAGGGCACACACTTGCTCTTAATGAATTTTTCCTGTTCAAAAACAGGAATAATACATCAAACCCTGACCGTGCCCCTGATTGCCAACGTTCAGACCATGCTGCCAACCAATGAGGGGCCTGAGAAATCTTATTTTCCCGGGTGCCCAGGAGGAGCCAAACTGCGATGCACACGTAGCCGTGTCTCCACCACGATGGAATCTTAGTGCTGAATACCTCTCCCTCTAGCTAGCCTGAGACCCTGCTTCCGACGCTTGTGCTGAAAGCCACCTCGCACCGCACTCCTCTGAGCCGGTCTCCTAGGCCACATTTCCAGTAGACCATCCGTCCTCATCCCTAAAAGCCATCTCAGCTGAGCTAGAAGAGAAGGACAGCTTTGATGGAGCAGTGGTGGTGTGCCTTCTAGTTTTACTAAACACCTTACGTGAGACACCGATGCCCACGCATACCTTGGGTTCCACACTCCTTCTGGAGTCGCCTGCAGCTTTTTCCCTGTATAACGATCTAAGGTAGATTGTGGCTAGCTGGTACATCTGAAACCCAAGTCCTAGTTATCTTATTTTAGTCCAACTTCCTTCCTAATGAACCTGAAACTAGAGGAAGTTTCTCTCCAGAATTGGACCCCAAGGGGGTTGGTTACCACGGCCTTGTATAAGCTGTCCATTTAACATAAACCCTTCTTCTTGGCCAGAAGAAAACCGTGGACCTTAATAGCATATTTTTAAAAGCATCTTATCAGAATCAATAGACCTACGAGGCTGTGAGAAGCAGTTAATGAAGTTGTATAAAGAAAAGCTCGATTGGCAGTTTTATCTCTGCTGAGCGGGTCCTCAGGACGTAGGAGAGAGCGCTGGGTCAGGGACAGGAGCGGTGCGGGCTGAGACCACGTCGTTTATAGTGACGGACAAGGGAGAGTTACTTTCATCCGTGTGTTTTAGGCAGCTTGGTCTCGGTGTAAGTGGAGGCACCATGTGAAGATAGAAACATTTCAGAAAATAATGATGAAAGTAAGCCTCATTCATTTGTATCATAATACCTTTTCCTCCAGGCAAGCGACACACCAGGAGCAGTCAGGCAGGGAGTGCTTTTTGTTGTTATTTCTGGAATCAGCTTCTGTCTGTCTGGTCTCAGCTGATCTGTTTGTGGGTGCTGGTCTCCATTTTGGATGGTCACACCACAGGTCCCCCCTGCAGAAGAACCACCTTGCCTCTCCGGAGTGCTGTCTCAGCAATGTGGAGACAACCTCTATTGCTTTTCAAAGAAAAAAAGTTTATGCAGGCGAAACTCAAATAACACAATTACCCACAGACATGAGTGATTTGGCGGCATTTAGCAGGTTCGCAGTGGTTCCTAACCACCAGTTCAGCACCAGGCCCTCACTGTGCAATGACCCCTGTACCTGTAACACAGTTTCTCCCAACTCCGTCACCTCACCCTCTGCAACCGCTAGTCTGCACCCTGCCTCTTGGATTTAGACTCTAATATTTTGCATGCATGGAATCAGACAATGTATAGAGTTCTTGTAAGGATTTCTTTTTTGTGCCATAGGGTGTGTATGCTTGCCAGAGACAAAGAGACAGAGACAGAAAGAGGGAAAGTGAACAATCACCCCCTGGGGGGATGACCATACCACAGTCCCCTCTCCTCCACTTTCCTCTCAGGATTTTGGGCACACCCGCCCCCATACACATGATTTTCAAGCTGCTGAGTCTGGGACTTGAACCACAATCGGCCATGTGGGAGTCCAGCGCCTTAACCACTATACCACCTGCTGGTCCCAACAGTGTGTGACTTGTGTCTAGCTTCTTTCCCTTGGCGTAATGGCTGTGAGGCTCCTCCACGTTGTAGCATGGGTCAGCACGTAGTCCTTTGTTATGGCTGAGGAGTATTCCTTTGTGTTCCTCAGCCATGCTTCTCTGTATGTCTTGTATTTGCTAAGCCTTCTGCCCAGTGATGGGCATTTAGATTTTCACCTTTCAGCAGTTGGTAGCGGTCTGTCATGAATTTGTGTGAACACCTATTTTCATCTTTGGGTCCATACCTGGAAGGGGATGTGAGCTGAATGGCATCTCAGCATTCCATTCCATCTTACACTGAAGGCCAGTGGGGTACAGGGCTTGGTCCCACGTCAGAGAACCCTCAACCTGCAAGTCAGCTCAGAGGTATGACTTGGGGCAGCCTGTTGCCGAGGACCTGGAAGTGACCACCTCTGCTAGGCCTGCATGAGTCTGTGGGTCACTCGATGGTGACGCGCTCAGCAGCGTTCTGCTCCCACTGGCATGGTAGAGGGGTTGTCATTTGGGACTGGATTAGGCCGAGATGTCCAAAATGGCCCTGTGGCCTCACTCACTTGCCCGATGCCATATGCCAGCCCTGAGCTGGGTCGCGGCTACACTGCACGCTCAGCCCTCTTCCCAGGGGCCTTCCTGTGGGTGGCGCTTCTCACAGCAGGCTGGCTAGATCCTGAGAATATTTCAAGAGGGAAAGAGAAGCTTCCAGTCTGCTGAAGGCCCCAAACATCACTCCCAGCGCTTTCTACTGGTCAGACTACGACAGGCCACGTCCCAAGGCTGGGGGATGAATCAGCTCTGCCCTGAACGTCGGCACGCAGAGGCAGGCGTGCTGGGCTGGCTGTGGAGACTCGCCACCGGGGCCACGATGCCAGAGAGAAAACCACGTTGCTCAGACGCACCGATCTGTGCCTCGGAGCAGCCGGCACTCTCCTCTGTGCAGTGGCCTTAGAGTCTGGCGTTTAGAAGCTCAGCTCTTAATAGTTCATCCTGGGTGGCCGTTTGCCTCACCTCCGCTTATCCGAAATGGAGAAAATTTTATTTTCAGAGAGATATTTTGAAAATCATTCAGTACTTAGGAAAAAAAAGCATATTTTAATTTGGGGGCCAGCAGGTGGCATGGTGGATAAGGCACTAGATTCCCACATGGCTAACTGTGGTTCAAGTCTTAGACCTGGTAGCTTGAAAATCATTCTGGATACATGTGCATGCGTGCGCAAAATCCTGAGAGGAGAATGGAGGAGAAGATACTGTGGCATGGCCATCCCCATGGGGGGATGATTTCTCACTTTCCATCTTTCTGTTTCTTTCTGTCTCTCTCCAGTGAATGCATGTACCCTATGGCAAACCCCCCCCCAAAAAAAAAAGAAAGAAAGAAAGAAAAAGTCTTGATTTTTATGCAAACATTAAAAAGGGAATTAAAAGTAAAATAATGGATATTCTGGAAGGAGGTTTACTGCACCCAGGAAAATTTCAGGGTACATGAGATGCACAGCTCTCTGAGTCAGACCTGGGGCATATGACCCCCTCCCTTGTTCAAGCACTAACAGTGAAGACTTGCTGCAGTTCGCAGGAGGGTGAGCTGGTTGCCGAGAGTTTCTCTAATGGGAGTTCCAAAGTGTCAGTACGTGTAAGGATCCACTGGAATGAAGCTTTCTTCTTTATTCTGCCAAGATGCCAATCTCACTCCCATTTTCAAGTGTCAGTATTTGATATTTTCTCCACCTGAAATAATCTCCAATCTTTCACTTGATTATTTTCTTCTCGTCATTTCAGATCAAAGATCACCTCCTCGAGAAGGCTGTCCCCAGACATTCTATTAATACCTGGAGAAGCTCTCCTAATCGGCACCCGGCGCTTTGCTGTCTCTGCCGCTAGCCCACTTTGCTCTGTTTCTACCATGACACTCATGCAGTGTGGCAGGGGTGACATGGAGCCGCAGTGACAGTGTAAGATGGTCGCATGGAGATTAGAGCTGAACTCGGAGGTTGGAGGGTAGATTCTGCAGCTGTCTGGTTAATGACCTTGGGCACATCTCTGGCTCCCAGTTTCTATTTCTATGAAATTAGGACAAAAATTTCATGTGTTCTATGAGGTTTATGATGATTCAGTAAGTAGACCTTGTTAAGCCCTTCCAGGAGGTCTAGCATACAGGAAATGTTGTTTATGATTTTCAGAGCACTTATTACTCTCCAAAAATACCATGGTTAGGTCTTCATTTATTATTTTTCTTCTCCACTAGAATATAATTTCCATACAAGTAACTCCTTTTCTGTTTTCATTTTTGCCAAGCCCAGCATTAAGAGAATGCCTAGTTTAGGGGCTAGCAGGAGATGTGACGGTTAAGGTGCTGGACTTCCACATGGCCAGCTGTGGTTTGAGTCCTAGACCTGGTGGCTTGCTTTCTCATTTTCCCTCTCTCTCTCCCTGGTAAAATTTAATAAAAATAATAATTAAGTTAAATAATTATTTTTAAAAAGAGAATGCCTCGTTTATAGTAGATGTTCAACAACTAGTTTGATTCCCGAATTCCTAAATGGAAAATTGAGTGGATAAATGGTCAGTAGCAGTCAGCTTCTCACTGACTAGTCCCTTCTGGTACTTAGTATAAATAGGGCCTTTGAGAAGATGTGGGAATCAGGGATACTGTATTAACTTGTGCTCAGGAAAATCACAAAATCCTGCATTCTGGCACAGAAGAGCAGAAAGTAGACATGATGCTCGTGCGACTCTGCTGACCCGCATGCATTCCCCCTGCCTTACAAGTGAGGAGACACAGCAGCCCGGCAGTTCAGTTCCACTTCTTCCTCTTTTATACCCTGTACTTTTGGCCACGTTGCCAATGGGTCAGCACCATCTGAAATGCTTTTGAGGATTCCTGGGTACAACCATCATCTTGTAATTTAGGCAAGATATGCAAATTTTTTAGTTTTCTAGTTCTCAATTTAATGTTCATTTTTAACCTTCATTCCACCTACTTCCCAGGGGATCAAAGTCCAAACTCCCACTGTCTCTAGGGTTGGATATAAACTCCATGAGGTCTTTGGTGCCGAGTCATGCGTTGGGTTGGGGTGGGAGTTGCTGACCCTCCAGGTAAATCATTCTTCCTGCCTGGCCTTCGGTTGTTGGCCCAGAGGGCTGCTGGCCCACCTGCAGCCAAGCACATGCAGGCGTGATGGCTCTCAGAGCTGCGCCTACCCTTTACTCCCACTCATGCCACTTGGAGCCAGCCTGTGCTACGCTGCAGCTTGGGGGAAGAGGTGGTTCTTGTGCTCACACATGTCCGTTCTCACTCGGAATTCAACCCAGGACCCAGTCAGGCAGCATCCTCAGCCTCTCAGAGTTGTGCTCTCCCCACCTGGACTCACGTAGGCTGGATTTTGCTAAAGTAGGGTCCGGGCTGAGGTTTCCTGTCACAGTGGCTGATCAAAGGAGTGTTCCCAGGAGTAACTGTGAGACAGAAGGAGGGGATAAGACAGGGCAAGAAGCCGGGGAAGAAGAGAGACACGGGAAGGGAGACCGTCTGTTGATAACCTGTGTGTCTTCAGCTGGACTGGTGGGAAGTGTATTCGTGTTGGGTAAATTCATCTTCCAAGCTGCAGTGATGTGCAGAGGTGAACGTATAAACGAATTAGTAATAGTAAGAACAGTTGGCCCTGGCCCTGGGGACTGGACAGCGTGGATCGGATCACCAGTTGTGCTGCCCTGACTGACAGGTCTTTGGCTCTTCCCACCAGCCAGGTATTGGTAGTTTGGGAAGGCTGGGGCGGGCTAGCCTCTCAGGTAGTACCAGGAGAGGCCATTTCCACAGCCAGTTCTTGGGAGATCAGTGTGACCCGTCAGCTTCCAGCCTTCGAAGTGGAGTAGCAGGCAGGAGAAGAGAAGGGCCCTGTTTATCTAATAATAGAGGGTAATTGGATAGAGGTAAGCACTTAGGTCTATTACTGGGGCCTCAAGGACACTGTTTTCAGTGAGTTTACCACCTAGATTAGCTGCGTTAGTCCAAGGAATGTGAAACAGGAGAGGGGACACAAGCACACCACGGGAGCTCATGGTGCCCCGCGGGCTCGGCGCGACCCTGGTCCTGCCTTCCCACTCCTCGGCGCGACCCTGGTCCTGCCTTCCCACTCCTCGGCGCAGCGGGGAGCATGGGCTTGACTTGGGAAATCACCAACGGAGAAGTCGGCTTGTAGAATAGGAGAAGAAATCCGATTTAATTTTTCATTGTTGTTTCAGACAAAGCCTCTATTAGGGATCCGTTGTAAACACAATTAGTGGTTACATTGTTTTAAATTGTATCTATAACACTAAGCCAGGCTGGTGTGTTCCCAGGGTGCACGTGTGTGTAATGGATATGTTTTACAGATTGGAGCCTCTCCGTGCCTGATCTCCCACCTGTCTTTAATGCCGCTCATGAATTATCTGCTTATAAATTCCATGGATGGTGAGAGTGAAAAGAACTCAGCAAGGTGGCACTGGTGGGTTCTACCCCAGCTACGCTGTGTGAATTTTACTCTCCTCTAAATTCAGCCCATTGTAGAGCCTTAATTAGGACATTAAAGGTGTAGTTTCCCTTTATGGAGCCAGGAGGGTTTTCTTTGCTGTGAAATGAGTAGTTCAATTACCCCCCTCCTAATGGATGAAGTGTAATTAACATTGTCTGTAGGCTAATTTTCATTTACGCTGCCATTCCTCATAAACGAACATCATTCTCTGGAAAAGTCAACGTGTCACTTTTATTAGCCTAGTTTGCACTTTAACACCAAGAGAATTAATTCGAGCGACATTAACGTCCTCCACTTCAGATACAGTGGCAGTGCCTGCCTCTGTCCTTCGTGCCGTCACGTCACGTAGATGGACTTACACGCCGCTGCGTGAAAACTGAGCTCATCATCCAACGCGTGCAGACTTGGTAATGTCTCCAAACCTGGCGGCATCGCTGGGAGAGGGTGACTAGGACAACTCCGGTCGCCCAGTTTCCATCTCCCGGCTTCCAAGCCGAGCTTCCTCCATCCTTGGCCGACTTCCTGGCCTTTCTCTTGCTCTCTGGACAGCGCAGGCCGGAGTGTCAGGACGCTCAGTGCACTTCTGTACAGCAAAGCGTGGTCCTTTCTAAAGCAAAGTTCTCTTGATTCCTTCCAAAGCCAAAGCCCACAGAAGCTCTTCAGGCGTGGGCCTTGTCCAAGGGCACTCAGTTCATGTTCCTAAAAAGGGAGCTGCGAGCATGGCTGGCCCTGGGACGTCAGGAGCTTTGTCCTCTGCTCCTGAAGCCAAGAGGGCTGCGTCCCAGATGGAAGACCAGGGTTCAGACAGCCTTAGAGTGCTTGGCCCGGAGCAAAACCAGCGCCACCCCCGTCGGAACCCTTCCTTTCCTAGTTGGGACATTTCTCCCTCGATTTTCCTTGGACGTGGACACACAGCAGTAAGACCTAGGCGTGCTTGGGGACACGTGTGTTCAACAGCTGTCACTGGGTTAGCCCCAGGCAGAGAAGTGTCTGCCCTGGCCTCCTCCCTAGGACTGCATTCGTTGTCCCAGTGGGCCGCCAGGGACTCGTGCCATGGGGGATGCGCATTGGTGCGAGTTCATTGTTTGGAGTTTGGGCTCAGACCGGGTCTGTCCTCAGGAGGACCTGCCTCTGCTCCCTCTGACCTCTTACTAGAAGCCCCCAGGAGACCATCTTTCTCCATCTCTCCCTCCTGCCTGGATTCAGAGCCTGTATGTACATGTGTCCAGCATAGTGTTCAAGCTTCCAGGGCTGGGAGTCCAGCTGCAGGTGGCCGTGCGGGGTCTGGCTTCCTTAACCATTAGGCTACAGAGCCGGCCTTTACCAGTTGTAAAACTCGAGTAGCGCCAGCGTAAATGGGAGGATCTTTCAGAGCACCCACGTTATTCATTTCTTCCTTCCTTTCTTCCTTCCTTCCCCCCTCCCTCCCTTTCTTTTTTTTTTTTTTTTTTAGATTTTTCCCACAGGGCACATGTGCTCACCAGGGAGAAACAGAGAGAAGGAAAGTGAGAAATCACCCCCTACCCCCGGCAGAGATGGCCATGCTGCAATCCCTGCTCCTCTATTCTTTCGGGATTTTGGGCACACACGTGCATACACCCAGAGTAATTTTTCAAGACACTGGGTCCAGGCCTTGAATTGTGATCAGTCCTGTGGAAGTCCAGCCCCTTAGCCACCATGCCACCTGCTTGCCCCAAAGTTGTTTATTTCTTTTTTAAGAGAGATTTTTGCTATAGGGTACATGCATTTGCCAAAGAGACAGAAAGTAAGAAATCACCCCCCAGGGGGATGGCCATGTCACAGTCCCTTCACCTCCAGTCTCCTCTCAGGATGTTGGGCACGCATACACATGCACCTGGTGTGAGTTTTAAGCCACCAGGTCCGGGATGCAAACTACAGTGCCTATGTGGGAGTCCAGTGACATAGCCACTGCTCCATCTACTGGTCCCTATTTTTTAATACTATATGACTCTGATAAGAAAAACACATACAAGCAATTTGTAAAAGGTTAGAATACTGAAATTCATTTAAAACTTTCAAATATCATCTTTTACATTTTATTTTTACTTTTTAAATTTTACATTAGCTCACTGTATATCATTAGAGCAAACAAAATGAATTTTCCTGTCCAGAATGCACTGAATATTGGTCCAGTATTTAATGAGACTTTAGCTCGCCCACGTGAGCATGACTTTTAAGTCTGGTTTTACTCTTGAAATGGCTGCCTCTAATCGTTTTTAATGAGCCTTTCAGATTCTTGAGAGCATTGATGAGTAGGTGATAAAGAGCCTTTAAAATCCTTTTTAGCCTTTAAAATCATTTTTACAAGTATTCAGAAGTGTGCAACATTGAGACTGTATCCTTTTCTATTTTTTGACAAATTTTCATGTTGAAATTCTTTGTGATGATTCAGTAGAACTCTAATTGAATAGAACTTTTCCATATCAAACATTTTCAAAACAATGTTGAAGTCTTCATTTGACAAAAAAATCCTCTGAGTTCGGATCTCATGGTCGGGGAGAATCAATCTCATTGTAATGAGGTGCTCAGGCATGCAAGAGCAAGTGTCTTTAGCTAGAAAAATAAAATCAGGAAAAGCAGGGGAGAAAGCCAGGCTTACTTCTGAAGCTCTCTCCACACACACCTGGACTTCTTGCTCTCATCCATGCTCCAAGGCCCCAAGTTCCCTTAACACTAAAGTTAACCCCCGCATACGTCCACTTGTGCTGACCTGGAACCCCAAGTCTTCGTCCACAGTGGCATCTCCTCCCGCGATGCTTAGTCCCTGCATCATTTTCTGGCTGACGTCTCAGCCAGTGGGACCCTGGCAAGCAGGCTCTGGTCACATGTAGAGGCTCATTCGAGCAAATAGAGATGGTTTTGATTTTGCATAATGAGATATGATCTGCCCAGAGCACTTTGCATAATGTAAGAACAGCAAATCATTTCGGCCTTGTCATTAATTCAGGGCTGTGCATTCTGCTTAAAAAGTTTGCAGGAAACCAGGAGGCAGGAATTCTGTTATTGTACTTTTTAAACAACACACACTTAGTAATTGTTTAAATCTACCCATGTAAGTGGGCCGTGAATCATCTGTTTCCCCTTTGTCTGATGCTGAGAGAAGACACAGAAAGCCACCTCCGTGAGCTGCATGCCTGGCACTGATACGTGTATCACGCCCGCACGGCTTGATCTGAGAGGCAGATTGTGGGAGCCTGCTAGGATTTAGGTCAGTGGATAATTCCGCGCCAACAGCAGATCTTAATGCTATTGACAAGAGAAGGGACACAAATAACTGGCAAATTCCATAAACCCCGGCTTATAAGGAGCTCTCTTCTTGTAGATTTGTCATAAGTGTCCTTGAAAGCTATCTGGAAAGGAAAAACGCGTCCTCTCCACCGTGTGACAGGGTAGTTTCTGAGACGCTAACAGCGTTCCCCTAAAAGCTGCTATTCAACAAAACGGTGCCTTGGGTGGCAAACATTTTTTCTTTGGTAATAGCAGCAAGAGAAATTCTTCAGAAAAGAATGGTGTGCATCAATACCACTTCCCTGAATGGGAAGATTCTGGACATTTCCAGCAGGGGTGAGGGAGAGTGGCAGAGGGGTCTGGGCTGGGAGAATCTAGCGGCCGTGTGTGGACACCGGGTGGTCTGCTCTGCTCGTCCATGGCCACAGAAGCCAGGGTGGGGGTGGGCTGAGCTGCTCATGGGCCAGGCTACAGCCCATCCCCCAGGTTCCTATCCCCCCGGACCAGCCCTCACAGCCCCCAGACTTGCTGGGCAGGGCCATTCCAGGTGTCCCAGAGTGCTGAGACCCCAAGCAGTGCACCTGCTCCCTCTCCTGGACCTGCTCACACTCTCAGAGATGACTACGACGCCTCGGCTCCCGGCCTGGACGGCCCCAGAGCACAGATGTGTGCTGGCCTTGCCCTCCTTACCCTGCCACTCCTGAGCTGTGATGTTGGAGCTGCCTGGTGTCCTTCTGGATCGGGGTCCCCAACCCCTGGGCCGTGGACCGGTGCTGATCCGTAGCCTGTTGGAGGCTGTCCATGGACTGGCGCTGGCCCACTGGGCTGTGCAGCAGGGGTGGGCAGGGGTGAGTGAGCGAGGCTTCGTCTATTTGCAGCTGCTCCCCATCGCCCCCACTGCTGCGTGGGCTCCGCCTCCTGCCGGTCAGCAGCCACGGAGGATTCTCTCAGGAGCGCAGACCCACGTGCGATTGTGTCCTTGTATATTGCAACCTCAGGATTTGGGGAGTGCATGCACGTGGGCCTGGCATGAGGGTCTGGGACTCGAACTGTGGTCAGCCGTGTGGGAGTCCAACGACGTAACCATTACGCCATCTGCTGGTCCTAGAATGATTTTTTTTAAAAATGTATCTCACCTACAGGAATGTTCCATGTTTTCTGAGCACCTAGTCAGTGTTTTTAGCTTCTTTTCGAAGTTGGCAGTGGCGCAGAAGTAAGGCCACAGCAGGGGGTGAATAGATTCCGGTTAACGTTGCCGAGTCTCAGTGATTCAAGCCGGACCTTCATGGATTTGGCCTTGGTGTGTTCCTATTTAGCCTCTTCTTTAATAAACTCTACTTTTAACTTAATAAGTGCGTCTCTGTAGAGTTGGCGTGACTCACTGCAGCTGTCGCTTGCAGTGAAGTAATTACGACAGTGAATACGTAACTTAGGAAGCAGGTCGAGAGCATCTCCTCGCCGGGGAAAGCCTCTTGCTCTTCGCGGGAAGGGAAAACGGGAGGACAGGTAGCTGCGCTGTAGCTCACAGTAGGGCCGACCGCCAAACTCTTGCTAAAGCGAGCAGGACCACTCTCCGAGAAACCGCGAGGGTACCTCGTCTTGTCTATAATTCAAGGCCGTTTCATCTGATCGTTGACGTTTTACTGCCAGAGGGCGTGCGTGCTCACCAGAGAGCGAGAGAGTGAAAGCGCCCTCCCATGGGCGTGTCACCCTGCAGTCCTTTCCCTGCAGTCGCTCTGTCCCATCAGGATCCTGGGCGTGCACACACGTGCGTCAGACATGCTTTTCAAGCTGCTGGGGCTGAGATTCGAACCACCACCGGCCATGTGAGAGCAGACTCCCTTAACCGCTGAGTGGCAGGGCCAGCCCATCAAAGCCGCCTCAGAATGCAATACCCATGCTACATGAAACCACTCCAAATCCGTCTTCCAGAAGCCCCCGACCCGGAGCCCCGCTGTAGGACGCCACGCCCTGGAGCAGACCTTTCCTGCTTTCTGTTAGTTCGAAGAGCCAGCAGTTTCGAAAGAAAATATCCCTGTGGGGTGCGGAGAGGCGGACACCAAAGATTCCCCTAATTCCTTTTAGCTCTGGTGCCCATAAGCCTCCTGGCATCACCCTCCGCTTCCCGTTTTCAGGAACCGTGTCCTAGTTAAAGTTCGGAGTCTTCCAGCGGAGCCGGGGCCTCGTCAGCAAGAACCCTCACTCTGAACGTCCCAGTCTGTTAGGGGAGCGGGGCTCACACACATCTGTAACCCCAAACACAGGCTGGGACCTGGCTCACAAGGCGGATGCAAACACTCCGAGTGCCGGATCGCATCTCAAGAATGAAGACACCTGATTTGTTAAGCGCCTCGTGGGACCAGGCTGCGCTGAGTGGGCTATCAGACCAGGAAGTCCGTAATTAACCCCGTCTCCGACGGAGTCACCTCCTGCCTGTGGGTGACACCGCGCTGTTACAGGCCGGGCTTAGGCAGGCTGGCCCTGGCTCGCCCGAGGAGCGGCTCCCAGCCTTGCTGTGCACCTGGTTGCTCTGAGTGAGCAGGTGCACGGTGGACGTGACCCTGTGCTTCCAGCCAGCTCCCGGGGTGTGGCCCCTGCCGGCCCCAGGACGTGTGGGTGTAGCAGTGCTCTCTGAGGCTTGGCTTGTGCCTTCATCTTCGTATCTGCCAACCCACAGCCCAGGAGACGAATTCCTGGGGCCTCCTCTCACCGGGGAGGTCTAGACCCGCAGTCGAATGACACGGAGAGGGTCGGTCCCCACTGCTGGTGTGGTGTCTCAAAGCTGAACCTAATAATCATGGGGACCCTCGTAGGAAGCCCCACAGCCTTCCGAGAGCACTTGGTCTGCTCCCGTCTCTCCTCCTGCCCCCACCCCAATATCACTCAGTCCCAGCTCAGCAGGGCCTGGTCTTTTCAAATCGCTTTCGCGAACTCGACTGAAAAGCTGTTGCCTCGGGAAATACACTAAGACGGGCCGCCCGTGGCCGCGGCATCACAGAACGCCGTCGCTGTGCTTTCACACCGCTCTAGGCACGAGGCCCTGGGACGGCGTCCGGGGAGCGCCGTGAAGGTAGGCGGACCCATGCGTGTCCCAAAGTAGAGCCCGTGGGTGCCGGTGAGAAATGCGCGCAGCACTCCCGCCGGCCGAGTCCGGCCCTGTCGCCGCGCTGGTCCGTGGTGGGTCCCCGGGTGCGCCTGTTCTGACGTGGACCCGATGTGGGGCGAGCCTGACGAGGCAGCAGCTCGGCCCCTTGCTGGCGATGTAGAACCCCGTCACACACACTGGAGCAGAAGGGGCCTGCTCTCTGCTTGAACGTGACCCACAGCGTCATAGCACACCCGCCGGCTGGACACGCTCACTAACCGCGTGGGCTCTGGGAAGGACGCGCGCCCTCGGGGCGAGGGAGCCCCGGGAACGGCAGGCACGTTTCTGTGTCCTGGGAGCCTCGTCGAGATGTGAGTCTGGTGGTATCTGAGCCTGGGGGACACGTGCTGAGGTGGTCACCCGTGCCCCGGGCAGGACGCAGCCACGTCCCTAAGCTGCCCAAATGATTTCAGCGGTCGGCTTTGACTCCTGGTGCCAACAATGTACACTCGAGCAGTCCCTGCGCGCTGCGGGGTTCCCATGGTAACCGGGCGACCAGGTGGGTTCCGGCCTGAGACTGCTGCGGAGCTTTGGTTAGAGGCGTGCTTTCTGGCGGAGGCAGAGGTAAATCCTCGCTAGGAGAAAACGGACCCCCGAGCAGGGGACCGAGAGCGACCCTGTCTGCACACAGACCCCGGGCCGAGGGCAGGGTCAGGACCGAACCAGGGCCTGGGATTCGGGGCCGACGGGGTCCCCATGGCCCCTCCTGGGTTTCCTCATTCTGGCCCGACCATCAGTGTCACTCCCTCGTCAGGCAGGGCCCCACCTTTCCTTTCTGGCCCAGGACTTGTGGCCCAGCGGCAGTGACAGGAGTGCCACGGTCCAGGTGCTTGGACTGACGAGATGCTGGCTGGGGCATGGCCTGAGGAGCCAGGCCGCTGCTCGGAGGACACATCTCCAACTCGACAGGGAGATGGAGGGACAGGCTGCCACTGGGCTGGGAGGGGCTGGGGGAAGGCGGGGCCGAGAACGGGGACCTCGAGCCCTGCAGGCCTCCCCTTGTCATGACGCTGCAAAGCCGGCGCTGTTCCACTCCGCCCTTTACAGAGGGGATCAGCGTGCCTCATCTGCAGACCGCCCAGCCCCGCTGGCCCTTCCTGCCAGAGTACCCCGAGTTACCCCTGGGCAGGAGTCTCCCGCCCTCCCGTCCCCCGATGGCCCCTGACAGACTGCGGGCTGCGATGGCGGGTGGCCGGCTGTGCCCTGTCCCATCCCTCTGCGTGGGAGCGTGGTGGCAACACAACGGCCACTTGTGGGCTGGACAGATTGAGTGGGCTCGCTCGTGAGGCATGACGTAAGCTCACGGAGGCGTGGTGGAGACAGGCGGGAGGTGGGGTTGCCGGGGAGGATGGCTCAGGAGGAGCAATGAGCCCGGAGGCCTTCGTTCTCCCCCCTTATTCTCGGGTGTCCCTCCCTCCCAGCCCACTGGCAGCCCCGTCCCCGTGTCTCTCCGGCCGGGGTTGGACGGGCGTCCTCGGAGCAGACACTGGGTCTGGCTTCCAGGCTGTGGGCAGAGCCACGTCGTTTGCCGCTGAGCCACGGCCAGGGTCCTGAGTGGGACGCCCACAGTAAAGGCAGCGTAAACTCGGGGGGCTCTTGCTTCCACATAGTATGCCTTCCAGACGCCCCGGCTCCCACCGGGCTCTCTGTGTTCGTCCACACCGCCCTCCCAGCCCAGGCGCACCTGAGAATGGGACGCCTGCACACGCCTTTGAAACGCTGGAGCCCAGACAGCTACCTCGGCAGCGAATGCTCACCTGCAGGGCTCCGAGCCACACCAAAGGCAAAGTGTTGGCGCTCCGGCAGGGGAGCCGCTCGGCCGCCGTGCTAGCCGTGTGCTCTGGCATTTTCAGAGCTGGGTACTTACCGCATTAAGGCCCTCGGCCTTGACCAGGGATGTCACTGTCAGAGCCCAGCAGTGCCCTGCCTCATGGCTGCGTGCTTTCAGCACGCGGTGCCGGAGCAGCCCTTTGGGCCGCGCCCCCTGGACGGGCTCTGGGTGCACACAGCCAGGGCGTTCCGGACACAGGGGAGCCTTCGGGGTGCCCGAGCCTGTCCCTTCCCACCTGCCCTAGGATGCACTCACCTGCAAGTTCTCCCTCTCCTGCAGCCTCGATTTCCCCTTTTCTGTCTTCACAAAACCACCCCACACCCTGCTGGGGCTGAAGCGTGCCTCCCCGCGCACACGTTCAAGTCCTGACGTTCAGCCCCGAGCATGCCTGCCCTTGGGCGGGGCTCCGGAAGGACGTGGGAAGCTCAGTGGGTCAGGTTGGCGGGCTCCTGCCCAGCACGGTCCAGGGAAGGCGCAGCCGTCCTTCTCAATCTGCACCCCGCCCTAGTCGCCCCCTCTCTGCCAACTGCACCAGCGCCACCCCACTGCTCTGGGGGGACGCCGGGGCCGGCGTGGCCTGCTCTCTGCCCCTGTCCCCACACGGAGCCACTGCAGTTGTGAGCCTGCCCTGGAACAGTGCCCGGAGGGCTCCACTCCCTGCCACCCTGGCAGCCACCACCCAGTCCAGATCCCCGTGGCTCACCCAGGCCATGCCGCAGCCTCCCGCCGGCCTCTCAGGGCCGCGCCTGGCTCCTCTACTGTCTGTCTCGACCACCTAAGTCAGGTCATGCCATCTGCATGCTTAAAACCCGCCACTAAAATCCTTGAGAAGCGACTCCCACCACGGCAGGCGCTGGGTGCGGCCTCCTCCTCCGGTCCCTCTGCCCTTCACTCACTCCGGCCTGGCCGTGTCCTGCCCCACGCACGCCGAGCTTCTCCGTGCCTCAGGGCCCGTGCACTGGACCCTTCACCGCCTGAGCAGTTCCCCAGATCCGAACATGGCCGGTTCTTTTCCCCTGGGCGGCAGCGCGACGTCGGGGCCGGATGCCAGCCTCCACCAGACTAGCTTTTCCCCCTTCACGGGGCTGCAACCGCCCAGCGGGTCCTCAGCTGTGGCAGCTGGAGACACAGAAGCTACCGCTGCACAGTGGGGCCTCTTCTGGACAGCGCCCCCTAGTGTTTGAGAGCTGCCTGACCCTGAGGAAATGTCCCACCCAGGGGGGCTCCTGGCCAGCGACTGTCATGTGGGGTCCCAGATGTGGGCAGTGCGGAGGGTCTGTGCTCCAGGGCCTGAGGAGTGCCCCCGGCGGGACTCCCCAGATGCGTTCTCCCATGCGGTTGCGTGTAGGAGTTTCCTGGCAGGCCCCGTGTGCGTCTCGCACCCCAAATCTCCGTCTCGGACTGCATTCCGAGGGGCCAGACGGGGGACAGCGCGGGCCCGCCCTTCTGCTAGCTCTGCAACACTCACGTTCTCAGCGGCCCTGAGCCGGGCTCTCGCTGAGCCGCTGCTCCTGCGCTGGGAGCACACGGCAGACGGGGGTGACAGCTGGGGCACCTCGGGCCCTGACTGCCACTGCACACAGGGACGCCCAGAAATGTCACTCAGGGAAAGAAGGGAGGGGGCACAAACATGTGCAGAGCGGGCCGCGTGTCCATGAACGACTCGCACGTCGGCTGTCCTTCCGCACGGACGTGAGTGAGCACACGGCCTGGCCACCCCATTCCCTTGGCAGATGCCCACTCGAACTCATCTGGGGCAGTCCCATCACTCGCCACGCGGGACACCTCCCGGGGGTGTCCGTGAGCCAGCGTGGACTAGCAATGACTGTTTCTCACCTTGCCCAGAAACAGCTCCTGGCGTGACTTGTGCCTTTGCCAATCTCACAGAGACCGTAAAGGGTGTGCCCTCCCCGGGGCGTGCTGGGCTCGGTCACCATGGCTAGCGTGACGGTGGTCACAGCTCTGCTCGAACGTTCTTCCTGCACCCGCGTAGACCGTCGTCTCTGCACGAGGTGGGGTCCGTGCCGGCTTTACAGAGGTGGGCGCCGGGGCTCCGAGGACATGACGCCTCGGCCCGCGGGCCAGCCGGGATTCAGGCACGTGTGTCTCGGCGTAGCGGCAGATGCGCCCTGGTGAGCGGGGGGAGGGCAGGGTGGGTTGTGCGTTCCCCTCGGAACTATCGCAGCAGGACGTTCAGCTGCAGAGAGAGGACCTCACCCGAATGGCTGAACCCAGAAGGCTCCCGCGGTTCTGCACCCGCGTGAGGGCTGGAGGGTAATGCTGTCCGGGCACGTCTGTGTGCCTTCCGGTGTGGCTGGACCCGGGAGCCCAAACATTACTAGAGGCTGCTCAGAGGGGCTCCGTTCCCTGCAGCTTCTCCCCGTGTGGGGCACGGTGCCCACCGTGGGTCAGCTCACACCCTCCTGGATTTGAGGGCAGTGCTATTTCCCAGAGACTAGTGACATTCCTGTCTCCTCTGTCTGTGTGGGCCATCCCCACCGTCGCTAGACTCATCCCTGCAGCCAGGAGAGTGTACGACCCCAATTGGCCAGGCGGGGTCACACGCTCACAGCAAGACTGGCTGGGAAGGGGAAGCGGGCACTTCTGGTGCCCTCACAGGAAAGGTTAAAGGCTGTTGAAGGCAGGGGTGCCCCAGCGCCGCCTCCTGCTACCCAGCTCGGCCGACCTCTGGCGGTGGGCTCTGTCTGGGTCTACCTCTCACCTGCCTTCCGCGTGCTGCGTGTGGACACCTGTCTTGTCCAGGGGAGGCAGGAGCCCACGTGGCCCTCTGAGGCTCTCTGGCCAGCTGCAAAAAATTCAGTCTGGGCACATGATGGTCCCCTCAGGGCAGTGCTCTCTAAAACACCGGACCCCTGCGACCCCCAAGGGAGGGCTCCTGCCGAGAGCCGCCCAATGGCAGAGGAGAGCCGCTCAGTCCTGTGGCGTGTCATTCAGTACCCGGCACTGCTCCTCCTTAGGGTGCTCGCCGTTCTTCCCGGCCTCAGCCCTGCAGCTTGGGCAGGGTGGATTCCTCGTTCCCCACAGATGCGCGTCTGCGCTGACCTTCGCCCCTCGGCACACCTCACGCCAGGCACAGGGGTCAGCTCTTGAATGGGGTTAAACGAATCAGAGAATTTGCTGGCAGTTCTGAAAAAGCCCCCGTTGCTCGCCCTCGCCCTCCAAGTGTGTGTTTGGAATGGCGGAGTCTGGAGACACGGTGACTGTGAACGGCCAGGTGTGTGGAGCTGCAGGGCAGCGAGGGAAGGGGCCCAGCAGGTGGAGCAAGGACAGCTGGAGGCTGAGGACCCCTGACGCAGTGGGATTACGAGGTCTAGGCCGAGGACCCCTGACGCAGTGGGATTACGAGGTCTCAACACAGTAACATTGGACCACCCCGTGCAATATGTGGCATGCAATTTGGGACATAATTATACCAAAAATGTATTTGCTGTTCTGAAATTTAGCTGAGCAGCTTGAATTTGTATTTGCTGAACTTGCAACCCGAGAAGGTGATGCCATAGAAGGCAGCACTGTGGGACAGAGACAGCCTCGTCCGAGCCCCTGGACCAAGCCTGGCCTGGCACATCTGTTACAAGAACTAGCACACAGTTCAGCTGAAGCTAGAGTTGGGCTTCCTGTGGCTTGCAACGGGAAGAGTCAGACAGCTTGGGGCAGAGGAGAGGAGGCAGGGCTGGGAGGCAGGCTTGCAGCCCAGCTAGCGGGAAGGACCCAGCATCCCTAATTCTGAAATCTCACGTGCTCCCAAATGCACTGGTTTTGGAGTGCCAGCACAATGTCACAAGTGGAAAACCCCACCCCTGAGCACGTGTGCTGGGTCACAGGCAAAACCCTGCAATGTAGATGTGTAAAATTGCCATGAGCCACAGGTGAGGTGTCCATGACACAGTCATGAACTTCATGTTCAGACCTGGGTCCCCTCCCCAAGATACCTCACCATATACAAACAAATACTCCCAAATCCAAAAAGTGTGTAAAACCTGAACCACTTGTGACACCCAGGCGGTGTAAAGTAACAGACCTAAGCCAGGGGATGAGGGGATGGGAGCGAGGAAGGAGACCAGGGCAGTGCCCTGGCGGTGCCCACGCCGCATGTGGGGCAGAGGCCTGTGCCTGGTAGCCGCGTCCTCTCAGGAGAGACCAGTGGTCCTCACACGGAGTCCTCGTGTGTCCCCACACCGCATAAAGCTCCTTACAGCGTAATCCCCTCTGATCCTCGGCCACGTCTCTCATTAGATACTTTCACTTGTGCCCTTGTGATTAGTGAAGGGCCTGAGGCTTAGCCAGATTAACTGGCTCGCCCAAGCGCGGTGGGGCTGGAGCGGAATCACCCGGGCCCCACCCACCCTTCTGCTCAGCCTCCTGCAGTCTGCGGGGTGTCCCACACGGCGCCATGTCGCAGCCCTCCTCATTGTGGTGCCACGTTAGTCACCTTTGAGCTTTGGGCTTCCGGCGAATCCCCACGTGGGGAGACCCCGGCTGGAGCACGCGTCTGTCCGTCATCCCCACATGGGGAGACCCCGGCTGGAGCACGCGTCTGTCCGTCATCCCCACGTGGGGAGACCCCGGCTGGAGCACGTGTCTGTCCGTCATCCCCACGTGGGGAGACCCCGGCTGGAGCACGCGTCTGTCCGTCATCCCCACGTGGGGAGACCCCGGCTGGAGCACGCGTCTGTCCGTCATCCCCACGTGGGGAGACCCCGGCTGGAGCACGCGTCTGTCCGTCATCCCCACGTGGGGAGTCCCCGGCTGGAGCACGCGTCTGTCCGTCATCCCCACGTGGGGAAGGCCCCGGCTGGAGCACGCATCTGTCCCGTCATCCCCACGTGGGGAGACCCCGGCTGGAGCACGCGTCTGTCCCGTCATCCCCACGTGGGGAGACCCCGGCTGGAGCACGCATCTGTCCCGTCATCCCCACGTGGGGAAGACCCCGGCTGGAGCACGCATCTGTCCGTCATCCCCACGTGGGGAGACCCCAGCTGGAGCACGCGTCTGTCCGTCATCCCCACGTGGGGAGACCCCGGCTGGAGCACGCGTCTGTCCCGTCATCCCCACGTGGGGAGACCCCGGCTGGAGCACGCGTCTGTCCGTCATCCCCACGTGGGGAGACCCCGGCTGGAGCACGCGTCTGTCCGTCATCCCCACGTGGGGAGACCCCGGCTGGAGCACGCGTCTGTCCGTCATCCCCACGTGGGGAAGACTCCGGCTGGAGCACGCGTCTGTCCGTCATCCCCACGTGGGGAGACCCCGGCTGGAGCACGCGTCTGTCCGTCATCCCCACGTGGGGAGACCCCGGCTGGAGCACGCGTCTGTCCCATCACCTGCCGCCCCACTTCCCCACAGAAAATGGAGACGAGTCTCGGAGACAGCCCTGGCCCTCCGCTCCACCCGAGGAACTCCGTGTCCTGATCAGTCCCTTCCAATGTCGAACGGTGTCTCTTCCACTGGCCCCCAGTTCCTTTCAAAGAGGTTTTTCCATTGAAATAGCTTTGGTAGGAAATTAATTTTTCACAGCTGTGCCTTTAGTGACTTCTCATTGCCCCTGTAAGACCGACCGGAGCCGGGGGAACGTCGGCTCAGAGAGCAGGTCCCCCCAGACCGTGCCAGGAAGCAACCGGCCTGCCTGTGTGCCCTGGACGCTGTCCCCGCACTGGGCAAGGCTGGCCACCCACCGGACAGTGCGGGCCCACTGCTGGCTGGGGCGCTGGGGCGTCCCTGTGCTCGACGTCACAAGTCTGACCGCCGTGGGTGTCAGGCTCGGCCACGCACACAGTTAGAAATACTTATCTCTTTGTTTTTCTGAAATGCAATTTGTACACTCCCAAGGACAATCTGTACACTGACTTCCGGATTTCCAGTCTTGGCAACTTCCTGGTGTGTATTTTTAGAGAAAACAAAAGGAGCTACTTAGAAAGCTTTTGGAACACTTTTCCGACTAAGGAGGAACAGGAAAATGCATGTTATGGCTCGTACAGTTCTCATACCTTTGATACAGCGTAATGAGCAGGAAGAATTGGTCGGATGAGTCTGTGATCTGTCCTGGTCCTAAGAGAGGCTCTTCGGTTCCAATAAAGGAGAAACTGGCACCGCTCTGAGCGCTCGTGCCGTGGTGTGTGGGCTCCTGCAGCTGCTAAGGAAGAGAAGTCTTGCGTGTGAGTGAGCCTGGTCCCTGCGCAGCGACCACACAGGCAGCCGTTGACCCACGACCGTATGTAGGTTTGTCACCTTCCTTACGTAGAGGGGTGCATGTGAGATCGGGAGCGAGAGACAGGAAGAGCAGCTCCGTCCACAGGCCTGGCCACCCCGGGCACCCTGCCTCCTGTCCTCCAGCCCACTGGGCCCTGGGCACTCGCATGTGTAGCTGGTGCATTTCAGGGTGACCACGCGGGGTGGTGGGCCTCCAACTGAGGTCCCCTCATGGGCCCCGCTTTTCCTGGACAGTGCGTCACCCCCATACCACGGGGCCAGCCTGCCACGGCCACTCTGCTCCGTCAGTCTGTCTCTTGTTTCCACCGGCTTGGAACTCGGTGTCTGGTCTACACAGCAGGGCAGAGTGTCTCTGGGGCTGTCCGCCGGTCTGCCGTCCTGCTCAGTCCACTATTCTATGCTCATTCCGTAGAAAGCCCATTGCTTCTGCTGCCCCGCGGCCCCTCAGCCTGTTCCCCATGGCACTCCGAGTCGCACGGAAGCCGCAGCCAGCGGACATTGGCTGAGCATAGGAGACGGCCCTGCTCTGACGACTCGACTTGTCTGCAGACGTGGCCGCTGCTCCCTGAGCGGAAACGCTCCCGGGCTCACAGGGCCGCTGGAAGCCGAGGGGGCCGAGTGGGGAAAGCGACAGAGCCGCAGACGTGGCTGTCTGCAGGGGCAGCTGTCCTTCCGCGCCCGCGAGCTGCGCCGGCCTGCACGGCCCGAGGCGGCAGGTGTCCGGCCTTTCAGTACACCCCGTACTGCGTGTTTTCATGTGAATGTGTACCTTTTTTTTTGATTTCCTAAAAGCTGGCAACCAATTCTGTTTCTTTTCAAACGCCAGGCAGGCCACACAAAACACATCTGCAGGCGACCCGGCTTGTGGGCAGCCAGTTTTCCTGCGCTTTTCATAGCGTGCGTGTTTTCTCGTTCCGTTCCCACCTGGCCGCCCACGTGCTCCTTAGCTGTGCGGCGCTGGCCTCTCTGCTGGGCCCGCCTCCTGCTCCCGCGAATGCACTCGGCCCCTTAGAAACAGAGACGGGCGGAATAGAAAGGCAGGCACTCCTTTATCAGGTGACATCAGAGGCCACCGAGGGAGAACAGCTTTATTCAGGAAAGCGTTCTCAGACAACTGAAAGGTACTGGCCGCGCCGAACTGCTCAGAGCAGCTTACTCACGGTGGCCTCAGTCCTGTCGGTGGGCGAAGGACAACCGATCGCCCCACAGCTGTATGGCGGGGCGCAGTCCCAGGAGAGACAAAGGAGCCTTCGAGTCCCGGAAACTCCCGGGAGCACCCGAGCCGCGTCGCTCCGGGAAAGACGCTGCTTACTGTCCAACCCCAGTCTGGGCGTTCTGGCAGGGTGGCCGTGGTGCCGTGAGAAGAGCAGCAGTTCCCAGACGAGGGCAGGAGGGAGAGCAGGGGAGACGGGGTCTGTGGGGCAGCGGGCTGCAGGGCTGCGTGACTGCGTGTGTGTGAAAGCCGGACCGCGAGGTACAGAGTGAGTCTTCCCGGGGACTGCGAGTTCCAGAACGAGGCACTGTGACCAAGGTTTCAGTAAATGTAAGATCGCGCTAAAGACCAAGCATTGATTTCTTTAAGAGAGAGATTTCTGCTATAGGGTGTGTGCGCTTGCCAGAGAGACACAGAAAGGCAGAAAGCGAGAAATCACTCTCTGGGGGGTGGCCACACTGCAATCCCTTCTCCTCCATTCTCTAGGGATTTGGGGCATGCGCACTCATGTGCCTGGGGTGAGTTTTAAGCCGCCGGGTCTGGGACTCGAACTGCAGTCGACTGTGGGAGTCCAGTGATGTAACTATCATGCCCTCTGCTGGTCCCTGGAGTATAAATTTTCAAAGATGCATATTGGCTGAACGTTTAAGGTGAACTGAGTCCCACGTACAGCCCGGGGCCTCAACGCCCTCAGAGACAGTAACAGCACCCATGGGCTTGTGGGTTCCGGACACTTGTGAGGGCTTCGAGTTGCTGTCTCCCACCCAGACAGCTCCTTTGTACACGGCAGGGTGTCAGCAGAAGTTAGTGAGTGAAACGGATGGATGGCTTGTTCCTCTTTCAAAGCGTATTTATTTCTTCTTGGGTAGAGGGTATTCCCTACAGGGTGCAGGCTCTGCAGTCCGTCCCTGGCCTTCGGAGCCGGATCCTGGGCACGGGCACCCCCAGGCGGGCCGGCTATCGCTGGGGTCACATGGCCACTGCACGACCAGCTGAGCCGTCCTCGTTCTTCAGAGACAGCTCATGTCTCCTTAGTTCTCGTTTCTGGTACCATCGGTAAACCCACCTCCCAGCTGCCCTCTGCTCTCCCCTGGCTAGGTAAGTTGCTTGCCCCCTCCGGTCTCTCCCACTCCGAAGCCGAACCACACAGACGTGTGCGGTGCTCGCCCTGCGGAGGCCACTTTCCCAGCTTCCTCCCTGTTCCCTGGCTCTCCATCTTTCCCTCTGCTGTTCCCGGCTTTGGGGAAGGGACCATCAACATTGGAGTGCAAGCACTTCACCCAAGTGCTGTTAAGAACCCAAGAGTGAACCTAAGTCACATACCCAATTCATTTACCAGAAAACAAAATCTACCAAAGTGAGAACATTTGAACAGTTCATTAAAATTCTAAGATGTGGCATTAATAGAAGTAACTATCTAAGATGTAGTCCATCGGTTGTCAGCTAAACCTATAAAAATTAATCAAGAATTATTTGATATTGACGTTTTATATTTCTCATTTATGCTAAAGAAAATCCCATTAAAGAATCTAATTTACTTTACATTAAACTTACCTTTACAAGAATCGAATCAAATCTTGCTGGGTAATAAAATGAAACTGGCAAAATAACTTTGGAGATGAAGCTCCGTGTAAGAAAAAAAGTCAACGCCAGCCTCTTTCCAGTCCCGGCCCGGAGTGCAGAGTTCTGCGTTCAGCGGTTTCGCACATATGCGGGAGCAGGACTGGGTTCATGCCCGCCACCCCCAGGCCCCTCACCGTGCAGACTTTCCCACCGACGTACGCTAGGTGTGTACGTTTATGCAAGTTACGCTTAGCCTGTGACTGCAATGTGGTGGGGGAAATTGCACCTGTTCAAAAACCCAAGGTCCAATTCTCGTCGACCCAGTCTTGGAAGTCCTCATATGTAAAATAGAATCAGAAAACCACAGCAATAAGATAACATGGATGAGAGTTGTTACTGCTGGGAAAGTTTTGAATGTCATGAAGTGGTTGCATCTGCCTGCTTGCTTCACACCTGCTCAGGGAATTAGCGATCTGGACTGTATCGACGTATTTGGCAAAAGTCAGAAGTGTACGTGTGTGTGCATGTGTGTACGTGAGTGTGTGTGCAGCTGTCCTGTGCCTCGCTGTAGTGGAGGGCTAGCTTTGTGAACAGAATTATAAGGTGCAGCCTGGACTTTGCAGGAAAGCCGGGTCGGCAGCGTTCCCAATGGCCATGAAGACAGGCAGTCCTCGGGGTGTCCTTGCAGACCCTGTTCTAGAACACCCCTTGCTAGACCAGAGCATCTTCAGACATAGTGTGCCATTCATTTTCTTATTTCTAGCGCCTGGCACTTTGTAATACCTCTATAATAATTAAATGATTAAAGAACTGATCAGTGGGCCTCATTAAAAATAAAGTCTTGGACCAGGCAGGGGAGTGGTGGTTAAGGTGACTGGCTCCCGTGTGGCCGACTGTGCAGTTTGAGTCTCAGACCTGGCAGCTTGAAAAATACACGAGGCATGTGAGTGCATTTCCCGAGTCCATCAGGAGGATGGAGGAGAGGGATTGTGGCATGGCCATGCCCCCGGGGTGCTTTCTCACTTTCCCCCTCTCTCTGTCTCTGGCGAGTGCAAAATTTAAAAACCAATCAATCAGTCTCTGGGGTAATTGCTGAAAGTAGGGGAAATATGCATAACCATTGAAAAGAGAAGAGGAGGGCCAGCAGGTGGCATCGAGGTTAAGGCTCTGGATTCCAGACCTGGAGGCTTGAGAATCATGCCAGCCACATGTATGTCCATGCCCCAAATCCCAAGAGGAGAATGAAGGAGAAGGGATTGCAAAGTGGCCCTCCCCCCAGGGGGTGATCTCTCTCTCTCTCTCTCTGTCTCTCTCTGTCTCTGGCATACACACTTGCCATATAGCAGAAATGTTTTTTTAAAAGTCAGGCCGAAGGGGGAGCAGAAGTGTACGAAGCACAAAAGGAAGGTGTTCCAGGATGCGAGTGCGGACAGCCCTGAAAGGGGCCTGAGCTCTGCAGTTGTCAGAGCGGGAGAAACCCTAAAATACAAGGACGTGAAACGATTGCAAACACAGGTCGGAGAGTCATATACTAACCAAATCCTAACCAGAGGCGAGTTCATGCAGCACTGTCACTGCCAGGGTGGCCTTGAAAGCAAAACTGGAAAGAGCCATCCACGCGCACCGTGAACGCCACACCCGTGTGCACAAGCATCAGTCAGGACCAGTATGCTCTGAGACGTCTCTCCTCTCCTGACTGAAAAGAAGGTTATTAAATTTAAGAAGCAAAACAAGACAACAGCAACGAAAGGCGCTGGGGCCAGCAGGTGGCGTGCGTGGTCGTCAGGGAGGCTGGATCTCACACGGCTGACTGCGTGGTCCGAGGCCCAGACTAGGTGGCGTGAAAGACATGCCAGGTGCATGTACAGGTGTGCCCAGAATCCCCAAAGGAGAAGGGGTTGCGGTGTGGCCATCCCCCATGGAGGGGGTACTTTCTCACTTCTGTCTCTGTCTCTGTCTCTGTCTCTCTTCAACAAGTACAGACACTCTCTGGCAGATTGAGGAGGGAAAAACATGGAGTGGAGGTGGGCTAAACTCTCAGAGGTCAGTAAAAGAAGCTGCACGATCTCTTTCTCCTAGAACCTCCAAGGACAGGACCCAGGGCTGTTTTGGGATGGGGTTTTGTTTGTTAGACTCTAGTGTCCCAGTGCAGGCCCTTGGGAGCCCTTGAAGTGAGCATCACTCTGCACCTCTTGGCCAAGTTCTGGAGCCCGTGGGTCAGTCTCGAAGGAATTCTTTCTCACCAGAGTCTTCAGAATAGGGGGGTCGCCAGAGGTCATGCACTGTTTCCTGCCACTTAAATAATGCTGTCTCCCTTCCTGCACTCTTCTCCCTGCCCTGGGAATAAAAGAAGAAACCAAGTTCAAAGTTATCAGAAGGAAAAAAAATAGAGATTAGAGCAGTAACAAATAATACAATAGAAAAATAACAGATAAAGTAAGAATTGGTTGAATAAAAAAGAAGAAAAAGAAAATAAAAGCAAAGTTCAAAACCATTTAGCTAGTCTAACCCAAAAGACAAAGGGAGGGAGAGGACGCAAATACAGAAGTGATAAGTGACAGAGGAGGCATCACAACTGATCCGACAGATCCACAGGCTCAGAGAAGCCAGAGTGAGCAATTACATCGACACACTTGATCACTTAGAAGCAACGAGTAGGTTCCTAGAAACACACAGCCTACCAAGACTGAATCTGTACCGAGTAAATCCAAACAGGCTCACGATGAGGAAGGAGAGCGAATCGAGAATCAGAACCTCCCGCACAGAAAAGCCCACGAGCATACTGGTGAATTCCTCCGAATACGTAAAGAAGAATTAATGCAAACCCGCCTCAACCTTTTCTAAAATTTGAAGACGAGGGCACACTTTGACTTATTTTACAAGCCCAGATTACTTTGTTAATGAAACCAGATACAAAGACTATGAAAATAAAAATCACGGGCAGGTGATGCCTGATGAACACAGGTACAGTCCTCGGTGGTTCAGCAGCACAGCGGGTCAACCGCACATTACTCACCCAGATCACCAGGGACCGACTCCTGGCACGTAAGGTCATTCAGATGGTCAGTACAGCGCACCTCCCACGGGCAGGACGCGGGTGGACAGGCTCCGTCACAGCAGGCGCAGCCCAAGCACGTGCACAGTTCAACGTCTTTTCATGATGAAAACCCAACCGACCGCGTGGAGAGGAAACATGCGGCAGCGAGATGAGGGCTCGCACACGCAGCCACAGCAGCCTCGTGAGCAGGGATGGACAGCGAAGGCCTTCACTCCGAGACCAGGAGCCAGACCAGGCTGCCCTGCCTCGCCACGTCTGTCCGTGGAGTGCTGGAAGTCTGAGCCAGAGCAGTCAGGCCAGAAAAAGAAAGAACGCGCACCCAGATCAGTGCAAAGACCCACAGCCCTCTCTGCTTCCAGACGACACGCCCTCCTAGGAAGAAAACCGGGAAGAGTCTCCCACACGCGGCCACCACTAGGGAGTGCGTGCGGGGACAGTGCAGGGACAGCACTGCCATAGGACGTGAAACTCGCCAGGCGACTACAGGGACTGAAAACCACGGCGAAACAAACGAGTCAGGGGTTGGGAGTGGAAATTGACCACAAAGGTGTACAGGTAAACTTAGGGAATAATGGAATATTATAAGTCTGTATAACTGTAAGACTTTAATAAAACTCTTCAAAGTGTTTTTGTTTAAAATGGGTGAGGACCAGCCCCACTGCCTAGTGGTTAAGGAATTGGATCCCACGTGGCTAACTGCGTGGTCCCAACCCTGGACCCGGCAGCTCGTGAAACACACGGGGTGCAGGTGCGTGCATGCCCCAAATCTGCACAGGATGGAGAAGGAGAGGGAAAGGTGACCGCGCCCCACTGGGGGCTGCTTTTTCCCTTTCTCTCTCTCTT
The DNA here is from genome assembly GCA_026018925.1 of Tupaia tana. Taxonomy (NCBI): domain Eukaryota; kingdom Metazoa; phylum Chordata; class Mammalia; order Scandentia; family Tupaiidae; genus Tupaia; species Tupaia tana. The sequence continues at coordinate 23,044,743 of JAKSZU010000026.1, read as the reverse complement.
TGTCTCTCTGTCTCTCTTTGGCAAGTCCACATACCCTCCGGCAATTCTAAGAAAGGGGTGAATCTATTGTATGCAAATATACCTAAAGCAGATATGAAATGCATAACATGGCAGAAGCTGGACTGTTGTGGAAAAATAACGAAAACTTAGCACGGTGGCATGTTTTTAAAGATAGAGGGAGAGTAAAATAGATGTAAGTTTTAATTCCACTGAAGTTTTTATTCAAGTTATGCAGTAAGGCCCCCTATGTCATTCTTAATGAAGTGTCTCCAATATGACTTTAAATACACATTTAATGTACCTCTAATGAGATTCTTTGCCAACTAATTACTACGCACGTTTAATGAAGTTTAACAATTGTGCACGAGACACAGGGCTCTTCCCACACAGATTGGTCCTTACCAAAATACATTTAAGATAATGGATTTCAACCACAGAGCTGGCCTGGGTGAACAGAAGTCATTATATTCTCCCGCCGTCCTAGCGCTTATATTTCCATCAGTTATTAAAAACCTATCCAATCAGCATATCTGAGGTGTTGCTATGGGCATGCTTTCTGGCTTTGCGACTCTGTGTGCCTGTATTTTAAAGAGATTTAGACAAAACTGGAAATTTCATGAAATGTATTTTGTAAAAGAAGCAGGAAAAGAAAGTGGTTTTCTGTCCCGGGCAGGTGAGAGCAGCCCGGGGCCGCTATGTCGAGCGTGGAGAGATGCAGATGTGCTGAGGTGCAGCTCTGAAAGCCAGAGTCGAGGTCGGGTTCCTTTTCCCGAGCACACACAGCGGGCGTTACAGAACTCCTCGTGACACAGTTTGAAGAGGGGCATTTTAGCCTCAGAGCCCACGAGGAGAAAGGACTGGAACCCTGAACCCATGCACCGTTTCTCAGGGTATTATTACGAGGCGAATCATCTCTCTCGGAAGAGCCGCTCAGATTCCCCAGTTTGCAAACGTCCAGGATCATGTTCTGCACGCGGCTCTCTCCTAATTCATGTGACTTCATTTCTTCCCACCCTCCCCGTACTGCATGGCGGGGGTGTAGAGTGTCTGCTTTTTTCTGCAATCTCCTTTATGAATGTTTCGAATGACCATGTTCCCACAGTCAAGGGGATGTACACGTTGACACCGAGTGTACACAGAGCTGCTGCCGTCGGTGAGAAGATGAAATCATCTTTACAGCCTTCTTTAAGGCTTGGTTTGAAAATCATATTTTTACATTCAATGGAATTTTTTTTTTCTGTTTTGCTTAGAACATTCATCCCAAAACTTGGCCAGGATGTGATTTTTAAAATATAGACTTTGTTGCTTTTAGTTGAATCATCAACCCTCAGGAACATACAGACCCAATCATGTGAAAGACGTGAGTGAGTAACCTGTCCCTGGGGCTGGCGGTGGCCCTGCAAGACTGAGTCCATGGGAGGCTCTGGGTCCCTGCCCAGACTGCCCCGAGCACACCGGGCACACGCCGGGCTGGGAGCCGGAGCTGGCAGAGGCTGGGTGCCGGCCCTCTCTGCCTCTCACTTCCTCTCTCACTCGAGAAAAAGAAATAACATAGACGGAAAAACTGAGTAACATGGGGCCAGCTGGTATCATGGTGGTTAGGCAGCTGGATCCCACATGGTTGGCTGTGGGGTTCAAGTCCCAGAACTAGGGACTCGCCAGGCATGTGCGTGCATGCCCAAGACCCCAGGAGAATGGAGGGAGGGCGGGGCTTTCTCACTTCCCCGCTCTTCCTCCCTAACTGCCCTGTAGCAAAATTTAAAGAAACAATGTTTCTGATTGCTGTCTCTTCTGTGTTAATGTAACATCAGTATTAGTCACTTTGTTTATGTCAAAGTTTCTTCCATGGATCAGGAAGCGTATTTTATAGAACCAATTCTGCCCTCACCAAAAATAAATCCTGCAACAAAGCAGGAGGTAAGCGCTTCCAAAGCCACCGTGGTGGTAAAGCCGGCGGCCACCCTGACAGTAAGGGCTCTGCGAGAACCCCCAACCACGTGCTGAGCCGGGGAGGCCTGCGAGGGTGGGCAGAGCAGTGGGCAGGGCAGAACCAGGGCGGGGATTTGAAGGGGCAGGGTAATTACTCCGGGGAGAGCGGTGGACTCGGGGGGATGCGAGGAGTGGTCTGAACCAGCTGGCGTGGCGTGCCCGTGCTGCCGAGAGCGTGCTGTGCTTTTCAAAGCAGACCTTTATCATTCCTGAGCTGCACGGGGCCCGGCACCGGTACCGGTTCCTCTCCTGGGTGACTCCAGCGCTCAGTTAAGTTTGAGAACCTCCGGGCTAAATCCCTCTATGAAGACACAAAAGGGCTTCAGAAAAGTTATGGAAATAGAAGTGAAGTACAAGTTTTTCTGGTACCAAAAGAAAAAAGAAAAAAAAAAAAAAGAAAGAAAATTGAAAAACATGTGTAGTTTTTTCATAATAGTTACTTCTCATAGACTTTCCAAAGACTGCTTCTAAGTGCCTGCGTACCCCTCCCCGGAAGCTCAGACGTGAGGGGTCCGAAGCAGGCCCAGGCCTGGCTGCATGGTCAGAGCCCCTGCAAACTTCCACTCTGCTCTGGCCTGTCCCGGGGCCCTTGGACCGCGGAGAGGCAGGATGGTTAGCTGCTCGTGTGTCTGCATTGCTCAGCGTCATTAGCAAGCCGTTGGCCAGACGTAGGGTGACCGCTCAGCCCGCTCGTTCTGAGCAATCCTGCACTCAGGTGGGGTTGAACCCGTGACCTTGGACTGACACCCACCGTGCTCCGACCAGCTGACCTAATCAGGGGCAGGCACTTTCTAGGCTGCACGTCAGCTTCGCCGCTCTTGCCAAAGTGCAGCTTCATTAAGAAAAAGACAGGAAAATGACAGCCACGGAAGCCGTGACGGTGGCGATGCCGGTCGTGCCCCGGGGCTCCCATGTGCTCACCCAGAACCTGGCACTGTGGGGCGTCTGGTCTCTGTGAACATGAGGCTCGCTCTGTCTCGTGCTTAGTGTACGGGATGGCGTTTCCCACTTGTGGCCGGGACCACCCAGAGAGAGCTGCAGGGTCACCGTGCTGCGTGGAGCTCCCAGGGCGGACACGACGGCAAAGCGGACGTGGCCGTCATTAGCAGGTTATCCGATGGACCGAAAGTGCCGGCTCCCGGTACCGCGGCAACGCAGCGCTTGGGAGAGCAGGTCCCACGTGGCACGGTGGCTCGAGTGTCCTCCCGGCCAGGTCAGGTGTGCAGGTGCCCGAGACCCGATGGGCAGAGGACTGCGGGGAAGAGGGTGCGGCGTGGGCGGGCCCTGTGGAGGGGGCTCTCTCCTCTCTCCCCCCTCTGTCTCTGTCTCTTTCCCATCCCCCACATGCACATCCATCATATTGGGTCATGGGAAAAGTCATGATGTAGTTTTCTGTTTTTCTATACAAAAATGCATCATGGCTTTCCCAACGACCCAATAGATAAAGAAAAACTTTAAAGGGACTGGGAATGGACACAAGGGCTTCCACTCGGTCTCAGGAGCGCTCACAGACCTGTGATGAGGGCAAGGCCACCGGGAGTGCGCGTGCTGGGGAGCTGGCTCCCACGTCGGCCGGGGCTCGGGTGGGCCGTCCTGCCGCTCGCTTCCTGAGGTGATAGACGGACGGCAGGTCCGGCCGTGGCCGTGTGGACGGGGACAGATGCCTGCAACACTGGCAGAGTCACGTGGCCGGTCGGGGCCAGACCCCAGGTGGGCTGAGCTCGCCACGGGGCGCTCTGTGATCCTGGCCGGCTGGAGGCGGGGAGGGGCTCGCCGTCTGCGGCCCCATCGTGGTGTCTGCCTCTCTTGCCTGCTCCCTCTCTCATCTATAGAGAAAAATGGCATCTGAGAGTGACAGACACCGCAGAGTAAAGTAACAAGGGGCGGTTGCAAAGCCACCTATCCTGGTGGCCTGGTTTAAGGTGGTTATGAGGGGTGGCGGGAAGGGGCCGGGGCTGCAGTACGTGCAGGCCGTGGTAATGGGCTGCGTGGCGGGTGTGACGTGGGGGCAGCCAAAGCAGAAAGCTCTGGGTTTGGGCTTGAGTGACGAAGTGGCTGTTGTGACCAGCTTGGCTACGGCCAGGGCTGGTTCAGGAGAGGGTCCATCTCAGCCTAGTGCGTCCGAGACTCCACCGTGGCGATGTCACGTGGGCATCGAGTGAAGTTTGTGGGAGAACTCGGGGGAGCCTGGAAATGACCCGACGCGGATGCTCTGGAGCAGTGAGCCATGTCCCGGGGCCTCTGCAGGGACAGCCCCGGCCCACACCACCCACCCCGAGAGCGGACCGCTGTGCTGGGCTCACCTCGTCTGCTCAGACAGCCGGTGGCAGCCCCGCGTCTGCGAGCTTGGTCACCGCTCTGCCGTGACGAAGGCCGACTGTCCTCTTCACTTTCTTCAAGCCCTCGACCTCCATCTGCCGCTCACTGGCGCGGCGTGAGTTCGGGCTCCCAGGCCCTGCCATGTCCCCGAGGGCTGCCGTGGCCCTGGCTCGGCAGCAGCGAGTCCTGACTGGCCCTCCCAAGGTGGCCTCCCCCACCATCCAGCCAAGACAGGGAAGGTCAGCGTGTCACGGGGTCGAAGTCTACGCAGGGGGACTGTGGCCAGTTGAAATCCCGGAAGGATTGTATCCTGCGTCTCAGAAAAATCCCCATTGCATCTGCCCTCTTCCCAGTTAGTGAGGCTGAGGACGTGCGCGCTTGTTCTCACAGTGGCCAGGGGACACGTAGTTAAAGGGTTGTGTAGTGAAGGGAAGGAAGCTTGTCCCATGTTCTAGGCTCAAACTGCAAATGACTTTAGATTCTGCCCTGCAGGGTCAGCACACCTCTGCACCCTCGTCGGCACCGAGGGTCAGCACTCCACCCTCCACTGCACCCTCGTCGGCGCTGGTAACCCAAGGACCCAAGGCCCCGGAACATCTTGCTTAAACCCCTGTGGCTTGCAGGTCAAAAGGGGTCTCATAACCAACCGTAGGGCACTCTGGAGGGGTGAGAATCCAACGAGACCCACTTCTCGGCCCACCACGTGGAGGTCGGCGAAGGCGGGGAGCAGCCCTTTCGTGTCTGTGAATTTCGTGCTCTTTCCACATGAGTGGAATGAATGCCTTAGTGTCACCCATCCCAGAGCACTTGGCTACGGGTTGGCAAGGGAAGGACAGCCATTTCTCTGGACCCGCCCCAGGCTGCTCCTGGGGTGCCCAGCCAGCCTCCGCCTCACCCGCAGTGTCAGGCAAACACTCTGGCTTCCCTCTTGGGAACTTCCACTCTAAGAACTGAATCTGAAGGGTAAAAGGCATAAAGTCTTAAACTCACTAATAGGTCTTTGTCTTACGCCCTGGGAGGAGGACCTGCAGCCGTTGTGTGGGTCAGAGGCTAACCCTAAACCCTCTAACACCCGAGGGAACACGGGATCTAGGCAGAGGGCGGGGCTTCGAGCAGCCGCCCCAGTGCCGTCGGGCCGTTCGGCTGTTTGAGTGCAGGACGGTGTTCTTTGGGAGGAAGTTCTTGTAATTATCTCTGGCAGCTTCTGCTGCAGTTAGTGTAAGAAACACAAACCCACGTTAGGCTGCATGCTGGAGGGTGTCAAGACCGAGTCGCCACGGGTTCTGCAGCTTCCCGAATCGGAGCAGAGGCAGTGACATGGCCGGGGCCTCCCCACAGTTAGAAATCCCTCCTGGAGGGGATTTCAGTAATGCTGTCTAATCAGCTTATGGAGTTAATTAAACAGCTGTCACTTAGCTTCTTAATTCAGAAACTTGATGCTAAATAAGATTTGAAATTAGTTATGCAAAACTAAGAAGTGGTTTGTGAGGCCGGGAGATTTCTCCAGGCGGCAGAGGATAAAGGCGGTCTTCTGCTCAGACAGTGGGGGTCGTAGTGAGCCGAGGAGTGACTGGGGTCCGGGGGAACAGTAATCCCTGTCGGGTGCAGGGAACTGAGTTCCTAACCTCCCCCTCTGGGTCCCAGAGAGGACCTCCCGGCTAGAGAGGAGACTGCCCCTTGGACGCGTGTGTTCGGCTTTGCAGCAGCGTCCGTGACTAGTGAGCCGCGGGTGAAAGCCGGGAGACTTCCCAGGAACACGCCGCCTCCCGGGTCCTCCGGAATCAGGGTGCAGGCGAGCCTGGCCCACCTTCCGAAAGGCACAGGTCAGCTGAGCTGCCCACTCTGGAGCCGGCGTGAGGTCCTCGCCACCAGGTGGCATTACCACCTCCCACCCCTGGGTGCACACCAGAGACCATGCCCCATACAGGACATTCTCGGAGCCCAGGGCCATGCCGCAGGGATCGGGCAAATTGCAATGGCCGTCCTGTCGCTTAGAGGCCACCTGTCCCTGACCCAGAGGTTCAGGGCTGCATAGGGCAAGTGAGTGAGTCCGAGCACTCGGGGTCCCTGTAGCCAGGATCGCCCACAGTCCTGCCCGGATGTCCCCTCCCGTACGGCTGGAATGCGCGGCTTCATACAGCTGCAGCATTTTTTTTTTTTTTTGGAGAGGTTTTTTTCGCTATAGGGCGCGTGCGCTCGCCAGACAGAGAGAGACATAGAGACAGAAAGCGAGAAATCACCCCCCAGGGGGGATGGTCACGCCGCAATCCCTTCTCCTCCATTCTCCTCTCGGGATCTTGGGCATGCACGCACACGTGCCCGGCGTGAGTTGTAAGCCACTGGGTCCGGGACGCGAACCGTGGTCGACTACGTGGGAGTCCAGCGACATAGCCATTACGCTAACTGCTGGTTCCCAGCTGCAGCATTTTCATGGCGAGCCTGCAAGGTTCCCGACACGGACCCGACCTCAGCACACACAGCAGAGTTCACGGAGCTTGGATTCCAACGTGGAGGCCGCGAGAAAACAGCACACCCACGTCGGCCGAGGAGAGCCCCCAGGCCCCAGGAAACCGAGCCCCCGGCTCACAGCCCGGCGTCCCCTGCACCTCGCTCGCCCGGCGTCCCCTGCACCTCGCTCACCTGGCATCCCCTGCACCTTGCACGAGCACCAAGTGCAGGTTCTGGCGTGACATCGGCGTGGAGAGAAGCTCAGCTGTGAGCCGGGGCTGCCGGGGCCCCTGGGGAACACAAAGCCCTGCCACTCCAGGGCGGAGCCGAAGTCCACGGCACAGCGCGGTCTGTCCCCCTCTCCCCTGCACTCCTCTCCTCCCCGTTCCCTCTCCAGCTGCTCCCTTACACCCTGGACATGGCGCGTCTGAGTCAGCGCCATGTTCGTCAACTGGTAGAGCCAGCCTTGCTGCCCTCAGTACTCGGGCGCCGTGGAAAGCCGCCATGCGCCTTTGTTCATCTGACCCTCACGAGAGCGCTTCTTACCTGGAAAACAAGGTTGCAGATCAGAAAAACCAGGTGCGAAAGCCTTCAGTAATTGAGGCGTCGCCCACCAGGATTCAGCCAAGCTGGGGTGTGAACCCAGAGCCTGTGCACGCACGTGAAGAGGCTCCTTGAACGCGTCAGATTTTTGCCATCGGACGTGTGGGTGCACCAGAGAGAGAGACAGAGAGGGGGAAGTGAGAAATCGCCCAGGGGACGGCCACACCTCAGTCCCTTCTCCTTTTCCTCTCGGGACGTTGGGCACGCACGCACACGTACCTGTGTGTTTCAAGCCCCCAGGTCTGGGACCTGACGTGGCGTCGGCCCTGCGGGACCCGGTGCCCTCACCACCACTGCCCCTTCTGGCCTCTGAGCTTTTCTTAACAAGGGGGCGTTCGGCCTCGGGGAGACAAGGTACGGCTCGGCTCTGTCCCCGGGGCGCCCTCTCTCCCGCTCCGCATTCTCGGCCAGGCCAGGGGGACCACGGTAATCGCTGAGAGCGGCTTTGCTTCTCTTAGGCCGGTCACGGGCGTAATGCGTTCATACACGCCATCCTTCACACGGACTCTGTAACATGGGCGTGTCCACAACCCTCACGTCACGAATGAGGAAATGGGGGCCCAGGGCAGGCACTGGGCGGCTGGGAGCCGCAGAGCTGGGGGAGGGGAACGGGGCTCCCGGCCGGGCTCCCGTGTCCAGAGCCCCTCCTTCGCCCTCTGCTCTGCGGCCTGCTGTTACTCTGTGTAAAGTGTAGGGTAAAGTACAAGCGATGGAAACGCCGATTACTCCCCGTGGGGCGCTTAGAACCACGCAGCCTTGCGGGGCACCCAGCAGCCCTAGTTGAGGTTCGTTTTTAGTAGCAAGAGCCATCGGTACAGGAAAATGGGGTTTAAAAATTACTCAGATGGGGGCTTCAAAAAGTTCATAGAAAAACAGAATTAAAGTGCAAGTTTATTTCAGTGCAGAAACGTTTAAATCCCACTTTTTATTCAGAACACACATTTTCCGTGATGTTTTGAACCCCCCCGTGCTGTTTCCCAGGGCACGTCTGTTACGTGAAGCCAGGTCTAGTTGCACAAAGAAACGGTATACAGCGGAGTTCACACTTGCTGCTAATGTGAAAATAAATCAAGATATTCCTCCTGCTTCTGCAATTTAAAATGTCTCCCGCTTTTCACTGCGCATATTTATTAAGACAAATCTCACATCTAGTTAAAAAAAAAAAAAGTCTGTGTGCCGAGGCCTAGAGAACGTGTCAGCAGAGATCGGAGGCTGTGACGGGCGGTGTCCGGGGACATGCTGAGTCAGCGAAGAGCTGGCTTCAAGTGGAGATTACGATAAAGACGAAGGGTGATGAAGCTCATGCTAAGGGTGGGGCCAGCAGATGGCGCGGAGGTCAGGCAGCTGGACCTCACCTGAGTGTGGTTCAAGCCCAGGCCTGGCAGCTTGAAAATCATGCCAGTCTCTCCTAGTGCCTGCCCCAACCCTCTCCGTTCTCCTCCCGGGATCTCGGGCACGGACACACATGCCTGCTGTGATTTCAAGCTGCCAGGTGCAGAATTCAAACCATGGTCGGCCACGTGGGAGTCGTCTCGGGTCCGGGTGCACGCAGTGGCTGTCTCAGGTCCAGTACACGCAGCCACCGTCTGGGGTCCAGGTACACGCAGCGGCCGTCTCGGGTCCGGGTGCACGCAGCGGCCGTCTCGGGTCCGGGTGCACGCAGCGGCCGTCTCGGGTCCAGTACACGCAGCGGCCGTCTCGGGTCCAGTACACGCAGCGGCCGTCTCGGGTCCGGGTACACGCAGCGGCCATCTCGGGTCTGGGTGCACGCAGTGGCCGTCTCGGGTCCAGTACACGCAGCGGCCGTCTGGGGTCCAGTACACGCAGCGGCCATCTCGGGTCCAGTACACGCAGCGGCCGTCTCGGGTCCGGGTGCACGCAGCGGCCGTCTCGGGTCCGGCTGCATGCAGCGGTTCTCTCACCATCTCAGGTCACTGTTCTCGCCTTTTGTGCCGCGAGCACTGCAGACCTGCTCCCTCAGCAAGCGCCAGTACAGCCGCGTCTAGCCACCACCGTGCAGTGCAGCAGGGCCCAGCGCTCACTCATCCCACAGCTGAGCACGGGAACCCTGTGCCCAAACTCCCCGCCTCCCCACGGCCCTGCAGCCCCGTGACCACCCTCGGCTCTCAGCTCTGACTTTCCTGCATTGCGCACGTGTGTGGGATCGGCAGTACTTGTCGTTCTGTGAGACCTAATCTCTCGGTAAGAGGTGTGTTTCTTTCAAATGATAAATATAGCCAATCAAGGAACCAAAACAGGAATGTAGTTGTATTAACTGTGTAAGGAAAAAGAGGAAGTGAATACAGTAAGAGATACATGCACCTTCCACCCCAGGGGCTCGGTGGACGGTCTCTAAAGCTGCCATGTCTAGAAAGTGACACGGCACATTACTTAGACACACGGAGATGGCCTTCCTCGCACAGGTACGAGAGTTGAAAGTGGTTGCCCACGGGGTCCAAAATGCGGGTAGGGATGGGTAGTATAAACCATTCACAGATGTGATATTTGAACAAAGAGACTTTTATTTCATGTTTGAAGAGAAAGGCAACCACCACGCAGGGGTGTGTGTCAGAGAGCTTGGAGAAGCCGACCCGTGTGGGAGAGAAGCAGCAGAGCTCCAGCCTCGTGCGAGCTGCAATTTACAAACCTCGCTGCCTGCCCAAGGGTGGAAGAATCGCTCTACTTCACTTTAGTATGGCCACTAAGACGCAGTGATTCTCCACACCGCGCCGCAGCCGTTAAACCAGGGAGCGATGCGCTTTAAGAACCGGAGTGGTCTGTAAATCCGTTTGCAGCACGGGTGCCAAATCGACCGACGTTCCCACGTGCTAGGAGCACCCCGGTTATTCATAGCGACGCGGCATTATCGTTAATCAGATGAAGTATTTCTGCGGTCATCTAAGAGCTCTTCTGTTCAGTGTGGTAGAGATGAAAATGCATGGCCGTGGCTGTGTTGCGTCTGCTGTTTATTTGGTAGGGTGGGGACGAGGGCCTGAATGACGAAGCTGGCCAGATAAGCGAAAGCCAAGGACAGGGCCACGAGCCACTATTCTGTTTATTAGGTTATTGATCTCTGTGGGGAAGTGGAACAGTTTGAGAGATCAGGCACAGCTGAGAAGACACGTGGCGGGAAAAGCGAGGCTACAGAGGAATGTCAGGTCCCCATGTTGGCCGCCCATGGCCTTGGGTCTGCTGAGCTCATCACTGCAGAATCAGAGCCGGCCAGGAAGTGAAGGGCCAGCCCCCCAGCCCTGGAGGGGAGTGTGAGGTTTATAGCCAGGCAAGTTAGTGTAGCTTGGGGGAAGTCCAGAGTCGATTAATATGCATTTTTAAAAATTTGCTATAGGGCACATGTACTCACTGGAGAGAGACAGAAAGGGAGAGGGAAAGTGAGGAGATGCCCTGCAGGGAGATGGCCATGCCACAGTCCCTTCGCCTCCATTCTCCTCTCGGGATTTTGGGCATGCATGCACACAGCCCTGGCATGATTCTCAAGCCTCGGGATCTGGGACTCAAACCACGCAGTGGCCATGTGGGATCCCGCTGCCTGAAGCACCTCGCCGCTGGCTGGCCGCGTTTCTTGGTCTTGGAGCTCGGTTGGCCAGTCCGTCGTGCACTAATCAGGAGGGTGACGTTACGGTGCAGTAGCAGGCAGCTCCAGCCCCTTTGCTCGAAGGCACACGCAGCCTCTCTATTGCCCCGCCGCGCCCTCCACGGTCATAGGAGGCGTCCCTCCACACAGTGACTCAGGCAGCCAGGCCATGGGAGCTCCCCTGTGCAGAACCCAACTCCCTGGCCCACTGCTGCCAACAAGGCCATCCCCTCAGGGGGTGACTTCTCAGTTCCTCTCTCTCTGTCTCTCCGGCAAGCACATGTGCCCTATAGCAAAAGTCTCTCTCCCAAAAACAACGGGGTTTTGTTAGGTAAGAACGCGGCAGGCTGGCCATCGGTGAGCCGCTGTCTCTGACACACCACTCACTCCCTGGAAGCATTTAAGAAGTTCCGCGATGTAATGCTTTTCTTTATCCATTATTTTCCTCATCTCTGCCTTAAAATTAATTTCAAGGGTGAACACAAATAAACGACCGTGCTGATACCCGAAGCAGAAAATCAGGATACGAGAAGCACGAGGAGATTAAACTAAACAAACAGGAAGCACTCTAATTCTGCTCCAATCTGCCAGGCCTCCCCATGACAAATCACTCCACAGCGTAGCAGCGGCAGACCCCGGCAGTAACCAACCCTCTCCCTGCCCGGCCCGGGAGGGCCCCAGCAGCCCCGCGGGCCTCCCTCTGTCAGGCGCGTCTTCGTCCTTCCACAGGGTAGCAGGCCGCTCTGAGCGACGTGGCCGGCCGACCCAGGCACAGCTTCTGAGGTGCTGTGTGAATACCCCGGCCCCTCGGCCTCAGCGGGTTACTGTCAGCGGAGCGTTTCATGCGGCGTCCCAGCCGAGAACCGTGCAAGGGGTGTCCGAGTAGTTCATGGAGAACAATGCTATGAAAAGCTCCGCATGATGTCCAAAACGCGTTTGCGCCATCATAATCCCATCTTTTCTATGAACTTGTTGACATCCGTCTACACACGTACACAGTGTACACAGACTGCGGTGCGTGTCAGTCCTGCCGGCGCCCACCCGGGAAGCAGGGTAGTGCACCCCTGGGGGGCTGCCTGCCGTCCCTGCAGCACCTCCTCACTCCCTGTTCGTTTCCTGACCCTCCCGATGAAGTGCTCTTGAATCTTCATCCCAGGATCTATTTCTAGGGGGACCCAAACTAAGACATGGTCATCATTTTCCCCACAAGGCCAGGGCGGTCGCTGCTTCCCTACCCAGAGGACCATGAGTTAGAGCCCGAGGAAAGGACCTACAGCTCGTGAGCTGTGGCCGTGAGACCCGCTGTCCCCCACCTCCCCGAGCCCCTCGAGAGCACGAGGTCTGTCAGGTGTCAGAGCCACAGGACGCCTCAGTGCACGGGACACCCAGAGCAGCAGGTGCGGACCCCGAGTAGCTGATGAGGTGGGCCCAGTGCTCCCTCAGGGCGTTCTGGGCCTTTAGCACCGAGTCCGAGAGGCCGTGAGAAGGTGCCCCGTGCAGCAACCGCTGAGCTCTCGAGGGTGTGAGGGAGGCCAAAACTAGGCAGGCCCCAGATACGCAGCGGGGCCCACATGTGGGGGCCCAGGTCCTGTCCCGGATCCTGTCCCAGGGACCCTCCGACATATAAGCCCATGCTGTGGGCTGGCCGAGCCCTGGGGGTGCGCCCCTGTGGGGGCACCCACCTCCCCGCCTCTTTCACCATCTCTTATTCTCTCGCTCTCTCATGGAATAAATCCACTTCAAAATATCAGTAAAAATGAGAGCCCCTGGGGGTCAGGGCAGCAGCTGAGACCATGCAGGCTCCACCCCTAAAGGAGGACCTCCATCCTCCCCGTCTGGCGGCTTCTGTGAGAATCCACACGCCATCCGCTTCCCAGAGACAGCAGAGCTGCGCGAGAGCGTTCTTGGCCTCAAGGACTTGGAATAGAGAAAAGACAGGGAAATACCAAGCCTGGAAGGTCAGCCTCGCAGGCCGCCGGGACCGTGGGCGGAGTGCCAGGGAGAGTTCCGCACCGAGCGGAGGGTGACAGCCCCCAGGCAGCAGGCTCAGCTGCTATCGGGGAGCCCCGGCACTGCTGCCCACGCACAACCCAATGCACGAGTTCAAGAAGGCCTTTGAGTGGACTGTGGGCATGGGGACGCTCGCTCTGCCCCGCCGTAGGGTGCAGAGCTGGCGCTGCCCCCCAGGCTGCGTCTCCACCGTGAGGGGCAGTTCGGGCCAGAAGGAAAGCACGTCCCCACCCTCTCCTAAGGGTGCCACGCTCCTTCTGACCCTCCCTTTAGGGTGCAGAAGTAAGGTGGCCGTCCTCCCACCCAGGGGCAGCGTATTCTGTTTTGCCCCCGCCTTTTTTTTTTTTTTTTTCTGTATTTTTACTTAAAATAAAACAGTTTTCGTTTGGGAAACTGCAGAGGGAAAAACAGAAGCATGTAGACAATGACACATTTAGAGGCCTGGGCACACAGTTTAAGGCACGGGCCTGGAAACTCAGGAGTGCTCCTAACTGAAGGCCTGTCTTTTGAATTAAAATAACGGAAAGTGTGTGTGTGTGCGTGTACGTGTACACGCGCGTGTGTGTGAGTGCGGGCGTGCATGGGCTTAGATATTCATATCCCAAGGCTGAGGCAGAGGAGCCAGCTATAGATGAACTTCATCCTAGAAAAGATCTTACGTAAGAAGCAGAGTTAGCGTGAGGAAGCTGGTTGTGTAACGTAAGGACAGCAGACTTCTGTGTCTTCTGCTGGCGTGGACGAGCAGGCATCTTCCATTCCCGTGGGTTCCACTAGCCGGCGTCTCTGCAAGCATCTCCCGGGGGACGCAGATGTCCCCGGGAGCCGGCCCTCTGGAAGACGGTTCAGGGACTGCGCCCTGCGGTAAGAGCCAGCTGAGGGCTGCGTTAGCACCTCCGAACCAGCTCCCGGACCCGCCGACCGACCGTCAGGGCAGGTTTACAGGAGAAAGGCGACAGGACAGCTGCTGGGACGCCTCCAAAGGCCCTGGCATGTGAGGACTGCCGGGACACAGCCCGACTGGGGCTGGGACGTGGCAGCGTGGCTTTGCAGATTCGGGGTGCTATGGGGAGCGCAGTCTCTATGCCACGATCCAGGCAGAGGGGAAGGGGCTTCGCTCTCCCCTCCCGATGCTCCACTTCCGCCAGCTGAAACATGGGTCTCGCCATCTCCCAGGTCCCAGCCATTCAAACCTGTAAGCCGAGGAGGGAAGCTGAGGGCACACGGAGGCAGCGGGAGGGACACCCAGGGAAAGGACACCGCTCAGCGCCTGGGGGAGGCCGCCTGAGGCAGGAAGCCCAGAGGAAGCTGGTGCACAAGGGCCAGGCCTCCCCGACTGGGGTCCCGCGTCCTTCCCTGCGCTCTCGGCGAAGAGTCACTCTCCGTGGGAGGTCTCGTGCTCGGCGCTGCTGAGCCGTGAGCAGACAGCCCAGAGCTGTCTAAGCCTCAAGGAAAAGGGCACGGGCCAGTCGGGTGCGTGATGGTTAGAGCCATGGGTCCCACATGGCCCACGACGGGGTTCGAGTCCTAGACCTAGCAGCCTAAAGTATGTCAGGGGCATGTGCTTGTGTGCGCGAAGTCCTGAAAGGAGGGGGGATGAGGGAGAGGGATTGTGGCGTGGACATCCCAGTGGGGTGCTGTCTCTCCCTCTCTCCCTCTCTCTCCTTCCGGTGAGTACACGCCCTATAGACAATTTTAAAAAGATGAACAGCTGTGGCGGGCGCTCCGAGGACCGAGGCCGGGTGTCTCCGCACGGACAGCGGGGACAGTCCCCAGACACACCTCTGGAGCGAACCTACGGAGGGAGAGTTGAGCGGCAAAATGCATGTTAGCGGCGTGTGGGGGCGGGGCTGTGCATACGTGTGTCATGCTAGTGCGTGTGGGAGTGTCCCTGGAGCCACGGTAGGTATGAGCACAGGCTGGGAGCCTTGGAAGGAAGGCGAGAAGGCCGGGGTCAGGGGTCAGAGTGCGGAGAGTGAGGGTCTTGGCCCTGCTGCTCTCCCTCAGTGCTGTCTGGGGAGGTATTCTTCACCCTCGTTCCTTTCACACGCCTGGCCCTCAGGGCCCTCAGTCGCCTGCTCCCAGTAGAGCGCCATTCTGTGTAAGTTAGGTCTGTTCGGGGCTCCAAGGCACGGACTCAGGGGCCAGACTCCACGGAGTTCAAGTCCCACCTTCATTACTGCCTCGCTGTGTGACCTTGGGCGAGATACAAAACCTCTCTGTGCCACCTATAAAACAGGGAGAATGAGAACGCCTGTCTTGTCAGGAATGTGGCGAGGAAAGCTAAGTGAACATCTGTACCACACTTAGAAAGTTCCAACACAGTGAGGCTCGTGTAAGGTTGGCCAAACACGATGTTAGTAGTTTTTTATTTTTTTAAGGATTTTTGCTATAGGGTGTGTGCACTTGCTAGAGAGACAGAGAAACAGAAAATGAAAAAACACCCCCAGGGAGATGGCCACGCAGCAACCCCTTCTCCTTCATTCTTCTCTCGGGATTTTGGGCATGCACGCACACATACCCAGTATGAGTTTTAAGCTGCCAGGTCCGGGACTTGAACTGCAGTAGACCATGTGGGAGTCCAGCAATGTAATTATGCTAGCTGCTGGCCCCACAATGTTAATAATTTGGGACCAGCAGGCAGTATAGTGGTTAAGGCACTGGACTCCCACATGGTCAACTGTGGTTCGAGTCCCGGACCTGGCAGCTTGAAAATCATACCAGTGCATGCGCGGGTGTGCCCAAAATCCTGAGTGGAGAATGGAGGAGGAGAAGGGATTATGGCATGGCCATCCCCCGAGGGAGTGATTTCTCGCTTTCCCTCTCACTGTCTCTATCTCCAGTGAGTGCATGTGCCCTATAGCGAAAACGTTGAATAATGATGATGAGGACGACGCATGTGCCCCACAGCCTCACATACACCCTCCGTCAGCACTTCCTTCCGCAGCATCTGGGTGGTCTGGAAGACCCTCTTTCGGCCTCCTCAGCCGCTCACTGGTGCCGAACCCCTGGCATGCTGAGATGCTGAGGCTGGGCAGGAGCTGGTGCCGTTTGTGGGGAGGCTGGGGAAGGCACTGCTGTCTGCGGGGCTGCGCCTGTCAGGAGGCGGTGTGACGGCAGGGTGTGCTCGGTCTTCCAGGAGGCGGAGATCCTGAACACGGCCATCCTCACGGGGAAGACAGTGGCTGTCCCGGTGAAGGTGGTCTCCGTGGAGGAGGACGGCACGGTGACAGACCAGCTGGAGGCTGTGGAGTGCCGATCGTCTGATGAAGACGTGATTAAGGCAAGTTGACAGCCCCTGCCCGCAGGAGCCCGCTGGCCGCGGGAGCCGCAGGGCCCGTGGGGTCCTCCCCACTCCTAGTTATCCCGCCACGTACCCGGGGCTTCCAGGGTGGAAACTGCTTGCACCGTGGCCCCTGGGCTGGGCGCTTCCCCTTTCACATTTGCCAAATGCCTTCGGCCACGTGCCAGCCTCCTGGGAGTTGTGGGGCTGCAGGGGCCCACCCGAATGGAGCTGCTCTCCCCAACTTCTAGGCTGGATGGGAAGGGGAACCGAGACCGGGACCTCCATGGTGACGTTAGAGCACAGGGCGTTTGTGCCAAGTCAGTGTGTGACACCCACAGACGCCCAGCTCCAGGTGTGACCCCGGCCAGGAGGGAAGAGCAGAACCCGCCCGCAGCGCTCCGTGAGCCGGAGAGCTCTCCTCAGTGCGGTCCGCCGGCCCCTCCTTCCTCCCGCTCTCCGCCTCCTCTTCTTAAACTGAATGAACAAAATGATTCAAAACAGGCATGCTGGGAGACGTGGGCATCTGGGGACCCTGGGTCTGTGCTGCCAAGTGTCCGCAGCATGCGTGCAGCCTCCCGTGGCAGGATACGCTGAGCCAGGGCTGCCATGACATCAGGTGGCACCCTGGGGGAGGGCAGCCCTGCAGGATGGGGGCAACCCTGAGGACAGGGCAGCTCTGAGGATGGGGCAGCCATGTAGGACAGGGCAGCTCTGAGGACGGGGCAGCTCTGAGGATGGGGCAGCTCTGAGGACGGGGCAGCCATGTAGGACGGGGGCAGCTCTGAGGAGGGGACAGCCCTGAGGATGGGGGCAGCTCTGAGGACGGGGCAGCTCTGACGATGGGCAGCTCTGAGGACGGGGCAGCCATGTAGGACGGGGGCAGCTCTGAGGAGGGGACAGCCCTGAGGATGGGGGCAGCTCTGAGGACGGGGCAGCTCTGAGGACGGGCAGCTCTGAGGACGGGGCAGCTCTGAGGACGGGGCAGCTCTGACGACGGGCAGCTCTGAGGACGGGCAGCTCTGAGGATGGGGCAGCTCTGAGGACGGGGCAGCTCTGAGGACGGGGCAGCCATGTAGGACGGGGGCAGCTCTGAGGAGGGGACAGCCCTGAGGATGGGGGCAGCTCTGAGGATGGGGCAGCTCTGAGGACGGGGCAGCTCTGAGGACGGGCAGCTCTGAGGACGGGGCAGCTCTGAGGACGGGGCAGCTCTGAGGACGGGGCAGCTCTGCAGGCCCCACACAGCTCCTCTCTCCCCCCCGGTCGCTGTCAGAGCAGGTCCCCCTCCTCGGCCCGGTGGGAGCCGCTGCCACTCTGCTCTGAAGCCCTCCTGGGTGCGTCTCCGCCCACGTGGAAGCAGCAGACAGGCACCCGTGGGGCCTTGGCTGAGTGCTCGGTACCGTTGTCCACGGCCTTGGGCTACACGGCCCGTCCTGAAGGAACTCGGAGGGGAGGCAGAGCTGCGAGAACTGGCAGCATGAACCTCACAGAACACACCACCCGGCCTACTGATTCCAGAACCTTCTCACACCAATACCCAGCGGCTCCTTCCACGTGCTCGGGCCAGTGTCGGGCGCGTCCCTGCTTTCTCTCTCCATCTCTGTCCCCAGATTCTGTACTCTACCAAATGCCATGAACAAAGCCTCCAAAACACCCGCGCCCAGCCCTCCCCCGGCCAGCCCTCCCATGCCCGCCAGGTCTAACATATGGCCGCGCTCCTACGCCAAAGCCGCCAGCTCCATGGCTCTCCCGGCGCCCTCCTCACCCACAGGCCTCTCCCCTCAGCTGTGTCCCGGTGATCGGAGCACCAACAAGCCCTCGCTCCTCTGCTCAGAGCCGCCCCGCTCCCCCCACCCACGGGAGAAGCCAGCATCGCACGTGAACCTGGGCTGCTGCGCTAACCCGCTAACCTCGCCCTCGCTCACGCCCTGAGCTCCGTCCTGCTCTCTCCCGCCATGCAGGGGCCCTAACAGGACAGCCCCAGCCCTCTGCCCTACACACCTGCGTGGCCGGCTCCCTCACCCCTCTTCCCGGCCCGACCTCTCCGAGCAGGCTCTGTGAGACCATCACACCCGGGACTGCTTCCTGCATCCCTGTGAACGCTGATCCACACCCATGGGCCTCCACACATGTGGTGAAAAAGGAATTAAAGTACGTGTGCATTTTAGTGCAACATTGTTCTGAAATCCAGGGGTAGTGAAGTTTTGGAAGGCGCTTTCTATACACACTTACGTGTGCGTGCGCACACACGGTCCTCAACTCACAGAGGCTCAGTATTTCAGCTTTGGGTTTTCCAACTTGATGGTGGTTAAAAGCCACATGTGTGCAGTAGGAGCCATACTTTGAGTGCCCGTACAGCTGTCCCGTTGTCAGTACTGTCTGAGATAGTGACCCTTCATGCTGACAGTCCCGTGCCCCGTACAGCCGTCCCGTTGTCAGTACTGTCTGAGATAGTCACTATTTATGCTAAGACAGTCCTGTGCCCGTACAGCCGTCCCGTTGTCAGTACTGTCTGAGATAGTCACCCTTCATGCTGACAGTCCCGTGCCCCGTACAGCCGTCCCGTTGTCAGTACTGTCTGAGATAGTCACCCTTTATGCTAAGACAGTCCTGTGCCCGTACAGCCGTCCCGTTGTCAGTACTGTCTGAGATAGTCACCCTTTATGCTAAGACAGTCCTGCGCCCCGTACAGCCGTCCCGTTGTCAGTACTATCTGAGATAGTCACCCTTTATGCTAAGACAGTCCTGTGCCCCGTACAGCCGTCCCGTTGTCAGTTCTGTCTGAGATAGTCACCCTTTATGCTGACAGTCCTGTGCCCGTACAGCCGTCCTGTTGTCAGTACTGTCTGAGATAGTCACCCTTTATGCTAAGACAGTCCTGTGCCCGTACAGCCGTCCCGTTGTCAGTACTGTCTGAGATAGTCACCCTTTATGCTGACAGTCCTGTGCCCGTACAGCCATCCTGTTGTCAGTACTGTCTGAGATAGTCACCCTTTATGCTAAGACAGTCCTGTGCCCGTACAGCCGTCCCGTTGTCAGTGCTGTCTGAGATAGTCACCCTTTATGCTAAGACAGTCCTGTGCCCGTACAGCCGTCCCGTTGTCAGTGCTGTCTGAGATAGTCACCCTTTATGCTAAGACAGTCCTGTGCCTGTACAGCCGCCCCGTTGTCAGTACTGTCTGAGATAGTCACCCTTTATGCTAAGACAGTCCTGTGCCCGTACAGCCGTCCCGTTGTCAGTACTGTCTGAGATAGTCACCCTTCATGCTGACAGTCCTGCGGCCCGTACAGCCGTCCCGTTGTCAGTACTGTCTGAGATAGTCACCCTTTATGCTAAGACAGTCCTGTGCCCGTACAGCCGTCCCGTTGTCAGTACTGTCTGAGATAGTCACCCTTTATTCTAAGACTGTCCTGCGCCCCGTACAGCCGTCCCGTTGTCAGTACTGTCTGAGATAGTCACCCTTTATGCTAAGACAGTCCTGTGCCCGTACAGCCGTCCCGTTGTCAGTACTCTCTGAGATAGTCACCCTTTATGCTAAGACTGTCCTGCGGCCCGTACAGCCGTCCCGTTGTCAGTACTGTCTGAGATAGTCACCCTTTATGCTAAGACAGTCCTGTGCCCGTACAGCCGTCCTGTTGTCAGTACTGTCTGAGATAGTCACCCTTTATGCTGAGACAGTCCTGTGCCCGTACAGCCGTCCCGTTGTCAGTACTGTCTGAGATAGTCACCCTTCATGCTGACAGTCCTGCGGCCCGTACAGCCGTCCAGTTGTCAGTACTGTCTGAGATAGTCACCCTTTATGCTAAGACAGTCCTGTGCCCGTACAGCCGTCCCGTTGTCAGTACTGTCTGAGATAGTCACCCTTTATTCTAAGACTGTCCTGCGCCCCGTACAGCCGTCCCGTTGTCAGTACTGTCTGAGATAGTCACCCTTTATGCTAAGACAGTCCTGTGCCCGTACAGCCGTCCCGTTGTCAGTACTGTCTGAGATAGTCACCCTTTATGCTAAGACTGTCCTGCGGCCCGTACAGCCGTCCCGTTGTCAGTACTGTCTGAGATAGTCACCCTTTATGCTAAGACAGTCCTGTGCCCGTACAGCCGTCCCGTTGTCAGTACTGTCTGAGATAGTCACCCTTTATGCTGAGACAGTCCTGTGCCCGTACAGCCGTCCCGTTGTCAGTACTGTCTGAGATAGTCACCCTTTATGCTGACAGTCCTGTGCCCCGCACAGCTGTCCTGTTGTCAGTACTGTCTGAGATAGTCACCCTTTATGCAGACAGTCCTGTGCCCGTACATCCGTCCCGTTGTCAGTTCTGTCTGAGATAGTCACCCTTTATGCTAAGACAGTCCTGTGCCCCGTACAGCCGTCCCGTTGTCAGTTCTGTGTGAGATAGTCACCCTTTATGCTGACAGTCCTGTGCCCGTACAGCCGTCCCATTGTCAGTACTGTCTGAGATAGTCACCCTTTATGCTAAGACAGTCCTGTGCCCGTACAGCCGTCCCGTTGTCAGTACTGTGTGAGATAGTCACCCTTTATGCTGACAGTCCTGTGCCCGTACAGCCGTCCTGTTGTCAGTACTGTCTGAGATAGTCACCCTTTATGCTAAGACAGTCCTGTGCCCGTACAGCCGTCCCGTTGTCAGTACTGTCTGAGATAGTCACCCTTTATGCTAAGACAGGCCTGTGCCCGTACAGCCGTCCTGTTGTCAGTACTGTCTGAGATAGTCACCCTTTATGCTAAGACTGTCCTGCGACCCGTACAGCCGTCCCGTTGTCAGTACTGTCTGAGATAGTCACCCTTTATGCTGACAGTCCTGTGCCCGTACAGCCGTCCCGTTGTCAGTGCTGTCTGAGATAGTCACCCTTTATGCTAAGACAGTCCTGTGCCCGTACAGCCGTCCCGTTGTCAGTACTGTCTGAGATAGTCACCCTTCATGCTGACAGTCCCGTGCCCCGTACAGCCATCCCATTGTCAGTACTGTCTGAGATAGTCACCCTTTATGCTAAGACAGTCCTGTGCCCGTACAGCCGTCCCGTTGTCAGTACTGTCTGAGATAGTCACCCTTTATGCTAAGATAGTCCTGTGCCCGTACAGCCGTCCCGTTGTCAGTGCTGTCTGAGATAGTCACCCTTTATGCTAAGACAGTCCTGTGCCCGTACAGCCGTCCCATTGTCAGTGCTGTCTGAGATAGTCACCCTTTATGCTAAGACTGTCCTGCGGCCCGTACAGCCGTCCCGTTGTCAGTACTGTCTGAGATAGTCACCCTTTATGCTGACAGTCCTGCACCCCGTACAGCCATCCCGTTGTCAGTACTGTCTGAGATAGTCACCCTTTATGCTAAGACAGTCCTGCGCCCCGTACAGCCTTACCGTTGTCAGTACTATCTGAGATAGTCACCTTTATGCTGACAGTGCTGTGCCCGTACAGCCGTCCCGTTGTCAGTACTGTCTGAGATAGTCACCCTTTATGCTAAGACAGTCCTGCGCCTGTACAGCCATCCCATTGTCAGTACTGTCTGAGATAGTCACCCTTTATGCTAAGACAATCCTGCGCCCCGTACAGCCGTCCCGTTGTCAGTACTGTCTGAGATAGTCACCCTTTATGCTAAGACAATCCTGCGCCCCGTACAGCCGTCCCGTTGTCAGTACTGTCTGAGATAGTCACCCTTCATGCTAAGACAATCCTGCGCCCTGTACAGCCGTCCCGTTGTCAGTACTGTCTGAGATAGTCACCCTTCATGCTGACAGTCCTGTGCCCCGCACAGCTGTCCTGTTGTCAGTACTGTCTGAGATAGTCACCCTTTATGCTGACAGTACTGTGCCCGTACAGCCGTCCCGTTGTCAGTACTGTCTGAGATAGTCACCCTTTATGCTAAGACAGTCCTGTGCCCGTACAGCCGTCCCATTGTCAGTACTGTCTGAGATAGTCACCCTTTATGCTGACAGTCCTGTGCCCCGCACAGCTGTCCTGTTGTCAGTACTGTCTGAGATAGTCACCCTTTATGCTGACAGTCCTGTGCCCGTACAGCCGTCCTGTTGTCAGTACTGTCTGAGATAGTCACCCTTCATGCTGACAGTCCTGTGCCCCGCACAGCTGTCCTGTTGTCAGTACTGTCTGAGATAGTCACCCTTTATGCTAAGACAGTCCTGTGCCCATACAGCCGTCCCGTTGTCAGTACTGTCTGAGATGGTCACCCTTCATGCTGACAGTCCTGTGCCCGTACAGCCGTCCTGTTGTCAGTACTGTCTGAGATAGTCACCCTTTATGCTAAGACAGGCCTGTGCCCGTACAGCCGTCCTGTTGTCAGTACTGTCTGAGATAGTCACCCTTTATGCTAAGACTGTCCTGCGCCCCGTACAACCGTCCCGTTGTCAGTACTGTCTGAGATAGTCACCCTTTATGCTAAGACAGTCCTGTGCCCGTACAGCCGTCCCGTTGTCAGTACTGTCTGAGATAGTCACCCTTCATGCTGACAGTCCCGTGCCCCGTACAGCCATCCCATTGTCAGTACTGTCTGAGATAGTCACCCTTTATGCTAAGACAGTCCTGTGCCCGTACAGCCGTCCCGTTGTCAGTACTGTCTGAGATAGTCACCCTTTATGCTAAGATAGTCCTGTGCCCGTACAGCCGTCCCGTTGTCAGTACTGTCTGAGATAGTCACCCTTTATGCTGACAGTCCTGTGCCCGTACAGCCGTCCCGTTGTCAGTGCTGTCTGAGATAGTCACCCTTTATGCTAAGACAGTCCTGTGCCCCGTACAGCTGTCCCGTTGTCAGTACTGTCTGAGATAGTCACCATTTATGCTAAGACAGTCCTGTGCCCGTACAGCCGTCCCGTTGTCAGTACTGTCTGAGATAGTCACCCTTCATGCTGACAGTCCCGTGCCCCGTACAGCCATCCCCTTGTCAGTACTGTCTGAGATAGTCACCCTTTATGCTAAGACAGTGCTGTGCCCGTACAGCCGTCCCGTTGTCAGTACTGTCTGAGATAGTCACCCTTTATGCTAAGATAGTCCTGTGCCCGTACAGCCGTCCCGTTGTCAGTGCTGTCTGAGATAGTCACCCTTTATGCTAAGACAGTCCTGCGCCCGTACAGCCGTCCCGTTGTCAGTGCTGTCTGAGATAGTCACCCTTTATGCTAAGACAGTCCTGTGCCCGTACAGCCGTCCCGTTGTCAGTGCTGTCTGAGATAGTCACCCTTTATGCTAAGACTGTCCTGCGGCCCGTACAGCCATCCCGTTGTCAGTACTGTCTGAGATAGTCACCCTTTATGCTGACAGTCCTGCGCCCCGTACAGCCGTCCCGTTGTCAGTACTGTCTGAGATAGTCACCCTTTATGCTAAGACAGTCCTGCGCCCCGTACAGCCTTACCGTTGTCAGTACTATCTGAGATAGTCACCTTTATGCTGACAGTCCTGTGCCCGTACAGCCGTCCCGTTGTCAGTACTGTCTGAGATAGTCACCCTTTATGCTAAGACAGTCCTGCGCCCGTACAGCCATCCCATTGTCAGTACTGTCTGAGATAGTCACCCTTCATGCTAAGACAATCCTGCGCCCCGTACAGCCGTCCCGTTGTCAGTACTGTCTGAGATAGTCACCCTTCATGCTAAGACAATCCTGCGCCCTGTACAGCCGTCCCGTTGTCAGTACTGTCTGAGATAGTCACCCTTCATGCTGACAGTCCTGTGCCCCGCACAGCTGTCCTGTTGTCAGTACTGTCTGAGATAGTCACCCTTTATGCTGACAGTCCTGTGCCCGTACAGCTGTCCTGTTGTCAGTACTGTCTGAGATAGTCACCCTTTATGCTAAGACAGTCCTGTGCCCATACAGCCGTCCCGTTGTCAGTACTGTCTGAGATGGTCACCCTTCATGCTGACAGTCCTGTGCCCGTACAGCCGTCCTGTTGTCAGTACTGTCTGAGATAGTCACCCTTTATGCTAAGACAGTCCTGTGCCCATACAGCCGTCCCGTTGTCAGTACTATCTGAGATTGTCACCCTTTATGCTAAGACAGTCCTGTGCCCCGTACGTTGTCAGTGCTGTCTGAGATAGTCACCCTTTATGCTAAGACAGTCCTGCGCCCCGTACAGCCGTCCCGTTGTCAGTACTGTCTGAGATAGTCACCCTTTATGCTAAGACAGTCCTGCGCCCGTACAGCCATCCCGTTGTCAGTACTATCTGAGATAGTCACCCTTTATGCTAAGACAGTCCTGCGCCCCGTACAGCCGTCCCGTTGTCAGTACTGTCTGAGATAGTCACCCTTTATGCTAAGACAGTCCTGTGCCCCGTACAGCCGTCCCGTTGTCAGTACTGTCTGAAATAGTCACCCTTCATGCTGACAGTCCTGTGCCCCGCACAGCTGTCCTGTTGTCAGTACTGTCTGAGATAGTCACCCTTTATGCTAAGACAGTCCTGCGCCCATACAGCCGTCCCGTTGTCAGTACTGTCTGAGATAGTCACCCTTTATGCTAAGACAGTCCTGTGCCCATACAGCCGTCCCATTGTCAGTACTTTCTGAGATAGTCACCCTTTATGCTAAGACAGTCCTGCGCCCTGTACAGCCGTCCCGTTGTCAGTACTGTCTGAGATAGTCACCCTTTATGCTAAGACAGTCCTGTGCCCGTACAGCCGTCCCGTTGTCAGTACTGTCTGAGATAGTCACCCTTTATGCTCAGACAGTCCTGCGCCCCGTACAGCCGTCCTGTTGTCAGTACTGTCTGAGATAGTCACCCTTTATGCTAAGACAGTCCTGTGCCCGTACAGCCGTCCCGTTGTCAGTACTGTCTGAGATAGTCACCCTTTATGCTCAGACAGTCCTGCGCCCCGTACAGCCGTCCCGTTGTCAGTACTGTCTGAGATAGTCACCCTTTATGCTAAGACAGTCCTGTGCCCGTACAGCCGTCCCGTTGTCAGTACTGTCTGAGATAGTCACCCTTTATGCTCAGACAGTCCTGCGCCCCGTACAGCCGTCCTGTTGTCAGTACTGTCTGAGATAGTCACCCTTTATGCTAAGACAGTCCTGTGCCCGTACAGCCGTCCCGTTGTCAGTACTGTCTGAGATAGTCACTCTTTATGCTGACAGTCCTGTGCCCGTACAGCCGTCCCGTTGTCAGTAGTGTCTGAGATAGTCACCCTTTATGCTGACAGTCCTGTGCCCGTACAGCCGTCCTGTTGTCAGTACTGTCTGAGATAGTCACCCTTTATGCTAGGACAGTCCTGTGCCCCGTACAGCCGTCCCGTTGTCAGTATTGTCTGAGATAGTCACCCTTTATGCTAAGATAGTCCTGCGCCCCGTACAGCCGTCCCGTTGTCAGTACTGTCTGAGATAGTCACCCTTTATGCTGACAGTCCTGCGCCCCGTAGAGCCGTCCCGTTGTCAGTACTGTCTGAGATAGTCACCCTTCATGCTGACAGTCCTGCGCCCCGTACAGCCGTCCCGTTGTCAGTACTGTCTGAGATAGTCACCCTTTATGCTGACAGTCCCGTGCCCGTACAGCCATCCCATTGTCAGTGCTGTCTGAGATAGTCACCCTTTATGCTAAGACAGTTCTGTGCCCGTACAGCCGTCCAGTTGTCAGTACTGTCTGAGGTAGTCACCCTTCATGCTGACAGTCCTGTGCCCATACAGCCGTCCCGTTGTCAGTACTGTCTGAGATAGTCACCCTTTATGCTAAGACAGTCCTGTGCCCGTACAGCCGTCCCGTTGTCAGTACTGTCTGAGATAGTCACCCTTTATGCTAAGACAGTCCTGCGCCCCGTACAGCCGTCCTGTTGTCAGTACTCTCTGAGATAGTCACCCTTTATGCTAAGACAGTCCTGCGCCCCGTACAGCCGTCCCGTTGTCAGTACTGTCTGAGATAGTCACCCTTTATGCTAAGACAGTCCTGCGCCCTGTACAGCCGTCCCGTTGTCAGTACTGTCTTGAGGTAGTCACCCTTTATGCTGACAGTCCTGCGCCCCGTACAGCCGTCCTGTTGTCAGTACTGTCTGAGGTAGTCACCCTTTATGCTAAGACAGTCCTGCGCCCGTACAGCCGTCCCGTTGTCAGTACTGTCTGAGATAGTCACTCTTCATGCTGACAGTCCCGCGCCCCATACAGCCGTCCTGTTGTCAGTACTGTCTGAGGTAGTCACCCTTTATGCTAAGACAGTCCTGCGCCCGAGGACTTTGCCCAGCCCGCCGCCGGCTCGTGCAGGGGCTCTGAGCACGTTTAGGCAGGCTGGCTAGCCTCGGCTGCCCAGTGGGCTGGGTGGATTTATGCTTGTTCTACCTACTGTGTTTTTGACCTACTGTGGGCTTTCCAGATGTAACCACTGTAAGTGAGCGCCATCCACCTGCTGTAGACGTGTCGTTCCTGTATTCACGTCCAGCTGCCTTCACCGCAGGGCAAGCCACGGTGCCTTTTCGGTTCACTTTGCTCACACTGCAGGCCGATCACTGTGACTGAGCAGGCAGGTGGTATGTGGTAGGCGCCCCACGGATGTTCGTTGGAAGAAAGGACTGACAGCATAGGAGACGCTGATGACAAACAAACTGTTAGGTTGTCCGGAAAGTCATGACGTATCTCTCTGTTTCTCTATGCAAAAACACGCCATGACTTTCCCAACGACCCATATGTCACAGAAGTTTCTGGGGAGACACTTAGACTGTGACGCGCGGGGTGAACATGCACCCAGTCTGTGCAGAGGGCGGAGACGGGGAAGGACCTACACGTAGACAGAGCAGCGTGAATGAGGCAGTAAGTGCCCTGCAGTGGCCACGCCCCCACCCTGCAGGAGTGCCATGTGACTCGGCCCGGCCAATGAAAGCATGAGATCCTTCCGATACTGCCACTGGCTCAGAGGCAGGCACAGGGTCCGTCAGAGCCAATGAGATGCAGCCCTGAGACTTGGGCAGGGCTCTTCAGAGGGAAGTCTTGTCTGTGCTGTTCCTGGGGGTGACTCATGACCCCACTCCCACAGCACCGGGAGGGAGGAAAGGCGGAGTCCTCCCAGCACCCATTCCTGAATCGGCAGGCTCGCAGCCTGGAGCCCAGCTGACAGGTCGGAGCCCACCTGCCCAGCTGTCACGCGCAGCTCTGGTGGCAGACACTGACAGTCCCTGGGGACACTGTCTTGGTCATTTGGAGGCCCGTGAGAAAGAAAGTTGGGAATTCTTGGAGAAGCACCCTCGGCGCCCGTGCAGGCCTGGCAAGGCGGGGCAGGGAGGGCGCCCCGTCGAGCTGTAATCCTTTTACTCACTTCCTCTTTCTCCCCTTGCCAGGAGCCTAACACGCTCACGTGGGCTCTGGCATCTGTATCGAAATCTCCTCCGGAAATCCCCCGGAAAACTCATTCACGCTGAATTGTAAATTACATCAAGGGGTGTGTTATCGGATGCCTCTCAAGGATGCGTGCTTGTATTATTTTTCCAAGAAGGCAACAGATCAGAAAATTGCACCAACACCAGCCTAATGAAGAGGTGGAGACAGGAGGGGAAGGAGGCGGAGGGAGAAAGCACCGTCAGCCGACACAGTAGAGAAGCCCACAGCTCGGGCTAGCTCAGGGGGCTTTTGTTCAGAAGCTCAGATACACCACCAGGACGCCCTCTCTCTGTCCCTCTGTCCCTCCTCCCGGGAGGCACTCTCTCGTCTGTATGACCGCCAGTCTCACAGAAGGTGCCCTGTGGGAGCTGGGTGGCGGCCTCGAAACTGGCTCATGTCCAGCAGAGAAGTCCCTGTCTTCTAGGACATCCCTGTCTAAGTCCTAGAATACGCGCTGAGGGCGTCTGATCACCTCCTTATCCATGTTCCAGGCACCACAGCCCGAGGAACCAAAGGCACGGTCGTCCAGAGCCCCAGCACCTCGGAACAGGAGCTCAGAGAGGAGCTGAGGGCCCCGGGCAGACCCGCATGCTGTCACCACAGAAGCAGCAGGGCAGCTTTGGGGACGGGGACCTTCTGAGAACCCCCCAGGTGGTACGGCTCTGGTCAGGCTGCTGTGCCTCCGTCCTGGAGGTGGGCCTGGGCTCAGGCATCGATCCCCAGACGTTTGCAGAGGGTCGGTTGTTCTCTGCCCCTCGTGGTTCAGGTGTCCGTTTACAGTTGTCAGCATGCAGCATCAGGCCCAGCAGGTGGTGTAGTGGTGAAGGTGCTGGACTCCTGCATGGCCGACCATGGGGGGGTGGCCACGCCGCAATACCTTCTCCTCCATTCTCCTCTCGGGATCTTGGGCACGCACGCACATGCACCTGGCGTGAATTTAACTCACCATGTCCAGGACTCGACCCTCAGTCGGCTACATAGGAGTCCAGCGACATAGCCATTACGCTAACTGCTGGTCCCGAGGCCATGGGTTATAACCCAAGGTGGAGACAGGGTTGGCAAGAGAAGGCAGGTGAAGTCCTGGTAGTGAGGCCAAGTTATGCTTAGCACCAGGAGAGGTGTGGCGGGCAGGGCAGGCCTCAGCGAGCTGCTCGCGGGCGTGGGCCGGGAACGCGGTTCCCCTCACCAGAACGCTGAGCATCCAGGCGAGGAGGTCCTGGGGACATGAGGCCACGTGAGACCAACACTGCAGACGGGCTGTGGGGGCTCCAGCACTCCGGGAAGACGTGGTGAGGACAGCCAATGTGCTCCTACGGACAGAAAAAAAATTAAACGTGTTTCTTGCAATGGGTCACCGTCGAGAATAAAAGGAGACAGTATTAACACTGACAGGTGGAACGCTGCCCCGTCCTGGGCAAACCAGAATGCATGGTCCCGGGAGAATCAGGTTCACTGGGCAGCGCTGGGTCAGGCTTTCGGGGGGAATCTCTCAGCCGTCAGAAACAGGACCTTAGTGCTTCCTGTGACTCGGGGGCCCTGGAGCAGAGTCCACTGAATAGGAACCTGAGTTTCCTGCAGGTCTCAAAGGAAAGGGTGCCCTCAGGAAAGACTTGGGGAGGCCTGGGGGTCTTTACGCAGAGTGAGGTGCTGGGGAAACAACGCCCCGGATATCCACGCGCTTTCCAAGGCGAAAACCGCGTCTGCCCAATACGGAGTACACTTGTATTTCTCCCAGTGCTTCTTAGAACAGCATATGCAAACTGAGAACCCCCAGCTGCGGTTTCCTAAGTATTCTTCTCAGAACCAGAGTGAATTTAGAAAGCGGTTGGCGTGAGGAAGACGTGCGGAAGTGTGTTAGCAAACAATGACGCGGGCATTACGTGGGAGGTGACCGAGAGGGACCGCGGCACACGGAGCCAGAGGACTTCACTCCGGCGGGAGAGAGTGCCGTCGGGGTTAGGCAGGCTTCTCCACGGAATCGTGGGCCAGGCCGCTCTCGTGTCGTCGCTGGAAGGACGCCTCCGCAGGAGAGGGACAGGGGCAGCCGGTGCCACTGGTGACGCGTCAGTTCTCAGGAGGAGGAGAGCGGCAGGCCAGCCTTCCGACTGTGACCGTGCAGTGACACAAAGCCGCCCAGCCAGGACCATTCCTGTTTGAAAAAATTAAATTTTTCTGGCTTAATGTTTGAGATACAGGCTGAAAACCCACGCGAAGGTGTAAGTAACTGTGAGGCGGGGAGATTCCGGTTTTCAGTCCAGGCCTTCCCTGCTCGGCCCCACAGCAGGGCGACACGGCCAGACCCTCCCAGGCACGCGTACTTGCCCGCTCTTCCCGGCTACCGGGGGTGAGCTCCCCGTCGCCCTGCTCCCGCTGCGTTTGCCAGGGCAAGGCTGTGCTGCTGTAACAAATGCATCCTCGTGTGAATTAACGCTTAGGGTTCATTCCACTCTGGCAACGTCCCACCTGGGCACGCCTTGTCCCCCTCCACATGGTGATTCAGGCACCCAGCTCTTTCCATCTTCTGGAAAGAGCCAACTAGTGGGCTGGGAAGAGCACGGAAAGCGGCGCCCGGAGGGTCAGGCCCAGACCGGGAGGGGCACAGCCCGTTGGCGGGAACATGGTCACAGAGCAGCAGAGAGGGCGAGGAAACCAGGATTCACCATCTACTCCAGAAAAAGTGCAACGGGAGACACTCGTACGGGGAGGGACCTGCAGGCGGGGAAGCAGGGGAGCTCGGCACAGCCATCACTGACGGTCGGCGACAGCAGCCGTGCAGTTCCCATCATGCAGCATGCGCTGCACCTCCGGTTTGTGCGGGGGGAAGAGCAGTGTCCGAAGTATATTAAATACTAATTTAATTTCGTGAACTACTTCTATTACGCGAAATCAGTTCTGAAAAGGCGACACTGTCACTTGCACCATGGATTGGCAGTCCTTACTGCGGTTTAGCAAGTGACGGCAAGAACATGCCCTGCTGTTGTGAACACGCTCGCGCGTGGCCTCCTCTTCCTGACGCTGTGGGCGAGGCTCTGTGCAGGCGAGGACACTGAATCACGGAGGTCACGTCGCGTGCCCGACTTCGAGCCTGGCGTGCTGACTGCAGGGCTTCCCAGTAGAGATAATGGCCTTGGACACTATTGTGGACGGCTTAGGAAACCACTGGGGGACATCCACTGTAGGTAGACAGATGAGCAGGACTCGCGCTGCGAACTCGTCTCCCCGTGCGCTGCTGTGCTTTGTCCTCAGAGGCTCTGTCTGACAGTGAGTCTCGGTGCCGCTTTGCTACCCCCTCTCCTGAGGACGACAGATCAGAGAGCTCGCGTTCCCCGAGACCTCAGGGATGCTTTTCCAGAACCACGTGGGCTTTCTCCAGCTGCCCCGCCTCTCCCCGGCTCTGCTTCTGGGTGGTCTGAAGACGGCCCCTGGACCTTCCCTCCCAGCGGGAGAACTGGAAACTCAGTCTTTAAGTCTGGCTTCAAGTTCAATGCAGACGATTTCCTGTAATTTTATAAAACAAATACATTCAGCGCAGGTTCAACCTGGCTCTGTTAATTGGTTTTAGACTTGAGAGTCGGTGAAATAATTTCCAACTAAATTCCATCTGGTTTGTTTAGTGAATGGTCCCCACCCCCGCACAGGCTCAGCTCGGGGCAGCTGAGGCTGGTGACACTGAAGCCCAGAGGCTGGAGCAGAGGCAGGCATTCCCACCCCTTCCTTCTCTCCAAACGCCCGCCCTTTCTTTTCCCTGGAACGTGGGGGTCACATTTCCTCAACAGCGGCAGGTGGTGGCACGAGGAAGGGGCTGAGCTTAGGCTGTGCCCGGTCCCATCAGAGCTCGGCCCCTCGGCCAGATTCACCACCAGAGCCGGCGGGGAGGCCGGGCAGGTAACTGATCGGAGGAGGCAGCCCGGCAGGGTGGCGAGCTCCCTCCTGAGGCTGAGTGACCCAGGCCTCCTGTCAAAGCCTCCCAGAGGCCAAGTTGAACTGGGCGAATTGCCCCGGCCTGAAGCCACTCCAAGCCCTTCCGGGCTGCGTGTGTGAGTTGCCGAGGGCTGAGAGACAGGCCCGGGAGGGACCGCTGAGCCCCGCTAGAGGCCAAAGCCAGCAGAGCCCCGGAGGCGGTGCCACGTTCTGCTCGCAGACAGCCCCGCTCGACCTGCCTATGGGGGCAGCAAGGAGTCCGTCTGGTTTAAACGCACGTGGCAGACACTCTCGAACCCTGACCCCCTTCTGGGTTGATACTGGCAATTCCTTGGAGGTACAGGAGTCCAACAGTGAGCTCCAGGGTGGCGGGAGGGAAGGCCCCGTCGTATTCCTGCCTTGCATGCCTCTGCTTCCGTCACATTTATGTTTTAAATGTTTCATTTAAAAATACTCGCGTGGGGTCAGCAGGTGGCATGATGGCCAAGGCAGCTGGATCCCACATGGCAGACTACGAACTGCACAGGCCCAGACCCTGTAGTGTGTGCGCATGTGTGTGCGCGCGCGTGTGTGTGCGCATGTGTGTGTGTGCGCGTGTGTGTGTGTGTGTGCACGTGTGTGCGTGTGTGTCTGTGTGTGTGCGTGTGTGCGTGTGTGTGCGTGTGTCTGTGTGTGTGTGCGTGTGTGTGTGCGTGTGTGTGTGCGTGTGTGTGCGTGTGCGTGTGCGCGTGTGCATGTGTGTGTGCCCAGAATCTCGAGAGGAGAAGGAAGGAGGAGGATTCAGCACGGCCCTCCGTTCTAGGGGAACGATATCGCTCTCTCTGTCTTTCTGGGGAGCAGCAAAACTAAAACCAGGAACAAAAGCAAAGCCCGTGTGACAGGTGAAGCCGGGCACACGCGTTAAGCGGCCTCCGCGACCCCAGCCTGGCAGTTAGGGCAGCATCCACCTCGGCGGCCGGTCCCAGGCCCTTCCACGCAGCGGGCTGCAGCTCCTCGTGAAAACAGGGCACGCTTGTTTCACACGGCCTGTTATCACTTTGGGCAGGAATGTACATAGCCAGGTGGCGTCGTTCTGATCCAGTTTATTAAGATAGGTGTGTATTTCCCTCTTCTCTTTCTCTTAAAATTACTCTGAAATTCAGTTAATTTGGAGATAATCTTGCCTCTCTTCAGAACACTGGAAAACCTGAAAGAGAATTGTAAATTTTATCATCTCTTCCGCACACACACATTGTTAAAGGGGAAAAAAAAAAAAAAAAAAAAAAAAGCCGAGCATTTGCGGATTTGCGGGGTGTGGTAGGGCAGTCCATTAGGTGGGAGTTTAAGCTCCGTGCAAAGAGCAATCAATACATTAGTCATTGCGGACACTCGCCACGACAGTCACGTGCATGTCCGTCTCAGCTCATAAATGCACGGTGGCAGCCCAGGACTGCGCTACGAAATATCACCCAGACAAAAGGCGATGAGAGGAAATGGCAGTGCAGGAAGGAGAAGGGATAGCACTGAACATTGGCATAAGTATAAATCACAAGAGGAGATTAGCTTAATGTAAGATGAGAGTCAGAAACTGAAGGCGTTAAAAAAAAGATCATTCACTCATCAGATGAAGAGCCCCTTGGGTTGGAAATCTTTGGTGAGAAAAAAACCCAGGCTTTGAACAGACAGAACCAGTGAGAAAAAAGGCTGTTTAAGCTTCTCCGAGAAATAACATATCATTAGGGAACGTCCTGTTTTATAAGTTTTAGGTATTACACAAGAAATATGTCTAAGGGACCAAGGATCATGTCCCACATTTCAAAGGCAGTTTTTCTTACAACAGTCCGTTTCGAAGACTGCGCTGGGTACTCAGACCCATTAAGCTCAGGTTAACATGCATCTTCAAGACATACTTGCCGCTCGCTCACTGCAACCTCCACCCCGAGTCTGTTGGTGAAATCGTTTCCGCTCCCAGCCTCAGAGCGCTTCATCTTCCATTTACTCACAGTTTGCGTACATAAGAGGGTAAGATCGACAGTAAGTCAGACCGCTGCAGAGCCAATTAACACTGGCCGTGGTCCAGGGTCCTGCCGAACAGACATGGCCACGCCATTACAGGAACGGGACTCACGTGGCGAACACGGCTCCTTGAAGAATGGCACCGTGCCTTCCCATTAGTGTGTTTGCAAACTATAGACCACTGGGAACTGGACTGCAAATATTTTGCTTAGAGGACAGTGAAGGGCATTGTAATTTTTGAAAAAAGGTAAACTGAGATGTCTTCAAAACGTTCATGGAAACACGTATTATGAAAAAGCTATGTGTGAGTTTCAAACGTCTTGCACCAAACTAGACTTGTATTTTAGCTTCATTTTCTTCAAGAGTTTTTTGAAGTTCCATTGCAGAACAGTGAAAATGAGGGCTAGACTCATGGTGGGGGACGTGTGAAAACGGTTTGCACAATCGCGGAAGCTTGAAAGGCTTATCGCGGGACACTCCTTCACCCAGTAAGTTCTCCATGAGTCCCCTCTCTGTCAGATCACAGAAATGAGGTGAGCAAAAAATAGAGGAAGTTGCTTCTCTTGTGGCATTTGCATTCTAAGAGGGGAGTGCAGGCTGCAGGGTGCTGACAGAATGACAAGCTGAAAGTGGTTAATAGTAGGAATTAGAATCCAGCTCTACGTGGCAGCAAGTGCAGAAACTGACCAGGCCTCGAAGTGGCTGTCAGAGCTCCAGCTGGCCTCCTAACCACCCCGTTGACTCTGTACTCACTACCACATAATGGCTGCCATAGCCCCAGCCACATCATCCTCACCTCATGTCCCACATTTCCTGTCTGAACAAAGGGCCAGGAGTTTCAAGCCACCAGGTCTGGGACTTGAACCACAGCTGGCCATGTGGGAGTCCAGTGCCTTAACCGCCACGCCGCCTGGGCAACAGCTAACAGAATGGAAAGGCCCTCTCTCCTGAAGCTCCATTTTCCCTCCTGCCCATCACTCCTGGCTCTGGTCTGAGGCCCTGAGCCACCATCTGGGCCGTATGCCAGCGTGGTATCACGTGGGTGGTTTACACTTGGCGCGTCCCAAACCAGATGCATTGTTTTCCTCCAAACCCCCATTCCACCACCTGAGTCTCCTATTCAGAAGCAAGGAGTCTTTTTGACCCCCTCCTTAGTTTCACCTCCTCCCACCGTGTAATCTGTAATACACGCGTGTGCACCTGAACACAGACGATGACACTGCGTCTGCTGTAGGTGTGTGTGTGCACACGTGTGTGCGACTCCTGCTGTCCTCAGTCTCCTTCCCACCATCACGGCTGTCCATGCTCACCACCGCATATTTGAACACCTCCAGCGTCTCCCACTCCCCACGTACCTGCCAGCTTCTGTGTTCCCCAGGGTGGTCCTTCTCTAAAACAGGAGCCGGGCCTTCTGCTGTCCCGGGCCTCCCGTCGTCCATCGCATCTCCACTCCCCTGGCAAATCCTATTCCTCCAGGGAACAAAGCCGCACCTGCCCACGCAGCGCCTCAAACACCCGCTTGGACAGGCCACAGCTGACTGTAGAGGAAACGGGATGCAGAGGAAGAGGCGGCGACATGGTGCATGTCAGACGCTAGAGACGTGAGATCGATCATGGCGGTGACAGACTGCACATTGTGTTCCTAATAACCGCACAATCTCGAAGTTCTGTAGGCATTCCAAAGAGCAGATGGCGTAGGGTTTTCTTTGCTGCTAACATTTAGTTATCAGGGTAGAATTAATATCAGCTGACACAGCCTCCATATAATGTGCGTTTCATTTGAATTTGTTAAGTTTGCAAAGCCTGTTGTTTCGATTAACTTGGCACTATATTCCCAATTCATAAAAATGAATCAATGTCTTCACCTAAGTTAACTGAAGTACAAAGCTTCGTGATTAAGGTCGCCATACGGGCGTCGCAGCTCGGCTGGTATTAACATGCGCAGTGGCCAACCTGCGATTGTAAATCTGAGTGTGGAGGCAGGTGAGTCTGCAAATACGATCAGGCATGAAAAAAAAAAAACCCGGGTGAGCAGGAAAAGTGATAATAACTCCTTGAAAATTGGGTTTTATTAAACTGACACGAAGCCATGAAAATGCTTGCGATATTTCAAAGGAAGTACCTCTCTAGTAGACCTATTACAGCAAGAACAAAATAACGTGGTTTATACCAAACTAACACCGTGGTTAACGATAAAGAAAACGAAAGTACGTAATCCCCATCAAAAGCGGATGTACCCTCCTAGCAGAAAATGAGGATGAATTCTAACAGCACGGAGAAGCTTGCCGTCAGGTGCAAATTGAATGTCAGCTCCGCTTGGAGAGAGAGTGCCGCACAGCCTGGTAAGCCCCTCGCTCGGGCCGCGCTCTGTGTGGGCAGCCATCCCTCGCCTCCGTGTGCCCTGCACCTGTGCTGCATTACAGTGGTCAGGGATCCTCGCGTGTGCACCTCCGGGCACCACAGAGTGCCGTGCGAGGAAGAAACGCCGACGGCTCCGTGTTCGCTGGCGTGTCAAAGTAAACCACGTGTGTCCTGACTCTGGAGCCACAGTGCCAGGAAAGTGTAAATGTGATCAAAGTTGCCTGGGCTCTGTCGTCCAGCAGCGTGCAAGGGGCAATGGCGGCCGTGGCGCATAAACGCACTGGCCCTGGGCCTCGCGGACCTCCGGGAGGTCAGAAACTCCAGCTCCAGCCCCTCCGGTGAGTCAAGAAGTCCTGTTTACAAAGGACAGGGATTCCTGCTGGGGAAGTTCATTCTCAATGTTGTGAAGATGCACGGCGATTTGGGACCAGCAGATGGCATCATGGTTACGTCGCTAGATTCCCACATAGTCAACCGTGGTTCAATTCCCGGACCCGGCTGCTTAAAACTCACGCCGGGCATGCCCAAAATCCCGAGAGGAGAATGGGGAGAAGGGACTGCCGTGTGACCATCCCCTTCTCGCTTTCAGTCTCTGTCTCTCTGGTGAGCACAGGCACCCTATGGGAAAAAGTCTCTCTTCAAATACACACACACACACACACACACACACACACACACGGTGATTACATGTAAAAAAACAAGAGTTGAGACTAAGCGAGGGGACGAAGTGGAGGAGACACGGCTTAGGCAGCTGCCTCCTGGTACTGAGTCGGAAACAGCAACCGGGCGCCGACCACGGGCAGTACGAGCTTTCTGAGTGGGGCAAGCATCTTCACTGTGAAGTTTCAAAGTAAGCTTTATTTCTACATTTGCGATGTCCCTCATCGGCACCCACACATGATCTGAGGGGCTCCCCAGCAGGGCACACTGTGCGTGGCAGGCCAGGATGGGCAGATCCACCCAACGCCGTCTCATCCTTGCTCCCTAATACAAAGCGCAGTTTGGAAGAGCCGAGCCACCTGCCGTGGCTCCTACCGAGGTGCACAAGCATAAAGGGGTCGTGCAAACGGCTCGGGTGCCCGCTGGCCTTGGAGCCTGCTCCTTCTCCTGCCACCCCGCACCAGCTCCCCCGCTGAACTCCAGCCCTACAGGAGGGCCACCGCCCTCCCACTCTCCCCTCGGGGCCCCAGACTATCCCCAGATGCTCTCTGTGAATCATCCTCAGTCTATCACGCTGCTCCCAGCTGCCGAGAGCAGGTGAGAAACACCACGCGCCACCGATTCTAACTAAGATTATGGTTCCCAAAGACGAGGCTGGCAGTGAGAGACCCAGGCCTGGAGTGAGTGTCGGAGAGCTCTCGTCTGGAACGGATGGCAGCCTCAGCCGCCCCAGCACCTCCTGTGTCCCAAGTGCTGCAGCCCTGTGAGTGCCCTGGGCCGCAGTCCAGCCGTGAGGGAGTCCCAGCTGGAAGGAGGCCGTGGCCACCAAGTCACGTGGGGCAGAGCCCCTGCCCCCACTCAAGCCATTCCGATGACAGCCGCCGTGCCTCTGCCCTGGCTGGGCCTCCCAGGCTGGGGCCGGGGAGGTGGAGGGAGCCCAGGGTCACCGGGGCCAGACCCACCTGCAGCTCGTCCTGGTCCAGGCCCGGATTCCTCAAGGACGAGAACTCGGCCTCTGCGCTAATCGCACTTGCCGACGTCGCTCTGCCCAGACTCCAGGTTAGAAATCACTGCTCTGACGTTAAGCCCAGAGTCACGCAGGACGGAATCACGTGAGGGTTGAACGCTGGAAGGCGGGTTCCCGGGGCCCTTCCTGTTCCAGAGTGGGCGTGCGGGACTCCGGCGTGTCTTTCCCATGTCCTGCTCGTCCCACAGACCTGGCTGGCCTTCGTGCTGGTTCGCCCCACCTCCTGCCCTCATCTGCCTTTTCTCCCTCCCCCCTCCAGTAATGGCGGTCCGCGTGAACAGGTGGAGGCGGGGGAGGAGGAGAGGGCAGAGAGCGCCATTGCACCCTCCGCCACTGACACACTACGGGCGTGGATACTGGACCGTGTTACATACTAAATCAAAGCAGCGGCCAGCTGTCACGGGACAGCTCTTCCTAGTCAGAAGTCCCAGGCGGGGCTCAGGGGCGTTGGCACGGCCCTTTCCCAGACCTGCCCAGCTCATTGTGACCCTGAAGGTCAATACAGTCTGAGAACTAGCACTAGGCCCTCACAATGAGCTGGGCAGGTCTGGGAAAGGGCCGTGCCAACGCCCCTGAGCCCCGCCTGGGACTTCTGACTAGGAAGAGCTGTCCCGTGACAGCTGGCCGCTGCTTTGATTTAGTATGTAACACGGTCCAGTATCCACGCCCGTAGTGTGTCAGTGGCGGAGGGTGCAATGGCGCTCTCTGCCCTCTCCTCCTCCCCCGCCTCCACCTGTTCACGCGGACCGCCATTACTGGAGGGGGGAGGGAGAAAAGGCAGATGAGGGCAGGAGGTGGGGCGAACCAGCACGAAGGCCAGCCAGGTCTGTGGGACGAGCAGGACATGGGAAAGACACGCCGGAGTCCCGCACGCCCACTCTGGAACAGGAAGGGCCCCGGGAACCCGCCTTCCAGCGTTCAACCCTCACGTGATTCCGTCCTGCGTGACTCTGGGCTTAACGTCAGAGCGGTGATTTCTAACCTGGAGTCTGGGCAGAGCGACATCTACACCTCAGGATCCACTGAAAGGCTTTTCATCCGCAGGCGAGGGTTAGACAGGCCAACCCAGGCCCCTGTAGCACAGACTTGCGAATCCAAGAATTCCACGGATTCACCACCATGATTGACTAAAAAACTGCTCACGTAACCAACGTTGGTCCAACAGATTCAATCTGGGAAGTTAGCAGAGACCACTGGAAGAAGTACCCAGAGGTGCGGAGGCATGCTTGCTTGATAATATTTTATATATATATATATATATATATATATATATATATATTCCATAAATAAGCTGGAGCATACGGAAGTAAATGCATGGAGAGGCCAGGCTGCGGTGCAGCAGTGCCACTGGACCACAGAGGAAAGGCCGTGGCTTCATGTCCTGGCACCCTCTGAGCCCACTGGGCATGTGCAAATGTGTGCCTCGGAATTAGGCCTCTGAGGCTGGGGATGGATCATGGCGTGAAGACTTTGTCGGGTGTGCCTGTCTCTCTTGTAAGAAATAAACAGATCATCTTTAAGCAGAATGAAAAAGGACAAGGAGAGAATGTCCTGACATTACTGGTAGCGAAAAGCCCACTGGCTACTGACTTGGAAGGATCGTGAGACCGAGGAGCCAGCTTCCTGTGGCCGCAGCTGTTAGCAGTGCCGTCAGGAGCTTGTCTACAGCAGAGCGATTTTCCACTTCTCTGTCTCTATAAATGAACGGGAATCGTCAAGGTCGTCCTCACAGTGCAGAGTGCTGAAACCAAGCCAAAATGCAGGGCTCGTGATGTTATTCATAACAGTCGCAGCCTGGAAGCAACCCAGATGTCTGACCACTGAGGAGTGGATCAGCAAACCCAGCAGGGCCGTGCACGGGAGGCGTCTTCACAATACAGAGGGGAGACCTGCCGATTCCTGCAAGGATAGGGGAGACTCTCCAGTGAAGGAAGACCTCAAAGACGTGCAGTTAAGATTCTGCTCATATAAGACGCTAGAAAATAATAAAACAGTAGAGGCAGAAAGCAAAGGAGTAGTTGCCTGGGGTCAGGAGTTAGGAGGGAGATTGGTACCTTCAGCGGAAAATAACCAACTCTGTAAAAATAACAATGTGGTTTATTTCTAGGCAGAATATGAGTGACCTAGGCCCGGAGAGGAGGCAAGACATGCCCTTCTCTTGGGGTGATCAGGTCCAGGGATTCCTTCTATTTTGTTTTGAGAGTAAGAGAGAATTTGGAATTTAGTGAAGAATTTTTCCATTGGTCTGCCCAAAAAGGCAGGACACGTAAAAGCAAGGGCTTGTAGGTTATAGGTGGGTTTTACGGTTTTTAGGATGGTGATTGGAAAAGGAAGGTTGCTGAGATCAGAAAGGAATGCGCTTAAACAGCGATGAGGAGGCTTCATGCACATCACAGAGGTACCCCAATATTACGCCAGGGCAGGGTGTAGGGAGAGTCCTGTTACCAATGGGCCAAAACGGTCTGCTAATGTTTGTGGCCATGACTCCCTCTAGGCCCTCTGGGAAGGATTTTGGAAAAAACAGGAAAAAACAGTCAGACTTCTGTCCACAGTACAAAAGTGCATGAGGAAACCTCGGGGGACCATCCCACATCTTTTTTTTTATTGTGTGTGTTGAAGGTGTGCAGCGTGTGTCAGTGTACAGGTGCACAGTGAAGTGACTAATGCGACCAGGTGAATTAGTATTTCCATCTCCTCCTGTAGGTAAGTTTTTCATGTATGTGTTAAGAACACCAAAAATCTACTTTCTTGACAAACTTCAGTATACAATACAACTGATTGCAGTTGTGGTCACACTACTGTATACAGTTACCAAAATTCATCAAACTGAATGCTTACGAGTGTTGGGGTTTACCATGGGAGACTAGTAATACTCTGATAAACCTTTTCTGCATATTAGAAAAATGTTCAAGATTGGCTTAAATATGAATACTCTCCTGCAGCCTTTAGAAGATAACAAAATAGATGTGGAAAGACCACAGGGCAGTTAGTCATTGATAGGTAGGTAGGTCAATAGATATATATTTAAATGAATTCTTTTGATTGCAAACTAATGTCTAAATTAATTTCTCCACCCATGTTTTTTTTTTTTTTTTTTTTAGAGAGATTTTTGGTATAGGGTGCGTGCACTCACCAGAGAGACAGAGAGAGAGAGAAAGAGACAAAAAGCTAGAAATCATACCCTGGGGGGATGGCCACACCATGGTTCCTTGCTCCATTTTCCTATTGGGATCTTGGGCACACATGCCCACGCACCTGGTGTGAGTTTCAAGCTGCCAGGTCCAGGACTTTAACCGTGGTAGGCTATGTGGGAGTCCAGCAACATAACCATTATGCCATCCGCTGGTCCCTCCACCCTCTATTTAGAAAGAAAATGAAATTCTCAGACTAAGAAGATACCCATCCAAGAACTGAGAGGATTAAAAATTAAAGTATGTGGGGCCGGCAGGTGGCATGGTGGTTAAAGGCACTAGATTCCCACATGGCTGACCGTGGTTCAAGTCCTGGACCTGGAGGCTTTCTCTCTCTCTGTCTCTTTCTGGTCCAATTGAAATAAACAAATGAATAAATAAATAAAGTTAAACAAAATAATTCTTTAAAATAAATTAAGGTATGAATGGGTGACAGTCAATTTCATTAGCTTACAAAGGTGGTTTATTCACCACTGCAAGCATGCTAGTTACACAGGGCTTTGTGGGAGAAGGGCGTACGGGCAGCGGACTCCAGGTAGATCCCGCTAGACAACCAGATGTACAAGTTCTTTCGATAAGAAGTGGGCAAAGCCAGCTTTCTTTTCAGAATCAAAACAAATGGAAAATTGGTGGAGTCTAACCTTCCCGAGGTCGAGCCTCCACGGACAATCAGCCAAGTTTTGCTTTCACAGCCCTTCCACGCACCGTCTCGCTCTCGGTTCCAAGGGCTGTCTTTGTTCCCAGTGAGGCCAGTCCCACTGTTAACGAGAAAGATGCAGTCTTTGATCTGACCGGGGACGGTCCAGTAGGCAGGGTCGCCGTGTTCTCCGTCGCTGTCGCCTCCACAGTACGCGACGTGGGCTGGGTGAGAAGACCCTTCTCTCTGCTTGTGCGGGCTGCACCAGGCCTGGGCTGAGTCCCCCAGGATCTGCAGCTGTGGCTAAACCAGGTTCAGAACTGTGTCTGGCTGGGCAGGTGGCCTTTCCAACAGGTCAGCCCCACCTGTGCTGGTATTGGGTGTTTTGAAAATCACCTCAAGGGACAACAACCAAAAAATCATTCAAGTCTCTCAACACACACACACATACATACACACACACGTGTACATATGCACACATGTGCTTACATATG
Source organism: Tupaia tana (assembly GCA_026018925.1). Classification (NCBI taxonomy): domain Eukaryota; kingdom Metazoa; phylum Chordata; class Mammalia; order Scandentia; family Tupaiidae; genus Tupaia; species Tupaia tana. Next base: position 23,002,916 of record JAKSZU010000026.1, on the reverse strand, counting down.
CACGTACACACATACATATGTGCATTGTGCACACATGCACACACACGTGTGCACACCTTCCTTGAAGTCAGCGACTCTGCATGGAGAGGAGAAACATCTGAGAGCGAGACAGCCCTCCCTCCCCCGGGCAGCACCAAGCTCTCTCCTGCCGGACTTTGAGGTTGGTGTTTTCCCTCCCGGTTTTCCCGTCTGTAAATTGGGGCTCCTGTTTCCTCCTTCTCGTAGGCCTCATGCATTTCTGCCAGAATCGTGTCGAAGTGGAGGGGTTTCAGTATGCCTGTGCTGAGGCCGTGTGGCAGGGTCACCGTCCAGAGCTGGAAATGGGGCACCAAGGCTGAGTCTGTCATTGCTCACCACACGGAAGGGTGCCGCTGGCCTGGGTGCTGCCGTCAGAGCTGCCGAGGGGACCGGGGGAATGGGCTTCGCGTCGCCATTGCTCACGGTGTGCAGACTCTGTTCGTGAACCATGGCGATGCGAGAAGGCCCCATTCGTCAGCTGTGCTCGCTGCTTGTTTGTTATCTGTTCAAAGAAGCCTGCTTTTCTGCAACGTCTTCCTTCTCTGAACCCCTATAATCACACATACCACGAAGCCAGCTTTTTATTACGAGTCAGAGGTTGCAAATGGAAGGTCTTTGGGCCACATTGTGTTTTGCGCAAAGGTTTTGGATGGTGGCCAACATTCAACCTCTGAAATTGTTATATTAAAATTTAGATTAAAATGGAATTCATAGTTTCTCTTAGAAAATGAAGTATCTGACAGTATTGAGTACTCTTTTACAAAGCAACAGTAAGATGATCTAACAGCTGACCGCCTTTAATCTGCGAGGGCACTTTCTAGTCCACGTCTGACTCATTTGTTTGTGTCATTTGTCCTCTGTAGCCATTGGAGTTTGTGATTTCCAAGTTAAACTAACTTCTTATTAGAAAAAACAAATTAGAATCTCTCACATCTGAAGCAGAAAGGAGTTGCATTTGTGTTTAAGACTCAGATCACATATGGAAATTATATGTGATTTAGCTAACAACAGCAGCACAAAAACAAAAGTTATTTTATTTGTGACTGGTGGCAAGGAACCCAGGGCCATCAGGGCTGTGCAGCAGTGGAAATGGGAACCGGGTTGTCGTTCTCTTTGTAGCACCATCTTTAGGAGGTTGTTTTCCTTCCTTGGGTCTTTTGCTTCATGGTTGCAAAACAGCTACCATGCCTCCAGCCACATTGCTGTGCTACTAACAGGGAGAACGAAGGGTAAAGGGGCAAAGACTCTATCAGGAAAACAGAATATCCCCACAAACCATTATTAGCTTATTTCCCATCATCCAGAAAGCAGCACACAGACAGGACCACCTTCAAGGGATTGTAGAAAGGCAGAAACATTGCAGCCCTGAATGTCAGGTTCAGAGGGGAGACTGAAATGTGAGCCTGGCGATCAGTAAGACCTGTGCTCAAGCTCTCACTTAACCTCCTACTGCTGGCATGACCTTGGGCAAGTGACTTGGCTTCTAGGACTCTGCGTGTCATCTCCTGTGCTAAAGGAGAGAATAACAGTACCTGTTATGTGAGACATTCATGTGCATTAGTGAGTTGGTCATTACAAAATAATTCACACAGAATTTGGCACACAGTTGAAACATAAAAGATGATGATGATGGTGAAGGTGATTATGGTGATGGTGATTATTGAGATGGTGGTGATTGTGATGGTGGTGATGGTGATGATGGTGGTGATGATGGTGCTGGTGATGGTGATGATGGTGATGGTGGCTGATGGTGGTGATGGTGATGGTGGTGGTGATGGTGGTGGTGATGGTGGTGGTGACGGTGGTGGTGGTGGTGGTGATGGTGGTGATGGTTGTGATGGTTGTGGTGATGGTGGTGATGGTAGTAGTGGTGATGGTGATGTGGTGATGGTGGTGATGGTGGTGGTGGTTGTGGTGATGGTGGTGGTGGTAATGGTGATGATGATGGTGGTGATGGTGATGGTGGTGATGTTGGTGTTGGTGGTGGTGATGGTGATGGTGGTGGTGATGGTGATGGTGGTGGTGGTGGTGATGGTGATGATTTAGATGGTGATGACTGAGATGGTGGTGATTGTGATGGTGGTGATGATGATGGTGGTGATGGTGATGGTGGTGATATTGGTGTTGGTGATGGTGGTGGTGATGGTGATGTTGGTGGTGGTGATGGTGATGGTGGTGGTGGTGGGGATGGTGATGATTTAGATGGTGATGATGGGATTGTGATAGTGATGATGGTGGTTATGATAGTGATGGTGATGGTGGTGATGGTGGTGATTGTGATTGTGATGGTGTTGGTGGTGATTGTGATTGTGATGGAGATGGTGATAATGGTGATGGTGATGGTGTTGATGGTGATAATGATAGTAGTGATGGTGATGGTGGTGATTGTGATTGTGATGGTGTTGGTGATTATGATGGTGATGGTGTTGATGGTGATGGTGGTGATGGTGATGGTGGTGATTATGATGATGATGGAGATGGTGATAATGGTGATGGTGATGGTGTTGATGGTGATAATGATGGTGGTGATGGTGGTGATTGTGATTGTGATGGTGTTGGTGGTGATAATGGTGATGGTGATGGTGTTGATGGTGATAATGATGATGGTGATGGTGGCAATCATGATGGTAGTGATGAGACTGATTGGTTTTAATTAAATGGAAACTAGAGGTTTCTCAGATGGTTTCAAAGGTAGTGGCAGTGTACTCGAACATGACATGTTGAGAAAGGAAACTCACTTCTGTGGAACTCTTCTGAAAATGCCTAGCCTCAACCTGACTATGAGAAAACATCAGGCAAGCCCAGATTGAGGGACGTTCTACAAACAATTGAGCAAACCGTCAAGGTCAGGAAAGATAAGGACTGACTGAGGAACGGTCCCCGTATTAAAAGACTATAAGGAGTCCGGACAAGTAAAGGCACTGGGTGAGCTTAGATCGAATCCTGGAACCCAAGAGCATAAAGGGGCTGTTATAGCAGGATGTCTGTGGATTCCTGTGTTGTGTTAGTGTAACAAGTGTGCTGTGATGGTGAAAGATTGCAGCATTTGGCAGAGCTAAGCAGACGGTGTCTAGGAACTTTGACCTATCTTTGCAACTCTTCTGAAGTCAATAATTATTTCAAAATACGAAGTTTAAAAGCTATAAAAACCAGCGCCAAGTACAATGTCAATAAAAATTGCTCTTGGTATTTCCTGGATTTTAGGGACTCCATGACAGGTTTATGAAGTGCCACCTATTATGAGGTAAATTGTGTCCCCCACGATTCATATTGTAAGATTCTAGTCCCTGACACTTCAGAATGTGAACTCACTTGGGACTAGGTTCACTGCACATGAAATTAGTCATTTACAGGAGCAGGGTGAGTCCCTAACCGAATGTGACAGGTGTCCTTGTAAAAAGCACACCACATCAGAGGCAGATACCACACAGGGAGGAACCATGTGAGCAAGAAGGCAGAAACTAGGGCCATGAGCCAGAAGCCAGAAAACAGCAATGGCTGCAAGGAAAAAGTCATCGAAAGACAGGAGAGAGTGCGACACAGGGTCTCCCTCCCCTCTTCTGGCGGAGCCACAGCGGCCTACATCATGAGCTCGGACTTCCGGCCTCCAGAACCGTAACACAGTACACTTCTCTGCTCTAAGCCACGTGTGGTGCTCAGCCCTAAGACGCTAATCCAACACTCTTTACCCATCTGTAAAGAGTTGAATTCCCGAGCAGTCTCTGTGAGCAGCTGAAGCCTTACTGTTGCCACGTGGTGCCAGGGAGCGGAGGTGGTCCACCCAGCAGTGCGTTTGTGGCAGCTGCAAGGCCACCTTCCTGTGAGGGCTGCCATATTCCCTGGGCAAAACACGCCTGCCACCTACAGGGGTCACCCTCCGGTCCGTGTCTCCCCAGGACATGCCACCATTCCCGTATCATTTGACTTTCTTTGTTTGCCAGTGACAGAATGGGGGGGGGGGGGGCTGTGGACGGAGGCCTATCTGGGATCAGCTGACCCACGGCCTCAATCACAGAAGCCTCGGTGTTCTCCTCACCTCTCCATCTTAACCCCCCTTTCTCGTCTGTGTTCACGTGACTTCCTCCCCCATCCGACACCTTCCCATATTGCAGGAAATGGGACCCCGCCAAATCCACTTATTTCCTTTGTCCCCAGTACCAGAGAGATTGGAAGAATGTCTCTTTAGCGATTTTAGTTTGAGGTAAAATATCAGGGAAGGACTCTGATTGGTCCATCTTGGGTTCTGGACATACCTTCAGCCAATCACTGTGCCAGACACTGTGACTGGCCTGCCTGCACAGTGTTACCTACGCAGTTCTGGGGCGAGTCCGTTCCAGAGGAAGCAGGGCACTCAGACACGGCCCCAGAGCACTGGCTCGGGCCTTTCCTGCTCACCGGGAGTCACGTTTCTAACAGGTGGTCTCCATCAGGTTCTTTCTAGAAACCACTGGATACATCGTCCTCCTGGGGTTTCTGCTTTTTAATTATTAAATGGGAAAATAATATAAATGACCTCATATCCTGGTCGACTGGCCTCTGAGGTAATGTGTACGAGACCTTGGAACAAAGCCTGGGGAGGAACCGGGGCTCTAAATCATTACTCCCTGTCTGGGTCAGGGAAGGTTTCTCTCAAGCGGAAGATATTGACATAAGGAAGAAAGGAGCTGTCCCTGAGCCACGAGGCGGGCGGGCCGAGAGCACGCGTCACCCCCAGCATGGTTCCTCCGACTGTAACCAAGCCATGACGAAAACAGACATTTCCCAAAGTAGCTGAAGGAAGCCTAGGGGCAGATGTAATTGTGTTGCCAGTAATTTGGGTCTTAGAACTCTTTCCTTTGGGAGTGATGAAAACCCAACTCGAACTAGTTTACGTAAAACGAAACAAGCCAAAAGTGGCACTGTGTTCCTGGGAGCTGCAGGCACTGTCGGGCCCGGGGATGGGGAGTCCCCAGGCTCTGCCTCTGTCTCTCTCTTTCCTGCCTCCCTGTGTGCCAGAGCTTTCCTCAGGCCGACGCCCCACGAGGGGCAGGGTGATCCTCCGCAGGGCTGAGCCGGTACACTTGCTTCCTAACCCCAGAGGAAAGAGCAGGCCTGATCCCGACAGCTCGTAAAGTGCCTGGCCCCAGCTCGCCCTGAGGCGTTGCACCCCACGCCGTCCCTGAGTTCTCACGTGGACCCCTGAGAGAGAGGAGGTGCTCCCCCAGCCGGGCCTGAGTCAGGAGTCTGTGCGGGCCCCCAGGGGCCACCTCACTTCGACGTTCTGGGCCAGGTGGGGAGAAGCAGAGTGTCCAGGACAGACGCGGGGTGAAGGCTGGGTGACCAGAGCACCTGACACCAGCGCTGTCACCATCGGGTCAGCCTGTGTGTCTCTCGGGTCCTCAGAGGCAGACGCCGGGGCAGGAGCTGAGGTTTATTCCATTAGTGGGAGGGTGCAGGGAGTGGGGAGGGTGAGGCAGGGCGCCTTCCAGTCACAGCACAGGACTGTGTCCAGCCCTCCAGGCTCAGCCGTGTCTCGGGTGGCTGGGTCCCTCCTTCTCCATGGCTCGGTCACTTCCTGCCATGTGTCGGACTCACTTCTGTCCATGCATTCTTCCGGAGAGAGCTGGGGAGATGGGGACTTGCTGCTCAGCTGCCTGGTTTTATTACGCAGGGTAGGTAGAGTCCCACCAGGCAGCGCTGTGCTTCAAGGTCACAGTCCCCTACTTGAGAGTTTGCTGAGAGAGTCCCATCGCGTCAGGTGTTCCTGGCCCAGTTCGAGCTGCTCTGGGATCTGGCGCCTGGGGAGGCTGGCGAGGGAAGCAAGGAGGATCGAGGGTCAGGAGCGTCACAGCAGCTCTGTCTGAGAGGGGAGTGCTGGAGCGAAGCCGGGGTGGGGTGTGCTCGGGCAGTTCCCACTGGGCTGAGCCCCTCGGGGAACGAGGTCACCTGATTATGCACCTGCCTAGCTGCCGTAGCCAACATCCGCTGCTTTCTCCCAGCTTTATTGAAGCGTCGCTGAAAAAAGTAGAGGCGTACAGTGAAGGCGTGTGCTCACGTACATTGTGTGTTCTGACACGCGTGTGTGCACATGTGTGCGTTGTGAAATAGGTACTGTGGTAAACAGCTCCTCCGCCAGCTCACAGAGCCCCAGGTCAGCGCTAAGGACTGTCAGGGGCCGGGGATGGGGGAGATGGGAGAGGTCGGTGCAGGTGTTCAGTTGCACGACCAAGGAGCTCTGGGAACAACGGTGCGGAAGGGAACCACGCTTCAAATAACGCACCCTACACTTGACGTGTGCTGGGAGAGTGGTCCTCGGGGGCCCCCTCCCGAGTAAATCCTGCTGAAATTACCCATGTCCCTGTTGTTTGCACCTTCTAGAAGCAATCGAGACACACCTCTGCCTCCGTAGTCAAGGTCTCTGGAAATGTAGTTATCCCTTCAGCGTGAACTTACAGAGGAACACTCGCTCACCAGCCAGCTACTTCTCTGTTCTACTGAAGTGCAAGGACGGGTTCCTACTTCCTCATTCCCTCAAGGCAAACACTCTTACACACGCAAGAAGTTAGAAGCACACACACCTAGCTAGCTAGAGGCGGACGGGGCTTTGCAAACGGGTTATGGCGAGCTTGTTTTTCTTTTAAGAGCAGTTGATTGCACTCACTATTCTTCCCCTTTAAAGGTGCTTTCTAAATTACTCGGTGCAGATGAAAACGAGGAGAAGTGTAGGAGAAGACTTAGAACCCAGCCTTTTGTAGCTAGGAGGTAATTGCTCGGCATCAGCGAGCCTTCGCAGTCTCGACGTGAAGAATTTAGGGTGACTAACCATAAAAACCATTCAAGTGAAGCTTAGCTAAAAGCTCAGTATGTGTTCTGTAAAAGTCTGGGAAATAGTTTTAAATATTTGCTTTTCATTTTGGCTATTGCATGGAGAGTTTCCGAGAGCAGAGCTCGTCAGCTCCTGGTGGAAGTGCGATTGATGGAACGCGGGCCGGGCCAGACAGGCTCCACGTGGGCTCCGATAACCGAGCGCGGGTGTGTTTAAACAGGAAGCGTCCGTGTTACCCGGCGATGCCCTTTTCGTGAGTTCCCGTGTTTTATTAACATACAGATTCTCACACGGGGCCGTGATGAGCAAAGGTATAAGATGATTTCTCGCATGCGAGTGTTTTCTCCAAGGACAGGTGTCTTTAGACTCCGAGTGAGGGAGAGTGCTGGGGCCTGGAATTCTCTCTCGTGTGTACACACCTCTCTACGTGTGCGTGAGTGTGCAGCACGTGCTGTGTACGTCTGTGTACCTTACACAGAAGGGACGTGCTTTGTCCTCAGGTTGTCAGCAGCACCTTTGGGGTCTGCATGTCCGGCTCTGCTCATAGATCAGCCGAATGAGGGTTTGGGCCGCTGGGGTCGGCCCTGCTAAGCAGAAAGCCATCCTAGGAACCGTCGCACACGGGTGCCTGGGCCCACCATTGCCCGCTTGAGTCAGAACCTCTGGGTACGGGACCTGGCAAGGGCCGTTTAAGCCCCCTCCCCACTCTAACGGCACACAGACCACCCTTGTGGCTGAGCTGCGACCACAGCCTCGTTCTAGTCCCACCCCAGAGCCCGCAGGGAGCCGCTCCGCTGAGTCTCCCCGATGGCGGACACGGGTGGTTCTCCTCCGGAGCACGGCCACCCCAGGAGCCTGCCGGCCATCCCCACGCTGCCTCACGCTGCTCTCCGGGCTCGGCCACTCGCTTACTTGGCTACAGTCTGTCTCTTTTCCTAGAATGCACATTCCCCAGAGACAGGGCTTGCAGCCGTAGCTGTGGTCGCCCAGTGACTGGATGGTGTGACGGCCGTGGCGGGTGAGCTCCCCCGGAAGCAGACCTGAGGCGGAGTGTGGCACGCCGGCGTTTCACTGTCAGTGCCCTCGGGGACATGGGTGGGCGGAGGGAGGCGTGGAGGCCACTGGGCCCTGAAGGCACTGCATTCCACAGGGTCCCTTCAGAGCTGCCCTGCAAAGGGGAGGAGGCCAGTCCCTTGGTGCGGGAAAGAGAGGTGCCCACAGGGTGGGTTTCTTCAGCTCAGGCCACCCCTGGGGCTCCGGCTGGAGGACCACTGTACGGCAGCTCCCTGGCAGCTGGGTACATCGCAATGCCCAAAACAGACCAGAAACACCAATAAATGTGACTTTCTGGTTCCCCCAAAGAGCAGAGCCTTGAGCTTTGAGCTTGCAGAGCCGGGCTGCCGGCGGCTAGCGAGTTAGAGCCCCACTGACACTGCCCGTTCCCATTAGACCCTCAGCACAGCCCTCTGCACGGACGCTCACCTCTTCCTTAAACGTCCTCAGCCGCAGGGAGGTCGGAGGGCACAGTCAGAGAAAGGGGAACTACGGCCAGAGACGGACCGAAACCCCCAAGGTCACGGGCACCGAACGTTTCCGACTAGCTCTGGTGTGGCTGAGACAGCTCCCCAACAGGAACACGTAGAGGAGACGGGGACACAGCTAGGTCGCACACCTGAGACGGGGAGACGGCTAGGTCACACACCAGCCCCACTGAGCTCTCCCACCTACGTGGCCGGCTCCTTCTAAAGACACACACGTCCAGTGACACCCTGAGCCAGAGGAGAGGAAACCCTACCGGTGGGGAAGCCCCAGGGCGCCGCGCCCCACACCCTGTGGCCCCAGAGAGTGTTGCTTGGCCCGGCTGTGGCTGCTGTTCCCGGACACGTTCGGCTGCAGAACTCCTGCCCGTGCCCTCGCGAACTTTCAGGGAAAGGCCAGGATATGTGGCTGGGCTTCATGGGGAGTTTCGGCTAAGTAAGTGGCAGGGCCTGGTGCTCTGCCGGGTGCCAAGCCCCAGGCCTGGAAACACCGTGCCAGTCCTCAGTCCTCAGGCAGACAGCTGCAAGATGGCCGAGAAGTGCCCAGGGTGTGGACGGCAATTCTGTCTCATCATCCAAGCTCGCCTTTGGTGCAGTCTCCAAAAGTGTTTGTCTCTAGCAGGTGGGAAATGTGTATTATACACATACATGCATCTATGTGACGTGTGTGTGCACGTACAGTCATGTTATATACATGTGTGCATCCATGTGACGTGTGTGCACCTACAGTCGTGTTATATACATGTGTGCATCTATGTGATGTGTGTGTGCACATACAGTCGGGTTATATACATGTGTGCATCTATGCAACGTGCGTGCGGACATACAGTGATGTTATATACATACAAACATCTGTGACGTGTGTGTGCACGTACAGTGATGTTATACTACATACATGCATCTATGTGATGTGTGTGCACATTACAGTCGTGTTATGTAACATGTGTGCATCTATGTGACATGTGTGTGCACATACAGTGATGTTATATACATGTGTGCATCTATGCGATGTGCGTGTGGGACATACAGTGATGTTATATACATACATGCATCTATGTGAGTGTGCGTGCATGTACAGTGGCGTTTATACATGCATGCATCTATGTGACGTGTGTGTGCACATACAGTCATGTTATATACATTTGTGCATCTATGCAATGTGCGTGCGGACATAACAGTGATGTTATATGCAACATACATCTATGCAACATGTGTGTGCACATACGGTCATGTTATATACATATGTGCATCTATGAGACGTGCGTGCGGACGTACAGTGATGTTGTATACATAACGTACATCTATGCGACGTGTGTGTACCACAGTCATGTTATATGCATACATGCATCTACACGACGTGTGTGTACACAGTCATGTTATATGCATACATGCATCTACACGACATGTGTGTGTATGTACAGTCATGTTGCTGTTGCTCTAAACACAGAATGATTTAGAAGCCCGAGCTATGGAAATAGCTCAGACCTGCCGAGCCAGTCTCTGCCCAGTCTTGAGAGGAGGGGAGCAGGGGCCCCTTCCGCGTCCCCTCTTCGACCCACGCATGGTTCCTACTAGGAGACCGGCTCTCAGGAGTGTGTCTAATAGCTACTCTAGATTTTTCAAACCTCAAAGTAGGTAATTCCTCAGGAAATGAACGTGCTCCCAGGAACCCATCACATGACATCCGAGCGGATTTGCATTATGGTCTCTGCCGGGTCTCCAGAAAAGCCTGAGGGCATCATTAACAAAAGCCAGGTCTGTCTGTCTGCCTCTCCCTCCCTCCCACCCCGCTGCCCTGCCCCGCCCTCTCCATTGTGGGAATGTGCCTTATGCGAAGGTGAACACGCCATTCCTGCAGCTCCAGGCAGTCTTAGCTGTGAGGAGGTGGGAATGTCATCGCCTAACAGCTCACACCAAGTCCTAGCACGACCGAGCTAGCTGGCTAAGAGGAGGGGCCTTAAACGAGCTGAGGATGAACCCTGCGTGTCTGCCCAAAGACCCAGCAGCTCCACCCCAGGAGGGCTGAGGGCACCGTCCACCAGAAGTTCCGTTGCAAGGAACATTCATGGCAACTCTGCTTGTGGCGGCCGGAAGCCAGAGCTGCCTCTGTCCCAGCAGCGAGGAGCAATGCGTCCCGGGCTCGTGCGGTGAAGTGTCAGCGGGTACAAGACCGGGCCGCGGCTGGGTGCTGCACACCGGCTCCTCTCAGCTGAACGCTGAGCAGGAAGCTGGGGACAGAGCTCTGCATGACGTCATGTACGTGAGGTCCTGGGGGGACAGAACTAGTCTGCAGAGAGGAGGTCGGCATGGTGGACTGGGGGTGGGGAAATGATGGTAGCCCAGAGCTAGGCACGGCGGGGAGGGCTGTGACGTGTCCAGTGCATGCTCCTGACAGTTACATGGGTCACACATAAGCACGGGTGGCGTTAGGCTCTGTGCACGTCAGAGCCTCAGCTACTAGGGGGGTGCCCGTGCAGTAGGGCGTGTCTCAGGTTCTGGTGTGAGTGGAGCCAGTCCTGGCAGGTGAGGGGCCTTGTCTCTGGGGGAGGAGAGGCAGGGAGACCAGGTGAGGGTGCAGGAGCCCTACCCGGAGCCCCCGAAGGTCTGCAGAAACATCACACGGATGGAGAACTTGCTGTGGTCATGCCGGCACCCACCGAGGCTCTCCAGAGAAGCAGTGGCAGGGCGGTATGCGGGGTCAGAGAAGACAGATCTTAGGCGAATCATGCACAGGGAACGGAGGCCAAGTCCCGGGATCTGCCGACACAGCTGGAGACAGCCGGAAAGCTGGTGGCGTGGCCCCCGCCCAAACCCCAAGGCTAAGGACCCGCGTTACCCTCCCAGTGTGAGCCCGAAGTCCGAGGACCAACCGCCTGTCTCCCAGGGCAGGACAAGGTGCCGTCCCAGGTCAAGGAGAAAGAGCAGGTCCCCCTCGGCTGTCCCGTGCCGGCCCTCAGCAGGCCGGTGGTCGCTGCACGTGGGGAGGGGTTTCCACTCAGCCCACTGCCCCAGCGCTGCTCTTGTCTGGAGCACCCACAGGCACCCCAGAACCCCTGTTCTGCTGCCCGCCTGGGCACCCCCTAGTCAGTCGGGCTGGCACCTGACCATAACTGTCATAGGATTCCTTGTCAGAGCCAGGGAAGGATGTCCTGGGTTAGCACGTGAACCCACATGGACGGCACCCAGACAGAAGGACAGAGCTCGGACATCATGGGACGGGGCAGAGACAGGCAGCTGCCGCGGCTGGGCTGGGGTCACGTGGCTGGAGAAAACACACAAAATCCGTGCACAGCATTGCTGGGTGTCTGCTTGCACTGAGGAGAGAAGGCCAGCAGATAACGGATTGTCAGAAGCTGGAAATGACGGCAAAAATGACAAAATCTATAAAAATAACAATGTACCTGTTAAGTAACAGCTAGACCCGCCTCGGTAAGACCGTTTGCACTGTTCTGTGTGCTTCTGCTCTGACCCCTCAGGACTGCGATTCCTGCAACATTCTTCAGTATGTAACCACAGGTGGAAGAAAACGTTTTGTCGTTATTTCTAGTTCTGCCGACATTTCTTTCAGCGTTCTTCAGCGCTCTGCCTCGGTACTCAGTGCGCCGTCTTCCCACGATCGCTCTCAACACTGGGAGTCTCGCGGGTGAGCTGCGAAGTGTCAGGGCCTCTCAAGTTTCCTTACAAAGTGACGGATCCTCAGTGCTCCGAATTCCTGGCGACCGTTAACTCCAACTGCTTTGTCATCGCTGTCCTTTTGGTGTGATGTGTTACGAATTTTCTGTTGTCTTTGGCACTGACAGTATTTTATGTCAAATAAGGGAGACGTGGAAACACAGAAATTCTGATAGAATCTGTTTTGCATAATTCCCTCTAAGAAAGCCAAGTAGAAATAGAACGCGTTCCTCACTCACCGGCCGCGTTAGGGCTGCGTTTCTGACGGGACGGCTGGTGCTTTGACTGAGATGGGCGCAGAGTCCGGCCCTCAGCTCCCCGTTTCCTGCAGTCCCGCGGTCTCTGCTCTACCGCGGTGTGCCCGGGTCACTCAGCAGACACTGAGGCACCTCCGTACGCTCCGTGCCACGTCCTGAAGGTACGGAGATAAGCCAGGCCGGCCCCCGCTCCGCTCACAAGGCCTGTTAGAGAATTCGCAGGCGCAGACGGAAGGGCAATGCCAGGCTCGGGCCAGCCTCCGTCGAGAGCCGCCTGCCTCGGCCTCCTGCAGAGCTGGGACGCAGGTGCACGTCCCGGGCCCAGTTTCCCTCTCCGGTTAGATTGTGGACCAGCAGATGGCATAACAGTCACGTCGCTGAACTCCCACATGACCAACCATGGTTCGAATCCTGGACCCAGAGGCTTGAAAACTCAGGGCAGGCATGTGTGCATGTATGCCCCCAAATCCAAGAGGAGAATGGAGGGACTGCAGTGTGGCCATCTCCTCTGGGGGAATGATTTCTCATTTTCCATCTCTCTGTCTCGCTGTCAAGTGCATACACCTATAGAAAAAGTATCTAAAAAAAAAAAAAAGAAAGAAAGAAAGAAAAAGAAGAAAAGCATCATGACTTTTCCAACAACAGAGTATTTTAAGAACTCTTCTCCCAACCTGGACAAGCTAAAATACTGCGCTGGTTTTAAGACCCTATGACAGAAAGCCTGTCGCCCAGCCGTGGTCTCTGCCACGTGAGAGAGCACATTTGGGGCTTGGCCCGGCCGTGCGGCTCTCTGCCTGCTCTCTCTGTGCTGCGCCGTGAGTGCTTCCGCGGTGGTGCTCCTCCAGATCTCAGCCCACTTCTACTCCCTGCCCTTTCTCTTGCTCGCCTCTCCTCACACCCAAGCCCAGGTCTCCTAGACTGCAGCACGGACCCGCCCTCGCTGAGCCCGGGTTCCGTCCCGGAGCCCAGCACTGCAACACGGTGACCGGGGCTCAGCCTGGAGCCCGGCACTGCAGCACGGTGACTGCCCTCGCTGAGCCACAGTGCTTCAAGCCTGCCTCTCAGACATGGCCCGCAGACTATTTGACGACAGCTCTGCGTTGTAAGGCCACCGTGCACACCCCATAAGTGGTGTTAGTGGTGCACTAGGGTCCTGCCCAGCAGGGCACGGTCCCCCTGCCTCCCAGCACCTGTGACTTGGTGGGACGGCCCATGCCACAACCAGGAATTCCTGCTAGTCAACTGTGTCCCTCCTGCCTCTGTAACCTCCCCACCTGGTTCTCCAGCCTTGTCGGCAACTCACTATCCTCCTAATAAACAGGATACATTGTTTCTGCTTAAACCAGTCAGAGTTGCTTTCTGTTGCTGCAAATAAAAAATCTGCCAGTCCCCTCTGGGCAGGGACCAGCTGGAACATGCGCTTCCCCCCACGTGAGCGCTTTACGGAAAAGCACCGGCTTCCCCTTCACCGATGGGGGCCAAGTGGCTTCCTCTGGGGAGTCCCAGGTGCTCATCCGCAGGTGAGTGGAGCGGAGGCGCCAAACGGCGAGGAGGGTGGGGGGGCACATCGCTTCCTCCTCTGCCCGGAACGCTTTGCTCTGATTCTCCAATTGGAAAAGCCAAGAAGGTGGGGACAGCAGGTGGCGTGGTGGATAGGTCGCTGGACTCCCATAATGCTGACCGGAACTGGTGGCTCAGGTGTGTGTGCACACGTGCCCAAAATCCCAAGAGGAGAATGAAGAAGGGATTGTGGCATGGCCATCCCCCCTGTGGGGTGATTTCTCACTTCCTGTCTCTCCAGAGAGCATACTCGCCCTCAAGCAAAAATCTAAAAAAAAAAAAAAAGAGAAGAAAGAGCTGCAAAGGAGCTGTTAGGTCCCTCGGCTGCTCTGTAGGGTCCCGGCCCAGAGCAGGGAGTGGGTTTCCAGCCCAGAGTCAGGACGGCCTTCGCGGGGCTGTTTCTGAAATGTGTGCAAATGCTCAGCTCCTGAGCCTCATCTCCACAAGCGGAGCTCAGGGCCTGTCCCCGCCCCTGTGAGCACTCGGGCAGGACCGAGAACACAGGCTGCCTGTCCCCGAGACCACGTCCTTGGACCTGCGCAAGTTTCCAGGACCACACGTGGAAAATGGACGTGCAGGCCACGTGAGACGCGTGCATCAGCTTGGGCCTCACTCCTGCCACCTGCTCAGTGTCAAGGGCTCCACACAGTTAAACGCAGAGCAGCACACCCTGATCCGGCATCCCCACGGCGGGCTGCGGCTTTGCTACCAGGAGTACTCAGTTCTGTAGTGAAGGGAGAAAATAACCGCTGGTAGCCGAAGAAAAATGAGTCCAACAAAGGCTTAGAGAGATTCGGGCAGGACGGAGAGATGTTGGTTAACACAAAATTACAGGGCCAGCAGGTGGCGTGGTGGTTAAGGGTGCTGGATTCCCACGTGGCCAACCGCAGTTCAAATCCTGGACCTGGCAGCTTGCTTTCTCACTTTCCCTTTCTCTCTCTCCCTGGTCAAATAAAATAATAATTAATAAATGGAATTAAATAAATAAATGATTCTTTTAAAAGAGCTACAGATACATAAGAAGAGCAGGCTCCGGCCTTGTGAAGCACGGTAGGACCAGTGCAGTTACAATTGACCGTGGACCTCAGGGCAACTAGAACGGTATTTTAGCTGTTCCCCAAGTAACGGCAATGGTTGAGGTGGGGAGTTTACCAAGCACCCCGACTTGGTCATTACACATTATGCTCTTGTACTGAAAACTCACAGCTCACCCATAAACACACCAAACGAGAAGGAAAGAAAATTCAGCCCTTTTAGAGCTCTTCTGAGATTTCCTATTTCCACTCTGTATCTGTGTTTCTGCGCGTCTGGTTAGGGATGAGGGCGTCTCTCGGGGACCCCGAAAGCGGAGCCGTGTGGCACAAGGCTGTCCCCCGCCCTGGCCTCACTCGCGGCTGTGTGTGCCCGTCCGCTCTCCTCTTCCCTTTGGGGCTGAAAAAGGCACAGAGAGATGGCGAACCAAAACCCCCGGGAGGGCCCGCCTCTGCCCCCCTCGGCTCCTCCCTGAGCACCTCGGCCCTGAGGCGTGACTCAGTCCCGTGTCTGTCGAGGCCGTGGCCGCGTCACTCCGCATCGGCCTCCGCCGTCCCAGCCCCTCCTCTGCTATCTGGCCGATCCTCCTCTGTCGCTCTTCTAAGGAGAGGCACCGTGAGTGCATTCCGGGCTCTCCTCGATAGCCCAGAATAGTCTCGTCTCAACATCCTTCTGTTACATCTACAGATTCTTTCTCCCTGTAAGGGCACATCAGAGGTTCCGGGGGCGTTCTGGGGGTCGGTCTCCGCCCACTGCGGACGGAGAGCAGGGAAGTCTCGTCTCTGCTAGGCCCTGCCCTTCTCCCTCGGGGAGCTGCGAGCGTGACAGGCACCATGGGGTGGTCTCGGCCTGCGCCTGGGCGGTGGTGTGGGGTGCTGGCTGCCCTGGGGTGCAGGGGGAGGAAGCGTGGGGCATCTCTGGGTGAGGCTGTTCCCATCAGCAGGCAAGACGCTCCCTGGAACAGAACGGGCAGATGCGCCCTTCGGCACCGCACCATGGCAGCCGGGGTGCGGGCACAGCTCTGCAAGGGAGGTGGGCCGGGATTCGCCAACGCCCCCACGCGGGACACCACGTTCCCAGATGCCAGTCTGCATCACTGGAGCTGCTGTCCCGGAACCCGCGAAGGGCCAAACCCATGAGCAGCGGCATGTGACAGGCCCCATCCGTGGGCGACCCATCGCAGGTCGAACTGCAGTGAGGGCTCTTGCTAAGCGAGTCTGAGTAGCTGCTCCAGCCACAACAGTAAGACACGGGCCACTACGTGAGGTGACAGCCTGCGTTATGAGGGCTGCCTTCCACTGCGTGTGTTGTATTCCTTAAGCATGCACTATAAAGTCTATTATTGAAAATAAACATTTGGGGAACAGCAGACGGTGTAGCGGTTATGTTGCTGGGCTCTCACGTGGCCGACTGCGGCTGACTGTGCCTTCTGGTCTTGTAGCTCACGTGGGGTATGCGTGCGTGCGTGAGTGCCCTAAATCCCGAAGGACGACGGAGGAGAAGGGTTTGCTGCATGGCCATTCCCCGGGGATGAGTTTTCACTTTCTATCTCTCTGTCTCTCTGGAGAGTGCATGTATCCTATAGCAAAATATCTCTCAAAAATAAATACATAAAAATAAAAAAATGAATGGGCTGGCCCTGTGGCCCTGTGGTCCAGTTAGTCCCAGTGCATATGGAGCTGGATCCCATGCGGCCAAGCACGGTTCGAAACCGGGCCCAGCTGCTTGAGAAGCATGCCGGATATGAGTTCATGCACACGTGTGTGTGTGTGTGTGTGCGTGCATGTCCATGCACCCCTGCATCCTGACAGGGGAGAGTGGAGGAGAAGGGACCACGGCGTGGCCACTCCTCCAGTCATGCTCGCTCTCCTGGCTCTCTCTTGCTTTCTCTTTGGTGAGCACACACACCCTTTGGCAATTACAAATAAGTAAAACTTTTAAAAATTGAGCGAAGGGAAAATGTGGTGACTGAGCACTGGCCTCCCAGACACGCGGCATGCCCGACCACACGCACGCAGGCTCAGTAAAACTTCAATTTTCCGCAGAAGACTTCCCGTGAGAACTCCGCGCTTGTATTCTGCTCAGATCCTTCGCCGCTGGCCCAAATCCTCCTCCTCTCCCTCCTCTCCCTCTCCGCAGTGTCACTTGCTAGGCTGTCACTCCCCCTGGTTTTACCCACTTCATTTGCATACCGTTTCAGTCATTAGAAAGTCATTAGCATGAGGAGAGGACATCCCTCGACCAGCCTGTGGGAGGGCTGAGTGTGGAGCCCTGCCCACGGCCACGTAGTGGCTCATTTTGTTCCCGAGGACCGGAACCCTCGGGGCCGCCTCATTATCTTACCTGTCTTCACCCATCTCGCCCAGGCCCGGCCTACCCGGCCACCCACTTGGCGAGTTCTGGTTTCAACAGCACAATCGGAATGCGCTCCCTGCAGGGCGCAGGTCAGGACGCACCGCGTGACAGCAGCGGCAACCCTAACAGGGACGGGAGAGGACAGGAGCGACTCCCGCACCCCGCTCACGGGCTCTGCAGGGAGCTCTTCGTCAGGGCCCTGGGCGCGTCTCAACACCTTGCCCACCCCAGCAGAGGGGGAGCGAGCTCTGGACAGTCCCTCGTCGGAGACGCGTGCTCTAACGAGGGGATGACGCCTGCCACTCCTGTTTCGTTTGGGTTTGATTTTTGTTTTTTAAGGTTTTGGCCATAGAGTGTGTGCATACACTGGACAGAGAGAGAGACAGGGAGAGGGAACGTGAGATATCACCCTCCGGGTGGGGGCTGGGGGGATGGCCACGCTGCAATCCCTTCTCCATCCCCCTCCTGGGTCTTTGAGGTGGCCGAGAGGAGCTGCCTTGCAGGGGGTGGTGTTGAGGGCCCGGCTCCAGAGCCAGACCCCCAGGGCTGCATGGGCTCTGCCCTCCCTCTGCCCATAGCAGGCCCTCGGTTTCCTCATCTGGAGCACAGCGCAGCTGCAGTACCTCGCACCGCGGTGGTGCCGAGGGTGAAATGCCTTCACGCGGGGCCTGGGTTCACATGTTCGCACTCCGGGGAGGCAGAGAGGAAGGGCACATGGAGAGAAGAGGCCAGCAGGGGCTGCGTGGCCGAGCTGGCCTGGGCAGTGTCCAGATGGGCGGAATCCCCGGCACCCCGAGAAGCCTGCAGAGTGTGCCCGAGTCCATGGGCAAGGCTCTCGGGACACCCTGAGTGGGGGCAGGACAGAAAACAGAGGAGCAAAGCGAGGGTGTGGTAGGGGAGACCCTCGGGGCCCCGGATGGGGAACTCTGCCCCACGGCGAGCTGTGTCCTTCCCGAGGCCGGGGCAGGCATTTGCACACACACCCCCAGTAGGTCCCCAGGAGCAGAGCCGAGTGGACAGGGAGATGGCACCTCCCGCGTAAGGACACCGTCCGAGAGGGTCACACACACCTGCAGCCCCCGCAGTGCTGCCAACCCAGTGAGGGGCTCCCGGGAGGCTACGGCCAGCCTCATGTATGGCACTTGTCCCCTCAATCACGGGAACCCGCGTGCACTGTGGACGAGCGTCACTCCTCGGTCGTCCCCCAGACAGCCCCGCGCCCTCCCCTCGCCACTCCTCGGGTGTGGAGTGTGACCAAGGCATGCCTGCTCACTGCCCTTCCTCCCTCACCCCACAGGTCTCCGACAGGTGCGATTACATCTTCGTCAACGGGAAGGAGATGAAGGGCAAGGTGAACGTGGCGGTCAGCTTCACCTACCAGCACCTGCACAGCCCCCTGGAGGTGACGGTGTGGGCGCCCCGGCTCCCGCTGCAGATAGATGTCTCGGACACCGAGCTCAACCAGATCAAGGGCTGGAGGGTACCCATCCTCTCCAGCAAAAGGTAGGGGTGACGGAAAGCCCCGCGAGCGGTGCGCAGGCTGAGGGACGCGACGGTGCCAGGCAGGATGGGCTTCGAGGACCATGACACTGAAGGACTGAGCTGCTCCATGGGGCTGGCCTGAGGGGGAGCAGCTGCCCTCACGGGTCTGAGGTGGCACCGTCAAAGGGCCACTGTGGGCGTGGCGCGGGTGACCTCTGCACCCCAGCCTGTCCCTTCCTGGCCCTCAGCACGTCCCGCCTTCCGGGGTGTTGTGCTAGCTCTGCTGCGTACAGGTGGACAGGCCGCACCCCGGCTAGCCCGGTCCGCAGCTGTCTCTCCTGCATAGTTTGGGGGTCCCAGAACCAGCAGTCCAAAGTTATCCCAGACCTCAGTGTGACTTAGAAGAGCAGCATGCACCACCTCACAGTTCTACGGGTCAGAGACCCAGGCCCGGCTTCACTGGGTCCCTCCTGGGCCGTAATCCAGTTTCCCACGGGCTGGGCCTCACCTGCAGGCTCGCCCGGCAGCTCACTCCTGAGGCTGTGGGCAGCCCTGTGTTCCCCGCCGGCTGTCAGGGCAGGCACCTCTGGGCATCTCCACCGAGCCTCGCGACATAGCAGCTGCCGTCATCAGAATAGGCACGTGAGCCGACCCTGTGGCCGAGCGGTTAAAGGAGCTGAACTGCACATGGCCAACTCAGTGGTTCAAATCCTGGCTCTGGCAGCTTGAAAAACATGCCATGTGCGTACACTGCATGCCCCAGATCCCGATGGCACGGAGAGATGTAGAAGGGATAGTGGTGTGGCCACGCCTCTGGGTGCTTCTCCCTCCCCTGCCCCTCTCTGAGCTCCGTAGTGAGTACAGCTCACTACGTGTGCACGCTCTGGCAAAATAAATAAAGAGGAGAGTGAGGAGGACAAAGACACAGATACCACAGTCCCTTCACACCGTCACGCTGACCCTCCTCCCGCTCCTGCTCCAGTCTCCGGAGAAGAGGCCGGCGTAGGTCCAGCCCGCACACCAGGGGTGGGCCTCGCCAGGAGGAAGAGCCAGGATGTGGGATCGCGGGAACCCCTCGCCCTCGCTCCCCTCCTCAGCCCACTCTGACTGGTCGGGGCTCCTACTGGCCCAGAGGTCAATGCTCTGAACACTGGCCGTGTGTCCGCCAGGCCCTGTGCCAGGCCAGGAAGTCCTTGAAGGTGACTGTGGCCCGCTCACCTGTCAGGCTTCATGTACAGCCCCGGGGGGCCCCGTGGGTCGGTGTCTGATAAAGTGACTCCTCACAGTCCAGCCCGGGACAGCGAGGAAGAGGAAGACGAGGAGAGGAGGAGCCGAGGGTGCACCCTCCAGTACCAGCACGCCATGGTGCGCGTCTTGACGCAGTTTGTGGCCGAGGCGGCTGACCCCGGGGGACCCCCAGCCTACCTGCTGGGCTCGGACTGGCAGGTGGACGTCACAGAGCTGATAAACGACTTCATGCAGGTGGAGGAGCCCCGGGTCGCCAAGCTGCAAGGGGGCCAGATCTTGAGTGGGCAGGAGTTGGGGATGACCACCATCCAGGTAAGAGCCCCGAGGGGGGTTGCACGGTGCTCCGCCCGCCCCGCGTGGATCCCGTTGTTTGTCACCGCGCAGAACGCCGTCTGTCCTCAGAGTGAATGTCCAGGAAACGACGACACCCCAGGGTGACACCCCAGGGTCTCAACAGTCTCCCACTGTCCCTGCAGATGTATGTCACAATTTTAGCAGGAAAGCTAGAAATCCGTGCTTTTCTGTGAAAGGTCCTGGGCCTTTTAAATGGTGGACACGGATGGCATTTAATGTGTTACTCCGTCAAGCAAAGCTCGTCTGCGCCGTAGGCAAGAGCTCGCCGCCGCCATGGCTGCTTAAGGAGCCGGGAGACCCGCGTCTCTGCAGCGAGCCTAGAGCTGAACTGCCGGAGCGGACCGAGGCGCACCTGCTGACCGTGGTTACCAGCCACGGGCCGGCAGTCCAGAGCTGCAGACACTGGGCCTGCAGGTGGTGTGGTGGTTAAGGCACTGGGCCTTCCACGGCTGACTCCACAGTTCCAGTCCTGGTCCCGGCGGCTTGAAAATCACCCCAGTGCACGTGTGTGCGTGCCCAGAATCCTGAGAGGAGAGCGGAGGAGAATGGGTTGTGGCATCCCCTAGAGAGGATGGTTTCCCACTGTCCCTCTCTGTCTCTCCATCTCTCTTCAGCAAGTGCACACAGCCTATCGCAAAAATCTAAAAAAAAAAAAAAAAAAAAAAAGCTGAAACAGATTTTGAATGTTTCCACCACAAAAACGTGGTCAGCTGGTGAGGTGACGGAGATGTTAATTACCCTGACGGAATCTTCCCGCAATGTGCCCACAGATCCGAATCACATTGTACCCATAAATACCCGATCATTACTTGTCAATTAAGTATAAATGAAACATAAAATAAATAACTAAAACCGGTATTCCATATAAAAGCATGAATTGTGTAAGTAAACTAAGTTGTCTTACGTAAAAAACGCCCTGAAGCGTAGAGGTGTCCGCTGTGGGAGTCCTGGAGTTAGAGCTCAGGCGGGTGGCAGTGCAGTCCCCGTCGAGGACAGGTGACGTCGTGGAAGTGAGGTCCTATCTGTGGGGTGAGGGCAGGGCACCACATGTCACACGCAATATGTATGTTCAGAAGACCTCTCTGGGCACCGCCTCACGTGTCTGCCCCTGCCCCGTTCCTGTCATGGGGCGTCACGGGCACTGCCGGGCGCACAGCTGGGACAACAGACAGCCTTTCTCTGTCCTGTTGGCTCTGCCCTGCAGGTCCTGTCGCCTCTGTCAGACGCCATCCTGGCTGAGAAGACAGTCACCGTGCTGGAGGAGAAGGTGGCCATCACGGACCTTGGCGTGCAGCTGGTGACAGGGCTGTCACTCTCCCTGCAGCTCAGCCCAGGGAGCAACAGGGCCATCTTCGCCACCGCGGCGGCTCAGGAACTTCTGCAGGGGCCCAAGCAGGTGTGGGCACGGGGCTGGGGACGGGCGTCGGGGTCACAGGTCAGGGCCCCACAGGAGGGGCCGCATGTCGGGTGTTTGTCAAGCTGTGAGGGGGCTCGTGAGTGACTGCTCTGCCCCATGTGCCCTGCTCCCCGAAACGGAGCTGCACGGTACACGCACACGCACACACACACATACACGCTGCACGATCGGTGGGAAATGGAGTGCCCGTACTGCCTCGTGTTTGTGTGTGGGTGTGTGTGCACATCTGCACCTTATATATAATCTGTGTTGTCTATGTGCTTGTGCGTATGCATGTGTGTCTTGTGTATGTATCGTGTGTATGTCAGCGGTGGGTGATGTGTGTTCTGTGTGTGTTGTGTATGTGTCAAACTAGAAGGGTGAACAGAGTGGGAGTATGCACACAGAAGGCGTGATCTGGGCCTAGGTGTGAGGGCTGCACCCACACAGCCCGGAAGGACGTGCTTGGGCTGGCCCGGCGGTGCACGGTGCACCGAGGTCTCAGTCCTCAGTCCCGTATTTCGGGCGGGAACCCCAGGAGGAGAGGCACAGGGACTGTGGCCGTGGTGACAGCTCCCCCGGTTCAGGACCAAGGACAAGGGTGACGTCCTCGGTGGACAGAGCTGTCCGGCCGTCCCTGGCAGCTGCCTCTACAGCGGGGCCCGGGCAGGGCAGGTCTGCACACAGGAGTGGGTGTGGCAGGTCCCAGCGACAGCTCGTTAGCAGACGCGCTGGCTAATAGAGAAGGTGCCCCTCCACGGCCGCCCCGCCCCGTGTTAGCCAGGGGTGAACTCAGGCAGCACAAATGACTCCATGTTGGTTCTGATCCATGTCCCCACGTATGTGGGAGCTGTGTGTGTTTTACATGTAACTTTAGGTATGTGTGTGTATGTGTTGTGTGGTGTGTATATGAAGGTCGTGTGTGCTGTGTTGGTTTTATATATGTCTACGGGTTATGTGTGTGTGTATTTTGTGCATTATGCATTGCGTATATGTGCTATATATGTATCTGTGTTTTCATGTGTGTATGTGTGCATGTTGTGTATGTATTGTGCATATGCGTATATTATGTGTAATTGTGTACATGTGTGTATGTGTATGTGTGCATGCTGCGAGTAATATGTTGTGTATTGTGTGATGCATGAGTTGTGTGTTCTTATGTGTGTGTGTGTTCCTGTATGTGTTGTATGTTCTGTGTGTTGGCACGACGGTTTCCGATCAGAGGGCTGTTATGTTACATGTTCTCCTCTCTCACTAGAGGTGAATAAGCATCCTGTTTTTAAAGTTTATTTATTTCCTTCATACCGGAGGAGGGGCGCCCTTGGCAGAGCCTTCACGCCGCCATCCCCCACCAGCCAGGATCGGGGCACACCCCGATGTTCAGGCCGACCCAGACACGGCCCAGGGCCTCCCTGCAGGTCCGGCGTCACCCGGCAGCCCGCTGCCCACACCACCACGGAGCTCTGAGAGGGACTTGCTTGACAACCAGAGACGGTGTTCACAGCCATGAGGTCCCTCTGCCCCGTGGACGTGGCCGTGCCCACGTGGGATTGCCGACACCTCCGGCCCCTGCCCTCTCTCACAGCCAGGAGCCCCGCTCTGCTCCCCAGGGGCGGGAAGGTGCCCGCCGGTGTGCGGCAGCTGAGGCTGCGGCTGGGTGGGCTGGAAGGAGCAGGGAGCCCGCCTGCCCGCGTGAAGAGCCCCATCTCCCGGCCGCACTCATTCGGTGCCCGCCGGCGTGCCCTGACGCCTGCGTGCGCTGCGTGGGCGTGGGGTTAGAAAGCACTTGAAGGTGGATGCTCCCAGCTCGGGTGAATCCTCAGCCCAAGCGAACATCCTCTTCCTCAGAGAAGGATGCCAGCTGCGTGCAAGTCCCAGGGAGCGAAGTTGAGTAGCCGGAGGCCCCTCTGCCCTGTGGGGTGGTGACATCGGGCAGCCCCTGGTTAGGAGTTGGGGAAGCACGGGACACAGCTAGAATAAGGCCAAAGAGCTGACCGGTCTGACGTGCCCGGAAACCCACGCTCTGAGGCCGTCTGGAGCGGGGTTACGGCTCTTCCTCCCAGCTCTCGGCTGGGCCCTGACGCGACGGTTTCAAGGGACCCATTGCACACTTGGTCCCCTGCTCAGGTCTCAGGGCAGATCGGGTGAACCTGGTAAATGGATGTCGGGTCTGGCGGCTCCGGCTGTGTGGGCAAGCTTCTCCACGCCCTAGCTAGCCCAAGCCAATGCCTACCGTGGAGGCAGTGGCTGGCCAGACCGGAGGGAGGAGCGGAGACCACCGCCACATTTGAGGGGCCTCTCTTCCCCCTGCAGTCGAAACACCACCAGTGTAATTCTCTGTCACAGTCAGGGACCGGCGGGTTGCTATGAAGATAGAGCCACCGAAGCCAGCGTAAGTGGCAGGGCGGGACTCTGAGGGTGAGGGGATCACAGACTCACCGTGAGACCTTGGAGGAGTGGAAGGCCAGTGTCTCCGACGCCCGCTCTCACGGTTGGTTTGGGCCTGTCTTCCCTCCCTGTGAGTCAACACTGTGTCTAGACATTTGCGTACACACGACCCAGGAAGGTGCCTACAGCGGGGCTCCGTTCCACGTGGAGTCCTGAGAGCCTCCTGGCTGAGCGCCCCGCCAACCTCTGTCCTGTCTGTCACGTGATGTTTGTTAGCGCCCCGCCAACCTCTGTCCTGTCTGTCACGTGACGTTTGTTAGCGGGAGAGAGACAGAGGCCGGCCAGCCCGAGCCGCACCACGGGGCCCAGGGCCTAGGAGCGGCCACCTCCTTCCTCCCAGTCAGCCGTGCAGGCGGGAGGCACGTCCTCATAAGGCCTGGGCAGAGCAGGTTCTCCGAGAGGACAGAGGATGGGGCGAGGCAGCAATGGCCTGCCGCGTCCCTGCCGCGTCCCTGCCGCGTCCCTGCCAGCCTGACGACATGCCACTGAAACTAAAGGCTTGCATTAAACTGGAAGTCATCCCCAGTGACTGCCTGGTCCGACTAGGAGCAGAGAAAGTAGTTTGGAAGGAGCGGAGTGAACGGGCAGGCGGCCGGGCTGTGTGCGGCCTTGGCTCCACTGCCTCCTGGTGTCGGTCCCGCCGTTGTTTGGGCAGAGGAAGGAGTGGAGGTGGAGACCGACTCTCCGATCAGCTTCCCTTTTCTCTCTGGCTGGCTGGCGGCTCCTCACCTCCAAGCCAAGGCTGACCTCAGACTGGAACGGAGCGGTTCCTGTAGACCCGGAGAGGGCGCAGCGTTAACACTGCTGCCTGCGGCTGCGCTGGGTGTCCCCTCTGGGTTAGGGGCTTTCATCTGCATTGCGAGTAGTGCGTGGGGACTCGGTGTTAGAGCGACTCAAACAGGGCGTAGTAAACACTTTCCACTGAAGCGGTAGCCTGGTAAACGACCCGCTAGCCAGTGCTGCTTGGCTGGAGGCGAGGCAGATTCTGAATAGCCAAGGGCCGCCTCGTCTGCCTCAGAGCAAACGTTTAAGAAGCAAGTGTTCCCGTGTGTGACCCGCCCTGCTCCGTCCTCACTCGCTGCCCCCTTGTTTTCCTTTTCCTTTACATCTGCACGGGCGTCGAGGTCCCTGTGGTGGCGTCCTTAGCTCCCCGCCCGTGGGAAAGGCTGTGCGTGTAGCGACGCTCCGTCCACACGCTTTCGTTAGCTAACACACGGTGCCCGTGAGCTCCCGGCCCGGTTTAACTCCTGCCGTCTCCCTCCCCAGGAAGCCGCCCTCAGTTGCTGGGTGCAGTTCAGCGACGGCTCCGTCACACCCCTGGACATCTACGACGGGAAAGACTTCTCCTTGATCGCCACGTCCCTGGACGAGAAGGTGGTCTCCATCCACCAAGACCCCAAGGTCAAGTGGCCCGTCATCGCTGCCGAGACCGAGGGCCAGGGGCCCCTGGTGAAGGTGGAGATGGCCATCAGCGAGTCGTGCCAGAAGTCCAAGCGGAAGAGCGTGCTCGCTGTTGGGACAGCACACATCAAGGTGAAGTTCGGCCAGAGCGACGCGAACCCCAACACCAGCGACGGCAGGATCATCGGGGCGGGCGTTCCCCTGGAAACCAGCGCCGACAGCAGAGGACCCAAGAAGCCCTTGCACGAGTGGGGCCGCCCAGGCCAGTCCTACAGCAGCTCTTCCATGGGGCACATGGAAGGAAGAGGCGCCACCACGGAGAGATCGGCCTTCCGGAGGAAGGGCGGCCAGGAGGGCCTTCTGGATGACGGGGGCCATCTGCAAACCATCCCCGTGGACCTCGCCAGCTTCCCATCGCAGGCCGACCTCCCGAGGAGCCACGGGGAGTCGGACGGGAACGACCTCACGCAGGCGTCCCAGGGGCTGAGCGACCTGGAGACCGGCATGTACGCGCTGCTGGGCGTCTTCTGCCTGGCCATCCTGGTCTTCCTCATCAACTGCGCGGCCTTCGCCCTCAAGTACAGGCACAAGCAGGTTGCCGTCGGAGGAGCAGGAGGGTCTGAGTCACTCCCACGACTGGGTGGGGCTGAGCACCCGGACAGAGCTGCTGCAGAACCACATCAACTCTGCCTCCTCCCTGGAGGAGCAGGTCACCGCCATGGACAGGGGCCTGGATTTCGAGGAGAGCAAGCACCTCCTCAGCACGAACTCCCCGCAGGGCATCAACGGGCCGCTGTTCAGACCTCTGGGGCCCGTGGGCACCGACGGGAAAGACCAGAGAAGCGAGCCCCCGACGTCCCCTACCTCGAAAAGGAAAAGAGTGAAATTCACCACTTTCACCACCGTCTCCTCGGACGACGAGTGTCCTGCCAGGACCTCGGCCGTGAGTCACGAGGACGACATCAAGTGGGTCTGCCAGGACCTGGACCCTGGGGGGTGCCCGGAGCTGCCCAACTACGTGGAAAGGACCCGTGAAAACGTGTAAGCCAGGCACACTCAGACTTCCTCACTCACCTTTCGGCCTTTAATTTGGGGATGTGTGGCAACGCTGTACCAGGGGCAGAAGGACGTGACAGGACAGGACGAGGGTGACACTGCCAACAGAGCTCCGGAAAGTGACTCCAGCTGGGCGGAGGAGGCCGCGCCGGCACCACTGCACACCCCCGGCGCAGTCTGTGCAGCGCTGAGGTTTATCACGCGCAGCAGGGCTTGAGGGGTTGGAGCGGAGGGGAGCACGGTCCCGGAGCTCCCAGGGAAGACCAGCCTCTCGCCCTCCGTTACCAAAGCCATCTGGAGACGAGAGGTCCACGCCAACAAGGGCAGGCTGCGGAAGGCCGCGAAACTCGGGTGGACGCGCTCGTGCATCGGCGGGAGGATCGGGGCAGCGGGCCTCACCGCGAGCGCGCTCAGAGGCAGGCTGGTGCCGCAGTCCCTCGAGGACCGACCGCAAGTCATCCTGTCCTGAAGGCCGGGTCAGCGCTGGCCCTGGTTACTGACATTCCAACTGGAGAGGAACCAGTGTGTGAAGAGGCCATAACTGTACTTGTAACCACACACCCAGAGCAAGCGAGTTCGAATCCCCCGAGCGATTCAGAGCATCGCTTTACCTGTAAACTAAGGGGACTGGGTGTAGACTTGCAGTCGGGTTCACAGAACCAGGCTCTTTTTAGCAAGTTCATGATGTCAGATCTGTCCTTCTGCGTATTGTCACCTTTCCCAAGCCTGCTGTCATTCACGGCTGGGGTGCCCGGAGGGGTCAGTTTGCAGCACCGACTGGGTGTCTTTCTTCCCTCTGGGCTTGGTGTCATCTCTCAGGTGACATTCTACAGAGAAGCCTCCCCAGACACTCCTGCACCACCCGTCACCGGGGGGGAAGCGGTACCCACAGTGAGCTCCACACTGAGTCCTATGCGTTCCCTTTGCTTTTCCAGGAAAAAGAGAAGGACATTTTGCGTTGGGTCTGTCACCAACCATGTCAGGTCCCCTGTCCAAAAGTTTTCCCTTGAAGCTGTCGAGACAAACCTGGGTGTCCATGCGGGGCGTGCAGGGCGCACAGAGCTGCAGCTCTGATGTGTGAGACGGACGCACGCTCAGCCGGGGAGGCAGGAAGTCAGGGTGCTCTCCTCGGAGCACGGAGGGTACGCGCCATCTGTGTGTGGGGCTGACGCAGCTCAGGCACCTTCTGGGCTGGCCCTGAAAGGTTTTCTGTCACTTGAAACCAAGCTGGCGCTCGACGAGCTCTATGACCCTCAGACGTGAAGTCCGCAGAGATGCGGGGGTCGGGGGCAGAGCACACTTACCCCAGCTCATGCGCACCCCAAGGCAGAGAACGGTGGGGTCGATGGTTGCCAACTAGGTATGATCCTGAGTAGGGGGAGGGGACTGCAGAGGCCACGCGGTCGTCCACCTGTCTCTTCCCCTCTGTGTTGTCACCTGTCCCCTCCGCTCCTTCAGTCCTTCTTTTCCAGTATCTGTCTGTCTCTGTGAACCCCCTCCCTCCTTCCTCTCTGTCTCTGTCATTCTCCTTCTCTCCATGGTTTCTGTCCCTTCTGTCTCTCCATGTGCTAGACTTCTCCTGAGACAGGGTGACCACATACCCCCACGCCGCCCTGGGCCTCCATTCCCCGGCCAGCTGCAATGTGAGGGTTTGTCCTGAGACGGGATCC
Organism: Tupaia tana; assembly: GCA_026018925.1. Lineage (NCBI taxonomy): Eukaryota > Metazoa > Chordata > Mammalia > Scandentia > Tupaiidae > Tupaia > Tupaia tana. Next base: position 22,974,624 of record JAKSZU010000026.1, on the reverse strand, counting down.
TGGAGCCGGCCAGTCACCTGCCCTGTCCCCAGGCTTGCCCGCCTTGTTCAGGTGGGGGACTGCGCCGTCAGCCCTGCCCCGACACCCTGGGCCCTCACGTTTCTTTCCCGGCCCCAGCGCTGGCCTGTGTCTGCTGCAGCCCTGCCTGCTCCCGCACCCGCCCACGCCTAGACCGCGTGTAGACCGCGTGTAGACCGCGTGTAGACTGTAAGAGTGTAATATATATTTATAAACGGGCCGCCGTTCAGACCTCGCGTGCGTCCAGCGGCTCTGTGGCTGTCCTGTGTCTCCCTGCGCGCTCACCTCTCGTGGGGCTGGCACGGGCTACAGATGGCTCTCCACACGCTGTGGCTTTTGGTAAATGAAAATGCAGACTGAAGGGTCGCAGCGCAATCCAATTACACCCTTACATCGTGTAATGCCGCCCTCTGTGCTGGGGGACGTTGACACGTGATGACAAAGTGCATTGGTACCGAGAATCTCTCCTTCAGGACTGACAGGGTTTGCAAATAACTCACCCGGGCTCGCTCCTAAAAGCCTGCTGACGACGGTGGTGACGGAAGCCATGGCGGGCGGGCCAGTGCTCCAGCCTTGGGCGGGAGCCAGCAAAATCCTCTGCCCTGCCCTCGGGGGCCGGGGCCCGCAGCAACTCCGGGGGGATAGAACCCCACTCTCCATCAGCTGCAGCTCAAGAGCCTCCCCCTGTGGAGGAGCCGCACAAACTCCTTCCACGCAGGCAGACGGTCGCCGGTGGGTCATTCATTCATCGCTTCCGCTGGCGTTTGGCTGTGAGCACGGAGACTGCGGTGAGGACGGTGGGCGTGCCCCGTCCCAGACTCACATCCACAGGGAAAGATGCCTGCTGGGGAGTATTACGTTTTACAAACGACAACACAGCTGCTTATAGGCCAGGGAAAGATCAGGCTGACGTTTAAAACTTCGGTGATTTCACCTAAAAAAAAATCTGGATTTCTAACATCACCGAAAATTTGCTCTAACCCTGGTAGAAAAGGGGTCCCAGTCCGATGTGGCCTGAGTGAGGGGGTGGAGTTGGGGCAGGGGGGCCCCTCCACCCCCAGAGGGTCTCCTTGACCCAGAGAGGTAATTCCATGTATAGGCTTCTCGCAGTCCATCTGCCCCGGGGCAGGGAGAGCACGCGCGGAGGGCTCGCGTCCGGGGCAGGTAGGGGAGGCCCGACTGCTTTATGGGCGGGGAGAATAGGATGCCAGCGTCTGAGGGCACAGCCAAGGTTCCATAGGACACAAACGGAAACACGGTCTTTGTGCCCAGAACTCAAGAGAGAAATACAAAAGTCCGAATGCCCCGAACGTCCCACAGGTGTCCTTTGAATCTGAACAGCGGAAGGAGTGTTGCGAGCTTCCCCTACACCTGGCCTGCTGGCTTTTTCTCCACCTGCAGGGTCCCCAGGGATGGAGTTGCCCAGCCTCTGGAGAGAGCCGGTAGGACCAGCCTCCAGGCCCCACGGGGAAGGCGCGGTCCGACCCTGTTCAGACCCCTGCCCGGCCCGGCCCGGCACCACGCCCTACAACACGGGCAGATGGGGTCCTGGACGGAAGTCGGAGTGGGCAGTGGGCGCGTTGGTTCCTTCTCGGTGTTTTGGGAGGTGGTTCCCGGCGTCACCTCCAGCCTCTGGTGGCTGCTATAACCCTCAGAACCACGCGTCACCCAGTCTCTGCTGCCATCCTCACGTGGTGCAGTCCCCGTGTACGTTTCAGGGTGTTCCACTTTCCCCTTTCTCTGAGGACCCCCGGAGCACGGAATCACACCCACCCCGCTCCAGTGCGACCTCACCCTGGTTATGTCCCTGCTGACCCTGTTCCCAAATGACGCCCCTTTTCAGGCTGGGGCCAGGCCCTCACCTGACACCAGCCTCCCGTGAGATCTGGCAGCTAACCCTGTGCGGGGAGGGGGGCAGCAGGGAGTTGGGCGCCCATCCCCAAGCCCAGCCTCACCTTTGCCTTCACACCCGCTTTGCAAATGAAGCTGCTCTGGGACACCCTGGGAGTGCGAGGAGCAAATTGACCTGCCCCCTCCGGGAAGCCAGACCTGTGAATTAATTACCGGCTCGGCGCTTCCCAACTGCAGTCATTAGCTCCTCGCTGTCCTCTCGCTGTCACTGTCGCTGCAGCAAAGGAGGCTCTGGCGGGCCTGTGGGTGAGCCGGGCGGGTCTTCCTGGAGCCTGCGTTCCAGGCCAGTGACGGCCTGACGACCTGGGAGAGTGTGCCCAGTGTTGGGCGCCCAGGCAGACGAGAGAGCCAGCTGTGAGTCCTCGTCTCAGAGACGCTGACCTCGCCTCGTCCCCTCCTCTGGACCGCCTCGGCTTACTCTCCCAAGCAGATTTCCATGCGGAACACAGGATGAATGGGATCGCCCTCCACACGTTATCCTTACCCTGGTTGACCTTCCCCCAAGTCGGAATTCTGCCAGTCACGCTCCACGCAGCCGGCGTGTCCACCGTGGCGGCAGGTAGCCTGTCCCGGGCTGGCCCAGGCTGCAGGGTTCTCTCCGCCTCTGCAGCCCTCAAATGTGAGCATGTTTGGAGCTGGTGTGGTGGTGGAGACCAGCACAGGGTTCCTCTCCCAGGGGCCCTTGCTGTCCAGGGGGGTCACGCACCTGTTCTGGGCGGTGACTGCATGGGAACAACAGCTGCTGCTTCCAAGGACAGCAGTTACGGGTCAGCGAGGGCCAGCTCTGCATCCTAGTGGCTAAGGAGCCAGGGACCACAGGCCGACTGCAGCCTGAATCCTGGCAGCTGGAGCAACATGCCAGACACACGTGTGTGCCTGTCCCACATCCCGATCAGGTGGAGAAATGAGGGAGAAAGGCTGCGGTGTGATCGTGCTCTGTGGGGGATGTCTTTTCTCTCTCTCCCCCATCTCTCTCTGGCAAACACATGTGCACTCGGGAAATTAAAAGATAATAATAATGAAGAGCCAGGCTGAGTTCTGGGCTGGAGGGTTGCACGGCCATCAGACAACATTCTGTGAGGCTAACCCACATGGAAAGTCCGCAGTTTGAGCCTGGAGACGGCCCTGTGTACTCCGGGCGTGTGTGCATCTGGGACCTGGCACTGGCTGCAGGCTGGGGCGTTCTGTGCAGGAAGGACCAGCTGGAGCGCTCTCTCTCTCTTCTGTCTCTCTTGCTTATGAAGGAGAGAAACAACCTAGTGACAAGAGGCAGTGTGGACCCACACGCAGGTGGTATTAGACGGGGCACCTGGATCCTCGGGCCACGTGGGGGCGTGGGCCCCGGGAGCACCTGCCGCCACTGCGGTGGGCTGCTCCTTGCCACGGCAGCCTGCCCGGCCCTGGCTGATACACAGTTACCCGCAGCAGCTGCGTGGCTTGAGAGGCTGAGTTCCTGGGGGCCCACCTTCAGGTCTAAATAGGAACGTGGGGTGGCGGACGGGGACTGACGATCCCAGACTGGGTGATCTCCCCCTTAGGAACACACACGACCTGAATGGAATGTGGGCTTGGCTGGATGGTGCCGAACAGACGCGTCACCTTGAGAGTGAAGAGGTCTCTGAGGTCTCATTGTCATCTTGATCACCAGCTTGAGCGAGATGGCTGAGGACTTTCTGGCTTGTCACCCGCCTGGTGCGAGCTCATTAGCCGAGAGCTGCCGGCTTGGTGCTGTCTTGGCAATGGTGCCCCAGAGCCTGCCCGTCCCCTGAGCCCGTTGTGCTGGCTGGTCCTCCCGGCTGCCCTGATGGCCTCTGTCCCTGCTGCCCTTTGGGGAGTGTGACCAGCACGGGGACATGGGACGGGGTGGGGAGGGCGGGGTCTGCTCTGCTGTGCCTCCTGCTCCTACCCAGGCTTCCTTGGACACGCCGAGCGGCTTCAGGTCAGGAAACAGCAGGAACGAACTGCGTTCTGAGCCCGCTCCTTCCAAAAGCCATAGAATGGGCAGCCTTCCAGGTCGGACCGCAGCGTGGCCTCGGCTGCTCCGAGGAATGCGGAGGCCTTCAGACATCTCCTGCGTGCCCTGTCCCTTCTCAGGTGCAATGTCCTGCAATGCAAAGACCTGCCTCTGGATAGCGCCGAGAAGCCAGTGCGCCCACTCCGTCTCCTGGAGCCTCGGTCCACCGTGTGCCACTGAGAAGAACCTTGCTCTGTTGCAGCTCCCAGCGTGACTTGCACACACCGAGCATGTGGACATCTGTCCATAATCCTGGCTGGCTGGGAAGGCCGACTAGAGAATTGCATCACAAGACCTGTTGAGCACGCTTGTCTTTCTGTCTTGTGTGCGCTCTCTTTCATGAAAGAAACTTAAAAAGAAAAAAGAAAAAGAAACGTCGAGCCAAGACCAGCACTACCCTGCAGTGCACAGACTTCGGAGTTAAAGGAATGTTGACTGAGCCAGTGGCTTCTTCCCTGCTTGTTTGTTACGCAGTGGGAGCTAACCCATGCACCTGGGTAGGGCCACAACAGGCTGCTAATCCCTGTAGAATCAGTATGGATTCCTGTTACAGCGTAGACTTCTAGAGGCTCCATGGTAGGAGGACAAGAGCAAGGGGTAGGAACAATGAAAAGGGGACGACCGCTGTCTAGTACGAGGCAGGTAAAGGTCAAAGTCCAGTGTGTTCAAGTGTTCAGGTTTTCAGGAAGATCAGGAAATTTCTATCTTCGTCCGAGGTCTCCAGATACCCAATTCTGAGTAAGTATTAACAGGTAAAGCTTGTTAGGATTACAGGAACTGGAGAGTGGAGGGGCTCCATCCTTTGACAGCAGTGGCTTCAAATAATAGTAACAGGTAAAAATAACTGAGTGTTCACTCATACAGTGTCCGACAGAAGAAGTCGAACACAGAGGGTAATAGGTAGTAAAGTAGGTAATAAAAACGGGTGTGCTGATGATAGAAGGGGAACAGACATGTGACTGTGCGACTGTGCTGTGTGCTGGCCCAGGGTGGTCCCACAGCTCGTTCTCACACCGCCCTGCCAGACGGCGTGAGGCTGCCTTCCCGGCCTCCCAGGTGTGTGTGAGAACCCTGCGGCTCAGATGCAAGGCCCTGCGGACTTGTCTGAGCTGCACAGCTCACAGGTCAGAGACCCGCGTACCGAGTACCCGGCCTGGCTCCAGACCTGCCTTCGTAACAGCTCACCCGAGCACGTGTGCTGTGCACCCTTGCACTCTCTCACACACCCACGTGTGCACGCAGTGACAAACCCTATCGTATCTACATGTCTGCTCCGGACAGGCTCGGCTTCATCCCGCTCTGTTCTGCTCTGTCCACACCGCGCTCGGCTGCCCAAGGAGGGCTGTCATTTTCAGTGAGCCAGCTACGTGTCCCCTGGTGGAAAGCAGCTCCTGTTTTCAGTTCTGTGTGCAGATTAAATGTCCCGTGTGAAACGTTGTAAGAGTAATTGCAGCTTCTCAGCCTGATACCTGGGCTGGGCGGTGACTGTGCATTCCTGACACCACGGCTGAGCCCAGCACGCCCACGCACGTGGTCAGGTGCGAATGGGCGGACCTGGAGCGGTGAGAGGTGCTGATCAGCCCTCGCCGGACAAACGGGGACGCCTGTGCTCGTCCAAATGCAAGGAAAGGAGACGCTGGAGGGAAACCCGGTCATGCTGTTTCCAAATGTGTCCGGTGAGGCACAGCCAGCCAGCCCGGAGAAGCTCTACCTGGGGAACGGGCGGCAAGGTAAGGCTGAAGTGGGCCCGTGAAGAGCAGAGGCTGATAATAATAGGGGCCGTCAGGGAGTGTCGTGGTCGCTGTGCTAACTCCCACACGGTCAACCGTGGTTTGGGTCTGGTGACTTGCTTTCTCACTTTCCCTTTCTCTCTGTCTCTCTGGTCAAGTTAAATAATAATAATAATAATAATAATAATAAATACAATTAAATAAATCTTTAAATAATAATAATACTTTTTAAAATTTGCTAGAGAGTGCGCATGCTCACTGAAGAGACGGGGAGGCAGTAATGAAGCACCCCCAGGGGGAGCCACTCCACGACCCCTCCTCTCTCATTCTCGTCTTGGGATCTTAGGCGCACACACGCAAGTGCCCAGCGTGAGTTTCAGGCCTCTGGGTCCGGGACTCAGACCGTGGTCAGCCACCTGGGAGTCCAGCGCCTTAATCACTACGCCACCTGCTGGCCCCACCCACGTCTTTTGAAAATCAGGATTCCTGGTGAGAGATCCAGGTTGGCCCAGCCCACGCCGTGTGCGGACGCCAGCCGTGAGGGGCACCATCTCACGCTTCCAGAGTTCGTGTCCGAGAGCACACACCCGAGGGCTCTCCCGCAGGGGCCGCGGGGCTGGGTGGTCAGGAAGGGATGAAGGCCCTGCCTGAGGGGAGCGCTACTCTGGCCACGTCATCCCCGGGGCCCACCGCCCCCTGGCTGTCCTGCAGTGGATCTGACGGCACAAGAACCTAAGGACTTCCCTGTCGTCCCCAGTGAAACGTACAGCAAAACTTGGACTAGGGCCCAGCAGGGGCTGTGGTGGTTAAGGGCCTCGGACTCCTACATGGCTGACTGTGGTTCGAGTCCTGGACCTGGCAGCTTGCTTTCTCCCTTTCCTTCTCTCTTTCTCTCACTCTGTCCCTCTCTGGTCACAAAATGAATAAATAAGTAAATAAATAAATTAAGTTAAATAATTTGTGAAAAAGAAAAACCCGTGGACTAGTAAGGGCTGCCATTTTTCTTCTTCCCTCCTCCCATGTCCGTCCAGCTCCTGGACTCTTACTGAAATGAAAGGCCCAGCTGAGGCTGCCTGTTGTTCCCTGGTAGCGACCGTCACAGTGGCACCTTCGCACTCGGCCATCCGTCTGGATCGCCTCGGGCGCGTGGCTCACAGAGGTCACTGTTGTAAAGAGAGGTGCACAAATGAGCTCCTGTGTTACTCACTTCACTTACTGTGACACAGTATCTGGAGCCACTTCGTTCAATTTGCTTAGAACGTCCTGTCATTTCTCCCTCCGCCAGCGTCGGCGTCACACTGGTCGCAGGACACACAGGAGGTGGAGAACAGGGTCCCGAGAAGGGAGTGGAAATTATTTAGCTCGATGTATAGATTGGGGTCAGGTTTTCTCCTTCTCCCCTCACAGAATCCAAATGGCATGAAACATTTCGTTAGCGAACACCGATGTGTTTGGTTACTAAATGGCTCAGACAGTTAAGCTGTTACTCCGGGAGGTGAGAAGGGGCGTGTGTAGGTTTCTTCTTTTCTTTCTTCTTTCTTTTTCTTCCTTTAGGGGGTTTCATGGCCCCGAGGCGGGCTCTGAAGCATCGCGGTCACACGGGAAGCCCAGTGCGCACGGTACCTCCGTCGGTGTGAGAGGGCCGCCCGGGCTCCAGGCAAGCTCTCAGGGAGCGGCAGGGAGTGGCGTCTGATCCAGAGCTGCTGCTTTTTTGCAGTTCATGAATCTGTCAGTCGACACCGAGAGACGCCAGGCAAAGGGGAGCTTCCTAGGCAGTCGTCGAACTCAACCGAACATGAAGGTCCCGAGCCCCAAGCTTTCAATGAGGAAACCGAGACCGAGCCAAGGCAACCACACCCTTTTTGGTTTTTTTTCTTAAGAGAGATTTTTGCTATGGGCCCATGTACTCGCCAGAGAGACAGAGAGACACAAAAGGTGAGAAATCGTTCTTCCGGGGAAGGTGACCACACTGCAATCCCTTCTCTGTTCTCTTCTCAGGATTTGGGGACACACACAGATATATACCTGGCATAAGTTTTAAGCCACCAGGTTTGGGACTTGAACCACAGCGCTCTACGTGGGAGTCCAGTGACATAACCATTATGCCATCTGCTGGTCCCAAAAGAACAACACGCAATTGGGACCAGCAGTTAGCGTAATGGCTATGTTGCTGGACTTCCATGTAGTCAACCACGGTTCGCGTCCAGGACCGGGTGGCTTAAAACTCATGCCAGGTGCGTGTGCATGCGTGCCCAAGATCCTGAGAGGAGAATGAAGGAGAAGCGATTGCAGCGTGGCCATCCCCCTGGGGGGTGATTTCTCGCTTTCTGTCTCTCTCTGTCTGTCTAGCGAGCACACGTGCCCTATGGCAAAAACCTCTCCAAAAAAAGAAAAAAAAACAATAGATGAGTTGAAGGACTGGCAGGTGGAGTGGTGGTCAGGGCGCTGGACTCCAACCTGGCTGACCACAGTTCAAGTCCTGCATCTGGTGGCTTGCTTTCTTACTTTCTCTCTCTCTCGCTCTGGTCAAATTTTTAAAATAATAATAAATATAAAAGTAAATAAAACAATTCTTTTCTTAAAGAAAAGGTGACTTGAAACGGTGGAAGGTCAGAATTCCTGGCCCAATTGCACCTTTAAATACACTGGTTCCAGAGTGACCGAGCCGTGAACACGTCGGCGACGAGACACTGGGAACGAGGCTCCAGTGCGGGCTCTGCTCTCTCCCCACGTCCGGGGACAAGAAGGGGATCCTGTAAGAGTGAAATCACAAGCCCTGCGAGGGGCTGGGTCTAGCTGGCGTACCCCGGAGGGACACCCCGAGGGTTCGTAGCCAGTTCCACTCTGACGAGTCCGCGTTGACACTGGTCAGTACACGTGCTGAACACCGCTGTGTCAGTCAGAGAGGGCAGCGCCCTGCCCCTGGCCGGGCTCCTCCCGCCTTTTCTACCCACGCATCCACCTCCGGGCAGGCTCTCCCCGTGCGCAGGCCCGCGGGCTGTCAGCTGAGACCATCTCCCCTCCAGGACGGCGGTGTCTGGAGACCTGCCATCCAGGCTGCTCCCTGCACCGCCTCTGCTGGCTCAGCTCTTTCCTGCCCAGCTTTGCAGCCTCATTTTTTGTACAAGCCCCAATAACTCTCTAATAAAGCCTGTCTCTCGTAGGTTAGTCAAAGTCGATTTCTGTCACTGGTAACTCAAACGGCCTTGACGAACCCCAAAACACGAGCCCCTTAATCTTCCAGACGTGATGTTAAGTCAATCCGCGGAGCGGCTGCAGGGGTGTTCCTGGAGATGTCCCTGGAGAGGCAGCGGGGAGAAGGCACTGCCGGGGGGTGCCGCTGTGTCCTAGGGGCATCAGCCAGGAGAGAGCGCCTTCACTGTGGGACGCTCCTCAGGGTACAGAAGGTGCTGGAAGTACCATTTACCGTGCCCAGTGTCAGCCTCACAAGAAAGGCCTTCCACCAAATAAGCTTTTCCTTCAAACAGCAGGTTGCACAGTGGTGGGAGAGACTTCACACTCTCCACGGAGGGCGGGTGGGCAGGGCAGGGGGGAGGTGTAGACAGGGAGGGCAGTGGAAATTGTAGACAGTGAAGGCAGGTGGGAAGGGCAGGCAGGGAGGGCAGGCGGGAGGTGTAGACAGTGAGGGCAGGTGGGAAGGGCAGGCAGGGAGGGCAGGCGGGAGGTGTAGACAGTGAGGGCAGGTGGGAAGGGCAGGCAGGGAGGGGGCAGGCGGGAGGTGTAGACAGTGAGGGCAGGTGGGAAGGGCAGGCAGGGAGGGCATGTGGGTGGGAAGGGCAGGCAGGGAGGGCAGGCGGGAGGGGCAGGCAGGTGGGAAGGGCAGGCAGGGAGGGCAGGCGGGAGGTGTAGACAGTGAGGGCAGGTGGGAGGTGTAGACAGGGAGGGCCTTCTCCCATGTGGGTGTCCTGTCTTCTGTAGACACGGATCCTGCCAAGGTAGGTTTGGGGCTCTCTCTAAAGCTGAGTTCTAGATCTTTCATGTGCAAAGACTTTACTTTCTAGTGAGGCCACATTCTGAGGATTTCGGGGGATGCTGTTAGACCCCCTGCAGACGGAGGCAGGCAGCGGCAGGGCAGACTGGGACCTGTGGGGGTGGGGAGGGACCAACTGAAGGAGCCCTCCTAGCACAGGGGTGGCTCCCTCTCCCCCCCCTTCCCCCTGCTCTCCCCCCTTCCCCCCTCATGGAAGCCCAAAGAAACACCGACCGCAGGGCGTTTCCCTGAAGAGCCGTTCCCGACGGCCCCTGGTGTGGAGAGGGTGTGTGCACGTGTGTGCACGCGTGTAGGCCTGTGCCGTGATGTGCGTCAGGGTGTCTGGAAACACGTAGTACTGAGTCGGAGGGGCCGGTGGCACTTGAACTCTCCCTGCGCCGAGAGCATCGTCCTGCTGGGCCCCGCAGCCAGGAGAGGCTCTCGCAGCTGCGCTCCCTGGAGGCTCCTGGCTCCCGGGCTGCACAGCGAGCTCTGGGTGCGGGAGAGGAACCCGGCTGCATTCCCAGAGCTCTGAGCTGAGCCCTGCCCCGCGTGTGGTGTGTGCGTGCCGCGACCTGTCGCGACAGAAATCTCCGTGTGATGGGCAAGCGCCGGGCCGTGTCTTCACTGACTGCAGACACCCCGCTGGCCCCCAGTGACTGCAGCGCCTGGAACTCACATGTGCTCAGGAGGGTCACTGTGCTCATGCGCCCACGGGAGGGGCACGTGGCGGGCAGTCAGGCAAGGTCTGGGGCTCTCTGACGCTCACTGCCATGGGGCGCAGGGTCCTGGCCTGACTCATCCTCCTGCCCAGCAGTCACGCATGCTTGTCCCCCCCTCCTGGGTTAATCCTGGCACCCCAGCTGTCAGCGTGGGCTGCGTCTTGTTCCTGGCAGCAAGGTCTCCAGGGTCTGAGAGCTGGAAGACAGCCAGGCTTTCCAGGAAGAGTGGGGTCAGCCTTACCGCGGGGCAGTGTGGGGCTGGGGCCCCCGGCTCCCTGGAGGGCAGCGCCTGGCCAGCGGTACCTGCAGGTGCGCTGCAGACTCGCAGCCCAGACCTGCTCCAACAGAGGAACTGGGAGACGGCCACTTCGCAGCCCAGACCAGGAGCTGGGAGAGGTCCGGTGTGGGTCCATGGCTGCTGAGGGGTGCGCCGAGGGAGGTCACTGCAGCCCCTGCTCCACACTGGCCTTTGCTTCAGCAGTTGGGCCCCTCGGGGGTCACAGCCCTGCTCCGGCCACCACGTCCCACCCGCCTTACGAGCACCACTGCTCTCGGGGCAGGGTAAGGCACGGTGGCAGGGAACCTCAGCCAGCTAGAGATGCAGCCCTACGCAGTGAGCAGGTGCCAGCCGCCAGCCAGCGCTGTGTCGTGAGATGTGTCGGTGTCACCAGACCTGCTCGTTTAGGGGCGGGTGGGGTGAGAATGGTCTAGAAATCAAGATTTCATGTAAACCCCTCCGGGCTTCTCGGATTGGCTCTTGAAGTTAAAAAACATTCTGACATTCAAAACAAGCTGGCCTGTGGCTCCGGTGTGACCTGGGGTCCCCTCCAAGGACAGCTCTTGGCCACGCACTGGGAGACCACAGCTGCACCCCTCCGTGCCAGCCCTCACCTCCTCTCGCCCTCCAGCAGTGCCATCCTTCATTCCTTCTCCTCCAGTCTCGCGTGAGCACCAGGCACCCCAGTGGTGTGGGACCCGCTAGTGGACAGGGGACTCTGACGGCTCTCAGGGCGAGGGGTGCGCAGGGGGGACGGTCACCAGGGCGAGGGGCGTGAGTAAGACCTCTCGGATGGGGCCAGGGCAGAGGGGGAAGCAGCAGTCCCGGGGCCACGGCTGTCTGGCTAAGGTGACCGAGGAAAGTCTGCGTAGAGGGTGCAATGCCTGGGCCAGCCCGTGAGGTGGAGGCAGGTGTCACAGGACTGCGAGGCCTCAGGGGCAGCGTGTCCAAGGGACAGGGAGGCCAGTGAGGCAGGAGGGCAGGGAGGAGGGAGGGGCAGGCGGGGGACTGGATCGTGGGGTGCAGGTGCAAGGCCGTGGCGGCTGTGACAGGAGCCAGAAGCGTCCTCTGAGGGGGGCGGGATGCTCGGCGGGGCCAGGGCGTTGTCGGCAGCCTCTCCAGGTCCCACCGACGCTGCACGGAGCGTGACGGCAGAGCGAAAGAGAGGGCAGACGGCTGGGCCGGGCCCTTCCCTCCTGCAGGAGGGAGACGCTCCTGTCTGGGGTGTGCTGGCACGGTGGCCCCTCCAGGTCCCAGAGGAAAGAGAACCCTCATCTGCCTGGCGGAAGCCGCCCGAGGACAGGGCTGATGGTCCCCGTGTCCCAGGGGCTGTCCAGAGCAGCTACGTCTGTGTCCCAGGTCCTGGGCTCTTCCCGCCAGTCCGGTCTCCAGGAAGGCGCTGCCTGAGAGGGCCAAATTCTGACTCTCCCAAGGCCTGAAATGCAAATAAGAGCCGCCTGCCTCTTCAGAGCACCACAGGCCCACGCCAGGCCCGCAGTTCCCCAGGCTCTCGTTAGCAGACTGAAAAAATGTCACATCCTTCAAAACCAGAAATGACCTTTGAGTGGATTTTCCGGAGGTCCACGGGAGGCAGGGGCTCTGAATAATCCCGTCCTCCTTGGGAACCCCCAGCCCCCCACAGAGCAGTGGGGGATGACCAGGGCTGCCCACGTGTCCTCGGGCCAGCTGGGTAATCTGATTGATGATCAAACGTCAGGCCAGGTCACTCCCGCTGGGCTGGGACTTGAATTACCAGCTGGAGGCAGAGGCTCCGCATCAGATTCCTGTAAGTTAAGCGGCTTCAGATCCCGGTGGGTGCAAACGCGCTCCGTTCTCTCTGACTCCGTTTAATCAGCCCGGCTGCCGTTCCTCAGCCAGCCTTAGGACAGGGCTCCTGCCGAGGACCTGGAGGTGACCCCGGGGTTGAGGAAGGTGTCAGGAAGGACATGCCTCATCGACATCCCCAGTGACAAGCGGAGACCTCTTCCCCAGTGAAGGGCTTCCCACAAAGAACTAACGATTTAGAAGAACCCCAAGGAAAGCAGAGACAATTGAATTCCGTGAATTCATCTCTTCTCGTTCAGAGGAAAAGAAAACCCGTGTGAAAGAACCAGGGGAGCAGTGTGTGTCCCCACTCTCCCATGGAGAGGGCTCCGCAGGGCTGGGCGCAGCGTCTTTGTCAGGTCTGCAAGGGCGAGCCCGAGAGGGGGAGGCAGAGATTCCAGCCGCGTGCGGCCCCCCTCACCGCAGCACGGACCCCGTGGCCAGGTGTCCGACAGGTGACGGACGAGATGTGCTCTGTGAGGACAGTGGCGTGCAGTCCAGTCACAGAGCAGCCCACGGATACTTGTTACAACGTGGCGGACCACCTTCGAACGGAATAAACCTGACACAGAAGGACAGATACGACCGGTTCTGGAAGAAGGAAGACCATGGAGACAGCACGGACGGTCGACCACTAAGCTACCTGGAGGGGAACAGGAGCGGTTTCACGGACAACGGGGCTCGCGTTGGGGGGATGAGATCTGGGTGTGGAGAGCGCTGGTGATTACGGGGCATTGGGAGTGTTTAAGGCCACTGAGCGGTGCACTAAGTGGCTAAAGTGACAAGCAGCGTCTTGTGTGTGCTGCGGCTCATCCTGTGACCAGCTGAGTGAGAGAACGGGACTTTACGGAGAGCTCTGAGTCCCTGCGGGTCCGAGTGCTGAGGTGCTAGCAACAGACCTGGCGTTAGCTGGTAAACACAGGTGTGGAAGAAGCGGGCCGCAGGTGGGGTAACAGGTGCGTCTCGGGACTCCCACGACCACAGTTTAACCCCAGACTCGATGGCTTAAAACTCACACCAGGTGCATGGGCGTGCGTGCCCAGAATCCCGAGAGGAGACTGGAAGAGAAGGGACTGCGGCATGGCCATCCGGGTGATTTCTCGCTTTCTGTCTCTCTGTCTCTCTCTGTCTCTCTGGCGAGCACACACACACAATAACAAAACAAACAAACAAAAAACTCTCAAAAAAAAAAAAAAAGGAGAAGAAGCAGCAAAGAAGGAAACGGCTGGAAGAATGAGAGGGTCCAAGACTGAGCAGACGTCGCTCCAGGTGGTCTCCCTGGGCGCCCGCTCGGGAGCAGCAGACACAGACCGCACCTGACTCCTTGCACGAGGTCACCGGCCATCCTGTCTCCCCACACTCCGCATCCCTCCTGTCACTGAGGACGATGCGGCTCACACTGCCCCTGCTTCCTGCTGCCGCCAGCCCCTGCTTTAGAATCAGGGGTCAAAGCACCCGCGTGGCTGGCCCAGGTCACGCGTCCCTGACCTCGTCATGGGGAGGCTGAGGAGCTGAGTAAGCCCCACTGTGGGACTAGAACACGGAGTCGTCACCACACCCGGAGAGGCGGTTCCAGTACTGGCAAGCAAAGCTCTGGACACGAAGGCAGCACGCGCTTCTCACCCTGTGAGCAGGCTCTAGAAAGCCAGAGTGTCCCATGAGGTGGCAAAAGCATTGCTAGTCGGCTTGGCTCCGGACCTGCTCTAAATGCAATCTGCATGACCAGAATCTGGGTCTCTTTTGGATCCTTGGTTTACCTTCTGGTTCATCCTGATGTCGTGTCATCCCGTCGACTGTTCCAGCATCCCGAGCGCACGTGCACACACACACACACACACACACACACACACACACACACTCCAGCTCTGACAGGGAGGGGAAGGAGGATTTCTGACTCCATGCATTTTGGACAGAGGACCAGGGGCCGACCGCACCCTCCAGCACCAACCGTGTCCCAGTCCGGACACGGGGCTGCACCTGAGTCCCTGTGTGCCCGCTCAAGCCGCAGACAGCGGACCCCCATCCAGCCTCGGGCTGAATCGTTTCTGCCAGCCTTCGGGCTGTGGTAACACCTTGCAGGGAAGAATATTCCGAGACAGTTATTGCTAAATTCCAGCCCAGGGCACGAAGCAGGAGGCAGAATATTCGCTGAGCAGCAGGATCTGTTTGCTTTTCAGAACAGGGACTCGCCCCTGGGGTGTCTCAGGTAGCCCCGGAAGCGCCCGCTCTTGTTTATCACCGCCAGGCGCCGACACCGGTACTAGACCCTCGTCTATCTGGATATTAGACTGCTTTTCCTTTCCTCCTCCAATTTGGGCTGACACTGGCTGTCGAGACTAAGAAAACTGGGATTATTTGATTTTGTATTAAAAAAAGGGGGGGGATACAGCAGAAAAGAGAGGGAAGAGGGCAGAAACGGCTGTCTTAAGCCAGGCTTTGCGAGGGACTTCCTATGTGACGTCAGGAAAGTCCCTCTGACACCCTGAGCCTCCGTCTGTGAACCAGGCGTCCTGCAGTGGCTTGTCTTCCTGTCTACACTGCGGTGAGACCTTGTGGGACAATGGTTCTGGCTGCCCGTCCAGCCTTGCACCGTCGTTCGTCTGTATTTATTCTTCCTTCTTTCTTTCTTCCTTTTTCTTTTTCTTTCTTTTTTTCTTTTTCTTTTTTTATTAGCTAAGGCCAGGTCTGCTCCTTGCATTCAAGAGCTCCGACTGACGTGGGCTCTAAATTTTCTCCAAATGCAGCTCGCCTCCACCGCCATCTCTGTACCAGCAAGAGTGCTGTGTTACCTCTCAATAGACACAGGCCCCTACATCACCAGAGTGAGCTTAGAGAGACGGGTGCTTGAGATCTTCCTTGTCCACACGAGCGATAGAGCACAGAGAGGTTAAATGCCTTTCCCAAGATGCACAGCTAAGAAATGGCGGGGCTGGGACTGGACGTCCCTTTCACCTGACCCCAAGTGTCTGCTCTTGCCATCAACGTCGCACTCCCTCCAAGGACAGGGAGCACGTTGGCTTGGGGATTTGCTGGGCTCTGTCCCTAAGTGGTCTGCCTTCAGTCCCCATTCTCCTGCTGTTGGTTTTCCCAAGGAGATGCTCCGACCTGTCCAAGTCCCAGAACTAACGTGGACAGTTAGCGAGGTCTAGCTATGTGCTGGGGCTCAGGGGCGTTTATGCCGTATTTTTCAACATAGTACACACTCATAATCTCTTATCCACAATTCTGAAATTTAAAAAGAAAACTATAAAATCAAGAATGTTTTTCATAAATTTGCATCAAAATTATTTGGTGGAAAAACTTGGCCAAATAATGCAAAGCTATGTAAAGTGCAGTTTCACATATTTTGGTGCAAAAAAGATTCTATTTCTTATTGGGTGCTATTTCAGATGGGGGTAAAACACTGAGTGTGTTACTATAAATTTGTAGTGTGTACGAGGAGTTTCGTAAGTCCATGGTAAATGGAATTTGAATACAATCGTATTTGGGCGCAAAAAATAGTTGAAATGGACAAGTTTTTCATAATTTACATTTTCCATGAACTTTCTGAAGACCCCATAAAGGTACAGGTGTGAGGGTGTGTGTGCGCATGTGTGCAAATTTGAAAATGGTTACTTCTGAAAGCTCAATTGAGCACCAAAGGCTTTTGGTGGATTGTGGCCCTGCGGCTAATTGTGCAATTGTTTACCATATTCACTTCTCCTTCCTCAAGGGCCAGTCCCTCTGGGAGAATTGAACCTGCTGCTCCTTTGACCAGCGTGGTCACGTGCCCTGCGTTTTCTGCGGGAGTGCGCACAAGGGAGCCTTGCTGTTCCTGGAGCTCTTAGCGCCATGGAACGCCTCCCGCTTTTCCTCTTTTCCTGCTGCCATCTCAGGCCAGAGCTGTTGCATTAAGACAGTTTTGGGAATGAACAAGACGTGACACCATGCTAGACCTCACGTGTGAACCCGAAACGCAGCAGCCCCCGTGCACGGCCACGGCTTTGCTTTCCACAGTTTCAGTTGCCTATAGTTGATTGTTGTCTGAAAATACGAAACTTCCAGAAATGACCAGTACATACCATGTAAATTGCATGACGTTCCGAGTAGTACGATGATATCTGCTGTCTTCCTGCATCTTCCCTGGGATGTGAATCATTCCTTTGTCCAGTGTATCCACGCTGTCTACACTACCAACCGGGTCGTCACTTAGCCATCTCAGTCATCAGATGGAAAAACCTAGTCTCGACAGGGTTCAGGACCAGCCACAGTTCTGGGCATCCACCAAGGGTCTTGCAGAGTTTCCCTGCAGGTGCGCAGGGATGACTGTAAACTTCCAGGGGAAAGCCGCTGAGGTCTGAGCATTCCTTGTTACTACAGCACGAGTAAGCCTGAATGGACTGGTCCATAGCTTCCAAATGAGGTCACTGAGGACAGAGAGGTTAAGAACATGCTCAGGATTGCAGAGCTGGTCACTGAGAGTCCTGACCTCACTCGGGGTGCACCCAGCTCCCAAATGTATTCTCCTGACCGTCACATTTGACCACCTGTCTCTGGCCCACCTAGTTCAAAGACGATGTCTCCTTCCCTGGGAAGACCTGGGCTCCAGGTTCTCTTGCCCCTGGTCCTACTCAGCCCCCAGATTCTGAGAAGGCTCTTATGCAACCTCAGCTCAGATTCATGTTAGCAGAGGCCACTCTGCTGCCTTCAGAGTGACAGGAGTCCTGGGGTGTCATCAAGCCAGGTCTAGTGAAGGCAGGTTTCCCAGAGTGCTGTCAGCGTCTTCCCTCCTGGGCCTGAGCTGTGGGCCAGAATAGCTCATCCTGCTCTACTCAAGAGCAGTTGGGCCTCTGTGGCTCCCAAGGGACAACCGAGTCCCCAGTCCGTACGTAAAGGGGCCGCAGGAGTGTTTCATGCCGCAGCTATGAAGCCACAAAGAGTGCCTTACCGCCATGTTGGCAGCAGGCCACCTCCTCCTTCCACTGCAGACTCCCCTGACAGCTCCAACTGCGTACTCACAGTGCCTAAGGGCACTTTGGCCTTGCTGAAAATACGTAGCAACAGTTCGCACAGCAAGGAACGCGCTCACAGGTGATCAGAAGACTCCCAAGCAGCGTTTGCTGATTCTTCAGGGAGCCCTGCGGCCACCTGCCTGCTCCCCTCCCTCATGTGTCCCTGTTCCTCCATATCGCTGTCCTCCTCCACCTCACAGCCCTGCTTTTGATGCCAACGAGCTTACACGAACTCCCTCCCGCTGAACAGCGAGCGCACGCAAAGAGCTAAGCCTGCTTAGTCCCTCTGCATGTGGCAGAGTCCGCTAAGTGTTCGCAAAACCCGATTTCTTTTCCTCTTAGGAACCCAGCATGGCTAAGTCAGCTGATCTCCCTTCCAGTTAAACAAAAGAAAAAAGAAGAAAAGCCAAATGACTGAGATTTGGCCAGTAGAATGTGGGTGGAAGTGACAGTGTCTAGAAATCTTCTAGATGTGCTCTCTCATTTTCTCCACCTCCCAGCTGGAGGCAGCAGGCCTGGAGAGGACAGACAGTGACACGAGTAGGAAGATCCTGGATCCCTGAGTGACCACGTGGAAGAATGTCCACCACACATTTTGCGTAGAGCTATTAGATGAGCAGGAAATAAATGCTGCTAAGGCACACTTTGCAGCCGCTAACCTGGTCTGACGAAGACTGAGCCTGGCTCCATGTGGCTACTCAAATGCTGAGGGTCTTTAGCTGGGATGCCCTCACTGATGCACTGCTCTGGCCTAAGTCAACTCGCATATTACATGCTCCTTCATTTACTCGGCAAATGAGTGCTTACAGCTCAGCAGAGCATCCACTGAGCCCCCACCTGGTACAGACACAGAGAGAGGAGCTGTTTTTCCTTGTATACTGCTAACAAAAATACCTGTGTCTGGGCGATTTTGTAAAGAAGACAGTTTATTTACAAACTCCCCATGCTGGTGGCTGGAAACCCCAAATTTGTAGGTTACAGCTGACGGATCTGAGCAGAGGATGGAGGTAGGTGCAGAGAGAGAGACATCTTGATATATCTTGTGAAATAATTTGCACAAAGAAGCTAATTCTTACTTACATCATGATAACATAGCTGCTTTTTGTGTGTCTGTGTCTCTACAATGGAACTACAAAACTCTGATGAAAGAAAACAAAGAAGACTCACACGCACGCACAAATGGAAAGACATCCCGTGTTCATGGATTAGAAGAATTAATATTTTTTAAACGTCTATACTATCAGAAGCAATGTACACAAATATACACATTCAGTGTGGTCCCCACCAAAATACCATTGACATTCTTCACAGAAGAATATACTACAAAGCAGGCCAGCAAGTGGCATGGAGGCTAAGGTGTTGGATCCCACATGACCAGCTTTGCTGTTTGAGTGCCGGACCCAGAGGCTTGGAAATCATGCTGGGCACATGTGCGTACATGCCCAAAATGCAAAATGGAGAGTGGAGGAGAAGGGATTGTGATGTGGCTATCCTACCTGGGGAGTGACTTCTCAGTTTCTTTCTCTCTTTCTTTCTCTGGCAAACTCACACACCCTACAGCAAGACCCCCAAGATCCCTGAATGGGTCGTAGGTAAAAAGAAAGCTTCCTATTCTTGGTCAAAGTGGGAAAAACCCCAGCAGATCTGTGGGAAGATGCTCAACACCACTGCAGCGGGAGCACGCACACCGTGATGGCTCCAGAAAGGGTCATTCTGGTTGCTCTGCAGGAAGTACATTAAGAGGGCCAGGGAGAGGAGAGAGGAGACCAGTGAGGAGACGGCGGGTGTCATCAGGACAGGGCATAACCGACTGGCTTCGGGTGATTTCTGTGTGGCAGGGCCAGAGTGCATCGGCAGGCATGTACCGGCGCATTCGTCCAGGCAGGAGATGGGGGCAGTGGGAGGTCATCGGGTTCCAGCAGAGCCAGGAGTGTTTGCTGGTGGGTTGGCTGCACTGAGAGGGAGAGAAGTCGCAAGGCGACTCCGCGGTCTTCAGCCTGAGCGCTAGGGTAAGCGGAGCTGCCCTTGACAGAGAGGAGGACGGCAGCGTGGAGCTAAGGCGTGAGTTCCGTGCCATGAGTGTCACATGAGGGCGTAGGTTAGATACACGAGGAGCCGTAACAATGACGGCGGGTGTGTGCCTCCAAGACCAGGCTCGGTGCTGAGGCCCGATGGGCCCATCAGAGCGTCGTCAGCCTTTGGACTGTAGCTAAAGAGAAGGGAGGTGGAGGGAGAGCGGGGGACTGGCACCGGGACTGCACGCAGGTGCGAGGGAAGGAGGACAAGACGCCGGAGGGAGGCGTCCTGGAAACCAAAGGAAAGAAACGTGTCAGGAGGAGAGCGATGGGCTGGTGCTGAGGAGAGGCAGACCAGCCGCCCCCGCCTGGCCACAGCCAAGTGGCTACGGGAGCCCCTGCCCACATAGCCAGGTGTGCTTTGTACCTCGGCCCTGGTTCCTCGGAAAAGGCTGGGCACGTGTACATGCGTGCCCACAATCCCAGCAGGACGGAGAAATGGAGCGGGGGGTTGGCATGACCACGCTCCATTGGGTGCTCCCCCGCCTCCCTTTCCCTCTCTCTCTCTCTCTCTCTGTCTCTCTGGCGAGTGTATCCACACACCCTCTGTCTATTAAAAAATACTACAGTCAGACCAAGACGGAGAGAGCTGAACATAAGGTCGGGCAGGGTGGCGCTCAGTGGCGATCCGGTAAGAGCTGTTTGACTCCATGCAAGAAGCAAAGAGGTGCAGCCCAAGGCGTGGGGAGAGGCGGCTCCGGGGCAGCTCCCGGCGGGCACCGCGTGGAGGGACGGTGCCGCCAGAGCTCCTTAAATCAGGAGCTGCAGAGTGCAGTGCATCGCTCCTGTACTCCGGAGCAGGAAAGTAACACTGCAAAGGGGCGGGGGGACGACTTCTGGAGTGAGAACGTCCCCAGGAGCGGACGGAGGACGCGGTGAGCAGGGCGAAGGCTTGGCCTTAACTCAAAGCGCGGACGATCCATGCCGGGCAGCGGACAGAGCCTGTCTGCGGGCTGACAGGTGGGGCGCTGAGAGCCGCAGAACTCCTCTCTGCTTCTATTTTTCCTAGTGAACAGGTAGCAAGTGACTTGGAGAACTACCAGGAAATGACTGGCTGCCCTGAGGACCCACTGAAGTTAGTAGCCGATATCTCGAGCGAGACCCATGGGCACGGGGCGTGCTTTCTGAAAACGTGCCACTGCCTGGGTGCGGGTGTGGGGGAGGTGAACAGGAAGACGTAGCCAGGGCACGTGTTCCGCGGGGGCGCCCAGCGGTGCAGACCGGGCCAGGACAGAGGGGGTTAGAGATGAGTGTGACGGAGGACACAGCATCTGAGCTGCAGGGGGGCAAAGATGGTTTGTGTTTTGATTAAAGACCAATCCCCCCTCCCAAGAGAAGGGCCAGGGATGGCCAAGAGGAGGTGCGGTCAGTGGGTTCGGACCCGGGCACGATCAACGCATTGTTGAAGGTGGGGTGGGGTAAGCTAGAGAGCTGGGGGCCGGGCTCAGAGAACGAGGCTTTGACTGGGGAGTGTGGCAGGAGCCGGCGTTCAGTGGAAGAATCTGGGCAATCAGGACAAGGGGCTTCTCCAGACCTCGGCGTGCAAGGGTAACGCCTGTTGCCAAGGGTCACGAAAGTGCCTTGCGAGTGTGGAAGGTGGGAGAGAATTCTTACTCTGAGTGAGGAAATGAGGAAGGCTTCATGAACGAGGTGGTATCGTTTTTTCCGGCTAGCCCTTGAAGCGTGAGCAGAATCTTAATGGGCGATTGCGCAGTAAAGGGTTGACCTCTCCCGAGAGGGGCTGGCTCCTGACCACTCCTGCACCCTAGGTGCGCTGGCCGAGAAGAGCATCTCGATTGGCTGAGTTTTGCACCCACACCGTAGAGGCAACAGGACTCTCGGTGGGGCAGCCGGCCACGCAGGTGACAGCCCAGCCACCAGAGACGGGTTAGCCACTAGGGTGGCGGCCATGTTTACAACACCGACGTCCCACCTAAGCTCCGCCTCAGCAGCTGGTGGAGGTGCGTGTAGCCACCCACTGTGGTGGGAGGTCACTGCTCCTCACTGGGCTCCATGGGGAAGCACAGCCAGAGCTGCGGGCCCGCCCTGGGCACCTCCACATCCGACCCTAGTCTGAGCCTGTGCTGTAAAATGAGCTGCAGAGTTCTTGTCGTGAGCTGTCGAACAGAAGGTGGCCTTGAGGACGAAGGTCTTCTACTTCCCGGAGGGCAAAGCGAGGGAGCAAGTGGCAGGTTACAGACGGGGGTGGAGACACAGACCTGCGCATGTCCCGGGCAGACAGTGCACCACGGGGGAGGAAAACCGGGCGTACCGAGAAAGGGTTCTGCCTGGCCGTAATATCACAAGTGTAAATTAAAAGTCGATTGAGATGCCATGTTTTAAAACCTAGCAGATCGGAACAAATCCACAGCAAGGTCACGCGCTGTCACTGTGTCTGGGGGGACCAGGGACGCTGGAGAAGCTGGTGGAAGTGGAAACCGGCAGGAGCCCCCCGTCGGTTAGTTTGGCAAGATGGTCTACACCACAGGTGCACACACCTCTGACCCCCGGCCTCGCCCGCGTGTATGAATCCACCCTACAGGTACTCGGACGTGCCGGGATGCCGTGTCCAAGAGTGTCCACTGAAGCACCGGGGTGGGGGGGGGGATGCAACAGCAAAAGTTTAACCCAGTCTGTGTCCATCAGCGGGCGACGGCCAACGGAGGGTATCGTAGCGCACATCAGAGAGGCGGCGGGAGGGCAAGGGAACGAGAGAGCTGTGCCCAGATGCCACGCCGTCGATGGAAAAGCGGGCCCAGTGCCCACTGCGCGGCGGCAGACAGGCCGTACGTTGCATCTCCTTCTACTTTCAGGAGGACACCCTGCTATCATACACAAGGAAGTTTAAGAAATAACAGCCTGGAGGCTGACAGGTGACCTGGTGGTTAAGGTGCTGGACTTCCATATTACCAACTATGGTTCAAGTCCCAGACCTGGTGGCTAGTTTTCTTGCTTTCCCTCTCTCTCTCTGGTCAAATTAAAAAATAATAATAATAAATTTTTAAATATTAAATAAATGAATTATTTAAAAAAAGAAAGAAAGGAGGGCTGCAGGTTTCAGGGGCCCGCAGTGATTCGCCAAGGTCAGTGCGGCTCGGACGCACTCAGCTTGGAATATTCCATGAAGGGCAGTCCTTATTCCGTGGCTTTGCAGAGCTCACGAGGAAAATGGATTTGTGGCAGGACAAGAGGAAGAAGACGTATTAATATTTCTGTTGTGCTGTACCCAGATGAATAATTCATCCACTCACTACCCAGCCCAGCCGCGGCTGCGAATGCCCATCTGACACTTGCACACGACTGTCCGAAGGCTCCTCCTGTTCACCCCAACCGCACAGATTCTCGGTGTTTTTTCCTGCCGCTCACTTTTCCCATTCAGAGCAGGCCCAGCTGCAGGGAAGAGAAACCCCAAGATGGCACCTGCATCAGTCAAGCAGGCCCTGCTCTCTCACGTGGAAGCCACACAGAGACGGGGACCAGCTGACACGGGGAGTCCACAGTCATTGGGGCCCGGCTGCTTCTGCCTCAAGGTTACAGAGTGGCCTCTGCACGCTGACCCTCTGAGTCAGCCCTGGTGAGAAGGGGCAGGAGGTGGCCAGGACCACGGTGGGCCTTCCTACAGAGCAGAGCCAGGGGCCGTCCTGGAAGCCCCCCGTCTGCCTCTTCTGTCTGATAGCCAGGGCGCAGGCACACGGCCAAGCCCTGCTGCAGGGGAGTCAGGATGTGGGGACTTGTACTTACCTCTGATGAAGCTGGGATTCTGCACTGCGCCCTCCGGACCACTGCTCCCCGGGCTCGCCCCCACCCAACTGCTCGAGCCGAAGTCGCAGCAGGCACGCAGGCACCCCGAGGGCTCCCGCCCCTGCGTCTGCTCACCGGATGTAGCAGCAGCTTCCAGGACTCCGCCGCCAGCACGCCCCCCGAGCCCTCGTCTCTGCGTTCCCCAGCCACCGTTGCTGTCCCTCTGCCAGTGGCACCTCCTCCTGTCCCTGTCCACAGAGCAGCAAATGTGGCCGTGTCACCCCCTTTTCTCCAGTGACTCCCCTCGCGCCTGAGTCAGAAACTCGGACTCCAGGCCGTCACCTTCAAGGCCCACCTTGACCTGAACCCACCAGATCTCAGCTCTCGTCCTAGTTCTGTGTACCCCACCCACGAGCCCACAGTGGCCTTCTGTTCCTGAGCACCCCAAGTCCTTCCCCAGCGGGCTCCTGCCTTCACTCTCCCCGCCTGGACAGCTCCGTGCCAGCCGCTCACATGCCGGTGACCTCCTGATGGAACACCCCCCCCACCCCTCCTCATGGCCCAGCAGTAAGACCGAGCCAACTCGCTTCCCCCGTCCCCTCCAGACGTGTTTGTTTTTCCACACTTGTCCCTCCCTGGAAAGGGAGAGACAGAGAGAGAGAGGGAAAACGCATTCCTCCCACCCCAGTGAGGTACGGCCACCCACTACCCTCTCTGCTCCACTCCTTCCTGTCAGGGTCTCGGGCATGCACCTGGTCAGCCCCGGGATTCAGCTGCCTTAACCACTAGGGTAAGGAGACAACCCATGAAATCACCATTTTAAAAATGCATTTAGTGGGACCAGCAGATGGCATAACCATTCTGTCACTGGACTCCCACATAGTCGACTGTGGTTCGAGTTCTGGACTTGGTAGCTTAAAACTCACGTCAGACGCATGTGCTTGCGTGCCCAAAATTCTGAGAGGAGAAGGGAGAGAAGGGATGGCGGCGTGACCCTCTCCCCTGGGGGAATGTGATTTCTCACTTTCTGTCTGTCTGTTTCTCCAGCAAGCACATGCACCCTATAGCAAAAATTTCTTTAAAAAAAGATTTTTTTAAAGAAGCATTTAGCTGTCTATGCACGGTTCACTGCAGCTCGCTGGGACTCAGCCCCCACGAGGGCAGAGGCCTGGCCTTGCTCGAGGTCGCGCCAGTGTCTAGGACCAGCTGCAAACCAGAGGCGCTCAGTCGCTGGCGGAGTGAACAGATGGAGGTGTGAGGAGCAGCTGCCGTGGGGGCCGACCCGGATGGGCTCAGAGTGCACTGGAGCTGGGGAGAGGAGGGGGCCCAGGGGTGAGAACCACCATCTCACGGGAAGAACAAACCACAGAAGGGTGCACACGTGCATCGAGGAAGTCGTGGTGATGGGCTCTGAGCGCATGCGCCCAGAAACCTGCCTGGCCACTCGCGGGGCACCTCGATGAAGCTGTCGACATTCCGGTGACATTCCATCCAACCCGAGAGAGCCCAAGAAAGAAGGATACTTCCCAGAACGATGAAACTACTCTGGACAACTTAATGTGCACCCGTGTGCACACTGCAGGAAGGCCTGGCTCCCACCGCGGCGCTGAACAGTTGGTTTCCACATGGAAGCTGCCGCACGCCTGACAAGCCCTTGACAAACTCTTTCTTTATTCTGTCACGGAAATGTGATGAGTGGGAAAGATTATGCGGAAAGACTTTCCCCACGCTGCAGCCTTGTCTCCGAGCTTCGCTGCCCACCAGTAAAGACCCAGCCCAGGGTGGAAGGACAAGAACGGCCCGAGACGGATGGCGCTTTCACGTCCCGTCATAATGAGCTATTCAGTACGCGCTTGCCTGGCGTGCAGAGCGCTCTCACGGAAGGAGCCTTTCCCTCTCCCCGACGTGGTTCCCTGCCGCCCTCCTCCAGGAGGAAGGCGCTCCTCTGCAGTTTCAAGTTCTCGTAACCGAGCTGCGAGGGGTGAAAGCAGCGCTGCACTCTGAGGGCTCAGGAGTCACCGCGTTTGGCTAATTGGCCCTCCTGGGCAGGCGGCTGGTCTTCAGGTCACTCCGGCCAACTTTGAATTGAAGCTGGCGCCCCAATGTCTGCACTTAAGCCCCCGAGCACAATCCCCTGCACTTCAGGCTGCACAGGAGGGACTTCTAAGGAGACGTGGCCGATGAAGTGGCAGTCACAGAGGAGCGCATGTCGGCTGGTTAAGTACACTGGCCGTATCGACCCGAACACCAGCACCCACGTCTGAGTGCGGAGTTGCTCCGAGTCGCCTCAGCTCCTCCAGATTAAAGTCAGGCCGGGGCTGGTGTGAGAGGAGCACTCCGCCCTCCAATGCCAGACCCCGCATTTGCGATGGGCCTGCCTTCTCGTACGGGTCTGGCTTTGTCATACAGCCGCAACCCACGAAATACTCAAACAAAACACGATTTCAGCTTCCAGAGAACAATTCAAGACGTGAGAAAGCCCTCTCCCCAGGGAGACCACTAGGAACAGGCAGAGGCAGACAGAGGCCCCTCAGCCCGTGCCAGGCTCTCTGCGCATCCAGCCCAGAAGTCACTGGGAGAGGAGGCGGGACTGCGGGTACCTCTGCGGCTGCAGTTCCTTGGTTCGTCTTAAAAGATTACTTTTTAACCTGCAAAAGAAATGTTCACTTCAGAAAACTTGAAAACTTTTCCATGGGAAAAATGCCTAAGAAAATTAGAATCCCCCACCCTCACTACACTGCGGGCACCCCGTGCACACTGAGGGCACCCCTGTGCACACTGCGGGCACCCATGTGTACACTGGGGGCATCCCGTGCACACTGCGGGCACCCCTGTGCACACTGCGGGCACCCATGTGTACACTGGGGGCATCCCGTGCACACTGCGGGCACCCCTGTGCACACTGCGGGCACCCCGTGCACACTGAGGGCACCCCTGTGCACACTGCGGGCACCCATGTGTACACTGGGGGCACCCTGTGCACACTGCGGGCACCCCTGTGCACACTGCGGGCACCCCTGTGCACACTGCGGTGTACACTGCGGGCACCCGTGTGCGCACTGCAGGAAGGCATCACCTTCGATAACACCAAGAACACACCGCAGGCTGTTTCTCCTTGTCAAGCAAGGCTGTCTATAACCCGGTTTCCAGAGGTGACAGGCAACCCCATCTTCCAGCTGTACAGTTACTTCATGAGCTGACCTGTTACCCCTAGCTCTGTACATTGCTTAAAACCGCTGGTTATTACAGTGAATGCCGGGATGGATTTTCCTACCTAATCTGAATCATCCCTGATTTGTCCTCAGGACAAATCCCCAGAAGAGAAATCCCTAGATCGAAGGCTTTGTCCTTTCATTTTTCCTTAGGTTTTCGCATGGGGCGTGTGCTCGCTGCAGAGAGACAGGAGGGAAGGGGAGAAGGCCCGCCCTGTGGGGATGCCCACACCACAGGCCCTTCTTCATTCTACTCTCGGGATCTGGGCGTGCGCACACGTGTCTGGCATGAATCTCAAGCCCCAAGGTCCAAGACTCAACCCGCCATGCGGGAGTCCAGCACCTTAACTACCATGCCACCTGCTGGCCCAGCTCTGTACATTTTTTAAGACTTTTGAAAAAAAATGTATATTTTGTTATTACGTACGTGTATATATGTTTATTTTCATTATTTTATTTATTTACAACATACATTAGTAGATATAATGTACTTTTGTAAACATGCTTTATAATGTATTATATGTAATATTTAAAATTTGCATATAATTATAATCTATATTATACATTAAGTATATATTTACATATTTAAATATTTAATATAAATACATATCTATTTAACAATGCTAATTGCATGAATTGATCAGTATAGTTATCTTCTATATACATCTGTCTACAAATAGTTTTTGTAGGGTTCTTTTGAGAGAGATTTTTGCCATAGAGCATGTGTGCTTGCCAGAGAGAGACAGAGAGACAGAAAGCGAGAACTCACCCCCTGGGGGGGATAGCCATGCCGCAATCCCTTCTCCTCCATTCTCTTCTCAGGGTTTTGGGCTTGCACGCACCGCACCCAGAGCAACTTCTGTAAGTGGCAGGTCTGGGACTCACATCTCTGGTTGACTCTGTCCCAGTTCAGTGACGTAACCATTGTGCCATCTGCTGGTCCCTCTAAATCGTGCTAAGGGACGTTTGCACCAAACTTGCCCCAGCAGTGCATCAGCCTTCGTGGTTTCAAAGTGCTGGCATCGTTAGCTGGTGCTTTGCTGTCGCCCGTCTTCGGAGAGACCTGGCTCCAATTCCGGGGGCAGAAAGCACATCCCCTGACTGATTTCACCAGTGTTAGGTGTGCGACGGCCCCGCCTCCCGCCCTCCGACCCGACCCCAGCTGCTGCGGCTAACAGCCCAGGATCCACATTTGCACAGCTGGCTTGGCGGGGAAAGGGAAACTGCAGGGGTGCCATGCACATTCAGTCCGTCCCCCAGAGCCCTGGTTGGCCTCGCTCGGCTAACGACACGTGCCAATGGAGTGAGCCGAGTCATGGCTGCCAGGAGTCTAAGCACGGGCTCGTATTTGGAGCAAGTGTCCCTGCAAATGTAACTGAGGTAAGGCTCTTAGAAAAGGTCACCCTGGGCTAGGGCAGGTCCCCAACCTGATCATGAGTGTTCTTATAAGAAAGAAAAAAAAAGAGAGAGAGAGAGACACAGCCATGTGAAAACTGCAGCTGAGCATGGAGTGAAGCGGGTGCAAACCAGGAAATGTCTCGAGTCAGCAGGGGCTGGAGGAGGGGAGGAAGGGACCCGCCGCCCAGGGCTTGGGGTGCTGCCGCCTGTCTCCCTGTGACCAGTGACGGAAGTCAACTCCTCAGCCGCCGCCTCCGTCTCGTGGACTGTGAGAAGCAGCAGCCGGGCTTCGTCTGCCGGTACAGATGTGACTGAGGGTGAATTTCAAAGCCTAGGTCTCCGACCTGCCAGTCCAGGACCACTGTGAGGTTCACTGAGACCTCGCAAGTAACACGCTGCCAGGTAGAAATGAAGGCCATGTTAGTGAGGAACTCATTCGATAGGGTCCTCCGAAGGGCGGGCAGAGGGACGTCCCAGCCTCTCCCGTGTGCGCCCAGGGGCTCCCAGGCGCCACCACCCGGCCCCGCAGCCGGCGCTAGGTCACCCCACCTGGTGGTCGCTCATACGCCCTGCGAGCCCTGGGGTGCATGTAGACACCGGAGTGGCAGGGCGGGAACGCAGCCTCGTTCCAGAATGAAGCTGCGGCCCCCGAGGCTGTGCACTGCTCCCCACGCACTGCAGAGGTCGAGGTGTGCTCCGCGGTCCAGCCTGAAAGCCCCTGCGCTGCTGGCCCCTGCCTGGCTTCCCGCAAACACCCGCCATTAGCCCCTCTGGCTTGGGGAACAGCATGTTTTACAACAGGTGTCAAGGAAAACCCTGTCGCTACAGAGGACGACCGCTTTAAACAAAGCGTGACGCTCCCCCACGGTCGGCCTTCCTAAGGGCTTAGCTGGTTTCACGGCGTCTTAGGAAAGGCCCGCACGCTGCACTCGTGGCTTCTTCCTTCCTGAGAAGAAGGCTCTTGTAATTTAGCAGAATTCTGTCATTTTATGGAGACGTTGTTCTCGGCCTGATTTGTAAGGACGATCGATGAGTCTGGAAGACGAGGTAGATGGTGAAGCAATCTCTTTAACATGCATGTGGTCACAGAGACAGATGAGGTCATTCCTGGGCACCGCCCCACCCCTCCCCACCTTCTTGTATTCGTTTTTCCCAGAAGTCCCTTTAAAGTCTACGCAAATTCTCTGAGAAATGGCTTGTAGCATCTCGGATGGGGTTTCTGTGCTGATCCACTGCTGGGCTTCCCAGCCCCGTGCTGACTTTGACCCTAAAGGTGGCTCTGTTATTGATGGACAGGATCACTACACGGGAGTCATCCGAGTGGCACTCGGGCGCCCTGGGAGTGAGCCCGGCCGGCCCCTGCCCAGCCCCCAGCCCAGGACTCCGGTGCAGACACCAAGGAACGGAGGAGGGCACCGGGCCGCCAAGGATGAACTCAGCCCCGGGGAACAGGCCTGTCCCCGCACTGCTGCTGCACACCCAGTGGGCGGTGGTTTCGAACATCAGGCCTTCAGATCTTGACTTGGTCTTCTTTCTTTTTTTTTCCTTTTAAAGACGTCCCAACCTGCCTCAGCCTCCCGGCCGGGGTCTCAAGTGCAGCCGCCATGCCCAGCTCTTTCTCGGACAGGGTGTCGCTGGTCCAGGCCCCAGGCCCCTCCTGCCTCAGCCTCCCCGGGTCGGGTCGTGAAATTACCGGCATGCGCCACCACGCCTGGGCTCTGGGTTGGACAGGACCAGGAGCCAAGCCCAGGCCTCCCGGTGGTCCTCCCGGGGACGGTGTCTTGGCAGCGTGCTTGCCGCGTCTGGGTCTGGAGGCCGACTTCCTCTGAGCCCGCTCCCCCACGGGGGCTGTCTACACTCAGGTGTGCCCGGCGTGGGGCTGTCCGAGGGCCTCTGGGCTCTGGGAGCTTGTTCTAAACTCCGCCTTCAGGACCTGAGCTAGGTGAGGCTCCAGGGGACTCCCTCGCCCGGGTCGGTTTGTGAGTTCCATATCTGTCGCAGTCGACGTGCGACTCTGGATCCCCCCAGCAGAGGCCGTTTCCCACGCCCCTCCACCAGGGCCACAATGTGACTCGCTCGCTCCTTGGGCCGCCTGAGGAGTGATATTTCACAAACTGTCCACACACTTCCTTTTACCGCGTTCCCAGGCCCGCGCTTCCCTAACACGAAGGGACGTTCTAGGAGATTTGGATGAAAAACCGTGTCCTCTTACCCCGAGTTTTTAATTCCGCAGCCGCGGGCTGAGGGGCTCATCCACGCAGTAAGCTAGCTGAGCCCTCACTCAGGGATGAGGCTGTTGGGAGAAAGGGTGAGCCTGTCGTGGGGCCTTCGCGGTGAAATTAAAGCGTGGAAAGCAATCCCTCGGCGTGTAAAGGCACGCAGGGATGAATAAGTAGACGCCTGCAGCCACCACGGAGTCGAAGCCAGGCTGCCTCCACGCCGCTGCAGCTGCAGCCGCCCCCCCCCGGGCCACCGGTCCCCGCTCCTCACCTGGGCACACGGCTGCTGGGAATGGCGCCTCCCGTCCCAGCCTCCCCTGCAGCGGGGAGTGGCCCCGGGTGTCCTCGGGAGCAGGGCTGGCCCTAACGGGGAGGACACGTCTTCACTCCTGCCTTCCATCTCCTGCAGCTCTGAGCAATGGTGGCGCTCGGACAGCCACCTTATGCCACGAGGCAGCCGCGGCCGTGGACTGAGGATGCAGGAACACGGAATAGGGCCAGGGCCAGGGCCAGTCCAGGTCCTGCACCCCACGGAGCACTGCTCGGTAGTCTCGTCATTCGGAAGGGAAAAATGCATTTCCCTCTCGCCCGAGCCGCGGCTGACCTTAGCTTTTCTGTCTGTGTAGCAGAATGCAGGCCAACAGGGCCCCTCTGCTCCGGCTTGAATGTCACCCGGGTCCCTGTATGGGACTCCCACGAGCCCCTGGGATGGTACTGATGGTGACCTGCTCGATGAGGTGTCTGAAGGGGGCCTTGGGGTGGGGCCCCCATGGGTGGTTATCCATGAATTTATAAAGAAACGGACACAGACACACGCTTGCACCTGAGCCCTCGTCATGTGACACTGCCCGGTCTCCGGGCTCTGCAGGACGTCCCCGCTAACGGGCAGACCCTCGGAAACCATGAGCTAACCCTGTGCTGGTTGTAAATGCCTCGTCTCCAGGGTCTCTGTTAGTAGTAACCCCACAGCTGAGGCGGACCCTGTCTGTCCTCAGCAGCGTCGGGGCGTCCCTCCTGACGGTGTTCACAGTGGGTACAATGTTCGCAGTGTTTTGTAACGGTGACGATGTCCCCAGTCTTCCCAGCCATTGCAGTGTTTACAGTGCGAGCCCCACTGAACACGCTGACGGGAGGGTGGCCTGCCGTGGACACGCGGAGGGGTTTGCTACGTGGGTGAGCGGTCACGAGAGCTGCTTGAACAGCTGGGTGGGAAGGAAGCACCGCAAGGATGACGAGAGGACGTGAGAGGACGGCCCTGCGAAGGGACATCCAAATACCGCAGCAGCTCGGGGAGTGCGGAGGAGGGCCGAGCACATTGCTGTCTGTGCCCGGGGAGGGCCCTTCGCTGCAGAGACGCAGCAGCACCTCGTAGGTCTGTGGGACGGTGAGGGCTCGTCGGACCCGCTCAGTCCCACCTACAAGGAGAGCCTACTCTGTCGGGATTTTATTTTTCTTTTCAGTTTTTTGTCGTAGGACATGTGTACTCACTGGAGAGGACAGAGAGAGGGACAGCGAGAAATCGCCCCCTGAAGTAAGAGATGAAATGTAGGTTTAAAGGTGAGATATAGGTTTGCCAGGTTTTTTTAAGACACAGCGGGCACACACGCACCCAGGCCCTGTGTGATTTTCCAGCTGCCAGACTTGGGACTTGAACCACTGGATCCCACATGGGATCCAGTACCTTAACCAGCATGCCACCTGAGAGCCTCACTATTTTTTAAACTTTAAGATTACTAAAAACTGTCCAGGTCAAAAAGGGACTGAGCGCTCAGCCACGAGAGTGAGTGAGAGGTGGCGAGGGCACGAAGGGAGGGTGACGTGTGGACGCGTCACCACCTTAGCTGGGCGGGAGCCGTTTGTGCTCACGGCACCAGGTGCCTGGGGTCAACCCGCGTCACCAGGGCCCAAGGGCGCGTCACGCGTGCCGGAAAGTCAGTGTCCCGTGTTCTCCGAGTCATGCAGACCCGTACCCCAGGGACTGAAAACTCCACACTAATGCTGGCAACCACCCAGAACACTCAGAGCAAAACAGTGTAGTCACCCCACTGCGGTATTAAAATGGTGACTGCATTTCAAAGCCTCTTAATTAGCGTCAGGAGCCTGCAGGCAGGGACCGCTGGGCAGGACCTGCCCCTTGGGGGCCACTCGTGCTCTGAATAGACAGCGGCTGCTCCTGTACAGCTGATGGTGACGGGCTTTATTAACGACAAACACACCCTTCCCCAAAGCGCATTCCGGTGTGCGAGTTCTTACAGAGACGTGATTCCTGATGTCGTAGTCCTGTGGGCTCGGCGGTGACAACGTCACTGTCACTCAGTCCAGGGCAGACCCGCTCCCAGGAGCAGCCCGCCGCAGATGGAGCAGCCCCCCACCCCCACCCCCGCATCATTGATCCAGACTCAGAGGGTGCCACCCTCCCAGGCCTGCCCCCTGCTCCCCACTGTCATGGTGCCCCCTGGGCAGAAGGTGGGGGTGGTTCAGCAGGAGCCAGAGGGCGGGGCAGAGCGGCTGCTGCTTCCGGGCCACCAAGTTCAGAAAGAGCTCCGATCTGCGTGGAGGCAGCGGGCCACCGTGGGAACCTAACCCCTGTCCCCCATGGCATCGGCTACGGGTGTGCGAGGCTGCTGCTTTTAAAGGCGAGATGTAGGTTTTGTCGTTCTCTAAAACATGGTGATTGGGAAAGCAATCCCCCTTGAAACCAGCCTCCCCCCCCCCCCCCCCCGGCACCTGCCCCGGCCCTCCGGGCTGCGTCCAACGGGACGGCGTCTGAATGCGCAGGGGCCGGGCAGGCCACGTCCTGGGAGCACAGCCGACGCATCAGGGCTCCCGTGGGCCAGCGTGCGTCTGTCCTGCCCGGGACGGCGGGCCCAGACGGTCTCTGAGCATCTGGTGATGGGGGTGGAAGGGCGCGGGTGCTAACCGGACAGCCCTAGTCCTCGGGGCCGCGCCCCAGCGTCCTGACGAGCTGCTGGTAGGTGTCTCTCTCTGCCCGCCATGAGTGGTGCAGCCTCACGTACTCCCGCCCGTGGGCCACAAGGTCCTTTTCTAACGCGGGATCCCCAACCAGCCTCTTCGCGAGCTGAACAAATTCCTGCAAAAAGGAAATGAAAAGAAACAGACGTGAGGAATCGGTGCTGAGGGCTCTGCAGACGCACTCTGACCCCGTGTCTACACCTGGTCGGAGCAAAGGACCTTGGGAGGGACGGGAGCTGGCGCGAGATCAGGATTAAGAAATGTGTATGCACACATGTGCTCACATGTGCACACACACGCACACGTGAACATACTGGACCCCACAGTCACGCGCGCTCACTGTCCTCCCCTACAATGGCAAACCTGCTGCTTTCCTTCCAATGACTCAGACAGTGTCACCCCTCTTTCAAGTGATGCGCACCCGGGCCTCACGCCAGGCAAGACGACCGGCCCTTCGTTTCTCGCTGTGTGGCTTGCCTCATCCTCCCTGGGGACAAGCGTACCGGCGGTGTCTGGTATGGCAGAAACCGCTAGGCTGCAGAGTCAGCGCTGAGTTCCAACCCTCCTGCACTTCACGCAGCTGGGCGGGTTGGGCAGGCACTGCGGTTCTCAGTTCAGCCTCGTCCTGTCCCGTTACCACGGCGCCCCGCACCACGGGGTGGGGAGCGGGCTTTGACAGCCCCACCCGTCTTCCGGTCCCGTCTGCTGCCGGACCTCGCTGTGCTGCCGCTCGCACCCTCGGACTCCAGTGAAGGGACGCTCCTGCTGGCCAGCCTGTCATACAGAGCCCTGAGGAGTGGCGGACGCTCGGACTGATTCCGACTGTTAGAGACGGCCCCGTGAAGAGGAGGGACAGTCACTGCCTCACGCTGGCACTTAGGTCCAGAGCAGACTTCTCGAGCTGGAGGCCTCGTTTTCACTTCACACCCTCCCCGTTCTACGGGTGACGGGGTCAACTTCCTCCCCTACTGCCAGTCTTCACCTGAAAACCGGGGCGACGGTGCGGGCTTCCGAGGGTGTTGAGAGAGCTGACGCGAGTGCTTAGGGCAGAGCCTGGCCGCACTCGGCCACCACGGCCAGGCCCGCAGCCCGCAGCCCGCAGCCCGCGCCCAGTCCAGTAACACGGCCACGCCCACGGTCCGGGCGCGGCTTCGAGGGGATGCGGCCTAGGCTCAAATTACTGTTAATTAAACGCTGAATGCCTTTTATAGCTAGCCATATAAATAGCAGGGTTTATGACAGAGTGGGTGTACTTTTATGGATACGTACACTTCGCAGGAAATGGGTGTTTTTATAATGAAGATGTAACATATTTATTCCTGTCTCACAGCAGAACGACGTTCTTATGAAAATTATTTGAGGCTTATCGCCTTGGGATATTCTTTTCTGACGCTGGCCATATCTTTGAATTATCTGATGCAGAGACTTGGGCTGAAGCCCAGCCCCCTGTTTTTCATTCCTACAGACTGTGCGGATGTTTTAGCACAGTCCTGAGTCTATAGGAGTCGGCTGCGGTAAAACACGTCTCTCTCTCTCTCTCTCTCTCTCTCTCTCTCTCTCTCTGCATGGGAGACTGAACAAGAAGCAAGGACTTCAGTAAAGCAGAAATTCGGGTTAGGAGCCAGAAGCAGCTGCCTGTCTCCAACACCAGGGGCCAGACACAGAGGGAGGCCGCCCTGGGCTGCCGGGCCCGGCAGGCAGGTGGGCGTCCCCGGATGACTGGCCCCAGAACAGGCCAGCCGTGCTCCGCCCTGAGGACCCGGCTCAAACTGCAGACCATGCGCACTGGGAGAGAATGAGATGTCCGCTGTAAGCCACCCGGCTCGGGGTCTTAGTCACTCAGCCATGTGACCGGCTTCTTGCCAAGCACCCAGCACTGCTTCGCCTTGGGTGGAAGCGCCCCTGGGCGTGTGACCCTCTGCTCCCTGCAGCATTTCCTGCAACCCCAAGCGGCCCACGCCAGAGACGGTGTAGGAGACACCCCTGGCTGCAGGGGGCAGCTGCTCCAGGAGAGAGGACAGGAGGCCTCGGAGCCGGGGACACGGAGGGACACGTTCAGCTCCATGCGGAGACAAAGGGGTCACGCCGAGCAGGGGAGGGTGCTGAGCGGGTGAGCCCGGGGCGGAGCGCCAGGCCTCCCACACAGGGCCGTGCTCAGGCAGGCAGGGGCACCAGGCGGGGTGGTAAGCGGTGCGGCCCGCACGCCCTCTCCACACAGCAGCCTGGGTGCAGCCCGAGTCCTCGCAGGCCACACCCGCCCCATGAAGCTCATGGCCCGTCACCTCCTTGCTCTGGGCGGAGGTGCGTGGGCCGAGCCTGCAGGGCGGAGGCGGGCGGTGGCACAGGCCACGGCTGGGGGTGCGTCCTGTCCTGATGTCCCGTCACCATGCCCAGACCCCCAGGAAGGTCACTCTTGCAGTGTCACCTGTGGAGCCTGATGGGGCCCTGTGGGGGGTCTCTCCAGCGTGGTCCCTCTGGCCACCGTCACTGCTCCCTAAGCCACGGTCCCCATCTACAACATGCCAGTCCACACGTGTGACAGCGGCAGTGGCCTGCGGGAGAGGGGGGCCGAGCGACTGCGTCCTCCAGGCTGTCTGGGGAAGCCTCTCCTCTCCCTCAGAGCGGACTCCCCTCTCCAGAGGAGTGAGCCCCACCTGCTGGCGGTCTCCACTCCACCGCCCCTCACCAAGCCGGCTCCACAGCCTGCCCGGATTCTGCCCCCGTGGGGCCGTGGCCGGACACGCGAGGCCGGTGGGCCTCGGACACAGCTCTCCCTTCTCCCCGGGAAAGAGGCCTGACCCAGTGGTGGGAAGAACCACTGCTGCCCAGAAAATGGCTGCTGTCTTCTCCAAACAGGGAGAGACAGAGAGACAGAGACAGAGGGAGAGACACAGAGGAAGAGATGCAAAGACAGAGAGAGGAAGGAAAGAGACAGAAACAGAGGGAGAGAGACCTCCCACAGCCACGCGGGCCGTCACGAACTCATTCGGGACAGACGCAACAAACGCCCGCCTCTCCACAGCCGCTCCACACTCTGGCGTTGTCTACCTTGCCCACGAAGCAGACAGAACGTCCTGGCGAAATAAGTTTGAGCTACACTTTGGAAGTCTGACCCTGCGAGAGAATATAGATTCGTAGGTTCTATTAAATGTCAAATGGGTTTTAATTCTGAAGCTATACAATGTAGCTATAAAATACCTAGGAAAATAGCTCGACTCTTTTCTTCTTCTTAAAAGGAGAAATAACAGGATTGCTGTGGTTATGAAAAAAAATCAATGCTCATGGGTCTGGAGGGCTTCACTTACATTGAAGTTTTGCAAGGGTGCGGTGTGTAAAAACAGAGATCATTTAGTTCCTGCCACGGGTAAATATGTTTAATCACCTTTTTAAAAAAATATCAGAAATACGCTTTTTCACTTGATTCAGTAAGCCTTCCTTACAAGCTCCCCAAAGCAAACTTCCCTTCCCCGTTACCGCTTGCAGACAGCCACGGCTCAGGGTCTTGTTTCACCCACTCTCCACGGAGGAGCAGGGTGGCAGCAGGGCTGGCTGGAGGACAGCTGGGACCACCATCAGCAGTTCAGACCGTTCCCAGGGCAGCAGGACGCCCCTGGCCCTCGGGGACCCTCTCTGAGAGCAGCTGGCTCAGCAGGGCGTCTCTGGCTTCCACACCCCCTCAGTGGTAGCAGAGACTCGTTCCCAGTGGCTCTTCCCCAGGAGAGAGTCCAGAGGGGCTTCAGGGAAAAGAAAAACGCACGCGGTTTTCTGCAAGAGCAGGACACTTTGCAGCCGCTTGAACGACCTCCCATCATCTCAAATGCGATGCACAACCCTCCTCAGAGGTCCCACCTCTGTGGATACGGCCGCGCCCCTGCACCCAGCCACACTGCACCCCTAAAGCCCGGCCCTGCCTTTCTCTGTAGAGTCTTCTGTGGCCGTACAACCAGGGGCTTACGAAGACGCTTATTTCCCAGTCCAGCATCTCACAAGGTCCTGGCTAGGCTAGAGCCCCGTCGGGAGCCTGGGCTCCGCCTTCAGGCCCACGTGGTCATGGCGGTCCCCTGCAGGTGTAGGACTGAGGCCCTTTCTCTTCTGGCTATCGTGGAGATCATGCCCAGCTCCGGGAGGCCGCCCAAAGTTCCTCGCCGGTGGGCCCCGAACTCTGAATTCTTCTGGCTTAAACCACTAGGTCTACGTTGGAAGAGCGCACACGGTTAGGTCAGGCCTGTCCAGGTATCTTTCTACGTTTTTTTTTTTTTTTCATTAGAGAGATTTTTGCTATAGGGCACATGTGCTCACCAGAGAGAGACAGAGTGATAGAAAGCGAGAAATCACCTCCTGGGGGAATGGCCACGCCCCACGCAATGCCTTCTCTTCCATTCTCCTCTTGGGATTTTGGGCATGCACACACACGCACCTGCTGTGAGTTTCAAGCACCGAGTCTGAGATTTGAACCACAGTCGACTACGTGGGAGTCCAGACGTAACCATTTTGCCATCTGCTGGTCCTGGATAGCTTTCTTGGTACATTCAGAGCCAACTGATCAGTAACCGTGATGACCCTGCACGTCGCACGGCACGCGAGCCAGCGCTGGGGGTGCACACC
Organism: Tupaia tana; assembly: GCA_026018925.1. Classification (NCBI taxonomy): domain Eukaryota; kingdom Metazoa; phylum Chordata; class Mammalia; order Scandentia; family Tupaiidae; genus Tupaia; species Tupaia tana. Next base: position 22,936,923 of record JAKSZU010000026.1, on the reverse strand, counting down.
AGGAAACGGAGCTCAGGAGGGCGCCCGGCCCTGCCCACCACACCCCTGCTTCCAGGCTCTCTGACGGGGCTCCTCTCCACCTGCATTGCTCCCTCCTGTGCACACCTCGCGCTCCGTGGCCTCTCCGCCAGCAATGTCTGTCCCCACAGGGGATCCCACCGTCAGGGCCCCTCCCAGGCACAGGTGACGCGCCCTGTTGGTGGTCTCTCAGAAACGCTGTCACATGGGTGACAGAGTGAGGGCTTGGCTCGGGCTCCGAGATGCCGTGGACACTCATGGGCTAGCTAACGGGTGCCTTCGGGCCCCAGTCTCCCCATCTGTCGGGCGTCCATCTCAAGGACTGCTGTAAGTCCAATGAGCCAATCCGTGCAAAGCCCTGGGAACAGGGACGGCCACAGCAAACGGCAGAGAGAAGGGCCCTGGTCTGGGTGTCGCCAAACCCGTGCGCTGACACCCTGGCCTTCAGGGCGTGGTGTCAGGAGGTGAGCCTTCGGAGGTGACTGGGTCAGGACGGTGGGGCCCTCACCAATGGGACTTGTGCTCTTACAAAAGAGGCCCCCAGAGTGCCCACGTGCATCCCTTCTTCCATGAAGATGGCCTCTGAACCAGGACGCGGCCCGCCCAGACTCCGCTGGTGCCTGGGTCCCGCAGCCGGCTCCCATGTGGGAGATCCGGGTTCGGTTCTGCAGACGGTTCACGAGGCAGCCTTCCTGTGTCCAGGGGACTGTTCTAGACCTTACAAGGCTGGCGGTCCTTGGCGAGTGACATGCTGGCTCCGACATGTTTAAAAACATATTTGAAATGAACCTTGCCAATACCGGCAATAAACTAGTGGCTGATTTCAACTCCTCTTTTTTTTTTTTCGGAGAGGTTTTTACTATAGGGCGCGTGCGCTCGCCAGACAGACAGAGAGAGACAGAGAGACAGAAAGCGAGAAATCACCCCCCGGGGGGGAATGGCCATGCCGCAATCCCTTCTCCTCCATTCTCCTCTCGGGATCTTGGGCACGCACGCACACGTGCCCGGCAACTCCATTTCTTAGTTGAGATTAAGATGACCACAGCCCAACTTATTTAAAATGCATGTTGTTTTCAAAGCGATAGCTCCTACTCTGCTGGAAAAATCTGATCACGACCACAGAGAAGACAAAAGCAAACCACGTGTGGCATGCCCGTCTCACGCACTTTTTAAAAGTGTGTGAAGAAACACCACCTCCCTCCGGTGTGAGACCAGAATAGTTCTACCTTTTTAAACATCTTTGTAGAACTATGTGGCAGTGTGGGAGTCACAATAAGACCGCACAGACTCTGAGTGTCGCGTGATCTCCTCTGACGGCTCACACAGCATCAGTGTGGCAGAAATGACGGGGACAGGTCACAGGCGTGACTGCGACTCGCAGATACTAAGAGGACCGTCTTAACACGGGGCCACGGGAGCTGCGGACGGCATAACGGCTCACGGTCGCCTGTGCCGCCCAAGACGCCCACTTTGGAGGGGTTGCGATTCTGACGTTCACTGGTAACGTTATGGTGTGTGTGTGTGTGTGTGTGTGTGAGAAAGAGAGAGTATGTGTGTGTGTGTGAGTGTGTGCATGAGTGTGTGAGCGTGAGTGTGTGAATGTGTGAGTGTGTGTGTGTGAGTGTGTGTGAATGTGTGAGTGTGTGTGTGTGAATGTGTGTGTGTGTGAGTGAGTGTGTGTGTGCTCGTGCTACGAAACGGAGCTGTGAAATAAATGGGCATTGTATTTGGGGATGAGGGGCAATCCCATGGCTAAGGTGCAGACGACAGCCTTGACCTCAGCCGTGGCTGCCGTGACTCTGAGAGACCCGGGCAGGGGTGAAGCCACTAACCCTTGGAGAGCCACAGCAGCTGCCGCAAACCCACACCCCAGCTTCGGGCTTCGCTCCCGCCACCCGGAGGACGGGCACTCGCAAGGCGTGAGGCTTTGTCAGACAGGAGCAGGCGAACCCAGGCCCCGCTTTGCCATTTCTGCTGCTTCCCGGGCGCCAGGGTGCTCACGCCATACTTGGGGGTACCTGACCACCCACGCCCCCTGCGCCCCCAGGAGCCGCCCCTTCCCTGGTCTGCGGACGTGCTTGCCGCGCTGTGATGGAATAGTGACAGGTGCGCCAGGACGGCTGGGGGCGGGGCGCTGCCGGGGCTGGAGCAGCTGGTGCAGGAACTTTCCCATCTTTTCAGATACTTGGGCTCCTGCAAAGCTTCACTACGACTCTCTCTTTCCGGATTCAACGTGAGCTTTAATAAACACGGTCGCGAGTAGAACCTGGTTTTTCAGTCTGCAGGCTTTAGAGCGGCGGGGCCTGAGTAGTTTCACTTACTGCTGACAACGGGCCGGCAGCCCGACAGCGCTCACTTGTCCAGAACAGACACGGCCCGGAGGCTCGGACACCAGGCCAGGCACGTGCCCTGCACGGGGAGTGGGGTTCACACGCAGGTGGCTGCCGAGAGGCGCATCCTCGTGCCCACTGTGTACCTGGCACTGGCAGCTCTCGGCACTCCGTGGGAGGCTGCCCACCCTGCTGGGTGTTGCAGACGTGCACATGCGTTTCCATGTCCACGCGGCCCCTGCCACCCCTCTACCTTGTTTTGAGGGACAAAATACTGTCGAGTAGTGGGCCACACAAAGTCTTTTTTTTTTTTTTTGGAGAGGTTTTTTCGCTATTTCGCCAGACAGACAGAGAGAGACATAGAGACAGAAAGCGAGAAATCAAATGGTCACGCCGCAATCCCTTCTCCTCCATTCTCCTCTCGGGATCTTGGGCACGCACGAGTGAGTTGTAAGCCACCGGGTCCGAGACGTGAACCGCGGTCGACTAAGTCCAGCGACATAGCCATTACGCTAACTGCTGGTTCCCACGGCAAAGTCTTATATCTGAAAAAAACGAAGGAACGGGCCCAGCCACTGTCCCTGCCCCAAGGGAAAGAAAGGGCTGTGGATGGAGGAAGGTCAGGCAGATCCAGCACGGCCCCGGACCTTCTCTGCTCCCTCTCTTACGGGGAGGCAGATGCCGGCCTCAGCTATGGAGACCTGTGGTTCCCACAAGCCTCTGCTGGCCCTCTCCGGGGACCTCGGGCTCCTTCTGCCTGTAAAGCCCGGCAGGAGATTATGTCCTTGTTAGGGCTTTCGTGTGCCCTGCGGCGATGGCGCAAGGCTGTCCCCACTTTAAGGCCCTGTAAGCCACAGTGGCGCATGCTGGGCACTGCCACTCAGAGGACGGAGGCCACGTGGGAGGCCCAGGTTTGAATTCTGGCTCCCCCCGAAAGCCAGTCATGGTGCCTGTGGTTCCAGCTACTTGGGAGGCTGAGGAGAGGAGACTGTGACACAGAAAACCTTTGTAACGCCACACACATACACGCACACACACACGCACACACACAGACGTGTCCAGTGTTCCAAGCGCCCACAGGTACGGCAGGTTTCTGAAAGGAGCAGGCGACCTGCATTTCAGGGTGGTGTGGGCGGACGTCCATCCAGACACCGAGCATAAGAAGCCACGTGACTCGCTCACACCCCGCGGTCCCGCAGTGGCAGGGAACGGAACTCCCGTCTGCTCTCTCCGGAGACGGCAGGGTCCTCCCGGGTGCCGTGGCAGCCGGCCAGGTACCACGAGCAACAGCCAAGCTCCCCACGGGGCTGCCCCCGGCCGACGGGCACGCAGCCCCAGGAGAACCCAGAAGCACAGCTGCTCTCGACGAAGTGCGGCTGAGAACCACCGACTGGAGGCCAAGGCGACCGCGGGCCTTACCTGAGGGTCTGAGAATAGCAGTCCCGTGACCTCATGCGTCACCACGGCGGCGTTCCCAGGGATGTTCCTTGCCAGCACCGGGACCTCCAGATCCATTGCCTGCAGAGACAGGGGGCACCGGGGGCACTCACCAAGGAGCCTCTGCAGGGGGCAGCCATGGGGGGCGACTTCCGTGCTCAAAAAGACCCTGGGCCCCTCGGCCAGCACAGCTCGCCAGACCACCTCTTATAAACGCATCCTCACTGGGTCAGGGCCCATCCCAATGATCCCGGTTCTTAAAAATGATATATTTATTTCCATGGGAAAGAGAAAAGAGAAAGAAAGAGACAGAGAGACAGGTGCCCCAAGAGGGTATCCACACCTGCTCGCTCTCGCCTCCTCAGGGGTCCGCTCCGGGACCAGGACGAGCGAACGTCGGAACACGCGCCGCGCCAGCCCTCCGTCTGAACCACCTGGCTTCTAACTCCCCAGAGACGAGCTCCCGGCCTTCCACCTGGTGCCGCAGCCGCCATGCCGGACCGCGAAGGCCTCTGCAGCTCCTGCGCCGTTTTCCGCAGCCCACGAAGGCTGGCGCTGCGGAGCACCCTCGGCCGCGCACTGCAGGCCCACCCCACGCAGGGCAGCCCCGTCTTCGTCTTCGAGGGGAGGCACCACCCACTGTGGATGGGCTGACGAGCTTCGGGGCCACCCTGCCTCACCCAGGGGCTGCTTCCTTGCAGAGAGGTCTGGCTGCATTTCCAGGTGAGCCTGGGCGTGTCTAGCCACCTGTCGATGCTCGTCACGTGGGAGGTCATCGGTGAACATGGACATCGCTGGGGCGACCGTGCTTCTCAGAGGGTCTGCCAAGGACCGGAAGATACTCCCCTCCCTGCGGCTAGCCTCGTTCTCCTTACAGAGACTCCTTTGTCTCTCACAGCGGGTAAGGCACAGCACGGCCACGCCCACGTACACGCCTCGGAACCAGCCAAGGTCACGATGACACTGCTCCTGTCTGTGGAAAGCCCTGAGGGGACGTTCTTCCAGCACTAGGACCAGGGCTTGCAGGCTAGGAGGCGGGCGTCTCCCTCCGCTCCCTGTTTTACAATAGCCGGCCTTCTCAGGACTGGACAGCAAAGCAGCACTTCGGGGACTGACCCGCGTGGAAGGAGGTCCCCGCCCGGAGAGCTCTCCGAGCACAAGGGCGCATGCCAGCCGTGCTCGGGGCTGCTGGGGCTGGGGTGGTCGTCTCTGCCTCTTTCTCTTTGTCTTTCTCGTGCATGCAAAAATAAATAAATAAATAAGTATTTTAAACTCATAATAATATGGCCTTCTTTTCTCCCCGGAAATGAAAACTCTGGCCTGGAGGGCAGAGGCATATTCTGGGGGAGGGAGGAGAGCTTAATTAGAAAGACTGGGCTAAGGAAGTAAGTTCTTACATTCTTTTAATGTGACTCAGTGCAGAATTCAGCTCATAACAGGCTCCTACGTGAATGTTCACCCTGCGGCCCAGGCATCCGGCTGATGTTTGATTTCTGTGTTTATCGGCAAATGGGATTTTTATACGCTTCCATGTGAAAATACAGCTAATTCTGAAAGGTCAGAAGATCACTTCCTTCCAGAGTGATATGCATTTATTCCATGATTAACCACTTGGGTTGTTTGAATTGATCCTAATGAAATGCACCCTCGCCACTCCTCGAAAATCAGTTTCATTCAAAACCCTTCGCCTAAAGGTTATTTTGGAGTTTTCAAAAGGAACCGGCGTCCACATTCTGAGGCAGTTGGGATTGCCAACAGCTGCCTCCCCTTTGAAGTGAATGAGGCTTGACAGCGATTCGTCTGCAGCCAACTGCTCAGTGCCTTCAGAAACCACTCCTAGCTTCTGCCCCACCTTTCCCGGGAGGTTGAGAAAACACGTGTATTTACATACAAAGGAGCCACCCACAGCAGCCCAGCCCGGACCCCGGACACCGAGGACGCCCGTCTCTAACGCCGGCGGTGAGAGCCCGGTGTAGGCCTCCAGAAAGCAGAGGCTGACTGCAGCCGGAGCGTGGGTGGGGTGGCACCGCTGGCGGGCTGCATGCTGCAGACCCGGCTGGGCCCACAGGTATCGGGGCGCAGCTCCCACTACCTCCCCCAGGAGTTTCGGTTTTGGGGAGGTTTATGTTGTGGTTTTGCTTCCCTAAATGATGCCAGAATAGGAGGAAATTCTAGGCACGGAGCGTAAGTCATTCCTTATATTTACAGAGGATTTTTTTCCTACTCTATTTATTTATTTATTTATTTAAGGTTTTTGTCTTAGGGCACATGGGCTCACCAGAGAGAGAGACAGAGACAGAGACAGTGAGAGGGAAGGTGAGAGATCACCCCGGGGGGATGGCTGTGGTGAAACCTATTCTCCTTCCGGGGTCTCGGGCACACGCCCACTTGCACCTGGTGTGATTTTCAGGCCACCGGGTTCAGGGCTTGAACTGCCTCCGCCAGGCGGAAGCCCAGTGATGTGACCACGAAGCCATCTGCTGGCTGCCTTACTTTGTATTTTTAATTAATTAAAGAGGGAGAGAGAGCGAGAGGAGAATCAGCCCGCTAGGTACGGTCTTTACCCTGCGATTCCTTTTTAGTCTCCAGGGCCAGGACCGCAGGTGCACACATGCCTACGTGCACCAGGAGGCGTGGGGACATGAACCCCAAACCTTTTCCTCTGACCTTGGCATTTCAGAGAGAGCAGGCGCCCTCACAGAGCAGAACGCTGGTGACGAGCTCAGGCCCACCCCCTCCCCACCTTCCACCGACCCCTCCACCCCAGCACCTGTCACCGCTCCCCTAGAATTGCCAACCCAGCCCCACCCCATCTCCGGCCACATGCAGACATCACCCCCTTTCCCTCCCTGAAATGCTGGAATCACAGAAAGTGAGAACAGGCAGAGAAGAGATCAGCGAGCGCAAACTCACACCCTCACCCCGTTTCCTGTCCCAGAGCTGTCACAGCCTCCGCTGCCTTCCCGCCAAGGACACGAGAGGGGCAGAGAGGCAAGGCCGGCCCGCTGCCGCACTTTGGAGCCGGCAAGCAGACGGAGCAGTGGGACACGAAAGGGCAGGTCTGCTTCAGCAGTATTTGAAACGTCAAAGGAAATCTATTTTGCTTTTTCCGCTCTGGGAAGTGCAGAACTTTATCGACAAGACGTCAGCTCCGTAAACAGAAGAGGAGTGAGGGGCCCTGTCCCAGCCCCACTCCCGACCTCGCGTTCCCCGAGCACCTCCAGAATGGCCGCCGACATGCCTTCGGAGACCGAGCAGTTCACCACCGCGAAGCAGCTCTTCATGGCCGCGTGGAGGTCTTCCTGCGCCATCTCCCCGAGCAGGCGTACCCCGGCGGCCCTGAAACGGCACCCAACAGGACAGTGAGTCGGCCAGGGCCTCCAAGGGAGTGAGAGGGGGCAGCCCGGAGTCCGGGGGAATCGCACAGACCAGGGAGCGGGTGCTAGGACACAGGTTCAGGGGGCAGACCGCGCAGGGGACACGCAGTCGGACCACGCAGGGTACGATCCACACAGTCCCGCCGTGGGCTGGGGATCCCTGCTGGGCCTGGATTCTGTTTCCGATTCACTCCACAAGGAGGCGCAGCTCTCACACCCTGGGGAGCCGGCCAAGGCTTTGTCCACTTTCTCAGTGTGGTTTGGGAAACAGCAGTTTTCTTTCTTTCTTTCCTTTTAAAATTGCCAGAGCGCATGTGTGCTCGCTAGCAAGCGCCCCCAGTGGGGCGTGGTCACAGCCCCTTCTCTGCTCTCTGCCCTGTCAGGGCTCGGGGCACCTGTGAGCACACGCACAGCATGCTCTCCAGTCGCCAGGGCCAGGCTGGGAGCTGGGGTCACGGACGTCAGGCCACAGGGCTGGCCCAGAGACGGTTTTCTGTCACCCCCGTGGGGATGGCCACACCGCACTCCTTCATTGCTGTCTCCTTGAGAAACGTGCCAGGCATTTCTTAAGCTGCTGGCCTGGGACTTGAACCAGGTGGCTCCATGGCACTCTGTCACCTTAGGGCTGGGGATCACAGGCCAAGGATGGCAGGGCAGAGACAGAAAGCGCTGCGGCTCCGGAAGCCTGAGAGGGGTACCCACTGCGCTCTGCACGGGACCTTGGGCCTCGCCTGGCTGACCGGGTTCGAACCCTGACCCCAGTGACAAAGGACACACCTGTGCGTGCATGCCCCAGAGCCCGACAGGAGGGAGAGACCCCGAGAAACATGGCCGCAGGGTGCCTGGGCGTGCTGGGGGGGCGCTCTCCCCTACCCCATGGGATGGACAAGTGTCGGCCCTGGGCCAGCAGCCTCCAGGCTTCTCACGTGACCGCGCCAACCAGCGTGTTTAAGCCCGGGCGCTCGGGCCCCTCTCCTGACAGACAAATGCGACTTGAACAAACATTCCAATAAATGACTCTCCGAGAGGGCGCCGGCCACGCGCACCCTCGTCAGCAAGGTCACAAGGGACCTCTTCTCTTCATTCCACCAAGCGCTTGGCATTGAAGACGTTCCCGTAGGGGGCCAGCAGATGGCGCTGGTTACATCGCTGGGATCCCACGAGGCCGACTGCGATTCTGGCCCACGCCAGGCACATGAGCATGCATGCCCAAGACCCTGGGAGGAGAAGGGATTGCAGTGTGGCCATCTCCCGGAGGTGATGTCTCACTCTCCCTCTGTCTCTGTCTCTCTAGCTGGTGAGCACAGGCACCCTAAGGCAAAATCCTTTCTGAAGGAAGGACTTTTCCTGTCCCCGTCAGCGTGATCCCTGAGGGCTGTCATCTCGAAGCGAGTTCCACCCGCGTCTCACTGGTGACGTCAGGCTGTGCCAGGCTCTCGGGAGCCGGGACTGGGTGGCATGGCACGAGGGTTTAGGGAGCCCGCGGGTCTCCACCTCCGTGCTGCCCGCCCTCCTGCCCTTACCTTCTCACTCTGGCCTTCACTTCCCTTGTAAACGCGGGGTCGACCTGGAAGAGACAGAGCGAGCTTCGGGGGCGGCCGGGCTGAACCTCCGGCTCCAGACGCACACAGCGGCAGCGGCTGTCTCAGCACTCCGAGAGAGCGGGGACAGAGATGTGGGGAGAGAGGCCGCTGCGTGCGGGGTCCAGCAGCCACAGTAGGAAGAGAGACAGGGACAGAGACGTGGGGAAAGAGGCCGCTGCGTGCGGGGTCCAGCAGCCACAGTAGGAAGAGAGACAGGGACAGAGACGTGGGGAGAGAGGCCGCTGCGTGCGGGGTCCAGCAGCCACAGTAGGAAGAGAGACAGGGACAGAGACGTGGGGAGAGAGGCCGCTGCGTGCGGGGTCCAGCAGCCACAGTAGGAAGAGAGACAGGGACAGAGACGTGGGGAGAGAGGCCGCTGCGTGCGGGGTCCAGCAGCCACAGTAGGAAGAGAGACAGGGACAGAGACGTGGGGAGAGAGGCCGCTGCGTGCGGGGTCCAGCAGCCACAGTAGGAAGAGAGACAGGGACAGAGACGTGGGGAGAGAGGCCGCTGCGTGCGGGGTCCAGCAGCCACAGTAGGAAGAGAGACAGGGACAGAGACGTGGGGAGAGAGGCCGCTGCGTGCGGGGTCCAGCAGCCACAGTAGGAAGAGAGACAGGGACAGAGACGTGGGGAGAGAGGCCGCTGCGTGCGGGGTCCAGCAGCCACAGTAGGAGGAGAGACAGGGACAGAGACGTGGGGAGAGAGGCCGCTGCGTGCGGGGTCCAGCAGCCACAGTCGGAGGAGAGCGGGGACAGAGACGTGGGGAGAGAGGCCGCTGCGTGCGGGGTCCAGCAGCCACAGTAGGAAGAGAGACAGGGACAGAGACGTGGGGAGAGAGGCCGCTGCGTGCGGGGTCCAGCAGCCTCAGTCGGAGGAGAGACAGGGACAGGCTCAAGGGAAAGGCAAGGGGACTTCAGGAAGTCCGTGCAAAAATTGGAACTACAGCGTGAGCTTTTCCTGTGCAAAAACACTTGGCAATCACGCGCGTGATGAGCTCTCGGAAGCCCCAGCTACACGTGTGCACCGCAGTGTGCGTGTGCGTGTGCTCCCGGTACACGCGTGCTCCTGTAAGCAGCAGCCTAGTTCCGGGTTGTTCGCGTGTGGGGGTGCCAGCCCTTCAGTCACCCCAGGTTTTGAAACAGGCTCATTCCGGCCCCGAGGCCATCTAGGACCACACAGCCCCGCTGCGAGGCTCTGCTCCAGGGCCAGCGACGCGGACGGCTGTGCACGTGCATCACAAGCTCGGGCAGGAGCTGAACTGGGAGGAGCGGGGCAGGGTTTCTGACGGGCACGTGGGGCTGACGCTTCGTTCCGAGCGGGGAGCTCCTCAGAAACAGCTTTAAGGCCAAGAACATGACTAGGCCAGGGGAGGCATTAAAAACCCACGTCTGGCCGTGCAGCCAAGTACTCCACAGTCACGGAAGGAAGGAGAGAAGGAAGGAGGTACCGCCCCTGGGGCGCAGGGTATAGGGGAGGCTCTGTCACAGGCGATCCCGGGAGACGGGGTAACTAGTGGTTACTGGGGCCCCAGGAGGTATCAGGGGCTCCTGGGGGAGAGCAATGGGAAGCGACTGCCCGAGGGCTACGGGTGCCCTCGTGGGATGAAGGGAATGTTCCAGAAGTAGAAGGTAGGAGGGTCGCAAAGCTCTGTGAATGCACTAGAAGTGGCGGATCGTCTAAAGTGGTGGCTTTTACAGCATTGGTTTTCTTAGTATTTATCAGTGGGGGCATTCGTTTTTGACGGGTATGACCAGCCAGGACTCTCCTGCCCCAGCCCCAGGCAGCTAGGACTACAGGTGCGTGCCACCACGCCCGGCCTGTTCAGACTGGGACAGAAACAAACGGAGGCCTCCCACAGAGCCTCACCTCCGTGATAACCTGCGGCACCTTTATTTCGCTTACACAGAAACCCAACTGCAACCTTCTAAAGTTTTACTGTTTTGGTTGAATGATTGATGAGAAACAAAGACGAAGCAAGGGCAGGAGAGACGGGCTCTGCAACCCCCACGCAGACTCAGCCAACGCCGACCTCAGACACGTGCGTGGACACCAGCGTGCTCACAGAGGCCCAAGGACGGCCCAGGGTCTCCCCTGTGGTCCCGCTGCCCGCCCCCACCCCCAAGTGCCTTCCCCTGCTGTCCCTGAGCCTGGGTCCCGCTCCATCTCACACGCAGCAGCAGTGCATCCTCATGAGCAGGGACCAGTCTGTCCCATTGCATTCCCGGGCATCGAAACATGTTTGCTGAATTAATGCAAAACATTTTCAAACTGACCTGCTATCCCAGGAAATCGCACTGCTTGAAGAGAGGCTATGCGGTTTTATCATTATCATTATTATTATTATTACTAGTATTAAGCTGTTAAAGAATTATTTATGTAATTTTATTATTATTATCCTTCAATTTGACCAGAGAGAGAAAGCGAAAGCAAGCTGCCAGGTCCAGGAATCAAACTGCAGTCAGCCATGTGGGAGTCCAGCGCCTTAACCGCCCTGCCACATGCCAGCGCCCAGGCCATGTGTTGAGCAAACCGAAATACATGGCTGTTTAGAGGCCAGGAAGATGGGTGCTTCCGCCCCAGCAGAGGTCTGCAACAGACAGCCAAGGCCGGGCCCAGCCACGAGGCTCACCAGCCTCGCCACGTTCACGGACCTCCGGCCTCGGTCTGCTCGTCTGTAAGAGGAGAACAGTGAGAAGGCTCGCGATCACTGGGAGGGGTCAGCGAGTCCAGACGCATCGTGTGCTCAGGCTGTGCCTGGATCACAGCAATGCTGCACGAGGGGTGAAGAGAACGTTACCCGTGGGATCCTTCTAGAAGGGTCGAGAGCGAGAGCTACCGGCTGCTCCGCCAGTGCGACATACCTGTAAGCTGACTCTCAAGGTACCTTCCCAGGGATACTGCACACCCTTGGCGTTGCAGGGTCACAGGGGAAGACAGGCCACTGGACGGCCACTGGGTGGCTCACTGTCGAGGGAGCTGCCACTTTCCTGACCGTGGGACCTCCCCGAATCCTGTGCCCAGTGGCCTCTGCCCAGGTGGGTTTCCTTCCAGGTGCCCAGAGGCCCTTCTGAGACTCTCTCTCACCTGCCCAGCCTTCTCAGCCAAGTGCAAACTCGTCAACGCAACAACCCACAGGGGCCGGCTTGGCCCCTCGTATCTGTCCACTGGTGTTACTGACAAGGCACAGATTTGAAAACAGCTGAAAAAAAGGCTTCAATTTATGCAAGTGTAACACAAAGTTCTAAACATTTCTCCAAAGACAGGGGCTGAGGAGGGTGCAAACACATTTTATTAACACAGTGTCTGCAGTCTTTTCCCAGCTGTTACCATGATGAGCGAGGAGTGGAAACAAACTCAATTTCTATTCTCATTTACACCTTTCCAGCGGGTATTGTGAGTTACAAACCAAGCTGGTTTAAAGAATATGACCACTTCCCAATATTTTTATGATGCTGAAATGATGCTGTTTTTCTAGAAACTTTGTTTCCATCTTTTCTGGACAAATAGTTTCCTGTTTCTGTGTTGAAACCAAATCTTTCAGACTACTGGTATACCTGAGATTTACCCCAAGGGACTAGTAATATCAAACTTATCTATGTCCCTGGGATCACTACTACACCCAAACTGTGTTAGCCTTCAGCAAGTTTGGAGATGTGTAAAGATACACAGGAAGCTTGAAATTATTCCTAGAAATAGCTTCACGTAACTCATAGCCACACACAATGTATTACTGCTGCTATTCAGTAATCTTACTGGCCACTCACTCGCTGCCAACCAACGTGAAGCCCTTTACGTGCACGAATTTCTTAAACATTTCATTAAACATCCCACACAAAGCTCCAGGGGGCTCTGGAGCAGCCACCTGCCCATTTCCTCGCCTGCTAAACCCCATCTGCACCTAACTGTCCTCCCCCACCCCATCTCCACTACGATGTCAGACCCTGTCCCCAAACTCTAGTCACCCTCTAAGGAAGCACTTTCTCATCATACCTCCCCCCAAAACTGTCTCACACCTCCTAGCACATAGAGACCTCTCTCTCTTTTTGTTTTTTAAAGAGATATTTTTGCTATAGGGTACATGTACTCACTGGAGAGACAGAGAGAAACAAAGTGAGAAATCACCCCCCAGGGAGGATGGCCACGCTGCAATCCCTTCTCCATTCTCCTCTCTGGATCTTGGGCACACACGTACGCACACCCAGCATGAGTTTCAAGCCTCTGGGTCTAAGACTTGAACCATGGTCGGCCATGTGGGAGTCTGGCGACATAATCGTTATGACATCTGCTGGTCCCTAGGCCTCCCTTCTTAATCCTGCCCATGTGCACTGGCGGTTCCCTCCCAAGGCCACCCTAGTGCTTTGCACAGGGCTCTACCCTGGTGATTTTGTTAAATGAATCATTTCCAGCTGACCTGCCTTGCCATTTCGCATTTCCAGTTCTTTCGGTTCAAACATCCCACACAACTGAATTACAGTCTGACCTTAGCATCCGATAATGAAAAGTCAACAGCCCAGTAAGAGCCTTCTTTGGGCTCTACTTACTAATTTCCAAATTAGTATTTTATTTCCAATGCTTAGTTCGAAATTCCTCTCGCTTTAACATTATTAGCATAATCCCACCACCATGATTAGCTACTTAGGAAAAGATCGTTTGTTAAGGAAAAAAATGCATTTTTGTAAGACTGCTAGAATACCTAGTACTCCAATCAGAATTTAACTAAAGGTATAACAGCAACTTTAAACTAGAGACTGCATCAAGTTTTCTCAGATTTGATTTCCACCTCAGTTCCTTTTCAAATCTCTTAGAGAAGCCAAGTGGAACAAAACAGAAGATAAAGAAAAAATAAGGGGGGGATATTTTTATTTAATGAAAGTACATGTTACGAAATTTTAAAAGGCAAACATCGTGAGCTGCAAAGAAAATTCTCATTTCCTCCTTCCGAGTTTATCTGTTTTCTAGCAAAATATACTGTTTCGACTCCCAGGCTCAAGAGGAATCGTCTCCGATATAAGAAGCTAGCGTGGAGAGTCATTAAGCTGTCACCCAGACCAGATGTCCACACCACACTCACCCAAGAGCCCAGAAAATGCACTCGCACGTCTCGCCGCACGCAGGGGCCAAGTGCTTCGCGGTACTGGCTGAGCTGACAGATCACAGGAGCTTTCATAGAAAATCAAAGCCAAACTCCACCCGCCCGCAGCTAGAACAGAAACTCGGCAGCCAAAGCAGAAAGAAATCACCTGCAGAAGACGCTGCAGTGACCCGCCCTGATGCTCCCACGAGCCGGATGGCGTTCCGGGCATGGCAGTTAACACACTAAAGTCTCACCACAATGTGGGGCAGGTGGTGTTATCTTGGACACCCCCACTTTGCAGATGGGGCACCTGAGGCAGAGCAGCTGTAGTAGCTGGCTCCGGAGCCCACGGCATGCACCTGACCTGCAGAACTGTCCCTTCCATGTCACAGTGGGCTGGGGAGGAACTCAGATACCAGCAACTGATAGTAATGAGTGATATGTGATTCTCCTGTGGGACTGGGGCCTGGCTTTTCAAAAAAGCGCTTGCTAAGAATTACCACAAAAAATAAATGTGGGAATGGCATCTAAAAAATAAGGAACACACAGCAGCAAGGATATTTTTTTAAAGACATCTTTGCTATAGGGCCAGTGCACTTGCCAGAGAGACAGAGACAGAAAGCAAGACATCACCCCCGAGGGGGGATGGCCATGCTGCAATCCCTTCTCTAGTCTCCTCTCAGAAGAAGCGCCCAGTGTGTTTCAATCCGCCGGGTCCAGGACTTGAACTGCAGTTGACTGCGTGGGAGTCCAGTGACAGAACTATACCATCTGCTGGCCCCACAGCATCAACAGTTTTTTTAGGCAAGCCAAGAACATGGACTCTACTCTACTAGCGTAGCATGGACAGACACCAGCAAAGAAGCAGAGTGATGATACTCACACGGGAGCAGGGCGACGGGCTCTGGGCTGGGTAGGTTCAGGAATAGACCTGCACGGTCTTCGGAAAGCTCATGGAAATCGGGCTGGGAGGTACAGGAATAGATCTGCACGGTCTTCGGAAAGCTCGTGGGAAATGCACGTTATGAAAACACCACACATGGGTCTGAATTCTTTTCACTAAAATGAATGTGTACATTAATTCCACTATTTCACAAACGCTTCGAAGTCCTTTTGTAGGTGTAACTGACCGAGACGTGTATAAAGAGATCCAACCCTCCTATAAAGGCCCGCTCCTGGCCGCAGCCCCACGTCAGCAGTCCACACTGGCTATGCTGGGGGACGGCGTTACCCCAGCCTCACGGACGGGGAGCACTTTCCCTGCTAAGGGTGTGTTAGTCCCATTTCCTGGAGAACAACCTTATCGGTGCCCAGACCCAACACGATGCCAGGCCGTGCCCCTTCCTTGACACAGAAGAGCATTCGGCCCTCTTGTCGATTTTTCTTTTAATTTGAGAGAGCTTTTTGCTATCAGGCAGGTGCGCTCGACAGAGACACGGAGAGACAGAAAGTGAGAAATCACCCCCCAGGGGCTTGGCCATGCCACAATCCCTTCTCCTCCATTCTCCTCTCGGGACTTTGGGCACGCATGCCCATGCACCTGGCGTGAGTTTTAAGCTGCCGGGTCCGGGACTCAAACCGCAGTTGACTACGTGGGAGTCCAGTGGTGTAAGCATGGCGCCAGCTGCTGGTCCTCTTTGTTGGTTTTAACAACTGGCAATCCACATTTGCCGCCACGAGCATTGTGCTGGTTTCGTCCAACTGCTCGACACCCACTTCACCTCTGCCTCAGTCCCGCTTTGGGATCTTCCTCACCTCCTCCCAGAGACACAGGCTAGTGAGGTAGGGTCAGTGCCTGGTCCTCTCTCTACAGGGGCAAATGTGACCCCTGCTGGACAATCTGACACCGTCTCCTGGACCCGAACCCTTAACCTGGAGCAGATGAGGCCAACTAGGAAACGGGCCCGTTTTCCCAAAGGTGGCTCTTGGGAAAGCTCTCCTCACCAACACCCTTGCCTCTGGGAGACTGGGTATCCTTGTCTGCAGGAGCCGTGAGCAGTCCTAGCAGAGCTCCAGGCCACATGCAAACGGGCCAGACCACGCGCTTATGAATGGCTTCGATCAGCCTGAGCAGAGGACACGCCCCCTCTCCTAGAGGGTTTTAATTACAGATGGCGGAGTGTCTGGTGGGAGAGGGGCTTCAGTGTCACTCATTATTTACGGCCATGAACTAAAGGGCTCTCAGAGCATCAGCCTTGACATCAGGGGCCGGGTCCTCGGCTGGAGAGTCGCTTCTCCGAGCTACGGGCTCATTAACTGGGCCGCTCACTGCTGCGTGTCCTCCGCCCCACAGACCGGGGCTACAGACGCAGGCGGGCGCGAGTGAGGGGGCTTCCACGGGCATGTCTGAGGCTGGCCTTTGCCCAGCAAGGCACTGGGTTAGCCTGGAGAGGGGAGGAAGGGCCCCGGACATCACAGAGGTGCCAAAGCTCCTCCAGTCAGCACGTCCATTGTCACTGAGGCCCGCCAGGCCCGTGGTCAGCCCCAGTCCATCATGTGTCCCCTAGTCCTGGAGGGCCGCTTCCTGGCCCACAGCTCCTTAGGCAATGTCACAGCTGTCCTCGCTCAAAACTCCTCAAAAAATAAATGAAACAGCTGCATTTTGTAGGGTGCACAAGGCCCACAGCACGCATGTGTCGGCGTGTGCATGAATACGCACGCCCTGGGCTGGCTGTCAGTACTTACGGTAAAGGCCTTCCATGTCGTCATTTTCACAGACACCACGCCCCAGCAAGGCCCCCGAGCGTGGCTTCCACTGGAGGTGCACACGCAGGCCTGCTCTCGTGGCAAAGGCTCTGGTGGAGCTGCCCTGCCCGGCCAGTGCCAGTACAGCTCACCGCAGGCTCCACCCTCCCCTGCTGCCTCCCAGCTAGAGCCTAGACAGTCAGACGAGGACAGAGAGACGCTTTGTACACTCGCTGTTCTTTCAAAAGCAGGCAAAGGTGAGAGAGGAGGTGTAGGGCCCAGGAAGAAATGGTAGAGAAGACAGGAAGGGAGAAGGGGCTGGGAGGGAAAGCCATTCCTAGCCGTTTCGCAGGGAACCGCAGTGCCCGGCCTCGAAGGTGATTGCTTACGAAGCCACGGAGAACCGCGCAGCCCGGTCCTCGCCTGCAGGAGGAGCACAGGACTGAACCTGTCTGAGAGGACCCCAGGATGCCCTTGTGCCAGCGGCTCCTCCTCCTCCTCGCTGCCCGCTCCACCGCTCTGGAAACAGGTCCCTGCCACACAGCGAGTTCACGACCTCACCACGGGCTTCCTGGGATCGGACCCGAACACTCTCTCTGTGCAGACGCTCTCCCAGGCGCTGGGCTCGGAACGGCTGCCAGCAGGCGCGATGGCGCGTGACCGGGCGTTCCCCACATCAGCCGTTTGCGTCCCCTCCCAGCTGGTCCCGCCTACACCCGCCTGCACCCGCCTGCCCAGCGCCTCCTTACCACTGCTGTGACGTCCACTTAGCTTACTGTTACAGGGTTCTCACGGTGGGAACACGCCGGGTTTCAAAAACAGTTTTTGCACTAAAATAAACTCATCCTTTAACTCCATTTTTCCATAAAATCCCCTCATATAATAAGGCAATTGTTAAGCTGAGTTACAGTTGTAATAATATTTAACCTAGGCCTGATTTTCATTTTTAAAGAAGCAAACTGACTTCATTTACTTAAAAAACACACACGTAAAGAAGACAGGTAAGAGAAACGTCGGCAGTGTGGGCTTACCTCGGGGCCCACGATCACCATGTACACATGGGGTTCTTCTCGGTGCCAGTCTGGGGGAGAGAGAGCGAGAGCGTTAACCGCAGGTTTACGTCGCAGCTGCGGACACGATTCCGTGGAATGTGAGCGGCTGCATGGTGTGTGTCACTTCATGTCACTTTGTTATCACGCACAGCCGTGGTCGGCTTGAGCCGCCCGTGTTTAGGTGTGCTCGTCGGACACTGTGTGCTCCCAGTGAGTCTCGGCACCGTCCCGCACGGTCAGGGTCACCTGCACTCTCGCCAGGTCTGACATGCCACCACTCCATCTGGGGTCCACGGAGGACAGCTAGATGGACTTAGGCCACGAAGCGAAACTCCACCCACATCACGCAAACCGGCACATGCGCGTGTTCGGATAAACTTATTTAGCTGTATAATTATTTGCTATTTTTATGATTCCTTCTGAACCCGAGGACATGGAAAGGAAAGACGGCGGGGAGCTACGAGGCGGTGCGTGGTTCCGGTTGTTTCCGGAGGGGCGCTCTGGACACAGTTCTGCACTCTGTGCGGGACAAGCCCGGGGGTCCTGAGGAGAGAGGGGCCGTGACCGCCACCCAAACGGAGCTCCACACTGAGCAGGGAGGTACTCTAGAAACATACCTGAAAACGCATCCACCAAATAAAGAGGGTCCTTCACTCGTCTGAGCCCGCAGACCAGCAGGAATATGTGCAAGTTATCAGCGCTTTGGTTAATCTCTGCAACAGAAGAGGTCGGGGACTTTGGTGACCAGGGTGCCGCCTGAGGCTCCCCGGTGGCGACAGCGCCAGGTTCAGCTCTGAAGCCGCCGAATCAGACTTCTCAGCCAGCGATTCCTGGGTTACCTTTCTGTTAGTTTCCTTCTATGGGGCCGGGAGGTGGTGTAGTGAGTAAGGTACTGGACTCCCACATGGCCGACTGTGGTTCGAGTCCTGGACCCGGTGATTGACACTCATGCTGGGCATGAGTGCGTGTATGCCCAAGATCCCACGAGGAGAATGGAGGAGAAGGGGTTGCCACATGGCCATCCCCCTAGGGGGTGACTTCTCATTTTCTGTCTCTGTGTCTCCTGCAAGCACACATGCCCTAATAGCAAAACTCTCTCCAAAACAAAAAAGGAAAGAAAATCATTTCCTTGCATAAACCAGTCCCTCTGGTGGCTAACGCCGAGTGGTGTCCAGCCAGTTAGACATGCAAGGGCGTTTCAGGACACCCGTGACGTGGGCTGGGAAGTGGCACAGAGGAACACAGCATCCACCTGGCCCTCGCGGGGGGGGCTCCGGGCTCACGTCCAGAGACCCCCCTGGACACACGGGGCGCTCCTGTGCCCAGGATCCTGGGCTGGCTGCGGCAGGGGGTGGCAGCATGGGGCAAAATTGGGGTGCTTCTCTTTCTCTCTCTGCCTCTCTTATGGGAGAAAGAAACTTTTAAAAAAACAGGAAAGTTTATGAAAACATGGAATGATAGTGTGAGTTGACTTTTGGTGAAAAAAAACTTTGAAATCCACGCAGACTTTTCTTCTTCATAACATGCAGACCCTACTCCTGTCTCCCCAAGACCATCACCGAGGGGGGAGACCCTAGCACAGCACACACGCCCTCCACACATGCCCTCCACACAGGCCCTCACACACATGCCCTCACACACACGCCCTCACACACATGCACATGTGCACGGCTGGCACAGTCAGAAAGATGTTCTCTAGGAGGCCAGCAGAGGGCATAATGGCTACGTCGCTGGACTGTGGTTTGAATCCCGGACCTGGCAGTTTGAAACTCATGCCAAGCACATGTGCGTGTGTACCCAAAATCCCGAGAGGAGAAGGGAGGAGAAGGGATTGCAGTAGGGCCATCCTCCCTGGGGGGTGATTTCTTGCTTTCTGTCTCTCTGCGTCTCTGGTGAGCGCATGCACCCTACCGCAAAAATCTCTCTAAAAAATAAAAATATAAAAAGGTCACCAGCAATGAGACAGGCTGAAGTGGCCGTGGCCTCCAGATGTGACACCCTGAGAAGGACCTGTCACTTACAGCGTGTCCCTGACATGCATGGGACATTTATCACATACATGAGAAGAAGGGGCAGAGAAGGCGGGTGGGGAGGGGGACAATTTAAAAAATGCACAGCAATGTCACTACATTTAGGCCTCTTTAGTCTTTATTTTTTCTTAGTCCACCTGTTCAAACATGGCATCTGGCTTGCAGAGCATTGGTTCAGTGCTTTAAACTAAGGAGGTCTGGTACTTTGTCCGCTGGGGCTTAGAGAGGTAACTGAATACTGTCAGAAAGCCAGTGACACGCTGGAAGAGGAGGCTAGATTGCCAAGTGGCCATGAGACATTTAAGAGGTGTACTGTAGAGACCTTCCGAGGTGCTTACTGAGCTTCAGCTGTGGAAAATGACTTCCAGGAATAAGACTGACGACTGAGGATTTTCTGCTGAGTCTTCACCCTCCAGATCCCAATCTAGAAAGTGATAGGGCCTCTGTATCCTTTCTTTGTCTCTAAGTTTTAAAAATTTTTCTTATTTTTTATTTCTAAGGTTTTTGAAAAATGTGTTTATTTATTTAATTTTATTTGCTATTATTATGATTTAATTTGATAAGAGAAGGAGAGGGAGAAAAAGTGAGAGAGCAATTCGACGGGTCCAAGACTTGAACCATGGTCGGCCGTGTGGGAGTCCAGCACCTCAACCACCACACCACTAGCCAGCCTGGTAAAGTATTTTCTTGGCTCTCAGCCCTCTTTATGTTGCTGATTCTTGCCTTTTCACCCTCCCATTTAGAAAAGACAAAAATTCAGATTTCTGAGGTGCTTATTGAACTTGAACTGTGAAAAATTACCTTTGTGTGGCATGTAGTTTCCATTTTTTGTTTTTTTAAAAGAAAAAAGAACAATGTTTTTAATTGTCTTTTCTTTTATTATTTTTTCTCTTCCTCTATTTTCTTTCCCTTTTTCTTTTACCTTTATCACTTCGCTGCTCAGCCTCCACGCACTAAGTGTCTAGACAGGTCTAAGTGAACCATGGCCAAACATCTGAATACTATTAGGGTCAGAATATTCCTCAATTCCCACTGAATCTGATGCACAAAAGGAGAAAAATGGAACTGCAGAGAGATTTCAGATCCCCTCCTCCTGCACATCTCTGAATGCTCAGATTGAACTTCAAGAAATTAGGAAGAAATGTATAACCCATCAGATGACCAGAGATCACCACAGGGGCACAAGAAATATGAGAAACTAAGAAATTATCTCTCCTCCAAGGGAAAATAATAACTCCTCTTCATTCACAGACAGTATAATAGAATTTGTGGAAATGTCTGATAAAGAATTTATAATATTCATAGTGACAAAGCTAATGGAGATGTAAGAGAAGAGAGACAATGAACTCCAGAAGAGGCAGGAGAAAAGAGCTGACAAGTTCCAGGAGGTGAAGAAGTTCTTGCACAATCTGAAAGAGGAAACATGCACCATAAAAAAGAATCAAATGGGGGACCAGCAGATGGTGTAATGGCTGCATCACTGGACTCCCAATGTAGTCAACTGCGGTTCGAGTCCCAGACCCAGTGGCTTAAACTCACACCAGGCACGTGAGCATGTGTGCCCAAGATCCCAAGAAGAGAACAGAAGAAAGGGGATTGCAGTGTGACCATCCTCCTGGGGGATGATTTCTTGCTTTCTGTCTCTTTGTCTCTATCTTTCTGGTGAGTGCACGTGCCCTATAGCAAAAAATCTTCCCCCTCCCAAAAAAAAAAAAAAAAAAAAAAAAAAAAAGAATCAAATGGAACTGTTAGAGATGAAAGCTATAATACAGGAAATCAAAACCTCCCTCAAAAGTATTAAAAGCAGACTATATCATATAGAAGATCAAATCTCAGATGTAGAAGACAGAATCACTGGCCTAGAAAAATCCACTACAAAGACTGAGAAAATAGCCCCCAAAACACGAGAATAATATACAAGAAATTCTAGATACTATTAAACTAGGTACCAATTGTCCAAACATCTGGATAATTGGTATCCTAGAAGGTGAAGAAACTAATAAGAGCATTGATAATCTATTCCATAAAATCCTGGAAAAAATTTTTCCAAACCTAGAGAGGCATTCAAAGATCTAGACCCAAGAAATACAAAGGACCCAAATAGAATCAACCCAAGAAGACCTTCTCTAAGATACATTATAGTCAGATTAACCAAAACCACAGAGACAAGATATTAAATTGGCAAGAGAGAAATGTCAAGTTACCTACAGAGGATATCCCATCAGGCTAATGTTGGCCCTCTCATTGGAAACAATGCAAGCAAGAAAAGAATGGGAAAATGTATTCAAAGTGTTAAAACAATTTCAGTCAATAATACTATACCCAGCAAAATGATCCTTCATATGGGAAGAAAAGACAAGAACATTCTCAGATAAACAAAACTTGAAAGAATTTACCAACACCAGGCCAGCTCTCCAAGGAGTTCTGAATGCAGTGCTATACCAGGAAAACTAAAGTCGGACACACAGAAATAAGAGTTCAAAAACAACTAAGAAAATAGCCAACTTAATGGTAGGGACAAATCTGGAGTTGAATGTTATCTTCCAGAATTTAAATGGAAAGATCAGACTACAGCGGAAGAGAGATTAATTACATAAGACTGGACTGGTGATGTAGAATTTTATGACTTGTGACTAAAACATTACTGATTTTCTTCTATGCTGTTTTTCTCCACATTTAAGGATTTGTGTCTTCTCTTGAGTTCTCTATAGGTTCATGTACCTACTATTTGAACAGAATCCTAACCTGTTTCCTGGCTTTAAGTCTTAAGCAAATTACTGTTAACATTTTTTGACTTTGGTTTATTAAAGCTATAACTGGTTTTCTTGACATTAAAATATATATTAATAATAATAATAATACCTATTTAAGGACTGCAGTAAGCTATATAGCCTCAGCTAGGTGCTACTTTATAGTATGTTCATTCTACTCATGGAGTTTCATGCCTAAAATCAGACATGTGTTCACAGATGTGCATGTATCAGCTGAAGTTTCGATTGAAAACATTTAGATTAAGATATTTTGAGAATCAACAAAATGTGGGGAAAAAGGAATAGGAATAATTGTAGATACCATAGAGGAGGGTGGGAAATGGCAAAGGGTGAGAAATAGGGAATAAAAAAAATAGACACACAGACACATACACACACACATACACACACACACATATATGTATATATATGAAACAAAAAATGGAAAATCACTTATTGATGACAACATGTATGATTAAGCCACTATACACTGTATTCTGGATGGAAAATCACGTTTTGTATGCTGTGATGATGTTTAGTGAATAAGTGTAAAATAAATAAGTAATAATAAATAAAATAATTCATAAAAACAAAGAAATGTTTTAGTCGCAAATAAAATTCTCAAGAATATTAACATTTTTCAAATAAAAAAAGAGGTGTACTATAACGCCCGGGGACCGAGCAACTACACGCTTGTCTCAGAGAGCGTCAGATGAGGCCCTGCCCACCGCCCCCGATCCCCAGGCTGAGCGTTCATAAGAATTCGGGGGCGCACGTTCCGCTCGCTCGTAGCCTGCATGGAATTCGTTATCTGGATCCTGTGTCACTGAAACTCAGAGTGGAAGTGACAAATCGCCGTCACAGGTTTCACACGCTCGGAGGCAAGGTAAGATGGAGAAGGGTGAGGAAGACAGCCCGTTCCCCGAGCCCAAATATGACAGAGATGAACGACTGCACAACCGAGAAGAGACGGCGATCGTAAAGCCGGGAGGTGCACACCGACCGACAGCCACCCTCCAGCTCCCCTCTGGCACAGTCGTGGCCGGCCCAAGCGGTCTCCCTGCACCGTCCACACTGAGCATGCTCACCGCGTCTAATTGCACACGTGAAGCCCGAGCTGCAGCTGTGCAGGTCTCGAGGGGAGGTTTGTAAGGACTGTTTAAAGCTCTCGGCTGTTCCGTTCATCACTCGGTAACAAGACTGATGAAACCATCACCCCTGAGACTCCAGAACTGGACGACAAATGGTCCCTTTTTGGAAATTATGAATCTTCGTTACAATGTGATATATTGAAGATGAGAGAACCTTACAACAAGCGGTTCAGATGGGCCTGCCGGCTCCGTGTAAGGGCGTGCTGCCCACATGATGAAGCGGCTGGACCGCGCGAGCTCGTCCGTAAAGCTGAGAGCAGTGCGCTGCTGTCGCCGAGATGGATGAGTGCACCGCGAAAATTATTTCTAATAAAGCGCTTAGGAATTTTTCTTTCCAAAGGAACCTAACACTGACATACAGCGTGGGGTGGAGGCTCTGTTTCGAGGTTTGGAATGAAAGCAGTTACTGTCCCACTCCGAGCCAACACAAAGACACCCCAAGCCTGCTTTCTTGCCATGCACGTTCACTGCAAGATGCAACCGCAACTCGCCCCCTCCTCGGGCCCCTGCGTGGCCGTCTCCAGGGAAGAACATCACAGGTTAAGGAGAGTTCTTGGGCCTCAGCGTGTGGCGAGGCCATTTTAGCTGTTCTAGTGCCGTTACCCAGAGTTACTGGGCTGGTCAGCCTGGAGGGGCGCAGTCCCAGAGGAGCTGGGCCCCTGGCCTTGCTGGCGGACAGCAAGCCTGTCTCGGTGTCAGAGACTGCCCTGTGAACCCTTGTTAAATGTCGACACTGTTTCTGTCATGCACTGAAAACCCAACAGCAAGACAGCTCCACACGGTGAGGGGAAACGGCGCTCGCAGGTGGATGTGCGCATGGCACCACCCACACCAGGGACAGTCGTGCAAGACGTGTGAAAGTGAGTGAGCTCACAGGTGGATGTGCACACGGGCACCACCCACCCGGGGACAGTCGTGTGACGTGCGAAAGTGAGTGACCTTGCAGGTGGACGTGCGCACGGGCACCACTCACCCGGGGACAGTTGTGTGACGTGCGAAAGTGAGTGAGCTTGCAGGTGGACGTGCGCACGGGCACCACTCACCCGGGGACAGTCGTGTTGAGATGTGTTAAAGTGAGCGAGCTCGCAGGTGGATGTGCACACGGGCACCACCCACCCGGGGACAGTCGTGTGACGTGCGAAAGTGAGTGAGCTTGCAGGTGGACGTGCGCACGGGCACCACTCACCCGGGGACAGTTGTGTGACGTGCGAAAGTGAGTGAGCTTGCAGGTGGACGTGCGCACGGGCACCACTCACCCGGGGACAGTCGTGTTGAGATGTGTGAAAGTGAGCTTGCTCGCAGGTGGATGTGCACACGGCACCACCCACCCGGGGACAGTCATGTGATGTGTGAAAGTGGTGTGAGTCCATCATCTACTCCAGAGAGTGTGCTTTCAGGAATTCCCCCGAAGACAACAATGAGGCAAGTAGGCGAAGGCAGACATCTAGGACCTCATTGTCACATATCGAAAGTCACAAAAGCCCTGCGTGTGCAAGGACCGGCCGAGTAGCCTCGTGGGCGAAGGAGCCAGACTGACTCCTTCATGACTGACTGCGGTTCCAGTCCCTGCCCCCATTGCTTGCAAAGCGTGCCAGGTGCATGTGTGTGCAAAACCAGTATCCAGACGGCCGCAAGGAGAGAATTAGGTTCACTCCCCAATCTCGCCCCACCTTGCTCCGTTCGGAAGCTTGTTCTACAGGACACAATACCATCTTCCAACCACAACCTCTCTGTCAAACCCTGGGACCCCAGGTGTCACCCACGCTAACTGACCAGACACGCCCAGTCCAAACCCTCCAAGAACTCGTCTCTTACCTGCCCGTTGTAGAAAGCTGTTCCAGTTAAAGGTGGCATTTGGGACCGTTGCAATTCCTGGGTCAAAGGAACAAGAAGAGGCTTTGACGAGACCACTGGGAGACCGCCATTACTCTGGGGTGACGCCAAAACCATGGCAGCACCCACCGTGGTTAGGGTGGACTCGCTCTAAGTCACCCGGTCATCCACCGAGCTGCCTGACGGCCCACAACTCTAGCACAAAGTGCCCTCGGGGATGACAAGGCGAGAAGAGCCACCATTTTAGCCCCATGAACCAAAATACCTGTCCCCGGAGTCAGTAGGTAGCATGATGGATTCCCACAGAGCTCACTGTGGTTCGAGTCCCGAACCTGGTAGCTTGCTTTCTCACTTCCTCTCCTCTCCTCTCCTCTCTCTCTCTCTCTCGCTCTCTCTCTCTCTCATGACCTCATGTACCCTATAGCAAATTAAAATAATACTACTGGGACCAGCAGATGGCATAGCGGTTATGTTGCCGGACTACCACATAGACAACCATGGCTCGAGTCCCGGGGCTCTAACTGCCATGTCTTGCTAGTGGTTATTCTTGTCGATCCTTTCCTGAGTCTAACTTACACAGTAAACTCTGTCACAGGAAGAGCAAGCCACAGGCAGGGTTTGGTACCCTCTGCACCGCCGTGGGTTCCCGGCCCACACCCCCCGGAGAACGGGAGACGGCTGTCTGAGTACATCTCAGCAGTCACACCCTCTCCTTCCGAGACACTTAGTCCCAGCCTCAACTGGACGAGCGCTCATTCTGTTAAAACGCAAATATCTAAAATGTCTCACCTTGACTCTGGACATAGATCTTGTCCTTGGCATGCGGCTTCGGAAAGGAAGGAAGAACAAAATTAAATGTGAGAGTTCATTGTGACTGCTTTCTAGAAATAAAAAGAAGGTTAATTTAAAATCCTCCTGGGAACCCCACTAGCACCCCTACCCAGCCGCCCCAGGGTCACTGCTCTTCCATAGCAGGCTCATGGCCTCAGGGTTCGCTCTAGAGAGCCACGTCTACAAGGAGGAAGTGCAGAGAGAAGTCCCGCGGGCGAAGCGGAGCGCAGAGGCATGGGGCGGTTACTGCGTTAGGGGGGCGCCGAGGCGTCAGAGAACATGCCAGAGAGCCGTCCGCGCCTGTCCCAGGCAGACGGCACTCGCACACGTCCTCTCTCACCTCGAGAAACACGGAACGAAGACAGAGGGGACGGAGAAGGAAGACCAGAGAAGGGCGACGGGAAGGAGGACTCCATGTAACGGAAACAAGGCCAGGCTCGAGGCCGGGGACCCTCTCGGGCCGGGACACGGAGTGTGGCCTGGCGTCCGACGGGGATGCTTTCTCTGTGCGCTCTCCAGTGAGCGTGTGTGCCCCCTGGCCAATGCTTTTTAAATTAAAAAGTTTAAGAGTATCCAAAAACTCTCTGAGTTCAAAATGACGTTAAATCAAGGAGGGGAAGAAAGGCCAAGAGCCACCCTGAGATCGAACTGCAGTTCAGAGCCCCACGTCCTCCTTCTGTTCAGTCGTTCTCCCTGGGACGCGAAGACGATGCCCTGGGACGCAGTGGAGGCAGCTTCCCCAGGGGCCAGCCCCGGTCTACGACACGGACTCGGAGAACGCCGCGTGGAAGGAAGGCGCCAGCGCAGGCGGAGACACCCGGCCTGGCCCTTCAGGTTACACGGAGTGTGGCATCGACCACGAGGTCCGACCTTGCCGGGTCTAGACGAACTTGGTGAGGAGGGCGAGGACAATCGAGTTTATAACCACGTCACAATTTCATTAGAAACGTGCCCGACAACTCGAAATGTTAGTGTAGAAGCGCAAAGTGCTCCTTTCAAGAAACTCTTTTTCCACTGAAAGCAAACAGATTGCACTGGCCCTGCAGCTCTGCAAGGAGAAGGCAAGGTGCAGGGAGGCTGCCGGGCCCTCACTGGGCCCCCAGCTCTGACCCTTGCTTCTCTTAACACGCTGAGAAGCTGGGGCACGTGAGCACTGAGTCCCGGACTGACCTCTGAGTGTCATGGATGATCCTCCGAGATCTTATCCAAGCAAATCAAGAAAACAGAGTATAGTATAAAAGAAAGAAATATCTCGACGTGAGCTATCTTTAAAAATTGCAATGAGAAAAATCTGGCAAAAGCCAACTGGCTTACGTGGAATTCGAAGAATATTTTTTAGATGAAAAGGTTACAAATAAAAATTAGCTTTCTGGGGACCAGCGGGTGGCGTGGGGGCCAAGGTGCTGGACACTCCCACATGGCCAACCACAGTTCGAGTCCCAGACCTGGTGGCTTGCCTTCTCACCTTCTCTCTCTCTCTCTATCTCTGTATCTCTCTCTCTCTCTGTCTCTGTGTCTCTCTCTGGTCAAATTAAAAATAAATGAATGAATAGATAAACTTAAATAAATAATTCTTTTAAAAAATTAGCTTTCTTTTTCAGTAACTGTCATGTTGGTGCTGAGATAATGTTAGTTCAAGTCCTCAGCTACCACTGGCCATGACAGACAGCCCATCTAAGCAGAAAACGGACACTGGCGGGTGGAGTAGGATTGGGCGGTTGTTTCTGATGTCTGTGGGCCATTGTGAGGTGGAGAACGTCAGTCTCCTTGTGGGCAGACACCTACAAAAACACACGTGGCTTGGGGCCAGCAGGTGGCATGGCGGTTATGGTGCTAGAATCCCACATGGCCAACTGTGGTTCAAGGCCCAGACCTAGCAGCTTGACAGTCATACCAGGCACATATATGTGCGTGCCCCAAATCCCAGGAGGACAATGCAGGAGAAGGGACTGTGGCTTGGCCAGATGCCCTGGGAGGTGACTTATCCTCTCTCTCTCTCTTTCTCTCCCCCGGCAGAGCACACACTCTAAGGCAAAAATCTAAAAACAAAAACAAAACAGAAAACTGTGGCTTTGTAACAGAACCAATGCTAACTGTTACTTTCTTACAATGGAATAATAGTAACACAATAATAATAGAAGACCTCCCACTCCTCCGTTAACAGAACACAGAGGTTACTCTAAAATTAAACTCTCTGCAAATGGTAACCACAATAAATACGATTTTGGAAATGTGAGGGACTTCAAAAAGTTCATGAAACATGGAATTAATGTACAAGTTTATTTTAGTGCAAAAATGTTTGAAATCTATGCATAGTTTCTCATAGTACACAATTTCCATGCGCTTTTTGAAAACACCACTCGTATATACAACTTTATGCTCCAAAAGTGGCAAAAAATACATAACAATGTTTACTTTGAAATTATAATTCACCTTTAAGAGTGACTTTGCTAAAAAGCACTTCAAAATAAACTGAAATTGCCTAAAAGAAATCATGGCTCATACAAAAAAATTCACAAAATAGATCTATGCCCCAAAATACGTAGAAATTGGGCCCGCCAGGGGATGCAGGATCCTTTTCTTCTTCTCGTTCGCTTTTGCTTTTAGAAATACGTTATCGAGCAAGAGAAGAAAACAATTTAAGAAAGGGTGGGTGGGGGGGGGTTTCAGCCTTGCCACTGGCCATGACAGACAGACTGCAACTGAACAAAAGAAAAATTTTCAAGAGAAGAAAATCTACGTGGCAAGATGAGGGAGACGTTCTAAAAATATGTGGGGATGCTGTCCAGCTGGGCCAGGCGTGAACAGCAGAGACAAGACCGAAGCCATCCGGGACCGTGGGCAGGCCCTCGGGCAGCCGAGGAGGTGGGTACCGCGATGATGGGCAGCCACCGCCGATTCCTCGGCGTCCTCGGCCATGGCAGAGGGTGAGGAGCGACACTGTGGCCGGTGCACACGCTGAGCCAAGTCACGGCCAAGCTCGAGGCCTGCACTCTGGAGCGGAGCTTCCCATCCTTTTGAGCCATTTTAAAATGCCTCAATTCCCAGGGACACACGCAGCAAAAACATGCAAAGAACATTTGTAATTTCATCAAGAAATCTCTGCGGAAAGCCAGTTTTAATAGGAGTTACTAAAAATGATTGACTTCCTAGGATGAGCTCAGTCGTAGGAGCTCAGCAGGAAGTCTGAGGGCGACACGGACGGGACAGAGGTCTGCAAGTCTCCATGGCGGTGGAGAGGACAAGGGGTGGCTGGCGTCTCTCCCGCTGCAGCCGAGGGGGTGGAGACAGACACGGGGCAGAGGCCATGCAGGGGGAGGAGAGGGGGGGGCCGGAAGGACAGCAAGCGTCCACTGCGTAGTTCAGGAGTTAGTGGAAGTGCAGCTCGTTGGAGTTAGGCCAGCGGGGACGCCTCGGCTGGCTGTGGGGCTCACCTGGCATGGACTGTACACGTGACAGCCAATGGGCTCTGTCTCGTTCTCTGCGTTTTAATTTCCAAAAGAATTTTGGTGAGTGTGTGCACAGACAAAGCAAAGTGACACTCTACGGTCCTGTCCACTGTGCCTGCTTCAGGGAAGTCATTTTTCTTCAGCAAGTGCCAAGGCACAGTAGAGAAATTAGGCCCCAGAAGGCAGTGACTCGAAGTTTTCAAATACATCGGAAAACCACTCAGCAGGGACCACGGAGCCCAGCCCCAGGTGAAGCTGAGTGGCGTGTGTGGCCCATCCTGGCTATCACTGGCCTCCTGAGTCTACACCCACTCCGAGCCATATTTAATCGAAGATTATCTGTTGAAAAGTAGATATGAACTACTCTCAAGAGCTCAAGATTTTGTAAAAGTAGCTCATATGTAAATATTTGAATTTAGATAACGTCCTCTTAGCTTGTTAGACAGAGTCTGAACACTGCCCTGACGGTTCTGAACCCAACGGACATATATTAAACCCTCACCATTGCTTCTGCTGGAAGAAGAGGCTTCCCGAATGACATACACTTAGTTCGTTTCTAATGTGGGGTTTTGGAAATGTTTACATTTTCTGGTGAAATGCTGGTGGATTTAGAGAAAGCATTTAAACTGGGACAAACCCTGGAAGTGTGGAAGTTTGCTCTCTGACTATCTACGTCATACTGGAACTAGAACTCCACATCCCATACAGTAAACTTAAATTCCCATGAGGGGTATCTCATGGCTGGACACGTATGATGAATCAGACTCTTAGCCATGGGAAATCAAGATCATTATGTCACAGACCAACAGAGAAAGCCTGTCCCCAAAGGGACCAATGGAGAGTCTGAGAGAGAGACACGAATGGCATGGCAGTGCGCCTGGCCGGGAGCCAGAGGGACAGTGAGCTCTGAGACAGGCGGGGTGTCAATGTAAGGCGGACCCACACGACACTAGAAAATAACAACTCACACCTAAACAAAGGCATTCAAATGAAAAGAGATAAAATAACACCGTCTTTACTGAAATCCAATTAAACTAATGTGTGTCGAGTCAGCCAAGATAGATAGGTGATCATAAACACAGCCTCCAAAACAGCATTTCTAGAAGAGCACCCTCGCCTTTGCAGAGGGCCGGAATGAAGCCCCGGTTACAAAACAAACTGCCATGTTGCACCCCTCAGGTAACCTGTCTCTCATGATACATGCTGCTTGAGTAAGTGCTTTGAAGATCTTGACACAGGTTGTCCCCACTCACACTCACAGAGACTCACTGCCTGACATGGGAACTGGGGCCATGTGGAGCCACTGAGCACCTGGAACCCAGCAGGGCTGCACTGAGATTTTCTATAAGTGCAAAACACACACTGAGTCCTGAAGACTAGGACCAAAAAACAAGTGAATACCTTGTGAGCAATTCTCACGTTGGGATGGTAACAAAAATGCCCTGCAAGGTTGGAAGCTACAGAGTGACTACAGGTTCAGATCCTCGGATGGACCAGAAAACACTCTAGGTATCTCCATGGGCGTCCAGGCTCCTGCAGAGCTGGAGAGGGCTGGGGAGGGATTGCAGCATGGTGAGACCCTGTCAAGGGTGCTTCCCTTTCACATGGAGACACATGCCCGTCATCATTAAAAACAAAACAAAACAAAAGCAATGAGGAGTGTAAGCTGTGTGGTGGGAACCTAGGGCTTTGCTCTACTATCCTTGCTACTCTGTGTATGCATAAAAATTCCTATAATAAAAAGTTGTAAAGAGGGACCAGTAGATGGCATAATGGTTACATCACTGAACTCTCATGTTGTTGACCATGGTTTGAGACCTAGACCCTGCGAGTTAAAACTCACCCCAGGGGTGCATGTGTGCATGTCCAAAATCCCAGACAGAGAAGGGATTGTGGGTGGCCATCTTCCCTGGGGGGTGACT
This sequence comes from Tupaia tana, assembly GCA_026018925.1. Lineage (NCBI taxonomy): Eukaryota > Metazoa > Chordata > Mammalia > Scandentia > Tupaiidae > Tupaia > Tupaia tana. The sequence goes on along the minus strand of JAKSZU010000026.1, from coordinate 22,905,399 downwards.
TCTCACATTCTGTCTTTCTGCTCATAAGGGCTGGTGACACTCTCATGCAGGTGCATGGCCAGAGAAAACAGCTTGTCCAAGGAAGACACAGGCCTTTGGTTTTTCTTTAGTTTCATGGACACCAGCTCTATGGTGCCTTTACAAAGCTCCCCACTGGGAACACAGAGACACACCAGCTCATTCCATCTGCCCCCGAAGTCACAAGGAATACAAGCGTCAATAAGCAAATGCACTTGGAGTGCTACAAAGTCCTGACTCCTAAAACTCTTCAAGTAAGTAGCCCAACCTAGGAAACTGCGTCTGCCATCTGAGAGACTGTTACTGTCAGTATACACAGAGTGTTGCAACATTTATAGCACAGCCTGCAAATCAGCCAACCCGAGAGTTTAAAAAGAAAACATAACATGTGAAAAGATTTGGCTATTAGACTATTTTTGTTGTTCAATAACAACATTTTAAAAAATCAGCGAAGTAATAAGGGTATCTACACACACACAAAAAAAATCAATATGTAGAAAATATAATATACAATTGTGGCAATGACAGGCATTGCTGCGGGGACATTGTCAGTTCCAGGAAGACTGTCTTCACTTCCCCAACTGCAACTTCTCCAGGACAATCAGAATAATAACACGAAAGAAACACATACCCACTGCGTTTGCGCTGTTTCCTTCATCGACTCCGTGAAAGCGACAGCAAATCTAGTAAATGAACAAAGATAATGGAAACAATTAGGCCAGAGTTCAGTTAACACAACCATGAAACAGCTCTTCGGGACAGACTATAGGAGACAAGGTCAGACACTGAATTTGAAGTTCAGTCGATCTTTATTACCCGTGGTCATTGACCATTAGGTTTAATCTCTATTCATATCCAAAAACGTCGTGTATGCAAGAGATAACCCAAATGAAGCTAAAATTTCCCTGCTTTTCACTTCTCCTATGCAAAGTCAGAGAACAGGGGTTAGATCAGAGCCCTGAAAGCAGGACCCAGAAGGAAGACAAAGGCCCAGCTAACCCACGTGGACATTTAGGACTGGCGCCCTCCACTGGCTTTACCAAAGGATGCCTCTGCTAAGCTCCCAGAGTCACGGCGTGTGCGAATGCATACCTGCTCGTAAGGCTAACAGTGTCTCGAGCAAACACACTGGGGCACCGGAGTTGAGGATGTGCCGGGTGTGCCGGTCATCCACCCACTGAAACTGGGTTTGTCAGGAAGTCCAGGAATGTTAAGACAGCTTTTTGTGAAAGTGGACACCACCTTCTTAGACAGGAAGAGTCTCTACTAGAGAATGTTCATTTCTGACAAATTGAATAATATTTAAAAGGCCAGCAGGTGGCACAGTGGTTAAGGTGCTGGGTTCTCACATGGCTGATTGTGGTTTGAGTCCTGGACATACCAGTTGTGTGTGTGTGTGTGTGTGTGTGTGTGTGTGTGTTTTGAGAGGTTTTTGCTATCGGGCATGTGCACTTGCCAAAAAGACAGAGAGAAACAGAGAGACAGGAAGTGAGAAATCACCCCCCAGGGGGGATGGCCATGCTGCAATCCCTTCTCCTCCATTCTCCTCTCGGGATCTTGGGCATGCATGCAGGCGTGCCTTGCGTGAATTTAAGTCACCAGGTCCAGGACTCGAACTGCAGTCGACTACATGGGAACAGCTACAGGACAGAAGGGCAGGGAGGAGGGGCCTGGACAGATTTCACCAGAAAGCGCACGGCGTGTGCAGTGCAGGGACACCGGGGTAGACCGAGCTGCGGCCGTCATCTCGCCAGACGCCCATGCTTGCTCCCCATGGTGAGTGCACACCCTTCCCGGCCTCCCACTGTGGGCGCAGCCCGGACACCCCTACCTGGTTTTCACAGTCGGTGTGCATGTCCAGCCCCAGATCCTCGGGTGCTGGGAGTACGTAAAAGAACACCTTTCTGTGAAAACTACAGACCCATCCCTTCTGCCCTTGGGCATCGCCGTTTCAGGGCGGTTTCTCCACTGTGACAGGCGATTCTGTCTGCCAAAATATCGTCAGTGACGCTGTAGCTCAAAAATCGATATTCCGCTGTTTTGATGTAGAAAACAGCAGCTTCGCACCGTTTAACCCAGCCTGTGCTGTGGGCACCTCACCGTGAGCTCCTTTTGGAGGCCCTTCACTTGTCCGAGCTCACTTCTGCTCAGTTGCTCAGCACTATTTAGGTTTTCCAGCATGCGCCTGCGTGATCCTTCAAAAACCATACGTTTCGAATATCCGTCACACGATTTCGAATCTCCGATGGCCTAATGCTAACGAGCTATGCCAGGCATCAGCCGACAAGCTGAGGCTAACAGAAGTTCAAACATTATACTATAAAGGAAAAAGTTAAAAATATGTTTTTAAATTTCAGAAGTAGACCCTAGGGGGAAAATGCAACTATTTAAAAGTACTTGATTATAAAATGAAATGCTCATTATCAAGCAAGTTCAATACTTCACTTCGCAGAATCCTACGGCATACGTGTTGGACAAGAAATCTATGATGCGTGCAGCCTTCCTGCCCACTAAACTCAATCCATAACCCCCGATCAAACTCAATGTTTGTTTTAATAACAATGCTCTGACTAATACTAATGATAATACTATAAGAGAACCTTTCGATATCGCGTCGAGTAAACAGAATGACGCTCCTTCTGTAGGACAGGCTTTACAAACACATGCAAGGAAAGGCAACGCATTCCTAGGTCTGAGGACAGCAGCAATAAGAAAACCTGTACTGATAGGTCAGCTTTCCTGGTACCCCCCGAGCACTTCAGTGCCTCTGTTTATTACAGGACGGGCACACACGAGCATGCGCACACACGTGCACACACGCCTGATGTGTGCTCTGTTTTCAGAGACGTGGCACAGTCACATTATGGACAGGGCATTCTCAAGCAGTAGGTTCCTGAGAGGAGATGGCGTCCCACAGTGGACCTGGTTTTAAGGGCAAGACCCACACCTGCATTGCAAAAACGGAAGGGAATCTGGGCTGCACAGCGGAACCGAGAGCCCTGTCCATGGTGTGGACGAGGAACGACACAGTAATCCAGTACACAAAGCCTCAGATAGCTCCCGTCTGAGCTGGCCAGAGCTCCCAGCCAGGAGACGGCTACAGACGAGCACAGAAAACTGATGACTCCCGGTTTACTGGGTTGAAACCAATTGCCTGTTTTGTTTTCAATGACTCAAAGATTTAAGAGTCGGTGTTGCTGGGCGTTCTGCACACGTCGAATTAAGGGTGATGCTCTGGGCATGTGAGGTTTCCCGTAGCATCAGGAGACAGCGAGCATCTGGGAAAAGCCCTCGCCAGGGAACTCTGCACCCCCAGGAAGCCTGCCTGTTTCTCGTTTTGTTTTTGTTTTGTATTTTTATTTGCTAGAGGGTATGAGCACTTGACAGAGAGAGACAGAGACAGAGGGAGCGTGAGAAAGAGAGACAGAGACAGAGGGAGCGTGAGAAAGAGAGACAGAGACAGAGGGAGCGTGAGAAAGAGAGACAGAGACAGAGGGAGCGTGAGAAAGAGAGACAGAGACAGAGGGAGCGTGAGAAAGAGAGACAGAGACAGAGGGAGCGTGAGAAAGAGAGACAGAGACAGAGGGAGCGTGAGAAAGAGAGACAGAGACAGAGGGAGCGTGAGAAAGAGAGACAGAGACAGAGGGAGCGTGAGAAAGAGAGACAGAGACAGAGGGAGCGTGAGAAAGAGAGACAGAGACAGAGGGAGTGTGAGAAAGAGAGACAGAGACAGAGGGAGCGTGAGAAAGCACTCCCTGCGGGGCACTGTCGTCCCACAATCCCTGCTCCACTTCTACTTTCAGGATTTTGAGCATGCACACACGCGCTCAGCGTATTCTCCGAGCCGCCAGGCTCAGGGTTTGAACCACGCGATCGGCCACTGGGATCCAGCTGCCTTAACCATCATGCCATGGGTGTTTCCCTGCCCACCCCAGGAGCCTGCTGACCACCTTGTCACTTACTACCAGGAGAGTTCTGTTTGGGATAGGCATGTATATTTACTTCTTTTGATGTAGCTTCACCTTTTGTCATCATTTTTATGTGGTCATAGAGGATTCATATTACTGCTATTTTTTCATTCTCTTTTTTTTAAGAGATATTTTTGCATTCAGCAGAGAGACAGCAAGTGAGCAATCAGTTCCTGTGGGGATGGCCACGCTGCAATCCCCACGCTGCAATCCCTACCCCTCTGCTCTCCTCTCGGGATTTACGGCACACATGCACAAGAGCCAGTGTGAGTCTGAAGCCTCCCGGTCCGGGACTTGAACCGTGGTCGACTCCGTGGTAGTCCAGTGACTTAGCCACTGTGCCATCTGCTGGGCCCTACGTTCTCGTTTTTATCCCTGCCTTTGCTATACAGAGAAAGCAGCATGGGCCTCTCTCCAGCTGCTCGGGAGGTGTGAGAAGGCGGAGCTCCTGCTGGCCTCCCCGCACCCAGACGGGCCCCTCGAGCTAGAACTCACACCGTCAGACTTCATCTTTAGGGAACTGACGGTTCCTCAAAATGGGCCAACTTCTCCTGGGAACAGGTGACCCCAGGCTACTCAGTCAGCGCCGAGGGACATCAAACACCCGGCACCGTGGGGCTTCCTCAGGAACACGCCCCTGCGTCCACTCAGGGCGCCAACTCCTGGGCCTCCGAGCTTTATGGGCACCCTCGCTGCCCGGACCACCTCTCCCGCCCTTCCAGGCACCGTCTCCACGGGCTGCTGCGACTAGGCACAGGGGCCGGGTCTCATGGGTTCGTGGCAGCGCGTGGCTGGGAATACGGCGACCCCAGGGCGCCCGCAGCTCCCCCCCACCCCAACGCTGCCTGCAGGGCCGCCCAGCAGGCCTCAGCGCGTGGCTGGCGTTCCCAGGGAACTCGGCCTCCCGGAGTCCCAGCCCTCCTGCCGACACCTTCGCTTTGCTTGCACGGCCCTGGCCTTCTTTTCTTTTCTTTTCTTTTTAAAATGTTTTTCTTTTAACGTTTTTGCCTCAGGGTGCATGCTCTCACCAGACAGAGACAATGAGGGAGAAAGTGAAAAACCAGCGCTGAGGGGGGTGGCCAGTCCCTTCTCCTCCACTCTCCTCTTGGGATTTTGGGCATACGCAAACGCACCCAGTGTGATGTTCAAGCTGCCGGTCTGAGGACTTGAACTGTAGCAGGCCATGGGGGAGTCCAGGGCCTTAACCCCCACACCACCTGCTGGCCCTGCCTAGGCCTTCTCCTTCCTGGTTGACACCCTGACCACCCGGTGCTATAAAACGTGATGTTTCTAAGCGTGTGCTGACGTGACGAGGCTGGGCGGTCCAGCCCTGGGAGTGCTTCCCCGCCGAGGGCGATCAGCACGCCGACCCGGGTTAGAGACGCAGGAAGCGCCCGCCCTGTGCCTGGAGGACGCGGCAGCACGCAGCACTGGCTCAGGGATGTGCACGGCCGCGCAGCCCTCACGGACAGCCACCACCCAGGGCCACCACCACCCAGAGCAGACAGACCTGCACCAGCCACCCCGCCAGTGTCCGGAGTGGCAAGGAGGACTGCCGTGGCATACAGGGCCAGAGCCGCAGTCCGAAAGCCCAGCTGGTGGCCCTGTGGCAGATGGCTTTTGTAGCTTGAAAAGCTCCTCAGACAGGAGCCACGCTCAGACAGAGCGCGCGGGCAGACTGCAGGCAAACGGGACCTGCCCTGGGTGCCGTCCAGGTGAGCTCGCTGCACTGCCGCTTTCTACAAAGCAACACTCTGTCTTTAATCACGCAGAAGTCCCGGAGCACTCGCCCGGCATTAACTGCAGGCGAGGACCGATTCCATGGCAATGACTCTGCAGCGCCTCGGCGCGGCAAGTCGGACGCAGGCCCAGCCGAGGTCTGTGGCGCTGGCCCTCAGTGGAGCCATGGAACCCTCGGCCCCCGCTCCGTTTTAGCCAGCTCACTCCAGAGGGCCGCAGGCGTGACGGGCAGGCTGTCGTGAGCATTACCTGGCGTCCTCGAGGACTTGCCCCATCACCGTGTTTTTCTCTCCCTGGTGAGCGTCTTCATTTAAATCAGTTCCACCAAAGATGACTCCGAAGGGAAAGCCATGACCTGCAAAAGGGTGACAGTTAAGAAGCCGGATTCAACCGGCTACGCCTCAACAGTCCGCCGCAGACGACGGTACAAAGCCCGAGGTCCCCACGACGCGGGGCGCTGTTTTCTCATCTGTCTCATGTGATCAGCCTCTCCGGAGCAGAACAGATCTCACCAACGCAGGCGTAACGCCGAGATCGACCTTGGGGGACGCGGCCTCCTTTCAGGGCAGGCTTTTAATTCATTCGGTTCGAATTTTAACAGGTGGAAACATTGTTAGCTACCGTCTATCAAAGCCGAGCTTACCCCTCCCAGGGGAGCCCAGGAGACGGCTAAGGAGACGCTGTGGAGGTGTCTGAAAGGACCAGGGCACAGTCGAAGCCCCTCTTGGACCCAGCCAGAGAGCGAGGGCTCAAAGGGAGGCGTGAGGGACAGACGGCCCCGATGACACCTTCAGGGGAGGCACAGCACAATAGCGGTGACAGATCACGGACGCACACCCACCGGGGCCAGACGCCGCGGGAGGCTGAGAGCCAAATGGGGAGCCCCGCAAGGGGAGGGCTGCCCGGGGGAGGCAGCCTGTGCTGGTGACAGCAGTGCAAGAGTCCTTGCTCGGGCCCCCTCCCCTCAGTAAATGTCTCACATGCACAGACACAAAGGAATCTGGCATGGACGGACCCAGTTGGACCACGTGCTCACCCAAGGCAGCACGGACCCAGCTGGACCACGTGCTCACCCACAGCAACCCCCTAAAAGAACTTACAAAGATCGGGACCAGCAGTTGGCGTAATGGCTATGTCACTGGACTCCCACATAGTTGACTGAGGTTCAAACCTCAGACCTGGTGGCTTAAACTCCCACCAGGTGCATGTGCGTGCATGCCAGAAATTCCAAGAGGAGAGGGATTGCGGCGTGGCCATCCCCCTGGGGGGTGATTTCTCGCTTTCTGTCTCTCTCTCTCTGTTTTTCTAGTGAGAACATGCACCCTATAGCAAAAACCTCTCCCCCAAAAGAAAATTAAAAAAAAAGAAGCATTTACAAAGGTCAACTAAACATTTCAAAGAGAGTTGGTCCCGTAGCCTAGTGGTTAAGGGGCCCTGACCCCACAGGGCCGACTCTAGCTTGATTCCCAGCGCCAGTGGGTTAAAAACCACACGGGCACGTGTGCATACGCCCAGGCTCCCGCTGGGATGGACAGGTGGCCAGGGCTGTGTGTGGCGTGTGGATTCCGTGTCCTTCAGGTAAACGCCCAGCAGCGGGACTGTTCTGAGCTCCCTGGAAGTGCATTTGCAGTCTATTCGCCCTGTCAGAGCCTGCTCAGTTACCCCGACTGCTCCGAAATCTCCAAGCAAAGCCTCCGCCTTCCCTGCCAGCCGTGTGCAGGTCGGAAGCCCCTCTTGGCTATCTCCGTACCCCGTGCTCGGTTAGTACCGTGCCAGTTAGAAGTTAAGTTCTCAGTCAACCTTTGTTGAAATGAACGGAGCCTGAAAAGTCCTCTGCGCCCCATTTACCGGGTGGTTCATTCCACGTGACTGGTCTTATTCCATAATTCAGTTCTTACACTGCAGAGTCCCCAAAGTCTGCTAGGGAAACACGCACACACGCACACACACACGTGCACACACGCACACACACACACGCAGTTTCCTAAAACTGGCTTCTTATCCAGCTACTGAACCCAGCCTGCTTCTTCAGGAGGCCTCGGCCTGAAACGTGTTCTCAACAAGGAGCAGAGGAGGCCCTCAGGCCCTGAGCCACGCCCAAGGAGCTGGAGCGTGTCCTCTGACGTGTCCTGCAGGGCAGGGGAAAGGCCGGGCGCACTGCACAGGAGTGGCCCCGCCACGGTCCCGCCCCGGCTCGCCTCGCCCCTGCTGTAGAGCTCTGCTCCTCCACACGTGAACGGCGGATCGGAATCCATGTCGAAACCCCCCACTGACAGGCTCACGGGGAGCGACAAAGGTCACTTGGCAGTTCACGGAGCTGATCTGTAACTCAAAGCCTTCTCTCTGATACCGGTCGGGGCCAGCCCGGCATGGGGACGCAGGAAGCTGGATCCACATGGCTGAGTGGCATGGTTCGAGTCCTAGAAGGCCACTTGGGAAACACTCCTGGCGCATGCACCTGTGTGGCCACAGTTCTGAAAGGAGGGGGAGATGGAGAAGGAGACACGTGACTCCCCCACTGGGGGCTTTCTCCCTCTCCCTGCTTCTCTGTCTCTGCTGAATGCACGCACGCTCTGGCAAATTAGAAAGTAAAATAAAAATGGATGCTATTTTAAAACAGTCTTATCTACAATATATCCTCAGTGTATTCATGTTGTTACTGTCCCATTATTTACATATTCTTCTTAGAAATTTTAATTACCTAACTAGTCACTCAGCAAACACTATTTTTTTTTTCTAGAGAACACGTGTTTCTCAAGTCACTGAGTCTGAGACTTGAACTATGTTGGCAGCCACGTTTAACCACCATGCCACAGAGCCGGCCCACAGCACCAATTTGAATCAGAAGAGACCTTCTGCTTGTCCGAGTTGTGAAAATCTTACTTAGCTCTGTTTAATATGCACAGTTATATAAAAGTGGCTAGTTATTATTTAGTAATACATATAACAACTTGAAAAATGCATAGATTATTTGGTTATCCAACACCATCACGATCGTAAAGAAAATGGGCTTCTAAGATTTCTGCAGAAGTCTGTCCCTCACATTGCCCAGAGTTGAGGGGAGAATGGTAATAATGTGTGATCACCCACAGCGCGCTGCAGACCAGTGGAAACGTTCTTATATTGTTAGGTAAAAGCAGGTTATGAAGCACTGAGAAGAGTAGGGCTACAGCTGTAAAACACGCAAGCTACAGAGGGGCAGCGATGTCTCTGCAGGACATTTTAACGCCCTGCTTGGCTTGTCTTCTAGTTAGAACATAACTTCATAAACTTAGTATCAGACGGTAAAAAAAAAAAAAAAAAAAAAAAAAAAAAGAAAACGCGTAACACATTATCTTGGTGGTAAAATTGCACGTGTGTTTTCTTTATCCTTTTGTGTAGTTTCCAGGATCGCCTACTTCTGCAATTTCAAAAATCGATAAATGCTGTATGTTTTAAAATACAGTGTCGTCCACAAAGCCCTGTCTAAAATACTGACAGTGTATTTATAGATTGAAATATTACACAGCTAGTTAATAACGCGCAGGGCAGCTCAATGTATCCAACCAAAGCAGAAGTTCCTGGATGGAGGGGAGACAATGGAGTTGCCATTGATTTCTCTGCCTTCTGCAACATGGTAACATGGTAACACTTTGTACCCTATGCTGCCCAAAAAAAGAGAACCTTTAGACTAAATGATACTTGATTTCTGCAAAGACAACAGCTAGGACTAAACAGCAAATCAAAATGTAATCAAGTTTACTTAGAGAAGCTGATTCCTCTCGATATCTGGTACACTGAGCAACAGAATCAATCCCTTGCTCTTGAGCAACAGGTTTGCTTTGGAGAGGGCTTCTTTCATCCTGCAACCCTTGGGACAGTCAAACCTAACTGGGGGTGACTGTTTCACTTGAAACAGAATCAAGAATGGTAACCAGAGAACTGGAACGCAAAGGAAGAGCAGCAGCGAGCTGACAGAGCGGAGGACGTGAGCTGCACTAGCGATTCTGGGGCAGTTCGTCAGCATCGACAGGAAGTACGCAAGCCCTAACCTCTGGGTGCATCTAGGGGTTTGTACCAACATCGTCACACAAGAAATAAAATCAGAGATGGGACCGGCAGTTAGTGTAATGGCTATGTCGCTGGACTCCCACATAGTCGACTGCAGTTCGCGTCCCGGACCCGGTGGCTTAAACTCACGCCGGGCACGTGTGCATGCGTGCCCAAGATCCTGAGGGGAGAATGGAGGAGAAGGGATTGCAGCGTGGCCATCCCCCCTGGGGGGTGATTTCTCACTTTCTGCCTCTCTGTCTGTCTCTTTCTGTCTGGCAAGCACATGCACCCTATAGCAAAAACCTCTCAAAAAAAAAAAAAATCAGAGATACCGCAGCATTGCTTAGAACGGCAAAGATGTAAGAGAGAGTTTTAATAAATATGCACAGTCCTAGGTAGAATGCCATGCAAAACCAGAATGAGCAGGGCGGACGTAGCTTGCAGATCTGTACAGCTGTCTATACGTGTAGGTACTGCACAGGATAATCCCACTTGTGGGAATAGCAACTATTCTGTGGTGTCTGTAAAACATTTAAAAAGAATAATAGAAGGGCCTGCCGGTGGCATAGTGGTTAAGGAACTGGACTCCTACGTGGCTGACTGTGGTTCAAGACCTGGACCCAGCAGCTTGAAACTCACACCGGGAGTGTGTGCGTGAGTGTCCAAAATCCCAAGAGGAGAATGGAGGAGAAGGGACTGTGGCGTGGCCACCCCCGGGGGGGTTAATTTCTCATTTCTCTCTCTCGGTCTTTCTGACAAGCACACGCGCCCTCTAGCAAAAATATCTCAAAAATAAAAAAATAATGGATACATGGTCACTATTGCTTAATGATGGGGATACACTCTGAGAAATCCATCATTAGAGGATTTCTTAGCACTCGCTCAAACCTAGAAGGCATAGCCTGCTACCTACCTAAACTACATGGGAAGCTGATAACCTTCCCTTTAAAAGTGTCTCTCTGAGAGACTCAGAGAAAAAGAGCGAGGAGAGAGAGAAGCATCCCTAAGAGTGACTCCACGCCACGCTCCACCCCGGCTGCGTGTGCACTGGCGTGTGCAAGGAGACCTCAAGGGCAAACTCAGGACTGCCCCGTGAACCCGGCCCACAGAGCACAGCACACCTGCCGTGCTGCCCGCTGGGCCTGCCTCTAGGACGTCCCGGGCCGTCGTGGACTGAAGCACCAACATGCCGTGCACGACTCACCGCTCCGGATGTGCCGGGGCTCCCAGCTGGCGGAGTGTGAGGCCTCGCGAGTGCACGCAAGGACTTCACAGTCAGCACCACCCCTTACGGGACTGTGCAGGCCCACGGGGGTGGGAGCTTTACCTGTGCCCCGGAGGCAGGGTGAGTGCTCACAGCTTTCACGTCTGAGCTCAGCCTTAGTCTCCACTTGTGTCCGGACACAGTTTCCAGGATTGGACATCACAGGCTCAGTCCGCTGAGAATAACTCCCGGGACAAAACTTGCAGAAACTCTGTCTCTACAGAGATTCCCCCAGGTTCGTAGGCGGAGGTGTCTACACAGAGACGTTCATTAGGAAAAGCTGAAGAAGCCTAAGCGTCTACGAACGCGGAGTTTCAGTCCGGCGTAGACGGACGAGGAGAAGCGACCGCGCTCTTCGCGGGGCGGGAGGTGAGGTGCTGCCCGTCCGGTCGCTCCTCTCGGGCACGCTGTCGTGGCTGCTGCACGGGCCTGTCGCAGTGCGGCCGCGCTCACCCTCCCTCGCCAGCTGCCGAGGGGCGCTGACTGCATGCCGGCATCTCAGGCTGCCTGGGCCGGGGTTAAAGCCGCGACGTGCCTGGGTAGCACATTACAGTGTGGCACGGAGCTGGCCCTGTGTTGTCCGCCGCGGCCGCTGGCCCTGTCTTCCCGCGCCCCCGTGGGTCGGCCGTCACTGCGGCACACGTGTGGTGCGCGGGGACAGCGCCACGCCAAGGGCTCGGTGCTGAGTCTGCGACCCCACGGGGGTCTCAGAACCCACCCCGTGGGGACGGAGTAAGCGCGGCCGTGCAGAAGGTCCAGATGTAGTAAGGGGGAGAGGCAAGATGCTGCATACGTACGCGGGCACTTCATAAAGTCTGTGACAAAACGGAGTTCAAGTCCAAGTTAAGGCTGGTGAGAAGTAGAGGGAACCCTGCCCTGCGCTGCCTTCCCTAAGCGGACTTCGTGTGCGGCCTTGAAGACCCCTCGCACAGGCGGTCCTTTCGTGTCTTCAGCTGTTCCACTCTGCGTGGGGATGTCTCAGCGTGTGCGTGCCGCCTTAGACAAGCACGTGGCCACGGCAGGAGAGGGCACCGCAGGGGGCCCTTCCACTGCAGGAGGCAGAGCCGCCGCAGCGGAGCTCAAAGCTCTGCGGTTCCGAACGGCACGGAGCGGTGGAAGTCGCCCTCGGCAGTGGAACTGCTGGAAAGCGCAGAAACCCGACGCTCTCTGCTGACTGAAACCGGGTCCGAAGCGTGAGGACGGCTGTGGATGATCTGGATCTCCAACGACAAGCTCTCCCTTGGCGTGTCATGGCACGGACGACGCCACTCCTGTGCCGCCAACGCGCTGGAGAAGCCGCTCACTTCTCACGGCCACAAACACCCCTGACGCGCCCCCCTCTGATGGCTGCCGGGCTCTGGGCAACGGCCTGCGGGCCCTGGACGTGCCGAGAACGCGGCCTGGAATAACGTGAAAGTGAGCCAGGCCCACGGGCCCTCCGTGCGAAGTCCTGGGAGGCGGCGGGAGGTCTCAAGGCTTCGTTCCTTTTCTAAGAGCGTGCACTGGGGTTTGACGTCAGTGCTCGTCGCTGATGAGCTCGTACCCCGCCAGGGTGTGCACGGAGTAATGGGTAGCTTGTGTCTCTGCCCCAAACGCAGGCCCACGTCCCTGTTCCGTGCTCGTCGGCTTTGCACTAGCCTAGTGAGCTCACGCTCATGTGCCTCACCACCTTGCCTGTGCGAACCGCAACGGCTCAGATTTGCTTAGCTTTAGCATCTTAATACTGTCCACACTCATTCACGGATTGAATAAAATCCTTCAAAATTGCTCCTTCTACATTGGTAAAATAATTCTATTTTAAAAATAATTATTTAATTTTATTTACCACTATTATTTTTCAATTTGCTACAAGGCATACATGCTCACCAGACAGAGAGAGAAAGTGAGAAAGCAAGCTGCCCAGTCTGGGACTCGAACCGTGGTTGGCTATGTGAGTCTAGCACCGTACCCACCACACTACCTGCTGGCCCCAAGGATCCTATTTTTAACTTTCAAAAATTACACTTTGAAATTCAAAACACACTCTGAAAAAAATCAGGACAATACTCTTCATATAGTAAGAAAAAAAAGCTTCAATATAGATGCATTCTCAATCAGTATAGTTCTATCACTCTAGAAAATCAGAAAAACACACACAAAAGAGACTGCCGTGTTCTTCCCACTCCTGAGCCGGTAACAGAAGGTGCTGTCTCACGTGTTACCGACGCCAGAAGTGGCTGACACTCGGCCTCAGTGTGTCTGGAGTTCCATACTCGGGAGAGGAGGTGGGTTACCTTGCAGAAGTCGGCCTGCCCGGTAGAGGTGAAGGGCCAGCGCTGCCTCGAACTCGTCAGCCCTGATGAGGCTTGCGATTTCCGACGGGCTTTCAAAGTCGAAGGCATCTCTCAGGACGCACACGTGTCCTGCAGTTTCTAGGTGGCCCCTTCATCAAAACAAAACAGCCAAGAGAGGAAAGGCGGCGTGTCATTAATATGCCACAGGTTCTTGCTGCGATTAAGATTTTAATTCTTCTTTTTTTTAGATTTTAAATCAATTCTAAAAGAGGCGATTTGTCCTAAGACACAGGAAGCGCCCGCTGATACTGACAACAGTCGCTCACCCTGCCACTCCAACAGCTGGGACAGGGCTGGGCCCGGCCAGGAAAGGAAGGCCGGTCCACTGGCCCACAGCCCTCGGCCGCGAGGAAGGCCGGTCCACTGGCCCACAGCCCTCGGCCGCGAGGAAGGCCGGTCCACTGGCCCACAGCCCTCGGCCGCGAGGAAGGCCGGTCCACTGGCCCACAGCCCTCGGCCGCGAGGAAGGCCGGTCCACTGGCCCACAGCCCTCGGCCGCGAGGAAGGCCGGTCCACTGGCCCACAGCCCTCGGCCGCGAGGAAGGCCGGTCCACTGGCCCACAGCCCTCGGCCGCGAGGAAGGCCGGTCCACTGGCCCACAGCCCTCGGCCGCGAGGCGCACACGAGTTGCGCACTGCTGTGTCAGGGAGACCTGCAGACCCAGAGCCCCTCCTCCACCTCCTGCACCACTTCTCCTGCCCCTTAACTGGGAGCGGTACCCGCAGGCTTCTCCTAGCCTCTGTTACTCGGTTCTCAAGGGGCCCAGTGACATGCAGTGGGGACACGGCGCCCTACATGGACCCACATGGGTGGGGGCGGCTCCCGTCTGAGACCTGCACACGCAGGGCATGCACTTGCCCACGATCTGGGGCTGGCTGACCCGGGCTGCGTCACGGCATGGAGGCCCTGCTGGGGCTGCTGTTCCTCCCTCTCTCTTTTTCTCTCACTCATGGACTGGATGAATGAATGAGTGAATGAACTTAAAAAGAAAAAAGACTTCAGGGCCAGCAGGTGGCATGGTGAAGGCACTGGATCCCGCATGGCCAACTCCAGGTTCAAATACTAGGCCCAGAGGCCTGAAAAATACACTGTGCACATGTGCATGCCTGTGTGTCCACAATCCCAGAGAAGAAGGGACTGCAGTGTGGCCATCATTCCTGGGGGTTTCCCTCTTCTGTTTCTCTCTCCAGTGAGCACATGTGCCTTTGGTGGGGGGTGACACTAAAAACATAAAGAGAAGACTTCCAAGGTCACCCATTATCACTGCTTTAAAAAATACTTCATGGCCTTTCCATTCTATATGGAAAAAAAAAAAAAAATCATTCAAACACATCTGCTCTCTTTCTCACCGCCTTGCTGGTCCCTGGCAGCATAAATCTAAAACACAAGCCTGATCGGCCACCAAAGAGGGTGGGGCAGATCCCAAGTTACTGACCAAAGTTCAAATCCTGGCCCCAGGGACCTAAAAACACACCAGGAATGAGCACACACAGGTGCCAACAGAGCCGGTGATAAGGAAAAATGGAGGGAGGGGCTTGCGGAGTGGCCAGGCCCTGGACAGGAGGAGGGTGAAGGGGCGAGTGTCCCAGCTCCGTGTCTCACCTTGGCTTCCTCCTGGGCTTCCCACCCCCACAGCCCTGTGGGCGACCCCACTGACCTGAGTGCTGGCCCCACTGTCCCCTAACTCAGGACATGCGGCATTGCTCCGAGCCTCTAGCTGGGCGCTCCTCTCCCTCGGCCTACGCGGCAGACCTCCTGGAACCCCGCCACCGACCTCGCTGCCTGCTCCTTCCTGGCCACGTTCTCCCCGGGGCTCGCCCTCACCCTGGGCCCCAGTGTGAAGAAGCTCTTCCTCCTCCCTCAGGGACAAAGGTCCGGCCCAGGCCTCGCAGAGCTGCCTGGCTCCCCTGCCCCTTCGCGGTTCAACACAGTCTGTGGTGGGGTGGGATGTCCACACCGAGACTCTCCGGCCGTGCCCAAGCATCCAGCACTTCACAAGCGGGAGCGTCCCCCATCTTCAGTGGCCAGACCCCGGAAGGCCTCCCGGCTTCCTCTCTCCCCCCGCCACTCATCACAGGGTCCTTCCTGAAAGTCCTCAGATCTGGCCACTCTCTTCTGCCCTGAGAGAAAGCCGCCCTCTCTCACCCTCCAACCCCAGTAACCCTCAGGTGACAGTGGCAAGTGGGCTCCGCCTGGCTCCCGGCCACTCAGAGCACGTCAGCCACCCCCTGCTCAGTCCGGCAGGCTCCTTCCTGCCTGGGTCCCCCACACCTGTGGACGGTCTCCCTGGGTCCCTCTGCATCTTGCCAATCCTCAAGGCTCCCCCGCGAAAGCGATTTCCCAAATGCAAATATCGAGGCCAGCCCTGAAAGTCATCACAGCCCAAGAGCGAGACCGCCCACAGGCCCACGGTCAGCTGGCGAGGGGACAGGCAAGGTGCATGTCCGCAGGCTGGGGCCCCGCCAGCCTTGGAGCACACGGTGCTGCCGCCCTGCACCGAGTCCCCCCAGCGGACCCCACACACGGCTGCATTTGTGCGGAACGTCCGAGTGGGCAAGTCCGTGGGGACAGAAGTGACCGACGTGTGCTGGGGTGCGGGAAGGGCGGCGGGGGCGCCTGCCAAGGGGTGCTTCTCAAGGCAGCGTTGGCAGACCCCCTTACGCTAGGTCTGCTCCCTTGACTGGGTCCGCCCTGCACCCCTCCTCACGCTGACCATGCTGTAACTAGGTACTTGTGGGGGCCTGCTCAGGTCTGCCCTGGGCTGGAAGCAAGAGCCTCCTGCAAAGGACCAGGCTTCCTGGGCGCTGCCAGGCAAGCACTGCGCCCCGTGGCTGCTTCTTCCTGAGACCCGGGAACGAAAACCTGCACTGACTCAACACCTG
Source organism: Tupaia tana (assembly GCA_026018925.1). Taxonomy (NCBI): domain Eukaryota; kingdom Metazoa; phylum Chordata; class Mammalia; order Scandentia; family Tupaiidae; genus Tupaia; species Tupaia tana. The sequence goes on along the minus strand of JAKSZU010000026.1, from coordinate 22,889,162 downwards.
CACTGCAGGGGGACGATAAAACAGCCTCTTCCCCCTTGACTAAAAGTACAACCACATTTTCCCTCGACTCCTATAATGACAAAACGGTTGCAAACTTCCCTCCAGCTCTGTTGTGAATCTGGGCCACCAGGCGACTTCAGAGCGACTGCGGCAGGAAGGAGCGGGCATTGAAGGGAAGTGCTGCGTCCCTGCAGAGGACTGTGCCTTTGTCCTGTCCCCTCTCCCACCTGTGCGGAAGGCCGGCTCCGGTCTGCTCCCCCAGCTCTGCATGCCCCGGTTACAGGAGAGCAGTCACCACCCGCCCGCAGAGCCCGGCCGTCTCCGGGACAGTGCGCGCTGCCATCGCGACGCCACCTCCGGGAGTGGACTGGCCTGCTCCTCCTCCCGTGGACTGGCCTGCTCCTCCTCCCGGAGTGTGGTGCTCTGGGCGGAGGAATCCCAGACCCTTAGCTTGTCCTTATTTTCATAACACTCCCCGAGGAGCTCTGGGGGCGATGCGCCAGGTCTGCAGCCCCGTCAAACAGCAGACGTCTGCAGCGTGCTTAGGGCAGGCTCAGAGACTTCCCCAGAAACGAGCCGACGGTGATACCTTTGGGGTGAAGCCAAGCAGGGGCCCGCGGAAAGGCCTGGCCCTCTGTTTCCCCTGCTGATGGAAAAACTGGAATCCTCCAATTAAGAATGAACAGGAGCGACCTGAAGGCGCAGTCCTGCCTAAGGTGCTGGAATGCGAGGCCCACTGAAACTGGAATGCCCAAGAGAGGCTTGAGGCTGAGGCCTGGGTTCTGCCCGGCCACCCCCAGGGGACTGCGGGCAAGTACTGTAGCCCCAGCTCGGAGTGAGCAAGAGCACCGAGGACGGGTCTACAGCGCGGTCTGTCACCCTTTCTCCTTCCGTGCGCTCGAAACTCTCGAGGTGGGGCCAGCAGGGGACGTGAAGGTTAAGGCGCTGGACTCCCACGGGGTCGGCGGTGGTGTGAGCACTGCGGTTTGAGTCCCCAGCCTGGCACTTTGCTTTCTCTCTCTCTCTCTGTCTCTCTCTCTGGTGAATGCACATGCCCTATAGCAAACTTGAAAAATAATAATAAATAAAATTAAATAAATATTTTTTAGAAAAAAACAACTCTTGATGTAAAGCTGTCTGTGGTACTTTGATATACTTTCACAAAGTACTTATAATTTCCTTTCTTCTCTGACTTTCTTTTGTTATAAACATTGGTTTCAGGGACCAGCAAGTGGCGTGGTGGTTGAGGTGCTGGACTCCCACAGAGTTGACACCGTTCGAGTCCCAGACCCGGTGGCTTGAAACTCACTCTGGGTACATGTACCTGTGTGCCCAAAATCCCGAGAGGAGAAAGGAGGAGAAGGGATTGCAGCATGGCCATCCCCCTCGGGTGATTCCTCACTTTCTGTCTTTCTGTCTCTCCAGCAAGCACCACGCCCTATGGCAAGAATCTCTCAAGAAAATAAAAGAAATTAGTTTTGAAGCTGTAGGGATTACGCTATTTTTAAATTTAAATTTTTTAATTACCAGAGGGAACGTGAGCTTGCCAGAGAGGGAGGGAGGGAGAAAGCACCCTCGGTGAGGAATGGTCACCCTACAATCTCTTCTCCACTTCTCCAGCCTGTCAGGACCCGGAAGACGTACATGCGTGTACACACACACATACACACACGCACACGCACACACGTTTTTCAAGCCACTGGGACTGGAATTGAAACCACGGTGGGCCATAAGGGATGCTGCCCTGTAGCTCTAGGTCACAGGTCGGCCCAGGGCCATCTGCTGATGAGGGCCTGAGCCCTGCTCTACATTCTCTTATCTTCCCCTTAAAGGCGCAGGACTGGAATTCCGCAGAGGCCGGCTGAAGCTGCCCCCTCCCTGTTCCCCCGGGGCAGTAGAGCTCTAGTCCCCCCCCCACCAGCCCGGTGTCACAGTGGGTAGACTTGGTGGTTGGTGGTCAGGCTGGCGGGCCAGACAGCCTGCCGCGCAGAAGCAGTCCCCACAGGGTGTGAAGTGAGGCGCGGGGCTGTGCTCCCCACGGTTACTCCTGGCCGCCTTGTCAGGGCTTGGCTGACCAGATGACAGCGGGTTTCGAAACCCCAGCCCCGTTTCAGCCTAGCAGGAGGCAGCACCCATTAACCGCGCTCCACCACCCGCTGTGTGCGTTTACACCCACTCCTAGTGCAACTCCTGCACGGGGAGGGAGACTGCTCCAGGCTGCGGGCCCTATTCTGTCACTTACTGGAACTGCCTTTAATTTTGGACGTCACTGTGAGGAGCTGCCCCAGACCAATGTGCCTGGTTCAAGGAGGATCTCGGGGTTCTTCTGGTTCGAGGGCTCAGAGCTGGGTGGGACCCAAAGATACCCCCCCCCCCCATCCAATGCTCTGCAGTGGGAACTCTGTCAGTCGGTCCAGCCCCGCAGTCACAGGCCAGTGCGTCTGGCTCCGGGCGGCTGCCGTGCCCTGTGGGCCTCAGAGCACCTCACCTGGAACTCCACAGCTACCCCAGACCACCCCGCCGGCCGGTCCCGCCAGCCTGCTAGTTGGGCGGCTGATGGGGCCCCGTGAAGTCGGGAGGACAGACGAGTCAGCCTGGGGAGCCTCTGCACACGTGGCTTCCCGACATCTTACTCATCTTCCCAGTAGGCCATGCACGTTCGACACCGCTAATTATTTCTGAAGTGTTTTATGCTAATGAGCAAGCCCTCTGGTGTGAGTTTCTAATATTATAGCACTTAGGAGACGGGGCTGGGAACTGGTCTCTGATCAGAATATTGAAGACGCTCACAGCCAGCCCACAGTGATAACTGAGGGGCCCGTACTGCCGTTCACACCGCTGCTTACACCTGCTGGGGGGCCCGGACAGGAGGGCACTGACTCGGGGTGGCCCTTCAGGGTATCCCCACCACATGTTCTACCACTGCTTACACCTGCTGGGGGGCCCGGGCAGGAGGACACTGACTCGGGGTGGCCCTTCAGGGTCTCCCCACCACATGTTCTACCACTGCTTACACCTGCTGGGGGGCCCGGGCAGGAGGACACTGACTCGGGGTGGCCCTTCAGGGTCTCCCCACCACATGTTCTACCACTGCTTACACCTGCTGGGGGGCCCGGGCAGGAGGACACTGACTCGGGGTGGCCCTTCAGGGTCTCCCCACCACATGTTCTACCACTGCTTACACCTGCTGGGGGGCCCGGACAGGAGGACACTTGACTCGGGGTGGTCCTTTAGGTTCCCCCTGACCAATGTTCTTCTAGTCTATCGCCTACATCATCTAAAAAAAGGAGAAAAATCGAGGTTAGCAGATGCGCAGGCTTACCGCGAAGCCTGCCGTGCACCGGAGGCCCCGTCTTCCCTAACCTCTCCTCCACACCGAAGGGAGCCACGGGTCTCCTTGCCCTCACTCCCCACGTTCGACCTCCAAGCCCTGCTTACTTACGGAATTTCTTTATTTTTGCTAAAGAGTGTGTACGCTCACTAGAGACAGGGAGAGGATGGGGGGAAACACAGCACCCCCGAGGGGGCATGGCCACACTGCAACCCCTTTTCCTCCATCTCTCCATCCTTTGGGGGCCTGGGGTATACACGCATACATGCCCGACGTGTCTGTCAAGCCGCCAGGGCTGGGACTCTAACCGCAGGCCAGTCTGGGATAGGGCTGGCTGCCCCCCAGGCATAGAGCTGGCCCCATGCTGCTCAGGAAATATGCTGACCCAAGGCTGCCGTCTCCGCACGACTACCCTCACCCCATCCAGACCGGGACCAGTGTGGACGACGCCGGCACATGGTTCCCGTTCTCGGAGCTGCACGGCGAGGTCCGGCCCACCCCTCCAGCCACATCTCCTGCCTTCCAGCGTGAGAGCCCTGACCACGTGGGAGCTCGGCCAGGCAGGCGTCCAGCGTCCCCATGACGTGAACACGGGCCTCGAAGCCTGCAGTAACCCGGTCTGCGCCTGCACGGCCTGAGCAGGGGCTGGGTCCGGAGGCACCAGCAGAGCCCCGCTGGCCTCCCGCCCGGGCCCACCCCCACTCCCACGCTCCCAGGGCAGCACGACTCCCCACGCGGTGTGCTCGCCACAATTCAGCATCAGTCGTCACACAGGGAAGCTGATTTGTCATGACACACTTGAGGACACAAGAATGGAGCCATGTCTCCTGTTCTTTAAGTCCAGTCTTACGTAACTGACACCGGTTCTGCTAGGCTGCCGGGAACTCGTCCCACCCGTCTGGGGGCTCCCTCCCCCAGTCCAGGCAGGCAGGGCCACTGAGGTCTTCTGCAGAGGGTATCTGGAGAGAGCCCGTTGTCCTCACTGCTTGCTGCCCATTGGCTCAGAGGGATCTCCGTCGCCATGGGAACCTCCCAGCTCTCCTTCCTGGAGGAGCAGCAGGCCTCAGGTTTCATGGGACTTGTGCTTCCTCCTTTTTCCGCCCCAGTGGCCCTCCCTGCAGCGAGGGGCCACAAAAGCTGGCTCAGAAGGGGCGCAGAAGCACGGATGGTCACCTTTAGTCTGCTCCCGCACAGCCAGAGAAACAACGGGCACAGGAACTAAGCGGCCCTGCGGCGGCTGGGCCAGCCCTCCCTGGGGCACTGCCATCGGCTGTAGCCCTGCAGTCTCCCGAGGACAAGTGCCCCTGCCCCCGACACGATGTGCAGGGAAGGAGTACGTCTCAGGGCAGCAGCTCCCAGCCACGTGGCCAGTGCACCTCTGACCGGAGTCCTCCGGGCCGCGAGTGAGCACGGACTCCCAGCCACGTGGCCAGTGCACCTCTGACCGGAGTGACCCGGCCGCGAGTGAGCACGGACTCCCAGCCACGTGGCCAGTGCACCTCTGACCGGAGTGACCCGGCCGCGAGTGAGCACGGACTCTTGGAAGATGTGGGTTGACAGTTTGAGACTAGAGCTGGGTGAGAGATGGCAGGTCCTTCTTAATTTTATTATTATTTTTTTGAGAGATTTTTGCTATAGGGCACATGTGCTTGCCAAAGAAGCAGGGAGACAGAAAGCAAGAAATCTCCCCATAAGGGGGATGGCCATGCTGCAATCCCTTCTCCTCCATTCTCTGCTCAGGATCTTGGGCACGCACGCACATGTGCCTGGCATGAGTTTTAAGCTGCTGGGTCTGGGACGTGAACCGTGGTCAACTATGTGGGAGTAGTCCAGTAATCTAACCATTATGCCATCTGCTGGTCTCTGCAGGTCCTTATTTCTTGTTTCTTGAGCACGAACTCTCCTCCCACCATGTGGGCAAAACTCAGCCAGACCTGGCCTCTCTGCCCTCAGACCAGGACCCCTCGCACCCAGCTGGGCTGTCCTCCTGTTTCTCGGGCATTCCCTGCGCTGGCCTGGGACCTGGGCCCCTGCACTCATGCGTCCTGGGGTTGACCCTCCCCATCTCACAGAGCCCACCAGGGCCCCCCCATCACTTCAGGAGAGCCCCCAGCACTAGCTGCAGCCACCCGGTCCCCTCCCCCGTCTCTCTGCCCTGGAGGGAGGGTGGGGCAAGACCACAAGGCCTTCTTCACCCCCAGGGAAAGGAATGTCATTGAACTGACTCTGAGAGGAGTTCAGACAGGCCTTGGGTGGGAAACCTCCCTGCACTCTCTCCAGCAGGCTGCAGAGCCCGGTTTATTCTCTGTGGTCACTCAGTCATTTTCACCTACAATCTTTCATGCTAAATGGCAGGTGGAGAGACAGAGAGAGCGACCATGAAGGCACTTCTCAATGACATGCGGCCACCCTGCCCTCCCTGCTCCATGGCTCGGTCCTGCACATGCACGCCCCCCCCCCCCCCCCACACACACACGGTTTTTCAAGCCACAGGCCGGAATTCGAACCGTGTGGGTGGCCCCTTGGCCAGTAGGCTTGGGCTAGCCAGTTCACCTAGGATCTTCAGGAGCACTTTCTAACTTTTTTTCTTTTTTTTAGCTGAGAGGAACAATACGAAGTTGGTAGAATTGCACTGTAGGGTGACTGTTGTTATCAGTAATAAATCAGATGTTCTAAAACAGCGACAAGAAAGGGTTTTGAATGTTCTCACCAGAAAGCAGTACTAAGAGTTTGAAGGGGGGCCAGGCCCACCCGTCTGAGCATGCGTTGTACGCAGGTACCGGAACATCACAGGTACCACTGGCAGGCGACAAGGATGCGTCAATTAGCAGGAAGAAAAAGAAAGAAAAAAGAGTGGGTGTGGCCCCAATTGCACTTTTTAATGATGAGGAAATAACCCACAAAGTGGAAGTAAATTGGGAAATTTCATGAAGCAAGTCAGTTAGTTTAAAAAAACTATAACGTTAAAAAAAGAAAAATGACAAAGCCCCTGCCTACCCTCGCATCCCCTGACGGCGAGCCGTGAGCCATGGGTAAGGACGGCCCGCCCTGTCCTGGGCTGACATTCCGGTGGCTGAAGACAAAGCAGGTGCACCGATAAAGCCAGGGGCCTCAGCACAGGAAGGCGCTAAGATAACCCGCCAGGAGACAGGGCAGCAGCGGGCGGGGCGGGGTGCGGGAGGCCGCAGGAACGCCTGGAAAGGCCGGCGTGCACCTGGCCCGGGCCTGGAACCCTGTCCCTGCGAGCCCCCCAGGTCCCTCCTTGCCCTCGCGGTCCCGCCATCTCCCGTGGGCAGGAAGGCCTCGCTCCCGAGCATCCCGCCGAGCGCGCACTCGCGGCCGCCCGCGCCCGTGCACCTGGGCGCCCGGGAGCGCGAGGAGGAGGACGGCGGCCACGCGGGGACGTGCGGGAGAGCGCGCCCGGTGCAGAGCCGCCGCCCCGACCCCGCGGCCTCACCTGCGCCAGGTGGCCCCCGCCCGCGTCTGGGCTGCGGCTGCCCCGCGCGCCCCGGCCCGTCCGTTTGCGCGCGCGGCCCGGGAGCGGCTGGGGGCCCGGCCGAGCGCCCCCGCCCCGCCGGCCGCAGAGATGCTCGGGCCCAGCGCGGCCAGCACCTACCGGATGCGCTCCGCGGTGACGGCGTTGCCCGTGTGCGGCCGCAGCACCGCCAGGAACAGCAGCCGCATGCCGCCGCCGCCGCCCGGGCAGTGACCGGCCGCCGACCAGGCCCGGGGGCGGCGCAGAGCGGACCCGGGGGCGGCGAGCTCGGTCGGTCCCGCCCGCCGCTCCCGAGGCCGCGCCCGCGCTCGCGGTTTCCGGCGCCGGGTGGGGCGGGGGCCGCGGCGAGTGGGGAGGGGGCGCGAGGAGAATGGGAAGTGGGGAGAGGGGGGCGCACGGAGAATGAGGGGTGCGCTCCGGGCCCATCACCGCGGTGCCCTGGCTCTGCGCCCCTGGGCTCCCACCGCACCCTGCAGAGACCTGGGTGCCTCCCGCAGGGCGCTGAGGGGCCCTGAGCCTCACTTTCCAACAGTCTAGGATGGCACCTCCATCCCGGGAGGCCCTTGGGTCCCTTTTAGTCCCTCTCCAGGGGACAGGGCAAGGTCAGTTTCACACTGACCCAGTCCCAGGCAGCCTGACCTACCGGAGCCGGCCAGGCCCACCTGAGGACCCACGGTGAGGCCGGCACCTGCCCAGCAGCGGCGGTGGGTGAAGCGGCCACACCCACACTCCCACGTGGGAGAAACGCAGGGAAGGGAAGGAGGCCCAGGGCCAAATGCCCTGTGAGCTTAAATACTGCACCTGCCGCTGGGCTAGTGTTAGAGGTCCCTGCAGTTCAGAGTCCGCACACTGAAGTGGGTGCCCAGTACTGGAATTAACCCACCCCCACTACACCCTCACAGCCTCAGAGGAAAAGTTGAACCGAGGCAGGGGAGCCGCTGCGACCACCCACGGAGTCGTCACTGGTGGGTACAGGACCTCTGGCCTCCTCTGACATGAAACGCAGGCCGCAGGGGACTGATGGGGCTTCTGGCAGACAGATCCACTGTCCTGCCCACCAGTCACCGGCGGCGGGGCACAGAGGAGAGTTTACGTTTGTGTGTAGAGCTGTCAGAGTAGGCTCCTCTCACGATCCCCCAAGTACTCAAGCACTTCCTATTCATTTTTCAGCTTCCCAAAGACCAGTCAGGTAGCCCCATCACGGCTTTAAACCCAAAGTCTGGACTCGGGGTTCTACTGGGTAACTGACCCTGCAGTCCCCCCTCCATCTGCAGGGGTCCCTTCTGAGGCCCGTCCCTGAGCCTGAAGCTCTGACTCACCTGGGCCCTACGCACACCATGTTCTCCTACACACACTGCTGACAATGAAGTTCCATGTACAAATTAGCGCAGTGGGAGATCCGTGACCATAACTACTCAAAATTAGAACGGAAACAGCAAGCTGATATCACTACCCCTGCGCACTGGGTGGGCATTCTTCAGTGAAGTGGAGGGGAATTGAACACAAGCCCTGCAAGACCGCAGAGGGTTGAGCTGAAAACCCGGGTGACTGCAAGGTGACCACCAGGTGGACAGTGCGGACGGCGCAGATCCACAGCACAGAGGGTGGCGCACGACCGGCTGGGGCGGGGCGCGCTCCTCAGCACGGTGTTCGGGATTGCTTGTGCAATGTCTCACTTCACATTCCGGACCCTGGCTGACGACAGGCCACCGCACCCTCAGAGAAGAGGGCCTACTGTAGTTTGGAAGAGGATTTCGGGGTGAACCGAGCATAGCTGGCACGACCGTTCTGTGAAGCAATTTTAGGGAAGAGGAGGTAAAGCGCAGTTCGCCAGGACGACTAGGATGATTTTCTGATCTCAGTATCTTTCATTACTACCAAGAAAACTTCTCTGAATAATTGGGGCCAGCAGGTGGCAAAGTGCTTGAGATGCTGGATCCCACATGGCCAACTCTGTGGTTCGAGTTCCAGACCTGGTGGCCTGAGAAACGTGTGCGTGTGCATGCCCCAGATCCCTAGAGAAGAATGGAGGAAAAGGTTGTACAATACCATCTTCCCTAGCGGTGACTTCTCACTCTCTGTCTCTCTCCAATGAGTACATGTCCTATGGCAAAAAAAAAATCTAAGGAAAAAAAAAAGCTGTAGATAGTGCCTGTCAGAGAAACAGAGGGCTGGCACGTGCCCTCCCTCACTTCGTGGAATATCGAGAGTTCAGTGTGAACAGGCACATTTAATGATGTTGGAAAGGTAACATCAATGAGGTCTAGAACTGCTGGTAGCAGAGTGGGCGAGCTGACAGCGCCTACGGGCTAAACGTCACACTTAGAAGTGGCTCAGGCCACATGGTGGCTTTCTTTTTTCATCGAACCACCATTCCTAAATTGAGAACTTCCACATACAGCTTCATATAGAAGATGGAATTTCTGTTAGAAAACGAGAGGTCTGCCAACATCAAGCCACCTTTCCCACAGCTAAGCAGCAGCTGCCCTCTTTCCATTTCGATGGGACCCGACCTCTTCATTCCTTTGCAGAGGCCGAAGGCTCCCTTCACTTGCTGTATAAATGACTTCAATCTGTAGACTGTTTTTAGGAGAAACTGAAGTTTCTCTTTCATAAAGCGAGTTCAGAAGTGGAGGCCCAAGCTTAGAGCGGCTCCCCGGTGACCAGGAATCCAGGCGTCTCCCTTTCTAGTCCAGCATCCTGTGGCTTGACATCTAGTCTCAAGGTGGCCTGGAGGTACAGCCTGCCAAGGCCAGGCCCGTGGCATCTGCATTCCAGGCAGCAGGAAGGGCAAGGAGTGCACCCAGAGCGGTGCCTTTCATCACGGTGTCGTCCCGGACTCAAGTCCTGTGCCTTTACTTTACTGGCCACTTGACCAAAGAGGCTGAGCAAACTGCCACCTTGAGTAACATTATGCGTACTTAAAGGGAACACAGAGCAGGTTAAAATAAGTCATCTCGGGGCCAGGTGGCAGGCATGTGGTTGGGGCGCTGGACTCCCACGTGGCTAGCCACAGTTTGAGTCCTGAACCTGGCAGTTTGCTCTATCGTGTTTTCTCTCTTGCTCGCTCTCATTCTCTCTGATGAGCACACATGCCCTATAGCAAATTTTTAAAATAATAATAAAAGGCCAGCAGGTGGTGTGGTGGTTAAGGTGCTGGACACTCTGACATGGCCAACCATGGTTTGAGTCCTATACCTGGTGGCTGGTTTTCTCACTTTCCTCCTCTCTCTGTGTCCATCTTTCTCTGGTCAAATTAAAATAAATGAATGAATAAACAGAATTAAATAAATTATTTAAAAAATAGTGAAACAATGAAATAATGTTTAAAATGTTACTTATTTTTAAAAAGTCATCTCCGCCACAGTAATCTAGATTAATAAAGGAGGGAAATCATAGGGTCCTGTGGATCGATAGAATTCAATACTCATTCCTGATGATGAAGAGAAAGTGCCGGGGACCAGCCTCGGCGGGGGTGGGTTATCTCTACGGAGGCGGCGCAGGTAAACAGAAGACACAGGCCTCGATGCCTTTTTACGCACGTCCTATGCCGGACACTCCCCAAAGATCGCTCTCTGAGGAGTGACAACTGCTAGGAATCATCGTGCCTTTTTATTGAAAATGTGTTACATGCAAGTAAATGGGAGAGGGGCTGCGTGCTTTCAATTATCAGCTCATAAAGGTTTTAACAAAAGAGAACATAGATTCTATTCAGGGTTGGATTAAGGGTGGGTGTCGGGCATTTCCGCAATTGTAGGTTGGTCTCCATAGAATGCAGTTTCAGGAAGTTGGTTCCGGTAAGCAGCAGCACAGCAGCCATCTTGTGATTACTGGGAATGGCTCTGAGAAAAGAAAATCTCAAGAATAGATATTAGTTCCTATGGATCTTAATAAAGAATGATACTTACATAGTTTTATAGGGATCTAAAACTTGATTTGAGGAGTCCTAAAATATTTATTTATTTCGCTTGGTGAAGGCAGGGGGGTGGTCCTGGGCCAGTTTTGGCCTAATCCTATTTTACATAAAGAAAGGATTAAGTTTACCTTAACTGTATTTTGAAGGGCCTTCCAAAGACCATTTCCGCCTAGATAGAACTTCAGCCCACCCTCTACTGTGACCATGGAGATAAAGCCTTGTAATTAATAGTAGGTGATTATAGCAAAGGGGAGCGGTCCGGGGAGTTCCTGGAAAATTTTATCATATACTCAGGATGTATAAGAGAGCTATGCGATTCTTTTATAGTAGTAAATTGGGGAGTCAGAGGGGGGTCGCTTCCCAGCAAGGCTACTAATTTTCTAGAGCAAATAGCAAGCAGCCTTGCTGACATGCTAATTGACCCAAGCTTTTTTCCAAGGTCAGGGGGTGCACAACAGTGGCTTTGCCAGCATATTAATCTTGACCTGAAAGAGCTCAAAGGTCTGGGGGGCTCAGACAAATCCTGGGGCCTCGCTGGGTCAGACTCCTCCAAGAAAGGAACGAGGGAGAGGCAGGAAAGGAGGAAGGAGGGGTCTAAAATGTCAGCAATAGAAGGATCTAGAAAGGGCTGCAACAACTCTGGTTTTAATTGTTTCTGGTATTAAATCCCTGACTCTGTGCTCCCTCCTGTCTAGTCCCTCCACAACTTACAGGGGGGTTGAACAAGATGCAGAACTGTGCTCCAGAGGGCCTTGGAATTTGGGGTGCAGACGGAAATTTACTGTCAGGTGGATTAAGGAATGCTGTCGGTATTTCATAGCAAATCCAAGTAGGCACCTTGAATGTGCAGGACAGCCCTCCCCAAATGTCTGTATTAGGGTTCTCCAGAGAGACAGGGCTGGCAGGAGTTGCCTGCATGCATAGATGGAGGTTTATTATGAGGAATTAGCTAGGGTGACTACGGAGGCTGAGAAGTGCCACAATCCGCTCTCCTGCAGACCCAGGAAGTCAGTTCAGACGGAGTCTGAAGGCCGGAGAGCCAGAGGAACAGACGGTGCAAATCCCAGCGCGGAGGGAGATGAGCTGTCTCACCCACCCAGCAGGGCAGGAGAAAAGGGGACACATTCCTGCCCCTTCCACCATTTGTACTCCTGAGGTCTTCAATGGGTTGGCTGAGGCCAAGCTACACTGGGAAGGGACGATCTTGTCTACTGAGCCCACGCCTCCTAATGCTAATTGCATTTAGAAACACCCTTGCAGACACACCCACAAGAAATATTTAATCTGGGCACCCTGCGGCCCAGTCAAGTCGTCATATCAAATTAGCCATACAATACTCCTTCCTCTCATGGTTGAGAGACTGAACGTGGCAAATACTTTGTTTCCCCAAACGAGGGAACTTTAGCACAGCTGGCCCTGGCCTTCCGTCCTCTGTCCCAACTCTTTCTGGAGCACAAGGCTTCCTGTGGCTGCCGTAACAAATGACCACAGTTTCTTCTCTCTCCCATTTCTGGAAACCAGAGTCAAATCCAGGAGTGGACGAGGCTGCCCTCCCCTGGACTCGGGGAGAATCTGTTACTTGCTTCTGGTGGGGGTCGGTGCTCCTCAGCGTGTGGTCATCGCTCCCTCTTCCCCCCATGGTCACAGGGCCTCCTCCTCTGTCAGATCCCCTGCGAGTTTCTTAGTCACTTACTGGATTTAGGGCACACTGGGTCATTTAGGATGATTTTCTGATCTCAGTATCTTTAATTCCTACCAAAAAACTCTTTTCCAGATAATTTCTCCACCTGGTTTGAATGTTTTTGTCCTCTCCAAAATTCATGTTAAAGCCCAATCCCCAAGAGAACAGTCCTCAGGCGGGGTCTTTAAGAGGTGAGTAGGTCAGAAGGCCTCTCAATCTACCTAATCTCGTGGGTAGAATTAGTGCCTTTCTGAGTGTGTTCACCCTCCCTCAGGCCAGGGCTCTTTGTCCCGATCTCCTCTGCTGATCCCATTCTGCTTTATAATCATGAGGCGGGCAGCCCTTCCCCAGCCTGCATAATCCCTTCCCTGAAAGCTGGCCCCGGGTGCCTGTGACCTCTGCTTGCCTGGAAGGTCCCCATTAAGTGTTGAATTAAATCATCTAGTGTGCACCGTTGTGAGGTTGTATTCCTGGGAGAATGCATTCCTGATTTTTTTTAGTGGCAGTCAGTGTTACAAGAGGACCTGCTAGGGTGAAATTCAGTGATATTCTGTGTTTCTTAGATACACCTGTTCCATAAGGTAAGAGATTCTGACATATCTTCTGGGGCTCATTACTTTACCCATTCATGGCTTCAGCGTACCCATCTGTAAAATGAGAAAAACGATAAGCAGTCTCGTAGTTAATTCACTCATTTTGATGAAGTCCCAAGTAGGTGATACGAAAGGGTGCAAAGGCAAACGTGTTGTTCAGGAGTAATGTATAAACAAGTGCTGGGGAAGTGGGACAGGAAACCAGACATCTATTTTTCCAGATGCTTCTAACATAAGGTCATAAAATACATGTAAAGCAGTCTGTATTTCTATTTTCTTTGACCATAGTGTTTGCTCAGACTACTTCTCTAGTTCCTAGCCCCAGGGAAAATGAAGCTGTAGTATCCATGCTTTATAGAAATGGTATTATCTTCAAGAGAACACTGTGGGCATAGCGACTTTAGAAACTTGATAAAAATCAACACTTGACATCTTTGTTTCCTAGCCTTTATGACATTAACAAATAAGGCCCTCTGCTTACTTGTTTCTACCAGTTTGTTCAGTCTTTGTACCATTTCTCCCTGTGCTACTGGAAACTAGGAATGCTGGTATGTGTGTGTGTGTGTGTTTGTGTGTGAACGTTCATGTGTGAAAGAGGTGGGGAGTAAGACGAGACAGAGAAAGAGCCAGAAAAGAACGTGTCCATAAAATAAGATGTAGACCAGCTGACGGCGTGTAGTTAGAGCAGCTAGATCCTCATGGCCAGCCATGCAGTTTGAGTTCCAGACCTGGTGACTTGAAAAACACACTAGACACATGTGCATGCATGCCCAAAATCCCGAGAGGAGAAATGGAGAAGGGATTGTGGTATGGCCACCGCACACGAGGGATGCCCTCTAGCAAATAAAAAAAGATGTGGGACCAGCAGTTAGTGTAATGGCTATGTCGCTGGACTCCCACGTAGTTGACCGCGGTTCGCGTCCCGGACCTGGTGGCTTAAAACTCACGCCAGGCGCGTGTGCGTGCGTGCCCAAGATCCCGAGAGGAGAGTGGAGGAGAAGGGATTGCGGCATGGCCATCCCCCCTGGGGGGCGATTTCTCGCTTTCTGTCTCTCTGTTTCTCTCTGTCTGGTGAGCGCACGCACCCTATAGCCAAAAAAAAACTCTCAAAAAAAAAAAAAAAAAAAAAAAAAAAAAGATGCATGTGAAATCATGGTCTGTGTGCCCTAGCTGTATTTCCTCTCCCTGATTGTCATCAACATCACTTGTCAACAAATGCAAAAAACAAAACAAAACAAAACAAAACAAAACGAAACCCTGCTGGTCCAAAGTCACCAGCTCCCGCTGGACTGAATGTGATGAAGCCGACCAGAAATAACTGGTCAGCTTCCTGCTCGAAGCAAGGAAGCAGGACTTGATTCCCACTGTTGTTTTGGTAACTGGGCAGGTCTGACCCTTAACTGCAATGACTGCTTTTTCATACACCTAAGTTTTCACGTAGTCATATCAATTCATTTTTTCTCGAGTGGCTTTGGTCTTCAGTGTTTCGGTTTCTTCCTTTCAGTATTTAATCCATCTGAAATTTATGTTGGTACAAAATGTGAAGTTTATTTTCCCCACATTTAATTGCTTTTTCCAACAGAACATATTAGGATTCATTCTTTTCCCCAGGGATTGGCAATCTCATTGTGTCATACACTGAGTTAGTTACTTTATATACTGTTAGGTTTGATTTGGGAGCAGTGGCGAAGTCAGAGGAGGCAAGGACGAAAATACCAGAGTCAGGCTTTGGGGTTTAATAAAACCAACATAATCTATGCTGCGCTCTCGGGTGAGGTCCCTGGGTCTTGGCCTGCTCAGAGACCGAGGGAGTGACACCCAGGGTGGGTGCTGCTTGTTCTTAAAGGGTCGCTGTCCAATAGGTGGTCACGGGTCCTTGTCTGGCCAATGAAGGTCGCTGTTTCTGTTCAACTTTGGCGGGCGCACCAAATGCTGAAGGGCAGGAAAGTCCGTTGGCGATGGCAGGCCAGGTGTGGACAGCAGGAAAGTTCCTGCTGGCGGGAGTGTTTCCGCCATGTTTCTTTCCCCTTCCCCCAGACCTTACACAAACATGCTTTGGTTCTTGTCTTTTGTGTTTATTTTCATCGACCTTTCTTGTAAGGCCTGACCTAAAAACCAGCACTTAGAATATCCAATACTATCTCTTACGATTACCATGTAAATTAAGATTACTTACAGGGAATTACAGGGGTAGTTAGAATGGTGTGGTTAGGCGTGGTCGCAATTTGTTAACATCTTGTAGGGATGGAAGCAGAAATTCGTTTCCTTTCCCTTTTTCACTCCTCTCCCCATCTTCCCCTTCTGTTGATCAATGCTGACTTGCAGATGTCTCATGGGTTTTTTAAACAGGAGGAAAGTACCCAGGAAATAGAGACTACTGCTCACAAGCACTGAATACAAGAACACAAAAAAAAAGTCTAATTAAAACCCAGTTTCCTGGCCATGTGTTCACGTTCTCTGTAAAAATAACCCCGAGTCATTACGAGAGCTAGTTCACTCACACCAAAAGCAGGTCAGTGTGGTTTTGGATTCAGTTCAAGACTATCAGACCTGATCCCTCCCATTGGTGGGTTCTGTTTCCCCGCCTTTCACTTCTTAGATTTCCTGCTTCTACCTAGACCATGTACAGCAGAGAGAATTATAACAAGTCCTGAAACTGTTTCTGCCCATTCTCCATACCTAAGGAGTCAAAGATCTAAGACATGGCCTGTGGCTATGACAGCCAGTGACTCACACGTGATGGGCAGAGAGGGGCAGGGCCCAGCGGCCCCTACTGAGGGACACACAGATCCAGAAACAGCTGCTGAGCTGTCCTGTTCCTGTTCGGGGTATGTGTTCGACAGTTCCTTGTTGGATGAATGAGCCAGCAACATATGGGTGGCACAGAGAGGCTGCGATGGCAGCGTGTAAATCAGTTTTGAGGAAGCTGAAACTGTAAGGAGATGCAACAGCCTGGGAGCAAGAGGTTCGCAACCCGACGGAGATGTGAGACAGGAGGCAGAACTGCTACGAAGTCAGAGAAGTTAGGCAGCCCTGAGATGTCCTCCCTGACAGCTTCCCAATTCATGGCTCCCCATGGCATCTTGGAGCTCTGCACGGGGACAGGGCGCTTCCGAAGGAAGGCCGGTGTGTCCGAGCACACAGTGCACTTGCAATTCCACCTCACTGCACGGCTTCCCTGCAGCGAGGCCCTCTCTTCCGAGGGCCTTGAGGTAGAGCTCACTTAGCAGAATAGACTGTTGACAGGGCCACCTGTCCCAAAGCTCTGAGTCCCTGCTGTGCCAGTCAGGGCATTTACTTATGTCATTATTAGTTGCAAAGGAGAGACTCATGAAATTGCTCACAATAGTGGACACTCAACAAGGTAGTGCAATAGCTTGCTCACGTCGGTGCTTCCACTGCACAATCCCTGGGCCTGGTGCAGGGCCACAGACTTACTTACCAGAACCAGGCAGAACATGCAGAAACGTAAACTGGGCCAGATGTGGGGGAATGAGGTTGCTATTTTATTTTTCCCATTTTTGGAGAGTTATGGTAGGTGGCTGTTGTCTACAATAACAGAAAACCCAACACAGTGGCTTAAACAATGTCTGATATATCTGATATTGCTGCACACCTACACAGCTGACAGTGGTTTGAGTCCTAGACCTGGGGCTTGAAAGTCATGCCAGTGTATCTGTGTGCGTGCCCAAGACCCCTGGAGAATGGAGACGGGATTGCGGCGTGGCCATCTCTCCTGGGAGGTGATTTCTCACTTTCCCTCTCACTGCCTTTGTGTCTTTCTCTTCCACTGGTGAGCTCATAAGCTCTAAGGCAAAAGCCTCTTAAAAAACAGGAACAGAAAGTCAGATGTATTATGCGTTAGCTCACTTCTCCTGGATTCCCCACTGTGCTACCCACCAAGCTGGCCTCATCCTAGCTGGTTTCCCTCACGGCTGTGGCACAGCTATGGGGCTTCAGGCATCCTAGTCCACGTGTAGTTGGGAAGAGTCTCTCTCTTTCTCAGTCATGGAGTAAGACTCTTCCCTGTGGCCTGCCTGGGCCAACCATGTCACTTGTCCACAGCTGCACCGTAACCACAGCACCACGGAAATCTCACATCCTGAAAGGTTTGAGCCTGAGTTCTCCAACTGCTCACCATGAGGGGGCATGGGGCCAGCACTGGTGTTGACCCATCAGACCCAGGAGCAGAGATGAGGTCAGCTTCTCCTGAGCCGTGTGGGTAGCTGGTGAGGACAGAGGCAGGGTAAGCAGAGAATATGGAACCATGTATACCCAGAACCGTCTGGAAGAGGGTGTGGATGTGGAACAAGAGCACACTCATTGATGCTGGTATGCAGTGGGGCTGTCTGACAATTCTGCCCTGATGGTGCGACATACATAGTACTGCCCAATGTGGCCACCACCGGTCACACGCAGCGTAGAGCACTTGAAATGTGGCTAGTGCGACTGAGACACGGAATTTCTCATTTCACCTTAAGCAACTGAGTTTAAATAACCACAGGGCTAGGGCCTGCTGCATACACGAGAACACCTGCCTCACACTGAGAAAGAATGGCATGCGCTGTGCCTACATTTCGTGCCGCCACTTCTCAGCAGATGGTGGCCATGGGCAGGGGGAGGCAGGTGTATTTCCATCATTTGTTGCTACGTTAGAGATTGACCTAGAACCGAATGGCTCAACATAATAGCCGTTCTCTTTATTCGCACTCCTTGATGTGTCCCGGCCCAGTGGGGCGGTTTTCGTTGGTCCGTGGTGGTTGGTCACTGTTGCACTCAGCTGGCAGGACTCGGGGATACCGGGACGATGGGGACCCTCCCCACGTAGCTTTAGCTGCTCCGTCATGCACGACCTGTCCAGAGTGATCACTGGACTTCTTTTTTTTTTGGAGAGGTTTTCGCTATAGGGCGCGTGCGCTCGCCAGACAGACAGAGAGAGACAGAGAGACAGAAAGCGAGAAATCACCCCCCAGGGGGGATGGTCATGCCGCAATCCCTTCTCCTCCATTCTCCTCTCGGGATCTTGGGCACGCACGCACACGCACCCAGCGTGAGTTCTAAGCCACCGGGTCCGGGACGCGAACCACGGTCGACTACGTGGGAGTCCAGCGACATGGCCATTATGCTAACTGCTGGTTCCCAAGATCACTGGACTTCTAACGACAGCTCAGGGCTCGCAAGGGACACAAAGCTGCGGCCCAGACCTGGCCCAGGACGCTTGGCACCGTCTCTCAGTCAAAGCACGTCACAGGCCCAGCTCTGAGGAACTGTGACCTGTGAGAATATAAAAGCTTATACCAAGAGGCACGGTTCAAGGGGAGTGTGTGGAGCAGCCTCAAGGCCCCCTGTTGCTGAAGTACTCACCTTTCATCTTTGTTTTAGTGGATCGTTTTCTTCCATGAGCTAGATAGTAAAGGTGCCTGCACGCCTCGCCCCCAGCCTTGGCCGGCCCCAGAGCAGGGCATGTTTGCTCGGTGTTCAGGGAGGTCTCTGGACATGAACCCTGAACCTTTCCATATGGGTTGGCCTCACAGTCACATTCTTGCTGTGCCACTGTCTTGCCTCCTCCTGTTTTTTTAAAGAGGAGCAGGGTATCCAAATGTATGTATGAAACTTCTCTACTTTTAAACTATTAGTTTGCGTCTTTTAACAGTTTTGAGACTTTCGCATATCATACAATTCATTCCTTTGAAGTGTGTAATTTGATGGTTTTAGTATGTTCCCAAAGTCGGGCAACTATCACACCAATCAAGGTCACGCTTTCATGATTTCAGAGAGAAACCCCACAGCCTGGCAGTCACTCTGAGCCTGGCCCTGTACCACTCATCGGCACCCATTTCTGTACCTTCGCCTGTTCCAGATGCTTTGCACAACAGATCCAGCGTGCAGACATGTGGTGCTTTTGGTTGCAGTATTAGAGAGAAAAAGAGCCACAATTCAGCGCAAGTCTGCCCGTCTCTCTCAGTCATGGAATAAATAAACCTTAAAAAATGTTGGCTTTGGGACCAGCAGTTAGCGTAATGGCTATGTCGCTGGACTCCCATGTAGTCGACCACGGTTCGCGTCCCGGATCCAGTGGCTTAAAACTCATGCCGGGCACGTGTGTGTGCATGCCCAAGATCCCGAGAGGAGAACAGAGGAGACGGGATTGCGGCATGGCCATCCCCCCTGGGGGGTGATTTTTCGCTTTCTGTCTCTGTCTGTCTGGCGAGTGCACGCGCCCTATAGCAAAAACCTCCCCCCCCCCCCACAAAAAAATGTTAGCTTCATTCTGCAGCACTCCTATCAGTCTAGCAGTAAACCCTCGAGGACTATCTCACAGTGCAGCTGGAGTGTGGAAGCAGACTGGATTGAGAATGTACACGCTTTTCCTAAAGCCCAAGTTCTATTGCCTCCTGTAAGAGATGTGTGACCCTGGACCGCAGGTGAGAGGGACCCACTTTTCCCATCACTGAGTTCAGATACTAACAAATGCCCTAGAATATCACAGAAGTCTAAAAAAGTCCAAAATAAGTGTTCCTGTGTCACTTCAACAATGTTCCTTCAGTCGTTCCATTAACTCCACACATGCCTATTACCGGGGGGGTGGAGGGCCTCCAGCAGTGGACACCCCAAGACTCCCACTCTCCCAGCCTGGAAAACAGACATTAACTAGTTTCCCAAATAAAGGTCTGGCCCACAACCCAGTGGTTAAGAGAGCCGGATCCCACGTGGTCAACGGAGGCTCAAATCCTGGCCCTGGCAGCTTGAAAACATGTCAGGTGTGTGTGGTGCTTAAAATCATGGCAGAATGGAGCACGGAGAAGGGTTTGCCGCATGACCTCACCCCAATAGGGGGTGCTTTCTCCCTCTCTTCTCTGTCTCCCTCTCTCTCTGGTGAGCACAAGAGTCCTCTGGCAATTAAACAAAAAGTTTCCCATAATACTTATAATGGCCCCTGTGAAAATAAAGTACAGGAAGCTCTAACTGCATTTTTTAAAAAGAATTATTTAATTTTATTTATTCATTCATTTTAATTTGACCAGAGAGAGACGCAGAGAGAGAGAGAGAGAGAGAGAAAGCAAGAAAGCAAACCACCAGGTCTGAGACTCAAACCCTGGTAGGCTCTGTGGAACTGTTCAGCACCTTAACCACGACGCCACCTGCTGGTCCCTCTGATCTAGGCCAGGACCAGGTGCTGCGATCAGTGAGTCTCGCATGAGATATTACATACATACACCCCGGCTGCACGTGCCAGCAGCATCCCAAGCACTTGTGTGTTCGGCACCCAAACAGACTCAATCCCCGGCCCAAGCCTTAGAGGCAGGAGGACCCACTGGAAAGCCGACTTCTCGGGCGGCCTCATCCGGATTTGGCTGGAAGTGAAGACGGAGCCGGGAGGAGGGGTCCGACTCACCCCGATGGAAGCACTGCAGCTGCGGGTCCCCATTTCCGGAGCCCTGCTGGGGTTCGTTCTGGATGATGCCCTTCCACCCGCCACGTGCCAGCAGTCCCAGGTGCAGAGGGCACGGTGGGGACGAGGCGCGGAGCACCGGCCCGCGGGGGCACCTGCACGAGGCGGACCGCAGCGTGGTGTGGGGGCGAGGGCGCCCCGGGGTCCCCTAGCCAGGTCTAGGCCGCGGGCGGAGCGGAGGAACCCGATCCCGGCGGGCGACGACGCGGCCGAGGGGACCCGCCGCGGAGCCCCGGTCCCGAAGGCGCGAAGCCTCCGCCCGCCCGGCTCCGTCCCCGCCCGGAGCCGCCCGGCCTGCGAGCGCTTCCGGGGCGAGGCCGGAAGTCCGGCGGGCGACTGAGGGGCCGCCCAATGTGGATGCCCGAGGTCGGCGGTCTCGCGAGAAGGCGGCGCGGGGGCTGCCGGGACGGCGGCCTGCGGGAGGGCGGCGGGCGCGGCGCATGGAGGGCGCGGGTGAGCGGGCGCCGCTGCTGGGCGCGCGGAGGGCGGCGGCGGCGTTCTCGGGCCGGCGCGCGGCGTGCGGGGCCGTGCTGCTGACGGAGCTGCTGGAGCGCGCCGCCTTCTACGGCGTCACGTCCAACCTGGTGCTGTTCCTGAACGGCGCGCCGTTCGGCTGGGAGGGCGCGCAGGCCAGCCAGGCGCTGCTGCTCTTCATGGGCCTCACCTACCTGGGCTCGCCCTTCGGCGGCTGGCTGGCCGACGCGCGGCTCGGCCGGGCGCGCGCCATCCTGCTCAGCCTGGCGCTCTACCTGCTGGGCATGCTGGCCTTCCCGCTGCTGGCCGCGCCCGCCACGCGCGCCGCGCTCTGCGGGGCCCCGCGCCCGGCGCTGGTGCTCAACTGCTCCACGCGCGACGCCAACGGCAGCGCCTGCCCCGAGGCCCCCGCCCGCCGCTGCGCGCCCGCCACCTTCGCGGGGCTGGCGCTCGTGGGGCTCGGCGTGGCCACTGTCAAGGCCAACATCACGCCCTTTGGTGCGGACCAGGTGAGCCGCGCGCCATCCCGCCCCCGCCAGGGTAGGGACCCGCGGAAGGAAAGAAGCGAGTGAGCCCCCGTCCCGGTACTGCTTTCTTCCAGCGGGGAGGGAGTCCGAGCACGGAGGCCAGAGCAGTGGCCAGGTGCGGGCCGGTGTGGTGGGCGCTGCCTGCGGAACGGCGGGCCCACCTCCCCTCCGAGGCCACGTGAGCGGAGAACCCGAAGGTGGCAAACGGAGAGTAGAGTGGTGGGATCTTTTGGTCAGGGCAAGCTGCAGGTGCAAAGGCCCTGGGACCAGGAAGCCCAGCGTCCCCTGTCATGGCTGTAGCTTCAATTCCAAAGACGAAGGAGGGAGCCGATGTGGGCCCTCTTGATTTAAAGGGGCTTTGGGGTGGAGTTAGGAAAGATCAGACGAAAAAGAGTTGAATCCAGTTAGCATCAAGCTGCATGCACTTCACTTAGGCTGCCATAAACACTAAGAAAAGAAGAGAGGAGTCGCCCCACATCTGGGAGGGGAGAGGAAGTGAAAGTGCTGTCTGCTGGAGAGAGCTTTTAGGAGCGGTGACACAGTCAAATCATGTCAGAAAATTTAAGAAAAAGAAAAAAATAAGCAGAAGTGGGAAGAGAGGTGGTAGGCAGGGCCAGGTCACGTGAGCGTGCGTGTTGAGCGCAGCAGGAAGCCTTCACGCGTTTTGAGCCGGGGAGGAATGTGCTTTAGGCTGGGGGAGGGCGTGCTTGGCAGGCCTGCCTGGCAACGGCGCCTGGGTGGCAGTTCAGGTCTCCTTCCTATTTTTCGAGGCTCCACAAACTAAGAATGGTTCTTATTTTTTTAATGGTTAGAAACAAGTAGGTTAAGTTCTGACGAGTGACAATTATAGGAAATTCCAGAAAACATACATCAAATTTCAGTCTCCACGAGCAAAGCAAAACGTTGGACTACAGCCCCGCTCATCCCTGCCCACAGTGGCGGAACCGGGGATGTGGGACAGACACCAGATGTCTCATAAGCTCCGAAATGTTAGCTGCCTGCCCTTCGCAGCATGCGCCTGTGGGAAGCGGTGGCAGCAGGGGCACCAGGTGGAAGTCTTTCACAGCTGGCCAGGGAGAGAGTGCTGCCGGCTGCAGTGGAGGCTGGACAGCGGGTGGTAGCCTGCATCTCCTGGGGCCCGCTGTGCACCTGCTTTGCACCAAGAACGTTGTCGTCACTGCTGCTGTCACCGTGCCTGGCCCAGAGCTAAGGAAACTGAGGCTCGAGCATTTAGGTCATTTGCCCAGCTACACAGCTAGCACGTGGCTGAGTCAGATCCAGAAGCCTGGCCTTGGAGTCTGGGCTTTATCCGTGCCTGCCTGAGGCTCTGCGTTACAGCCAGCTGATGCATGGCATGCTGGCGGTGTGCCAGCCGTGCGACTCTGTGAGTAGAGACACTGCATCCTCTCGAGGGTACAGTTTACACTTGGGGGTTGCACCTCGAATGGAAAACGATTTGGGGGTAAAGTGGTTCCCTTACGCCAGGGTGTAGCTTGGAGCTGGCGATGGCCTGTCCCAGGGTCACCAAGGCTGACCGGTCCGTGAGGTGCCCTGGCTCTGAGCCTGAGGGCTCTGCTCCCTCTGGGTGAGTTTAGTTGGTCTCGCTCTGGCCTAGCCTGTGTAGAGGAAATCCGCAGTGTTTCAGGTACTTCTGGAGCTTCTCTATTGCTCACCTCTTCCCCTCGGACACGGACCTTGAGGAGACGCTGGGATTTAGAGATGAGTGGGGTCCGTTGGGCCAGGTCACTTTGAGAACAGGCGTTGGCTGGTGTTTCAGAGGCAGTGAGCCCGGAGTCCAAGGGAGTGTCTCGACGGCAATCATGGCGCATGTTCCCCGTGTCCCGTGCTTACTCTCTATCAGACATCATACGTGTCGTTGATGGGGACTATTTTTTTTTTTTTTGGAGGGGTCTTTGCCCTAGGGCGCGTGCGCTCACCAGACAGAGAGAGAGAGACAAAGCAAGAAATCACTCCCCGGGGGGATGGCCATGCTGCAGTCCCTTCTCCTCCATTCTCCTCTCGGGATCTTGGGCATACACACACACACACACACACACACACACACACACACGAGCCTGGCGTGAGTTTTAGGCCACTGGGTCCGAGACTCCAACCACGGTCGACTACATGGGAGTCCAGCGACATAGCCATTATGCTAACTGCTGGTCCCGAGGGACTGACTATTTGGAATAGTGACCTGAAAGGAGGAGAGCAAATGGTGCCATTGTTTTCTAAAAGCAGCAAACCACTCTCTAGTGTATCTGAAGGAGTGTCTAGAATCACCCGGCCTGTTGTACGCGTTCCTGTTCTTTGGGTGGTGTCGTTGACAGTCAGGTGGGAAGCTTGTTGGCGGGGTGGCCAGCGGCAACTGTGCACATGCTGATGTCACGCGCTGGCCGAGAGCGGGGAGCCTCGCCACTGCCATCCCGGGCAGGGAGTCATGTGAAGGGGTACGCAGCAGCTCTGCTGGCAGCTCACCGGCTGGTGTGCGATTGCAGGGCCTCAGTGACAGTCTCTGGTTTATAGATAGTTCTGGAAGTCAACGTAGAGGCAGTGAGGACAGAGGGCAGGAATGCTGCGGCTGGGGTGTGGCTGGGCAGCGTCTGTGGGAAGATGGGTCTGGAATGGAGACAGTTGTAGTGCCTGAGGGTGGGGTGTGTCCCTGGCCTCTTCCCTTGGACCCTGTCTGGACAGTTGCCTTTTATTTCTTCCTGTCCTTGCAGTTGTTTTCTGTGTAACCTATTTCTTCTCACAAGGCACCTGCTGTTCAGTAACATTTAAGGGCGCGCATCCCAGGAAGAGTCTCTCCGACTCAGTCATCTTCCTATGAAGAGTGTGTTCAGAGGCTGCTGGGCCGTTTCCGATGCTGTGCCTAGGAGAAAAGCTTACGTTCTAGAGAACGTGGCTGGAAACCCAGCGTGTCCCTGAGAGTGGTCAAGCCTGCAGTCACTCAGGTGTACCCTGCCCACACAGTGGCCACACTTACTCGTTTGGACTTGAAGCCCCCGTGGAGGAGCACGCAGCTCTGGCTAGGGATTGTACACTGGACTTCGTTCTTAAGAAGTAGGGCTAAAGGGCCGGCAGGTGGTGTGATAGTTACGGTGCTGGACTTCCACATGACCAACTGCAGTTCGAGTCCTGGACCCTGCAGTTTGGAACTCAGGCCAGATGCATGTGTGTGCATGCCCACAGCCCCAGGAGGAGAATGGAAGAGAAGGTATTGTGGCATGGCCACCCCCAGGGGTAATTTCTCTCTTTCCCTCTCACCATCTCTCTATGTCTCTCTAGTGAGCACATGCGCCCTATGGCAAAAACCTTTTTTTAAAAAAGTACTTAGGATACGGGTCAAGGAACCAGAAGATGGCATAATGGTTATGTTGCTGGACTCCCACATAGGTGACCATGGTTTGAGTCCCAGACCCAGCGACTTTAAACTCAAACCAGGTGTGTGTGCATGCATGCCCCAAATCCTGAGAGAAGGGATTGTGTCGTGGTCATCCCCCGGTGGGTGATTTCTCACTTCTGTCTCTCTGTCTCTGGGGAGCACATGTGCCCTGCAGCAAGAATCTCTCCAAGACAGAACGGTGTCAAGTAGGATGACTGAGACACTTAGCACATCTTGACTGGTGGTCCCACCTCCGTTAACTTGTTATTCAGCAGCGGAGATGGCTCTGTGGGTCAGAAACCAGATCCGTTACTGAAACAGCTTTCTAAACTTCACATAACCTGTGAGGATGAGGCAGTACACCGTCTTAAGATGGCAAGGCTAGATAGTCTTGGTTTGTGCTTCAGCCGTTGAAGCTGGTCAGTGAATTAAAAGATATATCAAATAAAACCCTGGGCACGTCTCTGGCTAGCACACAGGCCCACTCCCACAGTGTCCATTCAGACGCGAACGTCCGAGTGGGAGCAGTCTCCTAATTGTCCTGTCCCCAGTGTTCTTTGTCATCAACCTCCTGGGCTCTGCAGGGTGGTTTCGTGGAGGGTGCAGGCCAAGCCCAGGGCTGTGTCGGCTTGGTGCCTACGCAGTCGGCATCCAGGACTCAGTGGTTTCGGGCTTGCAGGAGTCCCTGCCCTTTTCAGAATCGCTCCTGATGCTGGTAGCCTTTCTAACCTACTAGTGAAATGTGAGCTCCTCTTCGCTCCAGGTATCTGGGTCTCTGATTCAGTTGGCCTGTAGCTCAGTGGCTTAGGGAGTCAGATCTCACATGGTCAACTGCAGTTCGAATCCTGTCCCCAACAGCTTGAAAAACATGCAGGGTGTGTGTGTGTGTATGTATTGGTGTGAGTGTGGGTGTGTCCCCCAGATCCTGACAAGATGGAGAAACAGATAAGGGATCGTGGTATGACTGTGCTCTGTTGGGGGGTATCTTTTCCCTCCCGCCCCCATTCCCCCATTCCTTTGTCTCTCAGGAAATTAAAAAAGAAGACCTCTGCTTCTCAGGAGACCAGACACAGCAGGTGTGGGGCCCAGCCTCTGAGGCCTGAGCACAGCTGCCAGCCCCTCCTGACATTCGTAGTTAGCATAGGTAGGTATGGACCTGCAGGACAGTGGTTCTGGAACCTACCTGCGATTAGAAGTTACCTGGAAAGTTGCTCAAAATGCAGCTCCCCGGGTCTCGACCCCACAGATGACAGTTGGGTAGGTCTGGACTCTGGGGCCTGTGAATCTGCTTTTAAGGAGCCTTCTAGATCATTCCAAGGCAGGTGATCACATGCTTTCAAAGCCTCTCAGACTTTTTGGAGTTCAGCATAAGTAAGAGGAGCCCTGCCCAGCATCTGGAACAGCTCAGTGTGGGGAGCTTCTGGGCGAGAGTCCCTGGGGCGCAGTCGCCACCACCAGGGTCTTGTCGCACTCTCCGGCTGTGCAGGCCAGAGCAGCTTCGATTACTGCTTTGTGTGGGGTTTCCATCCTTGAAGACCACCCCACGTTTTCAAGCATTTTCTTCCTGTTTCAGGTTAAAGATCGAGGTCCAGAAGCCACGAGGAGGTTTTTTAACTGGTTCTACTGGAGCATTAACTTGGGCGCAATCCTCTCGCTGGGAGGCATTGCCTACATTCAGCAGAACGTGGGCTTCGTGGCCGGCTACCTGATCCCCACTGTCTGCATCGGCGTGGCCTTCGTGGTCTTCCTGTGTGGCCAGGGCATTTTCATCTCCAAGCCTCCCGACGGCAGCGCCTTCACTGACGTGTTCCGGATACTGACGTTCTCATGTTGCGCCCGGCGGCAAGGCGGGGAGCGCCCGAGTAGTGGGTAAGTGCTCGCGTCTCGTTGCAGACTCCCTGGGGTGGGACGCAGCGTCACCATGGAGACCAGCTCCTGTGAGCCGTTGCTTCCTGGGCGCTGGGCCACCTGGTTATGTGTCTCATCTCCTCAGACCTGTTTGCCCCAGGGGTGGGCGTCGCTCTGTGACCCCCACCAGAGATCCCTGGTTTTGGCCTCCACGTGGAACTACTGTCACTGCCGACAGGTGGATGCCCGGCGTCCCAGGGCAGGCTGTGAGTGTGGAGCGTGGTGGGCGAGGAGGAGAGGGTGTGCGCTTGCAGGCTCTTTATCCTGAGGAGCACTGAAATGCACATGAGTGAAAACTGAGCCATCGCTGTGTTGTCAGTACTGTCTATACCACACGCTAAGCCGCTGCCTCTCAGGTACAGGTGAGCAATCGGTCAGGTGCACCCGGCTGCCTTACCCAGTGGTGTGGACCTGTACCTTCCAGAAGACAGACACAGCAGTGGGATCCACGATGCTCTTGGGGTGGCCTGGTCATCCCTGTCTGTGTGGGCCTTACTCAGTTCTGGCTGAAAGTCCCATGGTCCCGGGGTTTCAAACAGAAAGTCCAGTGTCCTCAGAAAACCCCTCTGAGTCACAGCAGAACCGTGACAGAAGCTTGGTCATGTTAGATGGCAGGTTAGCAAAGAAGCATCCAGAACTTAGCCCAGGAAGGAGACCTCAGTCTGCGTGTATTGTCATGAAGGTCTGGTTTCTGTGTAGGAGAAGCCCCCTCTAGCTCTGTAGTTCTTTTTTTGTTTGGAGAGGTTTTTGCTATAGGGCGCGTGTGCTCGCCAGACAGACAGAGAGAGACATAGAGACAGAAAGCAAGAAATCACCCCCCAGGGGGGATGGTCACGCCGCAATCCCTTTTCCTCCATTCTCCTCTGGGGATCTTGGGCACGCACGCACATGCACTTGGCGTTGAGTTTTAAGCCACTGGGTCCGGGACACGAACCGCGGTCGGCTATGTGGGAGTCCAGTGACATAGCCATTACGCTAACTGCTGGTTCCCCAGCTCTGCAGTTCTGTGATGACAGGCTCATTCAAGCTCTGTGACCACCACTGCTGTCTGGAACATTTCTGTCACCCCAGAGAGTCCCTGGACCCTGCCTAGTCTGTCCGCCCTGGTGGGGAATATTGGACTGAGGGATTCCCCGAAGGTCTCTGAGCAGGAGAGGGGCCGCTCAGCCACTGGAGCCCCTCGCGGCACACAGTGGCAACACTGGCTGCCAGGATGTTCTGCAGGCCGGCCTGCGTGTCTGACCCACTGTGGCCTGTGTGTGCGTCCCTGCACCGGAGCCTGACGAGTGTGTCTGACATTCCTGCCACGTGGTGGGTGTGACGCTGCACCAGAGTAGCTCCCGTGGCCGGCGTGCTCATTCCAGGCGACCTGCCGGAAACGCTGGCGGTCACGGTCCCCGACAGGACCTCGCCCGCTGGTACGCGAAGAGCGAGGGGGCCCTGCCTCAACAGGAACTCAGTCTTGTCCGGGGCCTCGCCATGGCTGGATGGGAGCAGCGTGCCTGACCCTAGAGAGTTATTCCGTCGATTTAATGCCCCTTAGCAGAGGTCAGTGTTTCCAGGAGCAGCCCTGACAGTGTCAGTGCGCTGTGTGAAAAGTGCCTAGTACCATTTCTACAGTAGAGCACGTTGCCTTCTGGACGTTTTTGGATTTTAGTGTACAAATGGCGTGGCAAGGAGGGTTTGGAGTGACTTGTGCTTAGGGAGCTGACCCCTGTAGTTTTGTCTGGGAGTCACCCTGGGCACGCACGGGACAGGAGCAGCTTGCAGAGCAGCGGGTAGCCTGAGAGTGCTGGGCTGTGCCCTGTGGGTGAGCTGGCTGTGTGGCCGCCAAGCCTGCCTTTCCTGGTCGTAGGTGGGCCCAGGCCCTGCGATACCTGAGTGAGGGGACGTGTGCACACCCTCAGCAGAGTGCCCGGCAGGCTGAGGGCCGAGGAGGTCAGTGCAGACCCGCCTTCCCTCCGGCCTGATCCGTTTCTGGTCGGGGCTGATCTGTGTTTCAAAGGTGATTCGGTGCCACTTCAGTTGAGAGAGGAAGATGTACTGCCTGATTCATTAGATTGGAGTAGAAATGGTTCCAGAGCTCTTTTGAGAGCCTGCCTGTTTGAGTTGAGACCGAGAAGCCTGAGTGTCCTCCCCGGAGCGTGTGCACACCCCTCAGAGACGCGGGGTGTCGGCCCACTGTCGGAGGAAGGGCTGCCATCTGTGTTCCAGCGTTGTCCGTGGCCTGGCTTCGTGTGGGACCCCGTGTATCACAGAACCGCTCACTGACGACACGTGGGAGCTGGAAGATGTTTTAAGGCATGCAGACTTAGCAGTTTTTAAACTATTCCATGCTGTAAAGCAAAAGTAAAATGCTAGTGCCCTGTGTAAAGGGTTCTCTGTGAAAATGGATCTACGATTTAGCATGTAAACGTGTGTAGAAACACATCTGTTGTGGGGTAAAATCATTGATTTATCTGTATCAGGTACACAGGACTTTAGTTTACTTTTCAAGAAAAAGGAACTAGTAACTTGGAGAATTATAAACGTCTTTAAATAAAAGTATGAATAATATCCTTGGTATTTGAGTGTTATTTCCTGGTTATTTACTCCCAACTAGACGAGGCTGCCTGTGGACAGGAACCATAATAACCTCTCAAACAATATCCTGTATCCCTGCACCCCCGAGAACACCTAGGCAGACAGTGAGTGCCCAGTATTTATTGAACTGAGTTTAGTTTTCTTGATCAAAGCTTGGCTAAAATATTAATTTGCAACTCCCAGCCTTTCTTTTCCTTCACTCCTAAAATCCAGATTCAGAATGTCAGTCATATAAAATGGTTCCAGACAGTGTCAGCCTAATACGATGGGACCTGGGTTCATGTGCTAGGAAGCACACGGCTGCCATTTCTACCCGCCGTTCCGGAACTGGAAGCGACCTTAACACCAGTTAACTATCTCCTGGGATTTTGGCCTTTAAAGAATAGTGTGCAATTAAAAAAAAATTTTCCTATTTACTCCTAAGATCCTTGGTGCATAATCCTCTGGCGGAGCGTTTTGGGGCAGGAAAAGCTCTTGAGGCCTTTCAGAGGGACCTGTCCTTTTTCGGAGTAATGAAGCAGGCCCAGCTTGAGCCTCAGAACTCGCGAGCACAAGAGCCAGGAGCACCTGGCCGTGGCCTCGGTGGTGGTGGGCAGGTGTGCAGGTGATGCGCATGGGCAGGGGGCAGGGCCGGTGGTGTCCCGCAGCGGTCGGGCCTCAGGCCGGGTGTCAGGGCTGCCTGGGTGCAACCCTCCCTCTCTGAGCCCTAGCCCCCAGGGAAGTAGGGCCAGTAAGAGTGAGTCGTGGTCGCCATTCCTGAGTGAGCACCGAGCACGCCATGGTGCCTGCTCTTGGATGATGTCGCTTTATTGGCCTCACCAGCATGTCCCTGTCCCTGTCCGCTCTTCCTTAATCTAAGAGGTGAGAGCCCTTCCCACTCAGCAGACCCTCCCTGTAGTTACACCGGAGTCCAAGGTACACCCGCATGGTGTCTGAGAAATTAGCTCAGAGAAATCCAGCAGCCTGGTGCAGTTTTCATCAGCTGTTACCTAGTTACGACGCTGCAGTGTCCCCAGCCTCAGACAAGGCCTTCCTCACCCTGGCGGCTGCTGGGCCTCCACAGCGCTGGCCCGAGCTCATCCCGCAGCCTCGGACCACACTCAGGCCAGCTCGTCTCGTCTCCACAGATTTCCAGTCGTGGTTGCACCGTGACCGTGGGGAGGGCTGTCTGCCGCTGTGCCCGTGTTTGGGGCGGTGGATTGTAGGTAGCTGCAGTTGGTGTGTGCAGTTAGGAGAGCAGGCACAGAAAATGCAGTGAAGCCAGATGTTTCCTACCTCCAAACTGAATTGTTACCGAAGAGTTGATTGCTGGGGGTGGAAGAAAACTAATTCCTTCATTTTATTTCCCAAAGTGAAGGCATTGGAGTCTTTCAGCAATCTTCTAAACAAAGTCTGTTTGATTCATGTAAGATGTCTCATGGAGGGCCATTTACAGAAGATAAAGTGGAAGATGTGAAGGCTCTGGTCAAGACTGTCCCTGTGTTCTTGGCTTTGATCCCTTACTGGACAGTGTATTTCCAAGTGAGTGGTGACAAACAGGTTCCATTTCTTTACCTCCCCGCGAAGCACACCTAGGGCTTGTTTGGCCGTTGCTAAAGTCCATAGTGCGCAGTGACTTTCCTCCATGAGTCTCTAGCACCTCGGGATTTTTGTTTTTATTTATGGACTCATTTTGTCTGCTTTAAATATTTTGAAAACTTTTCCAAAAAGAAGCTAAGGATGGGGGTGCATCTGGTTTTCTAGGCCCCTCCTGGTTACTTAATTTCTCATCTGGATAACGGTAGCCATGTTTCCAACTCCGTCTCCAGAGGGCTTTCCTGACGGTGGCATAGCAGACTTGCCCGTTTTCAAACTGGAACCCTGTCTCTGGGGTCGTGGCCGCGCCTCACTGCAGTCGACGAGGGGGGGGCTGTGTGCTTAGCCTGGAAAGGCGCCGCGGGCGCACGGGTGACGCGCTGCTCTTCACACCCAGATGCAGACGACCTACGTGCTGCAGAGTCTGCACCTGAGGATCCCCGCCATTTCAAGCATTGCGACCACCCCTCACACGGTAAGAGCACCGGCGCGGTCGGACACGGTCACTCGGGGCCTCCGTAATAGACGGGCCCTCTGCCAGCCGCAGCTGTCTTGTAGATGGTAGCGGTCAGCACAGGCTACCAGCACAAGCATTGTCGGTGACGTGGTGCTGGCATTGATTTTAGAGCATGCTTTTCTCTGGTATGTCAGCTATGAGATCAAGCTCACTGAGGCCACTTACATTTATTAGTGTTTACCTTTTTTTTTTTTTGGTCCTTAAAGCACAAAAAGGTAAATGCCAGGCCCACTTAGGAATAAGCCTTGTCCCAGCTGCAGTTTCTTGAGACGGAGGCTTTTTCCCTAGGAGGGTATGCCCGGGGCTGCACCTGTCCTGTGCATGTCTGCCACTTAGACATCGTTGCCGGTAAGCGCCCGCGCCCTGCCAGCAGTAAACGTGCCGTTGTCCCACCCCAGTTCCCGGCCGCCTGGCTGACCATGTTTGACGCCGTGCTCATCCTGCTGCTCATCCCCCTCAAGGACAAGGTGGTGGACCCCATCCTGCGGCGGCATGGCCTGCTGCCGTCCTCCCTGAAGAGGATCGCCGTGGGGATGTTCTTCGTGATGTGCTCCGCCTTTGCCGCCGGTGAGAGCCTCCGCCGCGTCTGTCCCACGGCTCACCCTGCCGACGTGGGCCGGGCCAGTTGGGGCATCGGGAGTGTGCGCGTTAGGGACCAGCAGGCCCCCCGTGAGACGGCCGGCAGCCCTCGTCTTCCTACTTTTTACTACACAAAGTTCAACATTTTTTGGTAAAGATATGTCCTTATTTTTCTCTAGAATTACAAACACTGAAGCACTCTGGAAAGTGACCCGTGGATTGAATTAAGGGGGCTTTTTCTCTACCTGCAGACTTAGATGGAGACTCCTGATAGCTGAAGAGATGATTTTCTTTGGCGCGGGGTGAGAGGTTTTTGCTATAAGGTGCGTGCGCTTGCCAGAAAGACAGAGACAAACAGAAAGTGAGAAATCACCCCCTGGGGGATGCCACGCTGCAGTCCTTCTCCTCCATTCTCCTCTTGGGATCTTGGGCATGCACATACGTGCACCTGTTAAGCCACCAGGTCCAGGACTCGAACTGTAGTCGACTGCACGAGAATCCAGTGACATGGGTATTAACCCAACTGCTGGTCCCAAATAGATGATTTTTTTTTTTTTTTTTTTTAGAGTATTTTGCTATAGGGCAGGTGTACTCTCCAGAAAGACAGACAGAAAGAGAAATCACCCCCAGGAGGGATGGCCACGCATGCACATGTGCCCGGCATGAGTTTAAGCTACCGGGTCCTAGACTCAAACCACGGTCGGCTCCATGGGAGTCCAGCGACATAGCCATTACTCCATCTGCTGGTCCGAACAGATGAACTTTTATACATGAAAGGTGCTATTTAATTTTCAAGCATGGGCATGCACCCTATGTGTCTTAACTCTAGGTCTCTTAATAGCCTCCTTTGCATTTTTTGTAAAATGTGAGATTTTGTGTGTTTCCCTGGGGAGAAAGCTTTATCACATCGCGGGTTCAGGGACAGGGCCACCCCTCGCCTCCAAACGCCCGTCCTGTCAGGAGCCAGTGCCCAGGGAGCCCGAGGGCAGCTGGTGAGCCCCGTGCTGTGGTCAGCGTCCCAGCCCCGAGCCCTTGGCCGTTGTTGCCGAGGGAGCTGCGTCATGGCCGACCTCCTCAGCGAGTTTTGGAGCACTGCTCTCAGTGATGTCCCCGAGTGACTGAGACAGGGAGCAGGGGCAGAGCAGCCGGCACTCCTGCGTCGCATCCCTGCGTCTAGTGCCTCTCACCTGCTGCTCCCAGGGATTTGAGCTTAAGCACTGCTAAAACGCAATGGAATGTTCTGGAACAGCCTTCGTTCCTAGCTGCCCTCGTCTGCTGTGGCTGAGGGAGCGTATCGCTGGAGTGCGTAATAGGCTCGAAGAACTTGGTCCCTGGCTTCCACCTGTTCTAGAGGCAGGCCTCGGGGGACCGCTCTGTTTTCCTTTGATCATAGGTGATCTGCGTGAGCAGTGTCTGAGCCAGTGCCCGTGTATGCCCCGCCTGTCCCGTTCCTCCCCAGCCTGCGGCCCTTGGGGAATAGCAAGAGCAGGGACTGGATCTTGGATCCTGTGTGTAGGGTAGATGGGAGGAGGCTGCTATGTTGGAGATTGTGTGTGTGTGTGTGTGTCTGTCTTGGCTCTGCAGAGTGTCCGTGTCCGTGTGTGTGTGTGTGTGTGTGTGTGCACACGCAGATGTGTGTCTGTGTCAGCTCTGCAGAGTGTGCACAGGGTGAGCAGGCTTAGGTCCGGCCCACAGCTGTTTGGGATTCTGGCCCAGGGGCCTTCCCTGTGCCCTGTGTCAAGGTTGCTCTGATATGATGGAGGAGGTCCCTGCTCTCTCCCCAGAGAAAGCAGAGGGTCTTGGTCTCCCTGGGGATCTTCTAGGAGATGCTTGGTTTGGGGTCCTTAACTGTCACCTTCTCTTTTGATTTTATTCATGGCTGAACCACTGGGGGGCCGTCCTGAGAGCCCCTCGGGCACCACAGTGGTTTCTTGGCATGTCTGTGCAGCTGCCAGCTGCCTGGCGGGTGGCTGGGAGACTTCCAGGCCAGGCTCCGACAGCCCTGCTTTCCAAAAGTGCTGGCAGGGTGTGCAGTGGGAAGAGCCCAGGAAGGGCTCCGACTCACTGAGACCACTGCTTACCCCAGGCTGCTTGAGGGCGTGAGTGTGGGTGTGCACGTGCATGTGTGTATGTGTGCACACGTATGTGGGCGTGTGTGTACTCATGTGTACGTACATACATTTACTTAATAAGTTCCCTTCAGACTCAGAAAGTGAACTGTATATAGGGACATTCTCTTTAAGAAGCGTGTGTTACTCAAGAGAAACTAAAATCTGTGCAAAGCCAGAGGACAGCGAAGGGTTAGCTGCCACGTGTTCTCGGAGAACTCAGAGCTGAAATGATCTCTCGGCCAGTACTGGCACTCCCTGGGGACAGACGGGGCATTCTCAGTCTGCGGGAGCGTCTCCCTTGCTCCTGGGTGGCACGGCGACCTGGGCGGGCTGGCCGCTCCCGCTGATCCTCCCCGAGCACCTGGCACCGTGCGTGCCCGGCTAGCTTGGGGGCCGAGGTGTCGAGCCTGCCGGGGTGCTCTTCCTCATGCATGGGCAAATAAAGAGAACGATGGACACCACACGCTGTCCCTCTGCATGGCCTCCTCGGGTTGCTGCGGGCTCCTCAGCTCGGGAGCCGTGGCTGGGCCTTGCCCTGTGGGCATTCCCCGCGTCCCTGGCAGCCACCTGCAGCGGGCACCTGGTCTGACTGCAAAGGCTCAGGAGAAGTGTGTACTAACCTGCCTGTGAATTCTAGGGATCCTGGAAAGTAAACGACTGAACCTCGTGAAGGAGAAAACCATCAACCAGACGATCGGCAACGTGGTCTACCACGCCGCGGACCTGCCGATATGGTGGCAGGTTCCCCAGTACGTGCTCATCGGGATCAGCGAGGTCTTCGCCAGCATAGCAGGTGAGGCCTCCCGGGTCGGGATGTCGGAGCGTAGCTGCGGAGGTGCCGCAGCGGGGGCCGCACACGAGGCTCTCTGTAGCTGCGGCTTCCTCCCGGAGTCCCCCATTTGCAGACGCTCACTCTCCACATCTCCCTGTCCTGTGCACGGAAGTCTGCTGCAGTGTCTCGGGCTGCTGGGAGACGGGGAAGGAGCGCGTGTGGGACGTGGGCGCAGCTCTGCAGCCCTCGGGGGCTCGCGTAGAGTTGGCTGGTGAACTGCGGGGGCA
This sequence comes from Tupaia tana, assembly GCA_026018925.1. NCBI lineage: Eukaryota > Metazoa > Chordata > Mammalia > Scandentia > Tupaiidae > Tupaia > Tupaia tana. The sequence goes on along the minus strand of JAKSZU010000026.1, from coordinate 22,853,974 downwards.
GACACAGCAGCAAGGCTGCTCGCGTAGACGGCGTGGTGGTTCTCCACGTCTAGCTGTTTCGAAACCTGGGTTTGCAGACGGGCCTGATGGAACCATTTCCAAGTGGATTGCCTTTGAAAGAGAGTCCTTAAGTAGATTTTGCATTTTAAAATGTGTACTTTATTTTCACACTCCTCAGTTGAGATCGCAGAGAAATTTGGCTTAGCAGGGCCAGGCCTGTGCCAGGGTCGGCCGTGCAGCTGTGTCTGAGGTGGGAGCGGGGCCCTGTCAGCGCTCCCTCCACACAGCGACCTCTTTTCCTTCCACAGGTCTCGAGTTTGCGTACTCAGCCGCCCCCAAGTCCATGCAGAGCGCCGTGATGGGCTTGTTCTTCTTCTTCTCTGGAGTGGGCTCGTTTGTGGGCTCAGGGCTGCTGGCACTGGTGTCTCTCAGGGCCATCGGGTGGATGAGCAGCCACACAGACTTTGGTAAGAGCCTCTTACCGCCTCGGGCGCTTGGGCTGCCGCAGGGGCTGTGCGAGTGAGCGAGGTGGCTTTCCCTCTCGTGGCCTGTCCCCAGCTCTGTCCCCTGCCCCTGTGCTCACCGGGCCACGAGCATCGTCGTATTTACTTACATCACGACACATTCCCTGTCCCTCTTAATCACAGGGCTGACCTCCCGAGCTGCAGCCTGGCGCGGCCCCACACCGACTGCTGCTGTTCACCGGGCATGTTCGTGGGGGGTAGAGGGCCTCCCCCTGAGTTCTAGCACTGTTCATAGGAGGCAAATGGAATCTGTATGAGCAGTTTCCCTTTATTAATTTTTTCTTGGCAGTATTTTTTAAATTTTCTGACACTGAAACAAGAATAGATAGTATGACTCGCACGGTTAATACCAGTAGGTGGTATTGAACGTGATGGGCGTCAGACAGAATCTCCCAGAGATCAGAGTTGGCTTTCTCCAGATGGACGATAGCTTTTAAGTTGTCCCAGGAAACAAGTGGGTTTTTCCTCTTAGTTTTTTAATGTTTTTATCTCTGAAAGCAACCTCCTCTTTCTCCCTAAGTGAGCGTCTGCTCGGTACTGAGTGGCTTTCAGAGCGGGTGGAGTGTCGCCTTACTTCGGTGACACTGCGGGAGTCACTTTGGACTTTCTCTCTGAGTGTGTACTGGGGTGGCCTAGTGGTACATGAACCACTCTTAGGCTGTAAATCCCCTTGAAAGACGTGGTGACTGTTGGGAACTTTTCTTGAGAAGTTGCAGATTTCACACCCTTCCATGACCGGGTGGGACTCCTGCCCCAGGGGATGCGTTCCGGCCCGCAGAGGCGTCACGTCCCGAAGCCTGAGCCACCTGGTTCCCTGGGACGCTGGTCCCTGATTTCCAGCCGCCTGGCCGTGTCCGTGGCAGGTGCAGCCCAGAGCTGGCTGTCACTTGTGCTCTCAGCACCCCCCGGGGGGGCAGGCTCGTTTTCCGGGGAAATCCACACACTCGGTGGGTCTGAGGGGACACCCCCTCTCTCAGGGTGGGGCAGACTTTCTTCCACGAAGACTCTGTGGACACTGGAGCTCTCCTGCTAGGACACGGGTTCTGTTGGGTGTTTTCACATGTAACGTAAGGGCTCCTGCTAGGACACGGGTTCTGTTGGGTGTTTTCACATGTAACATAAGGGCTCCTGCTAGGACACGGGTTCTGTTGGGTGTTTTCACATGTAACGTAAGGGCTCCTGCTAGGACACGGGTTCTGTTGGGTGTTTTCACATGTAACGTAAGGGCTCCTGCTAGGACACGGGTTCTGTTGGGTGTTTTCACATGTAACGTAAGGGCTCCTGCTAGGACACGGGTTCTGTTCGGTGTTTTCACATGTAACGTAAGGGCTCCTGCTAGGACACGGGTTCTGTTGGGTGTTTTCACATGTAACGTCAGGGCGTGAGTGGGTTTCGTCATTCTCCGTGTTTTCTGTAGTTTGGTTCCCCCGAGGTGGGTCAGTCTCCTCCCCTGAAGTTGCCTACCACTCCCACTGACTTCTGCAGGTTGTGGATGTCCCTCTCCCACGTACACGTGCAGGGCGCTGGGCCTCGCCTTTCTCGGGGAGGGAAGCGTTTGTGGTGTGTGTGTGTTTAGTTTGCTATAGGCCGCATGTTCTCACTGGAGAGACAGAGTTGGGGGGTGAGTGTGAGAAATCGTCCCCAGGGGTAAGGGCCACACTGCAGTCCCTTCTCCCGTCTCCTTTCTGGAGTTTGGGTGCACTCGTACACACACCTGGCGTGATTTTCAAGTTGCAGATCAGGGACTAGGACCACGAAGTTGGCCAAGTGGGATCCAGCTGCCTTAACCTCCACACCACCTGCTGGCCCAGATGAGTTCCTTTCCTGTGACCACGGTTAAAAGTCACTAACCTTAGGAGGAGCCCAGGGGCGTTAAGTAGTGCTGCTCACGGCCTCTCTCCCGCCCCCCAGGCAACATCAACGGCTGCTACCTGAACTACTACTTCTTCCTCCTGGCTGCCATCCAGGGGGCCACCCTCCTGCTCTTCCTCATCATCTCAGTGAGGTACGACCGCCAGCGATCGAGAGCGAGCGCAGCGCCGGCCAGCGGGAGGGCCTGACGGCCCGAGGTCCCACGCACGCGGTGTCGAGACTCGGGCACAGGGTGCTGGCGGGGTGCGCCAGGAAGGGGCCCGGCCGGGAGGGCCGCCCTCTGCCCTTCTGCACCTGCCTGTCCCTGGATGGCTTCCTTCGTCTTCTCCCACCCGGTGAGCTGGTCCGTGCCGGACTGTGGCTGGGCTCCCAGCGCGTGGGGCCTCCCACAGGAGAGGGACAGGTTCCAGGTACGTCACCTCACCAGGAAAGGCCTCTGCTAGCCCTTCGCTGTCTTCCTCTTCACCCAAACCCCAGACGGGCGTCCTGGGAGAGGCACACGGCAGGCTGCATCGCTTTGTTTTCAGGAGCGTCTTCCCCAAGGGCTATGTGTGTTCACTTTTTTTCTCTTTAATTAATACACATCTTACAGAGGAAGAGGAGAATTTTTTCTTTTAGAACTAAAATGGACACCAGACGCTGCAGGGACTCTGTACAGATGCGACCTGGTGGTCCCCCCAAGCCACACGTCTCGCCCTCGTCAGAGTGTGGCGTAGGCTGGTAGCGAGTGTATGTTGTTTGCTGCTTCAAAACATACTTATTTTTTAAACTATTGACATTGCTTCTCTTGTTTTTTAAGAAAACACACATCGTGAGAACGTGTGTGTTGTCTCGAGCCACAGAACAGCCAGAGGGTGGTGTAGACCTTCCCTGGCCAGCCCTGGGTGCCATTTTATCTGGGTCCTATTGAGACTAAAGGCTGGTCAAGGCAGGGCGAGGAGAGCACTCTGAGCGGAGTGTAATTACAAATAACCTGACTGTCACCGGCTTCTGTACTGTTTTACTGTATCCGAGGGCCGTACGTTTGTTAAATAAACTGCTGTGTGTTCGTTGCTGTGTGTTCGTGTCCTTTATTCCAGACGCATTTCAGGTTCTACACCCACGCCCTGGTTCCTGCCGCCCTCGGTGGTGATGGGGCTCCCGCAGAAGTGCCTGCTCCGACACAGCCTGGTCACTGGTCAGGGGTGAATCTGGAGCCTGTTCTTGTCAGTGTAGTTTGGACATTGGGAGAAAACAGAAGGCAGGATTGTCGAGTGGTTGGTTTAGTAACCCACGGCATAGAAAGCCCACCAGAAGCTGCAGGCGGGTCCTGGGTGGCAGTGGCGGGCAGAGTGGAGCGGGACGGCTTGTGTCGGGTCCCTGGTCCTCACCTGCCGGGTGTGAGTTCGATGGGGCAGCGTGATGGGGTTGGAGAGCTCCGCCCAGGAAGCGTCTTAGCCTCGGAGACACAGGCGTGATTTGGGATTTCATTAACCCGTGAAGTCAGAAACCGGGTTTGCTGTCAACGGAGTTTGTGGTGGGAGGGGAGAGGAGGTCACTGCCGAGCCCGGGCTGCGTGTTCTGTGCGGCCAGTGCCCTGGCAGGGCCCCTCCCAGCCCCTCAGCCTGACGTGTTCGGCCAGCGCCTGCTCAGCCCAGGTCCCGCAGCTGCACACACCAACGCATAAAGACGTTTGTCCGGAAGACAGTCAAGGGACGGACAGAGCGTCAGTGACCTGTAGTGGGACCCAAGTATGTCCTGCATCCTGGCACTGAGCGCCCTAGACCCTTGCAGATAGGGGCACTGGGGGCGTCTGTTCCAGTACTTAGGTGGAAGCCCAGACCCTGGCTCAACTCAGATTCCCAGGTGGGGCACCAGGGGCGTCTTTGTTCCAGTGGGGCTGTAGCTGCCGGGCTCCTGCTGGGGCCCTGCATAGGCTCAGGACAGGTGGTTACCAAGGGACCTCCTTGTGGGGAAGGGCTGGAATTTCAGCACCTGCACACACACCTGGGGGCTGGAGGGCCTGCAGGCCCGGTCTGTCGTCCACGCCGGTGAGGCAGTCCCAGGACCGCAGTGCAGCCACGTGGACGAGGCGCCTGCCCTCCGTGGGCCTCGGCTGTATCACCTCTGGTGTCACAAGTGGGTACAGGTCTGAAGTGCCCCAAGCTCTGTGGGCCACCCTAGGCCATGCACTGCCGCTTCTAGCCAGCCGCTCAGAAGCACCGGCCTTCGGAGTTGGGGCAGCCTTGGGAACGTCTGGCCCTCCGGGCAGATGGCGGCCCTGGGTGGAGGACGTCCAGCTGGTGCACTCCGGAGCCACGGCACGGGAGACCCTTCCCGCCGGGCGGCCGAAGCCCCGGGAGAGCCCACGGACAGAGGCTGGGCTCCTTGGGCCCGGCTGCTCTATTTTCAAGGGAATTTCTGCAGTGGGTGTAGGCTCACCTCCTGCTCCAGATGTAACCAAATGAACAAGTACCAAAACCCAGAGTGCTTCCACGGCGCTTTTACACGTGAGTCGAAGACCCGGTCGTGGGCCTGCCAGCGTTCTGAGCAGCTTCACAAGGCAGACGGCGCCCCATGGAGAGGCTTGCCTGACCCTCCTGCCCCACGCCCCGCACCCTGCTCCTGGCACGGTGTTGGCCAGCCGAGGCGCCTCTGGGTTCACACAGGCTCTAGCCAGTGACGTCAGGGTGGCCACCATCCAGGGTGGCTGTCCTGTAGCTGCTGAAAGCCTTCCCCCACCCAGGGCAGCTGTTGGTATAAGGTTAAGGCGCTGGATCCCACGACTGCCCAGTTCAAGCCGCAGACTCTTCGGCTTAAAAACACACCGGGCGCAAGTACGTGTTCGCGCCCCAAATCCTGAGAGAATGGAGAAGGGATTGCCGCATGGCCGTCCTCCTACCCCCGGGGTGCTTTCTCACTTCCTCTCCAGCGAGGGCACATGCCCTACGGTGAACTATGTACACACGCACACACACGCACGTACATACAGATAGATACAGATGTACGTACATGGTGTTAGAAACACTGTTTAAAAAGTCACATCTGTGTACATTAAAATAGAAATGCTAAATTCATGATCTGAATACAAATAATTTACATCGCTACGCATTATCCTTGGGACGTTTTTACACCCTTTGGTTAGTTTTAGTCATGTATGTCTCTAATACTGTGGCACTGTTACTTTTCTGAAGAATACTTTCTTTACAGGATAATCTACCGGGTCACTAGGGAGGTCGTGACGCGTTTTTGCGTAGTCAAACAGAAGAATTGGGTCGTGACGTTCCCGACCACCTAATAGTGTAAGCTCAGAACCAGGGCTGCTACGTAAGGGGCGTCCCCGCCACCGATTTTTAAATGTCGATGTTAAGAATCGAACACTCGGCTCCAGGATTTCCTCAGGGACAGTCCTCGTTGCTTCCACCGAGAAGATGTTTCTTTGACAAATATTTTTACAACACAAAACCTATCAAATAAATTACCTCTACATAAGCTTTCTTTTAACACCTCACCAAATGTAGATCTTGCAAAATTAGAAGCTTTCTCAATTTCATTCGAACAGAGAAGATAAATTTAATTAAATATAAGCACTGTATCAATAGATTCTCCTTCTGGGTCAGGGCATTTCAAAATACAATCCCAAAATAAAATCCAATCTAGCCTGCCATTTTGCAGGCTCCTAATTTAATTTATCCTGTCCCTGGTAATCTGCTGTGGGGATAAGCTTCTGTGTCTTTACTTTCCAGCTTTTTTCCCCCAATGATTGCAATTTGCAAAAAGCTTCAGAAAGCCGAGGTTTGTGACGCCCCATTGTTTGAATACTCTGATTAAAGATTTCTGTCTCATTATGAACAGGAATGAAATCTGAATTTCAAGTTTTCACAAAATAGCTCAGTGTCACTGCAGGGCACGTAGGTGGATTTATAAAGTAGTTTTTCATATACACAAGCATTCTAAAATTCCACCCCGTCAGCACCAAACAGGAAGTGCACGCAGCTCGGCGAGCTTTCCCTTCATCTCAACCTCCCTGGAAGTTCCCTTCACCACGTGTAGGAATTCATCCAAACTTTTACAGCCAGAACCTTGTTTTGTGGTTTTCTTTCTGTACTTATTTCTCCATGGGAGACAGAAAACCAGACACCTCCAACAGGGCCTTCGCTCGGTCTCAGCCGGCGCCGACCATGAGCCTGCACGAACAGGGAGCCCTCGGTGCAAACCAGGACCTTCCCATTGGGGTGAGGCCTCAGCTGCTGCAGCACCGGCAGGCCCCAGCAGCCAGAACTTCCTACCTGTTATCTGTTGGTGGGCCCCGACCCGCAGGACAGTCGCACAGGCTTCCTGAGGGAAGGAGTGAGAGACGGACGCAGCGCGGAGAGACGACACAGTGTTACAGTTCTTCAGGGTCGTCCTGAGACGACGCGGTGTCACAGCTCTTCAGGGTCGTCCGGAGACGTGGTGTCACAGCTCTTCAGGGTCTTCAGGGTCGTCCGGAGACGACGCGGTGTCACAGCTCTTCAGGGTTTTCAGGGTCCTCTGGCGATTGTGGGCCAGGGATCGTGGTTGTATACATGGTGGGCCGTGATTGGTTGAATGAAGGATTGTAAGAGGTGGGTTATGATTGGTTGCTTTGTGGACCAATCATAAGGTGCCGGATATGCAAATCTGAGGGATTCTAAGCTCACCGATTTGCTATGGGAAGTGGCCAATCAGAGTATGGTTTTGAAGGTGAGGATTTTGAAGGGGAGCCAGTTATGGCCTATGGCCTTTGGCGTTGTGTAATTGTTTGCTCTCTGAGAAAACCGATGGCGATAGTAAGAGACTCATGAAAATGGCTCCGGCAGACTCGCTGGTGCGCGGCCGTCCACATTGGTGTATAACAAATCCTCCCAAAACAGCAGCTCAGAGCCACACGTGGTTATCACGTCACTATCTCTGTGGCACGAGAATCCAGGGAGAGTCTGGCTGCTCTGCAGCCTCGCGTCTGTCCGGAGGGCCGTGGAGGTGTGGCCGGACTGCGTCCTCTCGGGGGCTGGGTAGGGGTGGTCTGCTCCCAGGCTACTGGCAGGACCAGGCCCCACTGGTGCTGACTGGAGACCGCTCCCTGCCATGCGGCTTCCTCCCAGCACAGCATGGCGGTTTGCTTTCCCCAGAGTGAAAGATTGGAAAGAGCAAAAAGTGTGGGAAGATGGTGCCACATGGAAGCGGGGTCCTCTGTGCCACCTACCCAGTCCCTGGTCGGGCAGGGACCCACAGGTGTGAGTTCCCGGTGGTGGGGGCGTCTCTGGGTCCACCCCGGAAGTCTGCTGTTACACGCTCCGTCTCACCGGACTGTTGGACACGATAAGCAGTCCGGGTAGATACAGCAGGCTCTCAGGTTTCCTAGGTAAAACTACTTAACTGTCATGGATCTTGACTTCGGGTCTGGGTCCTGCCAACGGCATGTCTGAGGCCCACTGTCTCAGGTCCAGCCGAGGGGTCTCCGCCTTCCCCGAGCGGGGTGTCCTGTGCTGCCCCGACTCTGACTCGGGCGCAGGCACCAGGACAACCTTCAGCGTTCTTTTCTTTCACTCACTGCAGACTAAAGCAGCCCCTGAAAGGAGAACAAATATGTCGTCCAAGTGTGTGGAGGGTGAAAATGGAGAGAGCTTCAGCGGGAGGGCAGCTCTGCCAGGCCGGCGGGTCCCAGGGGCTCAGAGCCCAGTGTCTGCACGGACTGCACAGACTCGGGGGTGTGGGGCCGCCACGGGCCACCCCTTTCCAAATGCAGGTGGCTTTGAGCCAGTCGGGGCGGAGGAGTGATCATGGCAAAGGCGGTAGCAGGGGAGGGCTTCTCTCAGGGAAGTTGCGAGATGACAGTGTTCCGGGGCTGGGACAGATGGGGCTGGCGGCCGGGACCAGCCTGCACCTGCCCCTGCCCCGTGCAAGGGCGTCACAGCGATGGCGTGTTGGAGTCTCACTGTCAGTGCAGGACTGTCGTCTTCCCACAGTACTCGCAACTCCCTGGTGGGGCTTGCCTCTGCATTTCTGTCTTCTCACTTCTCCCCCTTTCAGGAGAAACGGGCCGATCCCAGCTACCCTGAGTGGGGACGGGGAGAGCGGGAGAAGGGCCGGGGGCGGCAGGGGGCTGACTAGCTTCTCCCTGGCAGGGCCCCGCTGGGAACAGGGGACCTGAGAGGCACGCTGCCCGGCCACGCCCGATCCAGGAACAAGCTCCCCAGATGCCCGACTCGAAGGGCATTCTGCTCCCAGAACTCGCGAGGTCACTGACCTAACGGCTCGTAGCTGGATCCGTGCGGGGTGAGCTGCTTTGATCAGCCAACACAGGAGAGGCAGCGAGGTCGGGAGCCGAAACCCGCAGGCCACCCTCCCGCGGTCATGGCCTGGGTCTCGCGCTGCTCCTCCCACGGACCTCACTTGGAAATGGCTTTGCAGTTAGAATTAGGTCGGCCCTCATCGACCATGGACAGTGTCCCTGTAAGCAGGGCCCTCTGAGCACAGATGGGAACGGAGGGGAGGGGTGTGAAGGCGGTGGCCATCTGCACGTCAAGGGGAGAGGCTTGGAACGGCCCCGCCCGCCAGCCGGAAGCACCAAGCCGCCCGCCTGGGCTGTGGCTCTCGGAAGGGCGAGCCGCCCACTGGCGCAGCGTGAAACCACTCCGTTTGCGCCTATTTGCCACGCAGGCCCTGCAGACTAACACACGGGGCGAGACTCGAGGGGTGTCTGCAGGGCTGGCTCCTTCCGCAGGCTCCGGGAGGACCCGGTCCCCTCTGCCAGCCTCTCGGCAGCCGCGCTCCTCGGCTCGGGGCCTCTCTCCACCCTGCCTGAGGCCGTGTGGGCCTCCGCTCCTCTGCCTCCTCCTGTGAAGGCCCCGTGATCAGGTCCCCGCGTCCCTCACTGTGGATAACCCCAACAATCGCCCCAGAAATGGTCCCTAACTTGGTCACGTCTGCAGAGTCCCTTTGGCTGTGGCAAGTGACACAGTCCCAGATCCTGGCATGCAGCTGTCCCCATCCTTGGGGACCGTTACTCAACTGACCACACTCGTGTCGGGCTGCGATGGCCCTGGCGGTCCCCGTCTCTATGTCCCACAGCCATGGACAGAGCTCCTTGGGAGGAGCAGGAGCCAGTGCATGCTGGGAAAGTCGCCGGAGGGGCCGGCCTCCCCGTGCTGTGCTCCCGCGCCCCTCAGGACGCCAGTGACTAGTAACAGCCGCGGGTCCAGGAGGCTCGCCGGGCGCGGACATGCGTTTCCGTGGCAAAGGGCCAGGGTCGGCAGGTCTGGGGAGCTGCAGGCGAGGGTGCCTGGGAGGGCAGAGCCGGTGGGCGACGGTTTTCGTTCTGAGGTAGGTTCGGGGTCGAGGGCAGCCTTGTCTCGGGGGCGCGGCCTGGCTGCTCCCCGGGCCGCGTGGGAAGTCGCAATGAGCGTCCCAGACAGCTGTCTGAGCAGCGCGGCCCAACCACCCCTCGCCTCTGCCCAGGCCGGCCTCGCTGTTGGTACGGAGCAAGCCCCGCCTCTCACGTGCTTGCACCAGGGCTGGGCTCTGCTGCAATCCGTGCAGCAGCCCTTCCCGCTCACGGGGCTCTCCTGGGCGTCGCTGGCCACGACTCACCTGGCAGCGTGACTGCTGAGAAGTGCCGGCTCCGGTCCTCCTCCCTAATTATTTCCCCGATACGACATGATCCCTAATTACTTCCCCATCGATTTCTCCCCCCGGGAGCTGGCTGCGGCTCAGGTTAAGCTCGGAGCTGATGGAAAATTCAATCAGCGCCTCCCTGGCCCGGCGCTGCTAAGGAGTGAACAGGTAAGAACGTGTCCCTGCTCGGGGACCGAAGTCAGACAGAGGGAAGGCGGCGCACATGCCATCCGAGCGGTGCTGAGCACAGCCCAGCTCCGGAGTTGGGGCAGGAAGGCAGCGGAGCCGGGCGGGGTGGGGTCAGCAGACCCGTCCCGAGAAGCATTGGCAGGACCTGCCGTGAGACCGTTCCTCAGGGTGTCCTCCACCCCGGGCTCCTCTCCCCTCTCCTCCCCTCATGGGTGCCACAGGAGCTGGCTCCCATTCCTTCGAGAAAGCCAAAGCCCGGGGTCTCTCCTTTCTAGAAGACCCGTGTCGTCCCTGGGGTAACGCGCACCTCCTCCGGGTCACGAGCTCCCCTAAGCCAGGCGTCAGCGCCTCGCTCTGGTCTGCAGAGACCCGTTCAGGAGAGACAGCCAACAGCCCTGGCCAGAGAGGCCCAGCGAGCTGCTGAGCGCGCCTGGAAGCGCTCCGTGTTTCCGAGCGACACACGGGGACGTCTGTCCTTTCACGTCACATCCGCCTGAAGCCTTGGGGCTGTCTCGTGGCCATGAGGGGAGAGTTCAGAGAGGGAATCCACACTTGCTGGGAGGACCCTCATCCCGCAATGCCTCCGCTGACCATCGGACAGTCCCGGGCAGGAAGGTCTTTCTCTGAGGTCCGAGCTGTTTGGAGGCCGGTGACAGGAAGGACTGCTCGGTGCACTGCTCCTTTCTGGAGGGGACTGTCCCCTGACTCGGCCTAGCATGCTCTGCCTCAGTTTGGACAAGTCGGAAGGCCAGCTTAATTGTCTTCTCTGCTTTTCCAGCTGCAAACCCCTTGGGGTGGGTGTCCCGCTGAACACAATCCGTTTTCCCTCTTCTCCAGGCCCGGGCAACAACCTTTGGTACCACGAGGAGAACTAGGCAGAGACACGGGGAGTGACGCCTGGAGGACAGGGCGGAGCATTTGCTGTTCTGTGACAGCCGCCATTCCCGTCACTCTGGCTACGGACTACGTGGGTTATGTCACAGCCCGGGGGGCCGGGCGTTGGGCAGGGCGTGTGGGGACAGCAGACGCAGCCACTACCAGGCCGCGGTCGTAGGCGACCACTCGGAGACCCAAGAGCCTTTGGGTGTCCTTGACCAGAAGAATAAAATCGCAGCCCCCAGGAACGTCGGCTTCTCTCAGCCTCAGCCCAAACTGCTTCGTAATAAAAAGGAAATGACTTTGGAGTACGACCTCGAGTTGTTCACTCTCATCCCTCAGAACATTTTATATGCTCCTTATATTCCGAAGGCAGGCGTCAACAGCGCATGACCCTTTGAAATGGGAAAGCATGTATTTTCCCCCCGGCGATGACAGTCCTGTCCTGCGGGGCGCAGGGTGGGGTGGGGTGGGGTGGGGAGCGACCCTCCGCTTTCCCTCAGTGGAGGGCACTCGCGGGACGGGGGAGCAGGAGGTCCCATGTGGGGTGGGCCAGGACCAGGACGTGAGGGCGGGGAGGGACCCCCACAGCCTGCAGGCGGCCTCGTCCCATCCGTCCTCCCTCCTGTCCCCGGGTCCTGGGGCAGCAGGCTCCCCAGCCACAGTTCACGCACCTTCCATCCTCGCTGTCACCGAACAGCCCTGCGGAGCTGAATTCCCGGCCCCGGCTCGCTCACTCCACGGGGCAGCTCCGTGTGCTGGGAGAACATCGCCGTCGCCCTGCAGGACGCCGGTGCCCGCTGGCCGCCGCCGTGTCCCCTCCGGTCCCCGGTGATCGAGGACCTGCTTTCTGTCTGCCGCTCTGCCTCTCTCCGGCAGTTCACAGAAATGGCGCTCCCCTGCCTGGCCGGCTTCTTCCCCCAGGGGGCTGTGCTCGGGGTCCCCGTAGCAGGGCGGCCGACAGCGTCAGTCGAGCTGGTGACTGTGGCTTCCTCACTCCGCGTCCGCGGTCAGTGAGGCCCGGGCCTCCGAGGCTTCCCTCCTTTCAGTGCGGCTTCCACACTCCCCGGGGCAGAGGCCTGTGCGTGGGACGCAGCTACTGCGGGAGCCTAACTAAGCCAGCGGCCGCACCTACACCACCGGTAAAGGACCTGGTAACCTGGACACATTGCAAACTTGTCCGAGCCGGGTGTCTCAGGACGCCATGGTCGGGGTGCCCAGCGAGCTCCACAGAGGCCCTGCTCCCACCAGAGGTCAGCTGCCGCTTTCCGGCCTCACACTGGGGGTGCCGGCTTCCCAAAGCAAAGGAGAGCGCGCTTCGCGCTGCTGCAAAATAAGGAAAACATTTCTTCTGCAGCTTCGGGCAAAATTGACAAAACTGACAGCGAAAGACAAGGGACATTTCCTTCCTTGGTAATGAGCTGGTTCTGCCTCGGGTGAAAACTGCTCCCAACCCATTTATCACGTCCCACCTAAGTGCACCTTAGCAGGAGACACGGCAGCGCCCGCCCGCCGCCTGCACGGGCCTTGCCTGCATTCTGGGGCCCGGGCGGGAGTGAATTACAAGGTTATTCAAAGCTGCTTCGCCATAAGCCTTGACAAAGTCTTTCATTTAAAGAAAAAAATGTCCTTCATTCCAGAGTCTCACCGTTGGCGGTTGTGGGGATGCTGGCCATCTGTCTACACCGCAGCTGTGTCCGTGCCCGGGTGATTGGAAAGGTTTCCCCGGCCAGGGAAGGGGAATCGGCCCTGCTGCAAATCCCTGGGACAAGATGGCTGTCGCGCGGTGGGGTCACATGGAAGCAGCGCAGGAGCCCGGGCGGGGTGAGTGCCGGGGCTTCCGGGCTCTCCCTGCACCTGGGCTCGCGTTGGAGGCTGGAGACCGTCCGTAAGGCCGTCTGCTGGGCGAAGGGCACACGCGGGCACGCGTCATTTCCAGACCCTGGGGGACCACGGGGGCTTCGGTGCAGACCCTGCGGCCACAACCTGGCGCCCGACGCGCCCCTCTCAGGAGCACTTGGAAGGCTCGGGCAGAGGCCACATCTTGAAGCGGAAGATGGCGGCAGGGACCGGCCAGCAGGAGACAAGGCAGCACCGTGGAAATCTAGCCGGAAGAGGAGCGGGGAAGGGCCGGCGCCGGCTTCCGGTTTCTGGCCGGGTGCTGTGTTCCTTCTTCCCTTTCTTTCTCTTCCTTTTCTACATTTTGCAGAGAGCACGTGCACCCGCCGAGAGAGAGATTTTCCCACGCAGGGCCGATGCCGCACTCCCTTCTCCTCCGTGGCTCGCCCTCTTTGGCAGGCACCAGTGTTTCTCCAGCCGCCTGTGCCCCGATCTCGAGGACAGGGTGGGGAAGGGATGGTGGTGCAGCATCCCACTGGGGTGAGTTCCCTCTCTCTCCCTCTGCGTCTCTGCGGCAAGCGCATGCACCCCATGGCACACACAAAAAAGGGAAAAAATAGCAAATCCCAGGCAACTTCTGTTTCGCCCACAACTTCCCTGACTTTTTTTGCTCTCAGATGTACTGAAACGTAACTCACGTACCACCTGAAGTCACCACTCCGTGGCTTTTAGGAGCCTCACAGCCTCTGGAGGTTCTCTCCGCAGTCGAGCGCGTTTGTCCCCAAAGCGGTCACTCCACAATTCCCAGCCCCGGCCCTGGTGGCCGCTCACATACTCACCATCCCTGAGTCTGCTTGTGCTTGGCAGTGGACAGGGCGGCTGAGGTGACACTCACGGCCTCTGTGTCTGTTACTTGCACTCGGCATGCCGTGTCGTGTTCGTCCGAGTTGTCACAGGGTCTGTGTTCCGCTGGCCGTCCCTGGGATAGACTGCCGTTTGCCCGTACCCACCGGTGCTGACACGTGTGTCCTCTGTGCTGGCTGTCTGTGTACACGTTGTCATGTCGTGCGTCTCCATTTCTCTGCGGTGTACACCCAGGAATGGGAGGGCTGGTGGCCTGCCAGCTGTGTGACCTGCCGAGGGACAGCCAGCTGCTCCCCAGGGCAGTGTGGGCGGCTCCAGTTTCCCCACCCCTCGCCAGCCCTTGTTACGATCTGTCTAATAAAGCCACCCCGGGGGGTGTGAAGCAGCGTCTCGGCACGGTGCACATTCCCTTTAACTGGAACGGCCTGTTGTGGGGACAGGAGACCGGCACGTCCGGTCCGTAGGACTGTACTTGCTGGTTTCCGCGCTCCATCATGAGTCTGTCAGCACCCAGTCTGCCGCAGCCCGTGGGCCGAACGTTCGAGTCACGCTCGAGTCTTCAGCATCGTGAGCAGCACGACAGCGGATTCCCAGACCCCGGTGCTTTTCCCCAGCAGGGCTTCCGGGAGACACCCCCCTTCTGCAGGGAGTGGGTCCCCCTCTGCCCGTGTGGCAGGTGCCGGTTACGCGCGGCCCCTCTGCAGCAGGGGTCTCTGTGGGGCAGGGGTCTCTGTGGGGCAGGGGTCTCTGTGGGGCAGGGGTCTCTGTGGGCAGAGTGTGCTCAACATGCACAGCGTCCTCTGCTAACTCCTCAGAACAAGCACCTGCAGAAACCCAAAAGGGACTCAGAGGGGAGCGTGGTATCGAGGTGTCTCTGAGCCAGGAGGACCCCGCCTTCAAGTGCTATCGATTTGCTTTCTGTCCGGAAAAGGGATTATTTGCGCTGATGAAGGCTGAGCACAGCTCGGGGGTGCTCTCGGCTCTGCCCGGGGAGTGCAGGCAGACATTCCGCATCACTGACCCGCCGACATCCAGAGCTGCCCCCCAAAGCCCATCGGTTTATGCAACAGGGAAGATCCCGTTATCTTCCCCAAGCACCTTTGGCCAGCACAGTGGTGGGGGTAAGAGAGGGAGTGGGGGATTTGCCATTTTCTTAAAGACAAGCTGTCAAAACCACAGAAATATCGACTCGGACAAAGAGTGTCTGAACATAGCCCAAAGTTGTTTACTTACGCTGCATCCTTTTTGTGGAACCCCCTATAACACACAAGGCCCCGCTTCTACATGTCCGCCTTTTTGGGTCAGACCAACGGAAATCTCTTCACTAATTTTGTCTGTCACTCTCAAAATCAGATAAAAGGAACCCCTGTACCTGATCACCCCAAGAAAAACATGTTTTGCCTCCTCTCCGGGCCTAGATCACTCATATTCTGCTTAGAAAGAAACCACATTAATTATTAATTTTTTAGAGTTGGGTATTTTCTGTGGACATGAGTAAATAAAGCCTTTTCTTTCTTTCTTCATCTTTTTGATTTTGCCAAAGAGTGCATGCACTCACCAGAGACAGAAGGACAGGGAGAAGGAGAGGAAGAAAGCGACCCCCAGGGCGTGTGGTCCTACCAAGGTCGTCTCCTCCATGTCTCCATCCAGTCGTTACTTTGGGCACACATGTACACATGTACACATGTACACATGCCCAGCGTGTTTTTCAAGCTGCCAGGTCTGAGACTTGAACCACGCCATTGGCCACGTGGGACCCATTATCCTTAATCCCCATGCCACGGGCTGGCCCTAAGCTTTTGCTTCATGCCTGTAC
Organism: Tupaia tana; assembly: GCA_026018925.1. Taxonomy (NCBI): domain Eukaryota; kingdom Metazoa; phylum Chordata; class Mammalia; order Scandentia; family Tupaiidae; genus Tupaia; species Tupaia tana. Next base: position 22,838,380 of record JAKSZU010000026.1, on the reverse strand, counting down.
ATGTTTACGGTGCCAGGAGTGAGCGGAGAGCAGGTGTTTATAATCACTCCCACCCCAGGTACCCGCCGGCAGTTACCAGAAAGTCCCTGGGGGGCGGTCAGGAGTTATCGGGTGAGCAGGGGTGTGACTTCCAACCTCCCAGTCCTCTGTCTGCTGCCGTTTGGGAGCCTGCGCTGTCCGCCCTCTGCTTGCCCCGGCTGAGACCCCACTCCTCCCTGGGTCCTGGGGCCAGATAGCATCGGGAGAAGCGCACGCGCCCTATAGCGAAAACCTCTCCAAAAAAAAAAAAAAAAAAGCAAAAGGGGTTTGTGTAAGACACCCCAGGCTGCCCGGGCCGCACACTGAGGTCTGAGTCCTGAGTGGTGTTAGAGGCAGACATCGGGCAGGAGGGGAGGGGGGAGGGGGAAGCAGGGATAGCTGTCCTTCGGGGACCGTTACCCTCGGCCACCAGGGTTTGTCAGATGAAGCTTTTTTTTCAAACTTGGCTCTCTGCCTTCGAGAGCCCATTTTCTACCTGCAGGTGTGGACGGAAGGGCCCGTGAGACCGGAGTTCACTCTGTCTCGCCGAGTCACCGGGGTTAATACTGACACCCGAGCTTCTGGGGGAGTGTCCTCGACCTCGCTCTCCTCCTCCACCTCCAGGGCTCAGGACCCGGGTCCGAGTGGACGGCTCGGCCCAGGCTGCGTGGGTGCAGTGGACGTCCTGCTGGGAGAACAGAGCCAGCGAGGCTCCGGCCTCTCCTGGCTCACAGGACGCCGCGGCCAAGGCCTGGAAGCCGCAGGAAGGCCTGCTCGTCCTACTCCAGGAGGGAGAGGAGGCATGTGGGCCCTCTGCCCAGGGGCCGGGTCTACACACGCGTGATGAGCTTGTCCCTAAGAGAGGGACTGCTGTACCCTGGGGACGTGGGGCCCGTACTCTTTGATGTGGAAATCAAGTATGGAGGTGGCGGCTTTGAAGCAATTAGAGCGCATTAACATTTTTATGAAATACCAATTCGGACAGCACGGGTGAGAAGCACCTGAGCGTGGGCCACAAAGCCTGGCAGCGGTCTCCATGGCAACACGGCTGTCCTAGTCCCAGGCTAACTGCTGGCCGCCAGGCAGCGGCGGGCTCTTGGGACTCGCACCCACCCTCCTGACCAGAATGGCCGGCCGCCTCTCCTCCAGCGCGTCTTCAGCAAACGCTGCGTCCCAGAGGGAGACGTCGGGCTGGCTTTGCTCTTCATGAGGCTGGAGAAGGCGGCTCGAAAGGATCCCAGCGTGTCTCCTGGCCCATTCCCGTCAGTACGGGGAAGACGACACTGGCCCCCAGGCGCGGACTCCCATGTTAGTGGGTGCTATCCACCTCACCCACAGTCACGGGCCCAGTGTGAGCGTGTTAAGGGGTGTCCCCGTGCCACTTCCTTAGGCATCTGAAAGCCATGACTGTGGCCGCTAGGCGGACGTGTCCCTGCCCTCACCTCGGCACTGTGGGACCACCCAGAAAGCAGGCTCTGGCCGGAAAGCCTCCGGCTCTGGGAGTGTGCAGAACATGGCGGGGCCCTCACAGCAGCCACGTTGTTCTCCTGCACCAGGGTGCGTGGACAGCAGGCCTGTGAGGCCGCCACACCCTGGGTGATTCGGCACAGGGGTGCATGTTCTCCTGGCTCTGGAGAGCAATCAATACCGCAGTCAGCTTTAGAGCCTTCCAGCCACCCCCAAAGAAACCCCGTGCCCCTTAGCCGTCACGACCTCTGCCCCGTTCTCGCCGTTTTCCTTTCTGTCTGTTCGGACGAGTCCCATCAGTGGGGTCGGACAGGATGGGGCCTTTTGTGTCCGGCTTCTTTTCACTTAGCGTGATCTCTCAGGGCTCATCCACGCCGGGGCTGTGGGAATCCGATCCCTCGCGATGTCTGGCTGATACTCCGGCGTGTGGATGCCCACGGTTTACCCTCTCACCACGGGTGAGCACCGTGGGCTGCTCTGAGTGGCGGGCCGTGGCACAGCACATGCTGCGTGGGCTCCTGTCACCCGTGGGGTACATACCTAGGAACGAATCTGAGCCAGGGTCTAGCCGGTCCTCCAGTGGCTGTGTGTGTAACCAGCAGCTTCAGGAGACGCAAACCCCGCTGGCCGGCTCCGGGGTGACGCCATCGACCTGGCCACCCGGGTGTGGCCGTGCCCCTGGCTCACCTCGGCCATGTGCCCGAAGGCGGAGTGAACACGCCCTCCTCTGCACAGGCCTGGCACGCGGCAGCCTGCGCTGTCCTCCTTGTTGCCGTGTCACTCCCGTGCCCACCCCCCGGGGCTTCTCACCTAGGGTTTTGTGTCACCTCTCGTGGCCCCAGAAGCTCTACTGAGGGTGTGTGGCTGCATTGGCCTCACCGAGGAGCCGACTGGATCCAAGCATCTTAGCTCCGCCCTCAGACAGCTGAGTGACACCTGCCATGGACAAGACCCGCAGGCGGCGCTGTGCAAGGCAGACTGGAGCAGAGTTGGTCTTTGCAGCCAGACTTCCATGGCCGGCTCCACGTGATGCAGAGCTCAGACAGAGCCGTGGCTCGTGGGGTCCCAGCTTCCTGGACACCACAGCTCCAGCCCTGCCAAGATCTTAGAACAAACCCACTTGTTTATACCTGGTTGGATGCATGTAATAATTGGCTCTGACCTCCCTGGGTATCTGAGACAGAGCGGACACTATTACTGAGATTGGAGCGCGTAGTTCTTTAAGGATCGGGAAGAACCGAACGTTTCCTGGGGAAAATCTGAAAGAGGTTCAATTCATCAGCTTGTTTCTCGTGACAGGTTATTCTATAGGGATTTTACAAGTATCTTCTTTTTAAGCAACCCATATTTATCATAGTAAATATGGAAAATAAATAAAAGCATGAAAATAAGTTACTCAGAAGAAAAACTACCCCAAAATTCAGCCTTGTGCACGGATCAGGGCTGTCAGCGGGTGAGAGGGACAGCAGGTGGGGCGGGAGGGACTGCAGGTGTAGGTGGGAGGGACAGCAGGTGTGGGTGGGAGGGACAGCAGGTGTAGGTGGGAGGGACAGCAGGTGGGGTGGAAGAGATGGCAGGTGTAGAGTAGAAGGACCGCAGGTGTGGGTGGGAGAGACAGCAGATGCAGAATGGAAGGATAGCAGGTGCGGGTGGGAGGGACCGCAGGTGGGGTGGGAGGGTCAGCAGGTGCGGGTGGGCCCCTTGTATTTGAGATTCTTCTGCTGCAGGGGTCTCCTGGTGTTGCTGTAGCCCAGGACTATAGACTAGATGACTTAGAACAGTAGAAAGTGGGGCCAGCAGGTGGCACACTGGCTAAGGCACTGGACTCCCACATGGCTGACTGCTGTTCGTGACCCAGCCCTGGTGTCTTGCTTTGTCATCCTCCACCCGCCCCACCCCGTCCATAGTGAGCACATAAGCCCTATAGCAAATAAAATAATAATAATAATAATAATAAATAAAAATAAATGTAATACATGCATAATCTTTAAACAAACACAGAACAGAAACTGGGCTGGCCCTGAGGTGCAGTCGTGACGCGTTGTGCATGGAAGCCAGCTCCCTCAGGCCGATCATGGTTTGACTCCCAGCCCCAGAGGCTTGAAAACCACACTGGGTGTGTGTGTGCGTGACCCAGACCCTGGCAGGATGAGGAAGTAGAGGAGAAAGGATTGCAGCGTGGCACACCCAGCCGGCCCTGGACAAAGGGCAGGTCTGCACCCACCTGGCCGGCTGCTGGGAACGAGGCATGCCTGCTCCCAGGGTCTCTGTGCGGGAGTACGGAGGCCCCTCCTGTCTTACACGTCTGTAGAGCAAAGCTCTGGAGAAGGTGACCGATCAACCTCCTGTTAAAAATGATATGTGACGAATAAAATGTCAACACTTAAACTCAAGTCTGTGGGACGTGCACCCTAATTTTTCTAGGGAAATCTTACTTCGGTTAGGGTGCTTTGGTCGCCACGGGTGTTGATGCCTTCAGGAATGCATGAGAGAGGGGTGGCCCTCGGCAGCCCAAGTAATTCTTCAGCAAAGTGCGGGGTCCTCGGAGGAGCCGTAACCACAGCGACCTGGGAGAAGAGCGAGAGTCGGACGTAGTGGAGCGTGCGCCAAGCTCGGGGGGACTCAGGACGCCTGCCCCGTGAGACGGCCCGACAGGAACGGCCGGGACGGCCTGGGGGCAGAAGGAGGAGGTTCGAGTTGCTTCTGTTTGCTCTTGTTCCTCAAGGTACAATGCTTTGTAAGGAAATCATTTCAGTCCTAGGGGAAAACAAGGAAATTATTTTTTACATACCTGAGTTTGCGGCCTGAGAATCATTCCACCAGAAATAAGTTTTCATCTCCTGAGGTTTGTCCTTTGGTTACTATGCAGCAGAAGATTCTAGAACCCTTATGCCTGCCTCTGGGGTTGAGTGGCCTTGGAGAAGAGACGAGGAATATCTTCTGATTTGATACTTCTGAACTTTAACTCTGGATAATTACGGCTTTTTTTTTTTTTTTTTTTTTTTTAATGCAATTGATCTTCGTCCGTTAGAAACAGTCGGGTAACTGCTGAGACGTTGCTTAATTGACTGAGGACTGGGCTTTATACAATTGCAGGGCGGTGCTGCAGCTCGTCCCGTTTTTCAGGTGACCGAGCTCCTCGGAAGTGCTTCACCCAGACCGAAAGGTCCGGGGAAATCCGAGAGCGCGACTTCTCGACATGAGGCACAGACACCCACAGCCCGGGGGCGGGGGGTGACGCGTCTTCCCCGACCCCAGGAGGAGCTGCATTCTGCCATGATGGCCAGGGACGCCACAGGGGGCGGAGGTCTCCTTCGACACTCGGTCACCGTCCATCTGCCGTCGCGCGCGGAAGGTCCGGGATGCTTCGTTGTCTTTGTCCCTAACTGTGCGCGCTGGCAGATGACGGAGCCTCGTCCCGGGTGGAAGCCCTCCCGAGGGACCTGGTTCAAGGCTGGGCGAGCAGTGATGTGCGTGGAGCATCCTATGCCCAGGAGGGGCCACATGGGACTGGCGGGGAGACGGCAAGGAAGGAAGGCAGGAAGGAAGGCAGGCGTCACAGGGCGGCTGGGGGAGGTGTCGCCCGGTCCTGCAGGGCCCTCAGAGGCGGGCCGGTGGCTTCTTTACTTCAGAAGCATCTAAGTCTTAATTGTCAGAAGGCATGTGGACTTACCAGAAAAAGAAAGAGGGGAAACAGCCCCCCAGGGGCACGATCAGGCCACACTCCCTTTCCTCGGCCTCCCCGCCCTGCCAGGGTTCGGGGCGCACATGGATTTGCACCTGGCGTGTTTTTCCAAGTTCCCAGAGCCGGGATTTGAAGCATGGGCCACGTGAGGTCCAGCTGCTGTAACTGTTAGGCTACGGGCCGGCCAGTGCTTGCTTCTGCCCTACTTTCTCCCACGAGACCTCAGTCCCACAGAGACCCAGCCGCGGTGGTGGTCACAACCCCACAGCAGAGCACAGGGGACTTCAGAGCTCACGGGACATGGAGTTAGGGTCCTGCTGTGTGCCACGTCAGCGTGCGTCGGATGGACAGAGGGGGCAGTTACTCCTGTCTTCACTCCGCTGTCGTCTACACTCACGCCCCCGGTACCACCTTTCGGGTAACGGCCTTCTCCCTCCACAGCCCACAAAGTGCCCTGGAAGCCGCAGCCCTCTGGAAAGTGCGTCCTCACAGACCCTCAGGGCCCGGGTCTTCCACTCAGCCCTTCACTCCGGACGGCGGGACGCCCGGAAATGTTCATCTCGCCTCTGGCTTAGCCCGGACTTCTTAAATCAATGAAATTTCACGGTCTGGTCATTTCTTTTCATCTAAATGCCCTCTTTGACAGGGGAGAAAAAGGATTTTTGGACAGAACATTTTTGCCAGTAGAAGATAAATTGAAAAAGTGTCATAATTTGCCTCTGCTTTGAAAAGCAATCTTGTGTTCTCCCTAAAATAAAAATGGTTACAGGACAAGCAGACTCGCCTCTACGAACTTCTTTACACACCCTTCTTGGGTCACTTTTTCAAATGAGCACCTCCAAAGAATTCCAGAGCAGGACTCGACTGCCAGGGAGCTCGGCTGTTCCTTTCTGCTCGTTGTTATTTCTAGAGAAATGTTTGCTATAGGGCGTGTCCACTTGCCAGAGAGACAGAGGAAGTGAGAAATCAAACCCCGGGGGGATGGCCACACTGCCATCCCTTCGCCTCCAGTCTCCTTTTGGGGTTTCGGGCACAAACGCACATGTGCCTGGCTTGAGTTTCAAGCCTTTGGATTCAGGACTCACACCACAGTGGGCCACGTGGGAGTCCAGCACCTTAACCAGTCCGCCACCTGCTGGCCCCTGTTATTTCATCATCGTTAATTTCCAAGGTTCTGCCAGAGGGTATGCAAGCTTGCCTGTGGGAGGGAGGAGAGAGCAGAGGGGTACCCCACGGTGCAGTCCCGCTGCAGTCCCTTTTCCACCGCTGCCTCCCGTCGGGACTCGGATGCATGCACACGCACTGGTGTGTCGTCCAAGCTTCCAGGCAGATGCACACTGACGAGCAGACATGAAGCCCTGCTGTGGCTCCCAGTCTGTCCCCAGTCTCTCACTGTGGTCCTCTGTCCAGGGTGCTGCATCTTCCCAGCCAATCAGCTTCACGGCCCCTGTGCGCCTGAACTTAACTCTGGAAGGAGAGAGAAATGCGAGGGCAGAAGCCTCAGGACCACCACAGTGCCACCAGAGGCCAGGGGCCAGCTCTCACGGGCTTCTTTTGGAACTGGAAAAACAACGTACAAGTCCCAGTTTTAAGGGAGTCCCTGCCAAGAACGAATGCGCCCATACAGAATTGCATGAACGTTCAAAGAGCTCTGAAGGGCACAGAAGACTCATCTGCTTTTATTCCTGGGAGGGACCAGAGTCATTCTTTTCCTTTTCCTTTCTCCTTCAACTTCTTCTCATCTTCCAGATGTCGTGTCAGGGATTTGAGCTCTGTGTCAGTGCAGTTCCATTCTTAGCCCAGCCCACGGAGGCGAGCCGCGCGCTGCATGATAAGACCGCGGTCTTTGGAGACGTGGTTGGGGTCGGACCTGGCTCAAATACTGGCCGTGGCCAGGACGAGGATGCTCCGTGCTGTTTCCTCGTACGTGACGCGGGTGACGCACTCACCTCAGAGGGTGGGGGCAGCGGTCACCCGCAGACCGTCGGGTGCAGGCTTGGCCCGGAGGAAGGCCTCAGGGGCGAGGTCTCTTGTCATGGTGACGGGCTGCAGGGCTTCACCTTCCCAGTCCTTCCCGTCTGGGAAAGGCCACGAGAAGTCGGCTGCAGCGCGAGGTCACGGTGGACACGGGCAGGGACAGGGGACAGCTGTGGAGCTGCCTGCAGGCAGTGCAGTCACCCACCGCTGCGCAGTTCTGCCCCATGGCTGTGCCCCTCTGAGCACCTGGTCCTGCTCGTTACCCCGTCTTCCCGCTGCAAAGGGCCGAGCACGCAGCAGGTGTCCAGGAAGCTTGTGCTAAGGAGTAACTGCGTCAGGACCGGGCCAGCGTTCCTTGTTCTGCTTCCTAACTCGAACAGGAAGGAAGAAGTGCAGCTGGATTGTCGGGATGGACAGGCTGGCCGCCGTGTCCGCACTCACGCCCCTGCAGCAAGGTCGCACACACACCCACGTACCCTGCGGCCTCATCTGCAGAGGGGCTGACAGTTAGTCAGGGGTCCTGTACCCTGAACTCGCCCAGCGAGGACACAGGTCCACGTACTGTGGGACGGGGGGGAAGCTGAGCCAGGAGGGCACGTCGATGCCTGATGCACCATTTAGGGCCTCCCGAACTCACTGGGGAAGGTCACGTGTGAGTTTTCAGACTGCAGTAAAAGACATATTTTAAACATCACGAGCCCCAGTGACTGGAGTGACTGAGGGCAAGTGCCCAGCAGTTGGTACCCGCTTCCTGAACCAAGGGGGCAGATTCTGGCGTTCAAGGGGTTCCTGGGACGCGGGTCCTCTTGTTTTAAAGCCGGGACAGCCCAAGGGAATGGGACCAGGTGGCCACCCTAACACCGACCGCGCCTTCTCAGCTGGTAATGGCGACCAGTCCTCGGCGCCCGGAGCGGGGAGGAGGCCAACTACACTCCCTCTCTCAGGGTCTCAGGACGGGGTCGCTCTGCAGGCCCGAGTGGGCCAAACCCAGCAGCTGGCTTGCTGGTAGTTCACGCAAGGTGGAACATGAGGTGGTTCTGGCCATTTTACCTCTCGGCTCAGGCAGACACTAAGCAGGCAGCCTTAGATCCAACCACAATCCCCTTCGCTATGTTCAGGGTGCTGAGCTCCTCAAGGAAGCTGGGGCTGGCTAGGGAGGCGCTGGGACGCGTGGTGCTCACACGGAAGGGCCGAGGGGCCCGCTCTCTCCCCGCACGCACTCGGCTGTGTTGAGGGAGGGCTGCGGTGGCCAGCTGCCCCGTTTAACGAAAGCCACAGCATTCATCCCGTGGGCTTCTCACAAGAGGAAAGTCGCTACGGGGTGTCCCGTGGGGTCATCAGGAGGCCCCCCCCCCCACGACGACGTAATACCAGCAGCACCAAGCAGATCCTCACAGACAGAAAGCAGAGCTGCCGCTGCTCGGGCTGGTGACAACGGGAAGTGGGCGGATAACTCGCAGGGATGGGGTTCCTTTTGGGGGTGATGAAAATATCCTAAAATTGATGTGGTGATAAATGCACAGCTCTGACTACACTAAAAATCATCAAATTGCACGTGTGAAATGGGCGATTTTAAGTATGCGAGTGATAGCTCCAGGAACCTGTTATGTAAAAAATAATCTTGCCTTCTAGCAAAAAGTTCTCTTTGCCCAACCAATCAATAGCAACAGTCATCCCATCCAAACCTCAAACAACGCAATGAACTCAGAACGATCACAGGAAACCTCCCCGGATGACAGACCGGACTGCGTCCCGGCCAGGCTCTCCTTCCTCCTGGAGTTTGCAAGCCTGGGCCTCGGACCGGACCGGCAGCACCATGGGCAGCTCCCTGGCTGAGCCTGCAAGGCCAGTTTGCTCCATAGACCTGAGCAAAACGCGTAGTGGCAGTGCCCTCCCACTGTGTAAGAACAAGCCCCTGGTGACCGAGCAGCCATCTGGCTGTGATGGGAGGGTCCTCACTAGGAATCAGGCTGGGTCACTCACGAGACCAAGGAGGGAGAAGCTGGCTATTGTTCTGCTCCAGCGGCTGGAGTTAAACTCTTCAGCAAAAGCTGCGTATCAGGGAGGGGAATGGGGACTCACCCAACAAGATACCGACTTGTCAAGCCATCAGGTCATTTTAATGACAATCGGCATCACAGAAATAAGTAGACACCTTTTCTCCCTCTGTCTATGCACTACAACACATTTTTCAAAGGTCCGACCAAGGTTATGAGGCTTCAAGGACCCTTTCTTAGCTATTGATTTTAGGAATTAAAAAAATGAAAATAGCAAACATCCTTGGAGTCTTTGCGAGGATCTCCCGCCTGGGCGTGCTGCCCTCCCCTGCAACCCACGGACACGGGGGTGCCAGGCAGTGACGAGGGTGTTCTTCCTCTGCGGGGTCTTCTTGGCCACGTGTGCATCGCTTTGGATAAAAGCCTTTGCAATATGCTACTACACAGTTATGCTGTTCAAAAACACAGGACATTGGCAATCTAACATAGATTCTATCTGCTGAGTCTGTGCTGGTACACCCCACCCAACAAAGGTAAGGAAAACAACTTCACATCCCTCGAACAATTTTCTCTGTTCGTTTTGGAGCATCGGTTTTTCCTCGTGGTAGACCACCGCACAGATGAGCGGTTATTCCCGGGCGATGACTTTACCTGGGGCTTGCCCGACTTCCTCCCATGCAGCAGCATCGCGCCCACGGCAGGGACGCAGCCGCTGAGTGTCCCCATGTCCAAGGCGGACTCTGCTGTGCCGGCTGCGGGCCAGATGGGCAGCCCTTGGCGATGACCCACCCACGGTGCAGACCCTGCAGTGGTGGAGGGTCGATGGCAACCCCTTCCCCACAGCAGGCTCTGACAGCCCTCCCAGTTGGGGAAGCCCAGCAAACACCAAGGCTGGGGGGACACAGAAAACCAGGAAAGTTGCTACTTAAAGAATGGGCTAGTTGGGGCCAGCTGGTGGCTCAGGCGCTGGATTCTCACATGGCCGACCATGGCACCCAAAATCCCTAGAGGAGAATGGAGAATGGATTGCAGCATGGCCGTCCCTCTTGAGGGGTGATTTCTCACTTCACTTTCACTGTCTCTCCCTTTCGCTGTCTCTGTCTCTCTCCAGTGAGTGCATGTATCCTATGGAAAAAAAACCCTAAAAAAACAAAGAAAAATGGATTAATTGACATTGGTTCTAAGAATTGATCTAATAAACAGGAACATCATTTATGTTTCATTTCGGAAAAATCACCACTTAGTCCTCAGAAATGAACAGTAGCTATAAATCAAACAGACGCATAGGATACAGAAAAAAGGGAAAATAAAAAAGGAAATGAGTAAAGGAGAAGAAAATATAATCAAGACAAGATTTAAGACCCTTGGTCTTATCCCAAGAGGCAGCCTATACTCAGAAAAATCTTCTCCTCGCCCCCCTTCTGACAGTCAAAAGGTGTCCTCAGCAAAGTGAATATTGAATTAAAACGGAAAATGTCTCTTAGCAGGCCCTAGTTTTCCATTTTAGTTCTTTATTAGAAATATAAATAGGCTATTATCTCTGTCTCTTTTTATTTGTCTTTTTGCATTTTTTTAACAAATAATTTTTGGTAGCTTGTCTGTATTATACTGTGACTCATAAAATAACCTTCCTAATTTTGCCATTCCAGGTCTTAATCTGCACCCCCGCCCCGGAGTTTATTCCTCTGACTTTGAAAATCCGCCATCAACAACAGCTAAAAAAACTCTTGATACAAAAAGATTCCTTCCCGGCTTACACCTTTCAGCTGGGCTGTCATAGGGCCCCAGGCCTCTCCCCGTCCCTACCAGTAACAGCTTTGTCCAGAGAGGCCTACACCTTGTCCTTGCACTTCTCCAGGTAGTTTCCGAGTCCTTCAGGGGCGCCCACGCCCACGCCCACGCCCACGGCCGGGCGCCCCCACTTGACCTCCTCCCCCGAGCTGCTGAGGATGGAGTTCACGGTCGGGCAGCCGTCGTCGGGCGGGATGGTGGTGAAGGTGGAGAACTTCACCTTCTTCCTTTTGGAGGTGGGGGAGTGCAGGGGCTCCTGCTTGCCCCCGGGGTCGGCCGGCCTGTGGCCCTGGCTCTGCCCTGGCTTTTGGGAGCCGCCGTTGAGGAGAAGGTGGCTGCTCTCCTCGCAGCCCCCGAGGCCGAGTCCGCGATCGATGATGGTGGTGTGCTCGTCCTGGGGCGGGGACGCGTCCCCGACGTTCTCCAGGAGCTCCGCCTCGTTGCCGAGCCACACCCAGTCGTGAGAGTGGCTCACGGAGGCCGGCCCTTCCAGGGGCACCTGCTTGTGCCTGTACTTGAGGGCAAAGGCCGTGCAGTTGATGAGGAAGACCAGGATGGCCAGGCAGAAGACGCCCAGCAGCGCGTACATGCCGATCTCCAGGTCGCTCAGGCCGCGCGGGCTCTGCACCAGGTCGCTCTCCTCCAGCCCGCTGCCCGCCCTGGGCACGTCCACGGGGGCCGGGAAGTTGGTGAAGTCGATGGGGATGTTCTGCAGCGCCTCCCCGGGCAGCCTGTCCCCATCCGGCCGGCCGGCCCTCGCCACCCTGCTGTCCAGCATCGACCTGGCCGTCGTGGTGCCTCTCCAGAGGGACCCCTCCTCGCGGACGGCAGACGAGCTGCCGTAGACATGCCCGTCCTGGCCCGCTTGCTCCTGGTCCGGGCTCTTCCGGCGGTCGCTGGCGTGGTTCTTGATCTCGTCCTCGTCGCGGGCCCCACCGTGGCCGGAGTCAGCGTCCTCCTGTCCGAACTTAACCCTGACGGTGCCGAAGCCCACGGCCAGGACGCTCTTGCGTTTGGACTTCTGGCAGGCCTCTGCGATTGACATGTCCACGCGGACCAGTGGCCCCTGGCCTTCCCCTTCCGCCACCACGACGGGCCACCTGGCAGAGCGAGCCTGGGGGACAGACACCACAGCCTCGTCCAGGGAGGTGGCAGCCAGCGAGAAGTCCTTGGGGTCATAGATGTCCAGGGGCGTCACCGAGCCATCGCTGCAGTGCAGCCAAGCGCTGACCACGGCTTCCTGCAAGGAGACAGGAGTGAGCGGGTGGCCGGCGGCCTCGCAGGGACCCTCCCACGGCGGAGCCCAAAGGCCTAGGGGACAGGGGTCCAACTCGGAGCCGGAGGCTGCAAATGTGGGAGAAGGCACGTGTGACAGGAGTCACGTCAGCCAGCGGGAGCCCTGAGGGACACCAGGGACATGAGCCCCAGCCAGAGGGCTCCAGCGGCTACCCTGACCGAGATGTCACGTGACTAGGTGCAGGATGTGCCCTCTCAGAGCACGGTGGCCTCCATACAGCCCCTGGTCACGCTGTCACAGACAGGGCTGGCGGGGGAGGCGGCACTGAAGACGCCGTCAGTCGGGGAATCCAGACGCCCCCTCCCGAGGTGCAGCTGTGAATCAGCAGCGCTCTCTGCTCTGCCTGCACTGCAGGACAGCGAGCTCATGGCGCCCCCGGAGCTAACCCTGCTGCACCCTCAAAGGCACCTGCTGACCGTCTGCTGATGCAGGGGGTGATGTGGAGGCAGGGTCACTGCGCTGTCTTCTGGGCACAGGGCCTGTCACAGACAGCAGCCCCAGAGGACAGTGGGGCGCTCGGGGCCAAAGGAAGGGGCTGGCTCATTCTGAAGACTTGGTTTTCTGTTGTCGCTGTCACTGGCGGTCACTGACTGAACTGTGAAGTAACGGCCCATCATGGGGACACCCTGTGAAAGCTACTGGCCATGACGTCCTCCCAGTCCCATCCTGTGAGCCTGGGAAATGCGTGCTGAGCACACGCCTTCTGCCCTTGCCCTCCCAGGGCCATGATGACCCACAACCAGCACTGCCCGGGAGGCGGGTTCAGCCAACAGCACAGCCCCTGGGAGGCAGGGCCAGACAGCAGCACAGCCCTGGGGAGGACTGGGCCAGGGGGAGGCGGGGCCGGACAGCAGCACATCCCCGGGGAGGCGGGGCCAGCCAACAGCACAGCCCTGGGGAGGCGGGGCCGGACAGCAGCACAGCCCTGGGGAGGACTGGGCCAGGGGGAGGCGGGGCCGGACAGCAGCACATCCCTGGGGAGGCAGGGCCAGCCAACAGCACAGCCCTGGGGAGGCGGGGCCAGCCAACAGCACAGCCCCGGGGAGGCGGGGCCAGCCAACAGCACAGCTCTGGGGAGGCGGGGCCGGACAGCAGCACAGCCCTGGGGGGACTGAGCCAGAGGACGGCACAGCCCCAGGGAGGTGGGACCGGCCAATGGCACAGCCCCGGGAATGCGGGGCTGGCCAACAGCACTGGGAAAGTGGGATCCTGTTAGCTACAGACACTTCGGTTTTGCCCCCCAGAGTGGGACCTCCCAGAGCAGAGCCTCGGCGGTGCCAGAACTTCAGCATCCAGGACAGAGCGAGGTGAAGGAGGAGCGTGGGTCGTGGTCCCCAGGGCACTCAGCAGAGCTGATCTCCACAGGGCACGGACCAGGACTCAGGGTCACGGGTGCTCACACAATGCAGTCCCTCCCCTTTCAGGGAGTAGGCACGGTTATACTCTCCTAAGGAGAAGTTAGGATGTGTGCTCCCAGGCCTGTGGGTGCCAAGAGGCAGGGTCCTCAACCACTATGCTAGAGACCCTGAGAGGAGCCATTGCCAGAGCCCCCGAACAGCCCTACTGGCCGCTCCGGTTTGGACTCTGTCGAGGAAGTCCAACTGTGTGAGCGGCCCTCATGCCTTCTCACCCCACGCCTGCTGGGCTGCCCACCCTCGGGGGTGCTGTCTGGCTGTGTCCATCCTCCAACCGCCGGTGATTCTGTTTGCTGAGACATAGCAACCATGCTTGTTTGTGCTCGGAGTGCTGGTGGAAACCGGCCCCCAGAAATCAAGTCCTCACTGCAGTGTGGGATTTCACCTCATGGAGCAGGGATTGCCAGGAAAGAAACTTGCTGGAAGCTGAGCCCCTGGAAGTGAAACGCCAGCTGTGGGGGGAAGTCCTTGGGACAGAAAAAGCCCAAGAGAAGCTTATGATCAAAAAGTACAGCCTATAGGTGGGAAGTCTCCACTTACAGATGGAGACTTCCATAACTCTCACCTATAGAGAGAGTTACGGTGGCACAGTGGTTAAGGCGCTGGACTCCCATGTGACCACCTGTGGTTTGAGTCCCAGACCTGATAGCTTAAAATTCATGTCAGGCATGTGTGTGCACATGCCCCAGATCCCCAGAGGAGAATGGAGAAGAAGGAGCTGTGGTGTGGCCATCTCTCTCCCCGGGGGGTGGCGATTTCTCACTGTCTGTCTCTCAGTCTGTCCCAGGAGCACAAGTGCCCTATAGTGAAAATCCCTAAAAAAAAAAAGAAAAATGCATAGGATGACGAGCAGGCTAATATTTGAGGTAATGGAAGAATAAAAATAAAACTACAAAATAGAACAAAAAGAACCCCCACTAATACCTATGAAATAAAATTGCTAAAAAGAAAGGAAAAGGAGGGCCACGTTGCAAGAGCAGACGTGATGGAAGAGAGCAGGGGGATGTGCAGAACATCACAGAGTTTCTAGAGATGAAAAACACAGCCACTGAAATCGATTACTCCATGGGCGGCTTAGACAGCAGATCAGGCACGTTTGAGGACAGAATGAGTGCACCGGGAAATAAGCCAACAGATTTACTCAAAATAGAATCACAGGAATATAAAAACTGAAACCATGTGAAAGCCGGGACACACACACACAAACCCAAGAGTGGAGAGAATGAGACTCTGTCCGAGGGAAAGAACAGCGTGGGATACGGCGGTACTCAACGCCATACTGACTCAGGTACGCCATAACCGGGGGAAAATACCCATAATAAAAATATCTTGATGATATTATTTGAGCATCTGGATCTAGCTACACCTGAAGACGCAAAGCCCGGGCATAGTCGACACATTCTACTGTCTCTTCAGGCCAGTTCGAGCTGGGGCTCTGTCACTTGCAACTGAGAGCCTGGAGAAACCTCCGGCGGCTCTGAGGAGTGGTGAGAGTGTATGTAAGTCTGAATTTCTGAAGCTCTCTGTGTCTGCCCATTCCGTATCTGTAAGTATCTGTCCACTCAGGTTCTGTCTGTAGCCAGAGTGCCAAGGAAGTCCTACCTTCCACAGACGGTCCTCAATGAATGACCGACAGGAGCTGCTATGCTTACCCCAGCCCCCTTGCCCCTCACACAATGTCTCTTCTTGCTTCTTCTAGACTGGTTGAGAGTCTCCACAGCAGACTCAAACTGCAGCCTTCTTCCGTGGTGGCTGAGTACGTAATACTGGCCACCTTTCCTTCCTGCATTACTCTCCAACTCTCCTAAAGCAGCTCCTTTCATTGCCCAGATAAGGTGTTTGCACTTAATCCTTGTCTCAGGCTCAGCTTCTTGGGGAGCTGAAACCGAGACAGATGGTCTGGCTCAGTAATGCAGGTTCCCAGCCTTGTCTCTGCCACATCTGCTGACAAGCCCTTTTCTAATGTTAAACCAAATGCGTGATTCTTCATTTTGTTTTTCTATCACAGTTTTTTTTGTAAAGCAATCGAGACACAGGGGAACATACGTGCCATCGCCCTCATATTCATTGGTGTAAACTCTTCCTGATTTTGCATTTCAAAGTGAAAAACATTGTGAACAAGGTAACAGCCTCCTGCGCACCAAGGGCTGAAACAAAACTGTTCGCAGAGTGCGAGTTCATTCGTTCATCCTAGCTGTCTTTTCATCCTGAATTAATTTTTCTTCACAAACTTTAGATAGAGAAAGGAGTTAACATAAAACAAGACCTCTGAGTGGCAGGCAATTGGAATTAAAACCTCAGAACACAGCAGGCTTGCCAAAATCCATCTCCATCATCCCCTGCTGTGTGATGGAGACCAAGTCCTTCCAGCAGCTCATTACGGTGAGGCTGGAGCACAGCTTTCTATCAGGAGAAGCCAACACACATCCCCAAAGATGAGAAATTTTGAATGACTTAAAATAGCACATGCCCAGGAATGATTTAGAGCTCTATCCTTTCAAGAGGCATGTTTGCAAATCGCATCAGCGACACCCATAAATCCCCCTGAGTCGGTGCTGGGCTCCTCCAATTACTGTCAGCTGATGAAGACAGATGGGCTATGTCGGGTGGGGATGGTGGCCTTGCCCCATGCCAGGGAGGTTGCAATGCCTATAGTCCACCCTAATTAATTACCTGCTCTCAGCAAATAGCTTCGGGCTTTGGGCTTTCACTTCCCCACTCTTTTCTGCTTCTCTTACCCTGCTACCAGAAACACTATGTCAACTTCCCACCCCTAGGAGAGGACACGAGAAGCCAAGGCAGCATGTGGGCCTGATTGCACTTAGGTCTCTCCTCCTGAGGCTCTGAAACAAAGGCCGGTGGCCATGGTGTCCTTGTGGTGGGCAACTCTGCTAGGTGGCCCTGCACAGGTGACCCACTCGAAGCCCGAGCACATGGGCACTGGATGGGATCGCTAACTCTCATGATTATGATGCAAGGTATGGCTGACCTTAGGGTGGGATGATCTTCCTGGACCATCTGGATTGGTCCAGTGAAGTCACGCAAGCCCTTAAAAGCAAAGAGATCTCTCTGGCTGGGGCAGCAGGAGAAGTCAGCAAGAGTGGAAGCATTGCTATGCACTGCTGCTGGTTTTGAGGAAGATGGGAATTGGGTTGGGAATGAGAAGGAAAGTGTGTGGACTCAGGGAACCCAGAGAGGCTCCCAGCCAATAACCAATAGTGAAACAGGGCCTCTATCACGCAACAGAAGAACTAGATCCCACGGATGACATAATGAGGGTGGAGGCAGATTGCTCCCAGAGCCTCCTGATCGGAACCCAGCCAGTTGATACCTTGACTTCAGCCCTGGGATGCTCTGAGCATGGAACCCAGCTGAGCCCACTCCGGGACTGTGAGTGAATGAGTGGGTGTTGTTTTAGGTTTCTAAGCTCACAGCAAGTTGTTACGCAGCATTAGCTAGCTTATATATCCCTGTGTCCTGGCTATCACTGCTCTGGTTCATCTGAGATCCCACTACTTGGACAGGTGATCACGGATTTCATGCAGCCTGCCTTACTCATTTATGCTACTATCCCAGCCCCTGTGGGCAGTTGAGTTTGCAGTCCTTGAACTATACTGAAAGCTCGCACTGGGCAGCTGGGTTTGCAGTCTCCCGAGAAGCAAAAGCCCCCAGGCATTGCCACAGGCCAGCCCCCTTGCCTATTACTTGCACAATTTCCATCACCATGCCTCCTCTTTGGGACACTATCAACACGTCCCCACTCCTGGATGTCAGAGGACTGTAGTCCCCTGTTGCTGCCTGTGGTCCCAGCCACGGGAGGGCAGCTCCTCCAGCATTTTCTGTCCATGGTGCGGATCTAATTCCAGCTTCCTCAGCAATATGCTGAGGTTGGGAGCAGAGCACTCTGAACAGAGATGCATGTTCCAGTGGAGCATGCAAGGGCCCACATGTCTTCACTAGCTGGTGATAATGACAGCTATCCCTGTCTTCATGGAAAAACCTCCTACTGATATGGCACCCCTCCATAGCAGCCGCTGCTTCCACATCGACATAGTAAGTCCTAACTGAACTCCCAAAGGACTCTTTAAGTTTTGTGCTATTACTCTCTCTTTTAGGACTGAGACATAGGTGCCCAAGATCACCTAGGTGGTAAAGGACAGAACTGTGGCACTGTCCTACGTTCCGGCTCCTAAGTCCACTCTCTTCTAACAGGCATGACTCTAACTATAGCACCAGAGTAGAAGGTCGTGCAGGCAGAGCAGACATCTGTGCAGGTTATTGAGGTGGGAGGATCTTGTCCTGGTTGTGAGATGCAGGTCGTGTTTCCCTCTTTGCTTTCAGTTTCCTGCCTTCCCTCCTAGCTCTGAGAGTCATTCACTCACTTAACCAGTGTTTACTGGAACTTACAGGGGCCAGCACTGGGGTAGGCACTAGGGATAGGGCATGAGCAGAGTGTTTGTCTTCTGTGGATGATGTATATAATAATATCTTTGACTCAATTGACATGCACTGCATGCATGCATTGAAAAACCATATTGTATGCTATGAAGATGTACAATGACTAAATGTAAATAAGAATTCATACAATAAATAAATAAATAAGCAAATAAATAAATAAATACAAGAGTTGGTCTCCTTTATCTACTGTGTGCTGTCTGTACTTTCAGTTACCCATAGCTCATCACAGTCCAAAAATAAGTGAATACAGTACATACAATGTGGTATGCTGAGTGAGAGACAGAGCACATGTGCACAACTTTTACTACTTATACTTGATCATTTTTCTATCTTATTAGTGGCTGTTCATCTCTTACCATGTTTAATATATAAGTTAAACTTAATCATGGGTACGAGTGTATGGAAACAACATAATGTATTTAGGATTCAGTACTGTCAGGCATTCGCTGGGAGTCTTGAAACATATTCCTTGCTGTACATAAGTAAATAATTTCAGACAATAGCAAATACAATGAAGGTAATAAAACGAGGTTGGTAGGAACTGGACTTAGGACTGTGAGGAAAGGCATTTCTGAGATGATATCACAGCTGGGTCTAAAAATGAAAGGCAATGCTCAGAGGTGAAAGGAAGGTGATGTGTTCCACGCAAAGAAACAGCAATCATAAGCCCCATAAAGAAGCTCAAAGTGTGGGGTGTTTGCCTAAAATGAACTGAGAGAGGCTGAGAGTTGGGGAAGATAAGGTCAGAGTTTTAGGCAGAGGCTCTATCACTTAGGACCTTGTGAGAGGTTGAAGAAATATAGTCTCTCCTTAATAGAAGGTTATTGGAGCATTTTAAGCCAGTGAAATTTAGGATCTAATTTATGGTTTAAAAGCTGCCTCTGCTCTTGAGAAATGAGAAGAGTGGAGGAGAATAAGAATGGCAGTTGGGAGACCTGGTAAGGAGCCGATGCATAAACTCAGGCTTGGTCTGTGTTGTCCAAAAGCCATATAGATAAGATGAACACCTTTGTCTCACACAACAGGCCTCCATTCTGGACATGGTTCTGATAATTTGGCCCTGGAGCCCCTCCACCCTCCCCTGTGACTCGGCCGGGCACAGTTGGACCTGGCATTTGGCTCCTACCTGTTTGTGCTTCCTCAGCAGCTCCTCCGCTGTGGCCACAGCTGTGATGGCCTTGCTGTTCTCTGTGTTGGGGTGGAGGGTGACAGATAGCCCAGCCACCAGCTGGACAGCCACGTCTGTCACTGATACTTTGTCATCTAACACGGTCACCGTCTTCTCTGCCAGAATAGAGTCAGATAGTGGGGACAAGACCTGTGGGAGTGGCAGGGCACAAGAGGAGTCCATCACTCTGGTCTCCAGAAGCAGGAACTTTCCCAACACCACATCTCCCAACAAGCCTGAGACCCAGAGCACATAGCAAAGGAGTCACACCGCTGCTTCACTACATGCACGGGCCACACTCTGCCTTAGTGAGTCAGATAAAGCTACTCCTTCCCCAAGACATTTTAGTTCTGTCTGCTGAAAAACGGAAATAATTATTAAAATCCATTCTGGCTTTAAAAGGGAATGACCCCTCCCACTTAAATGAGGTACCCTCATGCCCTTGTGCAGTACACAACCTGGTTAACTGTACTATGGTCCCGCTGACAAAGCTCATGAGAAGTTGCACATAACCTGACTTTGACATCTCAAGTTCCAAACAAATCTTGGGATGAACTGGCGTGAACTCCTCCCCCTGCATTACGACGTTTCCTCTGCTGAAACACAGCTTTCTGCTTCATCGCCCAAGCCCCACGTGGGCTTGTGAGGAAATGACACAAATGGACCAGTGATGGTGCGTGTGGTGCCGGAATCCAGGATGATACTCCGGAAGGGTGGAGTCAGTAAGAGGGACGTGACAGGCGGAAGAAAAGGCCACCCACACACTGTGGTCTCCTCTCCTGAAATCCTACCATTCCATATGCTTCCTTGAGCACAGGAGGTGGCGGGGGTTCAAGGAGAGTCCTTGAGTAGATAAACAGCGGAGGATGGTGACTGAGGGAGAGGAAGGACCCAGGCTCTTCACCTGACGGGGGAGCGGTACAGAGGAGGTCATTGCTAGGATGGTGAAGCAGGGACAAGCCCAGAAGGTGGGTCCAAGGAGGGAGAATCTGAGGTGTCTGGGAAGCGTTGGGGGTGGTGGGCTGGAGGAGGCAGAGCTGAGAGGGGTGCTGTGGGTGTCAGGAGCATCCAGCCCCACTCTCAATTCCGTTTGGGAGGAGCTGGTCCCATCCTGCCAGCTGCAGCCATCATGAACCCAGCCCCATGCCTGCCCACCCGTGAGCCTGCCTGGGGCCACAGGCGCCCACCTCCTACCTGGATGGTCGTCATGCCAACCTCCCGCCCAACCAGGACCCTGCTGTCCCGCAGCGTGGCGACATGAGGCTCCTCCAACTTCAGGAAGTCGGCCACCAAGTGGGTGATGTCGAACTGCCAGTCGGGACTGAGCAGGTGGCTCAGCTGGCCCCAGGGACCGGCGCCCTCGGACACGAACTGGGTGAGGACCCGCACGGTGGCATGCTGGAACTGCAGGGTGCAGCCCCGGCCTCTCCGTTCGTCCTCATCCTCGTCCTCGCTCTCTCGAGTGGGCCTTAGGGAAAGAAGGGGGACTCAGACCCGGGCAGAGGACTCACGAGCATGTCTGAGACAGACAGGCACCACCTCCACCTCGAGGAGGCACGCTCAGGACCACGGGGGCCTAAGACCGAAGCTAGTCCACACCATTTCATTAGGGACCTGAGCTCCGCGTGGCCCTGAAAAGCGTGATTTAAATGAATGCAAATGAAATAGATCAGAAAATTCAACCTCTTGCTCACACTGGCAACACTTCCAGTATTTCATAGCTGTATGGCAGCACACATTGGAAGGAGCAGTTCTGGAACATTCTGTAGAAAGTCCAATCGGAGATAACTATTAAATGCTTGAGCTGTGGCAGGTCTCCCATGCGCGAACTCTTTAATCTCACACGCGGTAAGGAAGCCGGTAAGTATTCTCGTGTCCATGTGAGGGAACTAAGGCCGAGAGGTTGGGTGGATTGCCCAGGCGCTCACAGCTGGGGAGTGCAGGGCTTGGGTTGGAGCCCGGCGAGTCAGCTCTGCCTTCTCAGAGGTGTGGACCAAACCTCTGCCCTGGCCTCTGTAGCTGGAAGGACGTCTAGACTCCTGACTGTCCTCCCTGATCAGCCCGGAGTCCTTCCTGTTCTCCTAGAAACAGGGCTGGCATCTCGTCGCCCCAGTTACTCTCCTTCAGGTGTACCCTGGTTCATTCTTACGATGCAAGCCCTGGTACCCCGCTGACCCCCCGGATAATAGCCCTGGTGGTTGGGATGGAGAATTCCAGGCAGGAATCTGGGAACTCAGCAACAGTTCTTGCTTAGCTAACACACCGGGGTGTCACGCAGCTGAGAACGTCGCCCCGACTCTGACTCACTGCAGTCCCAGCTTGGGCGGGCACATCGGAGGCTGGTCCCTGAGCAGTAACCCCACGGGCCGGGTAAGTGCAATGAAATTCTGTCCCACGATTTGATCTGCACAGAATGTTTCAAGCTTATAGATATTCATAAAACGCAGATGAGGACGCTGCTTTTTAACTTAGAAAAAATAAACCAAACTCCGAATTCCCTGAGGACTAGAAAAATGAATTACTTCTCTCTTGCCACGCGGGGAGAGCTGCTTTGAGGAGACAGTCTGCCATAGCTGAAGCAAACAGCCGGGGGCAGTGAGACGTGCGGTTTAGCAGGCTCGGGCCTGGCTGGGTTATCCTGGAGCCATGGCCTCCTCAGAGGGGGGCCAGGATTTAGGGAGATGGACAGGTTGTGATCACAGTACACCTGCCACGTGCCAAGTCCGGGGTGACTCCTGTAGCACTGAGCTCAGTAAATACAGCTGTTCTTCTGGCTCCATGGAGCAGGGAGCACCTTAAAGTAGAAATGGTCTTTGTGCTGACGCTGCAGGGCATGCAAAAGCTCTAAACATAGACATAATCTGCTGGGTTTACAGACAGAAGACACCTGAGCGTCAGCCGGGGAGGGCCAGGAGAGGCTCGTTAGAACCGCGAGACGCAGGACGCCAGGTGCTCCACAGCTGAAGCACACGGCTTTGCCTTCTTGGGAAGAGAGTGAGCACAGAAGGGCTTGGGGCTGCGGCAGTGTTCTCCGTCAGACACGCCTGGTGCGCCCCACCCCTGCTGTTCTCTGTCCTTCTCAATCCACAGCCCTTCCCCTCGGGGCTCCAGATCTCGCTGCCCCAGACTGCAGCACCATGGCGTTCACCCATCCTGACACTCACCTCTTACTGGCCACGATGGGGACCCTCCAGCCCTTAATCTGGCTGAGCTCCGTGTCAGAGACGTCGATCTGCAGGGGCAGCCGGGGCACCCACACGGTGATGTGAAGGGGGGCGCTCAGGTACTGGTATGTGAAGTTCACGACCGCGTCCACCTTGCCCTTCACCTCCTTGCCATTGACGAAGACGTAGTCGCAGCGGTCGGACACCTGCAAAGCAAGGGGAGGAGGGTGGGGAAGTTCATGCCGTACTGGAGACCACCCTTCTTTGGTCGTCTTATTCTCTTGCAAAGCACACATGCTTAATTCAGGTTGTCCCAAGGCAGAGCTTGAGACAAGGATTTGGTGCAGCCAGTTGAAGTGAGAAGTGCCCACAGGGAAAGGAGTGAAAGAGCAGACTGAGAAGCCAGTAGGAAGACGAATTTGGAGCCTGCTGCTGTGACCAGCAGGCTCAGTTCCTCCAGGCCTTTCGACCTCAAGCCTTGTCCCCGTAGGGACGAAAGTCAGGGGCATTCTCTATCAGCTCCCATCTCCCACTGGGTGGGGCTGCCTGTGCCTGGGATAATGCAAATACCAGCTTGGCGTGACCCTGCAGTCAAGAAGTCAGCTTGAACCTGCACAGAACTGCAGCTGTGGCCGGGACCTGGTGGGCCGAGGGACTGCGGTGTGGCTACCGGGGGACTAGGCTGGCGTCTTCTCAGAAAGTGGGCTCACCCACGTCTCACCCCCGACAGCCTCCCACAACAGAGTGGCCCTGCAGCGCCTCCTCCCGTCCGCACAGTCCTGCTGCATCCCCAGGACACCGGGCCTTGGCACCTGCCACCCCTCCGTCTGGGGCACATCTCACCTCTGTCTGCTGGGCCTGGCCGAGATCAGGGCCCGGGGGCGTGCCTTCTGTGACCTGGGAACTGCCTGTGTATTTTCGCGTTTGTCATTTATTATGTGAATGGCAGAAGCAGACTAGTGAACGCCTTCACCATATGGCAGCTCATCAAAATCGGTGGGAAACTGGAATTCAAGTATGAGCTTACTTCGATGCAGAAACTTTTGAAATTCAAAATTCATCCATCTCTTTTTTTTTTCTGGAGAGTTTTATTTATTTATTTATTTATTTTGCTATATGGCGCATGCACTCACCAGAAAGAGAGAGACAGACGAAAAGCAAGAAATCATCCCTCAGGGGGGATGGCCATGCCACAATCCCTTCTCCTCCATTCTCTAGGGATCTTGGGAACGCACGCACACGTGCCTAGCGAGAGTTTAAGCCACCAGGTCTGGGATTCGAACCGTGGTCGACTATATGGGAGTCCAGCGACGTCGCATTACGCCATCTGCCTACATGCATTGTATTTTGTAATACGCATTTTCATGAACTTTAAAGATACCACATATTTCTCTTCCCCCCTTCTGGAGCAGATTGCTGCCTCAGGAGAGGGATAGATGGAGTAGACAGGAGAGCACGCACACAGGTAAGCAGCAGGTCTGTGAACACCCGCTTTGTGTGCAAAGACAAACGTCTGCACAGCCCCACGGACATTCCCAGCGTGGAGAAGAACCAGCAGACAAAGGTGCCTGTGTTCTCGAGCAGACAGGAAGCGGCCACGTGGACAGCAACAAGGGCCACTGCAGAGGCGGCCAGGGCGCCGTGGCCAATATTGCAGGCCCACCTCCCACTGCGAACAGAAGACAAGACAAGGAGCCCCCTCCTCTTAGGCTGCAGCAGCAGCGACGTCGAAATTACACTGGGATTCTGTTTCTGCCACTCTATTGAACTGAAAATAGAAACCAAGTTGAGTTACAGGAAACAATACGACCTGTCTCGCATAGCCAACTTTATGGGCTGTGATTTAAATCGTCCCCATGTGCCCACATCACCTCCTGGGCTGCGAAGTCCTTGAAGGCAAGAAATATGTCGTAGTCATTTTTGATCTCTTGGTTCCTTACACTAGCTGCTCACGAAGCAGGAACTCTGCAATGTGGGCATAGTATGGATGGGTGGGTGGGAGGAGAGAGAGAGATACAGACGGCCAGACGGATGGGAGGATGGAGGGAGGGATGGGAGGAGAGAGAGAGATACAGACGGCCAGACGGATGGGAGGATGGAGGGAGGGATGGGAGGAGAGAGAGAGAGATACAGACGGCCAGACGGATGGGAGGATAGAGGGAGGGACGGATGGAAGGATAGAGGGGTGGATGAAGGGATGGGAGGAGAGAGAGAGATACAGACGGCCAGATGGATGGGAGGATGGAGGGAGGGACGGATGGAAGGATAGAGGGGTGGAGGGAGGGATGGGAGGAGAGAGAGAGAGATACTGATGGCCAGATGGATGGGTGGATGAAGGGAGGGATGGATGGATGGAAGAATAGTGGGATGGGTGGATGGAAGGACAGAGGAATGGAGGGAGGGCCGGATGGAGAGACAGATACACGGTGGCCAGATGGATGGACAGATGGAGAGGGTGGATAGAGGAGTAGTCGGACAGATCGACAGAAGGGGGGTGGGCGAGTGAGTGCAGACGAGCGCAGGGACACAGGGGCAGAAGAGCGGCGCTCTCCCTTCACGGCCATGTCTGGTCCAGGACAACCATCAGGTTCTTGGGGTGGGAGATACAATGGGAGACTCAGCTGAGACAAAGCTAAAGGCAGCAGAAACACTGGAAGCTAATCCAGAAGCTTCTAGAAGGCTCTCAGGTGGTGCGGAGAGCTGTGTGGGTCCCCCGTGGGGGCACACATAAAGCTGACTCATGCTGAGAAGGCCCTCCCATGCGTTGTAGCTAAGCCAGGGTTAATGAAGTCACTCACGGACCCCCACCTGGCCCTTACCGCCGCGCCGTGGTCGTTGATCGGCTTATCTGCCTTTGTCTACATCACGTACGTCCTCTGCGAGGAGCAGGGTCCCCGTCTGCGGCCTCCGGATGGCCGAGTAGCATCCGGAGCTGAGTAAGGAGCACCCAGAACTGGCCGCTCTTTCCCCAGCTTGTGGGAACAGCGATGGCTGCCCTGGCCCGATTTTCATCCTCACCTCGCGTGTCTGTTTGGAGGGCAGCTGGAGGGGCTGGGCTGGGACAGTGTCTCCCATCTGCTGGGGACAATGGCAGGGAGAGAGGGGGCAGGGACACGCGGATGGCCCTTCTCACTCCTAGTCTAGAGTAGTTTGAAACTGCGTACGCGCTGGTTACGGGTGGAAACCAATTTAAGCCGCTGTCCCAGACTTGTCATTAGCATGTAAACACTGCCCTGGACCCGGCAGGTATTAGCATACTAGCCGAGCCAGAGTCACATCAGTAATCACTTCTTTAATCAATGTTGTAATTTACAGGCCATTGGCTTTCCTCATTTACCTTCCTGAGCTCTGGTGGGAGGGAACCTGGCCACTCCAGAATTTAGAAATAATTAAGAGGAACGCCAAGGGTGTGAGTGGCTGGGCACGACGGAGCCGTCGGCACTGCTGCTCCTGAAGGCGTCCTAAACGTCTGGGGACGTCTCAGGACACATCTGTCTCCTCCTAAGTGGTGAGCCTGGGAGCCGCGGTGTCACCAATGAGCCGCTTGTCCACACGGAGAGACTGAAAGCTCTGCAGGAACCCCTTCAGTCCTCGGCGTTGTCTCTTGAAATCTGCATCGTTTTCCTCGTGAGCAGGCTGCCCACTGCAGGGCCACCACTGGACCCCACCGCCCTGGCATTTAGAGGCTGAATGCAGCGTGGGGTCCAGGCGACCGCAGGGCTTCCCGGCCAGCACGTGCGGTCAGCCTCTGTATGCTGTTGTCACGTGAGCCTTGGTCCCTGATGACATCACCTGCCTCTGGGGACACACTCCCCAAGGAGGAAGCAGAGGCGTCTGCTGTCGACCCCTGCCGGCCAGTGGCACCCTGGCCTGAGTGCTCCTCTGGCCGGGCGGGCTCTCGGGTTCAGCGACCACTGGGGAGGTGTTCCGGCAGACTGCTGGGCCCCACCCTGAGCATCAGGCTCAACACCTGCAGTGGGGCCATGGTCCACGTCTGAGCAGTTGTCCCGTGCACTCCCTGCGGTCTGGGGCCCGCAATGGAGACGCCGTCCCTGTGTCTCCCACACTCCTGGTAATTGCTGAGCCGGAATGCTGTCACCGCTGTCCCCCCTCGGTGTAGCTGTGGGCCGGAATGCTGTCACTGCTGTCCCCCCTCGGTGTAGCTGTGGGCCGGAATGATGTCACTGCTGTCCCCCCTCGGTGTAGCTGTGGTCCGGAATGCTGTCACTGCTGTCCCCCCTCGGTGTAGTTGTGGGCCGGAATGATGTCACCACTGTCTCCCCTCGGTTAGCTGTAGGGCTGGAATGCTGTCACCGCTGTCCCCCCTTGGTGTAGCTGTGGGGCCGGAATGCTGTCACTGCTGTCACTGCTGTCCCTGCTGTCCCTGCTGCCCCCCCCCCCCAGTGTCGCCGTGGGACCGCAGCTGCCCTCCCTGCATGCCCTGCTCCCCCGCTGTGCACGTCGGTCCTCGAGTGGTTACCCGGTTTCCGCCCCAGCCTCCGGCCTCGGGTGGCCCAGGGACAGGCCAGTCATGTGCGCCTCAGGGCCCTCGCACCTGCCGCTCCCTCTGCTGTGCGGCCTCTCACAGACCTCTACGGGGTTCATCCTCACGGCCTCAGGTCTCTAACCCGGTGGACTTCAACCGGGCAGTGATGGCCCCCGGGGACATCGGACCACCTCTAGAGGTCCCGCTGTCACATCTGGGTGGAGGCGATGTGGGACTGGTATCCGACGGGCAGAGCCCAGGCAGGCAGCTCCGTACCCACGTTGCACGGCGCGGCGCCCCACGACAGCGGACCGACCCCAGGTCAACAGTGCGAGGCTGGCTGACCTCCGCTCAGCGTCAGCGTCTCAGAGACCCCCCTGCCTCTGCTCTGTCTGCAATCGCCCTCCCACGACATCACCACTCCTTGCTTTCCCTCCTCTCTTACCAGCTGCCCTCGGACACACGGACACACAGACACACCGCACTTCCCTGTCCGCTTGGGCTATGACCCGACCCCTCACTGGGACGTGAGCTTGGACGACGGGGTCCGTCCTCTCCTTCGGTGCCACATCCCTAGTGCCACAAACCTAGCACACAGTAGATGCTCAGTGAATGCTGAGACGGATGTGTGAGTCAGGCTTGTAACTCACATTGCATTTTTAAAATTGCACATTTGTCACCAGCATAGAAAACCTTGGCACTCCACTTCGTCGGCTGCCTGAACCCTGCGAGCGCCCGAGTTTTCCACCCTGTGACTCTGGTCTCACAGGCCAGCATGGGGCTGGGTGGGCCCTGGCCTGCTGCTGGGTCGCAGCACCTCACCCTCGGTGGGGCGGCTCCCTCCTGGCCTGCTCTTCCTGCCTGTGCTTTCTCCGGCTCCCCTCCATTGTGGCTGTGTCGGGCTTTGGTAGCCAATTTTAATATTTGCTAATTTCTATTCTTGCAGCGTGTTTCCACCACAGCACACACAGAGGAAACCTGCCAGGGGCCGCCCGGGCCTGCGTGGACAGGCAGGTGCAATGCGTGCTGGAGAAGGCCGGGCAGATCATCTCCTCACGCCAACAGCCGGTAAACAGCAGGCGCTTGCGCTCTCGAGGGAGACTCAGCCGCCAGACCGGTCTCCATATCCCATAGACTGTTGTCAAGGAAACCACACGTGGCCTCGGTGGGGAGGGTGCCCAGGTATTGGTCAGCAAGTTCTGCCTGCTCACCCAGCACCCGTCCCACCCCGCCCTGCCCAGACACAGGCACACCCGTGTACGCGTGTGTACATGCAGAGGCGGGCTTTCCTCAGGGGCTGCTCGCTCTGTGACAACAGGAATGTGCGCTGCGTGCTGGCAGGACATGGGGCGCCACCTTAATGTCCACGTGGACCGGCTCACCAAATCCTCGTCTGAAACACAAGGTGGATGTAGCACAGAGCACATCCACGTTACACGTGAGGAAACGGAGGCACAGAGATCCAAGGTGCCCAAGGTCACACCGCTGGTACCAGCATGTCAGGCTGAGACGCAGACGCCGTAGTGCTGACCGGCCTGCCCCTCCCACTGGCGCTGGGACTCCCTGTGTGGCTGGCTCTGGCCAGGGAGCTCAGGTAGAAGTGACAGCTTACCAGTCCGAGCTAAGGAGTGTGCATTTCTGCAGCCCGTGAACTTCGCCCTGAGGTCTTCCTCTGAAACAGCTCCTATCTCTCCATGCGGGTCCTCGAAGGGGAGCTAGGAGCTCACCATAGTCTGACTGCAGTGAGAGTCAGACCCAGCGGAGCTCGCCACGCCCGACTGCAGTGCGGGTCTGCTCTGCTGGGTCTGCTGACTCGCGAATGCATAAGCAAGAATCTGGTGATTGTCTTAACCCACTGGGCACCGGAGCTGTTTGTTACACAGCACAGTTGACTGTCACGTGCTAAGATGTGGGGTGAAGATAATGCTGTGACTTAAGGGCGTTCCTGTTTCTCCCCCTCCCTTCCCCAGCCTCATTCTTCTCTGTTTATCTTACTTTCATTTCTCTCCTCCCCAGACAGAGGTCATTGGCAGGGCTGGGAACATGGCAGGGATTGGCAGAGCCCTGAACCCAGAGTTAGGGGTGAGGGGGTGCCCAGAGGATGTGGGGAGCCTCCCTGTGGGAGCTCCTGTCCTGAGGTGGCCACAGTGTGAGTGACCTTCACCCAGACTTGACATTGGGACACCTTTTTCTGCCGTGCCGTCCCGCTGGCCCTGGGGATCCACTGGCTTACCTGGCACCCTGTGCGCAGCGGCAGGACTCGAGCCTTCCGCTCTCAGGTGTGTGTGGTGCAGGTGCAGCAGCCCCCTTGTTATTAACACACATTAACTACTTTCCTGACATCTCAGCAAGACGAGGAGAAAGCACGAGGCAGGGAAAGGCCCGGCTGAGCAATATTTCAGAGACAAGGCCTGTCCTCTTCCCCACCTTCTCAGTCCTTGCCCCTTGCAGTGACAGCCAGACAGAATTCAAACGGCCGGGCAGAAACCTGCCTGTGATAAAGCACACTCTAACCAGCGGACAGTGCACACGCTGTGGACGGGCACGTGTGTGCGGCTCTCGGCGGGCGGGGGCCGTCCACTCAGGCTGGCAGAGCTGGGTGGGCACCTGGCCTGGGCAGGGAGGTGGGAGGACACCGAGGCCTGGCCCAGGCCGGCCCGTGACACCTGGGCCCATCTGATACAGGCTCTCCAACATGCAATTTTATTTATTTATTTATTTATTTATTTATTTATTTATTTATTTATTTATTTATTTGAGAGGTTTTTGCTATAGGGCATGTGCGCTTGCCAGAAAGACAGAGAGAGAGAGAGAAAGAGAGAGAGAGAGAGAGAGAGAGAGAAAGTGAAAAATCGCCCCCCAGGGGGATGGCCACACTGCAATCCCTTCTCCTCCATTCTCCTCTCAGGATCTTGGGCACGCACGCACACACACCCGGCGTGAGTTTAAGCCACTGGGTCTGGGACTTGAACTGTGGTCGACTACATGGGAGTCCAGCGACATAGCCATTACGTTAACTGCTGGTGCCCCAACATGCAATTTAAACCTCACTGTGCATCCCACGTGGAGGGTGCTGGCCCTGAAAGGGCTCCCGTGGAAGGAACGTCCTTACTTTACGAAGGGAACCCTAGGTGTAGCGAGGAGGCATGTCTGCATGGGAACTGCGCCTGGGTCTGGGGCCTCTGCTTCCAGGAAGCGCTTTGCTGTCTGTGATTTTCCTTCCTCTGAGAACCAATCGGCTCTGGAGGATAAAGAACTCCTGGCTTGTCTTCTGAAGCCCTTCAAGTATGCGACGTATACCTGGAAAGTCTTCCCTTCTCCGGAAGATGTCTGCCCCCCTTCCTACTGTGGGAGTGCCCCCCGAAGGAACAGGAAGCCCTGCAGACTCTCCCAAGGCTGTACAAAGAACGGCTCTCCCAAGCACTCAGAGCTTGTGCAATTAGCAGTAAGTTCTGCAGAAGGCAAGTTCAGTGCCGCCCGGAGCGAGCTCGGGGAAGACAGGCTGCCCGGCGCATGCCTGAGCTCCACAGGCCCCTTGGCCCCTGGGGAGAGCCAGGCTGCAAGTGGCCGGTGTGCAGCACCTTTAGCTCTGTGCTGGGGCCTGCTAGTGAGACCTGTGCCCCAGAGGTCAGATAGGCAGCACTGGGAACTCGACAAATGAACCTGTGCTAATGTCGCCTTAAATCTCAGCATCCCTCCCTGCTCTGGTGCTGCCTCGCCACCTGTGGCCGCGGGAGCTCCTGGCTCCGTGCACGCAGGGCTGTGGTCTAGGTTGGGGGCTTCCAGGGAGCACAAGGTGGGGTCTCACGGCCGAGCCTCCGAGGACAGGGAGCTGCACCCAGAATGCTGAGCAATGCTGGCCAATGGTGAGCGTTCAGCCGTAATTTTCCGCTAACTGGCTCATCGGCACCCTCTTCAGAGACCACCGCCCAACGTGGCAGCAGCCCAGCCCCATGTAGCATAGCACCTGCTGCAGCTCTGCGACTCCCTGTGCACCTGTCCCGTCGGCCTCCCTCCACCGTCAGCTCCCACGAGGGCAGGGCCGCGCCCGGCTGACTTGCTGCTGGTACATGCCTAGAAAATGGTACCTGGGTCCCTGAGTGGGACACATACAAATGGAAACTTGTGGGAGCCAGCAGGTGGCGAGGTGGTTAAGATTTTGACTTCCACATGACTGACCATGGTTCAAGTCCTGGACCCAGCAGCTTGAAAATCACTCCAGGTGTGTGTGTGTGTGTGTGTGTGTGTGCCCAAAACCCCAAGAGGAGACTGGAGAAGTGACTACAGTGTGGCCCTCCACTTTGGGGGGTGATTTCTCACTTTCCTTCTTTTTCTGACTCTCATTGGCAAGTACACATGCCTTATGTCATAAACCTAGGGGGAAAAAAACACAAAAAACAAACGAAATGGAAATATGATCTATCAATCCATTATCTACATGTTATCTATCATCTACCTATCATTTATCTATATCTTCTATCTCCTATGATTTATTATCTATCTATCATCTATAATCTCTTATCTACCACTCCCCTATCTGTGACCTACCCTTCCATTACCTGCCTGTCATCCATCTATTTATCTACAATCGACATCTACCCACTTGCCCACCCACCCGTCCATCCATCACCCACCTTCCTACCCACCATTTGTCTCGGTGGGGAGAAGAAAACAAAAAATTCAAGTGGCATGTATGTTGCCCACAGTAAACCCCAGGCAAGGGTGAATGGTGTTCTCTGTTCATTAATTGCAATTTAATACGTTTGAAATAAGTTTGCAATTCCAAAAAGTCTAAAAATTAACCCAAATTCAGTGCATCGAGATCACGCCACACCAGGGCCAGAGCTCCTGCATGCACACGTGCCGGGTGTGAGTTCTAAGCCGCTGGGTCTGGGACTCAAACCACGTTCAACCATGTGAGAGTCCTATGCCCAACCATTACGTCACCTGCTTGTCCCAACATTTTCCAATAAAAAATAGAGAAAGAGAGAAGAAAGAACGAGACAGGGGTAGAAAGAAAAGATAAGAGAAGAAAAAAGAAAAGAAGATGAAAGCAACAAAACTAGGTTGGCAAGATACCAAAATGAGGAGACAGAAATAAACAAGCTGAGCGAGTGGACCAGGCGGAGGAGCCTCTATTTCAGCCCGCGTGTCCCTGGTGACATCCGTGCCACCTCACCTGGCCGTGCATCACTTACTTTGATGATGCCCTCGTCCATGGACTTGCACTCCACTGACTCCGAGATATCCGTCATGGCACTGTTCTCCTCCACAGAGACCACCCTGACGGGCACGGCCACAGTCTTCCCTGTGAGGATGGCGGTGTTCAGAAGCTCCGTGTCCTGCCAACCGAAGCAGACATGCGGGGTCAAGGGAGATGTGCAAACACGTTGGATACCGGGCCATCCCAGGGGCCTCCCGCAGTCAAAGCTGCCCTTGTTCCGACAAGGGACACTGTGGCATTTCCCTTAGGAACTTGGGAAGGTCAACCTTTGGAACAATTTCCCAAAGATGTTCAACAATCGATTTCTGATTCATTTGTGAACATCTTCCTAGGTTGTAAAAGCAACAGAAGATTTACTCTTTCCTCTATGCAGAGGCCAAGCAGAATGTACACATCACTTAAATTTTGGTTGTAAGCAACAGAAACTAAGTTGAGCCCTCGAGACAGAAGGTAGTACTGTAAAGTGAATAATGCCTCTCTTTCACCCCCGAAGATGGCCACCTGTGACTCCCTGTGAACACGTTATTTCATGTGCCCCCCAAGACTTTGCAATTGTAGTCAAACTAGGACTCACGAGAGGGGAAGACTATTCTGCACTATCTGGTGACCCAGTGAAATTCTAACGTCCCCATAAATGGAGCCATCAGTTCCAGAAGACGAGAAGATACAGCAATGGAGGTAAAATCAGCATGATGTGGCCGTGAGCCAAGCCACAGGGTGACCTCTAGAAACTGGAAGAGGCAGGAAACAGATTGACCCAAGAGCTTCCAGAAGGAATGAGGCTTGCTGCCATGTTAATTTTAGCAGCACAAGACTCATTTCAGACTTCTGTCCTCCAGAGCTGCGGGGCAGTGAATTCGTGCTCCTGTGCTGTCACCGTCCCGGCAAAGAAACACAGATGCCTCCTGAACAGACCCTGGGTTGTTCACAGAGCCAAAAAAAAGTTATGAAGGTGTTGCAAGAGCCAGATCACCTTGGAGAATATCAAAAGCAGGAAATCATAAGTTGTCTGTCCAAAGCAAAGTTGGAATTGTCTTCAGCCTTTTCTGTTGGAGCTACTCTATTCAGGATTTAAATTCCCCTAGGAGAAAGTCTCATTGGCCTCATTTGGGTCAAGTGCTCCTTCCTTATTTAGAAAAGGATCTGGATGCTTCGACTACAAAGCCTACCAAGACTGATTCCAACAAGAAAAAGGCAGTTCAAAAAAATCAGGCTCATGTTATCAGAAGAAGATGAAGTGGAGAGATTCCAGGAAGACAGACAAGGACAACACCCCAGCAGCAGGTGTCAACTGTAAGACCAACAAAGTGGATAGTTCTCAGCCTGAAATGCCCGTGACCACCACACTGACGTGGACACCAGCATGCTGGGCTCCTATCTAAGAGGAGATTTTATGCAAAGCAAGCTGCCTCCCTCTGTTTCCGTGGGCGCTCGTTCCATCACAGCTATGCAGATGTCGGCTGATCTCATCCACACTGACTTCATGCAGTCGAGAGCATCATGCCTCTCATGTGTGGTTCAATCTGCAAAGTGACAAAGAAAATGCCTTCTTTTTCTGAGTGTGCAGGATCCAACCCACTTGCACTTTCATGACCTTCTCTTATGGCCAGATGAAGACAAAAAAGGGCCACTGGCATTGGGACACCTACTGACACCTTTTCCCACGGGGCCAATTTCTCTCCAAGTTCCTGTCCAGAAACACTGCTCCAGTTTGAAGCAGCAGATGCAAGGAAAGACATTCTCTCTGTTCTTTCTCCAGGGAAGTAGCTGACACAAAGATGATCTTCTGCATGAAGCAAGAACACGTTGGAAGAGTCATCAGGTGCAGGTGGGGTCTCAGCTCTCTGAGGCGTGTGCCCCTCAGCCAGCAGTTAAATAACCCTCAGTCTGTCTTCTCCCAGGGCCATGGGATTCCGGGAGCTGGGGTGGCAATCTGGGCAGCTGGCAGGACGGCTATTGCAGATGCTAAGAATACCACAGAAACTCCCAAGTCCATTTTCAGGTTCATTACAGGTAATGTGCTCAGAGTTCAGCCCTTAAATACTCAGTCACATGGTCTTTGGCTAATAGCTTCATTAAGCAGTTCTCTCCCTCCTGGATTAATTGTGATGAGTTTTCTAATGGTTGTTGGAGTTTAATACACGCACACACACACACACACACACACAAACACACATGCAGTTTTTGGTGCATAGATGGCACCTTCTCTCTGTGTCCTCACATGGTGGAAGGGGCAGGGGGATCTCTCAGTCTCTTGCATAAAGACTAATCCCATTTAGGAAGGGTCTACCCTCACACCTAATCGCCTCCCGTAGACCCCATCTTCTAACACCACCCCATTAGGGATTAGGTTTCTTTTTCTTTTTGTTGTTGTTCTTTTGTTAGATTTGTTTTTTGCCATGGGGCATTCATGCTCACCAGAGAGACAGAGAGAGACATAGGGAGATAGGAAAGTAAGAAATCACTCCCCAGAGGGGAATGGCCATCAGCATCAATTATCCTCTTGGGATTTTGGGCATGCACACACGTGTGCCCAGGTGTTTTTCAATCTGTTGGGTCTGAGACGTGAATCATGCAGTCAGCCATGTGGGCTCCAGCCCCTTAACGATCATGCCATCTGTTGGCCCCAATGCCAGTGCAGGCATTTTTGGGGACACAAACATCCAGATGACAGCAGCACCCATGAAGACTCCCCAGTCACCATCTGTGCTGCGCACACAGCATGTCTTGTCACTGGGCACAGGGTAGACAGCAGGAGGAAGGCCATCCCTGTCCACACGGATAGACATGACACAGGGAACACGCACACAGGAGGTCACAGCCATGGGTTATCGGACTCTCATTTACTCGTGGCCAAAGTCCAACTCAAATTGGCCTACACCAATGACTAAGTAGCCAAGAGAAGAATCCAGCTTCAGGGACGGCTAGAACCAGGAATTAGCATGAGAAACACGGTGACGGATACAGGTGGTGCAGCCCTGAGAGACATAGCTGTAAGCATGACGACGCGTCCTGTCCCCTGTCCGTGGGATGAGGAGCAGGACGAGGTGGTCCCTGAGAATTCTGAGGCTCTGGAAGCCTCGGCGTAATTTACGTGGAAGAGACGGGTCCTGAGTTCCTGTCCGTCTCCACCTCTGCCTCTCTTTTGCTCTGTTTAGCTTCATTAACAAAGAAGCTGTTTACATATAGTGGCATTCCAGTTTCAGGCTTATAATCTCCCTGGCTCTAACCTATTCCCTCCAGGCGTTAATGACTGGTTGGGCCGAGAGAGAGAGAGAGAGAGAGAGAGAGAGAGAGAGAGAGAGAGACCTTCGACAGGGTCTTTGTGCTGGGATCCACCCTCGGCCGTGCAGTCAGCTGAGAACAAGCACCCCCACAGGTGCGAGGCCTGGGACATGAACCCCGATGGTCCCCACTGTCAGGAAGCAGCGTCCCTACTGTCTGCACCTCTGTGGCTGGGTCAAGGACCTTCATCTGATAGACTGTCGTGTCCCCAGTGCGAGGACAATGCCTGGCACCGAGCAGACACTAGATGGTGACTCGAGGAGTCAGTGCACAGCAGCCTCTGTGACTATCCGTGCCTGCAGGAGGTGAGGACTTCAGGAGCTCTGGTTGGACGTGGTCCTGAACTAGCAGCTCCCCATGCACAGAGGACTTTCTGAGTTCCCAGGGCCAAAGAGCCATCAGTTCTGTCCCTTTCAGGGTAGGGAGCACCTTGGTGCCCAAGGACTGGGTCTAGATCCCTCTCTCTTCCATGTAAATTATACTGAGGCTTCCAGAGCTTCAAAATTCTCAGGGACCGCCTTGTCCTGCTTCTCATCCCACGGACAGGGGGCAGGAAGCGTCCTCCTTCTTACAGCTGTGTCTCTCAGGGCTGGGACCACCGAGTTTCTCATGCTAATCTCCGGATAGAAGCTGAACACAGTTCTCCTAAGTGTCCAGTGCTTCTCAGAAGGTGGCACTGCAGCCTCGCCAGTGATCTGAATGACCCCCACCTGCATGGTAAGAACCGGAGTCTCTCTTTGATTGTCTTCCAGTCCCTTTGGTCACGTGAAAGCGGATGGCTCACTTGGTGCAAGACTGTCTTTCACAGCTCTCTGACGTCTAACGAAGGAAGACCAGCTTGCTTCAGAGCCCCTGGCGGGGACAGAGTGTAGACAGACTTAGATAATGTCGCTTTTCTCCTTTTACTTATTCTTAAGTTGCATTCAATTTTTGGCAAGAGATGTTGATTTTCCACCTAGAATATACAGATTCCTTTTTAAACAAATCGAATTTGGTTCGAATCCGAGGCATTTTGAGGTAACGGTAAAAGTTGGAGGGTGACACCTGAAATCGGGAAACACCTGTCTGTCACATACCAAGGTGACTCAGCCTCACAGGGTAGGTGTCCCATTCCACGCTTTCTTCAGTGGATGCTGTCAGGGACTCTCTTCCATAAGGCTTGCTTCTCTTAATCACAACGCATGTCATTTCCAGAGCCCCTTCTGGGGAGGTATGATTTGACACACGCCTAGAACATGGTTTGGTGCATGATGGACAGTCAAAAGACGGCTCTAGAGTCAACCGACTCCTTGTGGGTTCTGGGAGGCCACACTCACGGTCACTACATTGCCTTCAAAAAGGCCAGATCCAGTCAAACAGAAAACTTTTTTTTTTTTTTTTTTTTTTTTTTTTTTTTTTGCTGAGTGGGTCATGAAGGTTTGCGGCCAGCTCTCTGCAGTGGTGAGTCAGAGAGGAGGCAATAGAAGGGATGGGGCTCTGTCCGTTTCCTCACTAGGTGGTAGCTCGCCGCTGGATCTGACACCCAGCAGGGTCACGGGCCCAGGGCGGGCACTCGCTCAGTGAATAAGGGCCTGGAAGAGAATAAACATGTCTGATGAGGTAGGCCACATAAGTCCCCTCATCCTTTCCCTACAGAACCTACTGCTCGTTGGCCGATGGACTTCTGTCCTAGAGGATAAAGGGAGTGCTGCACCCGGCTGCATCCTGGGCTTGAGACGGAGACGGAGACGGGACGTGCAGAGGGTAACGCGGTCAGCAGGGAGATGGCCCTGGACTTCGCCAAGCCCTCTCGCCCTCACAGCCACAGTGCCTCTCTCTTTCCTCTTCCCAACAAAAGAGAAAGAGACTTATAGGCCACAAGTCTGGCAAATGACAAGCAGCCCGCTAGCCCCAACCAGGTCCCGTGGGCAGAGAGAAGAGCAAATTTAGAGACTGCACGTTGAGAAGTACAGGACATCCCAGAACTTAGAGGAGAGAAGTAAAAAGTGGCTTCCCCTCGGATGGCAGCGGTGGAGAGCAGCTGGTGGAGAGGGAACCAGTCAAGGCGGAGCAGCCTTGGCTGCGAGTCTGGACTTAGTCCTAAGAGGAGTGAGGACATTTCTGATGTCCAGGGCAGACCTGGTGCAACGAGAGGAAAATAACTAAGACGTTCAGTCAGGAGGTAGCTGTAATTCACCCAGGCAAGGGAGGCTGGAGGCGAGGGTGAGGACAGAGGCACTGGGGACAGGAAGGTGCTGGGACTTTAATTTACAGATGATGGGCCACATGTGGGGAGGCGAGCGTGGAGAACCGTGTGCACCTCGTGGGGTAATTCTGGCTCTCCCACTTCCAGGCACCCGGTAACATCGTAGGTCCCATCCCCATGTGGCCAGTGGGAGCTCTGCGACTAATTCTTGCCAGTAAGTTTCGAGTTGAAATGACATGAGTTATGTATGATCATACTATCCCGAACACGCCCAATACTGTCCAGAATGACACATGTCACTCCTAGGCCGGAGCAGTTCATTGCTGCTGTGAGACCCTCCAGAGTGTTCTCGTTAACTCAGGAAAAGCGACTGGAATGATCTGAATGGTGGCTGCTCCTTCAGCCTGAGCCTCCAGGAGACGAACAGTCCCTCTTCAGCCGCTCTGTAAATAAAACTTGAGCAAAAACTACGCTTTGACATTTTTAATGAGCTCTTGAGAAGTTGGGGCTGTTTGTTACTGCAGAGTATCCAGAACCTGACGGATACAAAGGGAGGAAAGTCAAGGACGATGCCTTTTACTGAAATAAGAGGAAGAATGGGGAAGGAAGATACGCTTAGCTCTGCACTCTGTGTCTCAGGATCCTGGCTAGTACTCCCAGCGTCACTTAGCAAGCATTTCAGTGTTTGTTTTGTCTCCAGTCTCCTCTCTGGGTGGGCTGTCTAGTTAAGACTTGAATTTCTTGAAGCCAGAAGTATAAAAGCCGTAAGTATTTTTGTTACGAACCAAGTTGCGTCCCCCAATATTCCTATGTTGAACTTCCAATCCCCAAAGTGACTCTATTTGGAGATAGGGTCCTTGAGGGAGCAGTTGTGGTCAGGTTGGGTCAGAAGGGTGGTCCCTGAGCCAATATTAAGAGTGCTTCCGTAAGAAGAGGAAGAGACGCCAGTCTGCGTGTGCTCGAGGGAAGGCCGTGGGAAGACCGAGAAGACGCCGTCTCAGCCTCGGAGAGCAGCCTCGAGAGAGCCAACCTGATGAACTCCTGGCTCCTGGGATCCCGGCAGCCCCCAGGACTGCAGACACAGGCTTCTGAAAGCCCCAACTTGTGGTGCGTTAACCTTAGAAACGTATTATTGTTTTTTGTTTTGGGAGATTTTTTTCCTATAAGGTGTATGGGTTTGTCAGAGAGACAGAGAAAGACAGAGACAGAAAGCAAGAAATCGCCCCCTTGGGGGGGATGACCATGCTGCAAGCCCTTCCCCCCCACTCTCCTCTCGGGATTTTGGGCACGCACGTACATGTGCCCGGTGTGAGATTTAACCTGCCAGGTCTAGGACTTGAACTGCAGTCTCCTACAGGTGAGTCCAGCGACGTAAGCATCATGCCACCTGCTGGTTCCCACAGGGCAGCATTAATCTGGAGAGGGAGCGGAAGGCAGAGCGTCTCTCCCTGCAGCCCGCCTCGAGCAGAGGCCTTGCCGTCGTGGGGAAGCGAAGCGGTTCTGCTAGCCTGAAACACTGAGGGCGATGCGGCCCGGGAGAGGCGGCCAGTGCTTTGTCCTGAGGGCGCCACATCCAGGATCCGGAGGTCACGACCCTGGGTCCTGGGGGGCACCCAGTGGATCGTGGTCAGGGGAGTCAAGGACTGGGCCTTGGGGAGCCCTTGGCCGCCTCCCCCAGGTGGGCCTGAGGTTTTGGAGAGGGCAGGAGCTCAAGGCTCCTCTGTGCCCCTCCTGCTCCCCACGAGCGAGCCGTGTCCTGGCTGGTTGGCACTGGAGCCCTTCCTCAATTACGGCAGAGCTGTGTGGCCGTGGCAGACGGGGACGGACGGCAGGAGGACGGCGGGGACACCCAGAGGGGAATACCCGGCGTGGCATGGGCACGATGACACATCTGCCTGCGAAGGTCCTTCATCCTCTCCATGACCTGGGAGAGAACGGTGCGTCAGGGCAGAGGGAGGCTCTTCTGGAGACTTAGACGTGTGTGTGCCTGTGCATGTGTGCGCGTGTGCAAGAGGCTGACACCGCGGGTCCACGGCTCCAGACGGCCGGCTGCACGCGGCAGTACCTTTCAGCTGAGGACAGTGGGCAGTAACGTGCCCCGGCACAGCGAGGGCGGAGGTTGTGCGGTTCTCTGAACCCCTGCAGCCCAGCTGGGCCAGGATGCATCGCGGGCCGGGGCCGGCAGAGGCCGGCGCTCTGCCCTGGCCTCACCGCTCAGCACCTCCAGATGAGGCTCGGGTGCAGGCTCCTTCCCTCCACGCCACCCGGCCTCGAGGGTTTGGTCATAAAGGCAGCGCCCAGCCCTGCCCCAAAGCACCTGCCGGCCCCACATTCGCGAATCTCACCACGCAGGCTCAGGGCCGCACAGAACGCGGCACGGCACCGCTCCGACTCGGAAGCTCCTGGTGTTCAATGTTCCTCTCTCCCTTCCTTCCGCTGCATTCCCCACCCGCCCCTCCATCATAAATCAGAGAACTACTCCATTGTGCTGGAAAGAATCAATACCACAGGGTACTTTAAATCACTGCCATTTCAAATTTGAAAAAAGCCCACGGCTTTACGGAAACACTTTGTTGTTTGATTTGTTCTCATAAATGTAAATTGGTTCGGCCATTTTCTAGGTAAATTGTATTTTTAATTTTTAAATAAATAAAGAACACAGTTTCTTCTGGAGAATTAAAAAGACTCAGAAGTGTGAACTGATTTTAAAAAAAGTTAAGAAAGCCCTACCAACTAGAGAAGGGAGGTTGATCCCAGGGGTGGGTGTGAAATGCCCACTGAGAACACTCCGAGGGCTCCTGGGCGGAGAAGGGACACGGGGATGGGTAGGAGCCCCGCCCTGTGGACTGTCAGTCAGCCCTAAGACACTTCGGCGAGGTTGTTCTCAACACGCTGTGAGCAGCAGGGTGCATGGACTTGTTTTCCCGATACCCCACCCATCGGTCTGTGATCTCACAGTCCTTAGGTGACTCGGATGCGGCCGAAAGTTTGAGAATAACCATCTGAGTCCAAATGTCAGCAGGGAATGACACAGTACTTCAAGGTTTCAGTAGGTGAAGGCATCCCCTTGTCCTGTTCTCCCCTTCTTGCTATGTAGAATATATTAGGTCATTGAGAAAGTCACGACGTATTTTGCTATGCAAAAATACGTCGTGACTTTCCTGATAACCCAAAAGATATGATGGCTGGAACACCAGCAGCCATCTTGGGCCATGAGACAACACAAGTGAATAAAAGCCATTCACTAAGGATGATGGAAGAGAAAGATTGGAAGATGGAAGAGAAGCCTAAAACTGATGACTAAGGCGTGGGTATGGCCTTACCTATGCAGGTAGGATAAACTTCCTTTGTTTCACTTATCGGCTTTGAGAAGCCCAAGCAAGGCCATCCGGCTAACAGCTGGCATAGGCGCTGCCCGCGAGTCCCACAATCCGTCATCAGGAACACACTAGGGACACGGCATGGGGTGCAGGCCCACCCGTGCAGCTCCCCTCGGACCTGCCCAGCCGCACAGTGGGGTCTAACTGTGCCTCTGTCAGCGGCCACTTGCAGACAGCAGGCCGGGGCCGGCAGGGTAGGCCTCGTAACCCCCTCTAGCGTCCGTCCTCCCATGTCCCCGCGGAGTTCTGTGCGACCTGTGTGGGGGAGTGACGGGACACGCAGCGGCTGGGGAGAGGGACCTGCCCTCATGCCCTCTGCCGCGCGCTGCGTTCCACAGGGGCACGCGAGCTCCGACACGGACAGGCAGCCAGGCGAGGCCTCCCCCGGACGCTGACCAGCCACCACGGCACGGTCGCTCTCGGGCCTCCCTCTCTCTGCTGTCCGAGCTTTGCGACTCCTCCCGGAAATCCTGGCACGCTGGGCCCACGTCGGGTCCGTGTCTCAGGACAGGAAGCCTAAGCCCCGTGCACAGCGGGTCGGGGCGGGCAGGAGCGTTTGTGGCCGAGTGGGAACAGCCCCGAGGGAGGCCAGAGTCCTCAGACCTGCTCCCGGTTCTGGGGCACCTTCCGTGGGCGAGGCAGGACCACGCCCAGGGACGACGGTGACCCGTGCTGGTCTGCACGTGCTTCCCGGGGCTGCTGATGGCACAGGGCCACGCGATCTGCCCTTGGCCCGCGGAGTCGCAAGTCCGAGACCGAGGTGGGAGGCCGTGGGCACCCGTGGGCGGGTGTCTGCTCGCTCCCCTGGCTGGTGCTGGCTGTGTCCGTGGTGTTGCCTGGGTGGGGACGCGCCGCTCCAACCGCCGCCTCTGCCACCCCGTGTTCCCTCGCATGTCTGTTTCCGAGGCCCTCTTTTCCTAAGGACTCCAGTCGCTAGACCGTCTTCAACTCTTTACCGCGACGGCGTCTGCCGTTGTACAGGAGACCGTGGGACCGAGGTCAGGGTCTTCTCTGACCCCGTGGAGAGGGACGCTCTCACACGACGTATCCCACACCTGGTACTCAACACGCAGGGACAGAAGGACGGGTCGCAGCGGGGAGACGAGGCCTGCAGGACTTCGAGTTGGCCCTGCCTACCCCTGCCTGCCCAGCGCACTCCAGGAGCTGCCCCTCAGGGTGCCAGCCACTCCGGGCCAGCACCGACTTCACCCACCAGCACCCGCACGGCAGTGACCCCGCCAACCTGACACGGGCCAGGCAGAGCCCGGCATGAGAGGGCGCCGACCGTCACCGAGGGCTCGGCGAGGTGCCCGCGTCCACCTGCCCGCCTCCCCGGAGGCTGACTTGCTAGATTCTGCAGCTGCTGGGTGTGCAGGCGGGGGGCCCGGGGCACACTCAGGGCCCCCACTCAGCCATCGCACCATGACAGGACACCCTGACAGCACTGTCAGGAACTTGGAGAGGCAGGATGGCCTATGGCCTAGTGGCCAGGGCACAGGAGCAGGGCCCTCACGGCTGGCTGCGGTTCGAACCCCGACCCCAGCAGCTTGAAAACCACACTGAGCACGTGTGTGTGCCCCAGTCCCCGACAGGCTGGAGAGGTGGGAGGGAAGGGATTGTGGTGTGACTGTCCCACGGGGCGCTTTCTCCTCCCTCCTCTGTCTCTCTGTCTCTCTTGGGTGAGTGAATGCATTCCCTGGAAAGTTCAAAAAGAGAACCTTCGGCATGTTGGTTAAGATGTTGACAGGACGAGAAATGGAGGAAGAGGGCTTGTGGCACGACCGCGCTCACGGAGGGTTGCTTTCCCTCTGCTGAGCGCATCTGCCCTCTGGCAATAATAATAATAATAATAATAAAAAGACAAGTTTTTTTTTTTTTTTTTTTTTGAGAGGTTTTTGCTATAGGGCACGTGCACTTGCCAGAAACACAGAGAGAGACAGAGAGACAGAAAGCGAGAAATCACCCTCCGGGGGGATGGCCACACCGCAATCCCTTCTCCTCCATTCTCCTCCTGGGATCTTGGGCACGCACGCACGCACACGCGCCCGGCGTGAGTTTAAGCCACCGGGTCCGGAACTCGAAATGCGGTCTGCTGCATGGGAGTTCAGCGACACAGCCATTATGCTAACTGCTGGTCCTGACAAATTATTTTTTTAAAAGACATTTAGGGAAAGGAA
Organism: Tupaia tana; assembly: GCA_026018925.1. Classification (NCBI taxonomy): domain Eukaryota; kingdom Metazoa; phylum Chordata; class Mammalia; order Scandentia; family Tupaiidae; genus Tupaia; species Tupaia tana. The sequence continues at coordinate 22,795,206 of JAKSZU010000026.1, read as the reverse complement.
TTTGGGTGACAGCACTTTTTGAAGATGGCCTTGGAAGACAGAGAAGCGGGCCTTGGCCTGCTCCTGCGGGACAGGACGGATTCTGGAAGGGGGTGTGGTCGGACAGCGCCAGCCTGGGGGACCAGTGCAGAGCAGAGAGCAGAGAGCACGGAGCGGGGCTGACACCGACGATCAGGACCACGTCTGTCAGGACTGGGAGCGAGATGCCCTCCAGTGCAGCCGTGGCGAGGCCGGGAGCCAGCACTGCCAGCACCGCCACCAGAGAGGAGTGGACAGGCAGAGAGCTGGGCACCGGCTCCATCAGCTGTGGCTGCCCGGAGGGTGGGGCGCAGGACAGGGCGGCGAGCGGCGCTTTGACCCCAGATGCAATGCGGCGGGCAGAGGTTTGTGCCCAGCACGACTATCTGGATCACGTGGCACCGCCAGTCTCCATTCTGGTTGGCCCACCCTGTCTGCTCTGCAGGGAGCAGATGCCCGAGCCAGGGAAGGCATGAGAAACACACTCCCTTTACTTCTCTCCTGCTGTTTGCAGAGCCTCTGCATCGCCCCAGCATGCCCCTGCTCTGCTCCTCCTAGCTGGAGCCTCCCGGGGGCCGTCAGCACAGCGGAGCGTCCCCTGTGTGTGCCCACGGGTGGGGATCGGAAGGCAGTGAGCGCTTCCCGCTGCAGTTCCCTGGGTGCCTTCTGGTGCCCACACTGATCCAGACCTCCCGGAGGAAGCAGCCCAGCAGGGCATTTCGTGGGACTCCTACGTGGGCCTTTGCAGATCTCCTTGGTTCCTGGAGTCAGGACGCAAGGGAACCCTTGGCAAAATGACCTGCGGGTCCCAGCGCGGCCTCCCCGGGTGGGGGACTGTGCTGGCCGCGTTGGTGCCAGGGCGTGCGAGCCGGCCTCACGCGCCTGCCTGTCGCAGCTCTGAGTCCCCGCCGTGGTTAGTGTGAAGAGGAGGACTCCCAGCGGCCAGCCACTTCATGGATCAGTTCTGGGAGCTGCAGCCCGTGTCAACAGCAGCCAAGCCAATTCCCGTCCCTCCCCGAGGACGCGTGCTAACAGCCCTGCAGGCTCACAGTGGCAGGCCGACGAGCCCGGGCTTTGCCACCACAGGGAGACCCGCTCCCACCCCATTTCCTTCCAATCAGTCCACAGTGCGGAGTGGGTACAGGAAACCAGCTTCACCTATCTGCCGATTTGCTGCTGATATGAGGTGGAGGATCTGTTCCGGACGTGCACTGAAAACAAGAACGCAATCTGATTGAGTTCAGTTCACGGGGGCCACGCCGCCACTGAGTCATTACGTGAGGGTCCTCTGGGGTGGCAGGTGGCATCAGCTTTCCTGAAAAATGTCAGTCCGGATACTTTTGCAACCGAGGCGAGAAAGGCGGTGGCTGAGAAAGGGGTCGCTTTTGCTGCTTTCGATGCCTCGTGTCCCCTCGGTGTGTCTGCATGCCACTGCTCTGAGCCCTGGGTATTTGGGGTCAGTCCCGGGGTCAGTGCCCACTCCAGCCATGTGAGGGGGTTTCAAACACTGTGTGGGAAATGGAATTAAAGCACGAGCTCATTTTCGTGTAAGGGATTTGAACTCCATGCGTAGTGTTTTCCAGAACTTGCATTTCCCATAACCTCCTTGGAGACCCTCTCATGATGGAGGAGGCACAGCGGCCAGTGGGGTCTGCGTCCCCCCTACTCCTTATAGCCCTGTCTATTGCCAGATGCAGCCCCGAGTGTGCCACACGCTGCTGGTGCCTCTCACACCTGGGTCTCCCCTTTCCTGAGCCACAGGTGGAGCCACTGAACTGGGAGTGGAGAGGGCTGGCCGGCCGTGCTGAGACGGGGACAAGTCACACACCAGCTCTCTGCGGTCTCGCTCCCTGGGCCCTCGAGGGCGGTCCTGTCCGGAGGTGGGCGCCGAATCCCCGAGTCGCCGGATGGAGGCGCGTCCCGGCTGAGCTTCTGCCGTCCCTGCGTGGAGAGCCAGTGTCGGCTGGTGGGTTCGCTGAGGTTCCGGGCTTGTCTGCTGTCAAGCTACCTGGAAGGCGCTGGCCAGTCCCAGAGAAGCCAGCCCGGTGTCCCCTGGGCATGGGTTTCTCCATCGCACTCTCACACTCAGGCCTGATGGGCTGAACCGCAGAGGCAGCTCCGGGCAGGGTCAGTGGCGTTTCCAGGAGAAGCACGGGGAGAGGGAGGCTGAGAGGTGGGGAAGGGAGAGACGGGGCTCTGAACCAGCATGGTCAGAGGGCTGGCTGTGGGAGGCGGTGTTCCAGGTCCCCGTAAACCACACGGGAGTTTGTCCAGGCGGGCGCAGACACAAGCTCCGGGTGACTGTGTCGGCAGGGATTTGCTGGAAGTGCCTCTCCTCCCTGCACTGGTGGCTGGGCACCTGGATGGCCACAGCCATGGTGGTCTAGAGGTGAGACCAGAGTCCCATGTGACCCTGCATTGTGCTTGTCAGGGGCAGAGGGGTCCCTGTGGCCCTGCGTGGACAGTGCCAGCGCTGGCTGGAGGGAGGCCCGGAGAGGGTTCTGGTGGGGGGCCTTCACAGCTCCGCGGGCTGCCAGAGCCGGGTTCCCAGGCCCCCCGAGTGGGGACCGAGGCCCTGCAGGGCCCAGGTCTGCGGGCTGCTTCGGCACGTCTCAGTGAAGGCCAGGGCGTTCATACATCTCTGGGCCCGGTTAATTCCACGGTGGTGGTCGGCTTGGAGGCCTCATGTTCCCTGTCAACATTATCTGCCCAGGTCTATCAAAGCCCCCATGGATCTTGCTTGACAGGGTCCACAGATGGAAGGTCCTGCTCGGCCACATAATAGTGGACACTACTGCCCCCTCGTGGCCGAGGCCGGCCACACACCGCGTCCCAGCGCACTGGTTCCACTGGACACCCAGGACTCTGAGTGAAAGCGAGCCTCTCTGCACCCCGTCAGAGCGAGTGACAAGGTCATCGCCCGGTGGCGCTGCCCGCTGCAGGGCCCCAGTGTGGTGGGTGCACACGCTCTAAACCCACACTCTGGGTATGGACACCTCCCTCCCTCAGCTCTGGGCGCCGGACGGCCCCTGGTTGTGTCACCTCCCCGCTCTGCCTTTTCTAGAAAGTTACTCAGTGGAGCCCTGGAGTACAAGCCCCCTCAGCGGCCAGTCTCCTTCCTCCCAGCTGTTTGGTGCATTAGCATATGTCCCCCCCTTTCTAGACAAATGGTGTTTTATCGTCTGGCTACACCTCGGTCTGTCTGTTCTTTAGCCCACGGAGGGACATCTGGATTGAGCCCAGATTACGAACCGCGCGGTGCGATGGTACCAGTGCCGGTGTCCAGGTGCTCCATTGCTCCTAGGGCTGGGAGTCCGGAATCTCCGGGTCATCTGACGGGGACATTCACCATGAACATCGGCGGGGCTGTTTCTAACCACGCTGGCCGCCTCAGCCTCCGTTCTGCCCCTGCACGTGGTTCTGGTGCCTCCGCATGACCACGCTTGGCGTGGCCTGTCTTTGCATCCGGCCATTCTGGTGCACACGAAGCGAGATTTCCTGGCCGCCGTGATTAGCATGTCTCCGATGGCGGGGACAGTGAGTGTTCACATTCCCGTAACAGCTAAATTAATTACTATGGCAAGTCTTGGCACAAATTCATTTTTTGATAATTACGCTTAGATAATGCCTTGTATTGGCTCAAAATCATTGGGCTTAATCTTTAGGTTAAGAGATTTTGAAAAGAACCAGGAAACAGGATGACAAGAGGCATGCTGGCTTATCACCACCAAAAAAACACAAAAAAAACAAAAACAAACAGCCAAAGGGACGAGCAGGGCATGTGGAAGCAGCTGGGCGAGCGAACACCCCATTAAACTAAACACGGATGCAGAAGTGGAGGTTAACACTCCCTCCAACACTGCCCCTACGACAGGGTCTTCCCATTGCTGTCTCCAGTCGCAGCCTCCCCGCTGGGCCCACCAGCATCTCCACCACACTCAGCTCCTTTTCCGACTGGGTCTCACTGCATCTTCCAGGCCAGCTTTGAACTCATGGCCTTCCTGCCTTGATCTTGCTGAGTTGAGGGGATTACAGGCTCATGCCACCATGCCTGGCCTTTAGGATGGACCAGGACTCGAACCTGGGTCTCCTATGCAAGCTCAGCCAGTGGACTGCAGTGTCTCAGCAGCGCACGTCCTTATGCCCCACCACCCCCATTAATTAAGTCCCCTCCTGTTGTCCACATCGTCACTGACTGTGAATACTGCACATTTCAGGTCACCTCTCGCAGACCCTGGGTGTGTGACTGGCTGTCCTCTGGGTGGCCTCTCTCTTCTCTTGGTGACCCAAGGTCCTGACCAAGGTTTCGTTTCCTCCTAATGGCTACTGCTGCGCCTGCTGGGGGTTCCACGAGAATCTGCCAGGCCATGAGGGCTGTGTCAAAGGGCACCCCAGACCACAGCTCCCAGGGCCCCCTCGTGGCCTCTGGATTGATCTCGCAGATTAATTCAAACCTTGGGCAAATTACTGGAGACAGTTCCCAGTTTCCTGAGTCTGAACTGGCTTTGCAGATTTAATTTCGAGAAGCATAAGTAGTAATCTGGCCATCCAATCCTGGTCCCACACGGAGTTACTGACATATTGGAGAAATCAAAGCTGGGAGGACGGAGGCCCGTGCCTTTCTTTCACGTGATCGAGGGAAAGAAGCTGGTCTGTTGACACGGCGCTTCTCTGGCAAATTCAGCAAAGAAGACTTTCCTGGGGCCCCACGAGAGGACACTGCGTGGGTGGAGGGGGCGGCCCTGAAGGACGATGCCGCTTCCCGTCTACACAGCACCTGGGACCCGCTCTCCGCCTCCGTCTGGCTGGCCTGGAGTGAAGGCCGAGGCCGAGCGACAGCACTGCCCGATGCAGACCACAGCCAGCCGGGCAGCGGCGCCTCCTGGGCGGTGTTGGTCCTGTGGAGGTTTCTGTGGCCGTCGTAACACAGCGACATGAGCTGGAAGGTCCAGCGCCCAGGTGTGGGCAGGGCTCGCTCCCTCCAGCCAGGGAGGGCTCCTTGCCCCTGCAGCTTCCAGTGGCTGGAGCAATCCCTGGCAAGTCCTGGCTGTGGCGGCACTGCCCGGTCTTGCCCTCCATCCCCCGGTGCCCTCTGCCACTCGTCTGCCGTTGTCTGCGTCCTGCGAGGACAGGCGCCAGCTGCTCTGTGGTCAGCTTGGTGTCATCCTGCCCCTTGTCTTAATCAGACCTGCAAAGACCCTGTTTCCAAGTAAGCTCACAGGCACAGAGACCCAGGGCTGGACTTGGGACGCTCCCACGGGCCAATCCCTGTCTACAGGGGATACTGGGAGAGCATGCCTACAATTAAAAGAAGGTTATTTACTTATCTATTCTGAGAGACAGAGAGGTCCCTCCCCCCCCACAGGGCCCAGTACTGAGCTCCCCCAGCCTCGGCCGCTGTTCACAGGCACGTCCGGGGCCTCCCGTGGTGTGACGCCCAGAGACGGCAGTGCTGCGGTACCCTGCCCGGCCGGCGCCCTGTGCCTGTCACCGACGCGATGCCCTGTGGCCAGTGAGGACGGGGATGGCAGACCGGCGCGTCCGAGGGGGGCTGGCAACGTGGCGAAGGCCTGGAAGCTCGACCAGGGAGCTGTACGAGAGGGCCCTCGAGCTGGCCGGGGGGGCTGAACCAGGAAATGAGGAAGGCCTCGGGGAGCCGGACAGCCCAGTGGCCAGAACTCAGACCCAGGGTGTCCACTCCCGGTCTTCCCTCTGCCAGGGCGTGCTTCAGGCCTCCTCCGTGTCTCCGGTCCTTCCCGAGGAGGGGTGCGGCACCTCTCTGCAGGGCTCACGGCCTTGTGAGCAGCTTCCTGGAGACGCAAGTCCCAAGCTCCCAGCACAGCCGCTCAGCGTGTGAGTCGGGGTTGGTGGTGGGCGTGGGGGTAACAGCCGCTCATGAGGCAGGTGTACATGGGAAGGTTGTAAGTGTGAGGCTTTCCGGGGCACACCGAGCCCCGTGCCCACAGTCCAGGCTGGCCGGGGCTCAGGACAGATCGGGCTGGGTGCTGTCTCTCCTTCAGGGAAGAAGTTGACTTTAAATCTTGGAGATTTCCATGTACGGCCATCCCGTCCATCAACCTTGGAGCATTTTCGTTCCTCTAAGAAGCAGCCTCGCATCCCTCACGCTCACTCTCCGACCCTTCCGGCCCGGCAGCTGCTCAGGACCCTCCGTCTGTGGGTCTCCCTCCCCGACTTCCATACAAACGGACTCACACGACACGTGGTCTTTGCAGCTGGCCCCTTCACCTGGAGCCCGGGCTGGAAGGCACGCCGGCCACATGCATGCGCGCTGAGCTGACGCTGCGGGACTGCGGGGCTCGGGGGCTGAGAGGTCGCCAAGCAGGACTTCTCACTAAGCCCAACGGCGAAGGCCCTGAGTGTTCCCTAAGCCCCAAACACTGGGCTGGATACATGCATATTTCCACGGAATGCCACCGAGGTGGGGCAGGCAAAACGCAGAGATGACAGGGCGCTGAGGAACTTGCAAACCCTGGCTCATGGCTGGCCCAGGTGGGTGGGGACGTGGCTTCCCTCCGGCTCTGCTGACGGCTGCCGCGTGCCCCACAGATCTCACGCCGTCGGAGTCTCTCAAGGGAAGCCAGGAATCCAGATTTATTGATGTGGGTTCTCCCCCTCCCAAAGACAGTCAGCAAACCGAGGTCAAGTCCAGACCGGATTCAGGCCGAGAAGCCTTCCAATTCAGAACCCCCTCGTATAAGGCAACGAGAGGGTCTGAAGGCCCCCCGCTGTACACCTGCATGTCCTGCTGCGGCCCCGGGGCCAATCCGGGAGGCAGTGGCCACTCTGCTTGGGTCTGCTTAGCCTGGCCCAGCTTCCCACTGTGAGTCCCACGGCCTGAGTCCCAGGAACCTCCCCGGTGTCACTGCACCAGCAGGTAGTCTGTGTCACGAGGGTCCTGGGTCTGAGACACTGGCTGCTCACCCAGCAAAAGCACTCTCAGGGCGGATCTGAACACCTGAGGAGAAAGGATGTCCACCCCTCACTTACGGACACCTCCTTCATGGCAAATAGTCTCAGTCCCATTCTCCAGCCTCACTGATCGGATCTGAGTCTTGGGGGTCTTCAAAGAGGAGATAATCACTGTCCCATGGCCATGTTCATCATCGTCACTGTCATCATTACTACGGCCACTGCCACCATCGCCACCCTCATCCTCAGCTCCATCACCATCCTTACCGTCCTTGTTGTAATCATCACCACCATCAATGTCATCATCCTAGTGTGACCATCAGCATCGTCACCACACCACCCTTACCGTCCTCGCCGTAATCATCTCCACCATCATCAGCATCACCACCACCCTGACCGTCTTCACCATAATTGTCATCAGCATCATCAATGTTACCAACACCAGTGTCATCACCATCAGCATCACCAGCACCACTGCCACCATCGCCACCACTACCATCACCGTCACTGTCACCATCACCACCATCACTGTTGTCACCATCACTCGCACCCTTTTATCTGCCCCTTTACTGTGAATCTTTTACAATGAGATATGGTGATGAAAAAGAGACTGGAGTCAGAGAGATGTGGGTTCAAACCCCTAGTCCTCCGGTCCCCACGGCGTGTTAGCTCTGCCCACAGGCCTCTGCCCTCAGCCGTACAGTGAAGACAGCACAGGCTCAGACGCCGCTGAAGCAGCTGCTCGGAGGATTAAGTGAAATAATAAATGTGAAGCTCTTAGCGCTGTGCCAGCACTCAGTAAGCGTTAATTATTATCATTGTGGAAACGAAACTCAATGCAATTGAGCTAGCTTTGTCTGAGTTAAAACCAGGGCAGCTCTAATTTCTGGACATTCTTGCTAACTCCTCTCTGACTCTCCTCCATTACGTTCCCAGGTTACACAACCACATCCTGGGGGCGGATTGATGACGTTTGCCCGGAAGAGGGTTCCACGACTGCCTCAAAGACCAAACACAGGAGGCACCTCTAAGCGGTGGAGTCCCCGCTGTCAGGGAAGGCCGCGGGGCTCTGACCGCCAGGCCCTTGGCCACTCCCAGATGAGTGGCCACTCCTGAGAGGGGCACCCGGTCCACTCGCCCAGCCCCTGCGTGGAACTGTAAGTGCAGGTCCCACGTGGAGCTGAAACTTCAGGAGGTTTTGCAGAAAGTGAAGGCACCCGCATGAGTCCCAGGGTGTCTCTGTAGGAAACTCATCTCATAAATAATCTCAATTAAAATAAGCCCTAAAATTACGAGTGACATTTTCTTTTGCTGACTCTGAAAGTCCCAGATTTCCTACCTAGACACCGAAGGCTGCAGAGAAATCAGGTTGCAGAAAGGCAAATATCCACAGTGAACTTGGCAGTGTTCTGTTCTGGGATGTCCACTTTGTCAGCTGCAGGGCCTACAGGGTGTTCGTAGCAAGGGAGGCCTCATTTTATCTGCTGTGTTTCCTGGAAGCGAGACTGCGTGGTGGTGGTGGGGGGATCATGGGAAGATGCCTCAAAACCAAGACAGCAGCAATGATTGAGAAAAGACTGTGGAGCCAGTAGGTAGCGTGGTGGTTGAGGTGCTGGACTCCCACATGGCTGACTGGTTCGAGTCCTAGCTGCTTGAAACTCATGCTGGGTGCATGTGCATGCACGCCCAAAGTCCCGAGAGGAGAATGGAGGAGACGGGATTGCAGGGTAGCCATCCCTGCCTCACTTTCTCTCTCTGTCTCTCTAGCAAGCACACACACCCTAAAGCAAGAAAATCTCTAAAAACAAATAGAGACGATTGTGGTTTAAAAAATGCCTTAGGCTCTAGGTCCTCTCAGCTCCAGCACGGTGACAGGGCAGGGGAAGACACAGACAGGCCAAGGTCAAGTCCCACGGCTGCTCCTTGTCTGCCGAGTGACCTTGGATAAGTGCCCTCACTCCTCTGTGCTTCAGCGTTCTCACCTGCAAGGTGGGGCAACCCTCACTCCATGTCGCATTGGCGATGCTGTAAGGAGGTACCAGGTGTAACACGCTGAGCACGTGACAAACAGGCTGACACGCCAGCTACTGCTGCGGGACTGCGGGACATGGCAGTCCTTTCTTATAGCCTTTTGGGGAAACGAGGAAAGGGGGCGTGGGAAGTCCTGGACAAACTAAAAACAGCTACTTTATGATCCAAAGCCGCACTGCTGAGCCCGCATCCAAGGACATGAAGAGGCCCCTGCACCCCCGTGCTCAGTCCAACCCCATTCACGCTAGCCCAGCTGTAGAAGGAGCCAGGGCGTCCAGGGACAGATGAACTGGTGAGGATGAGCCGTCGGCTCCGTACAACGCGTGTTCTTCAGTTACGGTAACGAAGGAAATGCCCCGTTTACGACAACACAGACGCACCAGCAGGACACGATGCAGTGTACAGCACGCCCCCTGCAGGGCACGGGCAGATACTGCAAGATTCCACAGGTGTCCTGACAGAGGCAGGGGGAGGCGGTTCTATCAGGAGCTCTCCAGATGAAGAGCATGGTTTCTCAAAGTGTGCATGCAGTACGTGGCAATCAAACCAAGATGCCTTCATGAAAGAATCAAATGCCACCGAAAAGGAAAGACCCTGATGCTCTAGGGCCTGCCTCCAGCACAGCGAACGTGGACCTCACGGTATGTGTTCGTGATACAAAAGCAAAATGACACAAATGGAAAACAAAACAAAACTCCCAGACTCGAAAACAAAGCCAAACCAAACAAACACAGGAGGAAACCTTGGAGGAGGCGGACACACGCATTCCCCGGACCAAGGATGGCTTTATGGTGTGTGTTGCGTCAAGACACGTCAAATCGAATGCATTAAACCCGTGCACTTTTTGTATGCCAATTAAAGCAAAATAAAGCTGTTTTTTCTCTTCTTTTAAGGTGGACGAGAGGGATTTCAAGCTTTCTCTGAGAGCTTAGCAAAAGTGGCAGTGCTCGCCTCTCCCTGGAGAACGGGGCTGAGATCTGGAACCAGTTGGAGGGGGCACTTAGACCTTCTGCCCTCAGTCTGCATCTCCTGGGGAAAACTGCCACCCAGACTAGGGCAGGGAGCTGCAGGGTCTGGATTGCACCCCCAGGGCACCCTGGCTCCTTGGAGTCCGAGCAGACTAGGGAACAAACTACGACTTACCAAGGGTCCCGCAACCCCCTGAGAGGGTCAGCTTTCGCTGCAGAAGCTTTTAGTTTCTGGAGATCTGTTTTGGGGGCTCATGTGTTACCTGGGGGCAGGTGGCCCCTCAGAGGTAAAGTGGAACTTTCTCAAATGTGATTGGAAGGCAAAAGGAACACTTTTCAATAGAATAAATGAATGTGTTGATTTTGACCTTTTTAAACTCCATGACAAAATCCAGATGGAAGGGAAAAAAAAATCTCATTTCATCTAGCTGTGCTTATATTAATTTATAACGCAAAAGACCAAGATTAATTCTCATTCAAATCTGCACCCACCTAAGGTTCTTGAAAATGAAATTCCATTAACGATTCCCTTTCATTTTTACTTTCAAGAATTTCTAGCACGCAGGGACTCTGCTTTGGTGATTTGTGCACTTGAGCACCCCAGGGGCTCTGCAAGCCAGCACGCAGGAGACTTTGTCTCCTTTCCACTAAGGGGACAGGCAGCGTCTTCCCAAGTGTGCAGTTAAAATCTGTAACCTGACCCAGGCATGTGTCTGCCATAACACCAGGGGCTGCCCCTCAGTGGGGTTTGGGTCTGATGAGAGCAAGCGCCCTAAGATGCTTGCTCTGAGTAACGCACACTGTCATTTTGCGGGTGACACCTGCACCCCCTCTTGGCCAGCATTTATTAGGAAGAATGAGGACCACCCCTGGGCCACGCCTGCCTGCCAGGAATACTCAGAAGGGGAATCGCATACCCTCCTATGCTTCTTTTCCAATAAACCTGCCATACTGTGGTCCCTTCAGAAGCTAAGAAATGAAAGGGGCGCCTTGAGTCTGAAGCCATGACGACAGTCACCTACCGCTTTGCACGGGCAAGCCAGAATTGGCACCTTGGTTTGGAGCAGAAGCCTGAAGGGTGAAAGGACAGCCCCAGGGAGTGAGCAGTGCACAGCCGGGCGGAGCACGTGGACCTGCAGGTGGAGACAGGGCCTCGCTGGGCGGCATGAGGTCCTGGCAGCGCCCATGTGCCCAGCGGGGCAGGCTCCACACCTCCGGCACTGCCGTCCACACAGTAGACAGCGTGTTTCCGGAGAGGAGGAGGCAGGCGTCCTGGGGAGTGTCCCACTGCGTTCTCTGTGGCTCCTGGGCTCAGGACCCCTGTGGGGGTGTGGTGGCATTTTCAGCTCATGGTCTCAGGTCACAAATGTGGTGTCACGTAGCATGCCCTTGCTGCTCGCTCACAGTGCTGTTTGCCTCCCTCGCAGGAGGGTCCATAGCGCCTCACTGAGAGGCCGAGCCTGGAGGACCAGGTGGCCTTGGGCGCGTGGGGGTGGCACACAGATCTCCCTGAGTGTGGACTGTCCCCTGCCCAAGAGGGGATACGATGGGCACACGATGCACAGCTCTATGGTAACAGTCTTTCATTTATGGTAAAGCCACTTATGAGCTACTGCTTTAATACCTTCCAAAGAAATACACCCTCCAGGGGCCGGCAGGTGGTGTGGTGGGTACGGGGCGTCTAAAATAGAACAAGTTTAGCAGAGAGCTTGTTTAAGGTAACAGCATTTCCTGAAGGCCTACTCAGTACCAAGCTGGGTTTCCCGAGTGCATTAAGTTCCCAGACAAGTGCAATGAGCCTAGTGCTATTTCTGTGCTCATTTTACAGAGGAGAAAACTGAGACACAGAGAGGTCATGTCACCTGTACAAGGTCGCACAGCCATTGGGAGGAAGAGCTGGGGTGCCCTGACTCACGGGGACCCAGTCTCTGAGCTCTCCTCTGTGCTCAGTAAATGGCAGACTCCGTGGATGGCAGACGTGGTGAGACGCGGGACAGGTGGCAGTTACTGACTCTGCAGCATGCAGGGGTGCTTCTGGGTGCCCTGCTTAGATGACCAGGCCTCTGGTGGCCTGGAGGGTGACGACAGAAGGGAGCCGACCTGCAGATGTTTTGCTTATCCGACGTTCCTAGCTCTGTTTCTCGATCACTTCCAATAAAGCTAGAAAATCTTTACAATGGGAGCACGATTTTTACTTTTTAAGCAAAGTAGGTAATGAAAAGGAAAGTGTGAACTGGGAAGAGACCTGCCATCACGCTCCGCACCCCGCCCTGTGACTGATGGGGAGCCAGAGCTCAGGCGTGGACGATCCGCTGTGAAGGAAGCCACACTCACGCTTTTCCTTTTTCCCTCTTTCTTTCTTTCTTTTTTGCATGTGCTTGTTGGAGAGACAGAGAGAGACAGAAAGCGAGAAATCACCCTCCAGGGGATGGCCATGCCACAATACCCTCTCCTCCACTCTTCTCTCGGGATTGTGGGTACTCACACACATACACTCAGTGTGAATTTCAAGCCGGTGGGTCTGGGACTTGAACTGCCGTCAGCCATGTGGGAGTCCAGTGCCTTAACTGCCATGTCACCTGCTGGCCCTTGTTCTTTCAGAGCCCTGATTTCGTGGCAGGCTGGGGACGAGGTATCGCCTCCGGGTAGTCAATCAATCACTCTGCAAACGCTGCCCAGTCTAAGCAGGTTCATAGCGGCATAGATTTGCTTTTCAGGCAAACATCTGGGCCAGTTAGTTGGAGGGAAGGGAGACTTGACAATTTAATTTGAAAGTAAGTCCCCAGCTGTGCTGAGGGAACTCTTCTGGCCATACAGCTGTTTCTCAATCAAGCAAACATTCTCCACGGCCCCGAGCACTGGGGACACCCTTATAACCCTCCCACAGAGTTACATGGAACACTGCAGGTGGGAGGAGAGTGCAGATCAGGAAAAACAAGACAGTCTTTTTTCCATCGTCTTGTTAAAAACAATATTCTCCAATCCCCCTCTAAGTACATCTCCCCTGAGGTCTCGGGCACCCCCTCCTCCAGGCCCCAGGGCAGTGCTTGGTCCCCCATCACTCCCAGAGTGACCCTCTGCAGTGCCAGCCCTGCCACTGCACGGCCCTTCCCGGGGTAGCCAAGGCGGAGGACGCGGGGCTACTGTGGCCGGGCCGGGCCTGGCTCTCCCACTGTCCTTCCCTGCTGTGTGTCTGCTCCACGGACCTCCCTGGCCCTCGTGAGTCTCCGGGACACCCAGAGCGGGCAGCCTCAGAGGCATGAGGACAGCGGCCATCTCTCCTTCAGCAGCCCCGAGGACGGCCGCGGGGTCTTTAATTCCATTTGATGCAGAGAGAGGGATGCTTTCTTGGAATTTTGAAAAGTTTATACCAGAAAAACTCCAATCCCCTCCATGTCTCAGGGGTCGAGGAGAATGGTTTCCTCTTCCATTTGCACATTGATCATTGCTTGAAACTTCAAAATTCCAAGGGACTCTCACCAGCTCCCAGGAAATTCCATCTGGGAATAAACTCATCAGCCCTGGGAGAAGGGGCCTCTTCGCATACCAGCCCGAAGTCTGGGTTACTGCCTTCTCTAGCTAAGCTTGAAAAGAGTGCTTTACTTTTAATAAACTGGAGGGAGACTCCGGGCATTGCCAGAGCTAGAGACCAGTTACACGCCACGGCCTGGGCCTCGTGTGTGTCCCATCAAGACCTGGCCACTGCTCGGTCGTCTGTCGAGGACGTGTCCATCACCGCAGTCTGTGGGGCTAGGGCAGTGGCTGCACGGGCAGTGGCGTCTGTCCACTGCCAACCCCCAGGACCTGCCACGGCCCACCCCGCGGTGCCTGCGCATTCCAGGAGCTCAGTGTGAGGTCGGATGACTTCTCTCTCTCTCCCTCTTTTCCCAGGTTTTTGACATAGGGCACGTGTACTCACCAGGGAGAGAGACAGAGACAGAGAGAGAAAGAGCAAGAAATTACCCCCAGGGGATGGCCACGCTGCAATCCCTTCTCCTCCATTCTCCTCCTGGGATGTTGGGCATGAACACACATGTGCCTGGTGTGAGTTTTAAGCCACTGGGCTTGGGATTCAAACTGAGGTTGACTACGTGGGAGTCCAGTGATGTAACCATTATGCCACCTGCTGCTCCCGGTCATTTATTCTTAAAAAGAGACACCACCCCTGCACTCTCACCCAGGATGCACAAACTGCCAGCCGAGTGCGATCTGGCCCTGCTCGCTCGTGGCAGCCTGATGTGACCACAGCCCCCTCGGCATCCACAGGGGAGGCTCCAGGGCCCCGCGGTGTGACCACAGCTCCCTCGGTGTCCACGGGGGAGGCTCCAGGGCCCTGCAGTGTGACCAGAGCCCCCTCAGTGTCTACGGGGGAGGTCCCAGGGCCCTGCAGTGTGACCACAGCCCCCTTGGCGTCCACGGAGGAGGTCCCAGGGCCCTGTATCCACGGGGGAGGCTCCAGGGCCCTGCAGTGTGACCACAGCCCCCTCGGTGTCTATGGGGGAGGCCCCAGGGCCCTGCAGATACTCAGATCCCAGAAGTCCAAGCTCCTTATGGGAACCGGCCCCACGGCACGCCGCCTGTGTAATCCCCCGTACACTTCAAACCACCTCAAGTCATGGCACCTAACAGTGCGGACGCCATGGAAGCAGCTGCCCCACTGCTCTGACCAGGGAATGACGCTGGATGACAGCACGCCCTGGCACCGACGCAGCCACCGTGACCTGACGCCGTCGCCGCCGTCCTAGACGGCCGAATCCCCCCCTGGGGCTCTGCGGACTCCTGGGCTGACTGATTTCCTCTTACGTCAAAGAACCGAACCCCCCAGAATGTTTACTGCCACCCCTGGTGCTCCACAGATGGGGCTGGGGCGTCCTCCGTCCTCCCACTCCCACCTGCTCTGCCTCCCCCCTCTCCCCCCAGTCTTCCCTGGCTCAGTGACGGAGCTCGGTCCCCACCCCACCCCAGCCTCCCCTGGCACGGTGACGGAGCCCTGTCCCCACCCCTCCCAGCCTCCCCTGGCTCGGCCTCGGAGCCCTGTCCCCACCCCTCGCAGCCTCCCCTGGCCTGGTGACGGAGCCCTGCTCCCTGCTCCAGCCTCCCCTGGCCTGGTGACGGAGCCCTGTCCCCACCCCTCCCAGCCTCCCCTGGCTCAGTGATGGAGCCCTGTCCCCACGCCTCGCAGCCTCCCCTGGCACGGTGACGGAGCCCTGTCCCCACCCCTCCCAGCCTCCCCTGGCACGGTGACGGAGCCCTGCTCCCTGCCCCAGCCTCACCGAGCAGAGCAGGTCGGACCAGAGGGAGCTTCTGGGCCCCACACAGGGCAGTCACTCGCCGAGCCATCCTGGGAGGGGTGAGCGAGGGCATCTTTCTGGGTCAGCTTCTGTCAAATAAATTAATTCCTAGGGGCAGGCGGGTGACTCCGGTGAGGTGACAGGTGGCCCCACCTGGACGTGGCTTTGCTGGAGCAGAGCACCGTCCCTGCGGCCATGTCTGGCCGGGGGAGCGGCCGCAGCCGTGTGGGAAGGAGGAGGGACACACGGCTTCCTCCCCGCGTCAGGAGGCAGCTCCGGGGGCCCAGCGTTAGAATGAGGACTTGCCCAACGAGGCCCCTTTCCTATGCAGTCGGCCCTTATGTTACCTTTCTGAGGGTTCTTTTCTTTAAAACGAGCAGCGACTTGGGAAATGGGCTGGATTTTGTCAAAGACCTACCCCTCTGTCTCAGTGGCTGCCAACAATCAGCGGAAGGGTTTGCTGCTTATTCAGGTTTTTTCTCTTTAATTTTAAACTTTTTTTTAGCCAAGCTGTGGTTTCATTTGCTACTTCCAATAAAAACTTCATGTTGGCGGGCAGTGAAGGGGCTGCTCTGTGAGGCAGGCCCAGGTGGGGAGGTTGTAGGGTGAGGAGGCCTCCCTGGGTACGCGGGCCGAGCAGGTGCTGTGGTCAGGGCTGGCTGTCGGGGTGGGGGAGGCTGTGTACGGTCTCCCGCTCATTCATGGAATAAACACATACACTTAAAAATTAGTTTTGGCTGATTATAAATGTGCTACAACTATTATTCTGAGAAAAGTTTTGAAAATACGGAAAACAGGAGACGGCATTTTTTCGGACCCCTCACTTGCTGTCCACTCCCGTGTCGCCCCTGTCGTCCCGTGGCCCTGCCTATTTGTCAAGCTGTGTATTATAGGCCACACAAGACCACGAACTGCACGCGCACCTGCCTCCGGGTCGGAGCCCAGGCGCTGCCCGGGGCGCAGAGAGGACTGTCCACCGTGGGCTTCTGGATGGTGCCAGCTTGAATTTTTTAGCAAGCTTTTCATGTATGTATTTTTGTTCGTCAATGCTCAGCCTGATTTAATTTTAGTCACTAAAGTTTACTTACTTACTTCTCCCAGGAGAGGAGAGTCTCCGCACTGTGATCCACCTCGGCGTTTGGTCGCCCAGACTGCGGGCACGCCGGAACCTCCGCTGTGCTCGGGAGGGCGGGCCACAAACCAGAACTTTCTCTCTGCGGGTCCAGTTGTTACCACCTAGGCCCTGGTTTTATTTTAGCTCCACAAATCACTTCCATATATAGTCAATTATCTTTTCATTAATTGCTTTATAGTTGTTTTTTTTTTTTTTTGCACATTCATGAATGCCCGGCATAGCTTTCAAGTTGCTAAGTGTGGGACTTGAACTGCTGAGTTGGTCATCTGGGATCCAATAGCTGTAACTACCGTGCCACCTGCTGGCCTGCTAAGGAGTTCTCGCATTTCATCATTTTTCTTTCTGAACTCACTTACATTTACTTGCAAACAAAGGAGTCCCGTGTATGATGCATTACCAAACTCCAAGACCACACCAGCAATTACCACTGCTTCAAGGAGGATTCTATGTGCCCTTGAGAATGGGCCAGGATAATGTCCCCCAGCCTCATACTGGTTTCGCTTTCTCAAAGGATCTGACTCTCTCGCCCTTGGAAGAAGGCAAGGTTGGGCTGGTGTGTGACAGTGGAGGACCCGGGTCTGTGGACTCGCTCCGTACAGGGCCAATAGCAAACGTTGTGGGGTCTGCAAGGTGCAAGTAGCTCGAAAGCAGCTGTGGGCGGCTTATAAGCAAATGCGCACGGCCGCGTCCCCGAGGAACTTGACTTACAGTGTAGGGAGGCGTGGCCTCGGGTCCCAGTTGCATAAGGTGACTTCGTTATTTGGACGGGGTACTGAAAGCTTTCTGCACGTCAGATACTAGCAGGAGCCTCTCTGCTCACTGGCCACTGGCCACACACAGCTTTTCTAGTGAAATGACCCTGCCACGTCCTTTTGGAAACCTCCCTTATATGCCACAGAGCATTCCCATGCAAGTGGTTTCTTCGGGAACTGCAGGCAAGCTTGGCGAGGGGGCGGGGCAGTGAGACAGGCAGGGGACAGGACAGTGGAGGGCGAGGGTGTAGCAGGGGCCAACTGGAGCTGGAGTCCCCCAGGCATATTCAAGGAGTCAGTGTGACACATGCTTCAGAGTCAGCTCACAGGAGGGTGAGGGAGCTGGGGTATTTATACGCCAGCCCCAGTGAGTCACTGGTGCCAGCACTTCTTGGATGGGGCTGTGTTAATTCCTCTCTGCTTTTGTCTTGCGCTGGTGGGAAGAGGGGGTTGGATGCAAGACAAAACTCTCAGACAAAAACATGTGGGTGCTGAAGGCGTTAGACAGGCAGGTGTGCTGAGTGATAAGGTGAGATTATGCTAGAGGGGCACTGACAGCGCCTGCTCCAGCCCACCCCCACGCTGGGCTGACATCCCCGCCACAGTGTGGCTCTCGGAGGTCACATGGCCCCACCAGGGCCAGCGTGTGGCAATGCGACCCGTGCCAAAGCTCCTGGAAATGACGCAGGTGCTCTTCCTGGCGTGGAAGCTTGGTATTGGGTAGGAGCACCAGCTACCATGTTAGTATCATGAGTAGGTTAAGGGGAAGCGGGGAGGCAGGTAGAACTGGGTCCTAGTAACACTGTGAGTCCTGATTAGGGGGACATGAGCCAGTATGATTCCTGGACTGAGAGTCACACAAGCCGGTATGTGCCCTGTACTTGGGCTTTCTATCGTGTGCAATCACAAAGTGCTAATACATGCATTTCCCAGCGTGGTAGCAATCATGACTGCTCTTTCCCAAGCTTCACAGGGATTAATTTCAGACCGGCCAAGCCGGCTTCACGTGCAGGAAGAGTCTACCCGGGCCTCTGGGAGAACCTGCTGTCGGGCTCTCACAGGCTGCACTAGTGCGGGTGGCCTGGGGACAGCCCTGGCAGGGCACACTGAGGAAGCAAGCCGAGGGGCGTCCAGGCCTGGTCCCTCCTCTTCTCTGTCTCCCTCACTGATTTCTAGCACCGCAGGGTCTCGCCAGAAGCGAGCTAGGCGGGCTGGGTGTGCCGCCCTGCACCTGTGGTCTCATTCTACCTGCATCATTGATGGGAGCCAGGCCACTCCCGCAGCGAGGCTCGGGTGCTGGCTCCCCACTTTCCATCCTTCCCTGTCCCACACTTCCCAGCCCCCTGCAATCTGACGAGCCACGAGATGCCCTCTGGCCACCAGGAAGAGGACGAGAGTGCCAGTGTCACTAGGCCACTACTTACGAGCTTGCAGGTGACCCGCAAACTGTCTTTTTTTTTTTTTTTTTTTTTCCACAGCGACTGAGGAGACCATGTGTTCCTGATGCCATAGATACGAGACGGCCATGCCCCATCAGTCTGGGTCCCTGGGGGCTGCAAAGAATGGAGCCCCTCCCATTTAAGCCACGTAGTAAGGATGAACAGGAGTAGCTTCAGTGCCTGGGACTGGGGTCGCTGGTTGCATGGCATAGCCTAATTCATTCTGACTCATACGCGGTGGCCCAGGGGTTCCTAAAAGAGGAGCAGAAAAAGGAACTGGCATAGACCTGAAGGAGCAGGTAAATCACGAATCTGCTGTGGCGGTGTGGCCGCTATCGTATCGACGGGAGGAGACAGGCCCAGTAAGACGCGGCGTGGGGGAGGAGGAGGTTTGGAAGGGACTCTGTGAACACTTGCCGCGAACGCCCTGGGGAAGACGAGAAGACACAGAGGAAATCAGGCAGCGAAGGCAGGAGCGGCCGTGACAGCCTTACCATAGCCAGCGGGACGATGCTGACCAGGTCCTTCTGGCTGACGAAGATCTCCGACACGGCGATGTCCGTGGTCCCCTTCCGCGGGTACTCGACCTGCCACGTGACGGGCTGAGTCCCCGAGAGGCTGCTGAAGCTGGCGATTTCGAAGTTCATCTGCACAACCTCATTGAACACGCCGCTGCTCCTGAAAAGGAGGAAAAGGGGACAGGACAGCTGTGAGTGGACCATCCAAGGGCTCCCCCCAGGTCTGGTGTGCGCCTGGGACAGGGACTCTCCTGTGCTTTAGGGACTGGACAGCTGGGGTTGACCAGTGCCCATGGCTCAGGACCTGGCAAAGCAAATTAAACGTTGCGCACAGATGAATGACAGTGCTGAGACCCTGGTGTTGGTTGTACCAGATCTTCAGACGGTGTGTTAGCCCAGTTTGCCTCCTACTAGAGTATGAACCTAGATGAACTTGGAACTAAGTAGACCCCATGTTAAGTATCGGTGTGGCAGATGCTGTAGGCAGCCACCCCCGACTGGGCATCACTGTCCACCTCACCAGCTTGCTCTGGGAGAGCTGAGAGGACAGAGCTCTGTTCCCAGGATCCCTTGCAGCTATATGCAGGCTTGAACAGAGCTTCAGTCAGAGTCACTCAGGAGGCACTTAGACGTACAGGGCTATGACACATCGGCTGGGAGGAGAGCTGGGATTTCCTGTAAGCACAGTGGTTGTGGGTCCCCCAGGGCAGCCATGGGGTGCCCACATCCTGGCCCCTGGTCACTAAGTGGCTGGCAGCGGTGTTCTGACAACATTGTCTGCAGAGGTGGGACATTTATCTCGGGGTTTACCCCTGGCTGGCCTGTCCTTGGGTGTCAGTAAGTGAACTCAGGCCACTGCTGCCCTGGAGGGTCTCTGAATTGCCCGGTGTCTTTTAATGAGACTTTTCTCCTTGGAGGGATTACTCCACAGAGGGACTCCACGGCTTGCCTAAGAATTCTGACCGACCGGTACACGCGCGAGGGCCCTGGTAGCAGGTGTCTAGTAAGCTCACCCTGGCCAGCTCTGGGAGCTCCCAACTGTCTGCAGGTGACAGGACTGACACTCACAGAGCTAACTGGGGGCAGAGTCAGCCCGCGTTACCACATCCTCCCCCAGACAGTTAGTGGTCAAATGTAATGTCACAGAGCACCAGAGTCCTCAAGGGCAGGGGACAGCAAACTGTCCCTGATCCCACTCCAGGAAGCTGTCTCTTTTCATTAACAGCGTTCTGCTGGGGGGACAGCCTGCGTATTTGTTTGCATTTTGTCCATGCTCGCATTCGTGGTACGAGAGAGGTGCTTCCCTTTACTGGGGTGCTGATCCGACACGGGTGAACCTCCTCTTCAGGGCTTGCTCAGTGGCATGATGCTGACTCTCCGCCAGCCACCCTCAGCCCTGCTCAGTGGCAGAGGCAAAGGCAACAGAAAGAGACACACGGAACGAAGCACGGGGACGCGAATCTTCGTAAGTTCTCTGGGCCAGAAGTGGAGCCCAGGTAACTGTGACTGTGAGATGCTGGTTGCTCTGGGTGGGAAAGTGTTAAGGCCTGGATCACCCGGATGTGGGCTGCAAGCTCTAAGAGAGAATTACTGGCTCTGGAGGATGAGGGAGTGGTGTCTGCAGTGTTCCCAAGGTAGGAGATACGCTCTTGGTGCAGCAGCCAAGACCCAAGTTGAGTCGCTCTGTGTAACTCGGTGTCTGGGAAGTCCTTCCAGCACACTCTGCCCAACTCCACCACCCCTCCCTGGCCACAGACGCGCCTTCGCTCCTGTCCTTTCTGCAAGGGCACGTGGGTCTGGCATCTCCTCTCTCCAGCAGAGCTGGGCCCTGGCTGGGCCACTGGCCACTGTCCCTCAGCTGCTGGGTCCCACTCTGATTCCACGTGGCAAACAACCCACTTTCCTTCGTTCTGGACATGGCAGCAATCCAGCTGTCCAGACCCCACCTTGGCCCCCACGGGATTCTTCAGTGCCACGAGGCTGCAGAGCCCTGCAGGCTTTGGACGGACCCCCGTGTGCACACCCTTACACAGTTCTTCGCCAGCATCGCATGTCAGCAGCCCACGCCCTCTGTCTGGACCCAGCGGCACCTAAAATATGGAAATAACGGTGTCCCACTGCACGTGGAGGAAGCCAGCCCAGAGGCGGCTGCCCGACTCCTGCTGCAGCCGTGTCCTCTCCACTGCAACACCGCTAAGTGGAGGCGTGAGGTGGGCGGGACGCAGCACAGAGCAAAAGCAGCGGTCCTTCCCTCTCCGGCTTTGATGGCTTTGCGAGCCGTGTTATCTGCCTGCGTGTTCTGCTCGAGTTAGCATAAGAATGAGACTAACCTGCCCCTGTTTATGAAATGCTCACCACAAGCCAGACACCGCCTGGGGGCGTGCATGCATTATTCCAAATCCCATAAACCCTCGGGCACTTCGCAGAGGTGAGAGCAGAGACTCCCTAACCCTCTGCAGTCAGGGACTGTGTCTGAATCTCCTTGGGCCTCCAGGATGGGTGGACACGACAGCGATCCGGTTCTGGTCATGGCAGAAGGGGCCACCAAGCAGGGCCCTGCAGCTTTCTGCAGTCCCACTGCGTGTGAGCCACCTGGGCTTAATCCAGGCTTCAGAATGGGACACAGCAACAGAGTTCACGGCTGGAGTAAACGTCAGCTTTCGCTCACGCCGGGAGTGTGTGCCATGTCAGTCGGCGGGTGTGGGCGAGGCCGCTGCTCTGTTCAGAACTTTGACATCAGTTTTTCCAGTGGCTGGAGACCTCAGCCCTCAGAGAGGAAGAAACTGCCCACAGGGACCTTGGGAACCTGTGTTAGAGAACAGGCAAGATGGGCAGACTCCACCGAGAGATGGGCCCGGAGGCCTCGGTCCAACGTCCTGCCTGCAGACAGAGTCCCACTGGGAAGATGAAGAGCTGACGCCCGCTTTGTTTATTTCTCTGTGTTTTCACCCTTTCTTACCCCTCTCCATTCTTGTACAGCCCTTAACGTCTTCATCTCTGAGAACATGCGTATTGAGATGTGTCACAGTAAAGGGAGTGGAGGTTTCTTTTGAAATTGGATGCTTCTGTGGAGCGAGCAGAGTGGTCTGGTGGCACTGGGGCCCCCTGCTCTGTCTTAGGGTCATCCCGCATGGCTCCTGCTGCCAGCGGCCCTACGGGAAGGCAGCCCAGTGGTGCCACACAGTGGAAGACCTTCCTAGAGAACTGGGAGTCTGGGCTTATCTATAAAGTTCCTGGGTTTTTATACACGCACTCCAACCTATAGCCAGGAGGGAGCTTGAACCACACCTTGGCTGGAGCTGTTTGCTACCTCTGGCTCAGGGGGTCGGTCCTCCTCGCGTCTCTGCCCTGGAGGAAGCGTTCTATAGATGTGCTGTGACGCTGAGGTCCCATACTTGGTGTGTTGGAGGGCTCCCACTGTGGCTTTATAGATAAGCCCAGGATCCCTGGCGCTCCCAGCAGGTGGACAGTGGTGGCCATGGGGCTGCACACCCAGCACACCCTGCTTCAACAGGGACAGCTCCGAGCAGGTGTGCTGGGGACTCTGAGCTTCCAAGAAGCATTTTATTTAGAGAATGAAAAGTAAAGGAAGAAATTAAGAGATACGATGAGGAAAGGAGAAAGGAGGGGAGGAAAATGTGGGAAAGAGAAGGAGGGAGGAAGGAATTAGAGGCTAGAACCAAGACTACAATCCCTTGCTCTTTAAGGGGACACAGCAAGTGTTAGGACCACACTGTGAGCGTGCAGGCCTGGCCTCCCAGTCACTGATGAGTGGCTGTGGGCTGCTCAGCCTCGGTGCCTCATTTGAGAGGTGGGTGCTCATCCCTCCCACTCTGTAGGGTTGATATGAGGACTAGCGATACAAATGACGCTGTCTACAGCACTTAGATTAGAGCCCGGCACCAACAAGCATCCTTTCGTGACAACACATCCATGCTCAGGGACTTAAGAGTTGACTGACTAAAGCCATCATCAAGAAATATCCCTTTGGGACCAGCAGATGGCATCATGGTTATGTTTCTAGACTCCCATGTAGTGGACTGTGGTTTGAGTCCCAGCCTCATTGACTTAAAACTCATGCCAGGTGTGTGTGTGCTTGCCCACAATTCCAAGAGGAGAAGGGAGGAGAAGGGGTTGCAGTGTGGCCATCCCCTCAGGTGTGTGTGTTGGGGGTGAACTCACTTTCTGTCTCTGTCTCACCAGAGAGTGCACATGCCCTATAACAAAAACCTCTAATAAAAAAAAAAAAAGGAAAAAAAAAAAAAAAGGAAAAAGAGAAATACCCTCTAAGGATGACTCAGGAGTTCTCTGAGAACAAGCCACAGTTGAGAAGTGAACTCTCAGCCATTCACGGTGACCTGGGATTCATTCAGAACCAAACACCGCCTTGACTCCGTGACTGTCTCCGTCGGGCACGATGCCACGGCACACGGTATTCTGGCAGGTGGAGATTCAGAAAGGAATCTGGTGCAATTCTGTCTGTGGGCAGTACCTCTCCATTGTCTCTGCGCAGATCGATGTCTTTGCTAAGCTGTGCCTTGAAGGGACCAAGAGCCCTCCACACTAATTAACACAGGGCTTGTGATGCTGGGGTGGTGACGAGAGGAAGTTAAACACTAAAGCAACTCCAGAGAACACCCGAGAACCATCTCTTGCTAAATCAATAGTGGAGATGTATTGCAGTAACTCTTGAAAGAAATGTTAAAAATTGGCTTAAAAAGCTCTTACTCAAAAGCAAATCAACTCCCCCCAATAAAGTTGGAACCACTGGAAACCTAATTTACCAAACCTCTTGGCGACTGGATTTTATCTGGTAAGAAAATGGAGTCAGGGGTGAGGACGTCATTAAAAAGCCAACAGGGTTTTACATCCTCATCATGGGGGTAAGGGATTTTAGCTCCAGAGTCAGCCACGGTTGGCAGCTTAGTGCCTGCAGAAAGAAGAGACTAACACAATGAAGAAATCAACCTTATAATTAGGAAGCCGCTCCACAAGAACAGAATTATTTGACCCAGGCTTTGTTTTATTCATCCTACTTTAAGCAAATTTCACGAAGGTAAGGATACATCCTTCCCTTCTGGGAAAGGCTTTATTAGAAAGTTCCACTGACCCCAACTCGCTGGGAGCTCTCCGTGGTGCTGAGGAATATATCAATTTGAGCTGTGAGTTGCAAGCAACAGAAAGCATTGATAAAGATGGACAAAGAGAAGGGACTGGAACAAATGCTTCCAAATTACAGGGAGAATGGATACAAAGACAGAGAATAGGTGGCAACACAGGGAGACTACAAAGCTAGAATCTCAGAAAACAAACAGCTTGAAAAAGGACAGTGCTGCTGATGCTAAAAGCCGCTGTCTCCTGTCCTGATTCCTTGCCTCTGTGATCCCCACCCGAAGCGCCAAGGAAGGCCATCCCATGGGCGATCTGGGACAATACCTCTGACCAATATACCAAGGCAATTGAAAGACCTGCCTGGTGCACTCCTGCTCTCTGAAATTAGCATACGAGACAGCAGGAGTGGCTGCCGGGAGGGGCTAAGCTGAGGAGAGCTGTCTTGTTTCCATGCGAACTTGGATTATAAACAAAAGCACACAACCTTTGCTTCTTCTCCAGTCCCCAAAGTCTGGAAATGGACAGGACCAAGTAAATACACAGAAGGAAGAGGACAGAGAGCACTTTACTGCAAATCGCACTGATGGCATGACACTGCTTTGAAGAAATGCAACTCTTATGGAAAGAACCCGAGCCTTCCCACCCCCAATGCAGAGGCCCTGGATTCTGGATGCTTGTTGTAATTGCCTGGGGGGGTCGAAAAGAAAGTGGCCGATACCTGAGTCACCCTGGACTAACAGACTCCGGAGGGGTGGCAATCAAACATTGACATTTTTACTAATACTGAAAAGACTGAGAATGATTGCTGTGTGCAGAAGGGTTTTCTCTCTGTGATCACCAGGATTTTCACTGCCAAAATTTTTTTTCGTTTCTTTTTTTTCCTTCCTAGTGTCTTGGAAAATGTCTATGCAGAGCTAGAATTTGATAGCTGACACCACAACCATCAGCTCCAAAATCAGACACACCTCATTCTGGATTGTCACTTTGCTATTTGGTGGAGGGATGACCACGGGCAAGTGACTTAATCCACTAATTCTCAGTGTGGGTGACACACTGAAATTATTTGGGGGCTTTAAACAATTCCAATGACCAGGCCCTACCCCCAGGGTCTTGCTCTCATTGGTCTGGCGTAAGGCCTGTACCCTGGGAGTCTTAGATCCCCAGGTGATTCTAAAATGCAGTGACATTTAAGAACTGTTAACTTCACCTCTAGAAGAATTCGTTTTGACCTGCAATGCCAACCTTGTGAGACTGTTGCAAAGATGAATGGTGTGACGCGTGCGTAGCACTGAGCCCACGCCCACCAAGTGGAGGCTCTTATTATCGCTACACTTACTCCTCCTACTCCACACTCTGGAAGAATGTGCAAACATTTATCTTCCTAAGGCCATGTGTCGTGAGACTTCCAAAGATACCAGGTGTGGAACCAGCCCTTACCCAAGCTCCCAGGTCCTGATTTAAGTGTCCTTCCCAGGCATCACATTTGCATCCTCCTGGCATGCCCTAGGTGAATGTGGCTGGAGCTGCCAGTGGTTTGGTGTCCTCCCTACGGCACGTGGGAGAGAGCAAGTGCAGCATTGGAGTCAAGGCCCTGGGTAGGACTCCGCACGTAGACGCTTACTAGCCCTGACATCACTCACAGGACTCAGGTCCCCGTCAGTTTCCTCCTCTGAGAAATGGGGACAGAACAATCTGGACTTGCAGGACGCTGTGCATACGTTTAGATTAGATTAAATCAGGGACCAGCAGATGGCGTAATGGTACGTGGGTGAACTCCCACATAGTCAAATGCAGTTCAAGTCCTGGACCTGGTAGCTTAAAACTCATGCCAGGTGCATGTGTGTGTGTGTGTGTGTGTGTGTGTGCCAAAATCCCACGGGGAGAGTGGAAGAGAAGGAATTATGGTATGGTAATCCCCCTGGGGTTGATTTCTTGCTTTCTGTCCGTCCCTCTGTCTCTCAGGTGAGTGCACGCACCCTATAGCAAAAATATCTCAAAAAAAAATTAAATAATTTTATGCCAGAGTGTACAAGAAGAAAAAAAGACAGAGAGAGCACTCCTCAGTGGGTCTCGTCAGTCCTTTGTCCTCCATTCCTCCACCCTGTCAGGATCTGAGCACACACGCACATGCCAGGTGTGTTTTCTGAGCTGCTGGGGCTGGGACCCAGCTCCCCTGCACAGGGCTCGATCCTGTGCCATGGGGCAGCCTGGCTCCTGCCCATGTTTGGGGAGACAAATGTGCAGGTTCAGTGCACCAAGGACCTGGCACCTCTCTGGTGCTCAGGAACAGTGGTGGCCGCTACCAAACCCCTCTCACTGCCTGACGTTGGCGAACTTTCATCCTTTCTGTCACACTTCACACCTAATCTGTCAGCCTGGCCTTCAAAACCCAGAACTGGGCTGATGCCGCCCTCACCTCCTGCCCCGCCCACGTCTCCCCCGACACAGGCCAGGGCGAGTGCTAGAAACCACTCCGGCCGCTCACTTCTCTGGCCAGTGCTTCCAACGCCTCCCACCTCATCCGAGCTGAAGTCGGAGTCCTCACCAGGCCCAGCAGAGCCGGGGTGCCAGCACCTGCCCTCAGCCCAGGACTTTGTCGCCTTCCCATCACTCCGGTCCCAGGCCTTGCTGATGCTTCCCACCACCACAGCACATTCCTGCTGGGGACCCTCACGCTTAGGGCTTTCCTCTGCCCGGAGTCCTCTGCCCCGATACCCAGAGGCCCCTGCTCACACGAGGGCTCCCCAAACCAGCCTGTTCAAAGGCAAACCATCACCCCCTCACTTCAACTTCCTCTCACTCCCGATTTGCTTTTCCCTACCACACTCACAGCATCTGACAACCTGCATTTCACTTATTCATTGTACGAGGGGACCTCAAAAGTCAGTGGAAAAACAGGGTCTGTTCACTGCGGATCCCTAGCAGATACATACACTGCTACAGAACTTACTATTCACAGGAGAAAGGCGTTTTGTGAACATGCTGGGGAAGAAGCACCCGAAGATAAAGAGGATTGTCTCTGGGACCAAGACTTGCACCCGGCTGAGTTGCCAGAGCTGGGGATGAGGGGTGAAGAGGCAGGTGCACCTTTCACAGGGTCCTCGAGGGCCCAAGTGGGTCCATCGAGCAGGTGAGGTGTACACAGGTCTTGACGAGACTAGGACAGACCTGGGTCCCTTGTCACAGGGCGAGGGACAGCTGCTCCCCATTTCTAGCCACTCATAGTCAGAATCCCATATGGCCAGAGACTTGTTTTCCAAGAGAAAACAGAGGTCCGGGTTTTTATGTTTTTTCTTTCTTTTCTTTTTTTTTTTTTTTATAGGAAACCCCCTGCTGAGTAAACGTTGGCAGCAGATCTCATTAATAAAAGAAGCCAGGCAGCGAGGGGGTGAAGCGAACGGCACCATGGGCTAACGGGAGCCCCGGGAAGGAGACGGTGCCGCAGGGCTTCGTTGAGCCCTCGCGTGAGGAAGCTCTGCTCACCCATGATCCTGCGTGCCCGCTGCCTGACGCCCATGCAGGCTGCAGCGCCCTGAAGTGGAGCAGGCGGCCCGATGGACCCAGCACCCCAGAGTGCACAGACACTAGCTCTCAGCCCGCTGGGGTGGTGGCTAGATCCATCACATTTAGGACATGCGGCCTCAGGTGGGAGGGACACCACCTCACCAACTCGCAGCTCAATGCCCGGGCATCGTGGTGGGCGTGCCGCGGCTGTGGCTGTTGCTGTGCTGGCCAGGGTGAGCTCTGAGTCCAGTCCTTCGGAGCTCAGGCTCAAGGCACCTGAGGAGGGCCCATACACCTTCCTCCTAAATGAGTGGAAATGAGTCACTGCGGCTGGGCCCCCTCTGCCCCCTGTAGCAGTGAGGGCGGGAGGAGGGGGAGTCCCAGTGATGCCAGCTGTGCCGTCCTCGGCAGTGCCCACAGCAGCGCCAGCTAGCAGGGCCCAGGGCGGAGGCCACTCTGCACCCAGCCTGCAGGTCCCACGGTCTCGGATCATTCTATGTGAGTGTGGACTGAGCTGCAGGAGCCCCAGGTGTCCGGCCGTACAGCATTCTGCGTGTGTCTGTGAACGTGCTTCTGGGTGAGAGCACACTTGAATAGCTCAAGGCCTAAGGTAGCCTGGGAGGCTTCGTCCAAACAACGGAAGACCTGAATCAAAAGACAGCTGGCCCTCCCCAGCGTGAAAGGGAACGCCCCTCGGGGGTCTCTAAGCAGGGACACTGGTGTCTGCCATGCCTTTGAACTCACACAGGTCCCAGTCTTCAGACCGCAGGGACAGCTTGGCTCTCTGGGCCTCATCTTGTCACCTTCAGGTGCCAGACTTGTCAGCTCCATGACTGCTTAAGCCAGTTCTCTGTAATCAACCAACTCTCTCTCTATCAATCATCTATCATCTGCCATCTACTGATACCTGCCACCTCTCTTTATTGTCTGTCTCCCTCTCATCTATCTATTGACATCTACCATCTGTCCCTCTACTGTCTGGCTATCACCTGTCTATTTTATCTATTTTATTTTATCTATTACCCATCTATCGATCACCTATCTATCACCTACCTACCATCCATCTACCTATCTGTCACCTAGCTCTCTCTCTTCATCATTCACCTACACTGATGCTATTGGCTCTATCTCCTTTGAGAGCCCTTCCTAACATAAGTTTCTTGCTGGGATGGGAAAGACCCATTCCAAAGGGGACAGGCACCATGAAGGGAAACCAGCGGCATCGGACGTTCTCTGGATACCTCTGTGCTCCTCTCTTCCCCTCTCCATAGGGGCTACTATGAACCCCCATTCTCATGACCACAATCAGGGTCCTTCCTTAGAGATCAGTTCATTAAGAAAACTCAGCTATCCTCCTTGAGCTCCGGCCTGGGGCTCCCAGTCTGCCCCCGGCTGCCTCCTGACACTCGCTGCTGCACGGCTTCATGTGATGCCATGAAATATTAACAGACCAGTGTGCCTTGTCGGCGACGGACTGAACTTCCTTCTTTACGCGCCAAGTCCTGGCAGCTAGTGAGGCTGCCCTGACGGAAACTTAGCACGGTTACGTAGAGAGAGAAAACGCAGGGCTCTCAAGAGAAGAAGTAAATAAATCAAGGAAGCTGCGGTTTGAATATAAACAAAAACAGATCTGGGAAGAATATCCACCCAAGTCCTCTGCCCCAGTGTCCACACCTGCCCAATCTAAACACGGGCACAGACGGTCTGGGGAGGAGAGAGGCTGGGTCCATGCAGCCCCCTCTGGGCCGAGCTCCGCGGCTGCTCTGAGCTGAGTTGCTACCCCAACCTCCCTGCTGGGATGACACGTCTTCTGGTTGTCTGGTGGATCTTTGGCAAATGATACGATCGTCTCCATTTCTACCCACGCCAGGGTGCATGCCCTTCTGCAGGGGGCTTGGCTGTACCACTCTCTCACCAGGGTGGGGTCTAGCTCTTCGTCTCCTTGAATGTGGGCTGGCCCTGTGATTCCCTCAGACCAGCAGACGTGCAGCCCAAGCCTTAGGGCCTGCACCTGCTGCTCCTACTCTCTCTGAGCCTCGCTCTGAACTCGCCCCAGCATGAAGACGCCATGCGGGCAGAGCGCTCCTGATCATCTCAGCCTGGAGCTGATGAACCAAACATCGTACAAGGGGACTTCAAGAAATCTGTGGGAAACGGAAGTAAAGTTTGGGGCTACTTTGTGCAAAACGTTTGTGAAATCCACCCATGGTTTTTTCATAATATGCATTTTCCTGAGCATTTTACAAACCCCTTGTATCTCTAACCGAATAATTGTCCAGTAAATTCTTCTTTTTTGTGAGAAATAATAAATGTTGCTTAGAACCAATAAGCTTGGGATCCTTTGTTACGCGGCAACAGATCAAAACTCTGACTGCTACAGTTCTTTAGCTTATTTCCCAGTGATCCCAGACATGGCCGAAGTAGGATAATTAGCTCGGACTGCCAGGAGAGAGGCGCTGAGAAGGCACACACCCTACCTGCCAGTCTCCCAAGGCCAGGAAAGCAATGAGCTCTGCCTAGATCCAGGAACTGAGGCGGACGTCGGCCTGGTCCTCAGCCTCTTACAGGGGCCGTTCGTGGAGTGGTGAAACAGCACAGACGATGCAGGTAGAGACCGGGGAGAAGCCGGGAACCTCAGTGAACCTTGGCATTAAACCACAATCAAGCCCCAGCCCAAGACGAAATTGTACATGCTTGTGCGAGAAGCCATATGAGAGCGGATACCTACAGACCCACTGCTTCCCCACAGTCCAATGGCACGGTGGCCCCTGCTCACCTGTGTCCGTCTCGGGCAGAACTGAGCAGAACTCAATAGACAGAATCGACCGAGTTTCTCCCTAAAATGCTTAGCAAGCCTGGAAATGATCAGATCAAAGTTTTCCACCAGGTAGACTGGGGACCTTCGGGGACACTTGGTGCAATGGCAGGTGCACGGTTGCATATGGGGTTTCGTGTACTGGTTTGCAGGTTGGAAATACATCCACGGCATTTGGTAGTGAAGAATAC
This sequence comes from Tupaia tana, assembly GCA_026018925.1. Classification (NCBI taxonomy): domain Eukaryota; kingdom Metazoa; phylum Chordata; class Mammalia; order Scandentia; family Tupaiidae; genus Tupaia; species Tupaia tana. The sequence continues at coordinate 22,764,502 of JAKSZU010000026.1, read as the reverse complement.
GGTCTAGCAGTGTTTACCAACCACTCTGAGTCCGGCCCTGGGACGTGCGACATTTCAACGTCCGAATCCTGGTGACAGGACACTCCCCCACTGTGGCTGACCCCCTCCTCTGCACGTCCCAGTCCTGATGCTCTGGCCCAAGCACGACTCAGCACGCCACCTGTCCATCCACCCTGTGCGTTCATGCTCACCCGACAGCTGCCCGCCGCTCGCGCACCCCGACACCCACCGCTGCTCCTTGGGGACCATACAGCCCTTGTGTTTATGTGGCCACATGGACACGTGATCCATTCGCTCATCCTACGTTTTACTCTGCATTTATTTATATCTGTTTGACCATTTTCTTTATGAAGACAAGGCCCTGCCTCGGCCTGCCAGCTGGGGCCACGGCTGTGCTGTGCCGGGCCTGGCTCCCTGTACCAGGACAGAGTCTTGCCGTGGGGGCCAGGCCAGCCCCTGGCTCGGGTCTTCCTGCCTCAGACACTCAAGTCCTGGGATCACAGGTGTGGGCCCCGTGCTCAGCCTTTAGGTTAGACACCGAATCCACCCAGGTCCTCCGTGAAGTCCCAGTCCGGGCAACACCGGGTTTTGGCCACACCCAGCAGGTGGGCTGAGCACGTCACGCATTCATACGCATTTGATGGTCCGCCCAGGGCCCCCCGCGCTCAGAGGCAAGCTCCACACAGCAAGGACGACAGCTCTCTGCCTGTTGTCCGCTCCCGGCACGTCCCAGCCCTGACCCTAGGAAGTGCTCAGCAAATATTTGTTCACTGGATAACGAATGAGGGGCTACGCCAGCAGCCGAGGTCCCTGGTATTCACGCTCTCGTCTCTTCCCGCTGGTCAGGTTAATATTCATTTCTCCCCGAGACAGGAGTGGGATCTCTGGAGCTGGGGAGGAGGGCGGAAGCATCCTTTGAAGCTATCAGCCTTTCCAGAGGGTTGAACCCATTCCAAGAGAAGAGTGAGAGCAGTCTGCTGGAGGGCGTCCAGGAAGACACGCTCTGCGGTCCACCACGGAGACGTCACGATTCGCGACACCAGAGGCAGGACTGGATCTGCTCCAGAGCCCGCTCATGAGCTGTACGCCTGCCGAGCTCTGCTAAATGCATAATGAAGAGGCTGCGTTAACTATGCAGAAGTGTAATTTACAGTAATGTCTGTAATTGACGCGTCGAAGGTCTCTGTGTAGGAGTAACCGCTGAGACTAGGAGGCCCGGAGGGGAAAAGGGAAGCTTTCACTCCACAGAAGGCTTTCTCTACTCCACATTGACCCTATCATCCACCTGTCCCTTCCTCGGGCAGTAACCAAGGCCCAGCTGCGGCCTGGCGCGGTCCGGAGAGGCAGGAGGGATCCCTGGTCCACAGTGGGCTCCTGACCACAGGAGGTCCCGCATACCCACCCTCAGGACCTGGCCGGAGGGCTCGCGGGGGCTGCTCCGCTCTCGTCTGTAGGAACACGTCCAGCAGGCAGGGCGTCCCTGGGGCTGAGAAGGCTGCCCCGTCCCTGCCGCACGGCTCTTCGCAGTGGGGGCCCATCAGGCTCATTCTGGAAGAAACTACACTCACAGTCCCCGCCCCCTACTCGGGGTCCCCAACCTGGCTGCACGACAGAACAACGGGGGGGCTGAAAACTCCCATGCTAGGCGGACCCACAGTCTAGTGCTCCAGGCAGCTGGATCCCACGAGGCCGACAGCACGGCTGGAGTCCTGGCCCTGGCGCCATGAAAACACACCGGTTGTGTGCGTGTGCCCAGCGTCCTGACAGGATGGAGAAGTGGAGTGAGGAGGAGGGACGGCGGGGTGACGACACCCACTGCGGGGCACCCCTCCCTGTCCCGCAGTCTCTCTCTGACAAGCTCACATGCCTGCAGGCAAATAAAGACCAAAACAAACACCCAAAAAACAAACAAACAAACAAAAACTCCAATACTTTTTCTTTTCTTTCTTTCTTTTTTTTTTTTTTTTTTCTTTTTCTTTTTTTTTTTTTTAAGAGAGAGCTTTGCTATATGGCATGTGTGCTTGCAGGAGAGACAGACAAAAAGCAAGAAATCACTCCCCAGGGTGGGGGTGGTCCTGCCACAATCCCTTCTCTTCCATTCTGCTCTTGGGATCTCAGACATTTATGCACATGCACCCCGCATGAGTTTGAAGCCGCTGGGTCTGAGACTCGAACCGTGGTCAACTACGTGGGAGTCCACATGATCATTCCACCATCTGCTGGTCCCCCTCCAGTGCTCTTTACAAACCACCTTCCCCTCTCACTTGCAGAGTCAGTTGGTCTGCGGGGGCCTGGATCACGGCCCCGAGTGCAGCCGGGGATGAGAACTGAGTTGTTTTTCTCTTGTTCTGGGGGAGGGGCTCAGGCATGGAGACCCCCTGAATGTGGAACAAATGCAGCAGCCACAAGAGGGCAGCCTCAGAGACCGGCTCCCCCGTCCGCTGGTGAGGAGCCTCTCCCTCCTGGGACGTGCAGGGTGGAGCCCCCACAGAGGGCTTCCCTGGAGCAGCCTGAGAGAGTCGGGAGTTTCCAAATCAAAGACACTGAAGCCAGAGCAGTTGAGCCGAGGCAGCCCGAGGGGACCTCTCCTTTAGAAGAAGCCGTTCTTGGAAGCTGCTTGAATAGAAAGTAAAGATGCGGCAATGAATCGTACCCTTTGAGAAATCAGCTTAAAGACTGCAATTTCATCTTGGAGTGAATGCAGGGGGACGCCCCGGTGGGAGGCTGCGGGGAACTGAGTCACACGGGCTCACACTGGGTAGGGAAGGCCGCGAACTCGCTGAAAGCGGCTGCAGTCCCAGAGCCTCGGTGTTCCAGCGCTGCCCGGCGCCCATGGCTGTCCCCGTGCTGTCCCTGCGCTGGCTGGATTAGATTTTGGGCTCAGGCTCCTCAGCGGGGAGGAGGTCCTGGCTCCCTCCCCCTGCAGAGTACACAGGCGTTTCTCCCCAAGAACTTAAGATCTCCTTCCTGAGGTGCAGAGCGGATTCGGAGGGGCTAGGGACCAAGACGGGCTTCCCGTGGAGCTCTCTCCTGTGTGTGGTGGGGGACAGGTGGGCACGGCAGGGCTCAGTCAGTCACAGACAAGCTCGGGAGACGGCACTGAATGGACCCCGGCCTGGCCTCCCTCCGGGCCTCCAGGTTGTCAGGGCTCTGCTGGGCGTGTGCTCCTGCAGGACGGGCCCTGCAAAGGGCGACTCCCATCGATGGGCCCCAAGGACACTGCAGAGCCTCTGGCAGGGGAGGGAAGCTTCTCACTTGGCCTGACTCTTGTTTCCTGAACTGGGGATTAAGGCAAGCTATTTTTTTTTTTTTTTTTTTTTAGGTTTTTGGTATAGGGCACATGCATTGCCCAAGAGAAACAGAGAGGGAAACTGAGGAAACAACCCCACCCCCCAGGAATGCTGACCACACTACAAACTCTTCTCCTCCATTCTCCTCCTAGGATTTTGGACATGCATGCACACATGCCTGGTGTGATTTTCAAGCCACCGGGTGCAAGACTTGAACCACAGTCAGCCATGTGGGAATCCAGTGCCTTCACCACCACGCCACCTGCTGGTCCTGACAGCGAGCCTTATCTTAGGAGTCCAGAAGGAACCCTTGCTAGGGGAGCTGGAGAGGAGAAGCCAGGCTACCAACACCCAGCTCTTCCGCATTCCCGCAGGCGAGACATCGCACTGGAGGAGAAGGGGCAGCCTCGGGACCCTTGGCACAGCACGGGTGAGGGAGCACTGGCCCCCTGCGAGGCCTCCCGTCGCCCACCCTGTTCAGAGGCTGAGAGGGGAAGGGTGAGAGCCACGTGCCGTGGGGGACGTTCACGATGCTGAGCTCGAATAGTCCTTGGCACGGTCTTAGGAAGCAGGGGCCAGCCGTGCACAGAGTGAGCACCTGCCTCGGGACACAGCCCTGAAGCGGGACCAGAACGCCGTGGGCTCGGCCAGGTTCCAGACAGGTCAGATGCACGAGGCAAGAACTCCAGCTGGTTCAGGAAGGCTGTGACGTGTCTACCCGTGCTCTGCAGACAGGGCTGTCCCTGTCCCTCGCGGGCTTGCCTTGAGAACCGGAAGAAGCGACATGCAGCTCCAGGGAGGGTAGAGGTCTGTTTGTTTAATTTGAGCAGGGGAGTGGGGAGAAGAGGAAGGGGAGAGGGAGAGCGGAGAGGAAGAAGATCGAGAAGGGAAAGAGGACACCGAGGACTCAGCGCACTGCAGGGCCAAGAGCGCTGCAAGGGGGCCTCGGTTTCTCCCCGTGATGGGCCGAGGCCTCTCTGTCCTTGGAGATGACAAATGGGAGGGCCAGGACCCCGATGCTAAATGACCAGTAAGCAGAGGGAACCAGGGAGCCCAAGAGCCTCTGCTGTGGGGGGACTTTGAAGGTGACCCTCCTTCTCCCATGAGTGCCTCTTGAGGAAGACGGCTCCTTCACTGTCAGCCTAGCTGCTGGAAAGTTCCGTCCGAGTGGGACTGCGCGGGGTAACTGCCAGCCCTTAGCCGCGGGTCCACCCTGGGGGCCAGGAGAGCTCCAGACACCCACCTCCACGGCACCACACACACACAGGCCGTCGCTCGGTCATCCATGAACTGCGTTTCCCAGCGCTGGCCGAGCTGAGAAGGGTACAGAGGCAGAAAGGCCGGCTGCCATCACCCAGGGCAGGCACTCCGGAGCCCACTGCCTAAGGGTCCGGACTGGGAGGTGAGCGAAGGCTTGGTGCTGGAAGTGTCCAGCTGGAACTCCTCGGAGAGCTGACCAGGTGGGCCGGTACCTACCGCAGAGCCTCGCCCAGGTTAGGACTGCACCGTGGACCGCCGTGAGGCTGCGGTGCCTCCCTGTCATCCAGCTGCAATGGCACGGCGAGGAAGCCCCAGGCTGGAGCCCTGCCACCCGTGTCCTAAAGCAGCAGGGACTCCACGGGCTGGCGAGCACGACCCCCGACCTCCCGCCTGCCACTCTCCGTGCACCAGGCGTCTTAGCTCAAGCAGCTGTGACGGAACTCCGTAAATTAAGGGGCCTGCAGACAGCAGAGGCACTCCCTCCTCTGGAGGCTGAGTCCTCGATCAAGCCGGGTGTGGGGTGTGCTGGGGCCTGGCTCTCAGTTTACAGATGGTACCATCTCACTCTGTCTCGGCACGGAGGGAGGGAGGGTTCTCTCTGGCCACATTTATAGGATTGACCCCTCCCATGAGGGCGCACCTCAGGGTCTAATGGTTTCCCAAAGGCCCCTCCTCCTAATACCATGACATGGGGCTTTAGGGTTTCAACACATGAATGTGGGGAGATACAAATATTTAATTCTCAGACTGAGGCTAGGTTTGAACTTAGTAAGCTGTAGAAACTCACAGCAAAGTCCCACCTATTTATCAGTGAATGAAGAACACACGCGCACACACACGTACATGTATGTGCATGTTTTGGGGAGGGGACTTTAAAGTCATCCACCGCTCCTCTTTCGACCTTCATTTTTGGATGCTCTGGACCCTTAGATCATTCCTTCATCTTTAAAATGGGATAAAGTACCCCACGGTTGCTCCAGGGTTGAAAGAGGTAACAGCTCAGTTACTACAGCAGGCTTCGCGCATCCTGGGCCGGCCGGAGCTGTCCTTGGGGGTCGGGGCTGTGGCTGATACCTGTGTTAGTGCCAGCGTTTAGCTCCGGTCCCCAGACTTCAGGTTTGGAATGCAGGCCACCGGCTTGAGGGTTTGCTGGATTGAGCCCCACTCGTTCTGCTATTACTCATGCCTGCTCTGCAAAGGGACTCCTTTTCCTAACACCTCTTTTGGGGAGAATCTGTTATGGTTACATCAGTTGAACACGAGGTCCCCTTGCGGATACACAGCAAGCCTCGTGAACACACTCGTCAGACCTCGGTGCAGGAGAAAGCCCGGGATGGAAGCTGCTCCCCCACGACCCGCCAGAGGATGCGAAGGAACGGAAGCTCCCAGATCACTCTCTTCCGTGTGATCTGTTTGAAATAGTCACGAGCTGGGGCCTGAACACCTGCTCCCTCCTAAATTTCCGGTGATGGTGGTAGGAGGTGAGCGTGGGGAGGCGATAGGTCAGGAGGGTAGGGCCCTCCCGGGTGGAGCTAGTGCCCTTGGAACAGGGAGCTCAAGAGCTGGGCCTCTGCGTGAGGCTGGGGTGGGAGGATAGCGGTCTATGGGGGGGCCCTCCCTCGACGCCACATCCGCGGTGCCTGAGTGCTGGACTCCAGCCCCCGGAGCTGGGAGAGCCTCTGTGGTCGTAACCACCCCACCCTGCCGGCCCTGCCTTCCCCAGTATATGGCCAGAGCCTCCAGGCAGACCGCGACGTCATCGCAGTGACTCCCTGGGACACCCGCTTGGATGGGTTACCTGGCCACTGACACCCCGGCTCCCAGCACGCACTGCAAACACGACCCCCACTAGAGCACTGGTGCAGACACCGCGTGGATGATGGGGCCCCGCCACAGAGAACCCTTCTCCCTTTGCAGCCTGCCGTCTGCGAGTTTGGCCCTGGGGGAACGAAGATCAACCACTGAGCTCGGGGTCTCCAGGCCCTCCGCTCCACTGTCCCCACTTCCGGGGACCTCTGCACCCCCACGGGCGGGCAGGAGCTGCCAGTCTGGGCTCTCAGGGAGGCGGCCCATGGGGGACTTGGACAGGACGAGGGACGCTGGGGAGGGAAGCAAGCCCAGAAACAGGAGGTCTGGTGCTGAGGCAGCCTCACTTCAGTGTGGGACCCCGTGCCTTCAGATCAGCTTATGTAAGAGACTCGTTTCCCTCCCCACTCCGGCGTAGCTTCCTGTTTAACAGTCGCCAAATGCTCTTTCCATAAACATCACGATTGTTTTCATAAAAGAAAGAGAGAAGCAATAAATAAATAAATAAATAAAATTAAAAGAAGAAGAAAACAAAAACAAAAACAAAATGAAACAAACCACAGAAGATACAGAGGAAAGGTCTCACACATCATTAAGGAATATTTAAATAAAGATGGTGCTTTGGCAGTTTTATTTGCTTATGTAATAGTGGAAAAATACAAACCCCAATCCCATCTCGCCCTGTAGCTAATAATCCTTTTAACCATCACAGAGCAGGATTCTGGTCTTGCAAAGTAGGTCACGGATTGCTAAATATATACTGCTAAATGTATTTTTATAACACAGATTATATATTTATAAAAACACAATATATTCAGATAAATATATACTACAAATCACACGTAAGCATATGTAATCTATTTATAATGTATATTTCCAAAGTGCATTTGGCTATTGTAATTCTAAACCTTTTTCAACATCTAAAAGGGATATTTTAAAATGGAACGCATGCCTGCAATAACAAAAATTCAAACATCATGGGACCAGTAGGTGGCATGGTGGGGGGGGGCGCTGGACTCCCACATGGCCAACTGTGGTTCTAGTCCTGGACTTGGCAGCTTGCTTTCTCACTTTCCTTCTCTCTCTGGTGAGCATAGATGTCCTACAGCAAAACTTAAATAATAATAAAAGTAAAATAAATACATAATTTAAAAAATTCGAACATCACACAAAAGAAGATGGTGAGGATTCAGTGCCACCACGCCTGAACCCCAATTTCTCAGAGCCCCTCCTCTCATAGCGTTCCAGAGATCTACGCACTGACAAACACATTTCTTTGTTTATCTCTTATTTCTGCTGCAGTCAGACGCACGTCGCGTGGACCTCGCCTCCCTGAGTGTGCAGGTTAGCCGCAAGGACGTTGCCCTCGCTGTGCAGACCGCACCCCCACCCAGCCCACCACCTTCACGTGCCACCCACACCCTGTCCTCCGTCACCCACGCCCACTGCCCGGCAACTCCATCCTCAGCCTGTCTCCGAGCGCGACTGTCCTTGGGGCCGCGTAGGGACGAGACCATGCCGTGTGTGCTCCCAAATGGTTTCATTTAGCGTCGTGTTCTCGAGCCCCAGCCACACCCAGGCACCCCTTCATTTCTTTAACCGCCAATGAGGCTGCCACAAAGACCATGCGGGCTTCCCCTTTCCACTTCGCCATGCTTCTTAGAGCACTTTCCAGATCAGTGGACAGAGACAGAACTCAGAGTCCATGGCTGGATGATATTTCATTTCAGAAAGGGCCAGACTTTATCTGACCAGCTGTTTCTGTCTGTTACAGACAACACGTGATCAATGTCCTTGTGCCGTGTGCAAATGTGTGGCAGGGCACTGTCCTCCAGGGAGACCTGCTGGGTCCTAGGTCTTGGGCATTGGTTGGGTTGTCAGGGAAGTTAGGATGTACTCCTTTCAGGATCTGGGGCATGCACACACATGTGCCTGGCTTGTTTCTCAAGCTGCTGGGTCCAGGACTCGAACCATGTCCTCAGCCACGTGGGATCTGGCTGTCTTATTTACCAGGGCATGGAACCAGGTTAACTTTTCATTTTTAAGCTTACATATTTCTCCTGTGAGACAGAGGGAGAGTGTCCCGCTGTGCAGACGCGCTGACACTCTGGCTGAGACTTGTGACGGAGGCCTCGAAGGCCAGAGTGAGCAGCACTGTCCGGGGGCCAGCACGTCCCCGTAAGGCGCACGCTGAGTAACTCACAAGACCACCCAAGGGGACCCACCTAGGGCAAGCAGTCGGGGCATGCAGTTTGCTGAGCTTCAAGGCATGACCTGTATTCTAATTGCAAATGCATCCTCCGCTCACGTGAAAGGGGATGAAGAGGAAAGCTCTCTGGGGACAGTCAGGGACGGGGACAGCCTTTTAGGACCACTCTGCTCCACCGGCACGGAGAGAAGTGGGCCCCAGGCCAAGAGTTAATTGCACTTGTTTTTATGATTGTCTTCTATTTACGGCACACGAGACTGGTTCTTCATCTCCAGCTGTGACATGGTCTGCCTTTGAAATACGGCCATTTAGGTAAAGGAGACGAGCTGACGCTGGCATGCACTACGAAAACAACGCACAGTGTAAATACGAGCAGTGCTTACGGTCAGTGGTTCTGGCTAAAATCGCGACGGGCATTGGGAAATGGCCTCGGTACCTGGAGCCCCCCAGCCTCCCGCTGTGAGGAAGGTGGGCATTCAAGCTCCCAACGAGCCAGAGCAGAATCCTGGGTAACTGGGTGACGAAGAGCCTCACCCAGGCCCTGGGGAGTCACGGGCACCAAGATGGGTCATAAGTCTTTGAAGAGATCGATAGTCGCTTCGGGAGTACAGGGCTGGAGAGAGCGGGCCTGGCACGGACAGGGGGCTCCGGTGGCGAGGGGCAAGTCTGGACGCTTCCTGGGCCCGCTAGTTCCCAGGAGGAGCACTCGCAGGCTCGGGGACAGAGGACACACCCACGGTCTCAGGCCGAGGTTTCACAGAAGCTCCGGCTCCCTGGGAGACGGGAAGAGGACGTTCCTGTGGGCTGGGGAGGCGGGCTCCCAGCGCCCTCACTTCCAGGCTCAGCCACACAACGGAGTATGCCCAGCTCCAGCGAGGCCCAGAGCCCCCACGCGGACTACGACACAAGGGCCTGGTCAGCGTGTGCCGAGGGCGAGGAGCCAGTCTCTGCAGACCACACCCCGAGAGCCCCTCCCCAACATGGCCACGGTGTCAGATTCGGAAAGACAGGAAGTAGAGCAGTGGGCGCTGGGGCTGGGGAGAGGGGAGAAGGCCTGACTGTAATGCGTGCAGGGTTTCCTTCCAGCGATGAACATGTTCTAGAACCAGGCAGTGGTGATGGCTGCACGGGTCTGTAAATGTACTAAGAGCCCCGGGTGTTCTTTTTAAAAGGGCAAAACAATTTTTTTGAGAGATTTTTTTGCTACAGGGCACGCGCACTTGCCAGAGAGAAGCAGAGACAGAAAATGAGAAATGATCCCTTGGGGGGATGGCCACACAGCAACCCCTTCTCCTCCGGTCTCCTCCTGAAATCGTGGGCACGCACGCACACACACCCAGTGTGAGTTTAAGCCACCTAGTCCAGGACTTGAACCATGGTTGACTACGTGGGAGTCCAGCAATGTAACTATTATGCCATCTGCTGGTCTCTAAAAGGGTAAATTTTACGGCATGATAATTATATCTCAATAAAAAAATTCTATGAAAAACAAAACGCAAGAGAGTTGTTAATTTTTAAAGCATATTTATATTGCTCTAAAGGGCTTTCTACCAGCACGATTTTTAAAAATAATAATATTTTACTACTATCATTACTAGCAACAAAAGCACGGGTCCAAGAATCAGAATCCTGACTTCAGAGCTTGGCCGCCCACTCGCTGCAGGATCGGGGACGAGTTGCTAACCTGTCTCAGTTTCCTTTGGAACATCTGCAGAGGATGGATGTGGTGGTTAAGAGAGGCCTGTGAGGCCAGCAAGGGGCACAGCGGTCACGTTGCTGGACTCTCACGTGGCGGACATGGTTCAAGGCCCAGGCTTCATGACTTGAAACTCAGGCTTGGGGAGGGAGGGTGTTGACCTCCATCACAGACCCTGGGATGCAGCTGGTCCTGCAGGGCGGGTCCTGACAAGTCACAGCACAGGGACTTGGCGGTGGTCCAGAGAGGTGGAGGGTTTCAGCTTCAGGTAATTTGGTGGAAGGAAATATCTTAAGCGACTTTGCAGCAGACTTTGCAATGGGCCGAAGGACACCGAGGATGTTCGCCAGGAAAGTATGTCTTGTTCAAGGCTTACACGATTATGCCTTATTTCTGACTTTCACTATCTTTTTTTTTTTTTTTTTTGGAGAGGTTTTTGCTATAGGGCGCGTGCGCTCGCCAGACAGACAGAGAGAGACATAGAGACAGAAAGCGAGAAATCACCCCCCAGGGGGGATGGTCACTCCGCAATCCCTTCTCCTCCATTCTCCTCTCGGGATCTTGGGCACGCACGCACACGCGCCCGGCGTGAGTTGTAAGCCACCAGGTCCGAGACGCGAGCCGCGGTCGACTACGTGGGAGTCCAGCGACATAGCCATTACGCTAACTGCTGGTTCCCTGACTTTCACTATCTTTGACCTATCTTACAATTCTGCAAATTACAGATAAACAACAGCAATGTAAATCGTTCTTGTCAGGAGGCACACAAATAAATTCTGTCCAGTGCGAGGAGAGCTGGTTTCTCTGCCCACCCACGTGGGGAAGTCCATGTTTTACCTACTTACACACTTATTTCAGGGCTGGCATATCTCTCATTTAAATTCTTTGAATGGTATAACATGTTAGAGGTTCTTTCATGAGTCGTTATTAAATAAAAATGTTGACCCCGTTCACCGTGAGTCATGGGGTTATTTATTCGTAATCATCCCGTGACAGCGTGGAAGCTGGTCAACGTGATCACAGTCGACACTCTGAATCCGTAGTCCCGCTGTCCATGTTCCAACACCTGTGGCCCGGAAAATCCCAGAAGTAAATTCACATGCCTTAACTTGTCTGACGTTCTGAGTAGCGTGATGAGACCCATGGATCCTGCTCTACCCATCATGGAGCCTGTGGGTCCAGACTGCTCACAGCTGCTGCCTCCTGGACTACGGCAGGAGAGCCCTCGCAGTGGACGTCTGTGAGTCTGCCTGCCTCCTCCAGGCTGTCTTCCAATAACAGCATCCCGTGTTCCCTGGGACCATCGCTCCCCACCTCTCGGTGCTCAGGGGTTTTAGGACGGGGTCATTCTCACTGCCCTTAGTCTCTCTGTGTTAGTAGGACCAAGTCAACACTCATGTTGAGAAGGGAGTATGTGACCCAGATCTGGCCAATCAGAGGCCAGCAGAAGCCACAAGTGGTCATGTGATCCAGGCCTGGCCAATCAGAACCTAGCAGGAATAACCGGATTGATTTGAATGTAGACATGTGCCTCAATCACAGCCAATGAAATTCTACCCTGAGATGTTCTGTGGGGACAACTGAGAAGCGGAACACACTTTCACTTACTCGTGCATTGGAGGGTAAAGGCTGGGCACTGGGAGAGGAAAACCTGTCTGAATGGAGCCGGCACAGAAGAAAATGAGCTGCTACAGGAAGAGCCTTAAAAAGTTCATGAATAAATGCCATTAAAGGACAAGGCTTTTTTGGCACAAAAATATTTAGAAATCCATGCAGTCTTTTCATAATATGCATTTTCTAACTTTTTGCAGACATGAAGGCTCCTCACTTTATATATAGGATTTTTCTGTCTCTTACAATAATGAACGCCCTCGTCCAAACACCCCCTTCTAAAGGACACACTGCGTCGTCCCTCTTCCAGGAGGTTTCCAGAGTGGCCAAGCTCGAAAGGCGGGAAACGGAAAGCTGGTACCAGGGCTGGGAGTTGGAAAGGGGCGTGAGCGTTGCACAGGCTCCGAGTTCCCGCTGAAGAAGGCAGAGCGGTTCCACCGGCTGCCGAGACTGGCTGTCTGACGTGGCTGCGTTCACCTCCACCGGGCTGCAGTGTGGACGCGCCGAGACACGCTTCATGGTGGGCATCTCGTACGCCATCAGAAAGTGTATCGAGAACGCTCCCTTTACATGGGCTGGACAGGACGCTGGAGGACCGTGTAAGGTACAGTGTCTTGACCGGACACTTTGGAAACCCAAACGCAGACGGAGTCGGAAACGACGTGTGTCTTTGCTGGAGAAGCCGGCAAGGAGGAGGGCGAGTCCAGGGCGGGTAAGGCAATGAGCGGACACCTCCTTAAGGACGCAGGCGGGGCCAAGTTTCTGTCCCACCCCTGATTTCAGGCTCAGCTGGTATCGGTTCGAGGTTGCTATGGCAACCCCAGACGGACAGCTCCAGGACTGCCCCAGAGCCGTGTCCCTCCTGTGTCCTGGCAGCCCCGCTGGCTGCTGACCCGACATGCGTTCTTTCCTCTTCCTTAGTGACAGAGGCCTGAGTGGTGCAGGGTGGAGATTCGCCCCTTAGGCGTCCTGGCTCTGGGGCCGCCCCGTGTGAGTGCTGTCTGGCCAGGAGGACTGAGCAGCCGCCCACCCACGGGGCTTACGGCGTTCTGGCATCTCTGACCCATAGCCGGCTGTCGCCTGCTGCCGAGGCCGCACACCTTTCCCCATTTCTTCCACCTGGAACAAAGCGCCCGTGGGTCAGCCACCACCTGGGAGCTGCCAGAGCGGGCAAAGGAAAGCAGCCTGGGTCCCGGGTGGCTTTTGGAGACACCGAGCAAGCCCCAGGCCGAACCCTGGTCTCTGGACTTCACGCTGTGCCGAAGGGACAGAAAGGCCTAGGCCGCGCTGCCACTGCCAAACGGCTTCTGCTCATGGCCACGAGGGCACCACGAGGGCCGTGGGTGTACACGGGCAGGAGGGAAAGCAGCGAACTCAGCAACGACGTCCAGCCCGAGGCCCACCCATCAGAGCGGACCTCCCTGCCGCGTGTCAGAACAGGTGCGCGAAGGTCCGTGCGGGCGCGGAAGTGTCTCTGATTATCTGGAAGGGAACCGCCCACAGGACACAGCCCATGTGGCCCTGCTCCAGGTCCTGCGTCTTCCTGGTGTGGCCGGGCTGTGCCGGCGGAGGGGCAGGTGTGCTCCAGACCCGTGTGGTGTGTCTTCCCCGCTGCTGCCCTTTGGTGTGAAGGGCTGGACGGGGAGAAGTGACCGTGCCCACCGTGCCGCTGTCCACTCCGGGCGAGACGCGTTTCCGACTTTTTCCCAGCATGGCCGGAGCTTACTCTCATCTCTTTCCAGCTCGCCTTTTGCTTCTCAGATTAATAAAAGAGTCTGGACACTGATCAGAGAAAACGTGGTGACGGGAGGGGGCCCGGGGCCTGGGAGGGCAGACAGGACTGCGATGCATCTGACGCGGGGTTGGATTTTACTTAACTTTTTTTCTTTTACGATTTTGGCATCAGAGGGAATGCAATCAAGATGCTGTTTGAGGCAGCTGTGTAAGCAATCCTGGTTTAACTGGAGACAATGAAACATTAATCCAGGCCCAGAGTAACTAAGTTTTCATAGAAACAATGAGGCCCCTGAATATTATCGGCCTCAGCAGATGTTCGCTGGCCGTCTTTATTTACCAAATTACCTGTCAGCTTTACTGCGCTCTCCCCACGCAGCGTTAGCGACGAGTGGGAGCTCTGTCTCCATGTCACCTGGCCCATAAAAAAGCTGACTGTAGAAAGGGAAAACGTAAATTACGCTCTCTCCCCGTCCCCCCTCCCCCTGCTCTTCATCCTTGGTCAGGAGCTCGCTGTCCTGTCCTTTTTATGTGCGTTATATATACATACTTTTGCGATCGCGGTACAATCACTCTTTCTTTCTTCAGCACTTAAGAGAGCCCACTAAGTGCTTTTAGCATCTGCCGTAAGAGAGGCAGAGGGAAAGGCACGGCTGGTCCCGATTTGTCGTGGAAGGGAGGCAGCGAGGCCCCTGAGCCTTGCCGTGATCACCCCGTGGAGACAGTCGCTGGGGGCCCTCCGTTCCCAGTGACCTTGACCCCTAAGACGGCTCCCTTATGCGTCCTGCTGGGTCCAGCTCACCCTCCCCTCTGCCTGGTAGCCCTCCCCGCAGCGCTCCCCTCCCCTCCCCTCCACACTCGGGTCTCGAGCACCGCCTGCTCCAGGAGAACTTGGAGCGCCCCACCCTGCATGGTATGTCCCCTCCTGCCACGCAGCCTCCTCCTAGTCCTCTCCACCGTACTCATGGTCTGCCTCCTCGTCCTCTCTCCTCTCTCTCTCCTCCCTCTGCCACAAGCCACGGGAGAGAAGTGCCTTGGTCCACGTAGTGCACACCGCCCAGAAGACAGGCCAGGCAGAGAGGGCTTCGGTGCTCGCCCAGCCAGTGCAAGCCGGCGCTTTCGCCGCAGAGCCCGTGGGAGCGGCTCCGTCCGAGCTCACCCGGACTCCCTTTCCTTCTGGGTGGACTGCCTCGGCTCACCTGAGAGGTGGCCCCTGGGGACCATGTACCTGGTAGAGCTGGCTACTGTGGGCTGCCAGCAAGCTGAAGGGCAGGGTCTGGGCTCGTACAGCGTCCGTGTCACGGCCCCAGCCCCCGTTCCCAGCTCGGCCCCTCGTCTCCTGTCTTCATCCCCCTTGGGCATCTCGTGAGAGGTTACGAGCCCTGAGTCTGAGCTCGACCGCCGGCTGACGTCCCCACTCTGCACCAGCCAGCTGCTCAGCCTTGCAGAGCTCCTTAACCGCCGTGCCCAGGCCTCAGGTGTAAGCCAGGGTAAGGGCAGGACGCCTCGGAAGCACGTCGAGGTGGAAGGAGCCCGTGTGGAGGGCTAGACCGACCCCCGGAAGGCGCAGGCACGCCAGAACTGCTTGGTATTAATATTTATCTGAGATTTGCTCTGCGTCCCGTCATGGACGCGCCGTTGTGAGCTGCCTCAAGTCCTCTGCGGAACAAGGCGTGAGTGCACGTTATAGCGCCGTTGGAGTGAAGTCAGGAGAGCTCGTCCTCACCTCCATGCACATCGCGACCCCCCCGCACTCTCAGCCTCCCCCACAGGAACCTGCCTCCACAGGCCACTGAAAAAAACTCTTTACCGTTGGGGGCATGCGGGCTGTCACTGCGAGGGGACTCTTCTGCCTGAGGCCGTGAGGAAGCATTTCTAAGGGATGTTTTGAAAGAAAAGGAAGCAGCCCCCTGTTTAGTAAATACAGCCCCAACACCACCGCTCTTCCCGAGACCCAGCCCTCTCTGACAGCCCGGGGAGGAGGCAGGCAGGCGCGTCTACGCGGGCTCCACCCCAGGGAAAGCCGTGGAGTTGGCAGGTGCCCACTCGTCTAGCTGCAGAGTTGCCTCGTCCCTGGCCCTCGGAAACCTGGCACGGCCAAGGGACAGAGCTCTGTTCTGTCTGTGGGACAGGAGCTCAGAAGGTCGGGAGGTGGGGCTGACCTGGCTGTCAGTCCCCCACGTGGACCGCGACACGGACTCCAGCCGAGGAAAGCAGAAGGAGCAGGAGCGGCTGAGCGCGGATGCACATGCCTTCTGGGGACTCGGGTTTCCCGCACGCACCGCAGTGTAATTAACAGATGAACATCGCGCGTGATCCGAGTGCAAGTGTGGTGGGGCATCTGCGTGCACTGAGAGAGTCCGTAACCACGCCAGTCCACACGCCAGCGCCCTGACGCGGGGCCTCTGTGCACACGTGTGGCCGTGTGGCTGTGTGGGGACACCTCAGCTCTACCCCACGCCGATTTCGAGTGAACAGATGGCATTGTAAACAAGTCATCTGGCGACACAGCCTGAGCCCTAGATCCGCTCTGCGGGGCCCAAGCTCACGCCCAGCGTGCCGGCTCTGCCTTCTCCACCCAGCTCGGGTTGGCTCTCGCTCTTGCACCGAAAGCCTTTCTGGGTAAAGCCAGGTCTGTGCAGAGCACTCCCCGGAGGAGGCGCCGCACTGTTCTGACGTGGGTGGAGTCTCAGGAGACCGGTCACCTGGGGTCCCGGAAGGTGTGGGGCCGGGCTTGGGTGATTTCCCAAGGGTTGATGAACTGGATGCGCTCCTCAGAATGAAGCATCCATTTGATATTCCGTCTGAGTTCTCAGAAGTGAGGTTGAAATAATAACAACCGTCACCACGCGAGTGTCTAAGCACGTCCATTCCCTCCACAAAACCGCGGTCAGGGCAGGAGCTTTACCCTCCCTGCCTCCATGGATGGGTAGCCCGGACGTGGAGAAGCCGACCCGCTGCCGTCCCAGTGCTGGAACCGGAGGGTCTCCTCCTGAGCCCGGCTCCGAGCCACGCAGCTGTCCTGACTGCAGACGTGCATCGTGGCTGGGAACACGGGGGCACCCGCCATCGCTCCTCCGATGTGACTCCCCACCTCAGGCACCACCCCAGGCAAGAACGCCAGCACTCCTCCATCACCCTCAGACGTAACCTCAGAGGCCTTGTACCAGCCTGGCATCCTCGGACAGGAAACCGAGGTGATGACAACAGCCGGCCCAGCCCAGCCCCACTCACAGCCGCGGGAGCAGCGGGCTCAGTGTGGGCTGGACACCGAGCTCGAGCTCCCAGGGACGGGGCCCCCCAACACGTTTCAGCAGAATGGCCAAGGAACACCGCCTTCAGTCCCAAAAGTCAGTGGGTTCCTTAGCAACACCTCTCCCGAACCGTGCAGGTTGTCAGAAGGAAGCACACAAGATGTCCATCATTTCCGTCTGTATTAGACCTGTGTTTATAGTCTGGAATCTTAGACTGCAGAGGAGTCTTAAACAGTAAAGTTTTTTTTTAAAGAAGTTTTTGTCATAGGGTGTGTGCACTTGGCCAGAGAGAGAGAGAGAGACAGTGAGAAGGAAAGTGAGAAATCACTCCCCAGGAGGGATGGCCACGCTGCAATCCCTTCTCCTCCATTCTCCTCCTGGCATCTTGGGCACGCACACACACACGCACGCACACACACGCACACACATACGCACACGCATGCACACGCACACACACACACACACACCTGGCATGATCCCCAAGCCACTGGGTCTGAGACTCGAACCGTGGTTGGCCATGTGGGAGTCCAGCAACATAACCACTAAGCCATGTGCTGGCCCCAGTATTAAAGATTTAAAAACAATGTTTGTACCAGTTCAGATTATATTGTATTGCGGACCTTCATGAAGTTGTTACAGGTCAGATTAGGACAGAATTTATGCATTCTGGTGTTTGCGGAGAAATCCCCAAATGGAGGCGACTTTGTTGGAGAGAACTCGCAGGTCAGACAGGAACCCCTGTGCTTCCTCCCACCCGCCAGGTAGTTCTCGATAAATCGACAGCCTTGAATATCAGTTTCTCCACCTGTAACCGATACCCACTCCCCTGCCCAGAACGCGGAGGGTTTGGTGGTGACCAAACGAAACCATATCCACAGAAATGCTTCTGGAAATCCCTCATTCTTACCTTCACATATCCCCGTTCAGTACTGCTTTAGTAGCAGGAGTGTTTGCGTCAGTCCTGGAGCGTGTGGAGTACCGTGTGGTCCTGTCGCTGTGTGGCTCATTACTCCTCAAGTTTCTGCCTCAAAGTGACCCCCACTCAGCAACGCCAAAGTACTGGGCTGGGAGCCTGTCCGGGCTTGGTCTAGTCCGGTGCTTCCGGAACCGCACAAGCTCTGTCGGGCGTCGGGGAGGCGGGGACGGTATACGGAGGCTCCTCTGGGAAAGGGCCTTCTTTCCTTCTCCGCAAATAGGACAGTTGTTGACAGGATTAAATCGACCGTCTACAGTGGTTTTTCTGTTTTTGTTTGTTTGCTTGCTTGTTTGCTTTCCAAGAATGTACGTGTACTCACCAGAGAGAAACACAGAGAGAGTGAGAGAGCGCCCCCCACCAGGACTAGGCCGTCAGCAATCCCTCCTCCCCTCCTGCACCCCACAGAGAGAGTGAGAAAGCGCCCCCCAGCAGGACGAGGCCATCCGCAATCCCTCCTCCACTCCCCACCCCGGCTTGAGCACAGACACCACACGCCTGGTGTGTTTCTCAAGCCACTAGGCCAAGGTTTGAGCCATGGCTGGTCGTGAGAGATCCTGCTCCCTTAAGCCCTGGGCCACGGAGCCAGCCTGCCTACAGTTTATTTTCTACGTTGATTTATTTACTTCTCGGGAGAGCAAGAGAGAGAGTGACCATTGACAGGGGCGCCACGCTGCGAGCCCCACCCCCAGCCACCCTGCTGGCCGGGTCATGGTGTACCCACTGGTAGGGGCTGTGTCCTGGCCCCTGCGGCCTGTGCGGCTGCAGTGGGGCCCTGCAGTGGTTTTGGGAATTAAACTCGCATGTTGTAAGAGCGCCTGGCACCATCGAGATTGTTGTTTGGTCAAGAGGTTGTCTGGCTGATGGTTTCCGCTCCTCACTGAGTGTTGGCTACAGACCACTGGCGTTCTTTGCCAGGTGAACTCGGCCAACGTGCACGCCAAGACCACAGAGTCTGCCAGCAACGCGTAGGCCTCGGTCTCCGTGGCCCAGCACGGACGGGACCTGTCATCGCTACCGGTTAGACATCCACGATGCTGATTAAAAGGGAGCTACCCGGCCAGCCTCCAGAAAACAGGACAGGATTCCATAAGCGCACGGGCACCAGGAGGGGTTGCTGAGGCCACGGGAGACGCCGCCTCGCACAGGCAGGAGGCCGGGGCTTCCCTGGTGGCACGGGCTCGTTAGGAGCCAGGGGTCACAGCTGCCCACACATGTGCTCTGGAGGACAGACCTGTGAGGCGGGCAATGCGTCCCCCTGTCAGAGGGGAGGAGCAGGCTCGGTGGCGTGAAGTCCTGTGTCCCGAGCTGGACGGCGGTAACTGGCCGAGGGGGGGTCTAGATCTCAGACCCTCCGCCTCGGCCCCTCTGCTGTATTACGGGTGTTTCTGGGAGCTGAGACTAACAATCCCCACGGCTCAGGGTCTCCGCAGTGGCAGGGCTCATCAGTGGCTGAACTGGAATTCCTACGCAGCAGAGCCCCGGGCGGCCGCGGGGGCGCGGGGTGGAGGGCGCTGCTCTCCCAGCGCAGAGTGTGAGGCTGGGGGTGTGCAGGGGTGCCAGGCTTGGGCTCGAGGTGTTTGAGCACTACTGAAAGCCCTTCCTGCCCTTGCAGTTGGGCCTGGACGCCTCCCGCTGGGCGGGCTAGACTCCGGCTCTCACACCTGCTTCCTGGATCTTCCACTTTGCAAGTCCCAGCCAGGTTTGCCAGCCCCCGGCCCGCCGCGTTTTCCTTTTAGATTCAGACTCTGGATATTTTCAAATGCCAACTGTGGCGAGACGGCTCCCGCCGTGCCCCTCTGGGCAGGCGACTCGGGAGGGTAAAAGGGGCACGCTCCCGCCTCTCTTGCAGCTGGGTGGTGCCGTGTGCACCCTCTGAGTGGGACGTGCACGTGCTGGGTGTCCTGGGAGGAAGAAGCAGGCTCCAGGCCCCCCGTCCTGCCCCTCGGACCGCACTGACCACAGCAATACTCAGGGTGCGGGTCAGGACGCTGAGGGTGTCTGGGTGCTGACGGCTTTTCCGAGCGGAGCTGCCACGCTGACTCGGCTGGCGAAGGGGAGGAAGCACCTCTAACGGGTCAGTGGTCCCGGCCCTCCGTCACACGGCCGACCTACGGCTTCTCGACCGTGGCTCACGGATGCCTGCCCCGACAGGAATGTGAGGAGCAGAGACCTCCACCCAGAGCAGCCAGGGAAGCGGTGAGGTGACTCGCGTCTACCCTTACCGTAAGCCTCGCTGCTCCCTCCAAGGTGGAAAATTAAAGGCATGATGGATGAGGTGCCTTTCCATTTAGCAGGCCCAGTCCACACGCCGCTGGTGAGAAAATACGGCACTTGAGAGGGAACAAGTGCGGAATAATAAGGACCACTTACGGAGAATGAATGTGATGCTGAAAACGGAGAGAAGGGAAGTTATTAGGTCACGGAGGGAAGGCCCGGAGGACGGCCTTACGGAGCAGCCGAGCAGTGAGCGGTCTGGAGTAGCACAATCTCCGGCTACGAGGCTGTTTCTTCCCACACCGTTTTATAAAGCCAGGTGCTGTGTTCACTCTCAGACCAAACCTCGGCAGTGTGCTGACGGACGGGTGGGCGCCAGGGCACAGGCGAGGATGTGAGGCGGGGATGGAGACAGGAGGCCAACGCCCAGCCTTCGGAGTGAGGAAGACGGTGCTGGGAGGGGAGAAAACACACCCGGGCCTTACCTCGGTCTCTTGCAATAATCTAACTGGTTTCTGTATTTTCTGGAACGCCCCCCCATGCCTGATCTTTCTATAATTTCTTAAAAAAGAATGATCTTATTTAACTATTTATTTATTTAATTTGACCAGAGAGGGACAGAGTGAGAGAGAGGGAAAGTGAGAAAGCAAGCTGCCAGGCCTAGGACTCGAACTATGGTCGGCCACATAGAGTCCAGTGCTCCTAACCACCATGCCAGCTGCCAGCCCCAACATTTTTTACATAAATGTGATGGTGTCCCCGCCCTGGCTAAAATCTTAAAGCTTCTCGTCCTTGGGATACCCTGCCTCTGTCCCCTCCCTTGCCTGCAGCTGGCCTGTGGGCCCCAGCTCCTGACCACACCTACCAACTGGCCTGTGGGCCCCAGCTCCTGACCACACCTACCAACTGGCCTGTGGGCCCCAGCTCCTGACCACACCTACCAACTGGCCTGTGGGCCCCAGCTGCCTGACCACCACCTACCAGCTGGCCCTTCCACCACCGTAAGCCACGTGGGTAAATTTGCAAGCACCTGACCACACCCTCGGAAGCACGCCCCGTTACCGCAGGCTCTCCTACACGACGTACTTCACTGAACTTGCCAAAGTGACCGCTGGACGTCCCGAGGTCTGTGGGCTCAGTTACCTTCCACCTTCCCTAACGGACAGTGAATCCCGGGTGGTCAGGGTCTGCGTGTCTCGGTAGCCTGAGCAACCCCAGTGCCTATCAGATACCCGCCGACTGACTAATGAATACAAACACCAGAATCTGGGCTCACTCTGAGGCCCTCCGATCAGGTGTACGCAGCCTGCAGCTCCTTGCCGTGAGGATGCGACAGGGACTCGGAAGACAATGCGTGAAGACCATTCAGTCCCCAGTTTTCTGGGGGGCAGGCTGAACTTAGCTCCCCGCAAGCCCTCAGCCTGTGTGCAGGCCCGCATGAAGAGCTAAGATGAAGGAGCTCTCCATTTCCTCGTGACCAGCGAGTCTCAGGCTCGGGCGAAGCTGTGACGGGCTTGCCAACTGGAATCGCATTTTACCAAAGAGTCTACATGCCCGCAGTGCTCCGTATCACACTGGCGTAAAACTGCCCCGGATGCCGTCCTGAACCCATGCTCCCGTCTCCCTTGTCATCTCAGCTCCTGAGGGGGTGGCAGTGGAGGGGGAGCTGGGGCAGGGAGAGGAGCCGAGAGCGAGAGCAGGCTTGCTCCACCTGCACACCCTCCCCCCGGGCCCTCGCCGCTGGGTCCTGGGACACCTCCCAGCGCACAGACTCCTCGGTCTGTTCCTGCGTCTACCAGGGGACGACGCGCACGGAATCACCGTACCATCAAAGGGTCACCAGCTCGTTTGTCACTCGGTAAATATCCCTCCCACCACCCATAGGGACAGATCCACACCCGGCCCCCAGGGTGAGGGGTATTCTTGGTCTCCCGACAGCTGCGGCATTTCTGGACAGGTGAACCACGAGTCTCTGAGGACGGAATGGTTTGTCGTAAGGCGTGCTGAGGGTGGCCGTGGGCGCACAGCCTGTCAGGGTGAGCAAGCTGGCCCCTGTCATGTTTGTAAATGCCTGTGCCATTATTCCAACTGGCCACATCTAGAACTTTCTTCACGGGGGAATCACAAGGGTGCAAAATGGTGTTTGGATAAGGTTATTCAGAGCGGTGCTTCCAGGCAAAACCGGGAGTAGCCTAAATGCCAGCGGATAGGAGGCCGGTTTAGATAAATGATGCGATGTGTGCATTTTTAAAAAGAAGCCCAGGCCCAGCCTGGGCACAGGCAGCAGTGAGGCTGAGCTGCCGGACTTGAAGCACGTGGCCGTCGTGGGTGCAGACCCACCAGCTGGCTGGAAAACACACGGGGGCTTGTGCAGGTGCCCGGCATCCTGAGGCGCTGGGGGCCCAGCGAGGGGGTCACGCAACGAGATCCTGTACGGGTCCTTCTCTCCATCCCGGCCCCTGCGTGCACGTCTCCATCCTGAATGTAACACACGCTAACTGGGAGACCGAAGAACTCGGTGCACTAGTATGTTGAGGTTGGGGTTGGGAGGAAATACTGGGGTGAGCGTGTTTGTATACGCGTCAAATGTCTTTGGAAAGGCATGTGATAAGCCACCACCGTCAGGGACCTCTGGGGAGGGGCGCGGGGGCAGGGACCGGGATTTGCCTGCGAGCTGTGTGCCTTCACAGTTTGGAACTGTGTGAATGCATTACCGATTGCCCCTCAAATAAATTAAGATCAAAAAATAGTAAATGCAGAGAGGGGAAACGTGCTTAGTAAAGTGAGAAGCGGCCCCTTGGTGTTGCTTTATCAACTGTCAAAGCGGCGACTGTCGAGGCCACAGGTGCCGTGGGCTGCGGCTGTCCCAATGGCACCAGCGTCCGGACACCTTCGTCACCTTGAGGGTGGGAGCACAGGAGAGAGCCAACCAGCGACGGAAACCCAGCAGGACTGGAAGCCATGAAGACCTTCAGGGCAGGAGGCAGGAGAGTGGGACAGACCTCGCAGGCCACGGGGCAGAGTCACGGTCAGCCAGGCAGTGAGGTTCCACAGTCCACGCCTGTCCCCGGGGGTAGGAGTGCCGCACGCTGTCGCTGTTACAATGTGCAGGGGCCGGACCACGCTGCAGCCATGTTGGAAGGGCTCGGGAGGCTTTGCTCCGTGGCAAACACAGCACCACGGTGGACTATGGGAGCACAGCACGTACATGGACCCGTAACCCTCCCCACCGTCCACAACGAAGGTGCCACTGTTATTTATCGCCTCATTCTCGTGTAAGACCCTCAGAGGCCGACCAGGGTACACAGCTACACAGTTTCCAGGTCCTGTGGCCCACCAGCCAGAGGCCACCTTGTCATTCATGGCTCCATTTGAATATGGGGGAATGCAGGCCTTCGTGGGCAAAATGTACTTTCGATGCAGGAAAAAAACCAAAAGTCATTAAGTTGAAAGAAAATGGGAGTAGCTCATTTCTACTGCTGTTTACTATTCCCTTGTGAACATCAGCCCAGTATGAGAAAGGCTCTCCCCCCAGCAAGTGCCTCTGACATGTGAAGGGCTTGCACAAAGGGGACGAAACCAGTGTCTCATGGTGGTGGTGGGGATTCTGGTCTTGTCCTCTGGAATACAGAGACGTGGGTGCTAGAAAGCCGTCCCCACAGCCCTGTCCTGGCGTCCAGGTAAGGGTGGGCAGCTTCAGGGGGCCTCACCTGTGTGCCTTGGCCACCTCTCTAGGGTGAGGTCACCGGTTCTGAAACGCACCTGCTCCGTGCCGGAGGTCAGAACGTGGCTCCACTGCCTTCTCGGGAAGGTAACCATGGGCCTGGCAAGAGCTGAAGAGCCGTGATGGCTGGAAACGAGAGGTCACCTCGGGACGGAGGCTGAGACATGTCTACTTGATACACTTCCAGTCTTGACTGGGGACCACATGTCAGAGTATGGAGAAATGAAAACTCTCCATCCTGGCTGGGAAGGATCTCAAATGAGACTGTGTAAAGAAAAGAACGAGGTTTCTAGACGTGATGTGGGCTGGGATTTGGGAAGGTCCTTCAGTGGAAGAAGACAAACCACTCAATACCTCTTTGTTTGGAATCTCTTCCTTACAGGAACTTTAGGATCAGAGAGAAGGGGGGTCAAATGCACCAACTCTTTCTAGCTGTGTGACCTCGGTGAGTCCTTAACCCTCCTGAGTTCCAGTGTTCAGATGTGAGTCACTGTGTCACGAATCTGACCTCAGTGAGTCCTAACCCTTCTGAGTCCCAGTGTTCAGATGGGAGTCACTGTGTCACAAATCACCCCAGACCTAGTAAGACAACACGCACATAGCCGGTCCACGGTCTCACGGTTCCTCTGAATAGGGCATGCTGGGGGTCCTGGCTCAGTGGTGTTGCTGGGGTTTTCCGGAAGCTGCTGTCAGAGTGGTACAAGTGGAACAGGGGCTGGAACGGTAGGGCTGGCTGGACTCACTTGTCCTCCAAGGCTCCAGGGCGCTCCTTGCCGTCTTTCCGTATAGGACAGGTGAGCTTCCTCACAGCATGGCGGTGTCGGGGCACGAGGCCTGCCGTGCTGGCTCTGGGTCTTTCCCACGTGGAAGCTGCAGTGTCACTTCTGAGTGCTGTTACTCAACCAGACACAAAGTCTAGCCAGTTTCAAGCTTCAAAGGGAGGTGGACAAGCTCGCCCCCTCTTAATGAGATGCCAGAAGAGCATGTGTGGGATGGGAACGTTGATGGTACGAGGTCTCCAAAAGTTTGTGTAGAAAGGGAATTAAAGTGTGAGTTTGTTTTGGTGCAAAACATGATAGCAATCTGTACATCGTTCCTTCTTTCGATGATAGGTATTTTCCATGAGCTTTCTGCAGACCCTCTGTATCCGTTGGGAATATTCCGGGAACACAGCCTAGCACACGCAGTGCCATCACTACTCACCCTGCAGGGTTCAGGCGCACGGGCACGGGGTGTTCGAGCACCAGTGCTGGGAAGGTTTGCCCCAGTGCCGAGCCCTGAAGCGCTGCTTCCACTCCCAGGATCTACCCTACTCTCTAGAAGCCTCCGATTTCCTTTGGGGAAGCCGATTTCCATCATGATAGGATTTCTTGGTGGGGTGACAAGCAGCACCCAGCCACAAGAAGCCCTGGGGCCATGGTGGACCTGGTCTTCAGCCTCCAGGAAACCCTTCCCTCGGGCTCCTTCCCCGCCCCTCCCCAGCAATGGCCAGCAAACCCCCTCGGACCTCTTCGGCTTCTACCACTGACAGGAAATGCCGACCATCTAATCAGATCGGGTTTGGCCTTTGCCTCTCACCTCCATAAAGCTAGGAAGTCGAAGGCTGACACCGACGGGGAGTGAGCGGGAAGGGACACGCCTGGGGCACAGGCGAGGGCCATGTCAGCAGTCGCCCCACTCCCGTCCACCTGGGCCCAGCAGGACACCCCGACTTCCTCCCTAGGGGACCCAGGATGTAGAGTGTCTGTTCCAGGTGGCAGCCTGCCCAGGAGATTTGTCACACGACCCTCACATAGCTCTTATGGAGCAGATTCAGGCTGGGCCGTGTCCTTGAGGGAGAAGCGGATTATTTTAGTATATTATCCCTTAAGCTCTGCAGAAGCTGTTTACCTAAACAGCTATGAGCACATCCATATTCCAGAACTCTCCAAAAACAAACAGCGAGTGCAGTTATGTACATAGGTATGCAGCCGGGACTGCTTAAATGAATACTAATGGGCACTTTATTCAGTGTTTTCAATGATTTTTTGGTTTCTGAAAAGGCTGTCTCGTTTTATTACCTGCCTGACTCACTTCCTACCCTGCAGCGGTCTCTGAGGCATGATGGAGGGCCTGGGGTTGCGGGAGCTGCTTCTGTTTGGAGGAGATGGGAAGACTGGGACAGGTCCCACTGCTGCTCTCTGGAAGAGCGTGGACCCCAGAAAGCGCCCCCAAGGACCCCTGGAGAAGGCTGGCCATTACCTCCCCAGCCGGCCGGAAGCCAGGAACATGAAGAGCCGAAGAGAAGGAGCCCGTGCCCATGCGGGGGCAGGTTAGGCTGGTGCTTTATGGCAGCAGTGGGGGACAGGGAGGGGAAGCAGGGTTCAGGCGTGTACTTCCAACATCCTGCTAACAGGAGTGCTGGGGTGATCCGGTCTGCCTAGGAGGGGTCCTGCGGTGAAAGCCCTTAGGAGGGGTGGCGGGGTCTCTGGCAGGCTGGCCTCGTTGTCGAGTGCCTCTCAAGGGTGCCACGGGCCGGTTCCAGGATGGCTATTTTGCTCGTACTTCCACCCCCGGAAGCCTCGGTCAGCCTCCTGAGGGAAATGGTGTCCCCGAGGTTCACACCGGCCATTCTGGTGCAGTGTTCTTACTGGTAAACGGTTTTCCTGCTCAATGTCCCACTGCTCGATCTGTGCAGTGATTTTAAAAACACAAGCAAAGGTGTACTAGGGGCTGCATGTGACACTCCAGAACTGACAACCCGGGGCCTGCGTTAGAAAACTCCAGAGCTGACAACCCGGGGCCTGCGTTAGAAAACTCCAGAGCTGACAACCTGGGGCCTGCGTTAGAAAACTCCAGAGCTGACAACCCGGGGCCTGCGTTCGCACGAGAAGGAGAAGGCTCCCAAGGCCGCGGTGTGGGTGTCCTCTTGAGCGGGTACGGCCTTCACCTTGCCCCCTCTCGCGGCCTGTGGGCATGTGCCGCACACACATCTCCTTGGATTATCTGCCATGTCCTGGACACAGAGACGTCTGGGCTTGCACAGTGCCGAGCCGAGTGTGCAGGTCTGTAGCCTGGACTCGCACGTCCCTAACGGCAGCTAGCGAGGCCTCGCGGTGCCCCAGGACGTGTTTTCCAGAGGGCAGCGCTCCTGGGGAGGGCAGATCAGGTAGACCGGGTTTCCTCTGTGGGTTCTTCTTTGTTGTTCTGGTCTAAGTTTACTTATTTATCTCCACCATCAGAGAGACAAAGAGCGAGTCCCAACAGGGTCTTCACGCCACGGACCACTCCCAGTTTCTGCTGGCCTGGGTCACAGGCCCCCCAGGGCCAGCGGGTTCAGGAAGACCTCAGGGCGCAGACCCGGGACTTCCCTGTGGCTTCAGCACATGGTGGGGGCTCGGACCACTGTCGCCATGGCTGGTCTCCTCTCAGACGCTCTCACATGCTTTAAGGTTACGAAGACGGTCCTCAGCTGGCCTACAACCAGGCTTGGGCACAGACACCCCAGAATGGCATGTGGGGTTGGGGAGGCGCCTCAGGGAGCACTTCAGCTCCCACCTCCTCTCCCCTTCGCAAACCTGGTCACCAGCCTGTAACTCTGTCCCCATTCCTCAGCTGGATGTGTGTGGGGGGGTGGCAGAGGCAGAAGTGACAAAACAAGATGTGGAAGGCCACGAGCTTTGATTCTGGGCAACCCTAGGACCCACAGAGCAACCCACCTACAGGTCGAGGAAGGGCAGGGGAGGAGCCAGAAGGAAGGGACAGGTTACCCGGATTATTTATACTAGAATGCTAGGGACAGACAAGCAGACGCCCAACAGCAGCAGCCTCTGTAGGTAACTTAGGGTCCACCCACCTAGTGAGTTACTGGGGAACCAACTACAGGACTCAGTATGGGACAGCAACGACAAGACACCAGCTACCTACCCCGTCACATCTACGACAGGACAGGATCATAGCTACAGTTACACACGGCGACAGCTACATCCGGTAATGGCAGCAGTTACCTGCCCTGCAAGGCTGAATATGGGTTTATAAGACATGTCTTTGAGTATGTTTTATGATTATAAAATTAAAACATGAGCATTGGGACCAGCAGGTGGCATAATGGCTACATTGCCAAACTCCCAGGTAGCGGAGTGTGGTTTGAGTCCCGGACACAGTGGCTTAAAACACACGGGGCCCATCCATGTGCGTGCCCACAATCCCGAGAGGAGAATGGAGGAGAAGGGGTTGTGGTGTGGCCATCCCCCCACAGGGCGATTTCTCACTTTTTCTCTCTCTGACTCTGTCTCTCCAGTGAGCGCACGTGACCTATAGTAAAACTTCTCTTTCTCTTAAAAAAAAAAAAATTGAAGAAGATACATTTAATAAAGTAAAGGATAACAGGATAAAGCAATGCAAGTCCGCGTGTGGTGCCGGTGTCAGCAATGCCTCTCTGACCTCTGCTAACCTGTCACCTACGCCGGGGCAAGGGAGAGCCTTCTGCTGCCTCTTAGCCCCAACTCCCTAGGAAGTCAGTTCCCATGGTGTTTCTGCACGCTCCCTGTAAGAGTGCGACTTAGCCGGCAGGCGTTTCCCACTGATCTGCAGACACGGAGGGCCAGGTGCAGTGGCACAGCAGTGGCCCGATGCTCCGTGATCCTCAAGTTACAGGCAGGTCCTGGGTTTGAGTCTCGGGGTCTCTCTGTACACGCGCCGGTGATCCCAGCTGGCTGAGGCTTGGGGTAGACCGCAGGGTGCGGCCCTGTTGGAAAGACTCTCCCCTCAGAGCAGGGAAAAGCGTCTTTCCCAGGGCTGCCAGGAGGGGGCAGCCCTTCCCGCACCCTGAGCTTTTCCCAGGGAAACCCATTTTTACTTTGGACCTCCAGGATTCTAAGATGATGAATTCGTACTTTTTTTGTTTAAGGTTTTGTCATCGGGCACCTGTGCTTGCTGGAGAGAGACAGAGCGAGGCAGTGAGAGGGAAGGTGAGAATGAACCCCCTGGGGGTGGCCACACTCGTGCACACGTACCTGGCATGAGTCTCAGGAGGCCAGGTCTGGGACTCGAACTGCAGTCAGCCAGGTGGGACCTCAGTGCCTTAACCACTATGCCAGTCCCAACTGCCAGTCCCAGTTTGTACTGTTTTACTTATTTATTTTTTGTAGATATTTTAGGGTGAGTGTACTTGCTGAGAGACGGAGAGACAGAAAGCGAGAAATCACTCCTGGGGGAGAAGAAGGAATTGGCCACGCCTCAACCCCTTCTTCTCCATTCTTCTCTCAGGATTTTGGGCACACACGCACACGCATCTGTGTGAGTTTTAAGCTGCCGGGTCCGGGACTCGATCTGTGGTCAACTACATGGGAGTCCAGCAAGGTAACCATTACGCCATCTGCTGGCCCCAGCAACTTGCACTGTTTTAAGCCACAGAGTGTGTGGACATCAGTCACAGTAGCCACAGGACACCCATCGACGCTCGTGCAATCCTGAGTGCAGGAACAAGGTGCTGCAGCTGGGGACCCCCTTACAAGAGGCTCCCTCCTTGTCCCTTTGTCCACTGTAAGGCAGCGTCTCCCCAGGTGCTGATGGTGGATCGGGGGCCCCTGGGGACTGGCAACCACTCACAGTAACTCTTACAGCTCACGCGTGTTGTATCAGACACTAGCGAGCAACGCAATGCCCTAGCAGTGCACTTCCACGGGCGTGATGACCAAAAGCGAAGGTGAGTTTGTGACAACCGGAAGCTGGGCTAGGGGCATAGCCCGTGGTCACGGCTACTCGGGAGGCTGAGGCAGGACCGCGGCCCAGGAGACCCTGTCTGAGACACATCCATCACCATCTCCAAACCCCAAGCCAGAGCAAGTGCGGGTTAACGTACGGAACTCCCCGGAGCGAGCAGCAGCTGCAGAGTCCGACAGGCGGGAGTGCGACCAGGCGGGAGTGGGCAGGCACCGGCCGCGGCTGGGGCTCTGCCGCTGCTGCCCGTTTTGAAGCTGATGGTGTCGCCTTCGGGCACTACGATTGGTCAATTCTTCCTCTGCCCACGTAAGCCGGGGGACCAGGGGGACCACGCGCGGAGCCACAAAGGCCGTTGACTGATGCAGACCGGCCGCAGTTTCTCTTTTGATGGGCTGACTTAGATTAAATTAAAAAGCTGAGCCCACGTGGACATTAGGGCAGGTAACGAGCAGCGGGGACGACCAGTGCCCTCTATCTGCTGCTGTGTCCTCACGTCCCTCCCCTCCCGGGCACGGCTCCTGGCAGACTCGAGCCAGCTTCAGCGCCTCTCTGTGTGCGTGAATGCCGCCACCCTGTAGGTCAGCACCTTCCGTCCTTCCCTCCTGTCCATCCCCAGACACCCGAAAGGCCGAGGGACGGCCTCACACGCCGTGTTTGCCCTCCCTGCAAATACAACGGGCTCGAAGCAGAGTTTCTGGAAGGCTCAGAACACACTGGGCAGTCACTGGGACTCCCGGGACTTCAGAGACCTCTCCCTCTGACTTACTCTGTTCTGAAGAGAGGAACTCTTCAGCTTTGTCATCTTATTCATGAACACATTCACGTTTGTTTGCACAATCAACACGGATCTCGGGGGTTAATTAGGTTTTCTGTGCACTCGTTCAGGAGTTCTAACTTGGCCTCTGATCTCTGACAACACGGGGCCGTGAACACATTTCTTTCTGCCCATTTTCTCACAAGTTCCAAGATTCAGACCCCACCCCACCCCCTCTCTGTCCCAGACGTGCTGCGAACCCTCGGTGAGGTAAGCACGCGGCATCTCACCAGTACGCGGTTCGGGACAGCAGGCCCTCTCCTGCTCACCCTCGAAGGAAGGCCCGAGAAAATGGCCAGGAGTCATTAACAGGCAGGGTGCGGGGCGGGGGCAGCCTCACCATGCGCTGGGGAAACACACTCAGTAAAGGAGGCTTCTCCCTTCACACGCACCCCGTCGGGACAGCTCTGAGCCTGAACCACGAGCCCCGAGAAGCGATCATTCTTTTTGATTTTAAAACGCCACCTTGAGGAAAAAGAGGAGTAGACAAAATCGTGTGTGGGAGGCCAGTGACGGCTGTGTCCCTGACAGGAACGACACTCAGAAACAATCTAATCACGACACGGCACAGTTACTTACAGGATGTCTAGTCCATGAGATGGGATAATATGAAGCCATTAGAAATGTGTTTGAGGGCCGGCAGGTGGCACGGAGGTTAAGGTGCTGGATCCTGAATGGTTAACTGTGTTGTTCAAGTCCTGGACCCAGCAGCTTGAAAATCACACCAGGCACAGGTGTATGTGCCCAAAATTCTGAGAGGAGGCTGGAGGAGAAGGGATTGCAGCGTGGCCATCCCCCCCAGGAGGTGATCTCTCACCTTCCCTCTCTCTGTCTCTGTCTCCAGTGAGTGCACATACTCTAGAGCAAAAAGCGAAATGATGATGATAATAATGTTTGAGGACTATTTAATATATTTTATAGAAAACACTTCTAATAGAAGAGAAAATTACATTGAAAATCTGTATGTGTAGCATGATAGCGAACTTCTAAAACGAATACGTAAATTAACCTCTTCCGCGTTGATGTAACGGGTGTTACTTGTTTATAGACCAGAAGGACAGGAGCCAGCGCAGCAGTGCTGAACGACCCTCGGGAGACCAGGGATTTAAACAGACTCCCGGCGCGCACGCTCCCAGCCATGATCACTCCCGCCCGACTGTCACCTCCGTTCTTCAAGCTCCCTCTGACTGAAGACTAAATTCCTCCTTTGGTGCAAAACTGAGCACTGTGTAAGGAAGTCGGGTCTGATCATCTGGGGGCAGAGCCATGGGAGTGAGCTCAGACACAGGCACTGCACCTGCGCCAGCGGGCACAGGTGGCACCCTCGCCTCCAAGCCCACTCCGATCTTAGCACTCGCACTGCTCATCCACTCTGGGTGGCCGGATGGTCACGGTGAGCCCCCCAGCTGCAGGCCCTGGAGCCACAGCTCTGCGAAGCTGCAGTCGGTGTGCGCCTCAGCCAGGCCTCTCCTGTGCATCTCAGCAGGCCTCTCCGGCAGTACCTGGGCCACGGCGCGGGGAGTCGCAGGCGGCGAGGGGGGGTGCACTTACCTGTTGCGCGGGCCGGGCCCCAGGCGCTGGCACAGCACGGTGGCGGTGGCGTGCTTCCCGCCGCTGCCCACTTCCTGCTTGACATCCCACTGCCGAGGCTCGCTGGTCTGAGCACGCAGGATGTTCACCCCCTTCTTCACCTTGGCCCTGTGGGAGGACAGGGCAAGACAGAGCCGTGGGGTTAGCCTGGGCCTTCCCGAACGCGCCCGGGTCCCCCAGCCTGGTGACTGGTTTTGCTTTTCTCCTTTTTCATATCAGGTGACATGACAGAGTGCACCAGACGGTGGTTATGCTGGGGGTGGGTGGGAAGGGAGGAGGTCTGACCACAGACCAGGGGCCGTGAAGTTCTGACCACGTCTGAGGGGCAGGGCCCCTGGATGTTCACTGAGCAAGGGGTGGGAAGCCAAGTGTCGGGGTGCACGGTCAGCCCGGGTGCGCTGTTCTCGGCCGGCACCTGTGTCTTACAGGGCGAGGTCTGGAGGACCGAAGCACGCCAAGCCACACGACTGACTGACACTTCGAGCACGGGCACACGGACGTGGCTCCTGAATCCTTGGAGAAAAGAAAGGCCAAACCCGAGCATGGATGTAGAATCCACTACCATTCTGGGAATCCAAAACAATGCGGCTATCCTGAGTACTTTGAGGGATATTTAGAACTCTCTCTCCAGCCTAAATATGAAGACAATGTTTCGCAACGTGTGAGTCTTCCGAAAACTTACTTCCTGCACCCCAGCTGGAAGAACTGCTTCAGGGTGGGCTCAAGGCAGGAAGCAGCCTGGGACAGCCACATGGATGAGGGACAATGGGCACCACACCAGGATAGTCACGTGGACGAGGGACACCAGGTGCCACGCTGGGATAGCCATGTGGACAAGGGACACTGGGTGCCACACCGGGATAGCCACATGGATAAGGGACACTGGACACTACACCGGGATAGCCACGTGGATAAGGGACACTGGACACCACACTGGGATAGCCACGTGGACGAGGGACACCAGGTGCCACACTGGGACAGTGTGGGCCCAGGTCGAAGTGGAGACAGGACCCGAGATAGCAAGGTCCTCAGGCTGGGAGAAGGTTTTAGCAACAGCTTTTCCAGGAAGTGGAACTTGTCCCACCAATGTGATGTGCGTGAATGTTTGTGAGGGGATTTGGACAACCGGTGGAGGGTGTGGGGAAGGAGCTGAGTACACAGAGCACAGGTAGGATAAACCGAATCAGTCTTCGGTTCTGAACATAAGAAATCACATGCAGAAAGGGCAAGTCTCCAGAGCTGGGTGCTTGGCGTTCTGTGATTACACACGAAGCAGGGGCTTTCAACACTGAGTATGAACCCAGACCAAGTGTGACCACCACGGGGAGGGCGGGAGGGCACTCAGGGGGGAGGACACGGAGCTGCGCCCTCCTCCCCAGAGCGGAAACTCGGTTTTGCCTAAACTCAAAGGAAACGAAGACGCGGGAACCCCGGCACGTCGCGTAGGGATGCGAACACCGGAGGGAAAACTCCCTCTGTGCAGACCGTGAGAGGGAGCAGGGCAGGGCTGCGTTATTTTAAATAACTTCTTACTTTGAAATATTGGGGTCGTCAGAAAAGTCACGACACATTTTCCCATTTTTCTACGCGAAATGCATCATGAGTTTCCATCGACTCAGGAGTTGAACAGTTTGAGATGAACAAGACGTTTTTAAAAAAATGTTCCTGGGTTCAGGAACAGAGTGCCCGGGTATGTGTCACACGGTTTCCCCAGCGGTAAATGCCACCTGGCCACGGCTCGTTGTCCCCGTCAGGAAACTGCACAATGAGATTAAATCTAACTTCCTCAGATGTCGCCTGTTTCACTTGACCTGCTTCTCTGGGGTGGCACAGCTCTCTGGAAGTCTATCACGGGGTGGACTTGAGTCACCGCCGCTGTCCTCGAGGTACGGAGGCTTTATTGCCACGAAGGGGCTCCTCTGTGACCCCCTGATAGTCGCTGCCTCCCACCCGGCCCCGGGGAGTGGCCATCTGCCCTCGCATGTTACCCATTACAGACCTGCCACTCTCAGGTGCCGCCAGCAGTCTTGCCAACCAACTCCGCAGAATGATTTGATGACTTAAATTACATGCAAGGGGCCTCGTGAATAGTTAAAAGCTAGACATGGCTGAGAACTGACTACCCGGCGGTGGCCAAGAGGGAACCGCGGGGCGGGAGGTGGTGATAAACCGTATCTCCACCTGCCAAACTGAGGGCATCCAAACCAGCCCCAGCCCCGACAGCAAGGGCGTATCAGCCGCTGCAGCCGGCTCTCCTCAGAAACTTCCGCCGAGGTGTCTTCCATTAAAATGATTTACTAAACACACTTGGTACCCAGCATGCAAGGAGACCAGGGCGTGCTGGGACAAAGATTAAAGACACCTTAGCATGCAAAAGCTCCCATTGTCCCCAGGGCAGGGCAAGCAACGCCTCAGTTGTCTTCGCAGCAGGAACACTGCCTGCCTCTGCAGCCAGAAATAAATCCTCCTGCAAGGTGACTTTGCTCGAAATGGGTTTTTGCTGCACTTGGATTTTGCTCAAGATTCCAGGTTTTACTGAAGCTACACATTGTTCTTTCCACTTAGTGGCCGGTGTACTCTGGAGGCCTCGTAGTGACCCCCTGTGAGGCGGCCGGTTTCCTCTGCTTGGGGGAGGGGGGCGCAGAAGGGTGAGCTGCCGAGACAGGAGAAGGCGTAAGGCTTAAAGGCTGCCTTTGTGTTTCGGGTGCTTTGTGGGCAAGAGAGAGTCGTGGGTGCTCCCGGCTGCTCCGAGGAGCCAGCTGGTGCAGGAGTTTGGGCCGCGGGACTGGAAGTGTGACAACCAGAGTCGGCATTCGAAGAGCCGTGGGACTGGCTGGGAGCTGAGGACGCCTGAATCCGGGAAGGAGCCGAGGCCGGGCAGTCTTCTCGGCTTGGCTGGGTGGAGGGTAGCACACGGACTGCGGCAGGAGCCCAGCTCCAGCCCTGCCTGGGGAGCCACACGGGTGGCCCTCTCATCACCTGGGGTACACAGGGAGACGTAGCTCGGTGGGCCCGATGTGTGGGGCTGTCGGTGCTGGAAACCAGGGAGGTGATTTGGGCTCACTGGCTGGTGCTGAACAGCAGCCACGTGGCGTTTGCCACCACCAGGCGGCATTGATCACCAGCTGCCTGTCCTGCTGTGTTCTGGAGTGTGGCAACACAGGGTTCAGACCCCTGGGCACATGGAGGGAGGCCCCTGCTGTGTATTTATGCTGAACCCCCACTCCGCTCTCAGCAGCTAACATGGCGTGCCTGACCAGGTGGGACATGGGTGACGAAGCGGGCGCTGAGGAACATCAACGTTTGGTGCTCGTTTTGCACAAAGGACGCCTCATTTCCGCCCTGCATGCCACCCAGCTCAGGGTCTGCTGTGACGTTACCTTCTAAGCTCCTCAGATCTGCAGGGCTGGGCGGGACCCGCGTGACGGGGCAGGTGTTGCGGGGGCTTAGACACCATTTGGTCTCTGGCCCCTGCAGCCCTGTCTGCTCAGGAGCTGAGTCTGGCCTTCAGAGCGTGTACAAGGAAAATGAGGATTCCGAGTTGTTGTGGGCTGGAGCTCCCCACGCCCTTTCCCCAAGCCGTGGCTGAATTCCAGCCCTCCCTCAGCACCTCCGACGTGACCTACGGGAGACGGTCTTCACTGAGCTAAGTCACAGCGAGGTCGCTCGGGGCCTCATCCAGTGTGACCGACGTCCTTACAAAGGCCAGCTTCGGAGACACACGCCACACGGGGACGCCGTGTGGCCTCAGCCTGGGCCCGGGACAGTCTCTCTGACAATCCCCACTGACAGCTTCACTTGGGGTGCCTGGCCCTCAGGACCGGGAGAGAGTCGGGTTCTGTGAAGACACCCATCCTGTGATACCGATACAGTGGCCCTAGGATGGGGGCGGCTGCCGGGGCTCGAGTGGGGGGCCGGCCATCCCGGCACAGCGCGCTGGCCCAGCCGGGTGCAGAGAGAGGTTGCAGAGTGAAACCCTGACGGCCGAGCAGGCAGAATCTACAGACGCTGTGTCCCCATCGGGGCAGGGTCGGGGTCCTGCAGGGCTCCTGCACGCACACAGGCTGCTCTGCCTGGGGTGAGCCCCGGAAACACACGTCCACACCCCTGCCCACCTGACCGAGGTCCTGCGAGGTGGCCAGCACAGAGGGCTGGCGCTCACAGTGTTTGTCCGTCTGGGAGCGCCCGCACGACCGCGGGGCACGGCGTCTGCTTTCCTCACCTCCTGTCGGTGCAGTCGCCGTGGGCTGCGTGGATGCTCACCGGGACTCAGGAAGGGGAAGCACTGGGGATGGGGTGTAGTGGTGAATGAGTCACTCTGCACGGCTGACACCTGCAGGAAGGGTCCGGGCTCACTCCGAGGCGCCCGTGTGTGCCCAGCTCACACCAGTGACCCCAGGCTGGCAGAACGGGGCTGGGTCACCACGTCAGGGCCCTGCGGGGGCACGGTCTCCCTGCTTCAGTCTCTCTCTCTCTCTAGCTCTCTTGCTCATGACAGTAACAAAGAAACTTAAAAATATGTATATGTAAAATATCCACTTGGGTTTCCCAGAGTCAGCAACTCAATTTCCCTTCTCAAATTGTGGCATATCCTCACATTGGCTGTAATATCATTTATTTATTTATTATTTTTCTGTAAGTTAGCTATCTCCCTTTTTCTTTTTTAATGATTTTTTGCCATAGGGCATGTGTGCTCACCAGATAGAGACAGAGAGAGACAGTGAGAGGGAAAGTGAAGAATGACCCCCCAGTATGGTCGTGTGCAACCCCTTTTCTTCCATTCTCCTCCTGGGATTTTGGGCACACATACACACACACACGGCTGGTGTGAATTTCAAGCCACCAGGCCTGGGACTTGAACCACGTCGGTCATGTGGGAGTCCAGTGCCTTAACCACCACGCCATCTGCTGGTCCCGTCCATTATAATCTTATGGGATCACTGTCACACACGTGTCTTTGACCAAAATGTTGTCATGCGTGACTGGACGTGACAATACGAACACAAAGTCCCTCATGAATCTCGAAGAACCACACGTCTTGGCACCGGCATGCCTGTCACCCTCTGGCAGGCACTAACACACGTCCTTCCTAACATGCAGTTTCCCTCCTTACACGCCACTCCCGCACACCGGCAGGCACGGGCGGGCAGCCCGTCAACTCTGGCTCTGTGCTTTGCTCTTCAGAGGCGCTGGTTTCTCTCTCCCCGTCTCCTGCAGGAGTCGTATGGACGGTCGGCCGACTCCAGCAGCGACATTCTGAGCTGGGACAGCTGAGCTGCAGGGCCCGGGCTTTCTCCAGACTAGGACCCACCTACTGCTCACGAGGGCCATTCCTCTTCAATCTGTCTTTGCCTTTTTTGTTAAAACTTATTTGTCTTATTCATGATAGAGAGGCCGAGAGGAGCACCTTCAGCTGGCCTCATTGCACTGCGATCCTCTTTACCCCTCCCTCCAGCTGGTCAGGGTCCTGGGTGCTCATGCGCGTGCTTCTGTGTTTCCCAGCCAGCTCGGGGGTCTGAACCCATGGCTGGCCGTGTGGCTTCCAGCACTGCAGTGTCGTCTGCTACCGACTGTGCCACCAGCCTGGGCCTCAACTTTCTGTCACTATCCTTGGATGTGTAAGTCCCCAGAAAGTAAGGTTACAGATTGGCTTCAAGACCATAAGTAAGTGTAGTGTCTGCCACGGCAGTGACCTAAAAGAAGCTGCATGCATGCACCAGCACGTGTGCATGCATGCGTGAGTGCACACATCTCTGCATACGTGTGCACACACACGTGTGTCTGCCTGTGTGTTTTAAGCCGTTGATACCCAGCTCTCTCCCTGCATGTAGAACTCCTTGCTCCCTAACTGCCTAAGCCTGGCGGCCACAGCCCGTCCATCTAGAACAAAAGCCCTCACCTCCTCGGAGTCGGCTATAAAGACAGCTGCAGTCCGACACTTCCCAGCTGGGGGTCTTTTTCATCGTCCATGGAGCTGATCAAACACGGATCCCTGTTGGCCACTACCTTTTGCCATCTGAGATCTGCTTTGATCTTGGGTGCTAATGAAAATGTCTCCATCAGCAACTCCTCAAATGTCTGAAGCCAAGGCTGGTGCGGAGGAAGCCGCAGGATTCCCCGTGCCTGGCGCTACTCCGAGCTCCAGTGTTCCGTGCCACCACGGGCTACTCCTTCTGCACGTTGGAGACAGGGTGTTCATTCACGAAGCACACACCGGGGTGGTGCGTCATGGGGGTGCTGCCCAGAGGGCCCAACCCCACCTCCCACCCCTGCTCTTCCTTCTTTCTCTGAACTTGGGACTGACCCACATGAACAGTTTCTGTGTTGGTGATGACGTTTCCAGGGAGTCTGCAAACTAACTAGTGGTTACCACTGTGACTACTCAGACAGAAATCACACAAACGTGTAACTGTGTCAGCTGTATTATCAATAGAAAGAGCAGAAACACGCTCGAGGCTCATCCCTTCTTCATTATCTTAACCACAGTTGCCTATTAATTCTGCTCGTGAGATTATTCATGTCCGTGTAAACCTGCTGAGCTCTGATTGGGTCGGGCTGTGGTGAAACAGTCCCCTGCCTTCTACACCTGCAAGGGGTCATGCTATAACACCTCCGCCCAACCCCGTGTTCCACGACTTCACGTTGGCAGCTTGAAGTCAGCTATGGTGAAGGTGTTTACAC
This sequence comes from Tupaia tana, assembly GCA_026018925.1. Classification (NCBI taxonomy): domain Eukaryota; kingdom Metazoa; phylum Chordata; class Mammalia; order Scandentia; family Tupaiidae; genus Tupaia; species Tupaia tana. The sequence continues at coordinate 22,725,940 of JAKSZU010000026.1, read as the reverse complement.
CACGGACATTGGCAAGCACTATGAATTAAGGCCTCTCTCCCAGATAATCCGCTGCTAAACATTCGCTAACACAGCGCCGGTGAAGGGGTACCTGGGTCAGTGTGGAAGGGGGATTTATATGCAAAAATGTTCCCAGGACCCTGATGCAATTACTGCTTGGTTCTCATCAAATTCCCTCTAGCCGGGACACACGGTCTGACTGCGTGCTGAAGGCTCCCACTGGCACGTCCCCTCACCTGTCTGTGTTTGGCCTTCTCCATTCTCCTCTGCCCTAGGAGGCATACCCTGAAGACAGAACGGCTTCAGATCCTGTCCCTTCTCCTGCCAGTAGAGTTTGGCCAAATAACAGACTGAAATGCAGAAGAGATTTCTATAAATGTATCCACTTTTCATGGCTGTTCCTAACCAAATCGGTACTGTTCTACCAGTTGCACAGGTACTGTTTTCTGCCATCGCTTGGTCCCACCAAGGTCCTGGCCAGGTTCGCACACAGCGCCGGTTGTAACGTTCTTCTAGTTCTCTTGTCCATTCATAGCAGCTCTTCATTTTTCGGGAAACGCTCTTTTTCGGAGATGTTAAGCCATTCGTCTCAGAGGATATCCACCTGCTGCCTCTGTGTGAGTGTGCCCTTGAGCTGTCAGTGGCTTATTCTTCTCCACGCTGTGGTTCCTTAGAACAGGTCTAGAAGCGTGGTCGGACCCGGGTTTCACGGTCAGGCGGGAGTCCTGAGGGTGAGCTGCTTCCCACCAGACCGTGTGCTGAGCCCAGGGCGGGTCAGGCTGTGGGAATACCCCACTATAAACGGTTTCTGCAGTGACCAGTGCTGTGCAGGACAAGGCAGGACGCCTGGCTGTCGGAACACCGGTGGGCGTCGGTCTGGTAAGGCTGAGGGGAGACGTACAGTTCTGGGAAGGGTCAGATGCAAAGCGCATCTTTATCCTTGATAAGAACATCCCTGCAGAGTTGCAGACACTTACTGAAACGTCTCCCGAGCTAGGACACCCGCCCATCCAGCCCTGGGCAAGAGCGGAGTGGCCCGTGTCACGGAGGGCTCCCAGCCTCTCCTGCTGCGATGATCTGCTGCAAACCCCACTCTGAGGGCTCCCAGCCTCCCCTGCTGCGATGATCTGCTGCAAACCCCACTCTGAGATTCCTGCTCAGACAGCGACTACCCCCCAGGGGACACCCGGCCATGTCTGGGAGCATTTCTGCCACGACCGGAAAGGGGGGGTGATACTGGCACGCAGTGGCATAGGCTGGGATGTCACTAGATACCCTGAAACACACCGACAGCCAGCACGCACACCCGGCCGACCATCACAAATAACCTGACCCCACAGGGCAACGGTGCTGGGGCCGAGAAACCGGACTCAGAGGTGAAGCAGACACGGCTCGGCCGAGGGAGTCCGGCAAGCAGACGCCACAGCTGCATCACCAGGATAACCGCAGCGCGCCCCCACACCTCCCGCGTGTCTGTGGCTCCGAGACTGCGGGGCGAGCCCTAGGTGCAGAGAGGAAGGGCTCGTGACCTCACTCCTCATCCCTGCGTCGGAGTCGGCTGCACACCGCGAACTTGACCCCGGGAGACTCAACCAGGCGGTTGTCCATGAGGCGGTCCGAGAGGGTGCACGGTGGAGGCCGCCGTGAGTGACTGCTAACCCGACCCCATCGTCTGTGACTGAACGGCGGCCCACAGAGGAAGACCACGTCCCTTCCGCTCACCTAATGTGCTAGGTTGTCACGAAGGCAGGAAACAGCCCTGGACTCGGTGTTCGGGGTTTGTGGGGGTGTCCGGCAGCAGCGAGCGCTCACTGTCAACATAACGTCAGCCTCTCTGCTAAGCGCTCTCCGCCACCTAGCCACACCACGGAGTAGCTCCCATAAGGACGCTCCCTTCTTACACAGGTGAGAAGCAGGCACGCAATGGCCAAGAAACTTGCCCGAGACCACGCAGCGTGTAAGTGGCAAAGCCAGCGGCTGGCTGCTGATCCCGTCCATCCCTCAGCGAAGGGACAGCTGATCCGTGAGTGACTGTTGGCTTGAAAACACTACATCCAAGGCTTGCTATCCCCACTATGGGAGGAAACCATCTAGGGTAACACACTCGCACACACACACACACACACACGGACGCAGTGCTAAGTTGATGGGCAACCAGACCACTCTTCGGTCAAGAGCCATTGATGCAAAAGAAAGTATGAATAATAAAAACTAAAAAGGGCAAAAGAGCTCGTCCGCAAACCCACAGGGCTCCTTAAGTAACTTTTACAGGTATCTGCGGCTCCCTGAGAGGCTGGACGGCCCGTGGCGGAGCTCGGGTGGAGGAGGATGGCTTCTGCGGCTGCCCATTCATGCCTGATCGGGCCGGCCTGCTAGGTCACCCCCTGAGGACCTCGTCTCCTGCAGCACTGCCCTCCCTGCAAGGAAGTGGAAACTCCGCCGTAACCAGCGAAGCATGGGCGGATAACAGGAGCTGGAGGTGGGGGCAGCACCACGTCGGGGCCCCGGCATCGCATCTTCCCTTAGTTCTTATCACGCAAGGGAAACTCAGGACACGGCAACCCAGCGGCTGCTTCTAATTCCCGCACGACCTCTCAGAACCCTTCCTGCCCACAGCAGAGTGCTCTGGAAGGTGCCTGACCGTGGGGAGCTTTCCAGGAGGGCAGGCTGTGTGGGGTGGGGGCCCCCCGCCTGGATTCGGGTCCTGGTTCTGCTGCTCTCAGGGCTCCCCAGCTCGCCCCCCCATTCACGGGCCACAGCGGCCGCCTTCCCAGGCCCTCCTCCCCCGGGCCAGACCTCATTTTTCAGACCACACTCAGGACAGTCCAGACATGCCAGGGCCCTGCTGCTCTGCGTCCAGGCTCTGTCCTTTCTGTCCCTTCCCCCTAAGTGATTTTCCCTGAGGATCCACGTGGCCAGCACCCCCACCCCTTCTCTGCTTGAATCCCACCTTAGGGCCATTTAAGCGAAGTCCACCCTGTCTCCTCTGTCCCTGCAGCCACCTCTTGTTCACGGTAGTATCTGCAGCCTGATACATCTACGTAACTGTTACCTGTGACCGTGTCTCCCTGCTAAGATGTAGACTTCATCTGAGCACGGATGCTCCGACTGGAAGACCCAGACTCCCGACGCGTGCACGGGAACCCTACCCCGCAAGCCGACGCGGGACGGAGCCTTTGGGGGGCGATTCTATCCTGAGAGTGGAGCCCTCATAAGTGAGATTAGTGCCCTCAGAAGAGAGGCCCGAGGAGCTCTCCTGTCCCTTCTACCACGTCACGACACGCGAGGGCCCCCTCGGTGCACTAGCAGGCAACTCTCAGACACCACGTCTGGACGCCTTGACCTGGGCTTCCCCGCCTCCGGGACTGCAGGACGATCGGCTGGTCAGGAAAGCCGGGATGCGTGTTTGCATGGAGAAACGCGTCTTGACTTTCCTGGCGACCTAACACATGCCGCTGTCCTAAGTGGCCTGGTTTATCGTGTTTTGTCACTGGGCCCTACGGACAGAGACGAAGGTCTTGCCTCCTTGTCTGGTGTGTGTCCTCGGGGTCTAGGACAGCGCCTGGTGATGGCAGGCCTGGGGAAACCCTTACAGACTAATGTCGGCGAGTCTGGTACGGAGTGACTGCCGGGGCGGGCACTGGGCTCCGTCCATGGAACACAGAGGGCAGGCCGAGTCCCCCCGGAGCTGTCCGTGGTGCTCACGTCCCAGCAGGGCACCCGTTTTCTATGCTCGCCATCATGGCATGAGGGCCGATGCGACACAGGGCTGCCGGGGCGGACATGCTGCTGGGATGCTGGGATCATACAAGAGACCCAGGGCATGGCGGGAGCCTGCTGAGTCAGGACGCTGAGGCAGAACTGCGACCCGACACCTAGAAAGCAGAAATCGGACCCCAGAGCGCCCAGGGCAGGTGTCTTCATGGGGTTCTCCTGGCACGAAGGTCTGCACAGTTCTCATCGGTGCCATCTGCACCGTGACCGCGCTGTCCCCGGACATCCCAGGACTCCAGGTACTCCTCCAGGAGCTGCTGCAGACCCCAGGGCTAACGCTCAGCCTCCCACTCCAGAGCCCAAGGCACTGAGAGGGCGAGGCCCCGGGCTCCAGACCCACGCCCCGAGCCCTGCGCTGCAGTAGGGGAGCTTCTCCTCCGGACAGAGGCAGGATTCGCTCTCCAGTGTCGGTGACGGTGACGGAGCGCATCTGAGCACGCGATTCTGAGCACGTGATTCTGAGCACGCGATGCTATTAGTCATGCTTTGGGCTTCAAAAAGGCAGTTCGAGAAGTGCTCGGGAACACAGAGCGTGAATTATCTCTGAGAGCAGGTGTGTGCAGGCCTGGCTCTGCTGGGCTGAGGCCTTCGCGGGGTCCTGAGACCCCTCCCGTGGTCTCAGACGGCTGCCACCTTCCTGTGCGTCACACCCCCCGCTCCCTGGAGTAGGGAAGGCAGGGGTAGACAGAGGGCTCTGGGCAGCACAAAGGAGCGCTCTTCCGAGGACGCTGGAACCTTCCCTTCAGGACTCCCGGCCGGAGACCGCCTTGCTGGGCGAGGGACTGGGGAGCAGCGAGCGGCTCGGAGGCTGGAATTAGCCCAGTCGTGCCCGCTGCCCGGAAGCAAATGAAACCGCATTCAGTATTCCTGCAACGGGGGACGTTCTGAGAATTCGGGAGCTGCTGTGACGGCTCGGCTTGCCGACAGCAACAGTAACAGAAATAGAAACAAGCTGTCACCTCGTACACGTGGCAGAACACAAAGCTTTACCCGTCGGTGACGATGGTGTAGGGACAGGGCAGCCTCACGCCAACCGTCTGAACCTGGGCCCAACAGAAGGTGCACACGAAGGGACACGACCGAGAGACAGCAACGAAAGACTGACGGAAAATACGGTCTAGAGGGTACAGACAAGGGCGTCAGCCCCCACGGACGGCGAGGCGCCCGCACAGTCCTCAGAGAGGAAGGTGTGAGTCTGGGCACAGCCAGGTCTAGATACAAACCACCCTCGTTCAAACAGGACCCCATGGCTCGCCGAACGCCCCAGACCTCCGAGGGTCAGGTGAGCGTGGCAGTGTCTCTGCTTGCTGTGTGACCCGGTAATTGTTGTGACAAGATGTTACCAGGGTACGCAGGGAAAGCTGCAGGAATACACACCCAGCACTCTCGAGACGGCAAGGAACTCCTCCCCGGTGTGGCCGCATGTTAAATTGACATGTCCCAAGTTTGGGTTCGGGAAACGCAGTCTCCGTGGCACACGTGACAGACAGCCCGGCCCGACCGGGACTTGCTGAACACAGGTGAGCGCACCCGCTGCACGTTAGACAGCGAGGCTCAGTCAACGTGGGCGAGTTCTGCCCCAGCCTTCGCCTCACGCGCCGTGCGACACAGTTCAACATAGGATCTTCAGAGAAGCCAACTACGGGGATTTTGATATAAAATGTTATCATTTAAAAATTCTGCAGGGACTTTAACTATTTTAGAAATACTATAGAAGAAAACCAAAAGTATCGGAGTGCAGGATTCCATTTGGAGCCGCCGTTTCTAATTTTTGCCTCCCCAGGAAGGGCTACAGGGGTTCCACGAACAAGGCAAATCCAGGAAGTCCCTCTCGGTGAGCGGGTGTGGCCGACTCTGCCAGTCGTCCGCCCAGATCAAGGATGGATCTGTCTCTCACGCTGAGCATCCAGCAGTCCTGCGTAACCTACTGAAATGAGAGGCTGGCAGATGGCGTGACGGTTAAGGTGCTGGACTCCCGCATGGCTGCCATGGCGGCTTGCTCTCACTTTCTCTCTCGCTCTCCTTCTCTCATCAAATTAAATAATAATAATAATAAATAAAATTAAATACAAAAATAAATATTTTAAAAAAATCTACTGAAATGATTAAGAATGCATGCACGTCTTAGTCCGGTGTGCAGTGTGTGCTACAGTAACAAAGTTCAAAAACACCGGCCTTCACATACATATTCACGTCTGTCTGTCTGTCTGTTAGGATGGCAGTCCCTCTGAGGACAGCAGAGCAGCCCTCATCTCACCGTGATCGTTGGAGGAAGGTTTCTGGCAAAGTCTAGAGGCATCTTTGATGGTCACAGCTGGGGAGTGAGTGTGTTACTGGCATCGAGTGGGCAGAGCCTGCGATGCTGCTAAACATCTCACGACACGTGGGACAGCCCCTCCAGCAAAGAACTCTCTTGTTCACAAAAGTCAGTCGTGCTGAGACTGAGAAAACCTGGGCTTTGCACATCTCCCTGTGGGTCTAAGGAGGCTGCTTCTGTGCCTGCCATTTCGTCTGTTTCCCAATCTGTGGAAGAGCAAGGGGCCCACACACCTATGTGTCCAGGGAAACTACCTGAAAAAAGGCCCACACCCTTGGCGCCCAGCTCCACTAGAGGTGAGATGCAGTCGTGGTCCTGGGTCACCCTGTGCCCAGCTAAAATGCAAGCACTTTGGACTTCGTGAGAAAGGAAGAGGAGCATGGACATGGACATTCTCGGGTACAGGGACCGGTGGCATGTCGAGGTGACGTGCAGCCCACTGAGGGACCGGTGGCATGTCGAGGTGACGTGTGGCCCACTGAGGGACCGGTGGCATGTCGAGGTGACGTGCAGCCCACTGAGGGACCGGTGGCATGTCGAGGTGATGTGCAGCCCACTGAGGGACCGTTGGTATGTCGAGGTGATGTGTGGCCCACTAAGGCCTGAGCTCTCAAGATGTGGCTGCTGGGATGACATCTGCATTTTCGAGGTCACCAAAGGGGGAACAGGGGCATCTGGATGGACCCTCATCGATGCCTTTGCAAGCTACTTTTTATTTAAATTTAAAAAATTTATTTATGTTATTATTAGGTTGTCAGAAATGTCATATCATAATGCATTTTCACATTAAAAAATAAACCATGACTTTTCCGACAATCCAATATTATTATTGCTTTTAATTTGACCAAGAGAGAGAAAGAGAGGGAAAGTAAGAATGTAAGCCCCCAGACCCGGGACTCGAACTGTGATCAGCCACGTGTGAGTCCCAACCACCACACCGGTTGCTGGCAACCCAGAAGTTACTTTAAAGCTCGAAGGGCGAAGGGTGGCGACCGTGACTCTGAGGGCTGAAACATGCGGAAGATTAAACAATGTAAGATAGACTTAGACCCTAGAGACGTAGGGAGACAGAGCCTGAGACCTGCAGGGAGGAAAGCAGTGAGCCTCCCATAGCCCCTGTCTTAGGACACCAGGGACAAGAAGCGGAAAACAAAGATGTGGGAAGACTTAGCTGAGGGTGAAAGCCGAGAGCAGACCGTCCTGGTCCGCCCGGGCCAGCACTGGGGTGGGTGCTAGGAAGGGCTCCTTTCACACTGAGAAGCGGCCCACCTGGATGGTGAAACACGGCCGGCCTCTCGGCAGGGGGTGGGCAGCAGGGGAGCAGGTCCACCCTGCGGCCGTTCCGGAGGGCGTGTTCTCCAGGACACACGGATGGGGAGATCCACAGGGCAAGGTAGTGCGAGATGCCCGACCTTCCGTGTTAAGCGCCCCAGCCCACCACACGTAAGCACGAAACACTTCAACATTTTATGTTCACGCAAGTTATACATGGTAACATAGATGACTTACACTCTGCTGTCTACATACCAAGCACTTTCCTGAGCTCTGCAAATACTTGAACATATTTCCTCATACAAAGCTATGGGGGAAAGATGCCGTCCTGTCTATCATTCCCACTCATAGATGGGGAGATAGAGGCACAGAGAGGTTGACAACTTGGCCAGGGTCTCCACAGCCTCGAAGTGTCGAAGCTGGAATTCCCACAAGGGTCTTTGCCTCTGGTTTCTGGACTCTTGAGGGTGCACATGCACACACATATACACGTAGACTCACACATACACACAGACACTCATGCACCCACACATGCACACACACCCATGCATATGCTCACGTACACATACACACACACATGAGCACACACCTGCACCAATGGTTATCCCAAGGCAATGAGGGAGGCAATTTTGATTGAAGTTGAAGATCAAAAGAACTGTTACTTTTGCAGGTAGTATTTTTAAAACGTTACAGAAGATGTTATTTTTGCATAATTAAAAAATCCTAATAATTCTTCCTTGAGCCTAGGCAAGAGGGATTGAGTCTGGGCGCTGGCTCTGGACAGCTGCAGCCCAGTTCTGCCTTAGGGGATGGCTTCCTCCCTGAACAGGTCGCTCTGTCCCTAAGTACAGGGACCCTGGAACCCCGGACCGAGGGCCTATAGGGCAGGAGGGGCCGCCACAGACGCGCTCAGTGGGATTTCACTTGCCCTCCCGTCTCCACACTGGCCGCATCCACCCTGGGGAAACGCACGTGTTAATTGCAAAACAGCTCGGGGCAGAAACGAGGCTCCTGGGATGTATGCCCAGGTGCCCACTTCCATCTCATTCACTGTCGGCGCATTATTTCATTTTCTGCACAAATAAGTCAGCGGCCCAGAAAACGCGCTCTGCCCACGGAGGCCCGGGAAGGGCGCGGCCAAGCGCAGCGCCTTCAGCGCACATTTGTCCGAGCCACAGAAGATGTCGCATCCAATAAAAGGGATAGGCTCGGGCTTAGCCATTCCCGAAGGCGAGGGCTTCTGGTACCTGCGTCTCAATGCCCGCCGCTCGAACTTTCAAAGCGACGTAATCCGGAGGTCCCGCTTACAGGCCTATTCTGGTCTCTGAGGCTAAGCTCATTTGAAAACTCACAGTCCCCTTTTGTGTCTGTCTGAGACATTCCTCCGTGCATTACACGAAGCTTTGCATAAATAGTCTGAACCCAAGAACTAGACTCCACCCCGGCTCATCTAAACTCCTGGTTCTGAATCTCATTTCCAAGGACACAGCCGCTGGGCAAAGCGGGGAGCATTTCACCAGCAGCAACCTCAGCAATGTCTACATCAGTGATGCCCCGTCCTTGCCCCGATTTTATTTTTTTAAGGTTTTTGCCATAGGGCATGCACAATCGCCAGAGATGAGAGAGACACTGAGAGGTAAAGTGAGAAATCACCCCCAAGGGGCCATGGCCACACCACTATCTCTTCTCCTCCTGGGATTTTGGGAAGGTACCCACACGCCCAGTGTGACTTTCAAGCCGCTAGGACTGGGGTGCGAACCATGGTGAGCCACGGAGAGTCCAGTGCCTTTAACCACCATCATCTCTCTCATCCCTGTTCACAGATGGGGAAATGGAGGCACAGAGAGGTTGATAACTTGGCCAGGGTCTCTTCCACCTGCTGTCTTCCCCCAAATTTTATTATGAAAAGTTCTGACAAAGAAGTTGAAGAACCACGGTGTGAGCACCACCGCCTACCGAAAGTTTCTCTAGTGATGCGTTTCGTCACACTCCTGTCCCATGTCTGCCCCCACCCATCTACCTGTCCTCTACCCATCCATCGATCCATATCATTTTGGAATGCTTTTGGATGCCATGTTAAAGTACATTTCACCCCCAAACACTGTGACGTGCAATTATTAACTCGGGTTTGATTTTTTCAGAAGATTTTTTCCTCTTGGAGGTACAATTTGCATACAAACACATGCACAGGTAGCAGTAACATTTTCGTCTCCTCTGCAGCCAAAGCCTTTATCATGGTACAGAAGGTGACCAGCGGCCTCCCCTGCCAGCCCCCACTGTCACCACCCGCCCACCTCCCATGGCCATCCGGAGTCCTGACGTCCTTCCCCATGGAAAATGGAAAAGGTGTCTGCTGTAGACGTGCCACACGAGGAGTCACGGTGTGTAGTCTGCTGTGCGCGAGGTCCCTGCACGCAGCCGCACGTCACGCGGGTGTGCTGCATCGGCGCATGTACCACAGCGGCTCAGTCTCCTGTCCTCGAGTTCTGCTATCGTGATTAAAGGTGTTACGAGCATACTTATCAGACTTTTCCATATCTTCATGTCTTAGTGGGCTCTGTTTATTTTTAAACAAAGTTTCAATCAGATACATCGCAGATAAAAGAAGTTGGAGTCAGAGGTGGTGAGCTCGCTTACTTTTGTCTGCCTCACTTTTTTTTTTTTTTTTTTTTTAAGGTTTTTGCCATAGGGCATGTGTGCGGGCTGGAGAGAGACAGTGCAAGAGACAAAGAGAGGGAAAGTGAGAAATCAACACACAGGGAGATGGCCATGTCACAATCTCTTCTCCCCCATCCTCCTCTTGGGGTTTTGAGCATGCAAGCACACATGCCCAGAGTGATTTTCAAGCCACCAGGTCTGACACTCGAACCATGTTCGGCCACATGGGAGTTCAGTATCTTAACCACTATGCCACCTGCTGGCGCCCTGCCTTACCTTTTAACAAACATTTTTTTTTTAAAGTTTGTTTCTTCTGGGGGGACCAGCAGTTAGCATAATGGCTATGTCATTAGACTCCCATGTGGTTGACCGTGGTTCGAGTCCCGGACCTGGTGGCTTAAACTCACCGGGCACACGTGTGTATGTGCCCAAGATCCCGAGAAGAGAATGGAGAAGGGATTGCGGTGTGGCCATCCCCCGGGGGGGGGGGTGATTTCTCGCTTTCTGTATCTCTGTCTCTCTGTCTTTCTGGTGAGTACACGTGCCCTATAGCAAAAACTTCTCAAAAAAACAAAACAAAACAAAACTTTGTTTCTTTGTTTCTTCTGAGAGAGACAGAAAGAGACAGCACCGCCAATGGAGTCCCCACACTGCACTCTGCCTTGGCTTCAGCCAGCCCTGGATGTGGAAACGTGAGTGCCGTGTACTCAGTGAGGTCTTGAATGCAAACCTGAACCTTCCCACGCGGGCCACAGATCAGCCACGTTGTACCTGAGCTACTGACTGCTTAGAGCAGTGTCCACGGGGGTGTTCACCACCTCCATGGGCAGTTTGCTGCCCCCACGTTACCCAACGACCTCAAGCTCCCATCCTGCGATCAATTTCCTATTACTAATACTTGGTGATCAGCAGAAAGCAGTTTTCTCTTAGGAAGGCAGTCCCTTTCTCCTTCAAATACACTTCCAGGAGCGTGTGCTCACTTCATGCTGAATTCGCCAGTGGGAGAGTTTCTACACCTCTGGAAACGTGTAAAATGCAGAAGCCGCATGACGACGGGGTTGTGCCTGGGCTGGCCACCCTGGAAAGCACCGCCAGCCATACCCACTCTGCAGGGGAATTTTCAAAGATTTCTGACCGACGTTTCTGGAGCTTTTTCTACAGACGATCCAGGGAAATGAAGCACACAGACAATGCCTCGGGAGAAATCCTGTCCCTTGAACACTCCTCTGAAAGACAGGGCCAAGGGGGTGGTTTGGTCTTCTAAAAAGCAGCAGCTTGTTTGACGGTCACACACGATTGCCATGTCTTAGTGTCTCCTCTCTCTCAACCCCAAAATCTCATTATCACCTTCATTTCCACTGTGGTCAGACGTTTCTCGAATGCAATGAAGTCTCCAGGTGAAGCATGTAGTAATGGAATAAAAAAGAAACAGGATGGGGTGACCCAGGGTGTGGGGCGCCCTATGTTGGTTGAGAACTTTTTGGTTACAAGGCATTTAAAACACAACTCTGCTGTGAGAAAAAAAATGGTGGAAAGCGAATGTGTTCAGTTAATCCGGGGCCCGAAGCCGTCTAGACCGGGCCTGTCTCCTCCTCCCGGCTCTCCTTCCTCTGTGCAGGCGTCATGTTTAGCTCATGTGTTCTCAGGCTGCTGTGAAGGGGGCACCACAGTCCACAACACCTGGGAAGAGGCCCGTCTTCCATCGGCTGCTGCAGAAATCCCCGGGCTGCCTTACTGGATGTCTGGGCCAAGGCACAGCACGAGGGACCGCCATGACTCTGGGTCGTTTAGAGCATAAGCACCCTGGAGTCCGAAGGTGAGGACAGGAGCAATGGGGCTGCAGGGGTGGAGGGGAGGGGGCATTTTCAGAAGGAAGGGCAGAGCAGCCAGTCAGGCTGAGGGGACAGATGCCATGAATCCTACCCCCGTCACATAGTGCTGCCTCCAGGATTGCCCCCATACTCCCGCTCAGCGCCCACTGCAGCTCCTCTGTGTTTCTAGGTCTTGCAGAGCAGGAAGCCTGGGCCACTTCGAGGTCGTCCTGGCAGCCTTGGCTGACCCCTCCTTCCGGGTCTGTCCAGGAAAGCCCAAACATCTCTCCACGTTGAACCATGCACTTGCCTCTGCTCGAAGGACACTCATGTCTTTCTGGTTGGTGGGGTTTTGCCCTTTGGGATACTGACGGAAACGCTGACCTGACAGACCTGAACAGCTGTGCAGACACCGAGGCCGGCCAGCCCAGGTAGTCTCTGCTCCTTCCCGATGTGCCCAGAACGTAGCCTGTGTCTAGGGCCGCGCTAGCTGACTGGCTCGCGGTGAGGAGGGAAGCCACACGTGAGTGACAGCAAAGCAGGAAGAGCAGGAGCTGCAGAACGTCTGAACTGCCGCCCAGCCCTGACCTGTGATCTGTGGACTGTTACAGGGAAACACAGCTGTACGAGCAGACAGCGGCTCCGCCCCTTCCACAGCCTCGGCTGGTTTGGGCTCCACATAGCAGAATGCCATTGCTCCTCCTCAGGGGGGTGCTGAGACCTCAGAATACCAAGGTCTGTCCTAGGCACTTGGGACCAGGTCATGCCTCCGCTGCTCAGAATGGCCTTCTAGGAGGGCACCCAGGCCCAGAGGTGATCCTGTGTTCTACCCGCAGTACTAAGCTAGGCACATCCCACTGTTCATTCTGCCAATCCAGGCAGTGCAGCAGCCCCCTCAGCAGGGAAGGCTCAGAAACACAGTGGGTGGGGGAGCAATCGAACACACTGTGACAAAATTTTAGTAAACTCTAACGATCATCTCATAAGCACCCTTAGGTGTAGAAACCAGGAAAGACACTTTCTTTTCTCTTTAAGATTTACAATAGCCCCATGAGAGAATGTGATGACCACCATGCATTTCTCCCGGTGGGCAAAAGAACTTCTACTTCATCTTGAGAGAACTTGGAATAACTCATTCCACCCTCTCCCACTCCCTGGATTGTGATTTTGGGGAACTATCCCTCAAGTGTCTTACTTAGCCAAGAGCTAGTTGTGTAAGTAACTCACACTCTGCCAATAGGGAGATCTGGAATTTTACAATTTGAGCAGGGAGATGTGAGGGTGTGGTGGGGAGTGCCCATCGAGATCGCCGACCAGCCACGGATACCCGGATCTCAGAGCCATGTGTCTTGATTTGTTTTCCTGCTAAGTCTTCATGTCCCTCAGGTCCTTCAATTCTGTGACCACCCTATTTCCTTCCAGATGGGTCTGGGTTGGCTTATGCAAGCGCTGTTGTTTCTGTTGTTTGTAATCAGAGGACTTTAACTGATAATGCGTTCACTACAGGATCTCACACCGAGCAGGGTATCAAGGCTCTAGAATAATCAGTGATTTGCTTCTATTTACATAATTAAAAAGTGATGAAGCTGTCTCCAAAACTTGTGAATTTCTTTTTTTCTTTTATTTTCTATTACACTAGCCATTTTGTTTACAAATGCAGTGACATGTCTAATTAGACTGAATTGTATCTACATAGACTGCATTGTATCCTTTCCAAATTCATGTATTTTCATGCAGAAATTAAGATTATACCAACATTAAAAAAAAAACAGAAACACTAAAGTTTGGAAGAGTATTGGAAGGCTGTACTAATTTCCTACTTTACAGCTAGATCTACACAGACCCAAAACCGTAAGTGGGCCATTGGAAGACCACGACCACTGCGGAGTACAGCAAGGAGAATCGAGCAATGGAAAGCTGTCACGTGGGTATTCCCAACATGAATAGAAACTCCTTTCCCCCAAATTACATCCATTTACTCCCTCCATGAGTGAGTGAGAAAGGGACAGGGAGACCGAAGGGCAGACAGTATTCCCGGCAGGGTTCTGACACTCACATCAGCCCTGGGTCTCAGCGAGCCCCAGCTCACAGGCACACGTGCACCCTGCAAGCTCAGAGGTGTCTGGACATGAACCCAGGGCCACCCCCCAGTCTACCACACGTGTCAGCCCTGCAGAGCACTGTGCTTTCCTGCAGTGCCACCGTGCAGCCCGAGCCCAGAGACGTCAGCCCCCTGCCTGCCTTCTGAATTCCTTGTTGTTTTGAACCAAAGCTGGAAGAATGTTCTTGACTCTGAAAACTGTACATTAAGCGCTCATCGGATGAGCTCTAAAAGCCTCGCGCATAGATAATGCCTCTCTAGATGCGAGAGCCTCTGCAGTATTGAGGCCAATGAGAGCCTTCAACTTTTCTTCACTTCCTCTAAAAGAAATTACTATTTAAGGGTGGAGAGCATCAAAAGTAGGGCCTCGAGAGTTAATGGGACCATTTTGGTTAGATGCCATTGCTGCTGAAACCTGAATAATGAGACACTTTCACCCTTCATGTTCCAACAATGCCTGAAGTGATGGCAGAGCTATTATCCCAGCCTCGATTGACACGGCCTTCTAAAATGCTCCTTGACTAGCTAAGTGGGACCAAAGAGAAATACTGGGAGAGCAGAGCAAGTGGAAATATCTATCTATAGATGTACGTTTTCTGTTCAAAGAAAGGGCAGCATTTCAGCCTAGATTTAGGAGTCCCTGTGACCTCTGCCGTAATCAGGGACAGGCAGCATTTCACTGGCCATTACAGTCCTTGATGAAAGGGTATCCTAACGAGGACAAGGCTCTTCATGGCTCTCCTGTTGTCTTGGCGGTGTCAAGTCAAAACCAAGAGGCTGTCAGCTGCTAATACCCTTAGCTCTGTATATATTCCTTCTCACTCAGAGACATGGTACAGCTGCCTGAGATCCCAGCCTCGGAGCCCTCCAGGGTCGACAGCTCATCAGGCTGACCATATCATTCCATTTTCTACCTACCTCAGGTGCTGAAAGGTGAAACCACTGTCAATGTGTTCTTCCAAGATAGCCGGGAAATTGGATCTTAACCAAGTTAGAGAAATGAGAGCTACATGCCCTAAAGGAGCTATTATTATCCAGGTAGCCCTTCTAGAAGCCCAGGAGTCACCACTGTCCCTACAGGCTTCTCCTTATCTCTTTGCAGAGAACTGAACACATTCGTCTCTGTCTTCTAACACCTGGCTCACACCACTTTAAGAACATTCATCCTTCAGACCAACACTTGTTCACATGTCCGTCTCCCCTCTGGGCTGTAAGCTCCTTCTGAGAAGGGGAAGTCTTTTTCACTTCTACATTCCAAGCACAGTTCTAGGCACATGACACCTTGAATTCAATGTATCGCCCATCATTGTCAACCCTGGCTGTGGGTCTGAAACATCTGGGGAGATTTCACTTCATCTGTACATATTCAGCCTGTAGCTAAAAACGACAATGACTCTCTCCTTAAACATAGCCATGATAATATTGCACGCAGAAAATAGATTTTAGGCCGAATTTTAACACACTTGATGTTTAGGCCCCTCCCCAGACCTATTGACTCAGGTTGTCCAAGGTCAGCAACCAGAACACTGAGTTTTTCAATGTGCCACAGACTCAAAATTTTGAGATGCGATGGCTGAAAACCACAGTCTAAGGCTTAACATGTTCCTTTCCACCCACATGTATCCAACTGGGTATGCATAAAAAATTCATGTAGGTAACCAAATGCTGCCCACCACCCTCAGATTTAAAGACTCATCCTTCCAATTTTATCTTACAGGTTTACATTGTCATTGTGGCTGTGTCACTGAAACACTAGATTTCTCCCCAAGATGCAACATCGGCTCCATGTACTGCAGCTGTGGCATAAATAAAGTCCTGGCCTCCCATGGATTTCTGATATAAAACACCAGAGCCCACATTCAGACCCTCCTGTTGGTCACAAGAAGACAACAGATTTAGATGCAGATTTCAGTACATGGCCAAAAGCTGTGTGAATTTTCAAAAATAATGATTTGTTATTATTATATTTCAATTTTACCAGACAGAGAGAGAGAGACAGAAAGCACCCAGGTACAGGACTCAAACCATGGTCGGCCATGTGGGAGTTCAGTGCCTTATCACCACATGACCTGCTGGCCCCAGCTGTATGGAATTTAAGGGTACCCCTGCATTAGTCACTTGGGGGATAGGATGAATATGATTTTTTGGTCGATGTTTTGAGTAAAATAAGGACCTAAGTGGATGGAGGAGGAGAAAGATGACATCAATGTGATAATGGGTCCAAAGAAGAGTCTTTGATTTATTTACTTTTAGTTTTGCTATAGGGCATGTGCACTCTTTAGAGAAAGAGAGAGAAGGAAAGTGAGACTGTATCCCCCACAGGAGGTGGCCACACCATAATCCCTTCTCCCCCATTCTCCTCTCAGGATTTAGGGCACACATGCATATGCACCTGGCATGATCTTCAAGCTGTCAGGTCCAGGATTCCAACTGCACAGCTGGCTATGTGGGATCTAGTCACCTTAACCTCCATGCCACCTGCTGGCCCGATGTGCATCAGGAGGGGCATCTCAGCCTGAATCTCTGTTGACCATTTGGAATGGCATAAAGATGCTGAATACGAACATGGCTGTATCAGTCAAAGTTCCATCAGGGAAACAAAGTCATTGGGAACTGTAGGATACAGTCTTTATTAAAGGAAAAAGACAACTGTGTGGTGCACTTGGAGAGTAAAGGTATGACGGGACTAGCAGATGGTGTATTGGTTATATTGCTGGACTCCCACATGGCTGGCCACAGTTTGAGTTCCAGATCTGGCAGCTTGAAACTCATGCTGGGCACACGTGCATGTGTGCCCCAAACCCCAAGAGGAGAACAGATAAGGGATTGTGGCATGACCATTCCCATCAGGGGATAATTTCTTGTTTTTTGTCTCTCTCTGTCTTTCTTTCTCTCCAGAGAGTGCACATTCCCTATTGCAAAAATCTCTCTCTCTCTCAAAAAAAAAAAAAAAAAAAAAGAAAGAAAAAAAGGAACGGTATGAAAGGGAAGTTGAGAAAAATCATACAATATTTTATCTTCTCTCTGGCTTTTCTCACTTAGCATGTTTTCAAGGTTTATCCACATTGTAGAATAAATCAGTGTTTCATTCCCTTTTTTTCTGGCTGAATAACACCCCATAGTATAGCTATACCACATTTTACTAATCTATTCATCTACAACTATTATGAATAGCACTACTATGGACACTTAATTTTAATATGAATACAAAGTTTCAATTCTCTTGGGTTTATATATCTAGGACTGCAATTACAGGGTCATACTATGCTCACCTTTAGAGGAACTGTCAAACTGCTTTCCAAATCATTTTGCACCGTTTTATATTGTCATCAATGTATGAGTGTTCCAATTTCTTCTAATCCTGGCCAACATTTGTTGTCATTTGAGTATAATTGTCCTGATGGGCATAAACAATACCCCAATGACTAAAAATGTTGAGCATCTTTTCATATGCTTATTGGTCATCTGTATATCTTGTTTGGACAAATTCTACTCATAACCTTTGCCCATTTTTAATTGGGTTGTCTTTTTGTTGTTGAGTTATAGTAATTCTTCATATGTTCTGGATACTCAATGCTTTTCAGATAATGTGTAAATATTCTTCCCCATTCTATAGGTCAAACTTTCACTTTATTTATGGGCTCTTTGAAGTGCAGAAGTTTTTTAATTTTAATAAAGTCTCTTCATCAATACATTTCTTTTTCTTTTTTCTCTTAATTGCTGGAGGGCATGTGTGCTTGCTAGAGAGACTGAATCAGAAAGGCAGAAAGGGAGAAAGTAGACCTTAATTGAGCATGGTCATGCCACAATCCCTTCTCCTTCATTTTTCCATCGTGTTGGGATTTGGGATATACATGCACACACATATTAGGCATGTGTTTTTTTTCAAGTTGCTGGAGCCAGGATTCAAACTGTATTCAGTCATGAGGGATCTAGCTTCCTTAACTATTAGGCTATGTGCTGTCCTATTTTTTTCCCTTTTATTTCTTGTGCTTTTATAATTGTATCTAAAAAATCATTGTCTAATATGAGGTCATTAAAATATACATGTACACCTGTTTTCTTCTTAGAGTTTTAGCCCTTTCATCTGAGTTTGAATTAATTTTTATAGATGGTGTGTGACAGGGGCCCAACTTCATTGTTGTGCGTGAGAATAACCAATTGTTTCAGAACCATTTCTTGAAGAGAACTATTGTCTCCTCACTGAATTGTCTTGACACTCACCATGGTTAAAAACCAATTGACCAGAAATTGGTGAGTTTATTTCTGGCCTCTCAACCCTGTTCCACTGATTTATATGTCCACCTTTATGCCAGTACCACGTAGTATTACTGCAGGTATGTAGCAAACTTTGAAATCAGGCAATGTGGGCTCTTCAAATGTGTTTTTCTTTTTCAAGATTGCTTTGGCTATTCTTGGTCTCCTGCACTTCTATATAAATTTTTGGATTGACCTGGCAATTTCTGTAAAAGTGGTAGCTAGGACTCTAATAAAAACTATACTGAATCTGTAGATCAATTTGAGGAGTGTTGTAATCTTACTTAAATCTTCCAATCCAGAATATGGGTTGTCTTTCCATTTTTTTTATTCCTTCGTTTGTTTTTCTCATAATATTTTGTAGCTTTCAGAGTACAAGTCTTGTAATTCTTTTGTTAAATTTGTTGCTAAGTATCATATTTTTTCGATGCTACTGCAAATGGAATTGTTTTCCTAATTTCCTTTTTAGATGTTCATTACTCTGCAAAGGAACACATTGTTTTGTTTGTTTTTGCGTGTTGACTCTGTGACCTTGCTGAACCCTTTTGTTGGTCTTAATTGTTTTTCAGTTGCTTTTTAAGAGTTCTTTTTATATAACATCATGTCATCTGCACATAGCAGTACTTTTACTACTTTCTTTCTAATCTGGATGTCTTTATTTATTTATTTTTTTTCTGCCCAATTGCTTTGGCTGGAATCTCTAGTAAGATGATTAGAAATTGCAGGAGTGGACATCTTGCCTTGCTTCTGGTCATCCAGATTCTATCTTCAAGATAGTAGCAAGCAATACATACAAGAGTTTCTGTATTGATGATCAGTAGAGCTATCATTTCATTAAAATGAAATCATAATAAAAGTGTAGATCCTCATAAAGACCCTATTGAATAAGTCCAAAGAACTAAGTGGGGTCAAAAAGATTGTGAACTACTGGTCCAGAGGACTCCATCTGATACATCTCTCAGAAAGAACTGGTATAGCTGAAAAAGTCACTGGGAGGTAGTGAACACGAGGTTAGCCGGGGCAAGGCAGACCGCCAGAGGAAGCCTCGAGTGTAGAGCTGATGAAGTTTACAGCTAGAGCAACACAAAGCCTTGAGAAAGAGCCAGTAAGTGGCAGTCAAAGACACACGATGTGAATACATGGTGCTCCTCTAAGCTCACAGAGGAGGCATGGAAGCCGTTGTCATAGCATACCAGGAATGGCATTGGAACAGAAACAAGGTAAGGACAAGGTGCAAAGACCTTGAGTGGCTTAAGGAAAGTGGTTTGAGTGTCTGCAGCTTTTAGTAGTGTATCAGGGTTCTTGCAATGTGGATTTGAGCCAAAGAGAAGTCACGAAATAATCCCGGGAAAATGTCCAATTGTCCTATACTCCACTGGCTGCACCCAGCTGACTGACGTTGCCAGAGGTGACCGTGCTGTTCTTTGCCTGCTCAGGCAGGGTAGCCTGAAGGGACATTCCTGGACATATCAGTCACTACTTGGAACTTACTAAGATGCCCAAACGGTTTGGCTGTAGAGTCCCATCAGCCTTGAAGTTGTTATATTCTAAGGAAAAGGGAGATTCCAGACAGGAAGCTGGTTAATCCACCTGGCTCCTTTTTATCTTGACCGAAGTTCCCATCCTTGTCAATGGCACGAATGTCTCTCCAGTGGCACCGCTTGTCCTGTTTGCCCAAGGAGCACCTTGCATATCCACCTCCCAGGTGGCTCCTCAACAGAACAGCCCAAAGGCCGAGCATCTGTGAGTGAGACAGAGCTGGGTTTGACTCTCAGCTCCATCCTTCACTGATGATAATCTGTGTGAGTCACTTCAACCTCCACCTCGGTTTCCTCATCTGAGACGTGGGTATTGTAACTCCAAGTGCGCCCGGGGCTGTGCATTAAAGCAGACGAGGCAAGGCGATTGCTTACGCCAGTGGTGGGGACAGAGTAACCAAGTGGGAGGGTGGCTGTGGCGGTCAGAAAATTATTGCGAAGGGTAGAAAATCAGCAACTATGCTCTTCATGAAACAGGTGCAGATCTGGCAATTAGAAACTAGAAACTTTTCTAGAGTCACACCATCATACAGGACCAGAGCCAGTTCTTAAGTCCCATAATCCTGGTTTACAATCAATCTTCTCCCTACTCCACCACTCAGCTTTTTGTTTGGTGATCAGCTTGCTATTTAGAGATCGTCAGTAGTTGTGTCAACACCAAAAGAACCGCAAAGCCTCCCGGGAAACAGAATCCGTGACAATGGCCTATGCTTCAATGTGGCAGTTGTGATGTGCTCTCTGTCTGTCACTCTGGGCCCTCAGGGGTGTCTTCAGTTGAGTCTGGCCCCTACCAAGGGGCCAGGCTCCACCCACAATGTCACCCATCAGAGATGCTGAGAGCAGGGCAAAGGTGTGGAAGGGGAGAGACTTTGTTACTCATGGTCTCTAAAATATCCTGATGACTCAGATTAAAGGCAATTTCAGCTTTTTTCTTTCTTTTTTTTTAGAGATAATTTTGTTTTAGGGCACGTGTGTGCTCATTGGAGAGACAGAGAGAGACAGAAAGTGAGAAACCACCCCCAGGGGTGTGGCCATACCACAATACCTTCTTCTCCATTCTCCTCTGGGTTTTGGGCATGCATGCACATGTGCCCGGTGTGAGTTTTAAGCTGCTGGGTCCAGTTCTCAAACTGTGGTCAACCTCATGGAGTCCAGTGATGGAACCATTATGGCATATGCTGGTCCCAATTTCAGCATTTTTCAAAATAGCCCCAAATTAAAAGCAGCGCAGGTGTCCATTAATGGCTGGATGGATAAAGACACTGTGCTATACCCATACAGTGGAATATTACTCAGCAACGAACAGGAATGAAATGCTGCCCCGACACATCCGCTCACAGGGACAAACCGCGACACTATGCTGAATGGAAGGGCCAAACGCAAAGGGCATTCCCTGTGGGGTCCTATGGGTATGGAATTCTAGGACTGGCAAAACTGACTTACGGGGCTGGAAATCAACTCTGTTCTGAATGTTTCTTTTTTTCTTTCAAGTAAGAAAGCACCCACTATGGGGATGGTCACGCGATCCCTTCTCCTCCAGTTCTCCTTTCGGGATTTTGGGAATGCATGCACATGTATCTGGTGAGTTTTTCAAGTGCCAGGGTATGGGACTCGAACTGCACCGTCAGATATGAAGGAATCAGAGCCGCCCTCACCACCACACCACCAGCTGGCCCCTGTCCTGATGTTTCTAAAGGAGAGGGGGATTCCTTGACTGCAAGGAACATGTGAAAGTTTCCCAGGGTGACTGGAATACTTTTGTTGTTGTAATTTATTTCTTCAAAGGGAGACCGAGGCAGCACCCTCACAGGGTCTCAAAGGCACGACACACCCCAGCCGGCCTGGATAGAGGCTGCATGAATGCTGGACACGAACCCAGATCCTTCCCATGTGGGTCAGCCCCCAGAACACCGTGCTTCACCAGTGCGCTACCATCTACCCCTGGAAGGCAAGACAGATTATGGGGCACATCTGGTTTCTGCATTTAATCGTTAACTGTGTGTGTGTGTGTATGTGTGTGTGTGTGTGTGTGTGTGTGTGTGTGTGTGTAACTATACGAAAGTCCAGACGGATAGAAAAATAGCCACTCTTGGGTAGTTGGTGTAAAATTGCTGAGAGTGGGCAGGTCAGAGAGCTAGAACAACTTTCAAAGTCCATCGGAGAAGAGGGGGAGCAAATGCCCCCTGAAGGGCTGCTTGAATGTGTGATTAGAACCCGAAGGAGGGGGAAGGGGGAAGGGCACAGGCCCGAGCGAGCACCTGGGAACCAGACCCCAGACCATGGTGGGCCTCAGCTGTTCAGAGAACTCAGGAAGAGGCACGGCGACCTCTGGGTCCCGAGCACAAGCAGCCTGCCGGGACGCGCCCTGGTCAGCGCCGGGTTTCCAGAACGCCCGGGTGCTGTTTCTTCGCCGTTTCTCTCAACTGCTTTGAGACCACAGGAGAAATCCACGACCTCAGCAACATCGTGACTCCCCGACGTGGTCTCCGCCTTGGATTCTTCACACCACGCCACGGCGCCGGCACGAAAAGTGCTGAGTTCTGTGTGCGTGCGCATTTTCGTGCTGAGTTCTGTGTGCGTGCGCACGTGAGCGGAGGTGTCTGAACACACACCCTGGGGCTCTGTGGTTATTTCGGCAGCGTTGTACACTCTGCCAAGACTAGGTGCACGTCACGTGGACGACGAGCAATGATGGTGCCTGACTTCCCAGAACCGAGGGGCTGCCCCCGCCGTCTCTCCCCGCCCTGTGCAGCTTAGTTGGTATTTTTTCCTACAAAGATAGTGAGACTTTAAAAGGCGAGTAGAAAATACAGAGGGAAACCATGCTAAGACACAGAATGCTCCCAGCAGTACTGAGTGTTCTCGGTCTTCTGACCCTCGGTACCCACAAGGCGAGCATCTGAGAGCCGCGAGGCTAAGTGCCAGGAGGGACAGCTCCCTGCGTGTCGGGAGGAGGGACGCCTTGCCTCTCAGCCTGCAGATACACGTTGGTCAATTTCCACCCAATTTATTCTCATTCTCAGTGTCCGGTTTTGCGTGGTCCCTTAATTACTTTTCCTGTTCTCAAGAAATATTAGATTTCTTGAGCTCCTGCCTAGCTCACCATGATGTCAGTCCGGGAAATCTGGGATGGGGAGGGATGACTAACTCATTCTGTCACTTCTCAAAGTCGGACAAGGTCACCTGTCCAGGTAAAGGGGACAAAGATCTTCAAACTAGCAATTCTTTGATGTAAGACGGTGGGAAATGAACAACTGATAGGCCTACAAATCCCTCAGCCCACAGCCGACCTGACAAGACCCTAGGTCTGGAAGGATTAGCTGGGGAGACAGCAGCTGTTCAACTGTGTCCTCATGAATTATCGTGTTGTTCCATTTCCAAAATGAAATCGACCCACGATGTGTCAATCCCTGTCTCCTAAGTACGAACACAAATCTCTGAGTATCCAGGGAGAGGCCATTTTTTTTGGACTCGACATCTCAGAGTCTAACCTTGAAGCGTTACATGCTATAAATATGATATACAGTGCTATAAAAGGAAAAGTGGATGAAACTCAAAATGAGGAGGAGGTGGAAGGGGAACACGCTACGCTGTTCCTCAGGGACTCCACCCTCTCCATCGGTCCATTATTAGGGTTTGGCATGATGGTTGAAAGGGGGAGAAAAACAGCTTCAAAACTCAAAGCACTTAATGCATCGTCTTACCGAGGACGGGGACAGGACTCTACACCTTGCACCCAGGGTGGCTTCCCACCCTCGGCCCTGCTCACAGCTGGGCTGGGTGGATCGGTGCTGTGGGGCTGTCCTGGGCTCTTCCAACATTTACCAGCATTCCCGGCCTCTCCTCATTAGATGCCAGCAGCAGACCCCCACCCCCAGTAGTGGCAACCCAGGTTGTCTTCAGACATGGTCCAATTCCGGGGTGCGTGGAGGGACGCAAGACTCCCTCTGTTGAGAGACACTAGGTTAGAAGGTGGCCCATCTCTGCCTCACTCTCGAAGCCCAGATCCCTGTCACAGTATCTTTTTGAATGTCTAAAACACCCTGCTCAAACTCTGAATATATTTCTTATTTTACCAGGAAGCTTACTTTGTGAGGCGGCTCACTTCTAGCTGCTAAAACGTCCTTCTTTAATTGAACTGAACTCTCCTTCTCAGGAACATTCCCGACTGTTCTCTCTCCTGCATAAAAGCCCCGTTAGTATTTAAGAGCATACTGTCTCCCCACAGGAAGTACTGTCACCACGGAAAGTGAGAGGTTCCTGGGAGACACGGGCTTATAGGGACACGTGCCCAGGACACAGAAATAATGGAAGGACCAGGTGACCACAGCAGCGACGGGCCCAGCATGCCCCTGGGAGAGCACAGGGCCTGCCTGCTACGTTCCTACGACTGCCCGCACTGGATCCTTCCCGGAGCTTGGGCAGGGCTTCTCGTGTCACCTGCCATTCTGCGGCCCCCAGTTCCAAACCACGGCCCGCTCCCGGATCTGGTCAAACCTTTACTGAAAAGTTCATAGTGAGTGCAGCTCCGAGGGCCATTCCCTCAGGGTCTCTGCATCTGAGAGGGAGCAAGCTGGGAGCCAGGGCGTGCTGGCAGACCTGCGACAGCCCCTCTCCCAGCGTGGAAAAGCGACGCTCTGCATGCAGGGTCTGCCCATTGCTCTGGTGTAAATATGCCCGGCAGCACGAGCTCCTGAGATGAGGACTTGAGCTGCAGTACAGCGCAGTCGTATTCCTACCACCGGACACTGAGGACACGGGCGACCTCGAGAGCACAGATACACCCGCAGTGATGGCTTTCAGGTATGACCACCTCTGCTTTTGGTTTTCTGTGAACGTATATATTGTTAGTATTCATTCCCCTTGTGTCTATAACTTGCATTACATAAAGGTCCAATGGATGCAACTGTGCTGTTACGACCGCACTCTTCAGGGATGGCTACTTCATTCACACGTTCCTGGGCATTTCTCCCGGGGCCTGAGCACCCACTGCCGACACCGCGAGGAATGCACTTACACTAGGAAAGGTGGGCCCCGGGCCAGTCCCGCTGCAGACGCTTCTCCCCAATCCTCAGTAGCCGCACTTTACAGTCGGGGATACTGAGGCCCAGAGAGTAGGAAATGACACCCACCATGGAGTCCTGAGGTGAGGGAGCAAAAATGTGAGCCCGGGGACCCCGGCGTGGGCTGGCAGACTCTCCTGGAGCCCCGGCGTCCCCTCGGGGCACGGGTGACTGCCCAGGGGCTCTGCGGCCCCTGGCTGCATGTCTCACCCTCTTGCACAGCCTGCCTTATTCTCGTTCTCTCCCCAGGCACTACCCGCGTGCACAGGTGTGTGGGGCTTCCGGGGTGACAAGAGGCCTCTGGGAAACTCAGGGCCGTCTGGCCTGCGAAGGTCTGAGAAGGGAGAGGACACGTGGGCTTCTGCAGCTTGGAGCCCGGCTTCGATAGGCAGTGGCTAGATGGGAGAGGACACGCTGTCTCTGGGGCACTTTCACGTGTCCAGGGCTGCTGCTGGGCTTTCCGGAGACGCTGCAGGGGCTGACGCAGGCTCAATCCACCCCCACCAGCAAGGGGAGAGCCTCGACATTGAGCAGCGTCTTCAGGGCACAGCTGGCTAGCCAGGGCCACCGTGGCCTCTGCCCTCCTCTCCGGGGGTGCCAATGCAGCTCCACGCAGTTCAGAACCTGGCTCAAGCCCTCAATGCCAACTTGAAGCCTCCAAATGCCCCTGGCTCAAGAGGTGGGATTCAGAGCACGGTTCCAGAATTAGGCTTCACCACCCAGTCCTGTAAGACCTGAACCATGACCTGCCTGTGACTGAGCCTCGGTTTCTTCATCTGCAGTCGGGGGGGTGATGGAAGCGCTTCGGCTGACAGGGCAGATTCTAGCGGGTGAGGCAGGAAGCACACTTGGCTTGAGGCCAGAAATACACCAGTGCTCTAGAAGGGGCCCTGTTTTTTTTTTTTTTCTTTCAAAAGAGGTTTTTGCTTTAGGGTGCGTGTGGTAATGGGAGACAGTGAGGGAGAGGGAGGAATCAGCCCCTAGGGAGGAAGGTCATGCCGCAATCCCTGCTCCTTTTCTCTCCTCCTGAGATCTTGGGCATGCATAGGCTCTCACCGTGAGTTTCAACCACTGGTCTGGGACTTGAACTGCGCTCAGCCATGAGGGAGTCCAGTGACGTCACTGCTACGCCATCTGCTGGCCTCAGCCCCTGCTTTTTTGACAACATTGATACAGCAGAGAAAAGAGCATCAGCTCTGCTCTGAGGCCTGACGTCCCGGCTCACGTCCTGACCTACTCCTGAGACGCCTGTCCCTATGTCCATGCCAGGGACGTTCTGAGACCCCCCAGTGGGTCTCAGAGATGAGGACTGAGTCCTCCGTACACCGCATGCCCTACACCCCATCAGCACCGTAAGAGATCAGCAGTAACGAGGTGCAGCAGGTACACACCTTCCTGAGAGTTACGTGCACGTGCTTCCTCCGTCTCAAACATCTTGCAGGGTGGCACACACCTATGTTCAGACTGAGGGTGACCACGAACCACGGCTAAGGGGGGACAACTGTATTTGTGCAGCCGTGGGCAAGCTTAGAGCCCCCTGGGCCTTGGGGTCTTCATGCAATCAAAGCTGCTGGGAGGCTGAGGTGACCCCGTGGAGGCCCTGCGAGCCCGCCTACCATGATCTGCTGCGGTTCTCAGCACTGTTCTGGGGAGGACCCGGGGCTCTACCCCAGCAACGACAGCCACGCTTCTGCATGTTCAGTCACGGAAAAAGTAAACCCACCACGCTCAAGTCCGGTTTCCTGAGCGACTTACCCCGGCCCATTGGTCTACGCATTTGACTTACTTTTATTTATTTATTTTTTAAGGTTTTTGCCACAGGGTGTGTGTGCTCTCTGGACAGAGGCAGAGAGAGACAGAGAGAGGGATAGTGGTATATCACCCCTCAGAGGGGATGGCCATGCCACAGTCCCTTCTCCTCCAGTTCTCCTCTCAGAATTTGGAGCACACACGCACACATGCCCAGTGTCATTTTCAAGCTGATAGATCTGAACTTGAACGATGGTCTGCCATGTGGGAGTCGGTGCCTTCACCACCACACCACTTGCTGGCCCCTCCACTTACATTTTTCTTGTTGCTTTTGCTATCTGCTGCGCTCACCAGAGAGAGAGAATGACAGAGAGAGAAAAAGTGAAAAATCACCCCCTTCCCGGCCCCAGGCAGGATGGCCATGCTGCAATCCCTTCTCCTTCATTTTCCTTTTGTAATTTTGGGCGTGCACACATGCCTGGCATGATTTCTAAGCTGCTGAGTCCAGGACTCAAACCACGCAGTTGGCCATGTGGGATTCAAGACCTTAATGTCCACGCGCCTGCGGTCCTTCCGCTTGCATTTGTCAGACAGCTACTTGTCAGGTACAATCGGGAGCCGAGATGGTGCTAGACAGCACAGGCTCGGTCACCGCCCCCTGGAGCTGACGGGGGATGTATTCACAAGCCCTTTCCAAACAGCTGAATCTTTCTGATGAATTACAGGCTGGAGGATTATACATGCGTTTGAGTTACGCTTGCTCAGTCTGTACGAGCGTGCCGAACTCTCTTCCTGTCCTCTCCCAGCCACACTCTGCGCCCCACGCCAACCTGGCACCAAGAATAATGGGGTCCCACAGCCGTCCTCTGGTCTGAGACGATAAATCTAAACCCAGCTGCTGATAAGGGGGGGAAGCCTGGGGGGCCCCGCAGTTGTCTCTCACGGGACTCTCGAACAAGAGAGCTGTTCTCTCACTTCAAGCCGGGCACCGTCAGAAGGTCCCAGTTCACGTGTAACCGGTGAGAGCCGCAGAGAAGGCTGGCTGTGTGGTCCTCCAGACGCCCCTGCTCACAGGGGTGGAGCTTCACTTCCGCTGGGGGCCCTCACTTCGCAGTTCTTCTGCAGCTGGTGGGGTCTCTAAGGCCAAGCTTGCCTGCTTCCGGCTTCCGGCACGTCTCAGGGGTGTCCTTAGTCTAGTTAGTTAGGGAACAGAGAGGGCGTAGATTCGGGAAGGGCCAAACAGAATGGGCCCAGACACCAAACGTACCAGAAAGGGTCTCACTGTCCGAACGTCCTAGGAGGAAGGTCAAAAGGAGACCGTCTCCAGACTCTCCTACAGGCAGGGCTTTTTTTTGTCACCGAAAGAGTTACTTTTATGTGTGAGTCACTGCGCTGAGCACTTAGTGGATATTAGCGTTTTTATTCTCACAATATCCACGCGACGGTTGTCGGCGCCGTCACCTGGATTCCTGTTAGACAGAAGGGGAAACTGAGGCTCAGAGGTGTCAAGAGTTCTGCTCAAGGTCACACTGAGAGGAGGGAGCGGGGCCGAGGCCGGGGCCCAAGAAGGCTGGTTCCTGAGCATGTCTTCTTAGACGGGGCTCAGCGAGCGGTCCCTGTGCAGGTCCAGATGGTGAGAATTGGTGAGTTCTTGGGCCCACATGGTCTCTTACAACCACTCCGCTCTGCACTGCGTGGGAGGCCAGCCACAGCCACAGGGCCCTCCAGGTGGGGGCAAGCCACTGCACGGCTGTACTCTGGGAAAACTGCACTCGTGGACCCGACATTTGGGTTTTGTGTCCCCTACACTGGCCACAGAATATTGTCTTCTTTCTCTTCTTCCCGCCAATCATTAAAAAATGTAAAAAACCATTCTCATCTCACGGGTGTACGGGGCGCGGGCGTCCTGCCAGCTGGGGTCGTGGCCATAATTGGCCAGTGTCTGCTGTGGGCCGATGGGCTGCACTACCTACACACAGACGCTGGGTGACGCGGTTTCCCTGGTGTGGCCAGCCTTCCTGGGGTCTCTCTCGGCCTTTGATTCTGACAATTGACAAACCCACACCGAAGTAGAAAGGGCGGTACCACAGCACCCCGAAGGCCACCCCCCGACTGTCAGCCCCACCGTGAGAACACACTCTGAACATAGCTGGGAGCGTAGGACGGCCGTGACTGAACGGACAGGTGCCTCTGCGTGCACGGTGAGTCTCAGGTGTGCACCACTGCAGGAGGCCCCTGCACCTGCCTGACCTCTGCCATGGAGGCACTAATGGGGGGGGGGGGGCTGAAGGCTGGGTGTTGCTCCCTCACCTTCAGATGCTACGGGGGCCACCCTGAAAGAACAAGATGGGTGAGCACTTCGCGAGTCAGAGGCAGAGAAGGGGTCAAACTCACACACGCTCCGTTCCATCCAGGGGAGAGAAGGAGAATCTGCGATGAGGGACCAGCCAACGACATTTCTGAGTGCTGTTTGGGCCCAAAGATGGGAGTGGAATCTCTCCCTGAAAAGAAGTGTGCTGGCTTTTACTCCTTAGCTCAAAATGGTTGGCCTCCCGAAATGAAAACGGCGGAAGTGAGCCTCGCTAGCTTGCCACACTGATTTATCTCCTTTAAGAACCACAGTGCTGAGAGAGAGAAGAAAAGAAAAAAACAACACTCGGTGTTTTTCAATAAACAGCTGATGGCTAAATTGAGGATGGAAACGCAGTGATAATCACGGCAAACGAGCGCTCATTAAGCAGCGATCTGCATGTGGGGCTGTGCACGGCCGTCAAGGAAATGAGGCACTGACCTACTTTCTCCCGAGGAGATGATTCACCTGTTTGGGTTTCGGTAGAGTTTGTTCACTGTAACAACTTTGGAAATAACTACTCAAAACCTTTGGGACTTTTGTTTGTTGGACTGAGGAGAGGCTGAAAAATGGAGTAATAGAAATGTCTTCATCTTGTTACGTCATTTTCTTCTCTGGATAAAATACACATGTCGTTAGGGACATATGCATCTCAACTTCCTCCACACAGGACCAGGACCGGGACCGGGACCGGGACCGGCGTCCACCCCAGAGGCCCGTCTTGGCTGGGAGGGGTGTGCCCACCATGATACGGGGCTGTCATCGACTCACTTCTTTCTCCCTGTGCCCACGATGTGGCTGGAAGGCCCTTTCTGGAGGCTGGAGGAGGGCCCCACCCCTCACCTGTCGGCTCAGCTTAAGGTTGACTAACAGCACAAGATGAGAACAACATGTACCACCGCCAAACTCAGCTTTTAGAGAGCGGGGGTGCTTCATTTATGCTTTGCATACCCACGAGAAGGACATTCCCAAGTTTGCTGGCCCAGGAGGAGGCTGAGCCAGCTACAACGCCAGGTGCATCGACCCAGCTGATGTGGGAGTCCAGCTAATATTATTCGTGAGATTAGCAGAATTTCCTCCCCAGCTCAGCCCAGCTCAGCCCAAACCAGTCAACTCACCAATCTTCACAATAGGGAGAAAGAAAGAAAAAAAAATGAATGTTGCTTTAGGCCACTGTGTTTGGGAGTGGTGTGTTACACAGCAGTAGTTAACTGAGACACCAGAAGACTTTAAATATACCTTAGGCAAACCATAAGCAGGAAGGTGATTTTCCTGGAAAAAGTAATTGTGATTCTAAGTCAAAGTAAAAATGAGGTTTGACGTTACGTACAGGTCTGAATTATTGGCATTCATGTGGATAAGTGACACCGTTCTACACAATGTGGAATATATAATGAGATCTCTTACTTAGGGAATGTGGTGGGCAAATATAAATACCAGTGTTTCTCAGCTCTGGTGGTACAACATATTAATCTAAAGAGCTGTCTCCTGGGCCCAGGCTGCAGGTCAGGGATTTACTGATGGGGAGGGGACGAGGCACCCGTATTCTTTATAACGCTTCCTCACCGACTACGTTTACAGCTAAGGCCGAGACATACTGTGATGATGCGATCCAGAGTTCCAGCGTGACGGGTATTCTAGCATATTCTGTAGGCTGCTGTTTTCCCCAGCATCGCACGTATTTCCCAGTCACCGTCAATTTCAGATCAGACAGGAGGTTTTTCCCTACGCGATTTTATGCTGTAGATGGAAATGTTCTACTTGCACGCTGGAGGCAACGGCAAGCCACGTGAGGGATGTTTTTTGACCCTTTCTCTCTCTTTGGAGTCTCGCAGAGTCGGGAGGCCTCTGTGGCCTTGCTTTCATTCTGCTTTGTACAAATTCTGGGACGTGAAGGTATCTCCCTGACGCTCCCTCTGAACTGCCGTGTTCTCTCTGTAGTCCGTCCCCCCAACTGCAAGGAGTGATACCGAGCCCGATGGACGCCGACTCCCTCAGCCCGACGGACGCCGACTCCCTCGTGGGCATGGGCACGAGGCTTTGCTGCTTCTGTTCCCAGGGGATGAATCCAGCCGGGGGCTCTCGGTGGCCCTCTGCCGTCACAGATTGCTGGAGAAGAACGTGGGCTGACCAGGAACCAGGTCTGCCGTGAGCTCACCCCGGGGGCAGCAGACACTCACTGTGAACGCACCCCCACGGCCCACAGTGCGACTGACTGGCGGGTAGAGCTGGAGCGCGGAGGCACCTGGAGAGCAGGCCTTCCTGCAGGCTCCCGAGCCCCCTTGAAGAAGTGGGGGTCAGCAGGAGCAGCAAGTGACCCACCTGCCGGGGCCACTCCGCGTGGTGCGTTCTCGCCCAGGGTCCTGCGCGTGGGTGTGCGGGCTCCCTTCTGTAAGATGGGCAGGGCAGGACCTGTGTCCTGTGGGCTGCTGGGACGCGTCGGGGAAATGACACAGGCAGTCCTGCCCGTGTTCCCGTTACGTTCCCTCAGCACGTCTTAAGTGTTCAAAAACATTAAGGTAAATATCAGAAAGGATCGAAGAACTTAAAAGGGGAAGGAGGGACTCTGGCTGTACCAGCTTCCTTCCTCCCTCACCGTTTCTCTTCTCTTTGGATAAAGCAGTCTTCAGTATAACCTTAAACCTGATTCTTTTTAATAAACAGTTTTTATTTTATGTTTATTCAGAGAAAGATGTTCTTAAGTTTATTTATTTATATTGGTGAGAGAGGAACTCCTAATAGGGTCTTCATTCTGAGGTCCACCCCAAGCTTCGGTCACCCCAGATCACGGACACACGTGTCTACCTGGAGTGGAAAGGGAGGTGCTGGGATGCGAACCAGGGACCTTCCTACGTGGGTCCAGCTATGCTGTGTCTGGCTCCTGATAGTGCCTTCGCTGAGGTATCATATGCATGCCACGTGCTTGGCCGTTTCAGCGTCTGTGCGGTTGTGTATCTGCAGAGCTGTGCACATCATGGCTACGCAACTCCAGACGGTTTCCTTCACCCCCATTAGGAAGCCAGGGCGCATTAGCAGTCCCCTCCCCTTCCTTCTCTCCACAGCTCCTGCGGTCTGCTCCCTAGTCCGGTGGATTTGCTGTTCTGGACAGTTCCTATGGTGGAATTGTGTATAAATGGAGCGGCAATAAATACAACACGTGGTCTTTTGTGTCTAAGCCCGAGCCGCTTTCATCAGCAGACAGCAACATCGCGACTAACCTTCTAGACGCAGAAGACATGCTGACCACCGGGCGTGATCCCCAGCTGCCCTTGTTTCTGCCCATGT
Source organism: Tupaia tana (assembly GCA_026018925.1). Taxonomy (NCBI): domain Eukaryota; kingdom Metazoa; phylum Chordata; class Mammalia; order Scandentia; family Tupaiidae; genus Tupaia; species Tupaia tana. The sequence goes on along the minus strand of JAKSZU010000026.1, from coordinate 22,693,765 downwards.
GACCTGACCTGCGTCGCTGGTAACTGTCCTGGGCAGAGGTGGCGTGCAAGAGGGGATGTGACAAGGGCTCACACTCAGAAATCCAGACCCGACGACGCCCTTCCCTTCACACCACGGCGGGGGCAGGCTATTCCAGAGACCTGCTATTTTACAGCGATTTGTGCAGCTTGCCATCGTGAGGTTCTCAACAGATCACTGCTCAAAGGAGGGGCGTTGCTGTAATTCCGAGACCCACAGCGACGATTGGGGTTGCCAGAGTGGCGCACACAGGCTCTCTAGTCACACCCCTCCCGGGAGGCTAGAGCTTCTTCACTTCAGTGAGCTCCCTCACGGGGCACCCTAATTACTACGACAGATACCCACGTATCGCTCTGCCGTCGCTGTAATCTTACTTAAGAAAATGTGCCTGCTCCTGCCATTCGGCTATGGGCTAGGGTGCATCCCGTTGATGCTGCTCTGCCAGGCCGCTGGCAGATGACCCCTGCGGACTATGGCGTCCTCGGGTGCGATGCTTTCTTGCACTGTCACAGTGTGCTAACAGCAGTGAGGCTCCGAGAAGCACCTGGGAGCGGGGCACATTCGGGAACACAGACGGCAGCAGAGCAGGCCCCAGATGGCCACGCACTCCCTGCTATAGGAAGCGCGGCGTGTGCTGCAGCCGGGTGCTCTGCAATGCTGGAGGCCACATGGAAGACCAGAGGTGGGCTCCCGGTCCTCTACGCCAGGCGTGTGCGTGTGTGTGTGGGCCCGTGAGCTTGTCTGGCTGGAAAGGCTGGGGGTGGGGGAGAGTGGTGTGAGACCCTGGGGAGGTGCTTTCTCTGTCCCTGCCTCTGTCTCACGGAATAGACCTTAAACATGCACACACGGATACACGTACACACGTACGTACAACCGACTAGACCGTTAGTTCTCAAAGTGACCCAGAGACAGAACCACCACCCCAAAATGTCTTAAAATTGCTGATTTTCAGGCCCCACTCTAGATGTGCCAAAGAAGACACTCTGGGACAAGGCAGACAGCCCGAGCCGTTCGTGTTCTCACAGATGGTGGAGTGAGCCCTTCGGGAGATGCTCGCTCGAGCCCGAGGACCACCACCTGGGAGAGCTACACCAGAAGGGTCTCCTCTCAGGTGAGCTGACTATCTTCAGTAGCACCAGGGACTGGGGGCTTAAGTGGTCACCCCCAAAAGGTGGGTCTACATTCAGAAAACTGAGGTGTATATCATGCTGGGTGAAGTCTCTCTACAGTCTAAATGATGTGCAGTAATCGGATGTATAAATAATAATAGTAATAAAAATAAATTTAAAACAATTTTTAAAAAAAGAAGATGCTTTTGCCACTGCCTGAACTCAAGAAGCAAAGAGAAACCAATCACGCTGTGCTGCAAGCTGGTCCAGGGAGCTACAGAAAATCCAGAGGGAAGGCGACAAGTGCTCCCTTGCTGTCAGAGTTCACGGCTTTGAAATCGTCTGTCATAACCAAGACAGGGTGGAGTCAGCAAGCCCCCGTCCCTGCCTCGGGGGCTGACCCTTCCCGTTCTCGGCACCCAACAAAAATGAAACGAATGGCTCCTGGCCAAGCTGGCGTCCTGCCCACGCACGTTCCACTCCAGTATTTCAGAAGCTGGCCCGTTCGGAAGAGGAAACTTTCCAAACCAGTGGTTTTCCTTGTGGTCTTTGAAACAGGCTCCGGGGGCTCAGGCAGTCACAGGTGACCGAGGAGGAGAGAACAGTGACTGTCACACAAAGCACGAGTGAAGATTGCTTTGGGAGCTTCATTTTGGATCTACCCATATGTAGGTGAAGAGCAGGAGTGTGTAAGAATGCGTGAGATATATTTATGTACATTCTGAGTCCTAATGCAAAATGCTTTTGTGTGTAATAAAAATTGGAACCCTGCTGTAAGTCATGTCTGTAATTTCTCAGACACTGGAGATCTTCTGTAAATGGCTCAACTATGAGGACAGAAGTAAGAAGTCAGAGAGAGACATTCCCATTTCCCCATGTCATGAAAATATCATTAAGTTATTCTTTCTACTCCCCTTACAAGTTCACTGTAACTTTGGCCAGAGGGTACGTTTGCCGAGAAGGGATGACTTTAATGTCATGTGTCTCCGTGAGCCCAGAAACTAAAGGGGCAGAGAGCTCGAACAAACCTAGGAAGAACAAAGCCCAACATCGTCCACACTGAGTCTCCGGACTATCTTCATGGCTTTTGTTAGAACCACGACACACATTCTATTGTTCAATATTTTTAACTGATTTTTTGAAGTTTCATCCTAAGCAATAATATTGTTGCAAGGACAGATTGCATGTGATAGTATTTTCTTATTTCTTTTTTAATTGACAGAGGGCATGTGTGCTTGCCAGAGAGAGACAGAAAGAGAGCGAGCGAGCGAGCGAGTCCCACAGCGGGGCATGGCCGTGGTGCCAGGCCTTCCCCTCCATTTCTCCAGCTTGTGGGGTCCACCTCTCCTGACCCTCGGGCTGCAGGACTGGCCTATTTTCTGTTTTCTAACTCAGTACAGAATTACACAATAAAAAATGCTTGTGTTCATTTTGCTCATGGTACATTTTTGGGAAGTCCATTGTGCCCAACCCTCTCATCCGTCCCCCCCTGTGGCGGGCACAGGGGTCTTTGATGAAACATCTGTCTGGAGCACCCCCACTCCGTGGCTCCCTGAGCCCCCGTGACGCTGCAGCCCCACCTCCTGCCTGCCCTTCGCAGGACTTGGGCAGTGCCTCTACCTCACCGCCATCCTGTCTCTGCAGGCTGGTCCCTCCACCTGGGCCACGCCCTGTGCACACAACCAGCACTGCACCCCGCCCAGCCTCCCACACTGTGCACCACGCACCACTCAGCACACATCACCCGGCCTGTCCCCACTCTTCCCTGAGCCCCTTCCAACAGGGCCCCCAGCACATGTTCCTGTCCCAGTCTATCCCAGACCGTGTTTGTGTGCCGCGTGACCCACACCTGCCTCCCCCACCGAGCTGTCACCTCCTGAGCTTGGTCTATCAAATGTTCATCGAACGAACGGACAGACAGATGGGCGGGCGGAGGGACAGATGCCCGTGCACGTGTGCAGATGGAGAAGTGGATGGCTGGGAAAAGCACAGGCTCCCGGCACAGAGAGCTGTGAACTGAGCACCCGAACTCGGTCTCAGCCCTTGAGCCCCTCTCCCCGCCTGCCTCACGTGTTTGCAGAGAACTGAAGAGCGTTTAGCCAGGGACGTGCTCCAAGCCAGCCCCGGCCAGGGCTGGGTGCCCGCTTCCTCCATGGCTGCCCTGGCGGCCTAGAATCGGAGCCCGACTCCGGCTGTGGAGAGACTGAGAGGCCGACGAGGAGCAGACTGGTTCCAGTTCACGGGATAACAACACGTGGAAAGGAAGAAAGGAAAACAAAACTTAGCTCAGTTAGCTCATGACCGTCCACAATCGGCCTGATGAGCCGCTTCGTTAACGTAGAAAAGACTCTAATTCACTCATCAACGCGCTCCCGAAGCCGCCGTTACCACCAGAACCACCATCACGCCGGCGAGCAGACGGGACAACTGGCGTCATCGAGGATATGAACTTCCTGCCGGCGTGGAGAGGAATGTCCCCGGCAGCTGCTGTTCTCCATTGTCCTCGCACGCCCATAGCATCTTTTCAGATTTCTCAAACAAACCAATTAGGGGAGAACCTGCCCAAACACACCCTGGGAGGGGACGTGGGTATGCGCAGCTCTTACGGAGGGTTCTGAGCAGATGGGTGATGTGTCTGACGGCAGATGACACAACGGCGGGGATGGCAGGGCGGTGCTGGGTTGCCCAGGCCAGTGATGACACAGGCTCCCAGGGGTGAGAACGGAGGAGGCGAAGAGCCGGTTCGAGCCGGGACACCAGGCTGAGCAGGGGAGGGGAGGGCCCCAGCATGATCGTGGGCCTGGGCCTGGGCCTGGGCGTCGGGCTGAGAGCGGCAGCCTTTGCCGAGACGGAGGACAGCGCCTGGAAGGACCCTGCTGCGGTCTCCTCTGTGGGGTGAGGCTGGCAGAGGGGGTGTGAGCAGCAGACCAAGGGCTTCACTTTGTCTGCATGGTTTGAGGGAACAGAGGGTACCCAGTGGAAGGCCAGCTGTGAGGCTGGGATTCCGAGATGGCCCTCGGGGAGGGACTCCTGCACTGCAGTGACCGCGGCCGCTCACCTGGGCCTGGCTGCTTCCCAGCCCTCCGGCACCTCCCTCTGTCCTCCCGTGCTAGACCGGCCATCTCTGCTCTGGGCCTTTGCAGGGGCTGTTCCTGCCGCCTGGCACCCTCCCTTCAGCTCTCCCTGGATGTCGCCTGCTCAGAAAGGTTTCTGACAGCCCAGAGGAAACCACCGCTCTCACGGCCCGGCTTTGCCTCTCTTTATTGGCGTCTGGAACGACCGCACCCCGGTACTTGGTGCGTATTCGTGGGTGAAGGACCCGCTGCCTTGCTCACTGGTGCTCAGCCGTCTGTGCTGGGAGTGGACAGCGCACAGGGGCACAGGCTCTGCCTCGTTCCCTGACACAGGCCACTGGGGTTCTGCGTTCACAGATCGGACGCCAAGCAGGAGCTGCTTCGATTCCCGACCTCCGAGGAAGTTCGCGTTCGGAGTGAAGGGGGCTCCGCAGCCGCCAAGCGCAGAGGAGCAGGTGCTCCAATCGACGGTCTGCCGTCCGACCGCACGTCAGAGGCAGCGGAGGACAGACGGGGTCAGGTCGGGTCTGGGTCCTCTGCGAGGCCATCGGATGTGGGAAGGCTTCACTCTCTAAGGTTCTCCAAGTGACAGTCTTCAGGCCAATCCTTTCCTCAGACCGTTTCTTTCTTTCTTTCTTTTTTTTGGTGAGGGGGCGTGGCCCACATAGACTTTAAAAATAGCTCAGTACGTCTTAAGCCAGCTCTGGACGGGCCTGTGCTCACGTACCTGTCGTCCATCCCCCGCCGCCTCCACTCTCCCACATTACCCGCCTCGCCCAGCAGGCCCCAGCTCACTTCTCCCCGTACCCTGTCTGGCCTCGCATGGTTTCTGACTGAACAGACTCAAAACATGAAGGAAAGATCGTAGAACGCCAGTGACCCTCCCCCCGTCTAATTAACAGTTGCCAGGAGAGACTTTCCGAGGTGAGACGCCACACAGAGAAGATAAATGGCTTTTTAATTTGGGTCTCTGACAAGGTCAATCACAGAACGATGGCATTGTTGTTATTCTTGCCCCAAACACGCCTTCATTAACCTCCCTCTAAAATCCAGGACAAAGGAGGCCTAGGCTTCTGACGAACATGCTTCCTCTCCCAGCCGCTCGGTTCCAAATGAAGTCACCACCGCAGGCTGGAGCCGGTGGCCGCCCAGGTCCATCCCGCCTGCTCTCCTTCCGCTCTGGTCAAGTCTCCGTCACGTGCACCTGTGGGTCCCTAAGCTGGGAACTCCGGCAGCAAAAGCCCAGACCCCGGCGGTGACAGGTGGACTTGGAGGGGTGCAATAGGTAGCGACAGGTGTCTGCACGCTGCCTGGTGAAGGACGGGCCCTGTGGACAGCACAGCTCCGCTGCCAGCTCGCCGCAGTGACCCCCTCCTGGTCAGCACACCCGGAACCTCCTGCCCCTCTCGGGCTGACGACTGCGGTCTTGGTATTCACTGTTCTGTGCGGTTTGCTGGGACGGACCTGCCCACCCTCCTGCTCAGGGGTGACCACGATACTCAAGTTAGGCAAAGTGGTTTGTACAGTGGGTTCAGGAACAACCCCAGGACCGGATGTGAACCTTCGAGGACCCGCCCCAGAACTCTGACGTTTGCAGCATGACCTGGGTACTCCGTGAGGAGGGAGAGTGGAGGGCCAGCCCATCAGAGAGGACGAGAGGCAGACATGGACAGCTCCAAAGATACTGCTGCTGGCCTCGATCCAGGCATGCTCGAAGCTGGAGCACCCTGAGACTTTCCAGGATGAGAGGTTATGTCACACATTGCTAGAAAAGCCCTGACTCTTATCCCCACAACAGGTCTCGCCTGCCAAGTCCACTCGGCTAGCCTCACTCGTCGCCCTCCCAATTTGCTAACTGCTAATGGAGATCCTGGTCGGTCTCCAAGCCGAGGCTCTGGGCTCTGTCCTCTCTGAGCTTCAGACCCCATTTTTAGCACTGGGTAACATGCGGATGTTCCAAAGCACCTCAAATTCAAACAAATTTGGAAGAGAAATTTTTGCCTTCCTTACAAATCTTGGAAAGGGAAAAAATAAAACAACAAAAAACGAACACACACAAACCCCCTGGAGACTGCACGGGTCTCCAACATCCGCTTCTGGGGTCTGCGGCCACGATTCTAGTGCATCTGGACGCAGAGTCCAGCCCTGCCAGGGCACGCGTGGTCTGCCGCCACACCTCTCCTCGTGGCCCACGGCAGACGTCGGCGATCAATGTCCCGTTTTCCCTTCCGCTCAGGCATGGCCTCCGTGGCCTCCTCCCCTCACCACGATTCCCACCGCCTACCACGGGAGACCCAGGCCGCCGTGTCTGCCGATGTGGACTGGACACGGGAGATCCCGGACACAGGCTCCTGGCTCGCTCGCCTCTGTCTCTGACCCTTCGGCACAGGGCCTGACACAGGTTTGCTGAGGGGAGGCTGCAGCAAGCATCGCCCCGTCCCCGGGGTCAGCATCTGCTCGGGGGAGCTGGAGTGCCCGCCCTGCCCGCAGCCCAGCGTCCACTGCGCCCCCGCCCTGCCTGGTTCCCTCGTGTTCCCGGCCGTCATCGCTGAGAGCTAGGTGTGCACGTCCGCCATTTACAAGACCAATACCATGGCGGTCGCGTTTACGCATCACCCACAGAACAAGGACTGGTATTTGCACCTTGCCGAGTGAGTGATGTGGAGGTGGGAAGCCTGCCTCACCTGGCCGTGGACTGAGGGGCCCCGTCTCGCTGCCGTGCTCACGTTCACGTGACGGGGCTCGGCGGGGGAGGTCAGTTTCTCTTCTAATGCAGAAGTCCGTTCCTGTCCTTCCCTCCCTGTCCTTGTCACTCTGTGGGACCGAGATGCACCCTCGGCAGGTGAGGGCCCATCTTCCCGGCCCGGAGCCCACCAGGGCCCGGAGCCGACGGCCAGCGCTGGCTCCCGCCCGCCCCCTGCCGTCCTGCTGGAGTCGGCCATGCTGTGCGGGGACAGGCTGGGTCTGGAGCGGACCTGGGTTCTGGCGGCAGCCCTGCCGCTGCAGACCCACCTAACGGGATCTGACAGCCAAGGTTCACTCACCCAGGGGCTCTTCGCTGAGACTCCTCTTTCTGCAGGCTCGCTGGGAGGACCAAGACTTCACGGCCCCCGGGGAGTCTAGTCACAGTAGGAGACGGGGGAGAAAGCACAGTAACTTAAAAGAAATCATTTCTTCTACACGACCTCACGTTCCGACCTTTCGCAGTCCGTCTGGCTGGCTTGGGGGCTAGTGAGGAAGAGCACTCTCCCGACACCGCTGGGCACGGGGCCAACCCGGCCCGCTCTGCCTGGTGGCCGGCACTCAGAACACGGGATCGCTGTCATCCTCAGAGAGACTGCCAGCCTGTCCCCTATGCTGGCCTGTCCTACGAACCCGGGGCAGGTGACACATGAGAACTTCGGCAATGCCAGAAACCAGGTCCGTCTGAAGGTCCGTGTGCACAGCCTCTTCCTGGGGGCCCCGTAGACTGCGGTGCGATTATCTTCTTTGAGGGCCGGGGTTGCCCATGGGAGAACACAGCTGAGAAACAGGGCCAGGAACCACCCACGCCGTTTTCTTGTACGTGCAGGCCAGGAGGTCCCCGCGTCCCTCCCTGATCCTTACCCAGGTGTCTCACGCACTGCACTGCCGGGAGAGCACGTGTGCCGTCCGAACATGTGCTCCGAGCCCGTGCTCCAGCGCAGCGTGAGACCCACGTCCACTGCTGGGCCAGCCGGCAGTGGGGATGGGCTCTCCTCAGGCCAGCTGGGGCAGTGTGACGACGTGGCTCCGAGCCCTCTGGCACTCCTTCCCAGAGTTGGGGTCTATGTCTTCTCCTTGGGAATCTGGGTGGGCTTGTGACAGCTTCGACCAACAGCAACTGGCGGGAAGAGTGCCTGCGATGCAAAGCAAGTCCAAAGAAGCCCTCTTGGAGAACTTGTTCTCAGGGAGGCCAGCCGCCTGCTAAGAAATCTGACTTCCCGAGGCCACCATACCGGAATGGTCAGGTTCATGGCTACGGCCGACAGAAATTCCAGCCAGCAGTTAGCAGCACCCTCTGCCAAGCGAGGGCACCACCTTGGAGGTATCGCCCAGCGAGACTGTTGGAGAACGTTAGCCCAACTGACAGCTATGCCTCCTCGTGACAGACCCCAGGGAGAACCACCCAGCCAAGCCGTGCCCCCCAAATCACGAGTAAAACGAACGGTCGTGTCCACCCTCTGAGTTGCAGGGTAACGGTACGACAGTAATCAGAAACCTACCCCAGTGCTTCTGTAGCTGGAGTGGGATCGACATTCTGGAAGCACAGGGAGGTTAGAAGTGGGTAACTACCCACCTGAACTTACAGAAACCGAGTCGAGGGACAAAGGAGTGCCAGGTGAGCAACCGGAAGCATTTTCTGTAGCTGTGGAAAATTCAATGCATTAACGTCCCATGAATTAATATGTGCGAAGCATTAACACCGTGCCTAGCGTATAATAAAGACTTGATAAATGATAGTTGTTTCTAGTGTTATTCCATATGCGAATGTATTTAAGAGTTTCCTGTACACCTTCCCAAGGAGTTCACATGTAAAATTTGGTTACCTAGACTACTTTCCTGTTGATCTAGATGAGAAAAAATATGCAAAGGGAAAGAAAATAAATCTTCCTTTCAAATAAAAAGGCCTCCTTAGCTAGATCTTTTTCACGTAACTTTTCCTTTCTCTTTCTTCATCTTCTGACCTGAGGTGTCCACACCTTCTTCCTCACTTGGCCACAGCAGGGTCTCCCCATACTGGGAGTTTTATTAAACTTCAGTCCCGAGGCGCTGGATCTTGCTTTTCCAATCTTCCACCTCTCTTGGCTTTCTGCAGATGCTGAAGAGTCACTTCTCCCTGCTTCCTTCTTATTCCACAGTCGCCCAGCTCCTGAGCCCCACCCTGCCCACTCCTCACCCAACCGGCCAAGATCCTCCCTTCTCTCTGTGCTCCCCGACTGGTGTGGCTCTGGCTGGCTCCCAGTTCCAAAGGGTGGGTTGTTGCAGATTGTTAGCAAAGACCCCTGCAGCCAGCATCCTGTCCCTTGCATGGACTGCAACGTGGCTCTGTCACTCCTCTCACTAAGGATTGGGTGTCATCGGCTCTGGGCTGGCTCAGTGACTGACTTTGAGCCTGGTGGCATCGACCTTTGTTCTCCAAGAGCCCGAGCTCCCGTGTCAAGAGGCCCAGGAACAATGCTGGTGAGACCACCTGGAGCAGGCGAGGCTAGAGATGCAGACAGTTCACAAGAAGGGAGGAGCCCCAGCAGCAGACATGGCAGCCAGGAGACCACGCAGAGGGCTGAGGCCGACTCAGACTCTCCAGCCCTGCAGCAGCCACAGGACACGGCATCGCCTGCTCCACGAAGGGCAGAGACCACAGTGCCAGCCACGCCCTGCCTGGCCAAGCCCGGGGGTCGCCAGCAGGCAGAACAGTCGTTCATCGAAGCCACTGTGCTTTGGGGGTGCAATGAACACCAGACAGCTCAGAAAGGAGCCACTGCAGCAGGGGTGTGCGCTCACAGGGCAAGGCTTAAACTACCCACAGCTCCGTCTCCTGCTTCCTTTCCCAGCTCCTTGGAACAGAAGAACAGCCATGGAACGGCCACGTGGGAACCCCGCCAGAAACCTTCTGCCAGTCGAGGTTTCTCTTTGTGATGTGCCTTTAATGTACACATTTACTGGGAAATGAAACTCGCTATTACCTTTGTGAACAGAGAGCCTATGCCATTGGATGCAAATGGAAGGTTACCAGGAGAGCATGTGCAAATCCCTCCCATTCCAGGACAGACTCCAGAGCTAGCAACAAACGACCCCTGGAAAGGGAGCCTTGGGGACTCCCGTGAAAATTGCTCCCTCTCCTGCAAATTGTTTGTGGATGTACGCTTTGTTCCATGGCACTAGAGAGCGGTTTCTGCTTTTTGCATTCCCATGGATTTATGTATGTATGTATGTATGTATTTATTTGTTTGTTTGAGACAATTTTGCTATAGGGTATGTGCACTCACCACAGAGAGAGAGTGAGAGAGAGAGAGAGACAGAGAGAGACAGAAAGTGAGAAATCACCTACTGGGGGGGTGGCACACCACAATCCCTTCTCTATTCTCCTCTCAGGATCTTGGGCATACACACACACCTGCCTGGCATGAGTTTCTAATTTCCAGGTCTCCAGGTCTGGGACTCTAACTGTGGCCAACTGCATGGGAGTCTAGCGACATAACCATTATGCCCTTGGCTGGTCCCCTCCCACAGTATTTTTAACAAACTTGATTCTATTGTCTGACAATTGTTCATAAAGCGTGGGCCCTATTAGGTCCCCTTTCGTGGGTGTCACACTTACGCTTCCTGTTTTGTTTTTTTTTTTTTTTTTTTTTTTTTTTTTTTTTAACAATTGCTAGAGGATGTGGAGGGCACAGGAAGAGGAAGGAGGCCTCCCAATGGGGCGTGGCCACACTGCAACACTTTTCTCTCCATTTTCCCATCAGGAATCTGGACATGTACACACATGTGCGTGCACACATGGGCACCTGGTGTGTTTTTCAAGCAGCTGGGGCCAGGGTTCAAACCGCAGTCAGCCACGTGGGATCTGGCTCTCTTAACCTCTAGGCTACAGGAGCGGGCCGGCTGATGCTTGGCTTCCTGGTGAGTCTGCCACACATCAACGGTGCCCTTTGTGGGTGCTGAATACATACTCTCGGCTGAATAAAAGAGTAACCTGATGATCTGCAGCTCAAAGCCCCTACCTTACCCTGGCGATCAGGGGCAAACTTGTTTGATTAGAAAGACTTTCCTGGGAATTTCTCTTCGAGAAGTCAATATTGTCTGTGCAGACCCAAAGTGAAATGCTCACTCCTCTCATATTTTAGTCAACGTCGCAATACATTTTTGATGGTATATTTATTTTCTGCCAAGTCACAACAGGTCTCATGAAAAATGGGTGGCCCTGAACGGCGGGGATGTGCAAGGAAGAATAATGTGTTGATTAATCAACCTCACGGAACGGGCAGTCCCTCTCCGCACGGGGAGCCAGGCAGAGACGAGATGCATCCAAATTAAAAAAGATGCAGAGAATCAATTTTTTAGGAATCAGAAAGTCAAGGAAGCTGTGAAAAATCAAAAGCACATTTTTAGCCTCGAAAATGGAATTATTTTCTTCCTCTCCAACTTAGAAGAACAAACATTTCTTCTGTTTTAATTCATCATTTCATCTCATCTGCCTCAGGTACTCCAGCGTAGAAAATGGCAGAGCAGAAACATAATACTTCCACATTTTTTCCAAAGAAGGGCAAACCCCTTAGCAGCCCAAGTTGCTTTCAGCAAAAGTCAAGAGCAAAGAACTGAAATCTCTGATACCCATCTTTCAATGGGGCTTTCACCCCCAACGAGAGCCACAAATGAAAAACTTTGAATCTATTTTTGTTTTCAATAAAAATCTTGTTTAACAGCATCATCAATATTCATGCCTTCGGCTTACTTCCAAATAAAAACAAGAGATGCCAAGTGAAACAAGCAAAAAAAGAAAAAGTGTCTCGCTCACTGCACAAAGGTTTGAAGGACAAGATTTTAGGTTTGAAGGCACGTGCCTCAGTTAAAAAAATAAAAAAGGAAGAAAAAACCCTCATTATAATCAGAGCACAAAAAATACCAGTACACAGATCAGTGGGTCTTACATCTCAGCTATTTCCTGAATCACTTCGCAATATTTGCCACGACTGAAGACAAATGATTTGTGTAAATCTTCTTCTGTAAATTGAATTCAATCTAACTCATTTAAAAAATTTAGCCATAGTTCCTACCTAGAAAATCAATGGTTTGATCAGTTATTTATATTTCTGTCTTACATATTCACACAAATCATAATTAGTAGAAAACATAAACATGTCCGAGTAGTAGCTACCTTTTTGTCTTTCTCCAGTGATGTGGCATGTTTTTGGAAAGAAATATCTACCTACTAAATGCCTCTCTGTGGGCATGTCGTTGGTCTTCGATCTCCGGGCAACCTCACTGGTGGCTGGCCCCCGTCTGCAGAGCGGCCGGGGCACTAAGCAGTGAGGCGTGTGTGGCTCCTGATCTCAAAGGTGTATCTTTTGGCAACTGCAGCCCTGGAAGTCAGGCTGGCTCTCTCATCTGCTTCTGGCATGGAGCCCTCAGACGTCAGTGCTCACGGCCGGGCTTCTGCATGCTGTGCGTGGTCAATATGGCAGCTGTTAGTCACACACGGCTCTTTACATCGAAATAAAATGAAGTTACCGGTGTCATTCTCCCACTGCGCCAGCCGCATCTCAGTGACTAGCCGTGGCCTGTGGCCGCCACACAGCACAGACCGTTCCCTCCAGCATATGGAGTTCTTCTGGCTGGCTCTGCCCCGGAGGGCACAGTGTCGCCCCTCCACCCCGCCAAGCCATCTCAGTAATTTGCTTGGGAAGCCAGGGTGCCACTGCCCTCTACAGGCAGGCCGCCAGGCGCCCATCTTCACGGGCATCGTGGACCTCACTGGAAAATTCTGGCATCTTCTGAGTACGGAGCCTAATTCCATCTCCCAGGAAGTCTCCCCTTTCTGCTTCTGTGCATGGATGGACTTCCTCTCTGACAGAGGGTGTCCAGGAGCCCCCCAGTCGCCGTCCTGGCTGTGGGGCTGACTACTCACCGTCACTGTCTTGTCCACGATGGCTGACACGGGATACACACAGGCGATGCCCTGGCCTCACCGGGTCCCCTTCACACCCTACACCTCGCAAAGCAGCGTGTCTGCAGTCCTAGCTAACTGGGAAGCTGAGACAGGAGAATCAAGACACAGAAAGACTGTCAAAAATGCCTATCTCTGTCTCTCTCCCTTCCCCTCTCTCTCTTATTTTAAAAACAAACAAAAAGATAAAAAGGAAGGAAGGATGGATCTGTTGTCACAAGCTGCTAATTTTCAGGGAGGTTTGTTACGCATGAAGCTATGTAACTGTTCAGTAGCTCTGTCGTCGGGTTTCACGTCCCAGCTCCATAGCTACTGTACTGCCCATGTGATTTCAGAACAGTGACCTCACCTTCAGTGCTTCTGTCTCCTCCTGTGTAATGTAAGGGTAGCAGTAAGAACATTCACAGCATAGAGAAGGCAAATGAGATTTCAAAGTTCATTTATTTCTTCGGAGTGAGAAAGAGACAGGCAGCCCTGACAGAATCCTCACACTCTGGTCCACCCCAGCCCAGGCGGCTGAGATCGCGGGCACATACGTGCACCTCCATCACGCATGGGAAGACCCCAGGACAGGACCCCGACCCCCTCCGCTGTGGCCAGCCTTGTGGAGTGTTGCATTACTGCCGTGTCACCACGGCTGGCCAGAGGCAAGTCATTTTGATGGGAAATGCGTACTGGATCGTCGACTGATCTTACGCATCCTTCTCATTATGCAAGGCAAAAACAGCGAAAAGAGACATATGGCAAGATACAGCATTACAGAGCTGTCCGGCTTTGAAGATGACAGAGATTAATCGTCTTACACTCATTACAGCATGATTATCGAGCTTCTTTGGTGTTCTGTGGCCTCTCTTTCATGTTCTACAAACAGGGCTTGGCTGCCTGCTTAAAGATGGTGCATTTTAGAAGCCAGCGCAGAATCCCTGGGGGCAGCTTTCTAATCACCATTTACCCCATCATGGAGAGTTCATTCTTATTCCAGACAGATGTTTCAGCAAGTGCCAGAACCTCCTCTCTGAAGGTTTTGTAAACACCAGGCCTTCAGACACCAGCCCAGGCGGCCACATGGATGTTCCCCACAGAGAGCAGGGCAGACCCAGAGCTGGAAAAGGTCCCTGCTCTGCCATAGCCGCTCCACAGGGCTTGGGGCACGGGAACACCCTGGCACTGCACCTCGAAAGGCAATACCGCCTGTCACATTGCACACAGGGCCAGCTTCGCCAACATGCTCCGAGGGCTGTGAATGCACCCAGGGAAACGGCAGAGAGAATGACAACGAGCCAGGAGAGGCACAACCACAGGAGACCAGGTGAGAGGGGACGAGGCCACTTGAGTCTCAGCAAGTGCATCCTCCTCCTTTAATCTGTGTCTCTATTCAACGGAGTTTGGATGTGCAAACTGCTGAGTGTATCAATTATATGGCCAAAATGACAGCAATCTGGAGCCCCGAGAAAAGTTGCAGGATTTTATTTGTCTGGTGTTTTCTTTAATTTCTCTTAAGCAAAACAATAATAACGACAATATATATAATAATAAAAAAATAGGCAATTTCCATAGCAACAGCCCGTGCTTTATTCCTGGAGCCAGCTCAGGAATTAAGGACCACACAGCGACGTCGGGTGAACTTCAGGTCCTACGTGAGACTTTTCCAGAGAGAGGGCCCTGTAACTCCTGGAGGAGAGCACTTAGTGGCTTCAATTAACCTCGAGGAGGCAGAGCCAGATGTAACCGCCTTTAACCTCGCACAATCTTTAAACCTCTTCCTTTCAGACTCCACTACCTCTGTCGGATTGAAAAACACGATTCCTTGATGACTCCTTTGGTCCGGACTCGAGACCGCTTCGTAGCAGCTGCTGCTCACGGCGGTGATCGAAGGAATTTGTTTGGAGGGCGCGCGGGCAGGAAGGGGTGAGCCTGTGCGTGCTGTCTGTGCTGCGAGGTGGCCGGGCACCACCGGGGCTGGCCGGGGCCTCACACAGCACAAACAGAAAGGATATTATGTTCATTATCTTTGGTTCAAGAAGGAGAGAAATGATTTCTTTCTAGAAGAGCTGGCTGCCTGAACGTGGCCCCACTTGAAAACCAGAGCCCGAGGGTCTGCCCACAGCATCCTGGTGAATCCCTTTCCAAGTAGCTCTCCCCAGTGGCTGTCATCAAGGGGCCTATGGCAAGACTTACTCCCTACAGTCTGCGCCCCCCCTGCCTGTAACCCCAAGGGCATCTTTATAGGCACCAAGCCCCTGCGTGGCCAGCAGCCCAGCCTGGACACAGCCCCGTGCTGCCTACTAGTGTGCGTCCTCCATCGATCAGGCCCGTCCTGGACCGCCCACGTGCGAAGGAGCGCCCGGAGGTGCAGTCATGTCGGGGCACACCACAGAGGCTGTTTCAAGGATCCCGACCCACACCGACAGCACACAGATGAGAACAACGGACCAGCCCGCAGAGAAAGCCACCGGACCGGGAAGGCAGTGCACTCATATCCGGCCTGAAGGAGGGCGAACGAGGAGAGGAACTCAGAGAGCCGAGTCCTGAATGGGAGGAAAGGGCATTGGAGGAGGGCACAGCGAGGGCGAAGGCCCGGAGGCGGGAAGGAGCCCTGCATGTTGAAACCAGAAATGAGCGAGGTTTTAGCACAATGCTGGAAGGAGGGACGCAAACAGGCGTGCCAGTCGGGCTGCGGGAAGGCACTTCGTGGCTTTCCACCTAGTGAGCAGCTCACCTCTTCATCCCAGTGACGGGCCAGCACCTGCTCTTACAGCTACGAGAACATGCCAGGCAGTGAGCATACCACTAGGCGATCCCTAATACAAACGATGCCTCCAGACGGAGCGAAAACCCACAGTGCGAGTGCTGTCCTGCGGCGTGCGGGCTGTCGGTGGAGGAGGCTGGGACAGGAAGGGACCCCTGAGAGGCCCCAGCCCCATCTGACTGTTCTCTAAGCTGCTCCCAGATGGCCGGGGGCAGCCCAGGCATCCCTGTCTGCTGCGTCATCTGCTCTCGTGTCCATACCCGCCTGCCCCTCGCCCTCGGGGGTGCCGTCAGTCAGCCCTGCCCTCCCCTTGGCTCTTCCCCTCCAGTCCGCGGCAGAGAGTGAGGATGGACTCCCAGAGGGCCTCGCACAGGCCGCGCCGTGACCGGACCACCGAGGCACTGCAGCATCCTCCAGAGAAAGGCCCTTCTTCACAAACATTCCACGCTGCAAAGGATGGGACGACATGGCAACAGGCAGGACCCCGCCAAAGCCACTGCTGAGCGCCAGCCCTCTCTGCTGGGAAGACGAGTCTATCGGGCACGGACCTGATCCTGCAGACTCAGAGCTTGCTCCCTGGCTCACCCCACAGCTGCCCAACTGACCTTCAGGCCATTGTTGCAAAAATGGTGCAACCTAATCTCCGTGAGCCGAGTCGGCGGGTCCCCCATGGCAGACCTTGGAGGGCAGCAGAGACAGGCCTCACGGAGGGGCTGTGGCCTGGGGCTCAGGCCTTACCCAGTGGGGATCCCCTTTTCCCTGGGTGGCAACAGCTCCAAGGGTACACAGAGCACAGGTCACAGGGGCTGTCCCGTGGCCCAGTGCTTAGGGAAGCCAGATCCCCAGCCACCGTGGCAGATGTGCTTTGAACCTCCACAGTGGCTTGAAAAACACAGTGTGTGTGTGTGTGTGTGTGTGTGTGTGTGCACGCGCGCCAAAAATGACAGCAGGATGGAGAAATGGAGAAGGGGTTTGTCATGATCACACTCCACTGGTAGCTCTCTCAGCTCTTTCTTCCTCTCCCCCACCTGCACGCCCCTCTGTGTGTGCGTGTGTGTGTGCGTGTATGTGTGTGCGTGTGTGTGTGTGTGTGCGTGTGTGCGTGCGTGTGTGCGCACGTGTGTGCGTGTGTGCGTGTGTGTGTGCGTGTGTGTGCGTGTGTGTGCGTGCGTGTGCGTGTGTGTGTGTGCGTGTGTGTGTGTGCGTGTGTGTGCGTGTGTGTGTGTGTGCGTGTCTGGTGAGCACACATGCCCTCTGGCAAAAGAAAAAAAAAGGAATTAAGTCAGAGGCTTTTTTATGGTGCCGTGGAAGCAAGCAGGTGAGGTGAGAAGAAATCTAGAAGAGGACATCCAGGGACAGAAAGCACCGCGGTGGCTCCCATTGTGGAGGGGCAGTTACCAGACAAGGGCGGCTGTGGACTTAGTCACCCACCTCTGCAGCCCCACCTCTACCATGAGAACTGTGGCAGAGACGACGGCTGCTTTCCCCAGTACAGAAATCCCCTTCTCCAGAGCCTGCACTTCAATTTTCTCCTTTCAAACCACTCCGACTGCACTTACAGCCAACAGATTTGGGGGATTAATCTGCCACTCCGGCTCCAAGGGTAGTCTGGTGAATAGCATGTTTAGATTTGCTGGTCACAATAAATGGATTAGAGAGGGTCTGGGATCCGAACCGTGACGGGCCTATTGGAACCATTCTAAGAGAAGTCTACCGTAAGCCCCAAGCATAGCGTGAGCCGGGAGCCGTGTGAGGACGCGCCACGTATGAAGGGTCGTGGGCAATGGAGAGAGAGACATGAACTCCGCGGCCATCCATCGAATGCTGATGCATTTTACCTAAATCCCCGAACTTTCAGGGGATGGGGGAAATCCTCTTTTAGGCTGAGTTGCTTCATGCAGCCACAAGCTTGACCATGCACTCCTCGTCTCTCACAGCTCTGTCTCTTTGTCTCTGGAATGAATTTCTGAGAGAAGCATGTGACATACTATAAATTAATAACAACCGAATTGCCACATGCCATGCAAATATGGTTGCCTAGACACCTAATAGGATCATCCAACCAGAATCCCAAAAGGAGCCAGGATTTTGATCCTCAGGACCTGCGGGTCCATCCCAGAAGCACGGAATAAGGAGAGCAGACAAGGCTGCATGCCCTTTCGGTTCCCGTAGCACATTCTGTTTTTAAAGATTGCTCTGGAGAACTTGGAGCAGAAGGCCTTCAGGAGAGCCGTCCCTGTGACTGCAATACCGGAGCAAACCGACAGGGGGCGCTGGTGTCTAGGGCAGTGTGAGCTACATGCATGTCCTCACAGGTGTCTCCACCCGAGGGACAGTCACAATCCAGGGTCTTTCCGGCGGCACGCTTGCCAGGTATGACGACAGAGGACAGGGTCAGGCCTTGAGAACAGGGGTCCCACTCTGGAGGTCTCTGGTCTGGGGGAGGGAGGCGGCCATGATGGGGAAGTGTCTGAGTGCAGCCGAGGCCCTCCCGCCTTCTCCCTTCCAGCGTCCTCCTCCGCCCCATCCTGTTTCTGTCCTCGGGGAGGTCCCCATTTCCAAGACAGTGACTTTTACGAAACGTTTATCATTCCTCTGTAAGTAACAGAGCCCGGTTGGCCAGGGAAAAACGCAAAGATGTAACAAATACCAGAGAACACGTCCAGCCTCCTGGGAACGCAGGAGCTGTAACAGCAAGGAGATTCCAGAAGGATTTTAGAGAAGAGGAGAAGCCGTCGGAATACTACAGATACAGGAAGGTTTCCTTTTTCACTCTATCCAAGAATTTAATACAGCCAATGACCCTTGGTGGCTTTAGGACATAAAAGGTTCCGATTTCTGACAGCCCCTGGAGTAACGTACCATCCCGAGCACAGTGGCGGCAGCACGGGTGCTTTAAAATGCTCCAGCACTCCGCAATACTGGAACGCTGAGCGCTCTTTCTGTAATTATCAGAGACCACTTAGACTGCCTCTCCCGGCCACAGACTTGCGGGTAGCAAGGAGATGCATGTCACGGGGCCGCGTCTGCGTGGGTCAAATTGTTTACACCAACAGAGCTGCAATTTGGGGAGCTGGAGAACTGAGATGACTTTTAAATAGGGTCGAGAATGTTGAACAAACGAGGCAGGGGTCGGGTCAGGAGGGCTCTGGTTCCTTTTTCTTTTCACAGAGCAGGAGTCAATTTTATGTTTAAATGTTTACCGCAACAGTGAAATCGCTTGCGAAGGTCTTGCCGGAGCCGGGCTGCCTGGCAACCCAGATGTGTTGTGGGAAGCTGGGGGGGGGGGGGGGGGGCTGGGAAAGCAGCAGTGTCGTTATTTCTCCACTTCTTCCCAAGCAGAAAGAAAATTGCTCCTTTTCTCTGTTCCAGAAGAATACATTTAAGATGACAAGCTGAAGAAAATGAAAACAAACCGTTCCTTTGGAGATGTTCGACGGGGAAAATGAGTCTTAGAGTGTGGGAAAATGAGTTTCCAGAATTTTCTGAATTCGCTCCAAATTTGCAGTGGATGCAAACTGGATTGTGTTTTCTGGGCTCTTCCTGGAGCTGACGGGTCTGGGAAAAGTTGAGTGGTTCCCGGCGGCCCCGCATCCCCCTGCAGAGTGATGCCCTTGGAAATGAAGAGTCCACCATGATCCAGGGCAAGCCAGCAATCTGGAAAATGCCTTTGAGGGTTTTTCATATCCTCAGACATAAAAGAGACCAGAAAAACTCGCTCCCTGAAAGGAAATTAAAACAGCACACTTGCAGGCCGTGCTCAGTAATCAGGAGTGGGTTCACAGAGCAGGTCTAGACTCATCCAGAGAGAAGTGTATTTTCCAGGGGGAGGCACAGATGCTCACTTGTAACTCTGTTTCCTCGCCACTGGGAACACTGATCCGTGTAGCCAAGGGACATGCAAAAACTTTAAAGAGCAAGAGCGACAGCGGAGGGCCCGAGCGCAGCCCGCAGTCTGTCTGCTCTGCAGTGTGAATAGAGCACTCCTTCCCCAATCACGCCCATCGGAAACCTTAGGAAGGGACCTTATTTGGGACTAGGGTCTTTGCTGACAGAATTTGTTAAAGATTTCAAGATGAGTCCTTCTGGAGTAAGGTGGGCCTCTGGTCCAGTGATCAGTGTGTCTTTGTAAGTCCAAAAAGAAGGCTATTCGAATTGCACAGCAGAGGAGGTCAGTGTGAGGGGCCACGGGGAGACAGAGGCGGCCGTGGGGCAGCGCGGCCACAGCTAAGGGGCATCGAGGAGGCCAGAGGCCCCAGGAGCTGGACAATGCTCAGAAAGTGCCTTGGAGGGAGCAGCCCTGCCGGCACCCTGGCTTCGGACCGCTGGCCTGCAGGAGCGAGAGAAGAAAGGCTTTTCAACACACTGAGAGGTCTGCTACGGCGTCCAGGAGTCTCGCCTCAGGCCCCTCTGCTTCGAGCTGGACTTGCAGTGAGAGAACAGTATGGCAGCCATGGACACAGCCACCCCAACCCCGTGGTGATGGCCGAGCAGTGACGGCCCCCCTCTTACAATGGCTCTGCTTAGGAGTTTCGACTTCCCGAATGTGCAGACGCTATAGCTTCAGGTAGACACGCACAGAGCACTGGCATCGGTCTGCTTGCCCTTCAAGTCCCTGAGTCCCGTGAGCTGTTCCACGCTCCGCCACTAAGCAGGCTTCGTGGTGGGTGACTCCCCACGGCAGGCTCACGCAGGCGCTCTGGGCGTGTCGAAGGAGACAGACGAAGCCAGGACGTGCCACCTGTGGGGCAGTGGCACTCTGACTCACGTGTCAGCTTGCAGCGGGTCCTCGGGCTGTCCCCACGTGGCAGAAAGCGCATCTGTAGAGAAAGCTCCGTTTCCAGCCTCTGTCGAGAACCAGTAAATCCGGGGGCACGGTCTGGGGTTGAGAAGTGGCTGAGCCCTTGGGTGCAGTTTGCCCAGTGCTATGGCCCGTCCCGGGTTCATGCCAACTCCCAAGGTGAATGTAAAAGGCTGCCATGGTGAGAGGTGGGGTTCGTCTTAGAGCTGCGAGTGCATAAACAGCACACCCTTTTCCTTACCCTATGCGTTGCCCTGGGGGCTCGGGGGAGCTGGCTGACAGAGACGATGGGGTGGGCTGCCACTCAGGTCCTGTCAAGTAACCCCAGGCAGCTTCCCTCCTCCATGTGGGTGTGCATTTGCATCTGTCACTGCCCGCCTGGTCCCTGCTTTGGCCATGCTGGCTCACAGAGATGGCGAAGTAGGGCAGGACACAGGAGAGCGCAGTGGTCCTCAAGGCTGACCCACGTGGGAGGGTTCCGGGTTCACACCCAGAGACCTCCCTGCTCACATGGGGCACACGCATGCCTGTGACCGTGACCTGGCCGAGGCTGCGGGGGGGGGGGGGGGGGGGGCTGTGTCACGGAGGCCCTACTGGGGAGATTGTCTCTGTCTCTCTCACTAGATAAATAAAGTTCAAAAAATTTTCAATGTTGAGTGGCTTCTAAATGTGACATGGTACAAAGCATAACAAAGAAATACTTCCCTGCGAGAAGCAAGAGTCTAAGAATGTGGTGAGGTGACAGCACAGTGGCCAAACAGCTGGGCCCTTGACAGAAGACACTTTCACAGGCTTAGTTTTTATTGCACCTGCTGTGAACCCAGCCCTGGACCAGCTGCTGGGGATGGAGACACGAGGCGGGGAGGACAGGATGGTGGCTTAACTTTACAAGTGTTTACTAATAAGGAGTTTCTTCCTGCCCAGAATCTAAGTCTAAGGGAGGAGTAGAATAAAGACACCTCCGTACATACTGTCAGACCAAAACCAGGAAGCACATTCCAACAGCCTTCCCCACGAAACGCCAAGGAATCAGTCACCACGTTTCTGCATTTTCCACCAAAATCTCACAGACCCTTCAGATTGCTGTGGTCTCTGCAGGCTCAAGGCTGCAGACCAGGGGCTGTCGCTTATGGAATTCTGTCCCCGTGAGTACTTGACAGCTATGTCTGGGGATGTTCTGGTCTTTGCAACTGGAGCAGAGGGGGAGAGGCTACTGGCGCCTGGAGGGGGCAGGCTAGGGGTGCGCTAGACACCTATAGGGTGCAGGACAGCACCCACAGTGCCATCCCTGATGGCAGGGACACAGTGGTTAAGAAACCTGGCCTTGGGGCCAGCAGGTGGCATGGTGGTTAAGGTGTTGGATCCCCACATGACTGACCAAAGTTCAAGTCCCAGTCCTGGAGGGATAAAAATCACCTTGGGCACGTGTGCATGAGTGCCCAAAATCCCAGGAGGAGACAGAAGGAGAGGGGTCATGGCATGGCTATCCTTCCTGGGGAGTGACTTCTCACTTTCTCTCTCTCTCTCTTCCCCCCTCAGTTGAGTGTACACACCTATGGCAAAAACCTAAATGAAGAAAAGAAAAGAAAATAGGGACCTGTGGATGGTGTGAGGGTTACGTCGCTGGACTCCCACATTGTTGACTGTGGTTTGAGTCCCTGACCCAGCAGCTTGTCTGTGCGTGCATGCCCAAAATTTTGAGAGGAGAATGAAGGAGAAGCATAGCTATCCTCCCTGGTGGGGGGTGGGGGGTGATTTCTCCTTTCTGTCTGTCTCTGTCTCTCCGGCGAGTGCACACACCACATAGCAAAATCCTCTCTAAAAAAAAGAAAAGAAACCAATGGACAAAATGAAGCCTGGCCTGGGCCCGGTCAGTCCCTCACTAATTACCCCTCTTCATTAGGCTAAGACGGGGAGCTGTGTCTACCCCCACACGTAGATTCACGCTAGCAGCAGGCTATAATCTCCTTTTCAGAAAAGAATTTTTATGACTCTCCCAGCATCCCTAACGCAGGGCTCAGAATTGTTCACAAGTGGGGAATAAATCCCCTTCGTTTTCTATGAATTACTTATTTCAATTAGGCCAGTTTACTTTAAATTGGAGAGGATGAACGATCCTCACTTTTGCTTCAGTTGATTACCGACAGGGCCAAGGTCAGGCCCCCCCCCCACTTCTCTATAATGACCTCCAGAGCCAAGAGCCACCTGAACCCCCCGAGGCCCCGCTTTGGGGAAGGAGTCCCCTCTGCAGCATGCTGAGGGCTTCAGGAGCAGTCAGGTACGCCGAGATGGTGGTGAGAATTCGGGAACCGAAGCCCCAGTGGCCGATGTATTGGACATCCTTGTAACAGTGAAGAATGCCCATGGTTGTGCTCAGGAATCACTTTTGTTTGTTTTGGTTCATTTTAATAAAGAAGGGCCTTTTTAAAAGTTTGTTTCCTTCATGTTAGATGGGGTGCATGGTGGGGACCCTCGACAGGGTCTTTCTGCTGCTGCCTCCCCCCAGGCCTGCCGCCATCCAAGACCGTGTGTGCACCCTCAGAATGCCCCCGTGCTCCTGTAGACCTGGGCCACGAACCCTGGTACCCCGCACGGTCTGGGCGCCTACTGCCTGCACCACAAGGCTGGCCGTTCCAAAAAACCCTGATCTTCATTTCAAGGAACCCGAGTGAGCCAGTTACAAAGGAAAACATCCATGAAACAGAATGTTCACGATACAGTTTGACGTTCTGTGTTTGACTTTGCATTCGTGCATTGTTCACTGACTTTATTCGGGGCCAGGGTCCGGCAGGGAGCAGCCAGATCAGGGCCTTGCTCCCGTGGCTGCCTGTGCAGTTTTCATGTCTGCTACTCATTATTTCTTTCTTTATTTTCTTAAGCTAGGCTTCTAAATAACATTGGCACTTTGGGAAGCAGAGTTCAATCTTCTACATCTTGACCTTGGAGTCTCAGGGACCCACTGCATCACAAAGCAAGAGTGGTCACTGCGTGAGCTCGTGAAGTTGCAGACGAAAGCCAGCCTGCTTCTCTTCGCCTACAAGGGTGTTATTTATGAAACCATTGCTGCAATAGAGGCTCATGCCAAGTTTCCGTGTCTGGCATCGGGGTCGCAAAAATTCCCAAGAAGCCCAGGCTACCACTAAATATCAGGGCCCTATCCGTGAGGCCATCCTGCAACGTGACGACAGAGAAAGTCTTCACGCTTCACAGTCAGGAGAGACCGTTCAGGTGCCCGTGCAAGTTCCCATGAATATCCAGGAGAAAGACCCCAGTGGTGGTCTTCGACGTCCCCCCGCTCTGTGGCCTGGACAGAGTTCTGTATTCTGATCTGCAGCAGGGGTGAAGGCAACTGGAGAGATGCGGGGTTCCGTGAGTTCCTGAACTCCCGGAGAGAGAAGGTGCTGCCCCTGACCTGTGAGCCTCACACCAGCTTCACTGTCACTCCCACAGCTGTGCACAGCAGTACCCCAAAGTGTGGCTGAGTCTCGCAGCTCAGAACCACGCCATTAGGGCCCTCTGTGCTCCAAAGGTCCCTGCCTAAAAAGACACTGATCTTTTTTTTTTTTTTTTTTATGCTGTCATGCTTTTTTTTATTATTATCATCATAATCTTCTTTATATTACATTGGATTACATATAACTTTACAGTGTATTACATTGCTTTTTCAAAAGGGAATGCCATACATGTCAGTCAATACAGAGACATTAATCTCCCCACTTCATCATTCAGTATATTTTCAATGTTTTTCCCAATCATTATTATTATTATTCTAATTATTTTTTAAACAGTCAATCACTATTTCTCATTTTGCTTGTAAAGAGACTTTACCCATCATGAAATACTTCTCAGAACAGTCCAGTTGAGAATACTATACATGTCCTCATCAACAGGTAATAAGCCATATCTGTTTCCCACTGACGTCCTGCCTCTCTGTTTGTTCTCTTTATGGTAGAGAGCGAAATATCGGAGGACATAAAAGCAGTGAAAGTACTTAACGAGAATAAGACAGTGGGGAGTGGGGGGGTGAAGAGAAGAGGATAGAGAAAAGACACTGATCTTCAAACACAATCACAGCAAAGTAGAAATCCATACAACTTTCTGAGCAAACATGGTTGCCTTGCTTTGAGCAAGGGACAATGTCCTTTTACTGCGCAAAGAGAAGTCGACACTATCGAGGTTTGACGGATGTTTGAAAACAGCCCTTGAGTCATTCAGCATTCACAGAGAAGTCTGTGTGTGCCAGACACTGTGACAAGCACCCTGCGGGTAAACAGGAGCCCGCAGAATCCTTACCCCTGCAGATGCAGAAACTGAGGTTCTGTCACTTTCCGAGGTAAGGAGGCTGAGGCACGTGGCCAGCAGATAACTTTCCTACAGTCACAGACACACATGGAAGAGGGAGGGTGGGACTTGAGGCCAGCCAGTCACAGGGCGCCCCCGGCCAGCACTCCCGTCCAGGGAGCAGGTCGGTGGGCCCTGCACCCTAAACCCAGCAGCCCCAGGGAGGGGCTCAAGCCAGCCCCTGCAGACAGCAGAGCCTGCGTTTGTGAAGCGAGAAGCGAGTCAAGTGCTCGCGGGAACTCATGACAACTCTCATTTGACAGCTCGCCCCATGTGGCAGCGCCCCGTCCTCTTTCTCCAGGTGCCGAAGCCAAGGCTGCTTGTGTCCACCCTGCAGTGGAGTGGTCTGAGACAGAGGGGCAGAGAGCTCACGGAGACTAAACTCAGATCTCCCAGAGCAGCATCTCTCCCCATCTCGGGCAGGAGGGAGGAAAACCCTGGTCCCTTCATCCAGGCAGTGACCATCTGCCTCTGCGGTTTCATGGTTGTGGCAGCTCGAATAAGTCGGAGTACCCTGACACCCAGGTCTGTCCTCACCACAATGTCGGCAGTCCCTGGCTGACCACTAAGGACGTCCAATAGAAACGTGATGGAATCTCCCAGAAAGGGAAACTACATTTCATACAGGACGTAGGATGTCGTACAAATCCCCCAACCACATCCAAAACACAAGCAAACTAGTGCCTCCGACACTGGTCCACTCAGGGACGGGGCGAAAAGTGATGAGGACGATGACAAGACTGACATGTCAGACGAGAACTGTTCGAGTCCAAATGACCGAGACATTCTCTGAGAAACGGATAAAGCCTTTCAGTGCTTGTTGTTAAAAGAACAAGCAGACCCTTAAAAAAGGGCATTCTGATAGTCACACCGTACGTTAAAACAAAACGCAATAGAGTACGGCAAGTAATCACTCTACTCTGCAGATATTTTTCAAGCAGTTCATTAGTACATGATTTTTATTCTAAAAAGAATCAAAGCATTGTTGCAATTATAATTTTTAAATAGGAGAGGAAACTATATTTTTGTAACTTCTACTTTTTAAGCACAGGAAAATTTTTTGCTATAGGGTGTGTGCACTCGCCAGAAAGACAAAAAGAGACAGAAAGCGAGAAATCACCCCCCAGAGGGGATGGCCATGCCGCAATCCCTTTTCCTCCACTCTCCTCTTGGGATCTTGGGCACGCACGCAAATGCGCCCGGCATGAGTTTAAGCCAACAAGTCCAGGACGTGAACCGTGGTCGACTACATAGGAGTCCAGTGACATAGCCATTATGCCAACTGCTGGTCCCAAGAAAATATTTTTTTAAAGTATCATCTACATTCTAAAAGGATTCACTCTGAGTGACTCTTCCCCTTTGTAATAATTATCCTTGGAGAGCAGGTGCATCTGTATCAAGTTTTAGAATCATTAGAATCGTTTACAACCAGTGACAGCACAGTCCCAGAGAGACTTCAGTTCTATCTGCCGGCCAGCGGGCGTGGGAGATGAGTTATTCTGTTGCTGTAATTTCTGGTTTTGTTATTTTGTTTCATGAGACAGAAGACCTCTCCCTAACAGCGCTCTGTTGGGCACGTTCCATTCCTTCAATAATGGCTAAGCTGCACGGCTCAACAACAGCCAACATTTAACCCACCAACTGTTTTTTTTTTTTTTTTTTTGAGAGATTTTCGCTATAGGGCGCGTGCGCTCGTCAGACAGACAGAGAGAGACATAGAGACAGAAAGCAAGAAATCACCCCCCGGGGGGATGGTCACGCTGCAATCCCTTCTCCTCCATTCTCCTCTCAGGATCTTGGGCACGCACGCACACGCGACTGGCGTGAGTTTTAAGCCACCGGGTCCGGGACACGAACCGCGGTCGACTACGTGGGAGTCCAGCAACATAGCCATTACGCTAACTGCTGGTTCCCCTCACCAACTGTTTTTTAAAAAGTGGTTATTACCCTGGCTTCTTTTTACATAGACACACAGAGTGAGACAGCGTAACTCCTCTGTCCGCCTTCTCTGGGGCTCCCTGCATGTGCTCTCAACCACGCGACAGGGGTGGGCGATACCTGCAAAGGGACCCAGAGCAAAGGAAAACGCTGTCCCTCTTCATATCCCAAAATAATCCGAGGTGGAAAGAGGCTGACGACTTCAGCCCTGATCCTTTGGATACAATTTCTGCCCCTTCCCCACCCCTTCCCCCGTAACACCCGGTGTAAGAAGAGCCACGGAGCGCACGTGGGCAGGTACGTAATTTGCTCCCACTTATTCTCGAGGGTCCCCAAAGGCAGAGAACATTGACCCTTCTTGACAACCGTCCACAGCATGGAATCCAACCTCACACCAGGCAGGCCAGAGACAACCAGGGAGACAATCGGGCACCTACCTCAAGATGAAGAGGTCCACGGTGGAATTGCTGGGGACCGTGACATAGGCAGTGACCACGTCGCCCTGCTTGACCGGCCGGGAGGGTAGCCAGATGGCCACATTGCTATCCAAACGCAACTCGCTGAGCTGGGTGTTCTCCTGGGCCCGGTAAAGGCCCACGGTGCCAATCCTCTGCAGGTGGGACGCGGGCTCCTCCAGCCCAGCCCGGCCTGGGCGGATGGCATTCCCATTCCTCACGTCTCCCCCGGCACAGTCCCCGCGCTCGTCGCCTGGCTGCACCGTGTAGTAGAGCTCCACCGGGCTGCCCTCCGGCGGGTCCACGGGCTTCTTCCTCCCCGCCACCACCGTGGGGGGGCTGAACCAGCTGGCCAGGAGCTCCAGCTCGGCCACACACAGCCCCAGCTCCCCCTGCAGCCGGCAGCTGCCCCGCACCTCCTGAGTCTCCCGGAAGGCAAAGACCCGCAGGCAGGGCAGCCTCTCCCCGGGGCCATGGTCGTCCCAGTCCCGGCCCACGACGTAGAACAGGACCTGCACCTTGGGCCGGCTCGGGTAGATCCTGTCCCGCAGCACGTAGGCCTTCAGTTTCCAGTCGAAACGGAACCTCTTAGTTGGGCCTAAAACGTTTGAAGTCTGCATTAAATCCAGAGGCACGATCTTCTCCACAGAGAAAGGCCCATAGCTGACGTTCACTGCGGGCAGCTGCTTGGCTTCGTAGGTGAAGAAGGACTCCACCCTGGACCGCAGGCTCGAGTTCCGCAGCCCGTCCTGGCTGGCTTCCTGCAGGAAGAAGGAGGTCTCCGCCCGGGCGATGTGGTAGCTCACAGGGAGGTAGGGCGGCCGCGAGGAGACTCTCTGGACGTCGTCTGCGACCCCACGGCCTTCTATTACTGAAGGGGGAGGAGAGACGAGAGAGACGAGAGAGAGAGTTACCCAGAGGCCCCTCCAAAGCCGTCAGGCTGGTTCAATCGCTAACTTAGACACGAGAGGTGGAGATCTGAAGTCCGCCTGGCTAGCATTTTTCTATTTCTGCAGTCAGCCGTGACTGAGTCCACAGACTGCGTACTCATGTGAGGCTCAAACGTGGGAAGCCAAGACTGCAGGCTGAGTGAGAATCGGTGAGTGGCGGTAATTTCTTCAGAGAGCTGACCTACGGGACTACAGCGGACACTTGTATGGATGATTTGCATGTGTTACCGTGTATCTAATGACAATAGTGCATGGACAGAAGGACCAGTGCGGTAAAGTCCATGAATAAATCCAAGAATATATGGAAATTTAGAATGTGATGTGGCACCTCACATTGTGAGTCAAATACCTTTTTTAAAAAATAATTTGCCAGAGGGTACATGTGCTTGCCAGAGACAGAGAGAAAGGGAAAACGAACAATCACCCCACCCCATGGGACATGGTCATGCCGCAATCCCGTCTCCTCCCTCTCTCCCTCCTGTTGGAGCTTTGGGCACGTGGACACGTGTCCGGGAGCTCTTTAAGCCACCAGGTCCAGGACTGGGACCTCACAGTCAGCCATGTGGAATCTGGCCATCTTAACCAGCATTTGACCAACTGGCCTCTAACACGGGCCCTCCATGGGCCTGGGATAACTGCGTAGGTATTTGGAGAAAAAAATACAAGATCCATATCTCATATATACATAAGAAAAAACTTTAATGGATCACTGATTTAAATGTAGTAAATGAAGTCTTTTAAGTACTGGAAAAACATGTTTCACAAATTACTCCGTAACCTGGAAGTGATGAGTTTTCCAATTATGGCTTAAATCCAAATATAATTTTAAAAAGTGACACATTTGACTATGTTCCTAAAATTGCATTACACCCACAAAAAAACCCCATAAACATTAAAAAAAAAAAACACGCTAAGAGGAAGTATTTTCAGTGTACATGTCACAGATAAAGGGTTAGTATCCCTAGCATAGAGAGATCTTGAAATTTGAGGGAAAATGTTAAGTATTTGAGGGACGGGGTAAAGGGCATAAACAGAAAATTCATCAAAAGCATATTAAATTTGCTCTTACCCATAAGAATTATTCACCCTTACTCACAATTAGAAAAATACAAATTAAAACTACCAATACCATTTCTCACCTAGCAAATAGTCAGCTTACAATATAGAAGAGCATACTGTGGCTGATGCTGCCCGGTCGTCCACCTATTCGGGAGTGAGAGGAAAGCAGGGGCCGCCTGCCCCGAGCTGACCACCAAAGCTGTCTGCCCAGCCTGGAGAGGAGAGTGGGAAGATGGGCTGTCCAGACCTAACCAAACACTGCCCTGGTTCCTGCAGTCTCATAGACTGAAAGTAAAGGGCTAGGGAAAAGTCACTTCATGCAAACAAAAATGAAAGACAGAAGCCATGGTATTGATATCAGACAAAATACACATTAGGATAAAAATGGTAAAGAGACAAAGAAGGACACTACATAGTTCTAAAAGAATGAATTCATTCAGAGATAAAATAATTATAATTCACATATCCAAAATCAAGACACCCAAATATGTAAAAGAAAGACTACTAGATCTACAGAGAGATAGTAATTGTTGGGGATTTCAAAACCCCACTGTCACCCTGGACAGGTCATCTAGACAAAAAATAAACAAAGAGACATGGGAACTAAATGATACCATAAACCAAATGAACCTGACAGACAGACAAATATAGAACATTTCACCCAGCAACTGCAAATACATGTTTTTCTCATCTCCACAGAGAACATTTTCAAAACTGAAAACATGATAAAGCACAAAGCAAGCCCATACAAATGTAAAATTATAGAAACAGAAACTATGTTCAGCATCTTCTCTGACTCCAATGGAATTAAACTTGAAATCAACCACAGAAAGAGCCCTTAAAAATACACAAAACATTAAAACTAAACAAGTTACTCTTGAACAACTTCCAAACTACTGAAGAAATTAAGACTGAAATCAAAAGATCCATTGAAACTCAAGGATAATAAACACACTACTCTCCATAATTTTTGGGGCCAGCAAAAGCAGTAATAATAAGAGTTCATAGCCCCTAGTGCTCACAGGAAATGAAGAATTACGTTGTTGGGAAAGTCGACATACTTCTCTATGCTTTTCTATGCAAAAATATGTCATGACTCCCCCGACGACCCAGTGAAAAGATGGCAAATAACATCACATCTAAAGGAACTGGAAAAGCAACAACAATAAAATCCCCAAAAATAACAAGAGAAAAGAGGTAGTAAGATTAGAGCTGAAGTAAATAAAACAGAGAATAAAAGAACTATACAAAAAAAAAAAAAATCAAAGAGCTGTTTTCTTGAGAGGATAAACAAAATAGACAAACCATTAGCTAGACTAATCAGGAAAACACAGAGAAAGAAATCAGATAGATAAAATCGGTAACGTAGCTGGGAAAAAACACTGTTGGCAAAGACTTTGGGGAATAGCTCCTCTAATGTACTGAGGCCAAGAGACAGAAAGAGAGGGAGAGAAGGAGAGAGAACACGGTCATGTGAAAGCAATGATGGCATAATATTCACATTGGAGAAATCTGGGTAAAAGGCGGACGAAAATGTTTACTGCTCTTGCAACTTTATGTCTCAGACTGTGTCAAAATGAAGACCTCTAATGACATAACCAAATGTAAGAAGACAGTTTGGTTTTATTTTTAATTGCTCGTCTCTCCCTGAGAGATTTCATTTATTTATTCATTTGTTAGGAAAAAGAGCAACAAGAGAAAACATTTTCCTTACATTATTCAGAAATAATAAGTAAATGTACCATAATGTAATAATGGCTACATCCTTTAAATTCTTTAAGAATCTTGAATCATTTGGGTAGAGTGACTTTTAGTCACCAATCACCAAAGACACTGTTTTGTCCTCATCATCTTCCTGCACAGCTCGTGAGAAAGTGTCCATCATTAACGCTTCCAGATGAAGAAGAGTGAAGGGGCGCGAGCCCTGAGACCCCCAGCTCTGCCATCGGGATTCAGCTTTCCGGGTGCTCTGCACGGGTTGCTGCTTCTGCCCGAGCCCTCTGCAGATTCGTATATTGAGAGAGAAGATGGGAGTTCCTCCATCTCCTCTTCTCTGCCGTCTGCCCTCTGGATCTCTGCAGATCAGACCCATTTACGGACTCAGCCCAGCCCACAGATGATTCGGTTCAGCCCCACTGTGTTTTAAAAGATCTTCGAAAGTGAAGCCCACAGAAGGCTGTCTCTGAGTTTCCAGCTTCTCTGTCACTGTGAGAGGAGCTGGCCACACTTAGGCTTTATCTTCCCCTGACCACGACAGGAGAAGGCTGGCAGCCTTGGGTTCGCGACTGCCCTGCTCCGTGAAGTTGCCTGCTTGACCCTCAGGTGCATCTGTGTTGGAGATCCCTGACTTAGAATCGTCACCCACCATGGCCGTGTACACTGGGAGCCCCTAGGCTCACACAGAGGCAGGGAGAGCAGCTCAACACCCCTCTCTTCCTGAGTGTTTTGATCCATCGCAGACGTCCACGGCAGTGCCTGTTTGCATGCTGTCCTCGCTAAGACCCCGCCTGAGCTGACGTTCACGTTATTGAGGGGGCCACTACAGACTCAGTAAATAACCAGGACTCCAGAACTTAAAGTGGACCACGTGTAACCCTGCAGACCCATGGAAGCCCATCTCCTCGCCCTGGTCTTCCGAAATTCCCAAATCCAAACATGCCTCGATTCATATATTGGGAGAGAAGATGGGAGTTCCTCCATCTCCTCTTTCCAGATTCTCCTGCTGTCCCTTGCTCTAAGGGCGGCAAGCTCACCACCAGCATATGGGGCAGCTTCACTCTGCTCTCCTCTCTCCTCGGAACGCTCCCCTAATCCTCTTCCCGACAGAATCACTGGCGAGCAGATCAAAGCTGCCTTTGGTGCAACAGCCAAAGGGCCTGGGTTGTCAAGATGGCTTTTCAAAGGAGTAACATCCTCCCCGCGCTCAGCCCGGAGGCTCTGTGCTCAGGTCAGCAGTGACAAGGGCACATTCGCCCCTCTCTTTTGGAAAGGCTGAGCGCTTCCGTTTTAACCCACTCATTTCAGAACCTGGCGAAAATATGTTTAGAGACCCTGCCAAGATAGGTAGAATTCCGGCTCTCTGTCCTGAAAGAACGGACGCCGATTTAGGCATGTGCACGATTCCTGAGAACCAGTGCACTAATTGCCACAGAGTGCTTTCATTTCCAGGTATTCATCCCCGTCCAAAAGAGCTCTCCAACTTTGAAGTGTGGAGATTTAGAGACTCGTTTGTTTGGGGAAGGTAGTGGGCCAAGGACTCTCGGAGGGAGCCCAGGCTTCCAGACCCATCTGTCGGACGCCTTTTACCAAGGACGCCCTTGTCAACAAGCTTTGTCGTCTTTGTCTTCACTTCCTTCACACAGGAGGTCCTTTCTCTTCTGCCTTTTCCTTTTTTCACTAAAACATCCTGAGAGGCACACATTCTGCTTTTAAGCCAAAGCTGGGTTTCTGTCTGTGTGAACTAAAGACAAGTGGGCTTGGTGTCCTGTCTCCTCTTAGAGTCCTTCCACCAGGCTCAGGAAGCTGACTTGGGACCCTTCGCAGAGGGCAGAAAGTGCTGGCTCATCCCTTCCTGTGGAACCTAGCTCCGAATCCTTCCATTTCCTGAGAGATTTAACTTGTGCCGAAGAAGAGACAGACACTGTCAGGAGAGCCAGAGGGCCTAGGATAGCCAGGGCCATGACGTTTGGCCTCACCAACCATGTGAAAGTTGGCAAGTTCTTAGCTCCCGGGAGCTTTGGCATTCACAAAGACAGACAGACAGATTCATGTGAGGATAGGTAGCAAGGTAGACAGGAAACCAAGGAGAATGTAGGGAAAGGGCAGAAATGAAAGAAGAAGAAGGGTGCAGGTAATGGCAGTGAGGCCAATGGACCCGCGCACCTCGCTGTGTATGACACACACAGGAACTGCGGGAAACAGCCAGGGAGCAGCCCCAGTCCTGTCTTGGAATCCTTTGCCTGTGACCTCGCAGTTATCCTTGAAGAGGGGGAGTCTACCGGCCCACTCCCTGGCTCTGGCTGGCCCTGCCTGGCTTTGGCCAACAGAACACAGCAGAAGTCAGTGTGCCTGTGTGAGCCCAGGTGGCAGGAGGCCCTGGCCGCCTCCACACTGTCTTTTGGGCTCCTGACTCCAAGAACCAGCCTTGGCTAGCCTGCTGGCAGATGAGGGGCCGTGCAGAGGAGAGGACTCTCTAGCTGAGGCTGTCCTCCACTAGCCGGCCCCAGCCAGCGCCATAATGAGAAAGCGGGCCCGGCCAAGACCAGGAGCACCGAGGATGAGCCTTACAACGTGGAGGTGTTCCGTCAGGGAGCAAGCCCCGGGGATCAAGAGTAGACTGTAGGCTAGTGGGTCCACATGCTGCGGACGTGGGTCTGTCAGTGCTGCGCTCCAGTCCCGAGGTACGTCTGCGATGATCCTCGTGTATCAGAGGAAACCGAGGAGTAGGGAAGGTGGGTCCTTTCGCCCATGATCTGGTTCTAAGTGATGGTGCTGAAACTCACGTCCATCTGTCCGGTTCCAGGCTCTCGTCCTCGGGGCAGGAGGGCCCAGCTCTCTCCGTGACTCACCTCCAGGTGGAAGAAGGTTGGGCGAGAGGGTGCTTATACCATGCTCAGTGATCGCCCGGCTCGTGATCAAGGTTCAGACAGGACTGCACGCTAATACCGAGTCATGCTGGGCTTTTAAAAGGACTAAGTGTCAGTGTGTCGTGTTCCCTCTTACCTCCGGGGCTTCACGCGTGCTATTTCTTGCCTAGTTAACTCCCATTCGGTCCCCAGCCCCAACCTCACCTCTTCCAGGAAGACTCCCTGGTGCACCTACACCAGACCAGCTGTAGCAGTTCTTGCCCACAGCTGTACCTGTTCACGCGTGAGTGTGCACATGTGGCTAGAGACGGTCTCCGAGCAGAATGGAGGCTCCGTGAGGATGGTGACGCTTCAGTCGCCACGGCGCCCTCCTACCTGCATGTCTCACAGTGCAGAGGTCTCTCGAGAGACACCTGAGGGATGTGTGACCCATGACCAATCCTTAAGCAAGCAGGGCCCTGGAGGAAGCCCTACTCCGGCACAGCAGTAGGTGGCCAGTGGGGCGAGGGGCCACACCATCACTCTGGGGGCAGCAGCTCACGTGTGAGCAGGACGGAGTCCACGCTCAGGGACACCGCAGTGTCTCCGGGGCACGGCAGTTCTCTGCAATGTCCACCGTCAACCCATCAACGCATCGGAGGTTTGGAGGGAACTTCCTCTTCATGGAGAAACCTTGTCTGCCTCACAGTCACCTAATTTTAGAGTTTACTGTCACCTAGAATTAAACGAAACTAAACAATGGTCACTGCAGACAGGGACGACTGTGTCTATGGCCAATGAGAGAACGCACGGGGACTGGTCTGTGAGCTGCCGAGGGCTGACGGGGTCCATGGGCCTGCCCAGGACTACAGGAAAGCTGTCTGCACGCGGCCTTCCCGCTGCGGAAGGCGTGTCCTGGGTCCGCGAGGCCCCACCACGTTCGTGCAGTTAGGTACTTTGCACTATTAATTAGTCATGGAGTTCATGTATAGTTGGAGCTTTATTGGTCAGAATTAAAATTAATACCATTTTAATAGCAATAATAGTTTTTTTAAAAAATCCTACTAGAAATAAAAAACCACACTCATCACCCCAAATCACTGTTTACCCACAGACCTGAGCTTCCAACTTGCCATTTCTTTCTTAAATGGGTGAGTATCAAGTGAGTATCAAGAGACAATGACGCCAAAATGAATCGTTTTTCTTGGGTGGAATCTGATCACTGAAACATTATAGAGAGGGAACGCCTTCTCATTAGGACACTCGGGTGACTTCCTGGACCTAACAGCCGGCCACAGGGCTGCGCCTGCAGGGCCCACAGGGCTGCGCCTGCACCCCGAGACCTTGACTTTGTCAGTGAGCCTCACCCACGCTCCAGACAGGCCTGGCAGGTTACGGAACAGGAGGTTATTGCCAGCCTTTGTCGTGTGTGTGTGTGTGTATATGTATAATTATTTATTATTATATTATTATAATCATTATATTATCATTATCTTTTTTTTTTTTTTTGCAAAATGTTCTCTCTTGGTGGCGAGAAAGCCACCCATGGCGCCATGGCACGAGCGCTTCTGGCCCAGTGGCCCACACCAGCATCCCCCAGAAAGATGGGGTACCTGAGTAACGTTTGTTGACCCGAAACACTGACCCAGAGCACCCAGTGCTGCTTCCCAGGCCGCGGTAGGGCAGCCGCGCCTCCTGACCGGCCTCCTGCTGACAGCACGTCTGTTGGCTGCCTCCCTCCATTTGTCCGTCTTCCTTATCGCCACTCGCCTGTCAGTACAGAGGATATTGTGTCCTCACCGCTGTTCGTCAGAGAACTGCACCTCAAAGCCACTGCCGGAAATTGAGTTGTTGAGATTCCGAGATAGGGACACAGGAGAGGGACATGTCACTCAGTGCCCAGACAGAGCGACACTGGGGCAGTGACCCTCGGGCTAACGGGGCGCCCGCCTTCCACTCCTGGCTCACCCTCAGCAGCGTCAGCCAGGGACGAGCTCTTTGGAGGTGATTCCTGGTGGGCCTCAAGGGGATGGCAGCATCTGAAATAGCGCGGGACAAGGCTTCCAGTCTCGACACGTCACAGGCTCAGGGTGCACGGGGTGGGGAGCGAGCCCAGCCCGGAGGGATGAGGCTGCTTTTCTCTGACAGCGTAGTCAGCAGGTGCCCACACAGCACCTCTGTGAGAACACAAGGCTCTGCCTTCTCACCCGCTGGATAAGAGAAAAAGCCCTCTCCCACGGGGCAGTCCAAGCGCAGGGCATTGTTTCAGGGTGTGTGAAGGGCTTCTAGAAGAGCACCTGAGTCAGTGACTCCTCTGTTCCCAAGGGACACGTGGCCATGTCTGCGGGCGCCTCTGGTTGTCACACCAGGAGGTGCGATCGCTCTCTAGGAGAGAGGAGCCAGGACAGCTGCTCAACGTCACACACAGTGCCACCACGTCCTGCCACGCACCCGGCAGCCCGACACACACAGTGCCACCACGTCCTGCCACGCACCCGGCAGCCCGACACACACGGTGCCACCACGTCCTGCCACGCATCCGGCAGCCCGACACACACGGTGCCACCACGTCCTGCCACGCACCCGGCAGCCCCCCCACACGGTGCTACCACGTCCTGCCACGCACCCGGCAGCCCGACACACACAGTGCCACCACGTCCTGCCACGCACCCAGCAGCCCGACACACACAGTGCCACCACGTCCTGCCACGCACCCGGCAGCCCGACACACACGGTGCCACCACGTCCTGCCACGCATCCGGCAGCCCGACACACACGGTGCCACCACGTCCTGCCACGCACCCGGCAGCCCCACACACACGGTGCTACCATGTCCTGCCACGCACCCGGCAGCCCCCCCACACGGTGCTACCATGTCCTGCCATGCACACGGCAGCCCGACACACACGGTGCCACCACATCCTGCCACGCACCCGGCAGCCCCCCCCCACACGGTGCTACCATGTCCTGCCACGCACATGGCAGCCTGACACACACGGTGTCACCACATCCTGCCACGCACACAGCAGCCCCCCACACACGGTGCCACCACGTCCTGCCACACACACGGCAGCCCCCCACACACAGTGCTACCACGTCCTGCCATGCACACAGCAGCCCAACACACACGGTGCCACCACATCCTGCCACACACATGGAAGCCCGACACACACAGTGCCACCACGTCCTGCCACGCACACGGCAGCCCGACACACAAGTACCATCCACCTCAGTGTCCACAGGGCCAGGACACAGACCCCGGGTCTAACCGGATCCATGCAGAGAGGGTCAGGTGGCTCACGTGCGGTTACATAAGCAGGAAGAGGAAGAATCTAACCTAACCCTTTTCTAGCTCAGGAAGGAGAAATACACCTCAGTGGTCAGGAGCCGTCCTGTCAAAGCCAACACGAAATCCTGGCCTCGCAGCTTCCTACAGTTTGCACGATGGCTGACCGCCGTTCTCCGCCCGCGTCTGGTGCCTTGAAAAGTGCCGAACACGTGTGTGCATGTGCCATGTGACCCGAAGGACGGAGAGGAGGCAGGGAAAGGACGCGGTGTGGCCACGCCCGCAGGGTGACGCTCTCGCCCTCGCTCTCTGGCAGGTGCAGCGCCTCTGGCAGTTAACCCACTCGTGTGTGTCTCAGTACTGAGCCTCAGCCCTCCTCTGCATAACGAGAACCACGTAAAACCATGTCATGGAAAGCAGCACTGACGTGCTCAGCATCTCCCACCACTGGGAGAAGCGGTTACTACGACTATTGCGATCTCAATGCGCCGACGAGTTGTAGCAAAAATCTTTCAAGGGTACGGGAACGTGTGAGAACGGGGTGAGAGCCACGTGCGAAAATGACGCGCAGGCCGACCGGGCGCTGTTCACGGAGAACAGCACTGACAGGAAGGGGAGGCTGGCTTTTTGCGGCCTGAGTGGCACCACCCACCTCCACCATCCGGGGTCCCTCTGTGACATCAGACGCCCACAACACAGGCCTGCAGGGGCCCGCCTGGGTTTTCTCTCAGGGCCCTCCAGCCCCCTTGAAATCCAAGCCAGCCTGCACGGCTTGTTCCCCTCCTGCATTTGCGATTTATTAACGTTCCCCAGACACAGAATGTCTTTCTCTGCTAAATGTGGTTCATTGTTTCCTTTCCTTGAAACAAAAGGCACCTTGATAAATGGATTATTTGATTTCGATGCCTCTTCTGAACGAATCCTGAATATCCTCTGCTGAAATTACACAGTGTGGTTTGTGATTTCGTAATAGTAAAACCCTCCTGTGACAGAACGGGCACTTACATTCTCCTGAGCCCTGGGGGGACCCGCCCTCCCCGGGAGAGA
The DNA here is from genome assembly GCA_026018925.1 of Tupaia tana. NCBI lineage: Eukaryota > Metazoa > Chordata > Mammalia > Scandentia > Tupaiidae > Tupaia > Tupaia tana. Next base: position 22,655,687 of record JAKSZU010000026.1, on the reverse strand, counting down.
ACTCCATAATCACCCCTAGAAGCAGAGAAAGGCAGACGCCGAAAACGGCCAGAATCTTAGACTATCCGCCCAGGGATGGAGCCCTGGGCAAGCTCCAAAGGAAACACCAGGCAAACTTAGGAACCTGGAGAGGAGTGTCTTAACTGCATGTGTGGGACCTCCTGACGCTGAGTTTGGCACAGAGCCTGCAGGTGGCCATGGGGCCAATTCCTGCACCTCTGCCCAGCCCTGCCTCCCCGGCCGGACAGCGGCGATCTGGCTTGGACCCAGGTCTGACGGCTCATGCTGGCGGTCACCCCCAGCAGAGATCCTCGGAGAGGGAGATGGCGCACAGCCCTCTGCTGCCCGGACAAGCTACCGCTCACTTTGCACCACCACGAACACTCTGCCAGCACCGGAGGGCGGAGGGCTGAGGCCCGCGCCCAGGGCTGCGTCTTTCTGGTCCAGGGGTCTGCGTCCTCACCTCCCTGTTTCCGGGAAACACCTACTTTCCTTGCCTTGTGGCCCCTTTGTCCCTCTTCAAAGCAGGAGCCGGGCCGCTTCTCTCCCAGCTCTGACCTCCTGCCTCCTTCTCTAGGGACCCTGTGATGACACTGCCCCTCTGGATGACCCGGGGTCATGATGACACTGCCCCTCTGGATGACCCGGGGTCATCTCCCCTTCGCAGGATCCCTGATGGAGTCACGGGGCAAAGTCCCGTTTGCCACAGAAGGTCACCTGTGTGTAGGTGTGGCGGCTGGGACACGGGCGTGGGGTGTTCGGAGGGCTGCTGCAGGTGGCCTGGTCAGAACTACCCCCTCCCTCCTTTTCTCACAAGGAAAAGGGACCAGAACACAGATGTCACCCTGGCACCTGGAGGGGGAAGCCCGGGGTGCTGGCCAGCATCTCCAGCGGCCCGGCACAGCCCCCACCACCAGAACCGTCTGGCCCAGGATGGGTGTGCTGGAAAACCTGCCGTGGGCCAGTCTGGGCCGAGGTGCCTTGGAGAACGTGTGGGAAGGAGCTCACGCTCTCCCACGGAAGCCCAGACGCAGACGCTGCCCTCCTGCGTGGCGAAGGAAGGACTGGGCTGGCCCACTCACACGTCCACCTTGGGACTCTGAGCCACATCCCCAGACACAAAGTCGGATGTGAGCGGGCACCAGAGGGGGGACTGAACCCTGGCCTGGACCACAGGTGGGGACGCAGGATGGACACAGCCTGGACCTTCCTCCACTGCCCTTCCAGCTGGGACTCGTGGGCCTTCCTACATGAAGGCTTTATTCTTACTCTCAGCCAAAGCTGCTAAAACCACACTTTCTGACTTGGCCAAACGGAGGTTACCAGACTTCACAATTCGCACACAGAAGGCGACCTGTAGACTCTGTAAAGGCCCAGATGAAATATTTCTGGTCTCAGGGGTTGAGCAGAGTCAGCCACCGTAGCATGGACGTGACCAGAGACCAGAGACCCATGCAATGGCTGCCTTGTGTCCCGATAAACTTCACTTACAGATGCGGAGAGGAGCGGCATGTCCGTCACGTGTCACAGGTCACGCATGTTCGTCTATGTTTTTGAAAAGTTCCCCAGCCATGTAAACATGTAAAGCATTCTTGGTCCCCAGCCATCTGAAGACAGTGGGTGACTGTGGCCTGCCCTGGGGGGCTGGCGGAGAAAGACTCGGCGCCGTTTCCCACAGACACGACTTCCTCGGTGTTTTCTGCGGTGCTCTTCACGATCTGGAGGATGTGCCAGGATTATCTCGCTGGTGCACAGTGTACACATGGCTCTTACTCTGTCTCCAAAACAGTTTGGAAATGGAATGAAAAAAAAAACAAAACCAGGAGGGATTTAGAGCTGCCTAATGTTAGCATTTACTACGAACTTAATAATGGCACCGACTGCTCACATCGCGTATGGTGCGAGCACGCTGGCTGACGCTGTGCAGAGAAGCATCCAGCCATCACAGATGGTGGTATTATTTATAATGGAAACGTACATGAATCCTGAGAGTCCAAATTATCTCAATTCATGTAAATATAAAGGAGTAGCATTCCCATTCCTTTGGGTGGTCTTTTTCCTCAAAAATAAAGAGCTTATTTTTAATATAGTCCACATATTTTCTTTCCCAGTAATTACAGATAATTAAAAGGGAAAAAAAAAAAAAAGCCTACATCCCATTGAGCCAGCTACATTTTTGCCCACGGAAGAGTGTCACTCGCTTGCCGGTTAGCATCTGCGGCTCTATGTGGTCGAACCATGTTTAGGATGATTATATTAATGGGAAGATTTAGGGTACAAAGGAGAAAATGCTTCCCTGATGGCTGAGTAAACAAAAAGAGAAAAGAAGACGCCCGAAGATGAAAACGATTTTCCCTTTCACTACATAGTCCTTAACTTTTCATAGTTTGAAAAAGACATTTAAACTGAAGCTCCAAGAGAGTCCGAGGGGAGACTGTTGAGACGTCGGGGAGACAATCCCTTACATCGAAGGCGAGCTCTTGGCCTCATGCATCCTGGCTTGTGGAGACAGAAGAGCAGCGAGCCACGACTCTGGCATCAGCCTCTAGGGCCAGGTCTGAAAACCACGTCCTGGGTCCTTTAACCTTCCAGAGCCCTAGGGAGCACCCTTATCATCTGCCCCTTTACAGGTAAGGAGATTGTGAAGCCCAGGAAGATTAAGTCACTTATCCCAGCTAGGAGTCCCAGAATCGGGGTTTGAACCAGGACACCTGTGTTCTTACTCCGCGCAGCGGCTCTGCATACGCGTTGCACTGGGAGCTCACACTTACTCTTGCCCGAGGGCAGTGTTTGGTAGACGCCGCAGTGGAGTGCTATCACCCCCAAGCACCTGGAGTGCTATCACCCCCAAGCATCAGTCTGGGTCATGGAAACGGACAGCGCAGAGTGAGGACGAGGGGAGGAGCGATGGCTGCAGCTCGGGGAGCACCAGGCAGGCCAGCCTGGGAGGCATCGCCCGCAGTCCTGCCGCGGTCACACAAGGCCACAGGCACGATGATGCCGGCACGCCCTGCACCCCTGGAGCAAGCTGCGGCTGTCATGGCCGCTTGGGGGTCGCGGAGCTCCGACCCAGCCTGCCTGTTCAGGGAAGATCCTCGTGCCTCACACCAGAGGTTCGGGCCACGCGGGCCCTCGCACACGTATGTGCACTGTCCTGCTTCTAGACCAGGCCGGGAGCGGGTCAGGAGAGCAGGGAGGATGCACGGCCCACCTAAGAGGGAGTGCACAGACGCCTGGGTCTGGCCAGGCCGTGCGGCAGGGTCCGTGTGGGATAGGCACCGCGCTCGTGTCCTGGGACCGTCTGAGCACGCCCAGGTCCCACGTGTGCCCACGGTCTAGGCCGGCCGAGACAGGTAGACAGACCGAGGTGAGAAGACAGCGTTGGGGGCGTCTGGGTCTCTCCTCATACAAGAAGAAATAAGTAACTAAAGTAAAATAAAACAAGTTCAAAGGTCCAGTCTCTTGGAAAATTGGACTCGGGGACACCCAGATGGCTCTCCAGTGTGGCAGTGATTGACCGGAGAGAAGAAGACAACCCCCTCTTTGGCTACAGGTGGCCCAGACACTTGCCTGGCCAGCCCTCCCTTGCAGCCCTACCTTGGCCTGTTTTCTGGGGCTGCCCCGCTGGCCTCAGAGAGGCACCCTGCACCACCTGAGCACACGACCCCGGAGGAAGGAGCCATCCATCCGGCCCCCGGACCACAGGCGGGACCCGGTGCTCTGCCTGGGCTTGGGCTCCTGCAGAGGAAGGAGCATCTGGGATCTGCCAAACCTGACCTCTCCTGCCTGGGAGCCAGGGGAGCCCCAGCCCAAGAGCGAGGGGCCATTCCTACACTTGGCCACCAGAGGGCGCGCTGCGGGCCCAGGTCGGGCTACCCAGAGCCACAGTGCCAGCGAATGGAGCCCAGGGCCTCTCCCCTGCGCACCAGCAGTCGCCCAGCCACACCAGCTTCTCCCATGATGCCAGACCCATCGGTATCTTTGTTGTTAAATGTAATGGATCAAAAGTCGGTTGCCTCCTTGGGCCTGCCAGGGGCGTCCACACGGGGCCCCGAGTACTCAGAAACCAGGCGGCAGGCCCAGGGGTGCCAGCTCCAGTCCAGGCCAGGCCCCAGGCCGAGCGGTGCCAGAGGTCAGCTGTGGGTGTCCACTTCCTCGTGGGGAAGCCCCCGGTCGGGAACCACAAGGGCCGGCGTGCGGCCCCGGAGCACCCAGAGGGCAGCGCTTGCTCTGCGGGAGCTGCCCGGCCCCGTGTCGCGTCCCGGCGCTCACTCCTCACACACAGGTCTGCTGTCCAGCATCAGCCCCGCGCCCAGAGCTGCCCCAGGGGTGGACAAAGGCCAGAGCCTCACCCTCATCTGCCAGGCAGCGGAGAGGGCGAGGTGGGCCAGAGGACCAAGCCCACACTCCCACCTCAGCCAGAGGTCCCCGGGCTCGGCCTGCCCCGCCCTCCCGGGGTGCTCTGTTTCCCCGTTCTCCTCGCCAGCATCTCCTCATCCATCCTCCCTGGCCAGGGGGCATGGAAAGCAGTTTGTGGAGGAGGTGACGGGGACTCGGGAGGTACAGTGGGGGTAGCGGGACACTGCGTGGGTATGGCACCTGCCGTGGCCACCTGACAAGACCGGCCTCGACAGCCACCCTCTGCCTATGCCTTGGGCAGGAAAGCAGAGCTCCGTCCCTTGCTCCAAAGACAATCTCCGCCCGCCCCCACCCCCACCCCCGCCAGCACAGAACCTAATGGGGCTCACTGTGGGGCGGGGCCAGGCGGTACTGCAGGGTGACACCGGGCTCAGGTAGGAAGGTCCTTCCTGGGCACAGGCGGCACCATGGGGCCCCTGGCCTTCCTGGGCACGCAGTACCATGGAGCTGGCTTCCAAAACGAGCCCTTCCTGGAGTTCCGTCACTGAGTCTGCACAGGCTGCCCTGCCTTGTGGGCTCTTGAATGTTTTGAGACAAGAGGACAAAAGTCCAGACTGGAGGCTGTTCCCTGCGGCTGGACCTGGACAGCAGGGGGATGAGGAAAGGGCTCGTCCTGCTAGGGGTGGGTCCCTGGGGACTGTTTCCTGGCGCCTGGCTGCAGGCTGGAAGACCCCGGCTGCGCTATCATCGAAGGGACAGTTGTGACATTGCTCAGGAGTGGACAGAGGGAATGCCTGCCCAGGCCAGTCTCGTGTCACCACGGTGGGTAGAGGCAGAGGGGACCAAACAGCCACCACCGGCATGAGGCTCCGTGAAGTGAAACCCACGTGCCTCAAACAGGAGGAGACGTCCGGACGGAGTGAGACAGACTCGCGGGAAGGAAGGGCCGCAGACCATGCTCGGATTACAGGCCTGGGCTCTTGAGGCGAGGACTCACGGCTCCGTCCTGCCACGGGGACCTCCCAGAAAGCCACGAAAAGCCATCCAGGCCCTGGCCACAGCCTCACCATGCTTGCTCCGAATCACGCAGGCTTTGACGTCTGATCTGGGGAGTAAGAAAAGAGACTCCCATCCCCTGCCACACACCCCTGCCCGGGCTCCTGAAAAGCCACCGAGCAGGGCCAGTGACCCGCCCCCAGCTCAGACAGCTCCCCACGCCACGAGTCCTTCCCAGGGGAGGGCCACACGCCCCTGGCTCCTCGCCTCTCCACCACGCATGCCCGGTACAGCTCAGCCGACGGCTGACTGCTGCTTACTGTAGCCTCTAAGTTGTCTCCTGCCTGCCAGGAGGAGACGGCCAGCCCTCGGCCCTGCTGACCGGCGTCCTCGGATGCCCACCGACGGTTCTTGTTCCCTCCGGCTGAACCTGACCTCCTTCACAGGGTATTGTGGAGGGGTTTTGTTTGTTGTTTCAGTTTTGTTTTCAAATCAAGAAGCTTAGCTAAAATCCACCCTTGGGTATTAACAATTGGCCCAAAATAAGCCAGCTAAACAGATGCCAGCTCTCTTACTCGATTAAAAAGCATAGTTACTTAAATAATCCAGAAATATCCTGCTATTGAGGGGCTTCTCAGTGAAGGGGGGTTACAATACCAGGATCCCTCGAAGCAAGGCAGAACCTGGGGGGCTGTGGAAAAGCAAAACGGCTTAGCCTTCTCCATCCTGGGCTTCGGAGTCCTTCCTGCATTAATTGTGTCTTTATGGGAAAGTATTCGCCTGGAAAAATGCATTCGAACAAGCTCTGGAAACACCCAGGGTCCCCTGCCCTGCTCAGACAAGGACCAGGGAGGGGAGAATAGAAATCCCTCCGGGGCGGGGGAATTCCGTTTGAACTTAGGAATGATAAGATGATTAGGAGAACAGGGGGGCTTTGTGTCATTAATCTGACCTGCCTTTATCTCTCCCTGAATCCCGGGATTCCCAGTCGGATCCCAGGGCCTGAGCACCAGGGGAACCACCCAAGCATCCATCTGAGGCGGGGCTGTGAGCGCGAGGGCCTGGGCCGTGTCTACCCGCAGTTCTTTTCCTGGTTAGACGTACACTGGCCTAGGGGCGGGTGGCAGCTGTGAGGGCTCTATGCACAGCGGCCCCATGGCCCACTTCTGCCCTCAAGAGACGCTTACACACCCGTACACACACGCACATACACACAGACACAGATGTGTGCACTACAGGTGTGCACACCTGTTAGGTACATGCAGACACACACACACAGATACGCACGCAGAGACCCACACACATGCTGCGAGGACTGAGCAGCATGCATGAGCAGGTTTCACCTTTTTATGTTTCAGCAGAAAACGAGAAACCACCCAGTGGCAGCCTTTCAGTGGGGAAGGGTGGGGCCATGGTGTTCCCAGCAGAGGCAGCACCGTATGGCAGAAAAGGGAAGCACATGGAGACAGGTCGGCCGTGCGGAAGGATGGATGTGTGAGCCGATTACTCTTGTCGTAGGTGTTTGAACACTTCCCACAAGAAAAAGTTAACTTCAAAACACGCTAAGGGACCAGCAGATGGTGTAATGGCCATGTCGCTGGACTCCCATGTAGTCGATCACGGTTCAAGTCCCAGACCTGGTGGCTTAAAATCACGCCGGGCGTGTGTGCGCGCGTGCCCAAGATCCCGAGAGGAGAATGGAGGAGAAGGGATTGCAGTGTGGCCATCCCCCTGGGGGGTGATTTCTCACTTTCTGTCTCTCTGTCTCTCTCTGTCTCTTTCTGGTGAGTGCACGCGCCCTATAGCAAAAACCTCTCTAATAAAAAAAACACACAACGGCCTAAGTTTGCCCATCTGCCCAGCGTGGCTGCCGGGCCACACATGGCTACTGGAATGCAAATGGACGACTGAGACCAGCCCTCCGGGCGCCGCCAGCACAGCCCACGTGACGCGGGAGGTTCCCCGTGAGCGCAGGTCCTCTCGGCCAGCACAGTCGAGAACAGCCCTTACAGACGGCCAGAACGTAAGGCGTTGTGATTACAGGGCAAAGGGGACTACGACGCTGGGCCAGCACAGACAGCCCAGCAGTAGGACGGCACCGACGGCACTTCTGAAACGTGGGGAACGATTCATGGCATGTTCCTGGGGACACGACTGTGTGCGAGATGTTCCAAAGGGGCCTGGGGGTTCCCGACAAGCTCCGAACAGCAGAACCCCCCTTCAGCCAAGGGGCGGCTGACACACGAGTGTTGCGGGGTTGCCGAGCAACGGGGCATCAGCCCTCCTACCGGGGCACTCATGCATCGTGTGTCCCTACACACGCTGCGCAAGATGGAGCGGGAGAGCAGGAGTGGCACGCCTGGGTGAAGGGTGCGGAGACGGGTCCTCCCAGGTCTCAGAGGAGGAGGGGAGGCAGGGACCCGTAGTGCTCTCTGCTCAGACCAAAGCCCCTTCCTCTGAAGAGGCTGGTGGACCATCCACCACACTCCGCCGCTGACAAAAACCAGGGGGCTCCGGAGAAGTGCTTCCCTGTGAGCGGCTGGAGCCGTGCCTTGCCGCTGGCCCGAGCTCAGGCCACAGATGCCTCTCCCTCAAAGCCCCGCTTTGTGGCTGTCCTGGGATTGAATCCCGGCCAGCCTCCCAGCTGGGGCGGCCCCTGCTCCTGTCTGCCGCTGCGGCCGGCGTGGTCGCCTTCAGACGGCGTCCGCAGAGCCGCACTTGCCGCAGCGGACTGGAAGTGGCAGGGAGGGACTGGAGCGAGCAGCCTTCCCTCCCACCCACAGTGGGCTTGTTTGTTGACTTGTTTGTTATTTTAAGCCTTTTCAAAACAGCACCCAGGAGGAACTCAGACTCCCTCTGGGAGGGACTGGGATTCGAGACTGCGAAGCTGTTTCTTCCTGAGATCCAGCCCCTGTCCCCCCTCCCCAGCAAAACAAACAAACACGCATGTGTTCTGCGCGAACGGCGCATGCTGTCAGGAAGACGAGGCACAAGCAGGACGAGTTCGGGTCTGCCGCTCGCCGCGCGGCACAGACATCCGTCCCCGTCATTCCCGGCCCCGTGGCTGCGAAGCCACCTACTCGCCAACGTGGACTGCAGAGTCGAAATCCACACTTGGGACACTCTCACGATCACGCCTGGACAAGGCAGCACCGTGAGCCTGGAGTGGCCCTAGGCCCACGCTCTGGCGGAGGTCACGCCCGCAGTCGTCCTGCCCAGACAAGCTGCTCTGTGGCCTCCGTGGCGACTCTGCTGTTTACAGTGTCCCCAGGTGTCCCGCTGAAGGCCGGCTGGCGCTTCCACACGCAGGAAGGCTGTGCCGTGCCTCCCGGAGGAAACACGCATGTCCCGAGGCACGTGTTCCGGTGCCGTGGGCCGGGGGCGCAGGGGCATGAGCCACCCCGTGACACCGTCAGGTGTCTTTAGCCGGAGCTCACAGGAAACCAGGTTACACACTACTTAGAAGATGCAAACGTGTAAACGAGCCTGGCAGAAAGCCCGCCAGGCGAGTCCCTCACAGCCACAATTCCGTGTTGGCTGCCGTGCCGTTGGCGGAGTGGCGGAAGACGGCTGGCCGGTCACGCTCCCGAACGGCTGACGTGTCCCGATGTCTGCACCCTGGGAAGGAGTGCTCACGTCGCCCGTCTGCTCGGGGCACGGCACGGGGCACACTTCCAGCTGTGAAGGGCTCGTGCCTGAGGCATTGAGGAGCTCTCACAGAAGGGGCCCAGGGAGGGCAGAGGAGGCCAGGAGGGGCGGCCAGTCCCAAGGTGCCGCAAGGCCGGACGCGGCTTCTCTGACGGCATCTCCAGGGAGACGCTGGAACCCAGAGCTTCAAGTTCATGAGGAGTTTGCTCCCTCAATTCTCCAAATCTACAGTCCCTATCTTCTCCTTAATAAAAACGCACATCACACGACCCTCGTGACGTCTAAGGTTAATCGTTCACAGCAACAGGTATTCTGAAGGCTTCCTGTTAACCTGCCAGAACCCGGGGCAGGTGGTTCAGTGGGGTGTGCGGCTAGGACTCAGGGCTCTGTGAGCTCGGACCACGTGGAAGGCCCTGGGTTCAATTCCTGGTCCGACCTGAAGGCTGGGTGCAGCACCGCGCACGTGGAATCCTGTTGACGTGGGAAGGCTGGGGCAGGAGGGTCATGGTTCAAGGCTAGCCGTGGAGTAAGAGCCAGGCCCGGCGTACATGCCTGTGGTCTCAGCTACTGGGATGCCGAGGCAGGAGAATCACACCGTGGCGAGATTCCGTCTTAATAACAAAAACCCAAACTCAAAAAAATAAAAATAAAAATCTTGTGCCAATAATCAAAGACATTTTATTATGAGATAAATAGAAAAGTTCTATGTTCCTATAACAACATCCTGGAACACATTATATCAGCAGTTTCAAAAGTAGGACCCCGAGACCTTCATAAATCAAAAGAAGAAACGTCATCTCCTCGACGCCCCTGGTTACTGTAGACCCAGGGAGTAACTGGGGCAGCGGCGGCTCTTAGGTTCACTTCGCCCTGAAACTCCTTAGCAGTGACTTCCCACGTTCCGTTAGTGATTGCGGCTTCCCAGCGAGTCACAGCTGCAGAGCTGTCACCGGCGCCTTAGCCTTTCCCGAGGGAGCCGGCAGCCAGACCGGCTCACTGCAAACCTGCCAGAAACGCCCAAGTCCCAGAGTGCTCCGTGTGGCCCCTGGGACCGGCGTGGCCGGACCCCCTCCTTCTCAAGCTCATCTAATCTCCCCGCTCCCTACAACCCAGGTCCAGTGGCCGCCCCTCCTCTGAACACACCGTACTCGCTCATGCCTCAAATCCATTGTCCCACCCACCACATATGCTTCACGTGCCTCATGCCACGCCTCATGGGGGCCCCACTTCTTAGGGAGCGTTGTGGGTCAAACCGTGTCCCCTCAAAAGATATGCCCAAATCCTAACCCCCCGTGCTGTGAGTTGACCTTATTTGGAAATAAGGCCTTTGCAGATGTAGTTAGTTCAGGTCTCAGAACGACCCTAAATCCGGTGGCTGGTCTTCTCAGAAAAGAAGGAGAGGGGCTTTGAGATACACCAGCACGGAGGGAGGAGAACCACACGGGGCAAGGAAAGGAGGGGGGTGCAGACTGCAGAATGCCAGGGTTGCTGGGAGCCTGAGAAGCAGGCAGGCAAGGAATGGGTCCCCCTCACAGCCTGCAGAAAGAAGCAGCCCTCCACACTCCCTGGCCCCAGGATCGCCTGTAGGTCTGAGCCACCAAATTCGGTGGCAGCTCTAGAACTCACACGGGGACCTCCCTCAGCCTTCCTACTGAAAACGGCTCTGTCCCTTCCGGTCTCCCTCAATCCCGGTGAGAGCTGCCAACCGGTGTTTTGAGCAAGGAGAGCTCGTCCCGCGGAGCACGTCTGGAGAGGTCGATGAGCAGGTTCGGTTGAACTAAGTGGGGGCAGTTCCCGGCAACCCGGGCAGAGGTCAGGGGCTGCTGAGCACCCTGGTATCACAGCGGGTCCCATGAGCAGGGACCTGGCCACAGTCGGGAGCACCCAGGCTGCGGGGCACTGTCCTAACCCCACACATTCGTCATTCCCACGTGTGGTCTGTGGCTGTCTCTGCCTGGTGGGTGTTGCATGATGACTCGTTTACTGGGGACCGTCTGTCGCCCCCCCAGAACACACTCTCCAGGAGGCGCGTCCACCTGGGTGTCCAACACCGCGATTGGCATGAAGGTGCCATGCTAGCCTGCTCTGCTGCTCGGAACGGTGGCCCCGAGCCCGGGCCTCTGTGAGGACAGAACTCTTCTGCAGTTCGGAGCGCTGAGGTCCAGGGATTGCGCCTGGCGAGGGCCTTCCTGCTGGGGACCACACGGCAAGGCAGAGCCCAGTCTGCTTGTGCCTCTGTCCTGTGTCCACCCGTCTACTGTTGGTGGCTGGACACATTCCACCACACAAGGCTTGAACTCACTGAGCAGGGAGGGAGACAGGGCTCTTCCTGGTCCTGCTTACTGAGAGGTCAGGGAGCCATCAAAGAGTTCTGTGATCTGGCGGTACAAGAAGCTGTGTCCAGCCAAGAAGCCAGAATGTCATTAAAGTGGCCACATGGCCTGGTGACACTGGTGCCTTTTTTTTGGCCCCATCCCGCAGGACCAGCTGAGGGAGGTGCGCGAGCTGCAGTGTGCTGCACGGTGTGGAGCAGAGGGGAGGCTTTGCTGGGCACCCAGAGAGCCGCTTCTCAAAGGCCGGCACACTGGGCTGTAGGAGGCTCGGGGGGTGCAAAGACCTGCAGAGCAGAGGCATGGAGCCCTCCAGGAGGAGAAGGGCAGGGACGGTGAGGACACCTTCTCTGCCCCCTACCCCGGGATGGAGGAGGGAGCAGGGCGCCTCGCCTGCAGAGGCTGGCCTGTCTGTGCCTGCCAGGCCAAGGGAAGCGCATTCACATCGCCTTCCGAAACACCATCTCAGCAACAAAGCAGGCAATGTGTTTCCTGTGGGCCCGCGGACCCAGCTGAGGCGGCAGCAGTGGGTGGCTTTCAAACCTAACATTTGATCAAAATGAAAAAGTGGCCCTTCCATTCACCCTGTGACAAGCCCGCGTGTATAAATCACAGCCTTCCCGGGGAGGGCCCCTCCGCACACAATCAACGGCGCAGCCTGGCCACCTCCGTCCCCATCTGGACAAAGGGGGCTGGGAGTTTTCGAGGGGCCTGGGAGCTTTTAAAGGCCCCTTGTAGAAATGAAACTCAGACCCATCGGCAGCACAGCCGTGGGGGAGGGAGAGAAGCCCTCGGAGATTCGCATTTTATTTGGTCTGGGAGCTCCGTGGAAACCCCAGTCCCCGAGGACAGACATTGGAGGGCAGGCAGGAATGTCAAGGTTTTAGACGAAACACATGGTCAGGTTTTTAAGAAAAGGAAATTCAGAAATGTGTGTTTGGTTGGGAAAGAAGTATTAGGTCATCGGAAAAGTCACGGTCTGTCTGTTTTTTTTTTATGCAAAGATGCATCACGACTTTGAGGACCCAATAGGAAGATGAGGACGTTTTTAAGTTACTAGTCAAACCTTACGTTGGCAAACTGACCACGACAGCAGTGGTGCCCATGGTATCTGACGGCTTACTCGGTGACAACAGCAGCGAGGTGACAGTTACACTGGCCAGTTACGCACAGCAGGCCAGGTGTCCACTGGCCATTAACCCTCCTACAACCCTCGCCTGCCACCACCCCGTTTCAAGGCAGACGGCCCTGCAGGACTCCTCCAGGGTCGGGCCCCAGGGAGGGGCGGAGCTGAGACAGGACTCACCCATCTTCCCTGTGTGGCGTCAGAGGACCTCCGTCCCCCTCAGGAAAGTGCCCCTTTCATTTTCTCACTAGCATAACCCTCAGAATGATTTTTTAAAGAGGTTTTTGCCATAGGGTGTGTGCTCTCATCAGGGAGAGAGACAGAGACAGTGAGACAGAAAGTGAGACATCACCCGCCTGAGGAGATGGGCAGGCTGCGACCCCTGTCCTCCGTGGCCCTCCTGGGATCTTGGGCACACACACACAAGCGCCTGGCTTACTTCCAAGTGACCAGGTCTGGGACTCGAACTGCGGTGGGCCATGTGGGCGTCCAGTGACTTAACTGCCATGCCACCTGCTCACCCCTGGGCAGTTTGTTTTGAAGCTAGAAGTTGCTGGTTATCTGATCCTCCATTGCTGACCTTCTGGAAATAGGCTGGGGTCAGACGGAAACCCCCAATCCAGGAAAAGGCTTGGGGTCCCCCAGTCACTCCGGATGGCGGACATTGCTGTGGTCGAGAGCCTCCGCTCTCCACAGCCCCCACCCCCGGCCCGAGGGCGAGCTCAGGTCCTGGGAGTGATGGTCAGAGCGGAGCAAGCCGGACCTCGAGTGTCAGGCAGGGCAGGCCCTTGCAGCCACCTCCAGCCCAGCCTCTGAGGCCATGGGAGGTCCCAACTCCCTCCTGGAGGCAGAAGGTGCCGCCTTTCAGCAGCTGCCCCCCCAGCTTTCCTTCTGGAAACCTGGCCTCCCGCTGACCTCTACAGGGAAGAGCCTGGGGCAGGGGGGAGAGGGAAACAGGGAGGGAGCTGCAGGGAGGAAGCCACCTGCCCAGGGTCAGACTGGGGCTGTGGGTGAGGCAAGGTCTCCCCGGGGTGGGACCTCCATGTGCTTGGGAAACAGTGGGCCCAAGGGATGGGAGGGCGAGAGGGAGGCACGGCCTCTGAAAGGGGGGCACTCTGCGGGCCCAGCGAGGTGCTGGTGCCGGCCAGCCCCAGTCAGCGTTTCAGACCTGGCAGACCCTGGACCACAACCCCCTGCACTGCAGCGTCTGGTGTGAGACTTGGTCGCTAGACCCCATCCTCCAGCCAGAGACCCTCTGACTCTGCTCGCACTGTGTCCTTGAGGCTCAGCTCGATGTCACCTCCTCCATGTTGTCCCCCGGGACTTCCAGGAAGACTTGTTCCCTCCTCATTCGGGCTGCTCTCTCTCCAGGTTGTGGTTATCGGGATGTGCAGATACACAGCCCCACCGCACACCGCTCTGCGTACAGATGGCGAAGTGAGGAGTCTCGTTCGTAGCCTAGCTCCAGACTGACGCCCCTTCCTCTCTGAGGTCAGGTCAGGAGGCTGAGGACGACAACGGTGCCTTACCTAAGCCCGTTACGGGATCACACAGGAAGGGATTATTCCCAGAACGTAAAATACATGGATTTCCTCTCAAACAGAAAACAAAAGCTACTGCACACAGTGCTGTGGGCGGGTTGGAGGTCCGGATTGGGGCTTTCTTTTGAAAAATGAAAGTTATGAAAATAATTATATTTGAGCTGCCTTCTAAGGAAATACACATTTTAATTACAACCACGTGCTCACTTGTAGAGCAAACAGTGAAATAAACGTTACTTTTGGTGAAAAAATGGCAACTTGACTTTTTCCTACCACACTGAAAGGTGAGTCTTCAATTCTCATTTGGACGACTCAGCCGTAAAGGGCATATTTTGTGGCAAGGATTTCTGTCTCCTCAGTTTTGCTAAGGCCCTTTCTTAACGCTTTGATATTCGGATCATTTGTTCCTGACTGTCTCTTTGTCAGTTGTGAGCTGGCAGAGCCCCCTAGCCAGAGCGCTGCCTGTGGCTGGAGCAGCACCCCCCAAATCACTCACGGCCTCAAAAATGCTGAATCTCTTGCAGGATTCACAAGCTCACTTTGTAAAACACGGCCTTCTTCTGAGTAGACTGGGGGGCATTTCCAGTCCTTCCAAATCAGAGAAGACTCCCATCATATGCTAGCTGCAAGAGCAAACTGTTTTCTTTTTGTTTTCTTCCTTTTCTTTTTTTTAAGGCATGCGTGGTTGACAGAGAGGAGAGACAGAGAGACAGTGAGAGATAAACTGAGAGAGAAAGTGAGAAATCGCTCCCGAGGGGAGACAGACACGCCGTAATCCTTTCTCCTCCATTCTTCTCCTGGGATTGGGGGCGCGCATGCACACCAGCCAAGTCTGGGACTAAAACCGCAGTCGGCCATGTGGGAGCCCGGCGCCCTAACCACGTGGTCGGCAGGCCTGCAAACTGTTCTCTTAACAGGTTACATCATTAAGGAGTCTTTTCTGGAGGTGAGAACGTCAGTCCTCGGGCACAGTCTCTTAACAGGCCATGGCTCACAAGGGCCCCTCAGCCACGAGGCACGTGGCTTCCCTGCTGGCCCTCCAGGTCGCTGACCCTCGCTCACATCTCTGGCACTGAGACACCTGCTCAGGGTGGCGGGCAGACGGTCCTAGTTCGCCTCTGGGAAAGGCAGGGGAGTGGCTCCGGGCGTGGGGTACTGCTGCCTCCCAGATCCGGCCCTCGCAAGAAGGGAGAGTCTGGTTGGAGACAGAGCAGCAGCAGGGCTGAGGGTGGTGTCTAAAGAGCACGCTCCTCTCCTTGAGAAAGCCTGGGGGGACTGGGCCACCCGACTGGCCTCTTCATGGCTCTCGCACTCTGCCAAATACATCTCATGAGCCTGAAAGCTGCCGACACCGCGCAACTGTGGAAGTTCAAACCTCCCTCTGGTCCATATGTGTTTCCCAATGGGGAGGAAAGTGGCTTCCCTTTCCTAAGGACAGAGACGCCCAGAGGCAAGGGCTGATCGGAAAGTTCCCGCCCCCGGGACCCGGCCCACCAGGCCTGCCGAGTGTCTGAGCCCTACCCCAGGATCTGGCAGCACATGGCCGCCTCATCCACAGGCACGGGGTGTAAAGGAACTCAGAAAGAGGGGTTTGGAGAGACACGCTGTGGCTTCCACGGAGCCACCAACACTGAGAGCAGTTCAAGGTGGTGCCCGTCAAGCCGGCTGGTCACCACATGCGTTCTTCTCCCAGTTCCAAAACCTCCCGAGACCACCTAGGGAGACCGCTGCGATGTGGGGACTGCAGAGGGTGACGAGGGAACAGGCCTAGGCATAGACCAGGCGCTCCGCGGCACCTCCCACACCCGCCGCCATCAGCAGCCCCCTTGCAATTTAACAGAATTCATTACAACATCAGACATCCGGCATCGCCGTCCTCTGGGGGGCCAGATTAACTCTCCCCGCCCTGCTCTGAAATGCTCTCCTTAGCACGCTGCTAGGAAGCCCACCGAGCTGACACCGCACGGCCAGCACCTGCAAGTCTGTGAGATCTCTGTAACGAGCGACGCGACAGGACCACCCAAGAAAACGCCAAGTGTCTGAGGTGCTGGGGTCCGTCTGGGTTCCGCGTTTCAGAGGGTAGAGCGCGGCTCTTTAAGAGGCTCTGCGGGACGAGAACACTCGGCGAACACGAGAGGCAAGAGTCTGCGTTTGTTCGGTTTCAGAATAGCGTCGGAGGCACGCTCACAGGGATGGTGGTTTTGTTCCTCGGGCAACTACACGAAGACAGGCGGGGCGTCTTAGCAGCCCTCCAAGAGCCCGAGCACTGGGCGAAGGGAGAGTCGGGCTCTGGCCCTCAGTGACCCCGTGACCGTGGGGGGTCCTGCAGGCGCCCTGAGCTGCTGGCACCTGCAGGCAATGCCTGTGGGCGTGTGGTCAGGAGGATGCAGGAAGCGAACCCACGTAGCATTGTGGGGAAGCAGGACTTTCACCACAGACCACCAAAGCCCAGGTGCACGAGTCAAATGAGGCAGTTTTGCCCTGAAAGGCCTTAGTGTGGGTCCGAACAAAACCTCCTCCCGGGCCACCTTCCCACTGGGGCGGAACCCTGCTGCGACCACGTCTCTGGCCTTTCTCCGACAGCAGTGAGAACCGTGTCTGACGATTTCCCTTTTCTCTGGGCTGCCAGGAACCCTCAGGTGTCCTGTGTCGCTCCCGGTGAGGAACCTGGGTGACTCTGGCCTGGGCCGTGGTGGTCGGCTGGCCTCCCTTTGGTTTGGAACCCACGCCTGTCTCCCGGGGCCTGATTCCCGTTTATCCCTCTCATTCCTCACTCAGGTGTGTGGGGCTAGCCGACACCTTCGGGAGAGTAAAGACCCAGGCAGCCCGGCAGAGTCCAGGGCAGGAACACGGAGCCCCGGACTTGCCCTGAAGACCCCACGCCCCTCGCCCACGGGGGTCTGCTCCCCTCGCACCCTTGATGCGTTTCTGTCCTCCGTTTCCAGACTTCGTGCCTACGTCCGGGGCTCAGTTACACAGCGGTCATGGCTTCCTTGGTCTGACCACTCCGCCGTCAGGACGTGAGGGCGAACCCGTGCCCTGACTGTCCTTCCCGAGGTCTCCTGCACAGGACGCCATGAGGCAGACTCCCCGAGGAGGCAGCGACCGGGCGTGAACTACGAGATACCGTTTCCAGAAAAGTTCCCGACTGGCAAGTCAACTCTGTGCATCTCAAGTCAGCAGTTCCTTAAATATGACCCTTTTTAAACTTTTTCCTTCTTAGGTTTTTGCCATAGGGTGTGTATGTTTGCCAGAGAGAGACAATGAGAGCAAAAGTGAGAAATCACCCCCAGGGGGATGGCCATGCCACAGTCTCTTCTCCTCCATTCTCCTTCTGGGCACACATGCACACGCACCTGGTGTTCAAGCCGCCAGGTCCAGGACTCAAACTGTGGTCAGACAAGTGGGAGTCCAGTGTCTTTACCACCACGCCATCTGGGGCCCCCACGTGACCACTTCTTATCATCTCTCCGCTGCCTCCCTCCCCTGAGACACTGTGGAAACTTCATGTGCCGGCGTGACCGGGCCCAGGGTGCCTGCCACCCCGTCCAGTTTCATCCTGGTATGCCCGTCAGGGTGTTTGGGAGAGACTAATTTTCAAATCAACAGACTGAGTAAAATACAGCCCTCCCTGAATGGCCTCATCCAGTCGCCCCCTAAAAGTGTAAGATTTGCACGTACACGCCTTAGCTGCCACGCATGGGTTCTTGCTCAACTGAAATCGATTCTTCTATAAAAGCACCTCTTCTGTGTTTCTGGAATGATTCCAGGTACTCACCACCCAACCAGGCCAGCGGTCTGCCCTCATGGCCCCTGGGGTCCAGGTGGGATGTTTTCATATACTGTTTTTAATAACCTCTTCAAAGTCCTTTTGCCAGAGCTGTTGGAAGCACAGAAGGTCTATTTGTAGGTAAGTTCTCTCTCTTTGTTTCTGTAGATTGATGTGTCTACACTTGAACTCTCTTCCCGAGTCTCTGCAGCGCTCCGAATGTGTGTGAACACGTCCTGTACACGGTCACGTGCCCACGCCGGTGCACGCAGACGGACGGATTTTCAAATGGCTTTTCAGAACACAGCTTCTGTTTATAACGCGTCTGTGAGATAGCCACCTGTAAGCTGAAATTTGTTTCCAATTGCAATCTTATTTCATCTGGGAGCACTCACATTTGAACGAAATTGTTTTTATGAATTCTCAGAATGAAGAATTCTCTTGGATGCAAATAACATATGGAATCCTCACCTCCTATTCCATCTGCTCCTCGTCCACGGTCTGCGTTTCTCAGGCAGTTTGGGGGCTAAGAGCGTGTGAGGGGGTGACCAGACCTCCCCGCTCGCGTGGGCACACGTGAAGGTGGTGGTGGGGCCCGCACTGCAAACAGAAACAGCCTACCGCATGCAGGGGCTGGGAAGTGCTCGGGCCACAGCACAGGAGCCGTGGCACGAGAAGTCCCCCGTGCGGGGGTTGGACAGAGACGGCTTTTCCCAGGAGCCGAACTCGGGAGCAGAGGCTGAAGGAGAGCCGAGAGCTTAGAGAGACGTCCCGAAACAGACCCGCGTGTCAGGCCCTTTCTTGGGGTCCCAAGTGGGATTTCCCACATGCGAGACTTCTCATGCTTTAAAACTGAAACCTTCCCCGGAGAACCGAGAACAGCTGGTCACCCGAGCAGTGGGAGGAGGGGAAGGGCGAACGACACAGGACACACGACCCAGGACAGGACGCCCGAGATAAAATAGCCACGGGGAGCCGGGTGGGGGGTGGCAGAGACCGGGCCTCGCTGCTCCCGGGACCGACAAGGTGTGGCTGTGCTGGAAATGGCTGACGGCTCTCCAAAATGCGCAACACGGACTCGCACGGGACCCGGCTGCTCTGCTCCTAGGAATTTGCTCTGACGAAGGGAAGAGCGTGGGAGAAGGGGGAGTGAGGAAGGGAATCGAGGACAGAGCGGAGACGCAGAATGGATGGTTTCCGTGGATGGTAACGTGCCCGATACCCTCAGCCTGGCTGGTGTGAAGTGCACCCACGCTGGGGAGCTCAGTGCAAGCTGTAGCGGTGTACAGTGATCGAACGTGAAAAATAAAATAAGAATCATTACAGAAAGAGAAGGGGCACCCCCCTGTGTGTCAGACCACGTTAATCCCAAAATCCCAAAGCAGATACGACCCCAGTGTCTGCTAACCGCCAGCCGGTGACTGGATGAACCAGTGTGTGGACCGACACCACAGAAGGTTGCTCAGCCATACCGCGGCTGGCCCAGCCACGGGCACTGGCACTCAGGGGTCAGGGGCCGCTGCGGACGCGGGAGCACATGGGAGGCCCAGGCCCAGATTCTGGGTCAGCCTGAACGTGCCGGCCTGGGCTCCTGGGTGGCTGTGGGGCCGGGGTGGAATCGGGGCGCGGGGAGACTTGTCAGGGTGCCCATCTCTGCCTCATGGAAAAAATAAACGAAGAAAACCAAAGATAATGAGTAACTGATACAGGCTACAACATGGACAGACACCGGAACCGTTACACCTAGTGAAAAAATTCAGCTGCAAAGCACCACCGGCATTGCGGAGTTACTGCACATACCACATGGACTTCACAGAATTCTGTGTGAGCCCTGGGTTCGACTCCCGGCCCACCCGAAAATCTGGGTACAGAGACAGACACCTGTCCTCTCAGCTGTCTGGAAGGCTTGCAACACAGCAAGGCCTTGTGTAAAACACAAAAAGGCCGGGGCCAGCAGGGGCATGGTGGCTAAGGTGCTGGACTCTCCCATGCCTGACTCATGGGTCAAGTCTGGGACCCAGTGGCTTGAAAATCATGCCGGGTGCATGTGCATGCATGCCCAAAATCCTGGGAGGAGAACGGAGGAGAAGGGATTGTGGTGTGGCCATCCCCCCTGGCCCAGGCATAAATCTGGGGGTGGGAGGTGATTTCTCACTTTCCCTCTCTCTGTCTACCTCTAGAAAGCACACGTGCCCTATGGCAAAAATCTTAAAAAATCTTAAAAAAATCAAAATAAAAAGGTGAATTTTATGGTATATTAATGATGTCTCAGTGAAACAGCTTTTTGAAAAGAAGCCAAGAGCATTCCGTGACGTTGCAATGCCTTTCTGAGACAGGACACTGCATAAGGTCGAGCAGTCCTTGTCCTCCTGAACCAGGTCCCGTCGCAGGATGGAGCTGCCCTCCGAATCCCGTCTCGCAGAGTGGATCGCACACTCCGACTCCTCCCCCATCGCCACCTGGCATCCTGTCACTCTAAACTTCTCTCTGGCGACCCGGGCACAGACCCCGCTGCCCCTGTGAGCTCCATCGTGGGGACAGCTCAGGGTCCTGCTTGCTTTGGGCCCTTTGGGAACCGCAGAGAAGATACCGTCCGGAGCACCGTCTCCCCGAGCAGCCCCGTACCTTCTCATCAGAGGTGCTGGGACCCGGCCTGCTCCGATGGGCAGGGAGGGGGGCACAGGCTCTGCTCCCTAGTGGAAAACACCCAGGCCCTGGGGCTCCGGCCGGGAAGGCGAGCGGTACCAAGCAGCAGAGTCCCCTCTCGGCCGCCCCCGAGAAGGATCAAAGCCGGACGAGAACAAAACCCATCTGTCTGCAGAGGAGCCTTGGCTTGTGGAGTGTCATTGGATGTAAAGGCTGCTCGCCACTCGCCGGGCTCTTTCCAGCACCCCACGGAACAGAAGAAAGGCGAGGAGGAGACTGCGGGGTGATCAAACTCCTCAGCTGGTGAGTGCCGCCCCGCGGGGGGTCTCTTTCTCCCGTTCTAACAGGTTCCGGTGAGTTTCTGCCTCAGGCTGTCGAGACAGCTTGTCCCCTGGGCTAATATTTTCACATGGCGGTTGTTAGAAAGGGGTCCTAAGAAAGAACAGCACAGAAGGATGCTTTGTCCCTTCCCTCTTCTCACCAAACCAGTCCAAAGAAGCGAAGTCAGGTGAACTTTAAATGAGCAACGTAGAGTTGATTGTGGTAAGAACTACTGAGAGACAGAAATAGAGAGAGACAGAAAGAATATACAAATATTAGGTAGGGCAACTCAAAGCACTGGTGGTTTATGACATGTAGTAGTCGGATATTCATTTCCTTCCCATTTAAGGTCCAAAGCCGAGGAGTCCAAGGGCTGGTTTGACGAGTCCATCGTATGAGACATCCCAAACGCACATGCCATTCTCTACCTCATGGCCCAAGATACTGCACCAGTGGAAGTCACCACACCTACACTCTAATCAGCAGCAAGAGAAAAAAAGAAGCGGGTCTGCAGTCTTTTAAGAACATTTCCTGAGAGTCTTGCAGTCCGTGTCCCTGTGCATCTGATGTGTAGGTTAGTGAGCCCCGCCGAGCTTCGGGGGCTGGAGATGGCGTCTGTCTTTCCTATGTGTCTCTGTTTGAGTCCCAACTTGCCCCAAAAGTGTGGCTGACATTGAGCTAAAATATTCTGAAGTCCTTCCGAGGAGCATGAAGCACTTCGGGAGATAAATGGCTAGGGATGGCGGCAGTCAGTTTTCAAATCAACAAACTACTTTTATTGTCCCTTATTCCTTGAAATTAAAACACTTCCTGGGAATTCCCTAACAGTCAGTAAAGTGAACAAACGTGGCCGGAATGCCTTTCCATCCTAGATGTCTGTGGAATAAATGAAAAACGACACCGAGGCCAGGCCAAGGCTTTGCCAGCAGAGACCATGCAGGCTAGGAAGCCCATACCGTGAGAGCTCGGGCCCGGCACTGCCTGTTCCACTTCACCTCCCGGGACTCCCGGCCCGGGGGTAACCTCAGTCGGCAAAGCCCCGATGCGCAGTGGGCTCACGGAGCCGACCCTCCCAGGGCCCCTCTCTGCTCCCCGTGACCTTTGCCTCTCTTACCCACCAGTCTACTTATTTCTCCTTATTGATTTCTCGCAGCTCTTTATTTATGAAAGGCCAGACTTCTGTCATCACGTTGCAACTAAAACAAGCTTTAATTAAAAGACAGCGTGTTACAGGAAAAAGAAAAACTCAGACTGCAGAGCCACGGGTCAGGTTTCCAGGTTGATAAACAGAATTAAGCAGAACACTTTATTAATCTAGAGGAATAAGGGGAACACTTCAGACAAGGTGAATGTGAAAAATGCAGCTCACTTTCAACGTGAATACCAGGCATCGTCAAGATCCCAAAATCGCTGGGCCTACCACGTTTCCAAACTCTGATGGCCTTTAGCACCTCCCTCTATTCCCCACAGAGTGTCTACCAGTAAAAAGACAAAGAAGGAACTGCAGCCACAAGCCATGTTAGGAAGCTACTGACGCCGTGCACGAATGTGAGACAGTGCACAGAGGCCCCTGTGAACGCGGAGTGGCCCAGGTGTGGCTGTTTTCTCTGGCCCAGCCGTCTGCACCCAACTCACTGGCACGTTGGTATACAGTACAGAGGCAGCCCGGACTTGTCCTCCCGGCAGACTCTGTCTACACAGTTCTGCGAGATTCCAGGCCTCGGAGCTCTTGGCTGACGTAGGGGTGGGGCCTGAAGCTGCCCAGCATGGGCTTGGAGTGGAAACGGGCTTCACCCCTCCCCTTCCTCCCTGGCTCCAGTCCCTGGGGAAGGACTGCTCTTCAGACCCGTGAAGACCTGCAGGCCACAGCTGCGGTCAGGAGCTGCTCTGAGCGGTGTGGGACCAGGTCCGTGGACCTCAGCAGGGCAGACGCAGGAGAGATGACTCAGCGAGGAGACAGCGAATGGTGTCACGTGAGCAGCCCGGTGCCGAGGCCACCCCAGTCCTTTCCACGTGGGGTCACTTGTTTCAGCCTCCCACTAAGCAGGTGGGAGGGAAACGGGACGTCCAGCCGGACTGAGCAGAGCAGGCACAGCCCACGGTCCGCGGGCTGCTCCGAACCACAGCCCGGCCACGCCGTGGGATGAGCAGAGGGAATTCCAGTCTCTCTGAGCTGCCTGGCTCCCTAGAGAAACGGCACAGGCGCGTTCTGGAGACAGAGGGCCTCGACCTCCAGGCTGACAGGGCTGCCCGCCCAGATGAACTTAAAGGCAAACCTCTGTAACTGGATCCCTTTGCCTCTCAGAGCTGGAAGCCTGCAGGGGCGCCTGGCAAGCTCCCCAAACACAGGCCACATGCTGGCGGGGAGGCTGACCTCCAGTGCTTTGAAGGAGGACCCCCTCCCCAACGTAGACATGCACTTCAGCAAGGCTCAGGAAGCAAGCCGAGAGGAAGGGGGGCTTGGAAACATTCGCCTTCCAGATGTGAACATCCAGAGCCAGGACGGGCACTCAGAGAGACACAGAAGAAGCCGAGATGCTTAAGCTAAGTCCTCCTGAAGGATCTCACGCTAATCACTTAAGCCAACCTAACATCTTTACAAAATCGAGGGAATTACCCGAGCCCTTTGTGCAGGGAACTTCTGAGTGGGCTTCAGCCGGCCTCCCCTGACATCACGTGAAACAGCTCAGACAACAGTTAATAAATCTTAAGACCCTAGGCTAGATTTCATCTTCCATGAAGGAATATAAAAAAAAAATGTATGTATATATATATATATACACACACACATACATATATATATATACATATACATAGAGAGAGAGATAAATATATATATATAGAGAGAGAGAGGGAGAGAGGGAGAGAGATAAATATATATATATATATATAGAGAGAGAGAGAGAGAGAGGGAGAGAGGGAGGGAGAAGGGGAAGGGGAGGGAGGAGACGGTCTGGGCATGAGCAGAGCTGTAGTCACAGGCACCTTTGGAAGGGGTGCGACGAGGTGGGTGGAGCTGAGCCCTTGCTGCGGAGGACCCCCCTGGCTCGTCCTGTGTGTCCATCCCATGGTAGGAACCGGACACCCACCAGATGCGAAGCCCCATCAGAGGGCGCGAGACGGAGAGCAGAGGGCCCAACCCCTGTGAGGTCTCACCCCCGGGGCTTAGGAGGCACACCTGATAGACAGGCACGCCGGGCTCCCTGCCGGAGGGAGACGGGGCAGCCTCGTGGGGATGGTACCCACAAGGTGGAGGGTACCGGGATTGCAGCTTTAAGGAGTCAACTCAATTTCTGAGAGCGGTTCCAGGTTAACAGAGAACAGGTGGGATGTACAAGGGTCCCACACACTTCCTCTCCCCCTTGCACACGCACGTGTTCACGCACATGCGGGCTCCTTATTGCCAACACCTTGTGTCGGCGTGGTCCGTGTACTACCGCTGACACCCCAATACTGACATGCCATGGCCGACGGGTGTCTGCGGTTCACATTAGACTTCACTCTCTGGGCTGGATGCTCTGCGGGCTTTGCCAAATGTCGTGTTCGAATCCACCATGGCAGTGTCACACAGCACACCGTCTCCACCCTGAAAACCCCGTGTGCTGCACCTGCTCGCCCTCCCGCCTCTGCCCACCCTGCAGCGACCTTCTCACTGCCTGTTCTGTTGTGCCTTTTCCGGGACGTCCTAAGGTTGAACTCGCACAGTAGAAAGTCCTTCCAGAGGGGCTTCTGTCACTCAGCAATGCGCAGCGGAGGACACTCTGTTATCTTTCCGTGGCTCGATAACCTGCAGGCATTTCCTGTTGGAAAGACTCCAGCCTGCAGGGCTACTGGCCTATCCCTGTTCCCGGCCGCCTCAGTTTCCCCTGCGTGTGGCCGCCGTGACGAGGCGCTGTAAGTACTGGCAGGAGGCGTTTCTGTGGGCGTTTTCCTCTGACTTGGGTATTTAGTCATGGGCCACGAAAACAGGGCAAGTTCTGGTTTAGCTTTTCAGAAACTGCCTGTCCCTCTTCCAAAGTGGCTGCAGCATTTCACAGTCCGTCAGCGTGAGTGAGTGCGCACTGCCCACACCCTCGCAGCGTGTGGTGTTGCTGTTGCTCTCAGTCTAGCTGTTCTCATAGATGTGCATGTTGCTGGCTGCATTTAAAAACTATATTTTTAGGTTTTTGCCATAGGCTGTGTGCACTCGCCAGAGAAAGTCAGAGGAAGGGAAAGTGAGAAAACACCCCCAGGGGATGGCCATGCCACAGTCCCTTCTCCTCCATTCTCTTCTCAGGATTTTAAGCATGCATACACACGTGCCCAGTGTGAGTTTTAAACCACCGGGTCCAGGACACGAACCACGGTTGGTCATGTTGGAGTCCAGCAGCTTAACCTCCACGCCACTGGCTGGCCCCTCTTTGAGCCAACTTTGAACTAGGCAATGTTCCACCTCAATTGTCTGAGGTCGTTTCTTACAGGGATCAGCACACCTGCCCCAGCAGGTGTTCGTAACAGCACCATGCTGCCACCACACTGATGATCAACCAGGACACAGCTCCAGCTAAACTGCGGCTAAACTGTCTTCTGTGTAAGCAGTCAGAAATCTGCCACGTGTCTGGATCATTCTTTTTAGATTTTATTTGTTTCTGCTACGAACGAGAGAGAGAGAAGCCCACCCTCAACAGGCTGTCCACGGCGCGATCCACCCCCAGCCCAGCCAGCCCAGATCGGGGTAGACAGGGAAGATTCCGAACACGGACACGGAGCCTCCCCTGTGGGTCAGACGGTGTGCTCCCCAGCCCCTATGAGGACCACTGCACCCTGAATGGCACAGCTGTGCTGACGGGCGACTGCGGAGCTGAACTTCCGTTCATCGGAACGCGCCGTCGCCATTCCCTGACTCCGATGTGGGGACTAAGCTGTGCCTGCGGGCACGGGATGGCCCCCTCATCGTGACCCAAGGGCTGCCACGTGCAAACCTCCCCAGTGAGTATACGTCTCTACTAGGGAGAGCCCTGCGAAATTGCTTCGAGAGCTTCTGCAGACGGCAGGTCCACGGCAGGGCGAGGGCGGCGGCTGGAACTGCTGCGTGGACGACAAGGGGCTGTGTGGAGAGGAGCAGGCCACCGGGAAGCAGGCTCTTTTCCTGACTGGGACTGCAGGAGCCTCACACAGCTGCCCTCCCTGGGGTGTGAGGACCCACCTTACTTCAGCGTGGAGACTCTCATGTGTGAAAGGGAGGGGGGAAAGAAAAG
The DNA here is from genome assembly GCA_026018925.1 of Tupaia tana. NCBI lineage: Eukaryota > Metazoa > Chordata > Mammalia > Scandentia > Tupaiidae > Tupaia > Tupaia tana. Next base: position 22,629,714 of record JAKSZU010000026.1, on the reverse strand, counting down.
GAAAACCCCGCCACACCGCCTTCACGTGGGCACTCCCACTGCCAGAGCTCCACAAGGAAGAAATTAAGCCGACAGGAACTCATCCAAACAGGATGAAGAGGTCTGCCGGAGACTGTTTGAAATGTGAGAAGGGGTTCTATGAACTGGCCCAGAGAAAAGACACACAGGGAGACTGAGGTCCTCGTAGGGCAGCGGGGAGGGGAGGGATGCTGGGGCCCACAGCCGGAGCCCGCAGTCGGTGCCCGCAGTCGGTGCCCACTCTGGCCCGGGCTTGAAACTCGGCAGAGACGTGCGGACCTGTCCCAGGCGGGTCGAAGACCAGTCTGGACCCCACAAGCCGGGAGACGGTGCTCGGGTCTTTGCTTGACCCTGGAAAGCTGTGGCTTCCAGACCTTCGGTGTCACTGGAGTCCAGCTCAGGACAGCGGGCAGGCGGGCAGCGCACTCGCGGGCCCTGGAAAACCCGGGGTCCTCCCCTGACGCCCATCAGCATCGCCTGGGAGCACAGCTCCGCTAATTGCGAGGTCCTCGGAGAACACAAGGCGCGTCCCGGGAACAATGGAAAAGCAATCAGGAGTCACGGCCCGGCGCAGGGATAATTACCGCGTGGAGTCAGCCCCGCTGATACAATAAAGCAGACACTATAATCTGCAGGCGGGTGTGCACCACAGCTGTACGACTGAGCGAGCACGCTCAGATCAGAGACGCGGAAACAAAGGCGAGACGAGAGCGGAGACGAAGAAAACAGGACACTCCCGCTCGCTCTTCCTCAAGTTCTGGCCCTCGATGTCCAGTGTCTCTACGCCTGCTTCTCTTGTTCTCCTGAAGCACTCTCTCCAAGGCTGACCGGTTTCTGATTTCCATGGCTTCAGACTGAAGTGTGTCATGCCAGTTTGGAAAGAGGCCAGACTGGAGATAAAATAGAAACATTAAGTGGAAAAATGACGGCGTGTCTCAGACCGATGTCCAGGCTGGTGCCTGCATACGAGATGAGCCCAGCACTTGTTCTGAGCCACCTCCTCCAGGAAGTCTCTCTTGACTTGTACCAGGATATGTTCTGTCCTGTGCCCTGGAAGAGTCAGGGGAAGAAGGCAGAGATGTGGGCCTAACGCTGCTCACAGCGAGCTGGGTCATGGTGACAGGCATGCCACTCCATCTGTGTCTGGTGCTGGACAGCAGAAGTGCCGCCCTGACATCAGAACAGACCAGCCACTAAGCAAGCTGGCTTCTCACCACTGCGGGCAGCTCATCTTTCGGCATAAGAACAGTAGACCCTTCGGATAAATCGCTGCGTATTTGAGAAAAACAAATCGTGCGTGTGTGTGTTTAGGTATTTGTCATAGAGCATGTGCACTTGCCAGAAAGGAGACAGACAGACAGACAGACAGACAGAGAGATAAGGAAAGCAAGAAATCACCCCCAGGAAGGATGGCCATGCTGCCATGCCTTCTCCATTCCCGGCATGTGGGGCATGGGTGTACACATGCCCAATGTGATTCTCAAGACACCAGATCTAGGACTTGAACCGTGGTCGGCCATGTGGGAATCCAGCCGCCTTAACCACCACACTATCTGTTGGCCCCTCATGTGTAATATTTAAGTCCAATAGCAAAATAAAAGGAATGACTTCCCCAACCTTTCCAAAACAGTGATCTTGGTAGAAATAGTAACTCAGTTTAAATACAGTCACAACTGGGGCGTCTCTGTGTAATTACTTACGTGGGGACATTCCATTAGGAGCCGGGGACACCATGTCAGCACAACCCCCTCCCAGATAACCCCAGACCGTGCGGAAACGCCCTTCTCTCACAAAGCTCGCTAATGACCATGTACGTAAATAAGGAAGCAGCTATTTCTGTTTGCACAGTTTTAAATGTAGTATTATAGGCACGCATGTATTTTTATAAATTCGGCCTTTTCCCATCTAATGCACAAACTCAAAAACAATTCTATTTACTGCAATAGTGCAACTAGTAATTAAGCCAAAAGCACTTCAGCATTTCTTGCCCAATGTTAGATCAATGTTTTCACAATGAAGTTGGTTATGTTTATTTAAGACACAAAATTATAATGAAAATTACTCTGATCACTTAAACCCCAATACTACAGAAGCAAAATAACACTTTTCTCCCCACTGATGTAATTTAATGAGCTGAGATATACATCGTGGATAATTAAGGAGAAGCGCTCAGAGAACAACCACACTCTGGGCTTCCAGTGAAATAATCCTGAGAGAGTTTAGGGGACAGGAAAAAAACAAAAAGGTGCAAGTGGGGAGCAAAAGTCTGGGTTCTCACCTCATCTGAGTGCCCGAGAGCCTGCAGCGGAGCAGCCAGAAGCATGGGTCTGACGCTCAGTCCTTCTACCTTACTTCTCCCCTTCCCCATTACCAGCTGGGTGTTCTTGGGCAGGTAACTTACCCTCTCTGTGCTCAAGACCATCATCTATGGCACAGGGATAATGTTGGGGGGGTTCATAGGAAATGCGTATTATAAAAAAAAATGAACTATACATGATTTCAAACAGTTTTTGCACCCAAATAGGCTGATATTTTAATTCTATTTTCCCCACAAACTTTTTGAAGTCTCCTCATAAATATCTAGCCAATGGAGGTGTTCTGAGGACTGCCGAGTGAATTCTGCTTTTATCACTTGACCACTGAATGGACCGTACATGCTATTGCATCTGTTTCGCTTCCATTTTCCTGTCCTGGAAAATGAGGCCAGCCGTCACCCCCCGGTCATGGGCTGCCAAGATAACTGGTGAGACCAGGCATGAGGGCTGCTCAAGACGGCAGGTGGAGCCTATGTGTGGACTGCTGCTGGCCTTCCGTGACCACAGTCGCTGTGACGATCATGGGTGACGGTCGCTCTTTCCTAAAAAGCTGATTTCTCTTATTAAAACTCAAATTCCAATATATAAAACTTTTGCCACAGGGCGGGCGCCACCATGCCCCCATATATAAAACTTTTGAAAAGGCATTATCTGTTTATTGTACAAATTCAAATTTATAAAGTTGAATCAAATCAAATCAATAAGAAAGAGAAGGATGTTTCAGTGGATATACACGTAGCTAAAATTCCTTTGCAAAAGCTAAAAACCCAGACACAAAAACTCATAAAATTATTTTCCTAGAAGAATATCATTGCAAGGCATGTTAATTTTTCACCAAGCAGCAACATTGGTGGCTTGAACAGTTCACTGAAAAAGCAGAAAAGGAGACTCACATGCAGAATTTTACTTGAATCCACATATAGATGTGAATTTTAAAAACATATAGGTATCATTCTGCCATATTTGTAATCCAAGATATATGGTAAGTGACCCCTGACTTTAAAAATATAACCATGTAATCCTCCAACTATTAAGAACAGGAGTGGTATGAGATTCAGCCAAAGTGGCATTGAAAAGAAAATTCATAGCCTTAGATAGGTGCTTTGGGAAACTGACACAGAACTAATATGTTTATTTGAGGAAACCAGAGAAAAAATTCAAATAAATAGAAGGTAGGAATTAAAAAATAAATATAAAAGATTTTTTCTAATGAAATTAGAAGTAAATGTCTAAGTGTCTTTTAAAGAGGTCTGGCCAGTGCCCTGAGGTAAGTATCAGAACGAGACTGACAGACAGACAGACAGAGAGATAAGGATACTGTGCAACTGCAGTGCCTTTCTAGGTCACCTGAACCAAAGGCTGATGCCGAGACTACGTGGGCTTATGCTTCTGTCTTTTCTTTATAAAATCCAGAAGTTTCCATATTTTTTCAAGAGAGATTTTTGCTATAGGGCATGTGTGCTCACCAGAGACACAGAGAGGCAGAAAGCAAGAAATCACCCCCTGAGGGGGATGGCCACGCCACATCCCTTCTCCTACATTCTCCTCTCGGGCTTTTGGGCACTCATGCACACGTGCTCGGCATGAGTTTTCAGCCGCCAGCTCTGAGATTCAAACTGTGGTTGACCACGTGGGAGTCCAGCCATGTAACCATCATGCCATTTGCTGGCCCCGAAGTTTCCAATTTTTGTTGTGGAGTAGGGCGGAGGTAGTCCTGAGGCCAGAGCGAAGAAAGAAGACTGCCAGTAACCCCCTTTCTTCCTCACTCCCACACACCACATGCACATAGCCACACGGTCACACACACACACACACGAAGCATGCACACATGGTCACATGGACACACAGACACACATGTACACAACACACATACTTCTACAATATGGACAACACATGTACTCAAACATGCGTGCACACATACGCACACTGTCACACACAAAACATACCCTTCCACAAGTACACATATGCACTTAGAAAACCACACAAAACTCATACATGCATAAACAATATGCACACATTTACACAGCACACATACATACACACACAAAAAAAACCCATCCATGAAATCACATGACCTTCCTTCCTCTCACACACAACACACACACATGCACACAGCACTCACACACACTGGCACAACACCCTTCGACACACACAACCTAGCACAACGCAGCCGTGCACACACGACCTGCTCACATGTACACATACACACACAGTAGGATATATACATACAACATACACTGCTCACATACATGCAGCACACACACCAGCACAGCACAACACACTCGTGTATACACACACAACCTGCTCACATGTATTTATATACACACACACGACACGCAGCACACACTTCCCACGTGCACACACATGCACACCCACACGTTCTTACACGCACACACGAGTGAGCGGGATCCATGTAACCCTAACTGTCCGTGTGCCACCTTCGTTCTCTAGTGTGCAGGACCCACGTGTCCCTGACCGAACGTGTGGTGCCTGGAGCGTTGAAGGCCCGCAGCGCCCTGTCCCTGGAGAATAAAGGCGATCTCAGAGACGTGGGGACAGCGGCCCCTTCTGGAGGGGGTCTGGGACACCCCCCACTGCCCAGCGGCACACCTGGGACGGCGGCTCGGCCTCGGGGGCTGCAGCTGACGTGGCACAGCTGACAGGCGCCTGGGCTGCCGGGCGGTCACGACCCTTCATTTTTAATCCTCCGAGAAGTCAGAGCAGCGCTGGAGGGCTTCGGCTTAGAACCCTGACATGTGAGAATTAGATGGTCTATCACTTCCCAGAAAGCCACTGCGGCTCAGGGCAGAGGGAGGGGAGGGAGGGGCACGTGCTCGGTGAAGAGCCGCTAAGGGTCCCGAGACGGGGACAGAGCTGATGTGGCTCGGGTTAACATTTCTGGAAGACGGTCTCAGGGCTGGGTGAAGAAAAGCTTTTCTCACAACAGGGCAAGGACTTGGAGGGCCGGGGCGCTGGCCCTGTGCAGACAAATCACCTCGCTCTGCCTTCTGCATGGCCACGGCTCTGCACGGGCTCCATGGCCACGGCTCTGCACGGGCTCCATGGCCACGGCTCTGCTCGGGCTCCGATGTCGCCAGACACCAAGACGCTGTTTTACATAATCTCCCACGAAGCCCCTTCCAGGTGCTCGCACTCCTCAGGCGTGAAGGTCCAGTAATGAAAAACTGGAAATACCTGCCGTGCTGTCACCCTGGCCCCTTAGCGAGTGTGCAGCATCGTCCCGCGACAGCAGGACACGCGAGAGCCGAGGCAGGCCTGGAGCCCTCCACGTCCCCGGGCGGCAGCTGGCGCATCGTGTCGGGTCAATGAGTGGAGATATCCCTGACATCCCGCGACGCCTGGCTGCAAGCAAACTGAAGCCCTTTGCTACTCGTGGACGTCCTTGTGTCAGTGGAAGTTCAGAGACAGCCAGGAAAGGAGCACCCATCGAAGTCAGAGCGACAGAGGGTGGAGATGAGTGGGAGGGTGGGCGTGGAGAGACCAGTGCAGAGGGGAGGGGAGTGGGGGGGACGAAGGTCACAGGGTCTGGGGGAAGAAGCGGATGGGAGCAGCTCCAGGGAGGCTGCACAGCGCACTCGACCTCAGCAGTCAATGTGCCTGCTTTCTTTCCTTTTCTTAGGCAGGGTTGCGATATGGCCCGTGTGTGCACTGGAGAGACAGAGAGAGACAGAGAGACAGAAAGCAAAAAATCACCCCCCGGGGGGATGGCCACGCTGCAATCCCTTCTCCATTCTCCTCTCGGGATCTTGGGCACGCACGCACATGCACCCGGCGTGAGTTTAAGCTGCACGGTCTGGGACTCGAACTGTGGTCGACTACGGGGAAGTCGAGCGATGTAACGATTATGCCATCTGCTGGTCTCTCTCTCTCTCTGTCTTTTAAAGATTTAATGCCTGTAATACTGGATGGTGTTGCTTCTGTCATTTCACTATAATATCCTCACATCCCCTATTTTGAAGTCGTCATATTTTTTTCAATAGGTCTTTTGAGTTTTCTAGCAGGGGAATGATAAGGATCAGGTAGGAACTTCTGATGTTCCTAACGCCTCTTTTACATTCTGACCATCCTGGGCCTGCCAGTGGCGTGACGGCTAAGGCAGCTGGACCCCACATGGCCAGCTACGTGGTCCGAGTCCTGGACCCAGTGTGAGGAGCACGCCGGGAGCACGGTGTGGCCGACATCCGGGAAGGAGGGAGTGGAGGAAGGAGGACAGCACAGACCGCTCCCCGGAGCTGCTCTCTCACTTTCTCCCTCTCGGCATCTGTCTCTCCATGCACGTACCTGCTAGTGAAACTGGTAAGAAATAAACAAGAGAGGAGAGGTAGAGGCATTCTGACTCTGCTGGTCGGGAAAGGATCTCTAGGATGAACCCTTCATGTGGATCTGGAAGGGTTAGGGTTGTTATGGTAGACGTGCGGCAGAGCAGAACCATCACCTTAGTTTACACAAGCCCGTTGTTTGCCATGGCAACCGAACTGTAAACACCACCTCCACAGGGGCATTCATTCTAGGGCTTTCTGAGCTGGGGGTGTCCGTGAATTATGGATACCTGTGTGTCCTCATGTGCCCACATGTTCGGACAGCTGGGACACAAAGGACCAAGGTTGCTGGGACCCCGCGACCCACATCGCCCCTGCACCCCCGAGAGGCAGAGATCTGATCAACGCTGTGGTTTGACCTGGCCGTCCCCTCTGCTGTGGCTACTGTGAGTGATGCTGTTGGACTCAGATAAAGTTTTCTTAGGGGTAGAGACGCAGCCGGGGTTGCAGTGAGGGCACCCCCAGGGCTTCCTCAGACCCCGACTTCTCTTCCGATGCTACAGACACTACAGAACCAGTGTCCCTCGCCTGCAGCAAACAGAGTATGTCACGCTGCGTGGAAAGCAAGGGAAACACGTGTGTGTGCAGACACAGGTGCCTCGTGGGGGGCTGCCGACCTCCCTGGGGGCTGCATTTCACACGTGTTCACTCATCAGGACACATCAACCCCAGCACTGTTACTAAGGCTGTCGTAACTCAATATCTGCCTTAAGGACTCGAGGAACGCTTTTTCCTCTCACTGCCCAGACACGGCGGGACCAGCTTAATGGCTTCCACATGCCTTCTCCTGGGGTCCGGCCCTGGGAATCCCCCACCTCCCACAGAGCAGAGCGGTCATTGCTGCAGCAGCGGAGGACGCACCAGCTCAGCCTGCAGGGCTGCCAGGCCCCGCCCGGCCTCAGATCGGGGACATCCACCCCGCAGGACGGTAATCGAAACCATCCCATCCCGCAAAAACAAAGACTAAAAAGAATGCCAGGTCTTGGCTCCCCTGCAGATCGAGGCCAGGAAAACACAACTTTGTTCGGCTTCATCCTAAGAACTGGTATTTTCACAAACCAATAAAAGTTAATCCCCTCACCGGAGCTACCTTCACCACATGCGTCCAGCCTTCCCCAAGTGGCCAGGAGGCTTTGCTGTCACAGGTCCTCGAAGGATTAATCTTTAGCCTTTCCAACTGCTATCCTTTCTTCCCAACTCCCTGGCGGAGTTTACTGAGATCAGAGTATTAAAAAAATTTTTTTTAAACAGAAAGAAAAGAAAAAATCCAATTCTACTGATACTGGAGTTTTCATCTCTGCAATAATTCCAAAGTTCACCCAGACTGGGGCCTTCCAAAATCAAAGCCCGAATTCCGCAGATGAAACAAATGGAAATGCCGTTCAAATCCCCGGGTTACCGACCGCTGGGCCAGCGCTGTCTGAGCCTGAGCTGTCACTTGCAGGCTGAGGCTGCTCCTTCTCTCAGTAAGTCGGGCCTAAGGCAGAATCTCCGACTCCGCAATCCGTGGCCGAGTTCCCATGGAAACCAGGGGAAGGAAAACAGGAAGGAAATCCAACAACGGAGGGGACAGAGGGGACAGCCTGAGGCGCAGGTTACCCAGCTCTCTGCTCCCCAGGTGTGCAGGGGCATGTGTGCGGCAGGACCCCAGGAGCCTCGGTCCTCTGGGCTTGGCTCCGGCCCCATGGTGCTGGAGAGCTGCCCTCCTGGCCGGACAGTCACATGCAGACCTCGGTTTGACGCGGGTTCGGGACAAGAGTGGTTCCACCGTGGCATTTTCTCCTCCAGGGTCTTGGTAATCCAGGGCCAACTTGGCCTCATGCACAGATGACCAATATTTCTCACTTAGTTACTATTTTTTTCCTGCCAGTTCACCTAAAAATTGGCCCAGGGCCAGCCGGTGGCACAGTGGCTAAGGCACTGAATCCCACACGGCTGGCCCCGTGGTTAGGGTCATAGACCCAGCAGCCTGACAAACATACCGGGCGTGTGTGCATGTGAGCTCAAATCCCGAGAAGGACAGAGGATAAGGAACTGCGGTGTGGCCATCTCCCCTGGGAGGGGCGATTTCTCACTCTCTCTCTCTCTCTCTGGCAAGCACACTTGTCCTATAGCAAACTAAAAAATAAAAATAATTAGCCTGGTCCTCAGCAAGAGTGATATTAAATGTTTGACAGCTGGTTATTTCTAATTACGTCAGCTTAAAAACAACTTTAAAAACAAAGTCCTAGGTCAGCCCCGCCGGTGGCTAAGGGAGAGCTCACATGGCCACACATGGCCACTTGGAGAGTTCAGTGGGCCCGTGTGCACGCATGCCACAAATCCTACGTGACAGAGATGGAGGAGACTGCGGAGTGGCCTCCCCTACCGGTGCCTTCTCCTCCTCACAGTGAGCGTGCGCAGACACACACACACACGCACGCACACACACACACACACACACACACACGGCCCTCCCGTCAGGCCCGCCCTACTCCTGTGCACACCTCATCCAGAAGGGGCATCTGCTCACATATCTGCCCATCGTCCCCTACTATGTGGGTGACCCCACACCCAGGCCTCTGCTCACTGGCCTCACGTCGGGCAGGTCTGTTAAGCGGAAAGTGAACGTATGGTTAAGTCACTGGTTCAGCTTGTCTCATGACGGAATTTGTCACACTGGCCAGGGATGTCTAGGGGGGAGTCTAAAAAGTAAAAAGATGACGGACTGTGAATTGGGGTTTTCTGGCACCCTTCTCCCTGTACACACAGCTGACTTCGAGGTCCCCAGAAGTAAGCAGCTCTAACGTTAAAGAGAAACAAGACCGGGCCCTGCCCTGCTGAAAGCCAGTTCAGCCCTAAGCACCAGCTTTCTATGTTGAGAAAGAAACACAGGACATTACGGGGTTGGGAGCTCTGGCCCTCCAGGCACACGGCTGTCTTTCAGCTCTGACTGCGTCAGTCCCGGGAGCGGTCGGGACCCAGAAGCTAAAGGAGACCCTGCTGCCACATCCCCTTCCTGGCCGTGACGCTGTGGACGGGTCTCGGTCTGAGCTCTCGCTGGCACCTCTTTTTTCCCTCGGGCCGCTGTTCCAATGCCAGGTATGGGGACACCTCGGTAGCTCAGCCCCCACCAGCTCTGAGCAGGGCAGAAATCCGAGACCCCTCCTAGAGCCGGCTCGGTCTGCACACCTGTATTCGTGAAGACCCTGCGCCAGCGTGGAGGAGCACCGGCCCAGCCTCGGAGCATGCATCCTCACCGCTTTTCCAACAGCTCTGGCGACTTCCCAGGGACGGCTGAGAATGCAAACAACATTGCAGATCCAGGGACCAGAGAGGGCGAAAGGCCTGAGGAGGCAGGAGGTGTAACTGAATGATGGCCCCAGGGCTGGAAGGGGTTGCTAAGACCATGCTAGGCATTTGCCTGATCGCTCTCGGCGGAGTCTGGTAAGGAGCTATACAATTCTCCTGCACTTATTAAAAGCATCATAAACTGTAGCAGATTACACTTTCCTACCTACTTGGTCAAAATGGTATTTATCTTTGAAAAACACACCTACTACATCTATTCACTCTTCGATTCATTTATTGGACGGCTGAGTGGGCACTGCTCATGTCCTCAGCACTGGGGTGGCTGAGGACCCAGGAGACCCCCGGGGATGGGCTCTGCACACCTGCAAGGAGGGACCACGCTTCCCCAGTGTGCTGTGGGCTGCAAACCCAGGGCAAAGCATACATCTACAGATGGGGAATTTATGCAGCCTCTCTTCAAGATCTCCAGTGGTTTACGCCCGAGCCCGGTAACGTCGTGCTGCAACTGTAGGAAACTGGGGCTGCCGTGGGCCCTGGGCCGACACCGGGGTGGACACACTGACCCCGCGCAGTGGAAACCCACGTGTAGCTTGCGATTCCCCAAACTTAACCACAAAGCACCAGCTGCCGGCCGGAAGCCGGGCTGATAACGTGAGCAACGAGGAACACGCAGTTGGTATGTAGCGTGTTCTAGACCGTAGTCTCATGATAAAGGAACCTAGATAAAAGGAAAAGTTACTGAGAAGGCCATGAGGAAGAGAACGGGTTTCTCGTGCTGTGCTGCACTTTGATATAGTCCATGCCAACGACCACACCAGAGGACCTGCGGCTCAGGCCTGGGTACGCCGGGGCCAGCTGTAACTGAAACACCCACGAGGGGCACGGACTAGAGACCTGTTCTCAAGGGTGAGGCCCTCAAGTCAGGAACTGCTCCCCATGCGAGTCTCATCAGCAAAAACAAACAAGCGAAAACCAGAAACGCCTGTAAATACTGTCGGTTTTACCTTTTCAATAGATGTTATTGTTATATGTGCACACACACATATGATCTATATGCATACATGATCCGTTGTGTCACACACATGTATGTGCAGGTACACACTGCTGTGATATGACACATACACACACGTGTCGTGTGACAGTCACACACACGCAGAGAGCAGGCCACATCAGATTGAGGAAAATTCACAGGAAATACGTGGAATTGCTGGCAGTCGACGAGGCGGCATGGAGACCCTTGGCGGTCTGTGTCTCACTCCCCGTGTGTTCTCTTAGTTCCGTAATTTGAAAACAAGTGACCGCGAACACGCCCCTGGAGAAGGCCAGCCCCGGCGAGCTGCTGAGCCGCCTTCCACTCGCGCCGTGAGTGATCCGGGGAAGGCAGGTCACTGGCCGTCAGCCATGGGACTGCTGAACCTGAGTGAAGACCACCACGGAGTCCCCACGCAGATCATGTGCTCAAACATGAGCCATCACGGGGCACAGGGCGTGTCTGGAGATGCATGCGTGACCTGTCCCTTTACTTAAAACACTACTTTTTGGTGGTGGGGGGCAAAGGGTATGCGAGTTCACGGGAGAGAGACAGAGAGAAGGAACGTGAGAAAACACTCCCTATGGGGAAGAACCCCATGGACCCCTTCTCCTCCAGCGTGCTCCTGATTTGGGGCACACAGGCACACGTGCCCGGCACGTTTTCAGGCTGCTGGGTCCGGGACTTGAACAGCACGGTTGGCCATGTGAGACCCAGCGCCGTGACCACCACACCATGGGCCGGCCCGAACGACTCCATTTTAACCGAAGGCTGTGTGCATGCCTCCCTCCTCTGGCCTTCTGCTCCCTCGCCTCCTTCCCTCTTTCCTTTTTCATTTTCTTCCCCCCCCTTCTCTCTTCACGGTGCCCACGGGCAGCTCCCCAGCCCTGTCCCCGGCAAGCACAAGCAGCACCTGCTGTTGGCTGCCTGCAGGACGCGGGGTCTTAGAGGGCTCACAGCTTCTCGGCTGCCGGGCCGCGCTCCGCACTCCGCTGCTGTTCTTGGCAAAGCGCGAAGGTTCTGTCTGGAGCCGGTGCAGCGACCGAGGCGCGTGTATCCGGAATCTAATTCCACACCCCTGAAAGGAGCCAACACGGCGCAAAGACTCGCCTCTCGCTATATTGATTTTTATATTAACCATAAAGGACAGCCGGTCCCCCGATGAGCCAGGCTGAGAAGAGAAGATGAACGTCCTCACGTCCCTCGCGGCCCACAATTTGTGAAAATCTTCAGCTAAAATTCCTGCCTCGTCACGCCTGGCGACCTCCCTTGTAGGCCGGGCTCTCCGTCCTGTGTACGGTGGCGCGAGGCCAGTCTCCAGCTGCTGGGTCTGCCGCTCTGTCTCCCACGTCCCCAGTCGGTCCTGGCTTGGGGAACGTGGCTGCTTTGAACCGCTCGAATTCTTGGCTCCTCTTCTGTCTTGCTTACAGGGAGCCAAGGCTTCACTGGAATAGTTCTCCCAGAGTCGATGTCGAAGTTCTGCATCTTTCTTGAAGTTTTCTTCCACAATGCTCTGAATGCCTCCCCAGAAAGCTGGGCACGAGCTGGCTTGTGTGTTTGTCTGTTTAATTCAGTCCTGCCCACTGGAGTGTGAGCCCTGCAGGGCAGGGACCGGGCCCTGCCCGCGGCTGTCGCAGAGGCCGAGCCGTGCGGAAGGAGCAGGTGCACTCTGCCCCACTTCACAGATAGCTGCGTGCTCAGCCTGCCCTGGTCTGCCCTCCTGCCAGTCTTGTTACCTGACTCCTCTCCTTCAACACAACGGAGCACCACGGGGGGACAGTCCGTCTGGGGTAAACTCAGGGAGCCTTACAGAACACAGGGGTGGGGCAGCCAGTGGCACAGCAGTCACGCCACACCGAGATGCGGGAGCCACGTGGGAAGGTCCCCAGTCTGTCCCGAGGGCTCCCAGGCAGGTCGGGTGTGTGTGTGACCCAGACTTGCTGAGGTGGCTGTCTTTATCCCCTCTCTTTCTCAGATGAAATCAATAGTTAAATGATTAATCAATTAACAAAAGAAAAAGAAAACAAGTGTTTTTGTCTAGAGATCACTTGACGCTCACACATAACCAGGACACAAAACCGTCAACAAAATGCCACCCACAGTAGCTTCAGGACTTCCTGGGCGGTGTCTTGGCCCGGACTCCCCTCACTGCTGTCCTCCAGGCCCCCAGCACGCCCGAGCGCGCTCTGGCGAGAGCCGCAAGCAGAGAAAGGCGGCCCCGCACCTGTGGAGCCGCCATCTGCCACCCCAGCTGTCCGGCACCATCCGGACGGCACGTCCTCCTCCCCACCGCGCGCGCGGAGTGCTTGCGAAGGCGAGCCAGTCACTCAGTGCTGCGCTACGACCCGCTCCGAGACCCCGAGATTCCCGGCTTCACACCACCCCATTCAGCTCGCTCAGGCCCCTGCGATCCTGGCAGAGCTCTGCCACGCACCTCGCTCCGCTCCGCTCCACGTGGGGGCATGAGGGGTGCTGCTCAGATGCGGGGCTGAGACCCACACCAGCTTGCTCCCGGGTCTGCCAGCGGGTCTGCCCGTCAGCTGCCTGGCAGCCAGAATACTCCGTGTGGCCTGAGCGTCCTCGCGGCATGGTGGCCGCGTCCCAAGGGTAGGTCTCATCAGCCAACTCAATTCACCAGCTAAGTCGCAGCCTTCCCGGGTTCCGGGGGATGGGAAAGCGTTTCCACCTCTTACTGGGAGCGACAAGATTCTAGAAGTGTGTCAGACTGGAAATGCTCCATAGCTATTCAGGGAGGGTGTAGCCTGCCACATTAGCAGGTGGTGGAGGGAGCCACTGGGTCTCCCACTGGAAGGGCAAGAGAAAGGTCTAGAGCCGTGTTTTGTTTAGGAATGGTGCCCCGGGCAAGCCCCACAGCCTGATGGCTAAGCGAGCCGGATCCCACATGACTCACAGCAGTTCAAATCCTGGCCCTGGCAGATTGAAAACCCCCCAGGCCCATGTGCTTGCCTGCTCGAAATTCCAGCCAGACGAAGGAATGGAGGGAAGGGTCACACGACGTGATGGCCAAGGCTTCTCTTTAGCTGTTGTCGTTTCCAAGTCAGGGTTTGCGAATTTTGGAGAGGCCTCTGACAGATTTGCTTTTGCTAAATTAAACTGGATTAGGCCACCAAAGAACCCAGACACAGCCCCAGAGCAAGGGTTTCATATCAGCAAGCAAAAAATGGGTATTGCTGACAGCCTCTAGTTTCTTGGAAGCCAGTGTTTCAATCCCTCATTCTTAAACTGTGATATTCACCTTCTGGGTGTGGACACAGGTCCCATGCTTTGTTACAATGAAGTCAGGAAAAGCCACCTCCCAAATTAACCCAAGGCAACAGTAACAACACTGTGATACAAGGTTTCAGGATCAAGATGTAGATACATGCAAAATGCAAAAAGGAAACAAAAGAAAAAGAGAAAAGTTACAGGCAAAGTCTCCCATCTCCCCTTTCACAACCTTGAGTGGTGAAATAAGACGGACCGATTTTATGACAAAGGCAATTCATTCAAAAAATACTCCTTAGATAAGACAGCCCACACAAACCACAGGTGGTTTTAACTAACCACTTGTGACGAGTTTTTCTAAACGCTGCCGCCCATTTCACCACTGGGAGTCTCTAAGATCTCCCACGGAGCAGGGCTTTCTCCTAGAGAGACGCAGGACATGTTTGCGCGGGCGCGGCGAGGGGAAGGAAGAGGAGGTGTCCGTCCTGGCGGCTGTTACTTGGTGCTCCGATTTCTTCAGCAGAAGCCCCTGGCCCCTGCTGCCTGAGACCACCAAGGCTGTCAGGGACGGGGCCTTGTCCCCCCCCCCAGCCCAGACGGCATGTGTAGGTCACGCTTGGCCCAACAGGCTCTTGTGGGACTTTGAACCCAGAGTGGAGTGAGGCGGGGCAGGAAGGGTGGAGAGCTCAGCGTTCCCCAGCGACACCCTGGCAAGGTCACTGCATTTCTGTCACCTGCGCAGTGGGGTGTTCAGGTGCCTGGTTCTGCTGACTTCAATTTCTGCCCTCGTCCTTCTGTGTAGGCTAAGCAGGGTGTCCACCGCTGACCACTAGGAGCCCCTGTCCCTAAAGAAGGCAGTGACTCCTGTCCTAACAGGGTCTTCAGCGTCACACCACCCCCCAATACCCCACCGCCACTTGCGCACTTCACCCTGGGCTGCAAAGGCAGGACATCTGAGTTGACAGGGATGCCCGAGACCTAGCAACTCCTGTTTTTGAGTGGAAGACAAGTAAACCTGTGTGTGTGTGGGGAGGGTCAGAGGAGGCATTTTGCCATGGGTCCCAGTGAACAAAGACACCCATGCCAGGCTCAAACCCCCAACTTCAGACTCCTGGTGAGTGCTCTGTCTTCTAGCAACCCTGCCTGGCACAGCAACTGCTACGTCTGCTCAGGCTCCTCTTCTCCGTGTCACAGCCCACGGCTTGAGGGCTGCCGGGCGAGGAGGTACCTCGACTCGTAGTGAGCATTTACGAATACTCAGTGTATCCATAAAACCCCAGTTAGGTTCCCCTGTCAATTAATTAAACCCGAGACAAATGAAATACTGGTTTTTATTTAAAGTTTAGCAAAAGAAAAAAATGGCATGCAATTAGCTGACAACAGACGTGATCTCAGCAGGGTCTCAATTACGGTAGGGATGCTGGCTCCCCGATCCCACACAGAGCCGCAATGAAGGGCGTAATTAACTCTTGAGGTTGTTCTGATGTCACGCACCACGGGGACACACGGCGAGCCTCGCTGTTCTTGTACACAAGCCTCTGGCAAGTCACATTATTCCTTTAGGGGACTACGTATTCTACTTCCCATTTGGGTACATAAAATGATTTCTTTGTTTTTGTTTTTGCTATCGGGTGCGTGTGCTTACTGACAGAGACAGAGAGAGAGGTAGAGAGAGAGGGAAAGTGAGAAATCACCTCCTCCCAGGGAGTGATCTCCTCCATTCTCCTCTCAGCATTTTGGGCACACACACACACACACACACACACACACACACACACACACACAAGGCATGTTTTTCAAGCTGCCAGGTCCAGGGTGCAAACTTCCCTGTCAGCCATGTGAGATCTAGCTGCCTCCACCACCATGCCACCAGCTGGCCACATAAAATGATTTCTGATAGGCATTTTGCCAATAAACTGGTTACACACCAGGCCAGGAAAATCCAAGAAACGTCACTTTTCCAGCACTTGCTCTCTGCGGACTTGGGAGCTAGAAATTTGGAGTTGTTTCTCATTACTGATAAGAGCCATTTCTGGTCCAATGAAACAGAGAGGAGGCTCAGAACCGGCCCCCTAGGGATTTATCTGCAAACCTAAGTCAAGTTCAGTCTCTCTTCCAAACCGCCATTTCTGATGCGCTCCTCTGTGAGACCGAGGGCCCGACTCATGGCTATTTTATTTAACCCTGGGTTCGAACCTACCCCAGCCTGGCGGCTCATCGGCCCTCAGTAAACACATGCATAAAGGCACTCATGACCACATCAACTCCTCATGCCTAACTGTCCCTAAGATACCTGTGAAGGCTGGTCGGAGGTCACAGGGATCAATGTGAGCCAGAATCCCCTGCTTCTAAAGTCCCCGCCGTGGGCACCGTGGAGCCCTCACTTCTTCCCCCAGAGCACTCACACTCTAAACATTCCTAACGGAATTATGGACGCACACACAGAAAAGAAACGTGGGTTATATCAAACTTCCTTTCTGGCCCGTGGGCTCATCCGCGGCTGGGCCTTGAGAGACGCTAGCTTGCCCATGTCTCCTCTTCCTGCCGATCGCTTGGTATCTGGCCATTTAGCACCGTGGCCTAGACCCTGCAGCACGTGCTGGACATGGCTGTCTTGAACAGACAACATGCTCTCCGCTGAGTTCACTGAGTGTCGATTCTTACTGCTCTTTCTTACACAATCACACGGCAACCCGGGTGCTGCCTGGCTCTGCTCCTAAAGGAAGTCAGCTTTAGGGAGAAAGTTTTTCTCCGGGGAAATAAAATAAAGAGTCCAGAGCTGCCTTTGGTGCAAGTCAACAGAGAAGGGACAGGCCCACCCAGAAGACCACGAGGGAACATTAGGTTTTGACACCAGAGTCCTACCTGAGGCCCAAGGACAAATTGGAAACAGATGTTCTGAACAAACAGAACAACATCCAGTCCTTGGAGTAGTTAGGTAACTGCATTTTAAGACGGTTGTGATGATAGCTATTCAGAAAACCGAAGGTAAATGGACTGTCAAGGTCCTGGCTTCATTATGGATGGCGAGTCTGCAGGTGCTTTATTCAAAAGTAAGTAATTACAGAACTGCGTAAGTAGAAGTGAGGTGCCCGTGGCCTGAGGAGAATGCGTCATGGACAAGAGTTAAGATGAAGCCAGTTCTGCACCTGTGGTCAAAATAATAATAATAACGATAATTAGGAGACAAAAAATTAAACTGAGGGCCAGTTGGTTGCCTGGTGATTAGAGGCGGCTGGATCCCATGGCCAAACGCAGTGTGAGTTCCTGATCTTGTGGTTTGGAAACACACAAGACCATGCTTCTGTGTGTGTGTGTGTGTGTGTGTGTGTGTGCTCAAAATCTCAAAAGAGGAGAGAGATGGAGAAGGTCTGCAGTATGACCATGCCTCACCTCTCTCTGGCAAGTGCATGCACCCTCTGGGGGAAAAAGAAAAAACAAAAAACGAGCGCCACACTTCTCCAATTCCTTCTTCTGCTCGTGCACACTCGGGCTGTTTCCACGCCTTAGCAATTGTGAGCAATGCTGCGATAAACAAGCAGTGCAAGGACGTTTCTGACTTCGTGTGTCTCTGTCCTTGGGGTGAGTACCCAAGACTGTGAGAGAGACACTGTATGTCCCCACCAGAGGCCTGTGCTCTGTGGCAGAAACGGAAAGGCTGGGTGATATAAAAGCGTGGAGAACAACTGCAGAGACAACATGGGAAGAGAATGGGAAGTGGGGAAAGGCGAGAAGGGAATAAAGGGAAAAGAGAAAGAAGCGAACATTTGAGGGACGCAAAAATGGAAAACTATCTGTTGATTTTAACATGTAAAATAATATCTTTAACTGGGCTAATACACAGTATATTCATGCTGGGAAAATTCACCTTACAAACCCTAATGATACATGTGATTTAATGTATAAAATAAAATGAAAATGAGATTATGTAACACTTATTTTTTTTTATGCACTAGAAGCAGAGCGGGAGAGAGAGATGTATTTTGACAGGTCTTGCCACCTCTGTTTCCCACCCCTCACTGCCCAGGCAGTGAGGACCGCAGCCCGCACCACCCTGTCCACCTATCGTGGCCAGGAGCCCAACCCAGGTTCTCCACGCAGCCCCAGTGACACATCTGTGATCCTCTTGGGTGTGCACACATGCCTGGCATGAGTTTTCAAGCTGACGGGTCCAGGACTTGAACTGCGGTCAGACATGTGGGACTCTAGCATCTTAACTACCACACCACCTGCTGGTCCCAGGGCCATAGATTTTATACTACAAGAGCAAACGAAAAAATGTGAACAACAGTGAGACAGAGACCGTCTCTGTTCCGGTCCCAGAGGCTCATGGGAAGGCCCTGTTTCAGGGTGCACCCTGCCCTTCCTGAGCCTGTAACTCACACAGCCACGACGCTCCTCCCTCCTCCGCCTCCCTGCTGGAAGGGAAGGTGCGGGAGGGGAGACGAGCATGCTGGGGGGGGGGGGCACAGTAGAACAGGGCAGGGCGGCCACCAGGCATCCCATCCCCGAGCCCCAGCAGGACCTGAAGGTTCCCTGGGGACACGGTCACTTACAGTGACAAAGAGGAACCTGCTCAAATGACTGTGGGGTCACTGACGGAGGAGCGGCGGTCACCGTCCCAGGTTCGTGTCCTGGGGCCTCCCTGTACATGCCGGGCACGTGTGGGGACTCCGTGATCCGGCTGGCTGAGGTGGGGTGGATGGCAGGAGGGCCCTGCAGGGGTGCCCCTCTCTCTCATGGAAAAAATACATCAATAACTTTAAAGCAAAAGCACAGACAAAACACCCCTTCTCCCCCTCAGGCCGTTTGCTTCCTTCTCAAGACACATTCTCGTCCCCAAAGGAAGCGAGACCCAGCAGCTCCTGCACAGCTTCCTTGGCTGCTGCCAAGGGCCACAGGTGGGCGGCTTCACTCAGCGGCCTCCCCAGTCCCGAGGTCCTAACTGGGCCTTGACCCCAGGCTGCAGGGAGGGTGTGTTCAGCTCTTGGCCACTCCCAGCAGCCCCTGGCCACACGGGCTCACAGGACTGTCCACCTGACTCAGCCGTGTGCCTCTCCCAAGGACCCCTGCCCCGTGTGGCCTCACTGGGATGGACCACACCTGCGGGGACCCCACTTCCAAGGACGGTCGTGTTCTGAGGCCTGAGGGGACACGAGGGTCAGCACGGCCCAAGCCAGCGCCCCGCGTCCACACGTGTCTCCTTTGTCTTCACCGTCCAGCCTTCCAGAAGGGCCAGTCAGCCTGGGGGTGCAAGGTGGACGTCCCAGGGAACCGGTGGTCTGCCGAGGGGGACGGGCATCCCGGCCACAGGGCCTGCTCCGAGTCCCATCGTAAGGAGGGCCAGCTCCTTCCAAATTCCAGGTGCGCCATCCTCTCCTGTGGCCCGTCCCCGCACGGCCCAGGTCTTCTGCTTAGAAATCGCGTACGTCTGGCAGCTCCAGGGTGCTGCTCTTGGCACTGCGGTCCCTCCTCTGCCCACCCTGCTCCAGGGCCAGCGCCCCGCCTGCTCCAGCTCCCCGGACTCGGCTTCCCTTCCTCGCGGGGTGGCCGGGCTGGTGCAGGCCCTCGCTCTGCCGCTCCTCCAGGAGAGCCACGCGTGCACCCGTCCCACTCAACGCAGCCTTCCCTCTGCAGCCTGGCTTTCTGGAACGCAGCGCCTGGTGTTTTGTTTTTAAATTACCCTAAGAGGACCAGCAGGTGGCATGGTAGTTAAGGCGCTGGACTCCCATGTGGTCAACTGTGATTCGAGTCCCAGACCTGGCGGCTTGCTTTCTCACTTTTTCTCTTTCTCTTTCTCACTCTGTCCCTCTCTGGTCAAAGTTAAAAACTACCTACCTACCTACCTACCTACCTACCTACCTACCTAAATATAAATAAATAAATAAATAAATAAAGTTAAATAAAAATAATTCTAAAAGAAATAAAATAAACAACCCTAAGAAAGCTGTCTATGTGCCGCCTCCTTGCTCACTTCCCTCCAAGCCTGAACACCTGCCATCGGAGTTTTGTCCCCGCGGCCTGAGGCTGACTAATAACAGATCGTGGACCACGGGCCTTCATCAACGGAGCCGCATTCCCAGCAGCTGTTCCGGAGCTCGAGGGCCCGAATCAAGGCCTCGGCAGGAAGTGCTCCTGGGGCCTCGGGCAGACCTGTCCAGGCCCGTCTCCAGCAGCCCTTGGCTTGCTCTGCCGGGGCTTCTGTGTGTCAGGACTTTTCTGTGTCCCGTCCTCTACAGTGGACTCGCGTCCTGGGGGAACACTGTCCGCGCACGCCCCACTGGGCCCCACAGCCGTGGGCACGCAGCAGGCTGTCGGTGAGAAGTGGCAGGGTGGCTCAGGAAGCCGTCTGCCCAGGACGCTTCCAACCCTCACACAGAACTGCCTCCGTGGAAGGGCCGAAGGGACGTCAGGCAGCCACTCGATCCACGCCTCCACCAGTGAGAATAAAAACAAACGTTCCTTCTGCAGCTCAGAAGCCACCTAGAAAGCCAGCGCTCGCTCTGCAGTGAAGACAGAAATGGACAACACATCCCCCCTTCCCTCACTCCTGGGATATTTCTGGCTCCAGCAGTAAGGGATTGAAGTAACAGATTTCTCCACTGAGCGAGATAAAAGTCCTTTGATCTCTGAGAGACTTTTGTTTGCTTTCCGTGCCAAGAGCTATTAAATACATTCCAAGTCCAAGTGTCTCCCAGGGACCCCGACCATTTCTAGGGTTTCCCACCCTTTCTTCTCAGCTGTGAGTGATGGATTTAATCAACTTCTCAGACAACTTACAGGATGAAGGGAACAGCTAGCCTCAAAGCAGGGGCAGGCCTTTTTTCTTGGTGGGAATGCAGAGGTTCTCTTAGGGGGGAAATATAATAAGATGAATGAATCCCCACAGGCGGGACCACTTCTTCGCCCTCACACCTGTGACGCACCGTCCCCACGCCGTGCTCGCTCCCGCCACGCCATCCTGTTCTCTGCCTCCTCCTCGTACAGCGGAAACAGCCACGGCCATCCCGGCCTCCTCTCTCCCCACCAGAGTCCCAGGCTGACCGGTAAGTGCGCCCGTCTGCTGTCCTGTCCACCATCCCAGAACTGGGCCCTCGCAGGCCCGCACCCATCACGCTGTAAGTAAACCCTGAGTCCTGCTGGGCCGCGGAGAACAGACATTTCTGCCTCTGTTTGGTCCAGCTAACCCACAACCCTCCTGTCAGACAACCAGATAGTTCTGGCCTCGGGGAAGGGTTGTCACTGCTCTGGGTCTCCGGTGTGCCTTGGGTGGCGGTGTGCAGCGTGCAGACGGCAGAGCAGGTGGGGATGGAGACCCCAGCGCCGAGGCCCACGCGGCCATCCTGTGTCACTGCACTCCTCTGCGTTGCCCAGTTTTTACATACGGGAGCTAAAACATCAGCTCTGTTATGGACAAAGTGGGGCCTTGGGAATGGCTTAAGGGTGAGCCCCACAGGGTTCTACCCTTCGCTGCCCTGGGGGCTCGGCCCAAGTCCCCTGCCTAGGTCCGGAGCACAAGGGCAGGTGCCTCTCTGCAGACAGAGGCCTCGAGAGACACTGGGCCCACGCAGCCATCTGCTCTGGTCTTACGAGCTCTCTTCCATCGTGAGGTGAGTTAGTGAGGGCAGATGGGGGAGGCTGGACGTGGAGCCCAGGCAGGCGCTGCACTGGGAGGTGTGAGGGGAAGGGACGGGCACTCTTCCGTCTGGCTCCCTCTGCAGAGAGGCCGGGGCAGCTGGAAACCCTTGCACTTACAGGAGCCAGTCTGTGAAAGAAGGCATCTTACCTTCCCTGGGCCACCAATAAGTGACCCCCGAGCAGGGAAAACCTGCTCCTTTCACAGTTCTGGGGGCTGGAAGTCCAAAACCAAGGTCGGCCCGAGTGGTACTGCCCGGAGGCTTGAGGGTCTGTTCTGTCCCAGCCTCTGTCCGGCTCCCGGTGGCTGCGGGAGTCCTGCTGTCCACAGCTGGTAGATGCATGGCTCCAATTTCCGGCTCCTGTCACGGAGCACTCTCCCCGTGTGGCTGTGCGTCTATCTGTGTTGTCTCTCTTCTCATAAAAACATGTGACCCAGGCCCCCCAATCTGACATGAGCATGTGAACTAATTTCAACCGCAAGACCCCTGTTTTAAGTGGACCACACTCCAAGGCCCTGGTGGATGTGAAATGTTGGGGGGCACCCTCTGAAGGCACCCCAGAAGGAGGCAGGACCTAGAGGAAGGGTGTCCTGGGTGTTGCGGTGTCTTGGGGGCCCTGTGGGGCAGCCAGGCCTGGGTCTCTCTGCTGCCTGTGAGGGCCCCCAAGTGAACAAGTCAGCGGAGCTCACGGCTGGCTGTGGTGGAAGCGGGACCCCTGCCACTTGAACACGGCGGGATCCTGCTGAGGCCGATCTGAACCAGCGTGGAGAGCCGGCGGATGGGATTCAGCTTCTGAACTTGAGTCTGCCCTTTCATGACAGTCCACAGCATTAAAAACGAAAATATAAAACAACCACTGGACTTCGTAGAGGCGGTCCGGATGGGCTGCGAGCGTGGCGCGGCTGTGCACGTCAGAGCTGGAAGGCGAAGTCTGAGCAGGCGGCACGGGGAGGCACGGGGGTCCTAGCAGGTCGTGGTGAGCAGGGGCCACACGGCAGATCGCAGAGCCGTGAGCCACACCCGGTTTGGTGCCACAGCCTCAGCACTCCCACGAAGGGGAGAGGGGACCAGTAATTCCTCCGGGTCTCCAGGAGTGACACGCACCTCCTCTGCACACTGCATGTACTCGATCCGCATCGGGTGCTAACTCCGTCACAATGGCAGCGTTTTCAGATGTCTCCCTTTAGAAATCCGGGGTGGAGAACAGAGGCCAGAAGCGGGTCCCTTCTGCCCTGTCC
The DNA here is from genome assembly GCA_026018925.1 of Tupaia tana. Taxonomy (NCBI): domain Eukaryota; kingdom Metazoa; phylum Chordata; class Mammalia; order Scandentia; family Tupaiidae; genus Tupaia; species Tupaia tana. Next base: position 22,606,620 of record JAKSZU010000026.1, on the reverse strand, counting down.
CCTTGTATGGCTCATGTGGAGGGCGCATGTCAGCTCCCGGAGCAGGCTGAGCGGGAGGAGCCCGGCACCCAGCTTGCCGAGTCGCTGACGCTTCACGATTCGTCACCACCCTGAGCAAGAGAGGGCGAGGGCTGAGCGAGACGGCGCTGCGCTGGCCTCTGGGCCCAGCTGGAGGGCCACGCTTGCCGTCACTTTTGCACTCTGCTGCCCTTTGGGGCTGGAGGGAGACAAGCCATTGAGCCTAAGAGCCACTGCTTCATGTGATGGAAGAGCTCGGGTCAAGGTGCTGAGACAGCGGATCCAGGGCGTCCGCGGAGCAAACAGCCCACTCGGGGCACCGCCGGCTTTCTGCCCCGGCTCAGAGGGTGCTTCGTAGAAGGGTCTCCACTCGAACATGAAGACGTGGGTGGCAGGCAGTAGGGTCTGCTGCAGGAGCGTTCCGGATAAGGGTTCCCGCTGGAGCGAGCTCTGTCCTGGGGAAAGCTCTAGACTCACCAATGCCCTGCCGTTAGTTCACGGAGCTCCTTGGGCACCCACAACCTGCCAGGCACAGCTCTTTTTCTTTCTTTTTTTCTTTTAATTTGCTGGAGGGTTCATGTGCTTCCCAGAGAGAAAGTGAAAAAGAGAGAGAGCTGGCTCCCTCCACCCCTTACGGACAGTTGCCCTGCCATCCCTTCTCCTACTTTTCTCTTTCCTCGGGATTTTGGGCAGCTGCACAGGCACCTCACATGTTTTGCAAGTCACGGGGTCCGCGACCCGAACCGCACATGGCATGTCGCCCCGACTGCCACACCACCGCTGCCCGCAGGCATCACCCCAGCCTGGCATTTGCACACCGGCTCCCGTGGCACTGCCGGCTACCTTCCTAACACCATCAGTCCTGAGCCACGTTTCCGGAATGTGAAAAACGGAACGGATTTCCAGAGTCTAGAGGAAATAAAAGGAGTGGGGGGCAGTCGGGGTTTGGTGAGACTCAGAGACAAACGAAAGGGCCCAGCCTCAGTGGGGCAGACACCACACGGGATGGGAAGGACTCCCACCCCTGCAAGCCCCACCAACGTCCGCTCCGAAGGAGGCCAGTGGCGTAGCTGGGGTGACGTCCTCGGCACGTCCGGGCTGCGTCCCTGGTCGGGGCTTCATTCCTAGCCCACATGGCTGCTCGCAGCTCAGGCCCCACAACCCAGATGAGAGGAAAACGCCTGTTCCCTAACTGTCACTGCAGAAGCCTCAGGACTGCCCCCCGTTGACCCTAAGGGTGCCACTTTGAATATGGCCTGCGCTGAGCCAGGTTAACTCCACAGAGCGGCCCTCACTGGGGGGGTCTGGGTCACGTGACTGCCTCTGGAGAAGGCAGACGGAACCCCCCGAGGAGGCTGAGAGCCGGAGAGAAGCAGGGTGACGGCCCTTTCTGGAGGTGCAGGTGGGCCCGGCAGGCCCGACGAACCGGGACCACACGGCAACCCGGCGCCCTGCAGAATCCTGACGGGGCACGAAACGCGCCGGGAACATTTATTCCAAAGAGGAACGGAAACGTCAAAATGCCATTAAGAGATAATACAATTTTTGCTTTCCTTAATTATTAATAGACATCGAGGAACAATTTAGAGTTATATTAAAACTGGATGAAGGAATTCATAATACATTTGGGTCACAGGAGATTATGAGAATATCTGGCCTCATTTTCATGTCACCTGATAAAAATTTATCCTGCACAACAACTGTGGGATGTAATGATGCACACTCACATGTGGGCCCTTGTAGCTGTGCTGTGTTTTTCTTTTTTTTCCCCAATCCAACGAGCAGGAGCTCCACGTTATGAGGAAATGGCTCTGCACATCTCGGTCCACACATGCCTGGATTTCTAAGAGATGTTTTAGCTCCCAGCTGGGGTGGGCGCTTTGCACATTTTCACAGCCCAACACCCTTTCTCCCTCCCTGATAACATCCTGATTCGGGGGAAAGGAAGATACGACCCGTCCTCTATTCTCTCCTCAGTGGGAGAGTAAGTCTACAAAGCTGCCTGTTTACTAAGAGCCCCCAGCCTCTTTCCCTCACAGCAGTGCAGACTCAGTAGCAGCCATGTGACCCGCCCCGGTCCACAGGACTCTCACCAACTTGGAGTCTTAAGGATGCCAGATAAAGGAGGTTGTTTATTACGGAAATGGATAAAGGTTCATGGCGCCCCTTCCACTCATCCCCTTAATAATGACTCGGAGTTTTCGACCCCTTTTCCAGCCCTGGGGGCTGGCTCGTACCCTTGTCAGCAGAGCTCCTTGGTTTACAGCCACGGAGCCGAGCTCACCGAGCAGCTGACCATGCTGGAGTATGCCCGCACTTCTCCTGACCAACCCACGGGGCTATCAAACCACCCCACACGTCTCAGTGACTTCATTTTTGGAGAACCATCATTAATTCTTTCATTTTCCATTCTCACCCAAACCTCAGCACTAATCCAACCCACAGGAGATCGAGCTACAGTGGAATCAACAAAGGTCTCCTCCTTTTATATACCTTTCTTGAAGACTTCAAAAACCAGCACACTGAGAACAACTAAATAGACACCTGCCACAGAAACCCTGCTGTCTCGTAAACATCACACCTCAAAATAGCATTATAATCTTTGTTCAGCCTTTCTAAAAATAACTTACAAAAGAAAAAGTATAATTCCCCAAATTGCATGTTAGAATTTCTTCTCTGGGCAAAGAGTTGTATTCTATGCTAAAATGTATACTTCTCAATGTTTGAATCGAAATCAATAGGATGGAAGTTTTACTTGGAAAGAAAAAAATCTGCAAAATAAAGCTTGCTGTCAAGTCAGCCAGAAACCTGCTGGTTCAGGTGACTAGATTCCACGTTGCTGCCTGGATGGTTCAAATCCTGGACCTGGCATCTTGAAAAACATGCCAGGCGTGTGTGTGTGTGTGTGTGTGTGTGTGTGTGCCCAAAATTATAACAGGAAGGAGAGATGGAGACGGGATTGCGGTGTGATCATGCCCCGTGGGGGGTGTGTGATTGCTCCCTCTCTGTTTCTCTCTCTCTCTTTCTCTTTTTGGCAAGTCCGTGCACCCCTTGGCAAAATTTACAAACAAACAAACAAAAAACTACTGTCCCTAGAGTTGAACACAGCACTGTCACGCTGGATCCAGACTCGGACTGACTTCATTCCCTTCATGAGAGTCTCAGTGTCTGAAACACATGTCAAGAAACCCCTAGAAATGGATATCCAAATCTAAAGTGATTTCCACTCAAAGCACTGTCCATACAGACAGACACCAAGCCATCAAGGTCATACTGGAAAGTTCCCCCAGCAATCAGCATAGTCTTAAAAAGACAGACGCAGATAAGGCTGGTGGCCGTTTTCTCAGAGAGCACCAGGTCATAGATTCATGGGCCTCCTTCACGCAGGCGATTTGCAAATGGCAACTCTTCAGATTGCTGCTGCCAGGAGGTCTCATTTTTAATCACCAGCCAATTCTTCCATTAGAGCTAAGATAATGATGTTTAAATGTCATCTAATGCCCACTGTTTAACAGCTGTGGTTTCGTCATTCCACATAATTTAATTTTGAATAATAATAAAAAAAGAAAGCCACAAACCACAACACAAAGAGGCAGAATCAACTAAAGTCCCAGGGGAATTCTCGGTGCAGAGAACGTATCGAGTTCTCCAACCTGACAGTAACTTCAGGACTGGGGCCTTCCAGATCTTGGGGAACTTGGAGGAAAGAGAGTATTTTCTAAGATGAAGAGAGCATCAAAATAATCGAAACGTTAGGTCTCTTCTTCTACAGATAAAAGCGGCACTTGTCACGCCGAGCTCCCCAGTGCTATCCCAGACAGCTTGGTTGGAAGAACGTGACGGAGGTGGCCTCCAGTCTGCCTTGTGCCAACACAGAGCCCTGGCAGGCACCCCTCTGCTGGAGGTTCCTCTACGCCAAGCTCGAGCCTTTGTCTATTGGCTCACATCACTGCCAGCTTAGACTCCCCCCCCAAGTTCCGTTCCACATCCAAGCCAATCTTTCTTCCTGTTCATCCTGCACGGTTTAAGGCTCTTTCTGAACTGGATCAGCCAGACTCACCTTCCCCATCTGTGATCCCACGGAACTACGGGATCGTTGAGTGGACACAGGGAAATGACCACTGAGGCAGCACTTCGCACTTGGCATCACACCCTCCTTTTTTTCTCCACATTTGCCAGTGCTGTCTCCCCAAATGGATTATACCCCGTGATCCCCAGAGATTAGAACCACTCGCACACATGCACACACCTGCGCATATGCACAAACACACTCGCACATAAATATTTAGCGAATACCATTTCTGAACACCTCGGGAAGCAAACAAACAAAACACTACTGTCATCCCAAGTCTACTCCCAGGGGAAGGAGAGAAGATTAAGATGCCACTACAAAAGATAACACAAGAGATGCGCTTGTCCCTTAAAAATTTTTTTTGACAGTTTAATTTTTGGTGCTTGTAACCTCTTAGAAGACCAAGATATCAGCCAACTTTTACATGGTACACAACACCCCAAGACGCAGCTGGGTTAAAACAACAGTCATGGCTTTGGCTCATGGTTCTGGGCTCTGTAGGGGACGTGTGTCTGCAGCCCCGACAGGTGAGGTGGGGCTGCTTGGTGAAGAATGGCCTTCACGGGACCAATGGTGGCACACGCTGAAATGCAACTCCCTTCAAGGTGCCCCCACATGACAAGGTTTGTGACAGCAGTTTAGCCCTGCCATTCTTTCACCTGAGTGATGATTGCATTCTTTGGACAAAGCTAGTGGCCTGCACAACTTAATCACAGGCTGGTTCAAGTCTGAAAACCTCCTGGGCAACCATGACCTAGGGGTGATCACAGAGGAAGACCCTACTGGGCCTTTTCTCTCTTTCCCTCTCTCTTCCATACAAGAAGTAAATAAACAAACTTAAAACAACTTTGTAAGATTTATTTAATATTATTTGTTATTATCATTTATATTTTAATTTGACCAGAGAGAGAAAGAAAGGGAAAGTGAGAAAGCAAGCCCCTAGGTCTGCAACTTGAACCGTGGTTGGCCATGTGGGAGTCCAGTGCCTTAACCACCACACCACCTGCTGGCCCCTTAACTGAAAAATCATTTTAATGACCTCCCCGGGTGACTCCTCTAGTGGCCTCACCTCCCAAGAGTTTCACCCAGGCTTGCTCACATGCAGCTTGGCAGGTTCACAGACGGAGACAGAACTTTCTTCCACCATCCCCTCCTAGGCACTGCCCTGCCACAAGGTCCCTCCCGCCGTACCTGCTGGCCAATACCACCCCAAGGCTGATGGATCCAAGAAGCACAGAACTAAGGCTGCCTTGTGAGGGCAGAAGCTGCAGCGGGATTAGAGAAAACAGTGGCGACCCTTGCAGTCTACACAGCCGCCAACTCCGAGTTCCAGGTGGAGCTCTCTTGCTGCCAAGGCCCAGGACTTATCCTGGCACCCTTTCTGCTTCTCAGTGGCTAGATAAGCCAAAGAAACAACCAAAGAAAATAAATGGCCAGGAGTTATTTTCAAGATAGGCTTGAGGCTCTGCAGAAATGACTGATACAATGTCTCATGCTCTCCTTCCAAACGCACAGACTTTGGGGACCAGGCTGGGACACAACGGATCCCTCCACTGCTTTACTAGAACGCCTACCTCCAAGCTCACACTGGAAAATGTGGAATCCGCTGCAGGAAGGAGAGAGAGAAAGATGCGACCTGAGACGGTGCTGCGGCCACCAGAAGCTCCAACCAATTTTCCCAGATAAATTTTGTTATTTCTGCTGTCATAGGGTCCTTTTGATTAGGAATAATAAATGTCCTTTTAATGGTATATGTGTGTGTGTGTGTGTGTGTGTGTGTATAGTGGTTAAGCTGCTTGAGTTCCCTGGATATTCTAGTTACCAGTCCCCTATTTGAGGTTGAGTTTGCAAGTAAATTCTCCCATTCTGAGGAGAGGCACTGTATGTCCCCCCTGAATATACATCGCATGTCTGCACTCTGCGGCAGTGACGGAAAGGTTAGAAGGTATAGAAGCACAGAGAGTAACTGTGGACACCAGGGACAATGCAGAGGGTGACGGGTAATGGGGGGACAGGAGGGAAGGAACCAAGGGGAAAAGAGAGGAAAGCAAAACATTTAACCGACACTAACTGAGGGGTTGTCTGTTGATGATGGTGGGCATGGGACTATCTTTAACTGGGCGAGTACGCAGTGCAATTCATGCTGGGGAACTTCATTTCTTATGCTGTAAAGATGTATAGTGATCAAATGCATTTTTTTGAGCGAGAGATTTTTACTATAGGGCATGTGCACTCACTGGAAAGACAGAGAGAAAGTGAGAAATCACACCCCCCCCCCCCCCCCCGCAAAAAAAAGGGATGGCCATATCACAGTCCCTTTTCCTCCATTCTTCTCTCAGGATCTTGGGCATGTATGCACACGTGTCCAGCCTGAGTTTTTTTTTTTCTTTTTTTTGGAGAGATTTTTGCTATAGGGCACGTGTGCTGGCCAGACAGACAGAGACAGAGAGACAAAAAGCGAGAAATCACCCCCCAGGGGGGATGGCCACGCCGCAATCCCTTCTCCTCCGTTCTCCTCTTGGGATCTTGGGCACGCATGCACACGTGCCCAGCGTGAGTTGAAGCCACCGGGTCCGGGACTTGAACCGCGGTCGACTACGTGGGAGTCCAGCGACATAGCCATTACGCTAACTGCTGGTCCCCAGCCTGAGTTTTAAGCTACCACGTCCGGCACTTGAACTGCGGTCGACTACGGAGTCCAGCAGCATAACCATTACGCCATCTGCTGTCCCCGATTAAACGTAATTTTAAAAAGAATAATAAATGTTCTTTTGCTTAGCTAACAGGTACATAGAATAATTACTTTGATTTCGACACCTCTAAGAAGAAGCCTATACCTACCTGGCCCCATGAATGCCCCAGAAGCTAAGAACTGAGCAGATACATTCCTGAAGGTCTTGGAAGGCACAGCTGCGTCGTCTTTCACTGTTTCATCACTGATTTATTGATCAGGATCTCCAGAGTGGAGAACCCCAGCTGAGGTACGCTTCAATACACTTAGCGCCCTAAGTCCAAAAATGCTTCCAAGGCTCTTGACTAAGGCATTCTACCGGGGGAACAGAAAAACTGGTACAGAAAGAACCAAAATATTAGAAAAGACCCGCTCCACTTGGAATAGCCCGTCCTGGGCGATCTAACTCATCTCAAACCCACCATTCGGTCCGTGGGTGTGCGCTGTATAGAAATCATTTCATATCTGTTAAGGCAAAAGCTTTAAAGCTTTGTCATCATTTCACGTGGACATGTTACACTAACCCTCACTTACAAACTGCTCCAAAGCGCGATCTGTGTGATTCGAATCTCATTCCCTTGGGTATGTAAACCCAGTTTACTACAGTGTAGACACTACCATCACATCACTTAGAACTGAGTCTTCGCATCTCCCCCAGTACCCCACGGTACCCCGCACACAGCAGCGCTGCGACACTTCCTGAGTGGTGACTGCGTTCTGTGGACAAAGCTGTGGCCTGTGCACATACCAGGCCTCTGTCTGTGCAGTGGCATTACGGGAAGGAACAGGAAAACCAATCAGAGGGGTCTGGAGTCTCGGAGCCGAAAACTGACCAAGAAACCTGATTTCCCACGCTTTGCCACTATAGGACGGATCTCCTACACTTGATCAGAGTAGCCAGCTCGAGGGGACACCTGTCCTCTCGCACAGATCCTAAAGTTATCTGATGCCAATGATGCAATAAAAAGTGGGAAAAAGAAGAAAGCTTTCTCCCACCTTCCCCTCCCGGGCACTTCACCGCGAGGAACCATCTGACACATCAACGGAGTATAGTCATTTACATGTTCGCCAGCCGCCGTGGCGCAGAGAACCCCCGGAAGGCTGGACGTCCACCACCAGGTCCCCCCTGCATCTGCTACTAAATCGGTGCCGGGGGAACAGAAGGCTCCCCTCCGACCCCTGAACATTTCTCTCCTCTCTTGGTGTTGGGACTGATATATAAAATCCACTTTATTTAGAATGGAAATACTACCATCACGTTAGAACCGACTCTTCTACAAGGCAAACATTCAGGCTCTGAGAAATGCATAGTTCCCAGAGCAGAAAAACGGCAGTCATTTGGCTGGAACAAAAGAAAGACAGGAAAGTAAAAAGCTCGATATTTTCCAACTTCCGGGGTAAAAGGACCGCACGCTGGCCCGGCCTCAGTGCGGTAAATGGCAGTGAAATGAACTGCAGTGCTGGAAGCCACAGGCTGACCACGGTGTGCGTCCTGGGTCAGCTGAAAATGCACCCGGGGTGTGCACCCAGGGTCTCTTTCTCTCTCGCTTGCATGTGCACAGACACACCATCATGAAAAAATAAACTTTTTGTAAAAGAACCGCATTCAGGAAAACAGTGAGACTTATTTTAAAGGTGTGTGGAAAGGCCTCTGCAGAGCGGCGTGTCAGGAACTAGCCCGGGGTCTGCAGAGTCATCTGGGACGAGGCCATGGCAGCTTGCCAAGCCGACCCGCTCCTCCCAGTGTGTCTGCCAGCTCGTCTCGGACTCTGATTTGTCCGTCACATTCCCTTCCCTCGTTCCCGCTGCCCTGGCCTCCCCACCCCTGCTTCCCTCGCACACACCTGCTCTCCCTGCAGCCACCTGCTTCTCCACCGTGTGCCTGGTGAAGGGCAGCTGCCTGTGGCCCCTGAGTGTGGGTATTTGTTGAACTCCACCACAGACTGAGCCTGGGCTCAGGGGCACCAGCACCACTAGCAAGCAAATTCTGCACGGCCTGACCCAGACGGAACCTGGCTGGGCAGCTCGTCTGTCCACACAGATGCCCAGACATGCACGGGGCAGCCTGGGGTCAGGTGCGGGAAGGATGGAGGCCACAGGGTATGAAATGTCGCTTCCTAAAACTCAGGGCTCTGGAGGAGCAGGGCCCCAGGGAAAGGGAGTGTCACCATCAGTCTCTCCTGTGTGATTTCTGAGTCTTCAGGCAGTAAACTAATGACTTTCAAAGACCCAGAGAGTGAAAAGGCGAAAGTGGGCACAGAAGTGAGGGTCGGAATACGGAGACTTTAATACTAACTCTACCAAGGGCCACCAGGAGAAACTATGAGGTCGTTGGCAAAGTCACGCCGTATTCTGTTTTTCTATGCAAAATTGTGTCATGACTTTCCCGACAACCCAGTAGCTTCCTCATCCCACAGATGGGGCCGCTGCTCTAATCACTGCGTGGACCACCGTACACTGTGTCAGTGCCAGTCTGGGAGAGGAGAGGAGATACCACTGCATGGAAGAGAGAAGCCCCACACTCGGCGCTCGCATAAACCAGGACCTGCGTCGTGAGGCGCGCGTGCAGTCCCACCTGGAGAAGAAAGCTCCCCGAAGAGATGGGCCGAGGTCCCCCACAGAAAGGAGAGGTTGAGGAGGCTCGGTCTAGCCAGCACACCTCCCTCGAGGGAGTGGACGCACAAATTATGCACGTCACGAAACATGGATTTAGGATAAATTAGAAAACGAGCCTCTGGAAGACCTCAAATGGCCGTGCACTGCAGGGTCGGAGTGGCACGACCGTCTGGAAAGGGCAGAATTACAGAGGTGAAGGGCAGGCACGGCTGGCAGGGCTGGGAGAGCTGGCAGAGGGGGGCGAGGCAAGAAGAGAGGGGCCTCTGACGTGACGGGGCGCCAGCCACCCTGGGATGCGATGACAGAGACCTGAGTGTGTGCTGCGGCCACCGGCCCCAGGCTTCGCTCCCCCGTCGGGAGACACGAGCACAGGGTGGCCGTGGGCTCCTCGTGCTACGGTCTGCGACTCCCCGTGAGTCTGTATTTCCCAATAAAAATGAAAACAACAAAACAGACCGTGAAAGTTGTCAAAGTCACAATGGGGTCGCTTGGGGTCATAGTCTCACCAATGAGAGTGAGGGAAGGCTGCAGAGGCAGGGTGGTTACACACACCTGCCTGAGCACCACAGCCAGCGCAGAAACCGAGCCACCACGCCCGACACCGGACACTGCCGTCAGGACACCGCCCAGCAAGCGCCTGCCCGCCTTGGAGGGACAACGCCCCATTCCTGGTCCTGGTCTCCAAACGGCTAACGTGACCTCACGAACCTTGGCACGCCCCCGTGTCCCTTACCACTCTGAAGACCCCATCATTTCAGCACGGCACACGCAGTCCGAGATCGCACTCATTGTCTTGGGAGAATCTCTATTATTTAGGCTGACAAGACCAAGAAAAATCAAAATAACAAGTTGCCCCGAGGTGGGAAGGAAATTCGGTGCATTAAACAACCGGGTGGTAAGGGGGGCTGTGTTGGAGGTTGACAGAGACAGTCACACGAGCTCAGGATGCGGGGAACCACGGGGAGCCATCCGAGGGGACACCATGGTTAGATGTGCGTTCCGAAGGGTGTTCCCTGACAGCACCCTGATCCCCACGGGGCAGGAGGAGGGAGATAAAGCGGGTGTAACCTCTGAAGCTACGTTTGCAGCTAAACTGGGCAGTCACTCAACCATAAGTACAACTTAAAATCAGGGAGGGATTGTGTTTCCGAAGCGTTTAATCCCTAAGTGACCATCAGCAGAAGATACAGATGTGTCTAAACTTTCTCGCATTTGTCTACAGCGAAGTCCTGGTCTTTTCTGTTCAATGACTGGCCCAGCAAGGCCTAGAATCTGTTTTCAACTCTGGGGGTCTCTTAAAGATTCGATTAGCTCCAGGATAAAGGGCTATACTTTATAATCGGAACAATTTATTCAGTATGAAATCCAGAGGGCCTCCCCTTAGAGCCCCGTAGGTGTCAGGAAGGTAAAGCTCAGATAAGACACTGAACCCTAAAACAAAACAACGCAACCACACACCCTGTCTACCGGGACCTTCTTAATGCACTCCTAAAGGACTGGGAGTGAGAGCCACGCCTTCCTGGTTCTGGTCCCGCGTGTCCTCTAAGCACGCACAGACCAGTTAAACAATGGCCCCAAGGAGGAGGCGCCTCACGGGGAAGATGCCACGTTAATTAAGGCAAGATAGTCACTAGCCTAAGGCGGGCGAAGCTTATTAGAGGCCCGAAGCCACACTAGGGGCCATAAATAACTTCGAGGCATGACCGAGGCGTAATCCAATAATCCATTTATGACTTAAATAAGTCTGACTTCACACTAAAGCTCTTCTGAGTTTACAAACCTGTAAGACTCAGCCGCTGGCCCCGCGTCGCGTCGGCAGGGGGCTGTCGCATCCAGCCCAAATCCTGCGGTGGTCACGTCGGAGAACATGAACCACAGCCAGGCCATCAATACCATACCCTTCCCTTCACCGCAGCCACTCGCGCCGTGTGCTCCTCCTCATTCCCAGCCAGTGCCAAGGGAAAGGTCGGCCCGTGAAGCCCTAAAAGCACACTCCCGACTATTGAATCATGGAAGTTCAAAAGGGCAAAAACGAATGTAGGTGCCTGCACTTGGAAAAGTCACAAACACAGAAACAAATAAGCAGAATCCAGCTGGCAGAGTGACAGCGTCTCCCCACCTCACCCAAACCCGGGTTAGTTCTGCCCAAAGACTGCAGGGCAAGTGCGGACGGAAAACGCAGGTTGGGGAGACGACTCTCAATCCAGTCACTCCCCACACAGTATGTGGACAGAGATCTTTTATTTACATGACTATATATTTATTTGGATGTCTATGGGAAGAGCACATTACAATACTATCAAACCCTGGGGTTTAAGTGTTTTGTTTTGTTTTGTTTTGTTTTGTTTTGAGAGGTTTTTGCTATAGGGCGCGTGCGCTCGCCAGACAGACAGAGACAGACAGAGAGACAGAAAGCGAGAAATCACCCCCCAGAGGGGAGGGCCACACCGCAATCCCTTCTCCTCCATTCTCCTCTTGGGATCTTGGGCACGCACGCACATGCGCCCGGCGTGAGTTTAAGCCACCGGGTCCAGGACACGAACCGCGGTCGACTACATGGGAGTCCAGCGACATAGCCATTACGCTAACTGCTGGTCCCTAAAATTTTTAATTTAAGTGTTTTTTCTTTTTTTTTTTTTAAACCCTGGGGCTTAGAAATCGTTTTGTAAGTTGAAGACATGGCTTATGGAGTTGACCCGGGTGTTTTTACGGTCTGAATGTCTGTGCCCCTCAGAAGCTCACCTGTTGAAATCCTCCCAGCCAGGGTGATGGTCTTAGGAACTGGGGCCCTTGAGAAGTGACTAGGTCGTGGGGTGGAGCCCCTGTGCGACCCCCCTCAGCTCTCCCACCATGTGAGGACCCAGGGAAAGGTGGCGCCGACGAGCCAGGAAGTGGCCCTCACCACAGCCCCTGCAGCGCCTGCGGTTGGCCTTCCGGCCTCCAGAACCGTCGTCGCTCCGCAGCTGCTTGGTCTCCAGTATTTTATCACAACCACGTGGACATACTGCGACAGGGACCGACCATAAGACACCAGCTTCTTCCCTTCCCATGCCTTTTCCTGTTGATGGCATTTTATTTCCTTTTGAAAATGTGGTGGGGGTAGGGAGCCAGCGAAACCCCGAGTCCGGCCAGGACACTTTGCAGTCCTAAATCGCAGGACTGGTTTGGCCATGTTGAGTATCGTTGGGTGCCTTTAGCGGGCTCAGCAGGCCCCAGTCTCAATCCAAAACCTTGCGAACGAGAAGAGACACGTGTGTCTGCCCTGCCCCACTCGCCCCACGCTCCTCCTGGTCTCCTCCTGTGCTAACAGGACCTGGGGGCAGCTGCCCATGGTGGTCAGAGACAGGCGCTGGGCTGGGGGGCAGGCTGCCTCTAACACACGCCAAGAAAGAAATCCCATTCCTTCCACTTCTCAAGTCGCCTCCCAGGCCCATTCCCTGGGAATTTCTTTACAATCTCTCCTGCTTTTCAAAACCCAAGACAGGTCTGCATTTCGTCTCACTGAGTCCCCGGGAGCTCGGATCCTCGGATTCCCCTTTGGAAATAATCTGTGCCAAATGAAATCTGAGTGAGGTCATTAATTATGAACATTCACATGTATAATTACAATAATTACTCTGATCACATAAACAGTATATCACCATGAATAATTTAATAGAAAGTGTGCTTTTGGAGAGAATGGCAATTAAAATAACACCCAGGGAGTGACAGGGAGGGTGCAGGAGACAGACGTGCTGGTTTCTTCTGAGAAAGGCTGTGTTGTCACTGGGGCGTTCATTCCTTGTCGGAAAGAATTACCCCGACCTGGGAGACCAAGAAACAAAGACGACAAAGCGAGACCGGAGAGTTTATAACTGAGCTCCACTTCTGAAAATGGTGGTCCAAAGCTCAAAAACGATGCTTTACTTTTTTCCCTAAATAAAACAAGTTCAAGCTTCTGTCCTCATCCCCCAGCAAAAGAAAATCCCTCCTAAATAAGAAATCTTTAGCCCTGCTTTATAATACAAACAGACGGCAACACCCGAGCGACCCCACATTCTTTAAAAATCTGTATGGAGTCAGCACTAGAAATAAATACATGTGTTCTGGCCTCCCAGTGGCCATGTGCATAAATAAGCAAAAAATCAGGAGGCAGAGAACTATATTTCGCATTTCAGACAAGCCATATAAGCTGTTTTCCCTGTCACTCTAACCACTCATTACCAAAACTTTTTTTTTTTAATACCTTACTAACTTTAGAGATGAACAACAGACCCCCTAGAATGACAGTTATGACTGGAAAGAAGAGTTTCCACCGGGAAGAGGCATGTGGTCAAACCAGGTGGCTTGGGCCAGATTTTACCTGTTTATTTACTTATAAATCTCCTCCGCCCCTTTTTTTTTCCAAGGGAGCATGCATGTGCACACGAAAGAGAAAGAGAGGCAGAGACAGAGAGAGAGGCAGAGGAGAGGAGGCTTGCCCAGGAGTCTGGTCATACCACCACCTTTTTTCCTCCATTTCTCTATCAGTTGGGATCATGGGTACATGCACACATGCCAGGCGTGTTTTTAATCTGCCAGGGCAGGATCTGAATGCAGCTGGTCACGTGGGACCTGGCTGCTTCGGCCCAGCACTTAATTGCTGCACTTGGAGGCCAGTCCTAGGCTCAGACTGTCCTGGGGGTCTTCTGTGCTCACCATGCAGCCTGGGGTACCCACAGAGTCAGACGCGCTCCATCCCTGACTGTCTACGAAAAGCTGCCCCACAATCTTGCTCGCTGGCTTTCGAACAGTTTGAAGTTCACGTCAACTGAAATGGAAAGAAATGCATTTTATAATGCAGACTGGCAAACGCATGTGCACACGGCACACGCAGACCTACCACGTGAGATGTTCTCGACGTAGGACAGTTTCTGCTCTCTTCTCTCTATGAAAGACAAGTGCTGGCGGCAACCCACTCACTTCCGCTGTGTGACTCGCAGTGCTAATTATTCACTTAGCAGATATTTACAAAGTGGCGCCCGTGTGCCGGGTGTTATTCTAGTACTAGAGTTCGAGTATCAACAATAGGAACAAGGCTGTACCCAAGTGCAACTCAGTGGCTCAGGGGAGAGACCCACTTTCACGGCTCTCGGTGAGACAGTTGGCAGGACCTGTCAATCTCCTTGTGACTGACAAAGACCCGACCCAGCCCACTGTCCACACCAAGGAGCTGATGGAGACAGACTGGGTGTAAGAGCCTTGTCTAAGTCTTTTCCTTGCACTCTCTTTGATTAGGAGTCTTTTAACTGTAAGAAATAAAGCAAACTTGAACTTGCTTAAGAAAAAGCAAAGGCTATGGTGTCAGAATCCAGCCAGAAATTCGGAAATTACTGTAGTTATTTCAACAGAGGGACTCAACATGAGGGATTGATCACACAGTCACGCAAGAGTTCAAAAGCCCAAGATGGAGACGTTACTGCTGCAGGGAACACTTGCTGTCCTGGCAGAGAAGGGGACAGAGAGCTCCCAGAGGGGGCCTTCCATGGAGAGCAGGAAGAGGCTGCCTCGGGGAGCAGAGCTCCCAACAGCACGGACAGCCAGAAGAAAACAGATGTCCCGGCTTCCCTTCGATCCCCCTCCAGCCTTCTCCCACAAGGAGACCGGGGGTCTGGAGGCCAGAAGGGAAGGGGCGGGCAAGGCACAGTCCCCAAGCCCAGAGTGGACAGGGGTCAGCGATGGGCCTCTGCACCAGCCCGCACGGGGGTTCATGGAGGAATGGGTTCCGGGGCATATTACTGCCTGGCAGAGCCGCGGGGCGATCAGGCCTTGGGAACACGGGAAGCCAACCGGGGACTCAAATCCTACCAAGACGCTCCTTGCTCCTTCCTCCATTCTACGTCTCACTTCCTCCTAATTGAATCGCTTCCTTTACGAGTGGGGGGGCCACAGCAGCTCACGGCCTCCCTGCAGGGAAGGGGCAGGAGTACACAGACAAGGGTGGTGGTCCCAAGGTGGGGACAGAAACCTGCACAGCAGGTAGAAACGGAGCCTAGACCTGAGAGGGGCCGGCCTCCAGCATGCCCGGTGACGGCGTGGCTGCTGAGTGCTCTCAGCTCTGTTACTTTTTCTTGGGTGCTCTCAGGAGAATTCTTCGATTTGCTTTTTGCAGCAGGCTTAGGAATATCCCTCCAGAATCCTCAGTCCCCCTTGGCAGCCCTTGGTGCTCACAGCCCACGAACTGCAGTACTTTGCTCCACCAGGAGGGTGGCGCTCTCACTCCCAGGCCACTCCACTTACCTAGACTTCATTTAAGGTAGGTCAGCTTCCACCCAGGGCAGAAATTCTCAGCTGGCCGTTGGGATGTATGTATAGCAGAATCCTGGGGGTAGGCTTACTATTGAAATGTATAGTCAGTATTTTTTATTGTGAAATTGGAGAACTGTTTATATTTTATGTTAGATGAATCACAGATGGCAGAGTTCATACATTTGTTTCTTTTCTGGCTTGCAGAGAACATAGCTGGATCACTGAATCATTAAGGAACCGTATACCTGGCTCTGGGGAAAATAGTGGTTTTTATATTTATTTGGAAGGGGCATGTGTGCCTAAAGTTGGGCAATGCTAACTCGGAACTGATTGACAGACGAGTGCCGGGAATGCCCGGTCTGGAACAATCCAACACCTAGTTAAGGAGGACACTACTTTGCTAAGATCCAAAGAGCTGAGGGAGGAAGGAGTTTATGGCTCCTTATTCTCAGTGTCCTGTTCTTAAATGCTCCACTGTGTTATGGCTGCAAACATGTTCCTTCCTTTATCTCTAAACATGCCCTTTCAGAATTGCAGGGAACCATCTCTCTATCTTTCCTGGAAGCCCTTGTTCCGAGTTACATGACAGAGGGTACAATCAGGAGATTCGCATTATGGGGGGAAAAGCAACTGATATCATATCTGCCTAGCCCATCTGTCCTGGCCCGAGGCCAGGGTTTGCCCAGGTGCAGAATGTGAGATAATCTGGGGGAAGGCAGAGAAGGACCTTTAAACATGTTATCACTTGTGTATTTATCTTAACGTTTTAGGGGGAAATGCAATTAGTATGTAAAACAGTGACTTTCATGGAAATAATTGCTCAGGGCAAAGCTCAGATTAAAAGAAAAGATTTGAAACAGAGAAAAACTGTTAGCCAGTAAATGCAAGTGCAGATGATACTAATACATGGCAAAAATGAATGAGAATCATAGGACAGACTGTGAACCAGAAAATGCTGATTTAAAAGTTACTAGTGATTTTCTGTCTTTGAAGATGGAGATCTCAAACACACCTCTCGGCCCCACTTCTTCACTATCAGCATGTTCTCCAAAATGAAGTGTATGCGTGCGTGTGTGTGTGCGTGTGTGTGTGTGTGCGCATGTGTGTATGTGTGTTTTCAGCAGAATTCTACAAACCAAGTACTCTGTGTTCTTGGAGAAAACCGAAGTCCCCATTAACCTGATGAAGGCACTGAACGTCTCATTCAGTCATGCAGATAGATGCACGAACAGGACAGTGTTCTACAGTTAGGGAGGGACAACATTCTTACTCCCAAATCTGGATTTAGATTCCCTGGTGCCTAAAAATTCAAGGCGAGTTCTGAGGGTGTGCATGCAGGTGCCTGTGTATGTGTGTGCAAATGCGTGCACACACATGAGCGTGTGTGAGCGTGTGAAAGTGTGCAGACATGCAGGTCTAATCAGTTCTCCAGGAGAGTGGAAGCCAAGAAGAGACACTTATGCCGGGGGCGTAAGATGTCGTTTTCCCTCAGCTCTCGTGGAGGGGAAGGCTGTGGAGGGGACTTCCTCACACTGAGATCCCAGCACAATGGTGGGTATTGACCTAGAGGCTAGACTGGGGTGTGACTCAGTGTGTAAGAGTGAGTGTCCTGCCAGCCAGCCATGGGGTGTTAATGCAGCTGGACCCCACATGGCTGACTGCATGGGACAAGTCCCAGACCTGGACACATGAAAAACACACCAGGTGTGTGTGTGTGCATGCCCAAAACCCCAAGAGGAGAAGGGAGGAGGGACTGCATTTAGTAAACCCCTTGGGGGTGCACGTTCTCTCTCTGTAAGTCTCTGGCAAGCATGGGAGCCGGGCCCTGCAGCAAAAATAAGAGGGGAAAAATGAGTGCCTCTCCTTGCTGGGGGCCCTGCTGCTCCTCACCGTCCAGGAAGTCCTGTTAGCGTCCCCACGCGGTCTCTGCTGCTCTGCAGGCTGGGAGCAGGCTCTCCTCCCCCAGTCAGGCTGGGAACTCCCAGGCCCCCACTTGTCTCAGGGAGACCCTCAGCTGCAGAATCCTGCGAAGAGTCGCGGGCAGAGAAGCCAGACCCACCTGGAGGAAGGACATTCCAGAAACTGCTGGCAGGGAAGGGGAGAGCGGGGAGGGGGAGGGATTTGCTACCAGCAGGTCCTGGCCTCTGCCACCGTGATGGGGATGTTACAGTGAGAGCGCGTGCTGCAGGGTAAGGGACAACAGGGTCCTCGGAGCCACCAAGCTCGCAATCATCCACGTTCAGTGCTCAGCGTCCGAGGGGCCAGATCAGTTCAGACCGAACACAGCTATTACTTTCGAATCAACAGGAATCCAATTGAGGAACATTCCGCCCCCAAAAATGGGCCTGGACTCTGCAAATGCATCAGGGAGATGGAAGGCAGAAAAAGCTGAGGGGTTGGCTCTGATGGGAAGGCACGAAAGAGAGATGGCATAAAATGCAGCGTGACACCCTGATTGGTTCCCAGACCAAAAAATATATATATATTTATTTATTTATATGTACATATACACACACCATTCATGGGAGAATTGACTATATTTGAATAAAGTCTGAGAATAACTAATAGTGTAAAGCAATGCCATTTTCTCCATGTTGCTACTGTAATAGGGTTACATAGAGAAAGCTTCTGTCTTCCCTTTTCTAAGAAAATACGCACTGAAGAGGTATCATGTGTGCAACTTGGTCCAACGTACTTCAGAAAAATCACACGCACACACACACACACACACCTAGAGACTTTAGAAAGTTTGTGCATAAAATGCAATTAAAGTCCAAATTTATTTTGGTGCAAAAACTTTTTTAAGTCCATGCACAGTTTCTTCATAAGACTCATTTTCTGTGAGCTTTTTAAAGATCCCCGTCGAATATATTTACAGAGAGAGAAATAGAAAGGCACATAGAAACAGAAGGTGAGAAACCATGAAAAGCAAACCTGGCAAACGTCAGTGTGGAGGAATGTGGGTGAAAAGTTTTAGGCTTCTTTGCACTATTTTTTGCAACTTTTCTGAACATCTAAAATGATTTCCAGGTAAAGTTTAAAACATAGATTTAGTTACAGCAAGTACTTTATGCACAGCTCGGCATGCCCCAGGGGACATTTGGCAAGGTCCAGGAACACTTTTTGGTCATCATAACTGTGTGTGTGGAGACACTCCTAGCACCTAGTCCTGCTTGGAACAGCCCCCCCCCCCCCCCATACTCCTCACATGCACAACTATCTGGCCCAACACGTCAACCATGGGGAGGTTGAGAAACCCTGATTTAAAACTTTAAGGAGACAGGAGCAAGACTCCTCACGGACCTCAAACACGAGCATCATCGCAGACAGTGGTGATCCCTGAACACAGCCACCTCTGATAAGAGGATACTGTCTGGGCCCAGTAGATGGCATGATGGCTACGGCGCCGGACTCCCACAGAGTCAACCACAGTTCCAGTCCTGGACCCGGTGGCTTAAAACTCAGACCGGGCGCATATGCGTGTGTGTCCAAAATCCCAAGAGGAGAATGGAGAAGAAGGGGCTGCAGCGTGGCCATTCCCCTTTGGGGGGTGGTTTCTGTCTCTCTGTTTCTCTGTCAAGCACACGTCATCCTTCTGGGCTCCTCTGTCTCCAGTCCAAACCTTTACTCAGTCTTCGTCTACCAAGCCTGGAGGACCCTGTGTCGTGGACAACCTCGTACGTCCGGCATTCCTCTTCTCCACATGTGTGTGTGTTTAGAGTTTTACTCTTTTGTTTTTATAATTTATTTTATAATTTCCCAAGTGGCATTTAACTGTTGGACATCTATACGGATATGGTGTGGGTTTTCAGAGCATGCGTACACAGGGTAATGAGCGAGTCGGCATGTCCTCTTGGCGTCCCCCGGCTCAGCCACGTGGACTGCATGGGAATGTCTCTATCTGTACGGATCTCGGTGCTGTGGGCCCGTGGCAGTGTCTCCAAGCTGGGCCACTCACAGTGTCTCGCCCTTCCCACTGAAGTTTGAGTGGTTTTGTTTTTAGGATTTTGCCATAGAGTGTGCATGTGCTCATCAGAGAGCAAGAGAAAGTGAAATCACCCTCCCTCCGGGATGGTCACGCTGCAGTTCCTTCTCCTCTGTTCTCCTCCTGGGAATTTGGACACACAGGCACATATGCCTGGTGTGATTTTTAAAGCCACCAGGTCCAGGACTCGAACCACGGTCAGCTATGTGGGAATCCAGCACCTTAACCACCAGGCCACTTGCTGGCCCATCTATGCCAAGTCTTTGAAGTCCTGGCTTCCTGGTTCATCTACATGATTAGGGCTTCCGGATCGTTCTACCACATCTGCACGTGGCAGCTATCCCGAGGGCAGCTCTGGCCCTGCCAGACAGGGCATTATGGCCAGCCTGGCTCACTCTGGGCCCTGTGCGCATCTGCGCTCACCCCGCGTCAGTGCGTGGGCACACGACACCAGGAAGTCCAGTGGTCTGTCCCTGGAGTGCTCATTTATAGACTGAGCAAGGGACAGGCATTCTGCAAGGTGGACCCAGACTCCGGCAGCCGTGTTTCCTAGAATGCAGGAAGTTCATGTGAAGAATTCATATTCAGAGAAGCTCAGTGAACGCTGGGATGAGAGATGGGGAATGTCTCCCGCCGTGTGCCCTGTGCAAGCTGCACAAGGGCGTGACGCAGCAGCGCAAACTCACGGTTTCTAGCACAGACAGACGCTCAGACAAGACGTTATTGAAGACAGACAGGTGAGCGGACATGGGAGGTGGGCGATAGGTGGGTGAGACAGACACGAGAGAGGCAGGTAGGCAGACGGACGACAGATGTGTGACGGCAGGCAGGTGACGATGGATGGTAGACAGACAGACAGATGAGAATGGCAGACAGACGGAGACAGAGAAATAGAGGCAGAGGGAGGTCGCCGTGTACAGCTGCTTCCTGTGTCTGTCCCCCGAGTGGGCACGGACTCCCACACAGTAACGCACATACCTAGAGCCCACGTTCTGGTCTCTGAGTTCCACTCCCCACTAAAGCAACTGCGCCGACTCCAGGCCTAGAGCGGGGAAGGTACAAACAGGCCTGACAACCTCCCCTGCACAAAGCAGGGCAGTGCTCGAGTGGCAGGGCAGGCCGAGGGACGTGGGATTGCTACAGGACAGCTCCCTGCTGGCCACGTTTGAGACATCCTGAGCGCCGGAATGAACAGGTACAGTAACGCCATGTGAGCCAGAGAGGACAAGAGACAACCATGAGCCAATCCGTTATAGACTCATAAATGAAATAGCGAAATTCTAACGAGCAGCAGGGTATCGCACAGTCCCCAGACATCTTTTCACGAATACAGATGCATTTCAAAGGCAGTTAGAGTGACTTCACCATACAGAAGCCTGGCAGACATCGCCTTAATGAAGTGATCAAAGCGAACGTCATTAATACAGCGACACACTTAAATCCTGTGCAGCCTAAGTGAAAGTGACAAGCTGAGTCCCGTCTGGGACAGTCCAGCCCAAGAAGCAGAGTCAGCATCTGACCACGAGGGAGCACCAGGCAAGCCCACGTGGGGACAGTCCACAGAAGGACTGGCCTCTAGACCCCACAGTGCACAGGTCATGGAACACAAGGAAAAGCTGCAGGGGGTAAAGAACCACAGCTAAGCACAAATCCAGTGCTGAACGAGGGCTTTTCACCACGAAGGCGATGACTGGGACAACAGGAGGTTCCGAACTCGAGCCTGAGGGCGCCATGGCAGTGCCGCATCGGCGGTAATTCCCTGATCTGGGCGCCATACTGGGGCTTTGGAAGAGAACGCCTTTGTGTGTAAGACACACACCCTGAACATTTAGGAGAGATGGCCAGGTGCTCTGAGATGTTCCATGGGACATCTGAGATGTTCCTGTGTTCCTGACAGCGGTCCCCATGTTTGAGGTCGTTGCAACCCGGAAGCAAGAGCGAAGCCCCAACCACTCTCCACCGTGGGTATGAAGTTTTGTTTGTACGCGTTGACCCTCAGGAGCAGAGAGAGCCCACCTCTGATGGGTTGAGTCCCTTCTGTGAGGGAACCACTTACAGAGAATGGAAACCCAGAGAGGAGAAACACAGGATAGCCGCCTCCTCTGGAGCATGAGAGGAGAGGGGAAAGCTGCGAAGCCAGTGGGAGTGGGAGTCCTGGTCAGGGGCCACCAACAGGGGCCAGGTCAAGGCCACAGACATGGACGAGGAGCGCAGGGGACAAACGGTCCAGCCCTCTTCCCTGGCCCTCAGGTCTCCTGGCAGAACCGCGCCGGCCAGCTCCAGATGGGACCCAGCAGGCACGGAACCACGAGCTGCCGTCTGCAGCCGGAGGGTGCAGAGCAAGTGAAGATCAGGGTCTGTGTCCAGAACGTCAAGTGGAACTAAGAGCCAGGTGTGCTTGACGCATTTGGCCCTTTTCAGCAATTCTGAGACACTCAGCCCCAGTGCAGCCCAGACGCTGAGGCGTGGTGATTCCGGCAGAGAACGGACTGCCAGGCCTCGCTCTTCCCTCCCTGTCAGGACCGTCAGGAGAGGCAGGGTCCTGGCCCTCACAAGGCCTATCTGGATCTCGCCTGTCTCTCCCTGCAGGTTCTGGCCCACTCTGCATCCGTCCCGTCCAGCCTCTAGACTGAAGGCCGGTCCGGGCTGACCGGTGATAACCGAGGTTTGCTTATCCTCGTCCGGGCGCGGAAGGCACACACCCCGTAAGGAAAGGCAGCGTCCCGGCCTCCGGCTCCCGCCCTAGCCCAGGGGGTGTCCGGGAGGAGAGAGCTGCGGCCGTTGGCAGGACTCGTCTCTCCTTGGCCTGGGTCGCTCGAACCTCCCAAGTACGGATGCGGGAATATGTATCTTTTTTTTTTGTATTTTTTTCCCTGATCTCAACCACGTACCCCTTTCCTGGAAACAGCACCCAAGTTTGCTCTGCACCCCACACTCAGTCCCGCCAACCATCCAGCTCCTGGCCTGGATAATCCGGGTGCTCCGGCTTCTGTCAACTGGATCGAGTGGTTCAGAGGAGGGCACCAAACAGAGCCTGGCAAACGGTGTGACCTTCCCTGGAGTTTCTGGGAGAGGGACACTTGACCCCTCGGGGGTGAATCTCGAACCCCGGAACTGCCAAGAGCCCCGTGTGGGACCTAAAAAGGAAGCCACACTGCCACAGGCGAAGCGAGCCCCAGGGAGGGAGTGTCGGGGTCACACCAACAGCACCACGCCCGAGTCCGCTCGTCTCCCCGTCCCAGAAGGCATCTGGAACCTTCTACGGCCACGCCCCCCTCCGGTCATTCTCTCTAGCTGGGAACACCCTGCCTCGGCCTCCGAGCTGGGATCACCACACTCAGCTCTCCCAGGCCAGCCCTGCCCTCGCCAGCTTCCTGAGGCCGGGACTACAGGCAAGTGTCACTGCTCCCAGCCTTGATGGTGAACGGGAACAGAACCAGGCCCTCCCACGTGGGCCCAGCCCGCAGAGGACAGCACGGCGACCGGGCCGGGGTTCAGCCGTTCTTCTACCCGGGCCTGGAAGTCCTTGAGAGGCTCACACATGTTATGGAGGTTCATCTATCCGACTGACGCCCACCGGTTTAGATGTGAGTCTAGGGGGCAGCAGATGGCATAGTGGTTACGTCGCTGGGCTCCCATGTAGTCGACTGTGGTTCGAGTCCCAGATCCAGCAGCTTAAAACTCATGCTGGGCACATGTGCATGCGTGCCCAAGATCCCAGAGAAGAATGGAAGAGATGGGATTGCGGTGTGGCCATCCTCTCCAGCAGAGGGGGGGATGATTTTTTGCTTTCTGTCTCTCTGTCTCTTACTGTCTCTTGGACAAGCGCACGCACCCTATGGCAAAAATCTCTAAATAAATAAAGTAAAATAAATGTGAACATCATCCCCAAACATCCTTACAGAAACCTCCAGAACAATGACCAGCCACTCATCTGGGCACCGTGGTTCGTGGGCTCACAGAGTACAGCGGATCAGAAGGAGCTGGTGTCTGCAGACTGTGCAAACCCCTAGAACCGACAGGCACTTCCCAGGAAGCCACAGTGGGGGACCCCGCCCCACTCTGGGGCACCAAGAAGACAAGTGGCCCACAGCAGGAAGGGACGGACTCCGCTCCGAAACACGCGATGGAAGCGTGGAGTTGAGGCAAGTGAGTGAAGCCTGCTCTCTGCATTCAGCGCTTACAATTAAACAATAGAAAATAAGAAAGTGGTACCCCGGGGCTGTGTACTGACCTGAAAGATTTACATAAATTGCAGAACGAGCCATTGCATCGCCCCTTAGGAGGCAGCGAAGGCAAAGCGAGGCTGGAGAACAAACCTTCCCGAAAGCAAGACTTCCTCCAAGAGCTTCAGTTTTTTATTATTATTATTTTTATATCAGGATGCCAGAAGGGGAAGCTTTGTAGGGTTGCCTTACATAGCTGATGCACTGGAACTTAAAGCTTTAGGGGCTCAGTCCAGAGTCTGTTACAGTCCTGGGTGGGGACCTGGAGGAGGAGAAGGGGTCGCCCAGCCTGCAGGAGGCAGCCATGATAGAAATGTGACAGCAGACCTCGAGGAGAGTCGGCATCAGAGGGGCGTGTGACAGATAATGAACCAATAAGGGTTAACAGATGCCCAGGAAAGGTCGCCTGGCACTGGAGGTGCCCTGGGACACGCAAACGGCCACCCCACGAAGCAGCAACGTCCATGAAGATGCAAGAGACAAACTGATTTTTATTCTTTAAAATACACACAAATAAGCTTTAGTTGACAATTTAAAAAATCACATTAGAAAGTAGAAGTGCATGCACTTTGAAAAGATTACAGTAAAGGGGAAAAAGTATTGGAAACACACTGCTTTATGTAGTTCATATTTATTTATTTATTTATTTATTATTTTAAGTTTTGCTAGAGAGTATAGGCACTTGCTGAGAGCGACAGAAAGAGCAAGAGAGAGGACATGAGAAAGCATCCCGCAGGGGAATGGCCATGTCGCAATCCCTCTTCCTGCATTTTCCTCCCAGGATTTTGGGAACACATGTGCACGTGCCTGGGATGTTTCTCACACCTCTGAGTCTGGGATTCGAATGGCACAGTCGACTGTGTGGGATCCAGTTACTTTAACCCCCACAGCACCAGCTGGCTCTGAACGTAAGTTTTGATGAATTAAAGATGTAGTTGGTTAATCTTAGGATAATGACTGGAAATTAAGTATAAATAACGAGCTAAAAGTGGACTAAAATGGAATCATAAAAAAAGAAAGCTAAAAGCTGGCAGAAAAAAAAGAATAATAAAAACAGATGGAACATAAAACAATGAGCAAGACAGATCTTAATAAAGGCACATGAATAATCATATTAAACATAAATGGCCTACACACAATGATTAAATGACAAAGATCATCCAATTAGACAAACAAGTGAAACCCAACTATACAGATATGCAGGGACTTCAAAAAGATTATAAAAAAATGAAATTAAAATCTAAGCTTATTTTGTTCAAACAAATTTGGAAAAGCATGCAGTTTTTCTTAATATGCATTCTCATGAACTTCTTAAAGATCCCTCATACTGTCTATAAACAATCGACATTAAATATAAAAACACACGTTAAAAGTAAAAAGATGAAAAGCATATTACCATGCCCACACTAATCAAAAGAAAGCAGAGGTAGTTATATTAATATCAGATGAAAAAGACTTCAGAACAAGGAATAGTTCCAAGAATAAACAGGGACATTAAATAATGATAAAGGGAATGATTCGCCAAAAAGGCATAACAATTCTGAGTATGTATATACCTAAAGTAATGTTTCAAAAATATACGATGCAAAAGCTGACAGAACTGAAGTGGAAAACAGCCAGACCCTAAACTTAGTTGGAAACTTCCATACACCCCCTCAGGAACTGAAGCAGCAGACGGATTGGCAGTAATAGAGAAGAGCTGGATAACACTATTGCCTGTATAAGAGTATCGTGGTCTCGGGTCAGGGCAAGCGTTCTTAGAAGTGACACCAAAAGCACATGACTAAGAGAAAACATAAATATTGATAAATTAAGCTTCAAAGACAGACCTACTCCACACCCATCAGAATGACTAGGCAAAATCAAAACAGAATGGGTAATAGCAAGTGCTGCTGAAGACATGAAACGCCCGGACAGTCACACATGCTGGTGGGCATGTAACATGTTAAAACTACACTTAAGGGGCCAGCAGATGGCGTAGCGGTTATGTCGCTGGCCTCTCACACAGCCGACTATGGTTTGAGTCCCAGACTCGGTGGCTTGAAAAATCACACTGGGCACACGTGTGTGTGTGCCCAAGATCCAGGGAGGAGAATGGAGGAGAAGGGACTGCGGTGTGGCCATCCCCCTGGGGAGGGGTGACTTCTCACTTTCCCTCTCACTGTGTGTGTCTCTCTCTCTCTCCAGCAAGCACATGCTCCCTAAGGCAAAAACCTCTAAAAAATTAAACAATAAAAACTATATTTCAAAGGGTTTGCAGTGACTTATAAAGTTCTACATACAGTTTCTATACACCTAGCAATACGAGTTCTACATATTTACTCAGCAGAAATGGAAACAGACACTCATGAAGACTGCTCGTGAATATTTACAGTGACCGTTGTCATCATCGCCAAAACGCTGAAGCATTTCGAATGTCCTTCAGCCAGGGAATGTACACAATGAATGGTGGGGAGTCCATTCAGCGGAGTACTATTCAGCACGGCAGAGATCAAACCACAGAACCATAGGGGAACGTCCGGCCCGTGGTGCTCAGATGGCAGACCTGAAAGCGACGCACAGCATGATCCTACTTTTACAACATTACAGGAGAGGTAAAGCTAGGTTTGGAAAATGCATCGGTGGCTGCTGGAGGTGAAAGGCAGAGAAAAGCGGTGGCTGCAAAGGAGCAGAGGAATTCTGGGGCTGATAGAAGGCTCTGTGCCCTAAATGTGGTGGTGTTTATGTGACTGGGCCTGAATCAAAACTTAGAACTGTAGACTCAGAGGCGGAATCATATTAAACCTTATTATTAAACCTTAATAAACCTTCCTCTGAAACTAAGTAGACTGCAGTAAAAATATCCCATCAGTCAGAGGCTCCATTTACTCCATTAATTCAGTAATAGTTCCCTTCCTTCCAATTAATATAGCCAAGGCTCATTTTTATTAACCTTGCCTGTGATGAGTAAGGATGGATGAAAGACCGAGCCATCCAAAGGCTTTGCTTTAACCTCTGCTCGTACAGGTGCTAAGTGCTGGTGTAACGGGGAGCTCTGAGCACTCCTGCGCCTGTCCAGCCACGCTCCTCGCCCCGCTAGCTGGGAGAAAGAGAGCGAAGAGGCGGAGGACAGACTCAAAGGCCCAAGGGAGGGTAAGTAAAGAAGAGGGGCAGAAGGAAGGCGCCTCCAGGGGGCGCCCCGCTGAACCTGGGCACCATGCGGCCCGATGGGAACACGCACAAGCCGGCAGGTGCCCCACTTTCAAGGGAAGTTGGAAACCCTGACTTCTTTTTATTTTTTTAGAGTAAAGGAGAATATTTGATCATCTCACTAGATGCAAAAGAGCACTTCACCAAATTCCACAGGCAATTCAAACCAGAAACAGAATTTCTTTAAACAAACAAAAATTGGTAGAAGTTATAAGGTACTGTGATGTTTTGATGGATGTATACATGGCGGCAATCGCGATTTTTATATGTGAATGTTTATGTGTTAAGAGCTTTTTCTAACTTCATATCCACAGCACAGTGCTGACAGGCAGGTCGTGGAGTTTGTCAGCACCAGTCGAGGGATCTGGGGTGGAGCAGAACCCAGGACAGGCCCACAGTCTGATGGCCCAACAGCACGGCTGGTTCTAAGAAGCTGAAACACGGTCAGGAGCTTTGACGTGAGGGACAGGAAGGGGTGGTTAGAAAGAGCACGTGTGTGCACGTGTGTTAAGTGTCTGGGTACACGTGTGGCACTGTGTGTGGCACACAAGACATGGAATGACTACCATCCTCTGCTGGCAGCATGAACACGGGCATGAAAGGGGCTCCTCCACTCTGACAGCTCTTCCCCTCCCCCCCACACATGCCACAGGCCCCACACACCTTACCAGAAACCCCAACTCCCCAAAGTGCTGAGGATCTGGAGGTTTGGAAGCTCGTTTTCCTCCAGTTCACTGAGCTAAAGCAGACTGAAGCTATCTGGGTTTGTCACCCTCTTTCATGTGAGCATTGACATGTGTCATGCAAGACTACACGTGTACAATGGCAGGACGCGGACCCAGATGGAGATGTGGGGTACTATAACATGTGCCGTGGCCCTATGCCTCTCCCTCCCACTCCCTCCCTCTGCCTTCTTCCTCCCTCCCTTCCTCCCACCTTGCCATCCAAAAATCTCGATACGTCTGAACCCTAAGATACACTGGCCCTGCAGACTTCAGAAAAGAGACCATGGTCCTATATAAGCTCCCAGGGGTTCCCATGTGGCTAACAACTGCCATTAAACTATGTTTAAAGGTTGGCTTGTTTGTTACTTATTTATTGATTGATCTGAGTGAGACAGGTATTCTCAGCAGTCATTACACCGCCATCAGCCCCACTCCGACCTCCCCAGGTAGGGGACATGCACCCTGGTGCACCCAGGACCTTCGCACGCGGGTCCAGTGGCACTACCACTGCCGCTGTCTAGCCCCTCACTGACTTTGGAGAGCACCCATAGCCCCTCCCACTCACTTTAATGAGTCCAGTTCTTGGGTCCTGCTGGACCCATGGAACTTCCCAAGAACAATTTCATCTTCCCAAACACTGCTTTCAAGGATTCGGAGATCGGCAGAGATGGCTTTTTTTTTTTTTTTTTTTTTTTTTTGACAGCACACATTTAAACAAAGGTCAGAAAACTTTCCTTTCTATAAAATACCTTATAGAGCAAACATCTGGGGGAAGGTGGAGGGAAGTCCAGGGAGAAATGAAAGGCTGCTTTTGATCAAGAGAAACGCAAAAGCTGCTCTGCAGATGAGGAGCTGCAGAGCCCCGAAACCACCCAGTGAGCTCCGCCCAGCTGTCACAGGGAGACCCCACAGGCCCTGCGGCTGCTCCGCTGTGTGAAGCCCTGCCGCAGGGGTGGCTAGGGGAGGGCAGGGGCTTCCCAGCGCCACCATCTTCGTCACCCTGTTTGCTTCAACAAGTGTCTTCTTTATTTCCAACCACATTGCTGCCCTGCGACAGACACCTGGGACAGCCACCAGGCTACCTGCAGAGCAAAATCCTCCAGCTAGTGCATGCGTGCACGCACACACACACACACACACACGTGCGCGCACACACGAGGGCCGGGAGCTTTACGAAGAGCCCACAGCTCGCTCCGAATAGCTCATTCAGACCCTTCACGCGGGCAAGTCCTCTCAAGGACGGGAGACCAGGAGGAGATGGCTCGCCCCTTCCCAGCTGAGCCCGACACAGCGTCCTCGGCCTTGAAGTCGGTTTCTCATCAGAGACGCAGCGAGAGTGTGAAGACCATTCCACACGTAGGGAGACCGAGTCCCACACGCGCAGGACTGGGCACGGGACTCCGGGCGTGCGCCCGCCCCCGCTGCGCCCCGGGTTTACAGGAGCACCCGAACTCGCCCATTCGGGTGTCTGGGAAACTGCGGTTTCAAAGGAAAGCAGATCCCTCTGGAAATTCAAAGCGTGCATAATGACTTTTGAAAAGCAAACGCTACTTTTTAACACCAGTTGCCAACTTGTGTCCCCCGACGCTTTCCCTGAGGGGCCTGAAGCTTTCGGCAGGAGAGGCCGCGATTCTCCCCGGGGTGGAATTTAGGTCTCTCTGTCAGCGCGGGGGCTGGGGCGCGAACCCGCCGCGCGGCTAAGGCGCAGGACACACTTGTGCATACCTCCCTTTGGCCAATGGACCCGGGACCCTCGCCCGGGCGCGAGCAGCAGGGGAGCGACCCCGTGCGTTTCCGCCCGCCCGGCGGCACCGGGACGCGGCGCTGCGGTCTCTCCTCGCAGCGGCGGCCTGGCTCCCGCCGCCCCGGGGAAGGGCCTGCGCCGCCCGCCGCGCTGAGTGGCCGCTGTCCCGCCCGCGGCCCGCCACGCGGGTCCACACCGGCGATGGCGGGGTCAGACCGCCGCCTGGACAGGCCCGTGGGCGCCGCGCGGCAGCTCCCAGCCCCGGCGACCTGAGCGCCAGGAGGGAGCGGGCTCCGACCCGGCCCGGCCCGCCGCGCTCGGGGCACCCGCGGGGCCCGTGGTGGGCGCTCCCCCGGGCCACGCAGGGTCCAGGGCTCCGCGGTGCGGACCTAAGGCCGGGTCTCCCTCCCGAGCCGGGGCGCAGGAGCTGGAGGGCGGCGCGAGGAGCGGCTCCCCACCTGCTGCCCGCGGGCTCCGGGTGGTCCCGGCCCGGCACCGCGAGACCCCGGGCCCCGGAGGAGCCCGCCCGCCCCTCGCCCGGAGGAGCCGCCGGCGCTCCGGGCAGGACCCGCGCCGGGCCCACCGCACCAGGAGAACTCGGCGCGCGAGCGGGAGAGAGGCGCCGCCTGGCCGAGCCCCGCGCCCCGCGCCCCGCGCCCCGCGCCCCGCGCCCCTTACCTCTGCCCAGCAGCGCGCCCAGCACCAGGCTCAGCGCCCCGCACAGCGGCGCCGCCGGCCCGGGGGCCGCGCCCTCGGAGCGCATCCTGGTCCCGGCCGCTCACGCCGCCCGCCGCCAGCCCGCGGCCCGCGCCGGCCGCCCCATGCCCCGGGGCCGCCGCAGCTGCCGGCCGGGCCCGCCGCGTCTGTGCCCGCCGGCCGCCGTCCGCGCCTCTGCCGCTCCGCGCGCCGCCCGGCTGCCGCCGCTGCTCGCGCTCGGCCCGGACAACTTTTCTCCCGCAGCCGCCGCGGCCGCCGGGCCCGCCCCCAGCTCCGCCCCCAGCTCCGCCCACCGCTCCGCCCGCCGCCGGCCCCGCCCACCGCCGGCCCCGCCCCGCCAGGGCCCGAGCGCGACCCAGGCCGGGCGGGCGCCGACCGCGGTGCAGAGCGCTGGCCGCCCGAGGGCCCCCGAGCTGACCTCTGACGCCCCTCGCTGGGTCACTGCGGGGCCGCTCCGCGACGTCAGGTCTCCCCTGCTCTAGCCCTGCGCTGGGACGTCTGGAACTCGGAGTCGCGCAGCTGCGGAGGGAAGCAGCGTGCCGCGCGGTGCGAGCCAGGCACACGGGGCCTGCGCGTGCATTTGGGCCCCTGGAGGCACGACCCGGCGGGCTCTGAGGGAGTGGGACGGGAACGCCCGGAAAGGGAAGTTCGTTTTCTTCTGCTTGTTTTAGCACTGCAGGGACCCCCCTCCTTGCGTTTTTAACTACGGGGGTGGGGGCCCGGGAACAGCTCCGTCACTCCCACCCTAGACTGGCTCTTGCAAAAGGCAATTGCTCTGCAGAACCAGACGGGAAGTCCTGTCTCCCAGTCCCGCTCGGTGTCATTTCTCTCCCGTTTCCCTCTTGTCCTGGGGATTCCCCTTCCCCGCCTGTGCCCGCTGGCGTGGTTTCCCCGCACGGTTACTAACGCTCCAGCTTGTCCGCCATGTAGGGGTCTGAGCAGTCCCAGGGCGGCCCGACTTCCCCCCGGTGTCTGGGAGTGAAAGGGGTCAGTGCCCAGCTAGGGAGCCTCACTCCAGGAAGTCCAACTGCTGCTCCCCAAACTTCATGCACGGGGGGGGGGGGGGGGGGGGGTACCCTGGGGGGGGGACCCTCCTGTCACGGGCCCCTCACCCGCAGGGCTCAGCACTCTGCCCTTCCCTGCAGCTCAATCCAACCTCAGCAGGAATCCGGACTATCAAGTCTCATCATCAGCTCAGGAAAGAATTTCAGAATAAGAGAAATACAGATCCTTGATTGAAAGGGAAAAAAAAAAAAAAAAAAAAAAAAAAAACCTAAGTGAAAGACCTCCTGCAACCACTATGGGGGTTCCAACCCCAGCTGGGCCCTGGGAGAGAGATCAGGAGCTGAGCTGTAGAGGAGAAATTTGAGTGAGTGGGGCAAAGCTTAGGGGGGCTCTTCCAGCTGGGTGGGGCCTTCTGCTGGGTGGCTGAGAGCTGGGGACCCAGGGTGGACTTCTCAGCCAGCTCCACTTGGCTGATGGGGAAGAGACCACAAAGGGAGCTGTAGAGTCGGTTCCCAAGGGCCTGGAGAGCAAAGTCTTAAAATGGGTTATGCTGAGACTGCCCAGCTCTTCAGTGCATTCAGCTAGGGTGGGCAGACTTGGGCGAGAATAGAAGGTGCATTTTCCCTCTCCCTCTTTTAAGCCTGAAAGTCACTAGAGAATAAGGACTTTCACTTCAATGTCTCTAGCCTCCAACATGAAAGAGAAATACAACGTACCCCACTATTTCTGACTGAGGGATTAGGATGGTCTTCACCTGCTCTTCCTCCTGACTCCGACCATGAACCAGAAAGAGTCCCCAGATGTGCCCCCACTCCCTGCTCTTCCTTGCCAACGTGGTTTGCCCCTCTTCTCTCCCTCATTTGCTCCCCTGTTAGCGCAGAATCTTGCTACCCACCGCATGGCCAGGTAAATGCAGTCCTAGATTAAGGCCCCACCGAGGACCAGCAGTTGGCATAATGGCTATGTCTCTGGACTCCCATGTAGTCGACCGCAGTTTGAATTTCAGACCCGGTGGCTTAAACTCACGCCGAGCACGTGTGCGTGCGTGCCCAAGATCCTGAGAGGAGCATGGAGGAGAAGGGATTGCGGCATGGTCATCCCCCTGGGGGGTGATTTCTTGCTTTCTGTCTCTCTGTCTCTCTCTGTCTTTCTGGAGAGCACACATGCCCTATAGCAAAAACCTCTCCAAAAAAAAAAAAAAAGAAAGAAAGAAACACTAAGGCCCTACCATAAAAATAACCAAAACCAGGGGAAATTGCACAAACCATAGCACAAGACATAACGATTCAAAGAGGGGAGAAGAGAAAAGGCCCCCAATCGGGAAAGTTCAGAGCGCCTGTTGGCATCTGCTCTTTAGATGTCCCTAAATCTCAGACGTCCCCAAAGACTGAAGCCTTCAAGCATCACCCAGAAGAGGCCCCTCCCACATGGACGAAAGGAACCCCCGGAAATGGGAGAGTCTCTGCAAACACAGCTATTGAGCATCGCGTGTTCTGAAAGGTGGTCAGCAACATACACACAAGACGGTACAAAGAAAGAGAGGATATGGTTCAGTTATCTTTTTTTTAGGTAAATCCACACAAATTAAGGTGTGAACTAGAGGTTCATGGGCTAATAGAGTTTCTTATATTTATTTATTTTTAAAAGTCATGTATTATTTAACCCCAAATCATTAATTTCTTTACTTAAATTACTTCCAGATGCTTTTCTGAATTTCATAACTAACATCAGAGGCCACTAATCTCCTCAAAGACGATTGCAAAGCTCCCTCTGGACTGTGGGCACATGGAAGCAATTACCATGATTTATAGGAGAGGCGAGCTTTGGGGAAGAGGAAACCTGCTGTTCCACATGTGCCTGCGAGTCCAATCCAAGAGGCAACTTTGGGCTTTTGTTGTTGCCGATGCTTAAATTTCTAACTGTTAATATTGTATAACAAGATACAGAATTTGTGAATTTATCTCAGAAACATCTCATCCTGTCTGTCTCTACACAGAAGACCTATAGGTATATATTACTTAGAACATGCAGAAGGGTGGCTATGTGTTGACCTCACAAAGCAGCTATGGCCATCCTACAAGTTGGATATCAAGTCCTGACTATGGAGCTTACTACTGAGATAACAAAGAAAGAATGGAAGGAAGCCATAGGCTTAGCACTCGGTGCCAGCACTGTTCTTACTGTATATGGACATCATCCCATTCATTCATCATAATAATACTAATGGGGTGTATCATTTGTGTCATTTGACTTTATTCATTCCTTCAATAAATATTGTCACTTTACCATTTGTCAGACCCAGACTCTAGGATTTTAGCAGTGAAAAAATAAAACAACAAAGATACTAAACGAATTGAGACAGATTTTAAAGAAATATGTAAGTAAATTCTTCTTGCTAGACAGTGGCATGTGTTGTGAATAAAAGTAAGACCCGATAAGGGGGAAGTCTGATTTGGGGTGCAGTGTTAGGGAGGGTGGTTGCGATGGGATGGAAAGTGCATGGGATGCGGAGAGAAGAGGTTCTCAGGCTGAGAAAATGCAAAATACAGAAGGCCGGGAGCTGGCTGCCTACAGGATCTTACTTTTCTCTCAGAATGATCACTCTGGTTTCTCATGGAGGGCTGCAGGGGCGGCCTGGGGTCCAGGTAAATGCATTCCGAAGGAGGCTGGAAGCAAGAGGAGCAGATCATGAACCAGGCGTGGAGACAGCTGATGTCACTACTGGAGGCGGAGCCAGTCGGACTTGCCGGTGGGGTTACTGTGGGTTATGGGATTGGAGGAGGGTCCAGAATTCTGACCAGAGCAAATAGGTGCCTGAGGGTCCCCATTAGGGTGGTGGAGAAAGCTGGGGAGGGTATCAGTGCAGATGAGAATGCCGAGGCTCCCAGAGGCCACGGCCCCGCTAGAACCTGACAGCCCACGCGTTCCAGCTCGCCTCTCTGCCTGCCCCGTGCACAGCATGGTGCAGATATGGCACCCGCCTTGAGTTCAAACTGGCTGCCCTGAAGAAGCCCCTTCCCTCTTCGCTGCTTCCCTGTCTGTAGGCTAGGAGACCCGTGCGTCTCTTCCAGCAGAGACGGGGACGCAGTCTGGCAAAGGCGGAGGGGAGTGAGAGGTCGAAACAAACGTCTTTCCTCCCTTCCGGCTGCCTTTGCTCAACCCAGTAGGAATGTGGGGGCCATTTATTGGGGACCTCTCACTGTTCAGCCTTGTTCCCTTGCTTATTCCTCAGTCCCTTGTCAGGTCCCTGGGGGATGATGTCACACTGCCTTTCCAGCCCTGTAACCAGCGTGTGCATGGAGACACACCCTCGTTCCATGGATGGCCACCACTCCCCACGGGTTACTCACCTGTTCTAGTGGTGAGGCACCTGAGACTCGTGCCATGGCTTTGGTTCATGGCGATGGTGATGGTGATGGCATGAGGTACTCGCGAGCGGCCAAACCCTCCTGTTAACAGCCTTGTGGCCGTGAGTTGTACACAGCTACAGACCAGGAAATGACTGCAAAGAGGGGAAGGGGCTTCCTCCAGGTCAGCCGACGTGGAAGTGGTCGGACTGGGGCTGAACCAGACCATCTGGCTCCACAGAAGACGTGTCCGGCTAGCGGCTCGGGGGCAGCCAGGCGCTGGGGAGCTCTTCTGCGTTATTAAAGGAAGTTGCAGGATAATCTGTCTTCGGTGTTCACTCAAAATAGAAGAGCCTAGTGGGAACCAGCAGTTAGCGTAATGGCTATGTCGCTGGACTCCCACGTAGTCGACCGCGGTTCGCGTCCCGGACCCGGTGGCTTACAACTCACGCCGGGCGCGTGTGCGTGCGTGCCCAAGATCCCAAGAGGAGAATGGAGGAGAAGGGATTGCGGCGTGACCATCCCCCCTGGGGGGTGATTTCTCGCTTTCTGTCTCTATGTCTCTCCCTGTCTGTCTGGCGAGCGCACGCGCCCTATAGCGAAAAACCTCTCAAAAAAAAAAAAAAAAAAAAATAGAAGAGCCTAGTGAGAGAAATCTGACGTGAAGAGTGGCCTAGCAAGTGAGTGCTAACAGACCCGGGGTGGGGAACGGGCAGCTCTGGGCACTTCTGAGCACACCCGAACACAGACCCAGCCGGCGAATGACATCTGAAGCCAGGTGGTCTGGCTCACCAGGACCTGAGATAATGATCTGCAACAGCTCCGCCATGGGGTTCGGGGTTCAACCACGGCATCAGCCTCACCCTCTCCACCTCAGTCTTCGGGCCTGCTTTTTGTATTTACAGCCACTACTCCCAAAGGACCCATATTTTTTATTATTTAATTAATTAATTATTTTTGCTATAGGGCACATGTGCTCTCCAGAGAGAGACAGCGAGAGAGAGATGGAGAGAGAAGAGAGACATCACCCCCTGGGAGATGGCTTTGTCAGTGGCTTCCCTCCCGCGTTCTTCTTGGGATTCTGGGCATGTACGCACCTGGGCCTTGCTTTTCAAGCCGCCAGGTCTGGGACACGAACCACGACGCCAGCCCAGTGGGACCCAGCTGCTCGATCCTCCTTGCCACTTGCTGGCCCCACGACCCACATGTTGAGTTATTATTAGGAAATAGTTCCGTTCAAACTCACCCCCGGACACGATGTGACGCGGTTACAATTCCACAGCTGAACCTGCGTTCCGTGCCCCTCTGGCTGCCAGGTGGTGGCACAGCGAACCCGCGGGACAGGGCCCGGGCTCACTCCTCAGGCCTCTCTGAGCACGCCAGGCACACGCATGTGCCCAGGCCCAGAGACGAGGTGGGATATAACGTGGGGACCCTGTCAGGGGTGCTGTCTCTGTCTCTCCCTCTCTCTCTCTCACGGAGGAAACAGATCAACTTTAAGTACTAATAATATTGGTAAGTGAATGTGACCACACGTCCCTCCTGGTTGACCGCGTCGCTGCCCTAGGCCACAGCACTGCCTGGGGAAGGAGGGGCAGCCACCACTTTACCTGAGAGCAGCCGTTCCCTACTCCTTTGCTCAGGTTCAGACAACCCAGACGCTTCACAGCGAGCCCCAGGGACCTGTCTCTTAACTCTCCTGACGACGTTCTGATGGCTTGTTAGCAATGATTGAGCTCCGAGTGGAAATCTGTCAAAGTTCTGCTGATTCGATCCTTGGAACAACGGAGTGCCACTGCGTTCATGTGTTTGAACAGGAGCAAGAGCTCCGCCCGCGAATGGGAGCGGAGTAACAGCACCCCCTGGTGGCGCCCACTGGCATTTGCTGCTGGCAAAGGGGGAAAAAAACAAAACCAAGAGCTCAGGTTTCTGGGTCTGAGCAAAACAGCAAACAAAGCAGAGGACTGCCACTGGGCTCAGCCCTGATTCCTGCTAACGGAGGAGTCTGCCTTCTCCGGAGGCAACGTCACGGTCACTGCGGATCCCTCACCTCTGACTGGAGAGCAGAGGTTGTAGCCCCCACCCCGTCCCGGGGCCACCTTTGATATGCTCAGTAAATAGCCGGCCTGCTAAAAGCCTGGTCTTAATGGAGCTCAGGAGGCGACATCTGACCTTGGTGCAGTGTTCAGAGATTAGAGCCAGCTGGGACCAGAGCAGGCCTGGCAGAGG
Organism: Tupaia tana; assembly: GCA_026018925.1. NCBI lineage: Eukaryota > Metazoa > Chordata > Mammalia > Scandentia > Tupaiidae > Tupaia > Tupaia tana. The sequence goes on along the minus strand of JAKSZU010000026.1, from coordinate 22,569,749 downwards.
AAGGAGTGGAGCCCCCGTTTGTGGCACTAACGTGCACTCAGGTCACTGTTCTTTGTACGCTGGAACCCAAATGCCGCTGTGTGGTCATGGGCCAATCAGGGAACAGCACCCCGATAACCAGGGAATCCCTCTTCGAAAGAGACCGTGCACATCAGTGGGAGAAGCCGGAGCAATGAGAACCAGGAGAGGGAGTTGCAGGATAAGCAAAAGGTACTGCCCGGCTTCCTGGAAACTGGCGCGTGCTCTGGACGGGCTGGGCTTTCAGGAAGTTTCAGGGGAGCGAACCGGGACCTCCCGGAGAGTCTGGAGGTGGGAGTGTCCCGGTGTTCAAGGAAGATAGGGGAAGAGCTCAAAGAGTGTGAAGGGCTCTGCTCCTGGTGTGGCCAAGTAGCCAGTGCGCAGTCAGTCTGTGCAGGTAACAGCTGTAAATCCTGCATAAAATACCACCACAAAGGGGGTGAGGGCACAGGAAGAAAAAAAAACTTCTGGGAGGCTCTGAAGAATGAAGGAAGGTGGAAGGTTCTGGAAGGAGTCGACATGTGGAAGCAGGAAAAGATGCTCCTGTGCATTTCCCAGTCTGTGGCCTGTCTCCCAAGGGTAGGAGAGTGGGACAACCTTCGTTCTTGCAGAAACCCACTCTTGCTGGCCCAAAGGACCAGAGGACAGAGTTTCGGGCAATCGCAGCCACTGGGAGGTACAGAGGGAAGTCCGACCAACAGAGGAGATTGGAGGGGACGTCGGGGTGATTGTGTGAGCTTTGCAGAGCTGTGGAAGGAAAGGACTCTTCGCACCACAGCAAGGAGGAGAAGACAGAAGCCCAGGAGATAGTTCATAGTTTGAACCTAGCCAAATTGATGCCAGCCAAAATTAAAAAAGAAGACAAAAACATACAAAAATAAGTTTTATTCTTTTCTGGTGAATATAACAAAGTATAGAGTTTCTGTAGAATTCAAAATTCAGAAATGCTCGGAAGTATGATATTTGTAGTGCTCAGGGTGTAATTCAAAATTAATTAACATTCAAGAGGCAGGAAAATGGGCAAAGGGCCTGAATAGACAGTGTTCAAAAGAAGACACATTGGGTTGGCCCCATAACCTGGGGTCGGGGGAACCGGATCCTGCATGGCTGACCACGTGGTTTGACTCCTAGCCAGTGGCTTGAGCAGCACACTCTGTGTGTGTGTGTGCGTGTGTGTGTGTGCGTGTGTGTATGTGTGTGTGTGAGTGTGTCTGTATGTGTGTATGTGTGTGTGTGTGTGTGCATGTGTGTGTATGTGTGTGTGAGTGTGTGTATGCGTGTGTATGTGTGTGCGTGTGTGTATGTGTGTGTATGTGTGTGTGTATGTGTGTGTGTGTATGTGTGTGTGTGCGTGTGTGCATGCGTGCGTGCCTAAAATCTCGACAGAATGGAGAAGTGGAAGAGGGGATTGCGGCGTGATCACACCTCACTGGAGGTGCTTTCCTTCTCTCCCCCTCTCGCGGTGTCTCGTGGTAAGCACACGCACCCTCCGGAAGTTATTTATTCCAATAAGAGGGGATTGAGATCACTTAGAGTATGTTACTTGACCAAAATTGGAATTCGATTCAATTAGCAATAAATAACAACACGATGTCTAGGAAAAACTCAACTACTTGGAAGTTAAACAACTTCTGAGTAATTTATGGATCAAGGGGGAAAAAATCACTAGGGACATTAGAAAATGTTTTGAATTGAAAGATAACGAGAACATAACACAACAAAAATGTGAGGAATGTGGCTGAAAACATTAAGAAGGAAGTTTATAACTAGATGTTTACAGTAGAAAAGAAGGTCTATAGTCAATGGTCTAAAGTGCCAACTTAAGAAGGTAGTAGGAAAAATGAAGCTTAAAGTGAGTAGAAAGAAGGAAATAAGAGTAGAAATGAATGGGGGTGGGGAGGGAGGCAGGAGAAAAACAGAGAAAATTAGAGCGTAATTCTTTTTATTTTCTTTTCTTAAATACCAACAATATAAAAGCTTTCTAGATTAATCAGGGGGAAAAAGAAAACTACAAATCACTAATATCAGAGTTATCACTACAAACGTTCTGGAGGTTAAAAAATATATTACAAGCAATAATACGTTGACAAAAATGCATTCTGAAGTGCAGTTTACCCAAGCTGACAGCAGATGAAACAGAATGTCTGACTAGCCCTGCATTCATTGTAAGCTGCCGAAGTCTTCGCTGCCATCCTCAACGCCACGGCCTTACCCGTGTAAGTAACATGGGGTACTTGCTGACAGTTCTGCAGGTCAGGGGCTAGGCTGGGCCTCAGTGAACTTGAATGAAAATGTCAGCAGGGCTGCCTTCCTTTCTTTATAGTGGCCTCCAAAAGAGAATTCATCCTGCGTTCCTTTAGCTGCTAGAACTCGGGTTTGTGAAGGTGCAGGGTGACTGAGGCCTCGGTCTCTGCCTCCTTGCTGCCCTGAGCTCCCAGAGGCCCCCCTGGGTTTGCAGCACAGCCCCTCCACCATCCCTCCCTCTCCTGGATCTCCTGATGGTAGCAGATGATAAATCTTCCTTACACTGATAATCTCTCGGACTCAGACAGGAAATGTTCTCATTTTAGAGTCACATGGCTAGGTTGGGCCCACCTGGATAATCCAGCATAATCTCCCATCTCATGGTCTGTATCCTTAATTATATCTGCAAATCCCCTTTTGTCATGTAACATAATGCAATCAGTTTCCAGGGATTAGGGTTTGGGCATTTCTGCAGGGAGGAGGGGAGTGGGAGGTGGGGGAGGGGAAGCCATTATTCTGCCTGTGACCAGATCTTCAAAAGACTTCCCACGTGGCCCACCACAGTGTGAGTCCCAGACCTAGTAGCTTGCTTTCTCACCCCCCTAGTTAAATAATAATAATAATAATAATTAATAAAATTAAATATTTAAAAAAAGACTTCCTCACAGGAAAACTCAAGGCCCAGATGGTTTCAATGGTGAATGTTATCAATCATTTAAGGATAAAGTAGCACCAAACTTACATGAACTCTTCCAGAAAATCAAGAACCTACAAGTAGTTTCTCACTCATTTTTATAAGGCCAGTATAACCTGAATATAAAAACCTAGCCAACCGGGACCAGCAGTTGGCGTAATGGCTATGTCGCTGGATTCCCATGTAGTCAATCGCGTTCGAGTCCCAGACCCGGTGATTTAAACTCATGCTGGGTGTGTGTGCATGTGTGCCCAAGATCCCGAGAGTGGAGGAGGAGGGATTGTGGTGTGGCCATCCCCCCTGGGGGGTGATTTCTTGCTTTTTGTCTCTCTGTCTCTGTCTGTTTTTCTGGTGAGTGCATATGCCTTATAGCAAAAACCTCTCCCCCCAAAACAAAACAAAACAAAACAAAACCTAGCCAAGTGTGTATATGGCTTTTCACTTTACTTTATGTTTCAGAAAAACTTATGTGAAATTTGGATTAAAAAATAAAGCAAGAATAAGTGCTGTGGAAAGCTGTCAGCTCTGTCAGTGGGGCCACTGCTGGTCGGGAGGGACAGGGGCCTGCAGAGGGGTCAGGCCTGGGGCGAGGAGGGACAGGGCAGCTGGAACCAGCCGAGCTCCAAGGCTGCTGTCCCCGTGTCTGTGACGAGGGTGATCGGCTTACCCACCGTCCCAGGCCATCGAGTCTGAGAACTCCAGATCTATGGATTCACATTTGGCCAGCTTGATCCTGGAAAAAACACGGAGATGGAGATTCTCGGAAACTCACTTTCTGCTTGGTAAGAAAACAGAGAGCACGTCCCCATAGTCACTTGTAGTCAGAAACGGAGACATTTAAAAGCGATCAGGAGAGAATTAGATCTGAGTTTTAGAGAAATAAGGAAGAATTTGATAGATTTTTGTAGTTATACAAGAATAGTTGGCATTCATTCATTTCTTTTTTTTCTTTTGCCGAATTCTCAGATTGCATTTGAAAGTTGAGACAGAAAGCACAGAGGCTTTACCCTTTCCAGCAGAATCAATCAACAAAGCAACAAACTGAGGACAGAGGCTCCCTGACTTTCAGTGGGGTCGTGTCCCGATAAACTCGTACAAGTGAAAATATCCTAAGCTGAAAACGCATTTGACACACTTAACCTACCCAACATCACGGCTTAGCCGGCCTACCGTAAGCACACGGAGCACTTACATCAGACTTGGGCAAAGGTCATCTACCGCAAAGCCTACTTCACAATGAAGTCTTGGCCATCTCCCGTAACTTATTTGATACCGTGTTCACTGTGAACCCTGAATGGCTCAGTGCTGGTGCCCGGATCTCGAGGGTGTGTCACAGTGTTTATTGCTAGCACAGGAAAAGCTCACAGTTCAAAATTCAAATTATGGTTTCCACTGGATGCGAATCACTTTTGCACCATGATAAGGTCCAATAATTGTAAGTCAAGCCATCGTAAATTGGGGACGTCTGTGTTATAACACACACGTGTGCCGACATGCTCATGTGTCTCAGCTACATGAAGACAATGCGCAGTCCTGCAGGTCACGGGAGACGTCTCCCTGAGCACTGGCTGCCACCCTAGGTGTCCCCTTCTGGAGTCTCAGCCCACTCCTAGGAGGCAGCGGCTTTGCAAGAAAGGGCATCTCATGACGGAAGTTCTGAGTTTCCTGCTGACCATCACATGTTAAAAGTCTGGGAAGGAAAAGAATAAGAGCCTTTTTGTCTGTTTAAGGGTGCAGAGAGGAGGGGACAGCCGCACTGCACATGCCCTGTCTAGCTCGTAATGGACAGAGGGTCAGGCTGTCTCGTTAAACAGCACCTGGAGCTTCGGTGCACGGCGACCTAAGGAGGCTTTACCTGGCAGGTGCAGTGAGGGTTACTAAGGCCGCAGGGACAGTGGGGCTTACGGGACTGCAGAGTGGCGACCAGAGGCAGAGAGTGTCTCAGAGATGTGCTTATCACTGTTTCTGGAAATGCGAAGGGCAGCAGTTTAGAATGAGCATATAGCATACAACATTTTATTACAAGGACCTTAATGCCAACGCCACCGAAGACCCCTTTCTCTGTGTATTCAGGAGTGTAAGGCACTCAGCTGCTCCGCAGCTCAGGTTTCTGTGCGGTGGGTATAATAGATAACTACCTTGTAAGTTTGTAAAAGCTGTAAACCCATCAGAATTTCCTCCAGGACAGAAACCTGGCCGAAGTGTTTCCACGGATGGGTGCGTATTGGCGTACTGTAAGATGACGTGGCCATGCCAGGGCCTGATTCCGCCCTCGTGTGGTATCTCTGCTCTCTGCTTCCTCTGGGCTCAGTCCCTGCTCTGTGTGTTGGGTCTGGGACAACTCATGCCTAAATGTAGACTTCTCAATTTATCTAGTTGAGCAGGAGGAAAATCGGCCTCCTCATTGGTTGAACAAAAGTCCTGTGACTGACGATGAAAAAGAATGAGATCTTGTCACGAGAGGCAGCACTGAGGCACCTGGAGGGCTAGCGGTGAAATAATGCCAGCCCAGAAAGTACTCTCTTGCCCTTGGATGGAAACTGAAGAAGCTGACGTCACAGAAGAGAGACAGTGGTCACTAGAGGCAGAGGGGATAGAGGAACCCATTTCAGGCTGGGGTACGAGCCACAGCTGCCATGCGGCCCCCATCTTGAACGGTTCTGGTGTTACCTAGCACAGTAGGTAACTCTAGTTAATAATTTATTGCATATTTCAGAGAGTAAAAGAGAGGATTTTAAATGGTCCTCAAATAATCATGAAGTAAAGATAAACGTTTGGGGGACCAGCAGTTAGTGTAATGGCTATGTCGCTGGACTCCCACGTAGTCGACCGCGGTTCGAGTCCCGGACCCGGCGGCTTAAACTCACGCCGGGCGCGTGTGCGTGCGTGCCCAGGATCCCGAGAGGAGAATGGAGGAGAAGGGATTGCGGCGTGGCCATCCCCCCTGGGGGGTGATTTCCTGCTTTCTATCTCTCTGTCTCTCTCTGTCTGTCTGGCGAGCGCACGCGCCCTATAGCAAAAACCTCTCCAAAAAAAGAAAAAAAAAAAAAATGATAAACGTTTGGGATAACAGAGATGCTAACGTTCATCACACATTGTACACTTGTACTGAAGAGTCACACCATGCCCGTACCTACATGAGATTTAGAGTGCCAACGCTCACACACACAAGTTCTGTAATACGGACCTGCTGGCCAGACCGACTCCATCTTGGTAGCCAGAATCGTGCTTCCCTTAGTCTGAGACTCTTTCTCTGAGATCTGGGAGGGACTCCAGGGAGATGGAGGGTCAGCCTGAAGCTTGAAACGATGAGAGATGTTCTACCTCAGGGAGCTGAGACCTCTGTCCCGCAGGTGAACGGGCTTGGTTGTACCCCCAGCTAAGAGAGCTGACCTGGGCTTTTCTGCAGATAACCATCAGCCACAGCGTCTGTCTTCTCTAAAAGCATCTGTAGGTAGCTGCGCGGTCGGAGAAACTCTCGCGTGCCCTCCTGAGTGGGGTACCACCTTAACCCAGCGTGCGGCGGCCAGGGATAGCAGTGGCGGCATTGCAGATGACTGCCCCACACGCCGAAGCCTGTCCTGCCACGCGTCACTGGAGCCTTTGCGGAGAGACCCACATTTCCTCAAATGGACACACACACAAACCCACAGCAGACACTGCCTCTTCCAGCGTCGGAGATTGCAACTGATGCACACACACGTAGGGTTAGGGTCATCTGAGTGGGTTTCATTTTGCTCTGCAAATGCAGATGGTCCCTGACTTACAGTGGTTTGACCCGAGTACTATTTTTCTTTCTTTTCTTTATTCAGAATAGAATGCATGTGCATGGACATGGAAATAAAAGGAAAAGAGAGAGAGAGAGGTCAGCCCCCGCAGGGTCTGGTCACACCGCGATCCTCCCCCTTCAGTCTCCAGCCCAGTGGACCCTGGGAGCTTGTAGCTCATCCCAGCACATTTCGGGCTGACGTACCTGGGATTCGAACCACAGGTGCTATGCGGTTCCCATCGCGAGCAGCACATTACGTCTGTACGCGAAGATGGTCCCGACCTGGAAAGGTTTACCCTCGTGACATCACAAAAGTGACGAGCATTCTGTAGAAACTACCTGGAGGAGGCAGATAGCCGTTTGTATTTTCGTGTTCAGAACAGTAGTCAATAAATCCCACGAGGTACTCGATACTTGAGAGAACAGACGCTTCGTGTTAGCTGGTCCTGCCCAGCTGCAGGCTCTTGCAAGTGTTCTGTGCACGGTCGAGGCAGGCTGACCTCAGGGGTGATGCTTGGTGGGTCGGGATATTAAATACATACCGACCGAGGATATTTTCAATTCCGGGTGGTTTATTAGGACGTAACCCCATCGCAACTCAAGGCCCGTCCATAAATGCTGTTGAAAGCCATTGACTGAATATTCCACCCGTGAATATGAAAAGGGTTATTGGGCCTTACACCGGGAAGTAAACAGCTACAGATCAATGAGACTTCCCAGGGTGTGCAAAGGAAGGAAGGGGAGGCTTAAACAAGAAATGGAGCCAGTTTTGCAGCTGCGGCTTGCACTACCCCGTGTCAGTGTGAGCAAGACGGAGTGGGGAGGTGGAGCCGCCCCTGAATGCAGGCATCAGCCACTTGTGCAAGCATCCCAGGATGGGCCCGGCCTTGGAGCCGACTCATCTCGGTAATTATCCACTCTCTACGTGTTTCATTAGACGAAGGCAAGGAATTGTCTTCCTGCTCCTGAAATTGCTTGCACTTGCAGGAGAGAGACAGAGAGAGAGAGAGAGAGAGAGAGAGAGAGAGAGAGAGAGAGAGAGAAATCGTTCCCCCGGGGGGATGACCACGCTGCAATCCCTTCTCCTCCATCTTCTCTTGGGATTTTGGGCACGCATGCACATGCACCTGGAATGAGTTTTAAGCCACTGGGTCCAGGACTCAAATGCAGTTGCCCCGTGGGAGTCCAGGGTTGTAGCCATTACGCCACCTGCTGGTCCCCCGTCAGGCTCTTACTCTGCAGTGAGCCAAATGGGCCAGCCTGTGCCCAAAGCCGGCCACCAGGAGAGCGAAGGCCAGGCAGCCCGCTCGGCACACAGCTTCCTTCTCGGAGAGCTGCTTCCGTCTGCCATTTCTTATCGGCACTGGACTCAGGTCCTTCTGCTGTCTGACTGATGTCGCCAGGAGGGAGCCCCGGGGACCTGCGCCGTGGCTCTATGAATTCATGAGGCCAACAACAGCGCCTTCGTAGGTTCCTGTGGACTGGGCCCCTTCACCTTTTCTGCTCCCAGAGCTGAAGGTGGCGCTTTGACGTAAGCACTTAGATCACTGTGGGTGTGGGCCTGGCCTCCCTGGACCTTAGATTCAACCTGTTTTTGTTTTTCCAATTCGCATTAACAATCACCAAAATGTTTTGCCACACGCTTACAGAAGAAACAAACCCAGTGGAAATCGCGACAGCCCATGAGGATGGAGAATTAATGCTTCTGGTCCAGGGGCCATGTCTTCGGTCTGCCTCGGAGGCCATAGGTCATTCTGCCATTTCTGCTTTCGAAGACGAGTAGCCGCAGGACTCCAGCCTCTTTGACGCTCTCCCCCAGCCAGGCAGGGTGGACCCGATGTTTCTGGGCGACAAGGCTAAGGTTCTTGTTTTATTACACAAACCGAAGTCGAAATCCTTGCTCCCATGGAAAGGGAAGTTCTTCCTGTTGGGTCAGTGTGCAGAGACTGCTTTATGAAATAAAAACCATATCAAGCTCCATTTTAACTCAGATGGCCCTGGAGCATGAGAGAATTACATTACCTGTCTGACCTCGTTAGGCTCCTCGCCGGCAAAGGCGCAGAACAAGATGATGCAATTTGCTGTGCGCTGTGTTTGGAATTCAGATGTGCAGTGGGAGGCCGGGGAGGTGGAAGCTCCGTGTGCAGCATGGGCTGGAGGAGGCGTCCTGCAGAGGCGGGCTGGGGACTTCGTCTTTCCCCTGGCTGCGTGCTCTGTTGCTGAGAACAGGAGCCAGGAAGAAAAGGAGAAGCAGGTCTGGCAGCTGCGCTCCCCACCTACCCCTTCCCAGATTGAGAAAACTTGAGTGAGAGTGTGTGGGATTACCCGTCTGTGCAGGGCGGGCAGTCGGGACAGGCACGTCTGGCAGCAGCACTGGGTCTGGGCACTGACCGGGCCCCTGGCCAGCAGTAGGTCAGGCGGAGGAGCGACTGTTGGAGCGTTAACAGAGGCCAAGAGGGGGCGAGCACACGCTGTCTCGTCATATCCCAGGGTCTGTCTTCCTGCCACCTCGTCAGCGCCACGGCCTCAGGGTGACTGGGGCACTGGGTCTCAGGCTGCGGCAGAAGGCGGGGATGGGCTGACAGCCCCTGGTGGGACAGGCAGAAGGCAGGTGGCATTCTAAGATGCCCTCGGGTGCTGGCACTGTCCGGCGATGCCCACTCCTGGTTCTCCGTGGTAGTGGCATGGCACCGCTGTGACCAAGCTTACTAACCAGCTGACTTGGTGTTCATCACCAGGGCAGACCGGTGAGGTGGTCTGGGCGCCCTTGTTAATAATGTGTGGCCTTTCGGAGCAGAGACCTCTCTGTCAGAAGCAGAAGAGATCTCTGTGACGGTGAGGAGAGGACAGAGCACCCAGTCTGGCTCCCAGATGCCCTAAGTCTTGAGGTGAATTGTAAATGTTAAACTTTCTTCTAGGACCTGGTTATCTGCCCGACTGGAAGCCCCTCGGATGTGAGGTTCATGCCTGTCTTGTTCACCGTTGTGTCCCCAGCAGTGAACAGCCCCCCTTGCACGCACAGTACGTACTTCCTGAGTTAGATGTTAGTAAAATAGTCCCTATCTCAGAGACAACACACCCCAATCTAAACAGACCAGCAGGGTAACATGGCTGCCTCACACAGAGCAAGCGGCAGGCCATAGGGAGGGGTGGGGACTGTGGCAAACTAGTGGTCTTGGTCCTGGTGAGAGCTCCGGTAGGGTTCCACTCCGACCCATTGTTGGTATGTGCAAGCGAGGGCCTGGCGTGGCCGCAGGAGTGCGCTTCCCCTAACATACCCTGACACATCAGTGGGGGCTGCTGGTTGAATGTCTTTAAAATGAGAGAACCTTTAAAAAAAAAAAGTCTGTGGGTCTATGGGGTTTTCTCGTCACTCCCACACTGTGGTCTTTGTCCTAAAATATGGAAGCCCAAGGGAAACGGCTCCACAAATATTCTCCTAGAAATGTGTTAGCAAGTTATGGTTCCCATTTTCATGTTTCGGCAAATACGGAAAGGTGTAAATGCCTGAAAATCCGCAGTGGGGCGTGCCACTCGTGGGTTCTAGAAGCGAAGGTCTTCCCAGCCATTGAACTTGGCTGACAAACGCGAAGCCGTCTTACTGGGAGGAAGAGGCGTGGGCCTGGGCCCCGGAGGAAAGCGAGCTGCTGAGGTCTGTCATAACGAACAGCAAACAGAAGGACGTCTGGGCCGGGAGGACAGGAGCCGAAGCGGCCGGCATCTGTGGCATCTTCTCAGATGTCCAGGTGCCCCCTCTCAGGGCAGGGGACCGTGCTGGGCGGGGTTCACCAGCTGCCAGGAGGGCCAGGGGGTCGTGCTCCCCCCGAGTCTCCTGCAGGGCCCTTCTCCCCTCTCCCAGCCCCTGGGGCCCCTGCACTCTCATTTCTGTCTGTCCCTGTGACTTCTTCCCTGGGTGTCTGAGAGCCCTTCCCTTACAAGGTTATTCTCACTGGTCTTTGGGCCCACGCTAATCCAACGTGACTCCTCCATATTCATCTTTCCTGAATTACCCCTGCAGAGACCCTGCTTCCAGTAGGGTCACAGACCCGGGTTCTGGGGGGACACGGATTTTGAGAGGACATGGTTTAACCCAAGACTGGATCGGAAGGCCCAAGCAGGTGGGAGGCGATGCCTCGTTTCTCTTCCCGGCTCTGCGTCAGTGCGTGTTTGAGCGGGTGAGATGCACGTTTGCCCTGGGTAGTTTGTGGACAGTTGTATAACTTGACTATTTACAAAGGTGTGACAGGGTTTAAGGACATCGAGTAAATTGTGCAGATCTGGACCTGGTGAGAGCTGGGAGCTGCTGTCACTCCCGGGCCTCAAAGAGTGGGGACAGGGAGGGCCACTGGGTGGGACCGTGGCCCGGGGACACAGTGGTCCACTGGGCGGAAGTGTGGCCTGGCAGTGCAGCCCAGCTCTGAGACTCTCATGAGTGGAGTGGGGAGAAATGGCCGGCCTTACCCTCTCCCGCCATGGCCACCTCCTGCTGGGGCCTCCACTGCCCAGAGCCTGCTGGATGCAGAGAGCAGGGGACCCAGGGACACAGCTCCTGGGCGCAGAGCTGATGGAGAAGAGAGAGGGGAGCTGCCGCGAAAGCGGAGTCCCAGCTCAGCCTTCCAGCTGGGAATCAGACAAGAGCGAGATGCTGGAGCCAGATGGAGAAAGATCATCTGCTCCATTACGGATAAGCTGGATTGGAGGACACAGCCTGACCCGAACCAGACTGGATGCTCTCATCTTCTCCCTCCGGAACGAACCTCCCCCGGAACTCAGCTCTCCCTATGCAGGCCTCAGACGGGTAGAGAGGGGAGGGGGAGAGGGGCTCTGAGCGGGAGTGGGGACAGAAAGATCACTCGTCCTCTGTGGGAGGAGTCAGAGGGGGACAGAGAAGGGGGACCCCAGCCTCGGAGCACCGTCCCCACGTGCGCTGAGAGGCAAGTTCCCATGCCGTGGTCAGGATGAGAGTTGGGAAGACCAAGAAGCCTTCCCATGAAACCCAAAGCAGCAACTTGGATGGCCGGGGTGGGGGCAGACTGCAGAGCGGGGGCCAAGCTGGCCCGCTGCCTGACTCCCCGATGGTTTTACTGGCACCCTGCCACGCCTGCCCACACGTGCACTGTCACTGCCACTTTCCCACCCCTTGGGGAGCTCAGGGCGGGCCCTTGGAGCTGCAGCACTGTGTGCGTCTTTGCGTTCTGCCAGCTCCTCCTCAGCAGTATTTGAAAACCTTTCAACTGCCCCCAAGAACGGTATGGGCCTACGGTGCTGGGAGTCTCGGGAGTCGGGTCACCCGAGGAGACAGAAGCCACATGTCCCACCCTCGTGCCCACCCTGGGGGTGCAAGACAAGGCAGTCACCCCCACTGTTCGAATCACTGTTTCTCTCTCTCCCTTCTAGCAGAGAAGATAGGTTGAATTTGTGTGAGTAGACATGTGTATCTAATGCAAATCTGTTTTTTGTTAAAATTTTGTGAAATTTTGCTTTAACAAGCTGATGACGGGAGCCCTTTAGGAGCTATGAGAGAAGAGAGCTGACGCCCCTAACCCACCACAGACAGAGGGAGCTCGCTGAGTTTCCGACAGCGTCGTGAGTCCCTGGGCAAACCCTGGGCTCGCCTCCTCGGGCTCCCCACTCAGAGGGACGCGTCGTTTGAAGTCTCCTGTGGCCTTCGTACTGCCACTTGCACTCCGATGCATTGTCTTACCACGGGTAGCTCGAATTCCAGCGGGCACGGCAGCCTTCGAGAGCAGCACTGACCGAGACGGCATGACACAGTCAGCTGGGAACTGCAGTAAAACGAGACGAGGGGGGTCCATGGGCAATTTCGTTTTTTCCTTTTACTCTCTTTCAAATGCATCGCATGGAACAGTCATTTCTTTAATAACCCCAAAGAGAAAAGAAACGTTATTTACGTTAATGCTGCCGTCTACCTGCAGAAGTAGTCGCCTCCCGGGAGGGCAGCCTCTCCCCAGGAGGCATGTGGCAGGTGACGCATGGAGCTTGGAGGACCTGGGATTCAAGGGACACGCTGTTGAGAGGAGAGGCAGCGCCACGCCCTGGTTTCAGGCCGGCTTCAGACAGCCTCACGTTCACGTTCAGGCCTTTGAAGTGCTCACAATTGGCAGGAGTTTTCTTTTCCTTTCCCTATTAAAAATCCAAGGTTTTCTTGTTTGGGTTTGAAGTGCCCAATTGTGCCCTGTCTGGTTGTGGTAGTACCAAAAAGTCCAGCCCAAAGAATACCATTTGAGGAATCAAACGCACAGCCCAGGGAGGGTCAGCGTCCTACCAGGCATGACGGGACTCTCACGGCAAAGGGGGGTCATTATGGCAAAGGCTGCTGTCGCAGTCTGACTAGGTAAGCACCTTGCATGCTGCTTGCAGGTTAGAAAAGAAACCCGGCCTTCGGCAGCTGGCAGAAAAGGGCAAGAACTGTACTTCCTCGCACTGTGACTGCCGTGGCTGCGATGTCGCCGGCAGGTCCTGCCCGGGGAGTGGGGGCTGGGCCTGTGCTGAAAGGTGACCTGCTCTGTGTCTGTAAAACAGGACTTGTGCCCCACTGAGGCGTCCCTCGGGCTATGACGGACTCCCGCAGCTGGGGTCGAGGGAGTGGGCAGGTGCTTGTCACTTCCCCCCCGGAGGTGCTTCACCCCTTTCCCTGGGCTGGAACCCTTATCCCGTGAGTGGGTCCTTTAACTCCTGGGGACCTGGAGTCTCTGTCTCTGCCCTCCCTTCCCTCTCGCCTCCTTTCCGGGCTCTCCATCCTGCACAGCAGAGCAGAGCTGGACAAGCGGGAGGCCAGTCCTTCACTGGGAAGTTTCACCAGGCAAGCTCTTGGGAGGACAGGTCTGGGACAGAAGGAGAACTTGAAGAATGGATGATGGGGAGAAGATTCAGCAGGATGCCCAGGGACCGGGTCACCTCCCCAGACTTGGGTGGCACGTGGACGAGGCTGCTCGATGGTGTGTTGCTTAAGGAAACGCAGCTACTACCCTGGATACAACCCCAGGGCTAGCGGCTCTGCAGACAGAAGTTTGGTTTGATTCACGTGCTGTTGGGTCTGTTCCGGGTGGAGAAATGTGCAGGGAGGGCCTTAAAGTGGGGACAGCCTTGCGCCATCGCCACAGGGCACGCAAAAGCCCTAAACAAGGACATAATCTCCTGCCGGGCTTTACAGGCAGAAGGAGCCCGAGGTTCCCGGAGAGGGCCTGGAGAGGCTTGTGGGAACCACAGGTCTCCATAGCTGAGGCCGGGTTCTGCCTCCCCGTAAAGGAGTGAGCAGAGAAGGTCCGGGGCTGCAGTGTTCTCCAGCAGAGACGCTGGGTCTCTGAGACCCGACCCCGCTTTTCCCTGTCCTTTCTCAATCCGCAGCCCTTCCTCTTGGGCCTCCTATCTCTTCACCCTCCGGCAGGGGCAGGAAAGGACTGAGGGTGGCACAGTTCCACGGAGCCGCTCAGGACCCAGGCCGAGGAGGCACCGCCATGGGACACGGAGCCCCAAGGCCCCCTCGGGTGCTGAGAACAGATGCTTGATGAGACAAGAGTCGAGGGCAGTCCCGAAGTCGGAAGACCGCGGCCCAGACTTGAAGAGCGACCACGTCAGCTCTGCCCGTACTTAGCCTCAGCCGTGTGGCCACACGGAGCTCCAGGGAGAGGGAGAACAGGCTTAAACGGCAGGGAGAGAAAGGGAAGGGGTGCTCTGAGCTGCCGGCCAAGTGGGAGGGGCCTAAGGAACAGCCTTGGCTCTTACTGAGCAGAGAAGACGTTTCGGTGGTGACACCAGAGGACAGGTGGCCCTGGACAGAAGCCAGTGCACACCAGCCTAGATTGGGGGTGGGTAAGTGGGCTCTTAAGGCGAGATGGAAACCACGCCCAGAGGTTCGCAATCCAGCAGCTCGGTCACCCCGGTGATGGGGAGAAGTGTTCCCCAGTAGCTACGCTAGAATACTCACGGCCCCGGCTCGGCCATCCCAGCACTGAGCCGATCCTATGACCGGACCGTGGGTCTTGGATTTTCCGGTCTGAGCTCATACCCTCCCCGGTCCATAAACAAGGCCAGCTCTGGGTCCCTGTGGACCAGCTGCAGGGGAGCGACAGGCCAGTCTGCAGGTGTTCCCTGCAGCTCCAGGGTGAGACCACTTCCAACAACAGCCTGCACTCTGTCCTATTTTAGTAAAGCAGCTTCTCGGAAGGGAGGTGCGTGGTGCTTAAGACCCTGCCAGGGAGCCGAGGCATCTGCAAGAGGCAGGACTGCTTCGTTTCCCAGTATTGGCTTTTGTGAGGGAGCATGGCTCCTGTCCTCCCTCGTCCCTGCAATTACATGGCCACGGAGAAGGTGGGCTACAGCCACACAAGCCACCAGGATAAGTGGGTCTCGCAGGGTTCTGTCAAACTTGTCCCACCTGAGTGCAATTTGGAACTGCCTTTTCAGAGCCACAGCTCAGGACATCCTGGAGAGTCCAGGGAGGAGGAGAGGAGGAGAGGGGAGCGAGGGCCGAGAGCAGGGCTCCGGCCAGGGCCATGCCGAGTTTGAGTGCTGTCTTGATCACTGGGCCAGTTTCTGCTTTTTAGGTTTCTGCCATAGGGCACGTGCTCTCACCAGAGAGAGACAGAGAGCGGGAGAGAGAGAGAGATGACTCCCGAGGGGAATGGCCACACCACAATCCCTTCTCCTCCTCAGGTTTTGGGCATGCACACACACACACTTGGTGTGATTTTCAGGCCACCAGGTCCAGGACTTGAACGGTGGTCAGCCATGTGAGAATCCAGGCCCTTTACCTCTATACCACCTGCTGGCCTAGGAAGACACATTTTATTCATTCATTTATACATTACCTCCCTAGAAATTGCCCCCACACCCCCAGAAGCCCAGCTCCTATTCTTTCGTGTCACCACCTGGCCCGCTCCTCAGTCTCAGATTTTGTGGGAGTCCCATGCATAGCCATGCAATTGAAATCACTTCTCTTATTCTGCCTCATGTCAGTTTAATTCATAGCTCAAAGACCCTGAGAGGGTGGCAGGGTATTAATTTCCCTCCTGTACACCTCCAAAGAAAACCTAGTGTCTGTTAGCACCCATGAAGCAGGCATTAATTTTATAAACCACAAAACGCCGTTCCTTTGACGATTTGCACTGAATGACTTTAGTGTGTGCGTTCAGGTGTGCACCTTCCCTTTCCCGAGCATGGCAACCCACCCTAGCATTGCTGCCTCGATGTGCTAAGCTTCGAGGAAGTCCGACAGACTATGTATTTAAGCACGTAAATTCAAACAGCTGTGTCAGAAAACACACTGAGAAATGCTCCGACCCAGGCTGCCGGGTGTTTCTAAATCCCTATGGTATCCTATGCCAGACTGTGTCATGTGAAATGAAAGCACCAGGTAATCCGTCACTGCCGCTTTGCACTTAATAAGCAGTACTTGGGCTTGGAAAGCTGGAGTCTCTGGGTGCCTGTAATAGCGTCAGTTCATCGCAGCCAAATCTTCCCCCTAGAAGAGGAAACGCGAGCAGTTACTGTTTAAGGAGCACTGGGGACAGCTTCCGCACTCAGGAAGCTAGAATACAGATGCTGGTAAGGGGAGTGGCTGTACCGCGGGAGTGAGCAGGGAAGGTGGGAGGGTGACCGTCCAGACACTTGGTGGAGGGGCAGCAAAAGCTGTAGCAGGGCATGGAAACTGTCCCAAGCTACAGTAATCGCACCATGAGGAGTAGGTGCACCCACGGCAGCCCGTGACTAGAAATGAGCTGTGTGGACGAGGACACTTCCTGTGCTCCAGCGTCTCACCGTCACTCGGCCAAGGGAGCCCGCCCTCATGTCTACAAGGTGCTCGAGAGGGAGGAGAACTGCAGGGAGGGAATGGGCTGAGGACACCAGCTAACAGATCTTCTGCTCCTCGGTGGCAGATGGTCCTCCTTTTCCCTGAGAGACATTTCCCACGCAAGCCCTTGGCCAGTGTTTGGGAAGGCTCTGCCATCAGTGACAGAGATCCACCCCAGGACCAGGGACACCATTGCCCTGTAGGTGAGCTCCCACGGTGGACCTGAAGATGACCCACAGAGTGTGCCTGAGCCTTCCCCCTGGAGGTCACCGTCAGAGCATCCTGCAGCCTGGGGGGGGGGGGGGGGGTGATGCAGTGCTCTGGGGCGGCCCACGTGCGAAGGTCCCAGGTCAGCATCTGAAGACCTCCCTGCACACCCCGAGTGTGAATACACCCATGATCCAGGGCTGAGAGGCTGCGAGTGGATAGTGGTGTGAAGACTTTGTTGGGGGAGCTGTCTGTATGTCTCTCATTCTCTCTCTGTCTCTCACTCTCATGAAGAGAGAAAGAAAGAAATCTTTTAAAAATCCTAATCTCAGGGATAGCAAGTGATAGAGAGGTTAAGGCACCGGACTCCCATGTGACCAGCTGCGGTCTGAATCCTAGACCTGGTGGCTTGAAACGCATGCTGGGAGGAGAACGGAAGGGACGGAGGAGAAGGGACTGTGGCATGGTCATCCCTTCTAGGGGGTGACTTCTCGCTTTCTCACTCTGTCTCTCCAGTGAGCACGCACATTCTATAGCAGAAATCTCTCAAAAAAAAAAAAAATTAAAAGAAAATCCTAATCTCCTGGTGTTCCCTTGCCCCTTCCTTCTTCTTCCTTCCCACATTTCTTCATCCTTTCCTCTCTCCTTCCTCTCACCCTTCCACGCCCTCTCTGCCTCTTCTTTCTGTCCGTCTCCTTTCTTCTCTCTGAACAGTCCCTAGGACATGGCTTCCCTTGCTGAGTAAACCAAGTTCTACCAGTGAGAAGTCCAAATTCCAAGGTCAAACCCAAACACCAGCCTCCCATCTCCCCTCCACCGTGACAAGCCCACTGCGCTTAGATTCTATTCCAAAATTAATACTTGCCTGGACATTTCCCCAAATCTTACTCTGAGAGGAACCAGCAAGAGTCCCAGCCCAGTGAGACCATGCCCGGGGCTGCTGAAGGGAATGAGGGTGCGGACCCTTCCACGTGCACGTCTGCACAGCCAGATAACCAGGCCTGCAGGAGACCTGACCAGGGGAACCCCTGCGGCGGACAGGGAAGGAGGCGACAGTGACGGTTAGGGAGCAAATACGCCCTGAGCTCCTGTGGCAGGTCTTGCCTGGATTCCAATCTGGTTTCAGTAGTGCGCTGGTGTTCAGAAATTCTCAGTGTAACCAGAGCACTGGCCCCTTGTCTTCCTGAAGGAGAATCAATACTCCCTCCGGATCACCTGGCAACGGTGAGCGAGCTGACTCTTCAGTGTCGGGCCTGAGAGTTGCCAATAGCTGGTGCATAGCTAAGGGGCGCATCTTGTCAAGGGTGGGAAACATCCAGAATGTGGCTGAGGAGCTGTCACCACCTTGCAGGACTGAGTAGAGAGTCAATTAGCAGAATGGAAAATGTTTTCTTGGTGATTAGCTGACCAGAGGGTGACTCGGAGTCCCTGTGCACTGGAGGTAGCAGCCGAGCCCTGGCAGGAGGGAGGACCTGTCCTTCAGAGCGGAGAAGGAGGATCTGAAGCCGTTTGCATGTGCCGAATGGCTCCCCCTGAGCATCCAGGGGCCATCTGTAATTATCTCTGGGCTTGGGCTCTCCTTTCAGCCTGGGGTGAGTGACCTGCAAGAAGGTGACGCACACCCGAGTCAGACGCTCTGCACTTGGAGAACGGACACGCGCAGGGCTGGCTGGTCCACTCTAGATTCCCCCTCCCCCCATGCAGAGCCAGGTAGCCGCTTCTAGGTCACGAGCTGTGGGCGTCCAGCCTGGTGCTTACTCCTGACATCTGGGTTGAATGGAATTATTATAAAAGGCTGGTCTGGACAAGTCTGAGAGATTTAGAGCTCAAAGTTAAATTTGAGAAGAGAAAACGTTTTCAACATATTAATATGTGTTCATGGGAAGGGGAGGGGTGACTCACTGAAATTCAGTCGGAAGGACTTACAGTGGAGCACAGTGGCCTTCTTGTTTAGAAGGCGGTCCTGTTTAAATGCCAGCCTGCCCCGGGACTTCCACCTTGGGCTTCACAGGGAGTTGCAGTGAGACTCCTAGGCAGAACTTCGGTCCACCTGCCGTCCTCCTTTTCTCTCAGTGCTTGCCCACCTGGCCAGGTAGGCTCACAGCTCTCTCCTCCATGGGTATTTCATCTGTTTCGGGAACAAAAAGAGCAACGGAAGTAAATTCATGCTTTACACCAGAGCAGGTTTAAAACAGAGATACACAGACATTTTGCCTGGGTGGCAGCTCGTCTTCGAAGGTGCCTCCATGCTGAGAAGAAGCTCACGTTGGCCCCTGGAGGAGCATCGAGGCTCCAGACACCCAGGCCTGCTGGGTCGATGCCCAGCCAGGGCCACTGGAGCAGAAGAACCACTGGGTGAGCAGCGATGCTGACGGTTCAGGTGGAAAGAATGAACAATAGACAGCAAGATGGGTGTGTCAGAGCAAAAGAAAAGCCTTTGATCTTTCATTCTCGTTGGTGAAAGACTGCTAAATATGCAAATTATTCTTGAAAAATGGTAAAGGAGTTGAATTGTGTAGAAACTTGGAGAGGGGAACAAACTTTGGCTTTAATTACTGACATCAATTATTTGTACTTGGGCGACAAGTCCTTTTCATCTTTGCCCAACTCCTGGCACCACCACTCGCTTATGTAGGGACTTGTGAAAAATGTAGAGAAGGGCGGTTTTTCCTGATCACGCATTTGCTGCCATCTGTCAGAAGACAGTTTTAATATGCTGAGTCTGTTAGAGCAAGGAACTTTACATCCACCAGTGAGAACACTTTCCTTAATAAATGCTGCTTTATCAAATCGAAGGTTTCATCCAGTTTCATCCAGTAGACTTATTGGTGCCTTATGGACTAGTTAGTTATCAACAATGCTGCCAATCGCAATGGCCAGATGACGTCGTTTAAAATAGTCCCAGGCCAGCTGGTGGCCTGACGGCCGAGGTGGCTGACCCCCACTCAGCTGACTGCGTGGCTGGAGTCCTGGACCCTCTGTGCGTGCGCATGTCCGAAACCCCGAGAGGAGGGAGAAATGGAAGAGACAGGATTGCCCTCCGTTCCCCATGGAGGGTGTTTCTTCACTCTCCCTCCTTCTTCCTTTCTCTCTGTCTGTCTCTGAACAGTACATGTGGTCTCTTGCAATTTTTCTTTAAACTTCTTCAATAAAACGGTTAAAATAAAAACATGTACAAAGCAAGCACGTAGGTCATGGAATTGGTGACTCAGGAGTGTACAAATCTGTGATGTGGGTTGTGAGTACTGATCCTTGGGGAGGAGCTTGTGTGTGGTACACAACACACACGGCTATCTGTGGGCGTCCTGCTGGCTGCCAGAATCTAGAACCAGTGTCCTCACGCCTTTCTAGAGTCCGTATCTGTGGTCCCACAGCCCTCCTGAAGACAGGCTTGCATCCACAGACGAGCAGAACTAACAGATCTTAAGTTCCCTGAGCACAGTTCATGTAGCAGGCAGCCGCTCAGGGACGCATGAGGGAGACCAAGGTGGCTGCACCTGCTCTGTCTCTCCCCAGAGGGGAGCAGCAGAGGGCCTCTCCCTGACGGTACACACCTCTGTGGAAGTCCAGAAGCCCAGCCTGAGATTCGACGATTCTCTGAGAGCACTCACAGGACGGAGCCTCACAGCTGGTTTATCATAGCAACAGGATGCGGAGCAAAACCAGCCAGGGGGAGCCAAGTGCAAGCTCCCAAGAGCACTCTCCCTGTAAGTCCCGCCAGACCCTCTTAATTCCTCCAGCCAGTGGTGACATCATGTAGGAAATGCAGACCGGGCAAGCTCATTAGAAACTCAGCCCCCAGAGTTTTGATGGGGTGCTGGCCAAATAGACACATGCCAGGACTCCAGGCTGTCTGTAGGTGAACACACAGCAGAGAGCCAGCTTAGCGCTCTGGGAGATTTTATATCCACACAGGAAGCTGTGCAATGCTCAAGTCCCCTGAAGTCAGCTTAAGGCCAGGCTTGCAGGCAGAACTTTACGAAGGGAGCAGTCCCAGGGCTATGGCGTCAACTCCTTCCTACGCAACCTCCTTCAGGGGGGTTTGAGGATTAAATGAAGTATTCCATGCAAAATGTCATGCTGATAAATGCTACTGAGAATCTTTGCTTTCAGAGTCTCTGGCAGATCAAGTCAGAAGTATTTGTTTGCTAACTTATAAGATATGACAGAATTTATGAAACATGTTTGATTTCATAGGGAAATTAAAGCTCTAAATAACTTTCATCGTATATACATTCGAAGGGGTTTAGGAAGAAAAGATATAGATTTTGCTCTTGCAAATCTAACGCACTCTGCTGGAATGTGACAGGGAACACTCTGGATATGAACTAATAGCCCTTCAGCCTTGGAAATGCATCATCAAATGAGAGCGCTGAAAGCGATATGTGAACAGCAGCGAGTATTGGCACAGGAGGAGCGAGCTCCAGCGGACTGGAAATGGCGTCTTGTACCTCACACGTTTCACTGTGAAGCAGACGCCAGTTCTGTAATGCATACGAGACAAATGAAATTAGAATATGTTCTTCCATTCTATTTGCAGGCAAAACAAATCGAGCAACAATCATAACAACAAAAATCCTCATAAATTTGACTGTATTCCCACCCTGGTTGCCACAGTGCATGTAGACAAATCAATATTTCAGTAAAAACAAATAAAAACATAGAGGGGAAAAAATAAGAATCTCAATCACATTCATGCATGCAGTAAAAACAAATATTTTCCTGACTTTAAGTAGACCAGTAAGCTGTGTGTGGGGGTTGGGGAAGAGAGAAGTCTAAATTATACTAGCATGAGTATAATTCAAGAACTTCTTAGAATTTCCATCTTTTTGAGCTCGGGTTGTGACTCCAAGAAAGTCACCTGTAAAATGTTAACTGAAAATGAGGGGACTTAATGAGTTTCTGGAAAAATGGAATTATAGTGTAAGTTTATTTTGGTGTAAAACATATTGAAATCTTGCATAGCTTTTTTTATAATGTGCAACTCCCAGCAACTTTTTGAAGATTCCCTCAAACCTCAGACTTCAATGATCTGATTACTCGAGTAGCCAGAGACAGAGCTGTGCGTGGCTGGGAAAGCTCCTCTCGGAAGTCGCTTGGGATGGGAGCTGCCACAGCCTTCCTCACGTGTGTCCCGAGGACACGCAGGACATGACATGTAGCTCAGTGAAGGCATGCAATCAAATTTGATGAATGAGTAAATAGGTCGATAAGGACTAAAAGACAATTTGATTCTCTAGGCACTTGCAGAAATTCGAGGGAAAAACTGTGAACTTACGGTAAAAGGTGGCAGAAAAGGCTTTACCTGAATATCTACCTTTCAAGGCTCAGATGAACCTTGGCTGGTGAGGACATGTGTGGTGTGTGTATAGCAGTGTGTATGCGTGGGCAGGGGCATGTGTGTATGTGTGTGAGAGAGAGAGAGAGAGAAAGGCTGGAGAGGTGATCGATGAGCTCGGATTGGGTTTGGCTCTCCCGGCTGACCTGAAACACACTGGACAGTACACCAAGACCCAGATGAGCTGGAGGGCTGCCGGAAGGTCGCAGTGTATGGAGGGTTGGTGGAGATCGTGGTGTAAGGAGACCCCGTCGAGGGCACTTCTCTTGCGCATTTGCTCTCTTTCATGTGTACACATGAACATGCTCTCTATCATAATTTTCTTTTTTGGAGAGGTTTTCGCTATAGGGCGCGTGCACTCGCCAGACAGACAGAGAGAGACAGAGAGACAGAAAGCAAGAAATCACCCCCCAGGGGGGATGGTCACGCCGCAATCCCTTCTCCTCCATTCTCCTCTCGGGATCTTGGGCATGCACGCACAAGCGCCCGGCGTGAGTTTTAAGCCACCGGGTCCAGGACGCGAACCGCGGTCGACTACGTGGGAGTCCAGCGACATAGCCATTACGCTAACTGCTGGTTCCCTATCATAATTTTTTTTAAGCGGGTATCTGGGTTTGGTTTTAGTTTCCACAGAATGAAGAAGGGGCTGGGATTGGCTTCTGGGTGGCCAATCAGGACTCTGCCTCTAGGAGCCCAGGGGTCTCTATGATCAGGCCTCATTTATGAACCTCTGTATCCAACCTCCTGCTTGGCAACCAGGAGGGGCTCCGTACCTGGTGATAGTAACAGTGAAGACCACAGGGTGACAGATGCCACTTCTAGGCTCCCCCTG
The DNA here is from genome assembly GCA_026018925.1 of Tupaia tana. Taxonomy (NCBI): domain Eukaryota; kingdom Metazoa; phylum Chordata; class Mammalia; order Scandentia; family Tupaiidae; genus Tupaia; species Tupaia tana. Next base: position 22,546,833 of record JAKSZU010000026.1, on the reverse strand, counting down.
GAAAACACCAGAGGGCGCTGTTCCCACAGAAAACAATGGGACCCCTGAGAGCACCATGCCTAAGGTCTCTGTGCTAGGAGTCTGATTCACTTCTCATTAACTGGGAGGAGAGGACTGCCCATCTTCCCCATGTTATCAGCCCTCATACTCTAAGAGGAGTCTATTTGTAACAGGCTATGAAGATAGGCTGTCAAATGAGATGGGCTGTGCGCGGGGCAAAGACCACTCCCTTACATGGGCTGTCTGCTCCCATAGCCTAAGTGCTGGACCCTCAGTCAGCTCGAGCAATGTTCTCGATGACAGCCCGGTTCTTCACTCAACCTCCATCTAAACCCAGAGGCTGGGTGAAGCTGCATCTTAGGGACATGCACACACACACACGCACACGCACACTCACACGCACACCGACAGTCATCCTGGGAGAACTCTCAGCATTTCCGGCTTCTCATGGACAGACGCCATTCTTGCTTTAGGGAGCCCAAAGCATACTAAGCAGCTCTGAGCTGCCCTTCACTTCTGCTGATGGAAGATGCAAACCCAGGCTTTTCCCTCAATGAAGACATCGCATTTGTCAGGCGTCATTTTAAGGATATGTTCTCCCTCAGGCCACTGGTTGGTCTCTAGTGTCAGGGAGAAAGAATCTAGAGAGAAAAAGATAACTTTGACTTCTTCAATAGAAAGGGTGAAATTTCCATTCCCTTTCGATGTGATGGATGTTTGTCCAACAGAAAGACACCTGAAATGCCACCCCGTTTGAGAAGAAGAAATAACACCTTGATTCTTGCGTTGTGTGTTTGCTGCGTTGTTTAAGGATATCCAGTCCTCTTCTGGATATTTCATCTGAATGGAATCTTCATATGTGGCCCTCTTTCTCTGGCCTCTCTTACTGAGCTTGTTCTCAAGGGTCATCCACATTGTAGCAGGTGTCAGTGCTTCGCTTCTCATTGCAAAATAATACTCTATTTTATGTACATGTCACTTTTTTAATCCCTTCATTCTTTGATAGACAGTCATGTTGTTTCCTTTTGGTGGGTAATGCTGTCATGAACATTGGTGTACTGTTTGAGGACTTTTCTTATATCTTACTATACATGTTTTAGTAAAACATGCAATTTGAATGTCTTAATTTGATCTGTAAGCCGTTCTGATTCATGGACTCTGGAATAGATTTTTCTGCTAGTGTACTTGGAGACTGTCATTGTATTAACATTTAATACAATTCCATTTAACATTCAATGCCAGAGAGTGCTTACTTAGCCTGAAGAAGCTGACCCTGACAATTGCACCATGCCAGGGAGCTTCCCATATGATAGTTCCATCCTGTGACCACCCAAGATACTGTCTCCTAGGGCATTCTCGGTTATGGAAAAAATAGCCAATTCATAGGCTATAATTAAACAGGGAACTCAATGCCTGATGTATGGGTGCAATTAATAAAGTCTTCACAAGGAAAGAGAGTAGGAGGACTATCAATACGAACACTCCCACTGCCTAATTGATTACGGCCATTTCCATGAGCCCAGGGCAGAGCTGACTCTCACAAGATTGGGCAAATGCTAAGTTTTGTTTTCCCTGACTTTGTGCAGCTTAGAGGCTCCTGTGCAGTCAGGTGTGTGTGGGTTGCAAATGCTCAATCACAAAGTCTAGCACCCACAGAAATGCTGCATTTCTTACAGATAAAGCCATCCAGCAGAACTGAACAAGTGAGAAATCTGGTAGAGTCACATGACCACCCTGAGCCAATCACTGCAGCCAAGGAGATGGCTTACTCTTATTGGGCAGGCATGTCACGTGATCCCACAAATGAAGGGTGTTTGAAATTACAGTAGGGCAGGGTGGATTCCTAGTCAAAATATAGTGTTGTTTCCAAATCAAGGAAGTGTATAAGGCAGGGGGGAAAAATCCTATGGCAGGTACAGGATACTTGTAAATATTTCTGAATTTTCAGGAGCATCTTACATTTGGAATATAGTTTCTAGAAATATTCAGTAGTTGTGAAACCAAAATACAGATTGTGTCCTTTCAGAAGAAACTGTTCTATAAATTCATCATGTGAAATATTTTCTTTAGAAGAAAACAACACAAGCTTAGAATAATGCACATTCACAAATGAATGAATGACATACAGATACAAAGTTGTATGCACGTGTACACACACACACACTTACACACGCATACAGGAATTTGAGCAAAAATCTGTTTTAGAATACCAGCCTCTTCCCCAGCCCTGATTCTAGTCTCCAGGGACACCAGAGAATCATTACTCTTTGATGCATCATTATCTATCAACTGATAGATTGCTTTTTCCTCCCTCATCCCCATTTCTGAAATGTCTACAATAATTAAGAATTTGTATAAAAATATTTCCCCAAAGCCTCCTGCCTGGGTGCTTCTTTCAGAATGTTAAATAACCCATCTCTGACATGTGCCCTTGGACTGAATGTCTAAAGATCCCCAGTGTTCACTGACAGGCAGCACTTAGCCTGGAGAAGCTGACTTTGCCAAGAGCATGCCTTGCCTGAATCACCTTCTCCATCGACAACCTCTCCCCTCACACCTTCACTTCCAGGAAGGCAGCTCTTGTCTTTCTGGATGTCAGCATGGAGGAGGAAACTCCAGGCTACTGGCACTAAGGGATATGTTGCTGAAGAAACTGAGCCCCGGGTTCAGATACCTGAGAATTAGGGTGTCCAGGAATGTTGTTCTTTCAACTATCCTAAGCAAAGGGTAATTGCTTAATCTAATGTACAAGTCAAAGATGGGACACTTTTGACAAATAAGGTATGAGAGTAGACATAAATTACATTAGCCAGGGCAAACAAGGTGGTGTAAATGGCTACCTATTCAACATTACTCCATCTCATTTTAGCTCTTGCTAAACTTTTACTTTCAGAATAATTTTATATTTAGAGAAAAGTTGCAAAGATAGTAAGGAGTTCTTGTATACCTGTCACTCAGTTTTCCATTTTAACAGCTTATTTTAACACAGTTCATTGATCTTAATTAGTAAGTGAGTACTGATACATTGCTGTTAAGCAACTCCATACTTAATTTGGACTTTACGAGCTTCTCCCTAACGCCCTTCTTCTCTTCTAGGATCTCATTTCACCATGTTACATTTAGTTGTCATGGATTCTTAGCTTTTTTGGGTCTATGATCAACGAGGACTGTGGAGTGTATTTAATACTTAGAACATTATGGGGAAGATTGAACAACTTAACAATAACAGCCATCCCATCCATGAATATGGTATATCTCTCTACTCATTTAGGCCTTTTAAATCTCTCAGCTTTAACCATCCTAGGGCCAGGTACAAGGAAACTAGGTACCACCCTAGTAGCTAGAACCCTCCATAATTATTCAAAGGAGCCAATTTTAAACTGTTCACCCTGTCTTTTGTTTCTTTCACGAACCTCAAAAAAGACTGTGATCTGAACCTCCCCTGCATTCCTCTTTTTGTCCTATGACTACCCTGTGTCTCCTCCAACTCTTTTCACAGTGGTCCTGCATGGCCTGCCATAATTTCTGTCTCTTGGATCTATGATTGTAATATATTTTCTTTTCCTGAGCCTCTCCTGTCTCATTTTATGGCCATCCCTGACTGAACATCTCAGAAAAGAATACAAAGCAGCTCATTTTCATATAAAGAACATCATCTTTTAATTTCATGGACCTGAATAAAACTATTAATGAGTTTTTATTAAAGATTTCTTGTGTGTCTGTACAGCTTTTTTTCAGATTCCTTCCTTGGCTTTTTAAAATTTTCCCCTCTGCTTCTTCTGCTGACTTTGCTGTCCATCACATTCAAGGTTGATGTGGTAGAAGATGTTGGGAAGCCCAAGGCATGGAAAAGGCTTCAATGAGTGTGATCCACCCGGGTTGTTCATAGGAGAAGCACCTGTTGGAATTTGTTCTTTCCAGGCTTGACAGTCTACCTAGAGAGGCATCATTGAGTCCCTGGCTGGAGTTCAGGGTACTGGTAGGTCTGACTACCAGCACTGTGGGGCTGGGGTGTGAGGAGCCTGGGAGACACTCACCATTTAATGGGGAATGGGGAGGGAGGACTTGAACTCAAGCCTTATTCTCTTTCCCTCAATGGAGCCTGGAGTCAGTCCAGGGTTACTCCTGGATTTCCTCCCCATTGAGTGAGTTTCAGTATTCTATGGGGCAGCAAGAAGAGAAATTTCCTGGTCTCACTCTCACCACCAGCAGGAATAAATAGAGGAAGGGTCCAAGCCTTGAGAGGGTGCTCCTGTTTTTGTCACACTCATTCCTGTACCCTCAGAGAGGCAGGGTCTTCAACATCACAGACCCATGAAAGTCTGGCAGTGCAATGGGGTTGCTTTGATGGTGGGCCCAGTTCTAAGCTAGGTTTCAGCTTTCTCTGTCCTGATAAGTCAGCTACCATGTGTCCATCTATTTTCCCAATTTCCTTAATTATATTTGTCACAACTCTCTTTTCCCAATTGTTTTATCCTTAAGAGTTAATGTCCCTCCTCCTCCCCATTCGTAAATCCTTTCCAGGTATCATTCTCAGGGGCCCCAGAAGGGAGTCAGGGCAAGTACATGCACTCAGTTGGCCATGTACTTTGTTGAATCACAAATCCTGGACTATCTTGAGGGATAAGCATGTTAACAATTCTGTTTACTCTTGAGCACTCCAGTCCCCTGTCCCCAAAGCTCTGGTACTGTAGAATGTCATGCTGAAAGGCTACTCAAAATGCTTCTCAGATGGCGGGGCTATGGAGTGGTTACTACCATTGTCTTTGGAAGCAGATGACCAGCTTTAAAAACTTGTTCCATTCCTTCTGATTGTGTGATCTTTGGTAAACGTCTTCATTTTTTGTTCTGTTTTGTTTTTAGAGAGAGAGATTTTTGCTATAGGGCACATGTGCTTGTCAGAGAGACAGAGAGAGACAGAGAGACAGAAAGCAAGAAATCACCTTCCAGGGAGGATGGCCGCATCACAATCCCTTCTCCTCCATTCTCCTCTCAGGATTTTGGGCACGCACGCACTTGTGCCTGGCCTGTTTTAAGCTGCTGGGCCTGGTCAACCACGTGGGAGTCCAGCGATGTCACCATTATATCATCTGCTGGTCCCAGGTAGATTTCTTAATCTTCTCTGTGCCAAAGTTTCTTCTCCAAAAAAGAGAGTTGATGAGTCTATAACCTACTCATAGGTTTTTCAGAGAATTAAATTGGAAAATCTTTCAACAGTGCTTAGGTGTGATTATTCTTATTTGTCTCCAGATGAGAGAGAAGGTTGTCACCTAAGGTTTAAGAGGCATTTGTCCACATGTTTGTTACCAGGTACAGATAAATTGCAGGCACCTGGGAAGACCGAGCTGAGCTTATATCCTCCTAATTTCTCCTTCTTTTTCTCCCATCCATTTATTCTTGTCCCTCCAGCATTATAACTTAGGGGGTAGCGTCTGCTTTCATTGTTATAGCCTTGTTTTCCTTGGTTGGTGTCACACTATTAAATCAAGCACACATCCTGGCCTTTGGAATTTCAGCATCACCCAGCGTTTAATGTCTTTGCAGATGGATGAGGGCAAGGGCAGTCAAGAAGACAGCTTCAAGTGAGATCCTTTTTCATTAGCCCAGGAAGAAAAATGACACGAGTCAGTTGCTATCAGTCAAAAGGGCCATTCGCATTTTCCTTATTTTAGAAATATTTCAGGTGTTTTTTTTTTTTTTACCCATGCTGTGCATTTCATGTATGACTTCTTTTCATATCTTGCTCAATTGACTGAATCTGGGCCTTGGGAGTGACCACAGAAGCGATGGTTTTGGGCTAGAATGAGCAAGTCTGCAGGACTGATTAAAGGGTTCATTTGCTGTTTAAGAGGCCCTCCAACCCACCTGCCCAGTACGCCCACTGCTGAAGGTTACAACTCAAGTCTTCCTAACTCTGGTGTTTCTTTCCCCTGAAATCCAATTCATCTGCTTAGGCTTAAAGAAAGTATTGCTGACAACTTTGTAAGAATTATCGCTCTCTCCCTTCTCTCTTTCTGTCGCTGTCAAACCAGTAGGGCAGTGCTGTCTATGAGGATGGGGCGGGTTGTAGTCCAGTGAGATACGAAGACCCTCTACTGGATCTTCCCTTGCTGCCTTCGAGAGGGTGTCTTGGAGACACAACCTGAACATGTACAGTCCTGAGAACCAAGGACCCACAGGCAAGCCTAACGCAGAGGGGTGTGTTTATCTCGGCTAGTCTGGGTGCAGGATTTTGTATACAGGGCAGTGGAAGGCCAGAGGGTCAGCCTCTCAGGTGAGGGTTCAAGAATGTGCCCAAGGTCTCCTTTCTAAGCCCCAGTCTGAGGACACCCTAAGAACGCAGAGCCAGCAGTCACAGGGAGAGCTGGTCGTGTTGAGGAGGAGCTGGTGTGGTGGCACCGACAGCTTCATCTCCTGGGGCCCTGTCCTAGCTTCTGCAGACAGCGGCGAACACACCCGCATGGCTCTCCAGCCCAGGCGCTCCACATCTCCTTCTGTTCTGTGAGCGAGCCCACGGTTCTCCAGGCTCCTGGAGGATCTGCCCACCCTCAGGTTCTCCTCCCTGCACGTCAATGGGGAAGACCTTCAAAAAGTTCATGGAAAATGTGTATTTTGAAAAAAACAGTGCATGAATTTCAGAATTTCTTTGGACCAGAATAACCTTGTACATTAATCACCCCCCCCCCCCATTTTTTTTTTAAACAAACGTTTTGCAAGTTCCTCATGTATATATGCTGGTGTGTGAATGTTTGTATAGCAGACATGCACTGATGCATTGATGGGTGTGTGTGTGTGTGTGTGTGTGTGCGCGTGTGAAGACATTTATCCAGATTCATTAAGCTGGAGGCTTGAGAACCAGTGGTGTCGACTCCATTCTGAGTCTGAAGGCCCAGGAGTGGTGAGAGCAGACGAACAGTGTCTGGTCAGAGTCAGTTCATCTGTCAAAAGAAAAAAACAAACTCTGTTTAAAAAAGGCTTATTCTAAGCCCATAGGAGTGGCCACACTTCTGGAAAATACAAACTAAAGAAGCCTTGAAGGTGGGCTCCTAGGAAATCAGGTCACGGCACATTTTGTTTCGGGGAAGCAGACGCGATGGGCAGTGCTGCGAGCTGATGCACGGGTTAGACCTGGGTTTGGCCCCAGAAGGCAGGAAATCTCACCGTGGGGCTCCCGGCTCAGAGGCAGGCTCACGGACTTTCTAGCTTGCTGTTGGCTAAAACAAGATGGCTTTATTTCAGGCTTGAGGCCAACAGAAATGATCATTTGTCTTGACCTTAACCTAGATAAGGGGGTTTACTAATGGTCATGTCTGCTACGTCAGACTCGGGGGACAAGCAGGAAGCTGCAATTACCGTGGCATGGCCACCCGTTTAGTGAGACTACGAGGATGTGGTGACCACCCCAGGTCCCTTAGCAAGGAGCTTGAGAGTAAAGGAAAACAGAGAGAGGTCGGTCCCCATGCCCGTCCTCCACCCTCTTGTCCTACCCAGGCCCTCAGCAGATCAGAAGACTCTCGCTCACGGTGGGAGGGCCATCTGTTTGACTCAGCCCACCACCCCTAATGTCAGTCCCCCCAGACACACCCTCCCAGACACACCCAGAAATAACGTTCAACCAGCTCTCAGGGCATCCTGTGGCCCAGTCAGGTTGACGGATAAACGAACCACCCTGGGCTGCTTCTTAGGGGCCTCTCTGTGCCCCACCTGCTGTGCCCTGGCTGGTCTCTCTTGAGCCCACCTTCCCTGGACTGTGTCCTGTCTCCATGGCAGCCTTCACCTGTAGGTCCGAGTGACACCTGCTGCTCCATGGACACCTGTCTCCCAGTTGTCACGAGGGCTATGCAGAGGGTCCGCAGCTCTGTCCTCAGCTTCAGCATCGTGCCTGCCACACGACAGGGACTCACTGAATTCCTGCCCAAGGCTCCACTGTCGGGTTCCAGATCAGCACGTCCTTCAGAATCATGCCTGGATTTGAAAAGTGTACCAATTCCTGGGCTCACCTGAGGCCTAAGGGCCAACGTCTGGCAGTTGTAGTGGCTTTTTTTTTTTTTTTTTTTTTTTTTACTTATTGATTTATTGATTTATTTTCATTTGACAAGAAAGAGAGGGAGAGAGAAAAAGTGACAGAGAGAGAAAGTGAAAGTAAGAAAGCAAGCTACCAGGTCTGGGACTCCATCCGTGGTTGGCCACGTGGGAGTCCAGCACCCTTAACCACCATGCCACCTGCCAGCCCTGGCACTTGTAGCTTTGACAGTACCCTGATTCTTTCGATCAGGAACTTTGGGAAGCTCTATTTAGTGCTAAAGTCTGCCGAGGGAAGATGCTAATCACATTAATTTCTCCAGGCTTCGTTCAAGGTAAGCGAGTCAGTCGTTCTTAAGTGAATTTTAACCTCTGACTGAAAGACTTTCTCTCTGTTCTTCCCTTCCTACTCACTGCATCCATTAATTTATAAAAAATTAAAGACATCAGAGACAGGCTTTTCATCACTTATCAGCTACTCAGGGCTGTAAGCTGAGATTCAAGGAGACCAGAAAGAAAACGTAAGTCTGTGATTTTTAAGTGTTCTCCTTTGGAAAGATTCAACATAAAAGCAGAAACAATTAGCTTGGAATAATTCAAATTGCAGGAACTTGATTTCATGTTACGTAAGTGTAAAATGCTGATTTATATAATCTTAAGTCAATGTCGATGCTGCCTGCCTTTTCTGTGGTATGTGAGAGACTATCCGAGTAAAATCAGGAGGCCTCCTGGAGCTTATGTTACCAACTTTAAATCACTCCCAACGATCTTTCGCCGTTTAGTGTCAAGTCAACTCCCAAGACATTCTACAGCCGAGGAATGCAGAGCTGAGGCTCAGCTCACAAGTCCCCTTCTCCCCTGCCCTGCGCTGGGGAGGCGATAACGGAGGGGCAGGCCAGGTAGTAGAGGGCAGGACTATTCAGAGCTGTTTCTGGAAAGGTGGGTATTTCCTGAGATGTCAACTGTGCTGAGATGTCCTCTCAGATACCCATTTCTGTCCCGGATGGAGAGCTGGTCACCTCAACATAAACACAGAAACCAGAATCTTGGGACCAGCAGATGGTGTGGTGGTTGCTTTGCTGGACTTCTACATGGTCAACCGTGGTTTGAGTCCCAGACCTGGTGGCTTAAAACTCACGCTGGGCTTGTGTTCGTGTGCCCAAGATTCTGAGAGGAGAATGGAGGAGAAGGGACTGCAGCGTGGCCATCCCCTAGCGAGTGATTTCTCACTTTCCCTCTCATTCTCCCGTGAGTGCACACACCCTATAGCAAAAAAGAAAAAAAAAATCTCTCTTTCAAAAGAAAAAAAGAGAAACCCAAATCTTAAGGTGTGATATTAGAAAGCAAAGTACAGAGGCAGAACATTTTCCTACATTATCAGAAAATATTGGCACTTAGATTGCACCAGATAAATAAATAAGCACAACGGCAACAATTAAGATAAAATGAAAAAGAAAGATTGTGGGAACGGGGGAACATTTTGTAATATTTTGTGGTTTAGAAATGCTAAACTATAACATCTATTCTATCTACAAGAACTCTTATTCCTTTTGAGTTATGTGGGCCTACAACGAAGCAGTGGCTCTCTAATTTCGACAAGTGGGTTTGAGTTGTCATACCTGCCCGCGGCGAGTGACTGACTCATCCAGAGAAGGTTATGTTGAAATGCCGAGTCACCATTCATTCCCTCCTCCCTTCACTTCCACTCCTGGAGCATCCCCTTTTAAACTTGGAAGCTTTCGATCCTTTCGGCGTTTTCCTCTGAGATATGATAATATGCTTCTAATGCAATTTCTATATTTACCCATAGCATAAAACATTTACGTACTCGCCTATGAAAAACACATTTTCCCATTCACGTTTCTTCTTTCTTTTCCCAGCTCCGAAATGTATCTAGCGAGACGATTACCTCCTGGCCTCCCCTACCGGTGTCCTTTGTGAGTTTAATGAGATGCCAGTGCTTTCCTTCTGTGTCTTGTTCCATCACCTCTAGCTGGGACCTAAGGCCCTGCGAGGTGAAGATATCGTAGCTTCTACTCTCTTCTTCTTTTTATTTTCCTTCTCCATCTGGACCACTGCCACCTTCTGCCTGCCACAATTTAATGGTTTCAATGTTATTAACATTTATATTCCCTTCTATAAATGTAATGACAGCCTTGGCACTTTATTCATAGATTGACTATTAGACCAGAAAAATATTAAACCGCATTTACAGGAGTAGAATGTGGAATCTACCCTTAAATGTATGAGAAGGATTTGGCGAGACAGTGGGTGCAGCCCTGAGCCCCAGATCTCTGGCACATCCCATGTCCTCCATCAACAGACACTATTAGCAAATATTATCAAGCTACAAACTCCCCGCATATGCTGGTGTTGAAGCAAACACGCAATTTAAACCTTTTTCCATCGCCATTGTTCTGACGGTGAAGACGTGTTTTCACCGCTGCACCTTCTCAGCTTCCTGAACCATGTATGAGTACAAGTGCGTGTAATGAGACGGAGAAAATGGTGTTCTCGTAACAGCTGGTCCTACCATTCCTCATGGAACTTAGCATGTCAGCTCAGCTGTGACAGAAATGTAACCTTTAGTTGGATTCAACACCTATTTTAAGCTCTTGTCCAGAATGGCAGAAAAATGGAATCCGAGTCGGTTTAGGGTTTTTCTACATTTTTTTCTATGAGATTTTGTCTTAGGTTAAGGATATTTACATAATGTCAAGCTGTGTGCTCGTGTGCGCATGCGTGCACGTATGTGCGTGTGCGTGTGTGTGTGCATTGATACTGTCTCTCCATTGTGGGGTCTCTGAGCATCTATCCTTCTTGACTGTCCTTGGTCATCATGTCACTGGGGAGTCAATGTCCCTTTCAACTGCCTTCAGGTTCAGCCACTCTTTTTATACTTTCGAGATTTTTCTCATGTGCTTGAAAGAGAATTCTATTCCGAGAGCCCCGTGGGACTGTCTAAGAACACAGCCACTTCCTTCCTAGTCACTTGGAGGTGCATGGGCTCTCTGCGGCCACCCTGCCATGCTGTGGAAAACTCTGTGACTCTGTCTTGGGACCATTTGCCAAGAGATCAGCCACTGGAGTCTCGTCAGCCCCCGGGCTCCCTTAGATGTTAGCCCAAGCTCCTCTTTGTTCCTGCATTCCACAGAGACTGGAAGCGGTTTTGATCCTCCTGCTCATACGCTGGACCGGAAGAACCGAGAGAGCAGGCACCGAGCTCCACTCTCAGTGGGGGAGACGTGAAGCTCTCCTTGACGACTCTCAAGTCCTCCTCCACCTCCTGTGAGGGAAATCCTCATGTCTCGGGGTTATAGGAGCCACTTCGATAGTTCCAAGTCCAAGCTCTGTCCCACCGTTCTCTAATAATGGTATAACACAGGTGTGGACAGACCAGCAGAGTGCCCACAGGGTCAGAGAGGGTGCTGGTGCAGGGGGTTCAAGCAGGCGGGTGCACACCCTCTACGGAAGGCCCTGTGGGCTAGGCTTTCGTACGTCTCAGGCCTTTTCTCTGTAATATCACTATTCTGAGGCAAATTAACACCATGGAGTAAAGCTGAGCGAGTGTGAGAAAGGCTGAGAAGCACTGAAAAATACAGGTCAAAACTGCCTAGTTTATTTTACTGCATCCCCCATACACACACACAGTGTGCACACACACACACAGTGTGCACACACACACACAGTGTGCACACACACACACACACAGTATGCACACACACAGTGTGCACACGCACACACACAGTGTGCACACACACACAGTATGCACACACACACAGTGTGCACACACACACAATGTGCACACACACAGTATGCACACACACAGTGTGCACACACACACACAGTGTGCACACACACACAGTATGCACACACACACAGTGTGCACACACACACACAGTGTGCACACACACAGTATGCACACACACAGTGTGCACACGCACACACACACAGTGTGCACACACACACAGTATGCACACACACACAGTGTGCACACGCACACACACAGTGTGCACACACACACAGTATGCACACACACACAGTGTACACACACACACACAGTGTGCACACACACACAGTATGCACACACACACAGTGCATCTCATTCTGCTTTTGAGGGCAGTAGGGAGCTTTCTGGGTTACTGCATAGACTCAGCCCAGCGTCCAGGTCCCCGCACCTGACACACCAGCTCTGCAACCTTGAACACGTGTGTCTCTGAAGCCTTAAACCATTTTGTAGAGTCCTTAGTTAAGAGACGACTGGGAACTTGTTTAAACTCACTTAAGATTTAAAATGCTTTATTTATCATTTTAGGGCTGAGTAGGGCATGATGTCACAACACGAAGTGTAAAATAATCAAGTGCTGGTAGCACGGGTAATGTTTCTGATTGGCCCAAACGCCGCGGTGCTTTGTATTCATGGTGAGAGCCGAGCGACAGTACAGACGAGGGTGCTCATCCTGCACAGCCGGGAGCTGGTGCCAGCAGCCGCCCTCACAGCCCGTGCTCCGTGTGTACTTAGAAATGTCCTGTAAGTCTTGGGTGGGAAGGCAAATCCCTCATCCTTTATTTTTCATCCCTTGGATGTTCTCAGGCTATGAAAAGTTAGTGGAGAAAGCATTTCTTCATTTTTTTTTAATGCTCTCTGTCTAATCAGATTAGCCACCGGAGGGCTCTAAATTTAATTTTCTAGCACGATAATCACATCTCAGTTGTGCCATCAATATTGCTATTGGCACACCCAGCCTTAGTGTGACTTGAACAGAGAAAGAAAGACCACGATCTGTGTGTTCAGAAGACCCGGCTCAGTATCAGCTTAGAGATGTTCTAACTGTGCGACCCTGGACAAGTCCCTTCAATTCTGCTTTGTCTCTGCTGCAGTGACCTCATAATAACAGGAACATTAATGCCTTAGAGAACTAGTTTCAGGATCGAATGATGCTGTCCATGCAAAGGGCTTAACCCAGCGGCCGAGCCAGGTTCCTTATTTAGTGCAGCGTAGACTCTGTGTCAAAGGGGAAAACGCCCAGTGACTTAGACGAGATAACCCTTTATCTCTCTCGCACTCAGAGTCCAGTGGCAGTGTGGTTTAGCACGGCTGAGAGAGTCTCCCACATGGCAGCCTCACCAGGGACCCAGGGTATTTATCTCGTGACTCCGGTCTTTATCTGGGTGTCTACATGTCCCAAGTAGAAAGGTTATCTGGGAACCGCCAACACTGTCTACTACACAGAGATTCATGCCCAGGCACTGGGGCCTGAAGCCTCCATCTTTAACCCTGTCAGGCACCGTGAGCTGAGCTGACAGCGTGCAGGTACCTCATTGCATGTAGCTTTGAGGGTCGTGTTATTTCGGACAATAACATGTTTTTGGAGTTTCTGCCTCCTCTGTATAAACTGTTAACGACTCCTGAACGTGAGATCCTGTTGCTTTCCAAATGCTTAAAATTCATTCCTATGCAGACTTTTTTTTTTTCTTAAAATATGGGGAAGAAGAAGATTGAGAAAGAGAGGAGAAAGAGAGAACTGACAGTGGATGGCGTGTACAGTCAGTCTGCGTTCCAGCAAGCCCAAGTTCCAGGAAACGGGGCTGACGGTTTCCGACAGGCACTGCCGCCTCGTGTCTGCTGCTGCAAACCCTATACGCCATTCCAAGTAGGTTTGGAGATGCAGTTTTAACCCTCGTTTTGTATTGTAGCTGCTAAAAATACAGGATTATGCTCGGCTCTCTTACTTGTGGGTTAGACGGGAAGATTTCTCGCACTCTCTTCGAATCATTATCATTACTCTTCATGATCATCGTATGTGATAGTCATCGGCAAGCCTGCAACCCAGGGTATGTTTTGCATGTGTTACCTCGCTCGTTCTCAAAGCAGTCCTGTGTCTGAGTAGGTGCTGTGAGTGCCGGAGAGGCTCCCCTGGGACCTGCCTTGCCCAAAGTCAGCCCGCGAGAGGGTGCAGAGCATGGCATGGAAGCGGGCAGTCAGACTCCAGCCTGACCCTGGACTCGCCCCGAAGGAATGCTATATTCCATTTCCGTAGTCGAAGCTCGTGCCAGGTAAGGGCATTCCCCTTTCTTGAAAGCTGAGCTATTCATCTGACTCTCTGGTAGGGGTAAATACTGACTTTCAGTGATCTGAGCCTTGGAAACTCCTCTTCGCTTGTGATTCATTTAAGACGTGAAAATGTGGGTGCTGAAAACTCCTCGAACAGGACTGAACCCAGAGCTTACTCATCGGCAAACAAGTTCCATTATGCCTTCTCAAATCCATCGTCAAAGTGGTATCCACGATCCATTGCACCACCCTCAGAAGGTCAAAGGATACACCTGCTAAGCTTTTTTTTTTTTTTTTTTTTTTTTTCCCCACTAAGCTTTTGACATTTTCTGGGAATAGGCAATCCCAGGAAAGTTGTAAACGATGTTCCTTGAGATAGGATCCCCAGCACTCCTGTTAGTTCGCAGTAGACAATGGATGTAAGTGAACTGTGACTTGTTCCAGTTTTCAGGAGCCACATTAAAGAAATCACATACTTACCTATTTTCCTTCCTTATCAGGAAGATAAGCAGACTGTGAGGGAGGGGTTATGGCCTTGATGGTGACTAGTGTTGGTTTACATGAGAACGGTGTGTACTTGTCTAACGCCCAGGAACTCTGCAGGTGCACTCAGGATTCTCATGCCTACTCAGTGACCATAGGTCCTGCAGCCTAAAGTGTGAACCCTTAGGACTTCTCCTCATGGTTGCAAGATGGCTGCAAGTGCTCTTCGAGTTATATTCTAACCTGACGGCACCCAGAGAGAAGAGAAGAGGACCAGTGGCTTTGTTTTTGCTTTTGCTTTGTTTTTGTTTTTATCCTTACCAGCTTTTACTGGAGAATAAAATATGAAAAATACATAAAAAGCTAGGGCGCCAGCTCCATGGTCTAGTGGTTAAGGGAACTGGGATCCAAGGCTGACTGTGGTTTGAATCCTGGCCCGGGTGGCTGGAAAACCATGCTGGGTGCATGTGCATGCATGCCCCAAATCCTGACAGGATGGACAGCTGAGGGAAAGGGTTCGAAGCATGGCTGTACCCCGTCGGCAGGTCCTCTCACCTTTCTTGCTCCTTCCTGATCTCTCTGGTGGGTACACATTCCCTCCAGCAGCTAAAACAAAACAAAGCAAAACAAAACAAAAATCCAGCAAGAAAACTTACAGCAGACTTTCTTTTACACATCTCTGGCCAGGGTTGTGCCATGTGGGCACCTGGCTGTCGGGGAAGATGGGAGAGTGGGTATCGGGCAAGGGGGAGAACATTTCCCTGAGTGCTTTAAAGCAGCCGTGTTTCATGCCCTGCAGCCTGGCACATCCGGATCAAAGCAGGGTCCTGTCAGCCGGGAGGAAAGGGAGAAGGGCTGTCGGAAGACAATGCCAGCAATTTCAGCCCAAAATAGTCCAGATAAGAAAACACAGGGGGAAAGAGAGGAGATTCCGAAATGCTTACTGTAAGACTTTTCCTTCTGTTTACGATGAGCAATCTCTTCATATCTTTTTATTATAAATGAAGGCTGCTGTTTAAGTACTCAGCCACCTCACGGTTACGTGGTCACCAGCATCCAGTGCTGATAGCGGTCTGACACTGCTGTGGCAAGGACGTTCTTGGAGATCAAGGGTGGCTTCCCAATAACCTCCTGGTGGCCTCTGACCTCATACCTGGGCTTGGTGGAGACAAGGGACTGTGAGAGTTTTCCCAGCTGGGTGACACCAGGGCCCTGGTACCTGCAGGACTCCGCTTCCCTCAGGGGTGTGACAACAAAGCAAGTCTCACTCCCACATCACAGCCGCTGGCTCCCTACCATTGTCCCCTGGTCCCTGCCACTCCGTCTTACCTTTTTTATTTATTTTTATTATTTTTTTTTTTATTTAATGTGTGTTCTTATCCCAGCCGCATTCCTGGGCCAAGCGAACAGTCGAGAGCTTTGGAAAAAAGACACAGGGAGTCAGAGGAAAAATTCAAACTTCCCTTATTGGGCAGGAGGAGTCGTTCGCAATCCCTGAGACTCTTTTACTTATTTGTTAAGGTTTTTGCTATGGGGTGCATGAACTCGTTGGAGAGAGAGCGACAGAGAGAGCAAAAACGAGAAATCACCTCCCCCTAGAGGGGACGGCCA
This sequence comes from Tupaia tana, assembly GCA_026018925.1. Taxonomy (NCBI): domain Eukaryota; kingdom Metazoa; phylum Chordata; class Mammalia; order Scandentia; family Tupaiidae; genus Tupaia; species Tupaia tana. The sequence continues at coordinate 22,530,662 of JAKSZU010000026.1, read as the reverse complement.
TGCTGCAATCCCTTCTCCTCCATTCTCCTCTTGGGATCTTGGGTACCTACACAAGAGGGCACCTGGTGTGGTTTTTAAGCTGCCAGGTCTGGGACTCGACCTACTGTCGGCCATTTGAGAGTCCAGTGCCTTAGCCAAGCCGTCCCCTACTGGCCCCTCCCTGAAAATCTTTAAGCAATGTAGACTGTCTTAATACCTGAGTTCAAGGGACAGCATAAAAGCATGGAATATTACGTGCTACTCCTTGATAAAAACCTTTTCAAGCAAAGCGTGTAGTAGATAAAGCCCCCCGGGTCCCCTGCGTGAGGGCCTTCAGAGATGCCCCGGAGCTTCCATCAACAGCTCCTTCAGCTTTCATAAGTGAGGTGATTTTTCTGTGTTGATCAGAATAAATTGAAGCCCAGTCCCTGATGAAGGCGTGCAGCCCCAGATAAGAGGATGCAGGCAAACCACGTAGCACGCCTCGTCTTCTTCATTCTGAGAGTCTCTCTCAGGACTGTCTTGGAGAAAAAAACCAGGCTAATGAGGCCTGGGACTTAGGGTAAGAAGCTAGAGGAACAAACCTCATTTTTACAGAAAGGGGGAAAATGACTGAAATGTAGCAGGTCAGCCTCCCGGAGAGCCTGGAGACTTCCTGGTATTTCATTGTTCCGACTGGATTTGTAGCCTAAATTTTTGATTTCCCTGGCCCCGTTTTGAATTCGAGAACTTACAAGAAACACAAAACAAAGACTCACTGTCTTGCTGTCTCATTGGCTTGTATTCCGGGCATATTCTTGCACTTCAAAAAGTAAGTCTACATTCAGTTGTGTTTTTTTGCCCCACTTTCCCCATGATGGGAGGTTGTTAAAAATTAGGCAAGCATCCTTAAAATAGAAACTGTTTTCTGAAAATCCATTGTTCCATACGAACCAAACTGTTTCATACTTTATCATTATGTAACATTGAATTAAAAAGTAATAATCGGGGTGAATTTGGATTATAATTCTCCATCTAGAGGGGACCTTAAATAAGGCTGGAACGTAGACAATGTGAAAGTTTTTCAGAATCAAAATGGTGTGCTCTGTGTCACCTTGCATTGAAACTCTGACAACCCTGAGCCAGGAAGGCCACTAGTGAGATGAGCACACTGGATCACAAGAACTGGTATCTAAAGAATTCTGCCAGGGGGCCAGCAGATGGCATAATGGTGACAGTGCTGGACTCCCACGTAGTCAACCACGGTTCAAGTCCTGGAACTGGGGGCGTGTATGTATGTGCTGAAAGTCCCAAGAGGAGAATAGAGGAGAAGGAATTCTGGTGTGGCCACTCCTCTCCCCTGGGTGGGTGTAGCAGAGACATGATTTCCATTCTGTCTTTGTCTTTGTCTCTCTGGTGAGCACTCTATAGCAAAAATCTCTCAAAACAAACAAACAAACAAACAAAACTCTTCCAAACACAAACTTTGCATGAAAAGTATTGCAGCTGAATGCAGAAACAACTTCTGCACGAACCTTTGCAGGGGCAGCCCATCCACTCTTGGACTGATGCCAGCAGTGACTATCCCAGACTGGCCTAAGCTCCTTCTCTCCCTTCCCTCCTGCTTGTGGGTTTGCCATAAAATCTGTTTGAAGATTGAAAAATCTTGGTGAGCAAGATTTTGCTGGGGCTACCTGAATTATGTTCAATTGTGTTGTACCCTGGTGTGACCCTCAAATTTATTCCCCAATAAAGTTCTTTTTCCTTTACATATTTTGTTCGAGTTTACCTTGTTAGGTTATCAGCAATCAAATAAGACTCAAGAACATACTGAAGAAACACATCAATAAAGACCTTTCAAAGAGAAGGTGCTAGGTAGACGTTTGAATATGCACTAGGCAAAATAGGAGGATTGGCTACTTGGGTTTGCTTCCAAGAGGCTGGTGTTAATTTTTAAAAAAATAATGTTAAATTGGCTTTCTTTAAAAAAAACTCAGCCTTAGAGTACTGTAAAAAATCATAAATAGAATATGTTTTTAGCTAAAAATGGAACTGTTCATTATGGCTTTGTGCAGAAAAAGAGATATCTATTAACAAATTATATTCCCCAGGTTAGGTGGTGGTGTAGTAGTAACAAGTGGACTCACCTGGAGAAGGTTCTGGGTTCATGTCCCAGGACGAGGCTGAGAGCACCGCGTCTGACTCTAAGCCTAGTGATCTGGGCCAGCCGAGGCCACAGTGGGGCAGTGTGCAGATCCTGCTGGGAGCCCCTGTCTCTCTGTCTCTTTTTCTCTTTCTCACAGAAGAAATAAATAGAACAAGAACTTGGAAAAAAATATATTTGGGAGTACACCTTCTAAAACTATTTTTCCAAAAGGCTTCACTATCATATCAGGACTTCATTAATCTAAGGCTGATGAAATAGGTAATATTTCACAATTGTAAAACATAAGATAGGCTCAGACATCCAACATTTGCATATAAATAGAAAAGAATTCAGATCCACACTACCAGGGGAAAATGATTTTCTACATTTTTCATATAATTTTCACTAAATTAGCCTTTAAAAATGTCCTTGTCATGTAGATTGATTTTTTTAACTTCCTATTTAAACAATGAAAATGATTTTTTTTTTTCCAGAGGAAGTGCTGTGTGAGATGGTAGGAGTCAATGAAAAGCTTTGTTACTAAATGCCAGATGAATATAGAGAAACCCAGAGAGCGACCATGTTCCCGGCACACCCCCTCCCAGGCTGGACCTGTATCTTGGTTTCCTCCTGCCCCTCTGTCAGAGAGCTCACCCAGCCAGGGACTTCCAGAGCCCACTGTCTCCCGACCACAGTTCCTCCAGAGCGACCCTCCTGAGTGCTTTTTTGGAGACCTGTGTCCACATTCTCCCAGATCGAACACATTGTGAGGCTGAGACTGTGTCTTGCTTATCACACCCTCTCCTAGGAGGGCTTAGCCTGCTCTGGGTGGCAGCTGTGACACACAGTCAATCTCCCTCTCCAGGTTGGTCTTCTCTCTGCTGCAAACATAATGCCTTGAAGAACACGTTTATTTTCTCACAGTCTCGTGGGTTGGAAGCCCAGCAGGCTCTCCTGGTTGTTTCTGATGCTGGTCTGAGACCTAACCTGGGGGCTTGAATCTGGGGAGTGGATCTGCTTATAGGCTCAGTCCATTATGGGCAGGATTCATTTCTTTGCAGCCGCAGGGCTGAGTCCCCTGTTTCCCACTTGCTGATGGCTGGAAGCTTCTCAGCTTATTTGAACCACTTGCACTTCTTGTCCACTCCCCTTCATACCAGCAACTGTATAGGGAGTCTGTGCTCTGAGGCTGTCTGACTTCTTCAGTCGGAGAAAGCAGTGGGCTTTCAAAGATCCAGTGATTACACTGATTCACACCTGGACAATCTTCCCATACCAAGGCCTTACCTTCGAAGGTAATACATCTTCGAAGTCTCTCCCTTCCTTCCTTCCTTCTTCTCCTATTTAACATACCTATTCACAAGTTCTGAGAATTAAAGAAAGGGTGCCCTGTGGTAGGGGGTGGGGAGTGGGGCATTCTGCCTGTCACCCCCTCAAATATGATGTATAAGCATACGTATAAAATTACCCAATATTTATTTCAATTCAAAGTGTAATATGTAATTCCAGACATTACAGTTTTAATATTTTATTGAAATATTTTTAAAAAGCATGGGAAATGCCTATAGTATACCTTTGGTGGAAGACACAGAAGACAGAGTTCTATTTTTAGTACCCCTTTATATATAAATGCTACCAGAGGAAATAGGCCAGTGTTAAACTGCAGTTATCTGGGGGCTGGGGAAGGACCAAGGATGTTTGCATCTTCTTTATTCCTCCCTAAGTCTCGCCCCTTCCCAAACACGATGGATATAGATTGTTTTCTAATTAGCAAAATACAGGCTCAATTCTTTTGAAGGATGAAGAACCTGAGGGTTGTCACTTTGTTCAGGTTTTTTAGGAGCCCCCGTGCGCGTGCTGGGCGGGGCCCAGTGAAATCCACCTCGCCTCCCAATGGGCGTTTCCCAGCCTTCCTTCTCCCACTGAGTGCACTTGTCCTGTCACTCGGCAGAGAGGCACAGCTTCTGCTATCGGATGGAGAAGAATCAGGAACGTGAAGACAGGCCGTGCTGTACAATGCCGCGTTCTCTTCTCTCCCACACAAGAAAGGCATCTGCACGTCCCTCCATGGCCATCGACCCAGCTGCTGCCGCCAGCAGGGCGAGGCAGACTCACCCACATCTCCGGGTTGGGGGATCTTCCGGGCTCTGATCCTTAAACATTTGCGCCTTTGGCTCTGTCCAAACGCCGGGCAGTGCTGGAACCAGAGAGCTGTCCGTGGTGCTGAGAAGAAAACTCCCTCTTGAGTTTTCACAGCGGTGGTCTTTGAACGCGTAGGACTCCCTGCTGCCCCTGGTTCAAGCACAGTTAGGAGAGGTTGCCACTATACCAAGAAAACATTCATTATAGTTTATGCTAGGTGTACACAAGAACGATGCCTTACTTAGCTCACCCCCTCTTACCTCTGATAACACCAACGTCTAATTTTTTTATGACTAATGAGTATAATCCACAGAGAATAAGTCAGGGCTCTAATACAATAAGAAAAGGATATTGGAGCATAGAAATGAAATATTAATGCAGCTTTACTGCATTCTTACATACACACATGCCTCAGCCCCAAATCCACACGCCTCGTCATATGTGTGTGTTTGAAGTTGCACGGGAAGGGGGATACACTAAATTAGTTTTTGTTGAACCAAATGATTTCTGGCATGAATTATGCATCATCCATGTAAGCTACAAAACCTAAAAGTATAAATAAGTAAATGTCACTTCAGAGTTTTCCTCAAAGTGCTTTCTAATTTGAAGCACTCTGGCCATAAATACCGCGACTACTCCTTTAAATGTCAAAGAATGCAAAATTTACTCTCCTTACATACAAATCTCCTTTCTCTCTCCAGGCTCTCCATGCAGTATTCATGAAGATTAGCATTACTAAATGAGCTTAGAAATTTCAGTAATTTTGTCCTATGATTTTAAAATGTGAATAGTTCATTTGATGGCCTGACTTAAAACTAGATTCCAACCTACCAGCGTCACAGAAAAAGGTAGTGTGTTCACAATATCTACAATGGATCCTCCAGGGCCTACTAAAATAATTACATTAAACCCAGTTTTATAATCATCAGGATGTAAATGTGAATTTGAAGTCCTTGGTTTTGCTGAGAACACAGCAACAGAAGGAGCCCGGTGCTGCAGAGTTGTTTCTTACCATAGGCTTAACAGTCAAAATGTCATGCAGGGGTGGCTCATTATTTTTTTTTCCCCTGAGGGATTTGATTGATTTGAGCTCCATTCCATTGGGAGGGTAAGCTCCGAGCAAGCAATATCTGCAGGCAAGAGAGATGGTGTGTTTCTCGGAGCAACTGCGTTTTGGAGAACAGGCTTCTGAGTTGTAAAGATGCAGACCCAGGTATGAGATAGTGGTATCCTTCACTGAGAGCTTCCCAAGTCCTTGGCTGTGGGATGAGGGTGGTTCTTAGCAGTAAAAGTCTTTACACAGTACCATATCCACCAAGATGTTTGTAAGAACAGGAAAAAACTGTGGCCCAAGCATGTGCCTCAATGCCACCATGTCCTTTGCTTTTCCATCCACAAGTAGCTGTTAGGGGACACCAGTAAGAGCCCCAGAGTAAGGGTGTGTCCTGGGCTGTGACCAGAGCAATGAGCTGAATAAGACACTGCGTTTTCTTCAGATATTGGGATGTCTGAAAAGTCACGACATGCTTTTCTATGCAAAAATGCATCACAACTTTGGCAATGACCCAGTAGTTCTGCTCACATTCGTGTTATAATACGTCATTGGTCTTGCTCATTGGCTGAGGGAAGGGACTGGAGGGAGAGGCTGTGAATACGTGTTTTGCAGAAGTGGGGACATGGTTGGTGTGTTTTCTTAGCCCAGTGATTTGGGACTGTGACTATCCAAAGCAATGATGGTCGACAGAGTAAGAATCAACTTGGGCCCATTTCTCTTTCTTGGGATCCCCCCCTCTTCTTCCTACACTGCTGAGTATGCAACCTCTCATTGCAAGTGCCAGCCTTCACACGAAGCCCATCCTGGGTCCTGGCTCACCGCCTTTCCAGGAAGCCCTCCTCCATGGCCGATCGGTCGAGCTACCGCTGGTGACAGTCCAGTTTGCTTGCTTTCTTGTTTTCCCGTCAGGTTGGCAACACTTCTTACATTCCTCGACTGCAGGCCTCACTTTCCAGTGCACATAGGAGGTGCTGGGGGAACGAGGTTCACTGGTTGAACCCCAAGTGTCATCAGACCCCACACACTCAGCCTCAACTAGGGGGAGAGAGCTAGTGACAGCTTCAAGTCCTAACCACCCTGGGACTTCCGGTCACACTGAGGACAAGGACGCCTCCTAGGGAGAGCAGTGGGATATGGAACACTCCCCCGGCCGCTGCCAGCTATGGTCAGCCATGACACTGTGGGCTGTCGGTGAACAAAAAGGCTCAGTGAGGCCGAAGCCTGAATGTGTGGGGGTTGTTATTAGTGTTAATGAGTGATAGGACAGTTAAAAGCCAGAAACCAGCGACACATGTAGAGACATGTTTTCCAGACTGGCAGAAAACAAAATGGGAAAGACAACTGGATCCGCTCCTTTTGAGGAGTTCCACTCAGTGTTTTTATTTCTACCTCAAAGATCAGAACTAAGCCTCAGGACCATGCCTTTACCCAAGGGAAGATAGACAAATATAGTGTTTTTTGTTTCTCTGTTGCATTATATCCAATAAAAATTTGAGGTTCTATTAAGAATAAAAAATAGAGCAGTCTTAGTTTCAGAAGCTAAATTCTTGCTGAAAGTCAACATTTAGGATGAAGGTTTTAAACTCAGGGTCTGTCAGGACCCTGCAAAGAAAATAAAGCAGCTGTTCAAAAAAATTAAATAAATAAAAATAAAAACACCAAACTCAGTGGTATAGTGGACTGAGCCGGATTGCAGCTTGAAGAGAAAAACCTTCTTGCTTAGTCCATTTCCAAGTCAAACCAAACACACAGCGGGAAGCTCTGCTGAGGCTCGTTTGACCCAAACACATGTGGTCAAAGAAGATCCTTCTTCCTGGTTCCTACTCTTCCCCCAAAAACAAAGTCCATGGTTTTGTTGTTGCCACTGAGGTTTTTATATCCATGAATTTGAATTCAAAGCCCTCACATGTAGGTCGCCATGTGGATTTATCATCTGGAGAACCCGTCATGTGCTCAGGGTAGGGGATGGGAGGTCCCGTTAAGGAATTTAAGTGAGGCAAGCAGGTAGAATTAGAGGAAAGTGGTGTCAATGTCCACTTGATGGGGGTCAAGGATCCTCTGTCCAGCCCATTGTCACTGTGGGATACAAGCCCAGGATGGACAGGTAATTCGGTTTTTTCAAGAGAGAGAAAAGTCTTATTTCTAACCATTCTGCTGGGACTCGTTGCTGTTGGCTGAAATGCTCCCCCTGAGAAAGGTGTTTGAGGTCCTAAACCTCGGTCAGGACGATTTATTGGGCCACTGACCTGCAAGTCCAAGCCCATGTAGGATGAAGGTCAAGCTACAGGCTGACACCTCCCCACAGTGAGATTGCTCTTGGTTAACTCCGAAGAAATACTCTCTTTGACCACATTAATGCTACATGTCAAATCAGTGTCATGCACAGAGTGGGAGTGTCATGATCTGAAGATTTTAGCATTGGAAAAGATGGCCCGCGCCCAGCTCCTACCTCTCCCCAGCCCTCCTGTAGGCTCACGTCACCAGCACCAGTTTCAGTCCCACAGATCCCATCCTAACCACTGACTTAGCGAACGGCACTTTCTCTCCCTAAGAGCTTTGCAAGCGTGTGCTGGCAGCACCAGCTCCAGGTGGCACACAGAAATGGGTGCCTTTACTCACACATGTGTGTGCGACTGCTTAGAGGTGATTGCTGCGACCTCAGTCTCAAATGCCACACTTGCACTTCATCTCACCATCTTTATAATTGCTGGAAAAGGATTATTTTAGAGAACTTGCACTTTTATTGGACCAAAAAAAAAGTAACTTGGCACGACCTACATTTCGCTTGTCACCTTTTGCGTGTTTCTGTCGTGAATGCAGAAACATGAGAGTAATTTAAAATCATGCTGAGTAGGAGAACTGAATGAGGCAGTGGCAGGGTGGCTGCTTTTTCTGTTCTGAATCCACAGATTTAAAGAAATTCAGAGAAGTTTTGTAATACAAACTAGAGACTGCGAGGGAAAGATGCAAATGTGTGTATTATTAAATAGCAAATTAGGCAAATATGATGAAGAATATTCAAGGAGGTAAGCCAATCAGGGTCTATTGTAACTTGGCTGCTAAGAGACCAGACTTCAAAGGAGGGGTGTCTTGGGAACCAGCAGTTAGCGTAATGGCCATGTCGCTGGACTCCCACGTAGTCGACCACGGTTTGCATCCTGGACCCGGTGGCTTAAAACTGACGCTGGGTGCGTGTGCGTGCGTGCCCAAGATCCCGAGAGGAGAATGGAGGAGAAGGGATTGCGGCGTGACCATCCCCCCGGGGGGTAATTTCTCGCTTTCTGTCTCTCTGTCTCTCTCTGTCTGTCTGGCGAGCGCACGCGCCCTATAGCGAAAACCTCTTCAAAGAAAAGGAGGGGTGTCTTGAAGCAGCGACTCCTCATTGGAAGCTCTTGGCCCGATGTTCCTCTCCAGAGCAGGGTGACTGGGCCCTGGGCTGGTTGTCAGAGAGTGGAAGGAGGTCCTCCAGGTGCTCAAGAGTGTGGGTGTTATGGGGCCCTGCCCGGACTTCTCTCAGCTTCAGAGCATGGAGAATTCTGGCAGCTGATTTTCTTCTTTCCAAGGCTGGGGATATTAAACTGGCATTTTTGAGCACTTACAATTAAAAATTCCCAAAAACCAAGTAAGTGATATGTCCAGTCCTTCAGTTTTCTATGGGAGGAAACCAACACTCGTGGAGGTGGAAAAACTTACCCAAGATCACAGAGCTCCTAAGAGACCTTGGAATTAAGCTTTGAAAGAAGTAGAAAGAAACCAGGTGTTTGCTGGGGGAGCTATTTACACTCACGAGGATCCTACTGCGTATAGCAGCAAGGATGAGGGGGTCTGGGTGAATCTCCTCTGCTCTTACCAGCCGTGTGACTGCGGGCAAAGTACACGCTTCTCTGTGTGAGTCCCTCAGTAACATGGGCTTGGGGGACATGCCGTTGTGCAGGGGTATAGATTAATTTAATGAGCCCATGTGCGTGGCCTGGCTCAGAGCTGTCCCCAACATGAAGGAACAATTGCTTTTCCACTGTCTGTGGACCTCCGTGAGCCAAGACCTACCCCTGCCCCAGCCCCAGTCCCAGGGTCAGAGGCAGAGTATCCTGCACGTGCTGCAGTAATACCTAAACTTGATTCCACATTGGTCAGGGGGTGTGGTTTCCAATCAGGTTCTGAGTTAGTTAAAGCCATAAACTTGATCGTTTGGGGAGGAGGCAATGGGGGTGCTGGAGAAGAAATAGCTCAGAGCTGCATGTCTACAGGGAGAGCCAGGGTCCCTGCCCAGGCTGGTCAGACTTCAGACTCTGAGTAAGCTCTTAACTGCCACGTCAGACTACTGCCTTTTCCAGAAAGGAGAGGCACACGTGCACACAGATACACACACATGCACAGATACATGTATTATACACTCACAGACATACTTCCATCACACGTACTCCCATACATGGATACACAGTGCACACACATGCACAGATGCATGCACACAGATACACAGCACACACACATTTACATTTGCATATGCCACATGAACTCACACACACATGTACACCACATGTACACACGTGCGCACACATATTTCCCCCACTCATGAACACAACACACACGTCTACACATACTTGCATACATGCACTCACACATGTGCATAGAACCCCTTAAACATATGAGTCACACTCAGGTCAAACCACGCACCGAGGCTGTTGGTTCAGGAGAAGCTCTGTTGTCACAGAAAAGCACTGAGTAACACTTGACGTTTGAGGATGAGGCGGGCCGCCTCCCGGGGCGCTGCCAGACTCCCAGCAAGGGTGCTGGTCACGGGAGCTGTGATGAGGGGAGGACTGCTGCCCAGAGTCTGCACACCTCGCTGTCCCGGACGAGGGACCTAGGTCCCTCTCGCACAGGTGAGTAAAGGAAAGCAGAGGGGTTAAATATCGGGCTCAAATGCCACCACCAGTGAAGACTAGAGTCAGGACCCCCGCAGCTCTTTCCAGCTCTGGTCCCCAATGTGTGCTCTCCCCATCTCCCCACAGACTCCGGCCATGCCAGGGACTCACAGACCAGAGGGATGTGGGCTGGCACTCAGCGGCATCCTCCTCCGCTTCTACCCTTCTATCCCGAGGGACAGACGCAGGGTCCCCTGGGCCTCTCGGGCAGCTCGTTCTGGACACTCTTACTACAAGAACGGAGGAGAGACATCTTATATCAAAATGGTGAAGAACTTGCTCTGTAAAGGCAGAGAGACTCTGTGAAGGCGAACCCTGCATCCCTGCAGAAGAGCAGGGACAGGCCGGGAGGGTGAGTGAGGTGGCGGGGCGGGAGAATGACCACTCGGCCTGAGTCTTTTCTGTGCAGTATCTCAGACCAGACTTCTGAAGCTCAGCGGCATGACAGCTCCGAGGTGACTGGGAGAAGAAATCCACTGAGGTCTCCCCTTGTTCTCAGACCTCCTCACAGCGGCAGGGGTGTAACTCTCCTGCAGAAGGGAGCCACGGACATAGCACTGTGCTTCGTGCCGTGTCAGCCTGGAAACAGGTAGACACAGCCTACGGTGTTTTAAAGCCCGTTTTGAAAGGTCTTTTTATTTATTTATTTATTTATTTATTTATTTATTTATTTATTTATTTATTTATTTTGGGAGAGAGATTTTTGCTACAGGGCACATCCACTTGCCAGAGAGACAGAGAGAGACAGAAAGTGAAAAATCACTCCCCCAGCGGGGATGGCCACACTGCAATCCCTTCTCCTCCATTCTCTTGGGATTTTGGCCACACACGCACATACTCCCGGTATGAATTTTAAGCCATGAAGTCTGGGACTCGAACTGTGGTAGACTACATGAGAGTCCAGCGACGTAACCATTATGCCATCTGCTGGTCCATTTAAAATAAATAAATGTCTTTATTTTAAAAAAGTTTCTGCCGGCCCTGCAGTTAAGGCGGCTGGATCCCACGTGACCGACACTGAGGTTCGAGTTCCAGCCCCAGCGACTTGGAAACCATCCCAGGTATGAAAGGAGGGAGAGAGAGGAGGGGAGGGACCATGGTGCGACCACGCCGTTGGGGCACTTTCTCACTTTTCTTCCCCTCTCTCCTGCAAATCTACCTGCTCTCTGGCGGAACAACAAAAGCAGTTTCTCCGGAGCCTCTGAAAGTCCCCGAGCTTTGCCCTTGGGCAGCCTCTGCGAGGCCATGGCTGGCAGCACTGGTATGACCATGACGCTGGTGGAGGGGACTTCAGTGTCAGGCAGGACTGACCTGCTCTCAGCCACGTGTCCTGCACAGACAGGCGGTGGTGGGGACAGTGAGCATGTGCAGTGTCTTCTTCAAGGGGCTGACCGCTGCATACCCGGGTGACTTCAGGAGCAAGAGGTCCTGCCTGAGCCTGTCCTCCGCAGCTGATGGCCACTCTGTTCTGGGATGTTCCTTTTAAATCTGCTGCGTGGAAACACCAGGAAACCGGGCAGAGAAGTAATTCACGAACTGCGCTCACCACTTAGAGTCATTCTCAGCTTCCCAAGGCACGTGTGTGTGGGAAAGACAGTGAAGCTCTGGAGACAGAGAAAGTGAGCACAACTTGAACACCCGGCTTGGCGCACGCAGTTACCCCGCCCTCTCCCAGGAGGCCCCGCCTCCCCATCCCAGTGTGGCTCCTGGCTCCAGAGCTGGTCATAGCCTGCAGGGCGCCCTTTACCGTGTCTTGTACCTTCTGCTCAGAGTGCTGACTCAGGATGAGCAGAGAAGCGGGTCCTGTAGCCCTGCCTGTCCCTGCCCACAGCAGGAAGCCCTCTCAGGGCCCCCGAGACACAAGGAAGAAGCCTAGAGCTTGCTGAGGGTTCCTGAGAAGGGAGGATGCCCAGACAGACACTGCCAGGGGTGACAGTCCCAGCACCTGATCTGAGGGACCCAGGAGCTGGGTCCTCCCCCTCTCATTCCTGTGACCTTGAGCCAGTTTGAGTTGGCAATTTTGGAAGTTGCTTATTCACCATATTCGCCAGTCAGGAACAGTTTGAGGAAATGTTACTAATAAAAAATGGACTCCAAAGAATGGATTAAATAATATTTCTGTGCAAAGACTTCAGGGTCTAATTATACTCAACTATCTTGGTTATCTGCTTTTTTTCGGTCGCACAGCAGCTGCAGATGAGGAGGAAGGCTGGTGAGAGCAGTCACAGGAGGGCAGAGAGTGACGGCCGAGAGGACATTTAAAGAGCAACGGAACAGGACGGGAGGTGAATAAAATAAAATGTGCACGGGGGGGGGGGGGGGGGGGGGGGGGGGGGGGGCGTGCTCAGCACAGCTCCCGAAAGCAGGGCTTGCACACTCACAGACCACCCAGGCAGGAGACTGTTGCCAAAGCTGAAAATCAAGCAGCCTGTGTTTCCCAGAGGCTCAGGTGTCCTCCCTGTTTAGCACTGGGGGCGGAGGGGTGTGAAAGTTGCAGTTAAATAATGTCCTGTCATTGCTTGTTTCATAGCGAGCTCCCCTTCCTGGGAGGTAAGTGCCAGGGAGCGAGGGCATCCCTCCTTTTGTACAGTACACTTACGGTGCTCACCTGGCATTTGCTCAGTGGAAAACCTCATTTAGCTGAGTTTTCTGTACTGTTTCTGCACAGTCTCTTAACTCCATGGAGTGCCTTTTTTGCTTATGATGTGCTGTCGAGGTGTCAGATGAGCTATGTCCCAGGTCCCCCCATTTTTCTTCTTCCTTTCCTTCTGCTTAGGAAACGGGCTGGCACTGTGGGTTCAGCAGGAAGCTGCCTTTCTTGAAACCGTGCTCTCAAGTCAAGAGCCATGCTTAGGAAGTCTCATTTAGCCGCACCAAGTGTGGGCTTTTACTCAAGGATTCCTTGTAATGGCCACAGGAGACATGACCACACAGAAACCGTCCTTCCCGCTTTCTGAAATTGAGAGCGATTTTGTGCCTTACCTGATCCATGGGCATTCTGCCTTTAGAGAAGTCTCTTAACTCTACCAACTCTTGACTTGGTCATGCTGTAATCCCTTCTCCGTCTTTCCTCCTTTCAGGATTTTGGGAATGCACACACATTTTCCAGGTTCCCGAGTACAGGACTCAGACCTCGAAGTTGGCCACGTGGAATCCTGGTACCGGAACCGCCAGGTCGATGGTGAGCCCCTCGCTGAGGTGGAAGCACGAGACACAGTAGACACCCCGCCAGGAGCTTCCTGCTGCCTTTTTGTTTTTATAGGATGAGTAGCAGACACAAAGATTTTTCAATCCACAAAAATATGAGAGGTCTTTACAAAGTTAGTAGAAAACACATGGTATGAAAAAAGCTCTGCATGGATTTCAATGTTTTTTCCTGCCCAAACACACCTGTAATTTTAATTCGATTTTTCCATAAAATTTTGAAATCCCCTAAAATACACGGTGTACACGTGTGTATGTGTGTACACATGTCTACATATGTATGTGTTTATATATATGCATATGTAAGTATATAGGTATGTATGTGTGTATATATGTTTACGTGCAGACTTAGTTCCTGTTTTTAGTGGAATTCAGTGAAGCGGCAGAAGGCATAATCTCACCAATTCTGGGTTATCTCAGATAATTCAGACTCAGTTCATCATCCTCATGCCCCAAGAAAGAGTAGATGTTCATACAGAGAAAGTATGTCCACAATAACAACTTTTCCAATTAGCTAAACAAAGGGATGAATTTGCTAGGAGCATGATTTCTTAGTTTACCCTAGGAAAATAATCGAGGCTCTACTGCAAAGTTCATGGACGCAGATAATGTTCATTGCACGGTGATTAAAATGGAAACACACTGCAGGTAAGCGTAGAAGAACCAACTGCAGGAGCTCAATAAAGTGTAAAACGATTCGTGAGATATTACAGAAATGTTTAAAACAGTGTATTCAAAAACTATGAGACACGATCCTGACGTGCCATTGAAAGCCACGATGTCAGATTATCTTAAATGTTCTCCCACTCGCCCACACCTTCAGGACAGTCAGCAGACGTGACCAGGGGTTTGACAGAATGTGATTACAGGAGGCTTCAACGTCACTTTGTCGTTTTTCCTTAACTTTAAAGGGAGGCATAACAAGTCCATTGTAAACTTCTGAGAAATGTAGAAAATATCAATAGTAGATTATAAATATATATATGCTTTCTTTTTTGAGAGATTTTTCCTATAAGGTGCATGCACTCATCAGAGAGACAGAAAGCAAGAAATCACTCCCCAGGGGGGTGGCCATGCTGCAATCCCTTCTCCTCCATTCTCTTGGGATCTTGGGTATGCATGCACACACACCTTGTGTGAGGTTTAAGCCGCCGGGTCTGGGACTCAAAGTGTGATTGACTACTTGGGAGTCCAGCGATAGAACCATTATGCCATCTGCTGGTCCCTCTTTTATTATTATTTTTTTAAGATTTGCTGTAGGCTGGGGCAGCAGGTGGTGTGGCAGCTAACACACTGGGCTTCTACATGGTTGACTGAGGTTAGAGTCCTGGACCTGGCGGCTTCCTTTCTCACTTTCCCTCTCTCTGTCACTATCTCTCTCTAGTCAAATTTAAAAAATAATAATAAATGAAGTTAAATAAATATATAATAATAAAAGATATACTTTTTTAAAAAAATAGACTTGCCATAGGTTGTGTGTGCTTGCCAGAGAAAGAGAGGGAGCGAAAGTAAGAAAGCACCCCGGAAGAAGGCCACGCTGCAATCCTCTTCCATTTCTTTTTCTGGGATTTTGGGCATGCATGAACATGTGCTTGGCATGTTTCTGAAGCTGCTGGGTCCAGGACTTGAACTGTATAGTTGGCCCAGTCAACTGCGGGACCAGTCACGTTAACCACCAGGTCACCAGCTGGCCCTGCATATACTTTTAAAATAAATCACTCACTATGATTTAAGAATGAGGTTATGGGCCCAAGAGCTTGGCTAAGTGCAGGCAAAGTGCTTTTCATGAATCACTGCTTTTGATCCTGGCTACAAACCCTCGAAGCAGGGATGTTATTACTGTTATTTTACAGTCAAGCATTTTGCCGGAAGAGAGTCATGCTTTGAGTTGAAGATGTCCGAATGCACAGGTTGGGTTTTTAAGCACTATGTTGGCTGCATAGTGGGCTTTAAGTGAATGTATGTTGTTTTATAAATGCAAAATTGGGCTCAAATTTAAAAAATTTTTGTTTTGATTATTTCACATTATCGTAGGTATTTTCCTGTCCTGCTTTATGGGATTCAAACTGTGAACCCCAGAGGCCGTGTTTCACTGAGCAATGCCGCTTGGACGCGCTCTCTGCTTGTTCATTATTTTCTTCCCAGGCTCCCTTTATCCCCTGGTCTTTTAATAGAATATATATTTAATAGACAATGTCTTGTAATTACTTCCTGCATCCTCCACAAACCTAATCTCTTGGGGAGTCAAGTCTCTGCTTCTTGTTTGTTTTCTTTCTTCTTCTAGTCACAGACTTAGAGTGTATTTTCAACTCAGGGCACATCAATAACATTGAGAATAAAATATCTAAGCGCATCCAGGGTGGTACCTGCTGCTAAGATGCTGTGCTCTTCAGGCCTGGGTTCAGTTCCTGGCCCCACCTGCAGGCTGGGCCCAGAGGCACCCCCAGTAATCCCAGAAGCTGGGAAGGCCGAGGCAGGAGAATCATGAAGGCAAGGCATTTAGACTCCATCTAAAAGAAGAAGAGTTGATGAGGTTGGGGGGTGTGCACTTGGGGCTCCCTCTGGGAGGCTGAAGCAGGAAGGTTGCAACACACGAAGACCCTGCTTTTTAAAGAAGATGAGGAAGGCAGAGGAGGAGGAGAAGAAAGAACAAAATATCCAACTATTTCAGAGGACAAGGAAAGGGGTGGGTGTCCTAGACTCTCTACCTTCCTTCCCTGCTCAGAGTCGGTCGTTGTTACTGAGGTCACCAGCAGAGACGGTAAGATCCAGGAGGCTGTGGGTGATCTAACTGCTTTATGGGACTTTTTACCATAGACATGGGCATCATGTTTGAACATGGCTCTCCAAGTAGCTGTATTGACCAAGGTCTCACAGGGGGTGAGGTGGTATGACGGACTGGCTTATTTTAGGGAAACTTAACAAGCAGTAGTTTGAACTCTTTAGGTAATACTGCATGATTCCATTCCTCTGAATGTCTACAACAGGCAGATCTAGAAAGACGGGAAGTAGGTTAGGGTTGCCTAGGGCAACCGGAAGGCCTGGATTGGAGGCTGACAGCTTAGAGGGGTGGAGTTTTTTTTTTTAGGGTAATAAAAATGTCTTAAAATTGGTTGTAAGGATGGTTGTGCGAGTCTGTGCACGTGATTGGAACCACTGAATTCTGTGTGTAAGTGGGCAAATTGGTCTACGAGTTACACCTCATCAAAGCCATTAAAAGGTGTATGGATGGGTGTGGAGGGATGGTGTAGCCCCTGCACAGGTGAGTGGGCACCTGTGCCTACCACAAGGTCGGGGGTGGGAGCAGGAGCTGGGGTGGTCTCAGCTAGCCCATGGAAATCCTGCGTGCCAGAGCCCCAAATCCACCCTCTGGGACTGACGTCAGGGCGTGTCAGTGTTGTGGTGGTGTCCACACTGCTTACTGCCCCAGGAACGGAGCCTGTGGTCAGGGATGAGAGTGGGTCTGCAGGGACTGACAGGAGACCCAGCAGAGAAAGCAGTTTTAAAGACCCCTCCTAGGCCTAGCCCTCAATTTTCCCTTTGTTGAGACTTTTACACCTCACATTATTGTGTCAGTCATGTAGAATGTGTGCTTGAGCCTGTCTCCCGAGGTCTCTGTGTCAGCTGGCTCCAAGGTGGTCCTCAGGGATACCTGGTCCCTGATATCCCGCCCATGCAGGTCACTCCACCTCGTGCCAGGGCTGGTCTGTGTGACCAAGAGCACGTGGCAGACGTGCTGGACCGCCCGTCTGAAGTCTGCTGGCGGACGGCTTCTGTCGCTCTCTCTCTCCCATCAGTGATTCTGGGTACCAGGCTGCCACCATGCTGAGTAGCTCCGCGGAGAGGTCTGCGTGGAGAGGGGCTGAGGCCTCCAGTCAACAGCCACACCGAAGGACTCCAAGGGAACCTTCGAACCCAGTCAAGCCTTCAGAGGTGGCAGCTCCTCCAGCAGCCGGACCACGGTCTCCCGAGACACCATCTGCCGGACCCTCTGAGCCTTGTGGTCCCAGTGCTCGACACTCAGAGACGGCACGCTGTCCTGGGGTAACTGGCAACGTGGTTGTGGGTACCCAGCGCAGTCACAGCGGCAAATCTCTGTCCGCATCCTCTGAGGATTCATCAAAGTGTAGGTCTCATCGTGTTCTCCATCCCTTTACAGGCACGCGTCCACCCATGAATTACAGCATTCTTGTCAATCTTTCACTTGATCGTCTCCCCAGATTGGCTGTGGCCTTCATAAAGGCAGGAGACAATGTTTAATTTTTGTTTTCAAATCAACCAGCTTTGTGGCTGGCATAAAATAAGCGTCCAATGCATGGTCTTTAAATAAAGTACATAGAAAAAATTGCAGACGTGTATGTGGGGGGAGAAACACCAAAGCGAAAGACAGACAGCGCTGGGCCCCAGGGCCGCGTCCGCCATGCCTTTCTGCAGAGGCTGCTCGGGCAGTAAAGGCTCCTGACTCTGGACTGAGAGCACTCCAAGACGCCATCTTCGGGCGCATGAGAAAGGCTGCAGCTCATTCGCTCACACCGCGGGAGGGGTTAGAGGGCCTCAGGCTCCTGTGTAGAGTGAGGGCGGTGGGACAGTGTCTGCAGAGCAGGGAGGAAGCCCGAGTACCCTGGGCGATGTCCTCGGGAGCGAGGAACACAGGCTCCGTGTCCCCACACCCTGGCAGCAGCCAAGGCGGTGTGCGCTTTGCCCAGGAGCTCACCGCTCTGGCGGCCGGGGAGGAAGCTGGTGGGCAGCTTTTAATCCTCAGGATTATTTGTGAAGGAAAGGTCATGATATCTTTGTTGTAAAACAGTCTTTTTTTTTGTTTTTTAATCACTGAACATAAAATCCTCTTCACCTTGTGCCCCACGACAGCGGAGGCTACGAGGGACCTTTACCAGGCAATAACGATGCCGTGGTGATTTAATGGGGTGGAGACCAGGTGCTAACCCAGCCTTCATCCCATCCATTCCCGGGACTTTCATAACTGTCACGGCGCTCCGAAACCATCAAAGGAAAAGACAGCTGTCCCAGCCCCCAGTCCTTACCTGGGAAAAGGTTTAGTGAAGTAGTCTAAGTTTCATTTTCCTTCCTGACTCATTTCAGACTTTCTGGACTGCGCAGGGGCCACCCGTATATTCCTGGGCAGTGCAGAGGAGGGGAAGGGGTGAAGATAGTAACTGTGGGGCCAGGAATGAGGGGAACCGATGCTGGGAGAGAGGAGTGGACATCCGCTGGTGGGTCTGGGGTTAAGGGAGCTGGAATCCAGCCCCGGTGGCTTGGAAAATACATGGGTGCATGTGCGAACACACTCTGAGGATGGAGAGAGGGGGAGGAGGGGACTGCGGTGTGACCACGTGCCATTGGGGGTGCCTTCCCCCCTCCCTCTTCCTCATGAGAGCACACACACACCCTCCAGGTGGAGACAACGAGCCAAAGAAACAAAATGACAGCCATGTGCAGTGTGGGTCCCGGACAGAGGCCTGGGCTGCTTCCCCACCCGGGCAGCTGTGGTGCCTCGAGACCCCAAAGACCAGGACCTCGGCCCAGCTTGGCAGCTGCCACAGAAAAGCAGTGTCGGTCCAGATGGAGGGGCCTGAGGCGAAAGGGCGGGGCTTCAAATGTGGGCAGTGCATGGACAAGTGAGCGAGGGCAGCTTGCCCCTCAGTCCCCAGAGCCCACACCTGTGACATCGTACAGAGACGTACCTTGTCAGTAAACTCTTACCAAAGGGCATGTGTGCTCAGCAGGGAGACAGAGAAAGAGAAAGAGACAGCACTCCCGATCAGGCAAGTTCACGCTGAATCCCTTCTCGAGTTCTCCATCTTGTTGGGATTCAGGGCACACACACATGCGGGCCCAGAGTATTTTTCAAGCTACCGGGGCTGGGAATCGAACCACGGTGGACTGTGTGGGATTGGCTGCCTTACCCACTAGCCCAGAGGGCCAGCCCAAGGTCTATTTTCACATGCTACCTCTGATGAACTAGTTACTAATGAGAAGATGATTTTCTATTAGAGTTTTCTTTTATTGAAGATAAAACAGTAAAATGTTTTGAATTACAAGCAAAGCATGAAAACCACTTGTTTCCTGTAAGGTCTCTGCTTGGCATTGGAGCTGTCCGAGGAAATACTGAAACAGCTCTCTGTAAATGTATCTTTACAATTATACTCAGATGGACGCAAAACCAATTTTTATAAAGAGTTTAGTATTTTTAGAAAAATTGTCCTTCAAGAATTGTCAGTTTACGATGTGCTAAAACCTATATTTCCCAATAATTTACCAGAAATTGATCTCGAATTTGTTGCAGCCTATAAAATATTCTTAATGGCTGCACTCACAGCAGCATCAGCGGGAAGATCACTCTTGCAAAATTAAAAATGATCAAAAATCATTTGTATTTGCCAAGAGCAAATCGATTAAAAATGAAATTGTTAAAAATATACATTTTTATTATCTGATAATGAATCCACAGAAAAGTGAGACAGAAAATTTATGCTCCATCAAGGGACCACATTACAAAGTATTATTATTTATTGTATTGCATAAAATTATGACACCAACCATATTTTTATAGGCAATATCATATTTTTTTAAGGGAATAGCTTCCTATTTTAGCATCTCTGACTTCATTTTTCTCTCTGCCTCTGGACAAGTGGCTGCCTGTTTCATTTTGCCTTGAGCTGTGCAAATGACGGGGCCAGCCCTCTGCCCACCTCGTACGTCCTAGGTAGAGGAGACAAGCGGTGAGATTGCCAGCATAAATTCTCAGTCTACAGCATGAGAGTGATGTGTCATGGAGACAAACGGAGCAAGGTAACGCGAGTCTGGAGTGCACCGAGGCGACAGGGCACACATTTGAACGGGTGATAGGAAAGGCCACGGGGAACATGTTGTAGCCATCAGCGTCCTTTCGTACTTTATTGCTTATCGGTATATGTGTGTGCTTAGTGGATCGAGGGGAGACAATTGTTTATGGTTTTACCACAGGCGATTACAATTGTAGAAGATGGCTATTGTTTATCAATAACTGAAGTTTGTCTGGTAGATAAGAGTCACTAAAGCATGGAGAGACATCAGATCCATGATTTTTTTTTTAAAGAATTATTTATTTAATTTTATTTATTCATTCACTTTATTTTTTAATTTGATCAGAAAGACAGAGAGAGAGAGAGAGAAAGAGAGAGAGTGAGAGAGGGAAAGTGAGAAAGCAAGCCACCAGATCCGAGACTTGAACCGTGGTCGGCCATGTGGGAGTCCAGCACCCTTATCCACCACGCCACCTGCCGGCCCCTAGATCCATGATTTTTAACAGACGGGGAAACTGAGGCATATCAAGAGAAGACATGTTTTGTTGGCAGGGCGGGAACGTCGATGATAATGAGGCAGTCGTGTGCTTTATTCTCATAATTGCATTTATTTTACACATACACGCATACCACCTCAATCCCCAAACTGAAGCTACAAAACACCTTTAGAGAGGAATGATTATTGTCTCAATTTTATAGAGGAGGAAATGGATGCTAAAAGGTTAAGCAGTTAGCCCAAAGTTACCTAAAGGTAAATAGCAAGAGAGGGCCTTGAACCCAGGTAGATCCATCTGAATCCAAAGCTCTTGGTTTTTACCATTATTCTACGCAGAAGTGTGGGCACCTGCCCCTCAAGTCATAATTCGCAGCACCACTGCACACTGTCTTAGCAGTGGAGACTGACGATGTTGAATGGCGGCCGAGCTTCCAAAACCCACGAGAGGCTGCGGTGACAAGGAGGTGGCTTCCCTAGCAACTGTGAGTAGAAACCGCCGACCGCAGCAGGAGTAGAAATCACACTGAGCAAAGCACCCAACACCCTGCCCTAGACCTGCAAGGGATATTAGAGCACCCACCCTTCGATCACAGAATCCCTGCCCCTTGAACCAACCTCTCTGCTTCTTTCTTCCTTCCATCTGTCCATCCTTCCCCTGAATCCTTCATTTGCAGCAGACCTGCCAGAGGGAGAAAGAGCCCTCACCTCGGGGTACAAACTTGCGGCAGGACTGCGAGTTCCTACAGGAAGCTACCCTCCCTGTTCATTCTGAAGGTCTATGCAGCTTGCTGAGAATTTACTTGTCACATACAGTCCTGCTCCTTCCAAGTTTTGGAATCAGCTAGTACCTCACTAAGCCTGAGGGCATTTTATCAGACCTTTCTCTGATGATGGATAGCAATCACATTGTCATCGATTTGCATAACTTTCCTCACCTGTAAAACACGGATAAGAAATACTATCTACCTCAGAGGTTTCTTTTTAGCTTTAAGAGTTGTTACAGGTATAGTGATGGTTGCTGTCTAGCACATTCACTCTTAGATCA
This sequence comes from Tupaia tana, assembly GCA_026018925.1. NCBI lineage: Eukaryota > Metazoa > Chordata > Mammalia > Scandentia > Tupaiidae > Tupaia > Tupaia tana. Next base: position 22,508,889 of record JAKSZU010000026.1, on the reverse strand, counting down.
ATTTTATATATTATTGGCCTGGCCATGAAAATATTGCTGTAAGTCCTGGGCTTCCTCATAAGTGATGAATGAATTGTTTAGATTGTCGCTTTATTTTTTTTTTTAAATGTCTACAGTGGCACAAATGGTTTTATATGGGGATTATCTAACTTTAAGTCTGCTGATTTGCAAATTTATGAACTGAAAGTAAAAGCAAGAAATTCCCTCTGAAAATACCTGTATAAAAGTTATACTATCCTTTTTTTTTCTTTCTATTTTGCAATTCTCTTTCATCTTGGAGAAAAATAATGATTATTTCGTGTTCTACATATTGACGTCCACTTTGTGACAGGTATGTTTTTTGTTACAAGCATCATTTCGTTTTTAAAATTATGGATGGATAAAGTATTTCTACTCAGCACTCAAATCATTTCACTTTGGGGAGAAAAAAGGCAGCGTGTGACTCGCTCTACTCCTTTGTTTGGAATTCACAACCTTCCCCTAATTACTCTGGGAACTGGTCTGCATGGATTCTTCAAGACTGCAGCAGAGACCTGACCCTTGTTCACTAACCCATCTCCTCTCCTCCCGGGTTATATTTTATTACAGTCAGCTGTGGTCATGTGCTGGGTTTCCTGGTCCACAGCAGGGGAGCACATGGTGGTGGATCGCTTCAGAGCCCAGCCACGCACCTTGCCATCAGCAATGTGCAGAGTCTGCCCTCTTCCCCAGCTGTCCACCAGCAGCACTGCAGCCTCAGAAGGAGGCTGTCACTGGAGGAGGGGCCCCAGCATGGAACGGGCCTGGGTCCCTGCATCACCCCATGGAGGAGAGCTCCTCACTCATCAGGAGCAGTGGTGTTTGGGCTCACGAGTGAGAAACACACTTCTGTCCAGGCCAAACGGTCACATATTCGAGGGATGGTTGGTTATACCATCTCGTTTCACCTTAACTGTTATAAAGTTGAAAAGCACAGAGAATGGGTTCCAAGGCTTTACTTTCTAAGCATCTTTGAGTTTAGCTGCTGACGTGAATTATTTTGGCATCAATTGCTTCTTTTTTAAATTTTTTTCCTGCAGCCTATGTATGTATTTATTTATGTACATCCAATCACCATATCTCATTATAGCATTTTCCCAGCATGACACACTGTATATTAGTCCAGTCAAAGATATTATCATACACGTTATCATCAACAGATAATTTACCATTTTTGTGTCCCTTAAATGTTTTATTTTTTTCTTTTCCCTCTTGGTTCCTTCCCTCTCACCCTCTCCCATTTCCCACTCTCCTCTCACACTATCTCTAGTATCCACAGTTGCTCTCCATGATTTTATCCCCTCTAGTCTTTCAGTCTGCCATAGAGTGCAGACATTTGGTAAATGGTGAGTGGGGACATACAATACCTCTCTTTCATAGTCTGGCTTACTTTGCCGAGCAGTGAACCTTCCTTATTCATCCACTTTCTATCACATGCCAAGGTCTCGTTGGTCTTCCCGGCTGAGTAGTAGTCCACAGTGTGTCTGTGCCACACTGTCTCAATCTGTTCATCTGTTCATGGCCATTTGAGTTGGTTTCATGTCTTAACAATTGTGAATAATGCTGCAATACACATGTGCAAGTGTTTTTCTGACAGAGTGTATTCCTATCCTTTGGGAAGATACCCAGGAGTGGAACTGCTGGGTCATATGGTAGTTTTATTTGTAGGTCTTTGAGGAACCTCCATATCATTCCCCACAGTGGTTGGACTAATTTACATTCCCACCAACAGTACAGGAGAGCTCCCTTTTCCCCTCAACCTCATCAGGACTTATCATTCTTTATTTCCTAAATTCTAATCATTCTGACTGGGTTAGGTGATAAATTACTGTGATTTTGATTTGTATCTCCCTTATAATAAGAGAACATTTTTTTCATATGCTTTTTGGCCATTTATACGTTTTCCCTAGAGAGTTGTCTGTTCAGCTCATTTGTCCATCTTTTCATTGGGTTTTGCTTCTTAACATTTCCTCCTGCCATTTCCAAAAGACAATCAGTGGAAGAGGCCTCTGTGTACTGCAGGGAGGCCATGACCTCTGGAAACCTTTCAGTAATTACCTCTTACAGCAGCTGCAAATAGACACAATGGTGCTTCAGTGGGTTTGCCTGTGCTCTGTCTGGGGGTGGTCACTTCCATTTGCATTTTGGCCAGTGGATCCCCACCATGCGATGGGAGCACAGTAGGTATTTATTCCATTTTGTGCTCATAGAAAATTGAGCTGGCCTCCTCGTCATCCAAGAATTTCTAGTCAATACTTGGAAAATTTTTTAAAATTATTTTTGTTCTCTAAGGAAAAAGACACCTTCTCTTGTTTGACTTCTCAGGGCTTTTTTGAAACCAGCTCAACTTATTTTTTATTTTCATCTAAAATGGCAAAATAGTGACTCCATTGAAGAACATGCAAATTGATAAAAAAAAATGCAGGTTAGGGCAATTGTGATGCTTTCAGGAAGAAACACCCTGTACCTGCTGTAGACTATAGAGATACGAACCCTAGCCCGTCTCCGTATTGAGAACTAGGGAAGCTTCCCACCCACCGCCCACCACCCACCCCCTCTCAGAAGAGCTCCCAGACGACTTCTCGAGAGACCCAGACTCCCTTACCAGGACACGGCTCCAGCCTGGCTTTATCTATTTCCATTTCTGATTTGCATAGCGGGAGCAACAACATCGATCATTTCTTGGGCCAGAACATCCATTTGGGGAAATCTATTTTCGTGTGGGCAGAGAAATATCCCGAGTCTGGCTGCTTCTGGAGGAAAACCAAACGATGACAGCAAGAGTCCCTAAAGAACTGTTCAGTCCCTCCACCCAGCCAGACAGAAAGCCATTTCCTTTTTTCCATATGTAAAGAAGCAGGCCCTATGAGCAATTTCATCATAGGCCAGGTTTTGCAGGTGGTCATGTGTGCATAGAGTGAATGTATTCTGCAGTTAACGTTGGGGTGCTTCGTTTTCTATTTCCTTTTCTTCTTTCAGGCAGAAACTTGGCTCTCTGTTCATTGGAACTGAGAGGAAAACACAGGCGCCTTCCTGTCTTGACAGCGATTGTCAGGGCTTAGACGGTTCTAATAACATGAGTGGCTGATCCAGGCAAGTCAGGGCACAGTTCTAAGCCCTTTACATTTATTAACTGATTGCATTTTTATGACCATGTTAAAGTCCGTACTGTTTGTTTCGACATGGTCACAGGTGAAGACCCAGCACATGGGCACAGACACAGACTGTTTCTCCAGGTTTCAGCAGAATAGGAGAGTCAGCCCCACGTCTGTGCTCCCAACCCTCAAAGGCAGGAGAACGGCATAAAAGCTTCCCTGGTGTGGGGGAGCCAGAGACTGGCTGGCAAGGAGCACTCCTTCGGAGATGAATTTGGGGCATACATTTGGCTTCTCTGGTATATCTGGAGTAGAAAGTGGTGGCAAAAACAGAGAAGCTGAATGTCCCTGGATGAGTCCTGACTGCTCTGGGCTGGCTGCTGGGGAGGGCGTGGGTGACTGGTCCGTTTCTAATGTCATATATGGTCTGACTGTTGTCCGTTTTCTGTGCAGCCCTTCCCCTCGTATCTTTATCCAATAGAATGTGGATCTGAGGTGGGGAGAGAGAATGACCCCTGTTCAAGATTGAGCAGCTGGTAGCTACCAGGCTGGGATTCGAACCCTGGTAATCCCGAGTTCTTAGTGACCGTACCGGGCACCCTGACGTATTCTGCTCGATACCCCACCCACACTGAGCTGGGCTGATACCGGCATCATGCTATTGTTTGCAGCTCTGTAATCATGATGTGCACAGGTAGCGGAGCTGGTCAGGGTTGTCATAAATGAGGGACTAACTGGAGACTTGGTCAGGGTCATTGCTTGAAGAGGCTGATGCGTTTGTATTCGCTTGTCCCTGGCTCAGTCTAGTCTCATGGCAAAGCGAGCCCACTCTGGCACCTGCAGCGGCCGAGCTGTGTCTCCACCGAAGTGCATCAGAGCCTGGCCCACATTTGTCGACTCAGCGGCCCCTGCCCTCACGGAGCCCAGACTCACATACCCAGCAGTCCAGGACGCGCACACACAAGCATTAGCGCGCTCACAAAAGCAGCCGCCAAGCTTTTGCCAAGCACAGCCACGTCCTTAGAATGGCGCCTTCGGGAAGGCTTGGGCGGCTTATTTTAGTATGTTTTTAAGTTTGTTGACATCAAAGTAGTTTTAAAAGAAATTCTTAGTATTCTTTCACTGTCATTTTTGTATGTTTTTCCCAATCAAATCAACCCACTGCATCAGTAAACACCTAAACCTTCCAACAAGGCCACTTAATTGTCAGCCGGCTGCCTGCAAAGGCTCCTTTATCTGCGAGAGCCGCTTCCTTTGTGTGGCGGCGAGGGCCCCAGAAAAGGCTGCTGCTTCTGCATTAATTACTCTTCAGAGCCACCTCTTAGCGTGCACAGTGACTTCAGAACTTGTGAAGGCTCGTGGCTGCATAGCTCTGTAATAAAAGGCGTCCCCACCAGCCTCTGTGCTCCGGATTGTGCCTGAGACTTAGGAGGTAAGTGAGGAAGGGACGTTCGGGTGTCCGTAAGCCTTCTCCGACGACGCTCCTGAGAAGCACCCCCACTCGGATGTGCTGAGTCTTCACCCCCCTGAGCTGCAGTTCCCCATCATGGCCGGAGATCACCAGGAAAACTGCACCGACAGAAGCCACTCGAGGAGATGGCCTGCACGTGAAGCTCTAGCGGCCGTTTAGGTCGATGGTTTTCCCAACTTGGAAACTGGAGGGCCAGGGGACAGCAGAGAGAGACGGAAGATAATGTGCCTTCTACTTCCAGGCAGGGAAGGGGCTTGGTAAAAAGGAAAATCTAACAGGTCAAGAACACAGCAAAGAGCCAGCTGCCGGCACGGTGGTTAGGGGGCTGGAGTCCACATGGCCGACTTCAGTTTGAGTCATGGACCCAGAGATGAGAAAACCACGCTGATGTGTGCGCATGTGTGCCCTGAATCCTGAAAGGAGGGGAAGTGGAGAAGGGCTATGGTGTGACACCCGGGGGAAGTTCGCTCACACGCGCTCTCTATCTGCTGAGTGCACAAGCCCTCGGCAAATTAAAGAAAAGGAAAACTAAGGAAGATACTAGGCATGGCAATATCTTTGATGGGGCCAATATTCAGTATATTCTGGATAGGAAAATTCACTTTGTATGCTGTCATGATATACAGTGAATGAATATAAGATTGAAAAAAGTAAAATAATCACGTATTAAAAAAAAGAAAGAATAAGATGAACAAAAGCATGAACATCACGAGATTGCAAGAGATGAATTGTTCTCCTCCCTCTTTCTTGTTTTGGTTATATTTCCTGTGATTTAGCAATAAATGTGCATTATTTCTCAGGTTGAAAAAGGAAGAAAATTAGAGAAAATGTTCACCCACACGTGTCACTCTCACGAAGCTCTTCTTTTTCCTGCTCTTCCATGCCCTTCTGGGTGGGTTCTTCATCCTCACGGCTGCTGCTCTGGAGCTGAACAAGCTCACATCCTCATAGCTGCGACACGCACAGGGCGGAAACGGGTGGGTGTCACTGGCATCCCTGTTCTCTGAGTCCTCCCCCCCCACTCCAATGCCTCACGAGGACTGCACGGTGTACAGCCCCAGGTGCCATGTCTGCCGGCTACAGGGAAAACCAGGGCCATGAGGGCGTGACGAAGGAGGGGTTCTCGAGGGTGGTGTCTCACTGCCAGGTGCTTCTGTGGCAATGAGGCATGGCTCGGGGTGGGAGGGGTTGACCGTGAGTGGTTAGTGAGAGCCGGCCACCTGTCTGCTCTTGTGCAGCACCCTCAAACTGGTCCCCACTCTAGTGGGCGCTCTTTTCCCGTTCTGTATCCAGATCCATAGGAACTCCTGCCCCCGCAGCTCCTGATATGCAGACACGCAGACCCAAGTGGGCGCACTGACTGTGACTCCAAAGTCAAGATTCTACTGAACTATTTATCCTTTGTGACAAAGCCTTCTGAGAGCATTTGGGTTTCAGACAAGAATTAAAAAGTTTTTCCTTGTAGCCCTGAGAACACTCCCCTAGAGAAATCAACATTCAAAGCGGATTCCCTATGAAGTCCGTGGCTTTCCAAGGACTTTGGGAACCAGAGGGAAAGTTACCTCCGTTTGATGGAACGCACAAAGCCGCCTCCTACAGCGGCTGGGGGCCTGGCCGTTGGGCTCAGAGGGCCGACGTCCCCACTAACAGCCTGCCACGCTCACGTGGCCTTTCCAGGTCGCTCCTGCAGAAGCAGGCACCGCGCTCACAGCGGGCAGGAAGGGGACATGTTGCCGGGGACTCCAACCCCCTCAGGACGGCCGAGGATGTCACGACAGTCACAGGGACGCTGGACGTGTGCTCTACACGCAGTGCCAGGGGATGGCAGAGTGGCCGAGACGCGATGCTGGCTTGTAGACTCGTCCACCTGTTCTAAATAAACTGACCGCTGCAAGTGACTGCCAGCTGTTCTGGATCAATTACAGTCCGACAGAGGGGAAACATGACAATTGTCTCTCTAGAAAATGTGAATGGATGAACAGAATCTGCAAGATATAAATATAGATAATTGAGTCACGCTCCCCTTTAGTACGCTTGGCTAGGAAAGACGCCTCACCTGGGATAATATGAAGATCTTCCTGCCTGGACGTGGAGCGAAGGAGGAGAAATCACCACTCGCTGGGGACATTTCTTGGCAAAAGGCTTTGGATTTTATCTCCTCGAATGTCACAATCAGCAGAGGCCCTTCCAGGAACAATTCTCGTCATATTGCAGACTAGCAGGAGCACATGCACATGAAACCATAATAAAAACTTTTCCCTTGGTGCCCAAAAGGAGAAGACGCCGCCCTCCCCAGCCCGCCATGTTCCCCAGGACCTATTTCAGAAAACTAGCATTTGCAAATCCTTTCCCTTTCCCTGACTATTAGAGAGGGGCTGACCTTTCAGGAAGAAATAACCCTCCTCCTCGTTTCTGGGAGGACCTTCCTTGGAGGCCTGGGGCCCGCCCTTCGGAGTCTGGACCCCCGCTCTCTGTGCCTCTCTGTGTGCCTGGCTCAGTTGGAGTGTGGCCCCAGTGTCTGGCTGTCTGATGACTTCCTGATTGTCACAAAGATGTGACAAGTTTTCTTGTGTTTTTTCCTTTGGATGGAGGCACTTAATAGGAATGTGATGGATTGCGTCTGTCTGGCTATTCAAAAGGGTGAGGCTTTCTGTTTTCTTTTTAAGTTTCTTTCTGTCTTCCATGAGTAAGAGAGACAGAGAGGGAGAGAGCTAGGCACCCCCATTGGGGCCTTAATGCCACAGTGCACCCCACTTCAGCCTGCCCACCAGTGCACGCAGAGAGGCCTCTGGATAGCAGCCTGGGACGTGTCTATGCAGGCCAGTCTGAAGAGAGTTTGATCACCACTGGGCCTCTAGCCAGTCCCCACGAAAGGGTGAGATTTCTTTCTGTCACTGCCCCTGAGACTTTGGGCTTGTTGTTAATACTGAGAAACTTAGCCCTTCCCCAGTGGGTGACGTACGGGAGCATTCGGTGCATGCAGAGCCATGGACACATCACCCTTTCACCAGCTCTTTCTTGATAAAGTAGGTGACAGGTAAGTTTTTCATGTATTTGTTGATTGGTTCAAAGATTAACGTACAACACACTATTGCACGAGAGCATTACAAGTGATCGTGGGATAGCAATGAGTGTGCAACTGAATGGGAATTCCATTGGCTCCCCAAGCCATTTAACGTGAATTCAGCCTGATTCTTGTCATCTTGTTTACAGATTGCCATTAGAAATGCATCGATATTTCCTCCAAGTTTTCTTTTTTATTCTTAAGGAAAAAAATCTTTAAAAATAAAGCTGCGTATAAGTAGAAATATTAAAAAAAAAAAAAAAACTGATTGCCAAAGAGTGCATATGCTTGCTTGCCCAAGAGAGCCAGATTTATATAGAAAGGGAGCGAACACCCCCCAGGGGGCATGTCACTTCACATGTTTATGTCCCAGAGTGCCCTGTGGACAGTACAGGGGTCGGTCTTGCCAACAGGACGCTGAGTGACAGTAAAACTACGTAACAATCAGTGTCAGCGATGCACTTCCTGGGAGTCTGTGGTTATTCAACTTGCCAGAAATGTGGTTGAAGCCATTTAGTGTAGTTCAGTACATTTTTTGTTGTTGTTGGACATTTTGCTTTAGGATACCTGTGCTTGCCTGAGAAAGACAGAGAGAGAGAGAGAGAGAATGAGAAATCACCTCTCAGGCAGATGAGCACACACCGTCCCTTCTCCATTCTCTCTCGGGGTTGTGGGCAGGCATGCACAAGCACCTAGTATGATTTCCCAGTTGCTGGGTCTCGGACTCAAACCACAGGCTGTCCATGTGGGATCCAGTGCTTTAACCTCCACGCCACCTGCTGGCCCCTCAATATGTTCTTTTTTTCTTTAAAAACATTTTTATGTTAAAATACGTGCAGATTCACAGGAAGTTGCAAAGATGGTGCAGAGGAGTCCCCAGTACCCGTGACTCAGGTGCCCCAGGGGCTACATTTCCGACTGCAGTGAGATACCGAGACCAGGAGACTTCACCGTGCAATGTGTGTTCGCAGGGCAGTCATTCGACCCCGAATGGTGTTCGCATAGCCAGCACCACGTTCACAGGAACAAACAAGCCAGACCCCAGAGTAGTAGAAGGAAAAACTAGTGGCGGTCAGAAAAAGTCAATTCAGTGGGGGCTCACTGAACAGTTGTTGTTTTTCATTTATTTATTTTTTTAACATTCTAAAATTTTGATTTATTAAAGCTAAAACTGTTTTTCTTGACATTAAAAAATTATATATATAAAATTAAACCAGGGGCCAGCAGGTGGAGTGGTGATTACGGGCTGGACTCCCACATGGCTGACCGTGGTTCCAGTCCTGGACCTGGTGGCTTGCTTGCCTTTTTTTTAAAATTTTTTACTATCATCATAATCTTGTTTATATGACATTGAATTGCACATAACTTCTCAGTGTATTACATTGCTTTTTCAAAAGGGATTGCCATACATGTCAGTCAATACAGAGACATTAAACTCTCCACTTGAAAACACAAACAGAATTGATAAACTGTTAGCCAGACTAAGAAGCGAGAAGACTCGTATAGGTCTCATCCCTCTTTGGGTTCTCCCACGCGGGCTCACTCAGGCACGTGCATAACTGATATCTGTAAGACCCTAATGATGATGGCAAGGTCTTAGCAGCACGTCTCAAAAGACAGACCTGAAGGAGCTGGGGCCAGAACTCCCGCAGCTCAGAAATCTGCCTCCTTTCTCCATGGTGAAGCAGACACTGCCCAAAGTCTAATCTGGAATGTTGCACACAGAGAGACAGAATTGCCTAATTAAACAAATAAGCAAACACGCTTCTTGTTCTGCAGAAACAGTGGCACGTGGAAGGCAAACAAAACAACATGCCAATCACGGCTCATTCCACCAAAGTAAAACTTTGTTTTTAGCTTTGGTCAAAAATAGATTTCCATTTACAAGTCCTTTACTGTCAATAAAAATCCATTTTCAGCACAAATTTGCTTCTCTCCCGACTCAGCACGTGGGTTCTAAAGAGAAAAGAATGTCCTACTTAAAAATAGCAGCTTTTCCCTCTGTTTGTCTCTTTTTTGGTTCCCGCTTTGCCTCCTTTTCTGTTCAGACATGCTCTCTGCCTGCCCTCTCTCTGGGCAAACCTGTTTCCTGGATGGGGAGGGAGCATCTCTTACTGTCCTGAAGGGCTCCCAGGTTGCACAGAAAGTGCTGGAAGACTGTGGGATGGTCTGGATGCTGCAGAAAGCAGGGAAGCCTGCCTGACAATGATTTATGGGAAGGCATGGGTCTCCTGGCAGAAGCTGGCAGCTCAGCAGGGAAGCCAGGAGGGCTGTGCTGTCCGTCCAAGAGGCGACACAAAGACACCCCCTTCTCCAGGAGCAGAGGGACTTGGTTTTGCAGGATTCTTACATTTCCAGACGCACTCACAGGCAGGCTGGGCTGCGGTTCAGTCTGTCTGGGAGGTGACATGGAACAAGCTGGGCCTCCTTCTCCCTCCACGTTTTGTTCGGGCTGACCTTGGGCTTAGGAGTGCACCTTCCTCACTCAGAACATTGTGCACCAAAAACTTAAATATTAGGCAAAAGATTCGAATTCTCAGGTTTGCATCTGGGACCCTGATGTAGTCACACCCACCTGGGACGTGCTCATTGCCTGATCGTGGGGTGTGTCTTGTCTGGCCTTCTGGTGACACTCAGAATGTCTCTGGTCACTGGAATACGAGGTTTGCTTAGAATATTACCCTTGTCTATAATGATAGATCTTAAAAATCAGTCTACACTACTTCTAAATTTAATGTAGTATTTAAACAAAGAATAATAGAGGCAGCGTGTGCTTAGGGGGGTACTAAACATGTATTAGCTGAAAGGAGAACTGCCCATGAATATTGCCGACGAATGGGAAGACTTTATTGGTTCTCACACTGTTTCTCTCTCTTAATATTTTGGCTTTGCTCATCTCTGGAGGGTCCTTTCTTTCTAGGTCTTTCCTCTCGAGGTCACTCACAAAACCTTTAGGGCTTCCTCGTCAACAAGGACAGAGAAGATTTCTCTTTTCGTTGTTTTTGTTTGATGTTTATTCATCACTTATCAGTTCTGCAAATGCCTCAGAATTGCACACCATTGGCCATGACCGAGCAGTCACCAGGGCTGGGAGTGAAGTGCTCTGATGGTCGGCATCTCACACGCCCATCCTGAAGCCGGGCGGTGGGAGGGAAGGGAGCTCTGGGGCAGGTGCACCCTGACTGTACGTGCCCATGCACCTGCACAGACGCTGCCGAGCACAGACACAGAAAGGAACAGACATGCAGCAGACGGCTCCTCCAAAGCTCAGAAGACCATCTTTGCTCATAGGAACTTAAAATCGTTAAGGAAATTTAGCAAAACCTCAGGCCTCGCCGTGATACGAAACATACCATGTACTAAAGGAGAGGGTGGGGAATATCAGGCACGCTTTGGTTAAAACAGTTTCAAAAACAAGTAAAGAAATGCTCAAGTAAAAGTGGCTTCATCAGTAGGACTTACTAGAGTTTCACTTAATACGAAGCCGGGAGCACGACCGTCCCAGAGGTGGCTTGACGGCCCGACAGGGCTACTGAAGACCCAGACCATTCCCATGGTTTTGCTCGACCATTCTCACCACTGTGTTTCATCCTCACGCTTCCTTCCTCATGATTGCATGGTGGCTGCTGCAGCCCCAAACATCATGCCTTCACCCCAAAACAGGAAGAGCACCCAAAGATAGCAAGAGCAGGGACTGGATAAGACTCTCCCATGCATTTCTTAATTTATTTTCTAGAGGAAAAAGTCTTTCTAAGGAACAACAGGAAAGTGTTCTTTTATATCTATTTGACCAGAACTAGATCTTGTGGACATCAATTCTTACAGAGAAGGCTGGAAAAATTTGCATCTCGTTTTTTCAGTCTCTGTAATTTTACTCTTAGGAAAAAACCACACGCCTGCTGGTGCCTTCTCTCGCTCTGCTCCCCATGTGTGGAGTAGTACTGTCTCCACAGGGAGCCCGTAGATTTAACTGCAATTTAATTGGGAAGCCCACCAAAACTGGAAGTTACGGTGTTACATCCCATCTAAAACTGTTTTTTGGATAATGTGCATTTGTTTGTTTAAATGTCTTCAGGTGAGCATGAAGATGGTGTGAGCATGCAGTGGTGCAGAGGTGGCATGACTCCCTGCAATGCCGGAAGCCATACAGAAGATCATTCTAGTTCCTGGGTCGACCTGGCCACGCTGAGGTCACGCATGTGTGCTGGTGATCCCGGCTGGGTGGGGTGTCTGGGGTAGGGTCACGGTGTGCATATCTGTTGAGATATTTCCCTCTCTCTCTAGTAAACTAAATAATTTAAAAAAAAAAAAAGATGATAGGAGTAAGCATCACCTCTTGACTTACAGAGCAACTGCAAATGAAAACGAATCTTCTATCAGCCCCAGGCTGTGCCTCTCAGCTGCCTCATGACCCTCCTGGGCTCAGAGACCTCCATGCTTCCAGGGTGTGCGTTGGGCACCTGGATTTGGAATACACCTGAGGATGTCATGGTCTGCTTGGGTTATAAGCTCTGCTCCTGCCATGCATTTATAAAGGGTTGACCTTCTGTCCAGCTCTCTCTGTTAAGTAGGGATTCCCGTCGTCCTGCAGTAATTACGCACTCACGATAAAGCCAATGGTGCACGGGGTAAACCAGATTATAAATTAATGTCTTGGTCCTCATTTAGTCCCAAGCCTTTACTCCTTCTGAGTCCTGCAAATGATCTTTCTTTGTCACAGTTGACATAATCCATTTATCATGTCTGAGCCATTGTAAACCGGTCTGGCACAAACTAAGTTCTCAAGAAAAATAAACTATCGTTATTAATAGTAAACCCTTCATTATCCTTCACTATTTCAGTACATAGCTATTAAACGTCTACCCTAACTATGTAAGATGGGAGGGAGGGCAATTTATTCAGTCTACAGTTAACTACTTTGGTTTCATCACCCCCAGGATCTTGGAGAAATGGTTTAGGGAAGGAGAGGGTAAATTCCCTCCTTGAAACCTTCTTCTGAGTTTAGGTACGTAGCCCTAACATCCCGGACTTGCACCAAATGGTTTAAACTGTGGATTTACATGACAGTGAAATGCATCTCATTTTTTCTGTTAGTGGTTGGAGAAGAAGTAACCCCGAGGATACTTCACGGTGGAGGGAACTAGAACTGACACTGCTGTGGGCTGCCACCAGGTGGCAGTCAAGGCCTTTGTGGTAGAGCTCGGACGGCCAACAGCCCCATACTCATCTTGTTACCTGGAAAATCAGTAGATGGGGGCACTTCAGCGCTGCTATGGGGAACACCAGAGCCATCTCACTGAGAGTCTCCTTGTCACAGAGGTGTTAGGCACACTGTCTCCATTTAATCTCTAACCACCTTGCGAACCAGTGTCATCAATAAATTGGAGATTCAGAGAGGCCGAGTGAGTTACCTGAGGCCGCACGAAGAACCGTCAATCTCCGAACTGGAACTTAAAACTCCCAAACTCTTAATCCATCCTCTTATTCCAAGTCACTTAGAGTTTTCAGGGTGTTCTTAACTTCCAACCTGTTCATTAATACAATCTTTTGTTTAAGTAACAATTTATGAGCAGTAAGCTGTTGTGAGATTATAGAGAGAAGGTTCAGCGGGGAGAAGATAAGCTAGCGTCTGGTACCTGTGAAGAGTCAAATCGTGCCCTATTCCTGGCCTCCCGAGAGATGTCGAAGTCTTAACTCCCAGTACGTGCGATTGGACTTGTGAGGCCAGTGTGGACCCTGCGGACTGGATGTCTGCACCCTCCCAAACACCTACGCCAAAGCCTTCGTCCTCCATGTGATGGTATTTGGAGGTGAGGCGTTTGGGGGCAATTAGGTCCTGAGGTGGGGCCCACACCGATGGGATTAGTGCCCTTTCAAGAGATGAGATGGTCTTCCTCTCCCACCGAGGACGCAGCAGAGGACGCCCCCTACATACTAGAAACAGGGTCCTCACCGAGATCACCACAGTGGCACTTCGTCTTGGCCTCCCCAGCCCCAGAGCCGTGAGAAATCGGCACCTGGTGTTTTAACCATGCAGTCCACTGTCTTAGCAAACACGGCTGACTAAGGCGGTGGTGGGCCAGGTCAGATGGGCTCAGTAGTGTGGGTACTAACCCCACGGCTGTTCCTCATGGAAGAGGGAATTCAGACCCACAGGCGTGCACACTGGAGTGACCCACACACGAGGAGCTGCTAGGAGGAGAGAGGTCAGGACACACCCTCCCAGCCTTCAGAGGGATGGCGGTCCTGACAACGCCCTATCTCGGACGCCCAGGCTCTGAGCTGTGAAGGAGCAGGTTCCATCTTGCAGGGCGTCCTGTGTGTGCTGTTGCTGCAGCAGCCCTAGGAACACATTCGGAAAACACTCCTTTCCACTCTCTCCCCCACCACCCCCTGCCGGCACCCATCTGGTTTATTCACACCTCCAGCACCATCCGAACATGGCTCCGGGGTCCAGGGAGAGCATGTGGGCCTTGCTCCCGCCTCTGACGCTCCCAGCTGGCTTCGCTCTGAATGGCTCTGTGTTTCCCAGGACTGAGGGGTTGTCAGAGGCCAGAGGAAGAGGAAGTGGCTTAAAACCTGAGACGTTCTTTCTCTGCCCTGTAGGCCGCAAGTCCAGGCTCTAGGAGTCGAGAGGGCCATGAGCTCTGAGGGCTCTAAGGGGGTCCTTTCTGCCTTCCCCAGTTTCTGGGTTCTTTGGGCTTCAAAGTCGAGACTGCGTCACTCCAGTCTCTGCCTCCATCCTCCGTGGCCTCCCTCCCTGGGGTCTGTCTCTGCTCGGATGAGCGCCCAGTCACATGGCACGTAGGGCCCTCCCTAACCTGGAACAGCCTCATCTTGACTGTCAGCAGAGACCTCCAGAAGGTTGTTTCCAAACAACCCGATTTCCGGTCAGAGTCACATGCTGAGTTTCCTGGTGCACGTGGATCCTAGGAAGACACCATCCTGCTCCTCGCACGGAGTAAGTACCACGGGAAAGGCGCCGTGGTCTCCCGCATGTGGATCCTAGGAAGACACCATCCTGCTCCTCGCACTAAGTACCACGGGAAAGGCGCCGTGGTCTCCCGCATGTGGATCCTAGGAAGACACCATCCTGCTCCTCGCACTGAGTAAGTACCACGGGAAAGGCGCCGTGGTCTCCCGCACGTGGATCCTAGGAAGACACCATCCTGCTCCTCGCACTGAGTAAGTACCACGGGAAAGGCGCCGTGGTCTCCTGCACGTGGATCCTAGGAAGACACCATCCTGCTCCTCGCACTGAGTAAGTACCACGGGAAAGGCGCCCTGGTCTCCCGCATGTGGATCCTAGGAAGACACCATCCTGCTCCTCGCACGGAGTAAGTACCATGGGAAAGGCGCCATGGTCTCCTGCACGTGGATCCTAGGAAGACACCATCCTGCTCCTCGCACTGAGTAAGTACCACGGGAAAGGCGCCGTGGTCTCCCACACAATGCCCTTGACACGGAAAGTACGGGAGGAACTTTCATAAATCACCTTTAAAGCCATTTAATTTAAAGGAATTAAAATTCCCTGGCAATTATCCATGTATTTATCTGAATTCCTCCTGAGTCTCTTTCTAATTTTAGTGGCGTAGACTTTAAAGACAATAAGTTCCATATAATTACTATGCCCGGGAGAAAATCAGCCCTTGATTTTTATCTTTGCTTCCTGTCAAAGGCACTAAAATTTCCCCCAGGGTAGAGCATCCGCAGAATATTTCCTCCTTCCTTCTCTCCTCCCTTCCTCAGTCCTGCTCCCTCCCGCCCCGGCCATCGGCCATCTTAGCCTCGTTCTCTGTGCGGGCTTTCACTCCCTCCTTCCTCCTCTCCTCTCCCCACAGCGTTTCCTTCCTCCTCTGCTCCTGTCCGCAGCCCAGTGGGAGGCCCCTTCCAAGGCCAGGTGGGGTTGCCCTCTGCGTGGCTCCTCCCCACTATTTCATTTCCCCTTTGAGTTGCACCAAAAAAAAAAAAAAAAAAAAATCCCACTTTATTTCAAGTTGCTTTCTTGCCTACTTGGAAGGCAAGCTTGGAACACTTTTCACCTTGTCAAAACCTTATCTTAAACATCTAGGTAGCTGGAAAGCAAATGCCACTGGGTACGAGTAACTACCCACGCCCTGAAAGCGCCGCTCCGTGTCTGTTGAGTCAGGTCTGCGTTCCCAACATCGGTGCAGGGGCCTGTGAACACCTTCCTGTCCCCTTTTCCTTTCCTGTGAAAATGTCAGGTCACTTTCCCTTTCCCTGATGTGTCCCTCGACTTAGCCACACTGGCCCTTTAATGTCTAGCCGCTTACTCTAACGCTATTTGAGGACACTTTCTCCCCCACCCTGGGTCTGGTTAAGGGGAAACTAGTCGTGATGTCCGTAAGGGGGCGTTTTGACCTGCTCGGCTTCATCTGAGGCCCAGTGGTCCCTTGGGATGAATTAGATACTGGCCTACTGGGTGCTCACTGCACCTCACGGACTACCCCAGGGAGACGGGGCTCAGAGAGGACAGGACCCGCTGGTCCAGCACAGAGGCTGCTGCTACACCCGAGGGCTGAGGAAGGGACGCAGCAGGCCCAGGTGTCCTGGAAACCCGAGAGGGGCCCACACTCAGCCAGGTTGGGGGCGGAGGATTCTGGGAGAAGTGAGGACCGACTGAGCCCCCGGAGGTGGTTCGCAGGGAAGGCAGAATGGCTGGGGCTGGGAACGCGGAGGTGGGGACTCCAGGGAGAGGAGGTAGGTGAGCCACAGGGGAAGGAACAGGGGCCATGTTCCCGGGGCCTGGCATTTGTCACACGGACCAGTGTCAGCCAGCTCTGGCTCCTCCCTTGAGATCATACTGTCAATGTGCCACAAGACACTGCTGGGAAAAGCAGGCAGAGGCCACGCCAACGTCTCTGCTGCTTTTGCAACTTCTGAAACTGAGGTCAGAACAGGGTGGGGGATAGACGGATCTGCAGAACCCATCCGGGGCGAAGCGACCTCGTAAGTGCGTTCAGACTCAAACTGCATTTGGCCAACATGAGACCTTCCAGGGCAGGCAGGCTCAGGGGACTGCCGTGTGCAGGGTGTGGAGGGGAGCTCTGCTTTCATGGGGGCTCCAGAAACAGTCTCGATGAAGCTGTTGGGGGGCGGAAATAATCACAGGTGTGTGACGCTCCGGATCATCTGTGCTGCCCCCAAACGCAGGTCACCTAGAGGTCTGAGCCCTCTGAGGAGAAAAGAAGTTACTACGGGATGATGCATCCCAGCTTGCTGGGACTGTAACCTCAATTTGCAAGAAAAAGTGAAATGATTTCCTTAGTGAGTCTAGCATTCAGAAAGGTTAATAACTACAAATAGTGATGAGGGGGACCAGCAGGTAGCGTGGTTGGCGTGGACTGTCACGTGGCCAACCACGGCTCAAGTCCTGAGCTTGGCGTCCTGCTTGCTCACCTTCCCTCTCTCTGTCTCTTTCTGTCTCTCTCTGGTGCTATAATGCACATGCCCTACAGTATATATATTTTAAAGATAATGCATAAAATTTAAAAAATCTAAAAAGCAGTGATGAGAAAAAAATCAGGTTTTATTAGTATTTTTGTGTTAGACATAGCAATTCTAGAGTGATTTTTGTATGTAAACTTTATAATATTTAATAATTGATCACATTAAGCTAGAGCTTAGCCATTCTAAGCTAAAACAAAACATTTTGGAATTAATTTTATATTTGCAATTTTTTTTTTTTTTTGGAGAGGTTTTTGCTATAGGGCATGTGTGCTCTTCAGAAAGACAGAGAGAGACAGAGAGACAGAAAGTGAGAAATCACCCCCCAAGGGGGATGACCACGCCGCAATCCCTTCTCCTCCATTCTCCTCTTGGGATCTTGGGTACGCATGCACACATGCCCGACGTGACTTTAAGCTCCAGGTCCAGGACTGGAATTGCGGTCAACTACATGGGAGTCCAGCGACACAGTCATTATGTCATCTGCTGGTCCTGATATATTTGTAATTTTTAAAAAATTTTATTTTTAATAAGAAGAGAGAGAGAAAGACTAGTACCTTGAGCAGTGTCTCACACTGAGATCTCCCACCGGCCAGCGAGGCTCATGGGCACATACACCCCGCGTCTATAGGGTGGTTGAGGAACCAAACCCACAACCTTCTGAGTGGCTCCAGCTTCACTTGAGCTGCATGTACTGCTGTGCCACCAAGTTGGCCCTCTATTTGCAATATTTTAGAAAGTTTATTTATTCTATGATTAAGAAACAGAAAGAGAGAGAGGGAGAGAGCGAGAGACACCCAGCACCCTGCCACAAATTCCCAGGCCCAGTCAGCCCCATTACGGTACGTGTGCCCCAGGTACTTAGAGAGGTCCCAGTCGTGAGTTGGCAACCTGCCGTGTGGGTCTGCTTCACAGAGCACCGTGGTGTGCCGAGACACCACTATCTAGGCCCTAGTTGCAATTTTAAGTTGAAAAGTATAAAGTGATTTATCTACGTATCAAGATTGGAACATTTAAGAGAACTGAAGAACCCTCAGTAAATTTTATTTGTGAGATTTACTAGGGCTGTTTAAGTATTTGAGAGCGCTTTCCATGTTAATTAGGCATATACATTACTTAAAAAGAAGATAAGTTGAATTTATGAACATACTTTGAAATATATAAAGGAATGTAATTCACAAACTTATTAAAACTTCCTTATAACATTGTATTAAAATACTAGATTTATAAATAGAGCAGGACACTATTTTCAGTGGAGACCCAAGACTTGCACCATTTGTGCTCCGTTTACTTGAAGTTTGATGTTAAAGAGAACGCAGGTAAACCCAGAGGCTACGTATGCAGCTTTTCTTTGCAATCAGGAGGGAAGAGAGCCAGCTGGGCTGTGTTCAGGGGTGGGTACAGGACAGGGAGGAGAGCACCCCCAGGGTGCAGAGGTGAGAAAGCAGGCAGCTGATGGGGCGGGCCTTCAGGACAGCCCCAAGTGAAGCGCAGCATGTTCTCGAGTGCACCCAGTGCAGTAGCTTTACAAGGAGCCATCACGGGGGCCCACAGGTGGTGTGGTGGTTCAGGACACTGGACTCCCACATGGCTGACCGCAGTTTGAGTCCCAGACCTGGCGACTTGCTTTCTCACTTTCCCTCTCTCTCTCTCTTTCACTCTGTCCCTCTCTGGTCAAGTTATAAATAAATAAATAAATAAATAAACTAAAACAAAAAACTATTAAAAAAAAGCCATCACCGTGCTCTTAACAACAATGGTGCCCTGAGTGAAGGTGTGTAGGTACCTAAACCCTTTTATTCTTGACTAAGACAACAAAGGCAGAAGAACAGACTCCCCTCTGGCTTTCTGCGTCCAGGGCCTCAGAGGTACTCTCCTAGTACAGAAGCGAAGGAATCGAGCCAAACCCTCAGAATCATCCGCATCAAAAAACGTCCCAGGCAACTGTGACTCTAAAACCAATCACTTCCTCAAGCCTGCGCCATTATCAGCGTCTGATCAACACTGAGCAACAGCGATAATTACAAGAAAACGGATGGAAGTTTTCATTTTCAGATCTATGTCTATAGATTAGATCGACTTTTCTATTTTAGGAATATTAGTGCCTTTTGTTATTGCATTTTCCCAAACAGAGGTGGGAAAATGAAAGACAGCCACTATCCCCTCATTAACTTAGCAATTAATCATTTGATCCTCAGTTCCCCTGTTGGTTGAAGTCATTAAGGAGTGTGAGGGCTTGATAAGGCTGAGGTCTTCGGGAGTGCCTTTCCTCTCGGTATCCTGACAGCTTTGACTGTTCTCCAGGGTACCTGCAATGAGGGAAACAAAATCTTTCTGTTGCCTCTGAAGTGAGATAGGGCCTTGCCTGGCGTCCAAGGAGACACCTCTGCCCCGACATGGACAGCCCTGATTGAGAGTCTCAGTTGGGGAGGTGGGGGCCGTAGCTCCTGGCTGGGGAGCAGAGACTTCAAGCACCAGGAATGGCGTGTTCACAAGCCACTACATCACTCCTCCTACAACCAATCAGATTTCACCGCTCTCCCCTGAGTAATTGCCCTGAGTCCTTCAAATACCCACCCCAGTTCTCACCTGCCCGCCCCTCACACAGACCTCCCCGACTCAGCACGCGGTCAGGGGCTCTCGTAGAGGTGTCTCTTAGTTTTAAAATGGCTGCCGTCCTGCTGGCCCTCACACTAGCCTACTGCAGCAGGAGATGCAAGTCTAATATTAAACGTTTCCATGGAGTAATTCCCATGAAAACGTCTTCTATGGCATGCCAGGAAAACAGAATAGCATAGCCACGAGGCGTGGGGATTTTGCAATGCTGGGCTCAAAACCCCAGAACCACTTACAGGGGAGCCGCCTGGATTCTCGGAGCCCCAGTTTTCACGTCTGTGGCGGGGGTCTAAGAGCACGGAGCGCATGGATTTGTTTAAAGCAAAACGAGAGCAGCATGCCTTAGCACCACGCCTGGCCACATCAAAGCTCAAGGCCTGAAAACTGTTACTCATCACGATTGCTGTGGCTTGGGCTTCCTCGGGAAGAGCCTCTGAGAGGGTTTTATATGAACGATGCTCATTAATAATACCCTTGGGACCCTCGTTGTGAAAGGGTAGGACGGAAAGTAGAAGGGGCAGAGGGCAATGCTGGCGTCCGCTCAGGTATGAGGACAGCCTGTGCTGGCCCCCAGGCAAGCTCTGGAGTGAGGTCCAGCAGGTGTGTGGCCAGGGAGGCTGGGCTGGTGGAGCACTGACACCCCGTGTGGGTCCGTCGTGGATGTGGGCTACGTGAGGAGGGCATAGCCGTAGAGGAGCAGCTCCCTGCGCTGAGCCCATCCCTGAAGGGGCTGACACTAAGACGCCCCCCTTCTGTGAGAGAAGACCAGCTTGCATATGAAAGCTCCGGCCGTGCCGAGGACGAAGGCGATGACGATGACAAGTCATCTAAAACATGCGGAAGACGTCCTTCAGAGGCTGGGGTGATGGAGTGGGATGCGTCCCCGTACTCCCTCTGCAGAAGCCGCCGGCCACTCTCCCATCTTGCACAGGCTCCATCACCTGCTGGCAGTGGAGGATTTGGCTCTGACCTATTTTAAGATGTTTTTGACTGCGTTCAGATGGGTGCTATGTGGAGGGCTCCTGGAGACCAGCTTCCACATCTGCACTGTTTCCTCAAGAGCCACCTGCCCGCGGCCGTGTAACGGGCTCAGGTAATTACGGCTGACGTTGCAATCCACTTTCAGTTTAAACACGTGGAAAACAGGCCTCCAAAGGACCGCGCTGAAGTTTATCCGCTAGCTTATCTTGCCAACGGAATTGTATCCTCCGCCGCCATCACTTGTAAGTGAGCTTAGTGTTAATTAAGAGGAAAGTTCAGTGATAGTGGAAATCTTGCATTCTAGCTCTGAAAGAGGCCTGAGTAAAGGCCCAGGTCCAGGTCACAGGGGCCTGTGGGAGGTTAAATAGGGTCTCCCTAGAAGTCATGCCTGCTCAGGACCACTAAATGCAACCTTATTTGGACGTGGTGTTTTTGTAAGTGCACTTAGTCTAGGTGAGCCTGTCCTGGGTTAGGGTTGGTGCACTTAGTTAGGACAAGGTTATCCTGGATTAGAGCTGACCTAAACCCAGTGACAGGCACCCTCTTAAGAAGATGAGACCACACGGAGATACCTGTGTGGGGACAGGGCCATGTGAGCACAGACAGCCGGGAGAGACGCTCCTTCCCAGTGCTCCGAGGAAACCAACCATGCAGAAAACTTGATTTTGGGCTTCTGACCACCAGAATTGGGAAAATTAATGTTTTTTTTTTTTTTCTGCTTTTTTTAGCCACACAGTCTCTGGTACTTTGGCAAGCAGCCCTCGAATACTGGGACAGCCCCCAAAAAAACAAATGGGTGAGCAATGGTGGAAGTTGTCAAACCTCATTGCTCCTCACTGATGCTATTCCATCAGGATAATCTCCTGCCATTCCTGGACGTCACTCCACCAAGCTCTAGAAATACAAAAGGATGGTCCCGATTCTCACTCTACCCCCTCTGTGTCAGTGAAAGGCCAAGGTTCTATTACTGCACAGCCCTCATCTCAGAATCTGCTTGCAGGAGCTGCTGAACAGCACTTTCCCTCTGTAAATCACTCGTCTCTATGTAAGTGAAAAATCCCTGCTCTTTAAACCTCACCTTTCTAAAGAACCCAATTTAGATTGAATGGAAATAATAGATTCTCTGGGTGAGGAGCACTCCTGTGTTTTTTAAGGCCCACGTGTCCCTTGGATTTGTTTTGCACCAAGGATGCTTGTAAGAAAGATAATGTAAAGAGGGTAAGGTCACATCAGTTCCTTCCAGAGTGAAGGTGCCCTGATAAACCTGTGGCATTTCTACACTAGACTGAAAAAGGAGGGTTTAGCTGAGAGTTGGGCTTGTAACAAGGAGAGAGGACCACACTTACAGTGAGATGGTCTAGTAACATGGCAGACTCTTTTATTCCCAGCTGTGTGGTCTCACAATGTCGTCCACTCCTTGGAGCCTGAACTTCCCCATTTGTCAGTGGAAGGTGACACCAGCACAGCTCCATGGGATTTTTCTGGGAAGAAAATGATGTCATGAAAGATAAACACTCTTGCCAGACTGTGTAGTGGGAAGGAAAAGTGGGCACCATGCTACATGGTTCTACCTGCCTACTGCAGTTCTCAGACCTGGGTACCAGGCAGGGGCACTTTCCCTGGGAGCCCTTCCCTGCTCTCGTTTTGGGGTCTCCCCTGGCAGTAACTCCTTGAGCCTTCCTAAGGCTGTCTTATGGTCCCCTAAAGTGAAGAGCTCTTCCCTTCTGGATGGGGGAAGGATGATCTGATTACATAAATGAGATTGAGACAGAACTTCAGCACCCTGAGACATGATCAGGGCAAAGGTCTATTTTCCACTTTATTTCTTCTCTGTCAACCCCCACCAAGAGATTGGAATGTCGGTTATCAGGATGCCCCACACGTCTGAGCTGGCTTTGTTCCCTCTCGGCTGGGGACGGCAGAGAGAGGGTGTCTGCACTTCACCAAAGCCTCTACGTGAACTTCCCAGGGTGGTGACCGAGAGGAAAGTCCGTCATCATAGTCCTCTTTTCAGAGCAGAAGCTTTGGCCATTGCCCCCCGTGGAATCCAGCTCTAACGTTCCTTCATTTCACGAGAGCTCCTAGTGTCACACTCATTCCTAGAGGGCCTTGGAGGGAGAATTTCATGCCGTCTCTTCACTCTCGTCCTGCTATGTAGACGTCTTTCAGGACGGACACAGTGACTGACACAGTCTACAGCCTGGGTGCCCCTGGAGAGAACAAAGTTAAATGAGGAGGTTTGGAGTCTAAACTTTCTCTGGGAACGTTCTGGAATGTCCAGAAGGACACATTCCCCTGAGCTCCCATGGGAGCAGGTTCAAGCTGAAGCATAGCATTCGCTGTATTATATGATAAACATCTCTAAGGTTTGATATATTCCCCCGTGTTTCCAGAGCTAGAGAATTCATCACTAGCCCTGACCCTCAACGTGCTCATCGCATACCAAGATGGCCGATGAGCTTGCATTGCTTGTTTTTCTGCCACTGAAGAAGGGTGAGCCCACTCCTTCCTTACGATGAAGTCCACTCCTGGGAAACCCTCTTTATCCAAACAGCACTGAGAACACGCTGTTCCGTCAAGGCCCACGGATCAGTGTCCCCTCCACCCTCTCCTCCCATACTCTCACCCATTAATAAATGCTGCTGCAGAGCCCGCTGCAAAGTTCATAATGCAGCCATTAATTTGTTCTCCATGTTTATTACCTGGGTAATAGATCCAGTGCCCGCCATCTCCTGGAAAGCAATTAATCACCGACTTTGCCGTGCAGTACAAGGTTTGATCCGGTGGGTCTCACAGCCACGCCTAAGCGGATTGAAATTGTGGAAGACACTCAGTAGCTATCTTCCAAAACTGTTCAAGATATTTCAGGAAGACTTCTTCCATGTTTTTCTTTCGGAAACAAAAGACATAGCCAATAGCTCTCTTCCTCCCAATTGCAAGTACTTTCTTAACTCTGTGTTCTTAATGGAAGAAAGATTTGTCTCAGTTCTTACTTGTTTGTAAGAAATAAAGAGCAGGTGTTCAAAGCGTATGTACCAAACAGAGCAAAACCATTGTTTCATAAGTACTAAAAGTGCCACGTGTAGGAAAAGCTAAGCTCATCCTCCCGTCTTTCCTTGTTAACACTGAAACCTTGTTTAAAAGGCAGAGAGTCTGAACAAAGAGCTCTTTAGCGAGGCGGGGCGGGGGAGATGTCACAAATTCTGGTGAGCAATTCCCAACTCTGTTATAATGTGCTTTAGTCCCACGTAAAAGCGACGGCTGTACAAGGCTAGCCCCAATTACATTTCTGAAGTTGGACTTAAAATAATTTGTTTCCATTATCTTTCTCTCATGGTGGGTTCTGTAAGGATCTGGGGAATCAGTCACAAAATTCAACACAAACTTTTCCTTGCAGGAAACTCTGGTGACATATCATTTAATCGAATCTCACTTATTAAAGCTACTAATGGGAAATTGGGCCTAAGTTTGATATACTATGGGCTTCCTTTTTCCGGCTAATCAAAGCCAATTCCTGAGAAGGTGTGGATTTGAAAAGCTGTGTCGTGTTCATCATCAGACACACTTCCATTTAACCTGCTGTAGGTCCCTAGAGAAAACTGCAAAGTAACAGGATTCCACCTTGCATGGATCATAACCTGGAAGTGGGAGGGTGAGAAGGGCGAGATCCCCTTGAGGCCCACAGACAGGGAGATATTCGTAAGGGGAGTATGGAGGGAAGGAACCTGGATCTGGCTTTGCCGAGGCCAGGTAGAGCAAGCCTGCTCCCAGAGCCTTTTGAAAGGGACAGTCACCACTGCCCCTGAAAAGGTGTCCTGGTTCTAGGGGCTCGTGCATGCAAGGTTGAGCTCCAACCACACCTTCAAAAGTTTGAGAGACTCTAGTGCATTTTAATTATGAAATTAAAATGGACCAGTGGATAGCATAATGGTTATGTTGCTGGACTCACACGTAGTCGACTGTGGTTCACGTCCCAGACCTGGCAGCTTAAGGCTCACACTGGCCATGTGTGCATGTGTGCCCAAAGTCCTGAGAGGAGAATGGAGGAGAAGGGATGGTGGCGTGGCCATCCCCCCTGGGGGTGATTTCTTACTTTCTGTCTCTCTGGCAAGTGCACACGCCCTATAGCAAAAATTCTTGCTCTAAAAAAAAAAGAAAATCAATCAAAATATGTGCTTTTTAAGTTTTTTTTTTCCATAGGGCACATACGAGAGAGAGAGAGAGAGAGAGAGAGAGAGAGAGAAATGAGTGGAAAATTGAGAAATCACCGCATGGGTGGAAAGGCCATGCACGTAATTTATTCTCCTGGGGTTCAGGACACACATGTACATGTGCCTGGTGTGATTTTCAAGCCAGCAGGTCCGGGACTTGAATAATAGTTGACCGTGTGGAAGGCCAGCACCTTAACCACCCTATCACCTGCTGGCCACTCCAAAAATGCATTCTTATGTGTGTGGTCATTTTAACTTTTTTATGATAAAGGTAATGCATGTTTTATACATAAATCTATGATGTGAAACTTACTCAATAATCAGCCCCTCTGAAGTCCACTTCTAAGAGGGAACCATTATTAATAATTTATAAGGTATCCCACCAAATTTCTCTTGCTTTGTCCAATAAAACCTCTTTGTTCTTCTATGTTTATTTTAAATTACAGAGGCTTTCTTGACAATACTTATTAGCAATTACGTATCACCTGACTTGCCGATTCCAGATGTTCCACTGTCCCAGCTGGATCATTGACGTCTGAGTCCATTCCCGCTTCACGGCAGAGAGGTGGGTGCTGGGGACAGGCATAGAAAGCTTTCATGGAGGGGCCGGCAGGGAAAGCACCTCCTTCACTGTTGTGGGAGTGGAGACCTAGACACCCGCTAACCGGTCTAAGGACTGCAGTGGGCAGCAAGCCTCTCCGGGGAAACGTGAACGCATCGGCGAGGTCAGAGGCCCCGGGGTCTCAGCCACTGCTGCCAGCTCAGCCTTGAATGGCTGCCGATGCGCCGTCTGACAGCCCAGGGCTTGCCCAGCTCCGCTGCCCCCCGGAGCTGCGTGGGAACACGGGCAGTGGTCAGTCCTTTGTGAGGTGATGGTATCGCAGGCACCTCATGTGAACAAACACAGGGTGTGCAAGTATGAATCTGGAGGTACTTTCCCCAAATTGCCCCGAGAACGTCCCTTAGGAAGATGAAGGGAAGATACCCCAGTCCAAAATGACCTCACTCAGTTACTTTTAGAAGCTTGTACCGGTCAGCTGACCTTCGGTAAGAGGCAGCAGAGGAAGTCCATGTGGATTTTGTGATTATTCTGGGCTTGGCCTCTTAATAGCATGCACTTAAGGTGAGACACATGGAGACGGCAGAGAAGCCCTGACACGATACTATGGCTGTCTGTGGCCGGGAATGGGATTTCTGGAAAATAATTATACAAAGGCCTTTTCTTCCAATTACCGAGAAGTAAGAGCGATAACATCTCAGAGAAGGCCATGGATGATCACCCGTCCGGCGCACACAGAAAGGATGTGGATTAGACGATTTCATGAACGTGAGTGAAGATGGGTACTCGTTTGTATTTGAGGAGCGTCTTCCAAAAGAATGTGGATTATGAGAAAGTTATGTGCAGATTTCAAGAATTTTTTTATGCTCCAAAATAAACTCATACTTTAATTCCATTTTTTTTTTTTTTTTTTTTTTTTTGGTATAAGTGACTGTAAGATAAATGCAGGAGTCACAAATAGAGCACGCTGGTCTATTGACTATTTCGAATGAAAGGCGCTGGGAACCCAGCAGGTGTGAGGAGAATACCTGACCTCTTTCCTCTTTTCTCTTCCTCAAAGTCAGAAGCTAAAACCCCCATGTGAAAGACGCCTTCCCTATACCGAAAGAAATAGCATCCATGGCCCCAAGGACAAGAAGTAGACACCAAAGGAATTCTCCTACAGCTTGTTAAAATAACTCCCATATTTTAAGCCTCCCCACATCATTTAGTTGCCTCTTCATATCTGACGCTCTTTGTCCAGCCCAGGCTGTAAGTAACTGTCTCTGGCTGACTCTGAGTTCTTGTTTCTTTATAAAGGCGTGTGTGCCACATGAGCCACGTTAGATAATGGCTCTGCTCCTTTTTTGTTAGCCTGTTTTATGTCAGTTTAACTTGTAGGCACAACGAAAAGGAGCCGGTGGAGGAGAGTGGAAAAACATGTGTGTCAGACTAACTCGATTACATAGAGAGATTATTTGACTCTTTCATCCAGATCTCTAATTTGTTATATATTTAAATCAGGCAAATACCTTTTAAAAATGCTCTTCATCATCCTCTCTCTCTTTTTTTTTTTTTTTTTTTTTTGGCCGTAGGGCACCTGTGCTTGCTGGAGTGAGACTAAAACACAGTGAGAAGGAAAGTAAGGCTCACCTCTCCAGGGAGGAAAGCGACTCCATAGCCCCTGCTCGTTCATTTCTCCTGGGATTCTGGGCACGCACGCACAGGTGCCAGGTGTGATTTTCAAGATGCCAGGTCTGGGACTCAAACCATTGTCGATCATGTAGGAGTCGAGCATCTCAACCACCACACCCCCTGCTGGTGCCCCAAATGCTCTTCTTACAATGCAGGCAATGGCTCTGGTCCCCGAACTTCTGTGATGCAGAGTGAGTGGAGCACCGGCGTTAGCTCCCTGGTCAGGAGCTGCTTGGTGCATCGCAGAGAGGGGCCCCTCCCCAGGAATCCTGTGGCCAGAGGGAGCCCAGGAGCAGCTGCCCAATGGCGTCAGTGGCAGAGGGAGGGTCTAAGTTCATCTTCCTCCTCGCTCAGGCAGGTCTGAAGAGCCCACCCAGCTCCAGAGCCTCCCGGGTTTGTTGGGGGCACACCTCTGACGGGATCCTTTCTGTGGAACTCCCTCCCAGACCCTGCTCTGGGAACCTTGCTCCTTTCTAAGCTGAGACATTCTAAGAAGAGGCTTTGCCTTCCGAATCTGCGCACACCACAGCTATGGCATGTGGTCGGTGAGGGCTCCTTCCCATCAGAGAACCAGTGAGACTCGATTTCCCTCTAGGTCGAAGGCTGCAAACATAGGCCGGTAACAGGCTGGATTTGTGGTGACGTTTTCTCCGATTTGCCTGATTTAAAAAAAAAAAATGTTTTAGGAGAGTCTACATTTAATAGATGTATCAACTTTTCTCTAAAAATAAAAAAAAAAAGCCCTGAGATGTACAATACTGAGTATGCATTCCGCACAGCTGCCATTGGCTGGGAGTCAGGGGTGGGCACAGCCCTCCCTAGCTGGCACAGTGAGCCACAGTCCCCACCACTCCCTGTCGTCTTACATCAGCTCGTTTTAGTCATCTCTGCAACCTGCCGGGGCTCTGTAGGCATTCAAGTTAGCGACTTCCTGTCTTACCTGGGACTTCTGTTTCTCCTAGAAGAAACTAAATTTCTCAAGATCAAAGCCTACCAATCCCATTCTAGCATTCATCTCCTTTCAGAACCCTGACCTTTAACCTGTGAGAGAGTTCATTTAATCGGCGAGCCCTACCTATAGGGTCAGTATGAGAATGACCCCACCTGGTGGTCTGTGGACCTTATTTAAGTCATTAATTTATTTTCAATTTATGGATTTTTTAAAATTATATATTATTGGGACCAGCAGATGGTGTAATGGTATGTCACTAGACTCCCACATAGTCAACTGTAGTTCAAGTCCCAAACCAGTGGCTTAAAACTCATGCTGGGTCCATGGTCATTCATGCCCAAGATCCCAAGAGGAGAATAGAGAAGGGATTGTGGCGTGACCATCCCCCAGGGGGGTGATTTCTCGCTTTCTGTCTCTCTGTCTCTCTCTGTCTTTCAGGCGAACACACACACCCTAGAGCAAAAATCTCTCTCTCAAAAACAAAAGAAGGTGTTCCTTGCCTGTGGTTGTTTTCATTATCCAAGAATCAACATTTCATCCCCTCCTTGACCAGAGCACCCTTGAAGTACCAACTCAAAGCCCACCTCCTCCGAATGCCCAGACCGTTTTTCCCAGGGAAGGCTGAGCTTCCCCCAGAGGTCACAGTTCCTCTGCTGTTCTCTCCGACGTCACCATGTCCTGGCTCACCTAGAATGACGATTACTTCTCATGCCCGTCCTCCCTCGCAGGCTGAGACTCACCAGGGTGGGAGCTCTGTCTTGTTCTCTGATTCCTCAGTCACAGCCTGGCCCACGGCTCAGCGGCAGGTGATCAGAGGACGCTTACTGGAAAGCAGGTGCCGCTTTCTCCTGGCGGGCGCTTCTGTTCCACTGGCTCGCTGTCTTCCAGCTTGCCTGGTCTTCACCCACGTGAATCCTCTTGGGTGGTGCAACTAGACACAAATAGAAACACGCCGGGCAGGCCCTGGAAAACAGAGCTGCTAGGGATACATGTTTGATCATTGGCGAAATCAAGGCTTAGAGCACAGAAGTGACCCTGACATAACTGTCGTCGCGCCTTTCATCCCCTCCGTGGTGGGATTACCAAGGCAAGAACAGATCAAAGAAGCCCCTGAGTACACTCTGAAAATAGCAACTTAACTCAGCCCTGTGTCTTCAAAACAGTCTGACTTAAGATTGAAAGGCATTATTTTGTCTGTTGTTAAGAATATAAAAGTAGGACAAGCTATGGGAGATCAATTTTAAATCATCTGAGGCTACAGGAAAGATTTTTCCTGAGGCTTTTTCAAGTGGGATAATGTGTGTTTCTGCCATGGCCTTTTAATAAAGAAATCATGCATTATGCAAACATTAACATTTAAACCAATTATGAGCAACTGAAGTTAATTCTTTTAAGAGTATAGAGTTGAGTTATGACTTTCTTTTTATGGATAGGATGGCTTTACTAAAATAAAACTGTGAGAGTTATGGCTCCCGCATTAGCTTGCACTGTTGGGGAGGAGCTTGCTTCTCACTTCCTGTCCCTCTCCTTTCCGGGTGAGAGCGCGTTATCGAACAATGCTACGTCTAAAGACATCACTTCTCTCTTAGCGAACGTGGCAATTTCGCAACAGCATGCCACGAATTCAGTGCATGCCACAACGTAGAGGGTAGTCACACCGCTCCCATTTTACAGACGACAGAGCCTGAGCCTCCAAGGTGTACTCACGGCTCGTGGTCGACAGGACCCACCACACATCCACTGCTGAGGTTTCTTCTGTTACAAGTCAATGCCCAAGCAGAGTGGACAAGACGTATAGTCATCGTAAATGTTTACATTTTGTAGAAAACAGTGCTTTCGATGTACACAAGACACAGGGCACTGTTCACAGAAAAAGCCATGGGCCACGTCTGGACACTGGAGGCCCTTCTTGTGCGGGAGCAGGGGCTCCCTTCTGCGAGGGGACACCCTGCCTGGGGCAGTGCCGTCTGTTTCTCCTTTCCTTTGGGAGGGCTCAGGACTAAAGAGTGGGCTTCTGGGGAGTGCGCTTTCAGTGCGTAATGATCCTTCCCCTCTGGCCTTCAGGCGAAGCTGCGTGTCCAGATGGCCAAACAGGATTTCTTGTCTGTGGCCTGAGGAAACAGGTGACAACTGTGAGTGTGAAGTGCGTCCTGCAGACACGGGGCACATTTCTTCGAGTCACACAGTTTTTCCACAGTTCGAGCAGGTGTGCTGACGTGTGAGCTCCCCTCTGTTTCCTCCCACGTCTGTTTGGTGCAGGCGGCCGCTGCAGCTTGAACTTGGCCCCCCGAAACCCGCCGTGACTGGGTGTGCGTGGTGTGAATGGACCGCACCTCCCCTGAACCCTACTGGATACTTATTTTCCCATTTTGTGTCATTGTTAATCTCATCTAAATGACCATCTCACATATTTTGGAGAGAAAACATTGACAATCTGTAAAGCATTATCATAAAAATGGACACGTTTTGGCCATCCTCTCTCCTCCCAGTTTTTCTCTCCTCAGAAACACGTTCCACACATTTGGCTGATACTTGGGTATTTGCCTTCAAATACCTAAGCGGCTTCCTGACTTCCTGCTTCACCGGGGGATCGATATGAACCAACTGGTGGCCCTGGTACCGTGATGCGCAGCATGCTGTCATAATCGCCCCTCCCGCCGTGCACCCCCACCCCCAAACACTCCCAACACACCATGGGTAGAACAAGCATTCTGTTAGTACGTCCCTGTCCTGTCCACATTCAAGAACGTGCAAACCCCAAGCCGAGCCCTCCAGTGGGGGTGGGCCTTCCGCCTGTGGTTCACGCTCTTCTTCCCTGGGCTCCTACCTGGTATGTGCCTCACCTGTCCAGACGCTTACGTGCTTACGTTAATATGGAGAGGATCTGCTGTCCTGCCGTGTCAGACCCTGGTGGACAGGTCTCACGAGCTTCCTCCAGGCGTCTCCTGGGTCTGCTGACCTGCACCCTCCATCTGGGCGGGGTGCCGCTGGGCCGGGGCCCTGAACTCTCCTCCAGCCTCCCCCGGGGTCTCTTCCTGTTCTGTGCTGGATCCCGTTCCCTATACCTGGGCCATCCTCCTCCCTGGTTCACTCTGTTTGGTAAAGCACTTTCCCTGCTGTATTTTGGGGATTGGTACCCAAATGATCTCTCTCTTCCGAGTTCTGCATGTCTGAAAATGTCTTTATTCTTTTCCTGTTTTTAATTAGCATCACATACATCAGACAGTAACCAGGACATCGGCCTTCATTTAGATTTTAGTGCGCTCCTCTGTTATTTCCCAATTTCCAGTATGAAATGAAGAAAACCGAAGCGATTCTGATTCCAAATTATTTTTTATTGGTAGAAAATAGATCTCCTATTCAAAGCGACCAAAGCAGCCTCTGGTTTGCTGCTGTCAGAGCAGACCTGAGAGGAGACTGTGGTCACGACCTCCCTTTGCAGGCCTCCCAGGCTTACCTGGGCTTTCTCAGTATTTTATCTGAGAGAGTTTGTTTATATGCATTGCTCCCTCTTATTGCCTTCCTCCCTTCCTTTCCTTTAATTTTCTAAAGGGTTCTCATCTCACCAGAGAGAGAGAGAGAGAACAGAGGGAAATAAAGTGAGGAAGCGCTCGGGACAGGGACGGTCACACCACAGTCCCTCTCTCTCTCACCTTTCATGGTGTTGGGAACACACGCACATGTGCCTGGCGTGTTCAAGTGCTGGATCTGGGACTTGAACAGTGCTGTGAGCCATAGAACTGCTATAACCACCATGCCATGGGTGGCCTCAGGGACGATTTTTTTCTATTCATGTTTACCCATGGCCCAATGTGAGGGTGTCTCTGGGCTACGAGTGCAAACGGCCCCAGAGAAAGTACACATATGCATTTAACGTCACCAGTTAGCCCGAGTCCGCCCGTTTGCTCTTGTTCTGCCCCAGCAGGTCACGGGTCCCCATTCCTTCACGTTCTCACCAGCACGGCGTTAGTCGGCCAGGTCAGGACTGCCACACGGGGGTGCGAGATGGAACCTCTGTTCTCTTACATCATCGGGTCACATACTGGTCTGAGCAGGGCTTCGCTGCAGGCGCTTTCCTTCCTGAGACCCAATCTTCAGCATCTCCCAGATTTCCTGGGGGACCGAGCGTCTCCCGGACTTCCTGGGGCATGTGCTGTCAGAGCGTCTTCGTTACTGCCGGTGCTCATCCTTGGTCCCACACCCCGTGGACACTCACTAGGACAGAACGCGACTTTGAGTGAACGCGGCTTTGTTCAAATTGTCGATGGCAGGCTCCTGCGGGTGCAAATACACACTCCTTGGCACAATGTACAGATAGAGGCTGCGATTCTCAGCCTGAGCATTCCAGACGATCCTGCACTGGGCGGATAAAGGCAGTGGGGTGGTGGGGACTGATGGTGCTGAGAGAGGCGTTCGCCTGACACGGAGCACTGAGGAACAGGTATCTGGAGGAGGTCTTCAGATAGACGCCGAGGGATGAGGGGAAACTCTCATTTCAGACTGAAGCTCCCTCATTGCTAAGCACGTTGCTGAAAGAAACCAAGAAGAACAAGACTCCCTTAGATTATAACTGATATTATTAAACTGATTTGAGCACCAGGTAATGGCTTGCAGTCTGACGAGATGAATTACAATCTGAAAGCTTATAAGCAAAGTAACTTAGACCATAAACAGGTACATAATTTAATGAAGGCAAGCACACATGGCCCTCCCTCATCTTTCCCAAATACTAATTTTCCCTACCACCATTTGACATTTTTATTGTGATTTTTTTTGTAGTTTATGGAAAAGGAAAATAACCATCTGTATTTCCAATGTGAAATTATTTGCATAGCTCATGTTTACTATTCTCTGTGCTCTGTGCCTTCCCAGGAATTAATTCTTAACAGCTGCACATGAAATTCTTTAAGCTTTCCGATGTATGTGCCCTCCTTATCGCTAATGAAAAAAAGGTCTCTCTCTCTAAAAGGTCTGTTAGGAAAACGTTTTATTTTTATGCTGAGTAGTCTTTTCTATAAATGTCATCTTTCTTTTTCTTTTTTTTTTTTTTTCCTACTAACCAAACTAACTTTTATAATATAAAAGAAGAGAAAAGGCATGCCCGCTTTTGCTCTGGGGTAACGGGAAATTCATATCAATGGAGGAAAATGACCAGAGTTATGTAGCTCAGCCTCGGAGACCCTGCCACTCGTGGTGGTCCTGCTACATTGCCTCTGTCAGGATGAGCAAAACTGGCCCAGATCAGGCGGATTTAGTCCTTCGTGGTGCATTTGGTGCCTGATTTTAACGGGAGCACGTCTGCGTTCTGCAGGGTCGACAGCAAAGTCTTTGCAGCAGCCTAATTACCCTTTAGCACATTCATTTCTGTGGACTCGATTATTTCAGGAGTGAATACCCCAGAACACAAATGCATGTTATGTAATCGTATTACAGACACTGTCTGCTCGTAGTGGATCGTGTGACACGTTCTGATTTCACCCTGATCCATAAAGTGTACAAGTGACGGTGTGAATTTTACCAATGAGGGTACGGTTGCCTCTAGCATTTCATAAAAACGTACTTGGTGACTTACATGATTTTATTAAAATCTCCTTTTCATCCACATTTTTCAGGATAAATGATACTCCATCATTCATAATAAATCATGAAAAACTTGGAGTGTTTATGGAGTAGGCCTAGACACAGAAAACTAGCTTGGGAGCAATTTTTCTTTCAGTATTTTTTATACTTTTCTTTCTTTCTTTCTTTTTTTTTTTTTTTTTTGCATTATGGGGTGGAAAATGTGCTGATGATTTTTTTAGTTTTGTTTCAACAAAGTATAATTCCCTAATTATTTCTGTGCACATACAAAAACTTAAAAATTAAATACACACACACACACACACACATACGCACACATTGAGGTAGTAAGTCTATTATTTTGCCTTGAATGATCTCAAAGTGGATAGAAGCACACACACGTAACCACCTCGGTCTAAAAGTCGGTAATTAGGAGTCTGCAATGACTCCTTCTAGTCACTGACCTTATCTTACCCAAAGATAACCATTCTCTCAACACCCAAAAGCTGTGTTTGCATCGCAGTTGTTGACATGTGGAGTCCTTGAAGAATGGGTTATCACGCCTGTGGGCCACTGCATTCTGTACTCGGGCTGAGATAGCCATCCAGATGTGAACGCTTCCATGTTTATCACTGTCCAGCTTACCGTTGTGAGACTATGCCAACCAGTATTTATTCAATCTGCTGTCGACAGACACTTGAGCTGTTTCCAGTTAGGGAATCTTCTGCATAACACTGCTGTGAAGATCACGGTGGACAACTTCTGACTTTTGGTGGGTGTATGTGTGTAGTGTTGCTGAGTATAGGCTACATAATGAAGTTGCTTTGTCACAGCATGGTGTCCAGATCTCACTTGAGAAGCTAATGCTGTCATGGAAACAATAGCTTTCCAAAGTGGGTTAAAACAGCAAAACAGCTTTTTTTATTTTTAATTTTAAAAAATTTGTCGTAGCATGTACTCACTTGCTGGAGAGAGATAGAGAGGGGCAGTGAGAAATCATTCCCATGGGGAGTGGTCTTGCCACAATCTCTTCTCTTCCCTCTCTCCCTCTTCTCAGGATTCTGGGAAAGCATGCACACACACCCTGCAGGGGCCTCAAGCCACTGGGTCTGGGACTCCAGCCACACAGTCAGCCATGTGGGATCCAGCCAGCTTAGCCACCGTGCCACGGCTGGACCTAAAGTAGCTTTAATTCCTATTGGTTTGCATGTGTACTGGCTACGCTGCATTTTTGCTAACGCGTCGCATGGCCCAGCTTTTGAATTTT
Organism: Tupaia tana; assembly: GCA_026018925.1. Lineage (NCBI taxonomy): Eukaryota > Metazoa > Chordata > Mammalia > Scandentia > Tupaiidae > Tupaia > Tupaia tana. Next base: position 22,473,954 of record JAKSZU010000026.1, on the reverse strand, counting down.
AGCCAGCGAGGTGGGTGTGTGGTGATAACTCACTGTTGTTTGAATTTCCACTGCCCTTATAAGGAATGAGGATGAGTACATTTTGATATATTTATAGGACATTTTGGATATCTTTGGCAAAGTGACAATTCAAATTTATTGCCTTTTGTTCATTGCTATGTATGTCATTTTCTTATTAATTTTAGAGTTCTTTATTTTAGATATGAGTTGTTTGATAAACACATGTATTAAACATAATTTATCCCACCTGGCAACTTCCCCTGAGATTCTATGGAGAACAGTCGAATTTCTAAATCTTTCTAGTTACTGCATTTTGTATTCTGTTTAGGATATTTTAGCTTAGCTCAAAGGCATGGAGATATTCTTCTATGTTTTCTTCTAGAATCTTTATTGGTTAAATATTTACTATAGAACACCTATGATGAATTATTGTCTATAGAATTGATTTTCCTCATATTATATCTAGTCAACACTATCATTTTTCAAAAAGACTTTCAATTTTCTACTGCTTTTTCAAGATGGTTCTTGTTATCAGCCTTTTGAATGTTCCTATAGGTTGACTCAGTATAGACATTGTAATCAGAGCTCTTTGTGGAGATTTTGACTGGCCGTGCATTGACTCTACAGATCAACTTAAGGACCCAAGACAAGGCACAAGAACTCTAATTAATAATAGTTAATAACGGAGTGCTGCTCAGGGCCCAGCTAAGTGAGCGTTACACATGCTCTTGACCTGGGGGTAATGAGGAACTAAATGAGATGATGAACTATCAATCTGTCCCACTCTGGTCACCATGTTACTAATGCATGCATTTTGTAACACCTCATTGTATACCTTAAATGCACACGGTAAGATTTACTTTGTAAAAATGTCTGCAAAATTGACTTTTTGGACACTATCAATGATTCCAATCTATAAATATGATGTATCTATTTATATATTTCTTTTACATTTTCTCTGTGTAATTTTTAATTGTTTTTAGGGCAGAGATCTTCCATGTCTTATTTTAGATTTATTCCTAGATGTTCTTGCTTTATGCTATTGTAAATGACATTTGAAAATAATTAAAGACTTTGTGGCTGTAATTTATTGATACATAGGAAAATGTCCATTTTTATGTAGTGGCGTAGTAACCCAGATACTTACTGAATTCACCCTTTGATTCTAATAGTTTTTGAGAGATTATTATCTGTTTTCTCATATATACACACATGCCCAAAATCTAGACAGGACGGAAACATGGAGGAGAAAGGATTTAACATGATCATTCCCTACTGGGGGCTGCTTCTCTCTTCCCTCTCATCTCTCTCTCTCTCTCTCTCTCTCTTTCTCTCTCTCTCGCTCTCTCTCTGCACCTGCACATATGCCCTCTGGCAATTAAAAGAATTACTAGGATTTGGTGATTGTGTGTATATGATAGACTAGAACAGGTCACATCGGCACTTGAAGATTATCCATTTTAGAGATCCTGGGTGTTTGGAAAATGAATCCTTCATTCAAACTGGACTTGGCCACATGGGGACAGGCCTGTGTGAGTCAAGCGCTGGAGGTCACGTCTTGGCCCTGTGCCTACATGCGTCCTCTCTGTCTCAGAGTCCTCACCTTTCGTTTTCTGTGAAACACCACTTGGGCCAGTACCCAAAGATCGCAGGTGACCTCCAAGATGGGAGTAGAAAAGGGACACCAGGGCTCCGAAAGGGTAAGCAGCCCTGGGCTGGTGGGAATGTGCCCTAGGCACAGGCACAGGCAGTAGCCCCGAGGCCAAGACGGAAGCCAGCCTGCCCTCATCAGAGCCCGCACGTGAACTCGCGCCTGTGTGGAGGCTCAGAGGCGACGGTGTCTGCAGTGGAGGCTCAGAGGCGACGGTGTCTGCAGTCACTTCCTTTAAGCTCTTTGGAGTTTAGATGAAAGAATAAACAGGCGTGCTGAGGGCTGGGACTCCTCCTTTTCCTGCACAGCCTGTGGGAGAGGGAGCTAGTGTGTCTAGTCCCCTGCCCTGGAGGCAGCTGGAATAACAGGGGATCTGGGTCGACAGCACACTCAGCCTTCTCTGCCCGCGACCTCCTCCCCGCGCTGTGTCGTGTTGAGTGTGGGGTGTGTTGCTGGAAACGGAGCCCACACAACATAGCGAGAACGCAAGACCAGGACTGGATTTATGGAGACTGACAAACCTTGGTCAAAGTCGACGTCGTTTTATCAGCTCGCCTGTACCCCAAGAACGACATTTACCTTGTGTCACAGGCCTCTCTTTGTAGACCCGTGCACATGTGTGTCTTCCACATGCAAACACCATTCGACGTGACCACAGGCTCACGGCCTGGAGGGGACGAGGTGGTTGTGGGGACTGGAAGATGAACAGAGCCAGGGTTTGTGCCGCATTCTCATAATGCCTGTCTGAACATGTGTCAGGCGGACTCAAAGTTACTTGAAGAATTACTTCATGTTTCTTTGTACTAGAATGCCTTTTATCTTTGGAATTGAGTTGAAAGAATAAACAGAAAACAAAGTGTCAAATGTGGAGTGGCTAGATCCCATTAAACAGAAAATTAGTGGAGATGAATTCATGAAATAATACTGACTACATCAAATAATCTTCCTCAGGAGCAGAGAGAAAAAAATAAGGAAGTTTTACCCTATTTCCACGTTTGAAATGCACACACTTCATTACGTTTTTTTCACATACTCATTTATACATACACACTTCCCTGTTTTTCTTTTCTAAGTGATTTTGACAAGCTTGTATTTCTCTTCGTTTCTTCTTTTGTTTCTTTCTTTTTTTTATTTTTTATTTTTTATTTATTTACTTATTTATTTTTTGCTATAGGGCACATGTGCTCGCCGGAGAGTCAGAGACAGGCCCCAGGGAAGGGGGTAACCCACACTACAATCCGTTTCCCTCCATTCTCCTCTCCAGATTTTGGGCACACATGTACATGTGCCTGGCCTGAGTTTTAAGCTGCCAGGCCCAGGACTTGAACCTGGGTCGACTACGTGGGAGTCCAGTGACATAACTGTTACAGCATCTACTGGTCCTGATGAACTTGTATTTCTAATAAATGGTTCGTGGGTGAGCAGCCAATGGGAAGTATCGGGAGCGTGGCTGTGCTGGCTTCTCCTCTGGACCCCAGGTCTCCTGCTGGATCCCTGAGTCGCTCCTGGTCATGCCGTGCAGATTAGAGTCTAGAACAGAAAAGATCTGAGACTGCAGCCAGGGTAGTGTGGGGGTGGGAGGAGCTGGCTCTCTGGTGTTTACATGTGCTGGGGTGTATCTGCGCCTCCCACCCCCAACCCTGTCTCGAAGAAAAAGGGGAGAGGCAGCTGACATTTTGCTGTGAAGCATCAGGTGAGAAGGGGAGAGAAGGACGGTGGCACGTGAATACGACAATGGAGGGAATTCAGCATTGAAATGAGCATGGCATGACTGACACAGATCAGTCAGGCTCCATCTTCTCATTTTTTAAAATGGTTGGTCACTTATTTGTTCCCTGAGTAAGAGAGACAGAGACAGCACCTCAGCAGGGTCTCAACAGCTCAGTCTGCTCCTGGCCTCAGCCTGCCCCGATGACGGGCACACGCGTGCCACATGTGACAGGGTGGTCTCTGAGGTGACCCTGGAACTTCCCACACAGGCCAGCCTCACAGAGCAGTGTAGTCACCACCGAGCCACCAGCCATCCCCGTGGTCCTCTTTCATCAACTTTGAATAGATCTCCAAAGATCACATCTAGTATATTCAGCCCATTAGACACAAAGGAAGTGAGGCGGAGAGTCTAAACAGACGGGTCTCCCAAGATCACAGCAAATGGAAGAGCTGGGCGTGGACCACGCTTGCCCGTCAGCACAGCCCATGCTCCTAAGACCTGACCATGCCCCTCACACGCAGATGACACTGAATATTCGAATCGCACCCTCAGGTCATAAATTCCAGGAATGGTAATAGGCAGGACTAGGACCATTTAGTTCAGAGGGGCCGGGAGGTCCGAGCTGACTGAGCCCTCCCACTGTCAATGAGCTCTTCCAAAACCCACTGGGGAAGCTTGGTGCCACGTGGTCCTGCTTGGGCGACGTGGGCCTGACGGTGGGAGGAGCAGCTTCTCCAGCGGACTCCAGCCCCAGCCAGGCCGTGGCTTCTGGATTTCCTCGTCCTGCCGCATCCTGTCGGACCCTGGAGTGAGTGGGGTGCCGGGGAGCTGGGAACCCTCTGCGGCTGCAGCTGCAAGCTGGCCACTGCAAGCTGGTCTCAGTGATGGGCCCCGGGTAAGAAGTTAAGAAAACAGCCACACAGATCTGGCTCATCTGAGCCCCAGCAAAATAGCTTATACTGCCGTCGTCCAGTCGTTCCCGCGATTATGTAAAACGCTTGAGCTATGTTTGCTCAAGCTAGTAAAACAACATTCCTACCCAAAATGTGTTGATTAATAAAAGATGAGCAGTTTTAATTCAGCTGTCCTTGCCCATCTAAATCCTAGCCATTTTTATTTCTTTTATTCACACAAAGCTTTTTTTTACAAAAATAATTTTAGTTTTTAAATATAATTTTGGTCCGGTGCACTCATGGACAGTTACTGAAGAGCAATACTGATCACGTTTTTTTCTCGTTACGATTTTCAAAAGCATTTTATTAAAATGAGCTTTGCACCAGGGTCCACCCAGTGAATTGAATCTCTGACAACTGAATAACACACCACCTGCTCATCACGGAGTTTTTAAAACTCTTTTTACAGATGATCAGTCGCTGTTTCTGGAGAGTGTCATTGTTTCCATTTGGTCTTTACCTGGTTGAGTTCACCTTGCCTACCTCCTCCACCTGAGACCACCTGTGCATCTGCGTTCCCAGTTCCTGGTTCCAACCCACCTTAGAGTCTATATCAAACCACATTGCACTAAACCAAGTTAGAATGGCAAGAAAGGTTTTATTCAAAGCTTGTAACAGAGAGCCCAGAGCTCAGCCAGAGCCGACTACACTGAAGAAAGCAGTGAGTGAGTGAGTGGGAGTGGTAAGGGCCTGGGTCACGTGTAGGTCACGGTGTTTGCTAATGGCTTCGACCACAGGAAAAGTGAACTTTATCTTTATGACAAGAGGGAGATTGACAACCTGGAGCAGGGCTCCAATTGAAGTCAGGCTCCTACCTCCAGCAGGGATGGGAGATAGGCTTCTATCTTCCTAGATAATTACATTTCAAAGGAATGGCTCCTAGGTCCTTGAGAAAGACATTCAGGATGTGTAAAACTGGCAAGAGGCTATAAAAGAATTTACATCTCAAAAGAGCAAAGTAAGAATTCACAAAGATGAGTTTTCTAGCGTGAATGCTCTAGGAAAAGCCAGCTCAGGAGCCTAGTGACAGGAAAATGTCTGGCTCAAGTGTTTCCTGGAGCTAAGAGGACATTAAGGCCATCTCACTCCTGCCTGGCATCCTACCTGAGACCTTACATTTATTCAGATAGAATATTTCCTCTTCCTAACTACAAGTACCACGAGTATTCTGAGCCGCAGCTCTCTTCATCTGCAGCATAGAAAAATAAAGTTACCCCTATAAAAACCATCAGAATCAAAATGGAGTCATCGGTGTCAGCCTGTGTAAAGCCGAGTCCAGAGCAGGCCGTGGAGGGTGCATTTTCTCACGCTAGCCCTCCTGATCACAAGAACCACTACAAGGACTCTGTGAGAACCACACCCTTGCACGAAGACCACAGCACCCTGACATAGGGAATACTGCCAGGGCGCCAGCCCAGGGGCCGCCTGTTCACCCTTAGATGGACATTTCTCTAGTTACGATTTTTGGGAGCTAAGGATTGTGTCCCAGTACAACTCTTAGGTTTTCTCTTAAAAACCTGTGTTTTCCTTCCCTCCTGAAATACAGTGGTTACTGTGGTGAGTATTCTGCACTGCAATGCCTATTCTCCAAGGAACATGACTTTCCAATTAGAAAACCATTCTCTCTGTCAGTTATTTAAGGTTGCCACCTGCCTCGTAAGGTGATTATCGGGTTCAGTAAGATGGGTCAGCCAAACCCTGTGGTGACACGGGCATGTGGACTTGTGCAGCTGGCTAGCTCCCCCAGTCCACCCAGATTCGGGACGTGGGTGCTGAGAAGCTGTCCCTCAGCTCCCAGTCTGCTCAGGCATTGTCTCCACTGCAGAAAGTCCTCCCAGTCCGGGCCATGCCCCTCTGGGGTGGCCCACGGTCAGTACCCAATGCAGGCAGGGAACTGAATGCCTGGCCCAATGCAGCACAGCTCCGGCAGGCTCTCCTGGTTCCTGAATACTCTGGGATCGAGACCCCGCCCCGGACCTCACTGCATTCCTGCCCCTGAGTTTGGCCTAGCCTCCATAACCTGAAGTCTCTCTTCTCGTCCAGAGCTCTCCAGTGTTCCTCTCATGGAAGCCCCCGTGTCCGAGGGTTTGGCTGGCCTTTCTCATTGCCATGGTGCTCTCCTCTCGTCCTTTGGTTGAGACAGGGTGTGAAGAGGTGGATGCACAGATAGGATGACTGAGTGTCTCAAGGTCACAGAGCTGTTGAGTGTCCAAGCCAAGACTGAACCCCTGTTGGCCTGCTCACGGGATCCACACCGCAATCCTCATGCAGCTCAGCCCACCTGTGAGGGACCATGTTCTGGAACCAGGAGAGATCAGGCTGGTGGCTTCCTCTAGCAAAGTCTTGGCAGGGAGATTTATTACACTTTTCAGTTTCTTTTAGTCACTAATTGTGAAAGTAAATGCTCAGCATCACTACTGAGATACCTGCGTTTGCAGCGAGACTCTGCATTAACCCACTAAGAAGATCTGTCTGCCCTGACTATGCAGGCTATGCAATGGAAGTGCAGTTGCTGCAGAAGGGCCTGCGTTCTCTGCCTGGGATGGTAAGCAACTGGGCAGGGAAGGATAATCTAAGCACAGACTGCATTATGCAAGCTCATCCTCACGTTAATAGGAACAGAACAAGACCTCACAGCTATGTTCACGCCCATGCATTCCCATATTTTAGAATAAAGGCAGTAGGTGACAGAAGTTGGCATCGATGGCACATTTACTGTTTTCTGAAGCTATCTGCAGCTCCCTGCAGTGCTGTGGGCTCTGGGGAAAAGACACAAAAAACAGAAATAGCCCATCATCTCTTGGGAATTTTGTTGTATACACATAAAAGATGTATTGTGCAGTAAATAAGGCTGGTTAAATAGCTCTCCTGGATGGTATCGGCTCTCACTTCAGTTAGTAAGGCTCTCTCATGTGAAAGATGAATCTGTGCAAGGAGCTGTTGGCCCTGTGCGAGTCTCGGGGCATTCCACCCCACGCCAATGTGGCTGGGGGCTGCTATTTCCAGCTTCGTTTGAGACGAAGAGGTTGAAGTCCTGAGGTTACGCAGGGAGGGTCTAGTCACAGCAGCAGCTGCGGAGATTGCCGACCGACTCTGAGATCCGGCTCACGACTGCCACCCCGTCTGCCATCATGGGCTCTGAGGGCGCTTCTGCAGCCTTGTTTCCCATTTGTGTGCATGGAAGTGTCTGGACGCTGACCGGAGCCCTGACCTTATCACACCCCACACAGGGAAACAGCTGAGTTTCTGTCTGCTGGATTGCCACAGGCAGAGAACCAACCAGGGCGACCGTGACCAGCAGGTGTCAGGAGCTGCTCACGGAAGCCTTGGGCCTGCGCTTCCCGGAAGATGTCCCTTTGGGGATTATAGTACCCAATCAGTCTCTTTATGTGTTAATTATATTTAATTTACATGTAAATTATATGTGAAACAGTATAATTTCTAATTTACATATGACATTTGTACGTATTTGTGGGGATGCAGTGTTTATTTTTTTAAAAATAATTATTTTATTTATTTTAATTTGACCAGAGAGAGACACAGAAAGAGAGAAAGAGGGAGAGTGAAAAAGCAAGCCACCAGGTCTGGGACTTGAGCCATGGTCAGCCATGTGGGAGTGGCCAGCGTCTTAACCACCACACCACCACAAACCTGCAGTATGTTTTTTTAAAAATGTGTATACAGCATGCAATGATCGAATCAGGGCAAAAATGATATCCCCCATCTCAAGTATCTATCGTTTTTCTGTGTTGTGCACATTCAAAATCTAGGCTTCTGTTTCGATGTTCACGTTGGACTGTCACCGAGTTTGGCTCCTGTACCTGCCTGGCGCTCTAGAACTCATTTCATCATGGACCTGAACGCTCGTGTCTGTTAGCCAAGCCTTCTCCTCCCCTTCTGCTTCTGGTACCCACTGCTACATTCTCTACTTCTATGCAAGAGAATCTCTTAGTTCCTACTAATGTGTGAGACCATTAGAAACCCCTTCTCTCTGGAGCAAGCAGGTGGCGTGGAGCTTAAGGCAGCTGAATCCCACTTGGCCAGCTCCATGGTTTGAGTCCCAGATGCAGTGGCTTGAAAATGACAGTAGGCGCATGTGTGAGCATGCCCAAAATTCAGGGAGGAGCCTGGAGAAGGGATCGTGGTGTGGCCATCCCCGGCCCCCGAGCCTACCCTGGGAAGGGGTACTTTCTCACTTTTCCTCTCTCTCTCTCTGTCTCTGGTGAGGGTCTACAGAAAAATTTTAAAGAAGAAGAATCCCCTTTTCTCAAGGATGAGTCTCCTATGGTACCCCAAGACAAGAGAAAGTACTCAGAGTTCTGTCAGAAACACAGTTAAATCTGTTGAGATCAGCGACACGTCCTGCAGCAACATGGCCACCAGGAGGGTCTATGCTCTTCCATCCTCCTCCACCTTGCACCTAGCAGCCTCGGATGTCCCAGGGAAGGTGGCTACAAACAAAAGCCAGACAAGTGACTCTCTCATTCTGCTCTTGTGGATAAATTACAGAAAAAGTGGTCTACTCTGCAAGACGGCTCCTGCTTATTCTTGTTTACATACCATTGTTCCGCCTTGATAAAACAATGATAATGATGATGGTAATTTGTTGTGACAGTGCTTGTAACCTTAGTGGGTGCTTGCTAGGTGCTAATCACTACATAGAAAATGTATGAGTCGTTTCTTAGTTAGCCCTATCATTGCCCCAAAATACATGTATCATAAATGATTAGAAATACAAATGAAAATAGAAAACACATAGAGAAACATAGAATCAATACAACCCCAAATAACCACCATTGTGGGTGCACCATTTGTTACCATCACTCTAAGAATCATTCCATCTTCTCCAAGATTTAAAACGTTAAGGACTTCTCTTTAAATCTCTGGTTGTGCATTTTGTCTTGAAGACTACTTTGCCGGTTATTTTTCTAGAAACACAATTTTTGTTGTGCTGTTTGCATGATATAATTTTTCAAAGCTTTCTCTAGCTTTATGTTTTAAGTAAACATGTGGATACCGTTTTATTTTAATCTAGACACATTTACTTCTGTCCTTTAATTTGGAGATCCAGTCTCTTTGCCTGTAATGTAATTCCTAATATATTTGAACTACCAGCTCAGTCAGTTTCTTTTCTTCTGTTTGTTTCCAAGTTTTTTTTTTTCTTTTTCCTTTGTTTTCTTTCAAATTAGAAAATGTTTAACTACGGTTTTGTACAAATTAAGAAATAATATTTTTACTAGTGGTTTAAGTGATTACCATGGGAATGGCAATGTAAACACTTGACATAATGAAGTTTAATATCAATGTTTCTTTTGCTTCATTTTCCTGAGAAAAGGCAGAAAACTTAGAGCCATTTAACTTCAGTATATGCCTTCTGAATGATATGGCATTTTGCCGTGCATTTTAGTTGTGTGTGTGTCTTCATTACTATTTTACGTGGTCATGATGCATTCTGTGTATTCACATTTTTACTTTTATGATCATTTTATCCCTTTTCTGGTAATTTTATGGGATTATTTCATTTTTTATGAAATGGTAATTAATAATAATAACCACCCTTTGATATTTTCTTTAATGTGGTTCTTTTGGTAACACGGGTAGTTTTTACTAGTCTGAGAAATATTTATTTCAGCATCATTCTTAAAGAATATTATTAGTAAATTATTATTTTTTTTCAGAGTTAGTCTTTTTTTCACATTATTTATTATTATTATTATTATTATTATTATTTGTATATACTTTCAATCATATTGTTTGGCTAACAATGAGACCATTTCGATATGTGAACATTTCTCCCCAATCAAATTATTTTGATTAAGAAATCTCCTGTCAGTATACACATTTTCTTCTAATTATAAAAATAACAATAAATTAAAAAAATAAAACAGCTAGGCTTGTTCTGAACGGATACAATGACAACCCTATTTTCACTATGATTAGTCTCTGCCCAAGCTCTGATCCTGTAAAACAGGGATAGCAAGATCTCTCTTGCTGCAATTTTGTAGAAACTTTTACTAAATTATTATTACTTTTTAGATCTGTAGTATAATGGGCTCTCAAAATAGTAGCATTATTATAAATGCTAATAATTTTCCTATAAATCTCTCTATTCAGAAACATCAACTTATGTATAGCCCCCATATAAAGGAGCAAGCGAACCAAATTTAAAATGATAAAAATGACCAAACTTAGTATTTTAAAAGTTACTCTTTTTTATGAATAAGGAGTTAGTTGCTTGAGGGCGTGTTCTCTTCCCAGGAAGAGAGAGAAAGCACCCTTCCCTTTTAAGGGGTGTGGTCATGCTGCGATCTCCTTTTCTCTATCCCTCCTTCCTGTCAGGGTTTCGGACATGAACGTACATGCACCATGTTTTTCAAACCACTGGGGCTGGGATTCGAACTGTGATCAGCCAGGTGGGATCTGACTCCTCTAACTGCTGAGATACAAGGCTAGCCCTAAAGATTGTTCTTTCTACTACATTTTTTCTATCAAGTTGTCCCAGTCACTTTCTCTGTAGCCTTCCCCTGTATCATTACCCTAAATACTCTCTCCCACTCACCTGTGAGGGGCACATACGGGTTGATAGGAGCCCAGGGGTTTCACAAAGAGGAAGCCCGCCCATCATCTGATTTAACCTCCCAGCTTGTCCCCGCCGGGACTCACTAGTGATGGCTTAGACGCTCCGACAGCACTCTCCTTTTCGTTAGAGGTCCTTGCAACAGAGAAGTCTGCAAAGGCCCCTGTTGGCATATTTTCCTGTTAACAGGCAGTTCCTCTCCTAACACCGTGTGACCCTGCCCCTTCCAGAATGCCACACGTTTTATCTGCTTTGTCCCTCCAATAGGGAATTACTTATTTGTTTTTCCTATGGGCTGAGTGAAAAATTGAAGGTCAACTCCTCACCATGTGCCCTATAAAACAATCACCATTCTTACTTCCTGTCCTCACTTCTCTGAAGCTGAGAGAACCTTGAATGAGTAGAAAAACTGCCTCCGATTTTTTCACCTAATTTATCTATAAACATCCCTTCTTAGTCTTATCTTTATTTTATTTTTGCTATACAATGCGTATGCTCACCAGAGAGAGACAGAGACAGACAGAGGGAAAATGAGAAATCAACCTTCAGAGGGGATGGCCATGCTGCATTCCCTTCCTCTTCAGTCTCTTCCTGGGATTTTGGGCTCCCACACACATGCTCCCGGCATGATTTTCAAGCCACCACGTCTGGGACTTGAACCACAGTCAGCCATGTAGGATTCAGCCACCTTAGCCATCATATTACCTTCTGACCCCTAAATGTGGCAGTGTGACTATGGTTAACCACACAGGATTGTGTGCGTTAAGGTAGCTAGAAGAGAGGATGTTGGATGCTCCTGCACAGAGCAATGACGAATGGTTGAAGTGGTAGACAGGCTGACGACCCTGCCTTCATCATCATACGCTGTATTCGTGTTTGAAAAATCACACTGCAGCCTGAAAATATGTTCAATTCCTTTGTGTATTTTAATTTTAAAAAGTTTCTCTCTTTAAGTGCATTAGAGGCTAGGTTTCCCTGCAGACACGCATCAGTGTATCTTCAATCCTCTTATGTGGATGAAGAAATGCAGCATCGGCTGGGATGGGGACAGACCAGGGCTGCAGCCAGGTTTCTGCAGAACCAGGTTTTAGAACCCAGAGTTTCCTGAAGGAGGAAGTAGGTTGAATCCACTTCTTTGATCCCATCAACATGAGCAGCTTCTGGAATACCCAGGAAGAGCAACGCCCACAGAAATATAATTCCAGGGCAGCAGGAGGAGACCGCAGCGTGAGGTGGGGAAGGCTAAGGACATCGGCAGAGAAGGTGGACTGCAGAGGAGGCAGCCGGCCCCTGTGAGGGGACTGCATGGAACACGCCTGCCACGGCCCCTGAGGACATAGTCTACGTGCCCAGCAAGGATTCCGGAGCTGTCAGAGAGGTTATCTTCCTTACGGGAAAAGCACGAGCGTGGATGCTCAACAGGGTGGTCTACCAACGTGTTTGCAGAGGGCAGAGGACCAGGAGGATGAAGTGTAGAAAAGACCTTCCTGCCACCTACACCTCTCTGGGGAAGAGTCCCTAATGTGCGTATCGGGTCCCCACATGTGCGTGGTCATCACACCTCCTTTTGTTTTTCTTTCTGAAGGACAAACGAAGCCTAACAGCGAACACTCTGGCCTCTGCAGAGGGTTCAGGATAAAGAATGCTGGTGGACCTCTTGTTATTCCAACATTGTCTTCCTTCAGGTGTCAATGCAAGAAGCTCTTCCCCCAGGGACCCACGTCAAAAAGAAAGAGTTCTTAGCCAAAGTCTTAGTGAAGAGAAAACATAACAAGCCAATGGCTTTTTATTTTTTATTTTTTCCATTCTCCAGACCCTGGAAGTTGGAAAGACTGGCAGTGACAGTGACTTCGGTAACGGCCCCTCTCTGCTTGTGTAGTTGTCTGTAATGATACTTCACATGCAAATTGTTAAGTATGCGTCTCACTTTGTCCCACAATAAGAAATCAAAGACATACTTAGCCTAGCTTAGAAACAAGAATAAGTGCTTCAGGAGCCCTAAGTGGATGTGAATAAACGAAGCAATGTTTCACACTCCTTGCCAAGAAGAATAAAGAAGACATGTCACTTTTTGCCCAAAGATATTAACTATTCAAACAGTGATTTTTTTTTTAAACGGGATAGAGTCATTCATTTAATACAACTGTATCGAGTCCTTTTTATGGACCAGACGCTGCATTAGGTCCAAGATGCAAAATGACCTCCTTCTAGGTCCCCGCGGGACCAGAGTCACCCAGGAGAAATGGGCCCAGGCAGAGAGCCCAGCGGAGGACCTGCACATGCCGGCGGGGTCTCCTTCGAATTGCACTGGCGTGCATTCATTCCCCTCGCTGCCGAAACAAATGTTCACGAGTGTAGGCTTACGCCAGCAGGCATTCGTTACTGTGCATCTCTAGCAGTCTAGAGCCTCAGAGGGTCCTCCTGGGCTGAACTCTGACTGTCCTCAGGGCTCTGCTCCGTCTGACGTTCCAGGGCGGGCTGCCTCTTGCCCTTGCCGGCTTCTTGAGGCTGCAGACATCGGCTGACTCACGGCCACGTTGTCCCTACACCTGCATCAGTCGGTACAGCTCCTCTCACTGAGGCTTCTCGCTCTCTCTCATAAGGACTCCTGTGATTCCTTGAAGCCCACCCAGAGAACCCAGGAAAATCTCCCTATCTCGCCATTAAACTAATCCTTAACCAGGTCACATCTGCAAAGCCTCCTTTCCCGTGGAGAGGAGAGCAACCTTAAGTTCCAAGAAGCGGAAGGTGGGCACCTTTGGGGAGTGGCAGTTATTTTGCAGGTCACAGTGGGCCGAATTTAATTACCAGCACATCTACATCTCTCCTTCTGATCGAAGTATGTGTGTTATTAATAATGGACATATTGGGGCCAGCAGATGGTGTAATGGTTACGTCGCTGGACTCCCATGTAGCTGACTACAGTTCGAGCCCTGGACCCGGTGGTTTAAAATCATGCCGAGTATGTGTGCGTGCGTGCTCAAGATCCTGAGAGGAGAATGGAGGAGAAGGAATTGTGGCGTGGTCATCCCCCTGGGGGGTGATTTCTCACTTTCTGTCTCTCTCCATCCCTCTGGCATGCACACATGCCCTGTAGCAAAAATCTCTCTCTAAAAAGAAAGAAATGTATTAGTATTGGTTCCTAAATTGTGATAAACATTTCATACTAATGTAAGACGTTACTGATAGGGATCGTGGTGCCCCCCGTTGAGTACATAGAACTCTCTATTTTGTCTGCAGTAGTTCTGCAAATACAACATTGTTTTCAAATAAAAGTGTATTTAAAATGGTATTCTCTGCTGCCGGAAAGGGTAGAAAATCTGTAAACAGCGGTGCAGTCAAGCATGAAGCCAGCCGACTGGTGGCAAGTCCAAGGCGACCCGTTTCTTGAGACATCCTTCTTTCTGTTAATTAACGTCCCCTCAAACACCTGCTTCACTGCTGATGTCACTCCACTAGTGCCTTCTGGAATTTGAGACTGTGACTCTTGAAAGAGCAATTACACAGGTAATTATGTCATTACCCACGATCCGTACCATGGAGGAGGAGGTCAGTGTGTTCGGAGAGCGTCTCTATAGGGAGATCTCACCTCTTCTCAGGCTCCACCCCCAGAGTCTCTGCGAGTCGGATGGAGAGTTAATGAAGGATGAGCAGGCAGGAGAAACTCTCTTAGTCACTGTGCTTTAAAGACTGAAGTGATTTCAAGCTCTATTAACGAAGAACTCATCTTTGCTGGTGGACGTCCACGTTTTCCTGGCTAAGTGCACTCGTCTCCAGGAGCCCCCATGCAGCTGGTTGTTACATAACAGTGAGCAGTTCTTGCTGTCCCTGCATGAGAGGGGAGGGCAGAGAGCTGGCTTCGGAACAGCTGCTGAAAAATCTGCCCATGGCTAAGAATAATGTAATCCTGGTATTAGGACTTTAAGCAAGGTGCTGGGCCATCACCATGCTCAATTATTTTGATGCTCTAAGGCAAACATTTCCAGGTCTGAAACCCTGGTCTGCTTGACACTCACCTGTGCTCAGTCTTCATGGAGCAATGCCCCTTTTCACAGGCAAGAATGCTTGTCATTTAGCCTCTCCTCTGCGGGCCCCAAGTACCCTTGTAAATAGGCCTATTCCTATACAAGGTGGCCACGTAAAAATGTTTTGTGAGGGGAAGGGCCTTCAGCTTTTTGGCTAGAGATTGCAAGGGCAGGGGGTCCATACAAGGGGAAAACTGGGCTTTCTTGTATTTCATTTGGGACCTTAATTCTGGACCTTAATTCTGGACCTTGATTCTGGATCTTAATGGCCTTACTTCAGCTTCCTTATCTTTATTCCAGTCCATAGTTGCTTTCTAGCGAAAGTGACCATCTCTCTTAACCCTCCTCAATGAAGTCTAAGAAGTAAGGTCAGAGGTGCACAAGACCCGTCTTCCCAAAGCCATTCATACTCTCACGAGTTATACTTAAACACGTCTGCCATATGATAGTAACTACCATTTGTCAATAGACTTGAGGTATTAAGTCACTGCTTTCTATACGGTATGACACTTCTCAACAACATAGAAGTGTAAGAACAGCCAACATTTATCTAATGAAGCAGTCAGCAAACCACAGTCCTGAGGTCAAGTCTGGCCCCCTGCTCACTTTTGTAAATAAAGTTTTACTGGAACACAGTCATGCCCACTGATTTGTATATTGATTATAAAGTCTCTGTATATTTTATTTTTTCTTCCATAAAAATAGAGTTCAGTAGCTGTGGTCCAAATAATTGAAACTATTTTAAAACGTGGTTTTTTATGGAAGAGAGCTCACCCACTCCAATACAGCATCATCTCTTACGAAATACATGTAGATCAATGATTTAATCCTCCCCCAGACTTGGGGAGAAATGTATTTTTACATTTTCCTCTTTTGAAGATGAAGAAATGAAGGATGCAGGAGTTTATCTGCTCAAGGTCAAGATATTCTATCCAGAGACCAGGGATCCATCCAGGTCTCCTCACTGGGCAGCCCAGTATCCTGTGCACACGCCCAACCAAATCTCCACTTAGTTGCCCAAATTATTTCTTATATCAAATGCGTGTGCATACTATTTCCAGAAGAGATCTAATATTCTTGCGAAACTATGAGTCATTAGGAATCCCACTTCCGTGGGCAGACACCAATGAACAGACACATGAGGACACACACTGTCAGACGTTAGGCCCTTGGTTTCTATCATTTTTATCCATCTGAATAGCTTCCTTCCTAGTTTGTTTCCCCCACTTCTACATTTAACCCATTTTAAAGTCAAATCACTAATGCTAATGTTCAAAAAGAACAACACAGCCTCCACAGGGCTCCAAAAAGTTACATTTGTTGATTTCTTTAAATTTTTTTTTAAACATTTACTAGTTTGGTTAGCTATTTATTTGTCGTCATTTTTCAAGCTACCAGGTCTGCGACTTGAACCATGGTTGGCCATGTGGGAGTCCAGCACCTTAACCACCATGCCATCTGCTGGCCCCTGTTGATTTTTTTTTTAAGAGAGATTTTTGCTATAGAGTGTGTGCATTCACTGGAGAGACAGAGAAATAGAAAGTGAGAAATCACTCCCCCTCCAGGGGGGTGTCCACACTGCAATCCTTTCTCCTCCATTTGCCTTTTGGGATCTCGGGCACACACACATGTGTCCAGCATGAGTTCTAGGCTGCCAGGTCTGGGACTCAATCCGTGGTTGACTATATGGGAGGACAGCAAGATAACCATTATTGCATCTGCTGGTCCCTGTCGATTTCTTTTGAAAGATACACTATGTACTGCCAATCATCTAGTGAAGCAGTGGGATTTTTTTTCCCCCTTCAACAGAACAAATCTTTAGACTCGAAAGTGTGAACCGAGTTATACACTTTGTAGAAGTTGAAAGTGTAAAAGGGGGGCTCATCTCAGCTGCTGGAGTTTAAATTCATACTCCTTTACTGAATAGCTCTGTGGCTTAGAAGATGATTAAATTTTGTGCCTCCGTTTTCTTAAATGGAAATAGACACAGTCATACATTGGTCAAAAATGCCTGGCATGTATTAAGAGCTGTGTACAGTCTCCTAATTCCCTCCTGTGTGGGGAGGGGCATGACCCTTAAACCCATGACATTATTCTGTAACTCCTTCGATAGACCACAAAGATTATTAATCTCTTGGGAGACCAGAATATCATTATTATGAACATCCACCCCGACAATGGGCTACGTGTAGTAAACCTGGGACCTTCCAAACTCTGCAGAGTTACATGCTTCTACTTTAAATGTTTCAGATGGGTAGGCTTTTGGTGTTCTCTCTGTTTTTTTTTTTTTTTTTTTTGGTGTGTGTGTATTGTTTTCTGATATTTCCCTTATTGGTTATTTTCATTTTATCTGCACGTGGCTTTGTTTCATCTCGTTATTTCCTATTTCTGATCTGCAGCGGGTTTAGAAGCTAAGTAGCCAAACTCAGAACATTTATGTGCAAAACAAATTGCTATTTTGTTGGATGAGCTTTAGAATTTGCATCAGATAGTTTAATTTGAATTGTTTCCCCTAATTTTCTGGATAGTGGAGGGAGCTCGGGTTTCTTATACTCATTAAGACATTTAATATTGTCTGCAACAGAGCATTTGAACACCTGAGCCTGAGCCACTGGGTGATGGTGGGGAGCGTCTGCAAGCTCGTCTTTTCATGGAACACTGTGTAGACTCCCTGCAGCCTACTTGGCCCTGGTGTTGTCCAAGAAAACCTGTAACTGAGAATTCTCATCCCAGCCAGGGATGTGAGCTGGATTCTTCACCCACCAGCACGTTTCATTCCTGGCACCCAGCAATTAATCTACCCACCCCACTCCAAGCCCAATCATTGCCACATTGCAGCATACATGGGGATCTAATTAAATCCATTGATTCAATTTTAGCGTGACTGAGTTATTGACATGGTTAGAATTAACTTATTTGTCTGCAGCCAAAGGGCAGTAACAGAATTTGAAGAGAATTATGCCTAGATAACACTCAGCAGGGGTGACCGAATATCTAAGTCAGAGACTGGCTCAGGAGAGCAGGGGAGACTTCCTGGGGCACTGCAGCCTGCAGAGACTGTCTGGCATGTTAATCCCAGCTATTATCAGCCCTTTGCATGCGCTATCTATCGGGTGTACTAGATAACTACACAATAAATAAGAACTAAATTATGTGATTTTTTTTCATGAATGACACAATTTCAAATTTTAGAAAAGGAATGTGTTTTATGCTATCAAGATCAAACACCTGTTTTATGCCTCAGGCCAATGATCCATATGCTAAATATGGTAAAATAAAGAGTAGC
The DNA here is from genome assembly GCA_026018925.1 of Tupaia tana. Classification (NCBI taxonomy): domain Eukaryota; kingdom Metazoa; phylum Chordata; class Mammalia; order Scandentia; family Tupaiidae; genus Tupaia; species Tupaia tana. The sequence goes on along the minus strand of JAKSZU010000026.1, from coordinate 22,455,751 downwards.
TAGCTCATACATGCTATGTAAAACAAACCAGTTAGGAAAGAGAAAAACTATATAATCCCATCTATGTGAGGTGCCCAGAGTAGTCAGATTCACAGAGATGGAAGGTGGTGGTTGTTGGGGGCTGGGGCAGTAGAGAGTTGTTCAATGAATATAGTTTCAGTTTTGCAAGGTGAAAACAGTTCTGGAGATTTCTTAAAAGACAATGTAAATGTATCTAATGATACTTGGGCTATATACTAGAAAATAGCTAAATTAGTACATTTTATGCTATGTGTATTTTACACCAATTTTAAAAAAACCCACAAAACTCAGTGGCTTAAAACAAAACAATCAATCAATCAAATGAAAAGAACAATGACAAGAAACTGGTTTAGTAAATAAATCTAAAACCACTGAAGTTTTTAATAGAAATGTGGGGAATTAAAAGTTTACCTCTCAAGAAGGAGTAGTGAGCCAGTAAGATCAGAAATGCTGCTAGAAGTTTCTGCAAATTATGCTAGTTTCCTACAGCACACAGAAACTCATTCTTGGGAAGAAACCAGGAAACTGATGGCAATGCCTCATCCTCACGATACACCAATACCCACATATATCTCTGCACTTGCCGCAGGGCAACAATGCCTTCCCTACTCTTCCACCTTTCAAATATGCAAGTGATTCTCAGCCAACTCTAATTGGAAACCTACTGGCAAGTGAGCTTAGACCATCCTAAATAGAGTTTCAGAAGCACTAAGGGCTAATAAACAATCAAGTGTCATCTCCCCCTGGAATTTTGAACAGACATAATTAAAAGGCAAATCCACACATTTTGAAAGTACCACCATATTTAGAGAAAATAAAGCAAATATGATAGGAAAGGAAACAAATGTAAATGGTGACAAACATCCCACTATGGATATTCCCTCTGACAACCTTCCACATAGTGCATAAAGCCAGCGGCAAAGATGATTTTTAGGAAATAGAGTGTACTGGGAAATTCATAGGATTTATCTTAATGTGTGTTAGTGAGCATATAATTAGCACAGAAAACTGATTTTGGAGAGTTATTAATGCCTGGCTAAATCTGGTGGTAACTTGGTAATGTTTCTTCCACAGATTTGAACCCCTTGATCAGGTAAAAAACAAATGTGTTCCTCTCTAAACTTTTTTGTAAAGGAAATATTACCAAAGTGTGTAGAACTCTACAAGTTATTGACTAATCACTATCTGTGAACACTTTTCTATTACATCCTTTTCTTTGCTAGTATAAAGAATGGCAATAAAAAAGTGGGAAAAATTTTAACAGCTTTATTGAGGTGTAATTAACACTCAGTAAGCTGTGTACTGTATCAAAAGTTTATAGTTTTTAAAATATATGCATGCACCTGAAAAAAAATTCCTGCAATGAAGATAAAGAATGTACCACCTCCTCCAAAATATTCCTCACACTACTTCATAACCCCTCCCTCCTACCCTTCCACATCATTCCTCCTCAGACAACCAATGATCTGCTTTGTGTCCCTAAAGATAAGGTTACATTTTTCTTGAATATTATAAAGGAAATTATGCAGTGTCTTTTCTCTTTTTGGTCTGGATTTTTTCACTCATCATATTTTGCGATTCATGTGTGTTGTAACAATGCTTTATTCCTTTCTCTTGATGTTTACTATTCGTTGTGTGAAGATACTGAAGTTGTGGTTTTTTTTGTTTCTTTTGTTTTTTAATTTGCTAACTTGTTGATGGACATTTGAATGGTTTCCAATTTGGGGTCATTACAAAGAAAGCTGCACCGAATGTACATGTGCAGTATGGATATACCTTTTAATTTCTTTGAGATTAATATTTACAATTTTGTATTTGGAGCATACGGCAGGTGTTGAATATTTGAAGAAACTGCTTGTGTTCCAAAGTAGTTATGTAAGTAGTTCTTCAAAATCCTTGTCAATATGAGTTCTGGTTAATCTTTTTTATGCTAGCTATTTAAACGGCCACATTACATTGTAGTTCCAAATTTGCTTTTCCTAATGACACTGAATATCTTTTTGTGTTCTTACTATCCATGTAGCTTCATTAGTGAAGAATAGGTTCAAATTGTTACCTGTTTTTAAAAGTTGTGCTGTTTTCAAAAAAAAAAAATAAATAAAAAATAAAGAAAGAAGGGAACCAGCAGTTAGCGTAATGGCTATGTCGCTGGACTCCCACGTAGTCGACCGCGGTTCGCGTCTCGGACCCGGTGGCTTACAACTCACGCCGGGCGCGTGTGCGTGCGTGCCCAAGATCCCGAGAAGAGAATGGAGGAGAAGGGATTGCGGCGTGACCATCCCCCCTGGGGGGTGATTTCTCGCTTTCTGTCTCTATGTCTCTCTCTGTCTGTCTGGCGAGCGCACGCGCCCTATAGCGAAAAACCTCTCCAAAAAAAAAAAAAAAAAAAAAAAAAAAAGTTGTGCTGTTTTCTTCTTGAATGTTGAGAGTTCTTTATGTTGTAGATAAAATTATTTGTCAAGTATATGATTTGAAAATGTTTTCACCTGATTTGTGGCTTGCATTTTCATTCTCTTGGTAGTTTTTTTAATAAAAGAGCAGTTTATTTTTTTGATTAGTAATAACAGCAATATAACTTCATTCTTTTTCAAAGTTATTAGAGATCATTTCCATTTTCATATGAATTTTAAAGTTGGCTTGCTAATTTTTGTTTAAAAAGCCTTCATGAATTTTACATGGGATTCCCTGAAACAGTAATTCAATTTTGGGAAAAATTAACAAGTTAATATTGAAGTTTTTTATCCATAAATATGATAAATCTCTTCAATGATGTCTTCTTTAATTTTATCAACACATCATGTAGTTTTAGGTATGCCAGTCTTTTCCATTTTTTTCTTATATATACCCCAAATAGTTCATATTTTTTATTTATTGTAAATGAAACATTTATTTTGCTGTTTAGTCATTGTAAGTATGTAGGACTATAGTGAACTTTTGTAGTTTCATCTTTCAAGATATTATACTTGTGTCCTGTAACTGTTCTGAACTCACTGAATGGTTCAAGTAAAATTTTTGTGAGTGTGGAAAATTGCAAACAACTCCTTAATTGTTAACATTTACATTTGTAAACAAAGATAACACAAAACAAAGATAACACAAAAATCCTAAGAATCTTTATACTTACTTATAAAAATGATAAGAATATACTTACCACTTTTGAGAAGTATACATTTTTTTAAAAGCCTAAAAGCCAGTAAATGTAGCAGTTGAAGGGGAAAAGAGAAAAACACTGACAATAGCTTGTTTGAGTTTTCCTCTTCCCAAATATCTAAACATCACATATAGCACTATTTTCAGTACAGTATATGAACCCCCAAATCTCCGACTTCTCTTCACTTCTCTGAAATAAGTCCATTAGGGACTGCACTGCAGAGCTACAAATTTTGTTTTCTTCTGGTGTGGTAAGATATTCAGTTTTTTTTTTTTTTTTTTTTTTTTTTTTTTTTTTTTTTTTTTTTTTTTTTTTTATCTAATTCAGTATTTGGTTCCAGATTTTCTATTTTATTTTGTCTAGTACCTTTTTGATAGAGCTGATTGGATTTGTACATGTACTCTCTATATGCTCCATATGGTCTAAAAATAAAGACAGTTTTCCTAATTCCTTCCCAACTCGGTGACTTTTATTTCTTATTATTGCTTTATTGCATTGGCTAGAATTTCCAGTACAAAATGTTCAATAGAAGCTGTTAGTTTGGACATTTAAAAATGTATTTTAGTTGACACATAATACTTGTATATAATTATGGAGTACAATGTGATTTTTAAGTAAAAGAGTACAAAGCTTAATGATCGAATCAAGATAAGTACCGTACCTATCATCATTATCATCATTTCTCATTACTTGGTAAAATAAGCATTTTTATCTTGGTTGGATCTTGAAGGGAAAACATTCAGACTTTGCCCCTAAGAATGATGCTAACTTTAGGTTTTTGTTAGATCCCACTTACAGATTTTGGGGATTCTTTTCCATTCTTAGTAGCTGCTGAATTTTGTCAAATGCTTTTCAGTGTCTAATGACATTGACCTGTAATATGATTATTGGTAAGGTGCGGATTAAGTCTTTCACTTTGCTGGTTATTTTCTGGGCTTTCAATCTTTCATCCTTTCCATTTTTACTGCCTCTTTCTGGATTAACTGGATTTTATGGCTCCATTTTAGAGTATATGTTTTCTCAGCAACCGTATCTTTGTTTTGTTTTTTTCTGATGGACGCTTTAGGGTTTAAATTATACAACTTTAACTTGCCGTGGTGTACTGTAAACTGACATTATACTCCTTCACATGGAGCATGTGTCTAAGTATTGTGCTTCCAGTTCTATCTCCCGACATTTTTGCAATTGTGGTCACACACCTACTTCTACAGGAATCTTACAATACATTGCTTTTGCATGTGTTTCAACAGTTGATTATCTTTTAAAGGGATTTAAATAATAATAATTTAAAAGTTTGTAGAGTTAGCCATTTCTACTGCTCTTTATTCCTTCGTGAACTTTCATATTTTCTGTTGGTACTATTTTATTTTTGCCCCGAGGGTTTTTATTAACATTCCTTATAGTGAGAGTCTGCTAGAGATGAATTCTTGTATCATTTTTATGTGTAAAAGAATCTCTCTCTTATTTATTTATTTATTTATTTATTTATTTATTTATTGCCATTGCTTTTAAAGGATCTTTTCCTAGTCTACATAGATATTTTTTTCTTTCAGTTTTTCAAAATACATTAGTTACTCTATTCTCTTTTTGTTGAGCTTGTTTCCAAAAAAGAAAAAAATCTGCTGATATCCTTATAGTATTACATTGTGCTTACTTATGGTGGTCTTTTTCTCTACCTTTCAGATTTTCTGTTTATCACTGGGTTTTAGCAATTTGACCATCATGTGATTCTGTGTTTTCTTAATGGTTCTTATGCTTTCAGTTGGGTTCATGGAACGTTTGTCTTGAGTTTTCATAAAATTTGGGGAAAAAATGTTTGGTCACAAATCCCTCACATATTATTTTTTCTGTCACCCTCTCTCTGTCTTCTCCTTTTGGAACTTTGCCTGTGTATTAGGCAGTTGGAGTTATCCTGTACCTCACTGAGGCTCTCTCCCTGCCCTTCCCTTCTTTGTTTTCTTTGTATACATCCTGTTGCTACATCTTTATATTCTCAGCTCTCACCTCCTGTAATGTCTAATCCGCTGTTTCCTTACTTGGAACATTTTTCATCTGAGGACTGTGGCTTCCATGTTCTTCAGTTTAATGTAGCTTGACCTGTTCTTTTCCTACATGGTTTTTGCTTTCTGTGTACTAATGAATAGTCTGACATTCCTTTCTGTTGTTTTCTAGAAACATTGTTATTTTACCTCTCCTTTCTAGATGGAAAGTCTCATGTATACATTTCAGGTAAGACTCAAGATTCATTTATTTTCCATTTGAATGTTTATCTGGTCCAGCCTTACATATTGAAAGTGATTTCTTTCTCTTCTAAACTATAATAGCTTTCTTGTCACAAATCAAGACAATCATTATCTGTAATTTTCATCTCCCCCAAACCGAGATTGTCAAAATCTGTTCAGCTTCTGTCTTTTAATGAGGTTTCTCTGCAGGCCCTGCTTCTCTGTGCGGATAAGGAAGGCATTGCCAAGCGCTGGAGGTGAGAAGAGCCACAGACCACCGTGTCCATTGCTTGTTCCCTCTGCTGTGTTTTGGCTCCTGCGATGTCTGGATTCTTGGTGTTTGGGACAAAGAATCGAAAGAAATACACCAATAGTGAAAACAAATGGTGGTTTATTAAGTAAAAGCAGAAGTACACTCCCAGAGAGGTAGGAGCGGGCCTGAGTAAAGAGAGCAAGAGTGGCTCAAGGCCTGGTCTTTACTTTGCACTGGGGTTTATAATTCCTTAACCAGAGTCATGTCGGTTGGTTATTGGCTGGGCTCCCTGATTGCTTTCATCTCATTGGCTCCATCAAATGAGCTGGGCCCACTGATTCTTCTCATTGGCTATCAGTTGGACATTTCCCCGCCCAAAAAATCTCCCACCTACGTCACCTGGAGGGAAGGATTTGCTGCCCTGGTTGTTCTGTATAGCCGCACAGGCAGAAGCTCCAGCACCCTTACCTGCTTTCATTTTCCAGCTTTCTTCCTGTCTCAGATCTTAGCTCCTCAAGATCTGTCCACCTGGAGGGCCATGAACTCCAGCTTGGATCTCCTCGTCCTCATGAGGCTGTGAGCAATACCACATCACCTGGCTTCTGTTTTGTGCAAGGACTCTGGGGCTCAGCCTACACCCCACCACCACCACAACCGGAAACACCTGCTGGGTACAACGTCGTGCAAAGGGCAGCCTGCCTCCCTCTGGAGCTCTCCAGTGCCTTCACAAAACGTGTTTTAAAAATATTTTAGCAAGGTGATTTTCGTTCCTCCTTCTGGGAAATCTGGTTGGCTGTAATTTTGGAAATTATACACAGAAGCAAATCCACTATCCCTATTTTATCTTATGTAATCTTTTATTCGTAATCTGTTATGTAACACCTTTTCTCCCTCTCCTTTTGCTTTTTCTTTTCCCTGCCACTTTTGGTTTCATTAGACAAAAATCACACACCTTTGAGCCTCTCAATGTTTATTCCCGGGGCAAAGGGTCTATACAACTCGTCCCAGACAATGTGGCCAAAGATGAAAACAAAGTCAGATTTATCCAGGTACAGCCAAAAGGTCAAAACCACGTTCAGATCCACGTTCAGATTCATCCTCTAGCACTCACTAGGAGTTTGGGGGCAGGGAGATCCAACAAGTAAATATATAAGGTCCAAAAAGAGATTTTTCATTTTCATCGGAAACAAACCTTGGGTTGGCACAAACAATACACTTTAAACAGGGGCTTATTAGAAGGGAGGAGGGGGAAATTCTGCAATGATTAATATAATCAAAACCCTTCAGGTGGTAGTACTTCTGGAATCTGGGGAAAAGACACTTTGGTTCTCAGGGGTTCTTCTCTGCCGGTTTTTAGATGGTGTCTATGCAACAACATGAAAATTGCACGGAGTATTTTGTGTCGAGCAAACCACATTGAGGGCCTCACCTGAGGATCTGTGCGTGTGACTCCGTGTCATAGAAGGAGGGCAGAGTGGTGAGCCTGCTTCCCTGCAGAATTGGAGGCTCTCTCATTAGTTTGCCTTTTTTTTGTAGTTTATTTTATTTATCATAGAAAGAGGAAGAGACAGAAATAGAAAGCAGCACCCTTGACAGGGTCTAGCCATGCCAAAACCCCCTGTCCTTCGCCCTCCATTTTGTCAGGGTCTTGGGCACGTGGGGCTCTGAACTTGCCATGGGCTACCTGGCTCTCAGCACCACAGTCCAGGCTGCTGTGGCCGCACCACCGAGCCGAGCCTGTTCCCCCACTAGGGTTTGCCTGTTCTGTATGCTGGCCCTGGGTGTTTCCCAATCATGTTAAACCCCAACGTCAGCCAGGATTGCAATAGTGTCATTGTTTCCAAGCTTCAGCTGCACACGAGGCTAGGTCAGATGCTGGTGGCAAAACAAAGACATGCGTGTTTTCTTGCATTGAAGTCACAGTCTGCTCTCTGGGCTGTGGACAGGGTTGGTCCCACCTAAACACCGGGGTGCAGAGTGGGGGAAGGGTGTCTTCAAAAGGAAGAGGAAACATCAGTAGCAGAAGGAACAATGTTTCTAGGAAGGACAGAAACAATAGTTGACTTCACTGAGTTTCTTCTGAATATACTTGAAGGTGTGAAGTAGGGTTTAAGGCTTCTGATGAGTGGCTAACTTGTCCATAGGTGCTGATTCACTTGCACCCTCATCCTTGCATGATTATTTTTCTTTTCCAGTAGCTTGAGATAGTTCAGCTCGGAGCAGTGCTCTAGACGATTTCTGATAATGGAATGCTTCCCCTGCAGGTGTTAGCCTGATGCTGTCCATCAGTTCAAGTTCCAATTACAGTTAAAATGGGACCCTGGTATTAGCTTTTAGTCAGGGACAGATAAAGAAAGAGAAAGAGAAGGAGAGGGAAATAGAGATAAATCATCTTTGGAGAAGACTGAACCCTCTTCTTGCACAGATAGTGACTCAATTGCTCCGTTCTAACACTGCAATAGTCTTTGTAACTCTCTGGGAAAAATGGCCACACACTTTTCTATTCTTCCTGGTAAGAAGATCAATATCAGGTTTAAAAAAATGGTCTCCTGAGAAATAACAATAAAGCCACATAGAAGAGAATTGAAATCAGAAAGCAACAAAACAAATAAACAAAACCCCAAGTGACTGGTTCAATGTCAAATATATTGCAAGAAGGAATGACATGATAGCTCTGTCATCCAATCAGCAAACTCCGTGTCTTTCTGAGTTTCCCGGCCACACCTCCGCTCAGCCGGCACCGCCTGCACTTTGACATCTACCCATGGTGGTGACTGATGCCTGGCAAGCGTTTCTGCAGCCTGTCCTCTGATTACGGTGTCCTCTCCGAGCAGGGGTGAGAAGGCAGATCAGGCTGGTCCTCCCAACCTTGTAGTATGGATGAGGGACTTGATAGCTTGGGGATTTCCCCGCTCCAGAAGGGGCATCTCCCATGGCAGACTCAGGTATGGCGGGAGAGCCCACCGGCACCTGTGGAACCTCGCTTGTGAGTGTCCCACTGCAGGCCCATTCACTTTCTGTCTTTCTCCCTCCCCCTGACCTTGAAACTTCTGCTCAGTCGCTGATTTGCATGCATGCGTCATCTGGTTTCCATGGCAACTGCACCAGAAAAATCAGAACAGAGAGGAAGGATTCAGTGGTCATTTGTCTAGGATGTTTTTCACCTAAATCTGGGCGTTTCTGTATTGGATTGGTTGACATTGCAAGCCAGACAGTTCTTTGTTGTGGGAGCTGTCTCCTGCATTTCAGGACGGTTAGCAACACCCCTGGCCTCTGGCAGCCAGATGCTGGAAACAGTCCCTAATTGTGACAGCCTAAATGATCTCTGTAGGTTGCTGGCTGTCTCCTCTGGAGAGAAATACTGAGCAAGATCTTTGGAATGCAGGACCAAATTGGATGGTGTTCAATGTTGCTAGTTTCTTTTTATTTTCATAAATAAACTTACGAAGTTTTATCGTGTGACCATAGGGAGACTAGCAAATATCTCCTTAGCAGAAGTACCAGGAAGATCTAGAAAGAACTTGAAACTATTACATCGGTGTAGTTAATTGAGACAGCATTCATATGATTTCTAAAGAATCGTGATGGTTTTCTTTTACACAAGTAGCATGAGCTTCTCATCAACAATTTCCAAAACATATTGCTACGTACAAAGTAGAAAATGAAAGACACTCTTCCTGCTTTGCAAATTCTTCTCCCGGGGTAAATGTCCCTAGTATTCTCATGCCCACGCTTCTCAACTCTTTGCACAACTTAAAACTGCAAACAGACAGCTGAAGGTTTAGGACAGTCCTTGCCTGCTCCACGAATAAGCTGAGTAAAGGACACAGTGTCCCTGTTGTCCCTTCTGCCTGAAATGCTCTTCTTGTGGACAGCCATTGCCTCGCTCACTTAGCTTGTTCTAGCCTCTTTAAACAGCCCTTCATCAGAGATGGCCTCTCTGAGCCTTACAGATCAGCTGTGCAGCTCTGGGCCACCTCTGCCTTTCACAGTATTTAATTTTCTTTCTATGTACCCAAAATCACTACCTGGAAGGTTATTATGTATTTACCTGCTCATTTTACCATCTGTATTGTCTTCCCTTCATGGGGAGGTTTCTTTGTGTGTGTGTGTGTGTGTGTGTGTGTTTTTGCCTTCACTTCAGAATCTAAGAACCTAGAAATGAGCCTTCGATACATATTGCTTATTGGAATACTAAGTAGCACAGCCTTGGTGGCTAGTGCTTGTGAGTATCCCATGCTGTGTCCACAGCAGACATTGGTAATCAATCTCAGCACTTCCTGATGAAGCCCACCCAGGACTTCAGGTTTTCTTTCTTTTCTTTTCTTTTCCTTTTTTTTTTTTTTTCTTTTTTTGAGAGGTGTTTTGTTGTTGTTTTTTTTTTTTTTTTTTTTTGCTATAGGGCACGTGCGCTTGCCAGACAGACAGAGAGAGACAGAGAGATAGAGAAATCACCACGCACACATGCCCGGTGTGAGTTTAAGTCACTGGGTCCAGGACTCGAACCACGGTCAACTACGTGGGAGTCCAGCGACATAGCCATTACGACAACTCCTGGTCCCTCAGGTTCTTTTCTGATGTTGCCCAGATCCTGGAGCTGCTGTTAAATACAAACTCCGTTGCTATCCTTTCTGTATGTCCAGAAGTCCATCCCTTTAGAAACAAGCTGGTATTATGCTAATAAGGTCGGGAGGCAAATTTTCATTCACCTCTTTTCTCTGTGTAATAAAAGAAGAAACTGCCAAGGTAGCCAGGGAAGCAGTCCTAAGAACCTAGGCTGTCTGCTCATGTTTGAATTCTAGCTCCGCAACTTCCTCACTGTGAGACCTTCGGCAAATTACATGATCTCTTCTGTGTTTAAGTTTCCTCATTTGCAAAATGAGGGTCATAATAATGCCATTTCCAGTGGGGGTTGGTGGTGACTAAATGACTCAGTGAACAGTAAGCCAATGATAAAAAGCATTCAGATGTGACCTGGCAGCTGGTCGTTGTGTGGGCACGTGTTCATGCTGGTACTGCCATAGTTCTTATTAATTCAAAGCAAGTACTAAGAACATAGATTTCTTTAAGTTAACATCACCATATTCCCATCTACACATGGCTGTCCCCTGCTTTCAAGTGTAAAACTAGCTAGTTCATGGTATACAAGTTCTAGAAAAGTGAATTTTAAGTGTACAACTAGCTAGTTCATGGTATAAGTTCTAGAAAGGCGAATTTTATTTTTCTTTCTTCTCTCTCTCTCTCTCTCTCTTTGACAGGATATCTCTGTATCTCCCAGGTTGGACTACAGACAGGTGCCCCACCCATAGTTCCCTCTGACGGGATCTCTGTGTCTCCCAGGTTGGACTACAGATGGGTGCCCCATCCATAGTTCCCTCTGACAGGGTCTCTGTGTCTCCCAGGCTGGCTTTGACTTGATCTCCTCCCGCATCAGCCTCCCCAGGTTGCTGGGATTATAGGCCTACGCCATGGTGCTCAGCTTTCAGATTGGACGAGGGATCAAACCCAGGCCTTCTGTGTGTCCCCAGCATGTGGAGCACAGGATCTCAGCAGTGCATGTGGCTGCTCCTGGGCTTTCTCTACTGATTTGTCTTTACCGTAACACACATGCTCAGATGTATGTGTGCATCACGGCTCAGTACGTGAACACACACATTCAAAACTCAAACAGAGGGTTCACAGAGTTGTATGTATGCCGACTGCCGGCAACATGCTTTGATGTTTCTTAGTCTCTAGTTTGGTCTGTTCTAGCATATTCTAGTTTTTAAATAGTTGGTGCTTACCCATGAAATTTACATTGTACCACTAAAATATCGTGACCTGTAGTTTGAAAGAAAGGTCTCTGGTGAGCCAGCCTGTGGTCTGGTGCTTTGGGAGGCTGGATCACATATGGTGGACTGCATGGTTTGAGTCCTGAACCTTGTGGCTTGAAAAACATGCCAGGGGCATATACATGCATGCCCCAAATCCCAAAAAGAGTAAAAAATGTAGCAAAAAAAAAAAAAAAAAATGCAGCATGCCAGAGGCCTGCTCCAGCCGGGGTGGGTTGAGGCTCGTACACTCGTACACAGGAAGGCGATGCGGTGAGAAGGAATCAGGCAGAGACTTCGATGCTCCAGCATGTTCTCAGCCGACTACAGTCAGAGCAGGCTCAAGACTGCAGTCCCAGTGGCTATCAAACATACGTATTATTGAGGGATGTTTTACAGAAGTAGGAGGGGTGAGGGGGAAGTAAAAGATTTACTCTAAGAAATGAGGTATTCAAAGTACAGGAACAATGATCATAAAACATGATGTCTGTCTTGTTCGATTAGGTATAATCAGTCACAGTTCTCAGGATGAGGGAGTCCATCTGTCTGGTGCATTTTCTTCTTAGATCTTGATTACCAGGAAGGGTCTTTTGAAGAGGGGACTTGCAGGAAACTTGATAACTTCAGTCCCGGGCCAGTGTGGCAGCATTGTCGGTTACAAAGACCTAGATAGAAATCTTGTCTTGTTAAGTAAAGACAAGATTAATATATACTAAAGTGGAATATCTATATTACAACTAAGGGGTGAGCCTATTGCCTACATGGGAAAGGAACGTGGTCTTGCGAGCAACTTAATGACTGACCTAAAGGTTACTGTGGACTTGGGAGCCTCTATGTGCTGTTCTATACAATGGCTGTGGCTTGGGGAAGGCAATCTTTCCTTGTCCTGAGATCAAAGGTGGCTCATGGTCTTTGTTTGGGGTATCAGTGCCTCGCGGATGAGTCCCTGAGCCTTCCCCCAGCTACTGAGGTCGTTTCACCAATATAGTAGCTTTCCATGAACTCAAACCTTTCTAATGCTATCTGTGTAATCCCTAGTAGGAGAGGTGAATGCAGCATTCTTTACTGACATTTTCCAGGCAGGTAGGGTGAGTCTCAGGAGATAATTCCCATTTGCTGCCGCGTTAGGGATCCACATTCCTCCAGGATTATTGTAAAAGTTACAGTAAGGCTGGGGGTGCTATTTTGCCCTTATAGGGTACCGTCAGTAAAGCTCATGGCAGAGAAGTTGAGCACAGATCAGTACAGCAACACAGCAGAGAACTGCAGCTCATAACTGTTGACCTCGCCTATAGTTCTTCTCAGCCCAGCCTTGCTTAGACATGAGAGGCAGCTCCCCGTGTTCTGCCTGTGTGAGCTGCATGGGCTCCGTCAGCAGCATGACTACGCTTCCTGGGGTGCTACCCCACTCTCTCTCTCTCTCCTTCTCCAGGTCTCTCTCCAGAAAGTGAGTGTGTCCTCTGTCATATACTTAAAAATTTTACTGAAAAAAATTAAGAAGAAAAGGCTCTGTCTGGAAGGCAGAGCCAGCTCTGAGTTGACACCACGTTGCTGGAAACAGGCACTGCTGGGGTAGGGGCTGTGGCTGGCTTTTTAAAGCTGCCAAAGCTTGCTCCCACTTACGAAAAACGTCGACTACAAGGGTTTATCTCAGTTGTTTCAAAAAGAGCCTGTGTCCGCAGCATGTAATTGTGGTCAAATTACTCTAAGTGGGAATTCAAAAACGATGAGTGGTAAGAATTAGTGGTATCCGTAGAGATCACACAATTTAAGCAAAATACGAAGGTACTTCAAAAAATTCGGGGGAAATGAAATTAAAGTTAATTTATTTTGTTGCAAACCTTTTGAAACCTATACAGGCGTTTTTTTTTTTTTTTTTTTTTTTTTTTAAATACCCTCACTTTCCATGAACTTCTTAAGATCTTTGTGTAAGGTAATTGTTGGGACTTTTTAAGACATACACAGAAGTTTGTCATACTATTCTTGCTACCGTCATGTATGTTTCAAAACTCCCATGTTAAGGAAGATTAACATAAGCAGAGATACATTTTGTTCCCATATGAGAGAATGCTAGAATGACCCACAAGTATTAGTATGAAAACAAGAATGTCAAAGAGTGCAAGAAGTTACCTGTACTAGAAAGCAAAATGCAGTCAGTCAGGCGGCTTTTGTGGACACGTCTGGTTCAGACGTGAGAACCGGATCTTCGCTCATGGTGGTGTTGACCACGCTACTTGCTTTGTACCAGCTGTGTGGTAAAAGGTTGATTTATCTTTTCAAGAATTTCTTTCCAGACACATAACTATATACCTTTAAAAAAAGTATACAGAAAGGTGAAAATTAAGTGGTAGCTTTTGAGATATTTATTCAGGTTTTGCAGGTCTGTGTGTTTTCATCTGAAATGACTTGGCTTACGCGTCTGATTGACTGACGCGTGTTTTAGTACAAGGTCGTACGTGTAGGGACGATTAGTCTCGCACAGTTCCCCCTCACCTCCTTAATTCGCTCTCACTCCCCACTTTATTGGCCAATTAGAGTATCTTCCTGAAGCAGGTGCAGAGACGGAATAGGAGAGCCAGAGAGGAGCAGAGACACCCAGGGAAGGAGGGAGTCCACGCACCAGCCCTGTAAGAGGTCACAGCTGAGCTCGATTTTTCTTTGAAAATGATTTTGGTGAAGTTAGCCCAGAATGAAACGTTATTGGAAGGACATGAGATCAATCACAGAATCAAAGGCAAAGAGAAGAAGCAGGTTTTGAAAAACACAGGAAACCCAGAGCAGCCTATTTGTTGCCATGGCAACAAATGGATAAATGGGTTGCTGCTGCTCTCAGCCCTCCTGACTCCAGACTCCCCGTTCTGAGGACAGCGTGCGAGTGGCCGCTCACTTACCCCTCTCAGGACAGCCCTGGGCCTCTGGCCGGCTCACCAGGCGTCCCTCCAGGGAGTGAATCACCCCTGCTGTGACCGGAAGCCCTGTGGGGTGAGGGAGGAGGGAGGCTGGACATACACCTGCCCTCCCCCACGGTCCACGGGTGGTTACTAGGGGAGCTGGGCGAGGGGTCGCGGCCAGGGCGGTGTAGCCATGGGGGGGCAGGGGGACTTGACCTTCTGAAAGCGGAGCATGCTCAGCATAAACAGACTATGGCAGGCACTCTGTGGGAGGATGTTTGGGGACACGGCAGCCGGGACAGTGGGGGAAAGACTCAGGCCAGGAAGAGGAGGGTGGGGGCTTTGCACCTAGGGCAGCGGGAGCTAAAGGCTTCCTTTATTCCTTTCTTATTTTGCGTATTTTTTTAAAAGAGAATTATTTGTTTAATTAATTATTATTATTTAATTTGCTATAGGACACGGGTGCTCACCAGACAAAGAGGGAGAGGAAAGACAAGAACACGAGCTGCCAGGTCTAGAACTCGAACCACAGTCAGCCGTGTGGCAGTCCAGCACCTTAACCACCACGCCACCTGCTGGCCCTTGTGTATTTTTTTAGCGACCCAATACACGTTTTAAAGTTAATTTGTATTATAAACGCCGAGGATTTTAAGCAAGAGATGGCCATGAAGAAATGGTTGCTTGAGATGGATCTCCCTGCGGTGAGAGGAGCTGAGAAGAGTGGGGCAGTCAGGGAGGGCTGAGCAGAGGCGGCGGCTGGCTCTCTGTCCAAACGGAGCAGTGACGGCCCGGTAAGGAGATGGAGCTTCAATCTTTTGGAAGCGGCATACCCCCTGCCACGGGACACGAGCAGAACTCTTGAGCTTCAGCACACTCATAAACTGGCCAAATGCCACTGAAGTCTTACGAAATCATGAAAGAGAACGCTTTGCCGGGGCTCAGTCTTCAGCACGATGTATGAACTATTCATTCGTTCAATAATCTAGAATTTACACCAGGTTTAGACCACGCTGACATGTAAAACAAAAACCGAGTTGTGGGCCAGCACATGGTGTAATGGTTACATCACTGGACTCCCATGTAGTTGTCTGCGGTTTGAGTCTGGGACCTGGCAGCTTCAAACTCACACCAGGCGCATGTGTGTGCATGCCCAAAATCCAGAGAGGAGAGCGGAGGGGAAGGGATTGTGGCATGGCCATCTCCCAGGGGGTGATTTCTCACTTTCCGAAGGGAGCAGGCACCCACACTGCATGACAAGGGGCCAGACGGGGGTGGTGGGAAACGTGGTGTTCTGGAGGTTGACCCGCACGGCAAGGCTGCTGGTTTGCATCTGCAGCCTCCCTGAGTGTGCCAGGCATGCATGTGCCCGTGCTCGGGCTGGCCGAGTCTGGGCTGGACCCGGGTGCAGGCACTGCGCTGGGGGTGCTGCATCCCTGCTTCTCTTTCCTTTCTCTCTCACTTACTGAAGAAATACATAAACTTAAAAAAAATGCATGTCAAAATGAACACAATACAATTAAGACATTCATGACAAAATGCAGGAGCTGGGCAGATATGGCAGGCAACGTATTTGGTTGAGCACTTTTTCCTACCTTCTGCTTTTACTGTATCTTTAAACTTGTTCTATAGGAGTTTTATAATAAGAGTTTCATATTTTACAAAAGACACGCACTCTCTTATATTTAAATGGGTAATCTATTAAACAGTGGGAGAACCACAGCTTGTAGCGAGGCGGAGTCCCTCCCCCGTGAATGGGGGACGAGAGGAGATTCATTAGTTCCGACAGCTCTGCCGAGGACGAGGCAGCCAGGGCGGACCTGAGAGTCACAGCCTGAGCTATTGCCCTGGCGAACCAGAGACAAAACATCTCCGTCAATTTTCAGCCCGTGAATCTGAGCTCCGGTAATTATACCTATGCAAGGTTTTAGGGGGAAGTACATCAAAATAACATCTGAAGTAAGCATGTGCGACGGAAAGGGGAAAATGCCATCAAGAGAACAGGCCAGCTCAGGGCGGGCGGCGACTCTCACCCTGATTCCCCTGGCACACTGCTCCAGGCGCGCCTGACGTCTCTGTCCCACTGCGTGTAATGAATGGAGGAGAAGATAACGGAGCCTGAGCCGTAAAGCCAGGGAAACAGAAGGGGAACACTCTCTCACCGCGCGTTTCCCTAAACGGCTGCTTCCCACTGGTCCTGAGATCAGAACGGGCTCTTGGGTTTTAGCTGGTCAGTAACTAAAGCTTTTAAACCTTCACAACCCACATGTCCCGTCCAGGGAACCCCAAAAGAATGCACATCACAGACACCCCCCCACCAGGGCCCATGGACTGTGTTCCACAAGCTCCGAGGAAGCCCACGTTTCTGAGCAATGAACACGTATAGGAGTTACCCAGTACCCAGAGGGGTTCTGCTCACAGCACAGCCAGGCTCAGTTAAATCAAGGAGGCTTTCTTGAGCCAGTTGGACAATGCCAGAATAGCTGCCCTTGATAGGGGCGCCGGGCTCAGCTCACGATGTTGAAGACGTGAAGACGTCACCTGCAGCTTTGCTGAGATCTCCATGAGCCTGGCGCAAGGCTGCCTCCCGCTTGGTCAAACACGGGTAACCCAGGAGCCCAACAAGAGGGGTCACATACTGACCGTGCCCGAGAGGGAAAGAACGAATGCAGCCAGCACTCCTCCCACAGTCAGACACACCCTGCCCCTCACACAGCGATGAACCGGGAGGTGGGGAAGGGGCTCCATTTCCTGCAGCACTCCGGAGAAGTGAGATACCCCGATGCCATGGTGCAGCAGGAGCAATGGGCAAAGGGGAGACGAGCCCTCCTGGGCATGAGGGTCCAAACGAGGGTGTCACTAGTACTGGCACACTGCACAGGGGAGAGATGGCATTAACATGGCACGCAGAGCAGCGGATAATTCCCTAGGCAGCCTGGCAAGAAATGATAGCAAAACGGACCTATGGAGGGAGCTTTCCTTAAACATATCCACAAGGAATGTGGGTCTTGATTGTAAGCGTTTTGCTTTTTTGTGCTACTGTTCATTTTGTTATGATCATTGCTGTAATTTTACTTTATTCATTGCAAGGCATTCCAGAAATGCAAGCATAATAGACTTGCTTTAACTCCAGGGGTAGCCCCCCACCCCACTACCTCAATTGCTCCTCTTTTGATGTGGCGTCAGCGTCTATTTAGGACAAGACTGTGCCCATGTCCCCACCCTCCCCACTCCACCCACTCCGTTCCCACCCGCAGCCTGCACTCGCAGACATTTCTCTGGGCAAAGGACTGTAGATAATGCCAAAGGAAAGTGTATCGAAGAAACAGATGAGCTTGGCTAATGAGGGGGATGAAAATGGGAGCCATGATGAGCTTCTGTATCATAAATGAGCATAAATTACATCGTCAGTCCTATTTACAGTTTTCCATGGCTCAGAGCCTTGCAATTATGTCTATTCAATTATTCCATTCGGAGGATTTTTCAATAAGTATTTCTCACTGTGGTCAAACAGCCCATTTGGAAGCTCCTTCTGTAGATGGGATTCAAAACTAGCCATGAAAGAACTCATCACTGCAGATTCAGAAGAAGACTCTGGCCCAACTGTGCAAAGACTGGTGAATTCTTAGAAATGTTCAAATGTTTCACGACTGTGCCCTCTCTTGATGGTTGTGGACCTACTGAGGTGCATTCTAAATATCACGGCTGATAGGTCAGCTTACTCCTAATGAGAAAAGTAAAACAAACAAAACTAAATTAGAAAATAAAATATAATCAGAAAATTTTGCAAGGATTGAACATTTTTTTCTGACCTCTTTTTTTTTACAGGTAAGTCATATTTTTTCTTATGCATATTAAAAACAGAAGGAGTTTAAAAAAGTGACTATAATACCATAATCATTCTTAGGTGTAATTAAAAATGCATTCTTAATATCACTAAATGTTTAGTCAACGTTCAGATTCCTTGCTTATCTGAGTCTTTTTTGGAGCGTTTTTAAACCTGTAATATGTCATTTGTAGATATTCCTTTCTTTCTAGCCACAGACAAGCATGACAGCCTTTCAATCCACTTTCTTTCCATCAAAGTTAGCAAATCCCGTAATTACACTCATCTTTGCTGTGCTACCCACAGTTGCTCGTTCATCATGACAGCGCTTGGTTTTCTATAAGAGTCAAGCTAAATAACCCAATTGTTGAGACAAAACCAGACTTAGCTTGGTTTCGAAATTGAATTGTGTTACCAGTCTTGTGGAAAATTCCATCATTAGATTGGAAACACTGGATTCAGCTTTTAAAAGAATGAAAGTGAACACGGAGCCTCCAGCTACAATAGTGAGGTAAGGACCCACAACCACTGGGCTGAGAAAGCGGAAATCTCTGGCTGCTTCTCTGCAGCGTTTCAAGGCAATGCTGGGCTTATTTTACATGGTCAGCTTATTGGGAATAAAGACAAACGCACACAAAAACAACTTCGGACACAGAAAGAAATCCCGACGTTAATAGATGACCCTTAATTACTCCACTGGGGAGAGAGCGAGAATCCACGAGCCTGAATTTAATAGCTCCAGCTTGTCTTAGCCTCAAGCAGTTACAACAGATGTCTCAGAATTTCCAAAAAGGGCGATTAATAAAGGAGATCGACCCACCGATCTAATTATGCTACCTTAGCAAAGAGGAAGTATACTTGCTTCAAAGAACTTTCATTAGGGGCCATGTGTCAAATTTACATTTCCTTTGTGGATAAAATAAAATGTCCAGCATCATTTCAAGATCAGAATTAAGACACACTTCTCTGTGCACTCTACTGTGGGGAAATTGGTTTCTGGAAAATACAATAAATCCTAACTGGTCTCTGAATTCCAGGGTGAACTTGAGCACTTTTCTTCAGAATTCTCATCTCCACGATTGCATCAGAAAATTACTTAGCTTCACCTGTCATCCAGAAAAGTATTGGCTCCAAAACAGCTTTTATTTCTGCAATGATTTGCCATACCCATGTTAAGTTACACTAACTTGGATGATACCTAATCCAATAATAACTAAATCATATTTATCCCAAGCACCAATAAAATAGGAATAGAATTGCTATAGAGTGAACATACACCCAGTTATTTTCTAGGCTAATTGCTTGGAATTGAAATTTCTGAGTAGAAGATTTTGCATCATCTTTAGTCTTTTGACATATTTTGACCACGTCTGTCAGGAAGGCCACATCATCCGCCCTCCAGGTGGCATTATTACATCGGCTTGTTTCTCTACATTCACACATACCTGGGCAAAAGCCTTCTCCAACCCTAGCTTCCTCCTCAGCTTCAGATTAGCAATGCTGGTAATTACATAGACTCTAAGCCTAGATGGTAGAAAACCAAGTACCCATGAAAAAGAGCCCCCAGTGCAGGGCTGGCTCAAAGGCAGTCCTTAGCTGCAGGCGAGGAAGCTGGAGGTCCTTCCAGAGGAGGGAGAGAGACAGCAATACAACCTGTTCTCTAGGAAAGATTCTGGAAACCAGAAAAAAAAAATCCCCTTTCTAGTAAGAACTGAGTCCTTGACCCAGGATTTCATTGTAATTAGTAGGGTTTGCAAGTCACTTGCAGCTGTGTGCATCCTAACAGCCCTTGATTGCGTGGAGATTTGTAGCAAATATTGGAGAAAAGAAAAGGAAAGGACAGGAGGAGCAGCTGCAAAGTGTGGGAAGCAACCTGTGTCTTGAATCTATTAATCTCCTGGTGCATTATTTATATCTTGATCTGATTTTGCAACTCATTTTTAATATTTGCTTATTCTCCCCAAAGACAAGAAAATAAAACATCTCCTTGAGGAAATTTCAAGAGTTGGCTGGGAAGTCTTGAGTGAGTGTTTAAAGGCTCTCCTTCATGGTGGAATGGATAGTCCTGAATATTTGTGGAAAATTAGTAAATCTATCTTTCTTTGCCACTGGTATTAGATAGTAAGGTCAGAGATATGGTATGGACTTTTCCTTTGGTCCTTCTGTTTTCTTCTTCAAGTAAGACTCATTCTTCATGAGAAGATAAATAACTGTCTTCTTGACTCCAGACTTTCTGCCCAAGGGATCTTTTCCCAATTAAGTTTTCAAATAATCATTGCAACAGCAATTCTGGTGTCTCCAATTTAATTTTTGTCTTGTTGTGTTTTCCTAATCTGTGAGTGGTGTGTCCTCTGAGTGACTGATTTTTCTTTAAGCCCTAACATGCACCACCCCCAGCCAGAGTTCCCACAGAAGATATAGGACATGCAGTTAAATATGAATTTATGATAAATAATAAATACATTTTCAGTGTAAGTATGCCCCAAAGATCTTATGGGACATACGTATGTTAAAAATACTTGCTACATTGAGGAGAAACATGTCTTATATTGGGGAGAATCAGATTACATAGTTTATGTAGCCCTGAGACAACATGTTTGCTGGTGAAAGATGAGGTTAATAGAGGCTGGGTGAGCATTTAGGACTGGGCAGAAAGGGAGGTTCCATCTATCTCTGTTCACTGCCTAATTAATACATGTGGGAAACAAAGAGATCAGGGACAGTCTCTCAGCATTCACACTTTTCCCCAGGTTCCTCTCTTGTTACCACTATTTTGTTTAAAACAGACGGCAGCTGAAGGCCATGTTTGCAGCGGGTCTGCATAGCTGCTTCGGAGTGAAGAATTGTCACGCCTCACATCTTCTCAGTAGGCCAGCCGTATCTGTGGGTCCCAGCAGGTGTGGTCTAAAATTTATGTATGAGGGTCCTTCAAGAAGTTTATGGAAAAATGGAATTAAAGTGCAACTTAATTTTGGTGCAAAAAAGGTCAAGTGTCTGTCCTCTTGGCCCCATGGTTAAGGGAACTGAATACCACTTGGCTGACCCCATGGTTTGAGTGTTGGACCTGGTGGCTTAAAAACACACTGGGCATGGGCACATGGTGAGAAAGAGAAGGCAAGTGTGACTGTGCCCATGTGTCTGCTCTGGTCTCACGTCCTCTTACAAAGCCACTATTATTCAGTCATTCACATGATTCAAAACCTACAGATTTTATCCAGTCCTAGCTGCCTCCCAAAGATGCCACCTCTTAATACTGTAGTTGGGTGAGATGTCCTTCCTCTTAATAGCGTTATAACCAAATTTCAGCACACGAACTTAGGGAGGGGTATATATTCAAACCGCAGCACCAGGGGAGAGGGAGGCAGGCAGAATGTGCCCCAGATCAACTGCACTCAACAACCCCTCCGTGTGGGATGTGCTGCCTGGAGCCAACTCTCCACACCTGAGTTAAGTGAGCTCGCCATGGGCGAACAATACTGGATGGTGCAGCGGGCTTGGCTCAGTGAGAACCAGGGAGAGAGCGCCTGGGTTCCTCTGCAGCGTCCTGGACCTCTCAGTCTGGGCAGCTGCGATGGGCACACTCAGTCACTCTGACCTGCAGCTAATAAGGTCACCGAGCATAGTCTCCCAGCCAGGGCCCTCTCCCTGCAGCTGTGCGGGCCGGAAGACAAGGTTACCATGGAGTTTGGGTTCCAGACAGGGGTCAAGGTCCTCTTATTGAAAAATGTTGATTGAGGACCATCGTTGTATGGTCTAGGGATGTAACTAGACGCTTATCACATCTGTGAGACTTCACGAGCAAACACATGAGATGTATTTAACAAAGGGAGAAAACAAAGAGAGTGTCTGCTAAATTAAATCACCTCTCTTGAAACCTGTGTAATTGTAGTTCCAAGATCCCTGAACAATTCCTTTTGTCATCACCTACCTCTGATTAATCTGCAGTAAACAATGGCTATCGCTGAGAAGTCAATCCTGATATCTTGCCCTAAAAATAAATAGAAAACAAAAGAATTTGGAGATGCGATCCCCATGCCATTGGGGATGAAAGGACATGTCTTATTGCCCCACAACGTGCTGGAATGGCCTGTGGCCTTAAGAACATCTTTCTTTTCTTGTATGTAACTTTGAAACTAAATACAGCCTAGTGTGAAGTTCACTCCAACTTTCAGCTCTGCTCCTACCATGGCTACGTTACAATGATTCTTGGTGCTGTGGGCTGACATCACACCAAGTCCTCTCAGGGGGAGAGTCTGGATGTGGGACACAGAGAGCTGTCCGACTACCAACAACAAGAGCTTCGCTTTGTAGGGATTTATTTCCGGCTCACCAGAAATTTCTGTTCACTTCATACCCCAGTTGTCTGTCCTCGTCGACCAGCTGCTTGTGCATTAGGTCATTGGCATCTTTCCATTATTCATATAGGTTGTCTACATCTAAAATTTCTCATCCTTTTTTCACCCTCCAAAGCACACTGGATGTCATCATAAGTTAAACCTCTTTTCTCAGAGAAAATGACTGAAAGTCATAGTGCTAATTTGAATGTGTGAATTCAAAATCGTCTTCCTAACATGTCAGAATCTTTGCAAAGAAATCGAGAAAACCTTGTTTAGTGGGGTTACCCTTTTTTGGTGACACTGTCAAATTTTGAAGTGATCTTTTTGTTTTCTTTTTAAAAAAGGGAATAATCTGTTTTCTTTTCCTATGAGGACTATGGTCATAACTTACACATTCCATTGAACAAGTGACTCAGTTCATTTTTTTCCCCCAAACTTTATATGGCCTCTCCAAAGATCATAAAACTGTTTTAGAAAAACAGCACTTGGATTTCTGTCTTAACGTTATCCTTTTCTCTGTTCTCATCCGCAATGTATTTCCAGATTAGAGAAGATTCTCTTCTTATCCTACACTTTGGAAATGTGATGTTGTGGTGGGTTGGCATTTTAGCTCCTTTTTATGGGATATTGGTACAGTCTAAGAAGGCTATCTTCTCTCACTTCAATGAAGTATAAAGCGTAAGAAAAACATGAAGTACTTCCGCACATGTAGAGGAAACTAAAAACTGACCCCAAACTTTCACGATGAAAGGCTCCATGTCATAGGAAGCAAATCACACTGTTCTTCATTTCATGTTGAGTCACTTCTCTTTACAAGCTAAATGATGTAGAGCAATTGAATGGATAAAAAATAATAATTTTAAAAAATTTAAAATATTGTAAATAAATAAAACAAAAAGGCATGTAGAATTTGCATGGATAGAGAGTAACTATTCCCTTTGGTAAAAATGTACAGATTTAATAGAATTTGTCAAAATTTACATATGTATGCTGACTGTCTATGCAGACAAATAAGCAAAATTCACTCTGTATTTTGACATGATACCAAAGGTCTGCAGCTTTGTGATTTATGTGACTTAATTAAAATCTTCATGGATTTCAAGAAAATAATTTGAAACTCTACTTTTAAAGCAAACTACCTAACCACTAGGGGGAACGTTTTGCTATTGATGTTGCTGTGATTCTGACTTATCACTTGATAGACTGTAGAAGTCTGACCCCTGGTAAGAGCAGATGGAATCGGTTCTACAAGTCTACAGATAAGTAGACAGTGCACCCTTATCAGAATTTCCTTTTTTGTCTGCCCACAGGACATGTGAGTTGCTATCTCTGAAACAGCAAAGGTAGCTTTGCTCAGTACCTGGCACCAGGAGGGGACAGTGTGAGGACGTGTGAGTTGGTGTGGCTGGCAAGCTACTTAGTGGTCACTATTTTCAACTGAGATTAGTATCTCTGGAAGGCAAAAATACATTTTAAATAAAAGAAATAGAGGGGCAGGGCATTTGTGGGACAGAGAGATGGGTTACTGTCTGTGGAGGATGATGTGTATCGTATTCCCAGCTGGATTGGTGAGAAATGTATACATGTTGGAATATTCACTTTGCAAGCTAAGTGACAGATGCGATTTCAAGTATAAAAGAAACTGAAATAAAAATATATTCCAAAAAAAGGAGAAAAACAATAAAGGCTTATTTTAGTGTCCTGAAAGAAAGGGTGAGAGTTTGAGATAAAGAAGAACCCTGAGCAGGGTCTTCATTCTGTGGACCTCCTCTCATCCCACAACTAGCCAGGACCAGGGGTGTACGCTGCATGTGCAGGTCAACCTGGAACCTGAGCTCGGATCCTTCCCACACGGCCTGTGGTATTGCGCAGTAGCACCTCTCCTGCCTGTGCCACTGAGGCGAGGCCCCCCAAACACCTTTGATTGTTTATGATTAGACCCTTGTGTCACCTCAAACCTTTGATACTGATTCTTCACATGTGCAGGTCCAGGACTTGAACTGCAGAGTTAGCCACAAAGAATTCAGCTGCCCTAACCACCATGCCAATGGCTTGCCCCATACTCATGTTTATTATCCACTGTCTTAGAGGTCATAGTTACAATATTCACAGTATTAAATACAGAATATCAAATTGCCACTGTCTGACAGAGGACTCACAGTTACCCCACTAGCAAAGTTGAATACTAACTGGGGACACTCACGGTGTCCCCTGTACTGAGTCTCGTCATGCAGAACGAGGTGATGGTGGATGTCCATGACTTCAAACACATGTCTCTGTGGCCAGGGTCAGGGATCGGGAGAGAGAACAGGAATGACAGACAGAGAGTAGACAATCTCTGCCATTTCTGTTGGAGGCCAAAACAATGCTGCTCCTGGCCCTGGTTTTCAGGACAGCCTGTGGAGTTTGTGCTTCCGCCTGATCTTTCACACTCATTGCCAAAGACCCCGGCTTTTGCATTCCAGGAGGAGGGTTTTGGTGATGTGTGCTAAATCAAGGGACAATTCTGGTCATATCAGGATGGATGGACACCTTAAAAGCTACAAAATGAAAGAGAAATGCTCAACTCACATCAGACCTAACGAGAAGTAGATGCTTATAGTGTTAGCCGTGAGTTACCCAGGTTTGTCTGCAGAGGAAGGGGGTGTCAGTACCCTTACGGACACAGAACGTCCCTCCCTCTGACTTTCGACCTGCCTAAGCAACCTGCAGACACGGCTGTGAGTCAGACAGAAGAATCTAGGAAGGGGTCTCTGGGTAAGCCAGGGGATATTGTTGAATGAGAGAAATTTAAGTTCCCCAACTCTAAGATAGACTATATACCTTCTAAGTGCCATTTCTTCCAAACCCAAGGAGAAATGCAGCCACCTGGTTTAGATGTGATGAATTATACTCGCGGAGGATAAGCAGGTTTAATAAATCACAAGGAACTTTTACCAAAGGTGGCTGTACTGTGAATTAAACTGGAGCTGGTAGCCTGACATTTCACACATCTTAAATGAAGACTAATGGGTTCTGCTTTGGTCATCTATACAATAGATAATATGAAATATCACACCTAAAACGAACTTTATAAATGATCTAATTCTAATTCTTGTCATTTAATTCAAATATTTATTGAGTGTCTTCTGTGTTTCAGAAACTATAGCAGACCTTGGGGATGTGGAGGTACATGAGGCATGTTCTCTCCCGACCCCAGCCCCATGTAACAGGGTCTTCACAAAGTTCATAGAAAATGAGTATCAAGAAAAACTGCCTGTGAGTTTCCATTTCTTCTTGCAGAAAAATAAGCTCATATTGTAATTTCACTTACTAATGCAATTTTTGAAGTTCCCCTGTGTGTGTGTATGTGTGTGCATTTCCTCACATTTATGTCTATACAAATAAATGTGTGTGTGAGTATGTATTTACGGTAAAAAACCATCACATGATGTAAAATTAACTACTACTAATAAGTGAGCAACTAAGTGGCTTTTGGTATATCCACACTTTGTGAAAACACTACATCTGTGTGGTTGCAAGATGGTTTTATCATCACAAAAGGAAGCCTTGCACGCATGAGACAGTCGTTCCCCATCTTCTCCCCACAGCCCTTCCCATCCACTCATCTGCAGTCTCTGTGGATCCACTTCCTGGGGCGACTTCACATAAACGTCATCGCAGGACTGCGACTTTCTGTGTCTGGCTTCCTTCACTGGCACAAAGGTCATTGGGTTCATCCTTACTGTAGCACGTATTAGAATAAAAATTTGTAGGCCAGCAGCTGGTGTGGTGGTTAAAGCATTGGACACCCACATGGCCAACTGTGGTTTAAGTTCCAGACCTGGTGGCTTGCTTTCTCACTTTCCTTCTCTCTCTCTCTCTCTGCTGAGTGTGCATGGCCTGTAGCAAATTAAAAAAAAAAAAAATAGGTACAATTAAATAAATAATTCTTTAAAAGTAAATAAATAAAAACTTGTACATAAATTTGATGGTAGCACTATTAACCCTTGCTAAAAGGGAGAAACAACCCAAATGTCCATTAACTGATGAATGATTATACCAGATATACCTTAGTCTTATGATTTAAGGGACATCTTTTAAGTGAAAGACTAATACATAAAGAGATGATTTAGATAAATTTGAATAGTGCTAAAATTAAACAGAAGGTGCTATGGTGGGTTGCAGGAGGAATACTAAGTATGTCCTAGGGATTCTGAGATCATTTATAATCTTGTAATAATTTTAGTGGGAGAAGTGCAGAATTGTGCCAAGACAGAAGGTGAGTTTTGGTCTGATTTTCCCTGCCACATTTCTTGGTTTTAATGTCTTTAATTTTCTTTTATTTATGAAACATATACACACATTTTCAAGTTTCAGGTGCAATTCTGATCAAAAAGGAGTGGTACAATTATCAAATGATTCACTTCCATTTTTTGAGTGGAATTTTGTATGTTTCAAATCTTGGAATGTTTGAGGTGTAATAAGCTATTGTAAAGACTAACAGGTTAATATGGATATATATTAAGTCTATGTTAAAATGAGACAAAATTTAGACATTTGTTCATGTTATCAACATATAAAAATTTGGGGCCAGCAGGTGGTGTGGTGGTTAAGGCACTGGACTTCCACATGGCCAACCACAGTTTGAGTCCTGGACCCAGAGGCTTACAAATCACTTTGGGCACGTGTACATGTGTACCCAAACTTCTGAGAGAAGAATGGAGGAGAAGGGATTGCAGCATGACCATCCCTCTGGGAGGTGATTTCTCATTTTCTCTTTCTCTGGTAAGTGTATATGCCCTATGGCAAAAACGTGTGTGCGTATGTGTCTGTGTGTGTGTGTGTGTGTGCACGTGTATAATTTAACAATTCAAAAAGCAACACATAAAGAGTATGGAAAGGCATTTCATCAAAGAAGAAATACAAATCAGCAAAGAACAGAGGCAAAAGTGATCACCTTACAGGTGCCAGAGGGAAACAAACCCTAAAGACAGGTAGTGTATACATGGTGATTCTTCAGAACCTTTATTTGGGCTGGCCCTGTCATGCTGCAGCTAAACAGTGAGTGTAGAAAGCTAGAACCCATACAGACTACCGCATGGTTGGAGATCCAGACCTAGTGGCCTGAAAAACACACCAAGTATATGTGCCCCAAATCCTGAAAGGAAGGAGAAATGGAGAAGAGATTGTGGTGTTCCCAAACAGTGGCTGCTGCATTGCACAGATTTGGTTCAAGCCTCTTATACTTGTGACTTCAGCCTTCTCTCTCTCTCTCTCTCTCTGTGTGTGTGTGTGTGTGTGTGTGAATATGTGTGTGTTGTGATTTGGAGCTGCTGGTTCTATCATGTGACTTTGTAAAATGAAAATAATCAGCAGACATGAGAATAAAGAGATGGAGAAACCCAGGTCTTAAGAAGGGGAAAGTCTTAAGCCCAGATCTGAACAAACCTGAAACTTAACCTACTCGTGGATCTTTCATTCACATAAGATAGTAAGTTATCTCTTTCTCTCTTTTCTTCTCTCACTTTCTCCTTTCTTATTCATATTTTTCATTCTCTTTTTCCCCTCTTTTAGAGTAAAACCAGTTTGAATTAAATTTTCTGTCACTTTCATCTGTGAAGAGCCCTAGCTGATTTATAAATAAAACCAGAGGCAATACTAACTCCTGCCCTTTGTGTTAGTTTCTCAACTCCCAAATCCCACTCAGGCTTGTTTTCTTTGTGCACTTAGAACTTCCAAGAAAATGGTGCCAATGCTTTTTGTTTCTTTTTAAAAACAGCTATCGACCTGCTTTCTATGAGTAAGGTAGAGAGGATATTGGGAAAGTTATCTCTGCAGGCTTGGGGAGAAAGTTGGATGAGCAGCTAGAATTATCTGGAACCCTAGGAGGTCACCAGGCTCAGGGTTCTGGTCTCAACCACCCTTCACACATTGCATAGTGAATCATGGGAAGCCACAGCAAGCCATAGCCTACCTAACACAGCCACAGTCTCAGAGCATAGTTCTAATAGGAAATGAGCTGTAAGTGAGCCATTTCCAAGGTTTTACTATTACCATTATTTGCTCATATGGTCATCAGAGAAAGAAATCAGAGAGAGAGAGAGAGAGAGAGAGAGAGAGAGAGAGAGAGAAAGTATCCCCAGGCAGGGTGGCAACATTGCAGTCCCTTCTCCTCCATTCTTCTCTCTGGAGTTGGGGCACACATGCACATGTGCCCAGCATATTTTTTAAGCTGCCAGATTCTGGACCCAAATTATGTACTTGGCCATGTGGGATCCAGCCAGCTTAACCATGATTACCAACTGGTCCAGGGGATCTTTTTCCTTAAATAGGAAGAGTATATTATATAATGGGTTGAAAGAAAATGTTAACATTTCACCAAAGAACAGTGTGAATCATTCAAAACTTTAATAATAAGCTATAAAACTAAGAAATCAGGGGCCTAACGGTATATAAAGGGTTATTCATTAGGGATGCTTTTGCTTTATAGAACATGAGCCAAACAGTGGCCAGAAAGAAACGTCTGAATGATGAAAGGCCATTTTCCAACGTACTTTTTCAGGTCCTGCAGAGAGGAGAGAGAACATTTATTCTCAGTAAGAACATAGCTGCACACCTTGGGCCGCAGTCCCACAGGACCATCCTGCAAGTTCAAACCTTACTGGCGTGAGATAGCATGCTAATTTGGGGAACGAGATCGATTCTCCCTGTATTGGGAAACAGACACAGCAGGTCATGTTCCCTCATCACAGAGGAATACATAAACAAACGTCATTCTCAGAATTCCCTGTTTCCTTTCATATTCCTTATTTTTAAAAAAGAGGTTTTTGCCTTAGAGTGTGTGTGTACATGCTGGAGAGAGAGAGAGACAGAGAGAGTGAGAGAAAAAGTGAGAAATCACCCCCCACAGGGGATGGCCACGCTGCAATCCTTTCTCCTCCATTCTCTGCCTGGGATCTTGGCCATGCATGCACACGTGCCTGGTGTGATTTTGAAGCCATTGGGTCTGGGACTCAAACAGTGGTCAAACATGTGGGAGTGCAGTGACATAACTGGTATGCCATCTGCTGGCCCCTGCTATCATATTCTGATGAGCCTCTAGACTAAAAAAAAAAAAAAGGCATTTAGTAAAATTTACTGCATATGGCTCTGAAAATTAGTAAAGTACACTTTGGATAGGAAGGGAAAACAAATCAGCTAGAAATGGAGGAAATATTTTTATCTGTAAGCAAAGCTTCTTCATATCCCTTGGAGTCCCTTTTTTCATCATAAAGATTTATACTTAGTTTAAAAAATGGATCAAGAGCCAGTGCCATAGCTTGGTGAATAGGGAGTTGGATCCCGCATGACAGACTGTGTGGCTTACATCTCAGACTCAGTGCCTTGAAATACACATCAGGTGCATTAAAGTGCATGCCTAAAATCTCAGTAGGATGGAAAAATGGGGGAGAACAGGGGTGCCTCTCTCTCTGCCAAGCAAACACACACTCTGGCGACTGAAGCAAATGAATCTAAGATGATGCTGGTGGCACAGCACATAAAGGCTGTTCTAGGTGCTGCAGATGGGTCACTGCTACTCACCCAGCTGCTTCCCTGACTTTCTTACAGAGGCAGCGTGGCCCTCCTGACTGGCTGGGTACCGTCACACCCAGGTGGCCAAGCATAGCACTGGGTGCAGCCGATCAGCTAGTGCAGTGGGCAGCTCTGAACGACAAAACACAAATCTTGTCCAGAGGAGGCACCACCTTTGTTCTCACATCTCCTCAAGCGTGTTGAGCACTGGCTGCACCTTCCACCTGGAGCCCTCAACACCTTCTCCCAGGCAGCCATTGGCTGCAGAGGTGACATCACCTCCCTCCCGGTGTCTGAAGACCCTTCACTCCTACAGTGGGGATGGCGCTTATGTGAGGACAATGACACCGATTCTGTTTTACGTGCCCCAGATCAAGAAACAGCAAGCCAAATTCCTGGGGAGGGTCTGTGTGCCACCCACTGCATGGCACAGGTCCCACTGGATGGGAGATGGAGATGTATCTCCAAGGCTCCCTCAGCTGTCTCAGTCCACAGAAAACTCGGGCCCTGGGAACGTCTTGTTCAACTGAGTGTAACCCTGGCAATGCTCGATACTGCCCTTTCTCTACCAGAAAGCACAGCCAACAGGTCTGCTGCTTACACGCGGGAAGATAAGGCAGCTATGCTGAACTCTTCAAAGACATTTGCAGCCATCCTAAGGGAGATACAAGATAATCTTGCATAAATGGACGGTCAGACTGGTGTTAGACTCTTACCCACCTAAGAGACTTCTCTATGCCCCGTGTAGTGCATTGCAGGTTGCAGGACAAAGAATGGTGTATCGGGCATGGCTCTACCAGACAGAACCAATGTGTTATATAGAAATTATTATATACATAAAATCTACTGATCATCTATCTAGAGAAAGATAGAGGGAGAGAGAGAGGCCGAAGAGGCTTGTTTCAACAGCTGTGGTCCAGCAGCCTAAAGTCTAGAGCAGGTGAACTGAGCTGTTTAAATGAGGATAGATGTTAACTGCATCTACCAAATCTCTTTATAGCAACCCCCAATTAGTGTTGCACTGAGTAGTTGGATACTGCAGCCTTGTCTACTTGACACACAAAAAAAAATCTGACTATACCAGGTGGATACAGCTATGGACAAGACAGCTGTCTCAGATAAGTGGTCGCCACTTACCATTCTGCACATTATTTCCAGGAAGGAGCAAAGAAAACAAAAAATAGACGTAAATATTACCCAAACAGAGAACCAGGGAGACATCTACCTGAGTACCACGATCTGTGGTGAGCTCCGCTGCTCAAGTGCAGGTAGAACATGCTCTTTTTCTGCAGTTTGCTACTGTCATCTGGGCTAGGTCGGCTCTTTGCCACACAGGCCTGTCCCATGCGTTGCAGAAATGGCCAGCTCTAATACATCTCCCTCGTCCCTTCTAGACACAGAGGCAATAATGAACACACAGCTTTCCTAACGCCCCAGGGTTGATGGCATGCCGAGCTCCGAACATAACTCCTAGTTTAGATAGAAGGAAGTGGCCCATGTCTGATTCAAATTCTATTTCTTGAGAAAGAAGGGAGTGTGACACTCCCCCCAAAATGGGCTGAATCTCGGCAGAGCCTCTGTAGCAATCCATGTGTGCAAGAGAGATGGGACACGGGGAGATGGAAAGCCCTTGCCAGCCACAGCCACATTCAGAAGTCACTGTCTGGAACTGCAGGGGCAAGCGATTATATTGGGTTGTCAGAAAGGTCGTGCCTACTTTTTCTATGCAAAAATGCATCACGACTTTTCCAACAACCCAATAAATACTGAAGCCAGGACGTCTTCTAAACATAAAGGCTCTTAGGAGTGGGAACACAGAGGTCTGCCCCAAACACACTACAGTCAGTCGAGGATTTCCTGCTGCAAAAATAAAACACTACAGGAATCATTACTGGTAAAATAGGTTCCTCAAATATATAGAAAACTTATACAGACATGAAGTTCCTTTGTGTAGTTTTTAGTTATTCCTCAATAACATGACAAAACAACAAATAACAACATTCATAAGCAGAAAACACACCAAAAATCCCCACCACCTAGCAGTAAACCCCTTAAGTGATGTGCAGAACCTACATAAATGAAATCATAAAATTGTTCAGAAGACAATAAAAGAAGAAATTGAACTAATAACAAAACACACCATAATCCTGGAGAGTGAGATTCATATAGCCAAGGTACAAATCCTACCTACTCTGTTTCATAAAATCAAAGCTATGACAGAAAAAATTGCAGATGGAAAGAATTCGAAGGAGATATTGAGAAGAAAGCTATTATAAGGGAGGATTTCTTTGCCTAGTCCTAAAACATATTACCAAGTTTTAAAAATTACCTGAAATCATCTGATATCTGTGGTAAAACTGACATTAGTCTGTGCACAGAATAAAACACCCAGAGACAACCAGCCCAGAATTTATGAGACTTTTATTAGAATTGTATACAAGAAAAATGTGGCATTTGAGTTCGTATTATATTACACAAGACAGACTCTTTCTCACGCACACACACTTTCAAATGGTAAAAAGCCAACTCACAAACTATTTAGAATTTTTTTTTTTAAATAGAGAATCCTTAAATTGCATTTTTCAGACTGATAAAAATGCACATTCATTAAAGGG
Source organism: Tupaia tana (assembly GCA_026018925.1). Taxonomy (NCBI): domain Eukaryota; kingdom Metazoa; phylum Chordata; class Mammalia; order Scandentia; family Tupaiidae; genus Tupaia; species Tupaia tana. The sequence goes on along the minus strand of JAKSZU010000026.1, from coordinate 22,423,074 downwards.
CAAAATACACACACGCATGCACACACACACCATAGAGTAACTTCATGAGTCCATGCCTACACGTCTTGGCCCCTCAGTTCAGATATAACAGAAACACCCTTAATTCTTCTCTGTATTGCTGCATTACTTCAGTTTAATGTGTAATCTCCATTCTGCAGGGTGGCAGGGGATGATTTCAGTAGAATGTTTTCAGTTGGCTCAGAGTCCAGGGGTGGGGCCACGGCAGAGCACTCAGGAACTTGGAGCGAGTGCCCCGTCCTGGTGGAGCCAGTCCTGGACCCCACTGCCTGCTCCTTCAGGTCCACTCACCGCTGCTGTGCCCGCACGCCGCAGCCCTTCCTGGGTGTTCTTGAGGCTGCTTTGCCTGGCGGGTGTAGGAAGATGTTTGTTCGGGGCTCCGTGCACACAGGGATGAGGGAGAGCCTGAGCCATCTCAGGACCTCCTGCCTGCATGGGCCTGGTGGGCAGAGATGCCACTGCTCCGGGGTGCTGGGACACACTGCCGGCCATGGCATCCCCAAGCTCCCAGAGGAACGGCACAGACACTCTCCTGTTTCTGACCTGCTGCACTGCCTGGTCTGGCGTCCTCAGGGTCGGCAATGGGGGGCAGACCAGAAAGCGGGGCTTCTTTCCTGAGGGACGCTGCTGCAGCCCGCGGCTCCAGCATTTTCCTATTTCACCACTCTGCTCCTTCTGAGGCAACTGGTACCTCCTGATGTGGCTTAAATGAGGGGGAAAGCCCACAGGATTGACTAGAAAAATAAACGACCAGTAACAAACAGAACTATATGCTGCTGTATTACGGTGTGCTCCTGCTTCAATAACCATACAGGGGAGGGTTCGTGCTTCTGTGTTCCACAGATATGAAGGTTTCTCCACCCTAAAAGAGATCTAGTAAGTCATAAAAAAGAACTTATGATGTGACTACACACCATTTTAAAACTTCTGTTTATTAAATAAGCTAAAAGGCAAATGGAAACTGGGAAAACAATTGTAATACAGAAGACAAGACATTTGCATTCTTAATATATAAAGAACATTTGTAAATCAACCACTCTAAATGCAAACACTTTAACCAAAAATAGCTGAAGGTCACGAACAGGCAAACCATAAATAGAAATAATATAGATAGGAAGGAAATAGGAAATAGCTATTTCAGGAAAAAATAATAAAAAAAATTAAAGGAAACTTCAGGATGTAGTTTTATTATTTTATTTATTTATTTATTTTTTGGGGGAGAGATTTTCGCTATAGGGTGCGTGCGCTCACCAGACAGACAGAGAGACATAGAGACAGAAAGCGAGAAATCACCCCCCAGGGGGGATGGTCACGCCGCAATCCCTTCTCCTCCATTCTCCTTTCATGGGATCTTGGGCACGCACGCACATGCGCCCGGTGTGAGTTTTAAGCCACCGGGTCCGGGACGCGAACCGCGGTCGACTACGTGGGAGTCCAGCGACATAGCCATTACGCTAACTGCTAGTTCCCAGGATGTAGTTTTATTTTTGACTGGAAAATAATATTTTATCATACTTTCCACTGGAAAGTATGTCAAAATGAGCACATTTTTAGTTTTAATTTTAATTTTTTAAAGGTTTTTACTATAGGGTACATGCACTCACAGAGAGACAGAACAGAGAGAAAGAGAGAGAAAGAAAGAGATCATCCTGCAGGGGGCATGGCCACACTGCAATCCCCTCTCCTACATTCTCCTCTTTGGATTTTGGGCATGCATGTATACACACCTGGCATGAGTTTCAAGTCACTGGGTCTAGGACTCGAACCATAGTCAGCCATGCGGAAGTCTAGCGATGTAACCATTATACCACTTGCTGGCCCCAGGGGTCCAGATGCTTTAACCATCACATCACCAACTGACTCAAGATCTACCTTCTTAACAGATTTTCATGTATACCACACAATATATATATTTTTTAGGTTTTTGCCATAAGGCATGTGCACTTGCCAGAGAGAGAGAGAGAGAGAAAGAGAGAGAGAGAGAGAGAGAGAGAGAGAGAGAGAGAGAGAGAGAGAAAGAGAGAAAGTGAGAAATCATCCCCTAGGGAGGTTGACCATGCCACAATCCCTTCTCCTTCATTCATTTTCCTCTTGGGATTTTGAACATGCATGTACATGCATCTTGCACAATTTTTCAAGCTGCTGGGTCTGTGACTTGAATCATATTCAGCTATGTGGGAGTCCAGTGCCTTAACCACTATGCCATCTGATGACCCACAACATAATATTTTTATCTATGGATACTGAATTGTATCCTATCCTAAAGAAAACATTTTTGTTAGGGGAAAAACTTGATGACATTTGTCTTTACAATAATTTCATGGATATGACACCAGAAGTACAAGCAACAGAAATAATTATAGACTTGTGGAATCATATCAAACTAAAAAGCTTCTGTGCAGCACAGAAAGCAATCTACAGAAGGAAAAAGTAACCTATAGAATGGGAGAAAATATTTTCAAGCCATAAATCTGGTAAGGGGTTACTTTCCAAAATATATAAAGAACTACTACAATAACAACAACAAACTAATAATCTGATGTATAAATGGACTAGAAACTTGAATAGGTATTTCTCCAAAGAAGACACACAAATGGCCATTTGACGTATGAAAAGACGATCAATGTTACTAAACTGTTTTCGTAAGTTATCTGGCTAATGCATATTTCTACGTAGGAATGGATAGGTTCCCATTCCTCCAAGTGATGAAAATTTGAACTCTCCGGCCTTTAGAAGACCCCATGTAAGAACCTGTGCAATGCTTCCCAAGTATCCCACCGATTAGCCACTCTGGGAGGAGATCAGTTGTCCATTGAGTCAGTGTCCTCTTGCATCACTGTTGATTTGTTTTCCACCCTCAGAGGTGTAGCTTTGCAGAGACAGAGGCTGTCAGGAGTTTACAGGTCAGTTTGAATGTTTCCAGACCTTCTGTGGAGCCACCACTGTCCCGATAACCTGGACCCAGGGCTCCTGGATCTGGCTGCATAATCAAGCTGAGAATTTTTGGAAGTACCAATGCTGGGACATTTTATGGAAAATCTAAATCAGAGCCTGGATGGAGCCTCAGGGATATTAATTGTTAGAGAGCTCCCCTGTTTTAATTCACAGCTAGAAATAAAAACCTGCAGGGGAGCTGTCCTCTGTCAGCAGCTCCCAGTTTTCATGTTGTCTGGGGAGATGAAGGCAGCCCCACAGCATACCTGTTCATGCCTCTCCAGGCTAGGGGAATCAGGGAATGTAATCTCTCGATTTGGGGACAATTCTTATCCCTTTGGGGGCAATTATTATCCCTTCAGTTTTCTGCCCAATCTCCTCCCCACAAGTCTTCCTGTGTGTAAACTTTTTTTTTTTTCTTTTTTTTTTTTTTTGGAGAGGTTTTTGCTATAGGGTGCGTGCGCTCACCAGACAGACAGAGAGAGACAGAGAGATAGAAAGCGAGAAATCATCCCCCCGGGGGATGGCCACGCCGCAATCCCTTCTCCTCCATTCTCCTCTCGGGATCTTGGGCACGCACGCACACGCGCCCGGCGTGAGTCCAAGCCACCGGGTCCGGGACTCGAACCGCGGTCGACTACGTGGGAGTCCAGCGACATAGCCAACTGCTGGTCCCCTGTGTGTAAACTTTTTGAAATAAGAATTTGCAAGAAGAAGCTGGACTGTAGAACAGTGTTAAGCACTGTGCATTGGGACCTAGGTCTTACATGGATAATCCAACCCTGGTTTTGAGTCCTTGCCCCTGGCAGTATGGAAAACATGCCAGATGTGTGTGTGTGTGTGTGTGTGTGTGTGTGTGTGTGCATGTGTGTGTGCCCGCGTGTGTATGTGTACACCAAATCCCTTCTCCTCCATTATTCCATCCTGTTGGGATTTTAGGCATACATGTCTTTGTGTCTGGTATGTTTTTCAAGCTGCAGAGCCGGGATTCAAATGTATGGTAAGTCACGTGGGATCTGTCCTCCCCTAACTGCCAGGCCACAGGGTCAGCCCAACTGCAACCATTTAATGGTTGGGATTTTTTTTTTTTTTTTTTTGAGAGAGATATTTTTGCTATAGGGTATGTGCATTCACCAGAAAGACAGAGGTACAGAAAGTGAGAAATCATCCCCAGAGGGGATGAATACACCATAATCCCTTGTCCTCCATTCTCCTTTCAGATTTTAGGCATGTGCACGCATGCCCAGCATGATTTTCAAGCCATCAGGCCCAGTGTTTGAACCATGGTAAGCCATGTGGAGTCCAGTGGTATAGCCATTACACCATCTTCTGGTCCCAGTTTTTGAGTTTTAAAAGGCTCACACACTCTAAACAATATGAGGCAACATGGACAATCCTCCAAAAGTCTGCTTCATTAATAAAAACAAAATTGTATTACATGATTCAGGAACATTTGTTTAAAACACCAACATTTTATCCAAGTTTTATAAAGATGGCAAAGGAGAAGTTCTCCATCCAGAAATCAAACTAGTTGTTCTTAATAAAATGTGACTCTACTGTGGATGAAAGAGCGGATTCTGGTGACGTGATGTAGTTTTGCTATGTGACCACCTGTTAGACATTGCCCCTTCATCCCTAGTAATGCATAAGCCACGTATTCCACTCCTCTAGCCCAGAACGTCTCATCCGACTCCAGCAAAATGCAGGCCAGGTGCCCTGGTCTAGGAGGAGCTGCATCCCTGGCCCAGAAGACCTTCCTGGCCTCATATTCCAGTTCCTCCGCCCCTCCTGCTGTCCTCTGTACCATGCTCATTCACACCTCGGGGCCTCTGCACTCCGGAGCCCTGGCTGGACACGCCTCCCCTGCTTGTGTGGCTTGCTCATAATTTGCAGCTCTTCACTCAAATGTCACTTCCCAGAGGGGCCAATCCTTGGTGCTCTGTCTGAACAAGTACTCCTCTCTCAGATATTCTTGCCCCCTCACTTTGATTTATTATTATTTTAAAAATTTTGTCATACTTAATATTTCCTAAAACCGTATACTTTTCAAACATTCATTCACTGTTGGCCTCACCATCAAGACTATGGGCTCCACAAGGCAGGAGCATTACTGTTTATTTCCCTACAACCTTAGAGCTCAGAGCAGCCTTGGGGCAGGGGAGAGGCTTTCTATGTATCTGCTGAATTAATAAATTAGTCAAATGGGCAATTATTTTCCCCTAAAATGTGAACTGAGTGAAGTCTTACCTTGAGGGTCCAGACATGAATTAAAATAGCAAGTCCAATTATATGATGAAATTGTGAACTTGGGAATGTTCTCAGGTTACAGCCCTTCTGTTTCAGAATCTACTCCCCTAGCCCTCGCCACTGGACACGGTCCACTTATATCTCAGCAAGGGGGCACGAATGGTGATGTGGGGCGTGCCGAAGCCCCACTGACAATTGCATGGAAATAAATAGCGACGGGATGGAACAGGACAGCCTATCTCTCTCTGTGATCAGCAGTTCTCTCTTCTGCTATTTTAGCAGTTAATTTCCCCGCTCAGCTGCAGCAGCTCTCGTCTGTAGAAAAGGATGACATTTCACTTTGAAAAAAGAATCTATTGTTCCCTGAAATGGGATGTCCTGAAAGCCAGCATTTCCTTTCATGCCTATAAACAAATCTTTCAAACGCAACTATTAAAATAATTAATCTGAGTTCCAAATAACTTTACTGTAAAACATACACCTCCCTTTAGGTATTATCCACAAGAGGTATTTCCTTCTAAACCAGTAATGATGCCTCACACGCATACTCACGTCAGCCTGGAAAAGGCTGCTCAAGCAGAATTCTTCAGAGTAAGCCACTTGGCGAGAGGGGGTGGGCCCCCTTTCAGCTTCTAACGGACAGCCATGAAGAGCTCATTTCTTCCCTTTGCTGTGTTAGTGTGATCCATGATTTCCAAACAATTAAAAAGGGAGTTGGAATGAAGCCCAAGGTATGCCTGTTTGGAAAAGGACTTGATCATTTATTTTTCTCCAGTCGCAGGATTTTGAAACACTCTGAGCTCTCACCTCCTTCTCCATCAATAATCCCGTGCAGGTCTCAAAACATAAAGTACTTTAGAGTATATTCACTTTGAGCAAGCCGTCCTGCATATTAGATTTTATTCCAAGGAAGTAATACAGAATCTTGCCAAAACTGTTACCAAACAAGAGGGTATAACAGCTGTTTAAAGTATTGAAAAAGTATGAGGAAAATTTAAATGTTCAAAGATGAGAATTACTGAAATAAATCTGAGCATGATTTTTAGCAATTACTACAGTGATGGAGTACTTTTTATGACAGGGCTGTGAGAAGTACTTAATACTCTACAAAATTTGATTAGTATTGCTCCATGCAATAACCCCCAGCTCTGAAGGTGCTATATTAAGTGTTTTAATTGACATGGTAACTTGCTGTATTGGGCAGCTATTACTTAATACAGCTGGATAAGAAACATCCCCAAATCTCAGTGTGCTTTCAACCCCAAGCACGTATTTTTCTGGCTTGAGCGTCTGTGTGTTTGCAGTGGCTGGACATGGGTTAGGGCTACTGAACAGAAAGCATGGTGCTTTTCCTCTTGGGGCCAGCAGGTACCTAGATATGCTTTTCTCATGGTGGCTGGGAGTGACACACAGAGACTAGTCATACACACAAGCAATTTATAGTTTTTATATCATAGCATTGTTGGTAACAGCCCATGTGTGGAGCTAGAACATATCACCTGCAGAAGCCCAAAGTCCATGGATCAGGACTTCGGTGGGAGGTGCTCCAGAGTCACATGAAACCGAAGTGCAGATGTGTATTTCTATTTTTAAGGGAGAGTGAGGAATCGAGAACAGAGAGATTATCTATCAGGCCAGCTCGGTGCACGCATGGTGACTAAGGCAGCTGGATCCCCCGTGGCTGACCACAGGGTCCAAGTCCTGGACCCTGGGGCTTAAGATACAAATCATGTGCAAGCATTCCCAAAAATCCCGAGAGGAGAAATGGAGAAGAATTGGGGTGTGCCCATCCCTATGGGGGGTGCTTTCTCACTTTTCTTCTCTGTATGTCTCTCTCCAATACATGTCCACACTCTCTAGCAAATTAGAAAATAAAAGATGATCACAGATGTTTGCATCCTATTAAGAACATGCATACATGGAGTTTAATGGTCTTTTGTATAAATATCTATTATCTAGTTTGTGTGTGCAGCTGTACATGAACACGCAGGTGCATAGATTCAGACATGTATGTGTGTGCATGTGTGTGTGTGTAAGAATAGGCAATACGCAGACGCATATGAGTGCTAAAAGGAGGTGTTAAGTCAGGGATTCGTGCTTTAGTTCCATCCCTGGCTCATCTCCACGTTCAGGTCTTCTGTAGTGAAGCTGGGATAAGCTCCCCTCATTGTCCGAGGACCCCTGTGGCACAGGAAGTGAACCGGGTGAGAGCGTGAATTGGAAGAAGAGAGCGGAGATGCCTCCAATGTACTTCCTGGGGTCATGGATAGACTCTCAGAGCTGCCCAGCCATCTCTAGGGAGGAATTGATTCTTCAGAAGGCAGTTGCATCTGACATTAGAACAAAATCCAAATGTTGAACCTGGTCTAACATAACCCTGGAAAAGTCAGCATTTTGAGTCTGTTTTCCCAGCAATAACACTTTATTGGGCTCCCAACCCCGTGGGAGTCAGTGGGGCAGAAGAAGCAGGTGGATGACATTGGAGCCCCTGAACCCGGGTGGAGCGAGGCTTTAGCTGTAAGTGAGAGCAGTAAACCAACCCAGAAAGCTGAACTGCTCCTCTCCTCCCAGCAGACCACCACGCTCAGTGTGGACGGTGCCCAGCGGCCTGTCTGTTAAGTTTTCTCTCAGCTAAAACTGCCCAGGTAGGGCTCACTGATATGTTCCCAAAGCTCCGAGAAAGGGCTCAGTAGTATCACAGATACGGAGCATCCGATGACACCCTGGAGGGGACAATCATCCAACAGAACCAGTGAGGCGGGGCAAAGGCTACTCCCTCAGCTTGCTAGTTCCTGAGAGGCAGCGGCCTGAGCACCCTCTGCTTTAACATCAGGGCTAAGAGCCAGGCATCCGGCCTCACAGTCTCTCTGAGCCCCAGTCCTTAAAGCGCACACGACGTCCCCTCCGCTCCTCTTCCTGTTGTGAATTAGCTGTTCAACCAGAAATGGGAGATGATTTGCGAAGACGGGGCGAGGCAAAAATAGACCAGCACTGCCATGCACTGCCCGTCCCCCCCCTCCAGGACGGCACCCTGTTCCCCAGGTGGGCACGGCACACAGGAGCACCAGTCCCATGATAATTGCTGTCCAGAGGCCCTGGAGGCTGGGCTTTTCTGAGACCTGATTAGGGAAGGGGATACTCTGCTGGCTTCTGGGTTCAGAAGCGTCACCTCAATTACCTGAAATTCAGTAAAAAAGGAAAGGCAGTTTCTTGTCAGTTCTCTAGTCTCCTTGCACTTTGGTGAGTTCCAGAAATAACGTAGTCGGAATCTAAGGCAGTTAGTGATGTTCAGAGACCTGTCCACGCCGCCCCACATCCCAGCTGCCTTCACTCCCACCTGAGTGCTCAGAGGCTGTGCGTGTGGAACGAATCTTCCTGATAACAAATTTGCTCTCTAATTCCCTAAGCCTAGAAAGTAAATTATTTGCAAATAAATGCAATTCTTTCCTCTCTCTAAAATGGAACAAAGCAAACAAAAGCAATTTCAGAGCCCTTTGGCTGGTGGATTCCATTCACAGAGGGAGGGATCGCAGGCAGGCACTCGCCCCTTAGGGACATGCCTGCTTCTTCCAGCACTGGCTCCTTCTCTTGTCTCAACGTTCAGGGATGGCTTTGCATGTTTTAATAGCTGCTTTCAGCTTTACTGAGGAATGATCAACAAACAAAATTGCATATATTTACAGCATGCACAACGGTTTTACCCAGTGGGAATGCAGTACATAGTCAAGCCATAGACACCTGCCATGTACATTATCATCCACAGGTAGCTTTCATTTCTGCTTTTGTTAAATGTGTTTTCTCCCTGATCCCCTCCTCCCTCTGTTACCTATAAAGATGCACGGGTAAATATAAATAAAGAAAAAGAGCGAAATGTCCTATGAACACATAGAATTAAATTAGAAAAGGAACTGTGTATATTTAAGTTGTACCATGCGATCTTCTGATCATGTGGACACTGTGCCAGGATTACTATTTACCTCATGAACATACCCACCAGCTGATCTGTGTTACCGTGTGCGTCCTGCGGACTCTCACAGCCTGACCTCTAGCGTGTTTTAGGAGCACAGTCCAGCTGTGTCTGGCCCACTGACCTAACTCCAAGTCGAGGCTATCTCATGACCCAAGGTGGCTGCTGGTGCACCAGTCATTACATCCATATTCTAAACAACAATAAAGAGTGGGAGGCAGGAGGACCAAATGGTTTACACCCTTTAATGTGCATCAGCCTCATTCAGTGAGCCTTCCTAGAAATCCCACACACTGAAGCGCCTTTGCTTCATTCTTAATAACAGGGAACATGATGTTGAGCATAGAGCAACCATTAATAAGACTGAACTTTTGATTCTTAAGAAGAAAGAGAGTGGGGACCAGCAGATGGCATAAGGGCTACATCGCTAGACTCCCACATGACTAACCATGGTTCAAGTCCTGGACTCCATCTGAAACTCATGCTGGGCAAGTGTGCGTGCATGCCTAAAATCCTGAGAGGAGAATAGAGGAGAAAGGATTGTGGTGTGGTCATCCTTTGGAGGATGACTTCTCACTCTCTTTTTGTCTCTCTCTGTCTCTGTCTCTCTGGTGAGTGCACACACCCTAGAGCAAAAATCTCTCTGGAAATAAAAAAGAAGAATAGTGAATGTTCCTGGGAAGCCTTCCCTACCTTCCCCTCTCGCTCTATTTCCTGCGTATCTAAGGGGTTTCTTCCCTGAGATTTATATTCTTATCTGACAGCTGCAAGCGCTAGCAGGAGATCAGACGGAGGGAGGAAGGGCCTTTGGTGTACTAGTTTCCTTGGCGTGCTCCTCGCAGCCTGCGGCTCCCGCCGTCACACCTCTTATCTCGTGGTCTCCTTCACATGGACCAGCCCCATCTCCGTGCCTCCGTGTTCTCTGCAGCTCCTTCCCCAAGCATGCAAAGGAAGCAAGTGTGTTCCCTATACTAGCCCTGGGGGTCCCCGGCACACCTCTTTGAGAGCAATGTATTGTCCAATTCTCCCCGGGCTGTCTCACTCACAGGCGGCGTCCGTTTCTATGGTCATGGTTGTTTCCGATCCTGATGGTCGATGTGAGGGAGTAAGTGCAGATGCTGACCTCCAGATGTGCCGGCTCGGGGTGCTCCACCTTTGGGCTGAGATGAAGAGGCTGAAAATCATGAGTGACACAGAGGTCTTACATTCGGCACTGCCGACACAGGGGCACTAACCACACCACTCATGCCACGTAGCAGGTAGAAATGTAGGCCCCACCTCAGGTGCTAGAAATGCATTACGTTAGAGTAAGTGAGATGTATTTGTATTACAGATCCCCACTGTGCAGAGGGAGAGGCATACTCTCATTGGACTAGGTCATCCCGGCTCAGGCAGTTCAGCTTCACTCTGAACCATTTCTCAAGGTTATTTTGGGGCACCAACAGATGGCATAATGGTAATGTCACTGGAATCCCACATGTTTGATTGCAGTTCAAGTCCCAGACCTGGCAGCTTAAAACTCAGGTCAGGTGCATGTGTGTGCATGCCTAAGATCCCAAGAGGAGAATGGAGGAGAAGGGACTGCGGTGTGGCCCTACCCCCTCAGGGGTGATTTCTCACTTTTTTGGTCTCTCTCTGTCTCTCTGAAAGGTGCATACGCTCTATAGCAAAAATCCCTCTAAGGGAACAAAAAAAATAAACCAGTTTATGTCAGTTCCAGTGTTGGGAGGTAAGGCTTCGGGTTCTCTGGTCACATCCGTCCCTTCTGCATCTCCTGACACAGGAACAATCACTCCTGGCCCTTGGTATTTTATTCGTGGTAACTCATGCTGCATTCAGCCCTCCCTGCTACTATCACAGGGCCACCGCAGCTCGGCTCCCCAGGCCACTCTGGAGTTAGATAGTGGCTTCCCTGGAGCTTAAAGTCAGGATGGGGATCAGGCCAGATCTCCTCTGTCTGACTAATGAGCAATTGCTGTGCTTCCAGCCACAGGCAGTTGGAAATCCTGACTCAGGCTGATTTAAATAACGAGAGAATTCTCCTTCTCACATAGTGAGAGGCCAGGATCTAAGGGACACTACCGAGTGGGTTGATTCAGCAGCTGAACAGCCATTTCCGACCTAGGCTTTTCCCATCTCTACTCCACTGCCTGTGGCCAAGTTCCCTAACTCTAGTCCATCCGATCTCGGCACGACGGTGCTGAACAGCAGACCGAGCCTTGCTCTTCCCTTTCCTCTATCACACACACACGGACACAGATGGACCCCACTCCAGTTGTGCCCTGTAAGTCCTGCCTTCGCTGGCTTGGATCAACCCAGGTCTCACATTCACATTGTCAGCAATCCCCCTTGCTGTGTAATGAAAGGTCTTACCCGTGAAAGGCCTCTCCCTCGAGCTGGGCATGGAGTTGGCTTCTCCTAGACCCTGTAGCTGGGAGGAAAAGAAGAGGATGCTTGAATAAAATCAGAGCTGCCTTAGGAGGAAGAGGCACTCACTGATGCAGGACTAGCCCCTCACAGTTCCATAGGGTTCTCTAACCTGGTCCAGCACCTGCCCCAGTTAGAAGACGTCTCCCCTTCCACTCCGCCTGCTCTGCCCACCTATTCTGAAATTCATCATCCAGGGGACACTGTCAAGTGGCTGAAGACTCACATTCACCTAAGAGTCAATGAGGACGAGATCACCCATCTACCGTCATGACGGAGGACAATGTGGGAGACAGGAGAACCTATCCCTGGCACTGCTGAAAACACGTCACAATGTTGGCCCCTTACTCTGATCCTGGCCCAGTGTCTGGGTCAGGGAAACAGCATCTGTCCAGAGTGATAAAGGTCTGGATTCTGGATTTCCACTGAAATTCAGCCCTCTCCCACTGAACTACCCCACAGTGTCTCCTGAGAGAAATGGGCTGTCGTGGCTACATACAAGCAGCTCTCCCAGACACAGGAGCTCCCTGACAGCAATGGGGATTATCCCGAGTAAAGGGAAATACATCCCAGTCCATTAAACCCCACAGTAATGGCAAACCAGAGAAAGGCAAATAACCCCGAGGTAGTCTTTTGATAATCTGTATTTAAATAAATGTATGAGTGTGTGCATGTGCACATGTAAGAATACACATGATTTAATCAAATGTTGAGGACTGTCACACTCTGCTTTAACCAACTGTAAATATTTCGACGTAAGTTTAGTCTGCAATAACCATACCTGTGAAATGCCGATATTCATGTCAGAGCTAGTACCCATCATGTAGTGATCAAAGATCATAAATACACTACGGGGTCCCTAAAAATCACATTACATTATGAGTCTTCGTATTAATTATGAGGGTTTAACGTGCTCACCAGAGAGAGAGAACAGAGGCAGAGAGGGGAAAATGACCTCGTAGTGGGGTGTGGTCACTCTATAGTCCTTTCTCTTCCAAAATTTTGGGCATGCATGCACACATTGCCTGACATTTTTCAAGTAGTGGAGGCTGAGGCTCAAACCCGGGTCAGCCGCATGGAACCCACCCCGCTTGACCTCCAGGTTACGGAGCTGGCCCGCTCTGTTATGTGCTTCAACAATTAAAAGGAGACATTTTCTTTTTCTTTTTCTTTTTTTTTTTTTTGGGGGAAGAAATAAAAAATGTCTCAAAGTTATTTCTTTTAAACTATATTATTGTTCCAGATCATTTATTAGACATATCTGTTCTTATCATCATCGAATATCTTTCTCTGACTGTTTATGCTGCCAGCTCAAATATTTATAGATTCCAGCTTGAGAGGACTTATTTCTGTTTGCTTTTCATTTCCTTATGCAATGTTTCGAACGGTACCTCATGTTGTTATGAATGGTTTAGAGTTGAATTACAGAGAGGTGCCACGTCGCTTCTCGTTGCCTGCACTTGATGGGGTTATTAAAACGGCAGAAATATAAATCACCATAGCAACAAAAGCATAAATGCATAGCCTGCTTTAGACTTTTGGGCGTAAAAAAATGGTACAGTTCTTAGCAGCTCAGGCACGATGCAGTGCCCGCACTTAGCTGAGTCATGCCAGGGCCAGAAATCCATCAGCTAATGGCACTGCATCCTCGGGTCAGTCAGCGGACTGTGCTGGGCTGTTCCTTCCGGACTTTCTGACCTTCGAAGGCCTGCAGGCGTGCACACTGCAGTCCTCTCCACGGCGTGGCCATGCGCTTGTCATTAACAAGCACTTTCTGAGAGTTCATTGCGTGGTTGGCAAAATCACCACTGGAGAAAAGCATGTTCTTTTCCACTTACACATCCTGTAAATTATCTCTACTATAAGGAGTGACGTATTTTTTCTTCAAGTAACACACAATATCAAAAGGAGAGAAAACCCAAGATTAAGAAAAAAAAGTGGAGGCACAGAAATATTACAGATTCCATAAATAAAACACACACCTAGAAAATACTCAAGATGGTGGGATAGAAGGGGTTATTGTGTCTCTGATGGACAGGGCATACAATTTTCTTGTTGCTCACTTTATTATAGCCCAGAGATAAAAATAAAAGGAGGCCCCTCTGTCTTCACATGGTATCTGAGGCTCCACTGCTGTCAGAAAAGTGTGTTTTTAATGGAGCACGCTGGGCTGTCTCTCGAGATAGCAGAAAAGATTACGATGAGATCAGTTTGACCCCGATTCTCGTTTCTAGCTCTAGAGTTATTCTAAACTACGTCTCTCCATTGGTGGCTGGGGACTCTAGAAAAGGTTGATGCTTGTACAATATCACTTCAGTAAGACTATCTCTTCCTCAGAGTTTGTCTAACATCAGCGTTTAAACTAATTAAAGTTTGTATTCTGTACCTGGGAACCAGGAAGACTAATATTCATAGTAGTAAGCACTTTTGATCCTAAAATACATAAATTGTCTTGAATCTCTGTTTTGTTTTATTTGAACTTTTCCTAGTTGATGTGTGCTCACCAGACAGAGAGAGAGAAAAAGTGAGAAAGCACTCTTCATGGCACATGCCATATCTCAATCCCGTCTCCTCCATCTCTTCCATCTCTCCTTTCCTTGGGGATTTTGGGCATATACGTACCTGAGCCCAGCGTGTTTCTCAAGCAGCTAGGTCTGGGACTCGAATGCCCAGCTGGCAATGTCGGATTCAGCTGCTTTCCCCATCACACCACCAGCTGCCCTCTCTTGAATCTTAATGGAAGGACCTAAAAGCCACTTAAAGAAAGATAACCATCTCCTTCATCATTGAGAAGAAAAGTTACAAAATGAGAGGCTGTGGGAGAATTCATTCACTCAATAAATACTCAATAAATACGAATCCATATTTAAAATGGTGGTATTGGATGGTTTTGATGGCCAGTGCATTTGTGATTTGACATAGGAAGGTTCTGGGTTCACATCTTGGCTCAGTCAAGTTCACATAGAAAGTTAACCACCATATTGTAATTCAGTTTTCCTACTATTCTTAGAAATGCAAAGTAAGTTACAGCAATAGAAATGAATGAACGCTGCATAGACGTTATCGGAAAGATTGGAAGGGCTAGAAGGGGGGCAGAGAGACATGAGGGGTCTCTTGGGGCTGAGGAACATGTTAAATGTCTTCATCGTGGTCATGGTCTCGTGAGTGTGTGGATATGTCACAATTTATCAAGTGGCACTTTTAATTATCTTCAATATAGTTTTTGCCAGGGATGTCCCCATAAAGCTATTAAAATGTGTTATGCATGAAAATATTTTTAGATATCAACACAGTCCCAGAAGAAGTTTTTTTGACTGATTGGAAAGATCTCACGAATATGAAACAGTTCAGTTCATAGCGGGCTCTGTCCAGTAATCAGAGGAAAAAGCAATTCACTAAGAGTGAAGTTTTTTCTGTACCTTTTCTTATGCCTGACCTTTGATAGACTAGCCTTGAGAAAATTAAACTGCTGAATGAATGGGATATTGAAACAGCTTTATTACTAAGTTACATAAAATAGATGAAGACCCCCAAAGACAGAAACTATAAAAGGGTCAGTCAAGGAGACATAGAGAACTTGAATTGTCCTATAAAACTTAAAGAAATTTAATTCAAAGGGTGCAAGGCAAAAAAACAAAAACAAAAACAAAAACAAAAACAAACAAACAAACAAAACTAAAAATAAAAACAAACAAACAAAAATCCCAGGCCCAGAACCAGGGGGGTACATTTACTAAATATTTAATAAGAAATAGTATGAATTGTATACAATGTCCTCTAGAAAGTAGAAGCGAACATTTCCTAATTCATTTTATAGCACTAACATTACATTAAAACCCAACAAAGATATTACAAGAAAAGCAAGCCCCAGACCAATACTCTTCATGACTAGAGATTCAATAATTCTTAACAAATTTTTATAAAATCGAAGTTAAAATACAATAAATGCTACTGTTTCATAATCACTTGCATTTATCTGAGGGTTGCAAGACTGCTCCAATATTCTAAACCCAATTCCTGTAACTCATCTAGAGAAGACTAAAGAATAAAAAGATTTGCTTATCAAGGTAGATGTAGGAAAAGCATTTGAAAAAAATTCACCAAGCTTTTATGACAAAAATTGTACCTAGATTAAGAATAAAAAGAAGATACTTTCCTTTCACCTAGAAGATATCCAGTTGACATCGTACCTGATGATAAAGAGGAAATTCTTTTCCCCTCAGGTCAGAAACATGGCAGCAATGTTTTCTCCTCCCCTTTCTACTTAACATCACATTGGAGACTTTGGCTAATGCCACAAGGGAAGCCAAAGCAATAAAAGATATATAGAATGTAAAAGAAATGAAATGATCTCTCCTTGAAGATGACAGTCTACCTAGAGAAACCCAAAAGTTCTGAGTGCTACTGAGATGAAAACGTGAATTTAACAGGCCTGTGGGATTCCATGGCAATGTATAATCAAATACATTCCTATATATTAATAGCAGACATTTGGAAATTCGCATTTGAAAATGCAGTACCATTTACAGAAGTACCAAATACGTTTTTAAAATACGAGAAAGAGGTATATGCTGAAAATGACAAAAGCAAAACATTAATGAAAGAAAGCAAAGACTTAGATAAGTGGAAAGGTGTTCATGGGTTGAAAGACCAACAGCTTTGGATGTGCATTCTCCCCTAACATGGTGTGATTTCAGTGCAATTTCAGAAAAGATCGAAGTGGAGCATATTGCAACTGATAAGATGATTCTAAAGTTTATATGGAAAGGAGAAACTGGAAGAGCTGAAATAATTTTGAGGAAGGATGAAGCTGGAAAACATACACAACCGGGCATCAGGGAGCCTGAGAAAGCTGTAGTCACCGGAACAATGCAGTATTCATGACAGGATTAGGCTGGGGCCAGGACGAAGCGGATTTTGCACTAGAATGTGAATTTAAGGAGATACTCCTCTTAGATGACTTTTCTTTTTCTTTTCAAAGAATGATTTATTTAATTTTTATTTATAATTATTATTATTATTTTAATTTGCTATAGGGCATGTGTGCTCATTAGAGAGTGACAGTGAGAGAGAGAGAGAGAGAGAGAGAGAGAGAGAGAGAGAGAGAAAGAGAGAGAGAGAGGAAGCAAGCTGCTAGGTCTGGGGACTTGAACTGTGGT
This sequence comes from Tupaia tana, assembly GCA_026018925.1. Classification (NCBI taxonomy): domain Eukaryota; kingdom Metazoa; phylum Chordata; class Mammalia; order Scandentia; family Tupaiidae; genus Tupaia; species Tupaia tana. The sequence goes on along the minus strand of JAKSZU010000026.1, from coordinate 22,406,322 downwards.
CGACCATGTGGGAGTCCAGCACCTTAACCACCACACCACCTGCTGGCCCCTTCTATATCTGGATCTGTGTGGACATCAGAGGGAGATGTAAATATGTAAATACCTTTCCCAGTCCCCACAGCAGGTGAGCAGAGATCCAGGATGGAGCCTCGTTCTGAGACACGAGGAGATTCTGTGAAGAAATGAAGCAGGAGGAGGACTGATGGGCATCGCAGGTTAATTCGTGGGGAGGAAGCACATGAAAGGAGAGTGGAAGGACATGTGGTCTTCTCTTCAACCTCCGCGGCATCAAAGCATGCTTTCATGAGGAGCTTGTGGTTTCTAATTCTGCATTAAAAATATGGTAATGGAGAAGAGTAAATACAAAGATTGATTCCATGTCACAGCTATTGAAGTGAAAACCGTCTCCTGATTGGTGTCACTTTTTGCATAACCCCTGTTTAACATCATTGTCTTGGATTAATATATACTCGCCAACTTCTTGGCAGAGAATACCTCATAGAGCAGACCTGGCTTGAATTCTGTGCCAGGGGTGGGTGTACGTGAGGGAGATGAAGAGGTCCTATCTCTGACAATTCTTCAGTCTCTCATATCTGGAGTGTCAGGATGATGGAGGCTAGCCCACAGAAAGATATCTCGCCAAGTTGTGGTGACAGGGCACTGAGCGAACTTTGGTGTGTGGAGGAAGGAAACGAAAGTGGAGAAGATGGTTTACTTCTTTCCCTCCCTGTGAAATTCAAGGAGGATGTTGGACTGTGACTCTGGAGCAGAGCTGATGGGTCACAGCTTTTGTTACACATGTATTCCACAAAAACGTATTCATCTTCTTTATTATCTTGCTTCAAAGAGCTTGATATTAGGGAATCTAAGTCCGTATATAGATGAGTAAAATGCAATGAAGCGAGTGTACCGATTGGTGCTATCCTGAAGACAGTAAGCTAGCTAGGCCTGCAGGAGTCAGAGGTTTCCCACTGCAGAGAACATCCAGGACTGGGCTAGGAGCACCCGATGTGAAGGGGGAAGTGAGGCAATGAATAGCAGGTTGCACACCGAGCAGGTGGGTGTGGCTCAAACATTGACAAGGATTCTGCAACTGCCTTCTGGAAGGACGTTACATCACATTTTGTTCACACTTACATAGTAACACCATCTTAAAAACAAGCACTATGCAGAGAAAACAGGGACTATCATGACAAGAGCTGTAGACACCGAGAACGAGTAATCCCCCAATTACCTGTAGCAGCAAAAAAATTATGACTCACACTCGTGTTTGCCCTTCTATTTCCAAGGATTATGATTTAAGAGATGACTTAGGCTCCCACTAAGAACATTAGTAATTGAAAAATGTCCTCAAATGTGACTGGATTTCACAATTGCATTCAGCAACAGGGATCTAGGTCCTATCGGTGCTTTATTGCTTTTAATACTTTTAATCGTTTCTATGCATTTTTTTCATAGATCACCCATTTTCTTTATGAAAGTGAGAGAGAGAGAAATGTGAAAGAGGGAGAGAGACAAGCACCCTTAACAGCGTGCCATTCCACAATCCCCTGCCCAGCCCTTCCAGCCAGCCGGGAGTGTGGGCCTGCACACCCAGCATGTACAAGTCAACAGGGATGATAACCTGCATCTTCCACGGAATTCGATATCATTTGAGCAGTGCATGACCTCTGCAATACAGAGCCAGGCTGTATGCATTTTACAACACCTACTTGGTGGTTTAAAAAGTTAGCATTAAAGTAACTATTGATATTGCTGGATTTAAATCTACTCTCTTGATGTTTTTTATCAGTCTTACTTGTTCTTTCTTCTTTTCCTCTTTAAGGCTTTATTCATTTATTTCTTCCATGAACAAGAAAAACAGAGAGGCAGAGAGGCAAAAAGGCAGAGAGATAAAGAGATAGCACTCCAATAAAGTCTTGAGGCTGCAATCCAGCCCAGCTTCAGCCAGCCTTTGACAATAGGTACCCCTGTGCCCAGCAGGTGCACCGACGCCTTTCAGAAGTGAACCCAAATTACCCTCATGGCTTAGCCTCACAGAGCAATTATCTTTACATTGGCACCACCATTTGACCTCTGGCCTTTCTTTCTTTTTTTTTCTTCTGCCTACTTTAACTTAATTGCATATTTTTTCTGAATCCACTTTATCTCTAATAGAAGCTTATTACTTATACCTTTTTCATTTCTATCTGGGTTCTACAGTACATTTAAATAATCAAAGTCAGCCTTCAGAAAATAGAATATTACTTTGCATGCACTGCAAGGATTTTACAACTGTGTGCCCCAGTTCTTTTGTCCCAAATTTTGTGAATTATGCAATTCAGCTTTACATGTGCCCTACATATATGGTTTGCTCTACACATATGACACTCTACATATGCCTTTGTAACCATATTCACATGTATATTGTACACATGCAGACATGCATGTATTGTGCATGTGCACAGTATCATGGTGCTCTTTCTACTTTGAACAGCTATCTCTTAGAATGGTTAACAAAGCTGTTTATGGGGGCCAGGTGGTGGTACAACAGTGACCCAGATGGTCCTCAGTTCCCATGCAGGGATCTCCCTGTATGTGGAGAGGGCTCATGTGTGTGCTTCTCCTCTGGGCTGATTGAGGCTGGGGAGGGATCACAGTGTGAATACTCTGCTGGGGGTGTCTATGTTTCTATCTATCTCCCTTTGTCTGTGTCTCCCTCATGAAAGAAATAAGTATACATGCTTAAAGAGTCATTTGTGGGACTAGCAGTTGGCGTAATGACTATGTCACTGGGCTTCCATGTAGTCGACCACGGTTTGAGCCCTGACCCAGTGTCTTAAACTCACGCCGGGTGCATGCCCAAGATCCCGAGAGGAGAATGGAGGAGAAGGGATTGCGGCATGGCCATACTCCCTGGGGGGTGATTTCTTGCTCTCTATCTCTCTGTCTCTCTTTCTGGTGAGCTCATGCACCCTACAGCAAAAACTTCTCAAAAAAACAAAATCATTTGTATTTTTTTTATTTTAGCCATTTTTACAGATATTCATTCCTTACCTGAGGATTTAATTTTGTTCTGGCTGGTATCATATTTCATAAACTTCCATCTTGCCTGTGAACTAATAGGTTCAATAGAAGTTATGATTTTGTAGGTTATCCATCTTATCCCCATTGTTTGGTTGGGTACAAAAGCACTTTTCAGCTTTCTGCATTTTATGTTGACTTTAGCATATGTGTCTAGTGGATTCTGCATCGTCTCAACATTCATTTTCACTTCTTGCTCAGGTGTCTAAAATCCAGCTCTCAAAGTTTTCCTGCTCTGTGAAACTGAATCCTCAAGCACTTTTACCAATCATTCCCAGGTCACTGAATTGGGGGCATTCATAAGCCCCTGGAGATTCACGTTATCTGGAAGGGCACTTTGGGGCATCACATCCTAAAATCCCCTGTGCACAATTACCTTGCTGGATACAAGAGGGCTCGGTGTGCCAGCTCACTGCTTTTACCCATGGCTGAATGCAAAACAATTTATTCTGAAATGATTAAATCAAGGGTCATGAATCTTCACTCCCGGAGACTGATCCAAATGAATTTCTCAGGAGTGTGACAACCCATATTGGAGAAGATGCATGTTATCAAAGAGTAAATATCACATTTATTTAGCTCAAAATTGCCATTGTTTTTAATGTGTATGGTAGAAAAAAATGATACTGTGTTTATTCAAAGGCCAATAGATGCTAACACATGCCAACAGCTTGTGCTTTGGAATAAAGAATATTGGCATGTGTTTTGCTTTTTTAGTTGTTCTGTTTGTCACTAATAAAGGCAGCAAAAATGTGTGTGGGGCTGACTTGTGAAGAGTTGGATATCTACTTCTTACAGTTTGTCTTTGCTTTTTTGTTTGTTTAATAGCCAGATTATATGTTATTCATTTGGGCCAAGCAACACTAATTTGATCATTTACCCTGGGTAGACTAATCACAAATGGATTCCTCGTGTCTTTCAGATAACTAGTAATGAGCATCTCTCCGAGGTGAACGTGCGGATGGTCTAATGTTAGCAAATTGTCTGTCGAAGGCCCTGTACCAAAGAAATATAATGGTTACTGAAAGAGGCATCCACTAGACTTTACACCTCTCTTTACTTTTCAAATCTTGCCAGTCACAACACATCGTAAGCCAGAAGATAATGCTGAAAAGGAATGGAAATGGCCACATATTGCTTATTTATTTTATTTGCTATTTATTTCTTTAAATTTAATTTAATTCATTTATTTTTGTTTTATTTATTTATTTTTATTTAATTTCATTTTACCTTCTTTTATACATTCAATCACATATGTCACTTAGCTTGTAAAGTGGGTGCTCCAACATGAATACATTTCTCACCAGTCCAACTGGGAATACTATACATGTTATCATCCACAGATAATAACTCATTTCTTTGTCTCGTAAATGTCTTGCCTCTCTATTTTTCTCCTGAGTGTCTTTCCTCAGACTCTTGGATTTCAAATATTGAGACAGTCTCCATTCTGACATCCACATTGAGGGGCACGTGCAGGGGAATTGCTGCATCTAGCAGGTGTCCTCTGCTCATCCTGTAGAGAGTCACCCTGAGTGATCCCATGGTAGAGATGGCCGCTTAGGCAGGCGTCGAGTGCTGTGGTCACAGGAGGGTGTGACCAGGAGGAGGGAATGGAATTTTGCTCTGCAGCTAACAGAGCAGCCTGGAGGGTGCTCTGCAGGTCAAACACTGCCCAGGGAGGAAAGGATGGGAAAAGATCTGGACACAGCACCATGAAAGGGCAAGAAGGCCTCTATTTCTCTGCAGCTGGATCTTGCCCATCTCCGTTGTCTCTCAACCCTTTCTTTGGCCAATGGATCTGGCTGGCCTCCCCAAGGGTGTTGTGAGCTCTAGGCATCTCGAGTCTTGGTGGCCAATGCTCTGAGAGATGGGTTTACATCTGGTGAGCCTGTTACCTGCAGTACCCAAAGATGGGGCCAGCACTTTCAGCTTAGCTGGGAGATGATGAGAGCTTTCCAGGCTCTGAGAGGAGGTGGGAGAGCAGGACTGTCTTCACTCACATTACACAGCCGAACTCCAGGTGGAGCAAGCTGTTCACAGGGCCATGTGCCCTGGTCTCTAAGGAGAGGCCACTCATCCAGTGAGCTGATGGCTCACTCGTGACCAGTGCAGAGTTAGGGTCATAGAAAAGAATATCCACATTCTGGGGACCATCAGTTGGTATAATGCCACGTCGCTGGACTCCTATGTAGTCGACTGCAGTTCGAGTCCCAGACCTGGTGACTTAAATTCACTCCGGGTGCATATGTGTGTGTGCCCAAGATCCCGAGAGGAGAATGGAGGAGAAGGGATTATGGTGTGGTCATCCTCCCTGGGGGGTGATTTCTCACTTTCTGTCTCTGTCTCTTTGTCTTTCTGGCGAGCACACATGCCCTGTAGCAAAAACCTCTCCAAAAAAGAAGAATATCCACATTCTGCATGTTCTCGAGTGCTTTCTCAAGTGGCAGGTGTCTCCAAGGATGAAGACCCACCCTCCTCTGCCTAATGCAGTGTAGCATTAAAAGATCATAAAGAGACAGGTTATTGGACCAGGAAGTGCTACGACAGCAACAGAACTGGGCCCACATGAGGAAGGTCCTCCATTTGCATCCCGAGGCCTCTCTGTGCTGGGCCGGTGTGCGCCCAGATCCCTGATGGTGGAGGCTGCAGAGAGGATTGTCGCCTGAGGACCCTATACGGGGGAGGGGCTCTCTCTCTCTCTCTTTCTTTCCATGTCCTTATCTCTCTCTCTGTCTCTTATGGAAGATATAAATAAATAAGTTAAAAAGAAAATATGAACTACACTAGGGAAATTGAAAAAGTTACGTGGATTGAGGGAAGCTGTGTGTGAAAACCGCTGCTCTCCAGACGTCGGAGCTCACGGCAACGTGGAGCTGTCCATCACCGGGGAGTTGTGCAGGGAACTCAGCTCCGGTGAGCTGTCCAGTATGGAGAACCACAGCTCGGCGGAGCTGTCCAGCTCGGGAGGCCGTCGAGTTCCGGGAGCTGTCCAGCACGGGGTCCATCGAGTTCCGGGAGCTGTCCAGCACGGGGGAAAGCTGCCTGATACCAGAAATCGGGGGACCTGGAGCACAAACCAACCAACACTGCAAGCAAACTCCGCAGAAGCACCTAACACCACCTGCGTGAGGCACATCTTGGAGCCGTAAAAGGGCTCCCTCACCATTTATTCTGGAATCCACAGGCCACCAATTTATTGAGCTCCAGCAAACTCCTAGCCAGCAGGCACCGCACATCTCCGCACACCTGTGCTATTCCCAGTGGAAGCCTGCGCCTGACACACAGCGTCTTTCCTGAGCCTGAGAGTGGGCATCTATTTCCCTCGAGAGTTCCACAGGCTCATTTAAAAAATTATTTATTTAATATATTTTTAATTTTTAAATTTTAATTTCTTTTATGCATTCAATCACATATGTCACTTAGTTTGTAAAGTGGATGTTCGAACATGAATACATTTCTCACCAGTCCAGTTGGGAATACTATACATGTTATCATTAACGGATAATAACCCATTTCTTTGTCCCATAAATGCCCTGTCCCAGGGCATTTTTTTTTCTCCTTAATGTCTTTCCTCAGACTCTCCTCCTTCTCCCACTCTCTTTCCACACTGTATCTGGTATCTATAACCATTTTCTATGTTTCTATATCCTCTAGTCATTCAGTTTCAGCCATAGAGTGTGGACAGTTGGTATATATTAAGTGGAGACATACAATGTCTCTCCTTCATAGCCTGGCTTGCTTCACTCAGCAGTAAATCTTCCATATTCACCCACTTTCTATCAAAAGCCAGGATCTTGTTTTTTTATGACTGAGTAGTATTCCATAGAGTATAAGTGCCACACTTTTTCAATCCACTCCTCTGTTCATGGACATTTGGGTTGGTTCCATGTCTTAGCAATTGTGAATAATGTCACAGTAAACATCGATGTGCAAGCACTTTTCTGACTAAGCATTCTTCTGTCCTTTGGGTAGATACCAAGGAATGGAATTTCTGGGTCATATTGTAGTTCTATTTGTAGATCTTTGAGGAATCTCCAAATTGTTCTCTGCAGTGTCTAGAACAATTTACATTCCCACCAGCAGTGTAGGAGAGTTCCCCTTTCACCACATTCCTGTCAGCACTTATCTTTTTCTTTTAAGACCTTAGTCATTCTGACTAGGGTTAGGTGGTATCTCATTGTGGTTTTGATCTGCTTCTCCCTTATGATGAAGGATGTTGAGCATTTTTTCATATGCTTTTTGGCTATTCATATGTCTTCTTTGGAGAGTCGTTTTTTCAACTAATTCTCTCACATTTTAAATGAGTTGATCATCTTTTTTTTTGGAAAGCTGATTGAGTTCCCTGTGTATTCTGGTTAACAGTCCCTTACCTGGGCATGATTTACAAAAAATATTTTCTCATTTTGAGGACCGTTGAGTCAACAAATTGTTTTGTCTTTTGCTATGCAGAAACTTCTTAGTCTGATGTAACCCGACTTGTCTATTTTTGTGATTATTGTCTGTGCTTCAGGGGTCTTACTTAAGAAGTCTTTGCCTACCCCAATGTCTCCCAGAGTTTCCCCAGTGCTTTTCAGCAGTAGTTATATAGTTTGAGGTCTTAGGTTTAGATCTTTGATCCACTTTGAGTTGATTTTTGTCAGTGGTGTCAGGTAGGGCTTCATGTTCATCTTTCTGCAGGTGGTGTCAAGTTCTTAAAAAGATGGGACATTATATGACAGAGTAGGACTTATGTCACAGAACAGTGAGACAGAAAGGACTTCTGGAATCACTGAAAACAGTGGGATGATTAGAAGATTTCTGGCCTGGGATTCACTACATTCCCACATGATCTTGGCCAAGTCACTTCCTTGTGCTTTTGAGCTTCACCAGAGCCCTGAGTACAATAAGTTTATTTATTTCTAGAGAGAGAGAGAGAGAGAGAGAGAGAGAGACAGAGAGAGAGAGAGAGAGAGGAGAGGAGAGAAGAGGAGAGGAGAGGAGAGGAGAGGAGAGGAGAGGAGAGGAGAGGAGAGGAGAGAGGAGAGAGAGAGAAACCTCAACACACTCTTGATGCAGGAGAGGAGAGAGAGAGAAACCTCAACACACTCTTGATGCCACAGTCCACCCTTAGCCTTAGCCAACCTGGGCTCACGTGTAAGCGTGGGTCATTATTGGGGTCATTATTCTGAGACTGTCTAAGCCCTAAAGCTTTGTGATATATTCTTACATGTTCATTGCTCACTTCAAGGTTGTGTGTTCCTTGTAGCTGAATGTGACATAGACTCTAACCTTTACTTCCTAATTCGATGTGAGTTTCTAGAGGACAGTTTGGCACCAGATATGTCCATGTGGTCCCTGCAGTAACTGGCACCTGCTGGCAGGGAGTAGGTGTGCAATACTGATCTATGGATTGATTTGGGATAAAGTAAGTGGGTATCACAGAAACATGACTATCTGAACATATCAAAACCAGAATTAACCATGAGACCCCAAAGCCTTGAAGCATCTTTACTAAACTGGGCCCTCTCTCTTCTATAGATCAAGGCTCCAAAATATGGCTTTAATTCTTTTATAAGGCTCACACAATTGGGCTGGCTCCCTGGCACTTTGGTAATGAAATTACTAAAGAGAAGTAGGATCCCATATAGCAACTATGGTTCAAATCCCCAGCCCAGCTCAACATCAAAGGTGTTGGACAAGCACAAGAGTGCCCAAGATCTAACGTTATAGAGGACTGATGAGGGGGTCATGGTATGGCCAGATCCCGTGGAGGGTGCTCATCTCTCTCCTCTCTCTCATTTCCATATGTGCACATCTGTGCTTTGTCATGAATAAAGAAAGAAAATATTCACTGAACTTTTGTCTTTCCATACTACCGCTTTCCTATTTCTGATGTGGGAAGAAAGAACCATTCAGCACCAGAGTTTAACATCTTTTCCTATCTGATACTTCCAGGAAAGTATGTCCCATCTAATTTGCAGGAGAAAATTGAAAATGCATCTCCCTGACCTCAACGGATGACACCCAGGAGCTTCGGAGAATTTGCAGCTAATGAAAAGAGTGCATGAGATGAATGGTCCCAAGACAGCACCTGCCCAGCTCGGATGGCGTCTTGAGGAGCACGTGGATTGGCATGTCCATCTGCAGAAAGAAAGATCAGGCAGTCGACGTCTCCATAACTGAACATGCATGAGCAGAGGGTGAGGGCGCAGCGAGCTCACCATGTTTTCTAGCCTCAGACAACTCCCACTCTCTCCTGGCGACTGCGGAACCAGATGTGAGTTTACCACTCTGTGGGAAGTGAAATCGTCTGGGCATTGTGAGACTCGCCTATGTACCCAGATGGGGTCAGGACCCTCACTCTGGAAATGCAAATCCACTTACACCTTTGCCCAGCAAAAAAACTGGGTGCATACTGCATCTCTAGGAACAAGGCTCTACATTCTTCTTGAGAATCAGAACAAAGGAGGAGGCAAGAACACGTCATGTGCTGGAGACGCCCTTCGTCCCCCACGGGCAGGGGCTGGGGAGGCTGGAAGACCCAGCACTCCTGACGGGGGGAGGTCATCTGCATCACCTCACCTGGCACACCAGAGTTCAGGAAGTAAATGAGGTGTCTGAGGACATGAAGCTTGGCTGCCTGCCCTGTTTGAAATAACCAGATCCGTGTCTTGTGAGCTCATGTAACAGCGGGCAGATGGTGAAAATGGTCGCGTAAGTAAACTCATGGAAATATGCATCCTAATAGCATCGAGGACAGCCATGGGGGTACAAGTGGCTAAGATGCTGCACTCCACAGGCAGGGAAACAGGGGAGACCCGGGTTCAATTCCCAGTCCAGCCTACAGGCTGGTGTGGTAGTGCACGCCTGTAATCCCAGTGACTGGGGAGACTGAAGCAGGAGGGTTCTGAGCTCAAGGCTGACCTTGGCAACAGAGAACCACCTTGTCCAATAATATAATAACAACCACAAAAAGTAAGCATGTTTGTTTGTTCTGGGTGAGGCACAGTTTTATCTGTCCACACACTGACCTGAATAATAACAAGATTCACATTTAGACTTGTTCATATGTTTATTAACAAATGATGTATTTGAGTTAACCGACCTTTGATCCAAATTACATTTTGAAGCCATGTCATGGGTTATTAAAACACATCACTTGAATCTCAAAGGAAGTGTAAGTTGCCCGTGGAATGGGCTAATGAGGGTTTCCCAAGCAGCTCGAAGCAATCATGGGAAGTGTGATCTTTGAGAATTTGGTTAGGGCTCCCAAGGGCACTTCTGTTTTCTGTCTCCTGAGTTGCTTTCCTTAACTGTCTGAGCCAGGGCTGATGGAGAGGTGCTTGCATACTCACATACACACCCATGTCTGTTTGTGTGTGTCATGTCTGTTTCTATGCACATGTATGTGTGCATGTTGCTTAGATGCAAAGGCGTGGGGAAGTTTGGAAAACCCAGAGGTATAAAGGGGCTCAGGAGGTGGCCTGGGGGTTCATGTGTGTCCGTGTGTATGTGACAGGCAAAGGGGGTGATAGAATAAAAACCGAAAAGTGCCAAACAACATAAATAGAAAACTAAGTAATGAGAAATGTTTGAGATGATGGATATGCTAATTACCCCGATTCGATCATTACACATTGTATTTATGCTCTGGAAAATCACACCATACTCCTTAAATGCATACAATTATTATGTGTCAATTAAAAATACATCATAAAAAAGAATATTAGGAGTGCTCGCGGCAGGGGTCACGTGTGTAATTTTAAACAAATCCTAGTTGGGTCCTGAGAGCTGGCCTTTAGGGGAAACACGTGTAGAAGAGTCAGTGCGAATCTCTGAGGAGAGAAGCGTCAGGCGGAGACCAGCCCTACAAGGCCTGAGCCAACATGCACGTGGCTGTTCGAGGCCTTTACACCTGGGGAGGTCTTGGTCTTTGTCTTGGCAGAGGGACATCAGGGGTCTGGTGACTAAGGGCAGGCCATGCACTGCTCGTCACCCGGGTTCTCTCTTGGCTGCTAACCCCCAGCTCAGGGGCTGGCAGGTGCTCAGGCTGTTCTGGACGTGCTGTGAGGCTCCAGAGCCCTGCCATGTGTCCCCTCTGAGCTCAGGTGCAGTTAGCTCACCAATGCCTGTGCCCTCCCCAGGGGATGTCATTGCAGAGCTTCTTCCCCACTCGTGGGAGCAGGCGTTTGCATGCTCCTGCTTATAATGGGGGTGGGATGAGGAAGAGCACCACCCCTCAAAGTGAGTTTCTTCAGCCTGTGTATAATTCCTCTCTTGGCTAAGGAGCAGCCTCCATGTCCCAAGGGGCAGATATTCCCCTGCCCTGTCATCTGGAGATGAGATGGACACCAGGGCAAAGGAGTGAGGCATCTTCCATCCCCCGCTCGTGCGTGCAGCTTCGTCAACACCCAGGTCTTCTGCCAGAGCGATGAATTGCTCTGGTGTGTTTCTGCTTGGTGGCTCTCAGCTGGCACGCCATCCTACCTGACCACATGCATCTTCTGAGATGGCCAGACATGAATATTCCTCTCAGAGTTTGCTTTCTTTGCTAAGTCAGTCAGCGATGCTCATCGAGTGTGTGCTCCGTTAGGATTTCAAGTGGCCCTAGGCATGCTGCTTATAACCTGAAGGTGTCTAAGAGTAAGACCCCCCTTCTGAAAGGCTAGTGTTGCTTTGCATGCGATAAATAGCCTATGACTGCAGGGAGATGGGTGTGCGAGTGGGCTGGACCATGCAGGGCCTCTTTGGGCGCTCTGCAGATCTCCATGTAAATGTATTCCAAGTGCAGTGGGCGTGGCTGAGGCTTCACTGTGGGATGTGGTGTGGTCCCACTTACTGTGTCGGACAATTCTCTGACAGTGAGGATCGGGGATAAGAGGAGGTGCTGGTGTGGACCAGGCTGTGAGTGTCCCTGAGGGCTGGGAGGAAATCAAAGCTTCCAGAAATTAAATACTGTGTCCAAATTTACTGGCCCAATGGCTCAGGCAAGACACCAACAAGGACGGTCTGGCTTTGCCCATATACCTTACTCATTGCGCTTTCTACAGGATTTAGAAGAAGGAGGATTTTAAGATGGGGAAGCCATTGTTTTTAAATTAATTGATTTATTTTAGAGTGCTTGCCATAGGGCGCATGTGCTTGCCGCTCACTGGACAGTCAGAGAGACAGAGACAGAGGGAATGTGAGGAATCACTCCTCAGGGGTACATGGCCATGCTGCAATCCCTTCTCCTCTCAGAATTTTGGACATTCATGCACATATGCCTAGTGTGATTTTTCAAGCCACCAGATCCGAGACTTGAACCTCACAGCCAGTCATGTGGGATCCAGTGCCTTAACCTTCATGCCACCTGCTGGCCCCGGGAAAGCCGTTCTTAATGAGATCATGAACATTTTTGCAGAAGATAGTAGATCTGCTGAAAAATTTTCTAGGAAATGATGATGAGGCGGAGTGGAGTCTCCCGAGAGCCACCCTCGGAAGAGATGTCCCCAAGGGGAAGGGCTTCTACGCTGGGTCCTCTCCTTCTTTTCTTCTCCTCCTTCTCTCTCTCCCTCACCCTGTCCCCCCTCTCTCTCTCCTGCCAAGGCTGTGCACGTTCCTTGGAGAGGGGCACGTCGGTCTGCCATGGGAGGAGAGACCAGCAGTGCCGGTTTCTCTTCTCTGCACTCCCAGATGATAATGCAGACAGGGTGCCGTTTCAGCCTCGCAGTCATTTCTGAGGTTGAAAGAGTTGGAACATAGAGCTAGAATCCGGCTAAATGCTGCATGATGTTAAATAAGAATTAATGAGGAGTTTTATTGGACCCTTGAGGGAATGTGCCAAATGGAATATTTCTAATGGGTTTAATTAGAGGTTGAAACAGGAGACACTTAGGCACAGGCCAGTCAGAACATGGCTTGGAGGGGAGGAGCACAGAGCATGGCTGAAATATGGAGGCCAGCTCCGTCTCTCTCGCCGCGTGGGAGTGGGCCCATTTTCCTTCCACTGGGAAGGAAACGCATTTACTCACCTGCATTTCTCACAAGGTGGCTCAATGATTGGCTAAGAAATGATTATTACTGTCTCAGCTTGTGGCACATGGGGGACTGAGACAAATTAGTATCATTACAACGATTATTGACAAAGATCACCCTGGCCCTGCCTGAGCAGCATCTGAGCCCACATCGGACACCTGGGCCCCCCATTTGCAGACTGTTTCTCTGGGTGCTCCCCACCTGCAGCTCCACAGCTGTGGACAGAAGATGGGAAACAACCCACCCCTCCACCCCACCCGAGCAAAATCCACCTCCATTCTGTTTTGTGTCTCACACTGGGTTTCCAAATACACCCAGTGATGACTGTTGGGGTTCTTTTGAACAAGCGTGTAAGAGAGTGCAGGCACGTGGGTGAGTGGCTCCTGGCCTTCTCAGGGACGTGCACGTTTGTTCTCAGCTCTGAAAACAAACACAGCAGTTTGGGGCGAATGACCTGAGACTCAGGCTGGTCCCCTCCGCTTCCTACCCTCTAAACTGATGCAGAATGAGGAAACCCAAATGACCTCGTTTAACAGGGTTAAAAATTGGAACACGAGGGGAGAGTCACCTGACATCCCTGCTGTTGCTCAAAAACCAGATGTAACTAGCACTTAATGAAGGGTCTCAGATTAGAGCTCTGTTTTCAGAAGCTGCCAGAGAATGGAATACCATGCACACTTTCATTTCAGATTCTCTCCTGGATATTCAGGGCAGCCTCACATCAGAATCTCCCTTTAAATTCCCAAAAGACTCCTAAAGAATTGAAAACCTGCTTTCTGAAACTGGCCAGAACATTAATATTTACCAAATGCATTTTTTAAGTTAATTTCTCCATTAGCTAATTGCTTCTACAGGAGCAGAAGAACTTCCTAGAGCAAACTCGTCTTGGTGCGGAAAGCAGTCAAAGCTCCAGGTCGTCTCACCGAAGGTCTTCGGGCAGTGTTGATTTGCCTGTGGGTGGTTTTGCTTTGGTTACTATGCCTCTATGCACAGTTTGTGATGGACCCAAGAGAGGCAGATACTGGAAAGACTGTCCTGTGCTCTGTCCGCGAAGTAGTGAATTCTCACCTACAGTTGACGCTCAGAGTCTGCACTTGGTGGTAGGAAGAGCCCACGTCACAGGGAGCCGCCAACACACTGGTAACAGAGACTCCCGTCCCACAAGACCACAGCCCAGACCACACGGCGAAGGGGACGTCTCTGCTCAGGAGGGCACCGAGGACCTTGTTTGTGGGCAAGTCGTTACTGTGAAAAAGGAAAAGCAAACCCCCTTCGTGTGATGATGGGTTTGGCCACTTAGAAAAGCCAAGGGCAAAGTCCAAAAAGATCGTGAAGTCTTTGGTAAAACAGCAGCTGGGAAAGCGTTTTCAGCTGGTGCTACTATAAACATTTCACTGCTAACTGATTCCAGGTCACTCCTGACTCTGGCAGGCTGAGCTGCCCACTAGGAAAATGCTCCGTGAAAGGGGATTGTGGTGTGGACATTTATCCCCACGTGCCCTCACAGGTTGGAAGAAAGCAGTGACCCAGGCTCCATCAGCTTGACCTGTGGATCAGTCCCAGGTAGGTATTTAAAGGACCAGTCTTGGGCCAGCCTTGTGTCCTGGTGGTTAGGGAGCCGGGTCCCGCATGGCTGGCTGCATGGTTTGAATCACAGTCTCAGTGGTCCCAAAAACATGCTGGGCACGTGTTTCTCTGACAGCAGGGAGGGATGGAGGGGACGATGGCTGTGTCACTAAGTCCCATGGGGGGGGGGGGTGCTTTCTCTCTCCCTATCTTTCCGTCTCTTTCTGGAAAGCAAAAATAAATAATAAATAAGACACCCGTCTCTACCAGTTTCTGGATGAAGATGAAGATGCTGCCTTTTTTTAAGTTTAACAATGACATAGCTTTTCTGAATTCTGTCTTCAATGAAAGTTTTTGAGTTGACATCTAGTGGGTTGTTGGAAGAGTCATGACATATTTTTCTATGCAAAAATTTGTCTAGTCGTTTGTGATGACCCAATAAATAGTGAAAGTGACCTGACCTGAGATGTGGGCCAGGGGGTGACCCTCCATTTAATGCTTACTACGACTGCATTACCAGGTGGGGCTAGCACTGTGCTAGTGAGGAGCACTCAGACTCTGGGAGGGTGAGCACCTTATTCAAATGGCTCCACACCCGTCCCAGGGTTCGAGAGCCACAGGGCCCGGCCCCAAAGTACAGTCACTACCCGGCAGGGTTCCCAGTGAATTATTCTGGAAGCAGCCTGTCTGAGGGTGGTTCTAAATAGGATTCTGGGTAACACGTAACAATTCGCAGAGTTAAAGCCCAGGCTGGGGCTGCCTCGGCTGCTGGCTTCGTGGATAAGCTCTTTATTCAGAGTGTAACATGGGCTAGTCACGAGCACATCTGCCCCCTGTCCTGTCTGTGAAGGAGAGACCACGACAGCACCTCCTCACGAGGCTGTTCAGAGAGTCCGATCTGTCACCATCATGAAGCCCTAAGAGGAGAGCCCGGAAAACAGTAAGGGCTATGCAAGGGTAGGTATTATAAGATAATAATCTTCAAATGAAAAAATAGTAATGTAATATAAAGGTTCGAATCATATAGGACCTGGATTATTCATTTTCAAGCAAAATGTTATTAAAGTTTAAAACACTGTCATCGACTCAAATAGCGTTTTCTCCCTTGGCACTTTGGACAGGATGTTCAGGCTGCCTGGGAGAAATTGAAGTCCGCTGCTCGGTCTGCTGTTCTCATTAATTTTAATACAGACACGACAAACTTCTCATCCAAAATGTGAAACATAGCTTTTAATTTAGTTCTGTGGGTTCCTGCAGGACTGAGGCGCCATGCTGGAAGATCTATCAATTAGGCTGATTTTCTAGGGATAAAGACCAGGCTCCTGCTGATGGTTCAGGGTGAAAGGAGCACCCGCTTCAGAGGTGACCTGAGGGCTGTGGAGCTTAATGAGAGACGCTGGGGCCAGGCCAGGCGGAGGGTGGCACTCTGTCCAACCACACGCTTTCTCTCAGAGGTGGCCGGTGACCTCAGAGAGGCATCTCACAGGTTGAGAGAGGACTGTGACTAGGGAGGTATTCGGTAACTTTTCCCCAGTCACAAGGTGCACTACACACTACACATCTTCTTCAAGTGGGAAATGACTTCTGCAACTGGGCTTGGTCCCCGAACGTGGAGACAGGGGCACCTGGCTGTGGCCCTCCCACGACCCACAGTGTAACTGCTGCATTCGCCCCATGCCCTAGGTCGCCTCCTCTCGTTTCTCCAGCAGGAAGCATTCGGATTTTATGAAGTTTGGCTGGGCAGAGTTCACGCTCAAACTATTAAAAATGCATTCATGGAAAACACCCCAAATTCATTAAAATAATTACACTGTAAGAAAGACCACTCAGGTATTAAGGCTTTGCCTCGTGTATTTATCTGTGTGTGTTCTTGTTCTTTTCTTCCTTCTCGCCCAGCTGAGTCCTCTGTATACCATCGTGAAGTCAGGTGCACGCGATAGGAAGCTGCAGAGTAGAAAGACTTCTAAATTCAGGCATTTCCGGAAACACTTTCAGATATTTCCAAGTGAGATAAAACACAAAAACACACACACACACACACACACACACACATGCACACACACACAGCAAAGAGCCTTTCTGATGTCATGCCTTCGTGGTGAGCTTCAGAGAGATCATCTGGTCCTTGAGAGTGATTCGGTGCCCGGGCAGGTGGGATGTGGCATGAAGACACACCTCTGGAAGCGCCCTTCGGTGACGTTCCCCTGGACTCCACCTTGAGAAGCAGCTTGACTTTCTGGGCAGTGAGCTCCTTCACTGACAAGGCTTTCCTTTCCAACGTGTGAGCCCCGTCTCCCAGCCTTCCATCTGCCGCGCCCCGCGTCGGCATGCTGCAGGCCAGACCCTGCTGCTTCACTCCCCGAGAGCCTCCGATTCGAGAAGCCGGCGCCCCTCACTGTGTTCTATGCAGGCAGATCCAGGAAGCTGTCGGTGCTCTGGCGAGATGAGTACTACAGACTCCTCACACAGAAGCCAGGTTCTTTAAGAGGAGACTTAAGAGACACCAGTATATTCATGTGTTTTGTTCGTCTCTAAAAGGTAGGGCTGAGGTGCAAAGTTGTTCAAAGATATTCAAAGAGTATCTTTTTATTGTCTCGAAATAACAGGAAAGAAAAATGATGTTTTACTCCGGAATGGGCATCGCCATGTGGAATATACTTGCCATAGTAAATACAGCTGTATCCAGAGGTAAGACAAGACAGAGGTTTCTGAAACAAAAACGAGGACGATTCCACAGGTTGTTTGGGGGTCATTATCCTTGGCTCCAGGATGAATGCCAAGGGTGGTGCCAGCTCGACTGGACAGGCCGTCTTGGGCAGATGCCCCGTGTTCGATTGCTGTGGTCTTTGTACAGGGTTGTGGTCTGTGGTCGAGGCAGAGGCCTTGTGGCAGTTCTTGCTTTTGGGCCTGTTAGTGTGAGAACCCCCCCACCTGCCATGGGCTTTCTCGGCTGATTTAGTCAGGGTCTGACACGAGTCGACACCAACGTCTCCATCTTGATTCGGAAACGTTCACGCTGGATGCTTTCTCGTGGTGTTGGGCTCGGGCCTCCCAGACTTTAGCACAAGCTGTGAGATGGGTGTGGAGATGGAGCTGGGTGCCAGAGGACTGGTTTGCCTCCCAGGGGCTGTCACTTTTCTTTGTGTTTTTTTCTTTTCTTTTCTTTTCTTTTTTTTTTTGAAACAAGCACTCTGGAAATAGCAATGTTGCCTAATACATCAGTACCGTGAGAAGGACTGTCGCAGATCTGGTGGCCGAGGGACCACTAGGAGGACTGAGAGACAGTGATTAAGTCTGTCGGCCTCGTCCGTGGGACCTCCTGGGGTTTCAAGGCTACATTCAGCTTCTTGGTTTTATGAACGTGTTTTCTGATGATGAACAAATAGCTGTCCTAGCTAGGCAGCTCATGACGTCGATGACTTCGGGGCTTGGGGGAACTGGCTATACACATTGTGAGCTGCCTAACAATGGGGACTCAGGTGAGACCCTCCCCCACAAGTTCCTGAACCTACCCTCTCTGCTTGGCTCATGGGCTTGAGGGCTACTGGGGTGGCCACTGAGCAGACCAGCGTGGTGCTTCCTGGACCTTGCCCAGCCTCGACCCCAGGTGACAGCTCCTCCTTGAACACCTTGCTCACTTGGTTTGTAGGGCTTCGGCCAGCTTAATGCTACGAAAGTGCAGGCCAGCCACATGCCTCCTCTCCCGCATCCAGCAATGGCCGCAATTCTGATGGGAGTAGAAGGCAGAGTTCTTAGTGACCTGCAAGGCTGGAACACCTGTATCTTTGTACCTCTCTGAGCTCAGCTCTTACCAGCCACCCTCCGCTCCCTGCCCTTCTCCACACTGGGGCTGTGGCTTCTACCTTCCTGAGTCCCCTCACTCTCCAGTTGTACCTCATCTCTGTGCTTTGCTCTGCGAGAACCAGCTGGCTGCGTGCTGAGTCAGGGGTGGTCTGTCTGGGGGTGGGCAGAGGACAGCCAGGGGTGGGAATCTGAAGGAATCAGGGAAACTACTCAGGGGAGAGCGATGGACTCTGACCGACTGAAGGGAGGCATGATTTGCCCCTGCTTCTCTCGTACCTATCAATACTGAGAACGTGCTGAAATTTCCAGACAGTTGGGGGGTGCTGTCTCCCTGTAAACAGTCACAGAGTCAACTCTCCTCTCCGGCCCTGACCTCTCATCTCGCGGGCTGTGAGAAGCAGCAACCAGAAATAGTTTGGTCTGTGACAATATTATTCCCACTGCCTGGTGCCCCAGAGAATCTCATGGCTTCCTCTAACCTGTAAGTCCTTGTTCAATAAGGTCTTCCCTGGCACAGACTCAATGGAGCAGCCACCGTCCTCCTCACATACCAGCACACCTCGTCACACTGCACGTTCAGTTCTCTTTAAAATTCATACATTGCTAAGACATGGTATCAACCCAAGTGTCCAAGAACAGATGAATGGATTGAAAAAATGCGGAGTACACGCACTACAGAATAGTGCCGAGATACTGGCGTCTGATAGAAAGTGGACGGATATGGAAGATTTAATGTGAAGGAAACCTCAGACATGCTTGAAAAGCACCAGGAACTTGGGGAGACACAGTTTGCAGGAATGGGTAAATTCTATACTTCAAGGCAATACAGCTGGAAAAATAAACTACAGTCATTTACAAACGAAACCAAAACCAAAAGTGTAACTTCTGCTTAAGAATCAAATCCAGGACCAGTTCGACTTGCGTTGCCAGAACTGTGTTCTCATCCCGGTGAGGGTGGGGTGAGTATGTCTACACTGATGGTCCCATCAGGACTTGGTACAGAGAGGGAGTAACCAATCAGAGAAAGAAGTTCTATTACCCCCTCCTCAAATGATAGATGGTCACAATATTCACATTTTTGAGAGCCAAAGTCACCATAATATCCTATTCCTGCTTCAAACAGCATGGAAACTGGGCACATTTTCTTTGATTCTCTCTGAGCTAATAAAACTAGCACAAGTGATTTATCTACCTGCTCCAGAGAATAGTTGATTTAGAAGTCCAGGCTGTAAACAAACTAAAATAGCTATTTACTTTGATTTGTACATTTCTCATCACAACTTTACATAAGACCTTTGCCTCCTGTGTCCATCAAAACACAACTAATCCCAACCAGCATACTGCCTTAAAAATCACCCAGCCCAGCAAACCCCATAAAAATTCTCCCCTGACTTTTCCTGTCTGCACTAATAACACCCTTCGAAGTGGTGATAACTCATTTTAGAAGATATGGATCTGAACATGTGTAATGTGGATCAACTTAATTTGGTCGATTCATAGGTTTTTCTAATGGTCATCCTATGAGCTTCCTGTGCAGAAGCTCAAAGCTACTGAATGAAAAACCGGGAGTCACGCTGAGACTTTAGGTGTCTCTTCATCTGTCGTATCGAGGTACCAGGGAACATTTCGACAGTACACTCAACATTTACACAAAATCAGTCTCTGAAAAAAAAATCTGTGAACATCACAGTAACCCTGCTTTGTCAGTTTTAAGGCACACGACTTAGGCTGTTCCACTCTGAGAAGGATCTAGAAAGATGAATTAAGGGATTCAGCATGCACACATGTAGTTTCTGGTGTTTTTTGGCAAAGTGAAAAACACACACAACCAGAATGCTTGGGGAAGGCTTCTTCCTCCGGAGCTCAAGGTCACGAGTCCCAGGTGTCTTGTCACGCTCAAGGTCACGAGTGGCGGGTGTCAGGAGCCGTGGTGTGTGCAGGGAGATCACGCACGGAGGTGGGCGAGGGCGGCATCTTAGCTGACTGTGACTAGAATCCCTAGCACCCCTTTAGTACTGAAACTCTGCATCCCCGGGGACCCCTGCATAGTTGCTCATTCCGAGTAAACCATTAGCACGCGCGAGCGTGAACTCTGTGAGCTCTGCAACTAGTTCTCTCGGAGCCAAACGCATGAGTCATGAGCGTTCACCAGCTTGCCCCCTCATCAGCATCACTGAACGCACGGATGGGTGCTCGACCCCACTGAGCATCAGATCAAGCCCTGGTGAGAAAAACTGGCTGAGATGGTTGATTTCAAGGGTGCTCGCCGGCACCACCCGTACTGACATTAACTCGTTTTTCTGCAGCCGTCCTTTCACTATGTATTTTCTATCAGAATATCACATCTAGGATTCATTATTGTTCTCAAAGGTCAGGAAGACATCCTTTGTTTCTGCACATCCCCCAGGCAAGGCCAGTAGTAGGTAAAGTACCCCACGTTTGCACATTGGGAATAACCGACCTCGTATTCTCCAGCATCCCCTCTGCCTTATCTTATCCATAAACTTGACCCAGAGCCATACCTTACACTCTTGTGCCAGGAAAGTGTCCTGGAGACATTATTTATCATCAGCAATACATATCCCAGATCCCACCAAGAATGTCATACACAGACGGGATGGTGTGGACGTTTATAACAAATGGCCCCTTCACAGTGCACCGTGTGTGTGTGTGTGTGTGTGTGTGTGTGTGTGCATGTGTGTGTGTTTGTTTTCTTCTGAAAGATTTCTCTCATTGTCACCCCCTTTATCACAGGCACCCTCCCCAATGGCCTGTTGCTGCTCAGAGCAGCTATAGTATATATTCTAAACCAAACAAAAAATCTTGCATTGCATGACATTTCAACGGTGAGTCTGTGACTCTCATCCCTGGCTACACATTTGAATCTTCTGAGAAGTTGTTTTCTTTCTTTAATTTAATTTTATTATTTAAAAAATTTTCTATTTATTTTTTGATTTTTATACATTCAATCACTGAATATCATTATAGCTTAAAAAATGAATTTTCCCAGCATAAATACCCTGTATATTAGTCCAGTTAAAGATAATATCATACGCTATCATCAACAGATAATTTTCTACTCTTGTGTCTTTAAATGTTTTGTTTCTTTCTTTTTTCCCCTTGATTCCCTTGTTTTACTTTTTATGTTTTTGCTAGAGGGCACTTGTACTTGTCACAGAGAGACAGAAAGAGAGAGGGAGAAGAGAAAGCCCTCCCCAGGGAATGATCATTCTGCAATCCAGCCTCCTTCACCTCCGCTTCCTTTAGGAATTTCAGGCATGCACTCACACATGCCCTGCTTGTTTTTCAGCCTGCTCGGACCAAGACTTGAATTGTATGATTGGTCACATGGGGTCTGGCTGCTTTAACCACCAGGCCCCAGAACCAGCTCTGGGAAGATTTTGTCAGTTTGTTTAAAAATATTTGTGTTGGTACCAGCAGATGGTGTCATGGTTACATCATTGGATTCCCATGTAGTTGACCACGGTTTGAGTCCCAGATCCAGCAGCTTAAAACTCATGCCAGGTGTGTGTTCAAGAGTGCCCAAAATCCTGAGAAAAGAATGGAAGAGGAGGGATTGTGGTGTGGCCATCCCCCCTGGGGGGTGATTTCTTGCTTTCTGTCTCTCTTGGACTCTCTGGCAAGTGTACAATACCCTATAGCAAAATTCTTTGTTAAAAAAAAATAAATAAATTTGTGCCTGGGGCAGGCCCCACCACCTTGTGGTTAAAGGAGCCAGATCTCACATGGCCGACCACTGGTTAGATCCAGCCTGCTGACTGGAGTAATACACCAGCATGCCGGCAGGTGTGCACGTGTGCCCCAAGTCCTGACACAATGAAGAGACAGGCAAGAGACTGCAGCGTGGCCATACCTCCCCAGGGGGCGCTTTCTCTCTCTCTGTCTCCAGTAAGTGCACTCTCCTTACAATATAAAAATAACAATAATATAATATTAAACGAAGGCTCTTACACCTTCATTTTCCGATGAGTTGTCCCTTACTTGAGATATGACACGATGACTTAGATTAGGGAAAACTGTATCACAACACACACACACACACACACCCCTAGGACTCATTCCTCCTTTCCTGCCCTACTTGATGGCTTTGTCACTCCAGCAGTCAGGTCTCACACTCTGTTCTACGCTGTCATGGGTCTCTCCTAAATGGGATTTTCCCCAATGAACACCCTGCAATGGTTAGAAGGGAGTTTGCCTTTCTTTCGGGAGCTTTATAATCTGATGAGCATCGTTACGACGGCACTTGCTGGGATGTGGTTGCTGTCTCCATTTGTTTCTCCGTGCATGTACTTGTCTTTTTGGTATTCATGTCACACCTGGAATGGGCCAGCATTCTTTGGGAATCTGGGATGCTGGGGCCAGTCAATGAATACACATATCTCCTCCGAGCTTGCTTAGCCTGTATTTGAACAGATCAAATGATTTGCCCACAGTCTTCTAGAAAGGGTAATCACCAGTCACCTGCATAGGTTCTGGGCTCTGACCTAGAGCAACACCCAAGGACATCCTGCCCTAAGGATTCAGGGTTTGAGTCTAAGTGTAAAGTAGAACTGAGGTTGGCCCAGGCATGATGAAACAGCTGCAATATTCCACCATCCAGCAGGTAGAGTTTGTGATGTCCTTTTCTCTTTGGAAACTGATACAGCTGTACAGTGGTTTGTTTTGGGAATGTCAAACACTGATTAAGGAATCTTAAATTAAACATTTATATGAAATAGTCTTATATAAGCACACAGAGCTTGTAACTTCTGCTTTTATTTATTTATTTTTATTATTATTTTTAGAGGTTTTTCCCCCTAGGGTGTGTATGTTCACTAGAGAGAGAGCGAGAGCGAGAGCGAGAAACAGTGAGAGGAAGAGTGAGAAACGACTCCCCACCAGGCATGGCCATGCTGCAATGGGACTCAAAGTGTGGTTGGCCACCTGAGTCTGACGCAACTGCTATGTCATCTGCTAGCCTCTATCATTTCTGCTTTTAAATTTTCTGTTTTAAAATATATACGATTTAACAATTGTATATATTTATGGGGTACAGTTTATGCTCTGAGTTTTTTTTTTTATCTTTAATTTTTATTCTCACTTGTCAGATGGTAAACTGATGATCTAAGAAGTTAAGTGAGTGTTTAATGTCACCAGGGTGGATGTTTGCCTGTATCGACAGGATTCCAGAATCTGTTTTCTTAGCTCCTTTATCTGGTCATGTTACAACCCATCAACACCTAAGGACTGAAGGGATTGGGCAATTGTGGTGAGGTGGGTGAAGGAACAGTCTCCATCCTCAGCTAGACGTGGGTTCTGAGCTTGGTTCTTAGGTTACTAAGTGACTCCAAGATAAGCTTGAAGTTCCCTAATCTCCACATCTTCCAGTGTGAAGTGCGAATAATTGCAGTCCATCTTGCCACCTTGGAGATTTAATGAGATAGTATAATGTTTCTATCCAGCATAATGTAAGCAAGTGCTCAGTGCCTGCTAAAACCATACCTCAGCCTGGAGTTATTTATGACTGACTGCCATCAGGGGAAGCAGGTCTGAAAATACAGCCAAGCAAAGGCTCAAAGTAGATCTGATCACTACAGAAACATCGCTCAAGTGTGTCTCGACGGTACTCGTATTTCCTTGCTATGGGCCACCTTAGCTCAAAGACAGGCCCAGGAGCTATCCATCCAGCTGCCTGGCTTTCTTGTTATGGTGATGGATGGGACAGATGGCAACACTTAGGATACGACGTTAATGAAGTGCTGTTTGCTTTTATTAAATATCACAGCAAATTGTTCTTCATTCTAGAAAAGAGGCATGTAGAAAACATTGAGTGTATCCAATTAATTTTGCTTTTATTCAAAAACCCTCTGACAATGATTGACACCCAAACATGCTTAATCCATTAATATCTTGGACTCAGGATCAACATTTTGTCAGCAGGAAATATTTCATTTTTTTTAGCAGGAACCAAAGGGAATGAGTCTGAATAATGGATTGCATGCAGACGTGTCTGGATTAATGTTATTTAATATTTCACAGTAAATGATCTGAGGGAGGAACATTTTCCAGTGAAATCATTACGTCTGCAGACAATACTTAGCACTTGTGAGTTGAAAATATCAAGAGGAATTTACAAGCTGAAGAATGCTCTTGCAATATCAGCAGGGGGGGAATAGAAGCTGAGTTTCACTGTTTGTAAGTCCTGATACTTGGGGCTGGAAGGTGGCGCAGTGGTAAAATGTGGCATTGTAAGAGGCAGACCCAGGTGGGACTGTGCCCTCTTGTGTGCTGAGCCCTCCCTGAGTTTGCCCGGCCAGAGCGTGCCCGTGTTCTGGGCTGACTGGGCCTGGGGTGGCTCATTGCACCAAGAACCTCCAGTGGGTGCCATCTCTGTCCCTCTCACTCATGGAATAAATAAACTAAAATAAGTACATGTTGCTGCAAGTTAAATTAAAAAAAAAGAGTCAGTTTTGGAAAAAGACCTGAGCACTATTAGACACATCATGAAAATGATAAGAAAACTTGGGTCATTATCAAGAAAATATAAACGGAAAACATATTTGTAAGAGTGTGTCTCTGTGTGTGTATGCATGTGCACGTCTGAATGATCAGTGCCCTGAGGGATTCATATTATCAGAAAATGTGCATACCTAATGAAAATTCCTTAGAGGTCAATTGTCTGTTTATTGTAAACTTTGATTGTGGAAATTCAGAAATACAAGAGTAAGGAAAGCAAAAACATAAATAACTGCTCCTAGTTTTGCATATCTGTAGATTTCCCCTTAACAAGAGCAGATAGACTAAAGTGATCTTGCTCTCTTTTGATTTGTTTCCATACCACCCTCATCCACTCCCTGAAAGTAACATTTTCATTAATTTCTGGTTAATCTTTCACCAAAAAACCCCTAGAATTAAATAATCTGTAAGTAATCATCCAACATGTTAAAATAAAATAAATCACAAGATTATTAAATTTATTCAAAAACAGGAATAAAAATAATCAGAGAACAAAAATAACCCAGATTAAACACATTAAAAAAAAAAAAACCTTAAAAGCTAAAATTTAGTATCTAACATATGGTATAATGGTTATGTTGTTAGACTCTCACATAGTCAACTGCGATTCAAGTCTTGGACCAGGAGGCTTAAAACTCACACTGGGTGTGTGTGCGTGCATGCCCAAAATCCCAAGAGGAGAATGGAGGAGAAGGGATTGTGGTATGCCATTCCCCCTAGGAAGGTGATTTCTCAGTTTCTGTCTCTCAGTCCCTCCGGCTAACACATGCACCCTATAGCAACAATCTGTCTCAAAAATTTTAAGAAAAAAAAAGCTAATTTAAAATCCACCATATTAAAAATTGCATTAAATGACAATGGTCTAAACACATCAATAAATGACAGAGATTGGAAGACTGGACCAAAAGCAATACCCAACTTTATGTTGTCAATGAGAAACATATTTTAAATATAAAAATGCAATTCAGTTTCTAAAAGAAATTGAAATAAAAATATATAAAAAAATGTTTAAATCCATCAATTGGTTACACACAATAATTTTGAAAAGGAAATACCAGGTATAAGCCAACAATAACCAAAAGGTGAATGGCTATAATGGTATTAGAAAACTTAACAGTTATTAGGACTATTTTGTTGGAATTTTGCCAGAGATGAAAAGTGACATTTTCTAATGGAAAAGGAATCCTCTGCACAACGGCACTTGGAAGCACAATTGGGTCTGGCCATCACCAGAGAGATTCCAAATACATGAAGCAAAAGTTGATAGAAAAACACAAACTCAGAAACATTCGGAATTGGTGACTTCAGCACTCCTCTGTCTGTAATCAATAGGACGAGGAGACAGAAAACCAGGAAAGATATAAAGGAAATAAAAGGGCAGCATGGTGTGGTCACGCTGAGGTTAGCTTGGTGATCTTAGCAAAAAGGAGTTAGTTGTTGATGAAAAAGAGATTTCACTTGGAGGTGCAAATAAAAATTCTTCCTAGACAGAGCAAATAAATAGGCCGTTTTATTTTAAATGATTTTAAAAAATCAACGCTTATGGGCTGGAGTCTATATTATTAGATGTCATCTAAAAAGCAATTTTATGGATTAAAAAATACTAATGTAACTCCAAATTTAACTGAGATAATGAGCAGAGTGTTAAAAGTGAATTTATTTAAAAATATTTGCATTAAGTTAATAGGGCAATTACAATTAATATTTTAATTTTCAAAAATTAATTTAAGCCACATTATCTCCACTTAACTAGGCATAATAATAGGATTGAGCTAATAGAGTTATTCTGAGAATTAAATGAGTAATTGTGCAATTGCCTGTGGTTTGTGTTAAGTGTTATGAAAGTGTAGGCTATTATTACAATTTTTAAGAAATTATCTTAATTTTTTTATAAAGCTCAGAGGCAAGTTGCTCGTAGCCCTTAATGAGTTTTAAAATGTCCGGGTTATTTTCAGGGGAATATAGGAACAAACATATTTTTAAGAGAGATTTTTGCTACAGAGCGTATGTGCTCACCAGAGACAGAGAGAGATGGAGAAACAGAACGCAAGAAATCACCTCCAGGTGGGTGGCCATGTCAAAATCCCTTCTCCTTCATTCTCCTCTTGGGATTTGGGGCACACATGCACATGCACCCAACTGAGTTTTAAGTCACCAGGTCTGGTACTTGAACCATGTTCGACTACGTGGGAGTCTAGACATAACCATTAAACCATCTGCTGGTCCCTAGGAAAAAAATTCTAGCAGGGCATTGGTCTAGATGTTTATACTCTGATATCTGTAGAAATCCATCTCCTCTGTTTCCAATTCATGAGGCATGTGCTCACAGCAATGGTAATACCAAAGTCGTAGAAAAAAAGGGGACAGGATAAAAGCATTGGTCTTCAGCTTGCTCGTCAGCCCACAAAACCCCCCTGAAATATTACTCTTGAGAGCATGCTCATTGAGGGACTCCTGCCAATGGGACAAGTGTCAGAAAAAAAATTAAGAACTAAAATGCATACAGAACCAATTACATTGGTAAGTAAAAGCTTTTACATAACTTTGAATATGATTGGATTTGGTTTTTACTAAAAAATGTAATTGAGTTTTTCTAAAGTTATAAGTGTTTTTTGGAGGACAGAAAATAGATTGTTTTTCAAGATTTTTGTTGTTATCGTTTGTTTGTTTTAATTGCCAGAGGGTGTGTGCACTTGCCTGACAGAGACAGAGAGGAGGAGAAGGGCCCCCGATGGGGTGTGGTCACGCCACATCCCTGCTCCTCCATTTCCCCATCCTCGTGGTATCTGGGCACACACACTCACTCACAGGGTGTCTTGCAGGCGGTGAGAGCTGGTCTGTCCTGTGAGATGCAGCTCCCTTAACCACTAGACTTCGAGGCTAGCCTTCGTTCAAGTTCTAAATGTTTTAAATGTTTTTTTTTTTTTTTTTGAGCTATTAATCACTCCTCAAATCACTCAACTAAAGTGCAAAATTTATTGACTTTCGGTCCATTTACAAAGTTGTAAAACCAACACCATCATTTAATTTTAGAGCATTACCATCACCTCAAAAGGAACCCCCGGTCCATTGTACTCGTTTCAAATCCCTCCAGACCCCACTTCCCAACCGTCGTTAACGTACGATTTACCTCGGATTTGGTGGCTCTTGTATTTCGTATGAATGAACCGTACAGGATGTGTGGGCTTTGGTGTCTGGCTTCTCCCCCTTCACATGGCATTGTCGTTTCGCCAGCTAACACCGTACGTACGTACCCAATGCCTTCTCTCTCCTGAATATTACCCCGCCGTGTGAACGCAGGACTTGTGTCGATCCCAGCATGCGAAGTGCCTTTGGAGTTCCCCCCTGGCTGTCAAGAACCGTGTCGCCCTGCACACCCACGCGGGGCTATGTGCCCGTGTACATGTATCTATCTTGACGTCGGGTTTTAAGCAACTTTTTTTCCTCTCATGATTAAAATAAATACATTTCTCTACCGTGCTTAGGTTTCACTACTTCTAAGTTTACGTCTTTGAATGCTTTTAATTGACAGCTAGCAATAAAATCCTACTGGTTACAATAAGGTGAATCATTCTCAAAGTCACATCAATAGGGTAGATTCTAGTTTTATTTCCATGGCCCTTTCTCATGTAGAAATTGTTAGACATAATTGAAATCTCTGCTTGTTTGTGCTTGTGAATAATGAAACTCCTCTCGTGTGTCTGGACCTGGTAATATTTAATTAAAAATATTGTGATGATTCATTCATTGGGTATTGTGCCTTGCAATTACCCTCAAATGTTGCAGCAAAAGGGTGAATTTTCTGTAAATGTGACGCCTCAAACTCAATAAAAATAAATCCTTGAAATGCAAACTCAGGCCTTTCATCCATTGCGATGAAAGGTAGGGCTTCCCCAGTGGGGCGATGACCTTTGCTCCCCCTGAGAACAAACCCAGGGTGGCCTTGGCATCGGTCCCTGGCCCAGTCTCCCCTGGGCACCCCACCCACGGGGGTGCCCCTTGATTCCGCGTGTTGTACAGTAATCAGGGTCAGCTGGGATAAAGACAGACATGCTTTCCTCAGACTGTAAGTTTCCTGCAGACCCGACCCACATGGAAGATGGACTTGGCGAGGGAGCCGAGGGGAACATAGCTCACTTTCACCTTTTAACCCTGTGACTCAAGAGTGGGACACCAGGAGCTTCCGTATGGTAGTCTTGTCAAGGGCCACTCGAGCCAGTCGACTCCTCAACCCTCCGGACACGGGGGCTTGTGTGACTCTACAGAGGGGGATTCAGTGGAGCAATCTGGCGAGCCATACATTTAAGGAAATGGTTCAGAACACTTTCAAGCGCTACCAACCTTCTGGGAACATTCTGGAAGCAGCTCAGTGTAAATAGCGAGGAGTTATCTGGCATTTAGGGGTATTTACCAAAGAAGGCCTGCAGGGACCTTCCTAGCCAGAACATTCCAGCAGTACTGAAGGCGTCTATGCTCCCTGTATGCCACTGCCTTTGTTTAAAGGTGGAACATTTACACACTGTAAATATTTTATAAAAGACCTGTCATTTATATTCATCATCATGTGCTCTAAGTTCCATGCTAAACAGTTCACGGTTCCAGTAGCGAAAAGACGGCAATTCATAAACAAAGACAAAACCAAACCCACAAGAAACCTCGTGGCACTTCCAAACAGGCATTTCATTATTGGGGGACTTCACTGGGGATCCCGAGGACACATCTATTGTGTAGCTAAGAGCAACTGGGTTTGAATCCCAGCGTAGCCACGGACATGCTGTTCCCTTTGACCATTAGAGTTGGGTCTGAGTCTTTGTAACTAACGCACCCTGAGAATATGTCTGAGCAATTGACTCCCGTCAACAAGCATGGAAGGCTAGGTGTGCAGGAAGGTGGACGAGGCTGAATCCCTGAGGACCTCTCCAGGGGCAGGCCTGAATGTTAATAAAGCTTATGGGCCCATTCCAGCTGGCTTCCCACAGTGACCAAGGGTGCGGTGGGTGTAGAGCAGGTGACCTCTGCAGTAATCCCACAGCAGGAGAATCAACAGAAAGAGCGCGGGCTTGCCCTCCATCCACAGTCCAGTTCTCATCTCCCTGCTCAGAGGGTTTCACATCTTTGCTTCTGTGAATGTGGAGTGTACGTGTGGGCTGCTCCTTTGAGCTGGAATCGGTAAAGGGAAACGAGAGCTGGAGGGATCCGTTTTCTAACTAACAGGGGTCCGGAGCTACTTCCTAAGCTTGGTTCTGCAGTGGCAGGGGCCACGGAACGCAGAGCTGCCCATGATGGCTTCCCAGCAAGAGGCGCTCATTCGCGGCTCCAGCCTGGACTGCAGGATTCGACCACGCTGCTTGTATGAGGACCAGCTCCCTTTTCAGGGAGGCACCTGCTGCAGCTCAGCCTGTGCCTTCGTCCAACCACTCTCACTTGTTCAGAACCAGGACACCACCCGACACGGACTGGGAGCCCCACCCTCCGTCAGACCAGCTGGACCCCCTTCACTTCTGTGTTACCCACTGGCATGAATTGGCTTTTTAAACAAGGAAGTCAACATGACAGCCATGAGGTGTGGGAGAAGGACACTCCTCCGCACAATCTGGCCATCCGTCCTCCATGAAACCTCGCATCCTGTCTCCCCAGCCACGGCAGGTGTTTGAAGCGGAGTTGGGGCATGTGTCTCGTGCTGAAGTTCCAGGAGGTTCTAATGCAGGTTAGAGGCCGAGGCTGGGCATCCTGTGGGTACAAGATTTGGGGAAAGCAGAGGGTCTCCCTGTGCTTCCCTGGGATGGCCCTCCGGCGTCTGAGGAAACTGGACCTGCTTAAAGAGGGCCTGCGGGGATGTCCTCTGAACCCAGTCCTGCACCCTGCCGACCGGGGCAGCAAGCCACGTGGGAACTCTGACTTCAAAGCCTCTTGGTTGGGAAATGCTTTCAAAGCGTGTCCCTTCCCTGAGCCTTTAGCTGATGAATTATTTCTGAGGCTCTGAACAAAGGCACCTCTGCTCCTCATTTTTACCTTCTAGGATGCAAGTGAGCTGTGTTTTTTCTCTCAACCCAATTAATTTAGCTCAGGGCTTCTCTGTGTTAATTGAAGTGGCAATTTTCATTAATATTCATCAAGCAAGTAAGTTTCCAGGGTCAGCAGGCCATGCGCCAGGAGGGGGGACATTGGCGTGTTCCCTTCCCTGGAGCAAGCTCGGACTCGCGAACGTGCACGCTGTGCTCTGTAACCAGAAGTGGAGTGCTCATGTTTGCTCGAAAAGAACTCTCTGAGGGCCAGTAGGTGTGAAATGTGTAGATGGGACCAGGAGATACAACAAACAGGATGTCTCTACCTCCCCACACACACCTGTCTGCATATCGGCTCACCTACCTGAGGTCAGGCACACCTACGTCGTAGCTGTCTCCCTGTCAGGGTCTATGTATTTTGGATGTACGCACTCAGATGTATCCTACTGGAAGGTTTTCTGTACAACCAAATTTTTTTAGAATTATTTTATTTAATTTTATTCATCATCATCATTATTATTTTTAATTTGAACAGACACAGAAAGAGACAGAGACAGAGAGAGGGAAAGTGAGAAAGCAAGCCACTAGGTCTGGGACTAGAACCATGGTCAGCCATGTGGGAGTCCAGCACCATGCTACCTGCTGGCCCCCGGTACAACCACTTTCAAGTAAAGTATTCTACTCTTATGGAATGACTGACAGCGAATCCAAGGCGATAGTTTTACTTTCTACCGTGCCTTCCCACCAGGAGGGATTTCTTATTTCTCCTTAGCCTCCCACAGAACCAGCTGCCAGTCCAGCCACTTCTGGGATCTCTGACACATCAGAGAAAGGGAACATTCAGTGATGCTGGAGTGTGCCTGTGAGCTGCTCGCCTCTGTCCCTCAGCACAGAACTGTGCAAACTACAAGGCTCTCCCTCTGCCATGCCTCGGG
Source organism: Tupaia tana (assembly GCA_026018925.1). NCBI lineage: Eukaryota > Metazoa > Chordata > Mammalia > Scandentia > Tupaiidae > Tupaia > Tupaia tana. The sequence continues at coordinate 22,374,437 of JAKSZU010000026.1, read as the reverse complement.
CTTCCCCAGGTGACCACACTGAAGGAAGTTCCAGCTTATTTTTCAATGCTCACAGTTTATACCTGACCAGCAGAAATAAACCCCAGCAAAATAAACTTGGAACAATGGATAGTAAAGCCATGTGTGTGGAGCGCTAACCATCCCACTGTTCATTTCTCTGGGCTGAAACTGGGGACGAACCAGAACCAAAACCAAACCAAAAAGGAAAGCTGTCATTCAGAGAGAAATGACTTTACTGTGTGCCACTGGGACAAAAGGTTCCTGGGAGTGTAACAAGGAAAGCCGGCCCTGCTCAGGCTGGGTTGCGATTTCTCCTGGGCAGGGAGAACCACTGTCTGCTGGTGGAGCCCAGCTGTGCAATTTGTTCCGGCTGGTGATGGACAGCGTACAGGCATGGTGCTGCTTCTTTCCCTCAATGCCCCAGGATGCCTTTAGAAATACTACTGGGCGGAGAACGAAGGAGTCACTTGAAGATCAGGCAAGGGATGTGATTAAATAACGAATCTGGGGCAACGGAGCAGACAGTCTGGGTCCCTGAACGGAAGTTTCCAGCTAACTTTGGATTTTTGTGCTGTTCTGTTGTGAGGAGGCCTGTCGGATGGGTGGCTTTAATCAGCACGTTAGGACTGGAAGCCACCCATACGTTGTCCCAGGTGGCTGTGGCACTTCCTCTGTGTCTGTCAAGCATAGACCCTGTAAGGCCGGTGCTACTATTACTGCATTCTTTTTTTCTAGGAAAACAAGAAGTTTATCTTTACAGTATATTATATGGTTTTTTAAAAATTTTGCTATAGGGCACACATGCTTACCAGAGAGAGACAGAGAGAAAGAAATAGAGAAAATGAGAAAGTACTCCCAGGGGGCTGGTCACAATGCAATCTCTTCTCCAGTCTCCTGTCAGGATTTTGGGCACACATGCATATGCACCTGGTATGTTTTTCCCAGTTGCTGGGTCCAGGCTCACACTGCAGTCAGTCTGTAGGGGCTAGCCGTCTCAACCATCATGCCACTGGCTGGCCCTGTACTAGGCATTTTGATCTCTCATATTCAATCGTTTGTTTTAGCATCTGCAGCATTTCTCAAATATGCATATTTTAAACATGTTTTCTCATTAGTTTAGAAGTGAAAGGTGGGCCATTTAATAGGCGTGTAAGAGGAAAAACAGAAGAGAGGGAAGTGAAGATGGACAGTCAACTACAGACCAGGCGACAATCATGACTCCCCGCCATAACCCCAGACACGCAGTAGGGCTGCGTGTGAGCTAGCCACCCCATAATGATGACCCCGAATTCAGAGGCTCCACGTGTCCATCCGACTGTGGGTCAGCCTGGCTGTTCCGCTGATCTTGGCGTGGCTAGCTCAATAGTTTTCCCCGTCTGGTCTGAGGAGAGTCACGAGCTCTGCAGGGATTTATTTCATGGTCACTGATGCATGACGACCTTGGCCAGGAAACCTAGCTCAGCTTCCCACGGTCTTTCGTCCAGGGTGGGCTGGGCCAGCTCTCAATAAGCTGGATACTGCATTCCAAGAAGGAATAAAGGAGCGTTCCAGACGTCTGGAGACCTGGGCTTGTGAAAGCAAATTCTCGGGTCCCCTTCACTCTGCAGATGGGAGCAAGGTCTAAGACTGCCCTGGTCAAAGGGGGTCAGAGGTTGAAAATGACAGTCCCTCAGAGCCACTGGCTCAGGGTCCCCGAAAAGTGGGAGGGAAGCAATTCCTCCCCCCGTCTGCCCTGCCCTGTCAGTGGTCAGGACAGCTTTCAGCACTGAGAGGAGCAGGAAAGAGGCGCCGACCTACCGAACCACAGGCGCTGTCGACTGGAAGTTGTCGCATCCACAGGAGAGAGCCTCTGCCGGCCGCGGTATCTGTGCGAAGACCTCGCAGCTTTTCCGTTGTTTGGTCTGCTCTTACTTGGCCTTAGGTGTAAGTGTCAGTGTAAATCCTAAAGAGCTCTTTCCTGCCCCGACCTCAGGTTTTGCCTCAGCTGAAACGTTCTGCCTTGTTGTCATTGTTGTTCCAATTGTCAGAAGGCGCATGCGCTTGCCAGAGACAGAAAAAGAGAGAGGGAGAAAGCTCTCTCACAGAAATGGTCACACCGCAATCCTTTTTCCATGTCTTCATACTGTTGGGATATTGGTTACACACACACACACACACACACACAGACACACGCAAGACTGGCATGTTTTTCAGACCTCTGGAGCCAGGGCTTGAACCACAATGGACAATGTGGGAGTCTGATTCCCTTAGCCCCTAGGCTACAAGGCTCACTGTGTTCTATTAGGTTGTTAGGAAAGTCATGACCCATTTTTCTGTTTTTCTATGCCAAATTGCATCATGACTTTCCAAATGACCCAATGATTTCTGGAATCTCCCACTATACCACCCTGTCACCCTGTCACGTAATTGCCTGAGTGTCTGGCTCTGTCCCCCAATGCAGCAAACACCAGTTAAGAGCAGAGATCTTCCACTGCTGTTCACCAGTGAGTCCCGAACACACAAGGCACCCAGTAAGTTTACTTAGTTTTAATGTGCAGGGCATGAAAGGAAGTCAGATGTTCATCTTGTACGTTTCCTGCATAGCACCCACCCTCTCTCTTTCCCTGGCTGTGTCCTGAACAGTGGGGAGCCCCCAGCACCCCCACCTCCACACACACACATTCAGGTACCTAGACTTCTAGGGAAAGACCCACAACCTAGGCTCAGTCAATCAACTAATGTTGTCCATGTGGTGACAGGGATGGCATCAGAGCCCAGATTGGCACAGCGAGTTGCCCCTGCTGACTCTTTCCTACACAGATGATCCCCACAAGCATCAGAGCAGATGGCTGAGTCTTTGATGCGAGCCGGAAGAAGCTGTTGGCTTACATTTAAGGGACAGATTATGAAAAGTTACTTAGACTCTTCAAACACCAGATCATGCGGTATAATGAGATGCTCAGAGGCTGAGTCTTTGTGGACAGAAGCAAACAGAGCGGAGTAGATTTGGATCTCTCATTTCCCACATGATCCAGGAAATAAACACTCACTAGATGGCATAGCCAACTGGTCTACCAGAGGTGTGGCAGGTGCGTACTCTCCTCGACGTGCATCTCTCTGTCTCACACTCAAAGGTGCACTACGGCAGGTTGAATTTGTCTGTGATGGAGCCCACTCAAACCTAACAGCTGCATCACTGTTGTGTAAGCGTGTCCAGCTGGGGCTCTCTGTCCCTGCACTGCCCCATCCACTGTGCTTATGACGAAGACTCTCCCCTTGGCCAAACTTCACTCAGACTCCTCTGAGCCCCTTTCTCAACCAGGCCTGTGAGAATGGCAGACTCCTGGCACAGACAATTTTTTTTAAGTGCATTTATTTTATTTATGATAGAGAGTGCATGAGAGAGAGGTAAGAGAGAGAGAGGAGTACCCCTGAAGGGCTTGGTCATATTACAGCCTCTTTGCTGCAGCCTGCTAGCAGCAGGGGTCTTGGGCACGAGCGTGTGGCCAGACTAGGGATTTGAACCAGCAGTCAGTCATGTGGCTTTCAGCCCTGCAGCTCAGTCCACTAACAACTGCACCCAGAGGCCAGGCTGGCCAAGAAAATTTTGTCATTTGTGACCTAAGAGCCTAGAGTAAACACTAGTATGGCTGCTGTCAGCTCAGATGAGTGCCGCTGGGATGAGAACCTTTGCCCCCTTAAATATCTGCCTGAGAAAGTTCAGCACTGTATGCCTCTGACCTCCTTTTTAAAGAACATGCATTTTTAGGAAACTTGGAGTCATTAAGTCTTTCTAAGCTTTCTAAACTTAAGTCATTAAGTTTTGGCTATAGGGCGCGTGCACTTGCCAGAAAGACAGAGACATAGAGACAGAAATCGAGAAATCACCTCCCAGGAGGGATGGCCATGCCACAATCCCTTCTCCTCCATTCTCCTCTTGGGATCTTGGGCAAGTGCGCACACACGCCTGGTGTGAGTTTAAGCCACTGTGTCCGGGACTCGAACCACAGTTGACTACATGCGAGTCCAGCGACACAGCCATTACACCAACTGCTGGTCCTGGTAGGAGTTGTTTTAAGTACATTTTTCCTCTGTATGTTCCTTTGTCCTGATTTATTTTTATCGTGAACAACATAAGGTTTTGTTTTCATAATCACAAAGGAACACTGATTTGTCTCCCTGCCCCTGCATAATTAATAGCTATAGCAACAATTATATTAGCAAACTTTTTGAAAAAAGCCTGCTAGAGTACACACACACTTGCCAAAGAGAGTTGGGGGTGGGGGGAGAAAGTGTGAGTGAGAACCCCTTCCCCCTCCCCAGAACAATAGTCATGCTCACTCCCTTCTGCTTCCTTTCTCCTTTGGGTACACATGCACACATGCCCAGTGGTGTGTGTGTGTGTGCGTGTGTGTGTGTGTGTGTGTGTGTGTGTGTGTGCCATAGGGTGCTTTTGCTTACCAGAGAGAGACAGAGAGAGACAGTGAGAGGGAAAGTGAGGAATCATCCCCCAGGGGATGGCCATGCCACAATCCTTTCTCCTCTATTCTGTTTCTGTGATTTGGGGCATGCACACACATGTGCCTGGCATGATTTTCAAGCTGCCAGGTCTGGGATTCAAACAGTGGTCGGCCATGTGGGAGTCCAGTGCCTTCACCACCATGCCGCAGACTGGCACCATTTGTTCCTTCTTACAAACCAGACGGTCTACTGAGTGCTTTAATCAGGAAGGGAATACAAAGCAGTCCCATTTCATGGAGTGGGGAATAGACTCTGAGAGGGTCAAGAACCTCCCGCAACCTGGGTCTTCAGCCTAGTGTGTCTGCACCCAGAACGGGCCTGTCGGACCCCCTGCTGTGCACTCTCCAAGCCCAGACAGACTAGGTGGGAGTCTCACATACTCACTTTCACAAATTCTTTGTTCAAATTCCCAGTGTTCTTAGGATTGTGTCAAGGAAACTGGGCTACACATTTAGGATAATTTCCAAGAGAAAGGTTTCTTAGTAGCACTCATTTCGACTCATTGTATGTTTTACCATTTTTCAAAATCAATACCCAAAAAAGGGATTCTTATTTAATTTTTCAAATTGCTGAAATCACTTTGCTTTACATAATGGTTTGTTTTTCTCAGCAGCTAATTCCTGGAGTTTTAATATTGCCATCCCATCTTCAATCTTTTGACTGAATTGCCTGGTGATAATTTACATATCATTGTAAATAATTACTTGCAAATTTCACTAGCAAAGCTCAGCTTAGAACTGTGACATTTTCCCCAAATAAGTGGTTCAACAAAACCAAATTGCATTCATTGATCTAAGACTAAGTAAATGTTTGATAAAATCCATTATATATATATAATTAAGGGGAAGCAAGGGCACTGTCTCTTCAGCTGGTGTCAAACTGCCCAGAGTTTTTCTGTTGAACTTGTTAATTCTCATTATAAATGGGTAGTGCTAGGGCCAGCAGTGGTGTGGTGGTTAAAGTGCTGGACTCCCACATGGCTGTCCACAGTTTGAGTCCCAGGCCTGACAGTTTGCTTTCTCACTTTCTCTCTCCTCTCTCTGGTCAAATTTTTAAAATAATAATAATTAAAGTAAAGTAAACTAAATAATTCTTTTTTTAAAGAAAATGGTGGGACCAGCAGTTGGCATAAAGACTATGTCACTGGACTCCCACATAGTCCACTGCAGTTTGAGTCCTGGACCTGGTGGCCTAAAACTCATGCCAGATGCGTGTGTACTCAAAATCCCAAGAGGAGAATGGAAGAGAAGGGAATGTGGCCTGGCCATCCTTCCTGGGGGGTGATTTCACGCTTTCCGTCTCTCTGTCTCTCTGATGAGCACATAAAGCAAAAATCTCTCTCAAAAATAACTAACTAACTAAATAGTGTTGAGTCATTGTGATTTTTAATGAGAGTACCTGAGTGAAATGTTTCATGATGCTATACAAAATCTATTTTTCACTCCAAGATGATCCTACATGAAACAAAAATGATTGGTTTCATAAGTAAAAGGCAAATTAATTTAGTGGTGCAGTCTCAGAGGGATATAAAATATTCCACTCATCTGTTTCTATGTTTAAAGACAAGGAAAAAAATATACATATAAAATTCATTTTTTAAAAATTCAGTCTATATTGTGGTCCATTAGGGTGGAAGTAAGGACAGAGGAGGGAGAGGCTAAAAGAAGGAGGTCAGACTGAGGTAGCTGTTCAAAGTTGAGTCTATCTGGTGCGGCTCTCTCCCAGGACAGGAGGGGGCGCTGTTCCTGTTACAAAAGCAGAGAAAGAAACTGCGATCCTGTGGTCTCATCATTCCCCGTGATTCAGAGAGAGGGGGCCATTAGCAGAAAAAACAGAAACCCCTAGAGACAGGCCCGGGAGGTACACACATACACACAGATGCACACGCAGCACAGAAGGGACCTGGGAGGGCCCAGGGAGGTAGATGCACACACATGCACACACAGCACAGAAGGGACCTGGGAGGTTGGGCAGTGGGGACGGAGGTGTAAAATAACATCTGTCTTTGACCTCAAAACCCGCTCCTAGACACACTTTGCTTTTCAGTCACTTGGGTTAATACCTCTTTTATCCTGCTCTATTTATTGAAATGGTTACTGAAGTATTTGTGAATTTACAAGACGTGGTAGAGGGGGCCTGGGTACACTTTACCCATTTTTCTCTTAATGGTAATATTTTCCAAAACAATTATGCAAAAACACATTAAAGATACTGACGGGCCAGCCCCATGGTCGAGTACTCAAGGAAGCCAGGTCCACATGGCTGATGGTGGTCTGCATCCCGACACTAGCAGACGCGAGTCCCAAACCCAACAGCACGAGAAATGAGAAGAGACAGTGCCGTGACCATACCCCATGGGGGAGTGCATTCCCCTTCATTTCTCTCCGTTACCCTGTCTCTCTCTGGCTGGTTCACATGCCCTCTGATGGAAAAGGATATTGGCATTACTATGACCCACCGATCTCATTCCTATTTCTCCAGCTGTGTGTGTGTGTGTGTGTGTGTGTGTGTGTGTGTTCAGTTCCACACAACTGTGTCACATGTGCAGGCTCATGTGTCCTTACCACAGCCCACAGGTGACCTGCTGCATCCTCCCAGGCCACCTCCTGCTGCCTCATGTTTTGTTTTTTAGCTACAGGGCAAGTGTGCTTACCAGAGACAGTCTGAAAGAGAGGGAAATTGAGGACTCACCCCCTCCGGGAGGACGGTCACACCGCAATCCCTTCTCCCCCACTATCCTCTTGGGATTTTGAGCCCACACACAGAATCGCCCGGCATCATTGCCAAGCCACAGGTCCAGGACTTGAACCACAAAGCTGGTTGTGTGGGGCCCAGTGCCTTAACCTCCACACCTCCTGTTGGGCCCTCCTGCTGCCCTTGTATTCCCACACTCACCCTTACCTTTGCCTCAGGTCTAATCCCTGGAAAATGCTGCTCTGTTCTCCATTTCCATAGTTTTATGATCGCCACGGTGTTATTTTGATGAAATCATACACCACAAACCCTTTGGCATTGGCTGTCTGCACCCAGCATAGTCTCCTGGAGCTGCACCCGCACCGCTGTGTGTATCCAGGTCCTTCTGTTTGTCCCTGGGCAGCATCCCATGGTGTGGACACGAGCTGGCCGTGTGGCCATTCTCCTATTCTCCCATTCAGGGACATCCAGTGGTTTCCAGGTTTGGACTGCAGCAATCATGTCACCCCCAAACAGAGCCAGTCTATTAGTTCTCTCTCTCACCATGTGAACTCATGCATCCTTCGGACCTCAAGCCCATGGCCACTCCTTCACGGAGCTCTCTCCCAAAGTCCTTGGCCATTACGGCTCCTCATTAACAGCCTTTGTTATCATTGCAGCCTTCCTTTCAATTATGTAAATGTTGGACTCACATCTCTTTCCTCAACTGGACTGCCCTGAACTCCATGGTCTGGATTATCCAGTAATAAAGGTGCCTAATTAATGGCTTAATCTATCCAAATAATAATTAATAAAGATTAGCGATGTTTGTGCTATTATCCTAAATAATCAGTTATAAATATTGACTAAAGGCTTCTACTTGGCCAGGCTTTGTCACTGGTACTAATTCTCTTTAAAAAACAAACAAAATACTTCTTTCTTTGGGTTTATAGTATAACTGAGAGATATAAAAACCAGAGACAAATTACAGAGGGAAGTTTTCCAAATGTGTGATGGAAGAATGTTAATAAGGACACTACTGCTATTAAGCATTAGTCGGAAAGCAAAAGTAGATGCATGTCTATGTTCACGTGTGTAATGTCTATTCCATGTACATATGTGTACACGGCTCTGCATATATGTATGTTGTCACTGCACACATGAGCACACACACTAGTATATATGAATGTAAATGATAACTGTGTGGTACACACATTTACATGTTTATATGTGTGTGTGTATTTGTGGCTACAGTCTCCTGTTCAGAAATGGTGTACCCTAACTAGGAAGGTCATAATTTCATTGAGAATATGAGACTCAGTGAACCTGTATCCCACTCGTGATCTTCCATTTATATTCTGTGATTTTCTCATAATTCCGATGTGCATTCAGCAGCAAAATGTCTGAACCTTTGAGTCATATTTTCCATACAAATGTGAACTTACCCATGTACTGTTACACAGGATCCAATGTTTTAGGCAATGATGCCTTGAAGTATTAGATAATTTTGATTTTGACCAGCATTTTTAAGATGAGGTCCCACATCAAGATGGATACCATTTTAAGCCAAATTCAACCTGAAAAGAAGGAAGGAACAGACTATGTTTCTCTTACTGGTCACTTGTGGGTACCCAGCCCACATGTATATGATGGACATGTTTTAAAAATGGAGCACCATGTCAGCCTGCTAATCCCTTTGGAGCTGAGCTCACGAGATCTTGGGGGCAGCAGCTCTGAAGCACATGCCCCACTGCAGTGATCTTTCTTCCTTCTCAGTTTTAAGCCACTTAGCAATGTTTTACAGGCCAAACCAACACCTTGCAGACGGGCCTCTTCCGTTGAAATCAATATTCCATTAGTTCAATGAGTTTTTTGGCTCCTCTAAATTTGAGAAATGTGGCATCATTGTAAACAGTTGTAGCTGGCTACTTTCTGCCCCTAACTTCTGATGAGTAATAAACCACCACTCCCTGATCACAGGCTTATGGTCAGTGTATTTTGATAAAAGCTTAAACTAAGGCCATTCAGAATCTTAAAAAAATTTTTCACTCATAGCACATAGAAATTCATTTTCCTTGGAAGTGGGGGTGACTCGCTCTCTGCTCCCACCCCTGCATTCAGGTTTGACACCCATCCCCTGGATCCCGGAGTGAATGTAGCTGGAAGAGGCTCACTACCAAGAGCAACCAAGTGAACTTTAGCATGAAAGCAAAATACTCCTTTGTTACTTTAAACCACAAGGAAGGCAACATTCTTCTGTGCAGACCCGGGTAGTCAACGAGTAAAAAAGGCTTAGATTTGAGGGTATCGATGGCCTTTGCCACAACTGCTCACTTCTGCTCTTGTAGTAGATAAACATGGACAACATGTGAATGAGAATGGCTGCGTTCCAATAAAGTTTTATGGATAAAACAGTCTGTGACTCCTGGCCCCTCGTTTGCCAAACTCTTCTTGAGACGACTGACATCTGAGGGTTGCTAACACCAAATAGCCCACGCAATCTTGACAGACACAACCACCACACAGTTCTAAACCTGATGGCAAGTGAAGCAGTCTCTGACCTCAAGGAAGTGGCTCTCTAGTAAGAATGGCTGCTGAATGCTCAAGAGCAGGTGTATTGTAATTGCTGTAATTGTGGATGTCATCATTTGGCATCGCAGAATATGACATCCTTTTCAAACATGTTTTTCACTAATTATACTTCTCTTCCAGGGCATTGAGTGACAGCAATAACCCCTCACCATACCCTGACAAAGCCTTTTGATCTTTCCACTCTTTTCCTGCTTTCATTTCATCTACCACTAACGGTGAGCATGCAAGAACCCTGCCTTCTGTGTGGCCCACAATAGCTAAGATTTGGTTCCTTTTTCACAGGCAGGAATCAACTGCACAGCAGACAAATGCTACTGCTTGAATTCTTTGTAAGCAGCATTCCAAGTCATTCTTGAGACATTGTCTGTACTGAGGATATGTTGTGTTCCTGTCTAGATTGAAATTCCAAAACACCTCAACAATTTGCTGCAAGCTGATACTAGTGGGGTTTTTTTAAATCTTAGTGGTGAGATTAAATACAATAATTATTTTTCTTGTAATTTAGTATTCCAAAATGTTTCTAATGAACGTGTATTACATTTGTACTAAAAAAGGAATTTGTATGAAAGGAAATGCACTATCATTGTTATTCCTAATAAGACTCCTAATTATTGGGAAGCTATTAGACATTTCATGCCAAATTGCACACAACCAGAACAGCTGGTCTCTGCAGAAATCTCTAGAGCTGGGATGGAAAAGCAGGTCCGACCTCCATGTGCTGTCTTCCCATATGTGAGGTTTGTTAAGACCTAACGGTGACATGGTGGGATGAAATCAGAGGCCAAAGTTTCATCTCCATCAGAAAGTGATAGGAGTGATTAGCAATGTCTGCTCTAGATTCAGTAAGTACAGACTGTACATGAGTGTGTGACCACCTCCAATTTGTAACACAAAGACAATATAACTGCAATTAAACATCTTCATCAATGCTAATAAAAGAAAACCTAAATCTCTCTCTCTCTCTCTCGTAGGTTTTAGCCATAGGGCACATGTGTCCACCAGAGAGACAGAAAGACAGTGAGAGGGAAAGTGAGAAATCACCCCCTCAGGGGGTATGGTCAATGTAATCCCTTCCCCTCCATTCTCTTGCTGGGATTTTGGGCATACATGAACATGCACCTGGTGTGATTTTCAAGCCACCAGGTCTGGGACTCAAACTGCAGTCTGCCATGTGAGAGCACAGCATTTTAACCACTGCACCACCTGCTGGCCCTGAACTAAGTCATTTTTGCTTCACAGAAGAACTCCATGCAAATGGGAGCTCACAGAGTCAGCAATGAGACTCCTTCATCATGAAACCCTCACCACTCTGTCTAATATGTGATAACACCTACATCACCAGGCATCAGGCCTGCTGCCACCCACAGACTGAAGGGTGCATTTTGAAAAAGTGAATAATGTGTCTTTTATTGTCTCTGTCTAAATAACACTAAAGGCAATATTAAAAATGCAACTGCACATTTATTCATATATGCAAATCATGTTTCCAGAAAATAAATTGGAAAATTAAACTCATCAGCTCAACCCTAACTAAAAATTACATGATTAATCCGACTTTGTTTTTCTTTAAGCCACATGCAGACTATCAAAAATTTAAATCTGATTGGTTAGTGAGTGATTTGCTTAGGGAAAGCAATATATTTAATTTTACAACTTTTGTCACTTTTGCATGATAGTTAAGCAACTCAGTTACCTAGTTTGCAGTGCTTTTACACACATACTTTGTTTTGTCCCATCTACATGATACTTTCTCACCCTTCACATGGTCTCTTTTTTATAGCATTGTTGTCTTTCTTGTAATTGACATATAATAAACTGTATGTGTTGAAAGTGTACAATTTGATAAGGATTGATATATGTATGTACCCGTGGAAAGATTACCACAGTCAAGACAGTGAGCATGTCTATTACCCCCAAAAGCATTTTTCATGTCCCTTTATAATTCTTCCCTCTGGTTTTAGGCGAAAACTGATTGGCTTTCTGTCACTATTGATTATTTTAAATGTTTCATAACTTTATGCACATCAAGTCATACAGTACACAGTCCTTTTGTCTGTCTTTGTTTTGCAAAGCACCTTTACTGGGTATCCAGTTGTGATGTGACTGGGTCCCACTCCTTTGCGCTACTGAGTGATATTCTATTGTATGATAACTCGGCAGTTTGTCTGTTCATGAACAATTGGGGTGTTTCTAGGATTTTGCCATTGCAAATAAACCTGACATAAACATTTGCGTACAGCTTGTTGCGTGGGTATGTGCTTTCACTTGTCTTGGGTAAATACATTGGGGTGTAATAACTGACTCACAGGGTGGGTGTATATCGAACTTCTTATGAAACTGCGAAACCGCACTGTTTTACATCCCAGCAGTGATGAATGAGAGCTCCATCCATTCTGTCTTCTCTCCCACGTTTGGCATGACCAAGCTCTCTCATCTGGGACAGTATAATAGGAGGTTAGTGGTAACTCATTGTGGTTTTAATTTGCACTTCCCTAGTGAATCACGATGTTCAGCATCTTTGAAAATGCTTATACTCCATGCTTAATTTTCATTTTAGTTAGGTTGTTTATTTCGTATTATTTGAAGGGAGTCTTTCTATATTCTTGACCCAAGTCTTTTATCAGATCAATAACATTTAAACTCTTACCTTTGAGCAACAGGTCTTAATTTATAAGTTAAATATACTATTTAAAATTTTATTACGAGGCTTGCTTTAGATAGTGTATTAAATTAAACTTTGTGATCTCTAAGGTCACACAATTATCTCCTAAATTTTCTTGAAGTAATTTACATGCTTAGGTGAGTTCTTTTTGTTTTTGGAGAGGTTTTTGCTATAGGGAGTGTGTGATCACAGAAAGACAGAGAGACAGAAAGTGAGAAATCACCCCCTAGGGGGGATGACCATGCTGCAATCCATTCTCCTCTCAGGATCTTGGGCACTCACACAAGCCCAGCGTGAGTTTAAACCACCAGGTCCGGTACTCGAACTGTGGTCCACTACATGGGAGTCCAGCAACATAGCCATTACGCCATCTGCTGGTCCCAGCGGTTCATTTTTATATATGGCAGGGACTATAGACAAGGTTTGTCTAGTATGTGGGTATTAAACTCTTATCTCAGCTACTTTCCCCTGAGGACATCAGTTGTTTCTGTCTTTGGAATTTTACTCCTGCTCCTTCGTGGGCTCTGCTGGTATATCCCTCTTTACTTTGCAGACTGGAAAGAATTTCTAGGCAGGAAGTTGAAGCAATTGTAGGACCCACCTCATTTTGTTTATTTCTTCACTCTCAATGAGCAATTGCCCTGAAAGGCATAATGTCCAATGTTTAAAACTTTTGTTTCATTTTTTTTTCCATTTTTTTAAATTGGTTAAGCTGGGAAAGCAAATTCAGACCCTACTATTTCATATTGGCCAAAAAATAAAAGGTCTTTTTAACACAAAATCTGTCTTTTGAATTTTTAAAATTTATTTTATTTTTATTATTCTTATTATTTCACAGAATTTACTTTTTAAAACTCTCTTACTAAGTATGCAAAGTCAGTTCTAGAAATCCTTAGGTCACATGCTATCAAACGATAAGCACTAAGTTCTAAGTTCATTGCTGAAAGTGTACATAGTGGTCTGACAAACTGCTGTCATATTTAGTCACAGTTAACATTCCTGGCAATCAATCCTATCATTAATATCAGTGCGTGAATGTAAATTCATTTATATCAGAGAAGGCATCTGGAGTTCAGCTTGAGGTTTAAGCTCTCCAAATTAGTTTCACATCAGTTGCATTCATTATTTTGGTAAGGTGATCTTCTTGTTCAGGGTTATAAACACACACATTCTCATTTATGTATTCATATGTTAGCAGCAGCTAAGGTTCTCTGGTTATGTGCAATAAAGGTAAGGCATTTGCATAACACTTTAAAATATTTATGTGTCAAGCATTCTCTATTCTATCATCTTCTTTTATGTTTTGATGTAGACCGAGATGTTGGCAAGGTTTTTATGATATGCAGCACCATGTAACCAATTTGTAGATACTCTTTATCTTTCTTATAAAGTAAATCAACCATGCTGTTCCAAAATCATCTTTCTCTTAATTAATATCTTCCTCTTACTCAATATTTGAAGGGATTTTTGAAGATTTAGAGTAGAATGGAGTATCAATTAGAAAGAGAAATGAAAAATAGTATATATATATATGTATATAGTAAGTATATATACATACTGAAGTTCTATTTTTTAAGTTATTGATAATGTTGACTTGAACAGCTGTCATGTATACTGACAGATGCTAATGTAGGTAGAGGCTTTTAACATTTACTAAAAAGGAAAATTCTAGGAAGACTGACAGCCTTGATTTTTGTTTTTGTTTTGTTTTTCTAAAGAACAATTCTCTTTTTATTGTACCTTTCTTCTTTATCAGAATTATTAATGTACTGACTTGTTCTAAATATCCTCTCTACTCACTGTCAATATTTCATGTGAGTCCCAAGATTTTGACCAAGTAACTTTTCAGGAAGACTACTGTTATCTGTAAACATATTTACTTTTTCTGCTTCAATAGAACATAAATTTTTAAAATACTTTTCCTCCCCTAATTCCATCTTATTTATATAATATGAATATGGAAAAGAGGACGAAGCAGAAGAGAAGGAGAGAAAAAAGAAGAGTGTTAAGTGAGGAAATTAACCTTCATTAATTCTGTAATATTAAGAGCTGGCAGACATTACTTTGCATTGGGTTTTTACTTGTATTAGCTATTTCTTTTTGTTTGTGTTTGTTTTTTATTTTTATTATACTGCACATGCACTTGCTGGAGAAAGAGGGGAAGTGTAAAAGCAGCCCTGGAGGGGATGACCACATTGCAATCCTTTCCCCTCCATTCTCCTCTTGGGATTTGGGGCACACTTATGCACCCAGAGTGTTTTCCAAGCCACTTGGACGGTCGACCTTGTGGGATCCCAAGTGGGAGCGAGCCTCCTTAACCACTAGGTCATTGCCCAGCCCTGTATTAGCTGTGCCAATCCTAATTAATCTGCCTATGGGATGTTACTAAGGTTTCTAGATGCACACATTGCAATGAAATTGGCTGTCACCTAGTAAACACCTCCTTTGTCCCGCAGAGTATGTGCTCTGCCATGCATCCCTGCCCCCGGAGCAGCAGGTGTGGCAGGCCCCATAACTGCACTCATCTTTACAGGTCTGGCATTTCCTGCTAATGAGGTACGGGGCTGGGACTCACTCAAACCCTGGCTCTTGCCCAACCACATGCTGTGGTCTCTTCTGAGGAGACTTCCATGTGCTTGGCAGAGCTTCTAGTACTCAATAAAAATTAGCTTAAAATAGCGTGATCTTGGAATGAAGACCAAGCCCAGGGACAGACTTCGCCAATCCCAGAATAACCAAGACAATTAATGATATGGAAACAAAGAAGGGTAATTTTCTGCCTATTATCAAGATGTATTATTTCTTTACAGTAATTAGGGGTTTTGTATGGGAACAAAGATAGCCAAATTGACCAGTAGAGAAACCTGATTGCCCAGACACATATATATAGAGAATGGATATATGATAAAGCTGGCAATAAGATTTACTTGAAAGACAAGCCAAAAATCTATCCTATTGAGGGAATCAGTTCCCACATGGCCAACTGCAGTTCGAATTCTAGCACTGGTATCTTGAAAAACATGCCAGGAATGTGTGCGTGCATGTCCCAGATCCTGCCAGGATGAAGAGATGAACGGTGACAGTGTGACCACCTTCTCCTGGGGGACTCTTTCTCTCTCCATCTGTCTCTTCACATCTCAGGGATGGAAAACAATGCTCTGGAAGGCACGTGTGGATGTCATCTTATCTCCAAACCAACGAGAGGAAGGACAGAGGAGACGCATGAACCACCGACCTAAAGCCTTCAGAGAAAACACCGTGGGGAAGGATTCTCTGGCTGCAGTCCACGGGTGAGAAGGTGGAGAAAGTATCTCAGAGAAGAACATAGTGATGTGCTTCCTAGGCAAAAAGAGACCACAAAGAGTGGTCTAAAAAAGTGTGAAAATTCATAATCTCAAAAGAATTTGAAAGCATAATCCTGTTCTGATCTATGTATGAAAGGGATGAAAGGGGTTTCTGTCAGGATATCAAATTCTGCAATGCATTAAAAGCTGTTCCTGAGCCTTTATTTAAGGATGCATCAATTGTAATAAAATCTATTGATATAGAATGAATTAAATAGAAACATTCTATAATCAAGTTAATAGATGAATTATTACTAATGTATTTTAACATTTTATTAATTACTATTATTTTTACATTTGCTCTAGGGCATTGGAGAGAGAGACAGAAAGAGAGGGAAAGTGGGAAAGCCACCAGGTTTAGGACTTGAACTGTGGTTGGCCATGTAGGAATCTAGTGTCTTAACCACCATGCCACTTGTTGGTCCCCTATTACTATAGTTTTGAAAGTTTGACTTTCTGAGTTGCCAAGTCATTAGCTAACCCAGAATGCCCCTAATTGTGTGACACAGAAAAATTATTTCTTTCCACAGAAAGTTTGAAGGAAGGATCGTGGTATGTTCTGAAGAGTTGATTCAAAGATGGGAAAAGCAATGAGAGAATTCAGAGAACTTCCTGGAGCTCGACCGTGACCTAAGCCCGTTTCTCTGTAAGGAACAGGACAATAGTACCTCCTCCCTCTGTGTTGGGCACACTGTGAAGCAATGTTTTATTTACTTTTCAAGTTTTCGTAACTCCCAGAAAGCAGTGCCTCAAACTGTTTCTGAAATTAAATAGATTAAACGATGCGACACAAAATTTGAAAACTGTTACTAATGTGCGATTTTTAATTATGTGTAAATTAAAGCAAAAAGGAGAATTGCCTTCCTCCCCTCAGCGATAATTTCAGCATTATGCATAATCTCTCAAATGCAGAAATATTTCTAAGGTTTCAGATCCACTCCCTGCCCATCCCCCACTCCACTCCAGATGGCAGGGTCCTGAGTCTCCCTTGTGGGTTCGTCTTGCTCTGGGCAGGTTTGCTACGACTCAAGATTCAACTCTAAGGCCCAGGCTCCCTGATTCTGTGATAGCACCACCTCCCTTCTCCTCTTGGGCCTAGGGTGAAAGCTGTGTCCATCATTACTCTCGAGGTAGATTTTCAGACCTTCCATTACCTCTGTAACACATTCCCTGAGTTAAGTTCCTAAGCTGCACCAGTTCTGAGAATTCATTCATCTACTTCTGTTTGCTTGTCTTTTTTCTTTCCTTCCAGAGAGACAGAGAAAGAGAGAGAGAGAGAGAACTCATCAACAGGGGTGTGATCACGCCACAACCCCCTTTTCACCATGTGTCCCTTCCATCAGGATTTGGGGCATGCATGCACATGCACTTGGGGTGTCTTTCAAGCCTTGAGGGCCAGGGTTGGATTTGAACCGAGGCCAGCTATGTAGGATCACACTTTCTACACGCAGCACTCGCCCACTGTGCCACGGGACCAGCCCTTTAGACCCGCTCATTATAGACTTTCCTAAAAATAGAGTCACACACGTGCTGGCATCTGTACCTGGACTTCTGCATGTGGTGTAGCATCCCCCAGGTCCGGCCACGCGGTTGCATGTAGTAGGACGTCTTTCCTTTCTAAGGCTGAGTGGCGGTCCTCTGCATGCGTGTCCCACGTTGTCTTTACCGGGTCATCCTCCAGCGAACACTCAGGTCGTGTCCACATCTCGGTGTTGTGGATGATGCGCAGTGAGCATGGGAAGGCAGGCTTCTCTTCAGGGTTCTGATCCCAATAATGTTGGATACATACCCAGAAGTAGGATGGCTAAACAGTTTTTTGCTGTTGTTTGTTTTTGTAGATAATTTTATCTCAATACGGCTGATTTTAAAACAAACAAACATATCTAATAGTTAGAATACCAGTTTTAGGGATATTTGAATGCTCAGGCAGTGCTATTGAGCGAAGACCAGGACCCTGGGATCCTGAAGATGGGGATTATCCGGGTCAGTGTCCCTGGAGACGCCACCCGTGAGGCACAGCCCCAGCTGCACCTGCTGAGAGGTGGAACGTCCAGAACCACACGGGGGCTGCTCCCGGGGCCTGTGCTGCATGTCCTTTCTGCCCCGCCCGCCTCGTTTCCTGGCTGCCAGACCCATACGGTGATTAAACCCGCATAAATCTGCTGGACGTGTGTTGACCTACAAAGGAAGGATGGAAAGATCGGGCACTGAAAACGGGCACGAAGTTGCCTCCGTGTGTTAGTGTGAGCTGGAAGTGCACCTTGGGGTTGGATTTCAAGAGTAATTGATCAAGGAGGATGGGTGTCACCTCCAGACAAGTAAAAGCTCTCACTGTCCTGGCAGCTGTTTCTGTCACGAGACTTGCCCCCTAAACAAGCCGCCAGACAAATTCACAGAGGGGAAGGCTCAGAAATGAGGGAAAAGAACCGGAGCTGTTGGTGAGGAAAGGAGACCGCGAGGGTGGACGTACTGAGCAAGTCCAGGAGACCCAGCAGAAGACGTGAGATAGCGCTGAGACCTCACCTCCCAGGGGCCACTCCCCTGCAGCGACCAGGCGGCAAGGACACTGAGGCAGGCCTTCCTGGGAGACGGACCTTCTCTGATGGAGACGTTGGCTCGAGGCTTCCACACTGCTCTTTGTGGCCACCTAAGTCACGTCCACCCGCCATGCTGTCCCTCTTTCTGCCGACTGGACTTGCTCTGGGGTTTGAGGACTCCCCATCGCTCCAGCATTCCTACCTACTTTCCCCTGAAGGGGTTTCCGCTAATCCCTCTCTTGCATGGCTCATCCCCCCCTTGTTTCAGCTCAAAGAAGACCCAGACTCACACACCCGTGCAGGTTTAAAGGAGAAAATGTTCAGTAGGTTAAAGCCACTAGGGTACCTTCCTCAAACTTCCCAAGCCCTCTCCTTTCACTTGAAGGTGACCACGTTTTATAATGTGGTTTATCATTCTCGGTGGCTTAACTTGGGTTTTGGGGTGGTCTGAGGCATAAGAATTTAAACACCTATCTACACCTCTAAGCGAGAGTGTCCGGAGATGGAGAATTTGCCTTCGGAATCACCATGAAGTCAGTCACCGTGAGGGCCAGCAGGATGGCAGCCACCTTGAAATTAAGAGAGGCCTCTAATAAGAACCCCCCAAGCACATGCTGAGTCACGGTGAGGTCTGTGTGCAGGGAGGGCAGGTGAGAACCAGGGTGGGTATTTGAAGGATTCAGGGTGATTACTCAGGGGGAAGTGATTGACTCTGATGGATGGTGGTGAGGAACAATCTGCACTTGCTTCTATGTTGAACCTACAAATCCAGAGGACATGTGGACCTTTTGAAATGGTTTGTGGGTACTGCTGCCTGTCTCCCTGTAACCAGTGACAGAAATAAACTCCCTTCTCCGGCCTCTGCCTCTCGTCTCATTGAGCATGAGAAGAAGCAGATAGATTGAGTTTGCCAGTAACACGCAGATCTAATGGGTGCCATTGTGCCATTTACAAAATGCCTAATGTATTCATTGTCTTCTGTATTCCTTCCCCGAATCACCCTGCTCCCAGTAGCGCTGACACATGTAAGAGACTGCGATTGGTCAAGATTCCATGGTCGTGCATTTTTTCTCGCCTTGGAAACAGGTCTGGTGCCCTTCGCACTGTTTTCCTTGTGAGTAAGACGTTCGTAATAACTGGCGTTGACTTCAAATGTGACAGTGTTTAATTCTATCAGGCGGCGAGGTTAGCCGAACATGTGCAATGAATTTGCCTCGAATGACTGGTTTTGTCAGTCCTGACTTTGTCTGCTCTTCCCCAGTGAATAGCTCTGCCAGCAATATGTCTACGGAGACCACAGCTTAACGATGCGATCAAGAGGGGCTGGCAGGTGCGTGGTTGTTAAGGTGCTGGACTCACATGGCCCACGGTAGTTCGAGTCCAGACCTGGTGACTTGCTTTCTCACTTTCCCTCTCTCTCTCTATCTCTTTCTATCTCTGCTGAGTGCACATGCACCATAGCAAAATTTTCAACAAGAAGAAAGAAAGAAAAAGAAAAAGATGTGCTCGAGACATGGCAGAGTTGAGAGAAATGACTAAGAGGAGTGTTGGAGTCACAGTGACAGCAGAATTCACACTGCCTCACTTCACAGGAAAACATTAATTTTAGTTATTGGACTTCAGTGGCATGATTCGATGGAGTAACATTTGATGAACAATTTTAGTTTCTAACCATGAAAGTGAACGGAAAACTCTGTTTTGTTTGAATGGGCTAAAATTTTCTTTTTTATTTGTTGTGAGTGTGTGTGTGTTTGCATGGATTTGGGGGTTGGTAGACTGACAGCTCGGGCTTTTCCTTCCAGCTAGGGGGCTTTCTTCAATCTGCCCAGGCCTGCAGGATCTGCAGAGGCCCTCAGTGCAGAGTGGGTGTGATTCCATCCACCAGGGGGCACTACACTTCTTCGCATTTACATGTAAATGGATAAACTATTTCAGAGAAAACCATTCATTTAGTCCTCAGAAGATGTGAGAAACATTTCCTCTGGAAAACATTTGAAAACAAAGCTGATACCCCTCTTTAGAAAACAGAATGGAGACTGTTAGATATTTCCTTCGGAGAAACACTGTTTTTTTCAGTAATTGAGAGACCTATCTTGGCAATATCTGAATCACACAACACAAAAGTTTTAAAATGCTTTTTCATACTCAGAAGCTATTGGATCTTTGAGCAGACTGCTTAGACTCAGGGAAGTCTGTCCTAAACACACATAAGTAACACTACCACTTAGTAGCTAGTCACTCTGCACCTCTCCTCGGAACATGCTAAATGTTGTTTAAACTTCAGGTTGCCGTGCTCAGTAATTGACTTGGAGATAGTGGTCTTTGCCACATCAGAGATCGTCTCCGCTCAAAACATCGATTTCTAGTGACCAGTGGTGCCTGTGTCAGTGCACGTGTGGGTCGGGGGCCCAGGGTCCCCATCAAGGGCCAGGGCTTCTAGGAGTCAATCCGTGGACAGGTGGCCACAGGTGTTTCTGGACTGACAGTCATATGGAGCGAACCACTCTAGTCTGACTGGCAGGTGAGTCCTGGCACAGGTGGACACCTGCCGCCTTCTTCCGGGCCTCACCCGTGCTTCCTCTCGGCTTGTCGACAGCCGCCTTTTGGCTGTGTCCCTGGGGAGAGAAGCAGCTCCAACTTCTTTTTCTTATTATTAGGACACTAATTCCATCATGTGGGGCACCCTGCTGGCCTCCTCTCTGCCCACTGAGTCCCCATCTCCCAGTTCCATCCCTTTGGGGGTGAAGGTTTCATATAGGAACTGGGGAGCTATGACCACACAGCCCGTAGCCTCACAGATGGTCAGTGAAGTCACTTGAGGGACTTTAAAAGTTCATAGAAAAAAGGGAATTAAAATATAAGTTTATTTTGGTGCAAAAACTTTGAAATTCATACACTGGTTTTTCATAAGATGTATTTTCCATAAGTTTTCCAGAGACTACTCATGCAATTTATATTTCTATCTGTATATTTATTTATATATCTGTATGTATCTAACTCTCTATAGCTACATCGACCTCTGTCTTCACCAATACCTATTTGTCTATATCTATATTTATATCTATATGTCCATCTATCTATAGATTCATCTATGTATCACCATCGCCATCTACCTATATGTCTATTTCATTTCTGTATTTATATTTCTATAGCTATTTATCTGTATCTATTATGTATTATACTTATATATCTGTAGGTATGTGTGCATATATATCTGCTTTTATTATTTTTTTGAAAGCTGCAGAAAAACTAGCTTAAAATGGCAAATCAAGAGAATATCCCAGATGACGAGGACCCCTGGGCCCCTCCAATTCAGCAGTGCCCACTGAACACATGGTAACGAGTGTGGCCAGTCTCACTTCTGCTCAGGAGACACCAAGACGGGAAGGTGGCCGCAGCTCAGTGGGCATGCGAGGGAGAGAACGGCAGATCCAAGACGGAGTACACTCAGTACCAGTAAGACGCATTTGACCTGGTTTTCAATGAAATGGCACCTCTCATCCTGTTAGTACTCAATTCTATATGTACACAACATCGAGTGACTTCGTGCTATTAAATGGCAAGTAGGTAACTCAAAACGTATCTCCTCCATGAAGGAGATCAATTTGGTGGTCAGTGTAAGACAAGTTGGAGCGGTGAGGACCGGCCACAACAGCCCAACTTCCAGGGAAGGGTCCTGCATCCTCAAAAGGAAGGAAAGGAAATGATTATGTATCACAGTGCAGGAGAAAAGGGGTGAGACCCTTGGAGAACAATGAAGAACTTAAAATAACCTGACAGAGTAACTTGTACCAGGATTAAACTTGTGTGTGTGTGTGTTTTAAAGTGAGCAATTGGGGATTCAGTTTATTATCTTGGCAGAAAAGCTGATGCAGAGCTAAGCTGATCCTAATATAGAGAAATGAGGTATGAAAATTTCCCAGGCCCTTACCTTTTATTACTAATCACAACCTATTGAATGAAATCACATACATTTTTTTTTTTTTTTTTAAAGATGGTATTCTCCGTTAAATATCCCAAAGAAACACCGCCAGGATTAAGCCTGAAACTTCCATTTCTGGAGTCTTGTTTGAAGCTGAAGAATATTTATACTGCAACTGCAGTTTCTCAGAGGGTGAAAAACAGAGGCTTAGCTTTGATTTGGGATTTTTTTTTTTTTAATTTTTTTAAATTAAGTTTAAAATCATTATGATTTCTAAGAAATAAAACCAGTACCTTTAGTTTTTACAGGAATCCCTTAATCGGATCGACGCCCACTGGAATTCACGAGGAATAAACACTGGATTGCAAATGCAAAGTGGGGGACCAATGAGCTATTGTTCTCCTTGGAACTCACATGTGATGTTGGAGTTTTTGTTACATACTGAGGGCAATGCCAATGTTAAATTACAGAGGAGCAAAGAGAAGCCAGGTTAGTCCGGCTCGAACTATACAGAGCTCGACAGGAGGCTTGTGAAAAAGAATACTCACCCTTGGGGCACTCTGGACTTTGAGTGGAGATTAGAAAAAACGTGTCATGGTACATGTGGGTTCCTCTTTTGTTTTCCTAATAGCTTCTCAGTGTTATTTTTCCTTCTCTTCTCTTTTCTTTTCTTTTCTTTTCTTTTCTTTTCTTTTCTTTTCTTTTCTTTTCTTTTCTTTTCTTTTCTTTCCTTCCTTCCCTTCCCTTCCCTTCCCTTCCCTTCCCTTCCCTTCCCTTCCCTTCCCTTCCCTTTCCTTTCCTTTCCTTTCCTTTCCTTTTCTTTTTTCTTTCTTTCTTCTCTCCTCCTCCTCCTCCTCCTCCTCCTCCTCCTCCTCCTCCTCCTCCTTCTTCTTCTTCTTCTAACAGCACCTCAGTTTCTGATACAGAATCTAACAGTTGGTTCTGCCAGGGAAATGCCAGAAGTGCTGTCTCCCTCCTGTGCTGGGTGGTCGGCCAAGGATTCAGGGCACGCTCGTCTCGGATAGCCCAGTGGTGAATTGCTGAGCTTCCTGCCATTCCATGCCGTTCCGTGCCAGTCCATGCACAGTGGCTTGTTTTCATATGGATCTGGCATGGAATCCCTGTGAGGTTCCAGCTCCCAGGGAACCCACCACCTGCTTCTTCCTGGGCTTCCAGCTTCCTTCCGACGCTGCAAGTCTCTGTGTCTGTGCATCGCTGCTAAGAATCCCCACCAATACGATCACGTCACAGTGCTTTTCCTGTAATAAATATCACCTGTGAGCCCCAGTTAGTTGCCTGGAATTTGACTGAATATTCTTTTTCTTTTTACTTTTTGTCTTTTTTTTTTTTCCCCTAGAGGGCTCTCTGGTGGTGATGGGGGAACCTATGGGGCATGGTCATACCACCATCCCTTCCCCTCCATTTCTCCCTCCTCGTGGGGTTTGGACACACATGCACACATGCTGAACCATGTTTTACAAGCTCCTAGGTCAGGACTCAAATAGTGTGGCAGGCCACGTGGGGTCCGGCAGGCCACAGAGAACCAGCCCAGCTGAACCTTCGTAAGAAACAGTTTCCATTAACATTGTAAAGAACTTCAGTTCTCAAATGATATTTAAAATAGCTGAAAAATTTTAATTTTTAAAAGATAGTATTTGGAGTCAACAGATGGTATAGTGGTTAAGGGGTTGAACTCACTCATGTCTGACCCTGGTTCAAGTCCTGGACCTGCTAGCTTGAAAATCACGTGGGACATATGTACTGTGCATATTCAAAATCCCAAGAGGAGATTGGAGGAGGAGGGACTGCAGCATGTCCATCCGCCCCAGGGGATGATTTCTCACGTTCTCTCTCTTTGTTTCTCCCCAGCTAGCATACACACCCTATGGCAAAGCCTTTTTTTTTTTTTTAAAGATGATATTTATAACAAATACCAAAAATATTACAAATCAGAACACCATCAAATGCTTAATGCATTTTTTATGTTCAGAAACTGGAGAGGTAAATATGGATTGTGAAGTTTTCATGAAAGAAAAAAAAACAGTAATTTGGTACCCTAGAAAGGAAACAGCTAAGCTAAATACGTGCCTTTAAGTTCTGAAAAACTATGAATCTTATTGTATCTCTCCATCTCGCTCACACACACACGCACACAATAGCTATTTCTGCATTTCAGAGAAGTAGGAACGTCGGACGTCACCTCTCTATCCACGTAGTGTATAATGTCGGAGTCGTGGGTACGGCAGGAGCGCTTCAGGAAGAGCCAGATCTGCCTTCAGTTACACTCCTTTCCACAGAGAGAACACTTGAATATTTTAAGCCATTTTTTAACCACTTATATTACTATTGTTATTAACTATTACCTATTAACTCGACATAGTCCATAGCTTTCCTGGAAGATTCTTGAGGCCGGGACTATGGATCCCAATTCTGGGTCTGTAGCCTGGGAGTTCCAGCAACTTTCCTGTGGTCAGCTACAATGGCTAATGCAAGAAAAGAAAGAAAAAAAAAAAAGAAAAGAAAAGAAAGGAAGGAAGAAAAAAAGGGAAGAAAGGTGAAGGAAGAGAGGGGTAAATCCCTTGTCCTCTCTCCCTACCTGCTGACCCTGGTATTAGGTACCTTAAAGAAAACAGCTTATGCCCGGACAGGACTGTGTGCTCTTAGATTACAATGTATCAGGGAAACCAGGGCATAAAAGTAACTCCATATTAAAAACACAAACAAAATATAGTAATATTGCTGCTCTTCTTTCCCACCCACCCTAAATAAAAATCATTCTCCCTTTCGAATGTCTCCCGGGGCTAGTCTGCAGTGTTGAAA
Organism: Tupaia tana; assembly: GCA_026018925.1. Lineage (NCBI taxonomy): Eukaryota > Metazoa > Chordata > Mammalia > Scandentia > Tupaiidae > Tupaia > Tupaia tana. The sequence goes on along the minus strand of JAKSZU010000026.1, from coordinate 22,349,387 downwards.
TAGCTGCAGATCCCCTGAGGTGGTCTGATATCCCAAATCCTCTCTTTTTCCTCCCTGCCCTCTTCACTCCGACCCACCCCACCCCAGCCGCATGTCTAGCCCAGTCTCTTCTGTGAGGTTCTCATTCCGGGTCTGCGCCTTCATTCCCTCTTCACTTCATGTTTTCCTTGCTCTTAGATGTCAATCTACAGTGAAGGAGCAGCAACGCGAAGATATTTTCAACAACAGCTTCTCGTAACTGTCATCTGTCACCTTTAATCTTAAAGAAAAATAAATCAAACATGAAACTTATGCATAATCTCAACGGTGGTGTAAGATTATGTCTGAGAGATTTAATAAATGTCAGTTTTGGAAACTAGAATTTATAAAGAACAAAATAATAATAATAAAAAAAAAAACACTACTGAAGGGTTTTATATTTTCACGTGTTCCAAGTGAGTATCTTGCAGGAGATAAAGTGGCACACATCTGGAAAGCAAGCTAATCAGAACATGTATTAATAGGCTCGCCATTCAGGTCATGTCCAGTACGATGACCCCTGTGCATTTCCACAGGCAAATTCGTGGTGGGTTGGGGTCTTCATTTGTCTCCAGTGTAACTTTAAGGAGATTTCTGAAGGCAACAAAATTAAATTGGAGAAAATAAATCTTTACAATTTGATTAGACAACTTGCCAAAGAAGTTTCCTCCTGGCGATGTGCATTGCTCTCACGTTTGAGCCCCGCGATCCACCTGTAGGCACCTGGGTTGACCTCACAGCACCCTGGGCATAGGAGAGGGTTAGTCTCTGTGAACTGAACGGAGTGGGCAAGACAGCCCGGCTTCTGCCTTCTCAGAGCGTGGCTCCTTTATCACTACAAGAAATGACACACCGGTCACAGAAGGAAGAAGGCAGTACCAGCTCTGAGAGCACGGGCAGGTGTCAATTATTGTGGGACAGTGCGAGGGCTCTGTGGGTTGCACAGGGAAATGAAGGCGGACAGCTGCAGCTGAGGCCGGAGCCTCCTCAGCAAATTTCAGGACGAGAGAAATAAGCCAAGAACACGCTGTTGAACAGATCTGTGAGCTGCGAGGGTGGTCAGCAGGCTTTCTGAGCATCGGCCACTGCAGACCCCATGTGACGTACTTGACTGGGTATTTCCTTGAGGCCATTCAGCAAAGACCCAGTCAGAAGAGAAACAAGGTGGGAGTATTTCCCAGAAGAGATGGGAAAGATTTCTGAGCAAAAGAAATAGATGTCTATGACACCCTGCAAGGTATTCCCAACCCATTGCCGACGATTGGGAGCGTTTGAGAACGTTTCTTTGGCATAGCTCTCCACAGTGGCCGTACTAACTTACACCCCCAACAGCGCAGGGAAGTTCCCTTTCCTCCCCAGCCGTGCTGTCACTCGTCATTCTGGGCTTTTTTTAATCTTAGCCATTCTGACTGAGGTTAGGAGGCTTCTCATTCTGGTTTTGATTTGCATCTCCCTTGTGATAAGGAATGATAATATGTATTGTAATATCTTTGAACCAATATACAGTGTATTCATGATGGGAAAATCCATTTGGTATGCTATAATGATACACAGTGATTGAATAGGAAAAAAAAGGCTTCTTCGGAGGTATAATAGACCCATGGTTCTATACACTTACATTCAGGTGCTGTAGGCAAAGGGCAGCCCTTCGGATTCTCTCGTGCTTTGCACTAACAGCAGCAAGTTCAGAATTCGCACAGCGCACCTCCATTACTGCAGCTGGTTGGAGTCACAGGGTATCACAGTAGACAGCCCCCGCTTTCCAAGGCAGAACCTGCAAAAGAAATAAGTCCATTGCCATAGTGACTGCAAGGAGCATGGCCAGGGCAGTAAACTATGATGGCAGAGTAGGAAGATTGACCAAGAAATATACTTCCCTTTCTTTTCTTGAGAAATTTTTGCTATAGGGCATGTGTGCTTGCTGGAGAGACAGAGAGACAGAAAACAAGAAATCACCCCCCTCCCCCCAGGAGGGATGTCCATGACACAATCCCTTCTCCTTCATTCCCCTCTCGGGATTTTGGGCACGCACGCGCACACACCCAATGTGAGTTTTAAGCCATTGGATCAGGGACTCAAACCTTGGTTGACTACATGGGAGTCCAGCGATGTAACCCTTACACCATCTGCTGGTCCCTTGAGAGATGTTTTTGCTATAGGGTGCAAGTGCTCACTGAAGATTCAGAGAGAAAGAGAGAGACAGAAAGTGAGAAATCACCCCTGAGGGAATGGCCATGCCACAGCCCTTTTTCCTCCACTCTCCTTTTGAGATTTTGGGCAGGCATGCACACGCACACATGAGTTTCAAACTATGGGGTCTGGGACTCGCCCCACTGTCTACTATGTGGGAGCCCAGCAATGTAGGTATTATGTCATCTGCTAGTCCCAAAATAATGCTTTTTTTAAAAAAAAAGTTTTTGAGGCCAGCAGGTCGGCATGATGGTTAAGGTGTTGGATCCCACAAGGCCAACTCCTCTGTGGAGTTCTGGACCTAGCGACTTGGCAGAGCATACAGGGCACGTGTGAGAGCCCAAAATAGCCCAAGCAGAGAATAGAGACAAAGAAATTGCAATGTGGCCATTTCCCCTGGGGAGGGGGGGGTGAGTTCTCACTTTCCCTCTCTCCTCTGTCTATTGGTCCAACTCCAGCAAGCATGTGTGCCCTATAGCAAAAATACACATCATCCTTAGCAATCAAATTACCAGGGATATTCTTCACATAATCAGAAAAAAAGCAACTGTAAAATTTGTCTGGAATCATAAAAGGCCCCATATCACCAAAGCAATACTGCACAAAAAGAATGAAGGAGGCATCTCACTCCTTGACCCCAAAATATATTACAGACCTGTGATAATCAAAACAGCATGGTACTGGCACAAAACCAGGCATGTACACCAATGGAACACAATAGAGAACACAGAAATAAACTCCAAAACAGACAGCCAACTGATTTTCATCAAAGGGCACAAGACAACCCAGTGGGGAAAAGAAAATCTCTTCAGCAAATGATGCTGGAAAAACTGGATATCCACCTGCAGAAAAATGAAACCCTCACCATTAACAAAAATCAACTCATAAAGGATCAAAGATCTAAACAAAAACCCTCAAACTACAAAACTACTATTGGAAAACAAGGGAAACTCTCAGAGACATTGGAGTTGGCAATGACTTTTTAAATAAGACACCCCAAAGTATAGGCGATAATCCCAAAATAGACAAGTGGGATTACATCAGGCTGAAAAGCTTCTGCTTAGCAAATGAAACAATCTTTTGAGTGAAGAGACAACCCTCAGAATGGGAGAATATATTTGCAAACTATCCTCAGACAAGGGACTAATAACCACAATATACAGGGAATTCTAAAACCTGAAATAAAGTTTTGATGTCTAAAGAGAGCATAACATACTTCTGGGTATAGAAAAGAATTACTCATTTTCAACAGTGATAAAGGCCTTTACTTTTTCAACATTGTCTAGCAACTCTTTTGCTCATGGGGTTGCTACAGTATTCTACAGATGGCGGTTTGTTTTGTTTTATTTTGCTTCTCTTTGTTTTTAACCCAGAGGTGACTTTCTTCCTCATCTAACTTGGCCAGAGTTTCTGTTGTGAAAAGACATCCAGCTGGACTCTCTAGGATGTTCAGAACCAGGCTGGGAATCAGACACACGGACAGCTTGGGAGGTGACTGAGGTGCTAAGGAAGAAGCATGCTTTCGTTCCCGAATAGGGCTGAAGAGTCATCTAAGGCATAAACTAGCAGCTGGGGCTGTAGAATCAAATTGATCCACCCTGCTCATTATTCATTGGCCACAGCTGAAGTGCACCAACCTCCACTACTCTTCTGAAACTACAGGAAAATGTGTTTTGAGATCTTCTCCCTAAGACCACATGCTTCATTATCAGGTGACAATTCAGGGTACATTTATACATGGAAAACATTTTCCAGAAGTGGAAAGGATTATGTGCAGAAGCAGATTCCTAACAGAAGAGAAATTGGGACTGTATTAAAAGTCTAGAAGAAAGGGGACAGCAGATGGTGTGGTGGTTGTGGTACTGGACTCCCACATGGCTGACCACGGTTCAAATTCCAGACCTGGCAGCTCGCAGTCTCATTCTCCCTCTCTCTTTCTCTGTCTCTCTCTCTCTGGTGAGTGTGTGCACCCTACAGCAAATTAAAATAATAGTAATAATAATAATAAAATAAATAATTCCCCCCAAAAAGTCTAGAACAGAGAAAATTCCATCCAGAACTTAAGGTCACTAACTTAACTCTAGGAATAGAGCCATTAATTTACTTTGTGGAAACTTTAGGGAAAAATTAAAAATAAAACGCTTGTACCCTGGAGTGAGCTAACTAGCAAAACTGAAATGCAGGAAAGAATTCTGGAATGATAAGGCCTGGGTATGTCTATACGGTGCAGGAAAAAAGCATACTACTGCAATTTGTGAAGTGCCATCTAATTATCTGTATCATTTCTTGCTGCTTCTAAGACCATAAAAGCGAGCAGGTCTAGAGAGGTCTTCATGTCATCCTTAAAGTCCACATCAATATGGCAAATTTCACCCAGACAGCCACATGGTGGGTTTAATTTAAGTTCCTGTCTGCAGATATTTTCAAATATCCAGATGTTTGGCATTGCCAATGCAGGTAACTCTGCTGGATCTTGCAGTTCAGGAAAGGCCCATCTCACACTTAGCCCCTGCCATTCAGATCAGTGGCAAGTGGTCTTAGGGTGTGATTTCCTTCACTCTTGGCCATCTGGTATTTCTCTTAACTCTAAAGAACAATTAATATAAAACTAAGATAAAGTTTTGCCTTTTTTTTGTAAACTACAACAACCATTTCTTTAAAAAATACAATTAAGCTCACGCCATTATGTCAAGGGTGAAGTCGATGGAGTAAGACAACGTGTAACTAGGCAAGTCAAACAGTGGATGTGAAATCGAAGAGGATGCCTGTTTCGTCCTTCATTACGGAAGTTATCTACATCTAGTGGTAAACTTTCCCGGTCTTGGTTCACTCTCTTTGTCTCTCCCTCCTAACCTTTTTATAACGGAGCTCGCAACTAATGTGTATCTTTTTATTTTTTTTTTCCAAAATGCTAGGGAGAAATAAATATGTCCCGTAACGTTGTTCCTGATATCTTGTCAGTAGGAAAAAAATGTTACCACCTATGTAGAACTCGTGTAGCATCAGGTCTTCAAATTATACCTGAAACCTTCCATCTTGCATTTTAGATGAACTGAGTGACAGCTAATGGCACGATGGTAATCTCTAAGAGGAGAAATAGTAGGACGTAGGAAAAAGCAGGGGGAATTGCAGTGACCAGTCGTCACTGGAGATGTCAAGGTAAAAGGATAATGATAAGCTATCTCTTATGTCCCTGATGAGTTGATTCTGTATAAGAAAAGGCAAATTTTATCAATTTTCTCATCTGGTTTATTAATCTTCACAAAATACTAGCATGTGAAAACTCAGGGTTTAATTACCATAAAAAAAAGGCCAAAAATAACAGAGCCTTTTCAAGTGCAACTACTTTTCCCTAAGAGGTCTTGTTACATCAAAACTCTAATTCACGGCAAATTAGGAGTAGGCTTTGACTCAGTCCTTAACAGAATAACCTCTTTCCTCAGAGTTGGCTTAATAACAGCTGTGTGATTCCACAGTGGGGAACTTCTTCCATTTTTTTTAAGAGAGATTTTTGCTATAGAGCATGTGTGCTCACCAAAGAGACAGAGAGAGACAGAGAGACAGAGAAACAGAAAGTGAGGAATCACCGCCATCACCACCACCCCCAGGGAAATGGCCATACCACAATCCTTTCTCCTCCATTCTCCTCAGGATTTTGAGCACACACACACACACATACCTGGCCTGAGTTTTAAGCTGCCAGGTCCAGGACTTGAACTGCTGTCACTACGTGGGAGTCCAGTGCCATTATGCCATCTGCTGGTCCCCTTCTTCTCATTTTTAAAGTACAACTTTGCACTTAAAACAACCTTTTTTTAATTTTAAGTTTTTGATAAGGCCTGGGTATGTCTCTATGGTGCAGGAAAAAAGCACACTACTGCAATCTGCAATTTGTAAATAAATATATCTAACATTCGTCCCAGGGCTTATTGGTGTTAGCCCACGCCAAGGTCCTGCTCAGCTAATGGTTTCCTTTCTGTGTTGAAATAATAGACAATAATCAAGAGATAAAGAAGTTTGGGGTGGGAGAGAAAGCAACAAATAGAAGACCTAAGAATGATTTTTAGAATTTTGTACACAAAGACCCGCTCCAGAGCACTCCAGGGAAGGGAGGGGAGACGAGTTCATAGGAAAACAGAGAATCCAAAAGCCTCCTGTCATCTGTCAGTCATCTCAATAATGGTTGCTAGGATTTAAGACTGTCATTGGTTATGATCTATGACAGATGGTCACAGAGAAGCCTGTGCAGTGGGCCCTCGTGGTTGGCAACCTTCTATGATAGGAGGAAGTCTCATCACGTCAGGCTCTCCAATTTATTAGGAGTTCAATCTTGCCCAAGTGATCCTCCAAAGAAAAAAATGTTGGTAAATATGGAACAGTTTCAGAAAAATTCATCCCAAGAAGTGGCAATCCCAAATTGTGTGGCTTTTGCATGTTTGAGGGTGTTACCTATAGACATGACTGTGAGCATCCTGGGGACTGAGCCTGGGCTTAACTTGTCCTGTGTGGAGTGAAACACAAAGTCAGGCCCATGGCAGGAGTTACTTAATGGCTGTAAAATAAAATTTTGAATCAAATGGAGTCAGTAGGAGCTAATGAAACGGAGGAAAGAAACAGAAAGCTAAGGCCCCTGCACGCTAATGGGAAGTCTGTCCCACCTTCCCGGCTCTCCGGTGTATGCTTCTTAGACCAGAAGCTCCCTGTGAGAGGACACTCTGGGCGTGAGTGTCTGGGGTCCACAGGAGAGTTTATGCTCAGCCCAAAATCCAAGGTGTGTGGTTGGAAAGGATTCTTCTTCACTAGCTCTTCAAGAAGCCCAGGATAAAGGCCTGTCTGTAGGAGGCCATCTCTCTCTAAAAACTCAGAGGATGACAGCCAACAAGTTTGCTGAGTTACTTGTAAGATATGAGGATGGAATGGCTATCCTTCACATACACAGAGAGGCGGACGGGCAGAGGGGACTAGCTTTCCACCATCCTGGGGCCACTAAAGTCCAGGAGGCTCCCTCTGTTTTTAGAACGTGAACAAGCTTGTACTGAAATCAAATGCAGAGAGGGTGTGTTGACACCTTGAGAATTACCTGGTCAAATTCTTGAAAGGCTGATTTTTACTGTATGAACTAAACTACAACCATTTTGACATCTGGAGAGGAAATTACATAATACATATGCTTATTTATTTAGTGATGGAGGGGAGAGAGGGAGAGAGACAGCACTCCTGACGGGGTTCTGATGCCTCCATCCTCCCCCAGTCTCGGCCAGCCCCAGATGATAGGCTCGGCCGGGCTGGCACACTCAGGTTGTCGCTAGGTAGGAACCTGGAACCTTCCCACGTGGGCTGGCCTTGAAGAGCACTGTGGCTCACTGATGAGCCACCACTCTGCCCAGAATCACATTCACACCTTGAATCCCTATCTCAGCCCGTACTCTGACTTGGCAGAGCTGTTTCCACTTTCAGAAAAGCCCAGCCATGAGGGATGGATGAATGTGGGAGGAGTCACGTAGAAGTGAGATGGCTGGGAGGGGTTTTGCACCCCAAAGCAGTCCCCCAGCTCTCTCTGGGGCTCCAGACACCCCTTTCTTCTCTGCACTGGGATAGAGATGGTCCTGGGGAAGACACATCCCCTTCCCAAAGAGCTGGCAGAGCGGGCAAAGGTTGTTGATGATGGAGAGCAAGCAGCCACTGCTGGGGGGCCAACTAGCGGCATGGCAGTTAAGGTTTTAGACTCTCACGTAGCTGACTGCAGTTCAAGTCCCAGACCTGGAGGCTTGCTTTCTCACCTTCCCTCTCTCTGCCTCTCTCCAGGGAACACACATGCCCTATAACAAATTTTAAAAAAATAATATGAATAAGTTAAAAATTAAATTAAAAAAAAAAGAAGTCACAGCTGGAATTCCTGATTTAGTTCCTGACATCACCAGCTTGGCAGACAGCAGTGCAAAGTGAGGTGCTCTGAGGGCACCGTGAAAGGAGCCCGAACAGCACACATGGCTACATCGCACGAACAAAATGTCGTACGAGGAGGATGCATCCACTCTAAACCGCTAGCGATTACTTCTGTGTCAGGTGCTGAAACTACTGAGGGTAAAGGGGGTAGAGCTAAGGTGAGGATCTTAAAAGTGGCATACATTAAGTTTAATTTTACTTGAATCTTTTGGGTAGAGCTAATGCAATTAAACATGAATGCAGATTGATTTATAATGATGATGACGACGATGATGATAAAGCTATTTCTATCTGATTTCAGTGAAATAGTTTAAAACGGGATACAATGCCATTTGCAGGTAGTCCAAATAATTCACATGTCTCCAAGCCCAACTTTAAGCTGACAGTCATCACTAATTATTTCGCAGATTCAATAAAGCTGTACCAATTTGCAATCCATTATTTATACACAATCTATGAACAATTAATCTAACTTGGAATCAACAGTACCTTTGCCATGTCTAAGATGAAAGAGACTACAAAGGACTGGCAGTATTTAAACTAAATAAGATGGGGAAAGTTTTATTTTCTAGAGGGCTCATGCACTCGGAGAGAGAGACAGAGAGAGAGAGAGGAAAAGCGAGGAAGCACCCCCGATGGGGCCTGGCCATGCTGCAATCTCTTCCCCTCCATCCCCTCCTGTGGGATTTCGGGCACGCATGCACACCCACCCAGCCTGTTTCTCAGGCTGCTGGGTCTGAGTCTTGAACCATCAGTCAGCCATGTTAGATCCAGCTGCCTCAACCACCATGTCCCCAGCTGGCCTGAAAGCCTTTTTAAAAGGACATATTATTTGTACTCAAATGATAGTAATAGTGGCAACTACAAAAACAAATGTTTCTGCTGATCTTTCTCCCAAAAAAGCATCCTAGAGTCCTTTGCTTGGATAGCATTTGTTATTTTATTTATTTTTAATGAGAGACCATGAGACAGAGTGAGGAGAGAGGGGGAGAGAGAAAGAAAGACAAAGAGGATGGGAAAATATTTTTTTAATAATTATTTATTTAATTTTAATTATGATTTTTTTTTTTTAATAATTTGCTATAGGGCACATGCACTTACCAGAGAGGTAGAGAGAGAGGAAGTGAGAAAGCAAGCCTCCAGGTTCAGAACTTGAACACAGTGGGTCACGTGGGAGTCCAGCATCTTAACCACCACACCACCTGCTAGCTTCAGGAGACAGGTGATTTGGACAGGCTCTCACCCCAGTATGCATTTCTTGGTATAATGCTATAGTTTAGATGTTTGCTCACTCAAACTGGCCTTATGATTTTATCAGTTTAAATTTTATATTGAAAAACCGAGTTTCTAGGCTCAGTGGTTCAGAGAAATCATGAAGGTCCTGGAACTTGGAACCAGACCACCTGAGTCAGACCCTACCGCTCCCTCCTGCTGGCTGTGTGACCTGGAGTTACGTGCTCTGTGTCCTGGCCTCAGTTTCCTCACATGTCCAACGGGAAGGAAAATGCTTCCCTGCCATGTGTGTTGTGAGGACTGAGAAGTCTGACATTTACAAAGCACGTTTATAGCATGTGCCTTCGGGAAGCACCACGAGAAGGCTGGAGTTATCCTCATTACGCTTCTCTATGACAATGCTGCTGGTGGCTACACTCCCGATCTGTGTGACGATGAGCTGTCCTAGCGCTGAATTCTCTGTCCTGCATCCTGGGAACAAGGTGCTTAGAGACCCTAATAATCTACAGCTACTGCCGTAACAAATTCCTAGACACCCAGAAGCTTAACAAAAAGCACGCATTTATTACTGACAGTTCGGGGAGTCGGAAGTCCAAAAATCATGGTGCAGACAGGACTGTATCCTTCCCAGAGACTCTGGGGAAGAGTCCATCTCCTTGCCATTTCCAGATTTTGGAGATGTGGTTCCCATTGTTTCATTATTGTGGTCTCTGATTCCATGATCATGTTTTCTCTGACTGTGTCATAGAAGAACCTTTGAGATGACATTGGTCCCCCCTGAATACTCCAGAACAACCGCCCCATGCCAATGTCCTACACTTAAGCACATCTTCAAAGTCCTATTTCCCGTGTAAGGCAACTCACAGACTCCTGGGGTTAGGACATGGACATCTTTGGGGGATCATTATTCTGCCCACAGGGACACAGCTTTCTAGGCCCTTAATTTCACCCTTCTCTCCTAAATCTTCTCCTCCCCGCCTCAGTCTCCCTCCTCCCAGTAGACAGCAGCAACTTTACGAAAGGCATCTTTAATTACAAAAGTACAGCTTTGACCCTGATAAATTTCTCAAAGTCATGGCTGCCATGATTGACATTTTAAAAACCCCTGCATAATAAGCTAATATGCATTTTTTTAAAAAAGTAAACAGATGTCTCTCATTACCGAAAGAAGGGCTTTCATTTTTATCCAACTTTCCTTTTCTCTCTTAATGCTCATCCTTGAATGTGATGAAATGACAAGTTCAGCTAAATAATCCACTCCTCCCAGGAAAAGGAAACTTTTCTAGAGTTGAAAGGACATACCGGTTTAGTCAGTCTTTGGAAAGGCAAGTGATCGCTCTTTTGACCCTGTTCTGGGATCACATGACCTTTCAACATATCATTCAAATGAAACGATGCTCCTCAAGCTGGCTGTATTGATTCATCCAGGTTTGGAGGACAGCAAGAGTCAGGAAGACACAGCACTGACCTTGACCTGACCTGTGGCCACCACCACATCTGTACCTTGCTCCAGTGCTTAGAGACATGGACTGACCCCTGCCATCTCACTGGGCTGGAGTCTATCCAGGTCTCCGTAGGGGTCCAGGCAGGTGAAGGAGTGAAGCGTGCTGGGAATTTCTCGGGTCCACATTCTTATCTTCATCTTCAATATTTATCCCCCCAACCAAATGTGAACTTTCTTGCTTCTTTATGAATAACCAGCTCTCTTAGTCTTTAGTTTATCCACTCTGCATAAACGCATGGCTTCCAAAAGAGGCTGCACTCTCTTCTTAGCCCTATCACAAGAAACAACAGCATCAATCATGGTGAATATAACCCCCATTCACTCAGCATCAGAGGCAGACAGTGAGGGGTGGGGCTGCAAACTGGAGGGAGGTGCCTCTGATGGAGACACTGGGGTTTCTCACACCCAGTTTTGGATGCCAGGGAGACAGACAGCCCACTGCTACCAGAGCTTTCATCTTCACAAGAAGAGATGGAAGGCGTGCATTTTTACACATGGTCTTCCCATGTTTATGTGTGGCCGAGTAATTCCATTTCCACAAATTCCTGAACATCGTGGAGTCTCTGATTCGTTAATGAGAGGCGACATTTTTTCTGTTTGTTTCTCTGGTAGATGCTGAGCTAGCGTTGGGAGCACACATGGTTTATTGTGGGGACTGCCAGTGAAAGAAAGGCAGTGGGGACAAGGAGACTGGGGGAAGTGGATCTGACGAAGCTGCAGCCAGCACAGCGGGGAGGGCCGAGGAAAGGCTGCCCATTAGAGGAGACCTGCGCTGAGCAGAATGGGTGTTTTGCTCAGTCATTAACTGGCTGCCTGGGAAGCCTGTGGCCTTGGCTTAAAACCGAGGCAGAGCCAGAGGGCGTTAGCTGTGGAGCCTGCCAGCTCACCGTGTCTACGGAGGTGAACGGCAAATCATGGGAATCCAGGGGCATGCCCACATGGCGACTGTAGAAATGGACTGCCGTTAAGATAAGCCCACTTGGGGCCAGCAGATGGTGTAGTGGTTATGTCGCTGGACTCCCACATGGTTAACTGTAGTTCAAGTCCTGGATCTAGTGGCTTGAAACTAATGCTGGGCACTTGTGGGTGCATGCCCAAGATCCCAGGAGGAGAATGGAGGAGAAGGAACTGTGACGTGGCCATCCCCCCCAGGGGTGATTTCTCACTTTCCCTCTCACTGTCTCTGTCTCTTTGTCTCTCCAGAAAGCACATGTACACTAAGGCAAAAATCTCTTAAAAAAACAAAAACTAAAACAAAACCAAAAAACAGATAAGCCCATGTGTTGAATAGGGGACTCCCCGCTTCCCCAGGTGGTCCCCATGAGAACTCTCCATTATGAAGAAAAAGTCACCTTTCACTTGGGCCATGCCTGTCAGGGAGAGCGCCGACTAGCTGGAGATGCCGCAGCCCCCCACCCTGGCTGGACCTGAAACTTTGTTCGTGATATCAGATGTCTCTGGACCGTGATTCTCATTGTGCTTTTCAAGTTTCATCACCTGAGTCTGCAATGGACATGCAGCTTTTTACTTTAGGATATTCAACTTGCCACGTGGCTGTCCAGGAATCTCACCCCACCCGGTATTTTATGTTCCTACCCGCATGGACCAGGATCACAAGGAACCTAACACAGAGAGACCAGCTGCAGGACGGGTGTGGGTGACATGTCCCCGCAGCAGTCCCCACAGCAGACAGCAGGTCTCAAAGGTGGAGATCCCCACAGCAGACAGCAGGTCTCACAGGTGGAGGTCAAATGGTCGTTATCCAGGGGCTGGGCGCAGTGAAGGGATGCACGGTGGTTGACCAGGGAGCTTCTACAGAGAAATGGGTCTCTTGGGATGACCAGAGTGCCATGAGAGCCCTCGTTCCCTTTTGGTGCTGAGGGATTATTGCCCTGAAGTTAACATCAGCTCCAATGATGAAGACGACAAGCCCTCACTGAACACCCACTGGATAGTGGGCACTGATGTGAGAAAGCGCAGATGGAAATCCCCCCTCCAGGGCCTTATATTTCAGTGGGGAAAGCAGACAATAAACGAGCATATAGTAACATACATAGTACATCAGGTGAGGGTTCAGAGCGATTGGTATGAGTAAGGTGAGGAAGAGGAAGAGTGTGACTGTTGGGGAAGGAGAATTTTAAAGGAAAGGTTAGGAATTACTCACTGAGAAAGGGATCAGGTGGAAAACTCAGCGCAGTAGCTATTATAAAAGACACCAGAGTCTTTACTGGGCACTAACTGTGTGCCAGCAACTCTACTTCCAGCTCCGGGTTTCCTAACAGAGTTTAACCTCACGACTACCCGCATACAGGAATTGCTGGTGTCCCCGACATGCTGTGGGGAGAGAGAGAAGGTGAAAAAGAGTCCCCGAGTCACATGGCCACTAGGTGGTGGGGAGGGCTCCCTAGCCCTGTCACACAGCTGCAGACTTGGGGCCTCACCCTCTCCCTGCACCGGCCTGGAGGCCTCCCCCACCCCCTACCCTCCTATATAGAACACAAGGAGCCCCTGGCTTCAGAAGGCGCTCACTGGAACTGCTGGCTCCACCCCCATCTTTACAGCTCATGACCCATGTGACCTTGGGCAAGATTATTGAAGTATTTGTTCCTCAGTTTTCTTCTGTGTAAAATCGAGAATCTGAGAGTTGAGCTGTTAGGTCAGTACCTGGCCCAGAGTGAGGGCTTTAGGAGTGTTACTCTCACCTCAATATTCTGCCTTTCACTTGTCTGTTTATGTGGATGAGATCCTGCTTCTCATACAAAATGATGCATTCATAGCAGGTTTTATTAAAATGAGGGTTAATCTTCTGTTCGCTCTGTTATTTAAGCTTCTGTTTGTTGCTGTTACATAAGGAATTACACCCTTAGATCCCTCACCCCATTATTGGATTTCAGAATAACACCTAAAAGGGCATTTCCTGGAGGTGATCCCCTCCACCCTGAACTTGCTTACAAGAAATGAAGGGTAGCTAATGGAAATTGTTTCTGTTTTATCAAAGGAAAATTAGGAAAGATTATTTTTAGAAATGCCTCTAGATTAAAATGATTATTAAATTTCCCAACGTCTGCACTCAGAGTTCAATGAGAAAGCTAAGACAAGAAAGGAAAGAGATAAGTAAGGTATTAAAAAGGAAAGGGTGAGAGTCAAATTAATATTGCCCATTAGTTATTCTAAACATGAGGAATTCAAAGGGAATCTAACAACTTACAGCAGCTACAGAGAAGGACTTAAGTCTCAATTCTACATACTCATCTCACTCGGGACCCCTGGGGTCTTTGAGGAGGTGTGAACCACAGGCATCAGCTCTGCAGCCCCTGGGCAGTGTTCTCCCATTCTTAGAGAGTTCTTGTTTTAGGAAAGTGTTTATGGGAAAGATCAACGTCCAAAAGAATCTACCTCAAATGTGACACTGTCTCACATAGGAGGTGCGTGGATATGACACAACACATGCCTATAGTATGAAAGATGAACCGCACACATTGAGACTTCCCGGAGGCAAGGGTTCGTGATCACTGCTCTAGACAGGGTTTGCTAATTTGCGTTTTCAGAAATAATATCTCCTAGTAGGGTCACTTAGCAGCCCAAAGCCACTCTTGGGCACGTAAAGTAGCCCCTCTTGCCTCCTGTCTGGGGTGTTTATTTTTATCTGAAGGTGAGCCCTGGCTCCCCATCACCGATGTGCCTGGGGGTAGCCGTGGAGAAGGGTATGACCCGGAGGCTGTGTTCCATGACACATCGGACTCATACCGCCAGTGGAAGACAACCAGAGAGCTCATTTGCTTCTCATTTTCTTTCCCTTCCTTTCATTACATTAAAATAAATTCTCAGTTTGATGCTAATACACCCATAACACCTCTCTAGTACCAGAAAGTCTTCCTTTTTTAATGAACAGAAAGGTGGTCTCAGGTCAGAGCTTTATCATTCAACTGAATCTAAGCAGGAATTAGGAATGCTATTTTGCATTTATTACAAATTTACAGGGGAGAGGTGTTTCTTTTGGTGTCGAGTGGTGCATATTCCCACTTCTAGTAGACATACATTTTTCTTTATAAATACATCTCTGTAAAGGATACAGTCATGTACCTCACTTTCTTCCGTGCTCAGTTTCCCTCATTAGTATGTGTGTGCGGTCCATCTGTTTTTCCTGTGATGGTCTCGGTCGTTCGCTCTGTTGTGTGGTATTCCAGTGTGAGTTCACCTGAGTCTGCTCACTTATTTTATTGTAGGTCAGCTTCCGACACTTCACTATTTGACGTTATCACAAATGGCAATACCTGGCACATGCCAGCAAATGTCTCTTGGGGAATTCGTTGTGCATTTCTAGGGTGTGTACACCTTGGAGTGGAGCTGTTGGGGCATGTGCACATGCAGGATTGGTAGCTATTTCCAAGAGCCTGTAAGTGTGTGTGTGTGTGTGTGTGTGTGTGTGTGTGTGTGTATTTTTTTCTTTTTCCTGAGTTTTCCTGGAGGAAGAGCTTGAACTGTCCATGAGTCTCTTGGCCACTTAGCCTCTTTAGCGAGGGGCCCGTTTAGGTCATGTGCTCATTTCCTGTTGGGTTTCCCATTGGGCTGAAGTGTGGGTAGGTGTTACTTTTAGGGGAAGCATGCGTTCTTGGAATCCCATCTGTGACTGAAAGTTTCCCAGAAGGGAACTTGAGTGACACGGGGCTGGGCATGCCTGCTCACCTTATCTTACTTTTTGCAAGTTTATACAACAGTTTTGTATCATCTGAACTTTCATAAATTCTGCATACCAAGATAAAATCTGCAAGTCCAGATGGCAGGCCCATATAAGAAGGTCCTAGACTTACATCCTGACGCCTCCCTGATGCCAGGTGTTTGAGTCTTGGTAATGTTCTAGATTTTTAATTTATTTATTTGTTTATTTCTTCTGTGAAAGAGAGACAGGTTTTCCCAGCAGGGCCACCACACGTCCGTCCACCCCTGGCCTCAGCCAATGTGAATCAAACCATGTACTGGGAGGCCAGTCCAAGTCCACCATCGCAGGACCCTGGACCGGATTACTGCCGCACCACTCTCTGCTCCACTCGGTTTTTACCTGGGTGTACAAAATTCATGAAGTTCAAATTGAACAAATGTGTTGCATAACTTACAAAAAATAAGGTAGGGTCAGCATGCATGCCCAGTTCCATGACATAATGCATTTCTTCCATCCTTCGTTTTTTTCTAGGCCATGTGAAGTCTCTCTAGCACGTGTCAGAAATTGTTAGAGTCAGGATGGAACCAGTTAGTTTGATACATGATTCTGGTGATTCAGGTGTTTTTGCAGCCAACCTGCACTTTAGTTCACACCACACCTCCTCCTAGGGCTAGGATCCAGGGTCCAGCATCTGTCATTGGCCATCTCCAAGGGTCACATCATTCGCTGGGCTTATAGCAGTGTCTGCGCACACTGAGTGTTCTTCCATCTGAAAATGAGCATTTACTAAAAATAGCAGAACAAATGTGAACAAAAAAAAATAGTAAATCCTGAATAGAAAGAAAACCTCGATAGCTTATCTTATAGGAGGTGCCATAAGTTTTCTGATTCTAAAATTTACCAGGATACTCACTCTTTCCCATTTACAGGTGGGATAATTTAGTACATGTGAGAAAGACATAAACGGTCTAGAATGGAGCTATCAGGTCCCAAAGGAGGAAGCTAGAAACCTGCCACCACTATTTTCATCTCTAAAAGACCATGAGAACAAGTATTAAGCTACCCAGAAAAACATTACTTATTATATGCTTTAATAAGTAGGGTTTGAGGAAAAACAATTAGAAAAATGGGGAGGAAAAGCATTAATGGGACAAAGAAAGTGCCAATTTCTGTTAAAGATATTTTGTAGTTTAGTTAACTGCACTAGGGGGAGATGGTCACATGTTAAAATATTCACTTTGTAAGCTAAATAGTGTGATTGACTGTACAAAAGAAAATGAAATAAAAAATAAATTAAAAAATAAAAATAAAAAATAATAATGGTAATAATACTTACTATAATACTTATGTTTTTTCTTAGTAGCAACCACTGGATAAGAAAAAAAACAACAAACGTTGGGACCAGCAGTTAGTGTAATGACTGTGTCGCTGGACTCCCACGTAGTCGACTATGGTTCGAGTCCCGGACCCGGCTGCTTAAACTCACGCCAGGCTCATGTGCGTGCGTGCCCAAGATCTCGAGAGGAGAATGGAGGAGAAGGGATTGCGGCGTGACCATCCCCCCAGGGTGGTGATTTCTTGCTTTCTGTCTCTCTGTCTCTCTCTGTCTGTCTGGCGAGCGCACGTGCCCTATAGCAAAACCTCTCCAAAAAAAGAAAGAAAGAAAGAAAGAAAGAAAGAAAGAAAGAAAGAAAGAAAGAAAGAAAGAAAGAAAGAACAACCATCAACCCCTGAGGGCACAATGGAGGCAGGAAGAAGAGTTTAATACATGAAGGGAGTGACTGTGGCTGCCTTCATGCCGAGGAAGTGAGCCTTCTCTGTTTCACAAGAGCAGTTCCTATGACCTGCTTTCTTTCTTGTTTGCTTTTTTTCAATCCCAATTTCTACCCTTTGTGCCTCTTAGACTCATCATATGTTATCTGAGTCAATTACCTGTGTACGTTTCCCTCTTCATCCCTCTCTTAGGCAAAACACAGATTTAAATTCAACCCCTAGATATGCACCCATTTAGGCAGGCCTCCGGCCTATCACATTTTGGTGAATGTCACTAGACAGATGTGAGATGGCTCCGTCCCAGATGCCTCCACTTAAAGCTGTTGTGAATATGGAGAGAAATACTGTTGAAAGTATTTGTAATTCTCAGCAAATGTCCTCAAAATGCCCCCCAGGAATACATACGGTTTTGTGAACTGGCTTTCCAACCATGCAGGATAAATGGCTGAAATTCCATCTTCGGTAATAAATTAACTGGGGGAATTTGGAACTACCCCACAATATCTGTGAGCTGGAGATATCTATGAATTTCAATCTGTCAATATCCACAAATAATTCCAGGGTGTTTAAAACACACAGATTCGGAGCTTGGGACATCTGGTTTACCCGCTGCTCCCCCTCTGGCTCAGCTTCTGCATGTACTTCTGGTTGCTGCTGGGCCTGGGAAGATGTCACCCAGGGAACATGCCTTTCTGTGTGAGTCAAACACATTTAACTCCATCAACAGAGTTATTGTTCTGAGGCCAAAATGTCTCCATCTCATATCCTTGCTTTTGTTTCTCATATTATACAAGTACGATATTAATTTTTGACTCTGAGTGGCGGATTCCTCCCAGCTCTATAAAAAAGACAGAAGAAATGAGAGGAACGTCTGCTGAGCACTCCCCTGACAAATCTTTTCATCTCAGCAGTCACACCAGAGCAGCAGAACAAATACTGCAGGCTTGTGTATAGTTCCATAACTAAGCAGTAAATGACAGGAGCCTCTCGTCCTCAGCAATTCTCATTTAGGATGTGTTTCTACTGTAATATGTTTATTCCCCAATTCTTTGTGTCATGAAACCACTAAAGTAAAAACCTTAAAAAACCTGAAATTCATGAAAGCATTGCCTCTGTTTATAGCACAGGAATTGCTAGCTCTAGTCGTCTCCCACGTCAGTTTAATCTGGACATAAATACAAGAATTTGCTGCAGGAGTCACTAATGTGGAACTGTAAAATTTTCAAAGCAAATGCAGAATTCTTGACTGAGGGTTGTATTCAATTTCCTTCCCAGGAGCATAAGAAGGAATGCCTAAGTCTTGTTACTATCTTTCTTCTTGAAAAGAGCAGGGAAACCACCACCCTCTGGTCCAAAGTATGAGTGGAAACTCAGGACCCATGGTCTCCCTAATGACACTCAAGCCTGGAACCTGGGCTGTGCCAACATGGTGTGCTCACTGCCACTGGAATCTGACACTGCAAAGGAGAAAAATTGAACTTGAGATGACTAAATTGTCACTATTTTCAGGTAACTATGGGCTA
This sequence comes from Tupaia tana, assembly GCA_026018925.1. NCBI lineage: Eukaryota > Metazoa > Chordata > Mammalia > Scandentia > Tupaiidae > Tupaia > Tupaia tana. The sequence continues at coordinate 22,330,540 of JAKSZU010000026.1, read as the reverse complement.
ACTATTTATCCCTTGGATAAGGTTATGGTATTTCTATACATTTGCCATTTTACGATATTAATTTACAAATATTTTCTTTACTTACCAGTTTCTTAGCTTATGCCTGTTCTTGTCCAAATTTGTCAACAATTTTCAGATTAAAGGCCTTTGAGTTAATGAGACTTATCGATCGCAAAGGGCTTTTTGAGAGTAAAGAATGCTTCAAGCTCTGGACTAGTCTATGACCTGGTGGTTAAATGAGTTGGATCCCAAATGATGAGCTACATAGTTCAAATCCCAAAACTGGTGGTCTGAAAACCATGCTGCTGGTGCCCAATATCCTGATAGGATGAAGAAATGGAGAAGGGATTGTAGTGTGTCCACATCCCACTATAGGGTGCTTTCTCCCTCTCCTCCACCACCTCCCTCTGGCAATTAAAAAAATCACAGTAATGTTTTAAATCTCTTTCTATTTCTTATACCCAGCTCTTCTACCTCTTTTCCTGATGTAACTTACTAACTTGAGATGATTCCTGAACTCTTTTGTCAATGGCTTATGATTGAATCCTCATCAAAGGTACCTGTCAAAAATTATATTGGCACTTCTAGAAAGATATTTTTCCATCATTAAAGTGACATACAAATAAAAATTTAATTTGTCCTTCTTTTGAATATGGTTATTTGAGGCGATGATATGAGGAGTTCTGGCAGTCATTCTGGGGCATGAGGTGACAAATATAAGGACCAAGTTAATAAGCTGAGAAAACTGAAAGAGAAGGATGAAAAAAAGCAGACCCTGGAAACTCCTGAACTAACCCTGTTATCACAGTTTCAGGCATCTAGTTGTGTGGAGTAATAGAACTTATTTTGTAGATCCTTTTGCTTGTGTAGCTTGTGTATTTGCTGGTTGGCCATTATCTTATACAAAGCTACCTGGGGGATTTGAATGAAACTAAATTTCTAAATTTACTGCAACCCTAGGAACAGTGATACTTAAGTGAAAAATATATTCTGGGTTCCTGTGTAGCTTTCCCAGAGGTCTAGAAATAAAAATAAATAAATAAAATAGAAAAAATGTCTCACTGTTATTGCATTCATAATGAGTCTTAGAATATCTACCTTTTCTTTGTCAGTGCAAATATCAAAAACTCTTCCATGCATGTGTGAGCGTCAATTTATTTCACAGCTCAAACTCAGTAAAGCCTACATACACATCCCTCTCACCCTCTATTCAACATTTCAGAGCTCTGGCCTGGTATGTGAGGCAGACAATTTCAATAAAGAAAACTTGATAAATGTACTAAAACCATGGGGATCTGGAATTGAGTTGTGCTGAGAAGGGATCTGGCTTATTTCTTTCCATTTCTCATGAAAGCACAACTCTCCAATACCATGTTATTTTGAAATATAACACTTGAAAAATAGGAAAATACTTTCTTTTTGTCAGCTTGGTAAGTGGCTCTGTCAAAATCCTCAAGCTTCTTTAGCAGACTGAAACATATGAAAAATATTTTCTCCATTTCAGATATATTAATTATTCCCCCCAGAAAGCAAAACAAAGAAAACAAAAACAAAACCAAGCCCAAATTGAGCTCCCCCAGTATTTTCCATGATTTTATTGGGCTTATAAAAAGTAGAAATTTTATTAAACAGTCAGACCACAACAGATGGAGAAAGTATAATTTAGGAAGATTAAATGAGCTGGATTTTATAGGCCTCTAGCACTTAAGGCATTGAAAAATATCAAAATAATTGGAAAATGATGCATTGTAGATACTAAGCTATTTCTCAGCTGAACAGCTAATAATCACCCCTCTCCATGTTCCAGATGTGATGTTTCCTTTAATAATGGAGAGTTAAAAATAACACTCTAAATTTTTCTTCCAGATCATGATGGGCAGGCCCACTGCCACCAGGCAGAAGGGAGTGTTGTGGGGTGTCCAAAAGTGGTTCTGCAATAAAATAAATGCAAATGTTCATCCCATTATTCAAATGCAGTCTTAATTATGTCAGAACTTACTTCAAACTTTTCCAAGTAGGCTCATGATAAAGACCTCCTGGGCTTTTGTCTCCAGTTCACGACTTCCTGCTAAATGAACTATCACTGGGTATGATGCCTGGGTGAATAATTATTAGTGCTGAGTTGTTTGATTCAGGGCTTCGGGTCTTTTGGACACCTTTCATTCCCCTATTTCCTTTCTCAACTGAACACCTTTAGAATTTTTCTTTTAAAGGTTTTTGCTATGGTGCATATGTGCTCACTGGAGAGATACAAAAAGGAGGAAAGTGAGAAATCAACCCCTGAGGGGAGGATTGCACTACAACCCCTACTCCTCCATTCTCCTCTTGGGATTTGGGGCATGCACACACATGTGCCTGGTGTGACTTTGAAGTCTCTGGGTCCAGGACTTGAATTGTGGTTGGCAATGTGGGATCCAGTGCCTTAACCACCACACCACCTGCTGGCCCCTCAACACTTCTTTCCTGTTCCACCTTTGAGGGGTAAAAGTGCATGGTTCTGAAAGAAAGTTTCAGAACTCATTTGGTTGTCTTCAGGGTTTCCTTTTCAGGAGTGGAAATGACCCCTGCCCTTTCGTTAGTCACAAAACTATATGGGTAAAACAGGGAAAGGGCCAAATGATCTTTTGCACTAAATTTCATAGCTTTGGCAGCCTCATATTCCAGGGGTCTTGGTGCACTGTGCCTTGGGGTCACTGGAATGAGTCTTGGAATGGGAGGAAGCTTGGATCATAATCCCATCTATAGAATAAAACACTGATATTTTGACCTACCTGCCTCCAAGTCTCTTGAAAAGATAGAATAAGAAGACTGGGAAAACATTTTCACAAATTAAGAAGCACCTGCAAGTTAAAGTGAACATCTACCTTCAAGCAATTGTGTGGATGCACCAGGAAGACATAGGCCAAATCTGCCTGGGAACACCATGGCTGAGAAAAGAGAGCATGGATGATGATTTATGAACCATGACTTTGCCCATATCTACTCCAGCGTCCTCTCAATCCATGTGTGACTGGCAAGAATGCACTGTATGTGACATGGGACAGTAACGCAAATTTTGTTTTCTTTTTTTATGGTACAGAGTATGTGCACAAAACAGAGAGCAACATGCTTCCCATGCTCCCCTTGTCATGCCAGAATACCCTTTTCCCAGTCCTCCAGCTACTCAGGATGCTGGGCATATGCCTAGTGTTTCTTCAGGCCAACCTGGAGACCAGAACCCATAGAGCTCAGAAGACCTCTGCTGGGCTGGGCTCATCCTCAGTTCCAGTTAAGGTGAATGAACCATTGACTGAGCAGGTCACTCATCCTCCTTGGCTCTCCTGTGGGTATCTCTACCTCACTCTCCTTGTAGTCATTGCTGCATTCATGCAGATCCTTCATCAGACAGTCCCCTGCAGACCTGACTAATTCTCTCTCAGAGCCATGTCTGGTCCTGGGAGCAGGACTGATTCACTGCTCTGAGACACTAGTCTGGGTCTGAGGACTCATGGCTGGTGTACAAATTAATGTGTAAGAAGACACCATGCTGTTTAGACACACATTACAGGTGACCAAAGCTGTCAATGTTAATTTTCCATCTGTGTGGTGTAATAGCCTTTTGCCCCCAAAAGCACGTCTTCTGTATATTAATGAATGTGAAAGTGTCTATCATACATCGTGTTTCATAACCAATTCTGTGCTGGTAGACCTGATCATTTCTGTATTATTAAATTTACACTCCCAGCACCTGCCTCTCTCATGTCCTGGAGTTAGCATTACTCTCCAGAGATGCGTGAGGCTTGCCTGGAACACCACCCACAACAAGTACTGGTTCTTTATTGGCTTCTGGAATTTTAGATGTATTGATAGGGATGAAGTTGCAAACAAGGCTCCCCATGGAGGCTAACAATTACAAGGGTATGGGCACAGGTGGAACCAGCACAGGCCAGGCTGTGACTCCATGTCCTATACTATAGGGGAAACTTTGTCTCCCCACTTGCCAACCCAGTGTCTTTCTATGTACCCATCATTGGGCTGCATAATTTTGCACAGTCGGAAGCCTGACTGCAGCTCTGAGGCGCTGCACATACATATGCAGTTGAGTCCTCAACAACAGAAGGATGACGTGAGAGAACCGAGTGGCAGGAGAGGTGTGCCAACAGATGCCAGCTGGGCTTCGCCCCCATCCATTTGAAATGTTTATGCACATGGGAAATGCCTGCACTGCTCTGAGACCGCAGGGATCGTCCACTGCCTGAGGCACACAGGTAATGCAGGATAAAAAGGACATTCTACTTTTCTTTTTTCTTTTTTTTTCTTTTTTACAGAGATTGCATACATTCATGAGAGAGAAGGAGGCAGAGAGACAGCATCCTGTAATAGGGTATGGTCACACCACAATACTTTCCACTCCATTTCTCCATCCTGTCGGGATTTGAGGCACGCATAAACCCTGTGTGTTTTTCAACTTGCTAGGGCTGGAATTTGAGCTGCAGTTGGCCATGTGGGTTCCAGTTCTCTAAACTACTGCACTATGGGGCTAGCCTAAAGGGTGTTCTAAAATGTAACTGAAAGAGAAAGAAACCCCCTTGAAAGGAAGCAAAGGTGGCATGAAGTAAGAGTATGACACAGGCAGTGTCTACACCTGTGTGTTTTGGTCATTTCATTCATTAGATCAGATTTCACCATTAAAGTAATGCAATAAAATATAACAATTTTGAGTGTATCTCCTGTTTCTTATGTGATTTGGAGACGAAGCAAAAAAGGAACAATGTCAGGTCAATAATGATAAAAACCATCCTATAGAAGGACAATGCTTTTCCATGAATGGAAAAGCCAGCCTCCTATAGACCACATTCCTACACAGTCATTTCACTGGGAACTGCTTTTTCTCTGTGCATAAAAAGACCTCTGCAGTCTCTATACAGGTGACCCTCAACCTAAATAAAATAAAAAGCATTCCATATGAAAAAAGACCAAACCCAACAATTGAAGCCTCAGATACTTTGTTTTCTCCAGAAACACTCAGATTATAGATAATATCGCAGAGAGAGAAGACAATCTCCCTAGTGACTTCTAAAGTCCTCAGATTATTTTCCTTCTAGAGAATAATAGTGGCCCACTTTTCTCCAGCTAGGAAATAGTTTATATTAATAGTTTATATTAATCTCTTCTCTGTACTTTCCTATATATTTCCATTTCTCTAAATACAACCAACATTTTCTACCATAACCCATATATATATTGTATAAATTCAGGAAAGAGTCTTCGCTAGACTCTAGGAACTTTAACACCAAAACATTTGAAATGCAGTATTTGCACTTTGCAAATAGCTTCTAAATAAAAAGTGCTTTTCTTTCCTGAATCTCATTTCAAACTTTCTCTCTTACTTCTATTTTTGAATCCAATTATACTAAAAGTTCTATATACACACTAAGATTTGGAAAGAACTCCCAGTGACCAATAGCTTGACTCCCCTGTGTTCATTAGAAAGAGAACTGAGTGAAGCTATTAGTGAAAAGATGACTTTTATAGTTGTGAGAAGTAATGAGGGTGGGGAAGAATGGAACTGTCAATATGGGCGAGCATTTGACTCATATTCTGCCAGCTCTTTGAAGCATGAAAGGACACTGCTTCAAGGCTCAGCTTCACAAAGTCTCCACATCTGTGTCCAGTTACTTAGAGGTTGCCAGTGGGGCTTGGAGAAAGTGTAGGTTTGGTTTAGGGATATTATGAAGACATACCATTATTCAATCCTGGGATTTCCAAATGATTTTGCCTCTCATCCTGAGAATGAAGAACAGCATTTGCCAAAATGGCAAAATATTGCTGGCAGTTTGGGACTGGCTTACAGAGTCTGGGGAGCTTGGTGATCACACCCACTAACCTTTCTGCTGAAACCTTCATACAGCAAAACAGAATCCATGATCACCTAGTATTTTACTTATTGTGTGTTCTGTATCTCAGGTAACAGGACCCTTATAAGATCCTGCTCTCAACATGCACAGAGTCAACACACAGACACACGGACTTGCGCACCTAAACATACAAATGCAAGCATGCAGAAAGACCCACAAATAAATGTGCATGCACGCCTAAGTAAATGAACACACATAAACACAATCATACACACACATGCACACATGAATATGGATATATATATATATATATATATATATATATATATATATATCGGCTTGTTGGAAAAGTCGTGATATATTTTTTCTATGCAAAAAAATGTGTCATGACTCTTCCGACATCCCAGTATATATACACACACATACATATATCAATGCTCATATACATACAGTATGTATGGAATATTTATTTCAGCTTTTAGCTTGAGTCTGGTTTGACCCCTCAACTGGGATGTGAGAAATATTTGGCCCCTTCCTACTGCTAGCACATTAGGATATCCATCTGCAAGCAACTGCAGCCTGGACGTTAAGAGAATATATAAAATACTTCCTGAAGCTAAAATTCCCTAGTGCTCTTAAGGTTTTTTTCTGTGAGCTTAGATTTAGCTTTTAAGATTTGCCAAAAATCATCAATTTATTTGGATGGAAATACTGACAAATCATAGCAGTGTTTACTCTTATTCTGTGCCAAGCAGCTGGATAACTAGAACTGAAAGTCCAGCTTGTTGGTCTCAACAAAACCTGCATCCAACTGTGAAGGGCACTTCTACTTGCCAAAACATTGGGGGAAAGTGGGAGTATGTACAACCCTACAGAGAAACCTAGATGAGCACATGAGCCCTCGTGCAGAAATCAGCACCCACACACGGAAGAACCTGCTTCTTTCCACTAGGACGCCTGAATGTGGCCACTAACCCCTTCTACTGGGCCTTCAGTTTGGGGTGGGAACAAGGGCAGGAGCTCTGTCCCAGGGTAACATGAGCTTGGGTATGGCTAACATTGAAAAGCTAAAATAAGTGCACCTAAATAATAGTATTAATCGAAGAATGCTTAATACTTATTTTCATGTTTAATTAGATGACACACCACCATCAATTTAAGAAGCCATAGATGGCTTTATGAAATCATTTTGTCTTATGTAATACTAAGAAAAGAAAATTCACAGGAAATTAAGAAAGAGACTAGAACGTACCAATGATACCATCACCCATCCCAGTCATGTGTCTGACTTATAAATTCAGTACATTGTTACCTGTTCTCTCTAAATGCCTCCTTCCCTTTAGTTTAAATATTTTAGAGTTTGATGACTGTGTAATTGAAATCTACACTTTTACATGGGTTTATTTTAAAATGTTTTTTTCTAATATATGTTTTAGCAATTCAAAATGCTGTCTACTTTGCATAAATGACAGTTCATAGTCAATATAATCTTAGTAAAATTTTCCACCACTCTTTTTAAAATTAATACTCAAGTCCAGTCACTGTGGTAAACAGTAATGTGTGTGACCTGCAAACCTGGAAACCACATGGCCAACATAGATTTAAACCCCAGGTCAGCCTAAAACCATACCTGTTATGTACGAAGAGTATCCAAGATCCTGAGAAGCTGGACTGTAGTGTGGGGACCATGACATGATAAGGCCTTCTCAAAGGGGCTTCTATCTCTCTCCCTTATCTCTGTCTCTCTCACTTACTTGTGTTCACTTGCATGTGCTCTCCATTAACAAAAATATAAATAAATAAATAAATAAATACTCTTTGCAAAACAGAGAATACGTGTTAAACTAGTTAAATAAAGTTTTTGTTTTGTTTTATTGTTTTAGGTTTTTGCCATAAGGCAGGTGCTTTTTCCAGAGAGAGGAAAAGTGAGAAATCATCTCCCAAAGGGAATGGCCATACCACAATCTCTTCTCTTCCATTCTCTTCTTGGGATTTTGGGCACACACACACATGTGCCCGGTATGATTTTCAAGCCACTGGGTCCAGGACTTGAACCGCAGTCAGCTATATGGGAAACCAGTGTCTTAACCAGCACATCAACTGCTGACCCTAGTTGGGTGTAGTTTTAATTGGGAGGTGACTATTTAGTTTAGAAGGTACAGATGCTGTGCTTACATTGAAAGTGAAATAGACAACTGAGGTTATAGAATGGGGGTGGGAGAAAATGGCTCAATGCTGTCTTAAGATGGGATGTGATTTTCATCCAGTACCTCTTGGAGGTACTCCTTGTCGGCCATGATAGGTCCAGTCCACATTTATTTTCTCTTAATTTTTTTTCTTTAATATTTTTCCTTTTATGTTTTCCAGCTTTATTGAGGTGTAATTGACACAACTTCTTGACATTTGTCTGGGCAATCATTTTTTGGATATGGTCCCCAAAGCATAGGTACTGAAAGCAAAACTAGACACATGGAATTGGATCAAACTAAAAAGCTTCTGTTGGGTAAAGGAAACAATTAACAGAGAGAAGAGACAACCTACAGAATGGGAGAAAATATTTACAAACTATCTTGCATTTTGATTTCCCATTCCTTTCATGATACTGAAGCCACATTTCTGGCATAACAGTGGTTTTCTGATCACAATGCATAAAGAGAAGACTTTTAAAACACTAATATTGTACAAAATACAAACAGGTTATCAATGTAGCCATGGGACACATAATGCTTCTTTTGATCTGACTCCTATTCCCCGAACAATGTGGCTAGATTTAATGATAATCCCAATCTGGGGACTTTATTTGACCTGTTTACAAGAAAACAAGAAGCTAGGAAGTCTATTTACCACCTCTATGTACACAGGGTGTTTATTGGAGTTTTCTAGGTGCTGTTAATTTCCATGGAAAACTTCAAGCTCCTTCTCTTCTTTCTTTCTCTTATCTCGCTGCACCTATTAATTAAACTCCAGCTCTTCCATGTAGTCACTACTTTCCCAATCCTGTGTTTTAGCTTCTAGAACAGAGTATCTAGGCCATGAAAACTGACATCTTATATACTCAAATGTGTTAGCTATTATGGTCTTATTAAAGTATCTGTACCTTCTGTACCTAAAAGCATTTATTCACAATTGCTAAAACATGGAACCAACCTAGGTGTCCAAAAACTGATGACTGGGTTAAAACTGTGGCATATTTGTACTATGGAATATTACTCAGCTATAAGAAACAATAAGATCCTATTGTTATATTCAAAGTGGATGAATATAGAAGATGTAATGTTAAGGGGAATGAGCCAGACATTGAAAGATACACAGCATATATATCTCCACTCAGTTTTTACCAAATATCTGCACGTTATGGCAAAAACTGAGAGATTTGAAGATATAATAGTAGAGAGGATAAGTGTAGATACTAGAGACTGTAAGGGAGGAGAGTAGATGGTAGAGGGTGGGTGGTAGAGGGTGAGTATGAGGGACAAAGGGAAGACACAATTAACAGACCAAAAAACTGAAGTTTTTGGTTGAAAAAAATATATGTAGTATACATCATGATGAGCAGTTCATGTAAAATGTGAACTTAATCTGAAAATAAATTTTTAAAAAGGAAAAAATAAAAGCATTTACAATAGTAAATTGCTCTCAAGAAGAATTCTAATATCTGACTTGATTATTCTAAAAAGCTTCATCCTAGAGGAAAGAAATGGACTTTACATGTGCAATATTTTGTTTAGACTTGTTTTTTTAGACCAAAAACGTGAGTATCTCATCCACTAACATCCTACTCAATTTAGGCAAATAAATGATTCCAGGAAGCTGCATTTCAGAGTATAGTAGTTTAAATTCATTTTTCCACCCTGGTTTATGTTTTCAGAGTGTAATGTCTCTTATTTATATGCAAATAAGAGATAATACAGCCCATAATTTCTAATTAGCAAGAAAATATTTAGAACAGGAAGGGAATTAGTGAAATTGTGTCCATTGGTAAGGGTCAGTAGCAATCTGAGAAAAATTGAGTCTTAGTCCTAGGAAGTCCAGCCCTCATTTGGTGTTTCACTGTGAGTCAAATGAGGTTGAGCACCAGAAAAGCATGTGACTACCCGAGAGATCATGTCTTGATAAGGCACTCTGTCTCTTTAGAGGTTCCCTAGGCAAAGCCTCCCTCAGGGAAGAAAGAAAATATGGGAACTTCTGTCACTTTGTCATTCTGTGCTTCCTCTCACCATGGGGACAGTTGATTTTGCACCCTGCTTTGACCAGGTTCTCGTCACTAAGGTGATATCCTTGCCTCCTCCACCCACCAATCCTCCAAATTCCATAGTTTCCCTTTCCAGAGGGAGTTGGCCTGGCAGACTGTATGTGACTCATTCTGTAATTTTGTTGCTTTGGTTTCAGAAATGAATTCCCATTATGCCTGGGCGGAATGTCAAGCGTCAGAATGGAGAGAACATCAATACTGTTTCTTTGAGAGGGAGCAACCTTCATTTGAATAACTATGCTTGAATTAGCACACACCTCTCTCTGCAACATGGGACCACCTCTCCACTGAACACTGTGGAAGGTCACAGATCTGTGCTCTGGCTAGCAAAAGAGCTCTGCTCTAAGTGCTAGACATCTTGTTAAGGAATCTTTTTATAGCAGATGACTCGGTTTTCCTGACTTCATTCTCCACTCAAATTGGAAAAAGAAAAAAATCAAGTTTCATCAGCCTCACTTAGTTTCAATTATAACATCTGCAGCTTTCTTTGAGCACCAGCTCCTGGGGACAGATGCACATCGCTGGTGATCTGTACACTGTCTACAAACACAGTATGGTCCTAAGGACAAGAGATACAGGAACTTCCTGGCTGCTAATGTAATAAGAGCATAGAGAAGCTATCTGTGCTGGTCCATTCATGGACAGCTATAATAAGAGAAGGGCTGTCCTCTAATTTGAGTAGCTAAGTCCTCAGTCATCTGAAGACATAGAGTTGCCTCAAGACCTTTGCAGGTCTCTCCAAAGCCCACTCTTCAACATTCTATTCCTTAGAAGAGAAATGTCTCTCTGGAGATTGTCCTGGACCATTCTTGACTAATATCTCCTTCAGCAGCGTGTACATCTTAATAAACAATAATGTGTTAAATCTTCCCACTCTTGCATTCTTGCTTTGCTTTAGACCATGACAGTGGTCAATAACATTTCATATTTTAAAAGTAGTGCAGGAATCATGCATTTGTTTTCCTTCTTTGCTACTTTGATTTATAGTCCCTGTGTTTCATTCCTTCTTTTTTCTTTTTTCCCATCGGGCACATGCACTTACCAGAAAAAGACGGAGAAAGGAAAGGCGAGAAATCATGGCCATGCCACAATCCCTTCACTTCCATTCTCTTCTGTGGATTTTGGGCATGCACGAACACAAATCTGATGTGGTTTCCAAGCTGCTGCATCTGGAACTTGTACCATGATTGGCCATGTGGAAATGCAGTACCTGACCACCATGCCACCTGCTGGCCCTCGTCCCTATGTTTTTTTAACAACTGCTGCTCAGTTTTTGGAATAGCCTTTCCTTTTATTACTTTTTTTGAGAGCACATATTACTTTCATCTCTCAGTGAGCATGTTGTGGATGTTTTACTTCTGCCAGAAAAATCATTGTGACTATTTTCTGTCCACCCTCTAGATGAATTTTTACATAGCGCTAAGTCGAAATATTTAAAAATTTGTTTATTTTTAAATTTGGTTTCATTTTACTTCATGCAAATGCAGGCTTTTTTGGTATATTCCTTTTCATGCATATAAATACTATCTTTAGAGTTCAGATGGGATACTAAACTCTGATGTTCACAAATTTCTTGTGTGTACATAACTCAAAGTATCAATAGTTTAATTGGAGGTCTTACTCCCCAGAAATGTGCTACATTAGCATCCCAGGAAGTTATAGATACCAAAGGAGGAAAAAATGTTTATGGCTCTCAACATTTCTACAAATTCTTCAAGATTCATGTAAAAATAATTTGTAAAACAGTGCTCTTTTATTGTATACCCACAAGTTAGTGAAAGTTTTTGTCCAATTCAGATACAAGAAATCTGAAGATTTCAATAGGGAAAATTATAAAAGGCAGTGGGGTAAGAATTTAGGAGTTGCCTGTAATCTAAAGTGAGAAGTGGAGAAAGCTGACATCCAGTAGAGACACTCTGTAAATGACATAACATGACAAACCCTGGGAACTAAGACTTACATGTCAATCAATCTTGGTGAATTTCAGAGAACAAACAAGCTAGGTGCATACCCAGGAGGGGCGGGGGAGGTAAGCAAGGTGGCTCGGACTCAGGATTTAAGGAGGCTCGCTTTCAGAGTTCTGCAGCGCATGGCCCTAGCCCCTGAGCAAGCCATACCTCAGCACAGCCCTCCACATGCCTGTGGACAAGGGCCGTGCTCATTCCAAACACGGGTGGCTGTTTTCAGATATCCACATCTGCTCTCAGGCCAAGGACAGCGACTGTGCACTGTGCTTTATAAGGACTAAGAATAGAAAAATCAATTCCCAAATCCTTTCTGATTCCAACGGACTGTTTATCCTCAGATGACTAACAATATCCCCGCATCTTCGATGTACTGTGACAGCACTGAGCTAATTCCTAGAAGTGTGTAAAAATGTCCTACAATGTTCCCAGTATCTCCTTGTAGTTGTCTAGGGGCACATGCTGGCTTATAAACTGCCTGCTTCAGCTCTTCAGGCCTCTGATACCTGCTTAAAAAGGGCTCCCACCAGATTTTCCCAAATTAAACTTTGATAAATCACCTCCATTGCTGATCGAACTCACTGCTTCACTACTCAAAAAACATAACACATAACGGTGTGTACAAACACAACGAAGGCATTTACATTTGGTCTTACAGGCTTTATATGGTCTCTAATATCCTGGGAGCACCCCAGCCCCATATTTTAGCATACTCACTTGATATCATCACTGTTGAACAGGATGGCATTGCTGCATGGACCACCATTCCCTGGGAAGGGGAATGTGTAGGCAGGAATTCTGACTATCCTCATGAGGCCTTGGATTAGTTTTTTTTCTTTTTTTAAAAAAAAATTTTAGAGGGACCAGCAGTTAGCGTAATGGCTATGTCGCTGGACTCCCACGTAGTCGACCACGGTTCGAGTCCCGGACCCGGCGGCTTAAACTCACACCGGGCGCGTGTGCGTGCGTGCCCAAGATCCCGAGAGGAGAATAGAGGAGAAGGGATTGCGGCGTGGCCATCCCCCCTGGGGGGTGATTTCCTGCTTTCTACCTCTCTGTCTCTCTCTGTCTGTCTGGCGAGCGCATGCGCCCTATAGCAAAAACCTCTCCAAAAAAAAAAAAAAAAATTTGAGAGAGAGAGAGAGATTTTTGCTATAGGGTGCATGGACTCATCATAGAGAGAAAGATAGAGAGAAATCACCTCCCGGGGGTGGGGGGAATGGCCACTCCACAATCCCTTCTCCTCCATTCTCTTCTCAGGATCTCGGGCATGCAAGCACACACTCCGGAGTAAGTTTTAAGCTATCAGCTCCAGGACTCAAACCCAAGTTGACTATGTGGGAGTCCAGTGGTGTAAACATTATGCCATCTGCTGGTCCCCTGGATTAGTTTCTTAAGCTACCATTACAAGTTACCACAAACAATGTGGCCTCACAGTTCTGGAGGCCAGAAGTCCAGAACCACGTTGTCATCGAGGTTGCTTCTTCTGGAAGCTCTCAGGAGGTTCCCTGCCTCCCTCCCAGCTTCTGACAACTGCAGGTGATCGTTGGTGTGCTGTGGCAAACTCTCCAACCTCTGGCACCACTTCATATGGCTTTATCTGGATGTCTATGTCTTCTACTTTCCCCTCGCAGAAGACACCCATCACTGTATTTAAGGCACACGCTAATCTAGGATGATCTTATAGAGAGCTTCAGCTTAATTACATCTGCACTGACACTTACTCCAAATAAGGTCATATTCTGAAGCTTTGGGCTGACACGTCATTTGGTGGTTGTGGGTGTATTCAGTACAGTACAGGCTTGAAAGATTTATAGGTTCATTTTGATTTCTTTCTCACAGACATAGTCAGAAGGTCTGAGTAGTTGACTGTGAAAAGTCTTCTGGGAGCTGCCATTCAGAAGGAAGTTCCTCTCCTCGAACTGCAGCCCCCTGTCTATCATGGTGGTGCACTCCTCCGAGGGGAGCGTAATGTCAACAGGGTTCTCCAAAAGCTCCACCTCATTCCCCAGCCAGACCCAGTCGTGGGAATGGGGGATGTTGCCTTGCTCGCTCACGGCAAACCTCTTGTGTCTGTATTTCCAAACAAACACCACACAGTTGATCAAGAAGACCAGAATAGCCAGGCAGAAGACACAAAGCAGGGCGTACATGCCAATCTCCAAGTCCGTTAACCCCCTAGAGGTCATTGTAAGGTCACTGGGATTATTGGGTTCTGGTAACTTCCCCTGAGTAGGGAAGCTTGTGAAGGTGTCTGGACCACCGCTTCTGAGTAGCTTCTCACCCTTTCCTCCCACGGGAGACTGCGGGGTTGTGCTTCTGTTGGTGTTTTCCTCTTGGCCAACAGAAGCGCCATGCTGGAACCACTCCTGAACAGCCCTTTCCTGGTTTCCTTCACGCTCTATGGAATTGCTCAGGTGGTCTTTATATTCCTGATTGATGCCCTCGATGTCGTTGGTGCCTCCTTGGTGCTCATCAATGCCTGGCTCAAATTCGACCTTGACATTTCCTTTACCCACAGCAAGAACGCTCTTCCTCTTGGTCTTCTGGCAAGGCTCACTAATCATCATCTCTAACTTCATCAAGGGCCCTTGGCCTTCACCTTCTGCAACCACCACTGGCCATTTAGACTCAAGGTTTGCCTGGACAGACACCACCATGTCATCCAACGATGAGACCTTAACTGAAAAATCCTTGGGGTCGTAAATGTCTAAAGGTGTCACCAAACCACCACTGAACAAATCCCAGGAAGTGATGATTCATGTTTCCTAATGAGAATAGAACCAAAATACAATGTTATCATTGGGTCATTCCATAAACGATTTGGAAACATGTACAGTAAGACAATACCTCTAAAACATATTTTCAATATATAGACTGAGAAGAATTAGCACCACATTAAGAAATCTGGAACTGTCTCTCACATTGGACTGGCATAAACAACGTGCTGCAGCCTGGTGGGGTGAGGAGCAAACAGTGCTGTTTGATGAATGCAGTCATGTGTATATTAACTGATTGAATGTCATATAACGGAATTTGACTTTGACGTTTCCAAAAAGAGTTTGAAAGATCACGTGATGCCTCTGAATCAATTTCAGGTGCAACTAATCAGGCTGCTGCTCAATATACGATCACGTCAGGCATCCTTTATTAGGAAGACACGCTCAGCGTGGAGTGTCTGGGAAAAGATGCACGGTGGGCTTTGGCACGCTTCAAAGACACAATGACCTTGGGACATTTAAACGGATTCGCTGCAAGTTGAAAGACGAAGCAGAGGCTTCGAGTTGCCAATAATTCATATAGACTAACAGACACTGGGTGGTGTACTTGTTTAAATCGCTGAAATGGAATTTTCAAGTATCAAATATCATTTGTTTTAGAAAAGTGAAAATATGTGATTCTTTGATTAGGATCTAGCAATAGTCTCTCTTGTACAGATTAGACCACTTTAAAAAAAAAAGTGGCGTTTTGGGGCTAACAGGTGGCACAGTGATTAAGGTGCTGGAGTATCACATGACTAATCACAGTTTGAGCTCTGGATCCAGTGGATTGAAAATCACACCATATGTACGTGTGTGCAGGCCCAAAATCCCAAGAAGAGAACGGAGCAGGTGTGGTACTCATGTGGGAACGCCCAAATCCACTTTTCCCATGGTTAAACCTACTGGTTTTGTAATTCGATTATGCAAAGCAATAGATTACTGTTTTTATTTTTTTGTTTGTTTGTTTGTTTTTTCCCCAGCCAGCTTTCTAAGACATCTAGACAGACTGTTACAGTTATTTTATTTTAATGTAGAACATGAGTGTTATTTCTTAAGGAAATCAACATTCTCAGGAAGAGTTCAGGAATGTTTGTTTGGGACAGAAAAACATGTCTCAATAGATGATTTCAGTGTCATTTTAATTTTGAAAAGTTACGTATTTTTTTCTTTAGAGAAAGAAATAGAGAGAGAAAGGGAGAGAGACACCTCCCACAGTCCTCATACCACGATCCACCACCACCAGCACCCCCAGTCTCACCACCCTGGCTGGAAAGCGCATGTGCCTGGAGTGTGAAGGGAGACCTCAGGACACGAAGCTGAGACTTCCTGAGGGTTCAGCATCACGAAGCACCATCCTTCTGCTACGCCATCATGGCTGACTGCCCCAGCATGGTGTACACATGACTCTCGTGACCTCCTGCACCTCTCCTCACTCACGACCTTAGGGGAAAGCAGACTTGAGAAAAGTGGGGGAAGTAGCATTGGTTTCTGCCTTCGTTTCGGGTATCAAGAGCAGAGACAACAATGGGCAGACATGTAACAGGACTGAGGCCAAGTTCCTGCAGCCCCAGGAGCCCTGCAGTAACCAGCTCCCCTTCCTGCCACACCGTGCTCCTGAGAGGCAGGGCGGGGAAATTGAGGACACGTGTCAGCACACTGCAAAGTGCAAGCAGAATCTGGCCCTCACTAGCTTTTGTAAATAAAGTTTTATTGAGACACAACCACATCCATTCTTTTGCTTATTGTCTCTGGCTGCTTCTGCACTGCAGCTGGTGGTTGTGAGAGTGCTGCTCTGGCTGGCAATTTCCAACAGGCTCTCTACCCAACAGCTAGCTCAGCCTCAGCATTTGAGCTCTTACTACTGATGTAAGAAACTCCTGGGTCCCTAAATGATTTGCCTATAGAATGGTAATCAACCAGTCTAATTCCATTATTTTATTTTATTTTTTTAGTTTGCTATAGGGCACCTATGCACCTTGCTGAAGAGCGACAGAGAGAAGGAGAGGAAGAGAGAGAAAGTGATCACCTGGGGGGATGGCCACACTGCAGTCCCTTCTCTCCATTCTCCTCCTGGGATTTTGAGCATGCATGCACATGTGCCCAGTGTGATTTTCAAGCCACCAGTCCAGGACTTGCACCATGGAGTTGGTTATGTGGGGTGCAGCTGCCTTAACCTCCATGCCCCCAGCTGGCCCGCAGCTAATCTAATTCTTATAAGGCAAATGCTACTGCTTTTTGCCTTATAAGATTGTGGTAAGGATTAGACTAGTTGATCCATGCAAAATGTTGCGTGGAGTCATCTCTGGAATGACATCAGCTCCTGGGAAGACATTACTACAATTACCTCTGCTTTCATTCCCTAGTGCACCCAGTGTCTAGCTGTGGAACCCTCCTCATCACCCACTGCCTCTCAAAGGGCAAAGCGGGACTCCGTTCTTTTTCCTCTTCTTTAAATGCAATCATCTGCCAAACAGGGAGATGGCAGAGTGGTCATTAGCAGCTGCTCCATCTCCTCAAATAATACCATCCACTTAAGTGGCTGTTAGACATTATGGGACAGAAACACTTTCATCTCTAATTCCCTTTCTGTTTACACAACGGGAAGGCACTTTATCTCCTCATTTCAGCTTTTCTTCTGCCTCAAAAATCAGATATTCAGCCCCAGGCCGTTATCGGCTCTCTCATTAGGCCCCCATGCTGGGGAATTCATTGCCTCAAAAATGCCTGATTTCATGAGCTGATAACTATTCCTAAAGTTAAAGCAAAACACAACAGCAAAATCACTTATTTATGATGGTATTGGGGAAAGTTTTCCTCTTTTCTTCTCCTTCTATTTTCCCCGCAGGGTATTTATGCTGTGTGTCCCTTTATAGACTTTCTGCAATGCCAGTTATAGACGAGCTATTATAAAAGCAGATTTCTCTTTCTGGGGTTTGTTTTGTGGCCACGTTAACAACCAAGAAAGCTGCAAGCCCGCTGTCCTAGTGTGGGCCACCTTGCTTCTCAGTCAAGTATTTAAACAACGTGAACACATGAGAGCAGGTTCTAAAGGCAGCATCTAGACCTGATCATGTGACCTTCCACCCTCTTCCACCACCCAGCACTGCACTGACCTACAGCACCCAGGAAGCCAGAGCTTTTCAACTGGTCAGCACGAATCCAGCCTTTCCTATGAACTCTCCTTTTAAATACTTTAAACAGATTGTTTTTCTTAAAAAAACATGTTATGGGGCCAGCAGGTGGCATAGAGGTTAAGGCGGCTGGATTCCCACATTGCCAACTGTGTGGTTTGAGTCAAGACCCAGTGGCTTGAAAAACACACTGGGTCATTCTTTTTCTTTCTTTTACTTTTTTCATTATTTTTCAAAAGAAGTCTCACTCCTCACATTTTCATCAAGAGTGGAAAAATTTGTCCTGAAGAAGTGGTCTTGAAAAGATGTTCAACCTATAGGAATCTGCCTTTCTTCCTGTGGTCAAAGGACCACCTCAGGTGTGACTCTCAGCTGGGAATCCCACTTCCTCTCTACATCCTGCCAGTGTCCACTGGCCCAACCGAAACAACCTGCTCTGGGCAGAACGTCCTGGGGTTTTCCTCCACTGGCTCCCACGGGCACATTTCTCCCATCCTACCCCTTCCCCAGCAATCACAGCCCTTAGCTGCCTCAATGTCTACTCATGGGCGGTGTGTGTCCTCGATCGGAGTCCTCTGCCTCTCACTGGACACTTTCCTAATCCCATGCTTTTCCTCTTCCAGTCACGTTTATTTTCAGCTCATTCCTTTTCAGATACATCCTCTCTTTTTGCTAAGACACTTGCCAAGTGGAAGAGATTGCACAGTTGTTGGCATTTCCTCCTTTGTCATGTCTGTGTTCCCATTGCTATTCTTCTCTTTGCATTCATGACCGTAACAAGGTATCATGAATCAGTGGCTCAGCAGCCGTAAAGTGTCTCCTATGTATGTTCTGGAGACCGGAAGTCCTCGATCAAGGTGCTGCACGGTAGGCCATGGTGAGTGTTCTCTTTCTGTCTTCCCCATCTCTGTGGGCTCACATAGCTTTTCCTTGGTTTACGTGTGTGCCATCTGGCTCAAAGTTGCAGACTTACCTCATGTCATAAATACAGAGGCAATTCATTTTGCCTTTAGATAAAGGCAATTAGCAAACATAGGAGGCTACCCCAATTACCAGGTGAATTTATCATGAACTGTTTGACAGAAGGCGCCAAGAAGTCTTCTTACATGGGGACTCGTTATTTATCTGGAGAAGATGTTTGCAGTAGCTGTGTTTCTTGGCTGTATAAAAGGGTGAAATTTCCTTCTCTGTTGTCTCTTACCAGATGTCTGTGATGAGCATCGCAGTCTAGTTTAATGCTCATCTAAAAGTACTTCCTTTCTCTTCTATCTCTGGGCACAGCATTTCTGGGCTAGCAGGGAATTTTGTTTCTGGTTGTATCTCCCCAGCAGTTTCCATGAGGGCCAGAAGCTTTCATCTCAGAAGCACAAGAAGGGCGGCTGTTCACTTTAATTGGGGATACACAGAACGTCTTCACAACTGTATCCCCCAACACCTACTCTCATCCAACCAGCACCCCCATTAGATGCCGAGAGTGCAGAGCGCAAGTGTTTTTGGATTCTGTTTGATGGCCACCTCTATGGGAAAACCAGGAAATGCTGGTCTTTGTTCCCCAGAGAAAAAGTCCTACCCAAATGATTTTGATTTTGTTTTAATCTATTTTTCTGGATGTGCATAATCTAAAAAGGTATCCCTTGTCAAAATTTTAAAGTATCCTGAGCCCACATCTCAGTACAGCCATTAGCATATGCTTGTTGAAGAATGCCTTCATTTCAACATTTTCTCCCACCACATGGGGGATTTATACAGCACCACCAATGCGTACAAGCTTAGAAAAGGGTCCAGGCATTTCATGTCCATCAAATGGCGCCCAGAGGGGACTGAGAGTCATCTGGTGAGAGCCCAGCAGATGGGGCTGCCCAGCTCCCACCCAGCTCTGACTGCTCCCTGGGCCTGCAGAGAGCAGCTCTGCTCATCAGTGCACCTGCACAGAGTGGGGCCACAGCTTAGGTGTTGGGTTTGCATACAAATTAGTCACATAAAAGGAAAACATTTTGGCAGGATAAGCAGGTTTCTAAAGGGGAAAATAAGAAAGGGAGCTCTGTAGACTTTTCCAACTTCTATTAAAACTACTTACAGGAACCAGCAGTTAGCGTAATGGCTATGTTGCTGGACTCCCACGTAGTCGATCGCGATTCGTGTCCCGGACCCGGTGGCTTAAAACTCACGCCGGGCGCGTGTGCGTGCGTGCCCAAGATCCCGAGAGGGGAATGGAGGAGAAGGGATTGTGGCGTGGCCACCACCCTGGGGGGTGATTTCTCGCTTTCTGTCTCTATGTCTCTCTCTGTCTGTCTGGCGAGCACACGTGCCCTATAGCCAAAAACCTCTCAAAAAAAAAAAAAAAAAAACTACTTAGGAAATTTTCTATGGGGAGGGTCTTCAAAAAGATCACAAAAATGCATATCATGGGGGGGAAAAACTATGCACGACCTCAGAAACTTTTACACTGAAATATCTCATACCTTAATTCCATTTCCCCACAAACTTTCTGAAGCACTCTCATCTAAAAACAAAACAAAACAAAAACAAAAAAATTATCGTGTTTCAAAAAGGTGTGAAATACCAAAAATGGAGAGTTTACCTGTGAGCTGATGAAAAAAGTATTCAGTAAATATAAATGGTGACTTCCAAAGTACCGAGTCCACAAACAAAACGAAAGAGAGAAAATCTGAAACATTCAAGCTGATTAGACCCAGAAGATGCAAAATATATTCCCTGTTGCCAAGAAGAGGCTGGACATTCAAACTCATGCTCTCAGTACATATTTTATTAGAGACCCAAAATCTAGCCAAATCCAAGTCTGTTATGAGGAAATGCTTGCTTCATAGGTGACGCCTTTAGCATTACAGAGGGAGTCAGTTTTGCTGGACTATGACTTCTGTCCACCACGGTTATTGGTGGTAGAAGTTGCTGCTTATACAAGCCTTCATCTGAGCTGGTTGAAGAATCCTATTGCAAGCATTGAACCTGTCGATAGAAATACTCTTAATTAAGTCCTGC
Source organism: Tupaia tana (assembly GCA_026018925.1). Taxonomy (NCBI): domain Eukaryota; kingdom Metazoa; phylum Chordata; class Mammalia; order Scandentia; family Tupaiidae; genus Tupaia; species Tupaia tana. The sequence continues at coordinate 22,309,594 of JAKSZU010000026.1, read as the reverse complement.
AGGCACACAGGCTATACACAACCCCTGCACTCCACTACACACTGCTGAAATTAAATGACAGGATTTTCTTATGTTATACATACACGCACACACATCTCATCGTCATCTTATCTTTACTTCCATAATATAACTCGTCAGTGGCAAATCAGTTCATAGTGGTTGCTTGTGAAGTTCTGTCTTGAGAAGGAATCAGGCTCAGGTGAGAGATGTGCTAGACTCGATGGGTGATGTCTTCCTGGGACAGGCACTAGGGAGCTGTGATGGGCATGTATTTCCACTGCCAATGTGGGATACATATTCAAGTCTGATGTCCTTAGCGTGTTCTGAAAGTTTTCAAATCTCAGTCTGTACCTGTTCCAATCACCAGTGGTACATAGATCATGTTTAGAAAGCATGGTCTTAAGGGACTTGTTTTTAGAAAATACATGCCCAGTTGAACTGGCTCTGTTGAAATTCTGTGGGGATGAATTATAAATCTCATTTGAAGATGTCCATATAGTAGAGACCAAGACTAAACTGAAGCCCCAGAAAGACAGCATTGTCTACACACCATGTAATTTTACTGTAACCCAACAATAACACAGCACACAATTATCTGCCCTGCACTCCAACAGGTAACTCTGTAGGTAGCAAGCTTATTTTAACCATCACAGGCTGCAGAAGCTTCTCCTGGCGTTTATAAATAGAACTAGTTCTCTGACTCTCCTCCTCCCACAGTAAAACACAAAGCAAAATTACAATAATAGCTTTTAACATATAGACATCCATTCCTAGCAGTCCCCAGATAAGCTTATCAAAGTAGACCACAAACCCTGCCTTCCACAAAAGAGCCCCACATTCAGTTAAATGTCATGCAGGGAGGTGGGCTGGGCCCTATTCAAAGGCTGAGAATAGCCTGCATAATGCACAGAGGTGGAGAGTTATTCAGAAACTGAGTTCAAATCTTTTGTTTGGGCTCCAAGCACAGGGATTCTGTGTGCCAATCTGCTTAGCAGCATGGACCCATTCACCGTCTTCCCAGGGGACACCGAAATACGCTGTGACTATCTGCTGGCTGCCTGATGCTTGGGTCGTGCATTCTTTGCTTCCTTCTCTCTCTCACATGTCACGATAATGGTGCAAACGTAGGGGGACTGGATGTCTGTGTAGCAGTAAAACGTGACACTCTGTGAGGCAGACACACATGACAAATTCTGAGTTCACGTCTAGAGAACTCCTTGAGTATGCCAGTGTGTGTGTGTGTGTGTGTGTGTGTGTGTGTCCATGATCAGGGGTTGGCTGGGGCTAGGACTGGAGTACAACATCAAACCCTGCTGGGATGCCTAGTGTGTGTGTGTGTGTGTGTGAGTGTGTGTGCATGTGTGTGCGTGTGCGTGTGTCTTACTCTCACTCATGGAAGAAATACAAATTTTCATTTTTTTAAGGTCCAACTAGCTCATGTATATTATTATTATTATTATTTTTAATGTTCTGAACCTGGAACCCTGCACTCAGAGTCAGCATGTGTTTGATCGTGCCATGGTTCCCCTTATACTGAGTCTTATCTTTTCTATAGAAATTGCCCTCTGTTAGCCAGCATTGTTGCCCTTTCTGGAAGCCACAAGGAAGATCCAAGTTCAGTTCCCAACCCCCATACTCCCTTCTATGCCCTTCTCAGCTATTTCCCAAGTCACCAAAATAGAGTTAATTCCTTGCTGATCTAATGCAGCACTTCGTCCCATTTTTACCTGCGTATTTAATAAGCCACCCTGTAAACCTTTCAGAGGTAGGACAAAGGTGAGGTCGTCATCTTTGTATCCTTGGCACTCAGCACAGTGAATGGTACAATGTGTATTGCTGACGACCCATGAATGGAAAACCTCCTTCCTTTCCCTGTGCAGGAAGACCCTGTCCTGGAGGGCTTCAAATTGACTGACCAGAATCCCTTGGTTACCTCCTGACAAACCCCTGAGTGACTGCAGTGAGGTGGGGGATGAACCTGGGCCACAGCCCTCCTAGGGAGGTTTGACCGAAGCTGGTGGGAAGGTTTTCTGGGCCCCTGATTATAAAGTTGTGTGGCACAAGCTTGAAACTTCTCGTGGCTATTTGTGGAGAAGCTTGTCTGGGGAACAAAGCTTGCACATAAAAACAGGGTACTGACCAGCTGGTGGCGTGGCAGTTGAGGTGGCTGGATCCCACCTGCCCAACTGTGTGGTTTAATCCTGAACCCAGAGGCTAGAGAGACACACTGGGTGCACACGCATGCATGTCCAAAGTCCTGGAAGGAGAGAAAGGGAGGAGAAAGCTCGGCGGTATGACCGTGTCCTGGGTGGGAGGGGCTTTCTCACCCTCCCTTTGTCTTTCTCCTTCTGTCTCTCTCCTAGGAGTGCATGCGCTCTCTGGAAAAATTTTTAAAAAAAATTAACAAAAGGAAAGTGTCCATTCTGCCCCCAGGGACATGGAGATGTCTTTGGTTGCCACAACTCAGAGGAGTGTTTGCCACTGGCATCAAGATGGCAGAGGCTGGGGGGGCTGAAGAGCATCCTACAATCTACAGGACTGTTCCCTATGTGCACGTACACATGTGTGAGCTTGCACAAACACACACACACAAAACACACAACACACACACAACACACGCGCGAGTGTGCACAACACGCACACATGTGCGGGCGTGCACATACAAAACATACAACACACATGCACATACGTGCAAGTGCACACACACGCACACACGTGTGAGCATGCACACACACACAACACACACACACACAACACAAAGAAAATTACCATCCTTCCATGTCAAGGTTGAGAAACTCTGACTTAGTGGACTCACTACGTAAAGAAAGATCCTAGTAACTATCGTTCTGCATTGCGGACTTCCGAAGGGTCTCCCTGAGGCCAAGGAGAGACTCTGGGAGGCTCATTCACCAGGTTGAGTCCACAGGGCAGCTCCTCAAAGCCCTCCTCCTTTGAAGGGACCTTTCCCTGTAAAAAGACCTGGTTTTTATTTCCACCTTGTCTCTGCCGGATGAATGTGAAAAACGCTTTCTTCCTTTCTCGGTTTTGCCCCCTTTGTGTCAATATTACGGATGCACCTTTGAAGTTAAATCAAGAAACAATGCTGATTAGCATTTTTTTTTTCTTTTTCAACTCTATCAATGTTTCATGGTTTCTTCAGACTGTAGATAGGGGCCTACTAATTTAACTTGAAAGGCTTTCTTCTTCCTGGAGAGTAGAGGTCTACTTTTTTGCAATTTGCTGCCTCTGCACTGTCTACAGTCCTTGGTCCCTGAACTCTTATGGATTGGTGCAGGTCATTGATTTTTTTTTTTTTTTTTTGAGAGGTTTTTGCTATAGGGTGCGTGCACTCGCCAGAAAGATAGAGAGAGACAGAGAGACAGAAAGCGAGAAATCACCCCCCGGGGGGATGGCCACGCTGCAATCCCTTCTCCTCCATTCTCCTCTCCGGATCTTGGTATGCATGCACATGTGCCCAGCTTGAGTTTAAGCCACCGGGTCCAGGACTCAAACCACGGTCGACTACGTGGGAGTCCAGCAACATAGCCATTACACTAACTGCTGGTCCTAGGTCACCGATTTTTAAACGGACTCACGCATGTGCACAATATGAGCGGTTTCTGCTGAGTCGAGCTCCACCTCAAGGGATGCCTTCTTTGCAGAAAATAGTCCACGTAAATCTAAATGTTTCCCATTTTGTTGTCGCTGTGTTGCCTTGTTTTGTTTATTCACTTGGCCTTGTTTTGTTTTGTTTGCTGTACACCTTGCCTTCAAAACAGCTGAAATGAGATGACACCCTGTAGGAATGACACTGATTTGTGATCTCGTATCATGCCGAAGGTGCACTCCCAAGTGCTTTCCCAGAGGTGGAGAAGTTCATTCTGGTGTCTGAGTGATGCAGAACACACAACCCAGCCTTTCAGCTCTCATCACCTAAAGCCAATTACAGCCATGACTCATGGGACTTTCCCTAATAACCTAATTAAAAAGTCCCTGGGAGGGCCAGCAGGGGGCATGGTTGGTTAAAGGCGGTGGATCCCGCATGGCTGACTCCACAGTTTGAGTTCAGGACTCAGCGGTTTGAAAAACACACCACGCATGTGTGTATGCATGCCAAAAATCCCAAGAGGAGAAAGGAGGATGGGGGCGGGGGGGCAAGCAAAAGTCCTTGAGATTCATGAAGTGGTTTCTTAATTTATTGAATACATCATAGATGGTAGCTGATAGCCACCAAAACGGAGATTCTGGAGAGGGGTGAACTTGGTTCGTTTTTCTTGTTTGCTACTGAAGCGATCTCAGGGGCGTGAGTCCAGAGCCTTTCTCTCCTGCTGCGAAGTGGAGACCATGTCATTGGTACCGCAAGGGTTGTGCACCTTGCAATTACCGACGCAGAGAGCTCTGGGCCGACAACTGAGGTCTCACTCCCTTCTCTCCTTTTTCTGTAACAAAAGGAGGATTTGAAGGACGCTGGGGAAACTGGCAACCCTTCTCACATGCGTCCTGAAACAAATCAGAGGACCCTTCGGTTGAATAGAATTAAAATGTTGAAAAGATTAAGAAACTGAGCGTCAGAAACACTCAGTAACTTGCTCCAGGTCACAGAAAGTGTGGAGCCAGGCTGGATCCATGCTGTGTGGCTTCCGACTCTGCACTCCGCTGTGTACGTGTCTATACCAGGCATTTCCCTGATAGGAGCACAATTTGAAAGCCTGTTGGAAAACGATCACATTTCCACATGAAACAGAAAGAAATGGAATATTTTATTTCAATCATAATATGAAAATGTGGGTGCAAAACTGGAGAAGAGACAGCGGCTGGGGAGGGGAGTGGGTGCAGTGATGCGGGTGGTATTTGAATTTTTACAAAATTCACTTAAATATTAAAATACAGTAGAGAGCACAAAGAAGGGATCAGTCCCCTCCCCCCACCTTGGACAGACGACAGATGTCCCAGATGGCTATCAGGCGAACAGCCCACCACCCAGCACAGAGCTGCCCAGGCGAGTCTTAGAAATCTGCACACCCCCAGCCACACTCAGCCAGAGGCAGTCACCATGGTGCCCGGTGTTAGTGGGAGTGAGGGGCCTCTTCCGAAAGCTCCAGCTTCCTGCGCACATCTGTAAATGCACCTTGCTCTTCCCTCTGCAAAGGCAAGCGCCGTGCACTGAAGTCTTTGCGGCAAGATCAGCCCCGTGGAGGGAACAGCTTCACAGAGTGCTGCCCTGCAGTCTCCATGGGGCTTCATGTCCCACCTGAGATGATGTGGAGGGGTACTAACTAGATACAGGGGGAGGCTCACCTCGAACCTCCAAATGCCACGTTATAGAAGAACAATGGTCACAAAGCAGGGCTGTGACAGCGTTAGTAGCTGCGTGCACAGATCAGTCAAAGGGGCCACATTTGGGCTCAGCACAGCCAAGTGGTGGTTGTCCTGAGCAGCTGCAGGAGGAAGGGCTCTGGTTCTCACCTCGGCACACCTGGAAAACCCTCATTTACGGATTTGTTTTCATGCGAAAGAGAGAGGGAGAGATGGTGGAAACAGAGAGGGAAAAGAAGAGAAGCAGACGAAAGCATTTCGGACAGGTCTGGCCGAGCTGTGACTGTCTGCCCACCTGTGAGTGTGACGGTGCCTGCTGTGCTCAGGCCGGCCCAGCAAGGAGCTGTGGGCTGAGCAGGTGCCTCCGGCCTCCCAGCACCAGGGCTCCCTGTGCACCTGATGCTCCACCTCTGCTCTATTTTACAATCTCACAGAGGCACAGCCGGGAACCCACGAGGAGCAGCCGCAGTAGTCATCATAAGAATGACGATACTTTATATTTATTTAATGATTTGCATTTTATGAAGTTCCAGTCGTATGAACTTTCTAACTCACTATGTATCTGATTTTGCTTAAATAAGCATGTGGAGACATAAGCATCTATTCATCGATGACTGAGTAAAAATGTAGAATTGTAGAGTTTAATTGACTGGCTGAAGGTTACAGGGTCAGTCGCCATGAGAAAAACCTCGGCTCTCTGCGTTAGAGGCAAAGCAGAATGCTGGTCATAAGTGCAAACAGCAAACAAGGGGTGTCTGGGTTCAAATCCCGGCCCCACCACTGGCCCCTGGGAAACCTCAGCCCACTTCATCTCTCTGCCACTCGGTTTTCTCGTCTATGAGATGGGGATACTGGCCTTGCCGTCATCGGAATCACAGAGCTCCGAATGGACAAAGACAAATGGTTTCCTTTGAACACAGCAACCTCTGCCTGAATATCAACTGTCACCATCACCCCAGTGCTTTTTCTCCTACCCACACTCACGTCTAAAGGGATCAGGGAGGGTGGAGTAGCTACACACCATTATTTTTTGACTGCCTACTGATTGTTTCTGTTTCTTTGAGTAACAGCATTTTCATTTTGGGCGGACCCTACTTTCCCATCCTCCGCGCGTGCTGTGTGGGGAGGGCTGGGTCCAGGAGCAGCGGGTGCTAAAGGCTGGGACAATCGACGTCCTTTAACTTTGTTGAAGCCATCACTGTGGGGTTGGGCATGGGAGCTGGAGTACCCTGTCAAAACCAAGCCAAGGCGCCGACAGGTGGTATGGTGGTTAAGGGCTCTGGACTCCTACATGGCCGGGGGCGGTTCAAGTCCTGGACCTGGTGTCTTGCTTTCTCACTTTCCCTCTTTCTCTTTTTCCTTCTCTGTCCCTCTCTGGTCAAATTAAAATAAATACATAATAAATAAAATAAAGTTCAATTAAAAAAAAAAAAAAAACAAGCCCAGGAATTTTGCTGAACCCTTAGGAGAGAGAAGTTTTCTTAAAGCTGGACTTAGCCTGAGACTTCCTGGGCCCCTTTAAGGGAGACCTTTCCCCACAGAGATCCAGTCAGCAGAGAAATGGAGCCAAACACAGAGTCAGAACCCTGACAGCTGGGCTTTCAACAGAGATGCAGCTGGGCCTTAAGTCCGAATCCTTAGTGACGTAAGTCAATATTCCTTCACTTTCCTTAATCCTGTCTGGGATGCATTTCTGTCTCATGAAAATGGAAGGATTCCAGTTAATTCTCACAGAACTTCTATAGAGTCCCAGGGAAAGAAATAGGAAACTGTTAAACTCACGCATGTCAGGCATTTAAATGGGAGCCAAGCACCAAAACAGAAATGAAGGCTGTCTTTTTCTTATTGAACACAAACTAACTGTATCTCCAGAAGGAGCGAGAAGATAAGGGAAACGTTGACAGGATCTGAGTTCTGAGATGCGTTGGCAAGTCCCAGAGCTCTGAGATAGCTCTCCTAAGAGCAGAGCTTCCACTGGCTGGAGATGCACAAGGTGAGGCTGGGCCCAGAGCGAGAGAGGCCCCGGTGGTGTCCCTGGGTGAGGATGACACTGGAGCCATGGGGCGCTGAGCCATCACAGCAGAGGATTTGACGAGGAATGTTAGTTCTGTTTTATTTACGTATTTCCCTTCTTTCCTTCCTTTATTTGCTAAAGTGTGTGTACTCAAAGGACAGAGACAGAGGGAAACAGAGGAAGCCCCCCAGTAGCCACGGGAGATGGTCACACTGCAAGCTCTTCATCTCCATATCTCCCTCTTTCTGGGATTCAGGGCACACATGGTTCCTGGAGTGTTTTGTAAGCCACCAGATCTGGAACCCAAACAACGCATCCGTCTCCCAGGATCAGCACCTTACCCACCACACTACCAGCTTGCCCAGAATGTTAATTCTAATTGAGATAGCCAAACAGAAAAATAAAGAAATAAAACTGTCTACTGCTGACATCATAATTTGCACAGCGAGAACAAAAGGCCAGAGTGATGTGCCATCTGCAATTCGGACAGCAGTGAATGTGTGCTAATGCCAATGCAAAGGGGAAAAAGTCTAAACTACTGGTGTAAAGAAAGACACACTTAGGAAATAACCTCAAAACTGTCTGCTGACTGAAGCATTTGACTCCTGGTGACAGACAGACAGAAAGAAAGTCAGGCCCAGGAATTGATAGGAAATGTTTCCAACAGCTGCCGAGGAGACGTAGCCCTGAAGGTCCCCAGGTTTCTGAGTGCCCCCTTCTGCATGGAGTCGGCATCAGTCTGCTATCTTGGAGAAATGTTTATAAACCAAAGCAGACAGGTGACCTTACAGAGAGGTCAATGTACAGAAGGTGCTGGGACCTACTTCTTTACTTTTAAAAAATAGTTATTAATTTAACTTATTATTATTATTCTTTAAGAGAGAGAAAGGGAAAGTGAGAAAGCAAGCCGCCAGGTCTGGGACTTGAACCACAGTTGGCCATGTGGGAGTCCAGTGCCTTCACCACTATGCCACCTGCTGGCCCCCCTCAGAATATTTTTATTCTTACCCACTTCTATGGTAGAAGATATACATTCTACACTATTGTTTTAAAACCTATTTCTTAATAGCAAGGAAAATCTACCAATCAACAGGTAAAATTTATTTGCAGACTTATCTAAGTGGGCTGGTGCTGTGTTTTCTTGTTTTACTTTGAGTTATAAACACTTCAGTATCAAGAAATTGAGTAAGCACTACTGAAATGGTAGACCTCAGAGAATCCCCTCCTCCATAAAACCAGGGAGAACACCAGAAAACTGTCGAATTCACCTTTCTCAGTACCATGGAAACTAACCAAAGGCTTGCAATACTTTCAGGATTATTTATTTAAGAGAGAATGACTGAATCCCTGTAACTGTGAGCTCATTTGCATTTTAACTTGTCCCTTTTCCAGGGACCCACTCCCAAGCTCTGCAGCAACTGGCATTCAGTGCATTTGTAGTGGGAAAATTCATTTTACAAGCTGTGGATATGTACAGTGGTTGAATGTATAAAATAAAATTAAAATAAAAGAAGAAAAAACCCAATAGCCTTGCCAGCACCGTGGGTATGCTGCCCTCAGATGAACATCAACCACACTGAGCTGGGGATTCCCCAAAAGCCCATTCTCTAAGAAAGAATTCTTATCTGTCCCATCTGTAAGCTCCCTGGAAAATCTGCATGCTGAGGGCTTTTGCTTATGCAGCCTGGGCAGAACTTGGCCCGAGTGAACAGCTCCATCACCCCCAGCACTAGAGACAGTGTTGAAAGGGCTGGGCATATGATGCTGCACAGAGAGCCTGGCCCCACGGCAGGCCGTGTCAGGTGAGACAGGCTGGCCAAGGCCCTATGAGATTCGAGCCCAGCTGTGCAGGCCTGTGTGTTCTAAGGAGACCTCACATGCAGAAAGGGCCCGAGCTTTTCCTAATGCTCTCATGTTACCACCTTGAAACGGTTCATAATGTTGTCTTTGAACTCATGCTTTGTAAGTGAAGTTTGATGGGACGATGGGGCGTGGACATAGTAGAGAGGATACATGCAGCATGCTGCAAATGCAGAAAAGGAATTCTAAGAACTTCTCCAATCTGGGGACTCCAACATCCTTTCTCAATCCCACTTCTCCCTGTATTAGCCAACCACTTGCAGTGAAGATGACAACTCAGAAGGGAAGGGGAACCAGGGGAACCCCTAGTCTCTTCCAGTCATCATCAAGGCAAGGGCGGAGTGTTGGTGGAATGTGTGTGCCTGGGGAAATGAAATAAAAGAAGCTGAATCCGTTTCATGCAGTATTTCCATTGTTCTGTGACAAATGAAATGCAGAGCCCATCAGATGGCATGGTGGTTAAGGCAGCTTGACCCTCCCATGGATGACTGTGCAGTTCAAATCCTGGACCTGGATAACATGAAAAACATGCTGGGTGCGTGAGTGCATGTGCCCAAAATCTTGAAAGGAAAAATGGAGGAAAAGGGATTATCTGGTCATCTTCTGTGGAAGATGCTTGCTCACTTTCCCTCTTTCTCTGTGACTCTGGCGAGTATGCATATGCCCGCTAGCAATTGAAAAAAAAAAGAAGAAGAAAATAAATACAAATCGTTTAATTCTGCATACACGATAAATCCTGCCATATCTGTATTTGAATCTGTCACTGCACAATATGAACATAAATAATAAAATTCATACCAACAATTTAAATTTTAAATTTTCACTAATGACATTAAAGAACAAGTTCAAAACACATTCCAAGTCAGGAAAAAGACTGTAGAAGAAAGGAAAACATGTTATAATCTAGTACTCTTAATGACATGCTTTTCTTGCTGTTAGAAGAAGGGACCACATGTTTTGATTTTTCTTCACCAATTATGAAGGCTTCTCTGACCCTAAGCTAGGGCTTGCACCCCACACAGACCATGTGTAGATGGATGGCGGCATAGATGGAAGGTGGTCCATCCCTCCCTACTTCATGATCCTAGAACACGAAACTCATTTTCCTCATGAACTTCACTGTATTTTAGTTTGAATTTTAGCACTTGGTGCTGCTTGATCATACTCACTGATTAATTATGAATACCTGGAGACCCGCCACCCCCTAGAACTGGCATAAGAGCGGATACATAACTGCTGCTAGCTGGGTGTCTTAAGTTGTTCTTCCCAACCAGACTACAAAACTCCTGCAAGGTTTGCAGCTGCTCTGCTGCCTGGCCTGGAGCTCAGGGCACAGTGGACACCTAGGCCGTGTGTGCTGCTGGACGCCGTGAGTTCCGAGAAGGCTTCCGGGGAGATGCTGTCATAGTGGAAAGCCTGGCTATTGTTTCTCTCCAAACTTCAGCCTCTCTAGTCCCTGATGAAAACACTTCATTACTCTCTGAAAAAAACACAAAAGATTCCTTAACCTTACATGTGTTTAGGTTGAATGAATCCCCACTCCGGTTCCAGGGATCGCGTACGACCTGGCCAACCATGTGATTCATCCCACACCCTCAGAAAGATCCCTTCTGATTCAGGAATGGGCCTCAGATCTAACTGGTCCAATCCTGCGGCTCTTGATGGTGATGTTTTGTTCCATTGGACTTAAATCTGGAATGATTTAGAAGATGGAAATGGGGCGGGGTTATAAAAAAATTCTGATAGAGTATGAACATAGCACAGAGGAAAGAAGAACCGGAAGATTCAATTCTGGATCCAGCCTTGCCTGAAGACACCATGAGCTAATACATTTCTTCTGGGAGAGACGGGGCTTAGAGTCATTTGATTTGGAATTCTGCTACATTTAACCGAAAGACAATCATGAATTTGGAAATTTATGGTAGACGTGCCACTGCCCACCTCCCTGGTGTTGATCCCTCCCACCAGAACCTTCAGGAAGGTCTTTAGCTCAGTTACTAAGGCATAAGAATGCCCTGCTACAGGACTACTTTCAAGAAACACACCACTTGCTATTTTGTCCTTCCTATGAATTCAACCATGTAAGAATGCCTGAAATGAAGTTTCTTTGTAGCTGCTCCAATTAACCCAGGTCATGCAGCTATTGTGTGGAAGAGGCTGATGTTCTCCAGAGGTGACATCTGGCCCATTTAGTGAGCAGCTCCCTGCACATGTCTGGGAAAGCAGCAGGTAACTTTAGATTCCATCTGACAGCACATCCATCAGAAGACGTTCCACCTCACCCCACTCCTCCAACCACATTTGAAAACGAGCTGCCGCCCTGGCAGCAGGGAAGGTCCCGAAGTGTTAATGCTCTTTGATGAGCTCCATAGCATCTCATTACTGCCTAGTCCAGCCAACACTGGAAGCCTGAAAACTTAATTATTGCAGAGACAACTTGGCAGCCACTACCTTCCAGAGAAGAAACAGTGTTTTATTTATTTCTCTCCAAGACTAAGAGAAAAAAGCCGGCACCATGCTGGCGATATCTGGCTGCTTTTGGCATTCTGGAAACTGACTGACTGGCAAACAGCACAGACACTGATCCCAATAGCTCATGAGTCGTCCCTTAGCTTCAAAGATTGCAACATAATCACACCCTGGAAATCACAGCTTCCTTTCTTCCTGCAGACTTCCAAAGAAACTTGATAACAAAGAAGAAAACATGCCTTATAGCTGACATAGTTGAAAACACGAGTTTCAAAAATTCCAGAAAATCTCAGGATCAGTTAATTCCAGTGAATTACTGCTTCCTGTGATAGGGAAGTGGGAGGAGAGGTGGTTTGCCTCCAGCTCCTGGGAATGTGTCTCCATGAAGCAGGCCAGGGTGAAGTCCAGTAGGACGACAGCCAACTTAAACTTAAGGAAGACCTCAGTGAGAATCACCTGACCACGTGCTGAATCATGGAGAGGTCCGGTGAGGAGTGGGTAGAGGAGAACCAGGGGTGGATATCTGAAGGAATCAGAGTCATTATTCAGGGGAAAGTAACAGACTCTAACTGAGTGCAGTGAGGAATGATTTGCACCTGCTTGTGTCTTGAACCTATAAATATCAAGAATATGTTGAGCTTTTTGAGACAGTTTGGTGGTGCTTACTGCCTGTCTACCCGTGACCCGTTACAGAAATAAACTCCCTTCTTCTCCAGCCTCTGTTGCTTGTTTCATTGACCGTAAGCAGCCAGACATAGTTTACTGGTAGCACCCACACCAAACCATGCACAGTCCCACAGTGTGCGGTGCTGGTGAGCCAGCAAGCACCAGTGAGTACCTGGGGGTCCACACTCTGCCCGGTGGGTGACTGTGTGAGTGATATAACCTCTCTCTGCTTCTGTCTCACACCTCTAATATCTTGTAATAAGTTGTATTATCTACCTTGAAAACTTGGGTGGCTCAATGAGTCAGCACATCTAACATGCTTATAATAATGCCTGGCACATAATGAGATTTCCAAAACTATTGACCATTTCTTAACATTAGATGGGCTATAACCCTCTAAGAGCAGGGGACATATATATATTTCACACTGGTAGCTCTCAAAGCTCCTTGTTTATAACTCTGCTCAAAGGGTATCATCACTGTCTATATCAGAATGGGAGCATTCCAGAAGACCTTGAGACTAAGGTCTCAAGTCCAAGTCAAATCACTTCATCCAAGATGCAGCAAACCAACCCAGTACTCACTGAAGATTTCCTGTGGTACGAGCTTTACTGGTGATGTCCTAGCAAAGACTCCCTAAAGACCACAGAATTCCTACTTTTATGAGAATTCACTGCATCTTTGGATAATTCTAATATTTATCTAGTCTACACGCACATAGAATATCTTCTGTATGAAAGGCATTGAGGAATAAAATAGACATGGTCCTTCAGCAGTGAAACTTATAATTAAATTACAGTTAAAAATATATATAGATTCGTATCCCCCCACACGCAATAACACACACACACACACACACACACACACACAAAATGTTTATTGCTGTAATAAATTATGCATTATCCTATGACTATTAGAAGCATCATCTTATTTTCTGCTTCCAAACCCCACAGTAGAATTACATTATATATTTATATATATTTATATATTTATCAAATATGTTATCTAATTACAAAGGCTCAATAAAAAAGGAGAATTGAGAGGAAAATATACACTCTGACTTCCCTGACAACCTCAGTGAAACTGGATCCTGCTCTGTATTGTACCAGGGACTTAGACCACAGCCCACACGCAAAGACAAATAAAAAAAATAATTTCAGCTTCTGAAGACTCAGGTCATGATGTCCTAAGAGGGATACATTAATAATGAAAGTTTTCCAAGAATTACTTTGACTATTTGCACCTTATGCAGCCAGAGATGTCAGCCAAACACGCAGACTTGGTTCTGTTCCAATGAGGATGGTACGTAAGGTCATGGACCCAGAGCTCAGTGAGCCTGGATTTTTCAAAAGAAGCTAGAAATCTAGATGTTTATAAACAACCTGCCAAATTTTTAAATGCAGGCATTTGAAATAGTTATTTCAAATAAAAAGAAAAAAACACACACACAAACTCTATTTAAATCCTGGAAAGATTTCTGTTCCTGGTCTGGTGAGAAAATCACCCACGCCCTTTGTTCTGCATAGCAGGAGCTGGTGGACCTCGCTGGAGAACAGCAAGCATCGCTGGAGATCACAGGGAACTCAGAATCCCAGGGGCTAAAGAGTAGCATGGCAGTAAAATGTGACACTCTGAGGCTGATCCACATTGGTTTGTATCTGGAGACCTCCCTGAGTATACCAATCACATGTTTACCCACGACCCAGGCTGGGTTGGGAGGCGGGCCGGAGTGTCAAGACCCTATTGGGGATGTTCTCTCTCTCTTTCTATGCTTCTCTTGCACTTGGAAGAAATAAATAAACAAAAACTTAAAAAATAGAAAAAACCCTCAGAATCACAAATGCACCTGAAGTCTTTATACATACACACAAGTGCTCACGCTTGTGTGCATGCATATGTGCGCATGTGCACACACACACACACACGGCTGTTCGGACCTAACTGCAGAAGCCTATCAACTTTTCTTTTTTTTTCTTTGATATTTTAAATCTCTATCTCTCTTTTCTTTTTTTTGCTTCCAACTCCACCTTTTTTTCACATTGTATATATATTTATTAATATTTGAAGTCTTTTTGATATGATTCAGTTTACAAATTTATTTACATATTCTTCAATGCTGTATCCTTACAACTTGACATCAAGCACTTTTCTCCATATTAAAACTTACAAAAAGCATTTATTAATAAGCATTTATTAATAGCTTCAAATCTTGCTAGATAAGGTTCAAAGTACTAGCCTAACACTTCCCCTTTCCCCGCCATTCTAAGATATGCTGTTTCTGTTACTCAACATCACAAAATGGTGGGAAAATATTTTTTATTTTAACAATTTACATTTTTCTACAATGGGCATGTTCTCCTTTCGTTGAAGATGACCCCAGTCCTTAGCTTCCTTAACACACGCAATTTTGCAGATGCTCCTGAAGTATCTTTCAGAGTTTCTTAAGCCCTCCCAGGGATCTTAAAGCCTGTCTTGAACCTACCTGCACCTGATGGTTCTCAGACTAGGATCTCCCCACAAGGTACTCAAGAGGGTTTTGTGCCTTTGCTGTCCCTGACTTAAAGAGAGCACAGCTCCAGAAATGTCTCTGTGCATCCTGGAGTTAGGGATAAATGCCACCATTGATGTTAAAAGTCATGACTATGGCATTTCCGCTAACTGATTAGATCCACTCAATGTACAAAGGCTCCAAGATTTGCCACAGAAGCTCATGACTCCAGCTCTGAAAGCAGCAATTCCCAGACACCAACTTGTCCTCTTGGACTGGAACAGCCTGCAGTCCCCGCATTAAAGATTCAATAGTTTAAGTCCCAGATCCAGCAGCCTGAAGAACACGCTGGGTACGTGTGCATGCATGACCAAAATCCTGAGAGGAGAATGGAAGAGAAGGGATTGCAGTGGGGCCATCTCCCCAGGGGGTGATTTCTCACTTTTCCTCTGTCTTTCTGTCTCTCCCCCTAGCAAGTGCACACACTCTAAGGCAAAATTCTGAAAAGAAACAAGAAAAAGAAATAAAGGAAGGAAGGAAGGAAGGAAGATAAAAAGAAAGAAAGAAAGAGAAAGAGAGAGAGAGAGAGGAAGGAAGGAAGGAAGGAAGGAAGGAAGGGAGGGAGGGAGGGAGGGAGGGAGGGAGGGAGGGAGGGAGGGAGGGAGGGAGGGAAAGAAAAAGAATCAAGAATAATGGAAACAGCCCACATAGGCTTGGACTGGCCCCTCTCAGGAAAGAATTCTCCAAGGCATTAGAAGGAGTTTTACTCCCACTGACTTCCAGCCAGGCTCTTTGGAAGGAGAACAAGGCCCAGGAGCCACTGGGGTCGAGCATTTGTTTGGCTTTCCTGGTCCCAAGCACACAGGTACCATCATTCCACCCTTCCTTCTGCCCCAGTGAAGTGCGAATGAGAACCGAAGGGCTCTGCAAGGGCAGGGTCTGGCAATGAACCATCTGTGTTTGAGCTCTTGAGCAGATGCGCTCACATGATTTGGTTTAGATCTTCCTAATCCCTGAATACTTAAGAGCTTTAGATTTGTTTAATCAAAACCTGCCCTCTGAGTTTGCAGATTTGTGAAGGTTTTAAAGTCATTCACATTTTGTCTCTAGGAAAAGGTGTCTTTCCAAGCTCAGGAACCAGGTCAATCCAAATGAGTGTTCTTAAGAACTAGTAATGTTTTTTAAATCAGATTTTGCATGAAAGACATGCCTTATTAGAAATTATCAGTGACTTTATGGAAAGTGGCTATTACAGATTTGCCTTAAGTAATAGGTTTGCTTTAAGTTATTTTGATTTTTTTGTTGTTTACTTACCACAAAAAAAAATAAGCTATGTGCCCAAGTGCCATGATCTATTCTAAAAATAAAAAAAGAAACAAGCCAAAAAGTAGAAAGAAATATCAATTCCTACCTCTGAAAACTCAAGAAAAATAAGAGATTGAAATGGTTTTCCCCAAATGTAGTTTCAAGGAAAAAAATTATTGGTTTTTCAAATAGGAAAGGAGATGTTTTAACAAAGTAAAGGTTTTTTTTTAACAGAAAAGAAATATGCTCTGGGTGGGTAGCTGTTAGAGGACAACTGTCAGGAAAAGTTATTTTTCAGTTTGCAAAATATCAAATAGAAACTGAACCAAGTTTTTCTTTCTCACAAACTTCTTTGCAAACAATTTCTCTAAGCCTAGCCCTTTCCCCATAGTATTTGCACCTAGATTTACCAGTGTCCTAACAGCCTCTTAGAAACCCTGAGCACAATTTTTACCTGCTTTTATGTTTTTGCCAGAGGGTGCATACACTGACCAGAGATAGAGAGATAGAAAGAGGGAGGAAGTGAGAAAACACTCCTTATGGGGAATGGTCACACAGCAAGCCCTTCCCCTCTGTCCGTTGGGGATTTGGGGCACACACAAAAATGTGCCCTCATGCTGTTTTTAGACCCCGGGTCCAGTACTAGAATAGCATGGTCAGTCCAGTTGGGGTCCAGCTGCTTTAACCACCATGCCATGGGCTGGCCTTTTGGCTGCTTTTGACATGATAAAAAAACTATTTTTTCCTGTGAAATATTCTCTGTATATCAATAGATAAATAGAAGACTTAGTTTTGCTCTTACACTTATTTTTGAATGTTTATATGTTCTTTTTGTTGTAAACTACACACACAGACAGACACAGAGAGAGAGAGAGAGAGAGAGACAGAGAGACAGAGAGAGACAGAGAGAGAGAGAGAGAGAGAGAGTCAATGCAGGAGAAATAAAAATAAATCAAAATTGGCCCAGGAGGACTTGCTAAGTAAGTCAGAATCTGAACTCATACCAGTTTGATTTCTAAAATGCAACTCTTCACTACCATCACGTGGACTCCCAAATGAATAAGAAAATAGTAACACCCTCAAAATGACGATTATGATTCCTAGTCATGTAAGTCAAAGATTTCTGAGGAGGATCCATGCTGGAAATCATAAAATGGGCACAGCTTGTCCACCTCACTTCTTGCGCTTATGCTACCCTGAGGGTCTTCCTTTGTCCTTGGGCAGGGAGTAACATTATGCATGTCCCCTGGAATACACTGGCGTCTTGGGTGATCTCACAGAGCATTCTACCTCTTTCTATCTCATCCACACTTTTATTCATTGAAAAAGCATTTACTGAGTACCTGCTCTCTGCAGGCAGCACAGATATGATGAATGAACTCTCATGGAGCTCACGTCCTGAGGAAGGATAAAAAATCAATTAACCAAAACAAATGCAAAAAGCAGTGATATATTAAGGCACGTGCTATAAAGGATTTAAATCTTACCACCCAACTTTTAATAAACCCTTAATGGCATGCCAAATTCCGTGCTAAGTAATTTACGTGCATTATCTCTTGAGATGCGCATTCATATTTTATACAAAGGATATTAACATCTGATAATACAGCACTAAACACCATGACTGGCTTATTGTAAGCACCTCAATAAATAACCACTGTTCTTATCATCTCACTAATGCTTATAACATCCCTTTGGCGAAGTTAGTATTTTAATATTCATGTTGCTAACAAAGGATTGAAGCTCAAAACAATGACAAGGTAGTCAGTTTTATGTTAACTTGGCTAAATGATAGCCCCCAGTTATCAACCAAACACTAGTCTAGGTGTTGCTAGGGAGGTGCTTTGTAGATGTGATTAACTTCCATAATCAGTTGACTTTCAGTAAAAGAGATTATCATCAATAGTCAGGGTGAGCCTGTTAGAGTCTATTGAAAAGCTGTAAGAACTGAACCAAGGTTTCTTTTTCCTCAGTCTGTTCCCTGTGTCCTCCTGTGTCTCATTACTCATGATCACAAGTATCTCCCCCACTGTTGAGACCTGAATGTTGGTGTCCCAAAATGCATTCTGTGAGACTGCATCCCCACTGTGATGGCATTAGGAGGTGGGGTCTTTGGGAGATG
This sequence comes from Tupaia tana, assembly GCA_026018925.1. Taxonomy (NCBI): domain Eukaryota; kingdom Metazoa; phylum Chordata; class Mammalia; order Scandentia; family Tupaiidae; genus Tupaia; species Tupaia tana. The sequence continues at coordinate 22,291,354 of JAKSZU010000026.1, read as the reverse complement.
ACTGGGTCAAGAAGGCTCCAGCTCCTGAGTGGTATTAGAAGGGTGGAAAGGGGCTGCCTCACCTTGGCCCATGTGAGGATGCTGCAACAGGTGCATCTACTTCAGAATAGAGAGCAAGTCCTCGCCAGACACTGAATCTGCTGGTGCCTGGAACTTGGACTTCTCAGCCTCCAGAATTGTGAGCAATCAATGTCCATTGTTTATAAATTATTCAGTCTAAGGCATTTTGTTACAGCAGCCTGAACAGACTAAGCCAAAAGACTATATAGCAACCTCTGAAAGGACATGCTGTCACTATGCATGTTTCAACACATAGGAAACTGAGGCTCAGAGAGGTTACTGGACCAGGTCAAAAATCCAATAAGTAGGATGGGGGATTTCACAGTATCCTACTTCAAAGCACAGGCTCTTAGCTAATGCCAATTTGATTGATCATTGTGAAAGGAAGTGACTTCTACAGTCACAGGAGTCACAGACCAAATGTGAACTTTTTATTTGCGTTAATAAAAATTGAAGAGAGGGTATAATGCGCTCCTGTTTCCCTTTCAGTCCTACTGAACTAGGAAAGAAATAAAGAAGTCCTGATGTTTTCTTAATGGGCAGCAGCTCTGGCATCTTCTCACAGGGCAGACTAGGAAATGCAGCTTAGGAGACAGGTTCTCGACAGTCTCATCTGCTTGAAAAATAAGCTAATTTCTGGTTACTTGGGATACTAAGCAAACAAACAAACAAACAAAAACATAGCCTGGGTGACTTTAACCACAGACATTTGTTATCTCACAGTTCTGGAAGCTAGAAGCCCAAGGTCGGGCTGCTAGCATAGTCACGTTCTGCTAAGGGCTTCTTCCTAGGTTTGCAGATGATCACCTTCTAGTTGGGTCCTCAAATATGAGAGAGAGGAGAGAGAGAGAGGGAGAGAGAAAATCTCTTTTACTTTTTATAAGTGTACTAATCCCACCATGAGAGCCTCTGGGGGCCTATCTTATAGACACCTTGATTTCAGCTGAGGCAAACTGATTTGTATTTCTGTCCACCAGAACTATGAGAAAACACATTTTTGCTGCTTTAATCACCTAGTTTGTGGACATTTATTAATGCTGTAGGAAACTAAGAGGCCACTAAACAGAGGGAGGCAGAAGGCAGCAAACACACAAGCTGAGAGACAGGGCTGACAGAGAGGCAGAGACAGATGATTGGAGAAACACAGAGGAATGGAAGAGAGTGGGAAGGAGGGAGGGGAGACCCCATCAGCAAGGATTAGCTCTGCATCCATGGGCCTGCTTGCACTCATTCAGGTGGGTCCTGCTTTCATCTAGCCTGGAAACAACACTGAATAATAAGCGCATGAGTGTTTATCTCTAATTCCTTCCCTGTACCTGAATCTATTAGCACTTCAGTCAAGCTCTGCCTAATTACAGCTGTAACCTACTAATACAACCTTCTTTGTTGACTGAAGAAATCTTCTTATCCAGCTTAGACCAAATTAAAATTTAATACAACACCAAGTTGCTACAGAACCAGTATGCATGCAAATATCAGTTATTTAATTAACACCTAACCTGATTAGACAGCACTACTGAAGGAAATACTCCAGAAGAGGAGCATCAAACTCAAGCAATTTTAATGACATCACTGAAGTATGGACAAACCCTCCTACACAGTGACTGCACACCAGGGAGACTGGAAGGACTCTGATTCCCAGTCCCCTGGGAATGTCTGGTGTCTGGATATTAGAAAGAAATGGAAAGGGAAGTGAAGAGGAAGCAGAGACAGAAGCATCTATAGAGGAAAGACAGAGACAAAGAGAGAGAAAGGCTGAGAACCTGCATGTCCAGAGACTCAAAAATACAAACAGGAAGACAGACAGACAGGAATGACCAAAGAGATACACAGGAAATAAAAGTACAGATGGAGAGGAAGAAGACAGAATAAAGCAGAGACAGGGACCAAGCCAGACAGAGAGGTGGAGGAATGGAGATACAGGTAGAGGGAGGAAGGGGAAGAAGGAAGAAAAAGGTCAGACTGATTAAATAAAGAGAAATGGAGGGGGGCAGCAGTGACATGGTGGCTAGACACTAAGTCACTGTGGAGAGCAGCCAATCTGAGCAAACATGGTGACCCTTAAACACACACAAAAATGCAGTTCTGTGAGTTTCATTTGCATGGCACAAAGCAATTCGAATGCAAGTATGATAGTTGCCCATTGTTATTGAAACCACAGAGCAATATCAGGCTAAAGGAAGTCACACATCTTTATCAGAATCAGCCTCAAAATATCAGAGAAATTGCATGACACAAGTTGTCCTCACATTATCAGCTGATAAACATTTGAAAACAACTGGCTTTACATTCCTTTTCCTCTTCTCCCATTTTCTACCCTATAAAATAATAAACCTGTGACTGGTTTAGGGTCACTGCTATCTCCATCAGACAAGTCAGGGCCTCCCAATTCTCACTTTTCTATACCTGTATGTCTTTGCATGTTTGTTTTTATGTTTATTTCTAATCCACAGCCCCCCCCCCTCAGAAAAACATATTCTGTTGAGTGGGTCTTGGTAGATCACAAATGGTTGGTTTTATAGTTAAGACCCAGAAACTTGAAAAAACTATGATGAGCACATATGCATGCATGTCCAAACTCCCAAAGGCAGAATGAAGGTGAAGGGATTGCCATGTGGCCATCCTCTCTGAGGGATGATTTCTCACTTTTGTTCTCTCCGTGTCTCTCCTTGTCCCTCTCTCTGGTGGGCACACACCACCCTATGTCAACAATCAAAAAATAAAAAGAGGGAGAGAGAGAGAGGAAATTTAAGAGGGAGAAAAGCAGAGAATAAATGAGGTAGAAAGAAAGAAAAGCCAACAACATAGGTATATGTAAAGACAGAAAGAGATGTTTGTGGAGGCAGGTGAGAAAGACTCAAAGAGAAACATGAAACAAGTGTTAAACTGACCAGAGTCAGGGATGTTTGCTGCCAACATGTGTCAGTGTCCCCAAAGCCCCTGGAGGAAGTGTGGTCCAGTTCACATGTGAGACTGACTGACAACCCGGCCTGAGCCATTGGCTCCACTCCCTTGCTGTTTAGCCACAGTCACAGCTTGTCCAGGTATCTTGCAAGAGGGAGTCCCTCTGAAATGTCCCTGTAAGAAAAATGTTAGACCATAAGGGTTAAGGCAGCTGGATGCAAAGAGCTGATTTGGCCCTGGTTTGGCCCTGAATGTGGTGGCTTGAAAAACATGCTGGGCACATGTGTGTGTATGCCCAAAATCTCGAGAGGAGAGGAGAAGATTGGAGGAGAAAGGATTGTGGCATGGCCATCCTCACTTGGGGGAGGGGGTGATTTTTTACTTTCTATCTCTTTCTCTCATCTCTCCCTTATGAACACATGTGTCCTCTGGCAAATTTTTAAAAAATGATATTAAGAAGGATAGAGAAGAAGAAAGAGAAACAACGAAAGGACTCTTTGGACCTGGAGGATGGCACAGTGGTAAAACATGATGTCCTACAAGACTGATCCGCACAGGAAGGTTCCAGATTCATGTCCAGGGACCTTCTTGAGCACACATGTGCCCATGACGGGGGCCTGGCTGAGGCTGGAGTAGGTCACAGCATGAAGCCCCCTATTTAATTGTCTCTCCCTCTTTCTCTCTCTCTCTCTCCCTCTCTCTGTCTCTCTCCACCTATCTTTCTCATAGAATAAATAAATTTTTTTAAATAGGATTCTCGCAACCCCCTGAGAAAGGCTCCTTACTCACCCTATATTGTGAAGAAGCTGACAGTATTATCTGTCTCCAGGTCATGCAGCTGGTAACTGTCATAGACAAACACACTCATGGGCAGATAAGTGCACCTGCTTCCTTTAGCTATTTACATCAATGTCTCTCTTTCCCAACACTTCTGCCTATGACACTCAGTAGCATGGTGAGATATCTCAGAGCCTGGGCTCTAGGTTCAGTCTACCTGCTCAGAAAATTACCTCCTCTCATCTCAATTTCTCCAACTCATCTTCTCTGAAGACTACATCTCATTTTCTGTTGATTATCTCCATCTAGATCCACCCACGGAGACACTCCCTCACAGAAAGGGCTGGTAGACCACCTTCCAATGTGCCATTCACACCATGTACAGTAAAGGACACTGTGACTCTTTTTTCTACTTAATAATTTATTTACCACTTCTTTTTTTTCTCCCAGTGAAAGAGCAAAGGGATATGTCTATCGAGCCATCTTAATATACAAATGAGATAACTTGCTAAATTATGATAATCCAAAGCAATTCTGATATTATGCACCAACATAGAAGTCACACTTCAGGGCACAAATCCTTATGGATAGACCTGCTGGCAGCAAGGCCATTTTTTATTTCTAGTATTATACCAAAGTCAGCTCCGTAGCTGCTTCTCCTGCTTCTCAGAGCAGATGAGTAGACTCATTTCTCAAGGCAGCACACGGCAAGACTAGTCATTCCTGGCATTTATCTGCTGGAGACAGAACACACACACCTGCTCATTCACCTTTATGGCCCTCATCTTTATTGAAAGAAAAAATTTAATCTTCCTCATTCTCTAATAAGTTCCTCAGTAATTTGGGGAAATCATTGGGTTTCTCATTTTTGCAAAGAACTCTTAATTTGCAAAACATCTGTCTTCTCGGCCCCTTCATTATAGAGGTGGGACATAATGCTCTGTGATAAAGATCATAAAGATCCTTGTGAAAGTCTCATTTTTGCTCTCCAAATACCCCAGAGGATGATCCTTACTTATCTGTAGGAGAGAAAAGAAAGATTTTGCTTTTCTTCTCCAATGTTGTCAGCAAAGGTCCCAATTCCCTAAAACATGCCACCAGCTGGAGCACAGTCCAGAAAGATGGACACCTGGAGACGGCTGTTCTGTACGTGGTGAGCAAACCGTGCTGGTGACAGGATGGGCAGGAGCACTGCCGACCGCCTCCTGAGAAGGAGGAGAACATTTACAGCTATGCAGAAGGAGGGCACCAAAACCACCCAGTGATTTCATTCGGGTTGCTGCTCTCACAAATAAACTCCTCTAAGTTCCATTTGGAGGAGGAGCCCTGGGGGTCATGGTTTTGGATATTTAATCTGAGCTGATGCTGTTCAGAGACAGGAACAAAAATTCGTGTTTCCACTTAATAGATCAATTTAAGGAGTGGTTTTCTTTATCAGGGAGGCCAGTGAGGCATGACGGGGGATGGAGACAGAGCCATCACTCCTGTAATCTACATGCATGATACACAGGAGTTCACTGACTCACGGAGTTAATCTAATTTTTACATTTATGTGTCATGGTGGAACTGAGGAATGATTTTTCGACAGTGACACTGCACATGTTAAAGCTCACAGGACCATGTAAACCTCACCGCATAGAAGAATGCCTAGTGAACCATCACTAGGAGGGGCGCTATGGGCCACGTCTGAGGAGCCACTGAATTTACGGCCTTCACTTGACAGAGGAGCAGAAACTCAGGAAAGCTGGGTGTCGACACCTCTCAGACCCTGTGCAGGGCAAATGAGTTCAAAGCTGGGCCATAATGGCCATGTCCCCACTCTCATACCTACATTAGTGACCAAACTATGCTTTATGGGAAAAGCTGCCAGCACTAGAGACAACCCAGAACTAATTTCATGGGAATAAAATGCTTAGATGCTGTGATGTTGAACTATGTCTCCACGTGTGAACTTTGGACACCACTGTCCTGGTCCTAGGCAAAAGATATCTGTCTCCTCTCTCTCTCTCCTCTCTCTGTCTCCTCTCTCTCTCTCCTCTCTCTGTCCCACACACCATTTCTTTCCTACTGAACAGCCCTGTCACATAGAAAAGATGACAAGGGTTGGCTCTGTAACCACTACGTAGTCATTCTGGACCCAGTAGCCTGAGCATGTGCCAGTCACATATGCATAGATGCCCAAAATCTTAAAGGTAAGAAGAAATGGAGGAAAGATTGTGGCTTGACCACTCCACGTAAGAGCAGCTTCTCTCCCTTTCTGTTAGTCTCTCTATGACAAGTGCATGTGCCCTCCAGTGGAAAAAAAAGAAGAAAAAAAGCTGATGGAATATTGAAGTCATCATAAGCATGTTTACCAGGAAGATCTGTTGGTCAGGATAAATCCAGATACACAGTGTGGCTGAGAAAGCCCCAGGTGTCTTCCCCTCCTTCCTCTTCTCCTCCACTCCACCTCAGCCCAGTTGACGTTCTGTGTGTTCACACCATGAGTAGCTAATGCCCCAGGGCCTTTGCACATGCTGGCCCCTCTGCCTGTGAAGCTGTCAGCTCCAGAGGCTGGGTGAGTAAGACCCACATTCAGCATGCTAGTTCTCCGATCAAATGCTGCCTCTTTGGATGCTCTTCCAACCAATGGCCACCTGCCACTCTCACAGTAGCCTGTTTTATTTTCCTCGAAACACTCGCCACCATCTACAGACTCATGGACTATTTGTGCCACAGAAGAGGAGGGGTGATAGGGGGTGAGTAATGGCGGAGCAAAGGGGAATGGTGAAAAAAATATGTTTAATTGGCACAGAAATAAAAAGTTATTGGTCGGTGGCAGTGTATGTGATTATGTCTTTGTCTTGACTGATATGCACTGTATTCATGCTGGGAAAAAACATCTTGGGCACTGTAAAGATGTGCAGTGATTAAATGGAAATAATAAATATATATAAAATAATAACAATAAGAAGAAATAAAATAAATACATTTTTAAGAAATTTTAGAAGAAAAAAGGTATCTGAAACTGTATGGGTTTTAAACTTCCATTTGAAAGTATCTCCTCATATGGCAAGAAAGTTTAGCTTCACAAAAAATAAAAGAAGAAGAAGAGGAGGAGGAGGAGGAGGAGGAGGAGGAGGAAGAAGGTCAGGAGAAGGAATCTCACCCGGAAGGCTGGCTCACAGCTGAGCCAGGCCCTCTGCATACTGCCAGCACAGAGCAGACTGAAGCAGGGCTCGTAAGGGACCAGCAGGCAGATGTTCGATCAATCGATCAACTCACTGATCTTAGTCCACGGTGATTTGAACCTAGCACAGTTTCATATAGAGATAAAGTTCTCTAAAGCACGAGACATTGGTCTTTCTAATTACTAATCCCTATTTCAAAACATCCCTAAAGATGTAGTGTGGGCATCTTTAGCTGTTTCCTCTACAAACGCGAGTCCAGAGGAAGCACTGCCACTGTGTCAATGAATTCAGAGGCTTCTCCCCAGCCAGTCTGTATCTGGTTGATGTAGTCCCTCTATAACAGTTAACATTAACTTCCTTATGCAAACATCAGTTCAGCCTTCAGGTAGGCTTTCTGGTTCTCACCAGCACCTTCACAGATGCTGACCATTTTCCAGCTATCAATTCACAGGTCATCACCCCTGAGTGGTAGAGAACCTAGGACTGGTTACCAAGTCATGTTCAGCAGAGCACAGTGAAGGTGAGGTCAAGGCCGGCCTCGTGCCACCCTGCCTGTGCACTCATACGAATAATGTAGGGTGTCTTTCAAAATCACTCAGAGTAAGCTTCGAATGTCTCACCACCAAAAAATAAGTAGATGGTAAATGAGTTAATTAGCCTGACTCAATCATCCCACGTTGCATACCTAGATAAGAAAATCACATCGTAACCTGTAAATGTATATGGTCATTATTTTTTTTTAACTGACCAGAGGATGCATGCACTTGAGAGAGAAAGAGCCCCCCCCCCAATGGGGAGCAGTCACACCACAGTCCCCCTCCTCCATTTCTCCATCTCATCAGGGTTTGGGGCACATACACGCATGCACTTGGCATGTTTCATGAGCCACTGAGGGCAGGACAGAGACAGCAGTCAGCCACGTGGGGTCTGGCTCCCAGTGTCCAGCACTCAACCAGCACACTATGAGGCTGGCCCGGGACAAGAGTATTTCTAGCCGAGACAGTCTGGCTAGGGACGAGGCTGAAGAACAGCATGAGCCAAATCTCCTGGTGGCCTAGCAAAGCTCAGGACAGGGAAAAAAAAAATGGATTGATCAGAAGTTCATTCTGCAATTCTGTTGGCTGCAGGACGGTCTGAGAAGACATTCACTATAAGCCCCAGGGAGTATCTGGTGTAAAACAAACACCGGATTGTACAACCTCTTTGATGGAAGTTAAAATGGACTTGTGTGTATTTAAATTAAGCCACTATCTCTTTCTCCCTCAAATCCAGATGCAATTTTGATAGCAGAAAATCACAGCAGCAGGTTGCTGTTGTTTTATGGATTATTCCAACACTCTCTAATGTTCAAAATCAGGCGGCATCTTATCTTCAATCTGGGTCCTCATCTCTCTTAGCCCTCCCCCTGAACTTCTCCGCGGTGTTCCTTATTTCAAAGAAATCGACTTGGGAAGAGGACCATCTTATCTTCTGCTTTAGAAATTATCACTTTACTCAGCCTGGATGGGATTCTCAGCTTGAATTGCAATTCATAAACTCACTCTTTGCCCTTTATCTCAACGGCTATCATTTCTGCTACTTAATTTTTCAAAGGGCTGTACTAATTGCTTTTTTCTCTCCTTTTCTCTAAAATGGAAAGGCAACTGTTTCTTCAGTAAGGGTGTAATCTTTAACAGCAGGAATCCCGAGGGCTTACAGGTAGATGTGGTGTGGGCCACATTTTAAATGATCCTTTCACTTTCTATGGGAAAGCCACTGCATTTGCTTTTTGAAATCACAGCATCAGATGTCTGGGGCGGCTGAAGACTAGCTTCACGTGTGACAGAGAGAGGGTGCCTGTTTCGACTGGTAATGCAGCCAGGAGTCCAACTTCATGATTCGAACTGGGGTTGTTACCCCAAAGAGAAGTAGTTAATACCTTTTCCCTGATCTGGACTCCCTCCACTTAAAAAGGTGTTCTCCTCTCAAGGACAGTGGGATGTCACTGTGCAGAACCACTCACAGGGCTAATCTCTGTGACTGTGTAGACTGCTGACTCACCCAGGCGGGGTCGTGGTGGATATAGGTGACCAAACTCAGGTCTGAAGGAGCCCAGATTGCTTGCCCACTTTGCTCAAGCACTGTCATGCGTGAACACAATTTTTTAAAATTATTTAATTAATTATTATTGCTTTTTAAAATTTGCTATAGGGCACGTGCACTAACCAGAGAGAGACAGAGAGAGAGAAAGAGAGAGAGAGAAGAGGGAAAATGAGAAAGCTAACTGCCATGTCCAGGATTTGAACCATGGTTGGCCATGTGAGAGTCCATCGACTTAACCACTATGCTACCTGCTGACCCCATGAACACAAATTTTATTACCTCTGTAAGATCTTCAAAATATTAGCTTAACATTTTTCTTTAAATTAATTGAGATCTAATCTAGCAAGCTACATGATTCTTTTTATAAGGAATAAATGGAAGGAAATTGTAAGTCTGATGCTGGCTTCATTTTATTTATTCAAAAACATTTCATTATAGGCATATACGCATGTCTATATACACATGGACTTATACATATATGTTCTTATACAAATACATATAGATATACACTCACCTTTGTACTAACAGAATTAATTAAAAAATCCTTAGTGATAAAGATGCTAAACTTTGACAAGCATAAATCTTATTGAAATGATTGATTTTGCTCAGGAGAAAGAGCTTATCCAAAATATTGGGTCATTGGAAAAGTCATGACACATTTTTGTATAAAAAACAAGTCATGACTTTTTCAACGACCCAACAATTAAGCTGAAATGATGACAGCTCTAGAATGCAAGATTCCGGTCCCCAGGCCGGAGTACTTTCCTGAAGATCACCATTTCCTTGCCTGTGTAATTCCTGGACACAAAACAACTGCAAGAATTACAACCAGTTTCCGAGCATTTACTAAATGTTAGGCACTGTGCTGAGAATGATTCGTTCATCATGCGTTTTCACCAAGACCCATTAGAAGGAGAATTTGGTCCCTCTTCAGGGCTGTCACATTCATAAGGAATTGTATATGGTGTGTTTACTCCCATCAACTCTGTTTGGAAGCCTTTGCTACTTGTACTGCTACAGCAGGGATCATGGCTGCTGACATTGGACAGGTCTCTCTGGGAGCTCTGTAAGGTTCCACCCTTACCGTACAATGGTACCATCTGGGTAAGGTTCCACCCTTACCGTACAATGGTACCATCTGGGTAAGGTTCCACCCTGACCGTACAATGGTACCATCTGGGTAAGGTTCCACCCTGACCGTACAATGGTACCATCTGGGTAAGGTTCCACCCTGACCGTACAATGGTACCATCTGGGTAAGGTTCCACCCTGACCGTACAATGGTACCATCTGGGTAAGGTTCCACCCTGACCGTACAATGGTGCCATCTGGGTAAGGTTCCACCCGACTGTACAATGGTGCCATCTGGGTAAGGTTCCACCCGACTGTACAATGGTGCCATCTGGGTAAGGTTCCACCCGACTGTACAATGGTGCCATCTGGGTAAGGTTCCACCCTGACTGTACAATGGTGCCATCTGGGTAAGGTTCCACCCTGACTGTACAATGGTACCATCTGGGTAAGGTTCCACCCTGACTGTACAATGGTGCCATCTGGGTAAGGTTCCACCCTGACTGTACAATGGTGCCATCTGGGTAAGGTTCCACCCTGACTGTACAATGGTACCATCTGGGTAAGGTTCCACCCTGACTGTACAATGGTACCATCTGGGTAACTCACTTTGGGCGTCTTCAGGCTGGCTCCTTCTGGTGCTCTGAAGGAGACTCATTTCCTTTGTCCTGTCCAGGCCTCCTGCATCTCTTGGTTCATGACTATGCTCTTCTTCTGCAAAGTGCATCACTCCAGCCTCTGCTCCTGTCCGAGTTCTTGTCCGCCTTTGATGGTCTTAGCTCCCTTCCGTAAAGAGCTTTGTGGTGATCCAAGGGAATGTCCCCCTCTCAAGGTCCTTGACTCAGTCATGTCAGGAGGTCTCCTTTGCTCTGTGTCTTGGAAGGTTTCTGTTGCTGTAGCAGAATACAGCAGATTGGGTAATTTATAAAGAAGGAAGGATATTTGGCTCATAGCCCTGGAGGCTGGGATCCAAGGGCACTGGCTGAAAGATGCACAGGGGCTCTCTATACATTGTTTGTGCCTTCCTGTGAATCTAGAATTATTTTAAGATGAAAAGTTAAGCAAATTTAATGAATGCTTATACTCAATGACAACAACAAAGATGCATTCGGCAAGGGTGAGATCAGTAAATAGAAAGGTATTAAAGACATAGCAACTGAAGCCAACAGGCAGTTCAGTGGTTAAGGCACTGGACTCCCACATGGCCTACTGCTGCTTGAGTCCTGGATCAAGTGGCATGAAAATCATACTGGGGCATGCATATGTATTCCCAAAATCCCAAGAGGAGAATGGAGGAGAGGGGATTGCAGCATGGCCATCCCTCCAGGGGGGGTGATTTCTCACTTCCCCTATCTGTTTCTCTCTGATGAGAACATGTGGCTTATAGCAAAAATCTTTAAAAAAAAGATAACAACCAAGCTTGGACTTTCTTGCTGACTTGATCAGAAAGATGTAAAAGGAACTGAATACTAGGCCACCGTCACTCCTGGCTTTGTGTTTCCTGCTGCTGAGTAAAGCATGGCCTGAAATCACCATGCCACCATGGCTCTATGTCCTCCACTTTGGAAAACTCTGGGCAACATGGAGAAAGTCCATAGTCCTCTGTCTAAATGTCATGGCTTCCTCCTTCACATCCCACCTGCCCCACCTCTTCATTCTGGGCCATCACCATGGATCCCCAGTGGCTCTGCTTTGCTGTCCCCTCTTTTTTCATGCTCTTGCATAGTCTTGGCCTCTTCCTTCATAGCACTCACTGTGACCATACACACAGGCTCTAGAGGGTCCTGGCTGTTGGTTGTCTTCCTTCCCATTCCTGCACAGGTTCCAGGGGGCAGATGCTGTGTTCTTTGCCTCTTTTATGCCCAGAGACCGGCATGCTGTGGGGCTCAGTTGCGTTTTTAGATGCTACAACATGAGCTGCTGCTCTGAGATAGCGAGGGAGGCGATACACTCAGCGATCCCATAGCCACCATTACCCCACCCGTGACTACTGAGCATTAGACTAGGAAAACTTTATGGCCATCTGTTAGAAAATAGCTGTAATTGGCCAGTTTGGTTGGAACAAGACATTGTGCTGCCACCTGCTGCTAATTTGTACTGCTGGACGCCCAAAGTGACCTCAGCTTAGAGGTGCATGGTGCCCCGTGGAGGTGGTGCTCGTGTGGAGCCCAATCTGCAGTGCCAGGTTGGTGCACCTGGCATGTGCTCAGGCACCCATTGTCCAGGAGGCCACCCAGGGGGAGCGGACACTCAATATCAGCAGGTGAGTTGAAATCTATGGCATTGTGTTTTCCTTCTACCTGGGGATGGCCCACCCAGGGTGACTCCTGCTCTGGCCAACCTGACTCCCAGTATGCTCTTCTATGACCTTTTGAGAGTAGAAATCCCATCATGACATTTGGAATATCCAGATTGATGTCAGATCCTAAAATGATCCTAAGATGAGGATTAAAACAAGCAAAGAAGCAAAGCAAAGAAAATAAAGCTACTAAACTCTAAACGCACAATCTGAGAATATCTCCTTGTTCAAAAATAGGCATGACACAGACCTTGCAAAGAAAAAGATGCAGGGAATTTGTGGGCAGAGTGAGTAGGGAGAAGAATGAGACCCCATGTGGGTGAGGGCTACTGAGAGAACTACGAGGTGGCGTTCATTTAGAGAGAACGGTATTTGTCCCCAGGGAGGTGACATCAGTTTATACCTTTCTATAAAGGGCTCAGGAACACTGCTTGTTCTAGATCAATCCTCAGCCCAAGGTCCACTGGCAATATCTAGAGATGGTTGTGATGGTCACAGTTTGCAGATGAGGAAAATGGATCTTGTGGTAGAATTCAAGGAAGTTGCTAAGTGTCTTACAGTTCACAGAGCACCCTTCCTGGGAGAATTACCCAGTCCAAAACACCAGGAGCTTTGAGGTTGTGACTCCCTGTCAGGAAGATAGCTCTGAGTGTCACCAAAGTGGCATGGAACACAGCATGGAAGTGGCAGCATCCCCTCCCATTTGAAAACTATCAGAGAAAAATACAGTGGTCAGACTCCACCTTCTTTCCACTAACTCAGGGGCCAACCCTCATTCAGACTTCTGCGCAAGAGGATGCCTGCCACCAGGCAATGCCATAATCCACTGTGATGATCACTGTATTTTCCTCATTTCTACCTGAAGAGGAAATTGCATAGGCTGTTTTATCAGATGGTGTTTTAAATGAGCCTGTGTATTCATATATAAAGCAAGGTGACAATAACTATTACTAAAAACAATTGGGAGGGGGGATGAGGTTATTATGTTTTATCCAAGAATGGAGGAATCTTAGGAAAAAAAAATAAACACACACAAAAAGGGATATTTTGTCCTTTGGAGAAGACCAGACTTTCTCTCAGGACAAGACACAGATCCTAAGGTTACCCACTGAACTGAACTGGTCACCCCAACCAATTGATGAAGCAGTCTGTGAAGAGGCTGGAGGCAGAAACACCAGCTTACTGGTAGCACTGTCGGGGAGCAAGCGACATCTGCTTACATTAGCTTTGGCCCCTCCTACAGCCATTTTAAATTTCACGCTTAGTGAGTGGACACTGTGTTTTTATTGAAGATTGCTTACTTCGTAAAGAATTACAGTTCCATGCAATACACTCCCCTCTCCTTATCTCAACTGGCGGTGTCTGTTTCTCCAGGAACTCCAGTAAAAAACCAACGAGCAATCAGATATGCTAATGTCCTTCCTCTTCTGCCCAGACACGAGTCCATTTGCAAATCCTGTTAGCTGGGCCTTGAACCCTGGAAACCCAAGCCCGAGCCTTCCATCACTCCCATGGCTAACGCCCTGGTCCCAGCTGCCACTGTCCTCTGTCCCTGAAATGCCACAGCAGCGTCCTACCTGGCACCTTCCATTTGGCCTTTGTCCCCTTCAGTCTTGGAAAAGCAGCAAATGGGCCTGCTGAAAATGACAGCACACTTTCTCTCAACTCCACCTGAGCTGTGTCTGACTCAAGAGCTTGTCTTTACTTCTGTGTCTGTGGTTGCTCAGGGGAGGGCTGTCTTCATCCCTGTCCCCTGCCCATCTCTGCAAGACACAATTGTCCCAGACTCAGACAAAGGAAAGATAAAGATGAAGAGGGAAAAAGAGGAGGGACAGAGTAAAAAGTAAAAAGAAAAGAGGAAGCAGGAAGCAGGAAAAGAGAAAGAAGTAAAATGGAGGAATGGCGCCAGTGAAAAGGAACACTCCCACAGTTACACTAAGGGTTGCATCGGAGCTGAGAAAGGATTCTGAGGAACAGCCGCTGTCTTTGGCCTTACAACATGGAATATCTTCTCCCTACCCCTGCCCACACCTGCAATAAGCAGGAAAGTGCTCCAAATATACACAATGCTATTGTTTCAGTGCTCAGAAGTGTCCGGGATGCAGTCCTCCTCCAACTCCCAAGGGCAGTAGTGTCTAGGATACAGCCCTTTAAGGACCAGAGGGGCTTTGCTTCCCTGGGCCTCTTTAATCTTCAGCATCTCTAGTCCTGGACCAGAAGCTCTCCTTTACCTGACACTGGCTCATCAACACTGGCAGATTCTATGTTTAACTACAAAAAGTCAATGTATGTTTTACCTTCCACCACCAGTGAGTTCTGGTTACCCCATGACCTCACCAACACCTGCAATATCTTTTTTTTTTTTTTTAGTGTAATTGAATTGTTTTTATTTGAAGAAAGTTTAAAAGCTCCCACTTTAATGGGTGTGCAATGCCGTCTCATTGCAGTTGAGGTTTGTGTTCACCTAACGGCTGATGACGCTGGGCATCGTTCTATGTCCATGTATCCGTTTGCCATCCATACATTCTGCCATATTAGACGTTGGTCTCCAGAGGCACGAATGATGCCCTTGGAGCTGGAACTCACACTGAAATTACCAAGCAACCAGCCACAGCCTGGGAGGAGAAACTGCATAAATTGGCAGTAAAATGAGAATAAGCCTTCTGGTGAAAAATGCAAGTGACTTTTTCTAAATGACCCCTAATTGTTAGGCATTTGAGATGAACAGGCTGTCCTGCCACTTAGGACGTGCTGTGTGCTCTGTCTGCGATGAAGACAATCGATGGGGTGAGACACCGAATACAGGGAGGAACAGCTTCCTGGCGGAGGTCATTACCCTGCTCACAGGGAGGGAAACACCACGTAGGAAAGAGCCCGGGTGCCAGGGATGTGACTTCTGTGGCCATTCAACAGCTGACTGGCTGAGTGATGACCAGTAAAGGTGGTCTGAGCCTTGGCGAGAGCAAGATAAAGGCCTGAGAAGAATCTCCCTCCTCACCTGAGTCTGGGGATTAAAGTCGATTAGATGATCTACAGGCTACCACTCGAACCAGATGCTGCCCGTGAACGCCCAGCAGTTGGGCTGCAGCTGACTGAGGCAGGGACACACATTCTCATGTAAAGGGGTGACAGGTGAGTAAATGAGTCGGGGTGCTGCGGAGGAGGAAGGAATGGGTGGAGTCTGACCTGACCACCACCTACACACCATCTGACCTTGGCATATTCTCTAACCTGCATCTCAGTGCCCTCCTCTGTAAAATGGAGAGGCAATTGCACCTGCTCTTGGGGTTTTCTTGAAGCCTGCACAAGGTAATACCATTGTAACCATTAGGGGACACTGTCCTGTCTGGGTCGGGGAGAAGCTCTGGAGTTTCAGCGGGCGGCTACCCAGGGCTGATGTGGAACTCTTCTCCAGTGTTGTCTTCCTCGAGACAGGCTAGAGCTCTGTAGTTCAAGTATTATTTCTAAATGCAAGTCTTGATAATCAAGTAAACATATGTGAAATATTTGGTACCCCCAGATGATTTTGCCTGTCCAGCCCACAGCTTGGCGGAGTGCTGTCTCGTACATCACATGGAACACGGCAGAGATGCATTTAACGTTCTAGCAGTACCCCGCCATCATCATCCCTCCCTCTATCAGTCATTGCATGTTCACAAAGTGCAGGACTCCCTGGACACACCTCCCTGCATTCTCCAGACAGCATCGCTTCAACTTGGCAGATGGGGAAATGGAGATTCAGAGAGGCTCAGGAGCGCGATCCAGGCCACGCAGTCAGTGAGTGGCGGAATAGGGATTTGAACCAAGGCCCGCCCGCCCTGCACACAGCCGGTATGTACTCTGAATAGCCCTTCTCCTGCCCTTTCTACATCCTAACCACCTCTTCAACCTCCACGACCCAGACACGGATGCTGGCAAAACTAAAACGGGACCAGATGTCTCCATTCAAGAACGAACAGCCTGCTGTGGGCCAGACATCACCCCAGGCAGGAGTCAGCTCCTCACCCAGCCTCCCTCTGTCTTGAGCGACTAGAAGCAGCTGATGATGAAATGGGTCTGAGCCCGAGGCAGCGCACTCCACCTAAGCTCCTGCTGAAGCCTCATTAGGCAGAGGCTGTTGTTTCTCCTGCAGATGAGGCTGTGTGGGCCCGTGAGCGTTCATGTGCTGTGCTCGTGAATCCTGTTCAGCTCAAACGCTGCAAGCCAGTTCCGAATATTCCCAGTGGCTGTAAGGATACAATTTTCTATCTTCATCGGCATTCCTGCTGCCGATTCTCAGGTAGGCACTGACTGCATCAAGTCTTCTCATCCCTGCAGGTGATACTCAGTGTCTGGGGAACCAAGGGCTTTTTACAAGTTCTCCGTCTCTCCTCATTGACTCGGGGTCACAGACTGGACTGGACAGGGTGGAAATCGTGCTTGGTCTGTATGTGGCTTGAGCAGTGGCATGGCCTGGTCTCTCCATCAGCGACAGTGCCATTCTCGGGGCCATTTCAATGCCCGGCATCGTCCTAGAGTGTTTGGAATGGTCCTGGCCAGCCGTGACATGTCAGGGCTCTTTGTAGATGGAACACAAGGCAGGGGGATAAAGCTGACCTCAGATTCAGAGAGACTTAGGGTCAAATTACAGCTCGGTCATGGCACAGTCTTGGAAAAGTAATTTCTTTTTGGATTTTGTGTATGTGTTTATAGAGACTTTACTCATAATAATAAAAAGCTGGTCATAATGCAAGTATACATTGAGAAGAGTTTAGAGGGACCAGCAGATGATGCAATGGTTACGTCCCTGACTCCCATGTAGTTAACCACGGTTCGAGTCCCAGACCCAGTGACTTAAAACTCATGCCAGGCATGTGTGCATGCATTCCCAAAATCCTGAGGGGAGAGTGGAGGAGAAGGAATTGCAGTGTGACCATCTCCCCAGGGAGTGATTTCTCTCTTTCTGTCTCTCTGTCTCTCTAGCAAGCGCATGCACCCTATGGGAGAAATCTTTCTCTAAAGAAGAATAAGAAGGTGTTGGAGAAACAAATTGTACAATATTTACACACAGTAGCCAGCAATAGAAAGGAACAAACGACTGATCCACACTGTCACATGGGTAAGTCTAACACTACGCTGATCAATAGGACAGAGACTGCATAATCTGTCATAGTAAAGTCTAAAATTAGTAAAGCTAATCGAGAAATTAGATCAGGTTCCTTGTTTCATTTTTGCTTTAGGGGTTTATCCTATCATAATGGACCATTCTTGAGATGTAAAAAAAAAAAAAAAAAGCATTATTGAATAGATACTATGTGTAGATAGCAAAAGAAATAACTGGAGTACTGCAGGGGAAGTATTTGCAGGGCTCAATCACTCTCACACTGGTAATGAGCTGATTTTAGTTTTCATTGCCAGAGAGCATATGCACGAAGAAAGCAAGCACCTCCCATGAGGTGTGGTCACAATGAAAGTCCTCCTCCATTTCTCGATTCCGTCACGATTTGGGACACACAGACAGGTGCAGAGCACGTTTCCCAAGCTGCCAGGACCCAGACCCAAACCCTAGGACCCAGCTCTCCACGCACAGTGCTCTCCCACTTTGCTGCAGGGCTGACCCAGTAGTCTGTTTCTTAAAGAGTCTAGAAAAGACATGAAAGCTCGTTTTCTGTTCATCTCTTCAGAACATAGGCTTGTCTGTATGGATGTATATTGTTATTATGCACATTTAGTGTTATTTTATTTGTTTTATTTTTTGCAAATTTTCACTGCCAATCTTGAACTCCAATGTTTTTGCTTTCTTGTTTATCTTTTCAGAGATAGTCTATTGTATACAAATATACATGCACTCACACACACACACAGAGGCATGTAACACCTGCACCGAGGTAAGTACAGCCTGCCTTTTGCACAATGACAGCACACAGAACAAAGTGGTGTGCAACTTGCTTTACTCTGAGCAAAACACATTGGTGGATATTTCATGACTGCAGAAATAAAGCTTTATTTCAGTTTAACGGCAATGGTACTGTCGTATGATCGCCTGTTTTGTACTTTACTTAAGGTGTCTCATAAAGACAGAAATTCGGGTTGCTCCTGAATTTGCTATGAGGAGTAGTGCTACAGTGCATGTTCTTAGACATGTGTGTCCTTTATCCTCATTTGTTAAGATATTTGTAGAATAAAAGCCTAGGACTGGAAATGGTGAGTGTACTACACCCTTTCCTTTAGCTCACTTCTGAGCCACTTCGGCTATGTTGCTAAAAGTCTCAGGACACCAGGTTAACAGATTTTCACTGTCAGCCAACATCAGACTCAGCTCACACAGAATCTACAGTAATGTGGCAGAGCTATGCACCTGTTTCCTCATTCACACGAGCACTCCCTTGGTCCCCTTCTATAAAACTTGCACCACTTCCAGGAATGCCATGGAAGCTCCATAAATGCATTCCGGTAGAGAAACAGACATTAACGAGTCTTAGCAAGGGTTTAGGAAAGCAGGAATCTTTATAGGTGCCTGTAGGGAGGTTAAAATGGAGCAGCCACAGGCTGTTTCTGAAAATGTTATATAGAAATCTAGCAAATAACCCAGCAGTTCCACTACCTGAGACAAATGAAAACACGTATGAACATAAACATTTGTATGTTAATGTCTGTAGCTTTATTATCATTGTAGCCAACACGTGAAAATATTTTAAATGTTTATCAACTAATGGATGGATAAAGAACAAAAGTAAATACTGGTACATCCTTAGAATGTACACGCATCCAGCCTTATGAAGTACAGATATTTGCCATCACGCAGATGAACTTTGAAAACATTATGCTAAAGAAGAAAAGCAGACGCAAGTGCATGCACTCTGATTCCATTTCTATGAAATGTCTAGAAGAGATAATTCTACATGCAGAAAGTGAGTGAGTGGATGGCAGAGGCTGGGGATAGGAGTGCAGATTAATTGCAAATGGTAGGAGGGACTCTTACTGGGTGAGAACATGTAGAACTAGATTTGGGTGAAGACTGTACAACTTGGAAAGTTTCCTGAAAACTTGTTCCACACAAGCCAATTGGGCCAGGCCCCATGAAGGACACACAGATGAAAACATGATGGTCTCTTCCCTCACAGATCTTACGTTCTAAAAGCAGTGACTAGCAAAGTCACATATCTGAATGGCAGTGATTCTCCTAAAGTTATTTATGATTTACAGACTTGGGCTGACATTTTAAAATCTGAAGATTTCACAATAAGATGTGGTGAGCTTTCTGGCTGGTTCTGAAATGTTGGAAGGTCTGCCTCAGCATTCTTTCAGACCCCAGTGAAGATAACTGGCTGAAGCTGAGATGTGGTGCCCTCTTGGGATGGGACATGAGCCCTCTGATCTCCCACTCCACCTCCCCTCCTACTCCCAGGAGTCTCCACTCATCCACATGTGATCCTAGTTTCCTGCGGAAATTTGATTTTAAGATCCCCACCCACTGTGAGAGGCAGCCACAGTTTACCAGCCCAGAGCTGCATGGTTGGCATCAGGAGGAAAAGTGACAACAGGGGTGACCAAGGCAGAAAAGGCAGGCTGGCCTTCTTCCCACTCAAGCTTTCCACTATGGAAATTTAGACTTCCGCCCTTCTCCCTGGCAATGTCTTCTCTGTGTCAGTAGCAGCTTGCTTTAGCTCCAGCGTCTCACTGCCCTCTGTAGCACTGTGGTGTCTCCTTTGGTGAGGGGAAACACAGCAAGTCTTTGACTGGAGGACCAGGTTGGAGCGCCCTGTGCCTTCACTCCTTGGCAGTTCAGAGGGAAGCAAAGTCCGGGCACACCTGACCTCTAACGAGCGGCACAAAGGCAACCTCACACACCCAAGCACAGCCCAGCTCCCTGCAGAGCCAGCCTGGTTTTACAAAGCTGCCTCTTAAATGGGAGTTCTGAACAGCCCACAAGAGATACTCTAATGGGAACTCTGATTGAATGAAAAAAAACTCACACGGCTGCTGCACGGCACTCTCAGAAAATTAGACTGTGTTCTGTCCCATTAGGTTTTCTACTGCCTGGGCAGTTCGTCGTGCTGAGTAACTGCTTCCATCTGCAAGCCCGTGTCCCCCAGAGAGAGATCAGGACCATATAATCATCGTCTATGAATGAGCTGCTTCATCAGCCAAAGGTAAATATTTCCAGAGGTGGTGATGATTCCGAGAGGTCAGGAAACACTACTAAGTCCACCCGAGGGACACAGTGGTCCTTTCCCTGGTCTCTTCCAACTTTTTCTGCTTCTTTCCTGTTCTCAATAAAAACTCCATAGTTTCCTTCCCCTGATCTTGAATAAGTTACTTCCCTCAAGGGTAACAGTGTTTAAGCTGGCTCTTTAAGTAGGGGGTAGAACCTACGGTAGATCCTATTTACCAGAAATGGTGGTGATGGTTGTACTTTGTCTTAATGTGACATTAATGTTCTTATTAATGCGACATTAATGTTATTATTAATGTTCTTATCCTCCCAAAGTGAGGCCTATCTTTTCTCCCTTGAACTTGGCAGATATGTCTCCATGGTATTAGTTACTCTATGTAACCTGCGAGGGAAGGTCTACAAGAGCGATGTAACCTCTCCTGGGTTCCACTCAGGACCATCACTCTTGAGACCCATCCGCCATGTTGTGAGGAACCCCACTGTGCATGAAGAAGTCACGTGTAGGCACCCTGGCCTACAGCATGGTGGACAAACTACGTCAACTGCCAGACACGTGAGCAGACGAGCCTTCAGAAGACTTCAGTCCTGGATACTGAGTCACTGCCTCCCAGGACCTCTGCGTATTCCCAGCCTAGAACTAAGATCTCAAAAAGCAGGGGAAAAAAAACTTCATTCCCATTATTCACTTTTATTTTAAGAGAGGTTTTTGCCATAGGGTGCAATGCACTTGCCAAAGAGACAGAGAAAGATAGAAAGTGAGAAATCACCCTCTAGCAGGACGGCCATGCATAATCCCTTCTCCTCCATTCTCCTCTCTGGATTTTGGGCATGCACACACAAGTACCCAGTGCGAGTTTTAAGCTGCTGGATCCGGGACTTGAACTGCAGTCACCTACATGGGAGTCCACTGATGGAACCACTACACCATCTGTTGGTCCCTCCATTGTTCACTTTTCACATTGAAGAATCATGAGCAAATAAATGATTCTCACTGTTGTTGGCGGTTAGGTTTTGTGGTGGTTTGTGACATGGCAATAGGTATTCATAACAAGATCCCTCATCCCTGGGGAGGGATGCTGTAGGAGAGCAGGGGTGTCTGTAACCAGGAAAGCACACTTCTGGAGCCTCATAAAGACCCCAGATGTTGGGCTCTGCTGCTGTCCATTCCTGAGGTCTATGTAGCAAATATTAAATTTAAAAAGTCAAAAGCTTTCAAATTAAAAGATCTAGATGGCCCAACCTGTAGCCTAGTGGTGAGTGAACCACACGGCTGACTGTGCAGGTGGAGTCCTGACCTCGGTGGCTTGAGAAAGATGCCAGCTGCATGTGTATGAATGCCCCCAACCCAACAGGGCGGAGAAGTGAGGAGAAGGGCATAGCATGACGCACCCCGATGAGAGGTGCTTTCTCTCTGGCGAGCTCGTGTGCCTTCTGGCAATAAAAAAAAAGATTTACTCAAAAAAAAATATATATATATTACACAGATACAGGTTATTATTTTGTTATATTAGCTGGTTGTCCCACTCTCTGGGTGTTCCTCTTCTATTTCCTTCAAACAACATCGACACCAGGGTCTCAGGACTATTAGACTCTCACAGAAATATAGAGGGTATATTTATCTTCATAAGAGATATACTATACTCATAAGTTCCAAGTAAAATATCTTTCCAGATATGGAAATCCATGACAGAAGTAACAGTTTGAGAAAAACCCACTTCTTTTAATCCTGCTCTGTAACGCACACCACGCTGAGTGATTATTCATTGTAGCTTTAAAGCAACACCTTATGTGGGTGAACGAACACGTAGATGCCCATCTTGGTCTGTTTTCACTGCTGTAGTAAACATCATAGGCTGGGTGTCCTATAAACAACTGCAGTTTATTATTCACAGTTTTAGAAACTGGATGTCCAAGAACAAAGTGAGGACCAGTTCAGTCCTGGTGTGGGCTTTCTTCCCGATTTGGAGACAACTCTCTTCTCATTGTGTTTTTTTTTTTTTTTTTTTTTTTTTTTTGAGAGAGAGAGAGAGAGTTTTTGTTGTTTTGCCATAGGGCATGTGTGCTCGCCAGAGGGAAAGAAAGAGAGAAAATGAGAAATCACCCCCACACACACTGCAAGGGGATGGCCACACAGCAATCCCTTGTCGTCCATTCTCCTCTCGAGATTTTGGGCACAGCTTCACACATGCTTAGTGTGAGTTTCAAACCTCCAGGCCCAGGACTTGAATCACAGTCAACCATCTAGGAGTCCAATGACGTAACCACTTTGCCAGCTGCTGGTCCCTCACTGTGTCTTTAGAGAATGTGAGGGACTCCACTTAGAAGGACACTCATCCTCTCAGATCAGGGCCCTCTCTTTCTTACCATTTAACTTTAATTACTTCCTTGTAGGTCTCACGTCCAAACCTAGTCACATGGGGGTTAGGGTTTCGTCATATAAGGTGGGGGGGGGGAGCAATTCATTCTATAACACCAGGAAAAGAGGAGCAGTGACCGCAGATTCCAGAAAAACAACTGAGACACAGAAACACAGGTCGAACTTCTCTGTACCCCCTCCTCCCTCTGACAGCGTCAGTCAGCGTTTCAGCACACGGAGGCCTGGAAGACCACTGGGTCACTCACTGCTCATGCCCTGCTCCAGCAGATGCTCTCCTCGCCCCGGAGCAAGGGCAGCACCCAGCTGGATAACACGCACGCAGGAAGTCCCTTGTCCATTAGTCCCCAGCCCTGTGCAAGGGGCCGGAAGGAGAAAGGGAGCAAAATCACAAATGGAATGCCGGCTTCACTTCCTCACTAAGCAGACTGACGCAGTAGGACGTGGGCAGGGGGAACCTCGTGCACATCTAACCCGCACAAGCCGGCGTCCATCTGCTTCCTTCATCCCGGCCTTGGCCAACATCACAAGGGAGGAAGCGGGTTTGGGAAGACGGGGCATGCATGCTGCCAGGTGTGTCTAATTAGCTGTCTCAAAGGCAGGAAGCATCGTTTAGAGGAGGCTGCAAGGAAGGAGCACGCTAAGTCAAATTTAAACAGAAGCCTTTGGAGGGGATGTCAGGAGAAGATGAAAGACTGAGCTGTCATCACTCCGTCTTACCTGGCAGATCACAGTGGTGACAAATGTGCCAAAGAAAACCGTCCGATGCCCTAGTTCGATGGAGTTGTGCAGGGAGGGAAAACAGGCTGCATTCATAAAACATGAATACCAAAATCCTCACAACAATGGCCACTTTCAAAAGGATTATTGCTTCTCCTTTTCTTGGAACATCTTCCACGATGATTTTTTTTTTTTCCACTTGGATCGATTGCTATTTTGACAGCCATCTTTAGAGTTCTCTTTTCATCTGGACCATGTTTCACAGAAAAAAGCATTTCCTTTTCCACTTCAATTCCTCTAAAATGGCCTGTTTGTAGGTGGGCTTAAGAAAAAAAATCCCCTGTTGATGGACTGTGTTGCAGCCTACAGAGACAAGCTGCACGGTTGCATTAAGACAGGAAGGTTGCGGTGGTTCATATAGCTCGTGAGACAGAGCAGCACCAATGACGAGCTCGGTTAGCTTCATCTGGCCCCAGGTGCCAAGGCCTGAGCCTCTCCTGGTGTGTTCTCACTCTGGGGAAAGTAAACTTCAGACTCATTCTGCATGAACAGGCAAGGGCACACTGGCCCTAGCATCGATGGGACCAGCGGGTGGCTTAATGGCTATGTTGCTGGACTCCCATGTAGACGACAGTGGTTCAAGTCCCAGACCTGGTGGCTTAAAATTCATGCCAAGGTGTGCGGAATGGAAAAGAAGGGATTCTGGCATGGTCATCCCCCCTGGGGGGTGATTTCTTGTTTTCTGTCTCTCTGGTGAGTGCATGCACCCTATAACAAAAAAATTAAAACATAAATAAAAAACAAATAAAATTGCCACAGTATACAAAACAACAACAAAGCCATTATGATGAGACAGGCCAAACCAAGGTTTTGGGTTGCTGTATTTGGTGTGCTGTGGCTACATGTTTACAGTCAGAAATCAAAATGTTTGATTATTTAAATAGACTTCCAGGATTTCTTCTTTACCTTGTGACAACTAACAACAACATACAAAAGTCAGACTTCGACGTGAACTGGACTCGCATTTGAACCCCACCTCTGTCACATGAGTGTTCTTTGACCTCTTCATACCTCAGTCTTCCCATCTGTGTCAGGGATGGTGATACCTCTTTAATGATACCTCTTTATGAGGATTTATTTAGAACATGGCTTCTTAAATTGCTACTTTGCCATTTCTCGGCATGCCGCAAACACTGCTGATAGCTGGGCTGAGTCCCAGAGAGTCTGTTTACATGGTCTTGGCTACAATTTGAGCTTTGTCAGTTAAAAACAAAACAACTCAGAAGACACTAATATGAAGCTGAATTTGAAAGCTAGTGACTTAGATAATGCATGTAAAGCAGAGTTTTTAAGCCTTGACCTCAGAATTACTTGGAGAGCCCGTTAAAACAGACTGCAGGACCCACCCTCAGACTTCTTTATTCAGTAATTCTGAATGTATTTACATTCCTCAGTGTAATGAAGGATGAGCTGGCATCTCGATAGTAACCTTCCATCTTCCAAATCCCAGACAGAGCACCTGGTTGGTGAGTCACAGTTCACATCTCCACCCCAGCCAGGGTAAGACAGGAGACTTCGACTCACAGCCTCACCACCTTTGCACGTGATGAGAAGTTAGCATCTGAAAGGGAAGTGATAGCCTGCTCCCGAGAAGGGGACATGGATGGGAGTTTGGCCAAACCCAGCAACATCCCAGTCACAAGGCATTTCTCATGAGAAGATTTCACGAACAAGGAAAGTGTGTTTTGGGATGTCTTCAGAGTTTACACATTGTGAAAAATTCCCTCAAAGAGATCAACTCCCAAATGTTTGCTACATGCCAACTCACTGAGAGGCACCTGCCGGCTCACAGCAAGCCAGGCGGAAGCTGTACCTCGATACTTCGAACTGAGAAGCATAAAGGTGATGCTGAAAAACGGAGTCATTATTAAGGACAGATCACTCGTAAGAGATCCTAGGAATTCTTTTTTCTCAGATCTCCAGAGCTACCCTTACAATCTGCCTTTCTGATGCCCTTTATTCGAAATAACTTTTGATTTCTTGAGTCAACATAAAGTTTTTAATAAAGCTCACATTTTGTATCTACTAATTATGTCTACATTCAGTTCTTCTCAAAGATTTGGGCCCTGTCTGAACCAGAGAAAGTGTTTATCCAGACCCTCCTCAATCGACTTACATCTATGACAAGTTACTGTCATCTTCATTGTAAATGGAATTAAATCAAATTAAAGTTGCACACTGTCTACGTGGCTATATTTAGATTTCCCCCGATGCTCAACATCTTGCTTCAAAAATGAAAAAAAGTTCAGGTTGTAAAAATATACATATATAAATTTTAATATAAAGATAGATTTTTACTGATAGAGATAAATCAGATGAAATACAGAGTTGCCTACTTTAGCTAAGTAACTCGTAAGCATTCTCTTTTATGAGGAGAGAGAGTTGATAGAATGAGAAAGCAAGACTATGTACCATAAATCTGAATAATTGTTTTATTTCAGTATCTCTTTAGGTCAGTTTTCTCCTGACTTTTTTTTAATTAGGAGGAGATCATTTTTGCACTTAAAGAATTTTTATATGTTTCAACCACTGCTAAATGATAGTGAAGCATATGTCATTGTAAAAGAAGGGGACAAATTCAAATGTGTTTCAAAACTCAATAAGAAATGCGGAGTTGAGGCCATTCTGACATAAATGGTCATTTGTATGAGGTTGCAGAGAGACTAGTTCAGGTGGAGTTGGTAGTGAATGGGAACTGGAATGGCTTCCTGGGTGTGACTGAGAGAGGGCCGACACCCTCGTATGAAATACACTGTGTACCCCTCATGCGATCAATTCCCACCCACCAACTATAAATTTGGGTGAAGAC
Source organism: Tupaia tana (assembly GCA_026018925.1). Classification (NCBI taxonomy): domain Eukaryota; kingdom Metazoa; phylum Chordata; class Mammalia; order Scandentia; family Tupaiidae; genus Tupaia; species Tupaia tana. The sequence goes on along the minus strand of JAKSZU010000026.1, from coordinate 22,264,873 downwards.
AAAGATTGGTTTTATCTTCATTTCCAAATGCTAAACTGGTGTCGGTAATCAGGTTGACTTCTCAGATTCTTTTCCATCAGCTAGAGCGATGTGCAAAGCCAAGCTTTAAACAACCATGGCTCCTAAGAGGAGGTGTTGCAGCTGGCATCTAGACCTGTATGTTAAATTTGTTTTCTTTTGCTTTTTTTAATTTTAATTTTTATGTTTATGTTATTGGGTGTGTGTGCTTGCCAGAGGGAGACAGAGAGACCTGGAGAGAGGGAAAGTGAGAAATCACTCTCCAGGGGCAATGACCAGGCCATAATTCCTTCCCCTCCTTTCTTCTCCTGGGACTTTGTGTGTGTGCACATGCACGTGCGCACGCGCACACGCATGCTGTGATTTTCAAGCTGCCTGTTCTGGGATTCAAATTGTGGTTGGCCATGTAGGATTACAGAGTCTGGACCACAATGCCACCTGCTGGCCCCATAATAAGCTATTTTAAAATTTTATTTATTTCATGAGTAAGAGATGTAGAAGGGGAGGAGAAAGACAAGTACCCCCAACGGGTCCCATACCGTGATCCCCCCATGTGTGCCTAGCAAGTACAGGTTGACCAGGGAATCGAACCAGTGCCCTTCTACATGGGTCTGGCTTTACTTGGGCAGTGTGTTACTGCTGTGTCACCAAGCCTGTCCTATGCACTGTTACTAATTTTTCTACTTATTTTCAATTATTATTCCTTTATTTTTCTTTTACTTTTTTTTTAGCTAAATGTGAGCCTATTACACCATATTTTCAATTTTTATTTTATTTTTATTACCTGCTCTGTCCAAATCTTAATTCAAATGTGTGTGGTTGAATGACATAATATGCGGAGCGTATGGCATTTTTAAGTTACCATCTGAAAACCAGAGCTAAGTCAATCAACAGGTATTTTATAGCCAAGATTTACAAAAGCAATACTGAAAACAAGTTTAATTAATGACAAAAAGGAAACCATAATGCTCTGGAGGCATTTAACTTCAACCATCTGCTTGGAATGGAAAAAAAATATGTTTCTTCTTCTTGTTACTACAAGGAAAGGTACAGGGAGAATGAAGATATACCCTCAGTCTGTCTTCCTGGCCTGACAGCTGTTTGGATAAAACGTTAACCTGGCCCAGCTGCTGTGATGTGCGCAGTCGCGGCTGCTCTCTGCTGTGTGACGGGGACGGCCGGGGCTCCGATCCCAGGGGACCTAAACACAGCTGGCAGGTCGTGCTCCTGACTCCATGGAAGGCTGGGAGCAGAGGATCGTGGCATGGTGAGACCTGACTGTCAATGGTCTCTCTCTCTCTCTCTCTCTCTCTCAATAAATACATGAATAATTATTTTTTAATTAACTGCATTCGAACTGCCTATTTAAACTGCAACTTTGGCAACTGGAAGTGGTTAACATACAAAGAACTAACATGTATTACTTGCCAACTCGGGGTCAGAGGTGCCACGTGTTCTACACACTTCCCTCTTATGGGGACCCCACTGTGCACAGGACCCTGGTGTGATGGACAGCTCCCCAGCGCCCCTCTGTGCCCATGCACTCTGTTCACTGCACACGGTAGGTGACCACATAGCTGGTCTCTATTCTCAGTTCACCCAGTAGGGCCTTTTTGACTTGGAGCCTCACCACATAGCTTGCTTTGGTCAATACTAGGAGACGGAGTGTTGGGCTTCCAGTTCACCCAAGATTGAAGAGGCTGTGGGCATTCTAATTGCTCTCCTGGGCCTCTCCCTCCTGTTTGGGGAAAGCATGGCTGGGCAAGCCTGTGGGTCCTGGAGGGAGAAGAGGACCCAGAAGCAGGCTCCTCCATAGACGGCCGAGGTCCCTGGGCCAGCCGAGGCACAGTCATCTGAGGACTAACACATTAATATCATGTTTAATTTCCCAGGGGATGTGTGTGCTTGCCAGAGAAAGATAGACAAAGAGAGAGGGGAAGGGAGAAAGCACACCCTTCAAGGGACGTGGTCATGCCATAATCCTGTCTTCTCCATTTCTCCATCCTGTCTGGATTTGGGACGTGGTTGCACACATACCTGGTCATATTTTTCAAGCCAGTTGGGCTGGGATTGGAGCTGAGTAGTTGGCCTTGTGAAATCCAGCTCGTAAGTTAATATTTTTTTCTTTTATTTTCTTTTTTAACATTAAATCAATGTATATATTTACAGCATACGAAATGAATTTTCCCAGCACAAATACACTGTATAGGAGTCTAGTCACATAATCATCAATACACGATTTTCCATTTTTGTGTTTGTTAAATGTTCTGCTTCTTTTTTTCCCCCTCAGTTCCCTCCCTCCCATCTGCCCCCACTTCCCACCTCCTTTTGTATATATATATATATGTACATATTAGACATAATATATATACACGCACACATATAATTTATAAATAATCACGAAGGAACATAACAGTTGTAGGTACAAGAAACTTTTTGTCCTCTTAGCCCAGGAATAATTACCAATCTGATACAATCTGATAGTGAATCACTGCAGGCCATTTAAGTGTGTGTTTTCCATAAGAACAAAACCTACAAAACTTTCTGCTAACCACCAAAATCAGGAAATTCACATTACTTGATCATTAATATTTTACAGTCAAAGCTCCTAGCTCCTTCCTGATCTTGAGTTTGAGGTAGCAATTTTGTCATTCAGTGGCATCTGTACTTATTTGTAAAATGGGTTTGGAAGGCTGAACAGCCGGATGAAGCTCTTAGCAAAATACCCAGTGCATTATATGTGTTGCACAGAATGTGTGCTACGTTTGTGGTGTTTATTATATTTTAAGTCGGCATTATTTTATGATTTCTAAATAAATACTTATTTTCACACCTACTGTTGTATTCATCATTTTTCATTCTTATATTTTTCTTAACACTTCTCATGGAAGCTAAAAAACTCACAAGCCCATGTAGCCGCCATGTAGATAGAAAAGGAAAAGAATGAAACCCAGCTCCTAAATATTCTGATGTGTCCTATAAATTCACAAATGATTAAATCTGACATTTGTGAATGTGAAAAGCTGAATTTGAAGTTTAATTATCTGGAAGGACGATCTCCTGTGTCTTACTTATTCTGTGCTGCTAGAGGGAAGTTTTCTGATTAAATCAGTTTCCCATTAAAACAAAAGTATTCATCTGAAAGGGAACATTAGGCTTGCTGCTGAATACTTTTGATGTATATAACAGAAATAAATAGGTGTAAATGTGTTAGATTAAACATGACTCTCATTTATCCCATAAGAAAATGTCCCTTTTTAAGTTGAATTAATTAAGTTTGTTTATTTTTTATTGCATTTTAAGCCCATTTACAAGAAAATAAACTTATTTAGAGGGCAGCTCATTTTGTGCATTAAAGTAAGAAAACAAGGAACTGGCAGGTGGCGTAGTGGTTATGGCACTGGACTTCCACATGACCAACCATGGTTAGAGTCCTGGGCCCTGTGGCTTGAAAAAATCATGCTTATCTCATGTACATGTGTGCTCCAAATCCCGAGAGGAGCATGGAGAATAAGAGACTGTGGCATGGCCATGGCCCCGGAAAGTAATCTCTCTCTCTCTCCCCCCCACCCCGCTAGTGCACATCCCCTAATGTCAAAAATCTAAAATAAAATAAAGAAAAACGATAAATAAAAACAAGAGGCTTCCAATTTTGAATCCATGGTCAGGCCATCTTTCAGTTTAGTGGATTATTATTTATTAATTTCTTGAAATATTGATCATCTCTTAAGGAATGCTAATTACTGATGTCCGTATCATGTCTTCCACAACCCCTGAAGACTGTTTCAGCTTATCACTGCTTTTTCTTTCTCTTCCATGTTCAGTAATGATGTATCAGCTCCAGTGGGATTAAGAGCCTAGGTGTTTCCTAATATCTCCCTTCTCACAGAAGACAGGGCATCCATGACCCTGTCAACCTGGCTCTCTCCTGCTGGTGTTGTCAGCTCTGTGTTAATCTGAGCAGAGCACGAGGCGAGAGACCACCTGAGGCCCATGGTGCAGGCAGGAAGCCCTAGCACTGCATCAAGGCCACGTCACATCTTCCAGTGTAGCTACTGGTCATGTCATTTGAGGTAGTACACCCCCATGCCAGAAGAATGCAGGTGGGCAGCTGCCAGAGGACAATTGCACTGGGCATGGGGATAGGTGTTCCATTTATCGTGAAAGTTGGTGTTAAATATTTAGCAGGGGAAGGCCTGTCATAGCATCTGGGCCCTATGTTTGGACTTTGTGGGCTTTTTCCTGCACCTGCACACTTCTCTCTCAGGTGAGCAGTCAATTACCTAAGCACATGTGCCCAGTGTGGACCTTCTGCTCATGGCCAGGAGGTATGAGCGTCCATGTACGCATAAACTCCTTGATGTGTTTATCGCCCCAAAGGGAACCCAGTTGTCGACCTAGCGTCCCATTCTGGTGGTGAACTTCTGTGTGCATGTTTGGGATGGCAGGAATGAAGATAGCCTTTCTGGGGCCAGGAGCTAGGTGAGAGGAAGGAGTTCTTATAGAGGATCTGCTAGCAACTCCTGATAAGTTGTATTGACAGGACAGATGTCCTTCTGCTATTATCTTAGGGCTGTCTGCTCAATTCTAGCTAACTGCCTATCACAATGACACCTATGTTTTAGGACTGTAGTTGAATTTGTAAACACTGCTAAGAAGTTTCTTTCATACAACGGTTGTAATGCGAGAAATACATTCTCTAGATTAGCAATAGCCAGGATGAGCCAAGGAAGTGAAACCAATATGGTGTCTGTGGCATTGACAAAGTCTTTGTTTGAATCATGGACCAACGGTGAAGGAGTCCATCTCTTCTTCAGAGAGTCAGTCTTACTAGAGCCATGTGCTCTGTTCTAATTCTCTTTACCAATATTGATTTTATCAACAGAAGCTAGAAGCATTGGGACTTTTCACCTCTGTGTCCTGCTGAAAACACAAGGGGGATGACACCGCTAAACTGGCTATATTCCACGGAACTACTGCTATCTGGGAGTTAAGCTAAATGCAAGGGTCTATTGGAAGGTCTTGTTTCTTTTATATCAACTGGCTGATTACACTGGAAAAGTGCCAAGGAAGAGGGGATAGGCTAGATTCCAGGAATCTGGAGGAGCAGAGGGTCATAGACACATTGAATTATGACACACATGTATTTAAGGACAAAGTAATTAGAATGGATGCTAGGCCTGGATGAGGATAGGTAAGCCCAACCCACAACAACAACCAACCTAAGATACCATGGATGGGACATGGCTCTGAATTGGCAAGCGCAGAAATCCTAGAATTTTATAGCTGAAGATATTTTAAGAAATCAGTATGTATCCAACTCAGGGAACTCCCTGCCATTCCTTCTGCCTAGAATGTGTTTATTCCCAGACTTCTGGAGCAGAATCTTTGTAATTCTCCATATTTTTACTCATCCTCAGAAAGCCTTTCCTTGAGTTTCTTCCAAAACCACCTCCCCCAGGCTGTATCAACTGTATTTCCTGATTGAATTTGCATCATCTATTAATCCCTAGTTTATGTTGCTCGCTTATTTAATTATCTATGTGTTTGTTTTCTTTTCCACTAGAAAATAAACTCCTAGAGATTAGGAACCTTGTTTGCTCACCATGTATGCTGTTTTGCTAATACCGAGAAGAGTGTTCGGTACATACGAGCACTTGATGAATGAATGATCCACTTATTTCACAGATGAACACAATGAAAGCAAGGGGTCTTAATACCTCTAAGGTCATGTCGACGCCCTGGGGAAGAGTTAAGACTTGAAATTAATACCCTTGACTTGGTAAATTGAGCTTTCCAGATCTGGTGAAACAATTTATAATATTTGGTCATATAATGGTAGACATTATTCTAGATGCGGATATTTGGGAGACACACAAATATGAAAAATATAAGATATATTTTATGTATTTATAAGCTAGATAGATAAAAGGACATATAAATATAATAAAGTTGTTCTGTTTGCACAGTCATATCTTGACACCTGAGAAAGTTCAGCATTCAGACTGTTCTGAAGTATACATTTCACCTCCAGAAGAGAATTTGGAAATGTTTTTCTTCCACAGATGAAATTAGCAATTTAGAAAATTATTTGAAACAAAAAGGCATTTCAGAGTATCGCCAATAATACTTAGCACATCTCATTAGTGGGATACAACAACCTGGAAATTACCACAGCTCTATTTCACAGCAAAACTGTTGTAATTAAGTCAGAACACGTCTGTGTTATTTACGAAAATAGGTAATTGCACTATGCCCTTGAGGGGTATTGCTAATTTGGCGCATTGAGCCAATACTCTTGCCGTCTTGTCTGGAACTGAATTTATTTATTTATTTATTTATTTATTTATTTATTTATTTGAGAGATTTTTTGCTATAGGGCACTTGCACTCTCCAGAGAGAGATAGAAAGTGAGGAATGACCCCCTGGGGGGGATGGCCATGCCACAATCCCTTCTCCTCCATTCTCCTCTTGTGATTTTGGGCATGTATGTGCACACGCACACACACACACACATGTGTGCATGCATGCCTGGTGTGAGTTTCATGCTGCCAGGTCCAGGACTCATATCACAGTCGGCCATGTGGGAGTCCAGTGCCTTAACCACTACGCCACCTGCTGGCCTCGTGGAACTGAATTTGATGGTCATTTGTCCAGAACAATTTTCAGGTGGTCGACTCTCTTGTCCAACAGCGTTCTTTAGCCTCAGCAATACTGAAGGCACTATAGCAAACTCCCCTGGAGAGGGCTTCGCTGTGAAGGGCAGAGTGCCATCAGTTTGGCCAACAGTGACTGCGATGTTCCCACGTACCAGGCCTGGGAGGAGCACTGCAACTCCGAGTTCCACTCCATGGAGCTTAGTAACTGCGGGCACCACGAAGAAGCGATAGACACAAAGGCACAGTGGTGTCATGAGCTATGACAGCTGAGAGCATAGAAAGGCAATTTATTTGGGCTAGCCCTAGCACAGTGGTTAAGCACTGTGCATACAGAGCCACATTCCACATGGTCCACCCTGGTTTGAATCCCAGTCTCAGTGGCTTGAGAAACACTGGGGGAGTGGGGGGAACAAGTGGCATAGTGACTAAGGTGCTGGACTCCTACATGGTCGACTGCAGTTTGAGTCTCAGATTCAGCAGTTTGAAACTCATGTGGAGCATGTGTGTGTGTGTGTGTGTGTGTGCCCAAAATCCCAAGAGGAGAATGGAGGAGAAGGAATTGCAGCATGGTCATCTGCCCAGGGGGTGATTTCTTATTTTCTGTCTCTCTGTTTCTCTGGCAAGCATATGTGTCCTATAGCAAAAATCTCCCCATCTCTAAAAAGAAAAAGAAAGAAAAACACCATGCTGGGTGTGGTACCCGTGACAGCTGGGTACATATGTATGTCTGGTGCCCCAAATCCTGATGCGGTAGAGAAATGAAAGAAGAAGTGTTGTGATATGACCACACTCCGTCAGGATCAGGAGGGTGCTTTCTCTCTTTTTCTCTCTCTCTGGCAGGTGTACGCAGCCACTGGCCAAAAAAAAAAATAAAGTAATCTATTCCAGTATTTCAACCAGCTATGACCACATGAGGAAAGTCAAGTCTAGTTCCTTGTCCAATTACACATGGAAGATGAAAATGACCCAGCAATGGTGTAAATGACCAGGCAAAGAGAAGTCAGCCCGAGTTTCCCACCACCTCTGCTGGGCTTGCTTCTGCCCAGGGCTAGCCGATGTCCTGTGCCCTGGCGGAGCTGATCTCTGGGGGATGGCAGTGTTCAGCTAGTTTTTCATTGACATGATTTACCATTAACACTGGGACGACCTTTCAGTGAATGGGTAGTAAGAGTGTTTATCTGAAACTCAAGGGAAGGACTAGATAAGCTTGCATTCACCATCCCCTCTAATTATATTCCTTCTAGCAAAGAGAAGCTTATGGCAGGCTGTGACTGGAAATCTTTTTCAACAAGGAACAATTGAGCGCTCAGTGACTCTGCCCACATGCAAGTGGATCTTCCATTAATTTTCCTCTGAATGCTTTGTCATGGGTTTCTCAAGACCAGACAGTCACAGTTACGTACAGAGGAAATTGTTTTCGTAAAGCAGAAATATCGAAAGTACTCAGACAAAAGAAGAGGATATCTATAAACAATCAAGGGTGTCCTTATCTTTAACAAGTGAGGAGAAATGTGATTCTGAAGTCCCCGTTTTGCTAAAACATATCCCGCTAGCATCTATCTGTATATAAAAATATGGGCAAGGGAATATAGCAAATCAGACAACAATGTGACTTCTCTTGCCAGAGTTATGGATAGTGGTAGACCATACACAGTTAAAAACATTCATCCTCTGGAGCCAGCAGGTGCTGTGGAGTTAAGGTATTGAACTCCCACATGGACAAGTGCAGTTTGAGTCCTGGACCCGGTGGTTTGAAAATTATGCTGGGCATATGCATATGTGTGCCCCAAATCCCAGGAGGAGAATGGAGGAAAAGAGATTGCCGCATGGCACCACCCCCACCCTCAGAAACTGATTTCTCACTTTTCCTCTCACTATTTCTCTGTCTCTCTCAGGAAAACACATGTGCTCTATGGCAAAAACCTTTAAAAAAGTTCTTGGAACCAGCAGTTGGTGTAATGGCTGTGTTGCTGGACTCCCATGTAGTTGACCATGGTTTGAGTCCTGGATCTGGTGGCTCAAACTCACTTCAGTCGTGTGTGTGTGTGTGCCAAAGACCCTGAGAGGAGAATGGAGGAGAAGGGATTGTGGTGTGACCATACCCCCTGGGAGGTGATTTCTCCCTTTCTGTCTCTCTCTGTCTTTCTGGTGAGTGAACATGCCCTGTAGCAAAACCTTCTCAAAAAAAAAAAAAAAAAAAAAAAAAAAAAATATATATATATATATATATATATATATATATATATATATATATATCTTTCACTAAAAAACGTATTTACTACCCAAGTAGGAAGTGTATTAACTATTCTGAGGCAAAAGATGATTGGAAGAGTTATCAAGCAGCAGCTTGATTTAGCTCATAACAACAGTTCAATTCCTTTTTGTCATACTTAACACACACACAGGCACCCCACATATTTATGATAAGATATGTGTATGCACATGAGGGAGAGAGGGCGCCTCCACCTGGACACACTGTAACCCCTCCTCCAGCCCTCCAGTCCTCGAGCCCATGGAGTTCAGGACAGTTCCATGCATGCTGGGCAAGTTTTAGGCTAACTGGGCCAGGAAGTCAAACCATGGTCACCACGTGGGATCCACCTTCTTTTGAGCAGTGCATTCTACAATATGACCCAGGCTGTGCCTAATATTTAGAGATTTAGTTCTTACCCTTCCATCTTTGAGAGAGGTGGAACAGGAAACTCCTGAATTCAAGGAATCAGGTTTAGAGTTTCAATCACTGTGGGAAGCAAGTAGCTTTGTAGGGGGAAACTCAATCCTGCAATACAAACTCCATTCTTGCCCTTAGCGAGCTTGTTCACGTACGAGGTGCTCAGTCTCGAGCAGTGCCGTGCTGTGTTACGGGTGTAGACATAGACTCTGAGTTCCTGGATGTCTGCCCTGGCCCAGCCGATGACTAGGTACCTCGCCAGGGCACCCGGCTTCTCTCTATCTTTGTTTCTGGATCTTGAAAATGGGTAAAATGAAGTAGTGCCTCACAGAATTCTCTAGAGGATGACACAGATACATAAAGAAATGAAACAGCCAGGTAAGTTGATGGTCAGAGAAAAGGACCAGACTACGGAAGACAGGCATCATGCAGCGTGTCCCCGCTTAACACACACCAAGTGTCTGCACGCTGCAGCAGCAACCAAAGACTGGAAGGTATAATAACAGGGATGCCAGGCGTGGATGCTAGAGACAGAATGGGAGGGAGTGATAATAAGGGGTTCAGTAACCGGGGGGTGTGAGTGAGAGGATGGGGGGAGGAAAACAAACAGAACATTTAATAGACACGAAAATGAGGAGCTGTCTGTTGACGATAACACATAAGGTGATGTTTTGACTTGACTAATACGCACTGCATTCATGCTGAAAACGATGTTGTATACTGTAAAAATGTACGATGATTAAATGTAAATAAAAATAATAAAATTTAAAATGTTTTTAAAAGAGTAAAAATTCCTGTTGGTATATAAATCCAATGAAAACCCTTTAACTTCCTGAGAATTAAGTTTTTATTAAAAACTAAATTTAAATGCTGGCCAGCATATAATAAGCCCTCATATTTTTTTTTTCTGCTTGTTGTGTTTTGTTTTTTAAGATAGGGCATGTGTGCTCTCCAGAGAGACAGAGAGACAGAGAGCAAGAAAGAATGAGCTGCACCTTTCGCTGCACGCACATTCGATGACTAATACACTTGTTAGGCACATACTTCAGGCACCAGAGAAAGCGGCCTCACCTTCACATAGGGAAAAGGAAGAGAAGAAGAAAGGGAGGAATACCAAGGAGGAAACAGGGGGAAAGGACAAAGAGAAGCATGGAAAGAAAGAACACAGAGGAATTAGAAACGACTAAAACAAAAGCTCTCAGTGATATAAAATGGACATCACGAGGAAAAACGAGGATGTATTTGACTCGCTTAGGCTTAGGGTTCGGAACTCTGTGGGTTTTGAACTACACGTAGAAACAGGGCTGTGGGAAAATTAGTGCTTAGTTTTCAATGTCGCCCAAATGTACACAACCTCCATTGTACTCCAGTCATTGATTTATTTTTCTGAGTTATTCATGAAATAAAATGTGACCAGGTCACCCAACAAAAAAGGGACTGGTTACACTGGTGGAAACACGCGTGATATCCCCAGATACTTGCTGAGTCTCCCACAAGGTGAGGAGGTGTCATCTCAGACCCCGGCACCTGTAAGGACAAGCGGAAGTGCACCCTGCCTGGCGCCTGCACACGAGTCTATGCAAACTTCCCTTTTTTGGGCTTGGCATTGGCTGTTTGAACACCTCCAAGCTTGCTTATTTTCCTAATCTCTCCTCTCCTTCTCTATAATCATAGGGTGCTCATCTTCATTACTCACATTTTCTCACTAAGAGTGTTCATTAAAATATTTTAAATTAAGACCTTTTCTGCCTTTCTAACTCAGTGCACTGGGTCTTTGCATTCAACGGCTTTTTGAATTCTTATCACAATATTTCAGGCAGTTTGCACGTTATATTCTATTAAAACGATTCCACCCAAGGTTGTCACAATTCACAGATTACAGCTTCTGTGGGATGTTTTGTTAGGAATATATTCATATATTCACTTTGTTAGCCATCAAACACATCCCATGAGCTTGCATTTAACATCTCATTTGATAGTGTAATTCAACAAAACGGATAAAAAGAAGCAATATTTATTTATATTATGGAATGGGTTTTAGAGGGGTATGGGATAGGCACGCACTACTAAGCCAAGGTAAATATTTCTGCACTTCTAACAGCACCGACCAAGGCAGCAGGAAAAGGAGTGACAGAGGAAAGGAGAACGGGGGAGAGACGTCAGAACCCCTGACTAGGTAAGTCTGCTTACAGAATCACTCCTATGCAGTCTTTCTTAGCTCTTCTAGAAAGAGTGCAAAAGTTATCCTCACAAAACGGAAGTGATAACCACCCTCTGCATTCTTCTATCAATTTGCAAACATCACCAAACATCACCAAAACAATATCAAATAGTTTAAGGAAATAAAGACCCCTGCAAAATCCACAGATATTATTATCATTACTATCAGGTAATTTCTTTTTATTTTTTCATTTTAGAGGTTTTTGCCCAAGGCCACATGCTCTCTCCAGAGAGAGAGAGACAGAGACAGTGAGAGGGAAAGTGAGAAATCACCCCTCAAGGAGGATGGCCACACTGCAGTTCCTTCTCCTTTATTCTCCTCTTGGGGTCTTGGGCACGCACACATGCACACCCTGCATAAGTTTCAAGCCACCAAGTCTGGGACTTGAACCGTGATCAGCCATGTGGAGTCCAGCGATGTAACCACTATGCCATGTGCTGGTCCGTATCAGGAGATTTCTGAAATCCCATTCGGCCTCCTCTAGCCCCATGCCAGACTCTGTGCGACGTGGGCACTGCAGTGGCCTCTCTAGCCCATCCCCGCAGCACCCACTGCCCACCCAGAGCCCTCCCCCTGCTGTCCAGCCCTCCAGGTGGGGCTGATCTGAACCCTGGTCCCAGGGCTGCCCCAGAGCTCAGTTCAGAGAAGGTGCATGATCTGAGTTACACCAAAGGGCCAGTGAGGACCAGCCCCAGGCTTGTCCTGGACCTGGGAAGGGCAGCTTCCTCTACGGTGACCGAGTCTTCAGGTGGGCCTGGGGGCTGCTGGCTGGGTCTTCTTCCTCCAGAGGGAAGAGCTGCCTGAGAAGAGGCCACCCCAGAGGAAGAGGAAAGGCAGAAGATGGGGGTCTGAGGACCCTGCACCTGCCAGCCAGCCTGGCCCAGCACCCGTGTGAGGAGCCTGAGTCCCTTCATGCATGGGCTTCATTGGTGCGGGACCCAACGGCATCAACCGGACACAGCCGCCTGGTGAACCAGCAACAGAGAGGAGCCACGACGGAGCACAGACACGCAGGGCCCCTGTGCAGAACAGAGACCAGACAGACGCTGCTGTAGAAGGAAGTCTGTCTCCGAGCTGCCTGCCCAGCAATCATTGTCGCATGATTCCTCCTTGGCCTCAGGGCCCGCTCTCATCTATGAAGCCTGAAAATGTCAAGTAACCTCCTTTCTAAACTTCTCTGAATCTAGGACTCACTGTGGACCAATGAGATCTAAGGGAAGACTGTTAACAGGATGTGTGCAAAGGCTTCCTTTACTATTGAAGAGGGGGAAACAGCCTTCTTTCTGCCTCTGGCTACAACTTAGGCTGCAACTATCTTACAACCAAGAGGAAATAAGCTAAAGATTGAGTCAGTGCACTGGGTATGACACGCAGGAAGACAGACATTTAGGTAACACTGGGGTAACGCTGCCGGGACCCGAGAGAAGTTGCACGTGGGAGGAGAGGCTGGGCAGACCTGGCGAGTCCAACTCACTCAGCTCTGTGAGGTCTTAAGCAAATGGCCCCCTCCGGGAGGCAGCCCTGCCCACCTGTCTAACATGGCAGCCCTCCCTGCACCCAGCTCTCGCGAGCCCTCCCCTGGTCTGTTTTTCGGTGCCGCACGGAGCAGCAACACTGCACATTGTCATTTTTCTTTCTTATTCTCTGGTGCCTAGAATCGTGCCTGGCTCAGTGGGAGCATTTATGTAATGTTGCAGTATATTATGCTGTGTGTGTGTATATGTGTGTGCGTGCGCGCACGCACATGTGCATGTGTGTGGAAGAGAGAGAGAGATCACATTTGCCAAGGACTGTCACACCAAGCAGCATCTGACATTCAGCACATCCAGAGATACTCCCAGCTCTGGGATCTGAAGCACTTTTGGGACATGATTAATGACAACTGTAAGGAGACTTTTCATTTGCATTCCCCAGCAGCCCCTTCTCTGTGACAAATTAACCATGAGCAGAGAGAAGTATACCATCCTCCCAGGCAGCCGAGTCTGGCAAAGACACACTCCATGGAGAGCTTGCTCCGAGATGAGATGCCGGAACGATTCCAGAGACATGGACCGTGGGAGGAGCCCCAGGGTGCTGAACCTGGCTGTGATTCTGGAGAGCAGAGAGGACGTCTCCACTCCTCCACTGTCACGGGAGTCCCTCTCTACACAAGAGCACAGCCACTGGAGATGCCTTGGTTTAGTTTCCAAAGTAAGAAGGGAACAGGAGCCATCTCAAGGGAAGATGAGTCAGTGCTAGGAAAGCCGGTTCACTGGTAAGAAGTGTGAGGAAGGGATCACTCAGTCCTGGGCAAGCAGCAGGTGAAGGAGCTCCGTGAGGAAGGGATCACTCAGTCCTGGGCAAGCAGCAGGTGCAGGAGCTCCATGATCCTTTCAGATGGAACCTCACCGGTTCACCAGAGACGTCTTCCCTTTCTGTTGTTTCTTACTTCTTTTTCCAATAAAGTTAAACTCAAAGCAAATCTGTACTTTATACATTTAAGTGTGTGTGCATGTGTGTGTGTGTGTATGTATGTATATATAAAGTGTTACATTTATATTTAAATATAATTAAGTTTAAAAAATGCATGTTAAACTATAATATATGTGTGTATAAGTACATACATATACTTTTTGCCATATCTTTTAAAGTATAATTAAGTTTAAAAAATATATGTTCAACATATAATATGTGTGTGTACATAAGTATACACATATACTTTTCGCCATATCTTTCGCCAAAACACAAATTGCATGGAAGATTGTCTCAGTTCTTCTACTGGAAGAGCTGCCATAGAGGTTTTTTAGAATAAATTTTATTTTATGTTTTAATTAAGACAAAGTTGGACTCGGTAGAACTCAGATAAAAATACCAAAGACTACATGCAGACCTTCTTATTTCTTTCAATGGAGAACTTAATAATGCTCTCTGCCCTTCGCCAATCAACCTGCGCCCCTGAAGGATGGCTTTGCTAATGAGCAGGGCCCATTGCAAGAGCGAGACCAGCTGGACAGGAAATGTCTGGACACGCCACCCTGGAATGCTGTTTAGGGCGAATGTCTGCCTCCAAAAACAGCTTTGCAGGGTGAAGCGAGGATGCTTTCTCATAAGCAACCTGCATCACTTCACCAAAGTCTCTCAGGACCAAAGGAAACACGGCATTTCCAAATCGCCATCTTGAAGCTACTGCAGAAAAGTTGTGAGGCGGTCATTCTACTTTATTCCTGCAGGAAAGTGTGTGATCTGAAGTCACATATATATACACATGCAATAAACTCCACAAAGATGGTGTGTGATAATGAAAGCAAGTTGTTTTTTATACAAATGATTCCAGTTTTATAGATTTTAAAGACTCATAAAATATGTCTTCTAGACATATACACAGGTAGTACCAGGAAAATGCATCAGAAAGACACACATAAGCTTGAGGAATGTACACCCAGAGACCAATGCATTGATAATGTTTTATTTCTTTTTATTTCCTTTTCTTGTTTGTTTGTTTGTTTGTTTGTTTTGTTTCGTTTCTACATAAGATACATGTGCTGACCAGAGGGAGGCAGTGAGAAATCACCCCCCCCCCCCCCAGGGAGGAATGACCACATAGCAATCCCTTCTCCATTCTCCTCCCAGGAATTTTGGGCACACATACACACATGCCCATCATGATTTTCAAGCCACTGGGTCTGGGAATTGAACCGTGGTCTGTCATGTGGGAGTCAGTGCCCCAACCACCATGCCACCTACTGACTCTTATTTATTTTTTAATAGAATTTTTTAAAGTTTTTGTTTGTTTGTTTCTTCCAAAAGAAAGAGAGAGAGGTACCCCCAATGGAGTCTTTGTGCTGTTGTCCACCCATGCCTCAGCTGCCTGGAGCATCCTTTCCATTTAGTTCCACTCTGCTCTTCAGTCCTGAAGATGTTCTTCTGGTCCTGACATCTGCCCAAAAGGTGAGGATGGCCAAGGTTAACGGCCAGTTCAATTGTACGATGACCCGTTCCTTCAAAACAGGCCCCCTCCACAAATGCGGTAGGACTCGAGGTCTTGTGCTTTCAACTTGTCAGATATTTCTAACACAGAACGAATTATTTTAGATTTCATAACATAAAACATCTTTCTCGAATGCACAGTCTTCCTTTGGTGGCCTTCTGTCACTCAGTCTCACGTATCCCTGCAGCTCCGTCTCCTACGGTCCTCCCCAGCCTTTTCATTATTGTCAAACTGAACTTGTCTTAGTTTTAGATCTTTGACAGAGGCTAGACCTCGGGAGAAATAAACATAAATTGTTTTCTCTGGTGTTTTGAAATGCAAAGGCTGCAGGAACACAGACTAAGCCCAACTTTAGTTGAAACAAGTTAAGAGCGCTCCCTCAGGGTCTCTGGAGTCCTTGGTTCCCACTTAAACCACACGCTTTTATAATCTCCAGCAAAGACCTCTCCTCAAGCTCCAGATCCATGTACCTGAGTCTTTTATGAAATCTCTACCTAGACATTATGCAAGCCCCTTAAACTTAGCATGTCCAAAATTTTAATATCCATCTTTTACCTCTCCTTCCCCCTAGAGAAAGCGTATTCCTCCTCTACTGTGCATCTGCACAACCATGCCATCACCACCCATCCAGGGTCTCCAGCCAGGTTTCCTAAACTTATTATATAACAGGAACCTCCACCTTCTGTCCTCCTACAGCTCATCTGACTTCTCAGTTTCACCTTCTAAATAGCTCTTGGGTCTTGTTCAGTTCTCTCCCTCTCTGAGGTCCTCATCCCATTCCAGGCTCTCTCATCTTCTACCTCAGTCGCCTGTTGACGACCTCCATCTGGTCTCCAGAGCAGCTGGAACCATCTCTTTAAAATGATAACTCCTATGCCACCTAATTCTTTTGCTCCAACTCTCAGAATCTTCTTGGAATAGGCCGACATTCACACCGTCTGTGCCTGCTTCATTGGGTGCCTCTGCTTCTCAACTCTTTCTCTCAGCTTTGGCCAAATGAACGTTTCAGTTCTAACTAGTATGTGGCAGTCGCAGATCTGAATAATCTACCCCCAACTCCCATCTCTTTTCCTTCCCACTTCCACTGCAAAGGTTAGAAAAGCTAACTAATGTCCTGCCTTTGTGGCAACTATGGGTGTCCATGTGCTTAGCTCCTGGCAGTGAGACAAAAGAAGACAGCTCTTGAGGGGCTTTTAGTGAAGAGATTGGTCTTAGGTTAAATGTGAAACACCATTCTCCTCTTGAGACTTTGGGCATGCACACTTTGTGCATGTGCACCCACTGTATTTTTCAAGTCTCCAGGTCTGAGACTTGAACTACACACTCAGCCACATGGGAACCAGTCACTTTAACCACCGTTCCACCTGGCTTGATCTGTAATTGTTCACTTTTGATATCCTTGTATAGCCATATCAACATGGTCAGCCTGTATTTCTGTGTGAACTACTTTCCAACTGGAATACAACAATTGTGTGCAATTATCTGCTTTAGTCCAAAGACTCCATATATAGTTAGTCAGGTCAACACCTTTGACTCACACACTCCAGTGAAGGTTGCTTCATACACCCATAACAAAGTTAGATCCTCTTGACCCAAGCTAGATGTCTCTCTGAAATACTCAGCCTCCTAAATTATCTTAAACTTGCATACTGTAAGGCTCATCTGTTTTGCTGTAAAGATCAATGAGTTTTGACAAATATATAATGTTAGATATCAGTTATTTCAGCATCATTCAAAATAGTTTCATCGCCTGGGAGCCAGCAGGTGGTATGGTGGTTAAAGGGCTTGACTCCCACATGACCAATCACGGTTTGAGTCCCAGACCTGGCAGTTTGCTTTCTTGCTTTCCCTCTCTCTCTCTCTCACTCTGTTCCTCTCTGGTCAAACTGAAATAATAAATAAATAAAGTTAAATAAAATAATGCTTTTTAAAAATAAATAAATAAATAAAAATAGTTTCATTGCCCTAAAATTTTTCTGTACTTTTCCTAATCATCCTCTACCCCAAGCTCTTAGAAATTGCTGCTTACTCTACCGTCTCTGTAGTTTAGATTTCATGGTGGGAATCATATAATATGTAGATTTTGTGGAGATGTTGTTCTCATGGTGCTGAGGGACTAGTGTGGAATTCGGGTGTAAGATATACTAAAGAAAAAAGAGAGAGAGAGAGAGAGAAAACAGACACACTCACAGAGAAATAAACAAAAAAAAGAGCAAGCAAAATTAAGACAATTTCAGATTGACGCAAGTGCTCTGACAGTAAAGCTGATGATGGGACAGGAAGTCTGGGCGGGTGCCTTTGGAACAGTCAGAAAGGCTTCCTGATGAGGTGGCTCTTCCATGGAGACCTGGGAAGTGAAGAGAAGGCAGCCATGTGCTGTCTGAGGGAAGAGCTTTCTAGACTGATGAGCAAAGAAGAAAGTGGTGAGATGGGAACAAGCCTCGCTTTCGAAAATCTGGCAGAATCCTGGGTGGCTGAGACACAGGTCACAGGAGGTGAAGGGCTGGGAGAGTGAGGAAATCCTCGCCTTGACACTGTACTCATATAATGAGCAGGACTTTCCATTCCCAGGCAAGATTTGCGGAGAAATACAGTGCCTGTCCGCATGTTCATCAGATGTAGTCTATTACTCATTCCCAACTGCAAACCCACTCAGTCTGCACTGGAGACTTTCACACCCTGACCTTGGCCCTTCCACGTCTGGAGGAAGAGCTTCTGACATGGGTCCTGACATTTCAACCCAAGGGCAGGAAGGAACTTCCTCTGGTCAATCCCATAAAACACCATTATGTGAGAAGGTTTTGATTTTCTATCTGGACAAAACACTGACATGCACTTATTAAGTCATAAATGCAACAGCATGGCCCCAGGGGGAACGGAAATCCCCACTAGAGGCTCTGGAGGGAGCTGGCACATTCTCTGACTATATTTCAAACTCAAGTCAATAGGTATTTGATGAAGGCCTTAAGGAGAGTCTCACGTAAGAGCTGTGGACACAGATGGCCCCAGTCGGGATCCCGATCCCCGTGCTCCTCCTGGAAGGGCAGTGGATGTG
Organism: Tupaia tana; assembly: GCA_026018925.1. Classification (NCBI taxonomy): domain Eukaryota; kingdom Metazoa; phylum Chordata; class Mammalia; order Scandentia; family Tupaiidae; genus Tupaia; species Tupaia tana. The sequence continues at coordinate 22,246,282 of JAKSZU010000026.1, read as the reverse complement.
CTCACTGTGACAGTGGTGCAGGGCGAGGCTGCACGTAAATTAAAGACACCAAGCGCGAGGGGGAGAGGTGACTCAGTCTTTGCAGAGAGCGGTTTGAGGATTTAGGTCACTGAGATTGAAAGGATCCCAATTTTGTGTAATTAAAATGAAAGTTTATCTGGGCTGAAAATGACAGAGTATGTAGATGAAACTTCTCTGTAACTCATTTTCTTCCTACTTCTTGCTTAGATGGTTTTAAAATCCTTTATTTAAATGTCAGCGGTAGTCACGGCAAGACACAATACAGGTAGGAACACTTTTCTCTTCATGGAACTGACGTAGACTTAAATGGCAGGTTCGATATTCAGAAGGCCTTTGATAAAACACTACACTGTCCTTTCAGCCAGGAAAAGGGTGTCCCATGCGGACCTTGCATCCCCAATTAACAGTCTCTGGATTTCTTGAAAACCTCTTACAGCACAACTCATTGTAAGACAATTACAAAATGCTGAAGAGGCTAAGTGAACCAGTTCCCCATAAACTCATAACACAGCAGGTACTTTGCACACACACTCTCCCTCTCTCTCTTCTCTCCCTCTCTCTCTCTCTCTCTCTCTCTCACACACACACACACACGTGCATGCACACACACCATGTAAAGTGAGAAAGAAAGGAGGCAGCTGTCCAAGGGTTTTGGGAGACCCACAGTGTGCGCAGAGAACTTCTTTCAGATGCTTAGGAAACACCCTCACATGTATCACCAGGACTCTGAGCTTAACCTAAGCTTTTCTATCAACTTCCCACTGCTCCATCTCGACCCCCCAAAACCCCCTCAGACCCCAGGCTCCCTCGGCTGCAGACATCAGGATGCTTCCTTGTCCAGCCAAACGTGTTCACATAAGTTGGAATCCTTTGCCCCACTATCTCCATCACCTGAAGGCTGTCAGAGAGGGCCCGTCCCCACCCATGTTCTGCTCATTCTCCCTGTCACTGACAGATCTCTGATTCTGTTCAGGCTAGCAGGTGCGATGGAAACCACGGTCTCTACTTCTCTTAGACAGGAAGATCTTCCCCCTCACCACTTCCACTCATTGTTTGAGACAATTTCTTCTCTTGGCTTGTGGGATTACACTCCTGGATTTACTCCTTTCATTGCTATACCTTTTATTTTATTTATTTATTGAGAGATTTTTGCCTTAAGGTGCGTGCACTTGCCAGAGAGAGAGAGAGACAGACAGAGACAGCGAGAGGGAAAGTGAGAAATCACCCTCTGGGGGGAAGACCATGCTGCAATCCCTTCTTTTCCATTCTCCTTCCAGGATCTGCGTGCACACACACACACAGCGTGAGTTTCAAGCCACCAGGTCCAGGACTCAAACTGCAGTCAGCCACGTGGGAGTCCAACCACGTAACCGCTAGGCCGTCTGCTGGCCCTCATCGTTGTGTCTTTGATGCAGTCACATTGCAGGATTCACCTTTGTCATTAACAAACTATTAGAAGTTAGATTCCTTCGATCTCAGTCCTGAGTCCTCGTTTCTCCCAAGGAAACCGCATCCTTCTCATGGCTCCTATTTTTGTTCCTCTTTCAAAGAGTGCTACCACCTCTAGCTGAAACCTCGCACCCACAAATCTGCCTGTCCTTCCCATGGTGCCACCTAAGTGTTTAGCAGCACCTTACACATGTGCAAAACCAAAATCAGGGCCTAGCCCTCAGCCCAACTGGGGTCCAGCCAAAATGACTCTAGGTATAGCAACAAGGGTATATTTAATACAGGGATCAAAAATTCAGAACACAAAGGAGCCATTAGCTCGCTCCTGAATCACATCAGAAGACTCTGTGGGGCTCCCTGTGGCTGCTCTGGCTCTTGGTCAATTCTTCATTCTCTACAATTCAAGACTGGTAGTCTTTGACTAAGTTCCCATTGCTCTTACAGCACAGTTCAAACTCCTTTCCTTTTTTGACACACATAGAGACAGAGAGACAGAAAGTGAGAAATCACCCCCCGGGGGGATAGCCATGCCGCAATCCCTTCTCCTCCATTGTCCTTCTGGGACTTGGGCACTCGTGCACATGCACCTGAAATGAGTTTGAAGCCACTGGGTCTGGGATTCAAACTGTAGTCAACTACGTGAGAGTCCAGCAACGTAACCATTACACCATCTGCTGGTCCCAACAATTCAAACTCTTTAACCTGTCTCTGAGGTCCTAATACTCTGGCCAGTCTGACCTCTCCTTTCTGTCAGGACTTTCCCATTTCATCTCCATGTGGCCACACTTCCCACCTCCTCTGCCTCAACCCGGTACCTCACTTTAACTGGCTTAGTGCGTCAGGTCCTTTTGCTCTCGCTCAAGAATCCCCTCCTGGAGAAGTATGCCCTGATTTCCAAGCTAGGCTGCCAGGACTTTCTTGAACAATCTCTCTCTTTGAAACCTGCAGCCCACTAGAACTGTGTGTTGACATGTCTGTCTTCATGCCAATAGTGGCCTCCATAGGGAACGAGACCACGCCCACTTCTTTCTATTCGTACTACCTGGCACAGTGCCTGCTACATGGTACACACTGACTCAAACTTGGGCAGAGGAAGTGAAAGAAGGTAGGGAGGAAGGTTCCGGAAAACCTGAAAAGTGGCAACAAGCTCCTGGAGACGGAAGTTACAGTATCATGCTCTACATATACGTCCAGAATTAGAAATTACTCTACAGCTCGGTCAGAAACAGAATTGGCTCATGGGACCTTGTTCTGTCTCTCAAGAGCCTGTCACATGTTCATATATGTTTTCTTTCCGTGTTCTCTTTGCGAGTCTGCTTAGGGATTATTTGCTTCATTTTACTGAGGGCTGTCTAGCTAGCTGTGCATTTTGTATTTAGCTCTGGAATCCCTCTAAAATGTATTCTGTCTAGGATGTGAACTGAGACCATGATCATAAATCACAGAATGACGTCTGGTGCGCTTGGCCAGCACCTCTGGATTCAACAGAGGAAACACTTTTCTTTTGTAAAAATGTTCAAAACTTAAATTAAAAATTTTTTTTTGCAGATCAGTTATACTTTAGTTGACATAGTCTTTCTTAATCTCCCTAATTTTAAACCCAAATGTCACTAAATTACATTTCCATAAATCTTGACTTTAATCAAGTGTTTTCTTAAATAGCTAGTCATTTTCTTCACGCCATGTTTAAATAACTCGCTGCTTTCTCTCTGGTTCTTATTGTTATATGAATACCATAGTCTGCTCAGGAACTATTTATTACGTTTTCCTGAGGGCTCTTGTACTGGTGGGAGTGCTAGTGACACGCTGACAATTACGCTATACACGGAGGAAATTCAATATGTTCATGGAAAAAAAGAAATTAAAGCGTAAGTTTATTTTGGTACAAAACAATTTTGAAATCTTCACATAGTTTTTTTTATAATACATATTTTCCTTCACCTTCTGGAGAATCCTCTCATTTATTTCATTGAATGCATTATCCCTTCAACAACCATCTTTATCACCAACTTATTGGTGATAATATTTCTTCCACTTCAAAACTAACTATAGAGACATTTTTGTAAGTTCTTCCTGCCAAAAATACAATTGGATTTTGACCAGAGATGGGTGGTGTGAATGGTGTGATGATGAGCGTCTTTGGTGACATTTTATGACATGAAGAAAATCTCTATAACAAAGAGGCATCGTGATCAACCTATTGACAACACGAGGTTCTCCTTTAGAAGGACACCCCAGAGAGCACACGCATGCAGCCACATCTCCTTAGCAACCCCACTAAACATCCGCCAAGTGTAAAAATGAACTGCCTGTAAGTGTCGAAACCAGTAGGAGACGAAACTCACCAGCAGGAGCTTTATTTTATTTTTTCTTTTTTAAAAAAGTAAAAGATGCAAAGAAGATGGGACTGTCACTATGTGACGTGGGACAGAAAGGGGACAGTGCAGCCTGGAACACGGTGCGGGAGCCCAGAGGCTGCACTCAGGCCCCCCAGGGGCTGCTGATCACCGGCCAGCTCGGTGCTGGATGGAGAGCCACGGAGAGGCATGGTGGGGGGCAAGGCGAGTGAGTGAGTCTGTTCGCGGGACATCCACGCGCATCTCACTACGCCCCCTCCACCAACGGAAGACGAAATGCTCCGTTGTTTGTACCTCCATGCAAAAGAGAGCAGAAGATGCTTCCTCTAAATAAATTGACCCTCTGTGTAGCAGGCTTCCAAGTGCGGCTGCCGGTGCCGGCGTGCAGAGGAGACGGAGGTGGTGCAGCAATTTTGCAACCATGTGGGCCAAACTTACACACAAGCACAGTCACGGACAAAGCCAAAAACCAAACCAACCCAAATGAAAAGCAAAAGAAAACAATACAAAAAACTGGGAAATACATCACTTTTCAGCAGAGCTACAAATCAAGGGTTTCTCACCCCAAGGCAAAGAAGAGAGACTGGATGCTGGGCCATAGCTCCAGCCTCATGCACTCATCGCCTGTAGGGGTCCCCGGGCCTGCTGGTGTCCTTACCCCATCCCTCCCCAGCAGCCCCTGGCCATCCCGCTGTTCCTGGGACACTCAGTGCCCACTCCAGTGTCACTCGCCTTCTCTTCCCGCCTCCTCCTGAGGACTCCCATCTCTCCTCCCTCTCCTCCTCCACGCCTCCGCCCCAAGGTCGGCCTTCTCAGGGAGCTTCCAGGGCTCCTCCGAACTAGCCCCAGGTCACTCCTCTATACACTCTCTCTGTTGTATTCTGCATCCTGTCCCTGGAGACCTATTTGCTTTTTTAAACTTTATAGAAACAAAAGCCCCCCACCCCCACCCCATGAACCTCAAACTCCAAAAAATGAGGCACTTTAAAACCAGTCCAGAGCATGCTGTATAATACCGTGTCTAGGCCGGATTGTCTGGGAGGCTTCAGCCTCGAGGGGGGTGGGTTTCCAGGGAGTTCCAGGTGCGCGTACTGACTTGGGAAAGGGAAAGCAACTTGTTCCCCTCCTTGGCCGTTTCCTTCCTAAGGCGTTCTGGGCCAGCTCCCAGGGCTCTAAGCAGGCAGGCTTGCGGGGAGAGGAGGTGATTATACTCCAGGGAAACCTTGAAGGGCTCTGTAGGACCAGGCTGGCTTCTCCTAGGCTCAGAGGTGGGAGCCCTCACAGCGTCCCCTCGAGGTCAGCCCTGTGCCCAAGAGCCCGCAGGCCACCCGCCCACCACTGTGGAGACCACTCACCCGAAGGCCTCCCGGTGCGTGCGGGACTCAGGAAAGGCCAGCTCTGTTTAGGAGTCTCGCACACACCTCCCACGACAGCAGGGTTGTCTGCAGCCTGGAGCTGCTTTAGAACCAACCGCACACGCCGCAGGTCCGCCCCTGATTTCTGCCCGAAGACGTGTGCTGTGAACGCTCGGTCCTCCGTGGCCGAGTCCGCTCTTAGGACCCCAGGGTTGGGGTGAGCAGGACTCAGAACCCGGCTCTCTCACCCTGGTCGCAGCCCCAGCCTTGGAGCTGAGTGGAGCCACGGCTGAGTCCACCCAGCGTCCACGCTCACAGGTTGACTGAACTCGGGGCAGGGCAGGGCAGGGACCCAGCGCTGGGGCGACGAGGACAAGGGCAGGACTGTCCCCACTTCCAGCACCGAGGTGGGACCTCGGGGACCCGGTGCTGGAGCAATCCCCGGGCTTCCCTTACCCACGCCCTTTGCTGGCTCCTGGAAGCACCTGGGGACGCTGGACCAGCCCAGCCCAGCCCGCTCCCGCCGCCCCTCGATTTCCAGAGGGGGTGAGTCCGCCATTCTGGAGAAGGGGAGCCCCGCAGAGGCGCTCCTGGTGGGGCCAGCGCCCCTCCACGTCCCCCAGACAACCTCCAGGTCCAGGTTGGAGCAGAACTTTCCAAACGCGGAGCGCGGGCCTGACACCTGCCCGTCCCAGCCTCACCTCTGCCCGGCGGCGCGCCCAGCTCCAGGCTACGCCTCGGCAGCTCAGGGCAGAGCCCTTGGGGCCTCCTGCGAGCCGCCCCGCCGCCCCGCGGTCCCCACCAGCAGCCCACACTCGGGGACCACAGGAGCAGCCGCGTAAGCCGGCGGGACCGCTCCCCGATGTCCGCGCTCCGCGACTCCCGGAGTCCGCTCGGCGCTGCGCGCGCTCCGGCCTCGCAACTTTCCTCCAGCGGCTCCAGCAGACGGCCCGGCTGACCTGTCCCTCCCGGGCTCCAGCCGCCCACCCGACCCGCCGGCACCTCGCCCACGCGCGCCTCTCCCGCCCGGCTACTCCGGCTTTGCCAACAACCCGCTTCCGCCTCCGGTCCTCTGCGGTCCGCTGAGCCGCCCCGGGGCCCCCTTTTCCCACCTCCCTGCCACCTACTCCCTCCGGTCAGGTGGACCCGCTGCAGCCAACCAGGGGAGAGTGCGCAGGGAGCGCGCAGCCTTCAGGGCCCGCGGGCGGTGGGGAGAAAGCGGGGTCCCCGAGGCAAAGAGGACCTGCAGGAGGAAGAACGCGGGTGCAATTAGCCCGACTCCGAAAGGCGCATGCTGGAGCTCTCGCCCCTTAGTGGAAACTCAAAACGGTGGCCCAGGAGTGCAGGGCGTAAAGAAGACACCGGAGTGGGTTGGGGGAACGGATGGGAGCTGGGGAGAACTCGGGAAGACAAACAGGAGCGCAGGTGGGTGGGCGCAAGGCGTGCTGGGGCTGCGGCGCGGAGCCGGGCGGCCAGGCTGGTGACAGCCAGTGTGTGCCTGCAGGGACGAGGAGGGCCCCAGGGTTACGGCTGCAGGTGAGGGTGCCCGTTTGCAAGGCGGCGGGCGTGTTGCCCTGACCAGCATTACGCCGTGTTTTGGAAACCACACCACATCCCATAACTCGGTGCAGCTATCGTAAATTATAAGGAAGTTGTGGGGACCAGCAGGTGGCCTAATGGCTATGTCGCTGGACTCCCATGTAGTGAACCGCAGTTTGAGTCCCGGACCCAGTGGCTTAAACTCATGCTGGGCGCGTGTGCTGTGCGTGCCCAAGGTTCCCCGAGGAGAATGGAGGGGAGAGGAGGGATTGGGGCGTGGCCATCCCCCCTGCGGGGTGATTTCTATCTCTCTGTCTCTCTGTCTTTCTGGCAAGTGCAGGCGCCCTATAGCAAAAACTTCTAAAAAAAAAGAAGAAGAAGAAGTTGTGGAAGGGAGGACTCAAGAGGAACCTGCCCCTCAGACGGGAATTCCAGGGTCACAACCTCCTCCCTGGGCAGGGCCCCACTTAGAGAACCCTGCAGGGGGCCCAGCCCCTAGAGGCAGAAATGGAGATGGCCCCGCCCACCCTCCGGAGCCCCTCCCTGACCCCCACTTCCAGGCCACGCCCTGCCTTTGCCTTGCTTGGTGAGAACATGAGATTGACACAAAGGTCTGTACTTGAATTTGTAAACGGAAGTGGAGGTGGGAGAAAGAGGGGTTATGAAGGTCATGCCCGAAACTGAAGCGATGCTCTCGGGAAGAGGCCTTGGGACGTGGGGGTGGGAAACTCCATCTCTCCACCCCTGTGCTTTCTGCCGGGTTTCGTCCCTTCTCTGCATGTGTTGTCTCTTTGGAGAAACAGCCAGTCCCTTTCCTGTGCAGAAGGACTCTTCTCCGGCCCTCCCGCCTTTTCTCTGACTTTCCCAGGGCTGCCAGCTGGCCAGGTCACCGTGCACAGGTCTCAGGGGCCCTGAGGAAGTCCGACCCCTGAGAGCAGGCTGTGGGTCTCCTTCCCAGAATGCTGCGGGTGGACACCCAGAGTGATGGGAGCCAGAAGGCTCACAGGGAGCCCCTCCCGGACCCAAAGTGCACGCCGGTGACTCTCCTGTAGGCTCAGAAGGAGCCTGACCCGTGTCAATCTCATTCCAGGCTACTGAAGAACCCAACGCCAGCAGGTGTCCAGAGCTCACATGTGTTCAAGTAGAACAAATCAAAAGGCAAAGTGACTGCATAAGGAAAGATCTAGAATAAGTTAAACCCACTTATCCCACCCCACCTCCAAGCCTGGGCTTCCTGGGGCCATGTGAACCAAGCCTAAAGTGCTGTGTCAGCCAATGAGCAGCTTTTCCCAGCTCATGGGGCTGGAGGTTCTTCCCAGGCAGTGGAAGGCCGCTCTGGGAAACCCAGCCAGGCTGAAAGGTAGCTGTGAGACGTGGTTTCCGACAGACCCGGAAGACAGCAACTTAACAGGATTATTCTGTTTCTGGAAACATCATCTTCTGTTGCTAATTCCTTAGTTCTTCACTTCATTTGGTTGGTGTAGACCTGGCTTTGGAGGACAATCCTAAAGTAAACGATCTCGTATCCTAAAGTGATAGGGATGTTTTCTTTTTGTTGTTGTTGTCTAAAGTCCCAAAGTGATTGTAGAATAAACATATTTCATTTAAATGTTTTTAACTTCCGAGTTAATTGTGAAATGCAGCACATCCTATTATTTCTGGCTAAGGCATTCTGCTTCACCCTCTTCTCCTCTAACTAGGGAACAGGAATAAAGATGGTCTCTCCTCTTTGGAGCTTCGTCATTTGCAGAGTATATCCCAGCCATAAACGGCAAGCATTAAAAAGAAATGAAACGTGGGCAAGCCCTGTGAACAGCTGGATGAGGGAGTCGGACGCCGCATGTCCAACTCTGAGGTGTGAGTTCTGTCCCTGGTGGCTTAACTAGCATGCAGGCTGCACGAGCATGTGTGCCCCAAGTCCTAACAGGATGTAGAAATAGTGGAGAAGGGATTGTGACCTCACCCCACTGAAAGTTCTCTCTCTCTCTCTCTGTCTCTCTCTCTCTCTTTCTCTCTCTGTCTTTCTCTCTCTCTGGTGTACACACACACTCTTTGGAATAACATTTTTTAATTAATATTTAGCCAACTGAAATTTAAGGAGGAGATATTGTTATTGCACAATAACGTGCCAGGGAATTTAGTATGTGTGACATATAATCTAATACATCTATAATCCGATACACCTAGGGATTCGAGTTAATTACACTCACACATACCTCAGTTCCTTGAAGATTATCTGGGCTTGTCTGTACATTGCTGTTGAGTTCATTAGAAAGTGAAGTTTGAATTTATACTAGAAATTAATGCAGTTCATAAGCCTGTCGAACTACAATACAGCTCTTGTTCTTAATATTATTTTGCCTTTTATCTGTTTTGTTTTTCATTTGTATTTGTGTGTGTATATTAAATTTGTCCATCTGTTTGTGCTTTATTTGTTAGTTTATCTTTGTTGTAGACAAGGTCTCGCTGTTGTAATCCTCCCGTGTCAGCTTCCCAAGAGCTGGGACGACAGGTGCAGTCCCACACCTGGCTTTTTAGAGAGAGCCAGGAACTGAACCCGTGCCTCCCATGGGGCCTCCACTTGCCAAGCAGAAGCATTCAGCATGTATTCCCACTCCTGGGCCTGTCCTGCCATTTAGGTATCCCCCAGGCTGGACAGAAATCAGCAGGTGAGGGGTGGCATGATTTATGAGTCCATTACCTGCATGGCCTGCTCCACCGGACACACAGATACAAAGCTTTTCCACGTTGTGGTAGACAGAATAATAGACCCCCCCCCCCAAGAGGAGGGCCACCTCATCTCTAGAACCAGTGACATGTCACCTGGCATGGCCAAAGGGACTCTGCAGCTATGATTAAGGTAGGACCTTGCGATGGAAAGATTATCCTGGATTATCGGGCGGGCCCATAGGACCTGCCATCGCACAGGTCCTCATAAATGAAGGGGAGGCAGGAGAGTTGGAGCCGAAGGAGATGTGACCATCGAAGCAGAGGTAAGCAAGATATGATAGGGGGCTTTCAAAATGGGGGGAGGCAGGCAGTGGGGCAGGGTAAACGGGACAGTCTGCAGATGGTCTCACCTGGGGAGGTTCACGAGTCAAGCTCAGAGCCTCCTCGAGTGCACTAAGCACAGGCGTGACCATGGCCGAAGCTGGGGTGGAGGGTGGCACTGAACCCCTGCTACGGGTCCTGTCTCTCTCTGTCTCTCTCAGTCACTCTGCCTCTCATTCAAATATGCAGGCTCTAGGAAGTGGGAGAGATAAGGACCTGGGAGGTGACCTGGAGTGCCCTTGAGGAGTGTGGCCTGCCAGCACTTGGACGTTAGCCCAGTGAGACCGGCTTTGTACTTGCTACACCCAGCACGCAGGAGAGTGGTTTGTATTCCTTTACGGTTGCGACGATCCATCACACCAGCCAGAGGAAGCTTACACACGTGCAAGCAGGCATTTTGCCTCCCTCCCCCGGCCTCCGATGATGCAGGCAGCTCAAGGGCAGGCACAGCCAGACCCAGCGCACGCTTCTGCACCTCTTCATGCCCATTACGGCTGGTTATTTCAAACGAGATCCACAGAAAATCTTCCAAACTTGCACTGCCTCGGTGCTTACGGAGATCCAGCGGCAAGTCCCTCCCCGGCAGGTGGGGTAGCTCTTCACCATGAGCCCGGCTGGCAAGTGGGCTCTCTGACGCCATGTCACTGCCCTCACAGACTAGCATTTCGCTGCGGAAAGACACAAGAACGCAAAAAAGAGCTATGATTTCTTCGTCCGAAGATTAATTGCTAAACCGGTCACATATCAAAGTGACCGCTACTAATTAACAGTTGTGATACGGCCAGGCACGTGTGCCTGTGTGTCCAAGATCCAGCAGGAGAATGGAGGAGAAGAGATTGTGTCATGGCCATCCTCCCTGGGGGTGATTTCTCAGTTTTTCTCTCGGTGTCTCTGTCTCTCTGATGATCACATGCACCCTAAGGCAAAAACCTCTAAAAAAAAAAAAAAGAAAAGTTGTGGGCCTTCTCTAATGTTCTTTCAACAAATGATTTTCTTTAAAGTAGTCCTTAATGCAGCCATGGTGGCGTTGGTCTTCATGGGCAAGATGGCTCTCTGGTACAGTTCAAACAGCAGAATTCAGGCCACCTAGAGTGGGAAGACCTCTGCAGAGTGGGAGCGTTGGCATTCTTTGCCCACCTTCCTCTACACAAAGCATTGGAGGTGTATCATTTTGTAAATTGAGCTCTCAGCCTCCAAATAACACAGAGAAATACTCTTAAAGAAAAATAATATTTATTTGGGAATGAGCTTTGCAATGAAAAATACACTTACTATAGAAAACTATGCCTATAATCAGGGAGGGCAGAGAAGGTAAGGTTTCTTTGTTTGTTTTTTAGATTTTCTTTTTCACAGAGTGTGTGTCCTCGCAGGAGAGAGAGAGGGAAAGAGAAATCTTCCCCCGGGGGAATGGCCATGCCCCAATCCCTTCTTCTCCACTCTCCTCTCAGGATTTTGGGCACATACCCACAGACACCTAGACCCGAACCATGGCTGGCCATGTGGGATCCAGTATCTTAACTACCACACCACCTGGTAGCCGCCAAAGTAAGGATTTTTAAAAGAAAAATGAGGAGGAATTGTGTAAGTTGTTTTGGGACAGTTATCTCTGATTGTCAAGACCAACAATAAAGATGGCATCAGTGCAAGGTTGGACAGGTGACTTCGAGCAGAGGTCCTCACAAAAGCAATGTGTGTGAGTGTGTGTGTGTGCACGCGTGCAAGGTTGCAGTGGCCTCTGCAAGATTGTAGTTCTGGCAGGATCCTTGATGCAGTTCCTGTGAGAACCTGGAAATTACAGGGAAACGAGTTCTGGGGAACATGGGCCCATCTGACCCAACCTGACACAGTGCAAATAGCACCATTACCGTGCAGTTGAAGTTTAGGAAAATGGCACTGAGTTAAATGAGAAGCCCCTCTGAAGGGAGGCACCCAGGTTTTAAAAGGAATGAGATAATCATTAGTTTTTTTTTTTGTTTTTTTTTTTTTGGTAATGATTACATTATAGTATCATGGGACGCTACATTTTTGCTCTATTCCAAAACTGCTTTTAAAAAGCGAGATCAAATTTAGCAACACTAGATGAATTTCAGGGGCATAGGATAAAGAAGCCAGCAAAGCGAGTTATATACACCGGGCTATATGAATAATCAAGTAATTGTAATGCATGAGACCTGTGTTCAGATGCTGCAAGTCACCTAAGGATGTTGATTTTCATCAGGAAATATCTCAGCACATAGAACTGCTCTCAAACGCCTGATTTCTGGAGCTCCCAGTCCGTCTTTCTGAGGCAGCTGGCAATGCAACAATGTGAATCTCGGAGAGCAGGAGGAGGAACTTAATTGCTCACCCACTGCCATGTGCTCAGACTAAGAGAAGAGACTGACATCATGTCTTTAACTTTTTTGTTTTTTTGTTTTTTTTTTTTTGGAGAGATTTTTGCTATAGGGCACGTGCGCTCGCCAGACAGACAGAGAGAGACAGAGAGACAGAAAGCGAGAAATCACCCCCCAGGGGGGATGGCCACGCCACAATCCCTTCTCCTCCATTCTCCTCTCGGGATCTTGGGCACACACGCACACGCGCCTGGCATGAGTTTGAAGCCACCAGGTCCAGGTCGCGAACCGCGGTCGACTACGTGGGAGTCCAGCAACACAGCCATTACGCTAACTGCTGGTCCCCATCATGTCTTTACAATGACGGGGGAAATGGTGACAAATTCTGCTAGATGCACTAGTTTATTTAGTAATAAGCACAAGGGTTGGTCTTTGTTTTAAAATACCATCAAAAGCTATGACGGGATTATGTGTGAGAGTCCATGGGTCAAATGACTTGAAAAATCAACAAAGAGTTCAGAAGAATTGAGATTCTTTGGCTAAAAAGGAAGTGGAGGGGGGCAACGGGTGACATGGTGGTAAGGCAGCTGGATTCCACACGACTGGCTATGCAGTTCAAGTCCCAAACCTGGAGACATGAAAACCACACTGGGAGCATGTGCGTGATTGCCATGAATTTACAGAGGACAATGGAGAGAGGTTGCAGTGCGGCAAACGCCCACCCCCCGTGCATGAGTTCTCATTCTCTCTTTCTCACTGTCTCTTTATAGCAAGCACATGTACCCTGTAGCAAATCAAAAAGAAAAAAGAAGAAAGAACGGGAGGTAATTTCAGAAAATAAAGTAATAACAAGAAGCCAGAAGACAGCTTAATAAAGCATTCAAAATCATTACTAAAAGTTCAAATGGCAGTAATTGGGTTTGGGATAAAATCAGGTTCATTCTGTTATAGCAATCTTAGTAACAGCAGCAAGAAGGGTTCCTTAGTGCCTGTTTATTTTATTAGCTGCATCGCACTGGGGTGACACCTTCACTATGGCTCACTACGGCAACTCTGAGATGGGGAGACTGTGATTACTATTTCATAAGGTAGAGTGAGCGTTAAATACGGTGATTGTGCCAAGTGCTATAAAGAATATCTGGCACAGGATGAATGCTTATTAAATTTCAAAAAATACTGTTATTTGAGCACCATTCGAAAAATTCATTCCCTTCTTAGAAGTTTCTGATGAATTGAGTATAAGCTCCTTATCATTACCATTTTACTTAGATGTCAAAGTGAGCCTGCTACATTTTCAACCAGCTGTATAGTTTAGGTCCTCCCTGGAAGTGGCAGCTCAGAAGGGCTTAGAACTGTGATCGGTTTATTGGGGAAAAGCCTGTGGTGGACAAATGGGATGAGGCAGAGAAGAAGGGGTGAGTCTTTGTCATATGGTGAAGGCTGACACGAAAGCAGAGGGGGCGGGACGAGGAGTTGGGCAAAAAACACCTCCCCCCAGGTGGACGGGAAATCCGCAAGCCACATTTGCCTGCTAAAGGAGTCCAAAGCTCTCAGAAGGGGGCCGATGTGAGCACCAGGGCCAGGCGTGCCCTCATCTGGGAGAAGGTCCTGCAAGCATGACCTCTGCAGATGCATGAGGTGGATCCGAGGCAGCAGCCCCAGCTGTCAATCTAAGAGGTCTGAGCAGCAAGACCAAGCAGAGCACACCCAGGCCCTCACCATCCACCCATTATGCCCCCCAGACCTATGCTCCCACGTGCTGAGAGAGCTGCTGCAGCCGGGCTCAGCGTGTGGGCAGCACTCACCCCCCTGGTCCTCTGTGATGCGTCTCCTGGTCCCTCATCCTCAGCACCCACCTCAGAACATCTCAGTGGCTCTACTCGGTGGAAGGCCTGAGCCTTCATTCCTGACAGGTCTGAGCACTGTCAGGTCCCGGTTACTGCACGCACCACTCATGGCTAACGTGAGACAGGGGAAACGAGCGGCAACTCCGTGGGTCACATGCTTCTCTCTGTTCTCACCGGTACGGCAGTCCTCCTCCTTCCTGCTGGCCAGACATGGCCGTTCTGCTGTGGCAGTGAGTTTTCCGACGTGTTGGTCCCTGGACACCAGGACCAGTGTGTCTGGTGGCAGCCGCCCCTTGCAGTTCCATGGGACATTCCCTGTGCACCTGGTGGAGACACAGGAGCAAGGTAGGGTGGAGGTGCTCCAGCCAGGTATCTGCCCGTGGTCCTCCCCAGCTCAGGCTCAGATGTGCCTTTTATGTCCTACGCATGACAGATCTGGACACTGGGCAGTTCTCACAGAACCCAGTCCTCCTGGGAATTTCCAGACACATGGCTGCATAGTTCCCTGAGGTCAAGTGCTCTGTATGTACCAGAACTGAATAAGCTATTTATTTTAAAATACGCCATATGTTGCTTGGGTGCCATGGCTTGGCTCTAGAATTTCAAGGGTCTGCGATGTGATTCTCCTGCAGGGGCTTCCATAAGCTTCACGCTGCTCCTGCCCCTGGCACACACTCTGACAGCGCCATCACTGCAGTGTTCCTTTTGGCTTGGCTGCACCAAACATTAGGGCTGACTGCATCAACCCGGGACCGGCTGCAGTGCCCCTTCCTGTCGTTGGTTCCACTCAGGGCCAGCAGCCTTGCATGACTCATGGCATCGGGCTGGAGCAGTGCTCCGGGTGTGACCTGAGGACGCTCACTGGACCCCGTTGTTCCTGTGATGGTGAGGGCAGCAATTTGCCATGCAATTCAGGGAGGTTTTCCCAAAGGTCTGTGGCTACCGCTTGCACACCACCTCCCTGAAGAGCAGATGCCCGAAGCTCACCCCCACTGGAGAATGTGGGCTTTTCTGGTGTCCCCAGTGCCCCAGTCACTTTTTACTCACTTTTTCCTTTACTTCCATTCTGTCCCATCAGAATGACGCTCTCGATGTCATGGGTGTGGTATCTGTGGGGTGCACAGGGAGCCCAGACGTGTGGAGAATAGGTAGCATCAGCCCCATCCTGACACAGCACTGCACTTGCATCGACAGCACACAGACACAAATGTGTGTACACGCATACTTGTGGGGTGTAGTCACGTGTGTGTTATGGGAACCATGCACAATTTTTTCAATAGTGTGGTTGGCTGTTGAAATTGACAAACCTTTGTAATATGTGCATGAGCGGTGGAATTCCTGCATCTATGGGTACTGTGTCTTTAAATTTCTATTTTGCCAAATCGCTCTCCAAAGTGGTCATACCATTTGGCGACATATATATTTTACATATATAATCATTATATAACATAGATATATGTAATATATCTATTATATATACAAACACACACACATGCATACACACACACACACACACACACACACACACACTGGAGAGTTATAGAGACAGAGAGAGGGAAAGTGAGAAATCACCCACTGAGGCGGATGGCCACACCACAATCTCTTCTCTTCATTCTCCTCTTGGGATTTTGGGTATGAACACACACACACACACACATGCCCGGCGGGATTCTGAAGCTGCTGAGTCCGGGACTTGAATCACGGTCAGCCATGTGGTAATCCAGCACCTTGACTGCCACAACCCCTGCTGGTCCCTAACAACTTCTATTTGAGATTGGAGGTTTTCTTAACTTTTTGAAGTGAGAGGACATTCCAGCAGCTTGTCCTTATATATCTTGGTTTGGGATGACATACTTCTGGCTTGATTTTATAGCTCTGCAGTTGGTATTTTGTTTTCCAGAAAAACACTCAGCTTTATGGCTCACCATTTAATTTCCCTGCTGTCAAGAGGCAGAATTAAGTTATTCCTCTTTTTAAAAGAATGATATAAGTAGGGAATAATAAATGCAAAATGCGGTAGTTAAACATCAGCAGATAAGCTGATGGATTGGCTGTCACTTAGATTATGCTATAAATGGAAAGAAAGTGATATTTAATCATTTGCAAAAAAATAAAAACAGTGTTGATGGATTTGGTGTACTTTGACTCTGAGTGACTCATTACAGCAAATTGTTATTTTCCAGTTAATAGAGGAAATAAAAAGGGCAAAGCGGAAAAATAGTCATTGCTTTCAAGAGCGTGCCCGGTCTCCTGAACTGTTTAAACATATGAACCATTGCTAGCTGACTGCTGTGGGCTGAATTGTGTCTTCCCAAATTGCATAAGTTAAAGTCCTAACCTCAAGTACCTAAAAACGTGATTGTCTTTGGAGATAGGACCTTTAAAAATACAGTTAAGGTAAAGTAAGATTCTAAGGAGTCTTAATCCTATCCAACTTGTGTTATTCGAAGAAGAGAAGTTTGAGATATGGACACATACAGAGGGATGACCAGGTGAAGACACGGAGCTAGACTACAAGCCGAGGAGAGAGGCGTCCGAGGAAACCAGTGTGGTCTGCATCTGGATTTCAGACTTGCAGGCTGTAGAACCATACGAATGTGCATAACTATGGTTTAAGCCACCCAGTCTGCAGTGCTCTATTAAGGCAGCCCTAGGAAACCAACATATGAACACTGATTATCAACCTGAAAGGGAAGTTGAGTCATAATAAGTGAAATAAAAGTGGCTTATTTAAGCCAGGGTTTATGATGAGTCACCTCATTACGGACCAAACTAAGTCTGGCAACTGCTTCTTGTGGTCAATGAGATGAGAGGCAGAGACTGGAGAAGAAAGGAGTTTATTTCTGTCCCTGGTTACCAGGAAACATCAGGGAGAACCACCAAGATGTCTTGGAAAGCGTGACATGTTCCAGTGTTTACAGGTACAAGGTACAACCAGGTGCAAATCATTCTTTACTGCAGTCAGAGTCAGCCACTCCCCCTAGTAATATTATCTAGATTCCTTCAAATGTCCACCCCTGGTTTCTCATCAGTCCACACCTCACACAGACTTCCCCTGACTCAGCGCTTGGCCCGATGGCTCTCATTAGAGGCCTTTCTTAATTTTCAGATGACTGCCATCCTGCTAGACCTTAAACTGGCTGCTACGACCTGGATGAACACACTCTGATTTCTCAGAGATGTGCCCTTTGAATTGGCAATGGAAAAAGCTGGCTTATATAGCAAAGAGAAGCTCAAGGAGGGAGGGAGAAAGAGGGGAGATACCAAGTATGTGTCAAGAGTTTACATTGGTCCACTTAAAATAATGCAGGCAACTTATCGAATATACATTATTCTTTTTTATATATTTTTTTTTCCTACAAGGTGCATGCACTCACCAGAGAGAGAGAGTGAGAGGAAAAGTGAGAAATCACATCCATGGCAATCCCTTCTCCTCCGTTCTCCTCCTGGGATTTTGGGCATACATGCACACATGTCTGGCATGATTTTCAAGCCGCCAGGTCTGGAACTCACACCATGGTTGACTATGTGGGAGTCCAGCACTGTAACCACTATGCCACCTGCTGGCCCATACATTATTCTTTATGTTATGAACTGGAGAACAGTTGATGAAGAGAAGGTGGGGAGGTCACATTGTAAAATCTATTATCCTTTGTACCACCACAGTTTGTTTACCATAAACTAAAACATGCTTTCAGGCAATAACCTTGATGGGTGTTGAGCATAACCTAAGTCTCAGGCTCATGCTCAACTCAGGCCTTTTAAACTAAATGGACCCAGCATTCCAGTCTTCTCACACCATTTCACAATCTACTCTCACCACTTCTCTCCCTTCAGTCAAATTGAAACCTCTAATGTTCAGGTGGAAAATGGGTATCATATGAACCTGTTTTTACATATTTTTTTAAATTTGGGACCAGCAGATGTCATAATGGTTATATTGGTGGACTCCCACATACTTGACCATAGTTCAGGTCCTGGACCCAGCAGCTTAAAACTCATGCTAGGAATGTGTGTGTGCATGCCCAGGATCCCAAGAGGAAAATGGAGGAGAAAGTATTGTGGTGTGGCCACTTCCCTGGAGGGGTGGCTTCTAGCTTCCTGTCTCTTTCTCTGTCTCTCACTCTGTCTGTCTCTCTCTCTATCCAGTGAACACACACACCTTCTATCAAAAACTCTCTAAAAAAATGTCCATAGGACAAATGTGTTCACAGGGGAAAGACAGAGAGGGAGAGATGGAGAGAATGTGAGAAAGCACCCCAAGGGGGATGACCACGCTGTAATCCCTTCTTCTCCATGCTCCTCTCAATGTTTAGTATATGCATGCACACACGTGCATGCAGCATGTTTTTCAAAACACTAAGTCTGAGACTTGAACCACACAGTCAGTCCTTTGTGGTTATGGTTAGGGTTAGGGATCCAGTAGCCTTAACCACCATGCCACCTAGTTGCCCCTGAACCTGGTTTGATAGACCTACTCAGCATTATTTTAATTTGGGTCTGACACTGGGCTATGGCAGGAGCAGTTTATGTGATCCCAAAATAACCCACTCAGATCTAGGGAAAAGGTTTTTTTTTTTTTTCTTTTTTTTTTTTTTTTTAAGAAGAGGTGGAGTCTGGGATTTAAGGGCTGAATTCAGTGGTGGCTCTTCCATCTCAGATCAGTTGTAGGGTCTGTGTCAGATAACAGGCTCTGAACCTCTCTTACAAAATTGGGATTTTATTGCAGGCTCACCAGATTGAATGAAGTAACAAATAAAAAGTGTCCCAGCTTTTGTAAATGTTATTTAATTTTATTGAACACTGACAAACTATAACTGTATATATTTACAGCATACAAAGTGACGTTATGTGTCTACAATGTGGAATGACTGAATGAAACTAACACACATATCCATCATCTCAAACCTTTATTTATTTCTCTTACCTGAAATATTATAACCTTTGACCAACATCTCTGCTCCTCTTCTCTCTACCTCTGTAAGTATGGTTGTAGCCAAGTAAAGAGTTAATCTAAGTGTTCATCAACAGATGAATGGATAAAGGGAATGTGCTATACACACACAATGGAATATATTTCAGCCTTAAAAAAAAGGAGTAGTCCACTATTTATAACAGTATGGATGGACCTGAAGGACATTATACTGAGCCAGGCCAGAAAGGGAAATATTGCATGTTCTCACTTAGATGTGGTACCCCAAATAAACATTCTTTCTTATGGTTTCTTTCCTCAGCATAAATTCACCCTAAAGACAAAAGAAAAGAATCCAAATGCAATGTTTTCTGTGTTTGTTTCAAGTTCTTCCTCAACCATGAAATCAAAACTGATTTTTTATTTTTAACTGAAGACACACAATTATTAAAAGGAAAATATATCTTCAAAGTGAATTTGATGCTGTATTTTGTTTTCCTTCATAGAGATTCCTCTGGGTTCTAATTTTACCTGCTTCAAAAGCAACAACAAAGAAAGCAATAACTTTGTCAGAGGCCCAGACCACAGCAGAGTAAGCCCTTAGTACACAATCTCTTCAAAAAGATAAAGGGAAGAATTCTATTGAGAAGCAAGGATCAAGTTCTGATAAGAGTAGGACTTCTCTGTGGTACCTTTTGATAATCATGCATAAAATCATAGTCTGTCTTGTAAACGAACTGGTTTCTGACAAGGAAATGCACGTCTCTGCATGACATCTATAATTTCTGCATGGCATCTATAATTTAATTTCTGACACGGACGCTACCCTATGTATGTCTTTTCTGGCTGACTTTGATGGGCATCATTTCCCTTTCATTAACTGTAAGCCCAAGTAGAAGAGTTACCATAAAGAAAGTACAATTAGAAAAAAGAAAAAAAAGAAAGAAAATTGCCAATTATTTCAAAGTTGAATTATAAAGCATGCGTGAGTAAAGAGGTTTTTCTGGACTATGTAGAATACTGTTTGTTTATTTCACAGTGTATTACATAACAAAATAAACATTACAAAGAAGAAAAAAAGAAGAGGTTCCATGAGTTTGGGGTCCTTCAAGCAAATTAACTGAATCTGAGGGTAGTTTTGGGAACCCCCCAAACTTGCAGTCAATGTCAAAAACAGAGGTGGTCTTGCGCAAGAGAATGGTGCCCCTCAACTTGAGGTTTCGGCTGACTTCACAGTTTGCCTAAATGTTGCTATAAATGGTGGACGAGCTTCTCTAGTTTTTCCTTATTCTGGGTTATGTTCAGAGTTTCGGAAATGATGATTGTGTCTGCTGACTGGAACCTCAAATTATGCCATAACGTCCTTGCTGAGATCCACACTGAGGATGAGTCGTCTCTGGGTGTTTCCGGAGCTGGGTCTACCTGGCATGATGGGACTTAGGCACTTATTTTTTTTTTTGGAGAGCTTTTTCGCTATATGGCGCGTGCGCTCGTCAGACAGACAGAGAGACAGAGAGACAGAAAGCGAGAAATCACCCCCCCAGGGGGGGATGGCCACGCCGCAATCCCTTCTCCGTTCTCCTCTCGGGATCTTGGGCACGCACACACACGCGCCGGGCGTGAGTTTCAAGCCACCAGGTCCGGGAGGAGAACCGTGGTCGACTACGTGGGAGTCCAGCAACATAGCCATCATGCTAACTGCTGGTCCCGGGACTTAGGCACTTCTGTGATTTTTCTTCTCCAGCGAAGAAAGCGGCTTCTGTTCGTTCCTTCTACCCAGGGCAGGAAGAGCCAGGTGCCTGGGCTCTAGACTGTAACGTTGATTCAGTGCAGGGAGTGGATAGAGGCGGCCCCTCTTCTGTGCATTCGTTTCTCATTCTGCTCCTAACAGGAAAACCCGAGGCTGGGAGATTTAGGCGAATAGCAGCTCAGGGCCAGCTGGTGGCGGTGGCCACGGCCTGGGCCCCACACGGCCCACAGCGCGGGCGCATCTGCGCACAAACCCAGAGAGGAGCGTGGAGGAGACCGGTTCCCTGCAGGCATTTCCCCTAGGGGTGACTTCTCACTTTCCCTCTATCTTGCTCCCCCAGCAAAAACAGCCTGTGGGGGAAAAAAAACTAGGAAAAAGAGTTTAAAAATTAAAGGTTTATCTGGCTCATGATTCCGATGGCTGGAAAGATCAAAGGCGTGGAAGCCCCGCAGGCCTTCCTCACAACATGGCTGACCGCAACCAAGAGGAAGGCGCCAGGGAGCGACAGGAAGAGGAAACCGCTTCCCACTTCCTCTGCTTGTCCCGCCCATGCCCCCTGCTGATTGGACGATGCCCCCCCACTAGGCCCCGCCTCTTAAAGGGCTCACCACCTCCCAAAGCCATTGCACCCGGGATCGAGTTGTCAGAGTATGAACCTCTGGGGGCACAAGCCGTTATCCACGAGAAGGCATGTTGTGAATTCCAGCAGAGCCGAGACCTTCATGAGCATGGGGTGCTGATTTGGTCTTTTCCATGAGTATGTGTTATTTCTCAAACTCTGAATGGACATTTCTAAGGTCCCTGCTGGAAAGACAGGACTAGTTCTCCATTTAAGGAGGTCTGGGGGAGCCGGATAGGGACCACCTTTCTGGGTAACATTCTCATGCCGTGTTTGGGTAATAGTTACTTCTTAGAATGGAAGTAAATTTATTTTAATTTATATGATCATAGTTACAATTAAACATTTGAAAGTGTACTTATCACTAAGGTAGTTACCTCTTTCATTATGAACAGATGCCATTGAAGTTTAATATTCCACTGAAACTACAAGAAAAATGTCTATTTTCCATTTATAATGGCTGTCTTTATTCCATTTGCTCTCTCTGGTGCCTTAGTGACAATAAAATAGAAGATAGTAATGCACTGTGAAATTGAGCTGATTTGGAAGAACAGCATTCATGGAAAACATGTTTCCCCCTGCTAAAGTTTATTGAACTTACTTTTTATCACTGGAAAAGTTTTTATATTTGTGATATTTATGGATGTGGAAAAATATATTTTCTTTGCTATACACTTTCTCATCTTCCCTTTTTCTTAAAGAAGTTAGGTAATTACTTTATTGTATACTAAAGTCTTGGTTTCTGTAAGTTGATAAAATAATCCCAATGATTGAAAAGCTCACCAAACTTTACTTTTATATATGCTCTGTATAGGGAGGTTTTTATTGCATGTTTGTGATTTCATAAGTAATACAAAATACCATATGCTCCAAAAATTGTATGCCTGGTCATTTATTCCTGAGAATAAAATCTTACATGCATTCACATAACTGAACAGTATATAAAAACTCATAGCAGCTTTATTCATAAAACCTGAATTTTGGAAACAACCCAAATGTCCTTCATTTCATAGAATAAACAATAAAAGGAGCACGCTATTGATACATGCAATATAGATGAGTCTTCAGAAAGTATGCTGAGTCTACAAAAGCAATTCCAGTAGGTTTCAGTGATTCCTTACTCCCCTTTTACAAGTGAATGTGATGTCTTATTTAAAGCTTATAGTAATTATGAAAGCAACTTCAAAATATCTCTAGACTTACAAGTGAAATTTTAAATATTATGCATTGGTTTTTATCAGTCTGTGAAGCTAATAAAGGACTTGAAAGTTTTATAGAAAGGGAAGAGTCTGCACCAAATTGGGTTCATTAAAACTTAAAGCACATTTTACTTTTCAAGGCCTTTAGACAAATTGAATAGAATAAAAGGTGCTCTAGATGTGAAAAAAAAATAAATGGCAACTTGCCTTTAATAGAACACAACATAAGACTCATTGATGATTCAATGGAATTATGGAGAGATTTCCAATTACAGCAGAACATGGTGTAAGGAAATTTGGAAAGAGTATTGCACATTTTAGGAGTGGGAACATCAGGGCAGAGAGAAATGGAAAGGGTGGAAGGAGTCATAATAAAGGCAGGATTTAAGGAGAGAAGGAGGTGGGGAAAATAAAGTAGAAATTTGAGAATGGTAAACATTGCTGTTGGTAAACGTCTTAAAAATCGAGGAAAGTATATCAACATCAAAAACAAGATGCTGACAAAAATTAAGCCTGTAACTTAGCAATGTTTTTGAACATGCCAACATATTTAGTGACTAAAATAGCATATACAGATTTATGCCCAGATCAGGATGGCACAGAAGTCCTTACTAAAGGAAGCAGGAGTCTGGGGAGTCCTAGAGCTAGGTTTTTTTCTGCAGCCTCTTCTGTGGCTTGTAGGTGGCCGCCATCTTGAGGTGCCCTCCCACATGCTCAGAGACAGAACTCTGGTGTCTCTTTCTTTTCTTATATGGGCACAAAGCCTAACAGATTAGTGCCCATCCTTATGAGTTAACCTCTTTACAGGATTTCTCCTAATACAGCCAAATCAGGCATTACTTCAACATACGAATTTTGGAGGAACACAAATGTTCATTCCATAGCAGCTCCTTGCAATTAGGTAGGACTTTTTTGTGTGTGTGTGTGATTTTTTTGAGAGTTTTATTTTTCTGCTATAGGACACATGTGCTCACCAGAGAGACAGAGAGAGACAGAGAGACAGAAAATGAGAAATCACCCCCCGGGGGGGATGGCCACACCACAATCCCTTCTCCTCCATTCTCTTCTCGGAATCTTGGGCACGCACACACATGTGCCCTCTCCTTACACAGACCTCCCATGACTCAGCACATGGTCAGGTGGTTCTCCTCAGAGGCCTCTCTTTATTTCAAAATGGCTGTGGTCCTGTTGAATCTCAAACTGGCCTGCTTCAAACAGAGTGAATGGGCTGAGCCCAGCAAAATGAGCCAAAGGAGAGATTAAGCAATCTGCTTCTTAATATTGCATTTTCTCAATGTTTTTATCTAGTTCATTCTTGGGTAATGGAGCCAAATCTGGTGTGGAGATGTGAGCTATGAGTTGAACAGTCGTAATTTGTTTCATGAAATGTACTGTCTATTTAAGCTCAATAAAGTCAAGTCTATAAAAACCAGGCTTATTAAAGTCAAATTTCTAAAAAAACAGGCTTATTAAAATTTCCATTAAAAATAAATGAATTTAATTACCTCAACTTAAAAGAGGGAATATTTTCTTAGGTGGCAACTGAAGAGAATCCAGTCTCACATATTCCCCCTTATTTGTTTCTGTTATGGAAATTAAGATCATTAAGTAACTAAGTGATGATCCTTGGGCAGACTAATAAATGTGACCCAGAGCTTTTGTCATAAAAGTATTATAATTAGAAGAATATTAACTTTTTCCCTCCATTATTAAGGAATGAACAAGTTAAAAGACCCTTATCCTTCAAAATAATTAAAACTCAGAATTAGTTTTTTCACTTTAGAAGTATCTTGTTTGATAATTTAAAAAATTTGCATAAGTGTCAGTGAGTATTTGGAGTCTTGATTCCTAATTTATTTCTCTCAAGTCTGTTCCCTGCTTCTCCTACCCTGATGATTTCAACTTCTCAAGAGACGGTGTGTTTTAAATTAATGTGATAGTTGAAAGACATTAGTTTTTCTTGCATGGAGGGAGATGTCTCCACTGGTCAAAAGGCAGCAGAATACTCTGAATGACTTTTAGAATAATTAGAAGAACAATAACAATTAGAACATAAAGGATGATTTAATTTAGATGGGAATATTAAGAGTTGGAGGTTTAGTGTTTCTTTGTTAAGCATTATTGTTTAGGAATTGTTCTACTTATGCATAACAAATCTTTTGCACTGGGAAAAAACCCCAGCAAATTAGCTAGATTAATTTAAAAGAATTTAATTAACCCAGAGTAGCTGCTTTCATTTGTTAACTACTCTGTTCAACTTAAGGGTCATTTTTGGCTGAAGACATTAAATCATGTTGCAAATGGGCTTATCAACATGCATTAGAAATACAATACATGAGTTCCCAGCAGAGAAATGATTGCAATTACACAGATAAACATAATCATACATCTATATACATGCATTAAAGTTATATTTACATATATGCGACATACATGTAAAACCTTGCAATTGATGTCATATCTTATTCCTATGTATTTTAACCAAGCCAGACCATTAAGTTACTAAAAGAAAACAAAGGGAAAATGCTTCAGGGCATTGGTATTGGTAAAATTTTTACCTCAAAAACACAAGCAACAATAGCAAAAATAGACAGATGGGATTGCATCAACTAAAACAACTTTTGCACAGCAAAGAAAACTATCAGGAAAATTAAAAGACAACTTATAGATTAGGAGAAAAGATTTACAAGTTGTGTGTCTGTATATACATAATGATATCAAACAGACAATAAGCAAAATAATAATAATACAATTAAAAATGTGATTGATCTGTGAAGATAGTTCTTGGAAGTGGACATCCAAATGGCCAATAAACACATAAAAATAGTCCAGATCATTAATCATTAGGAAAATACAAATTAAAACTATGATGAAATGATTACTACCTTACCTCAATTAGAATGACTATTATTAAAAAATGAAGAATAAGTGCTGGCTTACTTGTGGAGAAAGGGGAACTCTCATGGACTGCTGATGGAAATATAAATCAGTATAGCCATTATGGAAAATTGTATGGCAGGTCTTTAAAAGACTAAATATGGAACTAGCTTATGATCCAGTTATCCCACAAGCAGGTGTAAACCTAAGGGAAAGGAAGCCAGTGTGGCAGAGAGTTACATGCACTCCCACGTTTATCACAGCACTATTTGCAGCAGCTAGGATATGGCTGATAAAGAAAATGTGGTTGCATACACAATAGACTATTATTCAGTCATAAAAAGTAATGAAATCCAGTCATTTAAGGCAACATGGAAACACTTGGAGGAAATATTACTAAGTGAAAGTGACCAGACAGTGAAAGACAAACACTCCTTTTGCCCTCATTAGTAGAAGTTAAAAGCTTTGATCACATAGAAATGGAGAGCGTAAAAGTAAATACTAGAAGTCAGAAAGGGGATAGGGTGAGGGAAGATGGGTAGAAGTTGGTTAACAGATACAAGAGGGCAGGTGGAAAGAGAAATGAGTTCTAGAGTATCGTCGCACAGTCGAGTAGTGAGAGTTGGTGACAATCGGTTCAGAATGGAAGAGTGGATATTGAAAATGCACAGTAAAGATAATGGCACATGTTTCAGATGATATGTCTATTGCCATTATTTTATCATTACAAGATGTACACATTTTAAAAACACCACACTATACCTCATATATATATGTGTGTGTGTGTGTGTGTGTGTGTGTGTATAGTATTATATGCAAATAATAAATTATAATGAAAAAAACTGAGCTCAACCTGTGTAGAAAGACTCAGAAGGTATGATTCAGGGATGAGGATGGATGGTATCTGTGGATTCCACATGCGGAGACCAGAATACACTCTGGGCTCGGGAGTCCTTGAATGACAAGTATTTGGCTGGAGACACACACATACAGGGCTTTAATGACCTTGGAAGTTCTGAGTCTTCCCTTAATGAAGAAACTTTAGTGCTTGCGCCACTCTTTACCCAGGAAGAAAGTACAGTCCATTTGTTGTCCAAAGTCTAGGGGGAATGGATGCTACTTCCCTGGAAACAGTTTGTTAATACTTTGGAGCTGTATCTCACCGCCTCTCACCACCTCTCCCCGCCCCAGATACTCAAGGACAAGTTTCCTTGTATTCCACAAAAATCAAAGACAAAATATCTGGTTGCAATTAAGTTGCTTAGCTTCCCTGTCTTTTGCTTTTTTTTTTTTTTTTTCATATTTGAAGGAAAATACTGTGAAGAGAGAAGGGGATACCAGTATATATTTGATACCAAAATTATCTTCTCCTAAATTTGGAAATTGTTTTCAGGAATTACCCTGTGAACCAGAAATAAACTTTCTGATCAACAAGGGGCGCTATTTAGTGAGGAAGTCAATATCAGGCAGTGTAGATTACTTCAGAGCTCTTTGTTATCTTCCTCCCATTTAGCTTTAACTTGGAAACATGAGAATAGCCTAGACGGTAGAACTGCAGAGGCCTTAAATAGCCATCTGTCCTAGGAAGGATATGGCAATTATTGCAAGACTTCAGAGCAAAGACACAATTTGCTTCAGCTACTGTTGGTTGGCAGTGGTTGCCTTGATCATTCTGCTGGGTGAAGGAAGAAACCAGCCAGAACATCCCTAAGCATGAGTCCTGGTTCAGAATATTTGCTATGAGAATAAACCCAGCAAAGTATTGGAACTTTGGGAAGAGAGGGGCAAGGATTTTATAGGCCTTCAGTAAGAGGGTCATTTGGAGTGTAACCAGCTTTCAGAGTAATAGATAAAAGGTAGCTCTCAGGGAAGAATTCTTGTGGTTTTGCAGTCTGTGGTTGGGCAAATGGATAAGCACAAGGGTCATAGTGGGAATGTTTTAACCCATCAGAATTTCTTAAATGGAAGTGACACTGTGACTGGAAAAGAATGGTAGCTGGCTAGCTGTTTCTGCCATGAGAATGGAGGAGATCAAGCCTGCTGGTTATTGACCAGTCTTTCTTTAGAATGCTGGAAAAATAAACTACAGAGCTTTGTGGAGTGTCAGCTTCACTGATTTCATACTCTTATGGAGGAGGGAGGAGAAGCAGGGCTGGAACTGGGGTAGTTAACGTCGAATGGCAACATGGTACTGCAGACAATCCATTCCATCCTCTCACTCTCTCTCTCAGATGCTGGGACTACTTGTTCGGCATCTCTACATAGCTTGCCGCTATCTCTGTAGTGCTGAGAGTGGGGCTTGGCACATGGTAACTGCCAAAAAATATGCATTGAATGTCTTAGTAACTAATTTATATCCCAAATGTGGAGACTCAGGAAGGAGTGTACATTTGCAACACTTGATGAACGTAGAGACTATCTACAGATTATTGAGTGTTTCTAGTTGCTCCTGTATTTTCACTGATAAGATAAATTGCTTTGTATGGGGAGGGGAGGGGTCCCTAATGCCAAATATTATTTTTATAAGGAGATCACACTTATCCAGCCACATATCTTGAATCTGGATTCAGACATTCTTGTTCTCAGACTCCCAGCTTCTCTCATTAGGTTGTGTAAGTCAACCTGGATCAGAAAGAGGACACGCCAATCACTTCAGGACTAAAGAGGGTTTTCAAAGGAATGGCTTTGCACATACTGACCTTGCACGTTCAGAGCTGATGTTGAAATTCAGTCTTGGCTAGCATCCTGAGACCTCGCCAGACTATGCTTGGTTCTCAGCTTGCTTTTGACTCCCTCAGCGGCAGTGGCAGTGGGTGGGTGGGCAGACGGAGGTAAAAGGCCAGTCTTAGAATTCCAACTTATTGCCCCAGAGCCCCTCATTAGTGTATGATGGGAAGAGTCTGGCTGGCTCAGATGTCACCTTTTATCCTATTATTTTAAGTCAATTAGTCGTCTTTATCCTCCAAGGGATTGACCTAGTACTTACTTACACCCAGATGTCATCGTTATCTGGACCTGTTTTCATTCCCTTAGGATGCAATAAGACTTCTGTTTCTTAGAATAAGGTTTTCCAATTCTGCCGATGCGAGCTGAACCCTAGACAGGTTCTCAGGCAATAGGCCCTGCTCCTTTTCTGGAACACAGAAGAAATAGCTGCTCCAATAATGAACATACTTGCCTGAATGATCTTATTTTTGTATTCTCTCACTAGGCATGAGCAGATTTGGCAATACGAAAGAAAAATATACCTCTTTTTTTAAACACACTTTGCCATTACCTCATGCATGACTCTGGCTGATCCTTCTTCAGTCAGACAGGATAATCTCATAATCAATGCACAATGGATAAGAGCATGTTTCTGTAAAAATTACTTCAGGAATGCTTGAGTAGATACAATTAGCAAAGAAGTTAGAGAAGTCACATGAACAAAATCCTCTTCACTGTGGATGACTTCAGACCTAATTACTCCAGAGTAATTGGCCTATAAGAAAGCTTGTGTGGTTGTTATAATTAATACAATGGGCCAAAGTAGGAGATGTGATTGAATCATGGGTTTTTATTAATTGGATCCAGAGGAATGCACATTTCTCAAAGAAGAGCTCCTCACTTGGGCAGATGTATGCACATTGGGATTTCAGCAACCTAAACAATTTTTTTTCCCCATTGAATTTTTTTCCACCTGAGGAGTACTGAAAAATCACCAGGTAAATTGAAAGTTACAAGAATAGCATCTCACTTCAACTAAAATGTCCTTCAGCACAGCAATGCATTCCTCAGCTTCTAACTAGTCTACATTTCAAGATTGATAAGAACTGGGGGTCCTCTTTGGGCTTGTCTTAAAATACCCCCAAGGAACACATGATCAGTGTTTTTCTTTCTAATTTACTTTTTCCATAATGAAGAATGTACTTAGGAAAAATAAATAAATAAATAAATATCCCCAAGGATGTTTGCATTGTTGGTACTCACAGAACGTGCATAGGCCTACTTTTATTCAATGGAATGTTTGTAGTTTTTCTCTTGGCTAATGTTTCCTATCTCCTTTGGAGTTTTCCTTTACTTTCGTGAAGTTGAAACAATTACCATTGTTTTGAGATTCCTTGGGCATGGGCGATGACCAGCTCAAAGGCAGGTTCTTGACCTGCTCAGAGAAGCCAGTGCTCACTACCATTCTGAATCTCCTTGGAAAAGTTGTCCTCACTCCTCTTCTGTACCACTGAGCCCATTGTAACAACTCCTGCCTTCACTGAATCACCGTTATGACTCTTCTTCTGCTGATGGCCACGTAGGTTCTTGCAGACGAATGCTTCCCAAACAGCAGCTATAACACACACACACACATACATGCATACACACACACACATATGCATACACACACACACATACATGCATACACACACACACTCATATACACACAAAACAAACAAAAACCAGTAACTACTTGCAGTCAGTGTGAACAAGAGACTGGAATCAACTTGGAATTACCAACCAGTTAGAATAAACAGAACAATATCTTGAAAAAAGAAACAAAAATTGCATAATTACACAACCTGATTTCGGAGCTTACCATGAAACTACAGAAACCAAGACATGTGGTATTATAATAAAGATATACATATATACTAATGGAACAGAATCAATAACCTAGAAATATAAGCACATGTACATATAATCAACTGCTTTTTAAAAAGGTGACAAGCCAAAGATGGGGAAAAATATGTTTCAGCTCTGCATCTGATAAAAGACATGTATGCAGACTATAATCCAATGAGAAGACGCTCTTATAATGCTACGTAAGAACAAAAATTATCCATGTTTTTAAATATTAAAGCTCTGAAGAGCTTATTTTGTTTCATTTGGCTCTTTTGCTAGAGGGCACTTGCTCTTACAGGAGAGAGTGGGAAAGGGAAAGTGAGGAAGCACCACCATCCCCAGTGGCTATGCCTCAATACCTTCTCCATTCCTCCTCTAAGGATTTTGGGTACCCATTACCAGGCACCTGGTATTTTTCTAAGCCACTGGATATGAATTTAGAACCAGGCGATTGACCTTGTGGGATCCAGCTGCCTTAATCACTGTGCTATTGGCTAGACCAACAATCTATTTTTAAAAATATTTACTTATTTGTTTATTTAATGAGAAAGAGAGACAGGATTTCACAACACATAATTCTCCCCACCATCCTCTAGCCAGCCAGGGTCATGGGCACATATGGGCATGCCTGGCATGTTCAGGTTGATATGAGACCCAAACCCCAGCCTCAACTGTGGCTCCAGTATCACACATTGGCACCCCATGTCCTGTGCTGAGCTAACAATGCATTTTCAAAATGGCCAAAATATTGGAATAATAAATAATACAAACAAGTAACTCTTCAACACATGAAAAGATAGTCACTATAACCAGTCAATAAAGAAATGTACATTAAAAGTTTAAAAATACTGTTACACACCCATGAGGGTGGCTAAACTCAATGGTATTGACAATACCAAGTGCTAGCAAGTTTTCGGAGCTGCTAGAACTTTTCTACATTGCTGATGGGAGTGTAAACTTGCAAAGACACTGAGCATTCTGGCAGTTTCTTACATAACTTAATGCACACTTACCACGAGACCAAATAACCCCACTCACACGTGCCTACAAATGATCATGAAAAATACATATTACAAGAAAACTATGCATGGATTTCAAAACAATGTTTGCACAAAAATAAACTTGTATTTTAATTCCATTTTTCAGGAACTTTTTGAAGTCCCTTGTATATTGATGATTATTAATGCAAGACTGTATAATTTATTTTATTTTATTTTTTGAGAGCTTTTTGCTATAGGACGCGTGTGCTCACCAGACAGACAGAGAGAGACAGAGAGACAGAAAGGGAGAAATCATCCCCCAGGGGGGATGGCCACACCGCAATACCTTCTCCTCCATTCTCTTCTCAGGATCTTGGGCACCCATGCACACGTGCCTGGCGTGAGTTTTAAGCCACCGGGTCTGGGACGCGAACTGTGGTCAACTACGTGGGAGTCCAGCGACATAGCCATTACATTAACTGCTGGTCCCAAGACTGTATACATTTGTCAACATTCACTGAAAAGCACACTGACCACTGGTGAAATGGAGTATGCCCCATATGGCTGATGAAAAACAAACCTCAATGTGACTAAACTAATGCAATAACAATTGTTCACATAATTAAATCATTAAAACAAATAAATAATATTCATTGCATGGGTGTCACATTCGGTCTCTCTGTGGACTCTGACACCTGGTGGATCCTGGATGCTCCGTTTTGTACCTGCATGGCCCACCTGTGCCAGGCCTTTCTTGCACTCTGGTCTTGAGTACCATTCTCCACTGCCCCTTTTGCGTGTCCAGGAGAACTGTCCTTGTTGGATCCATGGTCAGATGGAGCTGTGTGACCAGTTCTGTCTTCACTTCCTGCCCGGAACATTGCACTGTTGTGTTGCAGAATGACCAAAGCTCTAAGATCTCAGAGATTGCATGTTCTAGATGCATAACAGAGTGTAGAGGGTGCAACACTGATGTAAAAACAAGGCAAAGAATAGCACATGGTCAAGCTTCTAGGAGCATAGACTCTATATGGCTGTAAGAAAACAAGTGATAATTTAGTCTTGAAGAGGGTTTCGGAGGTGGCAGTGTAAGGAAGACTGTTCAGTTATCTTTCATACTTTTTAATTTTGAATCCTGGGTATTCATTCCAAAATTAACATTACATTCTACAAATCAAGACAAATTTTCCAGCTGCACACTCAGACATACACAGACCCACAAATACTCACCTAAAATATTTACCCCAGGGCTTGTAAGAAGAGTTAACAAGATCCAACAGCCCTTCCACCAAGCATGTCACCAGCTTACTACATATCACATGGCTTAAGTTATCCAGACTAGGAAGTCTTTCTACTTTAGAAAGAGTTAAATAGAAAGACTTTGTAAGTCATCTTGCATAAGTGTTTTTTTATCCAAGGTGGTAATAGAAGAGAACAAAAAGAGGGACAACTCCTAAAAGTTGTACTTAGGCAGTTAAAGATTTCTGAACCATCAGTTCCTGTAAGGATTTAGAGTGTTGTCAGGAAGATAGAAGCGAAGAAAAAAATGATGATAGCAATTGTCTTAGCTGTCTCCAGGCTCGCCAGGGTGGCCCTGATAAAATCAGCTGAACTGGAGGGGAATGCGAGTTGTTAACTTGAGAAATAGTTGTAGATTTGGCAGCTGAGAAAGTTGAGGTGCCCAAAGTGTTTCCTCATTATCAAGATTTATTGTTTTCAGCTCTGAGAAAGTGTCAGCTAAGCAAAAATAAGGTCACTTGCACCAGCCTGTAATGTAGATTTTACATAAAACATACGAATACCAGAATGGAAAGAAAAAGGAAGAGACGAAAAGTCATCCTTCTGTGATTGGGAAGTAGGCCAATGAGTTATCTTACCTGTTAGAAGCTGATTGAAGAGTTATATGGAGGATCTTTTACAGTGTGTAAGCTGGAAATTATACTTGAGATTAAAATAACAGCAGAAGCTACAGAATGAGAGATTTGAGAAATGGTGTAGGTAGCTGGACCCCACACAGACAAGTCTGTGGTTCGAGTCTCAGACCCAGGGGCTTGAAAGTCACGCAGGGTGCATGTGTGTGTGTGTGTGCCCAAAATTCCAAGAGGAGGACAAAGGAGAAGGGATTGTGGTACGGCCATCCCCCCTGGGGGGTGACTTTTCACTTTTCCTCTCTTTGTGTTACTCTGTCTCTCTCTGCCCAATGCATGTGCCCTAAAGCAAAAACCTAAAAGAAAGTTTATTTCTTCCATGAGTAAGAGACAAAGAGACAGAGCGAATGAGCACCCCAGCAGGATTTTGATGTCACAGAGCACCCTCAACCTTGGATGACACACATGCCCAGTGTAGTCCAGATGCCGCCCTGGGTCAGCCTCATGGAGCTGGTCCCGGGTCGGCCCTCAGTCTTCCCACGGCAGCCAGTGGGGCTGAGCATTTTGTTATCGCTGCCCCAAGGCCCAGCCCCAAGTTTGCATTCATTCTTTCTAGGGATTTTCTTTTTTTTTTCCCTTTTTTAAAAAATCGGTGTTTCACCTTGAATGATTTCTGTTACTATGAGTTCAAGTTCATGAATTGTTATTTCTGAAATGTCTAATCTGTTTTGAGCTCACCAGGTGTGCATCTTATGTCACATATGTAGCTCGCATCTCTGGAAGTTAAATTTAGAGAATCTCTTTGGTGTCTATGTCTACAAAGTTCAGTCTACCCTCGAGCTCTCTGAGCGTGAGTAATGCAGTTATAGTAACGGTTCCGTATCAGTTCCTATTAGTTACACATACTCATCTTCTCATTTCTTGAGCAAGGAAGGGCCACTTTCTTTTATTGAGCAGTGTCTAATTTCCTGGAATCAATTGTTTAATATATTGTACTTAAAAAATGTGTCCTGTGGGAGAGAAAATCTGATCCCTATTTTTCTATCTTGGTTGAAAATGGAAGTCTACATGTCTGGTTTTTTTTTTTTTTTTTCCTAAGAATTATTTTATTTAACTTTATTTATTATTATTATTTTCCAGTTTGATCAGAGAGACAGAGAGAGAGAGAGAGAGAGGAAGTGAGAAAGCAAGCCACCAGGTCCGAGACTTGAACCATGGTCGGCCATGTGGGAGTCCAGCGCCTTTAACCACCACGCCACTTGCCGGCCCCTACATGTCTGATTTTATACTAGCCCAGCCACGATGGTGCATGGGTAGCACCACTGCTTGGAAGGATAAAAACTACAGGAGGAGCCCAGGTGTGTTTCCCAGCCTAACCTGGATAGTTAGTGTGGCTGGGGGTGTCTATAACCCTGCTTTATTAAGAGGCTCAGAACACAGCAAGACCCTGTCTAGAAGGTCCATCTCTGTCTCTCCCTCGTTGTCTGTGTCATTTCAAGGATGTTACGTAAAGCAACCAGGTGGTATAATCTTTTGAGAATGTCTTGTTTTTTCTTAGCATAACTCCCTTGAAATCCAACCACGATACTGCATATATCAATAGTACTTTTTTTTTTTGTACCGAATCTTCCCCACTACTGCAGTTTGTTTAACCATTCGCTAAAGAATATTTGAGTTGTTTTTAGCTTTGAGCTATTACAAACAGAACTACCAGGTGCCGTCACATACAGGCTTATACGCGATGCACCTTCTTTACATTCTTGGAAATGTGAGATGGTTATTTTTGTTCTTGCTTTGAAAATGTGTCCTTGTTCTGATGGATGTGTGGTGGTATTTTATTGCAGTTTTGATGTACTATTTAACCTCTTAAAATAAATTAAATTCCTCTTATTTTTTATGATAGCACTTATTTATGCTTGGGATTTATCTGATAAGGGACTTAGTATCTGTTTTGTTTATCACCAGTACCCACTTCCTGGTACTTAGTAGGTATTCAATAAACAGTACCGCCTAAGTAATATGCCAGTTAATGTGTTAGAAAGCCCTGGGATAATCGGGGAATTAATAGCAATTGGTTCTGGCCTTTGAAACACTTACATTCCAATACCAGGGGTTTCAGCATCTCCACTGTTAACATTTGGGGCCAATACATTTGGGGTAGACAGGAGCTGTTCCATGTGGTGTAGGATGTTGAGTGCTATCTTCAGCCCCTACACCCTGAGCCAGTAGCACCGCTCAGATTGCAAGAACCAATTGCACATCTCCACCCTTTGTCAAATATTTCCTGAGGTTCGCATGGCCCCCAGTTGAAAACTGACATTCTAGTAAGAGAGACCGATGTGTCTTCAGGAAAACCAAATCTAGATAAACATACTTACTAACCAAACATGAGAACACAGCTCGAAACTCAGTGATGGGTCATTCCTTGTCTTCCAGAATGCAAATGACATCCCCTGAATGTTACAAGGTGTCCTGCCAGGACTTTGAGTATATTCAATTAATTAAACAAACATTGATTGAATTCCTACAATTTGCTGGGCAGGATGCCAGCTGGTACAGATGGAGCAAAGAACGGAACAGGCACAATTTCGTCCTGGTGTGGTTCTCATGCAAAGGGGGCCAGGGGTTCCTTAAAGAACCTTACGGATGACGACCATCTGGGAGGTGCATCTTTGGGGGCTGCTTAGCAGAGAGGTAAAGTCACCTGGCCTGAGAGGTGTGGTCCAGCATGGTGAAGACTAAAGAGAGGATGCACTGGCTAATGATCTCAACCAGAAGGTTTCTGAGATAGTAGCATCAGAAATTTCAGGCTAGAGACTGGCCAGACCATGGTTTTCAAACTGTTTACCATGGGACCCTCCTACGATGCCTGAAAATGCTTCAAAAGTCCTGTTGGAATGAAGAGGTGCTGAGACGGTACGGCCACAGACCTCCCTCCCCCCAGATCCAGTACGGCGGCTGAACTTTATCTGCCTTACAGTGGAGTTGCGGTTTAGTGGGGTTGGGGTGGGTCCTATATTCTAATGTTGGCTCCTGAGGTACAAATGGCCTAGAACAAAACTATCCATGACAGCCTCCTCAGGAAGGCAGGATGCGGCTCGCTGTGCCAGCCTCAGTGTGCCTAGCACAGCCAGCTCTCTGTCTAGACACAGAGCAGTTCTCGGGTTGAGCATCCAGTGAGGAGTTGGCTCAGGCTTGGGCATTTCTGAGACTGACCCAGGGGTGGCGGGTCCTCGTCCCCAACCCAGACTCACTGCAGGATACTCAGACATAAGCCACATTCAGCCTGCTTAATATTTAAGTAATTTCAGGACCAGCAGATTGCCTAATGGTTACATCACTAGACTCCCACATGGCTGACTGCTGTTCAAGCCCCAAATCCGGTGGCTTAAAACTCATGCCGGGCACGTGTGCATGAGTGCCCAAAATCCTAAGAGAAGAATGGAAGAGAAGGGACTGATTTCTCACTTTCTGTCTCTCCAATAAGTATACATGCCCTATAGCAAAAATCCCTACTCCCAAAAACAAATAAATTTAAGTAATTTGTTACCCCGCTTTTCTCTCCTCTTTTGCTTCCCTCTGTCCCTCCTTCCCTCTCCCACTTTGCTTTCACTCCAGCCCCCCACCCACCCCGCTGAGTGTGAATTGCCAGCAGTTAATTGTGCACACGGCTCCGTTTCACTTCCATTTGCATTTTCATACACAATTTCATGTGAAGTGAGATGCTGCATGAAATAGTTGAAAAGCCTCCACTCTAATTCAACCTCTTCTTTTTATTAATGAGGACACTGGGGCCCCAGAAGACAGATGACTCACTCAGGGTTCAAAGCAAGTTAGTGGCAAAGACCTCACCAGAGGCCAGGCCCCCCAAACCCTGGCCAGTGTTCTCACCACTCCCACTCCCCTGATGATCAGATTCGTGTTGTACTCGGGGTCAGTAACCAGCTGCAGAGTGTGTGCGAGTGCCCAGGGTCGCGGAGTCCCTGCCACGCTCACTCAACAAGGCACAGGCTCCTCTCCACAGAGCCCGAAGATGGGTCCTCAGCCAGTTCTGAGGGATGGCCACCGATGGGCACCGCAGAGCAGGCCCCGTGGACACTGCCACGTGCTGTTAAACTTGACGTTCCCTCTTTAGGATGACGAAGAAGCATGTGAACATTTATTTCATTCTGGACATTCTGCTGAGTGTTGGGTTTTAAATGGAATGTTATTGTGTGTTTGTTTTCCAGGACAAACGGTTCCTTCTGTAAAACCCTACAGTAGAAGTGGCTTGCCCAGAGCCTGAGCGTTACCTGGCAGGTGGGGCACCCAGCGGGTGTCTCCAAGACCGTTGCTCTTTACAGGCGTCTTCCTGCTCATAGTAGTGAGCAATTGAGGGGAAAAAAATAAGTGTCAGAGTGAGGTTTTCTTTGCATGTGTTTAACATGCAAGGAAATAGCGTTTTATAACTTACTGTTCCTCTGAGGTAAATCTGTCAATTAGTTTGACGTAACCCCATAAACATATACAACTACTCTTTGTTATTCAAAAAAAGTAAAAAAAAAAAAAACAACACACACACACAGAACTTAAGTGTTTTTTTTTTTTTTTTTAACTATCTACACTTCTCTCACATTATTATTAATAAATAGCCCAGGGCCACAGATGGTGTAGTGGCCCTATCACTGGACTCCCACATGACCCACCATGGCTCATGCCAGACGCATGTATGTGTGCCCAAAATTCCAAGAGGAGAATTATAAAGAAGGGATTGTGACATGGCCATCCCTCCTGGGGGGTGATTTCTCACTTTCAGTCTCTGTCTCTCTGGCAAGCACACATACCCTACAGCAAAAATCTCTCAAAAAAAAAAAAAAGTCTGAATAACTCAGAGTTATTTTGGCACCAATTTTCACAGTGAGTGAAGGGATGCATCGACACACACACTGCGTAGTTAAAGCCAGCAGTGGGCATTCCAACCCATCTGTGACCTAGTGCTTCAACAGAGGAACTCCTCACCTGAAGGTCAGTCCCAATGTCGCAGGGACGCAGTTTGCACGACACACACACTGTCCTCCCCAGAGAGGCAAACAAGCCCTGAGAGAAGAACCCACAGAAGGACGAGGCAGGGGAGCAGAGGAGGCTACCCATGGAGCAGCACGGCTTCCTCTGACACGTTGTCATCTGGCTTTTAATCTACAAACATTTTAGGCACTCGAGCTGTTGAGTCAGTGATTTGATTCATTCCTTTGGCCATTTAGAAATTCTTCTCGGATTAGTGGATCCATTCCTTTCATCCCTGCTCCCAAGTCGTCGGTGAATAGTGGGGCAGATGTCCACAATGGCTGTCTTCGCTGGATGGTGTTAAAGCCACACACTCTGTAAATGCCACGGTGTGTACTTGCTACTAGGTAGGCAGTGGCTCTTCTAACACACCCAATGCAGTTCAACCCACAGCTCATAGCACAGCCCAGGAGCACGGCTGAGAGCTCTCGGCGAACCTGTTACCAGAGTGGCCACGTAACAGGGTACACATGGCATGCCACTTCCTAACACACATTAAAAATACCGAAATGCTAAAGGATCAATCCCACAGCATGGGCCGAAGCCCGCTAAGTCGAAAGGAAAAGGGCAAGCCCTCTGAGCGGTTTGGTTCAGCTGACCTGTGCCTGCTCGGGAACACCTTTGCTGATGTGTCATTTCTGAAGGCAAAAGGGAAAAATAGACCCAGTTATGCAAGTTCAGGAAAGAGACAGGAGGCTGTCAGTCAGAGGAACAGAGCAGTAGAATTCTGGGTGCTCTCATGGCAGGGAAGCGACACGATGCCTCTCCGAGTCTCTGTCAATAGCATGAATATTTATGACCGCCTCACACGCGGCCTTCACATGGCGCATCTGTCAGGGGCCCCTGCTCTGGGTCGTTCTGCTCTGTCGGGTGATGAGCCCTGCACGACAAAACTGAATGATTTTATGTGAAGGATTTTATGATCCTGTTTTTACACTACCTTAAAGGTGGTAACATGATTAGGATTTTGTATTACCAAATAATAGCTTTCTTAAAAATACCATCTTTACTATCGACAAGTGAATTAGATTATTTATCACGACGGGGAGTCGGAGAGTCGTGGTGGTTTTGAGTACCGAAAGGCCTCACATCACTCCCGAATCCCACCACAGTCTGCCTTAATTCTGAGATTCTGATTAGAAATGGCAAGTCTGAGCCTTCCCCTGTGAAGTATTTTTCTTCTTCTGTATTGATCAATGAAGGAGCAGTGTTTGCTCCGTAGCTTGGGAGCTGTGGAAATGCGTGTGGTTAAGTGAGGTCGAGACCCCTGGGCGTAGACCCTCGCTGGCATTCCTTAAGTCTTACAGTCTTAGACACACGCCTTGGCCATCTGCAACCTTGGCTTTCTTTTCTGCGAAGGGGGTAATTCAGCTCCTACTAGACAACCTCACCAGGGAGCTTTGAGAATTAAAGGGGTGAAAGGAGTGGCCAGCCAGTGGCATGGTGGTTACGGTGGCTGGATCCCACATGGACAACTGTGCAGTTCAAGGCCTGGACCTGGTGGCTTGAAACACACACCAGACACATCACGTGCATGCCCAAAATCTCAAGAGGAGACGGGAGAAGGGATTGCGGCATGGTCACTTCCCCTAGGGGGTGCTTTCTCACTTTCCAGGGGGGCCTCTCTCTGGCAAGCACACAGGTCTTATAACAAATTAAAAAAATAATAATAATAAAAGAGAAATTATACATATACTTTTTTTTGTCATAAAGCATATGATAAATGAACATCCCAGCATGCTTAAAACAGATGCCAACGCGAAGTGCTGGAATAGAAGTCCTGTAATGTCAGGGAGGGTGTAGCTGTTAGGGGCCCTCAGCCCCCCAGCTCGACAGCCCGGCCTTGGGAGCACTCGCCAGCGGTCATTCTGCCAGCCCGACATGGCCGCGGGGGACTTGGGGACTTCCCCGTGCACCTTTACTGCAGAGCTCATTTCCGAGCCCAGCGAACCTTTGTCTGAATGGCTTAATTGTACAAGACGGTGTTTTTGACGGACTTTAAACTTGTCTTTTCCGAGGGGAGGGAATCGCAGGTGACAGCTCTGGAGTGCCCACTAGATGGCGCCGGCAGACCAGGCTGTGGCCGCACGTGCCCGTGTGTTCTCCCCCCAGGGCTCCCTGCACCTGCCCCTCTGCATCCTCCTCTCACGTAGCTCACGGCCTCCTGGGGGCCTGTGGGTTCTAGGGATTCCCGGATTCACCCCGCGTGTGAGTGAGTCGAGTCCTGCCTGCAGCCCCGCCCCCAACTGGACACCGCCCCTGACACCTGGCGGCTTAGACAGGTGTGACCTCTCTTGGTGAACACTGCTGGGCCTGCTGCTACATGGATGCTTGGAGTCTTTGTTTGAAAATCTTTAGTTATTTTATTCTATTTTATTTATTTTTAGTATTTTTTTATTTTAAACGATGCATGCTTATTATAAACATTTTAAACTTGGGAAGAAAAATTTCCAAATCTAACACCCTCCAATACGATGGGAGATGAATGGCTACGCCGCAGATGGACGTAAACATTACTACAATGAGAGCCTACTCCGTAAGTTGTTGTGAAAATGTTAACTTCATTTTTATTTATAGTGACAAGAAAACAAGGAATTCAAAGTAAGGTTGGTTTGTTCCAGAAAAGGAAAAATAAATGAGCAGTATCATCATGATTCCTTTATTTGTGTACCCATCGGTGGCCACGTAGGGTGTGCTCATATCTTAGCGGCCTTGAATAAAGCCACATGAATGTGGGAGAGCAGACGTCTCTTTGAGGTACTGATTTTATTTCTTTGGAATGTTTACTCACAAGTCAGACTGATGGATCATATGGTAGTTTCCATTTTAATGATTTTTAAGAACTCCATACTGCTTTCAATAACGACTGTACCAATTTTACAATATTCAGCATAAAAGAAAGAAGGAGGTCCTGCCATTCGAGGCAACATCATTTACCCTGGAGCACATTGCATTAAGTGAAGTAAGCCAGACAGAGA
Organism: Tupaia tana; assembly: GCA_026018925.1. Lineage (NCBI taxonomy): Eukaryota > Metazoa > Chordata > Mammalia > Scandentia > Tupaiidae > Tupaia > Tupaia tana. The sequence continues at coordinate 22,205,511 of JAKSZU010000026.1, read as the reverse complement.
AAGACAAATGCCACTCAGTCTCACTTCCATGTGAGGTCAAATAGGTTGAACTCATGCAAACAGGGAGTAGAATGGCTACCAGAGGCCAGGGAGAAGGGAGAGTGTTGGTCAAAGGATAGAAAATTGCAATATGGTGAACAAGGGCAACATCTGTGTGTGTGAGTGGTTGTGGGTTGCTGCCATGTTTGTTACTGAGGCAGGACACGGTTTGTTCTGACACAGATGCTAACGAAGCAGTGGGTTGAGCAGGGGTTGCCACCCGGTGGTCACTGCAGAAGCTGCTGCTTTTGTAACACCAGCTCCCCGGGCTCAGGGCTCATCTGCAATGTTGAGCCTGGCCATTCTGCCTTGTTGGGTGGAGCCCACACATGCTAAAAAGAACATCTGCTCAGAAAAACCTTTGCCCAGGAAAATCCGCATTTGCAGATGGGAATGCCAGCCTTCATTGATGTGCAGCACTTAACTCGCTGAGTGGGTCTGCATCGTATTTGGTGGAAGAAGCCGTGACCTGGTGGACAGGAGGCCTGGGGTGTATCAGAGCGGGTGCCCTGTAACTCTCTGAGGTCGGGGCCCTGCGACAGGCATGGAGGGTTACAGCAGGTGCACCGGAAGGTCCAGCTGTGCCCACACCGTGCTTTCCAAAGTGGTCTGGGAATCGGATGCTGCTGATCTGATTCGGACACCCTTTTGGATGAACAGAGATGGGTCAGCTGCTCGAATTTCATCTGATTTATATACTGTAGACTTGTGGAACATTGTTTTCATTAAAAGGAGGAGCAGGACCAGCAGGTGGCGTGGTGGTTAAGGCACTGGATCCAATATGGCTGACTCTAGATCCAGTGGCCTGAAAACACACCAGGCATGTGTGTGTGCATACCTCAAATCCCGAGAGGAGAATGGAGGAGAAAGGAGTACAACACAGCCATGCCTCCTGGGGAGTGATTTCTCACTTCCTCTGTCTCTCTCTGGGAAATGCATGTGTCCTATAGTTAAATAAATAAATAAATCTTTCAAAAGTCAATAAAGAAGAAATGATTGTGTTCAGTAGCTAGGAGCAATACGGTATGGTGGAAAAGGCATGGTGCTTGAAGCCTGATGGCCACAAATTCAAATCCGGGCTATGCTAACCTTCAGCTAGTCTGTCTCGGCTAAGATACTTACCTGCTCTGAGCTCCTAGTTATTCATTTCTAAAATCAATTCAGTAAATTTACTTAGCAATATAATTGGGAGTGAGGCTGTTTTATTTGCAAGGCACATGGAAGGCTTCCATGGAAGCTTAAACACTTTACTAGCAAGACCCAAAGGGAGGGCAAGAGAGATGGGTACTGTTATCTTGGAGAGATCCTTCCCAGACATGCAACACCACAATCAGGGAGACCTAAAAGGAGTGTGTGCGTGGTGGATCGCAGAAACCACAGTGGACGGCAGTGTGACCAGGGTTGGGTGGAGTGGTAGAAGAGGTGACAGGAACAGGGCATGCACAGAACACAAACTGAAGATTATACAGCCATCTCAGTGCGGTGAGAATTCAGTGACAGAGAAGAAAAGAACCGTCACAAAGGCCCCGAGGGAGCAGGGTTTGGGTTTGAACTGATTGTTGTTTTGGACACATGGCTGCATGGCTCAGGGAGTATCGGCATAGGCTTGCCTGGTGGGAGGGAGACACAGCCGGTCTGAGTAACTGCTAACTCAGGGCTGCAGGGCAGCACATCTCGAGGGAGGGAGATGCAGCGGTGGTATAAATACCGTGACTCAGAGACAGCTGCACGGTGGCAAGCACTGTGCATGTGGCTTGCGACCCAAGGTCGGTTCATGGCGGTATCAAAATGACTCAGACACTATGGTACTTTATCCTAGCACTCTGCTGGGAACTTACTCAGACCCTTGCGATCTGCGATTAGTTAGGAAGAGTTTCATGGAAATTATTTGTAAGCTGTAGCTGGAATAAATTCCCTCGTATCCACGGCAACACTTGGGGCCGAGGTTACATCCTGGGAATACGGAAGGCGGTGTGAAAGGTTAGCTTGCTCTTCTTTGCAGTATGCAACATGGTGCCTACTACTCTGGCCTGCTGGGTATAAGTTCTCAGGTCATGGAACCCCGAATTTCTTCGGGGAACCACCCTTCTTGACCGTGAGGTTTAGATGGGGATGGCGCTTTCCCATTGTAGCCAATTGGCACTCTGGCCTCTGTGATTGGTTCACTACCTAACCTGAGCTGTGCAGGGGTCACCAACCCCAGGGCCATTGCTGGAGCTACTGGACCTCCACCTGCCATCTTGTCACTCTGAAGGGAGATCCTACCTGACAGTGAAACCCTCACAGAGGAAACGCAGATGAAGAGATCTAAGATCCTGGTGGATTCTTTGAGTTATTGTTTCCAGCCATGCTTGAAGCTACCTCTGTAATGTTCTTTTACAAGAGCTTATGAGTCATTGCTTTTTTAAATTAAAACAATAAAAAAATTTTTTCTCTTGCAACCAAAAGAATCCTGAATTCCAATGGTTTTAGGATATTGAAGACAATAAATATTAAGAACAATTTTATTGAGGTATAGTTTTCCTTCAGTAAAGCCCACCTTCCTTAAGTATATACTGCAATGGATTTTACAAATGTATACAGTCTTATAACCAAATTCACGTAAGATACAGAATTTTTTCTTCATACCTTAAAATGATTAGGTGTAATTATAACCTAATTCACATAAGATGCAGAATTTTTTATCACACCTTAAAAATTCTCTTATGATCTTTTGAAATAAATCCCTGTTTCTCATCTCCAGACACAGGTAAATATGTTCTTCTTATTAAGATTAGAGTTTAATCTTTTTCTAGAATTTCATGTAAGTGGAATCTTAATGTTTTACTCTTTTGCATTTAACTTCTTTCAATTAATGATTTTGAAATCAATCTATCTTGTCTTTATTAGTAAATCTATTTTTTTACAGATGAGTAGTATTCTACTGTGCAAATATACTTTAGTTTATCAATTTATCACTATTTAAGGGATTATTGGTTAGTTTTCAAGTTTTAGTAATTATGAATAAAGTTGCTATAAATATTGTCATACTCGGGACCAGCAGGTGGCGTGGTGGTTAAGGTGCTGGACACTTCCACATGGCCAACCATGGTTCGAATCCCGAACCTGGTGGCTTGCTTTCTCACTTTCCCTCTTTCTCTCTGTGTCTCTCTCTGGTCAAATTAATAAATAAATGAATAAATAAAATGTAATAAATTTTTAAAAATTAAATATTGTCATACAGAATTCTGTGGGTATACATTTTTTTTTCTGGGGAGTGGAATTTTGAATCATATTAAAAGGGTATGTTTCATTTTATAAACAATTGCCCAACTGTTTTACCATCTAACTGCGTAATTCTGCCTTTCCGCTAGCAGGGTAAGAGCACTCTGGCTTTCCGTGCTGTCTGTCCAGCCCTTGGCTCTCTGACGATTAATGATGGTGAATGTATTTTATGTTCTTATTAGTCATCCATATAATCAGCTCTGGAGAAATAGCTATCCAGATATTTCACTCTTTTTTTTAGTTGGATCATTTTTCTTTTATTATTAATTTGAGCTCTTTTATATTCCATATTATTTTATGTGTATTCATAGAAAAGTTTTCCTCCCATTGTCTTGTTTTTAAATGTCTTTTGATCCCTTCTCTTTCATTTCTCCCACCTTTTGGGGTTTGGGGCATGTGTGCACACATGTTCCTCCTGGTTTTCAAGTTACGGATCCAGGACTCAGTGCAGTCCACAATGTGGACTCCAGGCATCTTAACCACCAAGCCACCTGCTGGCACAGATTGTTTTTCTTAATGTACGCTCAAGGTCACTGCTATATTCTTCTGACAACTCAATGCGCCGTTGAGTCAATCTAGAGAATTTTGTTTTAGTTATTTCATTTTTAAACTATAGAACTTCTGTTGTTATAGTATTCATTTCCCTGTTGCAATTACTTTTTCTCATCAATACTGTATTTTTCTTTATTTCTTTGAACATTTTTTTTCTTTAATTCTTTGTGTATATTTATGGCATCTTCTATGAATTCATATATGTTAATTCCAATATGTTGTTTTTCTTTAGAGTCTTTTTCTATTTACTTCTTTTTTGGATAATGGCTCAAAAAATTAAAGTTCAGAAAAACTGTTGTTTTACATGAAAAATGATTGAAAAATAAACTTTGCAAACAACAAAATGTAACAATTCTGGAATTTGCCTTATTCTGAAATTGTTTTTTAACTTTTTTTTAATTCTTTTTTTTTTTTCTTGTTGGCAGTTAACCTTCAAGACTTAACTATGAAATCTGCCTCAATGTTTTGCTGTCTTTTTTTCCTGGCTTTTAACTTGTTCTATGCTGTATATTTTAGCATTTAAGCGAAGATGAGGGTATAATTTATATCACGGCTTTATGGGCTCACTTTTTCCATAGTTCCTTCTTTTCTTTCATTACCCCTAAATTTCCAGTTTCCATGCTAGTTACAATTTCTGGTCTCTGACATTTTGTTCTTCGGATTTCATCACGAAACAAAAATACACCATTAATCATTTTTTACATTTATTGTCACTTGAGATCCCCTTTAAACATCCCTTAGGCAACTAGCAAAATGGACCCCAGGAAGTTTCCAAAAATGAAGCGTTTAACCTCAACTACATACAAAAGTCTCACTTCATAAAACAGGCTTCGACAACTGTTACACGTATTGTTTATCATTGTGGCGATATAGTAAGCTTGCTGTGATAACAGAAACTGTTTGAACAGCTGCCAAGAATCTTTACATTTAGTCTCTTTTATTAATTGAGACTAATGTTCTTCAGTGACTCCATATCCCTGCAGTCTCAGAGAACCACCCTCCCTGCAGAACCTGTCATGTGAATTAAAAAGCTTTTGTGAATTGTGTTTATTCGTTTTATCCCTGCAAGGAGGTCGTTGGATGTACTCCTGCTTTATTACGAAGGGAAGGTGGAAAAACATGAGCAAGACACTGCCTTGAAAGTGAAATTCCACTCTCCGTCCCTGAGAATGAAACATTTTTTGTCTTCTCACTGTTGTCTGTTACGATCACAAATTAAGTAGTCCTCAAATATATATTTTTTCCTTTGACTAATTCCTTTTTATCTGTTGTACTTAAAATCTATTTCCCAAGCCCTTTGGCAAACCACATTTTTAATGCATCAGCGAACGAGTTTCTTGAAGTTGTACTGGGCAGTTATAAATACCATTTCTTTTAAAAGAACTCAATAGTTCAGAAGGTAGTTCTTTACTGCAGTAGGATTCAGATACACCTGGCAATCTGGTTAAAGGGGGATTCCTGGTGCAGCTGGTGACATAGGTCACTGAGTGGTGGCGCTGGAGCCACATGGCCGACCCGGGCTTGCACCCCAAGGTGGGCTGGAGCCACATGGCCGACCCGGGCTTGCACCCCGAGGTGAGCTGAGTGCTCGCACGGTCCTGGCTGGCTGAAGGGCTGGAAAGGCATACAGAGGACATCTCTCTGGAAGGGCCCTCCCTCCTGCACACGCTCATTCTCTTGTCCACTCATGTTTGCATTCTCTCACTTATGAAATTTTTATTTTAAACGTGGAGAACTGGCCATCTCTCCCATACTGACTTAGGAGGACTCGGGTGAGCCAAGGATATGAATCTTCATAAAGCATCTCAGGTGACTATGGGAGGTCATGACCAGCACTCACACCGTGGTCTGCTGGTCAGAACCGTCATTACAGGACCCTCGCGTGTCGGTGTTTGCTTTCCCACTTACCCTCCACCGGCCCTGTTTGGTTCCTTAAGCTCATTTTACTGCTCTGTGCCTCAGAACAGAAGCTCCTAGGCAGATGGAGGGTGGAGACAGGAACTTTGCCCAGGGCTTTTAATCCCGATCCCATTTACTTCCTACCAAATACTGCTGTTTTCATAGCACATAATAAAGCCTATTGGCTGCCTCTTTTGTAAAAAAAAAAAAAATTATAAAATGAACTCTGTCAGGGAAATCATGGTACTTCTTTCTTCCAATTTTAAGAGCGGCTCTTTTTGTTAGACGTGGAAAATTAAAAAGAATAACATAAAAACTGTCTATCTTTCTTCTTATGGCTTAGGGATAATCGCAATTAACGTTCGATGAATTCTTTTCTAGTTTCTTCTCAAAGAACGATGGTATCACTGGGTTCCTCACTTGGAAACTGTTGCTTTTCCAAGTTTGCAGTTATATTGACTGACTTTCCCCTGAATTGCAGTGGTTAGGAACAGTAGTCCCGGGTCACACTCCTACAGTGGCAGGCAGCTGGGGCAGGGGGGCGGGTGGCTTCCTCTCACAGGGCTCAGCTGGGGGTGGGAGAGTAAGGAGTGCAGCAAATTCCTGGGGAAAGGACGTCCCAGGGGAGGGCCTTATGTGTGCTGAGGTCCTCATGCAGGGGTGTGTTTGCCGTGTTACAGGAACCGCAGGAGGACCAGGGCGGCCAAGGGAAACACGCGGAAATACACAGTGAGGGACGGGGAGGGGGAGGGTGCCGCAGGTGACAGATCGTGTCATAGATTCTACTTTTGTAAGCGTTTTACGCTCGTGTGAGATGGGGTTTCAGAAAAACAAGTACGATCAATATTTCAGTGGAATTTCTCAGGCCGCGGTGTCAGGGGAAGACAGAAGGATCGTGAGGGCAGAAGCTGGGGTTCTTTGGGGGCTTTGCAGTAATTGAGGTCAAGAGGAGAACGCCTGGGGTCAGGGCGCAGGTTCTGGGGGCGGAATTGGTGATACATGGCCAGATGCTGGGTACGCGAAGGCAGAGATGAAATGACTGGCGGGTGAATAGTTCTGAGGTGTGGAGCGGTGAGGAGCAGGGACGACACCGAGGCGTTGTGTCTTGAGAAACAGGAAGATAGAGTTGCGGTTCATTGAACAGAAACTTACAGGAGGCTGGATGGAGGCAGCGGGAGGGGCCGGTCACCTGCAGCAGACAGAGGTCAGCAGACCAAGGCCTTTGGGCCAAATCCAGCAAGCAGTTTGTTTCCATGGACAGGGTTTTATTGGACCACAGCCATGCCTAGCTGTGTCTGTGCAGTCTACAGATGCTTTTTGAGTTACAAAAGCAGAACTGAGTCATTGCAACCCAGAATCTATGATTCTTTGGCCTGACAACCCTAAAATATTTACTACTGACCCCCTGTTTTTTTACCATTATTTTTGAACTAGGTGATCTAAAACATTGGCATCATTTATAAAATTCAACTGTGTAGAAATTTAGAAATAAAGTTGGACATGACATTGGGGAAGCACTTTTCCAGGCAGAATTCATATTAATAAAGCCAACTCAACATGTAAGACTCATTTAGTGACAGCCTCCGTTGAATGTGGTGCGATGAGATTTGTCTCAAATAGAAAAGCCGTCCAGAGGATGAATGACTCCCTTTGGTCTCTATGGGCCTGGGGGATAAGTTCTCTTCCAATTTTCTCTTCAGTTTCTTGCAGTAATAGCTCCTGCCACTTTGCATTATTTATTAACATGCAAGCTCATTTAAAACTCTGTCTGATAAAATAACTTCCATAATTTCCTTCTCAGGTGAAATGAGAAAAAGTAATGACCACAATATTCGATCATGGCATGGTATTTCCTGCGGGCTCTCACCTCTGTGAAAGGGCAGATGAGTAGTCAGTCAGCCGGTGTCTCCCTCCAAGACCAACACTGTTTACTGAGACCTCCAAGGCTGGCCAGTCACTGAGAGACTGGTGTCTTCCCAGCAGAGGGGGCAGGGTGGGGGCGGGTGGGGCAGAGGGCGCCGTCCCCAGCTGGGCTCCATTTTTTAGGCTCTTCACAAGGCAGCAGGATTTGGAGCTGAAACCCAGACAACACACCCCCGCTGCCCCCTGCACCTCGGAGCTTTTGGGAGAGGTGATACCTTGGAAGGGACAGTGGAAGTCACCCATCCAGAGCCACCTCAGTACTTCCCGAGCCCTCCCTGGAGCCTCCCTTTCCCAGAAAGTCGCTGTTTTATTTCTGTCTGAAGTTTGCTGTGTCTGCTCATTGGAAAATGCCTTAACCTGTGATGCGGATGGACTTCTAGCATAATTGCATGATTGTATTTGAAATTCCACTTTATGGCTTTGGCATCAAAATCATACCAGCAGATGAAGCCATCAGAGTACATGGGGATGACAGGCACGTCTCTGCATGAGAGGGCTGAGTGATGCCACAGTACGTAGAGACAGCATCAGGTGACAGCACGTCATATACAGACAGCATCAGGTGACACCGCATCATGTAGAGACAGCATCAGGTGATAGCACACCATGCAGAGACAGCATCAGGTGACACCGCGTCATGCAGAGACAGCACGATAGCCTTTGGATCTTCTCAGGCCTTCTGAGGAGCTCAAGAACAGAATCTTGCTTGAATTCTTGCTGTTTTTTTTTTCTTTGGGGGGGGTATTATTTTTATTTATCTATTTAGATTAACAAATAATTGTGTCTATTTATGGAACACAATCTGAAGTCCTGATCTCGGCATATAGTGTCTCACTATATCTTTAATAACTCCTAACATCTATGTCTCCCTTTTTAATAGAGAAAGAGTAGCTCTTTGGCCAGAAAGTGGGAGTGCATCACCTGCCATTGGTCTAGAAATGAGACAAAGTCAGTGATAGTAGTCGTACCCCCCCCTCCACACACACACACACTGCGAAGAAAGGAAGGGATGAGGGCCAGCTGGCAGTGTGGTGTTTAGGTGGTTGCGTTCCATTGGGGGCCAATTGCATGATGAGAGTTCTGGGCCAAGTAGCTTGAAAAGCATGGCAGGCATGTCTGCATGTGTCCCCGGGCTCCTGAGACAAGAATGGAGGAGAAGAGACTTGCCTCTGGGGAGTGGCCGTGGCTTGACCATCCCCCTGGGGGTGCTCTCTGTCTCCCTGTCTCTCTGTCTGACTCTGGCGAGTACACACACCTGATAGCAAATTTAAAAAGAAGAGAAAAGGAAGAAAAGAAACAAAATGAAGGGATGTATGACGTAACAGGACTTTCTGGGGAGACCAAAGCAGGCTTTGAGTAGGTCTGCGAGTGTCTCCAGAGGGCAGTGCTGGGAGGCTGGCCTGGGGTTCCCAGGACTGGGGCAAGTGTGTGCAGACTTCTGCTGGCACTCAGAGAAGCAGCATGCAGCCTTTCTCGTTGGTTTGTCCGTCTTGATGCGGGGCAAAAGGAGGAGAGGATGTTGAATGTTTGAGGAAGGAGACAGGCTCTTTTTACACTACTAGTTTGCATAACTAGAAACAAAAATATTTTTGTGGGCACACTTAGCGATTCAGAAAACAACATCTGCTTCTCCTGTGAATAAGTGATGTTTCCAAATCCTGCCCGTGGATTCTTATCTGAGACCAAAGAACATAGACTGGTCACTGCTGTGGTTACTCTGGACCCAAAATGACTTGAGCCTAGCTCTACCCCTTACAAGTGAACCAACCCTGGCCTTTAAATTCAAGTCCTTACTCCTGGGGAGTGGGAGAGTAGAGTTAGAGAACTACGCTCTCATCATGGATGTCACGGAATGAACCCGAAAGGCCCATGAGACCTCCCCAGGGGCATGGGTGTGGACAGGCCCTGGACAGAGCAGTGGAGGACTGGGCACTCCCTCTCCGGGGTGATGGTGAAGGCGGTTTGAGCTGCAAGACAAGAGAGTCCTGAGACGCTCGGGACCATCTTCTATGACCTGAGGACACAGGCCAGGGGGAAGAAAGGCCCCTCAGGGCCTCTCAGGCAATACCTGGTCTCAAGAAAGGTCTGTGGGTGCTTGGCCTAGAGGGTGCTCCTAACTTCTCCAGTGCAGGCTGGATCTGCTCTCCGTTGTGGGGATGCTTTTGGAAAATAGAGATCATTTCACATAAGCGAGTCCCTGGATATTTCACCTGGACTAGGGCATATGATAAAGAGATAAAATGAGATTACTGTATATCAGAACAACAATCACTATTTAACATTTTTTTAATTAATTTTATTTATTATCGTTATTTTTTAATTTGACCAGAGACAAACAGAGAAAGAGGGAAGTGAGAAAGGAAGTCATCAGGTCTGGGACTCAAACTGCAGTTGGCTATGTGGGAGTCCAGTGCCTTAACCACTACGCCACCTGCTGGTCCTAATTCCCACTTTTTGAACCTTTACTCTAGTCCAGGAACCCTACTAAGCAGTTCATACACTCAGTAAAGTTGCTAAGTTCTTATTTTCTTTTTTCCTGTAATTTGCCAGAAGGCACATGTGCTCACTATAGAGAGGGAGAGAACCCTCATGGGGAATGGTCACACCATACTCCCCTTTGCTCCATTTCTCCCTCCTTTTGAGATTTTGGGCACATACACACGCGCACACACACACTTGGTGTGTTTTTCAAGCTGCCAGATCCAAGACTTGAACCATGCAGTTGCCCATATGGGATCCAGTCTCCTTAGCCACCATGCCGTGGGCGGCCTCTGAATTCTTATTTTCAACCAGTCTTTGCTGTGCATCTACTGCACTCACTGTGTGCAGTCCTAGAGACACGATGGTGAACACGAGGAAGGGGAACAGGCATTCTAGTGGAGGGAGGAGAGTCAGGCAGAAGTGGGCTGGCGTCACAGAGACTGTCAGGAGGTAAGGGGGGCTGGGAGTGGGTGGGTAGAAGGATTCTAGCATGGGATCAAGAGGACCTGTCTGAGGAGGTGGCGTTGGTGCTGAGGCCTGCATGTAGAAGAGCCAGACGTGCCAAGGTCTGGAGGAACCGGGTGCCAGACAGCGGCAATGCGAAGGATGGGAAGGGCAGTGTGTCTGTGCGGTGGGCACAGCCCGGCCTGCAGTTCTCCATCGACCTGAGAAAGTAAGCAGGAGGAGCCCCCATCTTTCCGTGATAAACTTGTATTTTACCCAAGTCTTAGGGGTAGGCTCGAATTCTAGGTCAAGAATGGCCCCATCTGGGCTAGCGCTCTACGTGGTGGTTAAAACATGGTTTTAACCATATGGCCGACCATGGTTTGAGTCCCAGACCTGGTGCTTTCTCACTTTCCCTCTCTCTTTCTGTGTCTCTCCTTGGTCAAATTTTAAATAATAATAATAACAAATGGAATTAAATAAATAAGTAATTTAAAAAAAAGAATGGTCCGATCGATCTTCTCCCTTTGCCACTGTGCTGGAGTGCGTATGCAGTGTCTACAAACAAAATATGTTTTACTTTTTCTTTGAGAGAGATAATAATGATCCCCCAACAGAAGCGTCTACCTAGCAGTTAGATGATACGTACTCTTGCCCTGGGGAGGTTATGTGACCAACTCTGTGACCTTGAGCAATGTAGATACTGTCCTGGAGCGCAGCTTCCTCCTCCATGTGACAAGAAGGGTCCTCCTTTCCCGCTCCTCCCTGGATGTGTGACCCGAGGTGCCGTGTGTCGCACAGTGAGCTGTGGAAGTGAAGTCCCAGTTACTTTCCTGAGGGAGAAGAATGGCAGGTGCTGACAGGGTGTAATTAGCAGGGAAAATTGGTTAAAGCGAATTAAGCGCGCAGGTGTGGCGGCTCCAGGGCTCTGCCATGCTCAGGAAGGGTGGCTTTGTCTCTAATTGAGACTGACATCCTACATGACATTCTACTTCAGTCAGTCACTGAATCCGCCCAGTCTCAACTGAGACTGTTTCCGAGTCTACCTCACATTCCATGGGGGAGAGGACCTGGTGTAGACACTCCCACTGGGACCGTCTAGGATCTGCAGTCCCTCACTCAAACTTTCCACCAGCTTCCCTGCATTTCCTTCTTTTTTAGAGGTTTTTGCCTTAGGGCATGTGTGCTTGCCAGAGAGAAAGAGACAGACAGACACAGTGAGAGGGAAAGTGAGAATTCACCCCCCGGGGGGATGGCCTCGCCACAATCCCTTCTCCTTCATTCTCCTCCCAGGATCTTGGGCATGCAGGTGCATGTGTCTGGTGTGGGTTTCAAGCCATTGTGTCCAGAACTGGAGCCACTGTTGGCCATGTGAGAGTCCAGCCACGTAACTGTGACCCCATCCCCTGATCCCACATTTCTTCTTAACTACATTTGAGAAAGTGAGTCCTAAGGTAGAGGCAGAAGGAGGCTGTTGTTGACAAGTTACAGAAACCCATTCTCATTGGACCAGCTGAGCTCATATGCCAGACCTTGAACCAATCACCAGGGCTAGAGAAAAGCCAGGCGTTGATTAGCTGAGGGCCTGGGTACATGAATGTATTTCTGAAGTTGGGGGTGGGGTCAACTTTGGTCAGAAGAAATTGGTCTGAGAGGGGTCAGGGGTCAAATTCTCCAGGGCAGGAGAGACTCAGGGCAGATTGGGGGCCAGAGCATATCTGAGTTTAGGTGTCTGGGCATGGGCAGTGTTCTTTCTCTCTGTCTTCTCTCTCTTTGGAGGTTTATGTCTTTTCAAAAGTCATTTTTCAAAATCCATCATGACAAACAAAGGTAGACATTAAGTGAACTCTGGGCACCAGTGAGAACCCCAAGTTTTACTGTCTAAACCATCAAGCCCAGTAACTGCCTACCCTTTAGTCACGCGTCACCTGCCTCCCAATGTCAGAAACAATTCCTTTGAATATGGAAGACTTAATGCTAAGGAAAGCAAGGCAGAGTGTGAAAGACAGGCTTTGCATGTCCCCACTCAGCCTGTACCACATGTCTATGCTATACAGCGGAAATTGGAAGGTTGGAAGGGTTAGAAGCAGGGAGGGCAAGAGCAGATACTAGTGATAGTAAGGATAGGGGTAACGTGGGATGGGTGATAAAGGGAGGGCGAAACAGGGAGAAAATAGAAACATTTAATTGACACAAAAGTGAAAAATTATTTGCTGATGGAAAATAAAAAGAAACAGCTTCTTTTTTTTTTTTTTTTTTTTTGGAGAGGTTTTCGCTATAGGGCACATGCGCTCGCCGGACAGAGAGAGAGAGACATAGAGACAGAAAGCGAGAAATCACCCCCCAGAGGGGATGGTCACGCCGCAATCCTTTCTCCTCCATTCTCCTCTCGGGATCTTGGGCACGCACGCACACGCACCCCGCGTGAGTTTTAAGCCACCGGGTCCAGGACACAAACCGCGGTTGACCACGTGGGAGTCCAGCGACATAGCCATTACGCTAACTGCTGGTTCCCAAGAAACAGCTTCTTAAATTGAAGTATCAATTAAGAGCATAGACTATTTTTTACCAGGAACAGTGTTAGCACAAATCAAATATTCACACCGTGTATCTGGTGCCCCCTCTCAAAAGAAATTACCCGACAAGAAATTGTGGAGCTGCATTTGGCTTTCTGCTCTATATAACCACAAATGTTCCCATTTTCCTCCCGTCTCAGAGGCAGGCAGAATGCTGCTCACCCCGTCACCCAGAGTTTGGTCATCTCCCACCCACACCAGGTCTGAGGAGGGTGATGTCCATCAGTCATCTCAGTTTTTTGATCCCTCAGACCCTCATTCCTAGCCAGTAGCCTTTCCTGGAGAAAGGGAAACACCCCATCAGCAGCACTGGGTCGAAGGAATGGCTTATTGAAATAGCTAAGTTAGCATTCCTCATGTTTTGGGAAAAGGCTGAATCTTGTTTTCTTTTTAATATGATTTTAATTCCTTTTATACATTCAGTCACTATACATCACTACAGCTTGTAAAGTGAATTTATCCAACATGAATACACTTCACACCATTCCAGTTGAAGACACTATATACGTTATCATCAACAGCTGATCATTCATTTCTGTGTCCCATAAATGTCTGACCTCTCTATTTTTCTTCTTGATTTCTTTCCTCGCCCTCTCCCCCTTCTCTCACCCTCTTCCCTCACTGTCTCTAGAATCCGTAACCACTTCCATGCTTCCATATTGTCTAATCCTTCAGTTTCTGCCATAGAGTATGGACAGTCGGTATATATGAAGTGGAGACATACAATGCCTCTCTTTTATAGCCTGGCTCTTTGGAAGCAAAAATGAAACTGTGAAGTCTTCCTAGAGTTCATCGGCTAATGAATATTCAGATCCAGGTAAGGAAATAAGAAAAGGGATGAAAGGTTACTTTGCAACTCAAGTCCGTTGTAAAAATGGAAAGAAAAGCCAGAAACACTAGTTTCGCCGGCGTAGTGACGAGATTGGTAGGGGATAAGAAAGATGAAGCTTTTCAATAAATAAAGGAAAGGTTCAAATAATTTTCTTTGTTTTAGTTTTTTTGTTTTGTTTTGTTTTCTAGCAAGATGAAGGTCAATCCTGAGCCATAAGTCTACTTAGAATCTTAAAAATTCAGGCAAGGAAATGATGAAGTTGGAACTGATAGCATACAGCTGTGAAGACAAAAAAAGATTGCATCTAGCAGTTTCATTCATATGTATTTTATTCTGGGAATACTCTTCATAAATGCTGTGGCAGCACTTAGAATTACTTTGGATTCTAATAATTTATCAACACGTACTCTTTATATAATAATATATTTACATAAGTTAAGGAAAAATAATATATAAGTTATTGAACAAAAATACACACATGATCATGTGTCTCATACCTTTGCTTTTTATCAGGAGTATTGGAGGAAGGGATCTTTATCCTCATGTCAAAATGTTCCTATTGAAGGGTTTTAAATGGAAGGAATACAGAATAGGATTGATTTTTATTGAGTTCTGCTTTTTCCTCCTTCAATGATAGAAATTTCAAATGCTTTGAAGAAAAATGTGTGGTTCTCTGTCAGATTTGCTTGCGAGGACAAGCAATCATCCTTAATTGATAGATGTTTTTTCTATCCAATGATGAACTAGACAAGTGTTTTTGAGTCTAGTTTTAGTTTTTGGTATGCGTGTACATGGGAGGTATTGCAGGTCTAGGGACAGGGACCTTGGGGCAAATATTCAGCCTCTACAAAGAAGTGACAATCATGATTCACTTCTCCCCACTCACCTGCACTTAATGGTGTCAATTAATAAGACTTGTCTTATATCATATTTATGTTTCTAGTTTTGGATTGCTAAGAACAAAGTGTTTATAAGTATTAATGTGCAGGTAGTTGGTGGGAACTACATTCTCAGAGATCTTAGGTAAATATTAAGGAGGCATTCCAATGTCTGTGGAGAAGTCTTTTTCACTAGTATCTTTTATAAGATTTTTTTAAAGAACTATTTTATTTAACTTTATTTATTTATTTTAACTTGACCAAAGAGGAACAAGGAGAGAGAGAGGTGAGAGAGAGAGAGAGAGAAAGAGAGTGAGAAAGTGAGAAAGCAAGCTGCCAGGTCCAGGACTTGAACCGCAGTTGGCCATGTGGGAGTCCAACATCCTTATCCACCCGCCACCTGCCTGCCCCCTTTATAAGATTTTTAAAGAGTTGTTTTAGGCTCACAGCAAAACTGAGCAGAAGACAGAGAGATTCCATATTCCTACTGAGCCCTGCACATGCCTGGCCTCCCCCGTCTTAACATCCCCTGCCAGAGAGGAGCCTTTGTTATCACTGACAAACCTTGATTAACACGTCATCATGACCCAAAGTCTACATTATACATTAGGTTCTTCTTGGGGTTGTACATTCTGTGGGATTGGACAGATGTTGTCAATGAAATGAATCCGCCACCGTTGTGTTACACACTGTCTTCACTGCTCCAAAGATCCTCTGTGCTTGGCTTATTCATTGCCCTTATCCCAAACTCCTGGGGACCACTGATCTCCGTCTCCATAGAGCTGCCTTTCCCTGCATGTCACATGGTTGTAACTATGCATCACGTACCCTTTCACTTAGTCATACACATTCACGCTCCTCCAGACTCTAGGTGTGGCCAGGGAGCTTGTTCCCTTCCAGCATGGTATAATAGTCTGTGGTCTGGATGTAGCACAGTTTATTCATTCACCTACTGAAGAGCATCCTGAAAGCCTTCACTTTGGGCCGTCAGGAGCAATGCTGCTGTAAATACCACCCCACTGGTTTTCATGTGGGCATGCATTTTCCAACTCCTTTGGGAAAATGCTGAAGACAATTGCAGGATCATATGTTAAGACTAGTTTAGTTCTATAGGAAACTGCCAGGATGACTCCATGGCATGGTAAAGGTAGCTGGATCCTACAGGACTGACTGTGCAGTTTGAGTCCTGAACCCAGAGGCCTGAGAAACACACCGGGTGGATGTGCATGCATGCCCAAAGTCCAGCAAGGAGGGAAAGATGTAGGAGAAGGGATTGTGGTGTGACCATGCCCTGTGTGTGTGTGGGGGGGAGTGCTTTTGACTCTCTCCCCCTCCTCTCTGTCCTTTTCTGGCAAGCACATTCACCCTCTATTAAAAAGAAAAAAAAGGGGAGAGAGAGAGGAAAGAAAGGAAGAAAGAGAAAGGGAAAAAAAGAGAAAGAAAGAAGAAAGAGAAAGAAAGAGAGAAAAAGAAAAGGAAAATAAAGAAGAGAAAGAAAAGTAAAAGCAGAAACTGCCAAACTTTCTTCCAAAGTGGTCTTATCATTCTGAATTCCCACTAATAAATACATCCCTGTGGCTCTATGGCCTTTCGAGCATTTGGTGTATATGGTGCTGGGAATTTTTGCCATTCTAATAGGCAGGTGGTTGGTAAGGGAAATAAGTGAGTCAAACATTCAGAATCAATTAGGCTTTGAGAGGCATGTGGACGTGAGCTGTGCTTACCGTGATCGGGGGACTTTGTTCGCTTGCTTGCTCTAGGGTACGTGCACTCACCAGAGAGAGGCAGAGGGAGAGCGAGAGACAGAGGACACTGACCTGTCACCCCCCAGGGAGGATAGCCAAGCCACAATTTCTTTCTTTTTTTTTTTTTTTTTTTTTTAAGTCTCAGCTGTTTTATTTATTACTTTTCTTTTTTTATTATCATAACCTTGTTTATATCACATTGAATCACATATAACTTTACAGTGTATTCCATTTCCTTTTCCAGAAGGAATAGCACACATATCAGTCAATACAAAGACATTAAATCCCCATCATCATCATCATCAAATAGCTTTTCATTATTTTTTTCAAGATTATTATTATTATTATCCTAATTTTTTAAACAATCACTATTTATCATTTTGCTTGTAAAAAGACTTGACCCAACATGAATTTTTTTTCTCGATTCTCTTCCTAGGATCTGGGGCATGCACACACATGTGCCCAGTGCTTTCTTCAAGCTGCTAGGTCAGGGACTTGAACTGTGCAGCTGGCCATACGGGGATCCAGTGCCTTAACCACCAAACCACCGTTGAGCCCCCTATTGACTTTTTAAGGGATTCGGAAGAAGCTCTCAGACTGGCTGGAACCACCTGGCCTGTAAACTAGCACATGATCTGGGCTGTGGCAAGAGAGACTGTAGTCATGGAAACCTAATTAGACTGTGTGCTAAAAATGTTAGCCAATGCGAATCCCGGAGAAGAAAAAAAAAGCTGTGTAAAGCAACAAGGGGGTCTGCTAACCGGCCTTGCACAGGTGAGTGTGTGGTGTCTCAGCCGTCTCCCACACACCTGTCTGAAACAATTACTCAAGGACGGGACAGAATTCGCCAACGAGCTGACACTAAGATTCAACCACCCTACGTTACCACAAAGGGCGTACCGTTTAACCCCACCTCCTACCTAGCCACGCTGCTGGGATCTGTGCTGTAGGACACTGGAACACCAGTCTGAAACCCGTGCTCTGTTTGCAAACCGAGGTAGCGAGTTCTTACCAGAATGTAAACTTGTGAAACCCCCTTTCTTTCCCATTTTCTCTAAAAAGAAAACCCCACACTCACTATTTTGAAGCATAAAGCACAGTGTTCTGGAGTCTCTGCTCACAGATGGCTGTCCTCAGACTTTGGCTTGAAGAATAAGTCTTCTGCGTGTTTGACGTGCCGAGGCCGGAGTTCTTTGCTCGGGGTTGAGTGGCGCTATCTCACTATTTCAGCTTGCATTTCCTTGGTGAGCCGCGATGTGAAGCCCCTCTAGGTATACGTACTGGACATCTGGACATCTTCTGTGCTGAGGTGTCTGTGAGGGTCTTGGGCCCATTTTCTAATTGGGTTGTTCATTTTCTTGTTCTTGAGTTTTAAGTGTTTGCCATGCATTTTGGATAACGGTACTTTACCAGACATGCCTTTTGAAAGTATATTCTCCTAGTCTGTAGCTTACTTTTTTTTAACAGTGTCTTTCCAAGGGGGGGTGGGGAGGAAATATATATAGATAGATAGATAGATAGATAGATAGATAGATAGATATATAGTTTGTTATAAGGCACGTGTGCTTACCAGAGAGATGGGGTGGGGGTGGGGAAGGAGTGACAAATCACCCCTGGGGAGAATGGCTACACCACAATCCCTTCCCCTCCATTCTCCTCTCAGGATTTTGGGCATGTACACACATGTGCCTGGAGTGATTTTTAAGCCACACTGTCTGGTACTTAAACTGCACAGTCAGCCATGTAGGCTCCAGCCACCAGAACCTGCACACCACCTGCTGGCCCCGTCAAGAACTTATTTTAAAAATGTTTATTTTAGGGAAGTCCAGTTTGTTGATGCTTTCTTTCATGAATTTTTTCCTTTAAACTAGTATCTGAAAAGCCATTGGCAAACCTAAGGCCATATTGACATTCTTCTATGACATATTCTAGGAGTTTAACAGTTTTGCATTTTACATTTGGGCACGCAATCTATTTTGAGTTCGTTTTCCTGAAGGGTGTAAAGCTTGTGTCTAAATGCACTTTTTGCATATGGACGCTCAGTTGTTCCTTTAACTTTTGTGGAAGAGACTCTCTGTTCTCCATTTGATTGACTTTGGTGCTTTGTCAAAGGCCAGTTGACTTCATTCTGGAGTTGATTTGGGGCTCTCTGCTCTGCCCCACTGCTACGTACTGTGCCTTTGCTAACACTGTGCTGTCTCAGTGCCTGTAAGTTCACAGTGAGTCCTGGACCCGGGGAGCGTGGTTTTCTCACTTTGTTCTTCTGCATGCTTGCGTTAGCTATTCTGGGTCTTTTGCTTCTCCATTGGAGCCCTAGAATCAGTTTGTTGATATAGGCTAAAGAACTTTCTGGGCTTTTGATTGAGAATGCACTGAATTTATAAATCAAACTGGTAAGAACTGACACTGACAATATTAGATCTTTCTATCCATGGCATGGACTATCTGTCCATTGATATTCCAGGGTTGTGTGTCAATTTTTTTCATCAAAAAGTTGTAATATAAACTCTCTCTCTCTATAGATAGATAGATAGATAGATAGATAGATAGATAGATAGATAGATCAGCAGGATTATATCTAAGTATTTCATTTCTAGGGGCATGCTAATTTTATTTTAATTTCGCATTCCACTCGTTGACTGCTGTTACACAGGGGAGTCATTCTCTTGTATGTTAACCTTGCATCCTGCAACCGTGTTCTGATTGCCTGTAGTTTAAGGATTCTTTCTGTTTGTTTTTGTCGTTTCTTTCAGATTGTCTACACAGATGACCATGTCATCTGTGAACAGTTTCATTCTTCCTCTCCAAACTGGCTCCTTTTATTTCCCTTTTTCCTCCTGTTTTATTAACTAGGGATTCCAGCATGAAATTGAACAGCAGTGGTGAGAGAGGCTGGTCTTCCGTTGTTCCTCATCTTAGTGGAAAGGCTCCTTTTTTCTCACCATTGAGTATGATAGTAACTTCAGGTTTTTTGTAGGTATTCTTTACTCAGATGAAGAAGTCCCTCTATTCCTGATGGTTCTCTTTTACTTTAAAACATGAATCTCATTGAATTGCTCATATATGCTCTTTCTGCCTCTTTCATCATGAGCATGTGATTTTCTTAGCCAATTATGATTTATTACCTTAATTGATTTTTAAATCTAGACCTGGGCTTGCATAGCTATGATAAATCCCATCTGGTTGTGATATATAATTCTTCTTATACGTTATTAAATTTGTTTTGCTAATATTTTGTTGAGGATTTCTGCATCGATGTTCATGACAGAGGTTGGTCCCCAGACTCCGTGGCTGTTGTGAAGTCTCTATGGGTACAACGGTGTAACAAATCCCAGACAGGTACTGCTCATTGTGAGAGATGCGCTTTCCAGTAGGTATTTTGTCATTGGGAATATGAGTCTCAGAAATGGACGCAGCTGGCCAGTCCTGGAATGGATCAACCAATAGATATCCTTGACGCATGTCATGAAGCAACCAAGGCTACTTTTTGCAGAGCAGGGAGGTACCTTACTTATGAGGCATCTTTCTCTCTCTCTCTCTCTGAATTTTTTTTTAATTTGCTAGAAGGAAGATGGGCTTGCCAGGGAGAGAAAGAAAGAGAGATGGGGAGTAGCAAGAAGGCATCTCCACAGCTGTAATTCTGTCTCTTCTGTCTCTCCCTCCTCTCAGGATACTGGGCAGTATGAGTGCACATCCAGTGTGTTTTTCAAGTCAGGACATGAAACACATGGTGAGCCATGTGGGATCCAGCTGCCTTGGCCACCAGGTCACAAGCTGGTCCGACAGGTCTGCTTTTTCTCACTGTCTTGCTACCTCTGCCTTTCCCTCTGCTGCTCACGGTCTGGCCGCCTCTCTGGTGCTGTCTCACTCGCTCTCTGAGTTTCTCTGCTTCTCACTAAGTGTCTCTATCTTTATGGCTTTTCTCAGTATTATTCTTCTCTAATTGTCCCTCTTTCTGGTGTCATTTAAGCGTATGTGGTGACTTTCTCTCTTCATACTGATATTCTTCATCCTGCCCCCCTCCTCCCCACCCCTCCCTGCTTTATTTCCCCCTTCATCTACCTTTCTGTTTGGGTTTTCCTCTCACTGCCTCGCTTTCCCGTCTCTCCATCATTCATCTGGGGATCCTGCAGAATAGTGGGAACAGGCCTGAACCTCCAGCCAACGCTCTTCTTGCTCATTAAGGTCACCAAGGCACCAGCTAGTTCACATAAAACCCCACAGAAGGGTTTATTCATATTCAAATAAAGACATTATTCTGGACCTGAGTTTCAGTAGTTTTATGCTTTTCCTCTGGAGTATTTCTCTCAATGGCGTCATCTAATCAGGTTTAGATTTTAATTGAACGGCCACCATCTGCTTACTGGTTCCGTGGCAACCCAAAGCTTTGTAAAACTTCAATTTGGCCCAAGATACGGAAGGAGACTTACTTTAGATGATGAAATAACAGCTGAAATTAAGCAGCGCTTTGCTGAAGTGGTGATGGTGAGGTACAGGAAAGAATTAGAGAAAATACTTCTTTAATTATTATTCACCATTAGCGCTGTGTCCTGTGAATAAAGCAGTTAATTGAGTCAGGAAAAGAAATGTATACAAGAAAACAGGATGCACAAACCAAAGCTAGCCTCCCGTGTGCTCTCGTTCTTTGTCTCTCTCTATCTTTGCTTTGTCTCCAAAATTTCTCTCTCGGACCCATCACCTTCTAGTTGTCTGCTTGGCTTTGCTCAGCGATGCATGTTTTCCTGGCTTTCTGTCTGTCTGTCTCTTCCTATTTGTCTTTCTCGGCTCAGTTGACATCTGTGCATTTTCTTTCTTCCTGTCTGACTTTAATTCCGTGTCCCCAGGTTCATTCTACTCATCTCCTTCCTGTTTTGTAAATGCTTTCTCCACCAATGAGAAACCAGGTACTTATTAGTCATGATGTACTTACTGATTTTATTCAATACTAGGATATGGCAAAGTTATTATATAAGATAGCTTAAATCTCTGTAAAAAATTCAAACGTGCTAAGAGTGTTTAATATCTTTAATATCTTTTTTTCTGTCTTTAAGCTGAGATTGCATAGCTAGAGTAATGTTCAAATGTTGCTCATTATCTCTCAGTTTTCATAGTTAAAGCAACCGAGTTCTTCCTGTCCTCACTCCACGTCTACCACCGACCAGCTGGGGCTTTGTTCTGCACGGCCCCCACTCCAGGGCCCAGGTAGGCGGGGCAGCCATCATTACTGCAGCTGAGCTGGGGGAGAGAGCGCGGGTCCTGTGTTCTTGGACCTCCTGATTCTGAGTGAGCACATCGTTCCCCTCAGTTTATTGTCCCGACACCAAAAACCAAGGGGGTCAAGAAATGCAATTAATTGTGTGCGTAGTAGAACAAGTGGGTACCTGTGTCTGTTTTATCAAATAGATCACACAAACCCTTTAAAAATATATATTTTACTGCAGAGGAGGCTGAGACATGAACAATAAAGTATGCTTTGTAGGGTCTCAGAACTAGAAGAGGAGTCTGATTTTAGATCCTAAGGATCTGATTCCAGCTCACTCTTTTTTTTTTTTTTTTTTCTTGAGAGAATTTTGCTATAGGGCATGTATACTCATTGAAGAGATAAGAGACAGAAAGCAAAAAAAAAAAAAAATACCCCCCAGGGGGATAACCACACTGCAATCCCTTCTCCTCTATTCTTCTCTCAGGATTTTGGACACGCACACACACCCGGTGTGAGTTTTAAGCTGCCAGTCCCGGGACTCAAACCACAGTAGACTATATAGGAATCCAGCGATGTAATCATTTCACCATCTGCTGGTCCCTCCAGCTCACTCTTAACCAACACATGAGACCTATGCCTTCTTCTTTTGAACTGCTGTCTACTGTTAACACACACACACACACACACACACACACGCCAGTCCGCTAAGTGGTTCCCTCAAGGATGGATGTAGAGGTTGTCTCTGGTGTGCTCTTGTTAGGAACAACACTCCCAGGGACATCCTAGGACAGACATCCCGTGCCTTTTTTTTTGCCGCGTGAATACCCAGAGGTGAGAGCTAGAATCCATCGTCTGTATTTACACAGGTCCTGCGCTTTCCTGTGCAAACCGGAGGTGAGAATAAAACCCGTTTGTTCATGGAGAGTGGATGGGTGATATAATTAGAACAAAGTCTGGCAAACAGCAGATGCTCACCTACAGCGGAACAATTTCTCCCCTCTCTCTCTCAAGCATGAGGTCCTGAGCACAGTTCCATGGCAATGAAGTCCAGGTTCTTCTTTTCTTCTTTATTTCTTTACCTTCTTGGTGTGGGTAAACCATACCTACTGGGGCTTCTGTTTCCCCACAAAGAGGGTATCGTTACTTCCCCTTCCTCAAGACAGAGGTCTGGAGCTAATATATTCTTGCAGTTCTCTTCATCTCTAAGATTTTCCTGAGATCTAATCATCTGCTTAGATAAGAGGTCAACAGACATGGTATCTGAGAATGTCTAACTATATGAGCAACCAGAAGAGACGTGGAGGGACAGTCAGTACTCTTAGGTCACTGCCGCTCAATGGTCTAATGATCTAAGAGTCCCTGTGATGGTAACATATGATGCTGTTGCTTCTGCTGCTGACATCTTAGCTCGTCAGAGAGGTTGTGAAAGCATTCTCTGAGAGACCTACTCATCGGTGTTTCTGGTTCTGCAAGATACTTTGCGCCACACACCTCATTTGATCCCATCTGCATTTACATGGCTCAGCCCATCACTGACACTGGTAAACCAGCCCAAGGCCTTCGATATCCAGAGTATAGGAAGATCGGAGCCAAGCCATAGCCATCACCTGCTCAGAAACAAGTACAAGTCGATAATTCATTTTTCCTGGCTGCCTTAGACCAGGCACACTTAGCTACTCTTCCCACATACCTGTCACCTAAAGGACACAAGAATCATGGTTTTAGAGAAAGAGACAGCTCCATGGCCTAGTGCTTAAGGGAGCTGGATCCCACACAACCAACCATGCAGTTCAAATACCAGCCCTGGAGACTTGGAAGACAAGCCAAGCGCATGTGGGTGCATGCCCAAAATCTAGACAGGACTTAGACATAGAGGAGAGAGGACTGTGGTGTGACCATTCCCCACTGAGCATGCTTTTCCCTTCTCCCTCTGTGTCTGTCTCTCTTGGAGGGCACACATGCCCTCTGGCGAATATATGTATATATGTATATGTGTGTGTGTGTGTGTATATATATATATATATATATATATATATATATATATATATATATATATATATATACAATCTGTATATTGATACCACTCTGGACCAACAAATGGCTCCCCTGAGCAGTGTCCCTCTGGACAGCCTGGCTCAGAGTTCCACAGGACAGAGCATACTGGCTTCCAGCATGGAGGACCTGGGGAGGCTCCCAGGCTGAGGGGGAGGGACAGCTGTGCTTTCTCCTCACACTGTGGGCTGGTGTTCAGACAGGAAATCTTGGAGTGAATTTCTTGTACCCTTGGAGCTGGCCAGCATGAGAGCCAGCAGGACGCAGCCATCTTGACATTAAGGAGGGTTCTAAGGCGAACCTCCCGACCACGTGCTGAGTCAAGGGTGTTCTGTGCAGAGGGTGGGTAGGTGAGAACCAGGACTGCGTATTTGAAGAGATCAGGGCCATTACTCAGGGGAGAGCAACGGACTCTGCTTTTAGGGAGGGATGACTTGCACCTGCTTGTATCTCATACTGTAAATACCAAGAACGTGCTGTGCTTTTCGAGATAATTTGGTGGCGCTTGCTGATGGTCTCCCTGTAACCAGTTACAGAAATAGACTTCCTTCTTTTCCAGCCTCTGCCCCTCATTTCATTGACTGCTAAAAGAAGCAGTGGGACTTAGTTTGGCCGGTAACACACCAGACTCCATTGAAAATGAGCAGCAAATGACAGCGCTCCTTCGGTCCCTTCAACAGAAAATTCTTTCTAGGTCAGAAAGAAAATTGAATCATGGTCTGTGAGAGTGTCCAGTGGCTGAGGGCTTTTGAAACCAAGCCACGGGGGAGCTGTCTAAAGGAAGTGCGGATGTTTATCCTGGTGGAAAGAAGAAAAGCTCAGGAGTCAGGAAAGAGAAGGAGGCATAACAGCTTTCTTCAAATTCTCTCTTAAAAGTCTAGATTTGTGCTTTTTATATTCCAAGTGCAAATGTTTAAAAGGGGTCATTTTTAGCTCATTAATAAAAAAAAGAAAGAAAGAATGCAAAGCTAGTGAATTCTTTGATTAAGCTCTCAGACAGAGGATGCTGGTTCAAATCCTGGTTCTATCTTTCTTGCTATTTAACCTTGGAAAGTTGGGGATTTTGCTTTTGTTTGCATTCTTCTTGAATTTGAGCCATGGGTGTAGTTCCTGGAGCACCACGTGATGAGGTCTAATATTAGAAACTATGACATGTCATTTAATTGGAAAGGGTATATGGACTGATTCGCCCCATAAATTGTGTACTATAGGATCAGATAAGCAAAATGGAAGACAGAGCCTCAGTCACTGCAGTTCATTCTTGAAGATGCCACTGGGGTCGATGAGGTGAAGGAAGTGGGTTCATCACAGCCTCTCTGCATGGACTTATCTTTAAAAGGTACTTGTCTATGATGGGCTACAACAGGCTTCCAGAGAAACTCTTAGACTTGGAACCAGCAGGTGCTGTGACAGTTATGTCTCTGGACTCCCATGTAGTTGACCCTGTGACAGTTATGTCTCTGGACTCCCATGTAGTTGACCATCATTCAAGTCCCGGACCTGGCAGCTTAAAACTCATGAAGCCATGCTGGGGGTGTGTGCATGCATGCCCAAAATCCCAAGAGGAGAATGGAAGGGGGGTAATTTCTCACTTTCTGTCTCTCTGATGAGTGCATATGCACAAATTCTTAGACTGATCCTATTTTTGCTTATAAGAATATGTAGAAAAACCCAAAAGAAGTTTAAGGCTATTTCTTTCTCCTTTAGCAATGGTTGGCAAAAATTCTTCCAAAAAAGCACCATTAGTCTATTTCTGGACTTGGGTCTCCTCCCCTGCACCCAGCACCAGGGCCATTAGCTAAGAATAAGTCGCCAGGCAGTTTGGAAGTTCGTGCCTGGTGTCATCCTTCTTGGTGCTGGTGATTAGGTCTGTCATTGTCCGCCCTAATTAGAGATGTGTCATCTATTTCCTGCTGGCCGGGCATAGACATTGCTGTGTTCCCAACCTTTCGTTCCTGTGATTCCAGTATTAATTAGATCGTTCATTAATTTCTGTCTTTGGCATCTCTAATTAAGAGCTAGCATTCTGGAATTGTTTCTGCATAATTCGGGGAAACCTTGCAATGAGCCAGCATAAACCTGCAAAGCTCCTAGCTCCACTTGCCCCACGCACATCGCCGTGTGCTTCCTCCTTCACTCCCCAGAGCCTTCGAGCTGCTCGTCTCCATCCAGCCCTGCTCGGGCTGAGGGCGTCACAGAGACCTGGCCTGTGAATGCGTCCAGGATCTCAGACCTGGTCCAATACAACCTACTGCCTGTGTCTCTTGGAGAAATGTTTATTCTATGTTAGATAGAAGAAAAGGAAACTTACCTCAGAATGCACTGGACTCTGGGCTCAGTCTCTAAATGATCTAAATTGAGGCATGAGTAGTTGTCACAGCTGGAATGTGTACGTACCCTCAGACGCACAGATGTGGAATTGGAGCCCCAGACCTTGGAAGTGCCAGTTCAGACCCGCTAAGGGGAGGGTTGGAACAAGGATGAGGTCTTTGCTACCTCCACTCCCTTTCCTTGGCCCTGACGGTTGACTGTGGAGCTAATCTCTATCCAATCCATATCTAATGTTTCGTAACATTGGAGGTGGCCTGGGGCCAGGATTTGAGGGAGCCAAGGGCTGAGAAGAGGCACAAGTGTCTTCTGATGGGAACGTTGTGTGTCTGAGTGTGTGGTGGCTTTCCAAGGGTGCACCATTAAACTCACTGAGCAATAAAGTTTAGATGGCTGCTTTGTATGGAACACCAGATACACCTCAATGAGGTTGAGGAAAAGTCCTAATGTATTCAGGTCTTAGCCTTCCCAATCAGCTTAGAGCCTTCCAGAAGCAAGCCATCTTCCTCACATGGGCTGGGCTGAGGCAGTAACGGCGCAGAGGAGGCCTTTGGAGGCCTTCGGTGCAGAGGAGCTGAGCACCCACCTCTGCTCCGCCCTCACCCACCACGATCACTAGATGAGTGGCCTCTCGGTTTCCCCACGCTCAACATAGAACTCCTAATGTACAGAGTATTCATAGAACTTAGTGAGTGTAATTTCATGTGAAGTTTCACAGACGGCATGGGATAATTAGTAGCACCTAAGATGTGGTAGCAGTTGTTATGGTGATGGGCATTATGTTCCCAGGTACTGTGAAAACTCAAGGGCTCAAAGGTTCCCTAGCACCTCTGCATTACCAGGCCCAGTGCTAGCGCTTGGGCAAACTCTAATCAATATTAAATATTGGATTCTGATGACAAGTGACTACATAAACTATTTTTTTCTTTATGTAGTTTAGACACCTTCCCCCCCCCCTTTTCCTTAAATCAGAATGCCTTCCTTTTTGTGTGTGTACCTATGAGCCACATACTATGTGATCCTGCGACTTTTCTTCCTTCTTCCAGACTAGAACAACTCTTTGGCTAAGAGCAGGGTCATGGGGCCGGACTGCCCTGCACGCTCAGGTTTCTATCAGTGTGACAGATGGATCAATACGGTGGCCAACTCAGTGTGCGGTGGACAAACAGATTACATTTTCACTTCTCTCTTAAATAGAAAGCAAAGCGAGGAGAGCTTCTTCAGGGATCCTCAGAGGAAACCCACTTTCATCCCAAGAATTTCTTTTTCCCTCAATTACCCAAGAGGAATGTAACTGCAAGAGTGTTAGTTTGGCAGCAAAAATATTATGCTCCAAAGGCAACTTTCCCGAAATGACACTTACAGGCTGTCTTGCAAATGTTCAAAAATTAAGATGGCATCGAACGTCTGTTCTCCATTTCCAAGTTCATGTTTTCCTTAGCTCTTGTCATACCAGGACTGAAAGCGTTTGGTTCTCCTTTTTCCTCTTAGTGCTCAGGAAACCAGGAGGTATCAGAAGAGCTGGGTCTGGGAACCAGCAGTTAGCATAATGGCTATGTCGCTGGACTCCCATGTAGTCGACCGCGGTTCGCGTCCCAGACCCGGTGGCTTAAAACTCACTCCGGGCGCGTGTGTGTGCGTGCCCAAGATCCCGTGAGGAGAATGGAGGAGAAGGGATTGTGGCGTGACCATCCCCCCTGGGGGGTGATTTCTCGCTTTCTCTCTATGTCTCTCTCTGTCTGTCTGGCGAGCTCACGCGCCCTATAGCAGAAACCTCTCCAAAAAAAGAAGAAGAGCTGGGTCTGCTGGGTCTGCTGTGTCTCCCTGTCCGTTGTCACCTTGCTCCCCACCACACACACACCTTCCTGCTGTGACACGGTTCACAGAGGACACAGTGCCAGGAATCCAAGGGTTCACATTTATCATGTTTAGACCTAAGCTTTCTTAGCTTTTAGATCCATTTCTTTTCCTAGTCCATGTTTTCTCAGGAAATGTGAAATGCCTTCCATTTTTCTTTTTCTTTTCCTTATTTTTTACATTCAATTACTGTGTATCTTTAAACACAGAAAATGAGTTTTCCCAGCATGAATACGCTATATGCTAGTCCAGTGGAAGATATCAGCATACACTTAATGCCATTAAAGCGGTATCCATTTCTAACTCCTCTCCCCTCCCTTCTTACGGAAACGCACACCACTTGGGAGCACAAAAATGAATGGGTCTCATAAAAAGCAGTGGTGACACAGTCACATTTTCAGCATCTATGTACTGAACATCTTTGGTGTGCCCTGTCCTGTGCTAGGAGCAGAGAGGCATCTATGTCCGTCAGGTGGGAGAAACAATGAGGAGACTTCAGAGAACACATCAGCCCTAAGTCCCACATAGCTGACTGTGTGCTTCAAGTCCCTGACCCAGCAGCTTGAAAAACATGCTGTGTGTGTGTGTGTGTCTGTGCATGCTCAAAATCCTGAGAGGAGAATGGAGGTGAAGGGACTGTGGCATGGTCATCCCCCCAAGCATGCTTTCTTACTTTCCCTCTCTCTATTTTTCTCTGTCTCTCTCCAGTGAGCACATATTCTCTATGGCAAATTCAAAACTAAAGATACTAGGTACGCTGTCCTTTCAGATGACCTGACCTCCTCCGCATCTTCTCCGAGCATCCCAGCCAGTGTGCGTTCTGCTTCATTCGCACCGGCCTCCTCATCGCGAACGTTCCAAGTGGTATTATCTTAAGGAGGAGTCTGATTAGTTGCACCTGAAATTGATTCAGATAAATTGTCTGATCTTTCAAAAATGTTTTCAGAAAGGTCAAAGTCAAATTCAGTTGTACAGCATGCAATAAATTAATATACACTTAATGCATTCGTTAAAGGAGATTATTCGTTCCTGACACTAGGAGGGCTCTAGACTATTATTGATGTCAGTTCAAGGCATGCCAAGAACTGTTCAAGATAATAAAACATAGCCATCTATTTTTCTCAGTCGGTATATGTAGAGAATACTTTATAATAACTCTTTCTTATGCTATAAATTCGGAGAAGCCTGATAATACAACGCTTTGGTTTCATTTTCTTTTGGAAGTGAAAGTCAGTTCATGGAACAGAATCTGAGGATTAGACTCTGCCCAGGCCCATGACCCGTAACGCCGGTGCTAGAAAACGCCCACGACCTCCCCATGCTGAAGTCATCACCTGGTTCTACATAGTGGTCCAATGATCGTATTCAATGTGCATTTGTCGAGTAATGAAGTGAGGTCCACTCTGTCGCGAGGACATCTCAGAAGGCCCCACACTTGAGGTTCACGGCATCCACACTGCAGCTCCTCATGGCTGAGCCAGGGCATCGGGGCATCCTCGGACCCCCACACCCTGCCGGCTGTCCCATCCTGCCATGCGTCTGAGGATATTTCTAGTCTCTTCTGAACGTCTGAAGGAAGAAAATAACTCAGAATACCTACATTAAATTACCATAATTAAAACTTCCAGACAGTGACTTAATTTAATCCTCTCTGGCACATTAGATCCTATTTTTGTCCTCATTTTGCAGTTGGGGAAATTGAGGTTTAGACACTAGGATGGGCCAACAGAGGTCAGGCCAGCCACAGTGGCAGAGCTGGAGTCTGAGCCCAGGCAGCCAAACCCCGGCAGCCCGCTGTCCTCAACCCCGTGTAACCCGTGTCATCCCCAAGTCCTGGACGTCGTACGTCACACTGGGGTCAGAATAGAGGACACTCTGCTGGGTCTCACCTCTCGGCTGTTTCACCAAGACGTTCCCGGATGGAGATGTGGTTGGGCAAAGCCAACTTCTTAATGACCAGGGAGAAGAAACACTTCATGCCAGTTTGCTGGGTGCCTTGACAAATTGAGGGCCAAAGAGAGATGAAAATAAAGCGGCTTGACAGTCAGTGTGGGCCCTGCGAGAAGTGAGGCCCATTCGCCTGCTGCCCCAGCACACAGCTCCAGGGAGCACCCTGCCGTGCGGCCTGAGTCTGCCTCTGGGTTCTGTGTCCTGATGGCATCCGTGAGGAGTGGACATCTTGGCATGCCTCCCTGTCCCTTGTCACACGGCTGGGCACCCCGCCTTGTGCAGTCAGCTCCCTGTGGGCAGAACTTACTCAGATGGACCCGTGACAGCAAACGAAGAAACCAACACCGATGCCACCATGCATGAACAAACGGGCAGATAAAATAAGCAAGACGAGTCTGCTCTCTTTGGAGCCAAGAGCAGTCTCAATCAATCACACAGCAGTGTCGGGCCCAGAAAATGCAGTCATTATCTTTAGAAAACCAGCAACACGGGCTCAGGAAATACCTGGCTTCGTGAGTTCTGGGTTTTGAACACATGGTACAGACGCTGGGCAAACACGAGCATTCCACTGCCTGGCATGAAGCTGTGCCTGTCCTCTGCAGAACAGGACGGCGGCTACAAGAGCCCAAGTCAGATGGGTACCCCCCCTAGCCCTCCATAGCTCCTGCCTCAGCCAGAGAAGTGCCCAGCCCAAGTCCTCCCATGATCTACAAGGACGTCCCTGATCTGCCCGTCCCTGCTCCCACCTGTGGCCTCACTTATTCTTCCTCACTTGATCAGCTCTGCACACGGACCTCCACGCGTTCCTCAGACACCAGGCCTCCTCCTGCCTCAGGGCCTGGGTGCCTCTCGCGCTCTCTGCCTCCGGGTCGCGCCACGGTTCCCTCCTCCCCTCCTGGGGCCGTCACTTTCCCTGACCACTCAGTCATTCCTGCACCCCAGCATTCCTGGGCCTCCTCCTGCTGTGTCTCGAGCATGCGTGGTCCCACGTGCCACTCTGTGTGCTGTGCTACATGTTCACGCTCAGACCCCTCCTGGAGGGTCAGTCCCCTGAGAGCAGGACCTGTCCCTAGGCAGTGCCCACCACCAACAGGTGTGGAGAGGCGCCGAGGCCCTGCACATCCAACCCCCGGCTCAGTCCCCTTCTCTTCTGAGAAGAACGGACGGCCATGGTTGGTGAGCGGAGGAAGCTCGGCCATGGCCAGTGCCTATGCATGGATCATGTCACGGTCACCACACCTTTAGGGTTTCATTATCAACCGCCTCTCCTGGCCAGATCATGTCTCCAACTCTGCTGCCCCCCGCCAACTGGGTGCACCATGCGGAAGGGTGTGAGGCCAGAGGGGCAGAGCCCACAGCGAGCAGCCCATGGGGGCTGAGCTTCTGCAGGTCAGGGCCTGACAAGAAGCCTCCGTGGTGACTGCATCCTTGGTTCTCACCTCACTCAGCCCCATCTGTGCAGGGACATTTGAGCTGAGCTGGAAGGGGGAAGGTGGGGCGAGGTGTGAGTCGCACAGCTGAGGAAGGAGGGCTGAAAAGAGCTGGAACCTTCAAACTTGCAAGTCTGTGCTCCGGGCATCCCCTGCTCGAGAAAGAAAATTGTACTGTTTTATTGAAAATTCAAGCAACAGACATCTCAGATTCTGAGAAAAGCCCGAGACCTTGACTAGCAAAACATAATTTCTTTTTTTCTCTTTGAAATGATTGATTTTGTGTCAGAAAACAGAAGAGATAAAGCAGAAGAAAATTGACAAATTATATAAAAGTGGCTTTAAAGCTTTTTGCAACCTCAAACAGTCCACAATTTGGATTATTTATTTACCACCACGATATATCACAGTTTTGGGCAAAATTGGCTTGGTTCACGGTTTGTTTGGCTCCGGCATTGGGGCACGGACCCCTGAGGTGCCCTGGTGAAGGGAGGTTTGGTCTTATAACCCGGGAACAGGACGGCACAGGGCGGCAGCCGACAAAAGAGCAACATGGACCTTCTCCTCCAGAGGTTGCTTTTAGGGAACGGTTCCCTTTGCCTCTCCCTCTCAGTATCTCCTGGAGGCTGTGATTTGTTTCGTTTGTTTTGTTTTGTTTTGGGGGTCTTTTTATTTGTTTGTTCAAAATATTCACCTATTCCACTTGCTTGTTAAAGAAATAAAATACTTCTGGGGCCAGCTCCATGGCCTAGTCGTTAAGACAGCCAGATCCCATGTAGCTAACCACACAGGGCAACTCCTGGACCTCATGGTTTGAGAAACCTGCCCGGCATGTGTGCCTGTGTGCCCAAAGTCCCCAAAGGAGGGAAATATGGAGGAACAGAGATCGTGGTATGACCATTCCTCATGAGGGACGCTTTATCCTCTCCCCCTCTCTCTGGCTCTCTTTCTCCAGGGAGCACATGTACCTGCTAACAAGACAAAAAGAAAGAGAAAAGGAAAATAAAAAGAAAATGCTTTTGGACAAAGTAACAGAAATGCATACAAAGGTGGAAAACATTGTTTAGGGTTTTTTTTTTTTTTGGGGGGGGGGGGGGTGCAGTTACCTCCAGACACACACTGGGGCAGGCAGAGAGAAGGGGAATAGATAACCCTGTCAGCCCGGGAGCTGGCTTTGTGCAGTGCTCTCATCTTTCTCCAACACAATTGATGATGTACCAACTAAGAGGCGACCATTATTTCAGGCATTGAGGATATGGTGGTAAAGGCACTGCATTTCTGTGCTGCCCGAGCCTCCCCATGTGCGTGCGTGTGCGTGCGTGTGTGTGCGTGCGTGTGTAAGGTGGGGGCAGGCGGCACTCACAGTAAATACATTAAGAAGGAACCCAGGCAGGAGGTCAGGTGACTAAGCATTACCGGAAAACAAGGCATGGAGGCTTGGAGAGCGCCTCCTGGTGGCCGCCGTGTGTGAAAGGAAACCTCAGGTGCAGGTTGCGTTGACGTTTGAACATGAACCTAAAAGAAGCAATGAAGAGCCACGGGCAGCCTGGGGGAGGGCGCGCGGCAGCGAAAGCAGTGAATTCGCAGCCCTGGTTAGGAAGCGTGTCTAACCCCTGTGAGCTGCGACATTAGGAACAACCACAGCAAGGAAGGTGACGGGCAGCGAGGCCAAGGACACGAGTGAGGGTCAGCACTTGGCCCACCCGAACATGCCAGTCATGCGTGTGCACACCTGTTGCCTAGCTGAGTGGCGGATGGGTAGGAGGGTCCGAATGGGAAGATCCTGTCAGTTATCTCTCTCTTCTCTTCCCTCTCTCTGTCTTCTCTGTTTTCCGTAAAGGGGGGAGGGCGGAGTATAAGCAGCTGGTATTTGCAGAGATGCGCAGGAAGGCCTGCTGTTCACGGTGCCACTTCCTGCTCCTGTGGGCACAGGTGGACTTCACTCCCAGCCTCCTCCGTGACTAGGTGTGCTCCTGAGGCGGCATTTTACCCGCTGGAAAGTGGCATGACTGACGCATGTCCTGTCTGGGCTTTTCTTTCTTTCTTTTTAAGTTTATTTTGTTTATTTCTCCCATGAGTAAGAGCAAGAAAGAGGAAGAGAGCACCCACTCCCAGCAGGGGCTCGGCAGCGTGGTCCATCCTCATCCTCATGCCTCTGAGTCAGGGCACTCCCCAGCCTGGTGTACTTAGGAAGTTCTGCGGACTTGAACTGGGAACCTTTCCATGTGGGATTGCCTTGCACAGCGTCACATTTTACCACAGGACCACTGTCTGGCTCTTGTCATGTCCAGTCTTGGACCATGAAACACCCAGCAGGCCGCCCTCCACTCTGCTGCCTCGTGCCCTCTTCCCGTACCACCAGCGAGTGTGTGATAGAGTCCGACCAGTTTACAGTAGCCAGTAAGGGGGCAGCTCAAAGGAACCCCAGCCTTCTCCTTCTCTCCATCTCTGTCTCTCTATAGCAAGCACACACACCCTCTAGCGAAAGAACAAAACAAACAAATACTTCTGGACAAGGTAACAGAAATTCACGTGCAGGTGGAAAACATTGCTTTGGGGCAGGATGGCATTACCTCCAGACTCAGGTTGGGACAGTGGAAGGGGGAATGGATAATCTTGTTTGCAGCGAGCCTGAGGCAGGTGAGGAAGACACTGTGACTGCTCTGATCTGCCATCTCTGGGGTCTAACCGTGTTGAGATTTCCCGACTAATAAAATAGATGATGGTTGTCGGCGCTTTAAGCAAGTCTTTAGAAACTGATTCACTTAGCTTTTTTATCAGCCACTTGAGGTAGACAATATTAAGCCTCTCACTTTACAGCTGAAATCAAGGCGTGAGGAGGTGAAAACACATGCCCGAGGTGACGACTCCCATCAAGGGTGGAGCGAAGTTTACAGCCCAGTGCGTTAAAGGCAGACCCTCTTCCCGCCAGACTGTTCCCTGTCAGACTGCTTCTTACTCAGGGGAATGCGCTCCCGTTCACTTCTCTGCGGTACACAGTGGGCGAGCCCCGAGGGCTGAGGCTGTGTGTCTGCCTGCGTCTCTGTGGTATCTGCAGCACTCACCCTGGCTCTTCAAAGATTGAGGTTGATGGGAATTATTTTACAAAACATGTTTTCTCTCTTAAGTGACTGGTCCTGGGAGAATATCAGAGCATCTGCTTCTAAAATATGTTTTTTTTTCATATCAGCTATGCAGAACAACGGGCAAGTGGCCACCGCCCCAGAGGGAGGGTGGGAATGAGGGAACAGAGGTCTTGATTGGGGAGAAACTCTTTCATTTATCTGTATTTTGTGAATTGATACTGAAGTGGGGAATGTCCGATTCTGTATTATCTTTCTACTTGTGTACAGTTAGGCCATTAGGTTCTATTTACTAGGTTATTCGCCCCCCTCCCCCCGGATTTATATGTGAATTTTCTTGAGCTATATTTTAAGTCAGTTTTTAATTAATTTTCTTCACTGATATTTGAGATCTTCAACTAAAAGATTTTAATCTGCTTGTTTTATAATGGCTCATTCCTTTTCCCCAGAAGCAAGTCTGATAAAGTCGAGCTTAATCCTATTATCGAAATATCTCTAGCTGGCTCTTCTACTGACCAGCCATTCTGCTCTTATTAGCAAGTCGTTATTTGCATGTGATGAGCAGAGTTTTCAAATATATAACTACGATACAGTTTTGTTAGACTGAGTCAAAACTGATGAGGATGCCTTTTGTAAGCGCTTCAGGAGGCTGGGGGACTGTTTTGATGTCTCCAGCAGATACAAACGTTATTATAGCAATTAGTTCTTCCCTGGTTTGGTGGCCTGGGTCAGGATGCGTGGCAGTGTGCAGCTTCTGGCTGAGTGCACTTCCCCATAGCAGGGGAGGCTGCCCTGCTCTGGGACGGGGACCCTCTGCTCGCCCAGGACAGGGTCCCTCTCAGACGTGCCTTTCCCTCTTCCTTTAGCTCTGTTCATGCCCGGCACAGACAACGTTCAGTCAATTTCAGAGAGAAACGACTGATCAAGACTAGCAGGGGATTTTGTGGGTGGATTCTGAGGGCAAAGTGCTTTCTCTGAAAACATCCAGGACGGCCTACACAGCAGAGTGGGTCTCACTTCAGCGACTTCCTTCCAAGGAGCCTCTCGCTGGCCCAGCTTTCCGAGCTGTGGGATGGGAGCTCCAGAGATAACGAGGTGGCAGATGCAGTGACATGCCCATCATGGGACACAGTTCTGTCCTTGTGAGTAAGATATTACTCACATTTTGCTAATTTTTAATTAAAACGTGAACTAGCACCAAATGGAGAAGCCCGTGCTGCCTGGGTGTTGTTAGACAAGCAATCCTGTTTGATTTATAGGAGATAAATGTACATAGCCATGACATATGTTTTTCTATGTGAAAATGCATCATGACCTTTCTGACGATGTATGTGTGTGTGTGTGTGTGTGTGTGCGTGTGCGTGCGTGTGTACCTCCCAGTTACTAGTTACTGTACTACCATGTCCTGGAGAGGTCACAAGGCAACAGAGATCACGTTCACTATAAAGTGGAAGAGTCAGAGTCCCAACTGGAAATGCAGCTCGCCCTGGATGGTTCTAATGAAAAGGTCCTGGCAAAGGGGTGACCTGGAGAGACCTGTGTGAGGGAAAAGGAACACAGGAGGGCTGGCAAGACACTCAGAACTGGCAATAGCAGGAACCATCACCACTCCTGGGGCTGCAGGGAAGATGAGAAAATAGCGCCACTGTGGCCACCACATGGTCGATTACTGATGTGTCTGTCAGTACGCAATCCAAAAGCCACTGTTCCACCTGCAAGAAACTGTCACTAGCTCTTCATGTCAGCTACTTCATCTGTTTAAATAACCCACCTAAGATCAGAATAGCTTCAGTTAGTATTTTGCTCAAACCCAACCCAAAATTGTGTGGCATAATAATAATTATGTCTCACAGTGCTACAGGTTCAATGAGACATTCTTGTCCTGGACTCATCTGGGCACTTAGGCACACAAGTTCTGCCCAGGGGAGGCTGGCCGGGCTGGGTGTGTCCAACACAACCTGCCCCTCAGTGCTGCTCTCAGCAAGATGCCTTGAGTCTCTCCATGAGGACACTCATCCTACAGGGGCTAGACTGGCTTGTACGTGTGACATTCTTGTTCCCGGGGCAGAGTTCCAACGTGGTGAATGTGGGATCCTGGAAGCTGTTTGGCTCCGGCTCTAGAAACCACACAATGTCACTCCTGCTGCAAGAAAGACCACTCAGATGTAAGGATGGGGAACAGACGCTCCCTCCCGGTGCGGGAGCTGTGAAGTCATTGTGGCAGAGGGTGTGCGTACCTGGGTGGGGCTGCTGGCATTAAACAGCCCAGCACAGCAGCAGGCTCAGCCAGTAGGGACACGCCCACCCCCAGGTATGGACTACTCTTGAGAATCAGGTTCTTCCCTGTCATAGAAAACAGGGTGGATCTATGTTTTTCAAATATTTAGGGAGCATTTATGCTTACAAGCCTAGAATTCATCTCTCCCAGCTTTTTGAAAGAGAAATACCCCCAGTCTATGCTAGTTCTGAAATATTTAAGTCTGATAATACACTACTTGGACATGCTTTATTTATTTATTTAAGATAGTGTCTTTCCATGTGGAGATCCATCGGCCTCAACCCCCCAGGTGAAACTGCAGGTAGGTCACACTTGGTCTTTAGATTGGACTGGGTCTCAACCCAGGCCTTCCACCTTGTCCCAGCCTTCAGAGCCCACATCTTAGCAGTACGCACCACCATGGCTGAGGCACTGGGTGTGGGTCACTGGGTGTGCCGTTCTGAACATCATGTGTGCCCTCGGTAGATGCTCCTTTCAGTAATACGTTTATTCCTGAACATAAGCGTTTCCCTGAATACACACTCGAATTCTGGGTCTGGTCATGAACAATAGGTAATGTATGGGTGTCTGCATCTTCCTGGACAAATGCGCTTCTTCCTGACGGAGGCACCCAGGCAGAGGGTGAACGTGTCTCTGCATGGTCTTGGTAGCACTCGCTTCCCCTCGGCTGTCTTCACTGCTGACGTCTGCTGGACCATCTGCCAGACCTCATCCTCTGCGACTTGGAGCTCCTGGAACTCACTCTCACGGTTCTCACCTCCCGAGGAAGCGCGTGTTGTGTCTACAAGCATCTTTCCCCTGTTTCCTCAGCACAGCAGAGACTGACTCGGGAGGACCCGATGCTGGGGAGGAAATAAATGTCACCCTTCCTGTTGCCCTTCAGCTCAGGAAGCAGATGGCACTGCCGGTGGGTGCTCATGGACATGGGTGAAGGACGGCTTATCAGGCACCTTGACTGAGAGCTACAACTCAAGGACCCTCGTGGAACCTTAACAAGCCAAGGTCCCCAGAAATCCATGTGATGACAACAGCCATGAGGATGATACGCTCCCTGTTAACAAGGAGACTCCAGCCAGATGCAGGAGGCCAATTGCGCTGAGCACGGGTATGCAGCCATCTTGATGAGCAGAAAACGTGTGCACCTAACCTCTGGGCTCAGGACCGTTTTCTCTGCTGCTCTTGTGCATACAGGGTGGCCATGATAAAACTCATGCCCATTACTGAGTTCCCATTTTACCAAGCCAGAGTTAGCCCACACAGCTGAAGGTTGAGTGCATTGTGACTCACAACACCATGCCACTTGGGAACATTCTTTTGTAATGAGACATTGCATCGTAAGCACAATGGCAATTCCAGTATTTTTCCTTGGCTGGCATGACCTATCACCACAAAGTAGCAGTGAGTGTCTGTTTCAGCAGGTCTCCGAGGCCGCCATGACATGGAGGAGTGCCTTCCCATATATTTTTGTTTGCTTTTGCCATAGGGCACGTAGGAACACGGGACACGTGGCAGTTTTGCTCTCTTACTCTCTATTCTTCTGCATCCTACAAGCCTGCATTCAGCCTAAGGTCTCATAGTCCACATTTCAATCATGGAAAATAGGCTTTGTGACCAACAGGATGCTACCAAAAAGCTTGAACCTTGAAGATTTTCAGGACTCGATGACAGAAGAAAACACAAATAATGATGGTTATTATAATTCTAGCCACTTTCAGTGTTTTGCATTGCTCACTGCCATGTATCTGTAGCAAACTGCATAGAAGGTGTTTAATAAATATTTGATGAATGAAAGAAACTGAAGGTAGTTCAAAATGTGTGCCTGAAAGGCGCCCAGGGAACGCATCCAGAGATCAGGATAGAGAACCTGGCTAGTCATGTATGTCCAGGAGCCCCAAAGAGTAGTGACACGTACCGTCATTGAACAGTTTGTCACAATGAGGGTGAACGTGGGAGTGGAAGAGAACTCTGAGGACCAAGCCCGCAAACTA
Source organism: Tupaia tana (assembly GCA_026018925.1). Classification (NCBI taxonomy): domain Eukaryota; kingdom Metazoa; phylum Chordata; class Mammalia; order Scandentia; family Tupaiidae; genus Tupaia; species Tupaia tana. The sequence continues at coordinate 22,166,709 of JAKSZU010000026.1, read as the reverse complement.
CAGATTCTAAGGGCACTTAATAACATAGACTGAAAGGGAACATTCTGCCAGGGAGGCAGGTGGAAATCCCCAAGGTCACGATGCTTTAGGAGCTGAAGAGAGGAAATGTTTCTGGAGAATTCTACGGCATGAAATGTCTGTTGGAGACAGATGAGGGCTGAGCGTTGATGCTGGGATTGGAGAATGTGATTTTGTAGAGTCCTAGGGGCCAAACACACCAGAACATGCATACCGAAGCTCAGAGAGGGGTTGCATCCCGTCTGAAGTCACACGGCAAGTTAACAGCAGAGTTCATGATCAGAACATGGTCCTTGATTTATGGTTTTTCTCCCTATCATGAGGAAGAGAGGTTATCATTAAAAAAAACCTAAAGAGGTGTCATGGTGGTTAAGGTGGCTGGATCCCACATGGGTGACTGTGGGGTTCAAGTACCAGACTTGGCAGCTTGAAAAACATGCGGAGTGCGTGTGCGTGCACACCTGCAATTCCGAGAGGAGAAACAAAGGAACTGTAGCATAACCATCCCACGTGTGGGGTGCTCTCTCTCCCTGGCAAGCACACATGCCCTTTAGCAAATTTTTTATGGGTGAAGGGATGGGTAAAATTGGAAATTTTTCTTTTAAAAAGAACTGATCAGGTCAAGAGTTTCCAAGGTGCAATGGCCACCATCAAAACCAGACACCCAGGCAGGTTGGGTTTCAGCTTCGGATGAGACTATGGCAGAGGTAGGGCTCTCCTGCGCATTCCAAGATAAAAGATAGCAAGAAAGCTGGGCATTTCTCTGAATGTCCAAGGAGGAACATAAACGCCACCTCAGCCAGGTTTTACAAACTTCCCTGGCCAGCTTTACTATTGCATGTACAGACCCCGGCAGCAAGGCGCTACATCTTGTTTGGATTAAATTGTCACTGAGGACACTGGAGCCAGAAATCCCCGTGCTGTGAAGCAAAGGCTGGATGCTAACGAAGTTGAAGCTCTTGACATTTTTCTTTCTTTCTTAAAAATATAAGTTTTTAAAATTTATTTTCCAACCCCATGGCACAAAGCATTAGGAAGAAACGCCAGAAGAGTAAGTAAAGCCTAGGTGAGCATCCCTGAGGAGGGGGGCTTCTGTCAGTCAGCGGGTATTTATAGACCGGTTCTGTTTGTTTTGCTGCTGTGGCATGACAGGCAAGATAAAAAGGTGTGTCGAGGGATGCCTGGAGACATTTTCCTTATTTTCCCCCCCATTTTCTTTAAATGCCAGGGAGATTCTGCCACTCAGTGATAGAAACAAATAACACGCTAAGAGGAAAACAAAAGGGAGGATGTGAACTGAAAACATTTTGGCTCCAGCACAGTAACTCTAGCTTGAGTTAAATGCATTTTCACTTAGAAAGAATTCCACCTGCATGAAATCCATTGCTCACAGCTCAAAACGGGAGCACACCAAAGAGCTGAACTGCAGCAAAGAGATTGGTGGTCCAGATCCCTGAGCTTCTGGGTTTAGGTTTTAAAGATGCGAGACTCCCAGAGCTATCGACGACAAGTTGAAATGGATTGGTATCTCCCGCTCACAGAAAGTGGAGCACGTTCAAAGTTCTGGAGTAAATTTATAGCCAATGTTTAGAGAAATCTTTAGACACATACTCTTTCAGACAGCGAAACCAGCTACTAAATCGATGTGTGCTCCAGAGGGCTCTTTTGAGGACATTTGCTGAGCATTACAATATCACCAATAACGTTTCCTGTCACATCCACACAAGCAATTAAAGGAGACATCTGGGATTGAGCATCTCACATCTGTCTAACCACATTCACTCAAATGTGATGGGTCCAATTTGGCTATCAGATGTGAACACAGAACTACAAATTGAATTTAAATCTGATTTTTGCCTAAGAGAGCACTGGGGGGGGGGGGGGGGGGGAAACGCATGTAAGGTATTAGGTAAAATAGCATATTCTGTATCCGTGAGGTGCAAAGAATAACAGTTAGAACTTCTACATTGAAGAAAAATAGGTGAACCTTCCCATGAAAACTCTTAGTGCAACAGGAAGCCCATTTCTCCCACTGTTACGTGTAGCGAGAGTTGATGTGTCCCGTAACAGCTCCTTCTTGTCGCCTCCAGTGATGTGTCCATGAGAAGACAGGGATCTGAATTTGTTAGTCACTCATTTTTACATTTTTCCCAGCAAATGCTACTCTGAGAAAAGCCAGACATAACTGGGTTTGATGCGAAGGTGAAATGGAGTACTTTTCTGAGAAATATGTTACTATTTAATGAGGAAAATAAAGAGAACAGTTCTTTAGGTCCTGGATCTGGGGAGAAAAAAAAGAGAAGTTTTTCCTCCCTTCTCACATCTGCAGTGTGTCCAACATGGCGGCTGAGGAAAATGAAAGCCCCGGTCAAGTTACCACCACAGTTCGGATGAACCCCTTACCGAGGAGACAGGGTTCGTACCAGTGTTCGTCCGCTTCAGCTCCTGTAACAAAGGCCAGACACCTGAAGACTTGGACCCAAGTGCATTCTCTCACAGCTGTGGAGTTGAGAAGTCCAAAGGGCAGGGCTGGTTCTGTCTGAGGGCTCTCTCTGTGGCTTCTGGATGATCGCCTTCTTCCCGTGGTCACGTGTTCTTCCCCCTGTATGTCTGTGTTTGAATCTCCTCTTATGAGGACAGCAGTCACAGTGGACCAGGGCTCACTCTAAAAGTCCAGTTTTTACCTATTGACATCATAGAAGGCTCTCTCACCAAATGTAGTCAAGTGTTAAGATACCGAGAGTTAAGACTTCCTCATAGGAATTATCTCGCGGGATAAAATTCAGCCCATACAACAATGGTTGTGTTTCCTGTTAAACATCTGACATTACCCATTTCTTGATTCAAGTCCAAAATGGCAGAAGAATTCTCACTTGTGAGCAATCCCTGCTGTAAGCCTGTCTTAATCAGTGCGGGATGCTATAACCAAATACCACAGGCCAGGTGTTAAACGTTGTCCTACACAACGAGCATTTATGTTTCACAGTTCTGGAGACTGGAAGACCACAGTCAAAGTGCCGGAAGGTCTGATGTTTGGAGAGAGTGCACCTGGGCTGCAGGGAGGGCCATCTCTCGTCCTCATGTGGCAGTGAGCCAAGAGAGGAGGGCACCGGATCTTGTGTCTTTCTTCTTTCTTTTTTTCCTCTTCCTTTCTTTCTTTCTAAACTTTCACAGGGGGCACAAGTGCTCACAGAGACAGACAGAGAGAGAAAATGAAAAAGCACCCCTGGGGATGGCCACACTGCAAGTGTTTCCCTTCATCTCTCTCTTCCTGCAGGATTTTGGGCCATGCGCACAGGTGCCTAGCATATTTCTCAGGCTACCAGGTCCAAAGCTCAGACTGCACGGTATACTTTGTGGGGTCCAGCTTCCCCCATTACCGTCCTGTGGCTGGCCTTGTTTCTTGCTATAAGGTCACTAATTCCACCTCTGAAGGCTCTACCCTCATGACCTGAGCACCTCCCAAAGGCCCCACCTCCTAATACCATCAGATTTCAGCACATAAATTCTTTACATTCTTTTTTAATTTAGCAGACAGAATATATGCTCATCAGAGAGAGACAGACAGAGAGAGAGAAAGAGAGAAAGCATCTCCCAATGAGGCATGGTCATATAATCCCTTCTCCGTATCTCCACCCTGTCAGGATTTTAGACGTGTATACACACATCTACCAGATACGTTTTCAAGCTGCCAGGGCAGGAATTTGAACCATGCAATTGACCGTGTGGGATCCAGCTCCTCTAATTACTAAGCCATGGGGCTGTCCAAGCAGTATATAAATTTTTAACATCATTTTTCCCTTCTAAATCCTTTGAATTTCTTTATGCATTTTGAGGTCAGCATATCAATTTCCTCTAAAATACCTGCTTGCGTTTTTAATTGTGGTTGCATTAACTTTATAGGTCAGTTCAGGCATGACTGACATTTTAACAATTTTGAAACCTTCAAACCAGAAGACTTCCTTGTTTCTAATTACTTAGGTATTCTCTAATTTTTCTCATCACTGTTTTGTTGTAATCAATGTGCAGGTTCTGAACCTCTTTAGTCACATTTACCTTTAAGTATTTTATGTTTTTGTTGCTATGGTGAATGGTATTTTCAGATATTTATTTCTGATTGTCCATTGCTAGTGTGTTTAAATGAAATTGGCTGTTATATACAGAGCATATGTTCTGCAAATTATGCAATTTAATTATTAGTTCTGGTAATATTGGATTGTCGGAAAAGTTATGATGCATTTTTACATAGAAAAACATAGAGAAAACATATCATGACTTCCATGACAACCCAATTTTTTTCAAGTTTCATCAGAACTTCTTTACAAAATGAGAACTAAAATTCTTGTTTTGAAACTTTAAAAAAATGTGTCATTTAGGTGGTAAATACTACAATTCACCTCCCCAAATTCTGTTTCAGTAACATAGCACACGTTCTGATAAATTATGGTTTTGTTTTCATTCAGTCCCAACTACTTTCTCATTCCCCTTTTGATATCCTTGATCAATGCATTATTTAGAAGAGTGCTATTTATGTTCTGACAAGGTTGGGTTTTCAAGGGATCTTTGGGTTATCGATTTAATTTCATTGTGTTCAGAGAACCTATTTCGGACAGCATAGTAATTATACATTTGTTGAGGCTTGTTTGCAGCCCAAAATAAGGTCTCTCTTGGTTCCTGTTTTCTGGGCCCTTGAAGAGAAGCTCTGTTATTGCGTGGGCTATCATAAGGACTCGCTGGCTGCTGTTCGAGGCTCTTTATCTTCACGGATTTCCCCTCTTCTTACTGTACTCACAGTTGACCAAAATTGTGCATTTGTTTATCTATACTTGCAGTTTTATCAGTTTCTGCTTCATGCATTTGGAAGAGCTATAGTTCAATATATACATGTTCAGGATTATTGTCTTTGAGGAATTTTTCCTTTATTATTATTGAAATCTTTATTATTATCAAATGACTTCATTTATTCCTGGTCACGTTCTTTGCTCGGAAATATATCCTTGTTTTGGAGGCTCCTGAATTTCTTTAATCTGTGAGTTTGATTTCATCACCCTGGGGAGGGGGATGCAGCCGTTATTTAATTCCCCCTCCGTCAGATTTATCACACCTACTAGTCCTCATTTGTCAGGAACTAGCAACCTGAAAACAGTGACCCTCATGCTATTCACGTTACTCTGCTGTTTTCGTTGTGAGGACGTTGAAGTAAAATTCTGCCCATAAATTAATCAGCATAGGATTTCTCTGCAAGATCACGGTTAAGCCAAGAACAGCCACATGCAATCTCCCGTCCCCCAGATGGTATTTTCAAGTTCTTTAAGAATACAAGCTGGTGATAATGAGATCCTTGTGAAATAAAGCATGTACATATGACAGATTGCAGTAAGAAGGCTTGAAAAATTTCTCAGTCTGGACTTTTACCAGTGAGAAAGACCAGGAAACTATCTTAAAATGTACACTAAATGCCCACTGGGGTATGAGAGAAGGTATCTTATGAGTGACTATTGGAAATGAGTGAATAATATATGTACCTTTTTTGACAAACTTGGAAAAAAAAGGAACATGGGTATTAGATCAAAATTTGCCTCATAAGAACTGTAGTCCCTAGAAAGTCTTTAGGATGGGGACTTGAGGGAAATCAACAAAAACGGCCATCAAAGAAGCAATGAACGTGTTGTAAGCGCAGCCTGCTCTGTTCAATGGGGCGTGCCCTTAGAAAAAAAACCAGAAGATTGCATGGTGCAGGACATTGCTATTCTCTTAAACAGACATGTATGTCGCTGGGAAGTTGGGCTTTTTAAAGTTTATTTATTGATAAAGTAAGAGAATGAGAAAAAAAAAAAGTATTCTCAACTCTGAGCCCACCCCAGCCTTTCAGCCTGCCAGGACCATGGCATGTGCATGTACCTGGTACACACATGCCAACCAGGAAACTGAATTCTGATCTTCCCTGTGACTTCCAGCATTACAGAGCACTGTGTGACCTCGGTACCACCATGGCCAGGCCAAGAATTTGAATCTGGAGTAGCTAATCATCCAGTCTCTGTCTTGCAGGTCAAGTGGTATTTTATTACACTTCTTTCCATATCTTGTCTCCATTTTCAAACTGTGCCTCATTCCATCATTTGTAGCATGAGAATATAATGTACTCTTCCAAAGGCTGTTGGGAGAATAAGTATGTTAATGCATTTAAAAGAATTTAATCAGGTTCTGTCATAAAGTAAACAATAAGTCATTATTATTAGTTTCTAGCTTCTCAATCTCTTCTCTCCTTTCTTCCTTGCCCCCGAGGGGATTTAGAAATGGCTAAGTGCTGACACCAACTCTACGTGATCTCCACTTCTGCTCTCTGTAGCTAACTGACTTGACTGTCTTGCTCGATTCCAAGAAGAATAGTTAGCCTGTCTCAGGGCAGGTGTTCACTCCTGTCCAATCAGCTGTGACTGTGAGATGAGGTCACAATGACTCAGTTGTCGTGGAAGGCTCCATTCAGACCTGTGGTAGACAGGCTTTCTTTTTTTTTTGCACAAAATCAAATTTTAATTTAAATGTGAATTGAATTCTCCACTGTGAGCAAAGTCAGAGAGAACCTCAAGATACAAAGATAATTCTTGAACAGATCCTAATTCTTGAAGTGTGTTTTTGCTGCTGCCTATTGCTACCAAGTCTCTTGTATAGAGGTCCTTGGGATTTTCTATTTTTTATTTAATTTTTTCTTTTATTACATTTTGTCACTATACAGCTTTACAGCATACAAAATGAATCTTCCCAGCATGAATACAGTATATTAGTACTGTATCTCACCATTAAAAATTGACTCAAAATGGATAACAAATTTAAACATAAAACCTCAAATTATAAAACTATTGGTGGAAAACTCTTAGAGACATTGGACTAGGCAAAGACTTTTTAAATAAGACCCCCCCAAAGCACAGGCAATAATACTAAAAATAGACAGGTAGGACTTTATCAGGTAAAAATAAATAATAATTAGAGTGAAGAGACAACCCTCAGAATGGGAGATTTTATGTAAAAGTTCAGATATTAGTCTTGTCTTGAAAATTCAGAACTTCTGATCTCAGTGGCTATTACATGGTGACAGTGGGTCACAGCTGCCGCTGACATTAGGACATGTAATCTCTGTTTTCCACAACCCTCAGCACTCCCTAGTGTCCTTAAATATTATGTGTAGATGCGGGTTCCATTCACTACCATGACTCTGTCATTTTCTTTTCCTTCTTGCAATAGACTTAGATAGAAGTAAAATATTTCTTATTCCATGTCTTTATCAAAAATGGATAAACAAAAGTTAGATTAAGAGAACTTGTTATTTCTGGAAAGATGAGAAATCTGATTTCTTTGGAAATGTAAAGAATGTGACTATTGGACCAGCGAGTGACATGGTGGTTCACTCCATGTTGCATGTGTGTACATGCCCAAAATCCTGAGAGGAGAATGGAGGAGAAGAGATTGTGGCATGGCCATTCCCCTGGGGAGTGATTTCTTTCTTTCTTTATCTCTATCCCTCTCTGGCTAGTGCATGCACCCTATGGCAAAAACCTAAAAAACATAAAGAATGTGACTATTAATTTAACCATCTTAGAAGTGAGCTCTTGAGGAAATTCCCCAGAATTCTTCACTCTTTCATATACCTTCTTGGTCCCCACAGGGATTTAGGCTTGTTCTAGGTCTACTGACCAATGAACCTGGACATAGTACCTAATCCAGAGAGAAACTGAGGTGTTTCCAATCTCCCCTGAGAACTGGCATCGAGACACAGTGGTGTGGCCACAAGGTCATATCAAGGTCAATGCTGAGCTTTCCTTGCTCTTGGTATTTCATGATGAACTCAATGAAAGGCTCTTTTACAACGCATTTTCTTCGGATGGTTTTTGGATGTTTATCTGACCATCGAACAACTTTAAAATGGTGGCGGCATGGCTTGTTGAGTCTGGTCAGGCTGTGTGTCCTCTGGCTCACCTCTGCAGAGCTTCTAGAGAAATTGGATTATTTGGGCTGAAGTCTTTATTTCACAATATTTACTGATGAGTATTAAACAGGAAAATAAAATTAAAGTTGTGTGAAAGATTAAAGCTCTTTTGTGCCGAGAGACATCTGTTTATTGCTTTCTTTGTAAATGTGCTCTAGCTCAATAGGCAAAATGCAAAACAAATTGAAATTGAAGTAAAAAGTCCCAATGCCAAACAAGGTTATGCTGCCCTTGGAGAATTATCAGTCTCAGTCATCTATAGTTAGAATGGTCATGTTTAGAGAGTACGGTACACTGTACTACTCCACAGATAGTTTTGTTTAAAAGGATAGTTAGATGTCTGAATTTTTTATCCTTTAAGTATTTAGTATCATATTCTTTGTGTATGTGTGTGTGTGTGTGTGTGTGTGTGTGTGTGTGTTTTCAACATATATTAATGAGTGTCTCCCACGTGCCAGGCTCGGTGCAAGGTGCAGAGGTATCTGTTGAATAAATAACACCTGATCCCTCTGTGGCTCTGAGAGAGAGCAGGAGCACCAAGCTTTGCCGAACTGTAGCCAATGGCCAAACAGCTCCTGATGTGTTGAATGTTATCTATGTAGTTCTCTTTCTTATTCTTTTGTCTTTATTTTATTGTTTCTTTTTCTTTCTTTTTGTTCTGGTTTCTTTCTTTCACATTTATTTCTTGGCAAATTGAATTTGGTGCAAACATTTACACTTTCAAAGATTCCACAGTAACACCTAGATTTCGGATCTCTTCCTATGAATAACAAGATTTGACAGTGTCATGTCCATAAGACTCCCTTCACTTGCCGAGGAGAGACTGCCTCTTCTTTCTGATCTCCACCTGGTCCCCACCTGGCCCCATCTAGTTCCTCTGTGCATTTCAGCCTGAGACCCTGGGTTAAGTGATTCCTAGCTAAATGTTACCGTTGAGGCAATAGTTTTGACTGTAAGGGCTTTTTTTAATTCATCTGCAGTGTGATGGAATTTGAGAGGTAGGGCCCGGAGGACGGTGATTGAATCATGTAGGTAAGACTCTCATGAATAGATTAATGATGTCTTTAGAGACCCAGTGCGTTCTAGTTCTCATGGAAGCAAGTTAGTTCTCGTAAGAGTGGGTTTTTATGAAACAGATCTTCATGCTCTCTCTGCATCCACCACACTCTCTGCTTCTGTTAGTCATGTTTCAGCCACCAAAATTGTGAGTCAAGAAAGTTCCTCTTCTCATAAATCACCCCATCCCTGGTATCTCGGTTAGTAACACAGTAACAGAGTAAGACCGGAGGGCTCAGAGATAATACTGAAGAGAGTGGATTTGTTCCTCTTGGAAACCTAAAGCTGTGTAACCTGCAGAAAGTTGTTCACCCGTTAGAGCCTTAGCTTCTCATTTGCAGCATGAAAAGATAAGAGCACTGTGTTGTGGTTTGACCCAGAGAATAAATGAGGTGAGGTAAGCGGTGTGCTTGGCCGGCCCCTGCTCAGTAGCATGACTGCTGAGGCGGGAGGTGTCAGCCGTGCTCACTGGACGAGTTCCCTGCATTCCTGGGCTTGGCTCGAGGACTGGCACAGAGTCGGTTTTTAGGAACATGTGGCTAATTGGGTGTCATTTCATTTTGAAAGCATCACAAAAGGAAGTTGATTTAGGAGAAGCAATGATGTCAGCATGAAGACTCATGGACACACCCACTCATCTCAGTGTAAGCAATCATCTTCCACCAGATCTCGAGGCATGTGGAGAGGGTGAGCTGAGGAGGGGAGCCTCTGGAGTGAAGTTCCTGTTTGGGGGGTAAAACCTACCGTCATCTGGAGCAAAATTGAAATAGTCCAAACATCCTTGAAAACCCTCCTGATCCCTGACAAAGTCCAGGGAAGCACCCGTCCCACCTAGTGTTGCAGCAAATTGTCATTTGTGTAGCTAAGCTCCAAATGCAGGGGGTGCCTGCCATCTGGGACAACCAGTACCCCTCCCCCCAAAAAAGAAGTATTTCCGGCTGTTGGAGCCTCCAGCAACTCCACGCTTGGTGAGTGGCACGGACTCGTTGAACTGGGAGGCCATGAAATCACTTGCATGGTTTCTTATCCCACCCTCCCTCTTCCACTTCCTCCTGAGATTCATACCCACATTTATGTGACTGCAGTCTGTTAAGGAAGCTTGGCACTAAACCACTGGCAAATGACTTAGGCAGTCTGTATTTGGCAGGTGTTCAGAGGATAGCACTAAGATTAAAATAACAGCATCGTGACAGTGGCCTGAAGGTGAGGCAGACTGCCCTGTGAATTGATACGCTCCTTATCCCAAAACAGGTTCAGAAAGAGACTCCCTGTCATCGTGTCACCCAGAGGTGCCTCTTCTGTTACTACTGTTGTTTGCCTTTCAAGACAGCAGAACCTGCCACCAGGCAACCTAAACGGAAGAGGTAGTCAGTTACCAGCACTCTCAGAAAGTCAGTGAGGTACGGCTCAGAGGACGAGCAGAGCCCAAGAGGGTTAGGTGGTTTAAGAACACAACCAAGGTCTTTTTGGAATGGCCAGAGGTCATGTGTACTCACCAGAGAGAGACAGGGCCAGAGAGATGGAGAAAGTACCCCTTGAAGGGGCGTGGTCACACCACAATCCCTTCGTTTCTCCATCCCTTTGGGGTTTGGAGCAAGTACATGATGGAGTCATGTGCAATTACCTGTAGCAGTGTTTTTTAGGTAGCTTCTGGGATTCAAATGAGGTCTGTGTGTCACTCTGGAACCTCCTTCTGTTCTTCAGAGAAGACATACTCCAGGGTGAGAAGGACTTTTGATGCAAACATAAACGTCCCTTTCTAGGAGTTTTCAGTTCATGCAGATGCTCAATTCTTGGAGAAATTTTCTCTCTAAAGCTTTGCAAATTCGCTGGGCACATTAAGCTTGGCACTTAACACAGTCACCCTGCAGAGGTAATAATTAAATCATAATCTTGTGTATTTATATTGAGCATCTTATATCTTCAAAGCCATTTCATATGCATTATCTCATTTGCTAGAACACTAAGGGCAGCCTTTTTATTTCCAATAATGACCCCCAATTGTAAGATAGCAGCATAATAAATGTTCTTATTATTTATACCACCATTCTGATTTCATTTAGGACTGTAACTTGGGTGAGGTACCTAGTGGAGACACAATTGTGTTCATTTGGAGATAACAGCAGTGAGGATCAGAGAGGTTACAACTTGCTCAGGCAGAGAGAACGGCAAAGTTAGACCCATTTCCTGTGCTCCAGTCCAGGCGTCCTCATCCTGCGAGGCCTTCCTGCACACCCTGCCCCGCACTGTGTCTCACCAGCTGGTCAAGCACTTCTCTTGAGTGGAGGACAGGCAGAAGGGACACAGTATCTTCTGGAAAGTCTATGGAATTCAGGATTTTTTTTTTGAAATAATTATTTATTTGAGAGACCAGCAGTAAGTGTAATGGTTACACCACTGGACTTCCATGTAGTTGACCATAGCTCGAGTCCTGAACCTGGTGGCTTAAAACTCATGCTGAGCACTTGTGTGTGCATGCCCAAAATCCCAAGAGGAAAATGGTGAAGGGATTGTACGTGGCCATCCTTCCTGGCGGGGTGGGGGGTGATTTCTCACTTTCTGTCTCTCTGGTGAGCACATGCACCATAGCAAAAATCTCTCTCTCTTTAAAAAAAAAAAAAAAAAAAAAGGAGAGGGACCAACAAGTGGTGTAGTGGTTACATCACTGGATTCCCACGTGGCCAACTGCAATTCAAGCTGTGGATCCGGTGACTTCAAACTCACCCCAGGCATATGTGCATGCATGCCCAAGATCCCAGGAAGAGACTGGAAGAGAAGGGATTTCAGCATGGCCATCACCCACCCCCAGAGGTGATTTCTCACTTTTCCTCTTACTATCTCTGACTCTCTCTCTTTCTCTGGTGAGTGGATAGACACTAAGGCAAAAACCTCTCATAAAAGAAGGAAAGAATTATTTATTTGGGGCTGGCAGATGGCACAATGGATGAGGCACTGGATTCCCACATAGTCGACCATGGTTCAAGTCTCAGACCTGGAGGCTTGCTTTCTCACATTCTCTTTCTCTCCCTAACTGTCTCACGCTGGTCAAATCTTTAAAAAAAAAATACTCATTTGACTTGATTTATTATAATTTTAAAATTTGTTATAGGACATATGCACTTATCAGAGAGAGGGATAGAGGGAAAGAAAGTGAGAAAACAAACCACCAGGTCTGGCACTCGAACCTCAGTTGGCCATGTGGGAATCCAGTGCTTAACCACCATGCCACCTGCTGGCCCCTGGAATTCGGGACTTTAAGTCCAGACTCCCACTCCTCTGATGACCATGTAGAGTGGGACATTTAACCTCTCCGAGCATCAGCTTCTTCCCTTGCACTAAGGGATGGTGATGACCATACCCATCTGGGACCCCGTGAGTGAGGGATCACAATCAGGAGAGGAGCCCCACGATGGAACAGACACCCCTCAGTTCTGACAAATGAAATGGAAATCACCAAGTATATGAATGGACAGTCTGCAAATCACGGACTATGAATGGACGCATTGTATATTTTTTAATGTTGAAATTCAGCATTAGTTCATGAAATCCATAACTTCATATCAACCTGTGCTAACTGATCATCAATATCTTTACAAGATATAAAGATGTATTTGAAACCTTTCTGTTAGATGCACATTTCAGGAGTTTGGGAAATCTGTGTATTTGTAATAGAGTTTTTTTTTTTTTTTCTGTGCTAACTTTTTATAAATTTTATTTTGTACAGTCAATAACTATATATCATTACAGCTCATAAAATGAATTTTCCCAGCATGAATACACTGCATATTAATCCAGTTAAAGACATTATCATAGAGTGTGCTTTTTAATCAAGAAATTGTTTCTTTAAAATCATGTTAAGAGAATGAGAATATATAAACACATGTGAATACCAGTAAAACTAACAAAATTGTGTGACCATTTTTTTTCATTTTTTCACTTTTTTTTATTGCCAGAAAACATGTATATTTAAGAGACAGAGAGAGAGAAAGCACTCCCCATTGGACCATGGTCACGCCACAATCCTATTTCCTCCACTCTTTTTTCCTGTTAGGATTTTGGGCACACACTGGCATGCACCCAGTATGTATTTCAACCTGCCTGGGCTGGGACTTGAACCCCAGCCCGCCTTGTGGGATCTGGCTCCCTTAGCCACTGCCGACAGGGCTGACTCGAATCAATTTGTCTTATATTCTCTCTGTATTCCTCCTCTCGCTTCCCACCCTCACCCCATCGGGGCTTGGCTGATTCTCTAGTTATTATCATATCTGCATCTTCTGAATCTGAGTCACCTATTTCAAGAAGCTTTCCCAGAAGTTCCATAAAACAAGTCCACTTACATTTTTTTGGCCAGATCCCAGCCACATGTATACAATGAACTGAAATGAAGTCTGTTCCCTGAACACATTTTTCTTCTCGCTAAAGAACTTTAATTTCCTTTCCGAAGGTAGACCTGCAGAATGGAGGTTGTGTTCCCACCTAGCTGCTGTGTTCTCCCCTGACAGCCAACCTTCTCTTCATGACTGAGGCTACTTTCTGTGTGATGTTCATAGGTTTCTGGGGAGTTGTGTTTACATCAATCATTTCATTAATCAGATTGTGTTTTACAAATACTCCAAAAGCTTTTATGGAATATTTGGCCAAATATCTTTTAATTAAAAGTTTTGCAAATTGGATTTTGAAAGCCACAGTTACAATTCCCATAGCTTAGACTTTCAATGAAAGTTTTAAGTCATGCCTCCCTAATTCTTTTAAATAAAAGAAACACCTTTGGCTTTATTTATCTTTGTGGTAGTCTTCTGTACCCACCAATATCAATATTTCCCTCTTCTTGAGTACATAGGCAGATTGTATTTCCCCATTTCTCTTGAAATTAAAAGAGGACTCTAATAAGAACCACCTGACCAAGTTCTGGGTGACGGAGAAGTCTGTGTGAGGAGGGGTTAGACGAGAACCAGATGGTCACACCATAATCCCTTCTCTTCTCCTTTCCAGATTTTGGGCACACATGCATGCACACGCACGCACACACACACACACACACACACACACACCATGTCCTACAAGCTGCCAAGTCCAGGACTTGAACCACCCAGTCAGCCATTTCAGATCCAGCCACCTTAACCAGCACTCCACCAGCTGGCCCTTGCCTATCTTCACACCTCATAATACCTCTAAGGGTTTTGCTGCTAGAATGCCATATAAAGAAAAACTCCCCTGACATGGGCTGCTTCTTCATGTCTGTATTGGCACCTCTTTTGAGACCCAGCATTATGACTTGAGCTTTGTGCAATTAATTTTATACCTTGAAATGAAACCGTGATATTTTATTACTTGAGATAGTTTCAAAATTGATTTTGTTGGCGACAGTCCAGGTTATGAAATCACACCAGCAGGCTTTATGATTCTGTTTTATGGTTCCCGTTCTGATCGCAGAGCCATCTGGGTTCTGATGCATCTTCACTTGCATTAGCCAAGAGGGAAACAGATTAAGAGATGGACAGCCCTAGCTGCTGTCACCTGACCCAAACTGGCCTGCCATTGGGGAGTTCACGTTGCACCCTGAGCCACACTAGAAGCACGGGATCAGCGTGCTCTTATTTGAACAGTGCACAAGCTATACAACTGCAGAGGCTGGTCTTTCAGCACGAGTGTTTCGGGCCTCCGTCATCATGCTCTTGTGGTTTCCTTGATTAGAAAGCCCTCCTGCATCAAAAACACAAAAGGTTTTTGAGAATCAGCTTTGGAATAGTCTCTGTGTTGGGACGTACTGACACAGCCTTGCACTTCAAAGACTTGGAGTTTGCTGAGAAAAGTAAACTAGTCAACAAGAATTACTCGTTAATCGCAGGCAACAAAATGGGACTTCAGGAACTTGGGTGAAGGTGCCCAGAGGAGACAGACAGTAGATCCCAGACATCACATAGGCACCTCCATGACCAGTGAGATACCGGGCCGTGGCAGGTACAGAAAGCCAGGGGAGCAGGAGGGGATTGCTAAGGCCACTCCTTTGGGCAGGTGGGGCTCCAAGTTCCAGCCTACTGAAAGACCCCAAGCCCAGACTATCGAGAACATCCTCACCAGGTCTAGGCATGGATGTGAGGACCCCGCAGTGAAGCAGGCCCGGGGGGGTGGGGTGGTGCGGCGACCAGCTCTTAGAGAACCTGGGTGCTGAGCGAGGGTGTGTCTGGGTCCTGGAGAGAAAGTGCCCTCGAATGTGGACTGGCATTGAGCATGTCCTGGGGCCCCTGACAGACCCCAGGAAGGGGTAGGAATGCAGGCCTGGGCGTGTTTGGAACGAGCTCGGGCTGAGGTGCAGAGGTCTGGCTACGTGTCTCCCTGTTCTTCCGAATGAGATGCAGCCGGCAGAAGGAAGGCCTCATCTGTTGCAAGGGAATTCAGGTAACAGGTCTAGAAACTGTCTCTGGAGAGTCTGCGGAAGCACCCAGTCAAAACTGGTTGGCTTCAAACACCTCTCAAGCCCAGGAGGCAAAGACCCATTTTACTACTGAACCGTCGGGGTAAAGACCGCCTTCCCTGCCTCACTTCTTCTGCGTCAGACACCTAAGTGAGCACGCTGGGCCCAGAAGGGTGTGCTGAGTGTGGAAAGAGAACTAGGTGTCATGTGCTGGGGAGTTAGGGACTGACCCAGGAAGACCTCAGATGCAGAAGTACCAGCGGGTTTATCTGGTTCCAGGTGGGAGGAGTCTCACAGGGGACCTACAGAGACAGCGGCCTGGGTGCTGCCACCTGGAAGAGGTGAGGGAACTACAGAGGTCTCTCATCAGGATCTCTGGGTCAGAGATGGTAGCTGTGGCCCTGGGTCTTTCAAAGCCAGAGGGTTTGTCTTACCCAAGTCCAGCAGATTCCAGGTGCAGGTTTGCAGGTAAGTCCAGCATGCAGTCTGCAAAGGGCTGAACACATGCCTGCTTGGGCTGTATTTAAAGCATTTGGGTGTGGAAGTGTTTGAGTCTGGTGCCTGTGGGCTTTGGGCTTAGTGTTCTAGCCAGCTGTGACCACCACGGGACCAGAACCTCGTGTCACTTACACAGGTGAATCACACAGGTGATTCACCGAGTCAACCTGCCCGGAACAGGAGCTGGAGGGAGATACCTGACGTCGAGTTGGAGTTTTGATGATCATGGGACTAGGTGTACCTTAGATAATCCCTGAGTCTGCAGGCCTTAGTGACTGTAAAACCTGGTGTGACCTGTAGGGGAGCTGTTCAGTGTGAGGTCTGGAGGTGAGGAGGACACTACGCAGTCTAAGAAATGGCTTGATGCAGGCCAGTGGGACGCGGCTGTAGGTGGTGTGAGGCTGGGGTGGCCCCTGATAAAGCTGGATTATCAGCACAGAACAAATGCCTGTTCCACCGAGGGAGGGCTGCGCCTCTGAAGCCACCCTCTGTTGTCCATCAGCCCCTCACGCACCGTGACAGACCTGCTGCCATGATTCCGAGCCTCATAGTGTCACGAGCATGACCCCGGGCATCTTCCTTCTCACCTTCAAGAAGGGTTAGCTTCCGGAATATGTGTCTGGCTGGTGTCTTCTTTCACCCCCTCTGTCTTACACACGAGGACATAAAAGAAACATCAAGTCCATGCACTTTTCCCTTTCAGTGGTATTTACGTTTTAGAGAGAGGTTTTTGCTATAGGGTATGTGTGCTAGCTGGAGAGACAGAAAGTGAGAAATCACCCCCCAGGGGAATGGCCACACTGTAGTCCCTTCCCCTCCATTCTCCTCTCAGGATCTTGGGTGTGCACACACATGTGCCCAGAGTGAGTTTTAAGTCACTGTGTCCTGGACTTAAACCATGGTCAACGACCTGGGAGTCCAGCGACATCACAATTACACCATCTGCTGGTCCCTTCAGGGGCATTTTTAGAGGAAGTGAAAATCCTGATTGGCAAAATTCTTCAGACTTTTATCCGAGTGATTTTCCTTGAGTAGGTGACATTAAAATAGCATGCACAATATACAGTCTAAAAACATTTAGTCCAGCTCACAGAGATTTTCAGACTCTCCTTTCATATCCTATCAAAAATCCCTAGATTTTAGTACCATCTAATCAGTAAAAAACAGAAAGCAACTCTGTGAGTCTGCGATAATAAACATTTCTTTTTCCTTATTATTATTTTTTTAATCTACAAAGCCACAATTTGAGTGAAAACCACAATTTCTATAGGAAAGAAGTGGGGGACAGACAAGGACATAAACTCCTGTGTGCATATGAATTTGCTGCCTAGGCTTGCTAGATGTGCGTCTCCTGCACCCTCCGGTCTGCCAAACAGGGCAGCACCTCCGTCTTAGCGAGGCGCTCACACCTCTGCTCCTTAGGGGAGCACAGCACAAAGGGGTCCCTGCGGGTGCACACTGCATTTTCTACCTGAAGCGAAGTCTGCTGAATAAATTTCTATGTCAATTAACGATAACTAATGCCAAGGTTTTAACTCACTAACAATGCCCAGTGATTAATGGGCCGATATTAAATATAAACATTTGCACCATCCACACAGCATCATCTTAATGGGGAAATAAGATTTTGTAAGAAGAAACTATGGAAGATGATGCATATGTTAAATTAATCACCTGTAACCATCATTCCACGGTGTAGAGACATATGGAAATGCCGTGTTGCAGACAGGTAGCAATATATGGCATAGGCAGGTCAGAAAAGTCATGATGCATTGCTGTGTAGAAAAATACATCATAATATTTCCAATGACCCAGTAGATCACAGGTAGGTAATAAATTGGTAGGTCATAGATAGATAGTAGATACAGATAGAGATAGACAGACAGAGACAGATGTGTAACTTGTTCAGTGAAGAAACTGATCATCACCTTGACAATCAAATGGTGACTTATTTTTGCACTTTTCTTTTACTTAGTATTTCATTTTACTGCTATATTTCTTGTTCCTTGATTCATGATAAACTCTGTCCTGCAAGAATGAAATAAAGTTTTGTGAGTTTGACGCCCATGTGGAATATGCCTGCCATGGTCTGCTCGGTAAGTTTCCAATTACTCTTTAGGTAGAAACCCTTTTCTGGAGAGACCAGCAGATGGTGTAATGGTTACTTCGTTTGACTCCCACATAGTCCATGGCGGTTCTAGCCCCAGACTGGACAGCTTAAAACTCATGCTGGGCACATGTGCATGTGTGCCCAAAATCCTAAGAGGAGAATAGAGGAGACGGAATTGCAGCATGACCATCCACCCTGTGGGGTGATTTCTAACGTTCTGTGTCTGTCTCTCCAGAGAGTGCATGTGCCTGCTATCAACAATCTCTCTTAAAAAAGAAAGAAAGAAAGAAAGAAGGAAAGAAAGAAAGAAAGAAAGAAAGAAAGAAAGAAAGAAAGAAAGAAAGAAGAGAAACCCTTCCCTGGAAATAAGCCCTTATTTCCTATTCATTTTCACAGCTACCAGCTTGCTCTGAAATGCCATCTATTCTTCGCTGCCATCTGCAGATGGGGTGAACATGGGCCCCCCGGGTGGCAGCGTGGATGGCTTCACATCGCCCCCCGCCCAATACAGAACTCCAGGGCTCTGTCCCTCAGAACACAGGCATGGAGGACTGGTCAAGACCACTCAACGTTGTCTCCTAAACTTTATCATCTTTGAACCGGTGGGTCCACTAGGGTATTTCTTTGTACACCGTAGACATTGACAACGTTGAATGGGAAACAAACAATATTCTTGGGGCCCAGCAGATGGAGTAAAGGTTGCCTTGCAGGACTCCCATATGGCTGCCTGTGGTTCTGTCCTGGACCCAGTGGCTTGAAATTCATGCTAGGTGCGTGTGTGTGCATGCCTGAGGTCCTGGGAGGAGAATGGACGAGAGGGGATTGCAGCGAGGCCACCCCTGAGAGGTGATTTCTCGCTTTCCCTCTCAGGGTCTCTTTCCAGTGAGTGCATGTGCCGTAAGGCAAAAAATAGAATAAAAATACATAAATAAATAAGATTCTTGGAAGATAGTCATTGGCATGGGACACTATGACAAGAAAAAGAGAAAAACTGTTGTCAGATGGTAACTGGAAAACTTGTGTTTTCAGCAATATTAAAATTAAATGATTCAGGCCAGCAGCTTAAGGGGTTGGACTCCCACATGGCCAACTGCAGTTCAAGTCCCGGACCTGGTGGCTTGCTTTCTCACTTTTCTTCTCTCTGTCTCTTTCTGGTGGGCACATGTGTCCTTTAGCAAAAGTAAAGAATAATAATAATAATAAATAAATAACAAAAAAACCCTGAATGGTCCTCTATTATAACAAAAGCCCACTTATACATACCAAACATTCACGACAACACTGATGGCAAGTCTGCCTAAAAGTCTGCCTGTTTCTTGTCGTTTAAGCGGAGAGAAACCTTCGAGTGTGACGGAGGTCAGGCCGAGGGCTGCATGTGTTCACTTTACTGACCTTCACGGCAGCTGTTGGCCTGCGCCTGTTTGTTCCCTGTTAAATGACACACAAAGACAAGCTCTTTGAAACCTGTCCTCCAATTTTCCTGATGTTCCTGTGGTCTATCGTCCGCGGTCACCTCTCCCTGCTCCTTCCCCTGTATCAAGTTTTGCACCTTCTCCTTTGTTTCTCCAAAATGGCTTTTGCTTAGGGGGCCAGACAGTCACTAGACTGTACTTTCCCTGAAAAAAGAGACCTTTCCTGTCCGTTCGCCCAGCACCTACTTCATGGTTTAGCTCAATAGCCCCAGGACATTAAAAGTTGATGCATAGATGTTTGTTGAGTGAATAATCAAACTTACTGAAAATGTGTAGTAGAACAAGTCACTTGGTTCCAAGAACCCAGAAGAATATTCTTTTTGTTCAAAGTACAGAGACGTTATTTTTATTTATTTATTTTTTTTGGAGAGATTTTCGCTATAGGGCGCCTGCGCTCGCCAGACAGAGAGAGACATAGAGACAGAAAGCAAGAAATCACCCCCCAGGGGGGATGGCCACGCTGCAATCCCTTCTCCTCCATTCTCCTCTCGGGATCTTGGGCACGCACGCACACGTGCCCGGCGTGAGTTTTAAGCCACCGGGTCCGGGATGCGAACCACGGTCAACTACGTGGGAGTCCAGCTACATAGCCATTACGCTAACTGCTGGATCCCCAAAGTGCAGAGACTTAAATTAGGTGGATCTGCACAGGATTGAGCAAGCTTTAACATCTCTTCCGTCGTGCCACTTGTCATAAAGGACACACTTTCGTACGCTATGGGTGGTAGGAGTTCATTTCAAATTCTCTTCTCCCACTTCCCATTCATTCACGTCTGTTCAGGTCTTTGGCGTCAATATTCAGGAGATTCACAAATGACCATTTTATTCTCGTATTTTGTTTCGTGGTCAGACTACACTTGGAATTATGCAAATGTAATCACCAGAGTTTCCCACCTTTCTTGTCTTGTTTGTTGGCGTGTTTCCCACGGACCTTGACTTTAGTAACCACTCTCATACATAAAACCTCTAAGTACCAATGGTGTCTTATTTGCCACTAAGTTACCGCAATCCTAATACCTCCAAAAAAGCAGAACCCTTCTCTTTTCTTACTGGTGACTGAGTGAACATGTTACAATTTATACAAACAGGGGAACCCAAGTTAAAGACTTCATGGTTCATTCTTTTAAAATATCCATTTTCAGTACAAATATTTTCTGCAAAGAAGAAGGGCCCTGGAGACAAAAGGAAAGCTGTAGGCTTGAAAATTGACAGTAAATCCAGCCAGCGTTATTTTGACACATTTAGCTGAAAATCTGAGCTAGAAAAAAAATAATGGGTGTTATTTCATTCCATTCGATGGGTTTAGGTTTTGTAATAAAGATACAGTCCTGGAAAATTTCCATTTCCCCCTTTCATGTGGAGTCATTTAAAACTGAATCAGCAGTCTTCCCAGAATAATAAAACAGGTTTCCAATTACTCACTTTTAAAAGTATCTACACAGCTTCCTTTTGTCTCAAGATCTCAATAAATTGTCAAATTTATTTTGAGCTGTTTATACATCTCTCGGAACTCTTTCTGTGTCTCTGTGTCCAGAGTAGATTCGTTCTCAAAGAATTGTTTGTTTTCTTATGAAATGCCCTCCAATTTCCAGCGTGACCTGTGGTTCTTAGACCTTTGCTGTAACTCCATCACTCTGTCTTCTCTGCCTGTAGGACTTGTAACATACATGGCCTAACCATTTGGAAAAATGGAACCAGCCCCGAATTTCCCCATCTAGTGTGTAGTTGCTGTTTGGACTGTAGCTATCGAATCTGGATTCTGTTCCCTCTTCCTGTTATAATTCAGTCCCATTACACGGACTTGAGACTGTGATAATGGATTCCTCATCGAAATGTTTCCCTTCAGCCTTTTTCTGCCACCCTCTTTCTGTTGAAATTGTTTCAGACCATTAAATATTTTGTAAGCCAGTTAAAAACAAGGTATGGGCCAGTCAGTGGTGTGATGGTGAAGGCTGCTGGATCCCACACGACTGACCACACTATTGGAGTTCTAGATGCGGTGGTTTAAAACTGTGTCCAAAATCTGGAAAGGCAGGGAAGGGAAGGGATCAAGGCATGGCCTTCTGTTATAGGGGTACTTGTTCTCTCTCTCTCTCTCTCTCTCTCTCTCTCTCTCTCTCTCTCTCTTCCAGTGAGTGCATGGTCCCCCCTAGCAAATTAAAACACAAAAATGTTTGAAAAATTGTTTATGCAAAAGCAAAGTTGGCTGCATAAAAATATCTCAATAACGAAACTTGCTTTAAAATGCTTTCAAATTAGAAAAATATCATGATAATGCTCACACTATTTTAATTTTTTTTAATGTTTTTTTTTCCATAAGGTATATGTGCTTGACAGAGACAGTGAGAGGGAAAGTTAAGAAATCCCCCCAAGGAAGGATGGCCATGCTGCAATCCTGTCTCCATCATTCTCTTCCTGGGGTTTTGGGCATGCATACACAAATGTCAGGAGTGATGTTCAAGTCTTCCAGGACCTGAACTGTGGTTGGTTGTGTGGAAGTCCAGCACCTTCACCACATGACCTACTGGTCCTACTCATGTGTTTTTAATGATAATAATGAGTAAGAATCCTTCCTAAGAATCTTGTGATTCCTAGTCTAGTTTAAGCTGAAAATTGCAGAAGATGGCATATTGTGGGTGAGCAGCATGGCAGGACAGTTTGCAGGTCCCCAGCCAATGTACTAAGAGGAGGCTTTTGACCTGCTTAGTCTGGGTCCCTCAAGAGCAGAGATAACCCCAGAGCAGAGAGTTGATTTGGGAGGAGAACAGAAATGGGGATGGGGAGAGAGAAGAGAGAGAAGACTGAGAAGGGGTTATATTACCATTTCCCCACACACACACTGTGATCTCGGTCATGATGGAAAGTTTCTCAGGAGCTTCATCAAGTGAACTGTGGACTTTTCCCTCATAAAGATGGAAGCCAGGAGCCCTTGTCTATGAAATCGTGAGTCCTGCTGGCTGAGACCTGCCCTAGAACTGAGACCCGCTTGCAGTAGGCACAGTGCTGCTGGCCCACAGACAGGGCAGCCCGCGCCTGAGCATTGGCCCCTGTACCACACTTAGCCTGGGACCCTGCTGTGTCGCTCCTACAAAAATCAATGTTTGTGAACTGCATTTCATTACAAAGAAACCTGTGCCCGTCTTAAAAATGTGGATCATTTGGGAACCAGCAGTTAGCATAATGGCTATGTCGCTGGACTCCCACGTAGTCGACCGCGGTTCGCGTCCCGGACCTGGTGGCTTAAAACTCATGCCGGGCGCGTGTGCGTGCGTGCCCACGATCCTGAGAGGAGAATGGAGGAGAAGGGATTGCGGTGTGACCATCCCCTCTGGGGGGTGATTTCTCGCTTTCTGTCTCTATGTCTCTCTCTGTCTGTCTGGCGAGCGCACGCGCCCTATAGTGAAAACCTCTCCAAAAAAAAAAAAAAAAAAAATGTGGATCATTTCAAATGAATAGCATGTTGATGCCGGCTGTTATGAGTGTAAACATTTAGCCTGGGGTAGGATGAGCTGTTGGAAAATGACTGCTACGTGACGAATATATATCTATATAATTTTTTTAAAATAAGGATATTATTTCCAGATTCTGAAGAACTAATTGGGAATGTATCCAATTCCTCCTGAACAGGCACAGGGATTATAAACGTGCAGTGCTGCTTGACTCAGATATTACCGTGTTACAATATTTTCCGTCCAGTACAGAGCTTCCAGTTCCTAAATTAGTGTTGCTCGAGAGAAACTATCCTGGCCTTCAGCATTTCATTCTCTAAAGAGGAATATTGGTTTTAGTGTCACATTTTTAACAAGGAAGAACTTGTTAGAGTCTCTCAGGCTTAAATAATTTGTTTTCCTGTGAGTTCACAAGACAGTCAAATATTTTCAAACGTATTTTCACAGACCTTCAAGGAGCTTACGTGCCCCAGGTGGGGTAGCGTGTATGAACTCTCTCAGTATTGAATATATTCCTTATACTGCTATGCTCAACAAGTAACTTCTTGGGTTATAAAGGAGGGATTGCAGAAAATATGCCACCATTAGCTTAACACGACACTAGAAATTGATGGTATTAAAAAGTTGCAGAGCTTTCAACTTATCGGACTGAGCATACCACCAAAAATCAAAACTTTAACATGTTTTTCTTTATTACTAAAATAAGCAAAGGGAATCTGTCTTATAGCTTGCTGTTGCTCACATACACAGTTGTTTCAGTATACTTTGTTTGTATTTCCATGAAGGATCTTTAAAAGAGCTGACATCAATGCTTTGCCTTTAGAGAACACTGTTTTCAGAGGTGTGTATGTGGGATTGTGTGTGTGTGTGTCCACGCATGTGTGGTCAACAAACTGTTATTTCACTAAAACCAAATACTTGTCACATTTTAAGAAAGCAGTAATTATGAATTATGGGTCATTCTCAAGAAGCAATGCAAAATTAGCTCCTGGGCCTGCTTCCAAAGTTGAAGTGAATTTATGACAAACTGGATATTGATCAATGATTCATAAAGTCTGTTGAATTTGTCAGCACAGCCTATAAATGAGGATTTATTGGGTCAAATAAATTAAATTTTAATGAAATAGATTGTTTCTTTATGAAAAATTAAAATGCATGAGATCTGCTAAATAGAAGTCAAAAGTTGAAATCTCACTTTTATGGATACTTTTATTTCAAATTGTGAGTGTAAACACACCAACCCTTGAAGTTAAAAAAAGCTACTAAATATGATTAGCACTAAATTCAGCCTGGTGACTATTTCAGAAGGGGAGAGAATCGCAAACTAACCGGTATTTAAAGCCAGTGTATTTACACCATTGTACTGTTCAAGTCTCTTTGGGACTTTCTTATTACACTTCTAAGATGGGGAGTGCACCTGCTTGGGTGCTCGTTTCTGGCTCTGTCTCATAGAAGAGGTATATATGTACGCTTTGAAAGGAATACTGTAAAAATGAGAATCTAATCATACAGCTTGCAGAAATAAGGCAATCATAAAGAACAGAAATGAATGAAATTGAAAATAGAACAAAAGAATGAAGCTAGTCGAATTCTTTATATGCAACATGCTCTGGTTGCTAGCTTACCAAATATTCCATATTCAGTTATAGTAGAAATTTATTGTGACTATCCAAGGTGCTCTCTCTGACAGTTTCTTGATTTATATTATAGTTTCCAATGTGTAACGTTAGGGTGTGTATATGTGTATTCTGTCCACAGTTACCGTCCGTTGTTATATACAGTAACAGTAGTGTTATCGTATGCACTAACAGTACTTGTATATTCTATATGGTAGCAGTGCTATTGTGTATTACGTATTGTGTGTTGTAAGTGTAAACAAGACCAGTGTTTACTTATATCGTACACAATAACAGTGGTCTTATAGTCACCATCAGGTCCCTTATAACACCACAGCAGGTGTTCGTCAGTACAAAAGGTTACTTGGTACCTACCATATTTGGAAAGTTCAGGGTTGGCTGCCTAGAATGTGATTTAGTCTTCGTGGTTCAGCAGTTGTCATCAAGCAAAAATGGCACCTTACAACTCTCGACTATATCATCTTTACATCTTAATAAAAAGCAATCTCCAAAAAACAAATAAACAAACAAACAACAGGAAAATTATGTCTCCCACTGTCCAGATAGATAATAGAAGTTAAGCCAGTTGGCCCTGTAATTGTCACACACCAACCCTGAGCCAATCACGATTCAGATGAGTTGGTGTGATCTGATTGGCTAGGCAGAGTCATGTGCTCATCTCAGTATGGGAACTATGACCCCTTCTTGTTGTGTAGTCTTAATAGCCAGGGTCTAAAATCTGGCTCTGTCACTACATAATTTTCATTACGGCACTAAATTAACCTGTGCTCCAATTGAAATTGCCTGGCAAGCTTGTTGTGTTAAATGAGTTAACAGCTACAAAAACACTTAGACCAATACCTAGGAAAGGAACTGGGTAGTTTTCACTAATGAATGCGTTCATGCATTTCACAGTCACCACAGAATCTTATGGAGCTGGTAAAAAACAGTAGCAAAAAGGAGACTTTGCCTGGATCTGGGACTTGAATCATGATTGATTATGTGGGAGTTCAGTGACATAACCATTGCTCCATCTACTGGTTTCAATTTTATTTAGTATTATTATTTTTCATTTGCTATAGGGTATGTGTGCTTAGCAGAGACAGAAAGAGAGAGAGAGAAAATGAGAAAGCAAGACACCAGGTCCAGGACTTGAACCACAGTTGGCTAAGTGCGAGTCCAGTACCCTAACCACCATACCAACTGCTAGCCCCGAGACTAGACATTTTTATGGAATTAATTCTATAAACCATTGATGGAACCATTGCTTAAATAAAATGTAATAAGGGACCAAATTCTCAGTTTCAGTAATCGAGTTTTATTGGAAACCTCAACTATATAAATGTCTCATCCGCTTCCCAAGATGCCACATCGTAAGATGTCAGAAAAGGTTTGCAGATTTATTTGCCATTGACAGGAGGGGTTTGATCCTACTTGGTTCTCTGCGTGTACATAAAATACCAGCAGTCTGATTATCTACCAGTCTAGAAGTCTCCCTTTTGCACTCCAGGAATTTTCTTCTCACTCACTTAAAAAATAAAGTTAACTCAGAGCAGCCTTAAAGTCTAATCAAGAGCTCCTGTTTCCAGGAAAATAAAGGGAAAGGGAACATACAGCAACAGTGACAGTGGGTGTTTTTCTCTTCAGCTTGGAAAAGGAAACCCATCTTTTCTCTCATCTGTCACTGTGAAGAAGCAAGGAGCTATGCCCCAGCTGAATTGGAACCAAATGCATGTGGGTAAGTGTGTCATCCCCATCAAAGCGCAAAGCAAGGGCTTCCTGACAGGAGAAGTGGAAGTCATCTAAACACACGTCCTTGGACAAAGCAACAATAAGTAACCTTGGTTCTCTTTTATTTTGTCACACCTGGCCCTTGGCCGAACGCTTCCAACATCTATATGTTACTCCTTCAGTTTCAAGAGATAAGCAGTAATGCTGTCCGCCTGTGCAAGAGGTATTATGAGGAAGAGAGGAGAGAGGGTGTTTTATTACTGGTAGTGCTGTTTGAGTCTGAGATCTTTACTTGCTACTCAGAAGTTTAAAACCCTATTCAGCACTGACAGATTATCTCAGCACCTCCTGCATTAAATCCTTTGCCAGTTAGAATGAAGTACTGGCTCTCACGGACAAGTACCTTGTTGGCTTTTAAAACACTATTATCTATCCCTGTCACCACTCTGTCGCGAGTCCTAGTTGGGAAATCTGAATTTCAACTCTGATGTCACCATGAACTCCTTGTATAATTTAACCTCCTGGATTGCCAGACTCTCCCGCCTTCCAACATGGGTAGTGATAGTTCTCTTACCTAGAGTGAAGATGGACGATGATTTGCCCTTACCCAGGTCTCTGAAAATCTCAGGCATTCCTTAGTAAACAGACGTGAGGAAACACTTTCTGTTTCGTTGTTTATCCATCCTTAGGAGATTGCCATTATCCAAATGTCTCAAAAACGAAGCATCTCTACATCCCATTTCATCTATAAGGAGTGGGAGTACAGAAAGAGAAATATATATATATATATATATATATATATATAATGTCCTTTTCTTTTAACTCTACAGGCCAGCAGATGCAGGCAATATGTTATCGTATTCTGTTGGCTGAAATTCAAACACATGACAACATATAGCTGCAAGAGGTGCAAGAAAATGCAGGACAGAACCTTCACAACATGCTCAGATGAGGGGTTTCATTAATATAAAAGAATAGGGTGTGTGGGGGGGACATGGCAAGAAGCAGCATATCATCAGTTGGCACCAGAACACAGGTGATTTTTCAATAACTACATACTGAAAAAGAAATAATAATGATTGCTAGTATTAATATTACTATTATTAACATGTGATCTTACTAGATGTTCTCTGATCTTAAACAAATAGGGACCATTTTTTCATGGAAGCCAGATAGCAACACCTTGGTAACACATGATGCCCTATGAGGCTAATCCACATGGGAAGGTAGCAGGTTCACAACCAGAGACCTCCCTGAGTGTGCTGGGCACGTCGGTGCTCATCTGAGGTTTGCTGAAGCTGGGAGTGGATTGGGGGTGCTACCTCTCTCTCTCTCTCTCTCTCTCTCTCTCTCTCTCTTTCTCATGGAAGAAATAAATAAACTTTAAAAAGAAGATTGCATACATCTGCTATTATCTACAAAAGTGAGTTTCATCGCTTAAGAAATTATTTTACACATACTGAGAAAACTAATTTCTAGAAAAATCTCTCAAACATAGTCAATGGTTGCCAGAGCTTAAAGTCTGGTATCCTGCAACTTGAAACTCAAGCTGAATACATATATGTAAGTACGTGCCCAAAACCCTGAGAAGAGATTGGAGAAGGGATTGTGGCATGGCCCTTCCCCCTGGAGGGTGATTTCTTGCTTTCTGTCTCTCTGGAAAACACACATGCCCTATAGCAAAAATCTCTCTCTAAAAAACAAACAAAAAATATTTTAAAAATTGAGGAATGATAAGTGCTGGCAAGGCTGCAGTAAAAAGAGAGCTCTCCTACACTATTGGTGGGAATGTAGATTAGTACAACCTTTGTGGAGAACAATGTGGCAGTTCCTCAAAAACCTACAAATAGAACTATCATAAGACCCAGCAATTCTACTCCTGGGTATCTACCCATAGGATAGGAAAACACTCAGTTGGAAAAACACTTGCATATCATGTTTATTGCAGCATTATTCACAATCACTGAGACATGGAATCAACCGAAATTTCCAAGAGAAGATGAATAGATTGAAAAAAATGTGGCACATATATGCTATGGAATACTATTAAACCATTAAAAAACAATGAGCCCCTGAAATCTGATACAAATTGGTGAATATGGAAGGCTTAATGCTGAGAGAAGCAAGCCAGGCTATAAAAGAGAGGCATTGTATGTCCCCACTCAATATATTCTGAATGTCTGCACTCCATGGGAAAAACTGAAAGATTAGAAGGTACAACAGCATGGGGGGCAACTGTAGATACTAGAGGCAGCGTGGGAGGTGGGTGGGCAATGAAGAAAGGGAGGAGGGTAATCAGAGAAAAAGCAAAACATTTAATCGCCACAAAACATTTAATCGCTTTCTTAACCAATCGTCGGGCTGACCCATTGGTCTTTAATAGAAGATAAACTTCCCCTCTTCTGCTTAAAAGTGCTGTCCAGTTTCTTTTTATCTTATTCTATTTTATGTATTATTCTCATAATCTTGTTTATATTACATTGAATCACATATATCTTTACAGCGTATTACATTTCTTTTTCCAGAAGGAATAGCATGCATATCAGTCAATACAAAGACATTAAAATCCCCATCATCATCATCAAATAGCTTTTCATTATTTTTTCCAGATTATTATTATTATTCCAATTATTTTTTTAAACATTCAATTGCTGTTTATCATTTTGCTTGTAAAAAGACTTTATCCAACATGAACTACTTCTCAGACTGGTCCAGTTGAGAATACTATACACGTCATCATCAACAGGTAATAAGCCGTATCTGTGTCCCACTAATGCCATGCCTCTCTATTTGTTCTCTTGCCATCCTTCTCCATACTCTTCTCTTCTCCCACCCTGTTCCACACTGTCTTGAATTGCTCCAGGAATCTTGAAATAATTCTATCTGAACATTCTTCAAAATGAAACTTTATTAAAAATATTTTCCCCGTTACCTCACGCCTAAAAGTCTCCTTTTGACTGCTAATGGACAGATGTGGATTTGTGCTACCCACATTAATACAGACAGATCCTTCTTTTTTATTAGACATAACCAGAAAGAAAAGCTCTGAAAAAAAAAAAAAAACACTTTAGATTAAGAATATAGCTAACTGTTTCTATGTATTGCTTTTCTCCCTCAGGACAGAGGCAAGTTTTAAATCTGAATTTTGTCCATTAATCAGACCTTTGGACAGTCCACTCTTTACCCAAGAACTTTCTTCATCCTCCATCCAGTAGGAAACTATATTGTGCTTAAAATTACTCAAAGGCAGTCCCATGTGTGGTCAACACCCAGCAGCTGTTCTCACCTTCTCCCAGGTTACTAACCTTGTCATTGTTAGGCTCGCCCTGTTTCCATCCTAGGAAGCAGGCCAGACTGCTCTAACCCCGTTACCACCAGTGACAGGCCTGGAGCCTCATGTGGCTCATTTCCGGGCAATAGGACGTAGAATTCGGAACTGGACCGCTCTGGGGGGAAATTCTCTACCTAATTTAAAAATACACAGGATCTCTTCTGTGTCTGTGTCATACTCTATGCTGCTTTGCAGGCTGTCTGTGACGGTGTGATGTTTGGATAGGAGGCAACCATTTTGGGACTGTGAGGCATCAAGCATTTGCGTGAAAATAACAAGGTATGTTAGAGTGACAAGAGAAAGGAGCTTGCATTTCTAGTGATATCTGTTAGTTACTATTAAACCAAGCCCAAGGTGGCCACTACTGGAGATTTCATTAAGTCAGGAATAAATGCCTTCACTTTCTTAAAAAATAGTTTTGCCACAGGGCATGTGCATTCACCCAAGAGAGATACAGAGAGACAGTGAGAGGGAAAGTGAGAAATTACCCCCCAGGGGGATGGCCACACTATATCTTCTCTTTTCTCAACTGAGATTTTGGGTGCACACACACACACCCCTTGTGATCTTCAAGTCACCAGGTTCAGGACTTGAACTGCAATCAGCCATGTGGGAGTACAGTGCCTTAACCATCATGCCACTTGCTGGTCCCAGTGCCTTTACATTTTAAGCCACTCTGACTTAAGTTTTCTGTTACTTCAGCCGAACGCAATGTAGAAGACAGACCTCCTCCACCACAGATGACATTATAAAAATGGCATTTCCCTTTTATTTGGATTCTAAGATAAAAGGTCTGCTGCTCCAGGCAGAGCCTCACAAATTTAATTTCACCAGACTCTTAACTCTTCCCAACCGTTTTGTCTTATCCCAAATATAGTACCCCTGCTGTGACTCCTAAGAATTCTTGGAACGTAGTTACCAGTTACTGATCCATATACAAATGTAGCAGGAGCGCTGTGGTACACTAGCGTGAGGCCTTACCAAGGCTTCCCCTTCAAATAAAATCCATCCTATAAAGCTCTTTTTATTGCAGTGACACCTTCATGTAAATATAAAAAGTCACGGACCTGACTTCAAGCTGTACCTGGGTCTAGCAGTGTTACTAGAAATGTTTTATGGGAGATGTGACATTTTTTAAAACCCCGCACTATTAATACTCAGTGGTTAATTTAGTGCATAAAGTATTGCATTATATTAAAATGTAAGTCAGCTAGATTAAAGAGGCATTTCACCTATCATCTCACTTAATCTTTATATGAAAGTTATATTACAAGTCTTTTGTTGCCATGTAATGGGAGCCCACAGAATGATTTATTGCTAATGACAGCGGTTCCCGAGCAGGTTAGGACATGAAAACTTGAGCCTTGATAACACGTCTCCAGCTCCCAAGAGATGCTCGCAGCATTCATAATGTATGAGGTGTGAGCTGAGATTGATTTTTTGAGGAATAAATATTTAAATACAATAAATATTGACTAGGACCACAACAATAAATCAAAATTATGAGGGCACATCAAGCCCAGAGAGAATCCATGCTGTCAGAGCTTTCCAGGGTCCTGCAGTCTCTGGCTGCCTAGTTAAGGTCCTCACCCCCTTTTTTTAAGAGAGATTTTTGGTATAGGGCATGTGTGCTTGCCAAAGAGACAGAGACAGAGAGACAGAAAGTGGGAAATAACCTCCCCGGGGGGATGGCCATGCCACCATCCTTTCTCCTCCATTCTCCTCCTGGGATTTTGGGCATGCACGCATACGCGCCCAGCGTGAGTTTTAAGTCACTGGGCCCAGGGAGTCCAGCAAAGTACCGTTACACCATCTGCTGGTCCCAAGAGTCCCCATTTTTCTAAACGGTCTACTTTCAGGAATCATCTCTACAGCTGGCCACTAGGGGCGTTTCTCTGAATGTGCAGAGCACCGGAGCCGGGAGGACGAGGTCGCCCTCTCTCCCCTGGATTTTCAGCAACTGCCATTTGCCATTGATCATTCTCCTTCTTCGGAAGCATTGGTGGGGAGGGGGGACGGGTGGGAGGATGTCCTCTGAGTGGTTTCCATGAAAAGTAAATAAATAAATAAAAACCAAAGATAAAAGGTATGCCAGAGAAACTGGAGAACAGAAAGTACCTCCGATGAGGCATAACCACCCCTCCATAGGGGATAGTGATGCCGCAGTCCCTTCTCCATTTTTCCCTCCTTTCAAGATTTTGGGCACACATGTATACACACGCACCCAGCATGTTTTTTAATTCTTTTTTAAAAATAATTATTTATTTAATTTTTGTTTGTTATTATTCTTCTTCAATTTGACCAGGGAGAGATGAGAGAGAGAGAGAGAGAGAGAGACAGGAGGAGAGTGTGAAAGCAAACAGCCAGGTTTGGGATTCAAACCACTGCTGGCCATGTGGCAGTCCTGCACCTTAACCACCACACCACCTGCTGGCCCCACCCAGCCTGTTTTTCAAACTGCCACATCCGGAACTCAAACCCCATGGTCAGCCACATGGGACCCAGCCTCCTTAGCTGCCATGTCGCTGACTGGCCCTCTTTCATCTTATTATTTGTACTTTGATCTTTTTAAATGTTTTTATCTTTCGGGAGGAAGAGTGGTTATTTGTTCTTTCTTATTTTAAAATGTTTTCCATGAGTGAGAGAGACCAAACTAGAGAGAGAGAGACAGAAAGGGAGAGGGACACACAAAGAAAGGACTTGCAGCATGGTCCTGGCTCTACAGTCCACCCTCAGGCTTCACCGAGCCCCAGACGGTGAGCAAGCGCTTGCCTGGTGTTCTCAGGAGAGTTCTGGTCTTGAACTCCAAACCCTCCCACCTGAGAGCCCTGCAATTTCCTGTGACGCACGATATACACCCCCACCTTTTATTTATTTGTTTGTGTTTGTTTCTGAAGGTGAAAGCTGAGGTCATTAATTTGACACCTCTTCTTTTCCTTTTTTTGTTGTTGTTTTTAAGAGATTTTTGATATAGGGCATGTGCACTTGCCATAGAGACAGAGTCAGAAAATGAGAAGTCACCCCACAGAGGGGGCGATTTGTAGCCACACCACAATTCCTTCTCCTCCATTCTCCTCTCTGGATTTTGGGCATGCACGCACACACACCTGGTGTGAGTTTTAAGCTGCCAGGACCGGGAATCGAACTGCAGTATACCAGATGGGAGTCCAGTGACATAACCATCATGCCACCCACTAGTCCCAATACCATCTTCTTTTCTAACAGAGGTCTTTATTGCAATAAACTTACCCAAGAACAATTTCAGCAATGTCCCACAAACTTTTATATGGTGCATTTCATTTTCATTCAGTTCAAAATACTGTCCAACTTCTAGTCTGAGTTATTCAGAATTATACAACTTAATTTCCAAATATCTGGAAATGTTTTCCTAGGTCTTTCTGTTATTGGTTTTTTAATTTATTTTCATTTTGATCAGAGAATATAATTTATGGTATTTAAATCACTTTAAATTTCTTGAGACTTTTATTATGACCCAGAGTAGGGTCTATCTCGGTAAATATTCCATGAAGATCTGAGAAAAAATATGCATTTTGGTATTGTTGGGTTAAAAATTCTGCAGTCATCAGGGCTTGCAGGTGGTATAGTGGTTAAGGCACTGGACTCCCACATAGCCAACCATGGCTCAAGTCCCAGACTTAGCGGCTTGCCTTCTCACGCTCTTTCTCTCTCTCTTTCTGTGTCTTTCTGGTCAGATTGAAGAAGAATAATAAACGAATTAAATTAAATTAAAAATTATTTTTAAAAAACTACAATTGTCATTTGAGTCAAGTTTAATTATGTCTTTTAAATATTCTATATTCATACTCATTTTCTTTCTATTTGTATCAGGCATTGCAAGGCTCATTTAACTCCCACACAGATAGAGCTAAATGCTATCAAAGGGACCACGGGGCGGAACACTTGTTCAGCAGGAGAGACTGCACAGGGTTTCTGCTGGTGGAGCCAGGCTGGTTAGACACCGACCTCCAGACTCCCAGCAGATCTGCAGACCCCAGCCTGATGGTCTGAGACTTGGTGTGCTTTATTCTCATTCTCTTCCTAACTGGCCATAGTGTAGAGCGGAACTAAAAGATTAACGTCATCTTTATCGTTTATCATTTTATTATTGAACAGTTCTAGGTTTCTTGTTCTTAATTATAAAAACTAATGAGTAGAACATTTTATACTCCCCTAACCATAAAAAATTATTTAATTTGATTTTTACTTATGAGGTCTATAATTATTCCTTTCATGGTTAATTATCCCCAGTAAGGAAAAAAATGGTTTCTCACCTCATCACTAGGTTGCAAAACTTTCATTTATTAATAATCATTTATACTAATAATAATTGCCAAATTAAAGATGCCAGCTCTTTCCAGATTTGTGCCAAGCCTTACTAAGTTTATTGTTTCCCAGAATCAGAAGCAGAGTAGGTAATCATGGAATGAAATAAATTAATCTAATTTCCCTTATTGGTTCGGATATTTTGTTGCTGTTTTTAGTTTTTGCTATAGGGCACTTGCCAGAGAGAGAGAGGGGGAAGTGAGAAATCACCTCACGCTGCCGTCCCTTCTCTTGTGATCTTGGGCATGCACATACACTGCCAGGCATGCTTTTCAAGCCATTGTGTCAGGACTCGAACTGCAGTCAGCCATATGGGATCCAGCCGCCGCCTTGACGACTACACCACTAACAAGCCCCACTGATATTTGCTTATATCTTGTGTGAGTGGCAATGAGCCAGAAAGACAAAGAAAGCAACCTCTCCCCACCCCGCCAAGCACACAGGGTCTTGACGCAGGAATCACGCCAGCTTCTCCCAGCACCAGATCACAGGCACACGTGTGGGTCAGCCTTGTTTCACAGTTGCATCCGTCTGAGCCCCAGTTCTGATTTTTAAGAACCTTCATTTACACCCTGACTGGACACTGAGACACATGTAAATACTCAGTGGTTATGAAGACAAGGTACATCCTCACTTTGAAAGGTCTCCTCTGTTACCTTGGTGCCCAGCTTAAACCTAAATTTCTAGCATCCTGCACCAACACACCGTTATTTTGTGTCAAGACGCCTTCCACCTGTTAAATGACACAAAGGCGAAGTCTCCTTACCTCGCTGCAGCCCTTCTTCCCTTAACGGATGGCAGGCTCGAGACCCACACACACGTGTCATCTTTTTTGGTTTTGTTGTTTGTTTGTTTGTTTGTTTGTTTGTTTGTTTGTTTTAGAGGTTTTTGCTATAGGGCACATATGCTCACGAGGAAAGAGAGACAGTGATACAGAAAGCGAGAAATCACCCCCTGGGGGGGATGGCCATGCTGCAATTCCTTCTCCTCCATTCTCCACTTGGGATTTGGGGCACACACACACACACACACATGCCCAGTGTGAGTTTTAAGCCACTGGGTCCTAAACTTGAACCATGGTCGAATACGTGGGAATCTAGCGACGTAACCGTTATGCCATCAGCTGGTCCCCTAGGAATTGATTTTAAGCAGGCATAGCAGACTCTCTTCGCTTAGAAATATTGGCAATGTCTTCTAAGGGTTTTGTTGTTTTATTCTGCTTTCAACTCCGTTGTTTTGTTTGCCATAGGGTGCATGTGCTCACCAGAGAGGAGACAGAGGGGGAAAGTGAGAAGTCACCTCCAGGGGGGATGGCCACACTACAATACCTTCTCCTCTCATGGTTTTGAGCATGCACACACATGTGTTTGGTATGAATTTCATGCCACCAGGTCGAGGGCTTGAGCCATGGTCAGCCATGTGGGAGTCCAGCGACACAACCATTACACCATCCAGTAGTCCCAAGGGATGCAAAGTATTTTATTGCTTTTATGTATACAGAACCATAAACAAGGCTGTAGAGTGGCACAGAGGCAGAGTGTGGTGCCCTGTGAGGCAGTCATGCATGAGAAGGTTCCTGGTTCAAGTCTAGGGACCACCCCGAGCACGTCAGGCACAAACTCGCTCAGGCTCCAGAGATGACTGAGGCTTCAGGTGGCTCGTGGGGTCAAGACTGCACTGGAGGTGCATCTCTTTGTCTCTGTCTCTGTCTCTGTCTCCCCCTTGCTCATGGAGAAAATAAACTTGACAAGATACTAAAATAAAGCACAGCACATACATAGTATCCTCGTCATATTGTGTTAGTATTCAGGGAGGCAGAAACAATTAAGAAAAAGATAATGTCTAAAAATACTCCTTTGGGGATGATGGTGAAAGAAAGGTTGAGAAGTACTGTCATGGTGCCGTGGAGATATGGGACCTTCCATGCGGAGAGGCCTATAGTGAGTTATTTTAAGCACTCTGGATGCTGGAGACAGGTTAAACTGTAAGCTCTGTTTGAAACTACGGGATATAATTATCCACATGTTCAGCTTTTCTTTTCAAAGGGTTGCGTAAATCTTTCTCTGCCCATCAGCACACTCAACGTTATGCTCAGGTAGCAGACAGCACGGCAGTGATGTTACACGTTACAAATTACATTTGCTCATTTTTCTTTTATTTTTTATTGCCAAAGGGTATGTGCTCTCCGAGAGAGAGAGAGAGAGAGAGAGAGAGAGAGAGAGACCCCCTCAGTGGGACATGTTCACACCACAATCTTTCTCCTTTACTTTTCCACCCTGTCAGGATGTGGGGCAAGCACACACACACCTGACATGTTTTTCAAGCTTCGGGGTCCAAACTCAGACAGCACAAGCAGCCATGTGGTATCCAGTTCCCTTAACCACGAGGCTATGAGGAAGGCCCTGCTCACTTTTCACTTCCTGGGGTGGGGCGGGGGTGGGGGAGCTGCTGTGCTTGCTCAGAACTTGGAGCTGATGGATGGCACCATTCTGTAGTCACGAGGTCTGCCTTACATGGCCTTGGTCCCGCAGGCAGGAAGTGCTGGCTGGTGAGTCCAACCTCACTGAGCGGATCTCCTAGTAGGACACCTCCTGCATCGCTTCCACTCACAGGCTGCTGACCAAGACTAGTGAAGCCACACTGGAGGGAGCAGGTACTAGTTAACCACACTGGAGGGAGCAGGTACTAGTTAACCACACTGGAGGGAGCAGGTACTAGTTAACCACACTGGAGGGAGCAGGTACTAGTTAACCACACTGGAGGGAGCAGGTACTAGTTAACCACACTTGAGCGCGCGGGTACAAGCATCTCCCTAGGTGCGCATGTGTAGAGGAGAATTGGACTGCTGCAAACGCAGCAATGCCCATTGCACTTGGATATTTTAAGAATGAATTACTTAAATACTGTTTTGTGAAGTAATTTAACGTCTCAAATTTCTACATTGTTTGTTTGCTTTTGTGCAAATTCTAGAAGAATTCTGTTTCAGGAACAATATGAACAGCTATTATTTTGGTAGTTCAAGAAAAAAAGAAAAAAACAGCATTGAAATATTCTGCTCACTTATAACTGAACCCTTCTGGTTCAGGTTAAAAGAGGGTGATCTTTATTCCGTAGAAGAGATCAATAAAAAGTTTTACCAATAGGATAAGGTATATTATGAATAGACTTAGAAGAAATTTGTATTATTGTTGTACAAAATGAGCTCACTCTAAACAACCTCATCCATTTTAAAGAGAAAGCCACCTAGTGGACAATACTTCATTAGGAGAATGCTGTACATGGAAAATTAGTAAAAAAGTTGTTTCTTTAATAGCCCTATTGTCTGCTCACCTTTAGGCTCGAATAGTCTCATTATTACTGAGCAAAGCTAAACTCGGATGACTGGTTCTCTTGCCTGGCTTTATTAAAGGGAGTTCACCGAAGCTCAGAAGAGGGCAGCCACCCCATCCTTGAGTGGTATTTCTCATGGATAAGCTGGCCAGTTTGCGGGTTCGCAGGCCGG
Source organism: Tupaia tana (assembly GCA_026018925.1). Taxonomy (NCBI): domain Eukaryota; kingdom Metazoa; phylum Chordata; class Mammalia; order Scandentia; family Tupaiidae; genus Tupaia; species Tupaia tana. The sequence continues at coordinate 22,129,183 of JAKSZU010000026.1, read as the reverse complement.
CAGCCATTTTGAAATTAAGAAAGACCTTCAATGAGATCCACTCGGCCACACGTTGAGTCCTGTAAGGAGCGGACGGATGAGACAGCGGGTAGACAGCTGAAGGAGTCAGGTTAGTGACCCAGAGAAAGCAATTGACTCTGACTGAGGTGAGGAGAGACTCGCCCCTGCCTGTACCTCGTACCAGTCAATACCCAGAATGTGCTGAGCTTTCTGAGACAGTTGGGTGCTGCTGCCTGACTCCCTGTGACCAGATACACAAATAAACTCCTTTCTCCGGCCTCTGCCTCTCGTTTCACTGACCACAAGAAGAAGCAGCCAGGCTTAATTTGCTGGTAACAATGGACCGAGACAAATCAAGCAGCAGCAGTTCATCAATACCCAGCGTGAGTTTCATGTCCACTGTCTAAAGAAATCTGAACCCAGATATACAAGGACCCCCTTTCCTTGTAACATGTTTCTGCAGTTTTCAAACTCTTGACACCAATTAAATTCAGTTTCTCAAGGTGCTACTGCCTTTTTCTAATCTTTTTTTTTTTTTCCAGTTGTTCATTTCTTTTATGAGTAAAAGAGAGAGAGAGGCAGAGAGAGAGGGCCCTCAATGGGATCTCAACCCTGCGATGCACCGCGGCCTCAGCATGCGAGGTTCAAGGGCACCCGTGTGCCTGGTGCACCAAGGAGGTCTCCAGACTTGAACCCAAACCCCCAGTGTGGCTCACCTCTGCAGGGCCCTGCATTATCACTGCATCACCAGCTAGCCCCTGGATTTCTCCCAATATATACACTAGTCATGCTTATTTTCGAAAAGTCAGTAAGTTTTGATTTTCATTATTGTATTTCTATTTACTTGCACTCATTTCTCCTGTATTTCCCAACTTTTAGGGAAGATTAAAAATGTCCAACTTCTTGAATCAGCCTGTGGCATGGTGGTTAAAGCAGCTGAATTCCACTGACTGACTGGGCAGTTCAAGTCCTGGACCCGGCTGCTTTAAGCATATGCCCAAAATTCCAATAGAAGGGAGAAGTGGAGAAGAAGGTATTGCCTAGTGAGGTGCTTTTTCACTTTCTTTCTCTTTTTCTCTTTCTTGGTCTCTCTGTTTCTCTCCAATGAGTCATGTACCCTCTAGCTAAGTTTTTTATTATTATTATTTATTATTGTTTATACATCATTTAGATTGTATAAAGAATTTACCCAGCATAATCTACACCTCCAACCAGTCCAGAGAAAGAATACTATACACATCATCATCAACAGGTAAGAAACCATTTCTGTATCCCACAAATGTCTTACTTCTCTGTTTTTCCCCCAAAATTTCCTCCCCTACATCCTTCACCTCTCTCACTCTCCTTCCACTTTGTCCCCATAACAATTTGTATTAATAACAATTTTCAAAGCTTTTAGGTCCTCCAATATTTCAGTCTCTACCATAGAGTGCAGATAGTCAGTAGATGTTAAGTGGAGACATGCAATGTCTCTCTTTCATAGCCTGACTTGCTTCACTCAGCAATAATCTTCCATATTCGTCTACTTTCTATCAAATGCCAGGGTCTTGTTGTTTTTTTATGGCTGAATAGTATTCCATGGAGTATATGTGCTACACTTTTTCGATCCTTTCATCTGTTCATGGGCATTTGGGTAGGTTCCATGTCTCAGCAATCGTGAATAAGGCTGCAATAAACATAGGTGTGAAAGTGCTTTTCCAACTGAGTGTTCTTCTGTCTTCTGGGTAGATACCCAGGAGACCCAATAGTACCCTTTACTAAATTAAGAAACAAAATTCCAGCTTCTTAAACTTGGAAATGGCTATATTATTTCCTTTGGCCAGGTACATGAGAGCAATGGTGAGGTATGTCATTTCCAAGAGATTTGTCATATTCTCTTTTTCAGACTCCACAATGGTGGCCAATGATGTATCAGCCCAGGGAACACAAAATACGCAGAAGTTCATAACTGGTAAACAGTGTCAGTGAGCAATAATCCCTAATGGTTTAAATATGTAATAGCAGGTTGTGATAAGCTATGATGTACAAAAGCATCATTAGAAAATTTTAAAAGATCTGCTTTATATCAGGGACTAAATAATAAGTCATTGCACACACACACACACACACACACACATACACATACACACACACACACACAGAGCAAGAGAGAGAGAGAGAGAGAGAGAGAGAGAGAGAGAGAGCAATGAGTTGAGACATAAAGAATTAGAGGCCAATAGATAAGGAGCTAACCCTGTAGCCTACTAGTTAAGGAAAGCCAGATTCCATATGGCTGACTGAAGTTCAAATCCCAGCCTCAGTGGCTCAGAAAATAGTTTGGGTGTGTGTTCATGCATGCCCCAAATCCCAACAGGAAGGAGAGGTGAAGGAGAAGGGATCGTTTTGTGATCATGCCACACTAGGGAGTACTTTTTCCCTCTCCCTTTCCCTCTCCCTCTGTCTTTCTCTTTGCCTCTCTCTGCCCTCTGGCAGTTGAAAAAAAAAAGAAAGAAGTTGACAGTGGATTAAGAATGAGTCGAGGTGTAGAGGTATTTCTGGCAGAGGGAATCATGTGTGAGATGGCTGGTTTGGGAAAGAGATTGACAAATCTTTAGGGAAAACATCTTAATTTCCACCGACCTTTGTCTCAGAGATTTTAGTGTACTTTATCTCTGTAACAAGAAAAAAATCAGAACAATCCAATTTGGATCAGCAGGTGGCGTGGTGGTTAAGGTGCTTGACTCCCACATGGCCAAAAGTCGTTTGAATCCTGGACCTGGCGGCTCTCTCTCTTTCTCTCTCTCTCCCTCTCTCCCTCCCTGATGAACACACATGCCCTATAGCATAATCAAATAATAATAATAAATAAAATTCAATAAATAATATTTTTTAAGAAAGAATAAACCAATGTAAGGAAAATGTGTGTTCCTAAAACCTAGAGTACTAAGCTCATTTTAAATAACTTTATTTTAGTGTAGTCTAAAATCTGCATAAAAGTTGCAAGATCTGTATGAGGAACTACTGCATACGCTTTCTCCAAATGTAGCAATAGTTAACATTTTGCTAAATTTGTGCTACTAGTCTTTTCTTCCCTCTCTCTTCCGCCATTTCTCCCTCTTTTTCTTTCTCTCTGTCTCCATGGAAATACATGTGTGTGTGGATATAGATATGGAAATAGATATAGGGATTTTTAAAGAAATTATTGAGAATAAGTTGCAGATAACATCTCATTCTACTCTGTAAATACTCCAGTGTATATTTCCAAGTATGTGTATATGTGTATATGCTCTTCCTAACCTAATTTTTCTTCTTCAAATGGGTTTCTATCCTGATGCCATGTTATTACCATGGAGAAGTTTCCCTTAGTCTGTTTCAGCATTGGTAGCAGAAGTATGTGAGCCTGGATGATTTCATGAAGAAGAGAGAGGTTTATTTACATACCTACAATTCCAATGGCTGGAAAGCGGAAGGGCTAGGCCTACAGCCTGGCCTACAGAAGCACCCAGGATAGTGGGTTTGTGCAGAGAAAGAACTAGAAGCTTTCCTTCTTTTTCTCTTCCATAGCAAACAGTCCCCACGAGAACTGATCTCTTCTCACAGATCTAAAACCCGGCATGTGGCCTGGTGGCTGCGTAAGCTGAACCCCACGTGGCTGACTGTGCGAGTCAAGTCCCAGGATGAGTAGCTTGACAAATATGCCGGGCACGTGTGCACGTGTGCCCAAAATCCTGACAGGAGGGAGACATGGAGCGGAGAGGACTGCAGCATGACCTTCCTTGGTCAAGGGGTGCTTCCTTGCTCTCTCTCTCTCTCTCTGTCTCTCTCTCTCTCTCTCTCTCTGTCTCTCTCTCTCTCTGTCTCTCTCTCTCTCTGTCTCTCTCTCTCTCTCTCTCACACACACACACACACACACACACACACGTGCATGTGCCCTCTAGCACATTAAAAAACAAATGAGCATAAGGTCTCGTTAGGTCTCTGAGACATCACCGATCTACTCCCGAGGGTGCCGCCTCCATTCTGGAATCACCATGGACCACTACACCTCAGCACCTTTCACCAGCAAACTCAGAGCACGAGACTGTGGGGGACGAAGCGTCATCTAAACCACACGGTGTCCGGCATATGCCTCCCTTCATTCCTCTTCTTTCCCCGCCCACTGAGGAGCCAGGAAGGAGGGAAGGAGGGGTTGATTCTGTGTCCCAGCTCCTGTCTACACATCTTTCTGCAACTGCCCCTGAGGCCATGTCTGTAGTAGGCTGCAGCCAGGCAGAATGGATCCCTCCAGGAGCTATCCCGGCTTCTTCTACAGCAGAAGAAAGAACTTCCCACTGCCAACGGATGGAAGCATTCCATTACAGTCTTCGCGTCCCACTGGGATGGAGAAACCGGTGATGACAACATGGCGGCCATTGGACTGCGAGGGCCTGTCTTCACTTGTATAGTGGATGGGACTACTCAGGTCTGTCTGTTCCTACATTCTATCTTAAAATGTTGGGATTAAATATTATAAATACTAATATTCTCAATATGATTCCACAAGAATTAAGCTCCATGAAGGCGGGTTCTCCATCAGCCCATCAGCCTTGTTCCTAATATCTGTTGGCCAATGGATATTGATCTGTCATTGACAACTGACCAAACGGAAGAACACATATTTATTTTTCTTTTTATTTTTTAGAGGTTTTTGCCTTAGGGGTGTGAACTCACTAGCGAGAGAGAGAGAGACAGACAGACAGACAGACAGACATAGTGAGAGGGAAAGTGAGAAATCACCCCCCAGGGGAGGTGGCCATGCCGCAATCCCTCCTCCTCCGGTCTCCTTCCAGGATATTGGGCATGCACACACACACACACACACATGCCTGGTGAGATTTTCAAGCCACTGGGCCCAGGACTTGAACTGCAGCTGGTCGTGTGGGAGTTCAGTGACGTCATCATTATGCCATCTGCTGATCCTGAAGAACACATATTTAATTTCCTTCCTGCAGAATTTTTGTTTTCCTTTTTCTCTTTGCTTTTTGCTTTTCTTTATGTCTTTTCTTTTTCTTTTTCTTTAAATTTGCTGTAGGGCACATGTACTTGCTAAAGACAGAGAGAGGGAGAGAGAGAGAGAGAGAGAGAGAGAGAGAGAGAGAGAGAGAGAAAGAGAAGTCGCCCCCTAGGGAGGGATGGCCATGCTGCAGTCCCTTCTCCATATTCCTTTCGGGATTGGGGCACATGCACACACATGCCCTGAATGTTCCCAAGCCACTGTGTCCAGGGCTCAGATCACTCTTTCAGTCACATGGGATCCAGCCACCTTCACCACCAAGCCAGCTGGCTGGCTGCAGAATTTTGTGGGTTTTCTTTTCATGGTTTTTGTTTGTTTGTTTTCTTGTTTGTTTTCCATTCACAGAGGCAGAAGGAGACACGATGTGGCGGTAGCTAGTTGCTGCACTCATGGAAGTCTTCTCAGTTGATAAACCCTGTGCACGAGAAATGACACGTGATAGAGATTAATCCCAGCCCTTGTGCGAGTCTCTGGGGCCCTGCCCTGTGTCATCTCTGCCATTCGAAGAATATTTGTAGTTTATTAAGCACATCATTAAATCAGGAAAGAGCAGAGGAAGAGGAGCTCTCCCTAAAGTGAATTTCTTCAATCTGCATATAATTTCTCTCTCAGTCAAGCAGTAGCCTCCATGTCCCCAACGGGGCAGATCCTCCCCTGCCCTAATGTCTGGAGAAGACACAGACGCTAGGGAGAAGGCAAGAGTCATCTTCCATCCTCCACCTGTGCCTGCAGCTTCGTCAACATGCAGGTCTTCTGCCAGAGTGATGGATTGCTCCAGCGCGTTTCAGCTCAGTGACTCTCAGTGCCGCATGCCCTGGCAGCTGTCACCCTGTCCTACTCGTGACCACACGAGTCTTCTGAAATTACCAAATGCACACCTTTTTTTTGGTCAAATTTTGCTTTCTATCTAATGTTGCCTGATAAAGTCAGCCAGTCATTAACCTCTGGGTACCCAATTAGGATTGGGGGTTTTATCTGATGGAAGCATCCGTGGATAGTACTTCCTTTGTCGAAAGGTAAAAGTGATTACACTCAGTGATACCCACCAGGGTGGCCACTGCACAGTGGGGAAGAGGATGGTGCGTGCAAACGTGAGTGTGCGTGTTCATAAGCAGTAGTTTTTAAAGTTTATCTATTTCTTCTATGAGAGACAGAGGGAGAGAGGCTGAGAGTGAGGGTTAGAAAAGAAGGAAGACCTCCAACAGGATTTCATGCTGAGACTTACCCCCAGCCTCAGCCAGGAACATGGGCACGCCATGGCCAGTGTGTTCACAGGGAGGTGTTGGGGTGCAAACCCGGGACCTTCCCAATCAGCATGGTGTCCCTGCTGCACCACTGTCTAACCCCTCTACACCACATGCAGGAATAAACGGAGGGGCAAGTTCTTGGGGACCACTGCCTTTCCTGTGAGAAGCAGAGAACCCTAACATATGAAGGCCATCAGAGTGTCTGCATTTGTGGTGGAAAGAACTTACCCTACCCTGTGTTTCCACATTAGAGCAGACCCTGCACAGAACACAACAGCAATTAAGAATCCTATCTTGCAAGCTTTATGGCTAAAATCAAATAGAGAAGAACAATATTTTACCTTTCCATGTGAAAAGGTTCCACGTGTGGTGATGTACTTGAAAATAGAAGGCACAAATCTTTTTATTCGATGTTAAATTTTGTCTCTTGCACCAGCCTTGGGAAAAAAACTGAAAAGTGCAAGATGTCCTTCCTAAAGCAACAGCTGGAATATATTTTGCACCAGCTGTTAATATAAATAATTTACCATCAATTGGTTCCAGGAGCACTCCTGAAGCCCTGGGCCAGGCGGCCGGAGGACGGTGCTGTGCACAGAAACCGTGCTATGATTATTTATCCCCGCTCACCCTGTTGGTTCTAATGAAGGAGACAAAGCTCCTGCCCTAAGTCTATGAATCCATCACAGACTAATACTTAGAGAGACAGTGCGTCTCTGGGATAGAGGAGGCTACTGCTCTAGTTCCACAAAGATTTTCTCTTTTTTTATTTCAGGTACATTGTTTTAATCAACATCTACTTTTTCAAAAACACCCAGTCTAAGACTTAGCCATGCCATTTAATCTTCGGGCCATCATAGAGGGTGGCAGAGGGAGTCAGTGCGATATGGGATGCAGATTTTAAACCCACAGAAGTTCACAGAAAAACACATGTGTTAATATCTTGAAAGACAGTTAAATATGCATATGTTTATGAGAAAAAAATATATATATAAAATTTACTAGAGGCCCCTTGTGCTTGCCAGAGGGACAGAAAGACAGGGACAGGGGCATGGTCATGCTGCAATCCTTTCTTCATTTCTCCACCTGCTGGGATTTGGGGCACACACGCACCTGTGCCCCATTTGTTTCTCAAGCTGCTGGGCCAGGAATCCAGTGGCATGGTCAGTCGTGTGGGATCTGGCTGTGTTAACCACCAGGCCGTGGAGTAGCCCCTGAATAAGAATTTTTTAACAGATGCATTTAAAATATAATACAATCATGTGTGCATTTTCCCTATTCTTTATTAAACCAAGGAGGCTTAACACACGGGCCTGGACCGGGTCTTCCTCCACCTCCGGCACCACTTCTCTGGACTTCTCTCCTGTTCTGCCCTCCACCCCATACAGCGGAACCGAACACCTCTGCTGGGACTCCCAGGAACATCACTTCTCAGTAGACCTACTGCAAGGCCACTCATTTATCACGTGGCTGATTCTCTGCTCATTGGCTGTCTTCATCCTTAGGTTAAAGTGCCGGCCAGTGCTGGCGTCATTTCTGTTTTCATGACTGTGTCCCAGGGTCTAGCAAATGCCTACCACTCACAGGATATTTGCTAGTGATTTATGAGGCCAAACATAACGGTACTGGAAACTCTGACATGGTTGGATCTTAAATATGTGCAAATAAAAATGCAAATGGAGAAAGTGTCCCAAACCACTTAGGCATTTTGTCGAGGTGATTTATCATCTCCCTCATTGCCAACAGGTGACACAAGATAACTGAGTTTAAAACAACACCGACTTTTAATTGCTTACAAAAAGTCCTGAGTTAAAAGTCCAGTCTTGTAAAGTGGTTGAAAAATAGAATCTTTCTTGCTAACGAATGCTTTAAGGGATTGTCTCCATCCCTCCAGGCTCAGCTGTTTTCCTTTACTCTTCCTTCTCCTCCAGGCAGCCTTCCTTGACTACCACAAACTATAATGGTTCCTTCTTTCTCATGCCTAAACACACACACACATGCACACGCACACACACACACACACACACACACACACACACACACACAGATGAGTGAGAGTGAAACTGATACCATCTGAATAAGGTGGGTGGACGGTGTCAGTGCCATTCCCAGCTAGGGACATTGCACACAGGTCTCTGTCCGTACTAATTGCATAGTTACGACCGTTAGTGAGAATTACGTGAAGGAGCATAGGAGACCCTGTGCATTATTTCTTATTTCTACAACAACATGTGAATCTACAATTATCTCTGAAAGTGTTTTATTTTTTTTGTGTTTTTTATGTTTCTTTTTGCTGTAGAGTGCATGCACTCGCCAGAGAGAGAGAGATGAGGGGCAGTGAGAGGGAAAGTGAGAAATCAGTCCTCCAGGGGAGATGGACATGCCGCAATCCCGTCTCCATTCTCCTCTGAGATTTTGGGTTCACCCACACATGCCCAGCTTGAATTTCAAGTCGCCACATCTGGGACTCAAACCATGCTCAGCACTGTGGGAGTCCAGTGCCTTAACTACTATGCCACCTGCTGGCCCCTCTGTTTTGTTTTTTAAAAGAAAACACAGTGGGGAACCAGCAGTTAGCGTAATGGCTATGTCGCTGGACTCCCACGTAGTCGACCGCGGTTCGCGTCTCGGACCCGGTGGCTTACAACTCACGCCAGGCGCGTGTGCGTGCGTGCCCAAGATCCCGAGAGGAGAATGGAGGAGAAGGGATTGCAGCGTGACCATCCCCCCTGGGGGGTGATTTCTCGCTTTCTGTCTCTCTGTCTCTCTCTGTCTGTCTGGCGAGCGCATACGCCCTATAGCAAAAAACCTCTCCAAAAAAAAAAAAAGAAAGAAAGAAAACACAGTGACTGATATTCTTTCATAAAGGATGCCAGCCTTGATCAGAAATCATCCAAACAGCAAGTGAACTGTCACACCAAGCTTGTGAGCTAGCTACAAGCCCCAGGTGGGATACTGAGGCACAGGGTGTTGACATAACCCACTCGATGACACAGCTCTCAAGGCCACTGCCGGCATCTGAGCAGGCTGTCTGACCAAGAGCAGGCACTCATCACCGTGCCATGCTGCCCTGCTCAGACAGAGGGCCGTCTGCCCTGACGCCAGCCAGCACTGGGTCCCACAGTCTTGCAGCGTTCTGAGCAAGAAAGATCAGCAAGCCTACTGAGAGCTCAGTCCCGGGGCAGCTCCGGCCCATGGTCTAGAAGGCCGTGGTGGGCACAGCATTTGTGAAAGCCCCACCCGCAGGCTGTAGGTGTGTCTCCGACCCTGGAACTGTCTGCTCCTGTCACCTGAGCTTGTCCCTTCCCTGCTGTGCCACCCAGAGTGCAGCCGCAGCCTGTCCTGACACCTGCATCACCATCACACCGGCCACACTCAGGGGACTCGGGAGACAGCACACTGTAGGCACAGAAGTGCCCGCTGGCAAGGCGAGACCAGCTTCTGCACTTGCTCCTTCAACAGCTCACATTCGACTCCCCATACTTTTTCAAATCAAGAAATATGTGGAAGTTTTATTGCATTTTCAGGGGTTTCTCATGATTTGAAATATCTTACTTTTATCTACACGAATGTAAGAAAAGGAAAATAGTAAACTCCCCCCCAAATCTCTATGTGGTTATGGTTATTAAATATCTACCTTTGAGGTATGGTGCTCAGAAAACCAATGGCTCCTAAGAAAACCAGTGCCTTCCTACCTTCAGGAGCTGTCTCCATGATTTCCATTTAGCGAAATTGTGTGCCAGTAGCCACAGGCTGCCTGGGCTGGTCACTAAGTTATAGCCACTCTGCTCAGTACAAGAGATGGTGCCTATCATGCATGGGCACCAGCTCACAGGAAGTAAAACTCACAGCAGCTTTCCTACTCCAGCGTCCAGCGTCAAGCTTATTTCAGAGCCTGCTGTAGGAACATTCTCTTTCTCTCTTACCCTAGCAAACCGTGGACCTATGTTGGCATTTTTTACACTCTGTAAAAGCGGGGTATTGTTTTTCTTGTTTTCAGGTTTAGAAACCAAGCAATGTGAGCTGCCAGCGGATGAGGTGATGACGTGCTGTGAGAGCTTATCCACTCCAAGGCACAGCTCCCACCCTGTGAGAGTGCTTCGATTGATCTCCAAGAGCACAGACACAGCAGGTCCTTAATCTGAATGTGTCAGAACCAACTGAGAGCCATGGTTCAGCCACGGGGACAAAGGCTGAGCTGGTGGAAACTCATTTTGCTCTGTTACAGAAGGTGGGTTAAGGTGCAGGTGGGTATGGAGGTGGTGGTGCACGTGATGCCAGTTCCTGAAACTGTAACCCTCCCAGGGGGTCGTGTAAGCAATCAAAACAATGAACCTGGAAACACTGAACAGCGGTGCTGGACTGAGATTGCACAAGGCAAGACGGAAGCAGCCCGCACGACCAGCTCATAGGTTGTCTTTTATTTTCCTTTTACTATTTCTCTTTTCTTTCAATAGGTTTTCTGCTCTGAAGCAAAGTAATTGAAGTAAAATGGATGTTGGAGGTGCAGAAATAGAAGAAGCGCTCAGAGTAAAAGTAACGGGGAGGAGATCAGTTGTTCAAACATTATCAGCAGGACTTTCGGTAAAAGAAAGGAATGAGGATGGATGAACAGATTTTATTTCCTTTGACTTTTATGGTAGAGTCAGTTCCCACAAGATTCTTGATGGCCAATCATATTAAACTAGACCAAGTGTAGTTCCTTCAATTTAAAGCCAGGAAAACACTTTTGGCGAAAGTCACTTAGGTGATGAAAAGTTAAGGTGGAATTGAGGTGCAATGACTTCAGACACCCAACTTGTGACAAAATCATCAACTAAATACAAACCTCCCTGGGGAACCAGAAGTCCCTCTGGGTACATCCACTAGAGAACGTATTCTCCAAAAGACTTGATTTCTTCATGAGCTACAACCAGAAGCAACCAAAATGCCCACAAATAGAATGAATAAAGATACTGTAATATTGTCATACTACTGAATATTACAATATAGCACATAACAGAATACAGCAATAAGAATGAACTATTGCAAATAGAGCAACATGTATAAATTTCACAAATATAAAAAAGGACAGGAGAAACTATTAGTAAATAATCAGTACTGGGGACCATTAGTTGGCATAACGGCTATGTCACTGGACTCCCATGTAGTTGACCACAGTTCGAGTCCTGGACCCGGTGGCTTAAATTCATGCCAGGCATCGTGCCCAAGAGGAGAATGGAGGAGAAGGGAATGTGTCATGGCCACCCCCCCCCCCGGGTACAATTTCTCACTTTCTGTCTCTCTGTCTCTGTCTTTCTAGCAAGCGCATGTGCCCTATAGCAAAAACCTCTCAAAAAATAATGAAAATGAAAATGAAAAATAACCAGTACTGGAGTCAGCCCGTGGCCTGGTGGTTAAGGTGATTAGATTCCACATGGCAGACTGCAGCAAAACAGGGAACTGAACCTTGATGTTTGCAGGGGAGTTTATATCCCAAGGAAAAAAGCTAAAAGCAGAGGACAAAACTGCTCAGGGTTATTTATTTTTCTTGACTCTACAAATTTTGCAGATGTGCTTTCTGGAAGTGTGTGTTTTGTTTGGTTCTTGTTTTTTATTTGTCTTGTAATCCCAAAGATGTATGCCTTGACTCTGGTCATTAAGAATGAAAATGCATTTTAATTTATACAAAATCATTTTTGTGATACATTTCTTTTCTTTTCTTTTTTCTTTTTCTTTTTCTTTTTTTTTTTGAGGTGGACTCAGATGAGAAATAAGACAAATATGTTTGCTTCAAGTTAGCCATACTGAGAAGAGCAGTGGCCACAGGAAGCACCAGACACCTAGTCTAAGGGTGATGTCAGCATCTCAATCCAGTCAAGAGTCACACAGAGTCACGATCGTCCTAAAGTTAAACATATGTAGCTCTCAGCGCACATTCTGCCACCAAGATTTAGGTGAACAGGGATTATGAAGATATCAATTTTAGCAGGATGATTTTCAAATATACATAATATTTTAAATGTTCTAAATTTCTTGGAGATCTTTTATTTCGATAGTCACATAAGCGTGCTACTACCAGAAACCAGCTTTAGAAAAACCTAAGTGTGGGACCAGCATTTGGCGTAATGGCTGTGTCGCTGGACTCCCATGTAGTCGACCACAATTTGAGTCCTGGACCTGGTGGCTTAAACTCATGCCAGGCACGTGTGCGTGTGTGCCCATGATCCTGAGAGAATGGAGAAGGGATTGTGGCGTGGCCATCTCCCTGGGGGGTGATTTCTCTCTTTCTGTCTCTCTGTCTCTCTCTGTCTTTCTGGCGAGCACATGTGCCCTATAATAAAAACCTCTAAAAGAAAGAAAGAACGAAATAAAAGGAAGGGAAGGAAGGAAGGAAGGAAGGAAGGAAGGAAGGAAGGGAAGGAAGGGAAGGAAGGGAAGGAAGGGAAGGAAGGGAAGGAAGGGAAGGAAGGGAAGGAAGGGAAGGAAGGGAAGGAAGGGAAGGAAGGGAAGGAAGGGAAGGAAGGGAAGGAAGGGAAGGAAGGGAAGGAAGGGAAGGAAGGGAAGGAAGGGAAGGAAGGGAAGGAAGGAAGGAAGGAAGGAAGATAAAGAGAGAGAGAAAGAAAGAAAGAAAGAGAGAGAGAAAAAAGAAAAAGAAAAAGAAAAAGAAGAAAGAAAGAAAAATGAAGAAAGAAAAAGAAAGGCCTAACTTTGATGCAAAAGTCATTTATTTGAATCTCATGACATTTCAAAGTAAATGATTACATTGTCCTCATTGGTAGTTAGCTCAGTGGTAGGCCTGCAACCCCCAGCAGGATCTGAAAGCCTATAGGAAGGCTTGTGATTTTCACAAGGATCAAGAAGCACTTTTGGCACCTAATGGAGAGGGCCAAGGATTCTGAAATCTTGAAGTGAATGGACAACGTCATATGATGTGGAATTGTGTCACTGTAAAAGCTTACAATGCTCCCTCTGGAACTCTAAAACAGAGGCAGTGAAGTACTCACTCTAGTTTAATCAGGGATCCTTTATTCCTATGGTGAAACCACTTGGCCATCTCCCTAAAATGCCCAAATTTCATTCATCTAGTCATCCCCATGTGATAGTATATATTTTTAAACTACATGAATATTTCCAATCTCCCTGTTGCTCCCAACTACATGTTCCAGTATGTTTTCTCAAGTTTCCAACATTCTCCTACATCCATGAGAGCTCCTTAATCTTTGTTTCTTCACAGAAGAGACTGGGGAGGAAAGAAGTTAAGAGGGGAATGGCAAAAGATATATTGGTTGGGGCAGAAGATAATTTTTCAAGAAGTTGAGAGTGGGAATAGAACTGAAGAAACTGTGGAAGAAGTGTGGATGAATATCAATATCCTTTCTCTCCTTAAAAAAGCAAGCAGATCACTGGGGCCAGGGAGTGACACGGTATTAATACAAGTGGATCTACACGGGAAAGTTCTGTATTCATGTACCAGGACCTCCCTGAGCTCACAGGTCATGTGGCTGTCCATGATCCAGGCTGACCAAGACTGGGATTGGATTGAGATGCAAAGACTCCATTGGAGGTGCCTGTCCCCCTGTTTCATGGAATAAAATTAATTTTATTTATTTATTTATTTATTTATTTATTTATTTATTTCAAGAGCAAGTTGGTCAAGCCTTCATCCAGAACCATATGCTCTTACCATGTGCACAAGAATTAATCCTGATTCACATGTGTGGTCAAAGCATGCCACTTTTCACCTCTTCTGATGTAACATATCCCTTAATGTGCTGATGAGATGAGGACACATCAAGCAAGACATGGTGCAAAGAAGCTTCCTGAATCACACAGCCATCAGTGAACCTCATAAAAGCTGGTGGGAGAACACAGGTACTGTCTCATATTTCAGCCCTCGTAGATGAATGAGCAAAGTGACAAGTGATTTATGTACCCTGTCAACCAAGAGCAAGAAAAAACATAATCCTCTGGTATCTCATAATTCTAGGCATATATTTTATGTATGGCATTGGTGATATTTTCCCTTTTGACTTTTTTTTCCCACTTTGATAGCCTTCATTACCATGGAGACCAAGATGTCACTGCTCTGGGCAATGCATAGGGAAATGTAGCAGTAAAGGATAATATCATTTTATAAGGTGGCAACTTTTCCTGTCCACACAATTAACTCTCAGAAGATATCCTATTTATGAAAGATACATAAGCCTCATGGATGCAGTCGCTGTATACAGGCCATAGGACTTCAATGGCTGGACAATTAAAAGGAAATGACCTGTGCTATTATTCCATATTGACTCTTCTAGAGATTCAGTATCTACACTGACGTATTTCTGGACCCCAATTACTCAGCAGCTAAATGTTTCAATTGCTTCATGCCTACGCTTTCAATAGCTGTAAAATATTTTCAGCCTCAAGAGTTTGAAATGGTCTATAAATTCTTGTTTGTGTTGCTATGGTGAATTATATTGTCACCATTTTAATAACCACATCAAATGCAGGCATTAGATAGCAATATAACACCTTTACATAATTTAATGCCAACCATTTATTACAACTTGTGGCATAATTTGAAATATCACATGGGGAAATCAAAAGTAAATAGAAGTAAATCACCCCAAGACTGAAACACGTAAATGTTTAAGCTGTGAGCATGACCACTGCATTTTTAAAAAATGAATAATAAAAGTTCATTCTCATAAATGGTATAATTCTATGGTTAGTTTTATGGAATTACATTTGCATCCAAACCAGGCTTTTTTCCTCTTTTTCAAATAAAAAAAGGTCAACGCATGCTTGCAAATGATCGGAACATGTATGTAGCCAAAAGCGTTTTTGCAGCTTGTGATGAGTTTATAGTCATTAACTATTACATCATGATGATTAGTCTTTGGAAGGAATAACTGTGGACTGATGTTGTATCTGACATATTTCCAATGGGTTAGAGTAGAAATTAGGTCATTCCTTCTTTCCTTTCTTGGACATGTTGCCCTGCTGCTTGATGAGGGGCCTTGGTTACCTCTTCACTGCCAACTTGGAAGTGATGAAGAATTGAACTTCAGAGTGGGTGAGCCAAGGTCAAAGGTGGACAAAGGAGAAGCAAAGCGCCAAGAAGGAAGATGACCGAGTAATTTTCTGAACCATGAACATCAATTCCTTACTCATTACTGAGAATGCTAATTGGATTCTGCGTTCTTCTCTGTTTCTCTTGGACTTCAGGAAAGCTGAGTTCATTGCCAGCTCCAACACTAAGTGAGCTAGTCAGGGCTCAGCACTGGGCTAATGGCAGTTTTTGCTGCAAGAGTAAACGCATGACCTGAGTTGCCCTGATCAGACTAAAGAAAAACAAAGAAAAGATCTTATAGCTTTTGTTTAGGGAAATTGCTTTTTTTTCTCTTATTGACTCTCTATGATCAAGTCAACACATAGATCAAACTGTTGTTCATAGTTGTTTTGTAGCAGGAAAAGGAGACTTCTATGAATAGCAGAAGAAAGACATGGAAGGAGTCGGGTATCGTGGGGGGGGGGGGGAGAGAAGGAGGGAAGCAGTCCTAAACAGTCTGTGGAATTCACAGTGCATTTAAGTTTTAAAGGTCTAGGGGCCCAGTGGCGGTGCGGTGGTAATGTATCTGAACCCACACTGGAAAGGTCCTGGGTTTGTATCCTGGAACCTTCCCAAACATGCCAAGTGCACATACACTGTGATCCGGGCTGGCTGAGAATGCAGATGGATCTCAGCATAGAGACTCTGTCGGGGATGTTGCTGTCTCTCTCAAGGAAAGAAAACAAACATACAAAAAGAAAATTTAATGCCTAAGATTCTGGTTATGCTCCACATCCATCAGGGTTATTGTCCGAGGGAGGCATGCTTTAATTTAAACAGACTGTGATATAACAGATTTTACAAGGTGACCCTCACTTTCTCTTCCTTCTTGTTTCAGCACATCTCACTTTAGGGAACGAAAAATCCCTTTTACAAAGCGAATTGGCACCCGTGTGGAGCCAAAGAGGACAACTGCTCAGTTAAAGTTAAGGAGATTTTACTGCTCTCACAGATCTGGCGACAAATAAGCTGACGTCAGACTCGGGCATGCGGTCAGACCCGCCTGCCACGGGGCCAGGTGGAGGTGGCAGACGTCAGCGGGTCTGGGAAAGCTGGGTTCTTTATCCCATGCACAGGCGCAGTCTGCCATGGTTGCTCTGCAGAGTTCGCACTGGACAAAGATAACAGTTCCGGAGACGGGAATGTCTTGGGGTTATGAGAAAGGCAACAGGCGAGGGTCGAAGTCCATTGTCAGACGCTGTTGGAGGCGAATTACTAGGCGTGGACAGTAGCCCGCTCCGTAGGATGGGGTCTGCTCTGCAAGCCTGAGGTTGTTGAGTATAAAAATCTCCCTTTTGGATAAGCTTTCTTTTTTTTTTTTTTTTTTTTTTTTTTTTTTTTTTTTTTGAGAGGTTTTTGCTATAGCGCGTGCACTCGCCAGAGAGACAGAAAGCAAGAAATCACCCCCCCAGAGGGGATGGCCACACCGCAATCCCTTCTCCTCCATTCTCTTCTCAGTTCTTGGGCACGCACGCACACGCACCTGGCATGAGTTTAAGCCACCAGGTCCGGGACTCGAACCACAGTCAACTACATGGGAGTCCAACAACGTAGCCATTACACCAACTGCTGGTCCCGATAAGCTTTATATCTTCACACGCAATTTTCTTTGAAGAAATTCTTCAGCAACAGGGCTGAAAGATGGCTCCACCAGAGGGGCAGGAGAGCAGAAATGATAAAGCCATATGGCTGTTCCATCCCTTCCCTATCTTATTTCTGAGCATTTCTTTTCTAGAACTGTGTTTAGAGGCATCTGCTTCCCCACCCACCACACAACCCTTCCCTTTTCACTCTATCCTTAAAGCAGAGCTACTGATTCCCATCACAAACTGTCTTTTCATTTCCAGTTAGTGGAGATTTCTAAAGAGGGAAAGCTGTGATCTGGGCGTATTCCCCAAATAGCAAGTACATTAAAATGTTTTTAGGGCATTTAAATTGTATGAAAGTGCCTAAAGGAAAACTTCGTCCAGTTCTAGTTTATTTGTATAAAAATGATTTCCAGTTTAAGTCATTTATGAATTCAATCTTTCAGGAAAACTTGATTGAGCACTTGCTAGGTTGCTGCACCATTCAAGGGAATAGGGTTATGCTCATGAATAACAGAAGCAGAGCACTAACCTATAGACAGGCTGGCAGTAAGCCAGAAAATAAATAAATCAATTCATAATATTATTTCAGGTAGTGACTTTTTGCTACAAAATAAAAAGTAAATCAAGGTTAGAGGATGGAGTGTCTGCTGAAGGCGTGTAATTTTGGTCATAGTTAGAAGTTGAGCAAAATATTAAAGCGTGTGTGTGTATAGATTAAATTATATGCACACACACATATATATACCCAGAGAGAGAAATAAACCTGCTTTAACTTATCAAAAATTTAAACATAAAAGACAAACAAGAATTGTAGAATAGAATAGATACAGGAAATAAACTTGAAAACCATTTGTTCTCTCTGAATCTATTTTTTCACAAAGTGTTTATTTTCTTTTAGCTTACCTTTTTAAAAAAAATTTGCTCGAGGGTGTTTATGCTTGTTGGAGAGAGACAGATTGGGGGGATGAGGTGAGAACACATCTCCCATGAGGAATGGTCATGCCACAATCTCATCTTCATTTCTCCCTCATTATAGGATTTTAGCCACACGTGTGTGTACACATGGCATGTTTTTCAAGCTGCTGGGTCTGGGACTTGAACCATGTGCTCAGCCATGTCAGTTACCTTAACCACCAAGCCGCCAGTAGCCTCTCATCTTACCATTTAAAAATAATTACTACGACATAACTTAAAGGTCAAAATTGTCTGTGCTTGAGCCAAAAGCTGCTGTAGAAGTAAGATTATAGACTTCAGAAAATTAATTTGTTCCGATCCAACTGTTGGATGAATTTGATAACTTGTGAAATGCTTGGTACCATAACAAAGACAGGCAGTGTCCTACATATGCACATGTGCTTCTTACGATGTCCAGTGTCCTCTGGTGTCCAGAGGGTGCCATGTGGCGTTCCTCACCTGCAGACACTGAGCAGCCGTGACTGGTGGCAGTTCCGGCCGAGGGCGTTCAGGGCCAGTGTGCATCCCCTCTGTTGCTCTCCCAACTGCTGCCCAGTGAAAGACAGCTGCTTGACCATGTTGGACTTACAGGGTCAATAAAATGTCTATGTTTGAAGCCATTAAGAGTTCAGGATTTCTTTTGTAGCAACTGGCATTAATTACTTTAAAGATGAATGCCTCATATTAATGACTCTCCCCAAGTCACTTAGCCCATTCTGGCTAGTATGGGCATGGAAACCCTGCAGGTGCTTGGTGTAAAAGAAAAAATTTTGGTTCCAGAGCCTGTGAATGAAATGAGAGAAATAAAGATTCCTATCTCTAAATGGCCTTCCCATCTTCAGAATGGCATTACTCCTAGCTCCAAGGGAGAACGGAGCTCTCCGGATGAGGAGTGATAAATTAGGACTGCGTAGGAGATACAGATATAATAAATCATTATGAACTTTTACGAATGGTGGCTGAGCTGTAAATACAGCTGGAGCTAACGCCTGACATTTCGCATGTCTTAAATTAAAAATAATGACTCCTTCTTTGGCCTTTTATCCATAAGTAAAATAAAATAGCATGAGTTTAGGGCTGTTATTTTCTAATTTTCTTATTTAAGGCATCTATTTAGTGGCTACTATGTAGCAGGGGCTGTGAAAACACTGAAAATCCAGGTGCAGATATGATGTCCCCATCCCCCCAAAGACTTCATATTTTAAGGAACTGAGAGGTGGATAGCTCATTTAGATAAACTCCAGCTAGTACTTCAGTAAGGATCTGGGTGTGGTGCTGTAGGAATACGGAGTAGGAGAACTTAACCAACACACAGGTTCAGGAAAACCTTTCAGAGGGAGATCATGCCGCGCTCGAGTCTGGCATAAGGACTGAGGAAGGACTTGCCAGATGACCAGGTGCCCACAGGAATGAACATCTGAAACGTCGTCGTCCAGAAGAAGTGATTATATAGATCACGCATGTCAGCGCCACCAGATGTCACAGACATTCCAACCTCCTGCTGTAGGTTAAGTTGCTTAACATGGGTTTCCCTAAGCTATAAGGTGTGAGGGAAGAAATGGCACGAGATGAGGCTGGGTGGAATGGAGCAGAGGTAAAATTCTACGGCCGTGATACGGGTGGCTCTTAGGAACAGTGGGCATTCGGCCCAAGGACTTGCAAGAGCACAATGGGGAGTACGTGTACTGAGAAGAAAGCTTTTATTGCAGTGGGGTGTAGTGTATGTAATGTGATTCTGACCCCCACAACTCATAGCCAACAGTGTGCTTTAATTGTTGCATAGAATGACCTGTTTCAAATGTCGGAAACATTTTTGAGAAGTATTATGGGTTATTTGGCTAAACGTGAAACCAGTGTTAAATTTTCTTTTCATTTATTGTTAAGTATGCAGTTGAATGACAGCCTTTGCTACTGCCTTTGACATAGAAAGAAGTCTAACAAATAAAGAGGAAAATGGACAAATGGGAAGGAATAGTTAGAGAAATACAAAAAAAGGCACTAGAGAAACGAGAGATGTTCTCGCTTACCAAGAATCAAATATATGTGAATTTCAATGATAGAATTACTACACACCAATTGAATTAGCATATATACAAAAGTACAACATACCCAAAGATGTCAAATAGATCAAGAAACAGACACGCGTGTGTGCTGATGAGATTCCAGATTCATACAAGTGTTTCTGAGTATACTTGAGCAATATGCACAGAAACGTTTAGAAAATGTAGGGCCTCTTAACAGAAGCCTACCCTGCCACTCACCCACTTTGCACCCCACTTAGAGAGCCACACCGAGGCCTGCCCTTCCTGGCAACTGGTGCCAATCACTGTGTGTTGTATTTTCCTTTAAAATCAACTATTGGCCTACTTGGCATGACCAAGATGGATGAAACTCTGTGAGCAAGCTGTTGCTGCTGCATTGCCAAAAATAAAACCCAAACAACACCCAGTAGCACCTCATTTCTGAGACCCAAGGTAATATGGTTCCAGTAGTCCTTGTAGGTTTGCAAATTGCCTCAATACTCACCTCACAGCCATTGCCTGCACAAGGCCAGGGGTTTCAAAGCACAGGTCCAACAGGGAGTGAGTTGGAAGAAATAATAAGCTGAAAGAATCAGGGACATGTCCTTATTTTAATGGGTGAGTGGCTTAATATTGTCTTCATAGATGGTATTAACATTTTACCCAAGGGCAGCGTGAATACACAGTCTCTTCTCTAGTAGGTGTAAGACAGAGATAATGGGAGATAAAGGGAATACGTAGGACTGTCCATTAGGGGATTCTCTTTCTTTCTTCCAATCAAAAGGAACAATCATCATAAATAACACCAGGTCCTTATTGATAAATAGAATTTGTCTATTTTCCCTGTCAATTAAGGTTAACAGTTGCAGTCCAAAATGCTGGACCTGGTCCTGCAGAGAGGACAATGCAAGCTGCCCGTACCATGCTCCGTCCTCTCTGTCCCGTGCGTCCCCAGCAAGGCTGTGCAGTGCAGAGGCCTTGGTGATCAATAACCCCAATTCCACTCTAATCATGTGGACACCCCAAGAATGGCCCTCCTTGGTTAGCTCTGCGAACAGCTACTCTATGGATCTAAAGGTGGAGCTTTACTTCCAGAAGGAAATTAAAATGACCATTTTTTCCTTTGCATGTTTTATTTGCTTCTATATTCCGATCAGTCTCTGGGCTTAGAAAATGGAAGCTTCTTTGAATTGCCTCTGTTCCTGAATGACCTGAGAAGATGCTGTTGCACTTCAGGCAGGAAAGCACTAAGTTAAAATGCATAACACACTTCTATTATAGGGAACGCATGGTTTATTGTTTTCCCCACTACATCCATCTTTTACATCATAAAAATAGATCCTATTTTAATTAGAAAAATGGATCCAGAAAATGCTTGGACCAGCCACAAATGGCTCTTCTGGGATCTGGCTCTCTGGATTACCATGAGGGCCTGGCTCATCATTCTGGCAGGACCCTTTTCCTACTCTTGTGTCAGAGCAGAAATGCTCATGCGGGGTTGGGTTGGGGCACAGCAGCTGCTGTTTATCCTAATTCTTGCTCACCTGTAAATACATGTGTACACACTTTGTTTTTCTGTGCACCACCAGGCATTTGGAAAATAATGCCTGTTGTTGAAAACAAGCTTTTATTTTAACCCTGTCATGAGCCTTCTGGGTCTTAGCTGCACAGATTTCCCCAGAGAGCTGCAGGGGAAGAGCTGGGTTTACCTCTGGGGCTTCCATTTCTTTAGGTTTCCCACCAGCCTCCAGGGTTACAGCCTGAACGTTGCCGGTTCACTGAAGACACATAAGTATCCGTACCACTTCTCTAGACACTCCTGAGGTACACAGATGATCTCAACAGGATGTCTGAGAAGGCTTGATTTTCTCTTGCTCCATCATTGATGGTTGGAAATGTTTCCTTTTACAGCCCAAATTCAGACTATTTTCAGGGAGCTTTTTATTCTTGGAGCAGGTTGCATGTGCTGAAAGTTCTGGAATATTTTTCTCATGTGACAGTGAGACAGAAAGGCTACCATTTTTTTTTCACTGTTACCACATAATTGTGTGGCCAGTCTTTCAGGAGAGTTATATTTTGTTTATACCTTCTATTTTCATTGTATGTTGCCATCATTTTCAGTTTCTGGCAGGACTGGAGTCTTAATGAACTTTACCCATTGAAATAAGACTTTAGGAATGGGAAGGAAAAATGTCGATACAGCCAAAAGCTTTTCCTTTGCCCTGATTCTGTTGATTGCAATCGCATCTCTCGGCTTTCCTCTTAGCAAATTTTAGTAAAATCACTGAAGAATTTGAAGAACTTTACATAGTCCTATCTATACCCTGAAGAAAAGTCCTCTGTATGTGCAGGTCAGAAAAGCCTACCTCATCCCTTAAAGCCTGCATTCCCAGTAGGTGGTGTAGTGGTTAGTAGTGCTGTCAGCAAGTTCTATTTTGTGAGCAATAAACAGTTTTCTAGCTTTTTTGGTGCACTTTGGGCCAAGAGCTCCAATACCAGTCTCAACATCCTTAACAATATGGGGGTAAAGAGACAGGGCTGGTTGGTGCTCCACGGGAACACCCCAGCACGGCCAGAAACCAAGATGAGCACTCTGTGTGCACTTGTGGGTCTCTGGGCAGACTCTCCCTTCTATATGCGGTTACACCTTACACGTGTCACACACACTTCCTGGACATGGGGAGAGAGTGGAGGACAATTCTCTGCCTTGCCCTACAAAATCAGCTCACGTGAGATGTTCACTGAGGGTTTCTCCTGCTTGTCAGGCCTTTCTCAGTGAGCTCCTGGGTATCAGTCTTCGATTTCTGCCTGAGGGAATTGTAGCCAACATAGAGGCTTCCAACATACACTTAGGACCTCCGGGCTCCACAGGCAAGAAGCCCAGGCAGCAATGAATGGGTTCTCTGCTCAGTCTCGAGAGACTGGTATCAGTGCATTGGCCTGCTAGGGCCTTTTAATTTTCTAATTGCCAGATAGTGTGTGCACTCACTGGAGTGAGACAGAGAGCCAGAGAACGAGAAGGCAGACAGAGAGAGAGAGAGAAAACATCCCCCAGTGGGGGTGTGGTCACACAGCAATCCCATCTCCATTTCTCCATCCTGCATGGATTCTGGACACACATGCACACACGCCAGGCATGTCTTCCCAGCTGCTGAGTCTGGGATTTGAACCTCATGGTGGGCCATGTGAGATCCAGCTCCCTTAATCAACAGACCATGGGGCTGACCCGGCAGGGCTCCTGTAATCTCTTTTCATCTGCTGTGCCTCCCTCTGGCCCTTTTCTTTCCTGCTTGGTTCTTTTCCTTTGGAGGGCAACAAATACCTCCTGGTCATACTAGAATAAAGAAGGACCCTCTGGCGGCTGAAGTGTCACACAATGTGTCCCCACCGCAAAAAGAAGTCTCCCATAAACAGCAGAGAAAGGCGGAGCAGTAAAGAGTGTTGTAATGTATAGGCAATGAAAGCTTTTAGATCACAAACACTAAGGACTGGACCATGAAAAACAACTTAGTTAACTATACGACACCTTAACATGGCTGCGTGTCACATTATACCAGAGAGAAAACTAAAAGCCAAATGACATATTGGGAGAAAGGTTTGCAAAAGTGATAACTATGATTATGTTTAAGGCAGGGAATGTGTGAATTAATCAAGGTAAAAGCAAATACATCACAGTCGTGGATGAAGAACATCAACAGGTAAGTCAAATTGAAAAAAAGAGAAAAGGGATTGAAAACATTTGCGGGGAAAAAAATGTCCAGCCTCATTAGTTATAAATGGAATACAAAATAAGATCTAGAACTTGTTTTATTGATCAGACAGGCAAGTAACTTTTAATACCACACTGCTGGCTTCCAGGTTGTGTTGAAAGGGAGCTTTCAGCCATTGCTCGTAATGCTGTGGATTAATGGCAGCTTTCTGAAGGACGCCTTGGCAGTTAGAAAGGTTAGTGAGTGAATACTCCACCTGACGCAACTTTACTTCTGGGTGTTGACTTGAAGCACATCATCAGAGACACACGGCAATGACAGAGGCGACCCAGGTAGGGAGGGAGCGCCCCGTTTCAGAAGTGTGCAAGTGGGGAGGAGTGAGTGATAAGAGGGCTGTCCGGAATCATGAGAGCATTCCAAGTTTGAAATGCTGCCCCTTGCTACTGCCTCAGCCTCTTCAGTGGCTGGGACTCCAGGCCACCACGCTGGCTTGTAGGGTGGACCAGGAATGTCATCGGCTTCAACCTGCTGAGAACCACCCAGCAGGTACTACCACAGCTGGGCTGCACAATGATCTTCTCTTGATCGTTACTGTTGTCAACAGAGCAGCTCAGACTTACTTAACATTTGCTATGCGACAGGAACTGTTTGAAGCACTTGACACGTGTCAGCTCATGTAAGTGTTAAAACACTCTGTCAGGTGAGTATGGCCAGTCATACTTTTACATACAAGCAAGCAAGCTAGGGCACAGAGAAATGGAGTAACTTCCTCTAGGACACACAGCCAGTAACTGGGAGAACCGAGAGTGAAGCCCAGGCGCTCGTTCACCAGGAGTCCCATCCCCATCTCAGGGAAGCAGGGACAAGGGAGAAACCACACACAATCTAGAGGCTGCGTGGGGAGTGGGTGGCATTCTTAGAGGGACATTATGGTCCTACCATCAGAGAGCTAAGGACAGGAAGCAGAAGCCAGACAAAGAACAGGGCGAGCCCCCCGAGAGGGCTTTCCTTGTCATCGGTCCTAACTCTCCCACTTGTGTGTGCCTGAGCAGGGAGAAGGGGGTCCAGGCACCTCACGGGACTGCACCACTGCCAGGCTGGATTTCACTGAGCACGTGTGCACCATTCAATTACCCGTGAGTCTCCTTGATTATTCTGCTCATGTCCGTGCAGTGAGAGCGTTGAAGAACTCTGCAGTGGAGCTCCTTCATTCCAGGAGAGTCTCAGTGCCTGCTGGTAACCTTTCAGATGGACCTGAGACTGCAATAGACAGCGATGACACTTTCGCTGCACGTTCGTCTATTGTTTCTGTTATAGCTCATTCTTGAACTGGTCCAGCGACATTGATCTGGCACTTAAAGAGTTTGCCGAGGTTGGCCAGGGGTTGTATTATTCCTAGACACGCAGCTACCCACAGACATCAGTAATGTACAGATGCGAGTGTATCTTTTCACCTGAATTATACCTAATGAGTTAG
This sequence comes from Tupaia tana, assembly GCA_026018925.1. Lineage (NCBI taxonomy): Eukaryota > Metazoa > Chordata > Mammalia > Scandentia > Tupaiidae > Tupaia > Tupaia tana. Next base: position 22,104,074 of record JAKSZU010000026.1, on the reverse strand, counting down.
CAGCAGGTCTGTGAAGCACATTTAGTGATGAAAAATGGTAATGGTGCTGGCGAGAAGGTGGGGTAAGTGGTTTGACTGTCGTGTATTTATTAAGTGAGATATTATTCAGCATTTAAAAAGGTGAATGTTTAGGTTGGCTTATCTGAAAATACACCTAAGGTATATTTTGTACTTAAAAATAATATAATATAAACATATACATATATATATACACACACACACACACACATATATATATATAAGATATAGATACAGATACACATCAACACACACAGGACTCAAAGTTTATAAATCACCAAAGCACAGAGGTTGAGAATCGCCCTCGCAGTCCTACCCATCAGCTGCTTCCTTTCCTTTCTGCAGTACACGTTTCCACTTCATGTGCCCGAACACCATGCTTGATACCGTATGTCTGTGCCCTTCTAAATGTTTTTTCTTTTTAATGGCTTTTGCAAACCATCTTGACTTTGCCTACTAGTGCTGTAATTCACATGGGTCCTTTCTTTCATATTGCATGGGCAGGGTGTGTTTACACACACACACACACACACACACACACACATATTTAATTTCTCATTGTGCCTAGTGTATGCTATGTGCTACATAAGCATTTGTAGAGCATGTGCGTTTACCAGAGTTTTGGAGGCATTGAAGTATAGGTTATAATTCAGAAGCTCACATGAACCAGGCAAGGACAGAAAACAGTGAGTCAGGGGAGCTTGGGTGAAGCAGCGTGGAGTGGCGAGGACTGCAGTCGGTCAGAGTCAGGGTCCCCTCTCAGATGAGCAGCTGCTGCTTTCCTCTGAGTGCTGGGGGCACGCAGCCTTGCAGGCTCCCTGCTGCCTCATCTTCTAACAGTTCCATGGCAGCCTGGAGCCCAGAACTCTGTAAGGATGAGAAGTTTGGTGTGTGGAATGCTCTGAGCCAGTTATTCACCCCAGGAGTTCCTTGGTCTCATAGCTTTGATAGTAAACGGAGGCTTTGTGGGCCCTTTAAAACTGCATTGCTCAGGGCCAACAGGTACTGGATTCCCATGGGGTTTGCTGCAATCCGAGTCCTGGACCCAGTGGCTTGAAAATCAGGCCAAGCATGAGTGCTTACATGCCCAAAATTCTAGAAGGAGAATGGAAAAGGATTACAGCAAGGCCATCTGTGGGGGATGGTGTCTCAATTCCTCTCTCATTGTCTCTCTCTGTTTCTCTCCAGCAAGTGCACGTGCCCTGTGGCAAAACAAACAACAACAACAAAACCCCCACATCTCTCAGTTGGACGCTCAGCTCTTTCAGGCTGCACCTTGCATTAGTGTTTGCAGGCAACCTGGATGATTTGTCTCGAAATAGCCTCAGACGCCATTTATCACTGCCAGGACCTTAACAGTATCTGCAGTTGATTATGACATCTGGATAAAATGTCTAGGCATCCTCAAATACAAAAAGAAAAGACAGAAACAAACAAGCAAAACACTTTTTTGCCTTTCCTTATTTAGGACACGTTTTCAGAAAGGGTATGGGAAGTGCTTGTGGATGAGAGGCGGCAATGCTAGCAGGTGAATTCGGACACTCAAAATTAATCTTTCCGGTGACTGTATCAGCGTTCATGCAGGGGATTAATGGAGACAATTAAGGGGAGTAGACAGACAATTGTCTAGTACCGATAATACAGCACACTCTGTTCTCAGGTTCACTCTCATCTAATGGGTGTGCAGAGAAGCTCACGGATTTTTGCGAGCTTCCAGTAGTGATTATGCAAAGCTTCATTTCCGATTTAAACAGTATGACCTTTATGAAGGTTAAAGCCTGGATGACATTTAGGTGAGCCATGGGTCAATCGTGTGTGTCTGTGTATCTGTGTATGTGTGCGCACATGTACGCACGTGTGCTGGGGGTAGGGGTAAAAGCCCACGGTAACACACATGGTGTCATCTCTGTTGGTGAATTCACTCTACAGACATTCTTTATCTTGATCTGTTTGGCTAAACTATGTTGATTTTTTAATATTCTGCTTGGGAGCAATTCTGAGAACCAAACTCTGGATAAAGATACCCAATTTCACAAATCAAAAAGGATAGAATCTTCTGCACAAGTGAAGATTGTTTTGATTTGGCGAGACGTTGTCTTCATTATTAAAATGGTTGGAGGGAAATAGTGTCATAGGTAGAAGTGTAGAATTTCAAATTAGACACTCCTGGTTTCTCTTCTGACCTTGGGAAAATATTGGTGCATTCTGGCCTCAGTTTATTGATCTATAAATAAGGTAAGAGTGCTGCCACTTGTTTTGTAGGGAGATTCTGAGTACTAAGGAACAAAGAGATACCCAGTGGATGAGCTCAGAAAGTAGGTATTATCTGAAGGGATATCGAAATATTACTACAGCAGATTGTGGAGCAAAGTGAAGACAAAACATTTTGGAGTAGCATTGCTTACTTTTTTCCCATATGAAAATAGTTGTAATAAATCACCATTGATTTATCTCAGTTAAAGAAACATGGATTTAGAGTTCTGAATTATCTCATCTGTGCAGAGAAATACCATATGATTCAAGGAAGTATCTTTTTTCCCCTTGGGTTCTTTTTATTTTCTTCTTTCCTAATCTTTGCCTCACCTGCTCTCGGTGTGAGAGCGGAGTTGTCAAGGGAAAGACAATGAAACAGCTTGAAGTCTAAATATCTCCAGGCATTGTTCTGTAATAATAGTCGTTGCTAAAATTGGAGGTCTCCTGCAGCAACAATTTGGAGGGGTTTCATCAGAAAATCCTGCTATGATTTCAAGCTCCGCACAGCCTGGCTGCCAGGAAAATTCTAGGCTCAGAGCAACAGCAGAAGCCAGATCACAACAATACTTTTTTCTTGTTATTATTAGTCTTTTTTATTTCTAAACTATTTTTAAAAAGTAGTTTAGAATAGGGCCAGCAGGTAGCGTGGTGGTTAAGAGTGCTGGACTCCCACATGGCTAAATGTGGTTCCAGTCCGGGACCTGGCGGCTTGCTTTCTCACTTACACTCTCTCTCTCTCCCTCTCTGGTCAAATTAAAATAATGTTAAATAAGATAATTCTTTAAAAACATTTTTAGATTATTAAAAATATTTCAAAATAAACATGGTACAAAAAAATCAACTGTTCCCCTTTGCCCAAGTTCACCCATGATTAATATTTTACACAATTTGATTCGTATTTCTCCCCTCCCTCCTTTTGCCCTTCCTCCCCTCCCCCCTTTCCCCTTCAGCAATAATAATATTTATTTGAAGGATGAGGAGTTTCATTTGTTATAGCCTGCTTCAGCTTTTGTTTTTCTCCTCTCATTCCTATTGACGTAATTGTAGCCTTCATATATATATATATATATATGTATATATATATATATATAACCTTTATTTTCTGAATATGCACAATATTCCTTGTACTTCACTCTCCTCTCTTTCTGTAGGTAATCGGCTTGTTTTCTGGTTCAGTCTTCCTCGTGATGATTGATTTACGTGTCAACTTGGCAGGCTAAGGGATGCCCACACGGCTGTGAAGCAGGGTGCGTCACATCCCTTTGAATGAGTAGGCTGAGTGAAGGCCAAGGCGAACGGGCATCCACGTCACTGAGGGCCTACGTAGAATGCAAAGGTGGGGAAAGGGGATTGCTCCCCTGGCTTGAGTCGAGTCATCCATCTTCAGTCCAACGGCTCTCGGCCGTTCAGACTCAGGCAGGGACTACAGCTGCAAGTTCCCCTTTCCCCTGGTGCTTCGCACCCGCAGACTGAGTTCCATCAGCTGCCCTAGTTCTTGGGCCTTTCATGTTGAACCGAATTACACCAATGGCCTCCCTGGTTCTTCAGCTCGTAGGCGCACTGTACGGGGCATGGAAGCGATTCCCATGAAGCATTTCAGTGGAACATCCATGGGAATCTTACTGGTTCTGTGATTCTCATGCATGATTTTCAAGCTGTCAGGTCCAGAACTCAAACTGTAGTCAGCCATTTGGGAGTCCAGCACCTTAATCACCATGCCACCTACTGGTCCCTTATTTTCAAATTTTTTTTTTTACTCTTCTTCTATGAGCTGTCACTATACATTACATCTATGAGCCAATTTTATACTGGGTGGTCGGGGAATTCATGACGTATTTTTGCATAGAAAAACATAGAAAAACACATCAAGACTTTCCCAACAACCTAGTAATTCATTTTGAGTTGTTTGTCCATCGTTTTTGCAGAGTTGTAGCCACTTAGAGCATGCTTGCATTGCATACTCTGCAAAACCGTATCTGTCATAACTAGCTATGGAGAAGATATTCCCAGTAGCTATAAACACACTCAGCTGACTGCTGTCTTTGGAGTTTCCTGTCCCAGAGGTCCCCCACCGTGCTGCTGAGGAACCACACCCGGACAGGGGAGGCATCAGCACTAGGTGCTCACTCCACACCTCTGCTCCTGGTCGTAACCCCCCACGTCTCTGGGAGACTTCATGCTCTCAGGGACGTCCCCTGCCAGGACCTGTGCCCTGGTGTCAGGCAGCGAAGCTTGCATGTTCTGCTGTCACCTAGTGATCATACCCTTTGCCTTGTTCAGCCACACAAGCCTTGGGATCGTGTCATCTATCAGCTCCCATCTCCTGCCTCTTTTTCTGTTCTTTGAAAGGGCTTTAAGAATTACTGAATAAGGCTGCAAATATTCCTTGGAAAATCTACATTCTGGTCTGTTACCTTATTTTGAAAACTAAGACATCTAGATCAAAGCGTCCTGTTCCTTGCAAGTTGCGGATCTTCTGAAAAGGGCCACACAATGTCACAAGGACACTGATAGTGATACTTAGTCTATGAGGGAGTTGTTGGCAGTGATGGCATTTAATCCTCGCCATGAGGAAATCTATGATATTAACATGTCCCCGGGTTTTAGAGGCTGGATACTAGGAGAAGTGAATCCTGAAGCCAGGAGGGCCCTCCGGGGGATTCTCACCATCACTCATGGACTGCTAAGATTTGATAGTGAGCTGAAAAAAAAAATTGGAACGTACAAATGCCTTCTTATGGTCTGTATTTGTCCTTTCATTGTACCTTATTGACTTCCATCATTTATGGGACGTAGTTAATACAGGGACAGTCTTAGGTATGCCGCAAAACCCTGTCTATTGTACACGTCAGAGTTATTTTAAGAGAATTTCAATGACAATTTTCCTAGAAGTTATTTCCGACTCGTGTTCTGAATTTAGAAATCAGGCACCTGCAGAAGAGAGAACCCATCACACAAGTGTAGAAAACATACAGAAGGAACAAATGGTGTACATGTTGTGCCTGTGCACGATGCGTTTTTATGAGAGCTGAGTTGTCATGCTAGAATGTTGCATTCTGCTAACGAAGTCTGGAGTGACCACTTGTGTTTGCTCCATTTAAGGAGCCAGTGTGGCTAGAGGGGGGAACAGGAGAAGGTGGTAACATGAGACAGGAGAACAAGAGTCCGGTGGTGCCCAGGGCCTGGCAGGTTGTGGCCAGGTGTTTGAATCACTCAGCTGCCTCTACGACCAGCAGATGGCATAATGGTGACACTGCTGGACTCCTATCCCAGCCAGGCACCTGTGCATGCATGCCCAAAATCCCAAGAGGAGAACGGAGAAGGGATTGTGGCATAACCACTCCCCCATGGCGGGGGGGGGGGGGATTTCTTGCTTTCTGTCTCTCTGGGAAGTGCACATGCCCTATAGCAAAAATCTCTCTTTAAAAAAAGTGAAGGCTCTGAAGGGTTTAAACAGAGGAGAGACTATATTTCATTTGTTTTAAAATCATCCTTCTGGCTACACCTTGGATAAGGGATTGTGGAGTAAACACTGAGCGGGTTGGTGTACTGGAGACTTTGAAGGATGGTTTGGAGACGTGGCTTTAATTTAAGGCTGGCTGTATGTTTCTTTTTACGTTCTGCCTTCGGAGACTGCTGACATCAGGGCCCTGCAGTGATGAATGTGAATTTTAAGCACTGGTGTCCCCGAAAGACAGATACAGTAATCGGCACTGTCGTTCTGAAGATCAGGTCTCCAGGTAGAAAGAACTGAAGGACACACTTCAGTCCCTACACTGTCAACATGACTGCCAGGCAAATTAAATGACTAGGCAAGAACGAGGTGCCTAGGAGCTTATTCCTGGGCCTTTCTGACTCAGTTACTAGACTTATAAGAAAATCTAATGAGGGGAACCAGCAGTTAGCGTAATGGCTATGTTGCTGGACTCCCACGTAGTCAATCGCAGTTCGCGTCCCGGACCCGGTGGCTTAAAACTCACGCCGGGCGCGTGTGTGTGCGTGCCCAAGATCCCGAGAGGAGAATGGAGGAGAAGGGATTGTGGCATGACCATCCCCCCTGGGGGTGATTTCTCGCTTTCTGTCTCTATGTCTCTCTCTGTCTGTCTGGCGAGCGCACGCGCCCTATAGCAAAAACCTCTCCAAAAAAAAAAAAAAAAAGAAAATCTAATGAGAAAATGTATATGGATTCAGCCACAGGGTGGAGAAGAAGCATACCGCCCTGCATGCTGGAAGCCATGTGGAAGATCTAGGCTCAGTTCTTGGGTTGACCCGTACGCGTCAGGCACATGCATACATGTGTGTGCGTGACCCTGGCTGGAGACCTTGTGGAAGATACTTCTCTCCGTTTGTCTCTGTCATGAAAAAAAAAAATGAAACTCACAAAGAGAAAAAAATAATGACAAGATAGATTAATGTGACTCCAGGCAGTTGCCTCATTTCTGTCTCCTGCTCATTGTCCAAACAGGGGCTGCCTCTGAAGTGAACGAAGGGACTTAAATAAATGTGTTGGTTCAGTGCTGCCTGCATATCTCGTAAATGATCTCCACACACACGAATGCAAGAACTCTGGAAATAGGGTAAACACGTTTCAGCAGTGCTGAAATATCAGTAACACACCCTAATTCATGGAGCTATCTCCGTAGGGAAAAGGATGAAGAGGGAAAGCTGTGTCCATTTTTAAGTTCTGCAAATGAGTTGTAAGGATTCCAACATCCCTCTAACCTTCCTAGAGATATATTCAACACACCTGTCTTAGGAGATTATCAGGCCAGAAATCTGGGTTGTTTCCAGGCTCAGAGTTTTCCCCCACGGTATGTTTGTTTTGTTCATTTATGCAGCAGGGTCCAGAGAATTTCCCGTTCATCCTGCAGCCTTGGATGGTGTCTTCCAGGTAGTGAAGGAGCATGCCCTGTTCACGATGTGCTATTTAAGTGTTCCTGGCATTTCTTGTTGACGTTTTCCTGCCTGTGTTCCTCTGGGCGTGGCTGTCACCTGTTCACTGGTGTGAAAGGTACTAGGGAGAAGAATGTGTGATTCTAGCAGGTGCACAGGCAGGGATCCCGCGGGCCAGGGGAGCGGAAGGACAGAGCCCCTCATTCTTCATGGAGCACGTTCACACTCACGGGCCAGGGGCCTCTGCGCCCGGCTGGCACATTTGCAGGAGAAAAGGGATATTTAGAACAAAACATTTCATTGCTAAGTGATCTCTGAAATTCATTCTGCAGGAATGCCCACTGGGAACCACTGGAATTTCTAAACTGGGGAAATGTGGCCACTGGGCTTCACGAAGCCTTGAATCAGGTGATAGGTGATTCTGAGATAATCCCAAAGGAAAGAGTGCAGATAAGAGTGATATTTAGGTAACTTAAATGGATGATTCCTCTCATAGCAAAACTCATGCTATTGGCAGCCTGGGAATATATCTGAAAATAAAGAAAGAATTTGGAATTCAATTTAGAAAGAAAAAACTTCATTTAGATACATTAACATAGCATTTGGTTGTATCTGCTTAGTGCTGATTATGTAGCTAAGATTTTCTTTCTAAAGGCTTGCTAGGATCACTCAGTAATAAACATTATCTGGGGGGCAGTAGATGGCATAGCAATTATGTCACTGTACTCCCACATGGCCAACACAGTTCAAATCCCAGACCTGGCAGCTTGAAACTCACACTGAGCATGTGTGCATGTATGTCCAAGATCCCAGGAAGAGAATGAAGGAGAAGATTTTATGGCATAGTCACCACCCCACCCTCCGAGGGTGTGGTTTCTCACTTTCCCTGTCACTGTCTCTGTCTCTCTCTCTCCAATAAGTGCACATGCCCTAAGTTTTCAGTAAAGCGTTTAAAGAGTAAAGTTTTTCTAGTTCACTCCCATCGCATCCTTCATCTCCCACTTTCCTCAATACCATTGCATTTTTCCACCTTACAGACCTGAGCAAGAAAAAAGACTCTGTGGCATTAAACTCCATTCTCTACAGAGGAACACCCTACAGACTGATAACACTGACACCCTTACACTCCCGATCTCATTTTGTGGTTGGAATAACCCAGTCATTGTTCCTGATCATGTTGTTTCTGTCTCACTGATGTAACACTCTAGGCCTACAGAAGTCAGAATCAAGATCATTTCTTTATTTTTTAAAATTTGCCAGAGGACTTGGCAGCTTGAAAATCATACAGAGAGAGAGAGAGAGAGAGAGAGAGAGAGAGAGAGAGTGTGTGTGTGTGTGTGTGTGTGTGTATGTATGTATGAGTGTCCAAAACCCTGAGAGGAGAATGGAGGAGAAGGGATTGTGGCGTGGTCATCCCTGCTGGGGAACACTTTCTCACTTTCTCTCTCTCTCTCCTTCTCTGTCACTCTCCATTGAGCACATGCAACTTATAGCAATTTTTTTTAGGTTAAAAAATAAACAAACAAAGAAAATATCATCTCACTGTGGAAATCATGCATTGCACTCACAAACATACACATGTGCATCTTCTCTTTCAGTTCCCTAGTTAATGGCTCCAGATGCATTTCTTCAGTTTATTGTCTCAGCAAGTTATTATCATCATTAATTGTCTCGGCACATTAAATAGCATGCTTAGAAAGATGAAAATGGAATCTTTTATCTGTCTTTTGAATATTCTTTACGTAATTTTGAAAGTCCTTTTTATACGTCTAATACCTAGGGTTAACAGGGCTATAAATGTGAGAGAAGTCGTGTGAAATACAGTATTAAATGCATTCTTAAAATAGCAGGTTAAAATACAGGTTATGCAATAAATCGATCACTTTGCAAGTACAACTCTCATGCGGTAAGAAATGCACCGGGCATACACCTCAAAATGGGCTAAAATAATCCTCTCATCCTCCTTTGTAGCTTTGTAGTTTTAATAAACCGATGGTCTTTCATTTCCACCCATTGGTAAATTTTCTAATGGCGAGGACTGGATTTAGCTCATTTATTTCTTTAACTTCATTATCCAGGTCAGTTTGTAGATCACAAAGGTCCTCAGAACCAAGTGGTGAGCAGATATGTAAATGCCTCAGTTGAGCTAACCCTGAGGCACAGCAGCTAAGCACTGTGTATTCGGAGATGGAGCCCACATGGCCGACTGCAGTTCAAATCCTGACCGTGGTAGCTCGAAAAACATGCCAGGCACATGTGCATCTACGCCCAGGGTCCTGGCAGGAGGGAGAAATGGAGGAAAGGCAATTGCAACAAGAACAAGCCCCACACAGGGTGTTCTCTTTCTCTCTAGCTCTGTCTCTAGTGAGTGCCTGTGCCCTCAGTAATAAAAAAGAATAAATAAATAATATAAATAAATATGAACAAATATAATAATACAGAGAACTGAATGAATGAATGTGAATCTTAGTCAAATCGGTGGTGTTCGGCACCCCTGAGAACACGTTAACCACAGAGACAAGTGCCTCCAGTATCACCAGCTGGAGCAGCTTCTCCACACATGGGGAGGAAGACACCGTTTCTCCCCACGTCACTTATTATTGATTCAAAAGCCAGCCTTCCAGAAAACTGCTCCTACATAAACATTAGCATGTGACACACAATGAATAAGTGAAAAATGATAATATAGCACGTTAATAAAGATGAGAGTACAAAATTTGGAACAAATAAAAATCCAGGTGCTCTTATGAGAAATTGCCAGAGAGCGAACAGGCTTTTCTGAGATAGTCAAGAAATAGGCCTCCAAGAGCATTCCTGGAATTCAGTTCCAAGGAAAATGTATCCCCTCTACCCAGAGGTGAATAATCGTCTCTTGTACAAACTATCTCATTTTGAGAGTCATAGCTAGGTAAGAACGACTTTTATTGAAAATGAGTCATCCTCCAGTTAGAATCTTCTTCCTAAAACAAAAGCAGATTCAGAAGTCTGATCTAGTCTCCCGTAAATGCATTCTGTGCTTGGCAAAATTATAAATATAGTCACAAGAGTTTGACATGAGATGCCTGTAACTCACTCTGACTTACAAGGTGTGGTCAATTTGGGAAACAGAGATAGGAGATCGTATATTTTTTCAGCATTTCTCTTGGTAAATTTAATTGGTGTTCAGTGGCCCTCCTAAGGAAGAAATTAGAATTCTTGAAATGATCTGATTTTTAAATTCCTACTCCCCAATAAAATATGTCTATTCTCTTACGTTCCCACTTATTTTGCTGTCTATTTGCAGCCAGTTGTTCGGATGGAGAGTACAGAACGTGACTGTCTCTCCCCAGCTCACGGGCAGGGCAGTGGCCTCCCAGTGACCTGACAGGACGCCCCGGCCCTCATCACAGCCTTTGGGGGTCTTCTCACGTGGACCCCGAGGGCCTCCTCCTCATCACCCCGTGGCCCTTCCTCCCCCGTCACAATGTGTCCCATCACGCCAGCCTCCTTACAGCGCCTCAGACAGGCTGGTTTCTTCCCAATGTAAGTCCTTTGTACTCACAATTCCCTTGTCCTGGAATGGCCTTCACTCCACCTACATCTGACACCTGGTCTTCATTTGCATCTCAGCTCAAACACTCCCTCTTTGGAGACACTGACTGTATCCTCAGTCTCACCTGTCCTAACCACCACGCGACTCCTCCACACACACCTGCATGACCGTCCCCAGTGCTTGTCTGTGTCCACATTACTGTGCCTGGCGTGCCTGTCTCTTCCGGTAAAGAGGGAACTTCATCTGTCCTGGTCAGCACAGTCCTCGGGCCCTAAAATACTGGTAGCCCAGAGCAGAGCCTCAAGTAGCATTAGTGTGAATAACTCAAAGAAGAGTAAAAAAAAAAAAAAAAAAAAAAAAAAAAAACTGTGGAATGGGCAGTTAAATGTGGTATAATTATACACAGGACTCCTCTACAGGAGTGAGAGTAAGTTATCTATAATTACATGCACTTCAGTGTTTTCTGAAAGAAGCCCAGCATGGAAGAACATATGCCACAAATCGTTTGGACTTTACAGAATTGCCAAGAAGAGAGAGAATATAATCTTGTATAATCTCAACTTCACACCATGTTAGTTGTATCCCCATTTTAATGCTACTGTGTATAAATAGCTTTAAAATTACTAAGTAAGATGTACTACTGGTTAGAATGACTTACTATAGTAGGGGCAAAATCATTTATAAAGAAAAAAAAATTGGAGACCAGCAGATGGTGGAATGATTATGTTACTAGACTCCCACGTAGTCGACTGCGGTTCAAGTACTGGACCTGGTGGCTTAAAACTCACGCTGGGCACATGTGTGTCCATGCAAAAATCTCTTAAAAATAAATAAATAAATAAAATTCCATCCCACGTAAAGGAAAGACATCAAGTGCTGGAGGGTTGGATAAGAGCCTATGACGGATCTCATTAAGGTGCTCAAAAAATTCAAATTCCGTCCAGATGTATGACTTTATCAGAAACCAATTTGGTCCAAATGAGAGATATACAAAGAGAATGTCTTCGTTCAGTTTTGCAGCCAAACCTGGACATTGCAATTTATTTTCACCCTGACCAAAATCTAAACCACACTGTTTATAATGCTGCATTCTCCCCAGTGGAAGTTGTTGGAGACCAAAGCAAACTTGTTTTTTCCTTGCCAGGATAAGGTTAATTAATATGTTGGCTGGATCACAGCTCTCATGATCACTTTTCAGAAAGTTGTTACCACTGGTTATGGTTTTATAAAATCTCAACTCAAGCGATTAAATTGAGTCCTCCTGTGTGCCCAGCAGAAAATCAAGTATCATTTATGGCTTTTGGCTCTTCTTCTTGTTACCCATAGTCCCTGAGCTCAGCTTTCTCTTCTGAAAACCAGGAGCTCTGCAAGGGCTTGGTAAATATTTGGTGGAGGAGGCCCACGGGTCAGCGGCCCTGACAGGGATGGAGAGAAATGGATTGACGTGACTCACCCAGGTCTCTTGCCTTTTCCTGTCAGATGACAAATGAAGAACTTGGAACACAATAACTGTGTTTTTCTGCTCAGAGTTTCAGTAACATCTTTTCCTATCCTAGAAAGCTGGTAGAAATAGCAACGTTATTTTGAGATTTTTATATGAAAGGTCACCCGTCCGTAGCAACATGGAGCTGGAGAGAGGCGATGATAATTAACTTCAACTGCTGCAGCTTCCTGTGGCCATGCAAGGCGAGCTCCTATCTTCAGTTGCTTAAGATTCAAGGCACAGGCATATGTGGCCTTTGAACCCACCTACCTAGCTCCCTTTCCTGTTTTATAACGTGAGTAGGTGACATGGTCCCTCATTCCCGTTAAACATGGCCCCTCTGTCCCAGACACGGCATCAGCAAAAGTGTCATTTATTCATGCTTTCAACCTGGGATGCTCATTTGTTGAGTCAGGGAAATGTCTTAGAGGGATAAAGGGCATGATTCCTTAGGCTTCCTCAGAAGAGGATTTCGGCTGACTTTTCTTAAGCAAAGTAATTTGTATCTAAATATGAGCAAGATTCCATAAAAAGTGACATTTCCTTCCTCTGGGCTCCTGAACTCAATACAAAATTATCTCCTTCGCACATTTCTTTCTGTAAATCAAAACCTAATTATTAAGAAGTCCCAGGTACAAGGCTCAAGAGATACTGTACAAGGAAGCCTAAGATGCCAGCTTTGCCCAGGATAGACTTAGCCTCTCTGAACTTCATCTCCATCTTCTATGCAAGAAGAGGAAGAATAGGATCATGATCCTGACGTGTGTGATAATGCAATGCTTTTTGAAAAGCACACCAAGTGCCAGGCGAAAAGACACAGCAGCGTGGTCTCTGACTCAGCTCTGCTACCTCGTGGCTCTTGCCACACCCCCGCCCTATCCAGCACTGATCAATTGCTATGAATGAGAAACACTCCTGTTTACGCAAAAACATCACACCCTTACACAACAGCTTTAAATTTTGCTTGCGTGAGTTATTCATTCATAAGACAGGCTAAGGACAATCTGGAGTATTTGCATTGGGGATCTGCTTCTATTTCTATGTTGTAAATATGAAATATCGAGGAAGACGCACACAGACCTAGGGCAGGAGTCACACCCACGTCAGCCATTATCGGGGAATCTCTTTACTAAATTCCCTCCTGGGCAAAGTCTGTAAAGAAGCTGCTGGGCTGTCCAACACCCAGCACAGCACAGGCTTAGTTGGAGGAGGTGTTTCTTGTTTGAATCAAGTATTGATGGGAGAAACAAAAATGTTGATTTTAAGGATTTGGGAATATTTTTGTTATAAATCCAATGAACAGTAAAAATACTATGGAACATTGCAAGGTAAGATGGTTTGTTTTCACTGAATATGAACAGTAGCTGTCTAACAGTTAAGGATACCTAAAACAATCGTCTTGTATACAATTATTTTCAAACCTTTTGAGGTGTGTGTGTATGTGTGTGTTTGTGTTGGGGAGGAGTTCATGGCAAGGATGGAAGAAAACTCAACAATAATTCATCGGATCCTCACACCTACTCTGCAAGTTAACAATGCTCATTCCATCTTAGAATGCAGAGAAGAAAAGCCCAAGGGCTCATGGCTGATCTGAGGAATGGAATTACCAAGAAAATAGGATGTGTCTGTCTTTGTCTGTACTCTGTCCATGGTACCTAGAGTGTTACTTGTCATGTAATACATGCTTGCTAAGTACTCAGTGGTGTAAATAACTAAAGGCTATATACGTTCATAATTATTCAGATGATCGATCCGGTTGTTTTCCCATTTTCTGTCGTCTGGGCACTCTCACCTCAATGTCCCAGAGTTAGAGCCCTTGAATCTTTTTATATTTGCTGTAAGGCACATGCACTCACTGGAGAGATGCTGGGACACAGAGAGAATGAGAAAGCACCCCCAGGGAGATGACCATCCCCTCTCCCACATTCTCCTCTTCTTGTTTGGGGCCTGCATGTGTCCCATGTGCTTTTCACGCTTTCTGGTCAAGACTTGAACCACGCGGTTGCAATGTGAGATCCAGCCACCTTAACCACCAGGCCACTGGCTTGCCCTAAAGTCCCATTTTTCATGACAAACGTTGCTTTAAAATAATTGAATATGCCAACAGAAAACGGTGTGCGGGAAGTGAAGGGAGTGGTGTGGCCGGGGCTGGGTGGCGCTCCAGGGAGGGCGAGTCAGCACAAGCTCATTGATGAACTGTGCAGCTGTGTCTGGGCCTGAAGCTGGTGTGAGCGTTCATGACACTGTATCCTCTGGAGGAAGACATCTGTCAAAGAACGCACAGTCCTGCGTGACTCCAGGATGTGCCCTTCTCTAGAATGGGCAGAGTGACTAACCAGACTGAAAATGATCATTCTCCTTCCTTCTTTCCTTTCCTTCCCCTCCACTTTTTTCTTCCTTTCTTTCATTGCCCTGTTCTCTAGCCAGTCATGTTATGTGATCTTTTGGCATCCTAATCTGTGTTGATTTAAGCCATTTCAGATTTAATGTGTTTTCTCCAAACAATACTCGAATGGTTCTCATTCGAATGAAAGTATCTAAGAGCTCAGGAAATCTAAGAGAGTTTGTGAGAACTCCATTATGAGATGCCTCCTCTCTGCTAAAATATACATGGTGTTGAGGAAGCCCTTAGCCTATGTTTCAGTTTACGTTTTAGCTAGGACATGCCCACAATCTGAGGCTGTAAGGAGGCAGGGCAGAGAGCTGAGACGCGTCTGCCTACGTCCCTCAAACTCCATCATTCCAGTTACTCGGCCAGTGTGTGCTGTAGGCAGGCTCGTGCCTCCTGACTCAGAACACCTGGGAAATTGGTGATTGCAAAGAATTCTCAAAAAATGAGTCATTCCAGTGCTTCCCAGTGTGAGAGACCACTGGTCTGTGCTACAAGGATTACATGTTACTGGCAGAAAATGCTATTTTCCTTCATTGATATACATTGTTACTCTGACTCTGTGACTCTCTGGAAGTGTTTCCTGCAGGTGTTCAAGTCAGCTCTGTGCTTCAGGCAAATGAGACTTCACTGGAAATAGATTCTAGAATGATTACTTCAAGCAGATTTCTCACTGTGTAAAAAATGAAGGGGACCCAAAGTAAGAATGAATCAAAGACAAAAACAAGCAATTAATTGCTAGAAGTAATCCTAGCAACCAGCCAGGATCAAATAAGCTTCCAGACTGAGGGAGATGCCTGCAAGCAGCATTTCCCCCATCCCTTCTATGGGAGGGATTCCCTGATGCATCTTGATGGACATCCTGGAGTGCTTAGTGTATGCAAATATGCTCCATTCCCGAAAATACAGGATGCATTTCCTCTGTTTGCCTAGGTAGTGCTGGTGCAAAGTAAGTCAGAAAAGCATACTTTGAGTGGCATCATATGACCCTAACAGGTAAATCGAGAGGATTTCTTTTTAAATGCCAAGCTTGAAAGGATTTAATTACAGTATTGTGCTAATTCCATAAGGCAATACTGTGCATATCATACTTATTGTTTTAGAGAGATTTTTTTTTAATTTGCTTATTTATTCCATGAGTGAGACAGAAAGAAAGAGGGAAACAGACAATAACACCCATGCCGAGGTCTTACACGGTGATGCGCTCCCAGCCTCAGGGGCAGCCTGGATCATGGATGTGTGTGCTGGCTTACTCAGCGAGGTCTCCGGACTTGAACCGGTAACTTTTCCACACGGGTCTCCCTCACAGGGCATTTTGCTTTACCACTGTGCCACCATCTGCACCCCTGCCCTGCCATTTGTAAAAGCCGTTTTAGGTTTATAGAACAATTGAACAGAAAGAACAGACACTCCCGTGCATTCCCTCCTCACCCCCAGGTCCTCCTACTGACACTGTGTGTAAATGTGGCACGTTTTTTACAACCAGTGAACCAATACCTCCATGTCATTGTTCACTAAAGTCCATACTTCACTGACGGTTAGCTCTTTGTCTGTACGACCTAAGACTTTCGACACATATATCCTGTCATGCATCCACGCTAAGATTAGCAAAGTCATTCCACTGCCCTAAGAACCCCGGGCCCCACCTGTCCCTCGCTCCCTCTCCCGCCATCTCTGACCACTGACCCACTGACTGTTTTGCTATCTCCACAGTTCTGCCTTTTGAAAAATGCTACGGAGTTGGGGACAAGTCGACTTAGTTTATTTAGCAATACGCACCTAAATTTCTTCCATATCTTCTCATGACTCGATAGCTCATTTCTGCTGCTATCTGTGGGTATTTCCGTATTTCATTCTGTGGGTGTACCACGGCTGCTGTGGCCTAATACAGGCATTTGAACTGAGTATGGGGAGGGTGCGCTATGACTCAGCTTTCTCTTTCGAAGTAGAATGAAAAATGCTTCAGAGTATCCTTTGTATTCTTAATGTTTCATTTTAGCCATCAGTCCTGATGGCCGAAGCCCAAATAAATTTAAATTGATTTTAATTACATTTATTTGAGGTTTCTAGTCCCCAAATTGAAAATAAAGAAGAGGAAAAAACATGCTGAGATGCACTCAAAAAAAGCTCATTTGTCTTTATGGAGCTTTAAAAAATTATAATTCTCAGAAAACGTATTATCCCAGCTCTGATGCGGATGTTTAGGGTAGACCAACCCTCTTGCCAAGGACAGTAGAGAAACCGAATCAAATCCCCCGAGAGACCGTATTTGTGTAAAGCAATTGCATATCTCATTCCTCGGGTCTTGAGGAACAGAGCCCAGGAAGGGAAGGAAAGCTATTTAAGATGAGCCCACCATTCTCTTCTGCCTCATCTTTGAGGCATTTACTGATTCGTAAGTAGTTAAGACTAGAATCCTGAGATGCTGATCAGAAAGTGACGCTGTAACGAAGGGAATCAGGTGGAACTCTTACTGTGTAGTTTGGGAAAGACGCAGTATGGAGTTTCGAGCGGCTAACCGGAATTATATCAATCTATAGCTATCATTGATCTATATCTATCACATATCTATCTATCTGTAGGTGTAAAGATATTGATACACACACACACACACATCCTCTTGGTTCTGTTTCCATAGAGATCCCTAATTAATACAGAGACAAAATTAGAGAGAGAGAGAGAGAGAGAGAGAGAGAGAGAGACAGGAGGAGGGTACAGGAAGCCACCTGGGGCAGCTGATGATTTTGAAAAACGAGCAGCTGTGATACCTGGACAGGAATAACGCCGGGTGCGTGTGCGTGCGTGCAAGCTGGAGTCCTCGCTTTCTGTCTCTATTCAGCGAGCTTGAAAATCTCTCAAAAAAAAAAAAAAAAAAAAAAAAAACATGCCAGGCACACGTGCACACACGCCCAAAGTCCTGGGAGGAGAATGAAGAAAGGATTGTGGCATGGCCGTCCCTCCTGTGGGGCGCTTTCTCACATTCCCTCTATCTCTGTCTCTCTACTTGTTCTTCTCTGGAGAGTACACATGCCTTCTGGCAAATTAAAAAAAAATGAAGAGAAGCTCGAATCTAGATAAAGTAGAATAAGACAAGAGTTTAAAATTATGGATTCAACTTCTTCGACAAAAATGAAAAAATGATGGACCTACTTCAGGAATCAAAAGTGAGACAGAACTGAAGATCTCAGAGAGAGTAGAAAGGAAATAAGAATTTAGGATAAAAAAGGTTTGCAAACAGATTTAAAATCTAGTTGAAATGGACAGATACCTAGTTAAACATATTTTTATGAAGAAATCGAACATTTAAATGTTCTTATGTGTATTAAAGAATTTGAATCCATCATTTTCAACTCTTCCACAAAAGTATCTCCAGGCTTTGGAAGCTTCTTCGTCCTGTGGGGAAGATGCACGGATTTCACACATCATTGGCCTGATTCTTCGGAGGTGATTCTCTCTGCCCTTGTGTGCCGTCCTGGCTCCCCCTGGGTATGGCCCAGTGGGACAGGCCACGGGAGGACCATGTGATCCAAGAAAGAGCTCTGGATCTTTCTCCCGAACCTTGAAAACTCAAACACTTGAGCAAAGTCATTTCAGAAGTGATGTGAAAACCCGTATAAACAGGCTCATTCCAGCAGCAGCGCTGCTGGCAGAATGCGGTTGCATTCTCATTTCACTTGCAACTCTTCAATGGCTAACGCACCCAGGCTCAGACGCTGTGGAACTGAAGATAAAGAAAAATGAGAGAGAGAACAGACAACATGAAAGCAGACTCTCTGATGGCCCTGGGTTATGGAAGGGAATACGTGTTTTTTTTCAGAGTGATGACAAAATTGAGTCTGCAGTGACTAAATCAAGTATTGCTCTGTAGACAAGATAATGTGGCCAATTCACCATCTATATGGTTTTTCCATGGCATTGGAACTGCTGTTCTACTGCCCATTGTCTTCTGCAGCATGCCCAGGTGGACACAAGTGAGATGCAAAGTGGCTCTGCAATTTGGGGCAGGAGGGAGAGGTCAGTGTGGTTAGATAGGGGCAGGTGGGAGGGGTCAGTGTGGGTAGGTAGGGGCAGGTGGGAGGGGTCAGTGTGGGTAGATAGGGGCAGGTGGGAGGGGTCAGTGTGGGTAGGTAGGGGCAGGTGGGAGGGGTCAGTGTGGGTGTGTAGGGGGTTAGAACTTCGGATCAGGTATCTACCCAGATGATAATGGACCACAGTCAGGGAAGATGGTAAGGACAGTCTATGTTCAATTTTATTGGGCTCTTTTCATGAGGGTTAATTTATTAACTAAAATCAAAACGAAATAATAAGAAACAAATACCAAATTTAAAATATTTTTTGTTTTCTGGAAGAGAAGAAATACAATGCAATTTGGAAACTGTATACAAGGGAATTTAACTGCATTTCTACTTTTTATTGTTCTTTTTTTTTAGCTAAGTGCTAGATACATTTTTGTCTACTATATTATACATCTTAAATTTTAAATTAAATTTTTAAATTTTCTTATTTTGGTTTACATCTTGTCACTGTACATCCCCACAGTATACTATGAATCTGCCCAGAATGAACACTGCATAGCTGCCCAGTCCAATACCTTACCATATGCACTACCATCAACAGATCATTTTCCATTTCATATGCATTGTATGTTTTCGCTTTTTTGCCCCTTATCCCCTCCCTCTCTCCATACCCCCTACTGCCCACCCTCCTCCCACTGTCTCTCATACCCACAGCTGCTCTCCATGTTTTATACCTTCCAGTCTTTCCGTTCCTGCCACTGAGTGCAGACGTCTGGCAGGTGGTAAGTGAGGATGTAGCAATGCTCTCTCGCATCATCTAGCTTGCTTTGCTTAGCATTACATCTCCCATAGTCCTCCACTTTGTATCACGTGCTGGAAATGTTTAAAACAGCACCTTCACACAAAGGAATAAAAAGATAGAGAGAGATGTTTATTGGGTAAGCAGTAAATAAAATGGTCATGTCTGGGTGGAAAATCTTTTCCATTTCCATCAAATGGGTAGAGAAGGAAGACTATTCCATTAGACGATGCACGAAATATACCAAATGTATTTTAGGCACTATTCCCCAAACTTACTATCATTTCATGTGGGTTTGGACGCAGTGGATGCTTCGGTCTTTACTCAGTTTTGTATCTGGCTGGACAACACCATCAGAAAAAAATCCTAGCGCTGTTGAAACACGAATAGGCAAGAAGGTCAACACACGTGATTTCTCTTCCCCAGCCTCTATGGAAGTGGCAGCGAGAAACATTACTCATCCTTGCCAGTGAACATTGGACTCTAAGTGTTGCGGAAGCCAAAAAATAATCGTTTTGAAAGCCAATTACATCCTTTGCTTATGGCTGAGAATTTGTAATGACATATGCCACCATTTTTAGAAATTGATTTTACTTCTGAGTTGGAATATCATGCTCTGTTATTCTTGAGTCTTAAATAGCTCGAGAACCTCACATTTTATTTTAAAGGGTATAACGTCATCTTTGTCATAGATATGATTATTCAGACTTAACATAAACACCTCGAAGGACAATTTGCGTTTAGTTTATGGAAAGGCATGTACTTGAGATCAGGGAGCCAAGACCCTAAATGGACACGCTGTGTTTATCCAGCCCAAAGGCTTCCCACTGCTGCCTGGAGACCTGGCTCCACGGCGTCCTCGCCACCGGAAGACAACCCAGCCCAAGGCAGACAGTTGAGCTGTGTGAGTAGCGAGTTGGTAACAGCAAATACACACGTAGCTGTGTCCGTTAGCTTTGGGATACAGTGACCAATGACGGCGGTCCAAGTGGCAGACCATCCACGAACGCGTCATCGGATTAATCAAAACTCCCTGTGTCGTATCTGTTTCCCACGGCGACCCAGACTCCACGCTGGCCCTTATTTCAGAAATCTGCTAGTTGGCATTAAGAGAGTTTGCAGTTAGATTGATAAGAAGAGGAACAAGCTCATAGAAAATGTAGACAGGACTCCAGAGCCAGACGCCACAGTGTAGACTGCGTGTGCGGCTGCAGTGCGTAGCCACGGGCTTCATGGATGAGATGGGATTAATTGAGTCCTTTCAGTCAGACAGTCTGTGGCCTCAGAGGGGACATTTCAGGTAGAAGAAGGAGCAAAAGCCATGCAATGAGACACGCTTGGTGAGGAGGGAAGAGTGTGGGAGGTGGCTTCGCCCAAGTGGCAGTTTGTGCTGAGCAGAGAGGGAGGTGGCTGGAGAGACTGAGGTCCCCGTGTGGCTAGTGAGGCAGGACTGCTCGGCCGGCTGTGAAGGAAATGATTAAGCCTCAGTGCCTAGGATGTCACAATTCATAAGCCTCCTCTCCACTTCTATCTTCATGACATGTAGAAGGGAGATAGTTGCATCCTAGTTCGTTCAGGAGAACACAAGTTCCGAAGACAAGTGGCTCGTCAAGGTCACCCTGGCACCAGATGGACAAGCAGGACCCGAAGCAGAGCCGTGGACAGAAGCTCAGACCACAGTCCGACTGCCGGAGCGTGAATCCCAGTGCAGTCCCTCCCCACTCAGAGACTCAGACAAGATCTCGCCCTCTTACTCTCAGTTTTCTCACCTGTAAAACAGTCCTCTACGCTTCCACCCCACATAGGCTAAAACACCTAAATGTATGCTCTAAAAGTAATTTAAAACTTTTGGGACCAGCAGTTGGCATAATGGCTATGTTGTTGGACTCCCATGTAGGCAACTGCAGTTCAAGTCCCGGACCCAGTGGCTTAAACTCACACCAGACACATGTGTGTGAGTGCCCAAGATCCCAAGAGGAGAATGGAGGAGAAGGGATTGCGGCGTGGCCATCCCCCCTGGGGGGCGATTTCTCGCTTTCTGTCTCTCTGTCTCTCTCTGTCTTTCTGGGGAGCACATGTGCCCAATTGCAAAAAAAAAAAATAATAATAATTAAATTAAATTTTAAAAGATTACCTTTTAAAGTGTATTTAAGGTGAGCCTAGAGGCAAGTAGGGTATTTTCCCTACAAAGACAAGGCTTAATAATTTCTTTAGATGATGCCTATTAATCTCATTGATAGGATTCATCTTATTTATCCTTTTCTCCTGTCTCCTTTCCCAAACACACATGCACACAAACACACACACCCTTCTGTCTCTGCCTCTTCTGGGTTACTCATAACTCCGACAGCGTCCCTTGGTCAGACGTTATGCCACATCGTAGGAGACACTCTCTGGAGGAGTTGTCACCTTACGGTGGCTGCAGGTGTGACTGGTTAAACAGCTCCTGTGGGACCCAACTGAGGCTGAGCCTCAACTCTGAGAGCAAAGGCCTCGCTGCACGAGGGACACCGAGGACAGACACTCCAGGAGGTGTGACTACTAGGCCCACGTCGAGCTCACAAGTGCCTTGCGTTCAGGAAGGTCCTCATGTTTGCCAGAGCAGGGCACGCAGCCCGTTTTCCACGTGAGGCAGCCTGTCCTGGGGCTCAATCAGCATGATCGTCTCGGAGTTTACTAATTAATGTGTTACGTTTAAGTCTGTGTGCTGGGGGCTCAGCTGGGGCGAAGGGGCCGCTGTTCACCCCCTGGCTGTTCACAGCTGGGCCAAGCCCAGGGGGTCCAAGCTGACCTGGATCATGTGCAGGCTGACCTGGTAACATGGCGCTCCCCTAATTGCAGGGTAGGCAGCAGAACCCTTTGTGTCCTTGAGTCTGGCAGACCCAAGGTTACACCCAGCTGAAGAGCTAAGGCAGCTCCGCACCTGCTGACCGGCCCTTGGTGGGGTAGGGAGAGAGGAGCCCAGGAGGGTGAGGACACCTGCCAGGGCCTGTTAGCCCCAGGTCACCAGCGCAGTGAGACGGAGACAAGCTTAGGGCTCCCACAGAGAGCGGCAGCACCTGGCCACCACGCGCTGTGTAACTCTTTCAGGAGACTCAGGATGGATGCCAACTAGACAGGTTCTAGAAACCCGCGAAGCTCTTGAGGGATGAGGTGGGCACTGGGGGCCAGGAGCTAAGTGTGTTACTGGCCCGCTGAGTCTGGCTGCCGCTTCTCCTGGTCAATAAGATGAGGGGCAGAGCTGGAGAAGGGAGTTTATCTGTGTAACTGCTTATAGAGGAAACAGCACCACCTGTCTGGGAAAGCTCGGCACGTTCTCAGTATTTACAGGTATGAGATTCAAGCAGGTGCAAATCATTCTTCACAATCAATCAGAGTCCATCGCTCTCCCCTAAGTAATTACCATTCTCCCCTGAGTAATTACCCTGACTCCTTCAAATACCCACCCTGGTTCTCCTCTGCCCGCCCCACGCACAGACCTCCCGGACTCAGCGTCTGGTCAGGAGGTTCTCCTAGAGCCCTTCTTTAATGTCAAGATGGCTGCCGTCCTGCTGGCCTGATTCAAGCACAGAAGCACAAGGAAGACTGTTCCAAGCCAGGACACGTCCCCATACCTGGTTAGGAACAGCTGGGGGGCGGGGAGTGAGAGGGAGCAAGAGGGGAGAGGTATTCCATACCAAAGGAATATTCAAAAATACGTTTATTCCCAATGTGACTCAGTCTCTCCGTGTTTTTAGGTCAGGCGCCCCTAGTGGTTTCCTAGTGCTGCTGCATCAATGACCGCGATCTCCGGGACTTGAAACACACACGCTGGTTATTTTATAGTGCAGGAGGGGCGAAGTCACCGGGAAGAGGGGTGTCTTTGAGCTAAAACCAAAGTTTCTGCAAGATCCAGGAGAGATCCTATTTTCCCCCCTTTTCTTCTTCAAGTTGTCCACCTTCCACGGCCCATAGCCTCATTCTCTGTGTTCAAGGCCATCCACAGCCCCTGGAACCTCCTACATGATTTCACTCTGACTTTGACCCTTCTGGCTCTCCTGGTTCACATTATTTAAAAAAATTTTTGAACACTTCTGTGATGTGCCAGCCCTGTGGCCTTGTCGTCACACATGGATGACTACAGTTTAAACCCTCGCCCCGGAGACTTGAAAAACACACCCAGCAGGATGGAGGACTTGGATCTGGAAGTCCAGACTCTGGGACACCAGGAGGAGTCAACACCAGGGAGGGGAATGTTGGGAAAAGAGGTAGCTCTTCACATTCAAAACTGTGCACTTTAATGTCACATGAACCTTTTCCAGTAACCGCATAGTTACGTACTCACCACATTAAAGAGCTGACTTTGCGCATCACGCACACACAACTTCAGGTTTAATGAAATGAGTCTTGAGAGGAGTTGAGCAGAAATTTGCCAGCTTGCTTCCCTGTGACCAACAGAAAAAGCCTCTGAAGGAAAGGAAGCTGTTTATCTGTTGCAAACTCAAACATTGTGATGCCGTGTTTCAGTGAACTGGGGAAAATTATCATAGACAATTGGACACTGGATCCCTTGTCCCTGCCCTGATTTTCCGCTGTGGTTGCCATGGAAACACGAGCATATCCAGTAGATGTACAGAGCTTCTAGGTTCAGGGATGTAAGACCAGTGGGAGGTAGACTGGCACAGGTGGCACCTGCGAACCTGGCCTTGCAGGTGTGATACTCAACCCATTGCTACAGAGGAGGGACCAGGTGAGGACTCCCTTGAGTATCAGCTGCAAGGTGGAGGCTGAATCCAGCCTGGTGAGGTCATGGCTTTCCTCTGCAACCAAGGTCAAAGGGGATGGTGAATGAAGAGCTGTCCCCAGGAACATCTAGTGACCACAGTCTTCATAAATAGGGTCATTACAAAGCACACATGGCTCTGCGAGGAAAGAACTGGGTTTTAAAGTCCATACAGAACTAGACAGTATGAAAATCCAATAACAAGAGTGGGGGGGCTCGTATAACATTGTAGAGAATTCATGGGAGCAAACAGTGTTGATGTTTGTTCTGTCCGTTGTTCATATCCTTTTCCCATTTGAATTCACCATTCATTTTCCTATTTAAATCTATCATTTTTGGTAAAGTGCTATTAAAAATCCATAGTGATCTTTCTAACAGTGAAAATGGAGAAGTGTGTTCATTTTCAGGGAGAGTTAAGGTTGCTCTAAAGTACTGGAATGAGAGAGTGGGACAATCATCTCTCTGATCAGGTAGCTCCCATGCAGTGAGCTGATTCCTAAAAGGAACTAATGCCCAGGTATAATTTTAGTGTGACTGAAACCCAAATTAATGGACATTTCCTGTTTAATGCACATAATAAAAGTTATTCATGTATCCAGAATTCAGATCTCCATTACGTATTTAATATTTCAATTCCAGTTTTTATTATTTTAACATATTTTATTTTCCCTACTTAAAAAGTTGATACAGTGGAGGAAGTATAATAAATTAGCCTCATTTTAAAAGGCAATTAGGATGGGGAAACTGGATGTGGGGTGCATGGAGATTCTCTGTACAAAGTTCTAACTGCTCAAATCTGGTTGTTCCACCTAAGTGTTTGAACTGGTCATAAATGCATTTTCAGCTGTGGGTTTTTTGTTTTGTTTTGTTGTTTTATTTTTCACCAGTGGTTTAGAGACCATGTTCCTGAGTGGAAAACATCATTGAAGCTTCGATTTGACTTTATCGGCATGTATTCTGGTCTCTGGATGTTGAAGCATAGACGGAACATAACGGGAGATAGCACTTTCAGCTCCTTTTGTGAAGTGACGGTCACAGACACTCAAACAAGGTGCGTCGCTGAAGTGACCTAATTATGAAGACATGAGCTATCGTAGACTTAGGGCTACTGTTCCTGCACCTTTTTAAGCTATCAAAAAACAAATCCTTAGATACTAAATGGCATCTTCTCAGATGCCAGAAATGCTTTATTTATTTATTTTTATTTTGCCAGAGGTCACATGCACTTGCCAGAGAGAGAGACAAAGAGAGAACAAGTGAGAAAGCCCCTGGGGGCATGGTCGCATTGCACCCCTTCACCATTTATTCCTCCTTTGAACTTCGGACACGCACGCACATGTGCCCAGGGTGTTTCTCCAGCCGCCAGGTCTGGGACTCCGCACACCTGGCCATGTGCGAGCCAGCCTCGACCATCCCACCGCTAGCTCCCCTCAGGAATGTTTTCTTGGGGAAAAAAAGTGCTCATGTTAATCACTGTAGATTTTTCCTTTCCTGTCCTCGGTTAGACCCTAGTTTAAAGAGCACTTAGATCCCAGTGAGATGTCTCTTACAGATGTTAATGAAAAACCTTCCTTTGTGCATGGAAAATTCATTCGGTTGGTTTCACTGCCTTAAAATTGAAGTGAAAATTAGCTTCTTATGGACTTGTTGAAGGAACCGAAATAAACATGTAGTTCTAGCTTTTATGACTGCAGACAGATAGGTTAGAAACGAATCTTTTTCCTCTTCAGATTGTGTCTCATACTGATTGTGAAACTCTCTGCTTAGAAATAAACTGAGAGGCGTGAAGATGTATGCTTTTGTCTAATACACAGTAACTGCACAAGGACAGGACTTGGAGAAGCCACGTGGAAAAGCTTAGCCTACGGTGAGAGCTGAACTGACCTCTGGAAACCTTGCCTGACGGTGAGGCAAGAAATGGAGTTTGGGCCTTCCAAGGCAACCAGAACTCGAATTACAGTGAGATTAGGATTGAAGTAAAAGCTGAGCCTCTGTTTGCCTGAAAGACATTGCTATCTCTGAAACTCAGCGTCTCTGAAACTCACCGTGGTGAGATGCTAAGAAGACAAGCAGAAGTTGAAAGCAGAGAAGCTGGATTTACATTATCACCACGGCACGGTCCAACGTTAGTGTTGTAACTACAACTCGTGCTGGAATTTCTACCAAAAAACAAGTTCTCCTGGGGCCACTGACTGGATTAAGGTGGATCAGAAATAAAACCTTAGACAAAAATAAATCTTCAAATCAACGCATTATGATTGAATTAAGAATACCTGCCTCCCTCCCTCCCCCCCAACCTAACTGTAGGACAAGGCTGAAATGAATCATCTCTGGAAAAATCTGACATTACCCAGTCTCAATTTTTTAAATATACATGTTCAGTATTTAATTAAAGGAAGAAAGAAAGACCCCCAAAGAATTTCAATATTTAAGAGTAAGAGAAAAAAAAAAAAAGAAGAAGAGGCATATGCTTATGGGTTATGCTAATATTTTAACTCTTAAATATAAATTTCAGGATTCTGACTAATATATTTGTGCAAATAAATACTATGGAACTAGGAGCACTCCATAGCAATGGAGTTTTAGAAAAAGAGTAAAGTAGATGTTCTAGAACTGAGAACATGGTAATAAAATAAAATACCCCACAATGGTTCCAATTATCGATCACCTTGATTCAGAGTCCTTCGGAAGCACTAACGTGAAGTGAGAGTAATAAACTAGGAAACCTCGTCTACTGTTAAACCCCCAGATCTTTGACCCTCTCTGGTCTCAGGGTCTCTGAAATAGAGCTTAGTCTATCCGGAGTATTACCTACAAATGGTTTCTCTTTCAGTCCATTGCTGACCCCTGATTGCAGACTAATTAGTTAATTTACAAACATGTCAATATCTAAGTCATGCTTTAATGGAATCAATAAAATTAATGAGATCTCTGCACACGCTACGACCTGGTAAATGCAGCTTAACAGCATCAGGAGGCTTGGTATCGTGGCTGGTACATGGAAGAGACCTGGCAATGGTCACTGTTATTATTAACAAGAGACTTGACTTGTGCCTATAAGGGAGCATGTACAGCAGGTGGCATGATGGTGCTGGATGCCCACATGGCCGATCCTGGTTCAAGTCCCAGACCCAGTGACTTGAAAATCACAACAAATAGCTAAATAAATAAATAAATGTTAAAAAAAAAGAGCATGTGCTGTTACGAAGACAAATCTTAGGAGTCTCTATCTTTGCTTCTTTGCTTTCATACAGACTATTGAGAAGTCTAGGTAAGCTGGGAAGAAATTACAGTCTTAAATAAACAAACTAAAAATGAAGTAATTTTTGGAATAAAAGAAGGAAAAAAAAATACAAAAAGAAAGGTCAGATTGCTCATTAAATGAACTTCTCTGGCCTCGCAATCTCTTCCCTAAAAGCAGCAGAGCATCCTCTTCTTGAAATATTTAAATGTGTCCCCTTTATGTCAGTAACAGGCACATTAATGAAAGTGGGGGTAGACAGAGGGCAGGCTGAATGACATGAGTCCTGGCCTTGCCCAGTGGTGTCACTCCACGAAAGCACAGTGTTACATTTGTGAATGTCAAGTCCAGGAGTAGGTCTGACCTGGAATGTTTGCCAAACCGCAGCTCCATAATTAAATACTGTAAAGACTCATCATCTTACTTAAAGTTAAAATATGGGGGTTCATATCCTTACCTGTCTGTGACACTTTTCCCCAGCTTTAAACCCCTCACAGTAACTAGAATGCCCTGACCAGCCTTGGTGCACGTCACTGGTGAAGCATGTCCGTTCCTGGAAACAAATGCATGTACTCAGAATAATGTATACATCCCCACGCAGGGATGAATCATGACTGAATGGAGCTTGACATCCCCAGTCTGCAGAGCTCCATGGGAAGATATGTCCCACCCGCTGGCCTTCCCCTTTGTCTATGCCTCCAAACTGACTTGAGGGGTTAGCAGGGGTTGAAACCAGGGAACTGAATGAGATCACCTGTTACAGCCCATGCCCTCCAAACTTGGTATTTTTGTTTGTTTGTTTCATTTTTCTTCATAGCACTGACCATACATGCAATAAAACATTATTTCTGCAATTTTCCAGGAGTCACAGTCAGAACAGAAGTGTCACAAACAAAGGAAGGAAAGTAGACCTCGGTGCCCTGGACATTGTCAGAGCACGCTGACTCACAGGCACCACCTGAAGATGGGGCCTGCACCCATCGGATGGATAAACAGAACAACTCCAGTGTGAAGACTATTAGTACCGTAATTCACATGAATAGCCTGGCAAGCAATTTTCTGTCTTCAATCGTGGTTGACAATTACCTATGGTAGAAATTGCATATTAAAGGTTTGAGACATTCGTGACAAACTCTACCTGAAGCTCCTTAGTGTAGGTGATCCCTGAGCTGTGACCTTCTCAGCCCTGGGATAAGCACTGCCTCCATAAACATGCATACAGATGTCTTTGCATACACATGTCTTTATATACACACTGCTTACTCACCGTAGCACTGACACAGTAAAGTCATTTCAATCATGTGCCAGTAATTGGTGATATCAGATCTGAAAAAGTGATGGCACAAGGCCATGTCCGTATCTCCTAGGAGTTCATTAAGTAAAAAGGGAATAGAAGTAAGTAGGACGTCAGACAAAGGAGTGGTCATAAAACAACCTCAAGACAATAGTCCAGGGGCGTAGAGGGCCGAAGGAGACACTGGAAGCTGGAATCTTTCTTGGTCTCTTTGAAATATAGATGGATTTTTCTCAAATGCTAACGAAATATCTTGCCAGCTTTATGACTCAAGAATGTCTTTCTCTAGGACCTGGGAACTCTTCCTGTGGAGCGTAGTCGTCAGGGAAGATTGCCACCCTTTCTCCCAGTGTCTGTGGGAGAGTAAAAACCCAAGTTCTAAGGCACCTGCCTCCTACGTGCAAAAACACCTCCTGTCATAGAGATAGAAGTGTGTTTTTCATCTGAACAAAGCAGGTAGTGACATTGATGACCACCCAAACTGCTGGTGACGAAGGTAACTGTGTAACAAATGCTGCAGGGAAATCTTCTTGCTTAGCACCCATTAGGATTTACCGTAAGCATGTGTCTGTGGTGACTGCACCTGCCTGGCTACATCAAGGGGAGAGCTTTCCGTCTCTGCAGTCTCTTAGCAGACAGTCTACAGCGTGCATCACATCCTGGCTTCATTCTTATGTAATAATAAAACCTGTTTTCTTCTTCCTCTTCTGTCTTCGTGAGGAGCTATCTGCATTGGGAGGAGATTTCTTTTTTAATTATGTTTCCCAACAGCTCAAGGTAAGGCTAAGTGCCAGGGGGGTATGACTTAACACGAAACATTAAATAATATAGAGGTGAATGCAGATGCCTTGAACCCGTTGAAGGTGAGAGGCACGTGACCAGCCCTGGGAAGCTCCAGGCCACAGCAAGTCTTCACCCAGGCCCGAGTGGAGCTTCCGTGTCGGGTGTCTTTTCATCTCCTGTTGTTACGACCAGAGGCAACTGTCAGAGTGATTCCACCGCCATGTGTTTCCTGAGATGTTGTGAAAGAATAATGTGCTAAACAGTCAGAGCTCAGCAAAGGGCCAGCCCCATAGCACACCAGCTAGGCACTGCAATAGAGCTGGATTCCTAGTGACTGACCTCGGTTCAAATCTCATCTCTGCAGCAGCGTTCCAGGTACATGCGTGTGCGTGCCCAGGGTAATGACTGTATGAAGAAATGGAGGAACAGGACTGTGATGCTCAATCTCCTGTGGGGAGTTTTCCTCTCTCTCCCTCTGGCATTACAAAACAGGGCTAAGTAGAGGCGGAGACAATAATGGCTCAGTATCCCCATTCCCCGTACACGTCTGAAATGTCTACATGGAGAAATAGCTTTGTCAGCCCAGCAAGAACAGGAGGCAGGGAGTGGAGTTTATTTTTTTATTTTTATTTTTTTAGTTTTTTGGAGAGATTTTCGCTATAGGGCACGTGCACTCGCCAGACAGAGAGAGAGACATAGAGACAGAAAGCGAGAAATCACCCCCCAGGGGGGATGGTCACGCCGCAATCCCTTCCCCTCCATTCTCCTCTCGGGATCTTGGGCACGCACACACACGCGCCCAGTGTGAGTTTTAAGCCACCGGGTCCGGGACGTGAACCGCAGTCGACTACGTGGGAGTCAAGCGACATAGCCATTACTCTAACTGCTGGTTCCCAGAAGTGGAGTTTAAAGACTGACTTGCTCAGGGTCTTAGGTGTGTGCCCACCCTTTTTATCAGAACTCCAAGAGCCTGAGTTTTAGAAGTGAGGTGAACCAGAAATAGATCATCTTGTTCCCCTGTCCGAACTTTCGATTTCTCCTCTGTGCCATTTCTACTTTCTGAAATGAGGGTGACCTCTGCCTGGTGACTTTTCCCATCAAAATGTCAGCGGCGGTATTTATTATACGATTTAGTTTCATTAGTCACCATTAATTGTTTAGAGTGCTTTTTTAAAGTCATTAGCTGGGATCCTCCAGCTCACTCAGCGATACTTTCAATTAATTCATTAAAAAAACTCTTTGTTTCACAACCAAAATACACTGGTTAATGTGCGATTAGTGGGTGGTGTCCAGTATTCTCTTCCCCAGACCATAGGGCACTGGGCAAAGAGAGTGACGAGCTCGAGAAAGGAAGTGAGAAATCTCCCCCGGAGGGGGTGGCCACGCCAAAATCGCTTCTTCTCCATCCTCCTCTCAGGACTTTGGGCATGCGCGCACACGTGCCCTGTGTGGTTTTCTGAGTGTAGGCCATCCAATCCTTGCTTTTCTCTACTTGTGTGTCTCTGTATGCTTATTTCTATGTTTATTTCGAATCCACAGCTGCTCCCATTCGAAAAAGCCTTCAGTCCTGCAGGACAGGACAGTTTTCAAGTCGCCATGCTCGACTTGAGCCATGCAGTTGACCATGTGGGGTCCCGCTGCCCTGGCCACCGTGATGCCTGCTAACCCTTTTAATATTTTTAAACATTGTGCAGGTCAACATAAAGGGATTGAGGAGCAGGTCTTCGGGGTGCTCATATGCTGGGAGCTATGGGTTTAAACCCCTTGACCTGGGGCTTAATTTAGGACTTGAGCCACACTGGATTCTGCCAGGCAGATTACGTGTTTGCTTTGTGTACAGTGGGGATTGAGGGTCCTGCTTCTGCATGTTTAGAAATGCACCTATTTCAAGGTCACAGGGATCTGCCTTTGATATTCACGACATAGACTCACGTCTGAGCTGAGAGGTGTGGAGGAAAGCACCGGGATAATTGGCCACAAGGCAACGCGGACAAAGCCTCCTGGCACATTAAGGATATTATCAGCTAAGAGGATGGATGTTTTTCCACGCTTCACTAATGTCTTCGCTCTGCGAGGAATTTAAGCCGCAGCTTTGCCTTATGAATTCAAGAGCGAAAACTAATGATGGGGAAATGTAACTGCAGCCGTCCTCCCGCCTCGTCCTCACTGGAGGCGACTCCCTGGCTGCCCGTGGGCGGACTTTGTTCCCATTAAGCTAATGAGAGTTCCACGTGCAAGAGGGGTCCTGAGACCCCGGCTGGAGGCCCATGGCCTGGCTACACGTTCTCATTTCACATGCAGCCCCTCAGCAGCCTATCAGAAATGTGTTTAGCAACATACGTGATAAAAACCAAGTTTCACTTAGAGGTGCATGAGTTTTGCTACGTGTAAAAAGGAGGTAATTGATTTTTTTTTTTTTAATTTTGCCAAACAGAGAAGGAAAATGAGAAAGAATATCCCCCACCCCTCCACCCCCGGGAATGTCACACCACAATCCCTTGTCCTCCAATTCTCCCTCCTTTCAAGGTTTTGGGCATGCATGCACACACATGCACCTGGCGTGTTTCTCAACTGGCTGGTCTGAGGTTCAGATCACACGGCTGGCATGTACGTCCAGCCACCCTCGCCACCATGCCACAGGCTGCCCCGTCCCCCGTTATAACTCTCTTTCTGACTCTCGGGTTTCATGGAGCAGATGATCTCTTTGGTGAAGACATATTTTTAAAACTTTTAACATTCCCTGTATAGCCAAGGGAGATTCATGCTCGGGGATTTTTATAACATTTATTCATTTCTATTGTATTTATCTTTATGGCTCAAAGTGACTTCTCCATTTATGTTGCAAAAAGGACGGACATGAGCCCTTAAAACCCAGTGACCGCCTCGCTTTCACTCCAGTCCCACTCTCCCTCCTCTCTCGTGCTGATCCTAGGCCGTCCTCAGCTCGTGGACAACCGTGACCTCTAGGCTTGCCTCAGAATTATAGCCGAAAGCTGAGGCTGGAGGTTTAGTTAGCTATTTAATAAAGAAATGTACATGGCAGCATGAACGTCCACGTGGGGTGGGAGCCACACCTGTGACGGACAGCCATTAATATGGCATAATTAATTTGCAGCCCATGGCTTCACCGACTTCATTTCCTGAGTTCACTGCAGAAGGAACCTGACTTCACGTGTTCGTCCAAGGCAGTGCACTCTGTCCTAGCTTTCTCCCTGCAAGTCCGTGTGTGGTTCTCTGATGCCTGGGACAGACCCATACATAAAACACAATGCAAAAGTAGATTTTTTTAATTAGTCGTTTATTGCTCACAAGGAACTGCAAAAAAACAGAGATGTGATCATGGAAGAAAGAAAATGCCCAAAAATGTTCCCTGGGAAAATACAGTGTGAGGAAATTCCCTCGTGGACTTGAAGCAAAGCATTGCATGGAAATGGCAAAGCTGTGATAGCGACTGTAGATGGTAGGCGCTGCACACGGTCCGTACCTAGAGGGGAGCTGATCATCGACTCGTTCCACACGAGCGCACTCAGCGTGCTGTGGAATGCTGCGTGCATCTGTTTATATTCCATGGTGCTCGCTGGAGGAACTGGTGCAGGGTCCTTTTTTTTTAATCATTATAGATTTGTTTAGGATCATTATAAAGGAAAAATAAACCAGCCTACTTGGTAGAGTTTTAATTGAGTGAATTTTAACCAGGCGGTTTTTCCGGGATTTCCAGATAACTCTGGCAAACCTCATGGTCAACTCAATATTTAAGTTCCGGAAAAAGGAAAATGATGTATGAAAACCAAAGTGAAGGAATGATGCGGAGAAACAATTGGATTGGCTACAGGTGGGTGGTAGGCTGTATAAACAGCCCCAAAGGTGGACTTTCTGTGATGGACAGAAGTGAGGCTAGTGTGATTGCCTGTAACTTAGCCACCGGCTCAGGAAGACGGAATAAATGTGAGAGTTCAGCTTATCCATAGGAATCCAAACGTGGAAGTACAGCAGCCATTTTAGGCCAAAATAGTTTAATTTTACAATAATAAGTAGCATTTATATTATTTTTTCTTTTTATTTATTTATCTTTATATTCAGTTACTATATATCATTACAGCATGCAAAATAAATTTTCCCAGCATGAATACACTGTGTGTTAGTCCATCAAAGATATGACCATACCCATTATTATCAATAGATAATTTTCGATTTTTGTGTCCCTTAAGTGTTTTCTTCTTTCTTTACCACCTTGTTTCCCTCTGTCTTACTCTTCCCCATTTCCCTCAGAAAGTCGACGGATATGGAAGAGTTAATGCTAAGTGAAGCAGGACAGGCTATGAAAGAGAGGCATCGTATGTCCCCACTCCACATACGCCAAATGTCTGCACTCTCAGACAGACACTGAAAGACTGGAAGATGCAGGTCCTTACCTGAGAGCATCGCGCTTGGCCGGATGCCTGCAGTGTAGACAACCAAGAGCAGATGACCTTCCAAAATGCAGCGGTGCTTTCACTGTATGTTCAGGACAACTCAGAAGGTTCACGGAATCACATGCATGTGCTCTGTCCTGAGTTTGTTTCTATGTCCATGTCGTCCTGACCCACCCACCCAGCCACAGAGAAAACAATCATAGTTTGTAGAATAAAAAAGATGGTGACGTGCAAACAGACTTTCCCCAAGCACGTAGTGAGCAAGCAGCACTTTTCTCTTTTCCTGTTGATGAGTCAATGCATTGAGTGGCCTTGGTGAAAATTTAGTTTAATACAATGCTTCCTCCACCTCAACTAAAACACGTGACCAGCATTGTCATTCAACAGTGGGTTATAGACTTCAGACTTCTGAAATGGCTATTTTTCTACCTTAGTCTTTTTATCGCTGTTTTGGAACAATTTTCTCATTTTGCTATTCTAGAAGCCTCAGCTAACAAGGACTAACTTATTGTTACAATTCAAAAAAGAATAAACACTTTGACCTAAAGAAATACATGTTAGGATTTGGACAGGAATACCTGAATAAAAATGCTTGTATTCTGTTAACTACATACATTTTGTATGAGATTATTTTGACTAGAGATAACATAATGCAATTATTTTATGTAATTGTGGGAATATTTGGTCTATGACAATTTACTATCGTTTTACAAAAGCATCATTTTTCATGGGCCTCAATACACCACCAAATAGTTCTAGTTTGCTCAGTTTCTCAATTTCAGATGAGCTCTAGGGCCAGTTGCCTAGGTCAGTGACCTCCATGGGGTCTAGCATGTTTCAGCTCCGACCTCACACTCAGTATCGTGTCTACTAAGAAATTGCGTTGAGCAAAGACAACAGGTCACTGTTGCACTTCTGATCCTGGAAATCTGGTCACTTCCCTTCTGAATTTATCATGAAACAAAACAGAGCTGGATCGCAAAACGAAGTCTTCTCTTACTCACAATGATCCTTCACATCCTTTGTTTTCTCTACAGCTCTACCCAAATGCTCACTGCACTTCCAGGCAAGCAGGATAGCTTAGGATGTTCAGGAGGAAAAAGTGATTTTTTTCTGACAGTTTTATCAAGCTGTAATTCCTATACCATAATATTCATCATTTAAAAGTGTACAGTTCAATTTCTGAATATTTCATCACCCCGAAAAGAAAACCCTTACCATTGGCCTTCATACCCATCCCCTATCCTCCCTGCGCTGAAGGCCTGGCAACCCCTGGTCTCCCTCCTGTCTCCACGGATTTGCGATTCTAGGCAGCTCAGGTCCCTGGGCTCATGCATGGCTTCTTTCACTTAGCAGCATGTTTTCAACGTTCATCCATGTGGTCTACTGGTGGACTATTTCTTAGCCTCATCCAAGTTATATTAGCTAAATTTGGAGGTGCTGTTAGCTTTTGTGCTATGGAAACACAATGGCCATGCTGACTGTGAGAGTCTACTCTCTTCACAATACCCCTAAGAGGTGTGCGCTGTTACTGCCCTTGTCATGCAGAGGCCTACGGTCAGACGGCCAGGAGATGCCTCTTTGACCTCAGGTTTAGTTGCTACAGGGAGCTTTCTAGGCCTGCAAATGCTGAAAACCATGATCTTTAAAGAACCCGGAAATACGTAACATGCTGGTATGGTAACTTTTTCGAGCAGTGAGAATGATAGATGCTATTTGGGGTGAGGATTCCATGCTGCTCCTCCGAGGGCAACATTATCTATCGTCATAATGACCGTTCCGACATGGGCGCAAAGGGAGCTCCGTGTTAAATGGGATTCTACTTCGAAATGGATACTTAACATAACCTGGTAGAAATGTGCTGATAACTAGGTGGGCGCGTTAACGCTTTGGGAGCTATAACTGAACATGATTTTTTAAAGAGACCAACAAATCGTTTTCCTGTAGTGGAAAGGAAATAAGATGAATAGACTAAAAAACAAAAAGAATGCACAGGGCAAAAGGGAAAGATAGATAAGTTAAAGTTTCAGAAAAAAAAAAAAAAAAAAAAGAAACGAGGAAAAATAAAAACCTATCCCTGCATTTCCTGAAATGAAATCTATTAAAATAGGTTTTGTAAAAGTCCTGCATGAAAATCAAGGAAATCCTAGATCTAACTTAAAAAGAGTGCCAATGTTTGTTCCAGTATATTATGCGTAAGACGCACCTCAGAGACAGAGAGCGAACTCTCTTCATGGCCATAATCTCAAGGTCATGAGAAGTGTTAGTGTAAGCCCCAAGAAATATGCCCCTGGTGTACATTGCCGCTATGTGGCTAATACCGAAGACAGGAGAGACAGTGAAACTTCTAGAACATACACATCTCATCCTCCCCCAGACAGGGCATTGCACGTGAGAGCCTCAGAGAGTTCCAAACAGGCTTAGCTGAGGGGACCGTCACAGGTTCCCTAACCCCCAGCCTCAGTTTCCTCACGTGTAAAGGGACAATGTCTTTCTGATGGAATTCTCTTGTTGATCACATGATCCAATATACATAAACCACAATGTCTGTTATATCAAGGACTATGTGATTTAATGCATAGTATTTAATACAGGACTCATTAATTACATACATATATTATGATGTGAGAGAACGTCAAAAAGTTTGTAGAAAATGCAATTTAAGTATGTTTATTCAACATAAAAACAATTCAAAATTCATGCACATTTTTTCATAATTTGAAGTTCTTTTTCATGAATTTTTTAAGACACCCATGCATATCATGCAAATTACTTTTTAAGAATTATGTATTTAATTAATTAATTATTATTATTATTATTATTATTTTATTTGACCAGAATGAAAGAGGGAAAGTGAGAAAGCAAGTCACCACGTCTGGAGCTCCAGGTGGGAGTTCAGTGCCCTAACCACCACACTAAATTGTGTTTTTAAAAGTAATAAGTACTTAAGACCCCTCACTTCCTAGTGAGTTTGACTGGATTATACCAACACCCATGCTCTTGGGGTTACTTTGGACTGATGTTTCTGTACGGTGGGAAAACTGCACAGAAGAGTGTTCATGCATGCATCTTCACCCCATTATGAAGAATAAAATTACTACTCTTTGGGAGGGGCCGTGCCTACACACACATTTGGCAAGAGGTTTGCAGATAAACGCATCCAAACACCAAAAATACAAACTCCCACAGTAGACCTAATCATCGGCCTCAGAATTCTCTGACAAAATGTACAAATGTATGAAGGGAAACTCAGTGGACCCCTGGCCTCGGTTTAATCAGTTCCAAATAGCCAAAGTTGTCGAAGTGATGAAGAGTTCAGGAGGCCAGCTGTTGGGCAGGGAGATGTCCTTTTTCAGCAGGAAACACTGTTGATACATAATGTCTCGTAGTTCTCGCCACTCCAAAAAGCAAAGGAGATGGCGTTTGTCCAGCTTAAGGTCCAGCATGCAGTATTATGAGGCTGACATTCCTGATGGTACCACGACCCTTGTCGGAAAATGGCTCTGTTGGAGCTTAAGAAAATCTCTATGAAGAGGTTTAAAGATTAGCAACAGATGAAGAGAACTGACCCCAGTCTGGGTCAGAGACCAAGGAGATAATCAACGCTTCTTTACTTCTATACTGTGATCTGAACCCAAGCAGTCAAGCAGGCTTAAGTGATTTTCTGAGAGCAGGGATAGGACCCTTTTAGCTTCATGAAGTTAAACTGACAGATTAAATCAAATATTTCAGAACATAGTTGATACTATCCCAGATGTCCTCTGGCTAAATTTTTTTTAAAAAATCATTACAACAATGATCCACAAATTAACCAGTTGCCAATATCACTTTATTAATTTGGAACAGCAACATTTCAGGCCAGCCAAGGAAAAGGTGATCATCAAAAACTTGAATCAGGAGGTCAGCAAGTGGCATGGAGGTTAAGGTGTTGGACTTTCACATGGTCAACCATGGTTCAAGTCCTAGACCTGATGGTTTGAAACTCACACTGGTTCTGTGTGTGTGCGTGTCCTGAGGGGAGGATGGAGGAGAAGAGATTGAAGAATGGCCATCCCCACTGAGGGGGGATTTCTCACTTTCTCTCTCTCTGACTCTGTTTTTCTCCCAGTGAGCACAAGAGCCCTATAGCAAAAATAAAAAAAAAAAATTGATTAACTATAAAAAGTGAATCATGAGACAATGGCAATGAGTTGGAAAGGTGTTACTGGTAACAAGATTATCAAGCAGGTTTTGTACCAAAGGTTTAGTTCACCTGGGAGTATGTCTTTCTAAGACCCTGGTATGTGAACACATTGCTAATGCCAGTAGCTCAAGGAATTTGTTCAAAATATGTCAGGGACTACACTACGTATTTTATATGCAATATCTTTAAATCAGTAGTACACGCCAACAGGGACATCCACTTAATATCCCCATTTTACAAACAGGAAAACTGAGGCTTAGAGAAACTAAGTAAGTCTCCCCAAATCACACCATTAGGAATTGATTACAGCCTCAACTCAAATAAGTTTAACTCCAGAACTCGAATTTTTTTAAATTTAATTTACTATCATTCTTTTCTAGTTTGCTATAGGGTGTGTGTGCTCACCAAAGAGAGACAGAGACAGAGAGAGAGAAAGGAAAAGTAAGAAAGCAAGCTACCAGATCCAGGACTCAAACAAAGTTGGCCATGTGGGAATCCAGCACTTTAACCACTACACCACCTGCTGGCCCCCAAGCCTTAATTCTTACTCATTATATGTTATTGACCCTCCCACCATAATTGGAAGAAACTAAAGTGTTATTACAATGTTGTTCTGTTTGAAAAAGAAACATGGCTCCTTTCTAGTCACATTGAGACAAGCTGCAGACTCATTCAGGGAGCAGCAAAAGATTCTCGGCACATACCCAGTCCAGTCCCTGTATGTACATGAAGAACATCGGTTCTCTGCTGGTGTCTGTGCTAACACCCTTGATTTGATTACCACCCAGTGCATGCATGCTTTCAAATACCATGTTTATGTCATAGAGATGTAGAACAATTCAAAGCAAATAGAAGAAAATATAAAGTGAAAATTAAATTAAAATGTTTAAGAAATTGTACATAAAGTCACTTCCAATCGTTTATGAATGCAACATTCGGTCTGATATATATTGTCTGCAACTTCAGTGCTCATGAGCAGGTCTTCAGAGCTCCCTTCTGGTTAGCTGAGCCTGGGTTCCAGCAAGGCCGGGGCAGAGGAAGGTTTGACTGGTTTCAGGCACCCACAGACCCACGTATGGAATCGTGCTATTCCGAGGAATGGTGATAACGTGCTTGGAGACTCTCACAGGAACAAAGATGGAGAAGCATGTTAAGTATGAATAATTACCTCGCAAAAACAATCAACAATATGGATCTCTCGGTTGGAAAAGCGCAAGCCTTTTCTCACATTTTATCTCCTACCCTCCTGATGAAAGTGAGTTGTTTAACGCACTCAGTAACATGCCTCAACGCGTCTTCATTAGTGTTCCATTTTGTAGGAGCTACCAGCTCCACATCTGACACTTTATATTCTGCTAGTCTTTCAATTAAACTCCACAGATGAAAGGTATTTTACTTCAAAGACGTGCAAAATTATCTTTCACTAACTAGTTGATTTGAATGACTCAGATGTACAATACTGTATCAGACTACAATGAAAAAAAAAAAAAAAAACATTAAAAGTTTCTTAACTCACTCCCCAGTGGCCATTTGCCATAAACAGAATGTTTTTGTTTTTGTTTTTCTATGTATAGTGATGAACACAAGTCTATAAATTCAGAGTCGGAAAAACATAAAGCCAAGCCTGGAGAAGTGTTCAGAGGAATATAAAAGAATTAATAAAAATAGAAAGTCAAATTCCTTCCAAGGTTGTTACTCATGGAAAGGCCCATGTGTCGTCCCTGTGTTCTGTGGGTCCTCTCCCCCGCCCCACAGCACTGCAGCAGACACAGCTTAAAGAAGAGGGGAGGGCAGGCCGGAAGGCTGGGGCCAGCTTCACCGTGGACCCCTCGTTTCCTGGTTGTTTTGATGGTGTGGAATCCCAGAAGCTTTCTAGACTGAATTAGATTTTCCCTGAACTAAAATGAAATCGGAATCATGTTCAACATACTTTGCGGTCAAGCCTTGGTTTAAAATAAGGCAGATCACACACATACACACAGTTTATATTTCACAAATTGCATTTGCTTGTTTGGCAGAATGAGAAAACACACACAGACTCAGAGAATGCTGTGCATTTGGGAGATGGAATATGGTTGCCGGGCAGCATGGTGGGATGCAGTGGGACGCAGGCTGCACCTGCAGGTGGGGTGGGGGAGAACTGTGATGGGACATCATCAAGCAGGCCTTTGAGTCCATGATAAGAAACTAGGAGTGAGTAATGGCTTTGGGCCAGGAAGAAAAGCAGAAGGAGTTTTACAAAGTTCTTTCTAACTGCAGAGCTCCTCGGAGAAATGACTGATCTCCCGGATGGGACAAGGATGCAGAACACGAGCCTGAGACACAGCATCGATCCTTTTCCTGCTGAAGATGCAACATCTGAACACAGTTATGAACAGAGATCAGAAAACCCAGATGGAGGGGCCTTCTACAAAGTAGCGGACCGTGTCTCTTCAGGAGTACTAAGGCCATGAGACTCCAAGGAGAGGGTGCTGTTTCTAATGAACAAAGCCTAGAGAACTCAGAAAAGAAAGTTAGTAACAAGCCCACAGTTGCTTGGGAAAATCCTTGGCGGTCCAATCTCTGGCGCTCTTCCACCAAGTCCGTTCCAGGCCTGGTCTCTTTCTTTCTGTCTCTTTGTCTCTACAGTGAGCGCATGCACTCTATAGCAAAAAGCTCCAAAAAGAATAGAAAAGAACTCGTCACACGAAGAACAAGGAAGACCTCAAACCAAATGAAAAGAGATCACCAGCAGATGCCAAAACCAGAGAGAGGTGGGCTGTGTGGCGAGGGGCTTACCACAGGGTCCTTCTCCTTTCACGTCAGTGCAGAATGACTAAGTTCTTCTTTGTTTGCGCTGTAGGCGAGACACCAAAGAGAGGAGCCCGGGTCACTCAGTGGAGAAGTTGGAGTAACTGGGCTGGCTGCCGCCATTGTTGGGGCCACTGGAAGTCCTCCGTGACTCTCATCTACCTATCTACTCTTGAACGAGTGGGGACATAGAAGATGCACATTGAAAGTTGAACGGTCACCTTTATTCCTTCAGAGACCGAGTTACATACCACAGCTGTGGGGGTGTTAGTCAAATGGACTTTCTAATTCTGAATCCCAGACCAGACCAGCCAGGTCCCTAAGTTCAGGGAGCGCTGAGCTAGTGGAAGCCTGCTCAGGGAGTTCCTGCAGGATTCCTGTGGCCCCTGCAGATCACCAAAAACGTAGTGATAAAATCGACATGCTGTCCCTTACAGCGACGGAGGCACAAAGCCTGGGATCGAAGTGCTGGGTGGGCTTCTTCCCTTTGAGGGGTCCTGATGAAAAACACGTTTCCTCGCGCCTTCCAGTTTCTAGAGGGTGCCTGCATTCCTTGGCTCCTGGCTCCTCCTTCCTTATTCGAAGTCAGCAACACAGAATTTTTACATCAATCCCTCTGCCTCCCCGAGTCCCACCATCAAAGCTCCTTTTTTTTTTTATTTTTTTATTTTTTTTTTTTTTTTTTTTTTTTTTTTTTTGCTGGCTCCTCTCCCTTTTGCAAAGGATTCACATGACCACATTGGATTCATCCAGATAATTCAGGCCAGCTGCAGGTCCAGCCTAGCTAATGAACCCAAGGTGACAGAATATTCCTAGGAGGAATATTTTCTGTCATCAAACGTGTGTGTGTGCATGTGTGTGTCCTGTGGGTGTATATCACTCCTACATATCAAATATGCATATGTATATATACATACATATATACATATATATGTTGTAGACACACACACACACACATATACACTCATATGAGATACCCCATCCCATATCAAAAAAGGAAATGCACAAGGCACTAATTCATAAATTAGATAACCCCACTGTTGTAGAAGGGTGAAGGTGGTTCCTCCCCTGATGACCGAGACCTTTTGCACTCTTCCTACTTGGTGCATGCAGTAACTCTTACGTGAATCATCTAGATCTTCTGTCCAAGGAGCAAGCAAATCCCCAAGTTACTGTGGACTAACTTAGCTTGAAATTGTCATTCTTAGAAAGTAGGGGCTGATATTATGGGTATGACTTTTCTTATCTGTCCAGATTTTCTGAAGGCAATATTACGGATATTATTTTCTTCTCTATTCAAATTTCCTGTCTTTCATTGTTTCCAAGAATTTTTTGCAATTCCTCTTCAGGCTAAGTCCAATCTCCCTCAAGAAGCGACGACAAATTAAACATCTGATGTTTTCAGAAGTCAGTGGAGTAATCGGCATCCATGAAACAGGCCTTGGTTGGCCTGACCTTAGGACACCTGATCAATTAACACTCAACCCCCCTTGTTTGGAGTGACAGCTTTCTGTGGGTACCTACAGGCGGTGTTTTCTTTATCAAGGTTTCTGGGGTTTTTTTTTGTTTTTTGTTTTTTGTTTTTTTTGAGAGGGTTTTGCTATAGGGTGCGTGTGCTCGCCAGACAGACAGAGAGAGACAGAGAGACAGAAAGCGAGAAATCACCCCCATGGGGGATGGCCACGCCGCAATCCCTTCTCCTCCATTCTCCTCTCAGTATCTTGGGCACGCACGTACACACGCCCAGCGTGAGTTTAAGCCACCGGGTCCGGGACTTGAACCGCGGTCGACTACATGGGAGTCCAGCGACATAGCCATTACGCTAACTGCTGGTCCCAGGGTTTCTTCCTTCTCCTGACAATTGAATCACAATGATCTTGTTACTTTGCCATAAAATACTTTCAGAGCTACTATCTGTGTTTGGTGCCAGGACGCTGACCATGGCAACGGCCAGTTCTGTGGGGCCATGTCTGCCTGCCGTGTATTGACTGTCTACTCACCCACAGACCACCAGGAAATAGCGTATTGGTCAAGTAAAGGCAGGAACAGGTTGAGAGAATCTTGGGAACGTTTCAAAAGTGGAGAACAAGATAAGGGATCCATGTGGTTTTGGGTGTTTGGGCTCAATTTGGTTAAGGTGGAGATTGCAAAGTCAGAGCTGGTCAAATCTGGAATAGTTTTTTACTTGATAATTTAGGACTGGTGGGCACAGAAGGATGGGCGTCTTGATTAGCAATCTGTACACGAATAAATGAACTGTTTACGCAGGTCAGCTAAATATTTCCTAGATAAACAGATTTGCAAAATATTCTGACACAATCAGGAGTAATTTATTGATTGCATGGTCTTATTTTCCAGGACAATAAATTCCTATGAAAACAGTTACATCAGACTGGTCTTAGTTGCTACCTAGAATAAATCCTGATTAATATGCTGTCTAAGAGGCCTTAAACAAGTCCTATAATCTTTCTGAGATTCAGTTTCTTCAGATATAGAATGGGATTGTAATGATATTTATTTCATAAGGCAGTTCTGATGATCAAATGAGATCATCCATGTAAAACACTCAGAAGAGATTCTGCCAAAATGTCAAGTCTTTGGGAAAGTCATGACATATGTTTTATGTTTTTCTATGCAAAAATGCATCGTGACTTTCCCAACGACCCAGCAGAACTCAGGTGTCCTAGAATTATTTGAAAAAGCAAAGCAACAGGCATAAATCAACACATTTCCACTCTCACAAACAGGTGTCAGAGTTCCCATCAAGAAAAAGTTTAAGTAAATGTTTAGAATCAGTAGAAAACATATTTTAAACTATGTCAAATTAGACTAACTCCTTCAATATTACTGCTGCAAACCAACGGACCATGAGTGCTTTAGACGTGTGATTGGAAGTCTGATTTCAAATCGTGCTTATGCAATTTATCTTAAACTCATCTCTCTGTTTTAGCAAGAATTGCAAAGTTATGTCCCACATGCAGTGTTCTGTCTGTAAAATAGACTTAGCCAATTGTTGGTGGT
Source organism: Tupaia tana (assembly GCA_026018925.1). NCBI lineage: Eukaryota > Metazoa > Chordata > Mammalia > Scandentia > Tupaiidae > Tupaia > Tupaia tana. The sequence goes on along the minus strand of JAKSZU010000026.1, from coordinate 22,060,205 downwards.
TGTAACACAAATCTAATATTGCCAGAATTCTAATTTTTCAGCAATAAAAAAGAAATCTGTATCATATTATTAAATCTCTCCATGGAAAATAGGTTTAAGACTATGCAGGGCAGGGAACCAGCAGTTAGCATAATGGTTATGTCGCTGGACTCCCACGTAGTCGACCGCGGTTCGCGTCCTGGACCCGGTGACTTAAAACTCACGCCGGGCGTGTGTGCGTGCGTGCCCAAGATCCCGAGAGGAGAATGGAGGAGAAGGGATTGCGGCGTGACCATCCCCCCTGGGGGGTGATTTCTCGCTTTCTGTCTCTATGTCTCTCTCTGTCTGGGGAGCGCACGCGCCCTATAGCGAAATAAACCTCTCCAAAAAAAAAAAAAAAAAAAAAAAAAAGACTATGCAGAGCAAACACGGTGTGATGGTAGACTTGAACTCACCAAAATTTTGATGGCACATAATACTCTGTTACACTGATATTCACCAGCAAGACTAAATACTGAGCTCAGTGGATGATAAGATAGTTTTAAAAGGGCTCAGAGAGGCCAGCAGGTGGTGTGGTGGCTAAGGCACTGGATTCCCGCATGGCCAACCACAGTTTGAGTCTTGGATCTGACAACTTGAAAATTATGCTGGGCGCATGTGCATGTATGCCCCAAATCTCAAGAGGAGAATGGAGGAGAAAAGATTGTGGTGTGCCCAACTCCCCTGTGACATGATTTCTCACTGTCTATGTGTCTCTGGCAAGCACTCATGCCCTATGGCCAAAACCAAAACCAAAACCAAACAAAAAACTAAATAAATAAATGGGTTGGAGCTGACTGGGGGTAGTGATAAAAGGCAAAGAAGTTAGTTTTTACTGGGATATTGGACTCTTTGGTTTCTAGAGACTGACTATAAGCCAACACACTTAAGGCAATGATAAGATATTCAGACAGAACCTCAGAACGGAAATGTGACTGAAACAGCCCAGGTGCAAATGCTTCATAGACTTTGCGAGACCTTGTTGCCCTGCAGTAAGGTTCCCTGAATAATCGCTGCTGCTTTGTTTGACGTTGGGTTTAGTTGTACATCCTTTCTAGTTTTTATGGTTACTCCAGGGTGAGAATAAAATTCATTAAATTTCCACACACACATTTAAACTTAAGGTGGTCTGGCTTGCTTTCCACAGCATAATTACAGGTGTACCCAAGCTACTGTCAACTCAAGGGTCTGGGTCTATTCATGAGACAAGTAATTCAACTTTTTTTTTTTCTTTTTTTTTTATTAATTACTTTATTTATTTTTGTATATACTTTCAATCATATTGTTTGGCTTACAATGAGACCATTTCGATATGTGAACATTTCTCCCCAGACCCGTTGATCGAAATATCTTCAACCGATAACACCACACCTCCCCATCCAGTCAATGCTCTACCTCTGTATCCCTTCTCCAAATGTCTTTCGTTGGGCCCCACTCCTCCACATACACCTCATCTGACATTCACACCTATCTCTTGTGTTTGTTCAACTGTTAGTCAATCAGTTTCAGACATAGAATGCAGACAAACGGTATATGTTAAGTGGGGACATACAATGTCTCTCCTTCATAGCCTGGCTTGCCTCACTCAGCAGTACATCTTCCATTTTCTTCCACTTTCTGTCAAAAGCCAGGGCTCTGTTGGTTTTTATGGCTGAGTAGTATTCCATAGAGTATATGTGCCACAGTTTTTCAATCCATTCCTCCATACGGGGGCATCTGGGTTGGTTCCATGACTTAGCAATTGTGAATAGTGCTGCAATAAACATCGATGTGCAAGCACTTTTCCAATGAAGGATTCTTCTGTCCTTTGGGTAGATACCGAGGAGTGGGATCTCTGGATCATATGGCAGATCTATCTGTAGATTTTTGAGGAATCTCCAAATTATTCTCCACAGTGGTTGGACCAATCTACATTCCCACCAGCAGTGTAAAAGAGTTCCCCTTTCACCACACCCCCGCCAACACTTATCATTTTTTGTTTTTTTAATATTAGACAATCTGACTGGGGTTAGGTGGTACCTCATTGTTGTTTTTATCTGCATTTCCCTTACGATGAGGGAGGTTGAACATTTTTTCATATGCCTTTTGGCCATTCGTATGTCATCTTTAGAGAGTGTTTTCTTCATCTCCTTCTCCCATCTTTTAATAGGGCTGCTCATCTTTTTTCCAAACACCTTTTTTAGTTCCTTGTGTATTCTGGTTATCAGTCCCTTATCTGATGCACCATTTACAAAAATATTTTCCCATTCTGAGGGCTGTCGATTCACACTAACTACCGTGTCTTTGGCCATGCAGAAACTTCTTAGTCTGATGTAATCCCACTTGTCTATTTTGTGGACGATGGACTCTGCTTTGGGGGTCTTCTTTAGGAAGTCTTTCCCTACACCAATGTCTCCCAGAGTTTCCCCAGCATTCTCCAGGAGCAGCTTTATAGTTTGAGGTCTTAGATTTAGATCCTTGATCCACGTTGACTTGATTCTTGTCAAAGGAGAGAGGTAGGGGTTCAGATTCATCTTTCTGCAAGTGGAAGTCCAGTTTCTCCAACACCACTTGCTGAAGAGGCTTTCATTTTCCCACTGAATTGACTGGTACCCCTTGTCAAAGATCAGTTGACTGTATGTTTGGGCACTTATTTCTGGGGACTCTATTCTGTTCCATTGGTCCACATGTCTGTTTCTGTGCCAATACCATGCTGTCTTTATTACCACAGCTTTGTAATATATTTTTGGATCGGGGATTGAGATGCCACCCACTCCATTCTTCTTGTGTAGAAGTGCTTTGGCAATACGGGGTCTTTTATGATTCCAGACACATTTTAAGATTGTCTTTTCTAGATCTGTGAAGAATGTGTCTGGTACTTTGATTGGCATTGCATTAAATAGGTAGATTAATTTGGGTAGAATTGCCATTTTGATTATATTAACTCTTCCGATCCATGAACATGGGATGTCCTTCCATTTTTTTTGTGTCATTTTCAATTTCTTTTTTTACCTTCTCGTAGTTTTCCTTGTGGAGGTCTTTAACTTCTTTGGTTAGATTTATTCCTAAATATCTTATACTTTTAGTGGCTATGGTAAACGGAATAAGTTTTTTTCAGTTCTATCTCAGTCTGCCTGTTATTCGTATATAGAAATGCTATCGATTTCTGTATATTGATTTTATATCCTGCCACTTTACTGAATTCATGTATTACTTCCAGTAGTTTTTCCATGGAGACCATTGGGTCTTCTATGTATACAATCATGTCATCTGCAAATAGAGAGAGTTTCACCTCTTCTTTTCCTATTCGAATGCCCTTTATTTTTTCCTCTTTTCTGATTGCGTTGGCGAGGACTTCCAGTACTATATTGAAAAGGAGAGGAGAAAGTGGGCATCCTTGTCTTGTTCCTGTGTTTAGTGGGAAAGCTTTCAGCTTTTCTCCATTCAGGATGATGTTCGCTATGGGTTTTTCATAGATGGCTTTTATTGTATTGAGAAATGGCCCTTCTATGCCGATTTTGCTAAGAGTCTTGATCATGAAGGGATGTTGTTTCTTATCAAATGCTTTTTCTGCGTCAATCGATATGACAAGTAATTCAACTTTTTAAAATGAGCTTTTCCTTTGTCTATAACGTCACAGTGTCTTTGTAAATGTATGTATCATTTCATTTGGAAAAACATGGTAAAATGATAAATGTGAGGGCCGCCATGAAGGTCAGATACAGGAACACGTGCAAGCCGTCACGTGGTAAGGTGGAAATCACTTACCTGTCTAGACCCTCAAAACGTGCAAACCCTAAATTAGTAGAAAATGAAACCTCTAAAACTATCTTGGACTCTTTTTTTTAAAAAAAAAATCCATTTATTTCTTCTGAGAGCGAGAGCGAGAAAGAGGAGGGGAGAAGGAGAGACAGAACACTCTCAAGAAGGTCTTGACAGTGTGGTGGAGCCCCAGCCAGCCCTGGGCCATCAGTGTCCACTTGCCCAGAATACTCAGAGCAGTCCCCGCTCTTGAACCGAGAGCCCTCCCACGTGGGCAGCCTTGCAGAGCCTGGCATCTTACTGCCATGCCACCTTCCCGGCTTCTCTCTCAGACTCCCTCTTCCACTTACTGTTCGAAATGGTGCCTTTACCCAACAAGCCAGTTGGCTAATTTGCAGGTAGTTAATTTGCAATTTAAAAGATGGGCAGTGTAATTATCAGTTAAGTGTTATAAAACACACACATACACGTCATTGTGTAATTAATACAAAATTATTCTTAAAAAAAAGAAATCTAATGTCATTAGTACCTTAAGGGTTTTCTGAAGCCCTCATAAAATAGGCATCTAGACTTTAATTAGTATTGCTAACAGCTGCTTGGGAACAAAAGGCCTGGCACTAACCATTAACAGAGTAGGTAATTCTAAGGAAAGCTGTGTATACAGAAAGCACCCTTTCTTCTGTCTTCCTTCAGCTGAGAAGAATACTTTTCCTCAAGAAACAAAGAAAATTAAATATATGACATAAAATAAGGAGACAAAGAACTCTTCACCTGAGAGAGAAGAGGCTATGGTCTTCACTAAGAGAGGGCTGAGAACGTAACAGTGGAGGGAACACCGATTTACTTCCCCCCTTGGTTCAAGTCCCAGTCCCAGAGGCTTGAGACACAGCCAGGTATGTGTGTGTGTCAATGCCCAAAATCCTAAAAATGGGAGGAAGGGAGAAGGGATTGCAGCATGACCATCCCCATAGTGAGGAGGCTTTTTCCTCTCTCGTTCTCTCTCTGGTGAGCACACACTCCTTCTAGGAAGAAAAAAAATGATATGTGTTTTTGTACAGTCTCAGGGGCACAGGTGGTGAGGTGCCACTATGGGCTGTTGGCTCCATGTGGGGGGCCCAGGCTTGGGGTCCCAGGTCAGCCTGAACGGATTGGACACACCACAATACTCCCGGCTAGCTCAAAGGCCGGGGGAGGGTCGGAGCACGGTGATCTCACTGTTACCTATCTCCTTCTTCTGAACCCTCACAAAACTATGCATTTTCTGGCAAGAATGCCTAAGACAGAGAAAGAGGTCCCTCCCACTTATCCTTGGGGATGTTCTGGTATTTACATGGAAACCTTGTCCCCTCCCGCTAGGATGTCTTGAGCTGCATTAGAGATAGGTAAAGACTTGTTTAAGCGTTAAACCTTCAAGAAGACTCTTATCCTACAAGACTTAACACAATATAGCCTTTGGGGTGAGACCTGATTGATCACCTGCTCAGGTAAGAAGGATTTTGATTTATGGCATTCATGTTAAATATCAAAAGTTCAGCAATAGAATCAAAATGTTCAGTCCCTTAACAGTTGGAGCAGAGCACAGGACACAGAGCCCCAGAGCAGGGTCAGAACTCTGGATAAGGAGAGCGAGGGCTAATTGCTCACCTGTCCATGGCCCCCCCTTCCTCGTGGAGCCTCACCTGACTTTGTTCAGGGCACCCAGGTGCTCATCCCCAGGTTACGGCTTCTAGCCAGCCACAGAGGCACGCAGTGAGCTCATCACTGTCTGGACTGGCCACTCTTTTTTCAGACCTTCTTTGCAGATTCCAAAGTTCATGTAACCCCACAAAATATAGGTTTCCAGGAATGACTATCCTTCTGAATCCAGTAAAGATTCTTTGTTTCTGTTTTTTGGCTAGACACTTGTCTTCTGATAAGGATGCAGCTATTGGGGTATACTTTGTGGAACGTCTACAGACATCTTGTGATGGATACAGTGAGTGACAGAATGAGAAGTCACAGGTGAGATGGTGGAAATGGGATTTTTGTTTATTATTTTAAAGCCATGCAAGAACCGCGTGCTTGGTGCGGAAAACATCAGGAATTCAAAACAGAAGAAAACATAAGCCACCTCATGAAATCCCATGATGTTCTGGTTTTTCTTCACTGTACTCTTTCTTTTTAAAAATTTACATCGTAAATTCCCTTTTCCAGCACAGAAAGAAAGAGAGGGAATATACTTAGCCTTTCATTCTTCTAGTTTCTTCTAATTCCCAAATAGAAAAAAAAGAAAAGAAAAAGAAAAGAAAACAAAGTGACATAAATTAAAGTAAAACAAATATCACTGATTCTAAATGTTTAGGGTGTTTGTTTGTTTGTTTGTTTGTTTTTTTAGCGTATTTATTTATTTCTTCCATAAGAGAGAGAGGCAGAGAGCGAGAAAGCACCCCCAACACAGTTCTGGCCATGTTCTACCCCCAGCCTCCGTTAGCCCAGATCATGTCACGCATGTACCCAGCACACTCAGGGAGGTCTCTGGATGCCAACCCAGAACCCTGTCATGTAGGTCAGCCTTGCAGAGTGGCGCTTTAACTGTGTCACCTTCTAACCCCCTCCACAAGAATTTCATTTCCACACCCTCCCTGGAGGCCGGCCTCATGCTTCATGCTGCTATTCGGTAGGGGGGTAGGTCCACTTGCTCACGAAGTGAAGAATCAGCACATCCGAACCCTCGTGTTTCTCAGCATGATGGAGAAGGCTCGGACACTCACAGGGCATTGCTTCCTCGCCTATCTCTTGAGTCTCAGGCACATGCTCTTTGGAGGATTGGTGGCTGATGGTACAGTCATTTCATGCAAAGACTATCCGGTCACAAACCCCCAAAAGTTCTGAAACTGCTGCGTGTCCCAGGAGGCAGCTCTGAGAGTGACTAATACAGCAGCAGCAGCCTTTTCAGGGGCCCTCGCCTCACAGAGGAAGCGGCTCCTGCAGATACAGGAGCTTTCTGGGCAGCCGGCTGACAATCCAGCGGCCTTGTCAGAAGGTTTAGATGTTTACTGATGCACTGGATAGATTTGATGGAAAAAAATAAATAAAAGAGGGAAGCGAAAGAATATTAAGAATTGCCTTTGAAACTACTTTGATGTCAACAAACTTAAAAACTGAAAGAAGCTGAAAGAAGCCGCGTGCTTGTTTACTGAAGCCGCCATTATAAAAGTGCAGCTGAGCTTGGCAGAAGCTTAACCTATTCTTGTGTGCATTTATAAGTTATGCATGAACATTGTTGAATATTTAGGTTATGTAACGCCGGGCTTACTGAGCATGGAGGCTGCTTGTTTAATAGCTAAACCAACAAGGCATTGATGCTGTTAGACTGGGGAGAGGCACGTTTGGTCAGAATGCATTTTTGTTCACAGATGAAATTGCGTGGTCATCACATTAAACTAGGACAGGGACAGGCAAAGCGGATAGCAACACACATCGCCCTCTTCGAGATAAGTGAATCTTCTGAGATCTGCAACTAGTTCGTCCCTTTACTATCAACAGCTCTCCTCGGAATTATTCTTTTCCTCCATAATTATTAAGGAAGGAGCAATATTGCACTTTACCTGGTTGCAGGAAAAATGCTCCAATTTAGGCAGAAGCAATGGTGGGTTATGCTTTCTTTATGGGGCTGGGTTAGGGTGCAGTGTCGTAGATGTGTACAGCTCATCATAAAGTTGTGTTCCTAGAGGGCGACCCATGTTCAGGAGTTTGCAGGATAACACCCAGGACTTGCCACTTTTCATATGGAAGAGAGATTGCAGGGCCAGCGGGCAGCACAGTGGTTAAGGAGGCTGGATTGCAGCTAGACAACTACATGGTTGCATTTTAGATGGAGCAGTTTGAAAAGCACCCTGGTACGTGTGTGTGTATGCCTAAGATCCTGAAAGGAGAAGAGACTGCTGCGTGACCACCCCTCCTGGGGGTGCTTTCTCCCTCTCCCTTTCTGTCTCTCTCTAGTGAATGCACATGCCCTGTGGCAATTTTTTAAAGAAAATAATAATTAATAAATAAATTAATTAATTAAAGAAAGGCTGTATCTGGGATCTGAACCTCAGGACTCCCAAGTGGCTTCCAGTATTGTAACATGGCACCCTCCTACCTCCACCGCCACGGAGGGGCCCAGACAGGCTCTTGCTAATTCTACTTCCTGCACCTGTCCTAGGAGACCGATGACAGGTTCTATCTCCAGGAGTGCCCTAGCTTTCTGGCTGCCACAGGTGAAACTCCCCCAGGGTCAGAGGACAAGAGGAGAGAGCTCTGCATGTCCGTTTTCCTGGCTCTCCCTGTGGGATGGCTGTGTGGCATGGCCTGCGTTATTTGACGTGAGGACACAGCCCTGTCCACAGAGGCAGCTTCCCAAGTCATCTGCAATGCCAGGGCAGATCTCTTCCTTCTGACCTTCAGGACAGGGTCAGGAAGGGCTCGTGCAATTTCCTCTTGGTTCGAGTCCTGACAAGACCACTGTGCACCTTCCTAAAAATGTAGTCATCCCTTTAAATGAACTATTCGTGGCAGCTACCCTGATACAGCTTATTTTATTTATCCTTTAAAAATCAGCCCTAAGTTTCTTCAGTATTGCTTTTTTTATTTAGCTCGACATGTGCCTGGTGGCCAGGTTGGAGGAATCTCAGCACACGTCTACCGTGGGTGAGATGCAGCTTTTCGGGAAGCACGTGCGCCATGATAATAGTGTCTTAAATCTGCCCTTTGTCCATGGGAAGAGCAGGGCACCGGAGGCCACAGAACCTGCCTTCTGGCTAGATACTGTGATTTTTATTTTTTATTTTGCCTAATACCTCAGAAACTCTCAGCTTTTGGCATAAGTCTGGGAATTTTCTGATATTTTAAAATGTAATACACATAATTCCAAACACAAGGAAATAACATGGAGAGGTTGAGTTCAATATGTACTCTATGAAACCAGTGTTGGCAAGTTTGCAGGACTCCCTGTAAGGATCCATTCCAGAGGGTCTGATGAGTGAGCCTCCTGATTGGTCAACACCTGGACACCACCAAGGCTTCTGTAGACAGCAGCTGGGCAGCGGTAGGGAGAGCAATGCCACCATCACTTCTGTGTAGTGGAAGCCACATAGCCCTGTGTCTCAATGGGAAGCAAAGGCATTTCCAAGAAGCAGTATGAACAGCCAAGGTGTTGGCTGGCCCCTCGTCACCAACCAAAGGCGTTAGTTCCTATCCACCAACATGGCAGACTCAACATTGTCTATAATATTCACAAGCATGGGAAAATAATGCAATGGGGCTCCACATGTAGGCTTCTGTCTATGAGTGTATCTCAAGATTTTTCTGTTTTGTTTCCCTTTAGGAAGTGTCCAGCTTTAACATATGAACCATTCTCCATAGCTGTCAGGGAGTGAAGAAGCTGCTACCATCTATTCCAACCCAAAGCAGAACTCTTGCAAGTAAAAAAGTTCAAAAGTTTGCCAGCGATGCTCAATTCTGGTTTATTTAATAATTACGGAGTAGCTTTTTAAAACGTACTGATGTGGGACCAGCAGCTAGCGTAATGGCTGTGTCGCTGGACTCCCACATAGTCGACCGCAGTTCGCGTCCTGGACCCAGTGGCTTAAACTCACACCGGGCGCATGTGCGTGTGTGCCCAAGATCCCAAGGGGAGAATGGAGGAGAAGGGATTGCAGCGTGGCCATCCCCCCTGGGGGGTGATTTCTTGCTTTCTGTCTCTCTGTCTCTCTCTGTCTGTCTGGCGAGCACATGCGCCCTATAGCAAAAACCTCTTCAAAAACAAACGAACAAACAAACAAAAAAACGTACTGATGTTTGGGGGGTCAGTTAAAGGCGCTGGATTCCCACATGGGCAACCATGGTTCAAATCCCAGATCTGGTGGCTTGCTTTCTCATTTTTCCCTTTCTCTCTCTCTCTCTGGTCAAATAAAAAATAATAATAGCAAATGGAATTAAATAGTTTTTTTTAAAAGTGCTGATGATTGCAACATGGAGTTAGAATGGGGTTGAGGCTTCAGTAAATGTTTGAAAGTTCTTGAGTTGATTCTACTGTATAGCTGCTATTAAGAAGAACTCATTTGACCAAAACAAGGAAAACAAAGAATATTCCCATAAGAACATACAGATTGTTTTACTTGTATCTTTATTAGACTTCGGCCTACAAATTAGTCAGTTATGAATATTTATAAGAGTCATTATGAATTTCTCAAGATAAAATGGATTTCAGTAATAATTATTACATAATGTATAAAACATAGCATGTTCATTCTTATATTCATTCCTATTACAGAATTTTGTCTTCTAGTCGCACATGTGAAATGGATGATAATATTTAATAAGCCTAATTTGAATGTGTCCTTGTCAATTTGACTAGACAATCACACAATGACAATTGATCTACATGCCTCTTGCTTCTTCCAGATATTAGAATTTAAATTTTATCCATTGAAACTTCCAGCTGAATGTTTTCCATGTCTTTCCTTCAACTGACATTCTTGAACTCTGAAGAAAGTTTCCCTTTTTATTATCTTTTATTTACACAATGAGAATTCCCTGAGCTATGAACTCCATTGTTCTACAAAGGGGAGCAATGCTGACTTTTCATTGTCTTTCTCCCCGAAGCAGCAATCCTTTTAAATAAACACTCCTTCTGCAACCCGGCCTGCAGGAGTAACATGGGGTGTGCTAAGAGCTCCATGAAATCGTGCAAAAAATTGTGCCCTTCACCATATCAGAACTTCCAGCTTGGGGCCATGATTTAGCTCACTATTATTGTATGTTTAGACATTGTGGGTCAAGTCTGTGAAATCTTTGAATATAGGGAGGTTTGTTTATGTAAATTAGTTTATATCAATCAATCAGGCATTCAGAGTTGAGGTGAAAAAAATTCACGAGGTAGGTCAAAGATGGGTCAAAGAGGCGATCTCGCGTTTCTCTTCTGGCTTGCTGCATCTTCCCTTTGGTGGTCACTTATTCTTACCAAATAATTCTGGCTCTCAATCTTCCCCAGCACACGGTAGGATTGAACTTTCAAGTCCCCTTATGGTTGAATGGTTCCATGCGAATTTTGTCCAGTGAACTCAGAACAGAAGGAGGAAATGTCATTTATAGGCAAGACGACTTTGGAGTTCTCGTCCCACAGGCAGAACAGCAACCAACATTCCAAATAATGGCTACTCCACTGGCCGGGAATTCTAAGTGTCTAAAAGAAGCACAGTTTCTAGCTGACCCACAGTGAGCATGAAGAGGAGCAGGAAAATCCCTATGTTACTTGAATCTACTTAGATGTGGGGTAATTTGTTACTGTAGCATTGTGTAGCTTACTCTGATGAAAAGATGTTTTCCCTAGTGTTATCTTCACATCTTCAATCAACCATGTCAAAAAGATCACCAAAACAATGGGTAACTACAGAGTTTTGTTCTGTGACTCTGCAAAAGGATAATTTTTCAAGACTCTCTTAAGTTGCTTTTTAGTTTGTTGATTTTTGTTTGTTTGTTTGTTTTTTGGGGGGTTGTTTGTTTGTTTTGTCCTATTGACGAGAACCTTATAATGTAGCCTTGCCCCAAAAGAATGTGAGGATGTAATGCAAGGATGTCGTATATTTAGACTGTAATATGAAGAGTTTTTACAGGAAGAAAGAAGAGTGGGAGTGCTGGGTAGCTGCTGTGTCTGCAGTCAGTAGAGCTGACCTGAAGATGAAATGGAGAAGTTGAAAGGAAAGGTGCAAAGCTCCGTGGTGCAGAGGATGTGCGTTGGTGACAGACTCCTGTGGGGTAACTCTGATTCCTCAACTCAGTGACCCTAGGACGCAGGACCTTAGGAAACTTACTCTGCCCCTTAGACTTCTGCATAGCATCAGGATAAGATGAAGAAAGTACAGTACCTGGTCGCTGGAAGAACCAAATGAGTTAAGGCATGAAGTATGTGATCATGTCTGACCAACACATGCAAAATGTATTAAAAGCAGAAAATCACCTCCTGGTCTACTGAAAACCTTCTGGGTGTCAGGCATTGGGCCATGTATTTCATAAATTACACCGTGTTATCTACGCAGTTGTTGTTTGCGTGTTACATTATTGCTGCTTCTGTATAAATAATAGGAAGTATTTGAAGGGGTGAAGTGAGCTTTCAGAGCCAGACACCCGTGACATCATGACAGAATGCCAGGCTCAAACAGCACAGCACAAGAAGTGGCTCCCAGAAGTGGCTTGCTGGGTCACATGCAGCTCTATGTTTTAATTTCTGAGGCACCACCGTGCTATTGCCCATAACAGCTGTACAGATCCCATTCCCACCCATGGGGTGCAGTGGCCTTCTTTCCCTAGCATCCTAGACCCCACTTGTAATCGTTTGTCTTTCTGATAACAGTCCCAGCACTTGTGAAGGGACATTTCATCGACTGTGTGCATGTGTTTTCTAGAGGGTGCATGTGCTTGCCCCAGAGAGAAAAGCACCCATGTCATACTGCAGGCCCTTCTCCTCCATTTCACCCTCCTCTGGGGATGCTGAGCACTGAGGCACACACGCCTGGTGTGTTTTGCAAGCCACCAGGTCCAGCACTCAAAAAGCGCGGTCAGCTGTGTGGGATTCAACTGCCTTAACCGCCACGCCAGGCAGCCGGCCCCTCATCATGGTTCTGAGTTGCGTTTCTCAGATGATTAGTGACATCCAGCACCTTTTCATATATTTAGTTCTGTAAAAATTTTCACTGCAATTTTGATAGCGATTGCATTACATCTGTAGATCACTTTGGTAGTATGGACATTTTAACAATTTCATTTCTTCCAACTCATGATCAAGGAGTCTCTATTTATTTGTCTGCTCTTCCATTTTTAATCAGTGTGTTACACTTTTAATTGAGCAGATCTTTTGGTTCTTTTATTAAATTTATTTCTGAACAAGGACTTTTTTTCTTAATGTCTCTTTTGAATGATGTGCTGTGAGGGTGTAGAATGCAATTTTTATGTTATTTTGTATTCTGCTACTTTACTGAATCTGTTCATTATTCCTAACCATTTCCTGGTACTATCGTTAGAAATGTCTGTGTTTAAGATCATCTGCAAACAGAAACAGTTTATCTTGTCCCTGTCTGATTCAATTGCCTTTTTTCACTTTCTTACCTAATTTCTCCGGCTAAGATTTTTGGTTCATAACTGGAGATGATTCCACCACTAGAGAACATTTGCAGTGTTTGGAGACATTTCTGATTGTCATGAGTCAGGGAAGCCTATGACTATCTAGTGGGTAGAGGTCAGAGATGACACTAAGCCTTCCATAATTGATAGCAGAGTTTTCTGCCACAAAAATGCTCTGGCCCCAAATTCCAGTCGTGCTGAGCTGAAAACCTCGGCCATGACTGAGATACGGCCGTGCTTACCTTGGCGACATGCAGGGTGGACTCTCTGGGCCACACGGGCAGCCATCCTCGCCAGAAAGCATCCTTCTTCTTCGTCAGACACATTCATCTCGGTGCCCTGTGGGATCCTGAGCACAATGTGGTCAAAGGACTAAAAGCACAGGCCACATAGTTCATTCTCTAGTGTGCTGGGCAATAAGCCTCTCGCTTAAAGAAATGGCATTTTCATCAAGAAAAATCTTTTATAAAAACATTTCTGAATAGTTTGATTAAAAATAGACATGGAAAAGTTAAATAGTCACTAAAATGATTCATTGCAGTAGTAACTAAATTTTATTTGACTATGACTAGGAAGATAACATGGATAATAAAAGAAAGATGTAATGAGTTTTTCTATCCTTAAAAATAACACAACATGGGGACCAGCAGGTGGAGTGGTGGTTAAGGAGCTGGACATTCCCACATGACCAACCATGGTTTGAGTCCTGGACCTGGTGGCTTACTTTCTCACATCTCTCTTTTTCTCTCCATCTGGTAAAATTAAAATAAATGAATGAATAAATAATTTTTTAAAAATGGAAAATTATCTGTTGGTGATAATATGTATAGTAATAGCTCTGACTAGACTAATAAACAGTGTATTCATGCTGGGAAAATTCATTTGGTATGCTGTAATGATATACAGTGATTGAATGTAAAAATATTAATAGCAAAATAAATTAAAAAAGAAAAGAAAAAAATAAGTTATTCCTAAGGGAATAAAAATCATATCACCTTGCGTGCACTTTGTAAGCCACTTTTACCCATCAACTGCTTGTGATAATTTTACAGTTTAGTACCAAGGCCAATATTTCCTTATCTGAGAGTTTTTGTCTTAATCATGTCAGTCGTCAGCAATGCATTTCTTCTATTTACAGTAACTGCCGACCCCATGGGGTGTGACAGAACACATGGGAAAGGTATGCACAAGTACAAGGATTTGGTCAAAACTTCGAAGGCAGAGCAGGAGTAATTGACAGTTCTGAAAAGCTGGAGTAGCTGTCTATCAACTGTCCTGTGCTTTTCTGAAAAGCAGGGGAAAAAATGCCCACTAAATTTCAAGCCGAGAGTCCTGCCCTGGCCATGGTGGCAGAAGCTTTTGTGGTCTAAGGAATCCTTAAGCAGTTGCAGGGTATGGGAAGGTGGCCGGGTGGGGCAGCACCCAAGGGAGGTCACTGTGCCACACCATTGTTTGTCCCTTCATGTTCCTCAGCACTTCCAGCATGCAAGCACACGCACCTGGCATGTTTTTCAAGCTACCAGGTCCAGAACTGGGAACCATACCGTCTGGAATGTGGGATCTAGTTGCTCTGACCACCCTGTCACCAGCTGACCCCGCCCACTTTTTACTTTTACTGAAGTGACACATAGGGAGAGAGACTGTATAGTTTACATGCTAACCAGGATACTTGTGAGAATGAAGTCACTGTTACCAAGAAAGTTACCAATGAAGTCACTGCTTACCAAGAAAACAGGCAGCCAATGAGACTGTCCCAATGTAACAAGAGTAAATGACCAGCTATTTAAGACCATCTTTAACTTTTTTTGTGAGAAGTGTCACGGCCCTTAGAGGGCCAGTATCTCTGGCAATGAAAATGAGTGAAGGAGCAGAGTCTGTTAGGGCAGGGCTTGGTGTGCAGACAAACAGGAACCAGGAGACCTCGCATCCCAACGGCAATTTTCCATGTGCACACGCAAGGGACGCTGAACTGCATCCTCAGAGGCTGGGTGAGGATTCGTCTCCTCTAGTGGCATTTTCTTAGGAAATACAGCCTGATGGGCCAGCTGGGTGGGCCAGTGGCTGTCATGCTCGATCCCACGTGCTGATTGCATGGTCTTAGTCCTGGACCCAACACCTTGAAAGAACATGCCATGCATGTGCGTGTGTGTGTGTGTGTGTGTGTATATGTGTGTGTGTGTGTGTGTCCAAAATCGTGGGAGGAGAATGGAGGAGAAAGGATGATGGCGCTGCCATCCTCCAGAAGGGCGCCTCCTCACTTTCCCTCTCTCTTCCTGTCTGCTTTTCTCCGGTGAGCACACACCATTCAGCAATATTTTCTTTTTTCTTTTTTTTTATTTATTATCATCATAATCTTCTTTATATTACATTGGATTACATATAACTTTACAGTGTATTACAATGCTTTTTCAAAAGGGAATGCCATGCATGTCAGTCAATGCAGAGACAATCTCCCTGCTTCAACATTCAATATCTTTTCTATGTTTTCCCCAATCATTATTATTATTATTCTAATTATTTTTTTAAAAAAAACAGTCAATCACTATTTCTCATTTTGCTTGTAAAAAGACTTCGCCCATCATGAAATACTTCTCAGACCAATCCAGTTGAGAATACTATACATGTCATTATCTACAGTTAATAAATTCAGCCTATTCTTCCAAGGCGGGATGTGCCTTAGGAGCTGAGGTTTCAGGTGAGGGTTAATGCCCAGCTCTGCACTGTCCTGAAGACATTAAACTTTTCACATGGCACGGAAAGATTTGAGAAAATCAGACCTTTTTGCATTGCTCCGAAATTGCCTTCCTAGGACAGAGATGCAGTTGGAGTGGAGCACGCTGGGTGCTGTCCAGCTAACTAGGTGCACGGGCTCAGAGCCAGCACCCACCACATGCCCAAAGCAGGCACTGATTCCTTTTCATGTGAAGCACAAGTTGAACAGCCACACCTCGGCTGTGCTGGTGCCGTGACTCTTCCTGCCCACTCAGTTTTACATGTTTGTGTGCTCTGTCCTGTTCACAATTAAACCACATTTAGAAATGATGTGATGGGAGAGGAGTATGTCCCAGAAAAACAATATATTTTGGTTTTTGAGAGAGATTTTTGCCCTAGGGTTCAGGTGCTCACCTGAGAGACAGAGCAACAGAAAGCGAGAAATGACCTGCCCAAGGGGATGGCCACACTTCAATCCCTTCTCCATTCTCCTCCTGAGGTTTTGGGCACACACACACACACACACACACACACACACACCTGATGTGAGTTTTAAGCCACTAGGCCCATGACTGGAACTGCGGTTGACTACGTGGGAGTACAATGATGTAGCCATTTTGCCACTTGCTGGTCCTGGAAAACAATACTTTGTACAAAACCCCATCAGGATTCGCTCATGGATACTCCCAATCCATCTCCCCATCAACCACAGGAATTGGAAGAGGGAAGCCAGTGACAGTTACCCTGGTGGGATGACAGTCATTTACTACTGAGGCTCACAGAGGGCACTCCTCGTGCAGGCTGTGGTTTTCAAGAGAGATCAATACCAGCGAGGTTGCTCTCTGTGCTCCAGCGGAACGCGGTCTCCCAGCATTCGGAAACCCAGCAACCTGAGCAGTGAAGTTCCATTTAAACCTAGTCTTATTCCCTGGTGCGTAGGCCAAGCAGTCAGGACGGCAAATCTGTTTCCTAACACTGTTGGCTTACAAGTCTTTTCAAAATGTGTCCCTTCTCTCCACCTGGAACTCTCTTAATTTTCTGTAATCTGAGCGGAAACAGCCTCTACCCTTTATCTGTTCTCTTCTAGGATGCCAGAGAGTCCTTTCCCCTTTAATCGAATTAATTTACTGTGGAGCACTTGCATTATAATTGCAGTGGAGGTTTTCATGAATATTCATCAACCACAAAGACGTCTCCAGGGTCACAGGCCATGAGCCAGAAAGGAGGAACATAGCTGTCTTCCCTTCCTTGAGTCAGATTCCCACTCAGGAATGCACAAGCAGCCCTCTGTCTTCTTTAACTCACATAGAAATGTACTGAGGGCCACTAGGGTGAGGTACGTGGGGGTACCTGAGAACACAGGGCTGAGCATAGCTCCTCTCCAGAGGTACATCTTTGCAGATATCTGCTCATCTCCCTGCGTCAGCTGTACCTGCTTCCACAGAGTGTAGACTGTGTTCTACTTCTACAGAGTGTAGACTGTGCTCTACTTCCAGAGTGTAGACTGTGCTCTGCTTCCAGAGTGTAGACTGTGTTCTACTTCTACAAAGTATAGACTGTGCTCTACTTCCAGAGTGTAGACTGTGCTCTGTTTCCAGAGTGTAGACTGTGTTCTACTTCTACAGAGTATAGACTGTGCTCTACTTCCAGAGTGTAGACTTGTGCTTTCTGTGCTGAAGGAGTCATGGTGACCATCTCCTCTTAATTTACATATTATGTCAGGTAGGACAAGCCAGGTTATGCCACAGAAGTCAATATCCTTAAAGCACCTGCTACTGTTTAAATGTGCCCCCCTTCCCAGCTCATATATGGAAATTTAGTTCCACTGTTAATTTGATTACAGAGATTAAGAGGTGGGGCCTTGGGTCTAGCAGGTGGCATAGTGGCTACATTGCTGGACTCCCACATGGCTGACCGTGTTTGAGTCCTAGACATAGTGGCTTAAAAATCACACTGGACATGTGTGCGTGCATGCCTAAGATCTCAGGAGGAGAATGGAGGTGTGGCCGTTCCCCCTGGGGGATGATTTCTCACTTTCTCTCTCACTGTGTCTGTCTCTTTCTCTCTCCAGTGAGTACACACACCCTAAGGCAAAACCTCTAGGAAAAAAAAGAGGTGGGATCTTTGGGAGGTGATCAGGATTAGATGAAATCTTGGGGGAACCTCATCATTGAATCCTGGTGGGTTCATAATGAGAGAGAATGGAAAACAGACATGGGTGTATGGACACACCGATCTTGCTTTCTCGCCATGTGATGTTCTGCTCTGAGTCAGGACCATGCAGTGAGTGAGTGCCCACCCATGAGAAGACCCTCACCACGTGCAACACCTTGACCTTGAACCACCAAACCCATAAGCTAAATAGACCTCTATTCTTGTTTGATTTATTTATTGCAGTGGGTGCTTGTGTTTGCTTGAGAGAGATGGAGAAAGAGAGAGAGGAAGTGAGAAAGTAGCCCCCCTTCCTTAGGGAATGGTTCCTCCATCAGTACTTCTCCATGGGTCCTTTCGGGATTTTGAGCATGCATGCACACGCATCTGGGATGTTTTCCAAGCCACTGAGCCTGGAACTCGAATTGCATAGTTGGCCTTACCCCCATTCCACTGGCTGGCCCAAACCTCTATTCTTTATCAGTGAACCAGTGCTAGGGACAGAAAAGCAGACCAAAGCATTAGAGTGCTTGCAGGCAAACATTCAGTTCTTACCCCCTCTGATAAGAGGGCTGTGGCTTCTGTCAACACCTTCTTTCTGGGGCTCCCCTGATAAAAAATCACCTAGCTGGGACCTCTCTGATCATCATGGCACTGGGAAAAGAGAACATGGAGAAACTATGTTTACTCCCAAAGCTTCTTCATGGGACATATATTATTCACACTCAAATTACATTGCCTGAAACAAGTCTTGTGCTCACGGCTGCATTCAGGAGGCCAAGGGTGTATCGTTCTCTCACAGGTAGTAGCAATGCATGGAGAGGTAGAAAAGACATGTGAAAGCTGAAGGGTCATGATACATTACATAGCCGGGCTGTAGCAAAACTGTAGGCAACCGGACCCACATGGGCAGGCTCTGGGTTCACATCCCATGACCTCCCTGATCACGCAGGGCTTGTATGTGTGCGTCTGGGACCTTGGGTGGCTGAGACCTGCAGTGTCTCCTGGTGTGGGACTCCATTGGCTTACCCTTCTCTCTATTTCTTTCTTTATCTTTTTTTCCTCTCTCATGGAATAATTATTATTTTTATAAAATAAGCATAATATAGGCATTAGCTTTTGTAAGCAGAAGCTGTACAAAACTCACTGCTCTGGTCCCAATTTTTAGCAGAGGGCATAGTACATAATAATGAAATACAGCTCTATTGAAAAATGGATATTAATATAAATGTTAATGACAAACTGACAAATCCTACTGGAAGGAATTCTGTAATCTGAGTTTAAATGAAGTGTCTCTTTATTCTGTGATGATCTAAGTTGATAACTTCATTTACTTTTTTTAGAGAAAGATTTTTGGCTATAGGGCATGGGTACTCACTGGAGAGACTGAAAGAGACAGAGAGATAGAAAGCGAGAAATCACCTCTCCCCTCCACCCCCCCACAGGGGATGGCCATGCTGCAATCACTTCTCCTTCATTCTTCTCTTGGGATCTTGGGCATGCAAACACATGCATCTGGTATGAGTTTGAAGCCTCTGGGTCCGGGACTTGAAAACCATGGTCAACTACGTGGGAGTCCAGCAACCATTACACCATCTGCTGGTTCTGAAGACTACATTTTTTATCAGAGCCATTATAGGTAAACTCCCTAGACTCTCCCATAGAATCATCTGTCAGTCTAGTCACCTCTGGGACCTATCTATACAGTCAAAGAGGAGGGAAATCAATGTGAAACCTTCATGTACTGTCCCCTCCAGGCCCTAAGCACTGACAGTGACAAACGCTAAGGGTGCCTCCCAGTCTTGGTCCTGGCCTCTCTAACTGAAGCCATCCTTAGCTCTTTTCTTCCCCTCAAAACATATTCCACAGTCCCTCATGGGGAAGCAGTCAAGGGTATAAACTTGCAGCAACTGATTAGAAGGGGCTGGGTGTTGGGTGAGACTTCGCTATCCTGTTGTTTATTATCCAGGGAAGCTGAGGTTTCCTTTGATTTGGCAGAAAACTGAAAGGAGAAAATAAGACCCAAGTAGAGTTTGGAGAGAAACCTGAATTTAATTGGTGTCACTAGTTGGAAAGGTGCAGTGAAGTAGAAAATGAAAAGAATTTCTGCCGAGTCCAGACTCATACGTCCTCTGAATGATGCAAATTGAAATCAGCATTGTTTACAGATAAATTCTACCCACCTAATTTGTTCCAGTAGGTGAGGAACATCCACTCTGAGCTACCAACAAAGCTGCCAAGAACAGAACTCACTTATCAATAAATGCTAGAGAACTTCAATAATAGAGAACTTAATTTATGCCAATGGAGTGAAGTCTGGAACACTAAACACTTAGTTAGAAAAAAAAATTACAAATTATGGATATTTATATTATTATGCTAACAAGTTGGCTTTAATAAACAGTAAGGACCTTTAGAACTAGAATGCAACATCTTTTAAGAAAGGCACAGTGCTGTCTTCATGTCTATTAATATACTCCCTACAATATTGGTAAAAACTATTCTTGTTTCTTCTTCAACTAAGTGGAGATCTACTTTTGCTAAACCAATATTGATGATATTTATATGGTTAATAATTAAAGTCATCATTAATCACATTATATCTTACTGTAATCTCTAATGTCCTGTTAGTTATCCTAGTATTCTAGGTATGAAATTCTGAATTTTTTTTATTACCTAAAAAAAAAAAGTATGGGAATTTATTTTAAAATATAGCAAGAGAGGGAGGGAGATGGCCATGAGAGATGAGAAGAATAACAAAAGATGATCAAAAACTGCATTGTGTAATGAAATCACTCCTGTAATTCTTAAATCTTGAGTAAGTTCCTTGAATACTATGATACATTTTCTATCAGTCAGGTGTTGCTATAATAATGTTGTATAACAAATAGCCCCAAGTTCAGTACCTTAAAAGATGAATTATTATAACTTATACTAACTATTGCTTAGGTTATTGTTATTCATAGTCACAAGACTATGGATCAACTGGCAGGTATGTTGATCTTAACTGGAGTTGGCTTGTTTTTATTTTTATTTTTTTCAAGTTTTGCCTGGGACTTTCTTCTGTCAACTATCAGTTGGCTGTGAACTTATTTAGAATGAGCTTCGTTGGGAAGACTGGATGTTATCTGTGTGTTCTAGGCTAGCCAAGGCTTATTCTTATGCTAGAGGAAGAGGTTCAAGAAGAAAACAGGAACACACAAAGCCTTTCAAAGCTAGAAGAAAAATGGCACACTGGCAAGCCTATTCACCGAATAGAGCAAGTTGTAAGACCACAGAGATTCAAGAGTTGAATAGGCTGGAAAATATCCATAGGTTAGGTCTACCATGAGGAAGACATGTTACTTCCTCTGCCTTTGGGCTCCTTGCAGCTTCCAGCAGTCATAGGAAATGGGAAAATTCTTCAAGCGTGGGGATACAGGTATTCACACTCGGAAATTGGCAGCAGCGCAGGTGGAGGCTTCAGACTGTGACACTGAGCGTGTCTGCTGCAGCTATCTTTCACCCAGATGAGGTGTTGCTTTATTTTCTTTTGTTGAGCCTTCTTCTGAGTATTGACCTTCTACTGCAGCTTAGTCATGCATTTCTAAGGAAGCCTTCCCTAACCCTGACATTCTGATTTGTGCTCCTGCTACAATGTTTCAGGATTGCCTGAAGCTATCACAATAGCCTTCATCAGCCCCTTGTTGAATTGCCTGTTCTCTGACTACATTCCTTGTCCAGGCACAAGCTAAATGAGGAGATTTCCCCTGAGATGTTAGCCATGGACTGTGATGGTGTCTGAAACATCACACATACTCCATGAATAGTGAATGATTTTTTTAAAAAAAGAATGATTTATTTTATTTTATTCCATTTGTTATTATTATTTTATAATTTGACCAGAGGACAGAGAGAGAAAGGGAAAGTGAGAAAGCAAGCCACAAGGTCCAGGCCTCAAACTGCGGTCTGCCGTGTGGGAACTCAGCTTCTTTAACCATCACGCCACAGGCGGTCCCCAGTAGTTAATGATGATTAACAGAATTTAACTATTTCTTTCAAACACAAGTTTAAACCTGATTTTCGGGCAAGCCTAAGTTAAATTTCCCACTGATCCTGAACAGTGCACTTTGTCGTAGGCATTTGACATGCATGAAATTTGGCAAGAGTGCCCTCTATCAGGGACAGAAATCACGTTTAGAGACATATAAATGGAAGTGCAGGGCAGGCAAGAAAATAAAGCCGTAAGAAGATAGAGTTTTTCAGCTGAATAATTGGATTTCTAAACACACGCATATCTTACGTCTCCTTGTATTAAAGCATTCATGGAAAAATACGTTGCTGTTAAATAAAATAGTATATGACAACAATCAGTAGACACATAATGATTTTCCCTTTCACACTTGGTTAGGTAAAAAGTTTGACATATTTGTGCTGCCAAAGATAAGTGATTACTGTTATTCGGAGAGAGAATATGTGAGTTCTTAGCACACACTGCTACTTGGGAGCAATCAGGAGGTAAAATCAGGCAGATCAACCTCAGACAATGAACCTAGGCAGATGATTCCAGGTCCAATTAGCAAATGTTTCACCCCTAATTTAGTTAAAAGTCCCACTGAGGACAGGACCAGCAAATGGTGTAATGGCTACATCACTGGATTTCCTACATAGTCAACTGTGGTTCCAGTCCCGGACCTGATGGCTCAAAACAGGCTGGGTGCATGCACATGTGTGCCCAAAATTCCAAGCGGAGAACAGAGGAGAAGGGATTGCGGTGTGGCCATCCCCCCTGGTGGTGATTTCTTGCTTTCTCTCTCTTTCTCTCTTTTTCTCTCTCTGTCTGTCTCTCTAGTGAGTCCATGTACCCTATACCAAAAATCTCTCTCTAAAAAAAGTCCTACTGAGGAGGTCAGAAAGCTCTTGAGCATGACATTTCTCTTCCTCAACCAGTTAGTGCAGCCTGCTTTCTGATGTTACCTTCCGTCATGCATACACATGCCTTCTCCATACCCAAACATGTTACCCAGGGACAGATGCAAACCTATCCTTGGACTCAGCACTTGACTTTCTGTGGAGCCAAAAAATCTCTCTAAAAAAAAGAAAGAAAGAATAGTGCCCAGACTCGTAGATTCCTATGTCCAGAACTGGGACTCACAGCTAAGAGTTAATAATGTGCCATCATCTTAGCTGCACACAGAGCTGTAAGGATAAGTCAGAGCTGATTTAAAAGGGAGTATCTGTCCCTGCATCACAAAGGTGCCTGAGTTTGAAGACCTTAAAGACATTAGCCACATTTATATTTTGCTGACTCTGGAAAAATGGATAATAGGGTAGATTATATGACAGGTAAATGTACCTCTGAGAAAATTCACTGTGGCCAGCTGTCCTGCAGGTCCATCGTATCTGCTACACCTACCGCGAGCTCTCAGGAAGGGAATTAGATACCTCACACCATTAAGAAGTGAAGTAGGTTTCCGATGTGGACTTCCCAGACCTTCGAATGAAATATCATTCATCATTTCTGTCAGAATCCCAGGCCATTAGTGGCCTTTTCTTACCCAGCCTCTGTCTGCAGGAGATCCGTGAAGAATGGTTTTCAGGATGGCAAAAATGCTTTATCTTTCCACGTTCTTGTGCACTGTCATGTAATTAAAAGAAAGAGCAAAAACGACGAGAGGCAGGAAAGCAAAAGGATGTTTCCTGTACCCTAAAGGACAACGTGAAAAGCGCAGTTTAGAATAAAGCCAGAGGGGGACATGGGCCGGTGCTGGCGTGGAACAATGTGTGCATTTATTGTTAGGCGATTCAGTAATTGGACCTGGGGGGGTGTATGCATATGCATCCATGTGGTCTGTCTGGAAAGACTCTTGCCTCTGTGCATGTGCGTGTGCATGCACACACACACACATACACACACACACACACACACACACACACACACACACACGGGGAAACAACGAGGCAGGCAAGGAGGGAGCGGCTGTGAAGAGAACTGACTCCCCCATTGAGAGGTTGAGGACGTTTGTGCTTGGACATTCCTATGATAAAACCCTCTCCTCCAAGGCCGTGATGTCAGGACGTGAGAATTGTGGGACTGGTGAGGTGACTGGGGTGGAACATTCATGAAGAGACTAAGGTCCGTATAAAAGAGACCCAGGGACCAGCAGGTGGCATGATGTTTTCGTCGCTGAACTTCCACATAGTCCGCTCTGGTTCGAGTCCAGAACCCAGTGGCTTAAAACACGCTGAGTGCATGCGCGTGCGTGCCCAAGACTCAGGAGGAGAAAGAAGAAGGGATTGCAGCGAGGCCATCCCCTCCTGAGGGGTAATTTCTTGCTTTCAGTTTCTCCGTCTCTCTCTACGCCCCTTATAGCAAAAATCTCTCAAACTAAAACAAACAGACCCCAGGGAGCCCCTTTGCTGTTCCAAGCACGTGAGAGGACACAGAGAGAAGGCACCACCTTCGGTCAGAAAACGGGTCCTCATAAAACCCAACACGGCCAGCACCTTGGTGTTGGCCCTCCCAGCCTCCAGAGCTGTGAGAAGTCACTTTACACGATTAACAAGTCACTCAGTTACACGATACTTTGTTGCAGGGGATCAAAGGGACTAAAATGGACACGTATTTGCAGCAGGAGCTGCAGTGTGGTTTACCAGCCCCTGTTTACCTGTGTAAAGCCTCGCCCAGGTTTAAAGCGTGTGACGCACTGCAGCCCCTAACTCCGCTTTGCACACATGCTGCCGTTTCTCACAGGCAAGACCTTTTCCACACACCTTCCTGTTAGAAGGCACGAAGCAGGCAGCGCCATGGGGCTCCGTCTCCTCCAGATCTCGGCAGTGTGTGGTCATTTGAAAGGGTCCTGCGTTCTTCTGACTCCTGTGACAGCCACAGGTGCCCGTTTGCTGATGAGCTGTGACATGAGCAGGCAGGCCTCACTTAGGAGACTTAAATACTGAAGCAATGGAAACTGCAGAGCAATTTCTCTTTTCCCCATAGAAGTTGCTTTATTGCATACATAAAATCCTTTCTCCTGGAAACGGAGTAAGCAGGTGGCTGCAATTTATATCAATTAAATTGTGACCTCGTTTCTGTAATTTACACTTTTTCTTCCTTAATGATAGCTTTTTAACAAAACTGCTGATGAATACGCATTTATGCGGCTTGGTTTCTCTGTGTCCATCTTAATTTTTGCACTACTCTGAAAGTTTTAATCAGAAATAGGACGTCTACTGGAAATGCCATGAACAGAGAACGAATGCGTTTCTTTTTGCTTGAAAAGGAAATGGAAAGCCAAGGGGAGTACTTGGGCACATGACAGTAAGGATATTGCAATTCTACACTTTGGTCTTGAATTTTTTCGTTACATCATTCATTTTACAGATAGCAGTTATTTTTTCTGTAAAAAAGATAATGACATTTACAAACTCTAACAAAGGAAAGCAAATGGTAGTTAACGTAAGAAGTTAGTGCAAAATTAGATGAATTTGTAGCAGTTTTGTAGCCAGCAGTGATTCACGACTGGGTGCCTCGGATTACACAGCCAGGTTTGAGCCCCAATGTCCATGTCCTTCGCTCTGACGCTACTCTCTCTCCACACCCCTCGGTTCACAAATAGACTCAGTAATCCTGTCTCATAACACAAAACGGTTCCAGCCCACTGGAACGCAGGGGTTGCCTCAGGGTGAGCATGTGTCCTGGAAGGGCCAATCAGAATCCACTTCGAAGATGCCCCTTCCTCGGGGGGAGAATGTCTGGAAGGGACCCTTGTATGGGGCTGTCTGAGGCCATCGCAAGCCCTGGGAGAAATCTGCCAGCTCCAAGACAGTGAACGAGACAGAATTCCAGTGACAGTTGTTGAGCCCTGGATCCAGCGAAGCATGAACTCGCATCTCTTGGACTTCTGAACTGGCCAGCCAACGATTTTTGTTTATTGTATGTTTAAACTGAGCTGAACTGAGATTATGTTTGGTAGCTTGCAATTGTAACAGCCACAAAATCAGAAAACTTGCACAAAATCTCACAGAAGGAGCACAAATGGAGATACAAGCTATCTGATACATTTCAAGCACTTAACACATGTTAAATAACTACACATATACACACGTATGAGAGTACTTCAGAAGTTCATGGGAAAATGAAAAATATCTGCATGTGTATAAATACACATGTATGAGGTGAGACGACACGTATGTACACACACAAACACACATGTGAGAGAGTCTCCAATGCTAAAAGTTGAAACTGCCGATTTGAGCCAAAAAAAAAAAAAAGTGTCCCAGTGTCCCAATTTGGAAAACCTGGTTAAGTATACACCCTGGCAATTCCATAGTTAATGCGTCTTGCCAACTCAGGCTTATTTCCAATAGGTAATTATCTATGCTACAAAAGCACAAATGTGGTTTGTTAAAACATTATCTTTCATTTAATAATCAGTGGACCAATGCAATTTCCAGACCATGAGGACCTTGTGCTACCGACAGTCAACAGTAACCCACCCACGTAACATTGGGTGTGTGAGCAGGTGGTGGTTCGTAATGGCCATTCTCAATTCTGGTCTGAAAATCAAGCCATGTAGTAATCCATGCCACGTATGACAGTGAGTCTGTCAGTATTAGAAGAGGAATTTTGTTTGAGTTTGGGATTTAATTTTCCCTAACTAATTGCAATTCAGGTGTGTTATTTCTTTAGGTGGTACAATCCATTTTACTCTAGAGCCACATGGGCTGTGCGGCTGAGCCGTTTCCTGACTCACAGCCTGGGCTGTCCTCCACTGAGCAGGCCCCCAGCCTTGAACAGAGGCCTCTGCACTCTGGTTGCTGGTTCGTGGAGAGCCAGTCCCCTGTGCTCTGCAAACGTGTGGCCCAAGGTGTGTGCTGCCCTCCCGCTCTCCTCCGATGGGGAGGAGATGTTCATTTCTCACTGGAGGGCAGGATGGATATGGAAACTTCTCTTCAAGGAAGACTGTAAAAAATAAAAACAAATGAAAATAATTTGGAAAAGGAAAACTGTACACTCCCAAGAGAATCTGAGTGAAAATGCTCCAATCTCTTAGCACTATTCTGCGAAATGCTTTAGTCTCGCAACCCCTGAGCTGATTTCCTGAGACCCTCAGGGGTGCTCTGAACACTTTAGAAAAGTGACTGTCCCAGAATTTAGAGTTTAGAGGGATATCATTATGTCAAGTGTTCTCTTCCATTCATAGAATACCCATGTGTGTTTTGTCACATCCAATAATTCATTTGATTCTCACAATACGCTAGTGTTCTTATAGACATGGAAGACAGAGTACCAGCCACTTTCTAGGTGTGGAACTGAGGCCCAGTACTTGCCAGTAAGTGTTTATTAGTCAGGACAAGTCAGGACAAAACCCTTGGAGTTTCAGAGTGCAAACTGAATGATCTTTCCACACGGTCTTCACTCCGGCATTTCTCCCCCCAACACCGCACACAGCATGTACACCCATGATGGCAGGAGCTCACCATCAGAACAGAAGTCTGAAAGGGGGAGCCAGTTAAAATGAGAATACAACACAGGGACCAGCAGATGACTTAGTGGTTACATCACTGGACTCCCACATAGTCAACCATGGTTCAAGTCCCAGACCTGGCAGCTTGAAACACACTGAGTGGTGTGCACGTGTGCCCAAAATTCCAGGAGGAGAATGAAGAAGGGATTGCAGCCTGGCCATCTCCCCTGGGGGGAGATTTCTGGCTTTCTGGCTTTCTGTCTCTCTGGCAAGCTCACATACCCTATAGCAAGAATCTCATAAAAATGTGAGGAACCAAGTGTGACACAAAAGCCGTTTTCCCCTGACTTGCACACACCCCTCATTCCTTTTCTCACCTATGACAGCTAAACGGTAGCTCCTAGGTGTGTAGAAGGTGTCAAGCTTGTCTGTCCTTGCCGAAAGCCCCCTCACCTCCCAATGCCACGGCATACATGCCTCATTCCTCTCCTGTTTCTATCAAATACATGAACAGTTCCTGTGTAACTGTTCCCATCAGAGCTCACACTTTTCTTGGGCCTTAGGGATGTCAGTCCACAGTGAACAAGATGCAGAGGAAGTTTACTTGCAAGAGCTCCTTTAATCTGTCATCTGTCATCTCTCATCTCAAAGAATTAAAAAAAAAAAAAGAAAGCAAATATATAATCCATAACCCAGTGCAAATTAATCTCCTTTAACAAAAAACAGTTCAGAACACTGTAATTTAGAAGATGTGATATTAAGACTATGAATATTTGACATGTACTTTTGAAGTGGATTTATCATAAGATCAGACAATTAGTGACATTCTGTTGAAGAGCTATATTATCAATAGCAGTTGTCAGTAAAGCCAATTGCCACCAAAAAAAAAAAAAAAGGGATATTTACTTTTTTTTTTTTTTTTTTTTTTTTTTTAAGAAACCATTAGCTTTGCAAAGGGCCTTGGATCCTGATCATCTTCAGGCTAAAAACACTAAAAGAATTTTTTCTAAAATTGAAAAATTAACTTGAAAAAATAAATAAATCATATTGAATTAGATAAAAACACTTCAATGTTCCCTTTAACCATGGAAAGTATCGTCGTGTTTTACCATAATTGAGGTGCAAATTCCCTCAGTCTGTCTTCAGTAGTGGCATGATTAAAAGGAAAGGAAAAATTCCCCAATAACATGGAAGAGATTTGAAAACCAACCTTGTTCACTGTCCACCAAGAATTCATATTTTTTTGTGGAAGAGGGAATGCATGGGATAGACAGAGAAAAATGCCAGACTTTGAATTAGCTTGAAAAACAAACAAACAAACAAAACAAAACCTGCAGGCAGTGGGTACCATCTGGGCCAATAAATTATCAGAACAAAATAAGTGGCTTTGTTGATGTGGAGACATTTAAATGGGGTATAAACAGCTGCGAAGAAGGCAGAAGAGTACTCAGAGCATGTAAAGAGGGGTAAGGTAATTACAGTCGAGTGCAGGAGAAAGCATCGGCAGTAGGTGATGAGTGGCCCTAGCTCCTGAAGGATCTCTCTCCCAAGCTGGCTACACAGAAAAATTAAATGAAATCCCTGAATGAGGATTTCCCAGTGGTTAAAGATTGTTCCAGAACCACACAGCTGCAAAAGGAAAAGAAGAACTCTCCTGAAAAATTGGGCAAGGAGATCTTGGAGGGGATAATAAGATAGTTCATAAGAAAATACACTTCTCAGTGACATAACCAGGATAGACAGATTTTTTTTTTCTTTTTGATGAAGGGAAGTACAGCTTTATCGCAATGTGCAAAGCAAGGAAAGCGGGCAGCTCATGCTGAAAAGACCCGGTCTCCCTGAGGTCCCCCACATGTGTTTTTTTAAGGACAAAATTAGGGTCCTAAGCACATGATCCATTCATTGATTGGTTCAAGAGGGTGTGGCCATCTCCTGGGCATTCCTGATTGGTCAGTCCTCAGGTAATCAAATGTCTGTTAGGTGTCTGGTGTCGTTCAACCTGGGATCTTTGTGCTCACAGCCAGCAGTTTCTATCCTACAGAACATCTTACGTATTGAAATCAAGACCTTATCTTTCCTTTTAGTGAGAGTTCTAGAGGTCTAATGGCCCTAATTCACGACCAATGTTGTTTCATTACCATAACCAAAATCTGGAGTCTTACCCCTTACTCTGGGCCCTTACGGTGTAAATGGACCTTGTATTTCAAGCATCTTAGAAAATACACCTTTCTAAAGACACCCTTTAGAAGCCGATAAAGACCCCCTGAGTGTCTTCTGTAAGTCCATAAATGATAGGCAGCTTAAGCCATCTGGACTCTCAGAGCCTCCTTTACACAGTCTCAGGGAACGCGTTACTCCCTCGGTGAGTATTTCAGGAGCCCGCAGTGTAGCCTAGCTGTGTGCCAGACGCAAGTAAACTAGAGAAACAAGGTCCTCCCCTGTAGAACCTACAACACAGAAAATTCAATTTTCCTCGTCAAAAGTTATTTATAGGAATCAAATCTGCACACGTTGAACTTGTTCCGAGAAAACACACTAAGAGCAATGAAAAGGGACAGCTCGTAGCAGTAAGACTAGGCAGTAAAACAGAGAAGTACCCCAAGCACTGGCTCGCCTGACGGAAACAAGACTGTGTGGGCGACTTCGGAGCCTGTTCCTGCACCCCACAACAAAACCAGCCAGATGTGCACACATCCAGGAATCTGTTACGCACGCACATGCAAAGCCACTCACACACGTGCACACAGTCACTCACGCACACGTGCACAGGTATACGTGCACACACTGTCATTTACACACAAACATAGCATTAGATATTCACCATATTCTGACGGCGTGAAATGGTGTGATTAGGAATTTCAAATACTAGACACGGAATTAAATCAGTGACTGGTTTGTAATGCACAAGAGTGAAATTAGCTGTGGCTCGTTGGATATTTTTTTCTTTTGGTCATTTTATCTTCTCCTTTGTTCATAAAAATATGCTAAGGTATATGCGGAAAAGAAAAAAAAACAAGGGAAAAAAAAGAGGGAGGGAAGGGAGGAGAAAGGAAGGAAGGAAGATTCTCCTTATATTGTTTTCAATCTTCTCAATTAAAAATAAAAACCTCTTTAATCATTTACTATGAGTCTTACAAATGATAACAAAATGCTTTATCCTGTAGAGAATGGGTCATTTTCTCTGGGGTAGGTGGCAGCCAGGATGGTAGAGACAGGATAGAACCAGGGTAATGATTTCAATTTTCAGAAGTACAGTCATTGTTTTACTCACAATATTATCACTCTCGTTTCCTGCTGGGTTGTTGGTGTACAGAAAATGCAAACCTCACTGATTTCTTTAATAGGCTCATTAATCGTGATGTAGCATTAACATGCTACGGCCCAGGCATTAGGTCTGGCCACCACACTTGGCATAAAATCCATTCAATAAATACTTTTCTAGAAGGGAAAATGTACATTATGGATATAATTTCACCTTTGGCCTCTGCTCCGTAGGTCGTTGGGGAGTAAACTTACGTAGGTGTCTTGATTAAAATGGATTTCTTTGGGGGGTCGGGGCATTTGACGGGACAAGAAATCATAATACATCTTACTAGGTCCAGGCAGGAAAACAGTAAGTCAACAAGAGTTTACATTCTTTTTTCTTCTTCTGTTTCTCCTTCCCATAAAAGCTTTATTCACAAACTGTACCTATTTGGGAGGGGGAAAAGGAAGAGTTGATTTTCTCATCACAAACATTCAGCGGTGGATTTGTATGTATTTTATTGGCAATTAGAGGGCTCTAAAAGCTGAGAGTACATCATAATAGAATAATCAAGAAATTGGTAATGATCACACAGAGCAGAGAATAAATTACTAGCTTGCATTTTGCAGTCTATTATAATGTTGTCTATACAACATTAAGTTATTCGGATGAAATTTTAACACTTATCGAATTGGCATTTAATAAAGAAGTCAAACTGAAGGATGTGCACTCTCCCGAACACCACAATGCGAACTTGGGTTCTATGTTTAAGGAACAAACCCAAGAGACCAAGGGCATGGGCAGGAGGGCGGAGATGCACACGCGGTACAGAATGGCCGGCAGGGGGTGCCGAGAAAGCGAAACCCTGTGTTAACGGGACAGAGGGCTCGAACAGCGTCCGGGGCACTGGCTCCCCAGCTCATCAGGGTGTCTCCCCACGCCACGCCGAGTCTCTGCAAACGGTGAAACAGGACGTCTGAGGAGCGGATAAAGCGAGATCCCATCCCCAGCGTGTCCCAGGGCTGCCGCGTGCTGGTGTCCGGCCACTTCTCCGGCTGCGCCCGGAATGCTGGCAGCCAGATAAGTCCTTCCCGACAGGAGACAGAGGCTCCGTCTCTGCACACGTAGCCAGCCCAAGAGGAGACGCCTAAAGCGACTGGCATCAGGGCTTCCGTGACGAAGCAGAGCTTCCTCCAGGGAGGCCACCAGGACGGGCTGACACAGACTCTTCTATTGTCCCCACCTTCAGAGAGGAGAGGAAGGAATGACAGGGACCGTTATGAGTGAGGATGTCTTCCAACATAAATGGTACAGGGACCAGACAAGAAAAGCAGAGAAGCAGGAGGTCACACAGACACACATACACACACACACACACACACACACACACACAGCGTGAAGTAACCCAGAAGAAAGAGGAACACAGAAGGAAGAAAACTTCCCAAAATAGCAGAGAATAGAGAAATAGACATACAAACACGCCACAGAACTATAGGAGTGAGTATTAACACAGCAAGCACAGCAAGGGACAATTGCCTCTGGGCCGGGGGACATGCATAAGGGGTAAGATAAATTGTTTTTGTTTTTAAAAGCAGATCTTGTGTTATCTTAATCTTCTATACATGCATATGCATGATTATTTTCAGAAGTATAATTGTGTCGGGTTTTCCTTTTGCCTTATTTTTGTCTTGGCATAACGGATTCTTCATATGAAGACTTCCAGATCATGCTCTTCACACACACATGTGTGTAGGCCTGGAGACCTGTGCATGTAACAGTAAACACGTGATTTCCAGGCAATGGCTACATGCAATTTGTGGACACAGACCACGTGGGGCCCTGCCCAGATGTCCTGCGATACCCGCCACACTGTCCACGCCTGCGGCCCGCTCTGCAGCCTGATATCAAGACCCTGCATGGCGTTAGCCCGATGCATTTCCATTTCAAGCTTGGTCTCTCCCCCTTTCTCTTCTCTGCTCGTTCTCTCTTCCTCTCTCTCTCCTTCACTCTCTTCACAATCAAGAAATGTAGGAGCTCCAGAGTTAAACATAATAATAACAATGACTTCCATTTCCATTAGACATATTACTGGAATAACGCAAGCGTGGAGTTACAGGCAGACTCTATGGCCCCTCCACGAAAAAGTTTGATCTCCTTCAATTTACACGACAGAAGGCAGATGTGAGAGATGGAAAAGCTCAAGCCACAGCCTCCGAGTCTCAGGTAAAGTCACGTCGGAAGCGCAGAAGCCCTGGGTGCTCGTTTTGTAAGTGGATGAATTCTCTTTTTGTCAGACCTGATTTGCTTTTATTTTTCATTTGCAAAAGACACGTTATTCCATATGACTGGACCCATGTGTTATTTATCCCAGGACAAGGTGGGCCTAGAAAACAGAAGACACTGGAGAAACACTTAAGGAAAAAAGGGAAAGAAGGGAGAAAGGGCTGAGAAGACTAGGGGTGACAGGAAAAAACGCAGGTGTTAGCTGAAAAGTCAGCCAAGAAATCAGGGCCGTTTCTTCAGGCAGCCCGAACGTCTTCATGAAAATGGTTCTCTTTTGTCCCAAAGGGTGCTTCTCTTGGAATAAAATGGACTGTCAGCTATACTGATGCCTCTGAAACTAAAATGCCACCTCTAAAATATTATTAGTGTGAAAAAGGGAAATTAATTGGATTGTGAATAATACAAAGCAGTAGGTTTTGATAAGAAAGCTCGTTCTAAGTGAATACCCTAGGGAAATCATTCTTAGAAACAATAATGAAATAGACTCCAGGCTTCGGGGAACCCTTAATGGAAGTCTATACTGGGTGTGGGACGGGATGTTAATATCTTCATCCAAACACGCCATTGGTTAGATACTGACACTTTGTTTATTTGTTTGTTTCCTGTTTTGTCACAAAGGAAAAAAGTAAAGAACCATTATGGGCTTTTAATCCACTGAAATATCTTTCAAAAACATTCAAATGACCTAGTCATTCCTTCTCTTTGAACAAGTCAAAGTCCAGAAATGCAGAACTGGGAAGGAGGTGAATACAGCTTTTACTTCCCAAACTTGACAACATGAAGAACAGTTTTAAGAGGTAAAATAATCTGCTGATGTCCTAAGAACAGCCCTCACATTGCTGGTGTGGAAAGCCCTGAGTTACTAGTTACATGCTGTCAGTCTTGGCATTTGTGGCAGAACCAGAAGGGTGAGAATTAGCGCAGAGAGCAAGGACAGCCCTGTGGTGAGTGACTTAGAGTGAGGGGGGCACCTGCTGGTCACCCCCGTCATTTAAAACAAAACAAAACACGAGCTCCAAAGTGCTGATTTTTCCCACAGAATGCTGAAAACCCAGATTTTATATAAAATGTCTGGATTTCAAATATGTTTTCTCTAATTCAAAATCCTTATTACTGATTAAAGAGAGTCCATCTGAGGCCCAGCGTGTGGCCTAGAGATTGCAAAATTTACTTGAGGGATTTTTGACACAAATGTGACTCTGAAGCACAATTTCAATTTGGACATTGAAATGATAAACATAACTCGGATATAGACAGTTACAGTTCGTACTGAAGTAGAGAGAGCATCAGAAGGCAACTTACAGTTACAGAATCTAGTAGAACAAAAGGTAACCACGTTCCGTAACTGAACTGCGTGTCCAAACACAGTAAAACTTCCATGGAGAAAATGCAACAGACTTTGTTTTACATGTTCTAATGGGATTATATCATTTGCATACGTATAACCTTTTTGATGAACTAAAACTATGGCTTTTCTTCTTCATGGGTCATTTACTATTTAAGAAGAAGAACAAATGTCTAAGATGCCATTCACATGAACATCTCTGTGCTAATATGTGTGAGCTAAAAATGGCTTGTCTAACAAGTGCAGTAGATGTGAACCCCAGAGTGGTTTTCACCTTCAGTCCAGAAAACGGCCTCCGAATATTCTGATAATTGACCTTTCCCTGGGGTTGGCATTTCTAGTTCAATCATCTTACTGTTCTCCAGATACTAATCACCCCTTTTCCTACACTAAGAAAATGTCATAGGAGGCTGCAAAAACTGTCCAATGTCACCCGCAGATAATAATGCATTTCCTAGTATGAAAACCTCTTCAATACAAAAACCATCCCATCTGATTAGCCCTCAACTTCAATTCCTGGGTTCTTTTGTATCTACAGGGGAGGCCGGTACAAGGTGGCACCCCGGGATGATTTTAGTTGGCATCACAGTTAACACACCCACATAGCAGAGCCAAATTCTGGGTTTGGACAGCACAGTGAGGTTTAGGGTCCCTGGACTCCACCCACTGATACCAGTAGCCTCTTTCCAGTTTTGCTAGAAAAATAAATATCTCTAGATAGCGCAAAACATCCTCTTGGAGCAAAATGGGCCTCAGGTGAGCCCTATGGAGGTGGGTGAAGTGTTCATGGCTGGGTCAGCGTGTGGCCTCCCTCTGTTACACCACAGGCGTATTTTTAAACATTTGTACAAGGTCAATTATTGTATTATGTTATTGTTATCAATTTTGAGATCTGATTTTAAAAAATCTAAGCTAAACCAAGATAGCAAAGGTTCTTCCTCCTGTTTTCTCTTAAAAGCTCTATTACTTTAATTTTAACCTGTGGGTCTCTCTTCCTTCTCAAACTCAAGTAGTGGTTTGTTTCCATTCCAATCTTAATAATGAAAAATGGAAATCGTATTACCTTTTACTTTATATTTTCACATTATATTTGCAAAGAAAGCAAAAGGGAATATATCCCAAAAAAGAGCGATTTAAACCATCTCACAAAACAAAAAGTCATAATCACGCAGACAAGAAATTAAGATACAATATCCATTACATGATTCACAATGAGCTTTTTTTCTATGGGCAATGCAGATATATTAAAAGGTTTTCTAGGTTTTCAGCCTTTGCAGAACCTCAGGAAACAATTCCACAGTTTGAAATAATATTAAAAGAAAAATCAGCTCACCTACAAAAGCGGCTTGTTATTTGCAGGCATCTCACAGCACAGAGAGCTGCACAGGCTAAGAGTTAGTGACACTGTTGCCTTTTTGGACTGAGAAGATAATTTCCCTAATGGACTTTAAAGTCTCTGGGCCCCTATTTTCTACATGGAAAGTCAGAGTGTCCTGATTGTCCTGGTCTCCCACAGAAACCCTGGGGCTCAGGTCATGTGCTCCTCCAAATTTTCCTCTATAAAAAAATAGAATCTTTAAAATAATAATAATAACAGCAAAAATACCACCATCACTTACCTCAATTTTATAAATCCATAAAGATATCACTAATAGGTCCTAACAATTTGAATATAAAAGAACTTATACGTAGTGTTTGCACTTTGCAAAAATCTCTCAAAGTGAAAGATGTTGAATTCTGTATCGAATGCCATTTTCAAAAATTCTCCTTTTCCTTCTCGTTTTGAAACTGCACTTACTGTGTTGAATACTTTCTGAGTGAGAGCTGGAGACAGCTTGCTGAGATCCATGACTCTTAGGTCCTCCCTTATGGATGGAAAAATGCCGTGAAGCTGTGTGTGGGGGGGATAATTACCTAAAGTGCTGAGAAACAGGTGGGTAGGATGGACTTGCGAATTCGGGTGAACACTTGGACATACTTTGTGCCAGCTTTTAAGACTCATACAAGCATGGGGCTTCGCAGATTTGTTTCAGAAGGACTGTTTTTATGCGGTTTATCCATTCTTACAGGCTGCCTGTGGGGTTCAGAGAAAGAGCCAACTTGGTAGATGGTGATAATTAAGACACATCACGCTACTCAGCTGGATGGCCTAAGTTTCCTTTTCCACACAGAAGGTAGACTCTCATTTTCAGTATCTTTATGAGAAAGAGAATGCTGACAGTTCCAGGGAAGCATGTGGCCCCAGAGTCCATGAAGCATTTAGTAAATGACACACTCACCAGGCTTGAAAGATCTGTAGCCATCCTCCCTGATCCAAGCAGGATCCTCCGTGGTCTGGAGCTTCCCTTGTGCCCGAGAGCTCTGCATTATATCGAGCTCTGAGCCTTCAGATCCTGGGGCTCTTGGCCACATATGACCACCCCACACTCCACGCTGCAAATGTGCCTAATGAAGACTAGCTGCTCAGTGATCAGGAAGCGACTGGAGCAGACGGAACGTCGATGGCTTCTTCCTGGTAGGCTGGTCACTGACCTTGCCAGGTCTAGTCATCGCTGAAAGGTCATACCGCTTCCCACTGAAATGTTCACTTGCTTTCTACTAAATTAAAAATGTGAAAATGTGTGTATTTACAGTAGCTTTATTTGACAGTGGGCATCCAACTCTTCTCTTTGTGTTTTTATTTTGAGCCGAGTGGCAGCTGAACAAATACGGGGACCTCTCCCACTCGGAGCGACCCGACCTCTTACACAGATACATGCTTCCCTTCGTGGAGCCCTTTCCGGGCAGTCAAGCGCTTCTCACCCCATCGAGAAACCGCCGTTGCGTGCAGTTCTCGGAGTGGACCAGCTCCTCCAACATCCACGGCGGGAGACATGTTTTTGTTTGTTTGTTTGTTTTTGGAGAGGTTTTTGCTATAGGGCACGTGTGCTCGCCAGACAGACAGAGAGAGACAGAGAGACAGAAAGCGAGAAATCACCCCCCAGGGGGCTGGTCACGCCGCAAACCCTTCTCCTCCATTCTCCTCTTGGGATCTTGGGCACGCACGCACACGCGCCTGGCGTGAGTTTTAAGCCACCGGGTCTGGGACACAAACCGCGGTCGACTACATGGGAGTCCAGCGACATAGCCATTACACTAACTGCTGGTCCTGAGACATGGTTTATTCTGAAGGTTTCTTTACCCACAAGGCCCATAAATTAGGAAATTTCCTTTGTCGCACCAATCAAAATGCTTTCAAACACACACAACCACACATGGTCCCATTAATGGGAGCAAGCAGAGGGCCGAGTGGTGCCAGAGACCCATTGACTAATTTATTTTAGGCCGCTCAGCTTGGAAAACTAGGCCCCTCGTATGCTGTGGATATGCATGGGAAGAAAATAAAAAGTGGCTCTTAGAAAGCTCAGGGCTCGTCTGCTAACATGTCACCTCGTTTCTGTTGACCTGCATGTGAGCTTATCCATGTGACCTGCCCCAGCAGTGGACTTTGGACTGCCTTCCCACCACACTGAAGAGCAGTGGCAGAGACAAGTAACCCAATCTAAAAAGAACAGTAAGGAAAAAAAAAAAAAAAACTTGTAGACTAGCCGTGTTGTCCATGGCTAGCTGAGGCACTGCCCTTACTGGGAGTCAGCAACCCCTTTCAAACGCTTTGTTCTTTATGCAAATCACAGCACTTCCCCATCTTCACCAGATGCAGTTCTTAGCCCCATCTCGAACCTTAAAGGATCAGTAGACTCCTGTGTTTGAGAGCCAGGACTCTATCACTGGGACTTGCATGCCCAGAAACACCCTCTAGCCCTACAGACAAGAGAGGGTTGATGAGACCCGGGAGAAGACCATGGCACTGTGGCGTCCGTGCACCTGCTTCTCTCTGGTAACAGATGACGACCTGCACTCCTGTCTACAGGAGCTCAGTGGGTGGCCATTTGCAGAGACGGACAGTTCCCAGTGACCTGTGTCCTTCCAACCCTAACTCACGAAGAGCTAGCGGCAGGCTGGCGATGGCTCATCAGACCCACGAGACCACACGAGCCCAACATCCATTCTTTCAGCCCTGTCGACTTAATTAGTACAGAATCTCGTTTCCTTATACTGCAAATCTAGCTTTAATAGCACTTTTTTCTTTTTTCATTGCCTATACACACACCAGGGAGAGAGAGAGAGAAAGAGAGAGAGAGAGAGAGAGAGAGAGAGAGAGAGAGAGAGAGAGAAAGCACCCCCCAGTGGGACCTGGCCAAACTGCAGTCCTTTTCCCTCCGTTTCTCCACCCTGTCAAGATGTTTGGCATGCACACACAAATGCCTGTCATGCTTTTCATGTGACTGGGGCTGGAACTGGAGCCACAGTGGGCCATGTAACACCTGGCTTTCCTAATCACTGGGCAAAGAGCTAGGCCCCTTAATATCATTTTATACTATCATTTTAATACTTTTGGTTTTTAAAATGTTTTCTTCATTTATGATACAGCATGTGTGTAAGCCCTTGAGAGAGAACGAGAGAGAAATGAGCTCCCACACAGAGTACAATCATGCTGAACCCCCCTCCTCTAGTCCCCGACTTACAGCTCTTGGGTACTCTCTGTGCCCTCTTTCTCTCAGCCTGACTCTGCCAGGGATTTGAACCCTGCTTGCCATGTGAGATCTACTGCTTTTCTTTTTTTAATTTTTCTTAAAGAATTATTTGTTAAATTTTATTTATTTTATTTATTTACTTTAATTTTTAATGGACATGCATGCTCACCAGAGAGAGAAACAGAGAAAGGGAAAGTTAATAAGCAAGCTGCCAGGTCTGGGACTTGAGCCGCAGTTGGCCATGTGGGAGTCCAGCACCTGAGAACTGCTTCTCTTGAATAGTACATTAATGTTGCATTATGAAGTCAGCCCAACAATTTCTACTTCAAAAAACATCAGGGACCAGCAGATGGCATAATGGTTACGCTGCTGGACTCCCACGTAGTAGACCACAGTTCAAGTCCTGGACTTGTAATGTCAACAGGGTTCTCTGAAAGCTCCACCTCATTCCCCAGCCAGACCCAGTCGTGGGAATGGGGGATGTTGCCTTGTCACTCACAGCAAACCTCTTGTGTCTGTATTTCCAAGAAAACGCCACACAGTTGATTAAGAAGACCAGAGTGGCCAGGCAGAAGACACAGAGCAGGGCGTACCTGCCAATCTCCAAGTCCGTTAGCCTCCTAGAGGTCACTGTAAGGTCACTGGGATTATTGGGTTCTGGTAACTTCCCCTGAGTAGGGAAGCTTGTGAAGGTGTCTGGACCACTGCTTCTGAGTAGCTTCTCACCCTTTCCTCCCCTGGGAGACTGCGGGGTTGTGCTTCTGTTGGTGTTTTCCTCTTGGCCAACAGAAGCGCCATGTTGGACCCACTCCTGAACAGCCCTCTCCTGGTTTCCTTCACGCTCTATGGAATTGCTCAGGTGGTCTTTATATTCCCGATTGATGCCCTCGATGTCGTTGGTGCCTCCTTGGTGCTCATCAATGCCTGGCTCAAACTTCACCTTGACATTTCCTTTACCCACAGCAAGAACGCTCTTCCTCTTGGTCTTCTGGCAAGGCTCATTAATCATCATCTCTAGCTTCATCAAGGGCCCTTGGCCTTCACCTTCTGCAGCCACCACTGGCCATTTGGACTCAAGGTTTGCCTGGACAGACACCACCATGTCATCCAACGATGAGACTGTAACCAAAAATTCCTTGGGATCATAAATGTGCCCTCAAAATGTCACTGAACAAAGTTCCAAGAAAAACAAAACCAAAGCATCAGAACGATACATGTCCTTCAAGTCTGCAAAGTTTATTAATGTAAAGGTTACTTCCAATTTATATGAAGTATGCACAGTTAGAAAAACTACGTCAAGTTGCTCTGCGAACTTAAACAGTACCCCACACGCGCTGTACTTTCATTACTAATGATCTGTGTCCCACTGCTGTGCAGAGAAAACAATACATTTTAATAAGTGCGTGGAAGTAGATATTCATTTCTTTCGTGTCCTACAACTGAATTTTATTTTGGTCTTCCTTAAACTATTTTGAAAGATTAAGTGATGCATCTGAATCATTTCAAGTGCAACTAATCAGGCCACTCCTCAAGATAACATCATTTAAACTGTTAAGTATTAAAAAGCCAACAACATAGTGCTGGTTTGAGGTATTTGGGAAAAGGATGCATTATAATTCCATCCTGCTTGAAAGGCCTGGTGCTCCTGAAACCATTTTAATGTGATTCGCTAAAACTCTAAAGATATGGGAGAGTTTGGGAATTGGCAATAATTACAGTGAGTGGACAGCTACTTGGTGCCCACTTACAGTAGCTGAAATGGGATTTCTAAGTGTCAAAAACTGCCTGCTTTGGTAAAAGTGGAAAAATATAATCCTTTCGCCATGGTGTTACAGTAGACTGTCAATTGCACAGATAAGCTCTCTGTGAGCGAATGGCACGGGGACCTGTGATAGGTCTATAAAAAGCATAGCGAGAAAATGCTACCCGTGTCCCAGCGTACTCTGCGAGGTAGGACAGCCGGAGTAAAAAGCAGGAAGAAGCTTCAGGGACTGCTGTGTCCGCTGCAAGTGCTCTGTACCCACCTCCCTTGTGGGAAATGGACGTGAGAGGGACAAATTTTCCCCAGTAACCAAGGTCTCCAGGGTCTCTGGAAATCACACTGCTTTCGGAAATCGGAGAATATCTCAGCGAAAATTTCCATTTCTACCTCGAAATGGAAAAAGGGAGAGAAGCCAGCCATCAGCTGCACACCCAGTCCTGTGATGAAGACCAGTTATTCAGAAAATCACTGTCTTTTCAGTCAAGATAGAGAGAGAGTTATGAGAGGACATTCAGAAGTGAGGGGAAAGTTCTCTCTATCCCACCCGGTCTTGTCAAACAAAACCCACTGAAGGTAAAAATCAGTGTAAGAGAGGCCAGCCGGCGACAGGGTGTTAGGGCAGCTGGATCCCACGTGGCTGCCTGCGTGGTGTAACTCCCAGAGCCAGCAGCTTGAGAAAGACCTTGGGCCCATGTTCATGCCTACCTGAAAAAAATCCCAAGAGGAAAATGGAGGAGAAGGGATTGAGGCATGGCCATTCCTCCAGGGTGTGTTTTCTCACTTTCTTTCTCATGAGTGCACATGACTGATGGCAAAATTAAAAAAAAAAAAAAAAATCGGTGTAAGAGAATTATTTCATATAATCAAATGGGTGTTTTATTTTTAATCTCATTATCACAAACACTAAAAATTTATCATTGATATTTATGCCAAACTATTTTCCCAATTTACTACCAAAAGCGCATACTTGCTGAAATAATTTATGAAAGCATTTCATTACTGTGTGATTTCAGCTGCCAATGAACAGGTTTTTAAAAAGAACAACACACTGAAATTTCTTCCTTTGATTGAAACTGTACTAATTGTGTACTTTGAAAGACACTTGGATTAATTAAACAGCAATAATTAAAAATTTCAAAAATACTGCACGTCTTGGTTCTGAGTATTCAGAGTGCATGAATGATTGCATTAAAGAAATTGATGTGTGTGCTCAGAGAACAGTGTAATGAAACTGTGTGAAGGATGGTGCTAGCTCTTCCCTCCTGCTTCAGCACCTTCCGTTTTGGCTCAGATATTTATAGAACAATGATGGATTATCCCTGAAGGCACCCTTCAGTTTCCCAAGAAAGCGCTGTCGGAAAGGGAATTTTAATGGCCTAAAGGTACCAGTTCATCCAATTGAACATCAATTTGCAATTTAGTTTGAGAGAAGGATGTATTCTGACTAAAGCAGCTGATGGCATAATGGTTGTTGGACAACTATTAGGTTATCGGAAAAGTCACGCCATATTTTTCTAAGTTTTCCTATGCAAAAATGCATCATGACTTTCCCAATGACCCAATAAATTGTCGGACCAATATTTTGCAGTCACACTTTGCAGTATTATTAAGATCGTCTATTGTTCAGTCTCCAAAATATATCCTAACAATATTAGCCACAAAAATCTCTAGTAGTTACATAAGACAAAAACAAATAAACAAAACAAAACAAAAACCAGAATATAAGACTCCGGTAATTTTACATTTTATTCAATTGATTTTTAATTTTTAAATTTTTAAAATATTCTTATCCATCACTGAGGACCAAGTGTGAATGGTTCAGCTCTTAGTTTAAACAATTAAAAAAATAATATAAAAGGCAGAGGCTACAGATCTTCCTCTTAGCTGCAGTGTTGAGTGGGAAGATGGGCACAAAATACAAGCAGGTGTTCTCAAATTCCTTCCCTGAGATTTCCCAGCAAAGGTGTTGAAAATGGCCTGTTCTTCCTCCCAAACAGAAGATTCTGCAACTGTAGGACTTTGTGCAGACACATGTATTTTGGTTTATGAATAACATCTTTGCAGTACAGAGAATGGAACCAATTTATAGAAACAAAGAAAGGAAAACTGTAAGAAGGAGAAATAAGAAGAGTTATTTTTCCAGTAATGTTAAAAGTCCCAGAACTCAGGGACCAGCAGAAGGCATAATGGTTATGTCGCTGGACTCCCACATAGTCAACCACGGTTCAAGTCCCAAACCCAGCAGCTTGAAACTCACACTGGGTGCGTTTGCATGTATGCAGTGTGGCCATCCCTTCTAGGGAGTGATTTCTCACTTTCTGACTCTCTGTCGAGCATACAACCCCCCCATAACAAAAATCTCTCTTAAAAATAAAAATAAAAAGTCCCAGGACCCAAGGGCATCTGTTCTCATGGCAAGCGTTACCAGCGTACACCTCATGACATTATGAGGTGTAAGACCCAACCCGATTTCATTTATACTGGCTGGGTTGAACTGTCTTGACCTTTCCCCAGAGTCGAGAATACCAGGTTTACTAGTAGAGAAACGTCAGGGTTTCCGAGAAAAGCTGGTCTGGGGTATGAAGGAAGAATGAGTCTCCATGGGAGATTTCACCATCTTCAGAGTGGGGTGACGGACCCTGAATCCTTCTTACTCAACTCCTGAGGAAAATCTGCGTTAAAGAAACAGATGCCTGTACTGTACAGCAAACGGAAAGAGGGGAAGGAACAGGAGCGAGGGGCACAGCTGGGCTCTCGGGGCCGTGTGGGAGGAGGGTAGGCAGTCGGGGTGGGGGAAGCAAGATGTTAATGGACACAAGTGGGAAGTCGTTTGTGGATGTGTGTGGTAGTGCCTTTGACTGGACTAGGACACAGAATACCCGTGTCCAAGAAGTCCATTCTATATGCTCTGTATGCTGTCAAGATGGAAAATAGATACTAAAAAAAAGGAAAAGAAACAAACACTACCTTCCATTTTGGTTTTGAGAATTAGACCAGAAGCAAAACAGTAGGAAGAGAGAGAATAAAGTTAAACCAAAGAGGGATGGGAGGAGTTAAAGCAAGCCCGTGAGACCCTGGACGGAAGGGGCAGATGTGTCGACAGTTTGTGCTGGGACACACCAGCTGGGCTCACGTGTTCACCCTCCCCTCACCGCTTGTGGGAAGTAACCAACCTCTGTCCCTAAACCCTCAAGACCTAGCTTTTTACACCAGCACAATGACAGTAATGTCAGAAAGGAATTTCCAAGGTTCGTGGGAGGCTAAAGTGAGCTAATTCGAGCCAAATGATGCTCAGAACAATCATCTTAGAGCAGTCACATGTTGAGAAGTCAGTGACACACAGGTTTTGTCGTCACTGCTATTCTCGGCACATCCCTGATTTCGACTGGACTGAGGGCAGGGTGCGGCGGTGTGCTCTTCCACACTCCTCGCTGTTACCACTGCTATTTGCAGTCTGCAAGCTGCACGACAGGGAGGGCGAGCAGAGTGGTCACCGTGGCCATCTGGGTGTCCGCAGGCTCTCCCGTCCACCCCAAGAGCTAAATATCGCATTCGACATCATCTCCTTGCCTTCCCTGCGCCGTGTCCACCGCGGGACAGATGCAGGCGCGTCTTCACGAGCCTTTCAGTCTGCCCGGAACAGCAGGTTCACTGATCCCATTTCTCTCATTACACATGCACGCCGGGAAATCCATTGACTCAAAACATTTGATTCCTTGAGCCAATAACTATTTCTAAAGCCAAGGCAAAAAGGGAAGGGGAAAAAAAAAACCCACACTAATCACTTGTTTCTTTATGGTGTTTGGGGAAGTTTAATCTTTATGTTCTCTCCTCCATGTGTTTGCAATGTACCTCTCCTTAATAGTCTCTCTGAAGTAACAATTATGGAAATACTGTTATAAAAAGGGAGTCGCT
Organism: Tupaia tana; assembly: GCA_026018925.1. NCBI lineage: Eukaryota > Metazoa > Chordata > Mammalia > Scandentia > Tupaiidae > Tupaia > Tupaia tana. The sequence continues at coordinate 22,015,873 of JAKSZU010000026.1, read as the reverse complement.
GCTGCTGAAGAGAATTTTATGACAAAGTTAGGGAACAAAAAGATGCATGTGTTCCTCCCAAATGGCCAGCCGAGCAGTGGGCACTCAGCAACCCAAGCAGCTGTGCTGCGCTAGGCACCTCTGTAGCCAAGACAGGCCAGGCCACCAACCCCCACGTCAAAGCAGCTCCCAGGCTGCCTACAAGTGGCTGAGGGAGGCAGATGCCACATGCCCAGCTTGAATCCCAGCCCTGGTGACTTGAGAAACATGCCAGTAGCATGTATGTGCCCCAAGTTCCAACAGGACAGAGAAATGGAGGAGACAGGATCGTGACATGACCATACCCTGTCCAAGGGTGCTTTCTTCCTCTCGCTCCGTCTCTAGCCCACCAATTATTATAAAACTTACACTGATTTTTATGGGGTTTTGTTTTCATTTGGTAAATATTCTCGAACTTTGTTAAGAGACAATCTGACTCTTTCAATACTTGTTTTTACACTTTGTTAGTTAGGTTCCAAGCATCCTTTAGTTTAGGGCTAATTTGGCCACATTAATGATGCGTGTCTCTCTGAGTTTTCCACCTGATGTCCGTCCTGTTACACAGTTCTCCCCTCTGATTGGTGGGAGCACAAATCATACTGACATTGGGGGCATGCAGGTCTCTGCGTCATTTGGCTGGTTCTTCCCACAGCACTGGGGTTTCTCCGCACGCACGCACCCACAGGCCAGCACTTGGGGCTTCTCCGCACACACGCATCCACAGGCCAGTACTTGGCTAAACCTGATGAGGACCCTCTGCCTCTCCAGAATTCTCTCTTCTCTACCTGTCAACAAATTTCTTTACTTTACTCTGCCCTGGGAATTCCAACAGCCTTGATCTCTTCGGACTTCCCTCTTTATCTCCTCAACTCTAGAAACTACTAGGCTTGGGACCAGCAGATGCCGTAATAGTTACGTCCCTGGGCTCCCACATGGTCAACTGCGGTTCAAGTTCCAGAACTGACAGCTGAAACTCACACCAGGTGCATGTGCATGCGTGCGTGCCCAGAATCCTGAGAGGAGGATAGAAGAGAAGAGATTAAGGCATGGTGATCCACTCTGCGGGGTGATTTCTCACTTTCTGTGCATGTGTCCTATAGCAAAAATCTCTCAAAAAGAAAGAAAGAAGAAAGAGAGAGAGAGAGGGAGAGAGCAAGGAAGGAAGGAAGGAAGGAAGGAAGGAAGGAAGGAAGGAAGAGAAAGAAAAGAAAGAAACTATGAGACTCTCCATGATTCCTTCTCTGTGTTATGCCCTGGAAATGTTTTTTTTATGAAATAAACTGGGGAAATAATAAAGCTCAATTAATTTGCTTTCCCATTTTAGAAATCCAGTTGTTGCACTGACAGCCAGCTGCAGTAATGCAGGCGGTGGGACACTGTTGCACAACGCTGGCATCATGTGGGAGGCCCAGGACTGGGCTCCAGGTTGGCCTGAACACGCCAGGCAGACCTTCCAGTACCTATGATCCTGGCTGTCTGGAAGGCTGGGCGAAGGACTGCCACGTGGAAAGACTCTGACAGGGGTATTTCTCTCACTCTGGAAATTTAAAAACTTTAAAAATATTCTTAGTATACTACACTGCCTGACCCCCCCAAAGTCTGAAAACCACTGTATCACACATTTTGTACGTTTTTGAGTTCTGTCAAGTGGAGGTTAAATTTGGTCTGTTTTTCCATCTTGGCTAGATATGGAATATTTCATAAACTCTTTTGTTTTTAGCATTTTATCCCTGACTTTTAGAGATTAAAAAGCACTGCCAACATGTGTTAGCTTAGGAAAGGATTTGCGCACCACTAATTAATCAAATGATTGCTTCAGAAGGGATTAAGACATGTTTGCCCAGTCAAAGCCCAACACATACTGCCAAGCAGATTTTCGAGTCACTTCAATCATTTCTAACACAAAGTGCGTTCCTACGTGCACTTGTCACTACGTGCCCTGACACCTTGCTGGAAATACAACTGAGGCATTCAGGGTCTGGTAGGAAATTGATCATAAGAAAAATAAATCAAAGAAGAAGAGTGAGAGAAGGTTTGTAGGATTCACATTTTGCAAACTTTCATGGAAGAAGGGTTTTCAAGGAACCAAGTTGAAAACACTTGGCAGAAGCATGAGAGTGTGGACCGTGGCCAAGAGGAATTGGTTTCCAACTTACACTCTAATAAATACTTTCACACAGAAGCCCAGGCAGGGGTTGATCATTGAGCCAGGCTAACATGATTCATGGGAGTAAGTTTGATGCAGAGGTAATGCCTGAAAAATCCAAGATGCGTCAACAGAACACACTCCCTCACGTGACTTCGAATTCTTTCCACCATGGAGCAACTTACAGGGAAGCTATGAGTCTAAAAGTCCTTGACCTGATTAACCCGAGAAGTAAACTTCCCCAACACCCGCCAGTGTTAGGGGATGTTATCATTGTCCCTTATTCCAAACACTCCGATACATGCAGCCTAGCTCTACACTAGTGATCAATGATTGTTACCCTGTGCATTACATGTAAACAGAATTTACGTAACAGTCATGCAATGTGGGCATAATTTTAAGACCATTATACACACAGAGAGTCTTATAAAGTGGTGGTAGAAACAGGTAAGCAAGAGTTTAGAACAAAAATCTGAGTAGGGACAAGAAGTATGGTTGACTATGTGGGATCTGGGTCTCTTAACTATGAGACAATGAGACTCAGACACCACTTCCCTCACACCCTGAGGGACCTCTGCAAACCCAACCACTTAAGAAAGCCGTGGCAACTGTTTCATGTTAACCCAGGAAATTCACAGCTGTTTCAAAGTCACACATTTCTTCCAGAGAAGACATCAAACTGTGGCCTTGAGTGAGTTTCTAACCTCCTCTTCCTCTATTCTCAAAAATTTGGTGTGTGGATTAATTGTGCTGATGCCTCTAGCATGCTTATAATCATACCTAGCACCTAGTAAGTGCTCAGTAAGTACTAGCCACTCAAAATCGATAGTTGGACTGTAAGTGTCTAAGTGTTATGCTCAATTGGAGTTTCCAAATAGAAATCATTCTTACCTATTTATCATGAAACATCATTTATTGTCTATCAATACTATAGCTTAATGGGTAGTCGCCTTCAAAAGTCACTTGTCCCAATTTCAGGTGACAAGAAGAAATGAACTCCACTTAAATCTTTTACACTGGAGGAGAAACCGTAAAGGCTTTTCTGCCTACCTTAAGGTTTTTGAGACTGAGACTAATTTAAATTCCATCTCTGTACAGGAGCAGATGAAATGTGAGAAAACAAAGAACTCTGCATTGTTTTTATAAAACGAACAAATGGAGTGGGCCTGAGGGGTTCTTTGAACAAGTCAGAGAAAAAAGGATGTTTCTGAAACTGTTCTGTAAGAGCTAATTTCTGAGATCTCTGCTACAAAAGCAAAAGACCAACTGAAATGCTTAAAAATAGGCAGAAACACAAAATATGGTAAAGAACTCTGAAAAAAAGGGGGGTGGCTGCTGAGTGAGTTTAGAGACAGAAGCCTAATGGCAACAAGAAGAAATGAAATCCACTTAAATCTTTTACCCTGGAGGAGAAAATGTAAAGGCTGTTCTGCCTACCTTAAGGTTCTTGAGACTGAGACGAATTTAACAAATGGAAGAAGGTGAGACAGTGGCTCAGCGATAACGCAATGCTCTGTGAGACAGACCCACATGGGAAGTTCCCTGTTAAAGTCCAAGACTTTTCAAGGGGTGCTTTATTCTGTGGCATGACATAATTATCTTTAGACTAAAAGCTGCTCCATTTTTATGCAACAAATTACTTTAAAAGTAGATCCCAAATGGTCAGTTTTCTAGTAACTTCCGGAGGAACTTGTCCCAGAACAATTTGTCCCAGAACAAAAGGTAAAAATATTTACAGGAATCCAAAACGACCTCATGCCAAACAAGGTAACTTGACAATGCCTTACATCCAATCGAAAATTAGCAGACTTAAATAAAAGAAAAAATACTGCCAAAAATGAAGAGAACAATGAATCAATAGAAATCAATTCGGAACTGACAGCTGCAGGAAAGGACATACAAAGGCATTAGCACCGTCCTTCCCATGTCCTTGTCAGAAGTAAGCAGAGACACGAATGGAAAAAAGACTCAAATTACACTTCTAGAGGTGACAGCTACTACATCATATAAAACATATGGGATTAACAGCAGATTAGACAACGTAGAAGAAAATATTAGTGAACCTGAAAGTATATCACCAGCAACTATTCAAATGAAACAAAAAGAAAAATAATTTAAAGATGGCAGCAATGACAAAGAATGACACAAAGGAGGAAGTGAAAAGAAAGGGAGACAGGGCCAGCTGGTGGTGAGGTGGTGGAGGCAATGACCCCCACATGGCTGCTGCACAGTTTGAGTCCTGGACCTGGACGTGTGCATGCCCCAAATCTCAAGAGAAGACTGAAAGAGAAGGGGCGGCAGTATGGCTATCTTCACCAGAAGTGATTTCTCATTTTCTCTCTCTTTCTCTCCATTTCTGGCAAGCTCACAGGCTCTATGGCAACAGAAAATGAAAATAAAAACTAAGAGGAGTGCATAGAGGAAAGACTCAATGAGCTGAGGAGCAATTGCAAGTGTCTTGATGTACATGAAACTGATTTTCGGAAGGAGAGAAGAGAACTGAAAAGAAAGGGGAGAAAAAAAAATGAAGATATAAGAGCTAATTTTTTTGTATTTTTCTGCTCCAGGCTTTTTTTTCTACTCAACTGGGTCCTGCTTACTCCCACAACCAGGCTGTGACACTGAATCGTAATTTTATGTGCTCATCCTAATCACTCCACTGCACGTGACTCTGTCTACCTTTCAGCCAACCTCTGCTTAATTATAACTGTAACCTGCTAATGGTGTTTCTTTGTTGTCTGAAGGAATCTTTTTCTCCAACCTAGGCTAAATTAAAATTTAATATAACATCAAGTTGCCACAGAGCTAGCAAGCAAATGACAGCTGTTTAATTAAAACCTAAACTTGATTAGCCAACCCTGCTGAGATGAATACTCTGGAGGAAAAGGATAAAACTATTGAAATACAAGCCAGCAATAATGACTTGGAAATGTGAATTAACCCTCCTGCACTGTTACTGTGAATGGGCGGGTGACTTCAGTGAGCAGCCAGAGCCTTGGCTACTTGTCTAGAAGCTTGAGCTGACTCTCAATAGCAAAAACAAAGTAATGAAATAATAGCTTCATTTTTAAAATGTGCTAAGGACATGAAGAGACATTTATCCAAAGAAGACATACAACCACCCAACAGGTATAGGCATATGGAAGGACGCTCGGGGTCACTGATTGGGAAAATGGAAATCAAAAGCACAATAAGAGACCCCCTCACATCTCATCGGATGACTGGTATCAAAAAAAGTAAAATGACAAGCGTTAACGAAGACGTGGAGAAACTAGAACTCTGGACACAGCTGGTGTGCAAATGCAAATGGTGCAGTGTCTGTGGAAAACTGCGTGGTGGTTTCTCCAAAAATTAAAAGTAGAACTAACATATGATTCAGCTGGATCACTTGTGGGTAAGGTGTTTATCTAGAAGGGAAATGATAATCTGAAAGAGATATTAGCACTTCAATCTTCATTTCAGCACTTATCATAACAGCCAATATATGGAAACAACCCAAATTTCCACCAACGGATTAACTAATAAGAAATGTAGTATAGGGGTCGGCAGGTGGCATGGTGGTTGTGGGCACAGGACGTCCACATGTCTGACCACTGTTCGAGTCCCAGACCTGGAAGCTTGCTTTCTCACTTCTCTCTCTCTCTCTCTCTCTCTCTCTCTCTCTCTCTCTCTCTCTCTGGAAATAGTAAAATAATAATAATAATTAAAGTTAAATTTAAAAAGTATTTTTAAATGTAATATATACACATAATGAAATACTGTTTAATCTTAAAAAAAAAAAAAATCCTGCCCTATGCTACGACATGGATGAACCTGGAAAACATTCTAGAGGGAAGAAGAAGACAAATCCTATGTGCTTCCATTCACAGGAGGCACCTAAAGTAGTCAGTTTCATAGAATAAAAGAGAGAGACAAAGAGAGCAGGAGAAGTGAGAGAGTGCCCCCGAATGGGGGGTGACCACCCGCACTCTCTTCCCCTGCCCTCCCTTTCAGGATTTTGGGCATTCACATATACATGCCTGGTGTGTTTCTCGAGCTGCCAGATCCAGGACTCGAACTGCACAGTTGGCCATGTGAGAGCCAGCTGCCTTCCCCACCACATTGCCGCATGGGCCAGTAACCACGTTTGCATGAGAGGATAAATACTACCAGTAAGTAGCCATTGTTTTTCCTTCTCTCTAGTAATCACATCAAAGCGAACAAATATGGCACACTTCTTTTTAGCCTATCTAATTGGTAAAACTAATTTTTATAAAGTGATAATACCCTGTGACAGTTAAGTTAAAATGAACCTGTGTCTCCTTACTGTCCGTGAGAACATGCATAAGTACCGCTTATTGAAGAACATCTTCGATGTATCATTGAAACCTCAGCAACGCTCACATACCCAGGCCTGGTCTTTCATTTTCAACAATAACTCTTGAGAAGTAAGCTCAGAGGTGGGCAAAGATACTAAAAGCATGTTCACCACGACATTGCTTAGTACCTCCCAATTCTGGAGACATGCTTAATAGTGAAGAGAACTGGTGAAATAAAGAAGTTCTCAAGCACACAAGGAGATATGACAGACATCAGAGTCTTGTTTAGAAGGAAATTGGATAACGTGGGTAAAGTGCAATGAGCAGTTAAGGGAATACGAAAGCAGCGTGCTAGACTGTCACAGATACCATACGGCAGCGAAAAGAGGAATGGGTACAGGGAGGAGGAGGAGAGCGCAACTGACGACGTGCCCCAGGCTTTTGTGACATGTGGCCACCCTTTTCCGCAGAAAGTCACAGTACGGTCAGTGACAGTGTCGAGAATGTCCATCCCATTTTAGCCTCACAGATACAAGCTGTTACACCTTCACAGTAGAGCTAACAATGGTTATCTCCAGGCGATAGAATGAGACCTGAATCTCATTCTCTTCTGTGCACTTATCCGGGCTTAACAAACTCAGTGGATGTGTGTCAATTTCCCTATCAAAATCATGTATTGGAAAATTAAAAAGATCCATTTACTTTTCTGGAATTAATTTCATCCTCACATGTAATGATAGAGGCGAAAACGATCTACCATAGATAGAAACGTAGAGGTAATTCATGGGAAAGGAATGGAAACTGGAATCCACAGGCACCGGTTCCTTCTTCCTCTCTCACCTGCCTTTGAAATGGCAGACGAGCCCTAAAATGGTGACAAGAGGGTAAGGGCACCCAGTAACAGCACTGTGAGCAGCCACCGACCAGGGACGAAGCCACGCGATGATTTTCAGAGTGTGTTCTGAGAATTCCTTGGATAGACTCGCTTGAAATTAGTATTTTTATTTATTTATTTATTTATTTATTTTTATTATCATCATAATCTTCTTTATATTGCATTGGGTTACATATAATTTCAGTGTATTACATTGCTTTTTCAAAAGGGAATGCCATGCATGTCAGTCAATACAGAGACATTAATCACCCCACTTCATCATTCAATACCTTTTCTATGTTTTTTCCAATCATTATTATTATTATTCTAATTATTTTTTTATTCAAATTTTTTATTTTCACATTATTTATTATTGTTATAATTATTATTATTATTTTAATGCAAGTTCACAGACCTCCTCTACCACTCTAGAGGAGTGACTGGAGTAGGAATATTCATTCAAAATTCACCCCATAATTTTGGAACTTGCTCCATTCTGAGAACCACCAAGTTGAAGTAACAAATATTTTCAAAAGGAGTATTACTTCTTCTAAGCACTTTTTTAAAAAAAGATTTTTGCCATCGGGTACATGCGTTCACTGGAGAGAGAAACAGTGTGAGGGAAAGTGAGAAATCAGGCCCCACTGCAATCCCTTTTTCATTCTCCTCTTGGGATTTTGGGCATGCACATGCATGTACCCTGCATGAATTTCAAGCTACCAGGTCCAGAACTCAAACTGTGGTTCGTCGTGTGGGACTCTAGCACCTTAACTTCCATGCCACCTGCTGGTCCAAACTTCTTCTAAGTACTTTTAATACTTTAAACAGCCTTAGAGGATTGTGTTCTTTTATTCATTACAAGTGGTGTTTGCTAAAGGTCTGGGTAATTTGTTTAAATCAAGCAGGTGAAATAAAAATCGACTATGGGAAACTGAAGTCCATTTGGGGATATGTAAATAAGTGCCTCCGAAATGTTCATGAAAGTTCAAGATCTATTTTAAGAATTCCCTTAAGTTCTCCTAAGACACTACCTATGTGATTCGGTCTCTCTTTTTAACCTGTCTATTCTTACTCTACAGTTGATAGAACTCTGCTCCATTTGGAAGGGTTTGCTGGATGGTCTTGAAGGATGACTAGTTGCCTATTTGGATGGTTATGAGAGTCACAAGCTTTTCAACTAAAGTTCAACTTTTTATCAAAACTTTTTCAACTCTAGTGTCAGAAAGCCATGGAAGCAGACACATGAAGCATTTTTGTTGATTAATGAAAGAGATTAGCCTTAAAGTTTCCAAGCAGCTATCCCAACAGACTGCTTGTCATCAAGACAAGCATATTTTATCATCTCTCTTCACACATAGCCCTAGAAGATGTGTCCAGGTTGGTGTGTTGGCCTCAGTTTATCAGAATGTTGGAGCCCGTTTTTGTGAGTCCTCCGAAGTCACACAGCCTAAAGTCACTTAGGACATGGATTTCCTGATTCCTGCTCTAGGCTTGTTTCTCCTGTACCACAGGACAAGGTGTCTCTGAGGGTGCATTGTCCCTTGGATTTGGGCTGAGAAGTTGGATTTTTGTAAAGTTGCTTTACACCCACACACATCAAAAAAAGCATGATGCATTTTTGCATAGAAAAACATAGAACATATGTCTGAACCTTTCTGATGACCCAATACACACACACATATACACACACACACACACGTGTGTGTGTGTATTTAAATTTATGAGTCTTCAGGCTATTGCTTTTGTTGATTCTGACCTTTTATTATTGTTTGCCTTACACAGATTTGTGTCTTTCTAGCTCCAAGAACAATATTGTATCCTTTTAATGCCCTGGGTATAGCTACTAGACACAAATACTGTCGTACAAAAATTAAGATATGATCATATGGCTTGAGTGAGTCATCCTACTGAAACTTTAAAAAGAGAAATTGCCAGAGGGTATGTGTGCTCGCCAGAGAGAAAGAGAGAGAGAAAGGCAAAGAGAGAAAGCAACCCCCATGGGGGATGGCCATGTCATGCCATAATCCCTTCTCCATTTCTCGTTTTGGGATTTGGAGCATGCACGTGCACTTGGTGTGCTTTTCAAGCCGCCAGGTCTGGGACTAGAACTGAGCAGTTGACCATATGGGATCCAGCTGCCCTAACTACCATGTCACCAGCTGAACTTTTTTTCTTTTCTCCTCTCTCTCTCTCTCTCTCTCTCTCTCTCTCTCTCTCTCTCTCTCTCTCTCCCCCCCTCTCTCTCTCTCAATAAATACATCTTGGTGCCAACCCAGCTGCCCCAAAGGAGTGACGTTGTATCAGCCCCTCTATGTCTTACATCGGTGCAGCCTCTCAGTTCCTGAGGCTTATTCACATGAACTGGCTCACTCTGATCCAGGAGATAGACTTGTAGGACCACCAGATGGAGGCCTTTGGTAACATCTATCTTATTAAATGTCCCCGTTTTAGAGGGAATAAAAGTCCTAAGAGTTTGAGGGATCGTGAGCATCAGGATTTGGGATGTGGGGAGTTTGTAAGTGGCGGACACCAAACTCAAGATAGTCCAAGTGAAATGCACACTCAGCCACGTGAGTAGGTGGGAAGTGCCGAGGTGGAGTCCGCTCGGGAACACCTGGGCCCACAGCCACGTGCTCCCAGCCTCTCGTGCTTCATCTTCTGGATCTCGACTCCTTGGCCTGCCTCAAGTCAGACTGGGCTGTCACAATTTACACACTGGTTTTTTTTTGAGAGAGAAATTTTTTGCTATAGGGTGAGTGTGCTCACCCGATAGAGACAGAGACAGAGAGACAGAAAGCAAGAAACCACTCTCTAAGAGGGATGGCCACACTGCATTCCCTTCTCCTCCATTCTCCTCTCGTTATTTTGTGCACACACACAAATGTGCCTGACATGAGTCACTGGGTCCGGGACTCCAACTGTGGTCGACCATGTGGGAGTCCAGCAACGTAACCATGATGCCATCCGCTGGTCCCCAGACTCTGCTTTCTTGACACGTGTCTGTTCCCGCTCCTCCAGCTGACCCATTCTGCACCTTCCCCTGCTCAGAGGCAGATAACAGCTCAAGAGGAACTGGACCGATGCCTCATCCAGATCCAAGTAGGAGCATCCACTCCCTGATGGACTCCCTCTGTCTTTGCCACGAGGAAGCAAGCCGAGGTGGAACTGGAGACTTGCGGCATCTCGCAATCGCAATGAGCCTGCTAAGCAGTAAGTGGAAGCTGTGGTGTACCCTCCGGCCACTTCTGTTTGGTCTGTATATATCCATGTGCTCCTTTTAGACATCACGGGTAATTACAACAGTGAGTTGGCTCAGGCATGCCGTGTAACATACATTTCCCAACCTCACCTGCCTTCCTGCTAGAGCTTCCCGCACAACCCAGCCCCAGGCAGATCTGCCTCAGCCTCTTGGATGATGCTGTTAGGTTCTGAGGACAGAAGGCTATTACCCCTTCTCTCTGCCCTTCACCCTTCCTTCCTTAATTGAGTTGAAAATAAAACACGGAATAAAAGATTCTAACGAGCATCTCTGACCATGAGCATCATAGGACCCACAGTCATGGCAGGTGAAGCCTCTTCCTCAATGATGCTCGCCTCTTGGGTGAGCCTCAAGGGGGTCTGAAAAGCCACTGGCACCGCAGGACATCTGGACTGCTCAGGTGGACAGGCTGGGCGCTGGCCCTAGGCAGTCCAACCTGAGAGGCCAGGTCTGAAACCTGCTCCTGCCACTGTAGACTGGGACATGTCCTACTTGCATTCTTGTTTTGTTTTTGTTTTTAGGAACTCGCTTTTCTATTCTAATGTTGTCTCAGTATGAGGCTCCCTAATTTTCTTTCTTGAACGGTAGGTAACGTACTCACGTGCTGAACCTGGTAACACAGACATATGCAGAATCGACAGCACCGTGCAGGGCAATGCTCTGAGTACGCTATTCTCTCATTCCTTGGCAGGGAGGTCCAGACAGCAGCTGGAAAACAGAAAACAAGGCAGCCAGCCACGTCTTACCAGAACTAACTCGGTTCCCGGCAGAAATGAGCTTTGCTGTCTCTCCACAGGGACTTTAGAATAGCCCACGAGGGACACTCACAGGAAAAGCCTGACGAGGTTGTAGAACCAGAGTGGCCGTGTGACTCTCCCAGGAGTTAGACTGCGTTCCATTCCATTAGCTCCCTACTGTCCGAGCCCCTCTTTGCGATGGCGCTGGCTCTCTCTCTGAGCTCCCCTCCCCTGGAGAGATGACGTGATTTTGTAATCATCATCCATAAATGACCTGCCTCCAGGGACAAAGGTAAATATTTTTCAGGGGAAAACACATCCCTGGTGAAATTGGGAAGACTGGCAACCAGCCCTGAAGTCTTCCGCAATGCCTCCCTTGTTTGTTTTGTTTTGTTTTAAATACCCACCCCTCCGCCCCAACCTTCTCCTGCACCTGGAAGAACCCAGCACTTCTCCATCTGACTCTCAATAAATGAAGGTACAGTTACTTTCCCTGAGGGCATCAGTGTTTTACGCCCTGTCTTTAATTACAGGATAATCCTTTATTTCTCATTAGAGAAACTTCCTGCCAGGAAAGTAAAATCTGTTACTCTGCAGAGAATATTTCCCAGGGCCTCCTGAGCTCCTCAGAGCCAGCAACAGAGTATTAAACCGTCCTTGAGGCCCAGCTCCAATCCCGGCGCCTGGTACACAGGGCGTCGATCAATGTTTATTGAACAGAGGATCGGAAGGAAATCTCTCATAATTACACAGCATCTCACTTAAAGGCATGCTTAAAGCCAATACAGAGGATTGAGCACACAAGTGGGTCTCCTTTATGTCCCTGGGATCTTACTGCAATGATGGTGAAAGATAAAAAGATGAAAGCCCCCTCAACCATGTGTTTGGAGAGACTTGATAGAAAGCCACAGCAGATAAGGAATACATATAAAACACCTCTGGGAGATGGAATGCAGGAAAAGCCACAGTCGATAATGAAACAAGCAGAATAATCTTCACATAGAATTGAGCTTTAATAAATGTGGAGACTGGAAACTCAACTACAGCATATACACATTACAAACTTTTAGAAGAAACACAGATCATAATAGTAGCGGGGACAGTAGGAAGAAGTAAGGGCTAGTGATTCCTTCAGCTTCAGAGAGAACTCAGTCTTCACTAGCTCAAAGGAGTTCAAAACATTTAACAAAGCAGCAGGAACATTTGTAATGATGGCCCCAAACATTAATTTTCCATAAGCCTTTTTTCCTTCAATCTTACAAGAAAGTTTTAAACACCAACATCTCTGAAGTCAACTAACATTTATTTGAAGTTAAACAATTTTATTTCCAACCCTTTTTTCCCCCTGTAATGTACAAGCAAAAATGAATTTAGTACATTTTCAAGAACATCTTGCAAAGTAGAGGGCCAGTCGGTGGCACGGGGGTAAAACACGCTGCCCTGTGAGCAGATCCTCATGGAAAGGCTCCCACGTCATGTCTGGAGACTTCCCTGAGTGTGTCAGGTACTCGTACATCCCTGATCTTGGCTGGCTGACACAAGGGGTGAATCATGGTGTCAAGACCCTGTCGACGGTACTGTCTCTCTGCCTCTGTCTCTGTCTCTCTCCATAGCTTTCACTTAAAGAACAAATAAACTTTAAAAAAGGATATCATACAGAATATACTGTAAACAAATACAAAACGTTATGTCCTTCTTTCTATGCGTGCCTATCTATCTTTTGGTAGAAGTGACAGAGACGATGATCTGTTAATATTACGCATAGTTATTTTACGATGCTATGATTGAGGGAATTTTTGCTTTCTTCTTCCTATGTCATTTAGACATTTAAAAATAACAAGCATTATTTTGTTTTGGGTTGTTTTTGGAGTGTGTGTTATGAACAGTATTTTGTATACTTGAAAACGTTAGATTATTTTAATATTTTGCTAATACTCTAATTAAAAATGTATAAATCTCCATCTATCTACAAGGCAAGAGGAGAATAGTGGTTGGTGGGGGCAATATATTCTTTATGGTCCCATGGATTGGGTATGTTGTAGGTGCTGGCTGGAGCTCCAGAAAGAGGCATTCATTTCTCAAACTCAGGTGGAAACTGAGTGCAGGGGAACTCGGGTGCAGTAAGGGAAAGTGGTACGTGACCAGCAGGTCATCTGAGAGCAGACTGAGCCAGCTGTAGAAGAAGGAGGTAAAAACACCTAAAAGGTGGGTCACATCCTGATCTATCAGCATGCAACCTTGCAAAAAATAAAATAAATTAAAATGCTTTAAAAGATAGAGCCAACACAACTAAAACTGTTATCTTGACAGGTTGCAAAGCTAAGACCATCACAAGAAAGTGCACCGGGTCTGGAACGCACTGCATGGCCATCCCCCCCTGGGGGGTGATTTCTCACTTTCTGTCTCTCTGTCTCTCTCTGTCTGGCGAGCACATGCGCCCTATAGCAAAAACCTTTCAATAAAACAAAACAAAACAAACAAAAAGGAAATACTTAATGGAGGTGCCACCCATGAATTTTATTTAAACCATGTCATAAATATTAACAGTATTGATGCAACCTTAAATATATATACTCCTGCCACAGAAATATTCATGACCTGTTACAGACTGACACCAATCAACAACCACCAATTTTTCCCTTAACAACTTCTTTTGCTAGCTTTTTCCACCTCTTCCATCTGGAGAAAATATGTGTTAGCCAACGGTTGTCTGAATACAGGCAGGTCAGTGTGATCCAATCTCTTCATAGCTTTCGTCTGTCATTTCTCTGCTCAAGTGACTCTAGTTCCTTCTCCAGGGGCTGTCCATTTATGTTTTTATCTTTTGATGTGTGCTAAGAAATGACAGGACATTGAAAGCCTGTAACGTGGACGTTGGCATAATTGGTCTGCAGAATATCAACAGGGCTCATACACTGTAGCAATACTTAGCTGTGGTTGTGGAATTCCACCAGTGACCTCGGAAGTGTGGCCACCACTGCAGATCAACTGCACAGAAGAACTTTTAGGAAGTGCCCCGTGTTTAATCCAGCTGGATCACATGGCTATTTCTGGTCATTTGCCGTGAGTGCCCAGAGAGTGTACATCCTCCTTCACATTTTACAATTACGCCTTTCAGCTGTGAAGCCATTTGTGGATAACTGAGATAAAAGCTCTTTGTGGAACACCTTGCTCATTCCAGTTTATAAGAGAACATAAAAGTGCCATCTGCCTGAAGTTTATTCTGAAAACCCACTGCCAAGCAGCGGCCAGACCTCTTGGTTTTAAATGACTTCAAACAAATCACTACCAAACATGCTTTGGGGGAAGAAAACCACAGGCAGTGTTGCAATAGCCTTATGGAGTGAGGGTTAAATGAAAATAACTTTCAAATACACAAGAACCCATTTCTTGACTTAATGAATAGAATCTAATTAGACCACTGAAGCCAAAGCTTTCTTGTTGATTGATGGTTGTAGATCTGACAGCCTTGGGAGCACAAATGCCAGTCAGTTCCCACTGTAGTCAAAAAAGGTAAGCACTGAGTGATCTCACAACACAGCGGAGAAGATTCAGAGCAGATGCCAGTAGGGATAGTCCCCATGCCTGCAGCTAAGACTACATTGCTAACCAAGGCTCATGGTCCTTTCTGTTGAGCCCAGATTTGACCTTACAATCTAGTTTCTAACAAAATCTATCAAGTTCAAGCTTACTGAGATGTAGTAAATAAGCTTGGTTCATTGACATTATTTTGGAGCCAGTTGCTTGGGCGAACTCACTGATTTGGAGCAAACCTATATAATTTAAAGTTATAAGAATAAGACGCCAAGAGTTTTTAAACTCCTGTTCCAGTATTTCTTTCAACCTCAAGATTCCTTTATCCAGCTAACTACATGTTGTCTCTACCTAGCTAGCTAATAAACATCTTTAAGTTATTATGTCAAAAATTAAGCTCCTACCCGTCACCACTCCCACCTACTCCATCAGCCATTCCTTCTGTAGCCTTCCCCATCTCAGCCAGTGGATATGGCATCCTTCCAGGAACATCAAAATTATGGTCACTCTTGCCTCTTTGTCCCCCAGCCCATATAAAATACATTCTGTTCAGCTTCTTGAAGTGCATTACTGAAATTCTACAGTGTCCTGAAACTACTGGTGCTTTAAAATATTTGATAATTAAAAAATAATAACAATATGCCAGCAGGTGGCATGGTGGTTAAGGTGCTGGACTCCCTCATGGCCGACTGTAGTTTGAGTCCTGGACCTGGAGGCTTGCTCTCTCTCTTTCTCTCTTTCTCTGGTGAGAACATGTACCCTATAGCAAATTAAAATAACAATAACAACAACAAATAAAATAAATAATTCTTTAAAAAACATTAACAAGTATTTCATGTTGTGTAAAGTCTTTTTACAAGCAAAATGATAAATAGTGATTGAATGTTTAAAAAATAATTGGAATAATAATAATAATGATAATAATCAACTGGGGGAAAAAAGAAAAGCTATCGGATGATGATGATGGGGATTTTAATGTCTTTGTATTGACTGATATAAATGATATTCCTTCTGGAAAAAGAAATGTAATAAAGTGTAGAGTTATATGTGATTCAATGTAATATAAACAAGATTATGATAATAATAAAAAATTGAAAAATATATTAACAATAAAAATAAAAAGAAATGGCCCATATAGATAATTGAATAGGGTAGTTAACAGCAAAGCAGAAAAGAGAAAAAGACAGAGAAAGAAAACAGACGAGAGTCTAGACGTGCATGCAGTGGGCCGGCAGTAAAATGACGGTAGTGGAAGCCAAGCATTGTTACCGAGGCCCCGACTACAAACAAGAAGGAAGATGACCCACCTCAAAGCAGATCGCCAATGCCAGTGCTTACTAGCTTTGCCCGAGCTCATAAATCTCTGATCTGGAATCCAGCCACCCTAAACTCCTGGAATCTTAGAAACATCTGTAATAATTTTACCAGCAGAACAAAGGAATGTAAAACAACATAAACAAAACAGCAATGCCAGCACACACGAGGGAGTCCAGAATAACTGGCTGTTCACAGACAGAACTGAGGGCACACTCCCTGGGCAGACACTTTGGGGTATAGAAAGAGGAACTGAACCGGGGCCGCTGCCATCACAAATCCTGCATATTTAGCCAGAGAATCAAGATGAGCCCCTATAAAGGATGACATTCCAAATTATGTTTAGTCACAAATCAAACCAGATGTCATGTAATGGTCAATTCCCCAGGGAGGCGTTTTAATGGAAGGGCTTGTGCACTCCTAAAGTGCCCAAGTGGATAAATCTCCCTACGTGCAGAACTTCCTTCTGTTACCATGAATTCCTCTAGTGCCAATTCATTAAAACACAGTGATTTCATCTCATCAACAACGTGCCTCTCTGCAGTTGCTAGAGCAATAGAAGTCCTTCTTACAGGATCATTATTCCGAAGTATGTAGGTCTAAGTCACCACTGAGATAGAAAAGTGTATGTACATAAAACTTCTCTCGCTTTTTTTCTGACTTAATTGATTTGGCCCCTCCTACTTCATGTCATATTCCTGCTTCTGCCATATTTTGGTTAAAGTTAATTTGATCCGATGAGAATTTATGAGCAAGACTCACGGATAAGGTGATGAGAAACAGTGGGGAAGGGGCAAGCTCCACCAGATATTCTCTTTCATCCTGCAGGTTCTGTTTGTGTAGCCAGTTACAGGGTGCAAAAGGCAAAAGGGGAATGGCCACCTGCCTCATGATGTAACTCTTGGCTGGATTCCAGGCAGAGTTCTAGCTTGAGTATCTGCACTCAGGCCTGAATTCACTTGGACAGATCTAGAAAGCCTCATTTTCAAAAATATCTTTCCACTGCATGTTCCAGGAATGAAAATTAAATCCAGAAAACAGTCTATCTGGACGTGACTCAGCACCCTTTCCCCCCAAGGGTCTAGATGAGTAATTCACCAGCTAAACACAATCAACTTAAATGTCGGTTGGTGTCTGTTCTGGTGGATGAGCCTGTCTTGTTCTCCACTTTCTGCATTAATGAGGAGGGTGCACCAATCAGACTGTGATTTCAAGAGACTGATTTTTCCATCATCTGCCTCCTCTGCCCCCCACCCAGGGCAGGGTCAAGAGCAAGCTGTGAAGTGAAGCACAGAGCCTGGTGGGCGGTGTGACCTCAGGAACCTGACATCTAAGCAAAGAGCCAATTTCAACTTCAGCACTGAACCTTTGAGGTCAGGGCCCTCGAAGCCAATTTCTTTGAAAGTTCCACTCTCAAGTCCCAAGGCAATGACATGTTGTCCTCTCTCTTTAGTCTAGGATGACTGAAAAGATTCTCTGAACTCAAAATAAGGTCAATAGTCTGAGAAGCATGAATGTCTGACAGGAAAAAAATATATATGTAATTGGAGTTAGGGTTTTTCCAAGTATATCCAGGATAGCACGTCCGTAAGGAACCCAGCTGACAGTCAATTATGTCAGCACACTCTCATTCTGCCAGAGATTCAGAAATTCCCCTCTGCGACCAATTTTTTGATCTAACACATTCATTAATATGTTGAATAAAAAGTTACTGGACACTGAATTGTGTTCCAAACACTGGTTTATTTGTTTTATTTCTTACACAAGGGTGGCGGGGAAGACTGTAGAAGGTCTCACTGTAACGCAATCTTTGTTCCTCCCCCAGTCAGTCAGGTGTACTTGGCACATTCAGGTCAACCTGAGATCCAAACCTGGACCTCCCCTGTGGTTCCAGCCACACTCAGCAGGTCTTACCTTCCCATGCCTCCACAGCTGTGCCCAAGCAGTATTCTAAACAAGAGGGATGTTGTGACGAACATAACATTTTTGCTCTCCTAGAGTTTATATTCATGTGGGATGAGAACATTAAAAAGTAAATAAAATATAAATGTGGTAAAACATTTTCTCCATTCTTCAAATATGGTTGCCCCTCCATCACTAGATGAGTAGTAGGAATGGTTTTCTTTGCAACGTTGGACTCTGTTGGGGCCATGGAACTCATTGTAGACAAGGGGTTTTAGAGTTCCTTCCAGATGGATTCATTTCAGTGTTCTGTCACCTTTCCTTATTTTTTAAAAACATTTTTTACTGACATATAATACACATACTGTAAAATTTACTCATTTAAAATGCACAATCAGGCCAGCTGGCAGCAAGGTGCTTAAGGTGGCTGGGTCCTATATGGCTGACTACATGATCTGAGTCCCAGACCCAGCAGCTTAAAACTCATGCTAGCTTCATGTGCTTGCCCAAACTCCTGAGAAGACAGCAGAGTAGAAAGGATTGCAATGTGGCCAACTCCTCGGTGTGTGTGTGGGGGGAGGGGCGCTTCCTCATTTTCTCTCTCTGGTGAGTGCATGAACCCTGCAGCATTTTTTTTTTAAGTTTGTGTGTTTTTTTAAAAAAACATTTCTTCCATTAAGGCAAAGAGAGAGAGAGAGAGAGAGATATCACCCCAAAGAGGGTCCTCAGAACATAATTTATCCCTCGCCTCAGCTAACTCAGGCTATGGGTACACATGTACCTGACATGCAGAGAGAGGTCCCAGGATGAGAACCCAGGATTCACCCTTGTGCATCCAGTTGCAGTATCCCTGTACCACTGTCTGGCCCTTAAAGCTGATTTCATAGCAGATTCCATAAATTTTTCTATATACAAAATGATTTCATACTTGAATATAAATAGCTCCTTTGCCTCTAAAGTCAATTTTTAAAATTATTATTCTAGCTTAATTATTTTTCTGGTAGGAGCCTACAGGAAAATATTGGATAAAGGTTATGAAAATAGGTATTTTTTTCCTGATCTTAGAAAAAAAATAAGTCAATCATTTACTATTAACTGTCATGAAAACTTCTTGGTTTTTCTTTCTGTGTGTGTATGTCCTTTATCAGGTTAAGGAATTTTTGTTCTATTTCCAGTTTATCAATCACTTTTATCATGAAAGATGCTGGACTCCATCAGATGCTTTTTGTAGGTCTACTGAAATGGCTAAGTGATTCTGTGCTTTGTTAACATGGTCTATATATAAGATTTTCATTACTATTTGAAAACTCTCAAAGTTCCTTCTTCCACATAAGTCTATAATATCCAAAATGGTTGTTTTATTTATGCCAAGCGTCTAAGTGATTGCAGTAGACAAAATTTCTCTTTATTGTCCCTCAGAGAACACACAACATAAGTAATAAATAAGCTCTTATACTTTTAAACCACTAAGATTTTGAGGTCGTTAGTTATTTCAGTGCTTTAAAAATACTCCAATTGATTCTTCTTCAACAAACTCCTTCTTAAAATGTAAAGTTTAACTTCCCTCCCAGTGAGTGAGTGTCATTTGGAATCAACGACTCACCTCTTACAAATGGAAGAAAAGATGTGTGACTCTTTAGGCTGTCATGAAAACAAAAGGCTTTGTGTTGTCTCTTAGTCTCTTTCCCTCTTTCTCTCACTCATCCACTCATTCTGGGGAAATCCAGCTGTCCCTCAGGAAGACACTCAAGTAGCTTTATGAATGCCATGTAATCAATGGCTGGGGCTCTGCCCCCGCGGGCCGTGGCCGGGATCTGCCCCGCGTGCCGCAACCGCTGATGGCCGTCTCTGCTTTCCTGAGCCGCGTTCCTGAAACTGTGTTCCATGGAGATTCACCTACATTTGCGGGGCTGCACGAGACCCACCCTTGGTCCAGCCCTGAGTGCAGTCTACGTTTCCTATTGTTGGGAACTTTATGATCTGATAATTGGAAAAAAAAATCATGTTTATCATAAAAAATAATTAGAATAATAATAATAATGATTGGGGGAAACATAGGAAAGATATTGAATGTTGAAGCGGGGAGATTAATGTCTCTGTACTGACTGACATGCATGGCATTCCCTTTTGAAAAAGCAATGTAATACACTGTAAAGTTATATGTAATTCAATGTAATAAAAAAATAGATAATAAAAAAAAAAAGAAACAAGCCCTCATAACCAAAGCCAGTTAAGAACTGATACTTCCAGACAAATATCATGTAGGAAATCAACTAGGAAGTTATCTAATTGATACTACTGAATAAGTGTCCCAGAGTTGGTGCAATTGTTTTTGTTGTCATAGCAATGCAAATACTTTATCTCTGGTGTGACAGCTAACCCCCTGAAGTATGTCTCTGTTGGATGTTAACCAGTTTTTGTATGTAACCCACAGATCATATATGAATGTTGTTTATATATACTCAAATCGTTAAATATACTTTAAGTCAGTTATAGTAGATTAGTGATTTTCTTAAGTAATAAACAAAATTCAATGAGATGAAAGAAAGAGCAGACAGTCAATTTCAGAGGATGAGACCATACTTCCATGATTCGAAAAAGGGGCTCCATAAAGAGATAGACACCCTGAAATTAAAAATCAGAACTTCTAGAGATAAAGAATATAATGGAAAAAAAAAATCTCTTGAAAGTGTCAACAGCAAATTAGACGTTAGAGAAGAAAGAATCTTTTGAAGACAAAATCTCTGATTTAGTCCAAGCAACAGAAAAGAATAGAAAAGCCATTAAAAATCAGGATAACATACAGGAAATTCTAGACAGCATTAAACAGCTGAAGAGCTATTTAATAGGTATCCCAGAAGGTGAAGAGACAGGTAAAGGCATAGAAAAAAATCCCTTTTATGATATACTAGCTGAAAACTTTCCAAATTTAAGGGGCATACAGACATTCTAATTCAGGAAATACAAAGGACATCAAATAGATATAACATAAGGAGATCCTCTCCAAGGCATACCATAGATAAATTGGTACAAATCAAAGACAGAGACAATATTCTAAAAATGCCAAGAGAAAAATACCAAGTTATATACAAAGTTATCCCATTAGACTACTATCAGACCTCTCACCTGAAACAATGTAGGCAAGGAAAGAATGGAAAGGCATATTTGAAACTCTAAAAGAAAAAGAATTTCAGCTAGGAGTACTATACCTGGCAAGATTAACCTTCAAATAGAAAGGAGAAAAAAAAAAATAACCTCCCAGATAAATGCTGAGATAATTCACCAAAACGAAACCAACTCTTTAGGAAATACCTAAGGGAATACTACACCAGAAAAACTAAAGGGAGATAAATAGAACAAAGAGAACACAAAACAATAGGGGAAAAAAGAAAGATTATCAAAAGGACAGGGATAAATCTACACAGACCGATAAAAACACTGAATGTCAAGATTAAATTTCCCAGCTCAGAGGCTAACACTTCAGATTCAACTATTTGATGCACAAGTAGGTACAAAATCATTAATTGTTTGATAGACAATTGTCTCTACAGATTTCACATTGTGTGTATATATCTATTATTAAAGCTGTTACTCATTGTATAAAACTAGATAACAGTGAGGGGGGCAGCAGGTGACAGAGTAGTTAATTCACTAGACTCCTACATGACCAGTTGAGGTTCAAGTCCTAGACCTTATGGCTAGCTTTCTCACTTTCCCTCTTTCTCCCTCAGAGAAAGTTCTCTGACTCTGTGAGTCTCTGACTCTCTCTGGTGAGCAACTGTGCCCTATCACAAATTAAAACTATTATAATAATAAATAAATAAAGCTGAATAAATCATTATTTAAAGAAAACTAGATAACAGAGGAAAAGTTCAAAATGCACAAATAACTGAGTTTTTCTTTAGAATGAATTTAAAGATGGCTAAAATCAAGGACTTCATAAAGTCTATACATCTCCAAGTCACTAACTTTAAACATCTCTTTTCAATTTCATTTTGTTTTTCCTTTTTTGAAGACTTATTTCTTTATGTACAGTTTAGAGTTATTTTATTGTCTTAAAAGAACCTACAGTAGGCCAGCAGGTGGCATGGTGGTTAAAGGTGCTAGACTCCCACATGGCAAACCATTGTTCAAGTCCCAGACCTGGTGGCATCCTTTCTCACTTTTTTCTCTCTCTCTCTCTCTCTCTCTCTCTCTCTCTCTCTCTGGTCAAATTGGAAAATAATAATAAAATTAAAATAATAAAAATAATACTTTTTTTTTTAAAAAAAAAAGAACTCACAGTGAGGGAGTAAAATTTTTCTTTATTTATTTCTTCCTAATGAGCTATTGTTATGTATAATTTCACCTTTTTTTTTTTTTTCTTTTTTTGGAGAGGTTTTTGCTATAGGGCGCGTGTGCTCGCCAGACAGACAGAGAGAGACAGAGAGATAGAAAGCAGGAAATCACCCCCCAGGGGGGATGGCCACGCCGCAATCCCTTCTCCTCCATTCTCCTCTCGGGATCTTGGGCACGCATGCACACGCGCCCGGCGTGAGTTTAAGCCGCCGGGTCCAGGACTCGAACCGTGGTCGACTACGTGGGAGTCCAGCGACATAGCCATTACGCTAACTGCTGGTCCCAATTTCACCTGTCTTTAACTGGACCAATGATTGATACCACAGATCTTTCAGATTATAAACTCTTACCTCCCACAGTCCTCTACACAGAAATGGCAAATTCTTATATTGGCTATGTTAAGATTATCTTTGTTTACAAGAATCTAACTTGGGAACCAGCAGTTAGTGTAATGGCTATGTTGCTGGACTCCCACGTAGTCGACCGCAGTTCGCGTCCCAGACCCGGTGGCTTAAAACTCACGCTGGACGCGTGTGCATGCGTGCCCAAAATCCCGAGAGGAGAATGGAGGAGAAGGGATTGCGGCGTGACCATCCCCCCTGGGGGGTGATTTCTCGCTTTCTGTCTCTATGTCTCTCTGTCTGTCTGGCAGGCGCACGCGCCCTATAGCGAAAACCTCTCCAAAAAAAATTAAAAATTAAAAAAAAGAATCTATCTTCATTAATCTATAAGACTTCTTGTTGTCTGATTTTTAACAACTTAGTTTTCCTTTAGAACTGTATTTCGCAGTGAAGGACATCATTGACAATGCAATATATACTTATAAAATAACCAGTAGAGCAAAGTTCAAATGTTCACAAAATAATGCAATGTTAAATGTTGAAGGTAGTGAACATGTTTATATCCTCAATTTGTTTATTACACACCATATACATACTTTAAAAAATATACTGTACCCTACAAAAATATATAATGATTATATGAAAATCATAAATTACAGTAATTACTATTAAAGTAAAAACAGTTAAATATATTACATATGTGCTTATTTTGTATATTCCCTGTATATATTTATACATTCTTATTCATCACATTATCTTTTAGAAAATCTTAGTTGAGCTACTTGCAAAAATTAAAGCAAAATTAATTTATCACTTATTTAAAAATAAGGAATGGTCCATTTTTCCTGTCAGTATGTTTTTGTAGTATTACCCCTTTGTCTATCTTACCTGTCAAGATCTTTTTTTTCTATTGTACTACCTCTCTGATTAACATAGTAGATGCCCGCACTGTCCCTTGAGACTGGCTCATTTTACATAGGTATAACTCTTCGAAGGAGATGTTAGTACCGTTCAAGTTTATAGGACAAACTGGGCTCTAAAATGTTAAGTGACATGCCCAACTTCTCCATTTAGTTAAATAGTAGAACCAGGACTAGCAATTAGCCAACACCATGTGCTTTCCTACATCATGCTGTCTTTGAAACGTAACCAGATCTGAATTTTCATCTTCACAAGGGCGTTGAGCATCACCAGCAGCTTACTTGAGTGGAATTCCACCCTCCGACTTTTCTCATCGCCCTGAAACAACGCGAATCAATGCAGAACATGCACAGCCTCCTCTCTTGGCTGAGATTGCTAAGGAATCTCACACATTTCTCACTGGTTGAATGGTTCTCCACATGAAATCACTATCAATCAAGAGTTGATGAAATAAATTTCCATCCCCATTCTGACATCTCGGAATTACTGCTGTTTCCTCTTGGGGACTGAATGATCTTTCAGGTCTCTATAATCCTCTTGCTCAGGATTACCTTGGACTTTCAAGATTCAAGTTATAAAGTGAAAATTCAGATTCTAAAGAATGTCTTTCACATTCAAATATCCTAAAATAACCCACAATATCTTAACTTTAATTATTTTTCCCTCCAGACCATTAAAATCTTACTGAAAAAGCATGTCCTTTTTATCTGCAACATGGTTCTGAGTTACAGTTTAAGGCTGACAGATAATTCTCAAAGTCAGGACAAATAATTTTGATTTCAAATCGATAGGGAGATCAGGCACTTCAGACATTCTGTTTCTATGCAAAATCGCTGTTGTTATTGATGGTTTCTTTAATAAAAGCAAGAAAAAAATAAATCATAACAGAAGAACCTAAGTGACTGGATTCTACTCTGAATACCACTGCTTTTGTTCACATAGAATGTGAGGAATCTAGTGTCCACCTAGCTGATGGGCTCATGTCTCCAACATCAGCAAACACACCAAGGAGAAGTACAGCCCACAGAGGCATCCCTCTTCCTGGGACACCGGGGACCTTGTCAGTTGTATGTTTTCTCAGCGTCCATGGAGTTAGGTGACAAAGCTAATATTTCCTTGGCAACAATGGACTCAGAGATTTAAAAACTAGCATTGGAATCAAGAGTCAAGAATTTTCCCACACTCGAATCAAGTTCTGAACACTGCGTGATAACTTCTGAGTCCCCCTACCACATGGTTAGCCTGGTATGTTTGTTTGTTTATTTATTTTTGAAATTTGTCAGAGGACACATGCACTCACTGGAAAGAGACAGATGGGAAGAGAGAGAGAGAGAGACAGAGAGAGAGAGAAAAAGTGAGAAAGCAACTCCCATGGGGGATGGTCACACTGCAAATCCTTCTTCATCTCTCCTTCCTTTTGGGATCATGGGCATGCATGCACATATGCCCAGTATGTTGTTCAAATAGCTGGTCCAGGACTCAATCAGGCAATTGACCATGTGGGATCCAGGCACCTTAACCACCATGCTACCAGCTGGCCCCCTGATATGGTAACAAGATGCTGCATAATGTCTAACTAATTGCACCCATGTCTTCCCTGGGAAATTGCAGATTGTCTTCCTAAGACATGCTGACAAGTCTGTTCACACGGGGTTAAACACTTCCAGCCCCAAATGGCTATTATGCTTGACAGATTGATTAGCAAGTATAGGGAGCTGCAAACTACAATCTGAGTAAATTGGATGCTTTAACATTCACTAGAAGGATGCTTTTAATTACACCAGCAAGTCTAGACTCTTTTTTTTCTGCAGTAAAATAGATTCCACATATGCAATGTGATTTCTGACTAATAATCCTTAATAGAGTAATGTCAAGTCTTAAACTAATAATATTCTTATTTATATTAAATCATTTCTAAATACTTTTCTAATTGTACTTCCAGCTTATGGCCAGGACACTTCGCTACCAAGGGAATTGCTGTCTTCACACTACACGAAAATGCACTGGCTGTTAAAAACTCAAAATCACAAGGGGTAGGGAACCAGCAAAAGACTTTCTGCTATTGCCTGAATCCTGATTTCTTCTAATACTGACAAAGGCTTTCTCCTGGACTGAACTTGAGCCAGACTCCTTTGACCCCACTTCTTGTCCATGCCTTGACCTTGGCCTCCCAAGCTACTCATCTGGTAAGTCAGCTTATTGGAAATCATCACCCTGCCTCTTGGTTTCTGATCAAAGTTCTCTTCTCCAAGGCTTTATGGTGAAGTCCATGTCTACCTTTAGGAAGAACTGTGTTTTGCCAGTTTAGGAAGAACCCCCTGCCCTTAATGTGTGCTTTCTTGTCTCTGACTCCTTACCTGTTAGTTAGCATGACGTGCCCACTAGACCTTGTACTCAGAGTTGAGTTCAGCCAGCTCAGTCTCTCTCCCGTCTTGCAATACCTTTGCATAAAATCTCTCCTGACATTTTTGACCAAGTGTCTGGATAACAACTTTTCTCTTCAGCTATACTAATGACCCGATTCAAAGCTGCTGGGATCAGCAGATGGCATAATGGTTACGTTGCTGGACTCCCACGTGGTGAACCACAGTTCGAGTCCTGGACCCAACAACTTGAAACTCATGCTGGGCACGTATGTGTGCATGCCAAAAATCCTCAGAGGAGAATGGAGAAGAAAGGATTGTGCCATGGCCATCCCCCCGTGGGGTGATTTCTTGTTTTCTGTCTCTCTGACAAGCACGCATGACCTATAGCAAAAATCTCTCAAAGAAAAAAAAAGAAAGTTGCAAACCCACCCCCTGAGCTATGTTATTGCAGCTTATATGCATTCTCTAAGTGTCAGCGCAGTTAACAGTCTGCTTTCTAAGTGGTCCTTTTGGTTATATAAAACTTTCACAGAAACCATACTAGCAGATCCTCTGCTTCGATGCGTTGTGTTTAATAGACAGTTTCTGAACACCTGTGGTGTGCCAAGAATGGTGACAGAGACAGACAATTCTTACTTTGGTTGTTTTCTTTGTTTTTTTTTTTTTTTTTTTTTTTTTTTTTTTGGAGATATTTTTGTTATAGGGCACATGCACTAGCCAGGGAGACAGAGAGACAGAGAGATGGAAAGCAAAAAATTACCCCAATTACCCCCAAAATTACCACATCCCATGGGGGATGGCCATGCCCCAATCCCTTCTCCTCCATTCTCCTCTCAGGATTTTGGGCATGCATGCACATGCTCCTGGCATTTTTTAAGCCACCAGGTCCAGGACTTGAACTGCAGTCAACTACCTGAGAGTTCAGCAACACAACCATTGCGCCACCTGCTGGTCCTGCTGACATGCAATTCTTAAGGAGGCCACACACCAGCATCTCTCTGCACACTTTGGTTCAATTTGTCTGGCAATGCCGACTGGTATTTAACTATATTTTTATTTTAAGTAATAAATGGAGGGAACTGTACAAAAGTGTGGAACACGATGGAAAGTGAGGTCAATCTAATTCCTGGTGTTTAATATTTTCTTCCTGGCCTACCTAATCTTTCTAGAAAACTGGCAACGCCTCATGGTAATTACCTGAAATGGCTACACTACTAAAACCTAATCTCATTCTCTTCTACCCAGTTCTCTATGTTTGTTAAATTAAGCCAACGTAGTGGACGGGGCTATTTTTCAACTATGCCTGCTTCAAAAAATTGGAGCTAAAGGGTTGGCAGTCCACAGCTGCTCAACCAAGTGAAAAATTTCTAGCATTGAAGGTAATGCAATTGAAGAGGATATGGGAGGTCAGGTCCTGTTGCAACTTAAATGAATCTCAAATGAATTAAGTTCCTTTAATAACCTTTTGACAATATTGTACACTGAATGTTCATAGAAATTCCTTGAAGCAAATGCAATAAAGAATTAAATGAGTAAAAGACCTTTATATTAAAACAGCAGGTCCCATTTGTGAACCTCTCCCCAAAGGACATCAGTGCTCTTCACATCCCAACAGCATTTAAAACGTTAGCACTCCAGGGACTATGTGATGTCATAGGGCTGGTCTACCCATTTGCCCCAGGGCTATGGAAGTAAGAGCCACCCAGAGATGGCCCGGTCCAGGCCTTTCTCACACCCACCACACATGACCTTTGACATAACACGTCTTCAGACAATTAAAAAAATAAAACGGTTTAAAAGTAGCAAGGTTAAAGAGTCTTGATAATACAATCCCTTTCATCAAATACAATATTGTATGTATTGTATATATATATATATATATATATATATATATATATATACACACTGACTATCTGCACTTTATGGTAGAGATAGAAACATTGGATGTCATAAAAGCAGTGGAAATAGTTATGGATGTTGACGACATTTGGAACAGGGCGGGAGAAGGGAAGAGTATAGAGAAGGACAGCCAGAGAACAAATAAGCATGACCTTAGTGGACACAGAAACGGTGTATTACCTGTTGATGATGACATGTACAGTACTCTCAACTGGACTGGTCTGAGAAGTATTTCAGGTTGGGTAAATTCTTTATACAAGCCAAATGATATATAGTGATTAATGTCTAAAAAATAATGAAAATAAATAATAATCATCATCATCTGAAAAAAATGATGAAAGGCTATTTGGTGGCGTTGACACGGATGGTAATGTCTTTGTCTTGACTGATGTGCATGGTAATCATGCTGGAAAAGAAAGGTAATACACAGTAAAGATATATGTGATTTAATGTCATATAAAATAGATTATGATAATAAATAAAGTTAAATAAAAATTTAAAAATAAAAAATGATGAAGATGGTAAGTAAAAAAGTTCTTTTTTAAAAAGTACAATACATTGTACACATAAGGAACCTTTTCCTAAGTTAATCACTGTGCTTTTCACTCCTGAGGTCTCCCTTTTATGGGTACTCAAACCTGGCATCTGCTGTTCAAGTTAAGAAGGGCCCAGAAGAAATGGACACGATCAAATATAACTTACTGAATTTCAAAACCTTCAAGTAATTTTAAAAGCTCAAAGCAGAGATAATATTTTGAGAGAAAGAAATTTGGAATAATCAAATCACAGTCCCGGAAAGACCCAGAGATGACATTTGTTACCTGAGCAGGAAGTTCAGAAGAACACTGAAGCCTCCCAGAAGCCATTTTTCCATCAAAGAAGAGAAAATTCTTGGTTACGAGAGAAAAGTCTCATCAGAGAAGAGCACGAGTGAGGAGGGGTTTCTGATGAGAGAGAGAGAAAGGAAGAGAGAGAGAGAGCCGGTCCCCAGCACGCTCTCATGTTGCCCCTAGCCTTCCCGCCCACTGTGATCATGGGCGTACCCCTGACACCTGACGGTCCACGGGAACAGAACCAGTGACCGTCCATGGGGACCCTGCATCTCTTGAAGAGCAGCTAAGTGTTACACCACCCAGTCTTGCTTTCTTTTCATGTACAAAAATTATGATTCTTTGTTGCAAAAACTCAAACAAAAAGGAGATATATGAAGTGGGTATTAAAACTTACTCCTCAAACCCTAGCAATAATCTTTGCCTCCAAATTCTGGTCATGTTAAATACATAAGCACAGGCACCTACGGAGTGTGTGTGTGTGTGTGTGTGTGTGTGTGTGTGTGTGTGTGTGTGTGTGTGTGTGTGTTCTGAGTCTATGACTGCATCACCAACACCTGAAACTCCAAGGCTTGTATCTGCTGAGCCTGGGTCAGACACCTGGGCGTTTCCAGCTCAGTGGTCCTTATACCTGTACCAAACGGCTCCTCCTCTATGCCTGTGGTCATGCGGTCCCTCCGCGGGGAGGCCGATACTGGTCAGATCTCATCCTTCCTGTGGTTCCTCACCCTCAAGGAAGCAAGTCCATGTTATTTTGTTTTTGTTTTTGTTTTTCCCAGTGTTGAAACTCCCAAGAAAAGACAAACTGAAGTGCCAAGCCCTCTTGACGCTAGGCCCAGCAGTGCATCAAGGTGCGTTTCATTGTCCAAGCACACACGAGGCCAGCCTAAGTCAGCGGGACAGGGCATTGGGCTGCATTGTTTGATGGTAATGTTTACAAATAACTGTCAGGCCGTCATAATCTACTGCACAGGAGTTATGGACAACAAAAGTTAATATAATGACAGAATAAGTTAAAGGAGAAAGTAACAGCTAATGTCAAGATAGGAAACACGTGGGAAGAATATAAAGATACAATTTATTAAAGACAAAATGCAAATGGAAACTGTAACAGAGACGTTTCCTGCACTGACTGTAATGCTGGGGGTGTTGGACGGTGGTGCAGGATCCTGCACCGCAGACCCACGTGGTAGGGCGCTGGCTTGTCGCAGGAGACCCCCTGTGTGCACTGGCGCCCACATACCCGTCATCAGGGTGGGTGGGGCAGGAGGTGGATCATGGCGTCTAGACACTGGGGTGGGGTGCTATATTTCTGCCTGTCATTTCTCTCTGTGTCTCTCACTCCTGACATAACAAAATTAACTTTTAAAAAATGCTACTGAAAACATTATATAGTTTCCCACAAAAGAAACATTTTCCACATGAAAATTAGCTGTTGTTTTGGGCAGTTTGTAGAATTCCAGACGAAGTACCAAGTGAAAACACATGAGATAAATACTGTTAAAAATTCCATTTCACAGATGAGGAAACAGAATCTGGAAGGCTGTCACTTGCTCCAGTAATTGACAGATGAGATTCTGGCCAGTAGTAAAGGCAATTGAACCCGGGGGGTGGTTAGGAGTCTTTCCAGTTATAACCCATCAGTCACTTCTCTCCGAAGACCTTCTCTGAGTCCGCTAGACTTGTAGACAAGAAGACCGCATCGCTCTGATATACTAATTTTTAAATAAGGACACCAAGGTGACAGAGGAAAGAAGTTGGCCCAAGTCACATTAATAAAGTTAGGTGCATACAAGGGCCCAGGTCAGTGCCTTGATTCTGCCCCTGGACCCTTTCCCCATGCCTCACTGCCTCCTAACCGCTGCCCCTGAGCAGGGACCCATATGCCTTATATAACCACTTTTGCTCTGTTCTGAGACATCTACAAATGCCACTACAAAACCCCAGGCCTCCACCATTGCTCGGGGCCTGGGGAGCAGAGGCATGGAGGCAGACCCTGGAACAAGGAGGAAGCGCTTTCTTCGTCATCCCTTTGGGTCCCTTCCACATTCACAAGCACATTGGGAGAATATCATAGAGGAAAACTTCCTCTCTTAAAATAAAACAAAAATGTATATCCCTGAAATCTATCAGCTGCAGGAATCTAGCATTACCCGGGCAAACATCAGCACCTTTCAGTTATTTAAGTTATTGGTAGTTTTGAAGTCACGAAGAAAAATCTACTTAGTCGCTTTTTCCCACATGGACGGGCTTTCTGTCCTTGGTGGTGCGTAGGCTCTTCTGCTCTTTGCACCATTCTACAGTAGTATCTAGAAACAAATCCAGCGGGATGAAGTTGCCTGATGAGACTGTTGAGGCAATACGGTTTTACAGAGAAGGCTGCATTTTACTTAGCTTTTTTTTTTTTTTGCATCACATGTGCCAAGGATCTACTTAATTTCATTTCTCTTTTAGAAAATATCATTACTGAACAATGAAAATCTTTTTTTGTTTACTGACTTATTGTGCTATATGAAATGGCCATTCTGATAAGTTGAAAAAAATCAAACATAGAAGACTTCAAGTGGCTCAACCTAGCAACTCTTCCCCATTAAGCCCATATCCCCCTTCCATTATTTTCCTTCTACTGTAGCTAATCACTCGAACACGTTACTTTGTTTTGGCTGTAGTGATCTGTACTTGCCCTGGCAAAATAAATGTTGCTGTTTGGGATACACAATATTCTTTCTATGTGTCTTTCTTCAATACAATGTATTTTTAAAAATCTATCTATGTTGCTATTTTTATTCCAAATTTGCTAGAGGGAGTGTGTGCTCACCAGAGAAAAAAGCAGAGAGGGAGAGACAGAAGGGCAAGGAAGAATCGTCCTCCAATGGGGCATAGTCACGTCATAATCCCCTTTCCCCCAGTACTCTGTCATGTCTTCATTTTAGGCATGACTTTAGGCATTCTTGCTTTGGGGATATATATATATATATATATATATACACTATTTGGATATATATATATAATATTTTTTCTAATTTTTAAAATAAATTAGCTCTAAAATATTTGTAGGAACCCCTTGATAGAATGATGGGCTTTAGACACTAAAGCCTAAAGTGAGTACTGATAAATTTTTCCTGCTACCCCTGGGCTTTTTATTTATAGGAAGCATTAAATTACTATTCTGCTTAAGCGAGCTTAGGTATAGTTTCCCATCATTTGCAATCAAAGAATTTTTAATCAACACAAAACATTTTCCTTTCCTTAAGCAACATTTAATAATGCATGCATCTTTCCCTTGAGAAACCATTAGTATAAGCAAAACAGACGTTAATTACCAGATTTAAAACAAATTTTGGTGTTCTGCTTCTTGGGTATTATCAGAGGAGAATGAAGTACAGAGCTAAATGATAACTTCGGAGAAAGAGTACTGGGTCTGCAGCTGTGGTTTTAATTTGATGAGAGAACATTTTCTACATAACCCACTGTGAGGGACAGACAGGCATGAAGCCATTCCCCGGGAATGGGGGGGAGCTTACACATCCACTTTACCTGTCTGGTGATCCTCGATCCGGCCCCTGGGGCTTGACTGCTGTCAAGTTATACTGCTATGGGACAGGTTAAAGTGAGCCAGTCCATACTGAGGCCCAGCCTGGCATCTCTGCACCACCAATACCTGTGTCAACAAGCAGGTGCAGATGTAGCACTAAACTCACAGATAAGGGATCAGCAGATGACCTCATGGTTATATTGCTGGACTCTCACATTGCTGACCACGGTTCAAGTCCTGGACCCATTGGCTTGAAACTCACACCAGGCACATGTGCGTGTGTGCCCAAAATCCCAAGAGGAAAATGGAGGAGAAGGGATTGCAGCACAGACATCCTCCCAGGGGGGATTTTTAGCTTTCTGTCTCTCTGTCTTTCTCTGTCTCTCCAGTGAGTGCACACACCCTATAGGGGAAAAGAAACTCTCTCTTGGGGAAAAAAAAAAAAAAAGAATAAAAGTGCTTTCATGGGCCAGCTCCTTTGCCTAGTAGTTAAGGCAGCTGAATCCCATGTGGCTGACATGGTTTGAGTCCTGGGCGTTCCAGCTTGTGAAGCATGCCAGGTGCATGTGTGTACAAGTCCCAAATCTCAAAAGGATGGAGAAATGGAGAAGACACTGTGCTGCGGTCATTTCCCACAGTGGGAGCACTTTCTCACTTTCCCTCTTTCTCGGTCCCTGTCTTTCTCTGACAAATGCACATGTCCTGTAGCAAAAAACAAGCAAATAAAACTGTGCCTTGAGGTGGACAGCAGAAAGCTGACTCCCGGCCAGTCACCACTAACAGCTATGCTGGGTACTTGCCAGGACTTGATGCTTGTCAAAGCATTTTAATGTGTGGGTCTCACAGGGCCCCATGGTCCCCACCCGGAGGTTCTGCTATAATTCTTATCTATCGTAAAGGAAAACGGAGATTCTAGACATTCTACAGCATATAAGTCATGGGGTGGGATCTCCAACACGAATCTTGAATTCCAGTCCCAAACTCTATCCTCCATCAGCATCCTCGCCTTCCTAATCTGGGAGGAGCTAGGAGACCTCTTGGGTTTAAACCGTGGGGACAAACGAAAGTCTTTGTGTAAAACCATCCTGCGGGAACCCTGGATTTGAGCCATGGGGATGCAGGAGATTGATATCCTAAACCCATGCCTGGCAGCAATCCCAAACCATATCTGCATTTTACTATCAGAGAGGGAGAAAGAGAGAAAGAAGAGCAAAATTAAGTGCATAAGCCCTTGAGCCAGGCCAGCATCAGAGGTTAAGTGCTATGCATTGAAAGCCAGATCTCACATGTCTGAACACGGTTTGAATCCTGCCTCCTATGGCCTCAAAACCATGCAGGTTGCCTGCAGCAGGAAACACTCTGTACTGTCTTTGCAGCTTCGCCATAAATATAAAACTACCCCAGAATGGAAGCATTTACTAAAAGCATGACTGTGGGATTTTAACTTCCAATGGAAAGGAAAGGTCTCCATGTACCCACAGAACAGAGACGTCAGGACGAGTTGCTGCAAAATGACCTTCTCATGTGAGGGCTGTAAGCAGCAGGACCTGCTGACCTGCAGCCTGGAGTTCCTCAGGAAGTTCTGGCCGGCTTTTTGAATAACTTCTGTATTAGAAATGTGGAAGCTCAGGAGAAAGAGCAGAAACTCAAGGGGGCCACTGATGCAGCACGCAGCCCTGTGACTTGTCAAGACTGCAGAAAAGAAAGAAAGCAAAGCAAGTAATGAATGCATACACCGCGATGCCCGTCCACAGCTCTGGCAGCCTGCTCTCACCAGCGGCGATGGTGCATGCGGTGCTGATGGCTTCCATAAAAGCCCAGGGAGAAAGGCGGGAGTCCCTTCAGCTACTGGCTAGTTGATACTGTAGCTGAATAGTAACCGTCTTATACCTCGCGGAGCATTTGTTTGAAAACCACATGCACAGGGTCGTCCATCAGCCAGGACTGTTACCCACCATCCCACCTGTTATACATGGCAGGTTCATATTTCAGAATTTGAATATTTGTGCTTATTTCCACTTGCCCTTTATGTCATACCTACTTGGGAGGCTGTTTATTGAGGACAATAATGTTCATTAAAAGGAGGGTAATGCTATGGCAGAGCATTTACACTTCTATAAATCTCCCCTTCATAAATGCTCCTGAGAGTGCATCAAGATTGGATCACAAGGATATTAGCTGCAGCTTCATTTATAATAGCGAACGCACACAATAAACAGCCATCGTGCTGGAACCAGGCTACAGAATTTGAATCTGATGTTTACTAGATGAACAATTTGGGGCAAGTTGTTTGATTCTACGTGGAACGGTAACAGCTCCTACCTCATTGGTGACTGTGAGCATCAGATACGGTGCTACACGAGAGCCGGTGAAGGCTAGCCGGCACATAGAAGTATTAGCTGCCGTGATCACTGTTAACACGACTGCGTACTCAGGGACAGTAATGGTACTCTGCGCAAGTGGACACAGGAAGCTGAGTGTAAATGAGCTGTAATTACAGGGACACAAAACCCCGCACACAATGTGTTAGTACACAGAAAAGAAACCCAGTGATAAACGGGCTGCGTATTTTACAGAGGCCTGCGTGGACACACACACACATCTATCCGTGTCTGGAAAAGGGAAAGATGCTTACTTCTTACCAGGTAATCATTTCGCTGGTTTTCATTAGTTTCCACAACCATGAATTGCATGATTGAGAGAGAGAGACTGTGTGTGCCGGTGAAACAAAAAGGAAAAGACCTAACGGGCACTTAGAAGTTAAAGCCAGTCACCAGGAACCAGGGCCTGACAAGCCGGCCGGAAAGGAACAGAGAGCTTTATCTCGTGCCAAATCTCCTGTTGGTCCTGCTTACCCAGGGCTTTTCTGTCCCCACGTTTTCCCACCAATTCCAGAAGACTTGATATTGGAGGGAGTTTTTATAATGTGGTTTGACCGGATGATGGAAAGAAAGAGGAATCTCAACCTGTCAGCTCTGACTCCTGGCTGTTATGTATTCTGGGAGACGTAATTGTCTGTTGATTTATATTTCTTTTGCTTTTTTCAGGGCTATCCATGGTAAACTTTTCTCCCCTAGAGGATCACAAAGCTGTAATTCAGACACCACATGAGGGCTGATGCACCCTTTCTTCTGAAAGCACACATTTGTATTAGGCATCATCAGTTGGCTGGAGCCATGTTGTACTTCATGGGGTGAAGGGTGGTTAATATATCTATTTATTTGTTCATTTATTAAATGATATTTTAAT
Source organism: Tupaia tana (assembly GCA_026018925.1). Lineage (NCBI taxonomy): Eukaryota > Metazoa > Chordata > Mammalia > Scandentia > Tupaiidae > Tupaia > Tupaia tana. The sequence goes on along the minus strand of JAKSZU010000026.1, from coordinate 21,980,312 downwards.
AGTCTATGTGCTTGGATTTTTTTTTTTAGACATTTTTGCTATAGGTGCATGCACTTGCCAGAGACAGGCAGACAGATAAACAGAAAGTGAAAAATCACACCCAGGAGGGACGGCCATGCTGCAATCCCTTCTCCCCTATTCTCCTCTTGGGATTTTGGGCATGCACGCACACATGCCCGGCGAGAGTTTCAAGCCACCGGGTCCAAGACTCAAGCTACAATCAACCACGTGGGAGTCCAGTGACGTAACCATGACGCCATCCCCTGGCTCCTGTGTCAGGAACTTTACAGGTCCTAGGGACCCAACAGGAAGTAAGGCAGACAAGGACACAGACAGTCTCTGTCCCCAAGGAGCAGGCTGATTTTGGAGGAGGACACAGTGCAGACGCAGCCATGGAGAAGTTGAGTTTCACGAGATATAAAAATGTTTGTGCCCACTATCCATCACCTAGAAACGTATTCTAAGGAAACAAGTGTCTGAAAGGAGAGAGCGCACGCCAGCATTCATGGTAAACGTTATTTAGGACAGCAATACTCCTTTGGAAGCAACCTAAATACCCATCACTGAAAATGACTAAGTAGGGTGCAGCAGTGGCATGGTGGTTAAGGCAGCTGGATCTCACGTGGACAACTGTGTAGTTCAAGCTCTGAGCCCAGTGACTAGAAAACCAGAAAAACACACTGGGGGTGTGTGTGTATATGCCAGATCCTCAGAGGAAAATGGAAGAGAAGAAACTGTGGCATGGCTATCTCCCCAGGCAGGTGTTTTCTCACCTTCCTGCTCTCCCTTTCTCTCTCCTTTTCTCTCTCCCTTTCTCTCTCTCTTTCTCTCTCTCTGTTCCTGTCTCTCCAGTAATCACAAGCACATGATAGCAACAACAAATGACTAAATAAATTGGCATCAACATACAATGTATGGGATTTTAAATCACCATCAAAACCATGATCTGAAGGTAATATAACGTCATGAAAAGCCAGAAGGTTGCATAGTGGTTCAGGCACTGGACTCCCATGTGGCCAATCATGGTTCAAGTCCCAGACCCAGTGGCATGAAACTCACACTGGGCACATATACATGCGTGCCCAAAATTCTGAGAGGAGAAAGGAGGAGAAGGGGTTGTAGTGTGGCCGCCCCCTCCAGGTGGTGATTTCTCACTTTCTGTCTCTCTGTCTCTGTCTCTTTGGCGAGTGCACATGCATGATAGCAAATCTATCTATACACACACACACACACACACACACACACACACATATGTAATGTCATGAGAAATACAGGAAAGCCAGTATAAAATCACTATATAAATTAACCAAATCTACTAACACACTCTACATAACATATGTCAACATATAGAAAAGAAGTGCGGTCGGGCTGCACGTCCTTGGTTTCTTCGGACTTATTCAGCGGCATTTCTTCCCACCAGTGTAGCCATGCAGACTGAGCAAGGTCTGGATAAAAGTTGAAAGAGAGGAATATCTTAGGAGATAATCCTGACATGAATTATCAGTTGCACTCTACATTTGAACCTGTAAAGTAAGGCATTAATTAAGAACCTGAAATTGAATGCAGTGTTTAGCTGGCTTCTCTCCCCCCTGCAATTGGCTGTTTAAATTCCAGGTAAGCTGACCCATGAAGCCAGTGAGAGAGAGCCAGGCAGTGGTGCGAGAGTCAGTTTTGATCTTTCCCTAAAATCCAAGAGGAACCCAAGACATGATTGAAATTCTGACTGCATTTCAGATATGGAACAGAATCTCGAAGTGAAGGCAAAACTTAAATAGGCTTTCTCTCCATGATGGATGTGTTTATCATCGCCTTTATCTTCTATGTAGATATTTTTATACTTCAGTATTGATTTATAAGAAACTTAGGCATGCAGTTTCCTCTCTTTCCATTATTGGGGCAAAATCCTCGGTGTTCTGTGAAATAGCTGAAGTAAAATGCAGTGTAAATTTCCTCTGAAAGCTTATATGGAAAGCCATAAACATCAGTTGCCAGTGCCTCATTTTGTCCAAAGGCCAGATTGCAACAAAATTTATTGGAATTTAGGAGCATTTTATGAAGCCATGGGAATTTGTCTTGAGCAATGCATAGGAGTTTGACATGCCCACGCCCCTTTCTTTAATCCAAAATTCTAAAAAGGTAGTATAAGTCTTTTTTCCATCCCTATTGCAACCCACATTCTGAGTGTGAAATGAAGCCCTATTCAGTTCTCTAATTTCCAGGATTGCTTTTGTGCACCCAGCTGAATAAAGTATGTCCTGGAAGGAGAAAATAAGGAAGTCTTAATGAGGCCCAGCTCACCAGGGCTGCTCATTACCACCCTGGTTATGAGCTACAGCGAGAACCAGGCTTGGAGGTTCAGAGAAAAGCAGTGAATCTGTAAGACTTGCCAGACAGAAGCACTGTGGGGGAAGAATCCCCCAGCTTGGCAGTGCCAAGAGGAGCAGCTCCAGAGACGCTTCAAAGAGAGCTTTGGGGGAAACTAATGACCCATTGGAAGGAAGCCACTCACAGGGTGCTGGGACCCCTGACAGCAGACTGTGACCCACAGTGCTTGTATGGACACAAGTACCTCGTTTGTAGCTGTGCTTGGAACACACGCAGCAGCCCTGGAAATGAGCCTCTGTTCAGATGAAAGAGACCCCTGATGCAAGCAGATAGGGCCACCAATGTCACCTGCAGCCCTGGAGGCCAGCCACATCCTCCCACATCTCCGAAGGGCTAATTACCCATCCCATGGCCAACACAAGAACAGAGCCCATGGCGTTCCTGCAGAGGCGGCCATTTCTGTAACACACACAGGCCACTCACGCATGGAGATCCAAGTTCAGGAGGTCTCTGTCCAGTGGGCCACCTGGCTAAATGTTGGAAAAACCACCAGCAAGATCCACGCCTCATTAAATGCCTAACACACACACTGACAACACAGCCACACACCCCGTGAGCCCCTGGTCTCACCTGCCAGGAGCTGGAACGAGCCAGAATAAGTAAATGACATCCACGCACAGTGCAGTGGACGCCATCTTTTAAAGAAGAGAACCCTGAGACTCCCTCGTCCTTCCAACATGAGTTACGTGAAACTGCAGCTCCGGGCCTATTGCCACGCCTTCCCTCGACTGGTCTTCATGGTTTCCCCTTGCTCTTTGCTCAGATGTGGATAGAGATGCCAGTCACCTTCCAGGCTCCCTCTGCCCTCTGTCACCTCCTCAGTGAGGCCCTCTCCCAGAGTAATCTAAAGCAGGCGTGGTCATACTTTCCCATAGAGAAGGGAATTTCTGGAGGGTGGCTCTTCCTCTGACTTCTAGCCCAGCCCTGCCAAGAAGAGGTCATCTCCATGCCGAGACTCGTCAGTGAAGAAACCTGGGCTCTCAGGGGCCCGTCCAGCCGTCCCCATTGTGGTCTCACGGAACCGACTTTCAGGGTCTCTCTGATTCCCTGACTTTCGGCAGGTTCAGCCATGACGGAGAGACTGGTGAATGGTGGAGGGTGTGAAGGAGGAATCCGCTTCTCTTCTGCTTCCTCGGGCACTTCCTACCGTTAACTGTGTCTCTGTGATCTCACCTTCCCGAGAGCACCCCTCCCTTCATCCCGGCTGCCCCAGCCACGCCGTCCAGGGCACTACTGTGGTCATTCTAACTCCTACCAGACAGTCGCGTGTCCAGGCTCTGGAAGCAACGCCCGCTCCCTCTGGCCCTCCATCTGGAGGAGCGACAACTGCTTCTTGTAACTATTAATCTCTGAGCTCTTTTATCATCCAACAGCTAGCCTTTCAGCTCTTCCTCACCTGGACAGCTAAAGCTCTCAGTACTAAATTCCTTCTGTTAAGGTACCCGGAAGGTTTTGGCTGTTGTTTGCTTTGGATCAGACTGAGAGTCTGCTTATTTCTCACACCGTCCCATTGTGTTCCCTTCAACACCATTATAGTATGACAAGGAAATTCTCTGGAATAGAACTCATGAAAATAAACCCAAGGAGAAACATACCACATTGAAGATTCATTACCCTGGAGGTCTCAGACATGTCTAACCCTAAGTCACAGTAAGAACAGTTCACGGGAGGCAGATGGTGGCACAGTGGTAGGAGGGCTGAACACGCACGAGAAGGGACCTGGGTTCATGTCCCAGAACCTATCTGCATGAACAGGGCCCTTGTGTATGTGAGGATCTGGGCCAGCTGAGTCTGGGGACACACCACCGTGCACGGAGGTGCCTCTTGGTGAAAGAAAGACATTCACAAAAAGAAAAGCAGTTTGCACATAGTTCTGGAGGCTCCTGGGGGATTGTTATCCTGTCCCTCACTCCCCAAATGGAATGAAGCGTTTACTTCGCAGCAGGCCCTTACCTACCTGCCACAGGTATAGACACAGCAAGGTGTGGTTTCTGGCCACGTGATCTGGTGGAGAAGACAAAGGCAACATGGAACATCCACGTGCACACTGCGTGTGGAAGTCAGCCTGGGGGGAAAGAACAGCAGTGTTCTCCTGGGAAGGCAGGGGTCCGAGCTGGCCTTGAGGGCTGAGATGTTTACAATCTGTGCATCAAAGTGTGGACAGGAGGACCCCATGGGTAAAGCGACGGAGGCAAGAACCTGCACGGAGACAAACAGCATCTCCACGACTCAGTAAAAGGCAGCGTATGAGGCCAGCCAGCCGCACAGTGGTTAAGGCGTCTGGCTCCGCGTGACGAGCTCACAGTTTGACTCTTGGACCTGGGGGCTTGAGAACCATGCCCCCAAATCCTGAAAGAAGAAAGAAACGGAGCACAAGGCATAGTAGCTTGTGGCTCGATCATGCCCCCCAGAGGGCGTTTTCTTACTCTCTTTCTGGCAAGAGTAAACACTCACTGGCAATTTTTTTAGTAAAGGAAGCATATGCTTGTGATGAAAGCCACAGCAGGGAAGGTAAGTATAATATGAAATATATAAAACTTTCTTTGCTGAGTGGTGGTCTAATATCAGACCCCCAACTTTTGCTGAAAAGCCCACTTACAGGGACCAGCAGTTAGCCTAATGGCTATGTTGCTGGACTCCCACGTAGTCAACCGTGGTTCGAGTCCCGGACCCGGTGGCTTAAACTCACGCCGGGCACGTGTGCGTGCGTGCCCAAGATCCCGAGAGGAGAATGGAGGAGAAGGGATTGCGGCGTGGCCATCCCCTCTGGGGGGTGATTTCTCGCTTTCTATCTCTCTGTCTCTCTCTGTCTGTCTGGCGAGCACTTGCGCCCTATAGCAAAAAACCTCTCAAAAAAAAAAAAAAAAAGCCCCACTTACAAAACGTCATTATGAAACGTGATACTCCAGCTACTTGTAGTGTTCAGGGTCTAGAAAACGCTGACCACAGCATTGCCCATTCTCTTCATCCAGCCGATCATAACATTCTGGGAATTTTGCACCCTTCTGGAAATATAATTAAAGCAATGGGTCCTTTCTGAGGGGGAAAACTCACAGAACCATAATATTTTGACAGTAATTTAAGGAAAAATTGACTCCATAACGCTTATCAGTGAACCACAGGCGTCTCAGCCTATGGGGTAATCATTTCTGCTCTAAGTCAAACCACTCACGATACTTTTCTTTCGACCTCCACAGCACAGACACTTTTGTGGTCCCCTCACAGACTGTATGTGTTCTTTTCACGGACTACGAGAAAGATGTGATAAATTGGATTTCCTTTCTTGCCAGGAAACTCCGACTTCAATCTTCACGGCTCTCAGCAACCGTCGAAGAGCCTGTGGCCTATATAATGCCCTCGAACTTTTCCCTGGGATTTGATCCCTTTTCTATTGTTTTAATCTTGTTTTTCATTTTCTGCTTATGTTGATCACTTTATTATGGCTATTATCAGTGGCTTCTTCAAATGCCAACTGCGAATTAACTCATATGCTGGCATTATGAGACACAAGAATACAGTTGCTGTATAAAGTAACAAGTAGAAATTGAGCACCATTTATTTTCCACTGAAAACTCTTCAAACAATTGTTGAAATCTGATTTTCATTGAAGTGTCAATATTTTAAGACCCTTTCATTTCAGATGTCACTCTTATTCACTGGGATGAATTCAAATATTGAATCACTTACTTCAGCTTCGTTTAGTGTCTTTGTTAATACGAGAATGAAAAATGAAAACCTTTTTTTATTTGGCTAGAACCGACATCTTCCAGTAATTCACCAAGATGATGAACACAAAGGGAAAGAGGAGAGGCACCCAATATATGTTCTCTAGGCCTTTTAGAAAACGTGGAGTTGTTCCTTTGGCAACATACATGCGAATCTACAAGACAGATGATATTGTAGACATTAAGGGACTAGGCACTGTTCAAAAAGGAATGCCCCACACAGGTTACCATGGCAAAACTGGAAGAGTCTACAGTGTCACCCAGCACGCTGTTGGCATTGCTGTGAACAAACAAGTTAAGGGCAAGATTCTTGCCGAGAGAATTAATGTGCGTATTGAGCATATGAGGCATTCTAAGAGCAGAGATAGCTCCCTAAAGCCTGTGAAGGAAAATGACCAGAAAAAGAAAGAAGCCAAAGAGAAAGGAACCTGGGTTCAACTGAAGCGCCAGCCTGCTCCACCCAGAGCAGCACACTTTGTGAGAACCAGTGGAAAGGAGCCAGAGTTTCTGGAACCTACTCCCTATGAATTCATGGCATGATGGGTGTTAAATATAAGCTAATCTGTGGTCTACTATATATATGTGTGTGTGTGTGTGTGTATAAAATCTCCCTGTTTCTTGGTGCCTGATGGAGCAGGCCCACCCAGGTGATGTGCGACTGAGTAAGTCCTTTGCAATGCTGTGGGGAAGTGAACTGGACAGATATGAGCGACTAAATGTCCTGCTCTAAGGAAATGAACGAGCTCTACATGTCTGCACAGTGAAGACAACAGTGCGGGCCTGGTCTGCCACTCTGCAGGAAGCCCTGGGCGTAGAGAGCACACCCCACAGCCCCCGGTGAGTCCCGCACCGTGGCTTAAACGAAGCTCCGACTTTGTGCATGCACCTAGGTCCCGAAGGGGTGGGGAGATGGAGGACGCAGGACCACGGCAGGACCACGCCCCACTGGTAGGTACTTGCCTTTCTTCTCTGGTGAGGGCATGTGAGGATTTAAAAAATTAAGGGGCCCGCAAGTAGCATGGTGGTTAAAGGTGCTGGACTCCCACATGGCCAATCATGGATCAAGTCTTGGACCTGGTGGCTTGCTTTCTCACTTTCTCTCTCTCTCTCTCTGTTTCTCTCTGATCAAGCTGGAAAATAATAATAATAATAATAATAAATAAAGTAAAATAAAATAATTCTTTAAAAAAAAATTTAAAAAGAGAAGAAAAAAGAAAGTGAAAACAGAGTACACATCACACACACACACACATGCCCACATCTCACACACATGTCACACACACATGAGGACACATGTCTCATGCACATGTCACACATGTACACACGTTTCGTACACATGCACACATGCACATCATACGTACACACATCACACGCACACACATCACACACATGCATCACACATGAACATACATGCCACAAACACACAAACATCACACATGCATATCACACATGCACACACGTCACGAACACACACACACATGTCATACACAACCGTTACTCCCCCTCCCATGACATGTGCCCTAGTGCATACACCGTAGATCTTGGAGCTTCTTGCTTGGCTCACAGTTTTCACCGTACACTTTGCAGCGTACACAGGAGGCTCCCCAGCACAGGTACTCTGCATGTTAGTGCAAAGCTATTACCCACACATCATGCCGAACACAGAATTTTACACTTTCGTGTCCGTGAAATGTTTTTCCTTTCTCCCCCCCCCCCATTCTCTCCCTCCCACCCCCACTGCCGCCCTCGCCCACACTGCCTATTCAGTAGGACCACCTCTTCTCCCCACCGTGGTCACATTCCCTTCACCGTGCGCCTGGACACCTGTCATGGCTCTGCTGACCTTGCTCGTTCTACACTTTTTATTTATCTATTTCATTTTTTACACATTCAATCACTACACATCATTTAGCTTGTAAAGAGAATTTACCCAAACGAAAAACACCTCAGACCAGCCCAGCTGGGAGTACTGTACGTGTGACCATCAGCGACCATTTCTGTGTCCCACAAACATCTTACCGTCTGTTTTTTCTCCCTGATTTTTCCCCGCACTCCTCCCCTCCCACCCTCCTTCCACACTCTCTTCTTGGTCTTTTAGAGCTCATTTTCCTCACCGAAGCAGAAAGATCCTGAGCCTTTTTAAAGAGGAAGCAATTCCTGTCACTTCTTGGCTTCAAACCCTCCAGTAGGTTCCTATTGGGGTAGGCAAAATGTTTTTCCCCATTATGGGTATCAAGTAGGTTTCGGTTCAGCTGTAAGTCATGGAGGTAGGGTGTGTGTGTGTGTGTGTGTGTGTGTGTGTGTGCTCCTTTCTGTCTGTGCCCCTGAAGCCCAGAAATCCAGAAGCCACACCCCGGGGCTGCAGGGCTGCCAGTCGTACTGCACACTCAGGCCTCTCTTTCCCTGCTGTCCCACTTTGCAGTTTTCATTCTTGAGAAAACCTCATGTCCCAAAGCAGCTGCCAGAGCCCAGTTGTCACGGCCCAAGTTCCACCCGCATCATAGGGTCATAGTGGGGTGAGCTCTCTTCCTGAAACTAAAACTGGCACCCCGTTTTATATATCAAAACCTAGGGCCCAGACACAAGACCTCACCCATCAGCAGAAGAGACTAGGCCTGTTAGTACGGTGCCCAGCTAGACATCAGGAGTTCTGTTCCTGGGAAGGAAAAGGAAACCAGACGCCAGGGACAATGGCAGCTGCCAGGGCACCTGGCTAGTCTGGGTCCGCATGGCTGGCCCTGCCCACCTCTGTGGCTCAGCCCTGCTTCCCTTCCCCTCCTGGCTCTGCACCAGCCCCAGGGCTGCCTTCCTCTTCCTTCAGCATGACAAGCTGATCCCAGCGTCTGGGGCCCTGCTGTTCCCTCCACTGGACAGCTCCTCCCAGACACTCACTTCTTCCAAGCCTCTGCTCCCAAGTGGGTGTCTCCGGGGAACGTTTCCTCTCCACGCACCGTAATAGCCCTGGCACTCTGCCTCCCGGACTGGCTGTATTCTGCACCTTGACACCGGGAACCTGCTGTGCACGTCACAGAGAGGGGAAAAGGGAGGCCCTGCTACCTCACCCACCTCTCGGCCCAACTGGAGGCATTAAAAGAATGTGAGGAAGAGAGAGAGAGAAAGAGAGAGAGCGAGAGAGAGGGGGGGGGAGAGGGAGAGAAGGAGGAAGGAGAGAAAGAAAGAAAGAAAGAAAGAAAGAAAGAAAGAAAGAAAGAAAGAAAGAAAGAAAGAAAGAAGAAAGAAAGAAAGAAAAGAAGGAAAGAAAGAAAGGGAGGGAGGGAGGGAGGGAAGAAAGAGAAAAGAGACGAAGAAAGAAAGAAGAAAGAGAGAGAGAAAAGGAAGAGAGAGGAGAGAGAGAGAGAGAAAGGAAGAAAGAACGAAAGAAGAAAGACAAAAAAGGAAGACCGAGAGAAAGGAAGACCGGAAGGGCCACTTGGGCCAACCTGCAGCTGGAAAGGGCCAGCTCAGAGAATTGCAGGCTCCGCTGACTTTTGAAAAGCAAATGCTACTTTTTCCACCTACATTGGCAGCAAGTCCTTCCTAATAGTTTTCCAGCTGTACGGAAAGAGTTTTAGGCAGGAAGCGGCACGAGAGAGAAAGCGCTTAGGGGACCCGTCTGCTTGGGGCGGGGTGGAACCAGAGGAATGTGCGCCCTAGGACGGGACGGGATGTTAAGGGCAGGTGGCCTTGCCACGCTCAGAGCCCAGGCCCTGAAGACGCCTGGCCCCAGCAGGGAGGTGACATTCTCACCACCCGTCCGCCCCGGCGCCCTGGGACACCCTCAGCACCAGGGGCAACTGGGACCGCCCTTCTCCCCGTCTCCGCCCCCGCCGGGGCCTGGGTGGCGCGGGGAGCCGCACTGGCCGCTCCAGGGGTCCACTCCAGGTCAGCCGCACTCCGCCCTGGGCACAGGCGCGAACAGTAACCGGGACGGCCGCTAGGGCTGCAGAGGGCGCTGTGCGCTGGGGCGCGGTGACAAGTCCTCAAAGCCCCCTGAGACCCGGCTCCACGACGCTCTCCCGATCTGGGGGACCCCAGACCACGGGCTCCCGGGCCTTCTCTGAAGTCCTGCAGCCTCTCCCGAGCGCCACCGAGAGCCACACCCCTACCGCAGACCCGGAACCAGGACGGAGCAGATCTCAAGTCCCGGGTGGGTGAGTCCGCCCTTCTGCCAACCAGGAGTTCGCTGGGGGCTGCCCCGCGAGGGCAGGCTCTTCCGTCTGGCCACTCCGGCCGCGGGTCCCCAGTCCTGGTGGCTGAAAGAAAGGGACAGCGGAGAGCTGAGCAGAGGGCAAGCCACCGACCTGACCTCTCGGCGACCTACCCCTGGTCTGCGGTGGCTTCAGTGGAGACCTCTCTCTGCAGACCGTCTAACCCGGCCAGCCTGAAGGGGGCACCCCGCGGGGCGCTTCTGCTGGGCGAGCACCCGGCCAGCTCCCCGGGGTACACCCAAGTTAAGACTCCGTCGGTCCCGGGGGTGCCCGGCCGCCGCCCACTCCGCCCTGACCTCCGCCCGGCGACACTCAGCACCCGGCTCGGCGCCCGCACTGCCCGCCAGCCGGCCCTCCGCGCGCCTCCGCCGCCCGGGCACGCGCTGCGGCCGCAGTCCCAGTCCCCGGACCCCCCGTAGCCCGGTGTCCCGGCCCTGGGCGTCCCCGCCCTCTGCGCCCCGCCCCTGCCCGCCTCTCCAGCGCCGGCTCTCGACCCAACTTTCCTCCCGCGCCCTCGTGTCCCTCTTCCCGGGCTCCGGGACCAGCCCTCCGCCCCAGCAGCCTCGCCGACCCCGCCGATCCCAGGCTGAAGTGGAGAAAAGAGCGCGGGCGGCGGAGAAGGACGTGGGGGAGACGCGGGGCTCTTACCTGGGGCTGGAGCCCGGGGCCGCGGGGCGCGCTCCTCCCGCGCCGGCACTTGCGCGCTCTCCTCCGGCCATGGCTCCCGCTGCGCGGCTCGCGCGGGTTCTATCCAGGTGCCAGCCCCTCGGACCCCACCGAGGGGCCCTTCCTTCTCCCTCCCCGCCGACCCCGCCGAGGGGCCCTTCCTTCTCCCTCCCCGCTGTCACTCGGGACAGGTGGTCCTCGCTCCTCCCCTTTAGACCTCGGGTCTCATCCCGCCGGGCCTGGGAGCGCGTGGTCTCCAGGAACCCCCAGAGCTGATTCAGAAGTATCTTCAAGATTGACTAAGACAGAAAAACGCCACGCGCATACGAGAGATGCATTTTATACCGATGGACCTAGACCTGGGCGTGCGTGCGTGAAACGCGAACACGCACATAAAGTCGTACCAGGGACGGGCTGGCCCAGTGAGCGCTGAACACAACGCGCCTACGTTAACTTTGAAGGGCTCAGGAGCCCCCAGCCCGGTGAGAGGTGCTCCCGCAGAACCAGGCTTTGAACGTTTATGTTTCTGCGGAATGGGGCAGAGAAATCCAAGCCTTCCCTCCTCCCCACCACTCCCTGCGTGCTCCTGCCCTCACCTTTGCCGGAACTGCTGCTCCAATCCAGGTCCTCTCCTGGCCTGACCCTCCTGACTCTGCGTCCAGGGAACACATGACTCAGAATCCAGCTGCTGCCCCGTCCGTCCAGTCCCCAGACTGCTGGGAGGCCCCTCAGTGCAGAGGGCTCGGATCAACCCCAGAAAGGAAGCCTCAGTGTGTGTCACCCAGTCCCATCCGAGCACCCAAAGAATGCTGATGCAGGAGACTTTGCAAGAGAAAATAACAGAAAACAGGCCAGGACTGAGTGAGAATGAGACTAGCAAGCCAGAATTCAGTTTTGTCCCTAAACTCTGCGCACAGAGGTTACCTTAAACAGGCCTCAGAGAGGGCAGGGTGGTCTGGAGGGACTGTCTCCCCAGATGCGCATAGCTGAAACTTCTGGAACCAGGCTGGGCTTGGAAGGCAGCACTGCTGTTCTTAATGGGTCCCATTTTCCTGCAGTGGAAAAACATCTCAAACAACTCAACCTAACCAAAGAGGTGATAGCACAGGGTTCTTTCTTTTTTTATTATTCTTTACATTTTAAAATATTTTAAATTTATTTGATATATTCAATCACTGTACATCACCACAGCTTGTAAAATGAATTTTCCCAGCATGAATACCCTGCACACCGGTCCAGTGAAAGATTTATCACACACATTATCAGCACATAGACCTCCGTTTCTGTGTCCCTTAAACGTCTTGGCTCTCCATTTTTCTCCTTGAGTCCTTTCCTTTCACCCTTCCCTACTTCCCACCCTCCAGTCTCTGCAATGGTTCTGGATGCTTCTATATCCTCCAGTCTTTCTGTTTATAGCAAGTGAGGACATTTGGTATATACTGAGTGGGGAAATACAATGTTTCTCTTTCAGTTTGCTTCACTCCACAGTAAATCTTCCATATTCGTTCACTGTCTATCAAATGCCAGGGTCTTGTCCTTTATGGCTGAGTTTTTGGTTTGTTTTTAATTTCCTTTTATTCATGATAGAGCATATGCACACAAACAAGAGAGAGAGACACACCCTCTGCAGGGTGTGGTCACCCCGAGACCCCTTCCTCAGTCTTCTGCCTGTGGGATCTTGGGTACTCACTTCTTCATGGACCTGGTAGGGTTCAGGCTGCCCACACTGGGATTTGAACCTCAGTAACCGTGTGGGATCCAGCTTCGGTTGAGTAGCACATTGCTGCTAAGCGGTGGAACTGACCCCAGGCAATTTTATAAAACAAATTATTGCTGAACTTTTGAAATCACTCTTTCTTTCCTTGACAAGTTGTCATTAAATATTCATTGGTAACTAGCACAATTGTCATGTCTACAGTGCATCCATCCGCCTGTTGGTCTGCAAAAGATAAAATCTTGCAGTTCTACATCTGGCAGAAATGTAAGACAAAGCAGAAAAAGGCATCACAAAACCCCGCTTTTTCTAACAGCAGAAATGGTTCCTGCCAGTGGCACTGACCGAGAACACGGTAAGGACTTTCAACGGAAAGGGCTACTTTGTCACGTTTACCGTTGTGCTTAACTTCCTGAAACTCAAAATATTTGTTGCACATGGACTGCTTAGTAAAATGAAACATTATTCACTAGGTTTGCAAATATTTTTAAATTATATTGTATAAATTAACAAATGTTAAATGGAGCTGATGTGTCCAATGAAATTGGGCGTGGGAGGATATATTCAACAGACAAAAGAATGTAAAGTTCTCTGTTCAAAAGAAAATGCTCTGTGAGTTTTGCTTAAAAATAGAAATATGTTGAGTGGGGAGGAGGAGTACCGAAAGAGTATTCTGACTTTTCATACTCTGTTGTGCTACCTGGTACCAGCGACACATTATTATAAAAAACTAGTGACTTTAAGGACTGCTGTGGGGCTTTTCACAGACATGATTTGGAGGAATTTTTCCTTCTTTCTTCTTTCTCTCTTTCTTTCAGACTTTCTGTCTGGCCACTGGTGGCCATGGCTGGAAGGTTCTCTGACGGTCTTGGAGGTGTGCAGAAAAGAGGCAACACGCCCAGAGACTGCCCCCCGAAACAGCCTGCCCGCATAGCTGGTGCCCGGGAACTCTGCCCCTGAACTGCTCCCTGCCTGATAACGCTGGCTCTCCATGCCCGGACCATTTGTGTGATGCAGTTTGCAGCGGTTTTCCTTCTGGAAATCTAGAATTTGGCACGTAACAGGCAGAGGTTGCTTAAGCGAGCAGCCCCCACTGAAAACCTGGGGCTCCCTGGCAGAGACAGCAAGACATGGCGTGGGCAGTGTGCCGTGGGCCTCCGGCAGGAGGAGGGGAGAGGAGGCGTGGGCTTTCTCACACGCCCTGTGTCTGCCCTTCACTGCCCGCTCTGGAATCTCACGATGCTGGTATTTAACAATAAATCTCTCATATGCATTTTGGCCGTATTGCATGCATATTTAGGAAAGCTATATTCTGTGCTATAGGGATGTACGATGATTAAATGTGAATAAGAAACCATAAAATGAAAATAAAAGAATAAATACATAAAATTTACAAAGTAAATGTTGGCCACGAGTGCACCTCTGTCCCGGGTTCCCTGAGTCCTGCCCATGAAACTCTCAACATGAGAGTGGTAACGTAGCGGGGGCCCCTGACACGGAAGCCAGATCCAGAAAGCAGGAATGGTGGTTCCTCAGATCCCCACTGCAACACCAAACCCAGGGAGGGCAGGAAACCAGTCTTCGAGCAGAGGAGAACAGGGGAAGGGTCTTCGGGAATCACCTGTCTGTGGTTCGCATCCTGTGCTGGCAACAGAGAGATGATCAAACTTAATGAGGCATGAAATGATTTCCATACTAATAAAAAAACAGGTGGATATACAATCGTGTGGTTTTGATGGGTAAGGTTATGGTTTTGATGGATTCTAATGGAAGACACGGTGAACGATACGTGGGAGGCATCATCTGTGTGTAAGACATATTCTATGCGAACGCTTCTGAGGTAGAAAGACAAAATATACAAGTTATTGTTAAAATTGTGAGGTTATTTGAAATGCATAGGGATTTTAAAACGAGGGCATTTTCTTTAACCCCAATTCCATCAATTATTTATAGGCAGGGGTAAATTATTGTCACATGAGCTCTGTTCCGGTGCAAGAATATCCAGATCCAAATAGCCAGGGTTTGCCTCCTCGGGCGCCGACTTGTTCAAATGGTACTTTTGTGAAATTGGAAAAGGGCACTCCCTCCCCAGAAGAGTTTGATTGTCACCTCTCTAGCAATTGTCATAATAAGTAGCATGTTTCATTAGATCTAAGATGCTAGCATTTGTAAGACTTACTCTTATTTTACGAATCATTAGGAAAAACAAATGGTGCCCATTAAATGCAGTAGCTGTAAGACGCATCCCTGTCTTCGAGATGTGAAAGTCTGGGAAGTGTGAGTTCAGAACTGACGAGAAACAGGTAAGTGAGCCCTGCTGACATGTGGGGAGCTGGGTGGTGAAACAATGAGAGAAAGCCATGCTCTGTGAGACGAGGCACATAGGGAGGTTCAGGGTTCGCGTCCAGAGAGCACCCTGGGCATGGGGACACAGTGCAGCCATGATCTGAAGATGACTGGAACTGGGGGCAAACGACAGCATCAAGATTCCACTGGGGGAGGGTTCTTTCCCTCTCTGCTCTCTCTGTCCTTGCCTATGGAGGAAATAAATAAATAAACTTTAGAAGAAAAAAGTAAATAAACAAGGCCCCCGATACAGGACGTGGCACACACACCACCTGCCCCTGCCCTCCTCTTCTGCTCAATCGTGTGTGCCTTCTCCATTCATGGCATTTCTTAATCTCTTGAAAGCTGAGCCCAGATCACAGCCCCCATCCCACAAAGGACATTAAAGGCCTGTGTAGAACATCCTTGCAGAACTGAGCCTGGGCTCCAGACAGCCGGGACAGGGAGTAAGAACTTATCCCCACGCTTGGGAGGAGGCAGTCCCAGGTCTGAGACTTGAGCTCCTTCACCTGCAGAAGTGAGGTCATAACACACGCAGCTCCGACCTGATTAGGACAGTCTAATGGGTTCATCCAACCACC
Source organism: Tupaia tana (assembly GCA_026018925.1). Lineage (NCBI taxonomy): Eukaryota > Metazoa > Chordata > Mammalia > Scandentia > Tupaiidae > Tupaia > Tupaia tana. The sequence continues at coordinate 21,964,687 of JAKSZU010000026.1, read as the reverse complement.
CATCTGTGCTTAGTCAACCCTGGTTCTGTCTTACTTCTTCAGAATCTTTTCAAAACCACCCAGGAGTAGTTGTTTTTGTTTGTGTTTTAGAGGTCTTTGCCATAGGGTGTGTGTGCTTGCTAGACAGAGTGACAGAGGTGGTGAGAAGGAAAGCGAGAAGTCACCCCTGGTGGGATGGCCATGGGGTCATCCCTTCTCCTCCTTTCTCCTCCAAGGATCTTGGGCACGCACACACACACTCATCCACCCAGCATGAATTTCATGCCACTGGGTCTGAGATTCAAACCATGGGTGGCCAGCCATGTGGGAGTCCGGTGATACAACCACTGTGCCGCTGCTGGCCCCATGCAGGGCTGTTTTGTTTCCTAGCTCCTCACACCTGCCCGTGATAAAGCCCGAGGCCTCTGCACGAGGAGGTGGTGGTGGGCACTGCATGCTTCAGCTCCAGCCCCGGAGTGCCACATCCGGTGCCATGGCTGGAACTCTGCAGTCCACGTCTCTGCGTGGCCAGCTCCTCTCGCCGGGCCTTGTCACTGGGGCACTGGGGGAGGCTGTGGAGGAAGACAGGAGAGAGAGACCTGCTGCTCCGTCATTCCCTGCTGTCCCCTCAGCCTGCCCAACGGTGACTCTGGGCTCTGGCCACAGGAAATGGTTCAAATGTCCTGCTTCTTCCCACACTCCCAGACCAGCCTCATTATAAGTCTCAAAGACACAGGCGTCCCCTGGGCAAGTCCCCCTTCTAGAAGGAAGTCTGAGTCTCGGTTCCATGGGGATCTCCATTCAGGCCCCTCAGGCACCACCATCAGCTGGGTGGTCCCTGATTTGAGAGCTGACTTTCAAGCTTTTAGTTCCCGACATCATCTTTTTTTTTTTTTAAGTTAAATAAAATGTTTCATACAAAGAGACTTCTGTGTTCAGCAAATGCTCGTTTCATTTCCTCCATTCATTCAGGATAACTTTAGGAACAAATTGCATGTACTTTATCTGCCAGCATTCACAGTCTATCAGGACATAAAACATTCGTATTAATGTAGAATATTTATAGGAGGATCAGAGTGATTTTTATGGTGGGCTCATTGGAAGCGCTATTACAGAGATTTTGTAGAGAAAATACATTATTCTACCCATGTAAATACATCATAATCTATATTAGAATGTAGCAGGGAGCTGTTTGTAATATAAACTAATGGTCCATTAGTTCTGAAAAATGGATCAAGTCGTATAAGTAAAAGAAAGATATTGGTTTCAGTGGATATTGGTACAAAGCAGAAGAAGGAGTGCCACTGAAAATGCTGGGAAATGAATCTTGCCCCTTATTTGTGGCTTTATAACAGCAAACCACAGCACTGCAGCTCAGAAAACATCGGCGACAGGAAAGGCCTGTCTCAATGTAAAATTACATGAAATAAGAACGAACGCCTCCACTCGCAAGCCAAGAAAATCAAGCAAAAAGAAACATAAATTGGGCTGAACTCCCACGCAGGGCACTACAGAGCATGTTGACAAGACAATATTTCTGTACAGGTCGGCACACCGCATACAGGAAAAGATACAAATGAAGTTACCCCAGGTCATCTTTCGGCATGCGGTGTGGGTACACAGACAAGAAAAAGGCAGCCCTGACAGAAACCAGCCTGAACAATAGTTTCACAAACTTCCTGAAAATGCCATCGTTTGAGGCAGTGAAAAATTTTAATATAATAAGTGAATAATGCAAATTTGATCACTCATTATCTGGGTGCCTAATGCCTTGTGATTTATGTTATAAAATAAAAAAGGCACCCTGGGATGGGAATCGTCTTTCCTACGACGTTCTGTGTTACCATTTTCTACCACCAGGGGGAACCAATGGTACCAAGACCTGTAAATCCACTATTCCTTTTTTCTTGTCTCTGGGTTTGCAAAGTTTTCTTAGTTCACTAGACATGATGTAAGTATTTATATACTTAACTGCCAAGTGTGATCTCCAGAGAGAGACAGAGAAACCGAAGGAGAGGAAGAAAGTACCCCTCACTGGTTCATGGCCATACCCCATCCCTTCTCATACTCCGTCCTGTCAGGATTTTGGGCGTGCACACACACACAGCATGCTTTCCAAGCTTCCGGGACCAGGATTTGAACTGCAGTCGTCCATGTCTGTCCAATCTTTGGACCACTCAGCTCCTGAGTGGTGCTGAAAGGCGTACAGCCAAGATCACGACTGACTAGAGGCCCGGGGAGGAGACAGTGCTATGACCAGACTCTGAAGGGCTCCTCTCTCGATAAATAAAATAAATGTTTTTAAAAGACAAAAAAGGTGACCATAAATAAAATGTAAACTGATAGAATAATAGATTCCTATAAGTGGACCCAAATTTCTTTGACTTAGCTTGGATTCAGAATTCAAAAGAATACCAGGGGCCACTAACGAGCCAGTCACCTGACTTCCCTGAGTCGGGCTTTTGACCTGTGAAATAGGGAAGGTAATAATGTTAGCTTTACTGTGAGCTGAGGATTAAATTAATCAATGCAGAGAACGCATTTAAAACACTGTCGGCACTCTGGAAATGCTGCAGAGTCGTTAGTTCCTACTATGCTTATTTGATTAAAAAAAAATACTAGACATACTGATTTTTTAATTGCCAGAGGGTCAGTGTGCTCACCAGAGACAGAGAGAGACTGGAAGAGAGCACTTCCCAGTGGGGCGGGTCACATCACACGCCCTCGTCCTTCATTTCTCCAGCCTATCAGGATGTGGGGCACTTGCGCACATACCCGACGTGAATTCCAAGCCACAAGAGCTGAGATCTGAACTGCAGTTGACCACGTGGGGTCCAGTTTCCTCGACCGGCCCAGCCTATAGCTTTTTACCAGCTGTGAACAACTCATTGAAATCTACATGGACTATGTGCTTTTCCCACGTGCATTCCCTGCTTCCACTCCTTTCTCCGGAATAGCCACCCTACCCGTTATTCCTTCCTGTCAGACTCCTATCCATCCTTCAAGGCCTGTACCAAAGGTCTAATATGTATCTGCATCTTCAGACTCGACAGTTTTCCCTTCGTATCACCACACTTGGGACCATAATGATGGGGCCTTAGGGTGTTTCTGGGCCTGTTGGCTCTTGACATTGGCTTCTTGAGACCGGAAGGAAGTCTCTGTCTAACTTGTCTCTGTGTCTCTACTTGTTTGGGCAGTCCTTGCCACCTGGAGCTACTCAGGAAGCACTGGATGATGCGTGAATGTGTGAGAATGGCTAAACGCATGCTTGTTTCATCTGTTAAACAAACTCAAAGCCGCCAGGCTCCTGAGTACAGAGAGAGTGGCCCCAGGACTGAGTCTCCAGGTTCATCACCCTGCACAGACTAAATTTGGACGAACATACTGGGAAAGCTAGTGTGTTCTAGAGTTCTAAAAAGCCTTAATCCAGGGACCAGCAGATGGCATAGCAGTTACATTGCTGGACTCCCACATGGCCAACCACAATTCGAGTCCCAGATCCAGTGGCTTCAAACTCACACTGGGTGTGTGTATGTGTGTACCCAAGATCCCAGGTAGAGAATGAAGGAGAAGGGATTGCAGGGTGGCCATCTCCTCTGGGGAATAATTTCTCACTTTTTGTCTCTCCATCTCTCTGTCTCTCCAGTAAGCGCACATGCCCTATAAAAAAAAAAAAAAAAAAAATCTTTCCAAAAAATAAAAAGCCTCAATCCATGATCAGAAAAATGCTGGCCAACCCACGACAAAATATTCTTATGCTTTCAGTGGTAACAATGAACAATGCAATTTGTGGTGCAGGGTTTGAGCTTTAGAGAAGAGGGCCGTGTGCATAACCCCGCCCAGCTTAGGGACAGCCTTGCCCCTGGGACCCTCAGCACAAATCGATAGCTGCTTGGTGAGCTTCTCGTATGGAATCCATTTGCACTGTTTTACTTCTGAAGACACACAATCAATCAGGCATGAGTGATCATGGTAGCCTGAACTGGGTATTTTCTTTCTTATCCATCAAAAGTTTGGAGGAAGTATTTCAATTCCAAGAGTTACTTTTCTCGTTCTCTCAGAAGGTGCCCTTGCTTCGGAGCTGACATGCAGACTGCTCTGGAATTCAGTGTCAATGTCCAACCGAAGTGTGCAACAGCATTTCTTCGACACTTCGGACTTTCAGGTGACAGATAATTTTGCGTATCGGCTGTTGCGTGTGTTAGGCAAGAGTTAGAGGAGACTTAGTCCCTGTCCCCTGGTGGGGTTTGCTGTTATGTCAAGGAGGATACTGGTAAACAAATCATTACAGAATCTCTCCTTTAGTTATGTCTGAGACAGTACTGACCAAGCAGATGTGCGTGATGCTATTTAAACATAGAACGGGAGGATCCTGTTTTCTTTTTAACATGTACTCTATTTTATCTAAACAAAGTAACTGTTAGAATGTGTGTTTTTATTTTACTGTTGAGAAAAGAGCTATAATTTGTGGGATGGTTGGTGCAAAACTAACAAAATCCCCAATAATAAGAACTCAGGTTAGCAGCTGTGGAATGGACAGCGGTACGTGCAGCACTGCTGTCACATCAGGCCACGGTCACCAGATTATCTAAGACGGCACAGCATCAGGTGTCAGCTCTGACAAGATGACATGCTAAACAGGATGACACAGGGCAGGCAGAACAGGGACTTTTCCTCATGGCACCTCTTATTCCGAGTAGAACTTGCCAAGTTCCCTGAGCAAATTGCTCCGGTATTCCCTGGGCACAACTTAGTCAACAGATTCTACAGTCAATTTTGGGTACAGAGATTAAACCTGCAATGACTAGCTTAGACCGGGTATAACTCATGTTTTTGACCTCCTAGTCTCCTATTCCCAAGTCCATCTGTCTATCCTGGTTGGCTTGTGAATAAAACTGGCATACTGCTATCATGGGAGAAGCAAACAATACGACCCTTTCCATAAAGATGGGGGGCGGGGTAAGGAGCATACCTCACCATTATCCCCACCAAGAATTGCTAAAGAAATATAAGCTGTATTAGTAAGCCATAACGGATTTTGGTCTTGGTTTTCTTCCATACCAAGTTGTTCAATACCCATGGGAGTTCATTTGTAGTTAGTAGGACTCAGTCAGTGGACTCCTTTTATACCCTGTAGAAAGGAGGACCAGACTTTAGTTGATTGAAAGCTCTCGTTGCTCCACACACTGCCGTGTGGTGCAGTGTTGGAAGAGGTTCTGTGCAGGTCTGTGGGCACTAACTGTTAACAACTGCTCAGATCCGTGTGATCGGCCACGTCTAAGTGCCAAACTATCCTTTTTCGTGCAATCACATTTTGAGCTGTCTCCTCTAATTCATCCCCTCTGTTCCCTGAATCAGTTGCATCATCTTTTGAGACCAGTCCTTTGGAATGAACTCTTATTACCTTTATCTGAGACCAGTTTCTACCCGGGACCTGCTCTGAGGTGACTTTATTTCTGGGAAATGCACCTTGAGGTGGAGGAAGCAGGGTATCCACTTCTACCCTACCAGGAGCTTCTGGATCCCTTAGGAAAATTGAGCCCTTGGGAGCCAGCAGGTGGTTAAGGCACTGGATCCCCATGTGGCTAACTCCACGGTCTGAGACCTGGACCCAGCAGATTGAAAATCACACCAGGCGCTTGTGTGTTCTTGCCCAAAATCCCAGGAGAAGAGACTGCAGTGTCCCCACCTCCCCACAGGTCGATGGCTCACTTTTCCTTTCTCTGTCTCTCTCTAGTGAAAGCATGTGCCCTATGGGGGGGGGGGAAGCCCTTTACTTTCCAGAACCAATTTTATATACCAAAAAGCATCATGCAAATTTTGCTAAGCTATTGGAATATAAAATGTATGGAATCAGGAATTTTGTCCTTTTGTACAAAATGAAGTTTATTTCTGCCATGAGTAAGAGAGAGAATGGGGGGGGAAGGGTTTGATGCCACAATCCACCCTCAGTCCTCAGGGTCATGGGAACCCGTGTCACCCCAGCCCCATCTGTCACGTGCGTCTCTGTTTCCTGGCTAGAGTAGGCCCACTCTTTTGAGGAGATAGCAAACGGGTGATTGAAGCTACACAAACATTCATTATACTGAAAATTTAAGAAAAGGAATATTTAACTAGAATGTTCCAAGGGACTCTTCCCAACAGAACATTTCAGCTAAATTTTTGTTTCCCTACCTGGAAGAAGCTACAGCAGATGCAATTTTAGATATGCTGTTAAAGACAACCCCATATAACCTCGGGTTTTGTTTGGCCACAGGGCTTGTGTGTTCACCAGAGACAGAGAGAGGGAAAGTGAGAAAACACTCCCCAGCAAGGATGGCCATGTCATAGTCCCTTCTTTTTCATTCTCCTCCCGGGATTTTGGGCATGTACACACACACACCCAGTGTGTTTTACAAGCCACCAGGCTCAGGACTCAAACTGTGAAATCAGTCACATGGGATCCAGCTACTTTAACTGCCACACCATCTGCTGACCTGTAATCTCAATTTTAGAAGGCTTTCTGATATATATTACAGAGTCTCTGAAAAAAATACCGCTTGCTTCTATAAAGAAAAAGCACTTACATATTGCAAACACTGGGCAAAGCATGAGACATCTCACCCTGAGTGCTGTCGGGTGTACCTGCTCATGAACTAGCTGCACTCAGACAGAAGTTATGTTGTTTTTTGCTTCAGATGTTGATGTGGTGACGTCTCATGAGGATGGGATAAATCATCCTAAGTGTTCCCTTGAAGCATAGATACTGGTAAAGTGCTAGTTTTTGGTATTCTGTGAGAGTGTGTCCCAAAGAGATTGGCATTTGGATAAGTAAGTGGGCTGAGTCAGGAGGCCCTGCCCTCACCCAATGGGGGAAGGGCCCCACTGAGGGCCAGAAGTGGCCAGCAGGTGACGCAGTGACTAAGGCATGGTCCACCCTGGTTGGACCTCCCAACTTGGCAGGTTGACAGCCCATGTGCACGCGTGCCCAAGATCCCAAGAGGAGAACAGAGGGAAGGAATTGTGGTACAGCCATGCCCCGTGGGGCATTTCTCACCTTCTCTCTCTGTCTCCCTCTGTCTTCTCTGGAAAGCACGTATACCCCATGAGAAAAACGCTAAAATAAATAAATAAATAAAAATGCCATAAGAAAGGTGAATTCTCTCTCCCTCTCCCTCCTGAAGCTGGGACACCCAACTTCTCTTGTCCTGGGCATCATAAATTTCCAGGTTCCTAGCCTTCACACTCCTCTGCAGTGGAATAGCCACCGGAAAAAAACACTACCCCAAGTTTGATAGCTTCACTCACCATTTCCAGAACCTCATTAAGGACCATGCCGTCGTCAGTGAGGAGTTATAGACAGTGGGAAATGTCCCAACAGACCTTCACAAATCTTCTCTGAGCTGTACCCGCAGGAATCCCCGGAGGTTCCTGCACACTGACCTCACTGCCTCACTCTACCTCCCACCTGTTCTCGCTCTCTTGGCAACTTTCTCCTGTTAATTAAACTAAATTGAAGTGAAGGGTGGAATGGGTTCCTTGCAGATACAGACAAGGCTTTTGTGGGCAAGGCACTAAAAATGCAAACCTTAGTATTGTTCTCACTGATGGCATCTACATAACATTGTAGGAGGGATTAGGTTAATGAGGAAAGGGGCAAAGAGAAGGACTTAGTGAAATAAAAGATACACTTTCCAGAGTGTATGTAGCAGCCCTAAAACCCAGCTGGGTCAAAGGGCTGGGGGTCAGCAGAACTGGCTGCATTGGACCCTGAGGTACAAGGGTGTGGTTACATTGAAGTCATGTAACAAGCTCCAAATGTCCCCGTTCATTCAGGAATCTGGATGCCAACGAGAACTCCAGGCAAAGGGTGACGGTGATTTTTCTCTGAGGCCTGTAAACATACTGTGTTCACTGGGCTTAGGCCAAAAATAGAGAAACACTTCTCCACATAGCAGCTCTTCTCTGGTCTTAGATCTCCCTGGGTGGACAAAATTGTTTTATAATCCCTCATTAGGCAAATAGAAACATACAATTAGGACTAATTTTAATTACAAGCTGCCCTCCTAGAGAGAACTTAAATTATAGTTAAAGCACAGACAGTCAAATAAAACCCAGGGAAATACCAAGGAATGAAAAAAAAATAAAAAGAAAACAAAAGGTCATTATGCAGAGAGCAGGCTGCAGATAATTAGAGACAAATTTAGGACTCAAGTATTTGAATTTGCTTATAAACATTTAACTTTTTTAAACTTGAGGTTTTTTTGGAAAAACTAATAAATCATATTGATTGGAAAATAATAAGATCATGCATTTTACCTAAATATGAAAATGCTAATAGTAGCTTCATGAAATAAAGAGGATATGATAGCATTTACATTTGGAAATAAATCTTCCAAACTTGCTATCCAAAAGCCTCCTATCTTAACAGAACTTCATTAATTTTAACTTTATAAAGTAGACAAAGAAAGCCAACATTTGCATATAGATAGAAAAGAATTCAGATCCAGATTAACGTAAAAAATAATGATTTTCAATATTTTCATATACTTTTCAGTAAATTAGCATTTAGAAATGTCTTTGTCAGGTTATTTAGCAATGTTGATCAATTCTTTTTAACTTTAAATGTAAGCAATAAAAATAAAATATGTTTTTTCAAAAAAATGCCTACAAGATACAGAAGAGCCTTAGGAGAAATCTGAGGTTTATCACGTGTTAGCCAATTCACAACAGAAATCTACCAAGTAAGTATTGTTCTTCACTTCATTTCACTATTGTTGACTCAGGTTCATAGATTTCCGTTTCATCTGCATCAAAATTAAACATAAAGCAAAAGACCCTAATAGCATACGTGAGATTCTTCATGAAATCTTAGTTTGCTCAGGATGTTATAACAAAATACTATGTACTAAGTAACTCACACAACAGAATATTTTTTAAGAGAGATTTTTGCTATAGGGCATGTGTGCTTGCCGGAGAGACAGAGAGAGACAGAAAGGGAGAAACCACTCCCTAGGGGAATAGTCACATCGCAATCCTTTATCCGCCATTCTCCTCTGGGGATTTCCGGCATGCACCCTCAGGTACCTGGTGTGAGTTTCCAGCCTCTGGGTCCAGGGCTTGAACCGCAATCGGCTACAGAGAAGTCCCGCAATGCAACCATTACACCATCTACTGATCCCGCAACAGAAATTTTATTTCTCACCATTTTGGAGGTGGGAAATTTCAAGGTAAAGAAGCCGGCAGATCTGTGGCTGGTGAGGGCTTGTTCGCTGGCTCCTGGGGAAGCCGGCTCACTGCGTCCTACTGTGGAAGGTGGGGCTGCTCCATTCAGCTCCTTGTGAGAGCCCTAATCTCACCAGGAAGGCCCACTCCTGTGGCTGAATCACCTCCCAAAGTTCTGGCCTCCTAATACCGTCACATTATAGATCAGGCAAACGGGAGGTGCAAATATCAGACCACAGCGTGAGTGACCATCAGCCGTGCTGTTTAAAGCTTTCACGAGGCGATGTTGTCCCGGTATGTGAGTTTAAATCTCTTTTGCGTCAATACGTTAGACACACTCGTCTTTGTTTGGCACACCTATTCTTGGAATGGTTTCCTCTTTCCTCCCCATTGGCCATCTCCTGTGGAGTAGTAATAGAGCCCGATTCTTCCCAGTTCCTCAAATCCTTTACAGCACAAGTAACAGTGAGGCGTGCTCCGAGCTCTCCGGGTAAAATAGATGGGGTATATCCCTGTGTAGCCCTAGATCCAGTTTCATCTGCTTGGGCTTCCACCCGACGGGGACGGCAGGAAGCACAGGCAGTGAGCTTTAGGGGTTCTTTCCTCTCTGGGATTCTTGAAACGCAGACTGTGCAGTCCAGAAGAATCGAGGGGATCTCCGATTCTCGGTTCATTGTCTGAGGGTTTTCTTCGCTCAAGATCGCCTGTCCCATATCCTAGTTCCACTGTTCTCCTGGCTCCCACTTCTGCAGCCAAGTGGGAGATGGGGAGAACTCTGCAGAGAGACCTGATACCCCACGGCCTAGGAGTTTGGACTTCCGGTTGATGGTCTGCCGTGTCTGGGGGCTGGATACGCGTGGGAAGGAGGGGCAGCTCGTTATCGACATCGCTGGGCCAGTTCTCCTAGTTCCCGTTCCACTGTGGCCACTGCCCCTTACTGACACCTTCCCCTCTTCGGGAAGCCCAGCCACTTACAATCAGAGGTCTAGATGTCAGAAATTAAGCACTCATTAATTCCCCGTGACGTGGAAGACCAGTTCTTCCTTCCGGGAGAGAAAACTCCAGACTTTTTTTTTTTCTTCTTCTTCTTTTGGGGGCGGGGGAGGGTGGGTGGTCCGTCAGAGGATTACGTACAAACGTCTTGCTCTTCCATGAAGATTCTTCTGCTGGAAAATCAAGGCACAGCTATTTTCTCAGTCGAGACATCCCAACACACAGGCCTTTCTTTCTAAGTGGTTCTCAATCCGGAGTGCACATTCGAATCACCTGGGCTCTTTGGAAATTGCTGCTGCTCGGGCTTCCAGTCCAGACCCACCAAGTCAGAGTTTCACCGGGTGGGGTTTGGGCATCAGCAGACGGAGGTGACAGTTGCTAGGCATTTCTGAAGTGCAGTGGGCCAAGAATTGCTGTCATACAGCACGCCCATCTCCTGCTCAGGGACCACTGCCATATGGTGTCCCCATCCACTGCTCAGGGATCACTGTCCTACGGTGTCACCATCCACTGCTCAGGGATCACTGTCATACGGCACGCCCGACCACCGCTCAGGGACCACTGTCATACGGCACGCCCGACCACCGCTCAGGGACCACTGTCATACGGCACGCCCGACCACCGCTCAGGGACCACTGTCATACGGCACGCCCGACCACCGCTCAGGGACCACTGTCATACGGCACGCCCGACCACCGCTCAGGGACCACTGTCGTACGGCACGCCCGACCACCGCTCAGGGACCACTGTCGTACGGCACGCCCGACCACCGCTCAGGGACCACTGTCATACAGCACGCCCGACCACCGCTCAGGGACCACTGTCATACGGCACGCCCGACCACCGCTCAGGGACCACTGTCATACGGCACGCCCGACCACCGCTCAGGGACCACTGTCATACAGCACGCCCGACCACCGCTCAGGGACCACTGTCATACGGCACGCCCGACCACCGCTCAGGGACCACTGTCATACGGCACGCCCGACCACCGCTCAGGGACCACTGTCCTACGGTGTCGCCATCCACCGCTCAGGGACCACTGTCATACGGCACGCCCGACCACCGCTCAGGGACCTCTGTCATACGGCACGCCCGACCACCGCTCAGGGACCACTGTCATACAGCACGCCCGACCACCGCTCAGGGACCTCTGTCATACGGCACGCCCGACCACCGCTCAGGGACCACTGTCATACAGCACGCCCGACCACCGCTCAGGGACCACTGTCATACGGCACGCCCGACCACCGCTCAGGGACCTCTGTCATACGGCACGCCCGACCACCGCTCAGGGACCTCTGTCATACGGCACGCCCGACCACCGCTCAGGGACCACTGTCATACGGCACGCCCGACCACCGCTCAGGGACCACTGTCATACGGCACGCCCGACCACCGCTCAGGGACCACTGTCATACGGCACGCCCGACCACCGCTCAGGGACCACTGTCCTACGGTGTCGCCATCCACCGCTCAGGGACCACTGTCATACGGCACGCCCGACCACCGCTCAGGGACCACTGTCATACGGCACGCCCGACCACCGCTCAGGGACCACTGTCATACGGCACGCCCGACCACCGCTCAGGGACCTCTGTCATACGGCACGCCCGACCACCGCTCAGGGACCTCTGTCATACGGCACGCCCGACCACCGCTCAGGGACCACTGTCATACGGCACGCCCGACCACCGCTCAGGGACCACTGTCATACGGCACGCCCGACCACCGCTCAGGGACCACTGTCATACGGCACGCCCGACCACCGCTCAGGGACCACTGTCATACGGCACGCCCGACCACCGCTCAGGGACCTCTGTCATACGGCACGCCCGACCACCGCTCAGGGACCACTGTCATACGGCACGCCCGACCACCGCTCAGGGACCTCTGTCATACGGCACGCCCGACCACCGCTCAGGGACCTCTGTCATACGGCACGCCCGACCACCGCTCAGGGACCTCTGTCATACGGCACGCCCGACCACCGCTCAGGGACCACTGTCATACGGCACGCCCGACCACCGCTCAGGGACCTCTGTCATACGGCACGCCCGACCACTGCTCAGGGACCTCTGTCATACGGCACGCCCGACCACCGCTCAGGGACCTCTGTCATACGGCACGCCCGACCACCGCTCAGGGACCACTGTCCTACGGTGTCGCCATCCACCGCTCAGGGACCACTGTCATACGTCACGCCCGACCACCGCTCAGGGACCACTGTCATACGGCACGCCCGACCACCGCTCAGGGACCTCTGTCATACGGCACGCCCGACCACCGCTCAGGGACCTCTGTCATACGGCACGCCCGACCACCGCTCAGGGACCACTGTCATACGGCACGCCCGACCACCGCTCAGGGACCACTGTCCTACGGTGTCGCCATCCACCGCTCAGGGACCACTGTCATACGTCACGCCCGACCACCGCTCAGGGACCACTGTCATACGGCACGCCCGACCACCGCTCAGGGACCTCTGTCATACGGCACGCCCGACCACCGCTCAGGGACCACTGTCATACGGCACGCCCGACCACCGCTCAGGGACCACTGTCCTACGGTGTCGCCATCCACCGCTCAGGGACCACTGTCATACGTCACGCCCGACCACCGCTCAGGGACCACTGTCATACGGCACGCCCGACCACCGCTCAGGGACCTCTGTCATACGGCACGCCCGACCACCGCTCAGGGACCTCTGTCATACGGCACGCCCGACCACCGCTCAGGGACCACTGTCATACGGCACGCCCGACCACCGCTCAGGGACCACTGTCCTACGGTGTCGCCATCCACCGCTCAGGGACCACTGTCATACGTCACGCCCGACCACCGCTCAGGGACCACTGTCATACGGCACGCCCGACCACCGCTCAGGGACCTCTGTCATACGGCACGCCCGACCACCGCTCAGGGACCACTGTCATACGGCACGCCCGACCACCGCTCAGGGACCTCTGTCATACGGCACGCCCGACCACCGCTCAGGGACCTACGGTGTGCCATCACCGCTCAGGGACCACTGTCATACGTCACGCCCGACCACCGCTCAGGGACCACTGTCATACGGGCCCGACCACCGCTCAGGGACCTCTGTCATACGGCACGCCCGACCACCGCTCAGGGACCACTGTCATACGGCACGCCCGACCACCGCTCAGGGACCACCTACGGTGTCGCCATCCACCGCTCAGGGACCACTGTCATACGTCACGCCCGACCACCGCTCAGGGACCACCATCCACCGCTCAGGGACCTCTGTCATAGCACGCCCGACCACCGCTCAGGGACCTCTGTCATACGGCACGCCCGACCACCGCTCAGGGACCACTGTCATACGGCACGCCCGACCACCGCTCAGGGACCACCTCTGTCATACGGCACGCCCGACCACCGCTCAGGGACCACTGTCATACGGCACGCCCGACGCCCGACCACCGCTCAGGGACCACTGTCATACGGCACGCCCGACCACCGCTCAGGGACCACTGTCATACGGCACGCCCGACGCCCCCACCGCTCAGGGACCACTGTCATACGGCACGCCCGACCACCGCTCAGGGACCACTGTCATACGGCACGCCCGACCACCGCTCAGGGACCTCTGTCATACGGCACGCCCGACCACCGCTCAGGGACCACTGTCATACGGCACGCCCGACCACCGCTCAGGGACCTCTGTGACCGCCGCTCAGGGACCACTGTCATACAGCACGCCCGACCACCGCTCAGGGACCACTGTCATACAGCACGCCCGACCACCGCTCAGGGACCACTGTCATACGGCACGCCCGACCACCGCTCAGGGACCACTGTCCTACGGTGTCGCCATCCACCGCTCAGGGACCACTGTCATACGGCACGCCCGACCACCGCTCAGGGACCTCTGTCATACGGCACGCCCGACCACCGCTCAGGGACCACTGTCATACGGCACGCCCGACCACCGCTCAGGGACCACTGTCATACGGCACGCCCGACCACCGCTCAGGGACCTCTGTCATACGGCACGCCCGACCACCGCTCAGGGACCTCTGTCATACGGCACGCCCGACCACCGCTCAGGGACCTCTGTCATACGGCACGCCCGACCACTGCTCAGGGACCTCTGTCATACGGCACGCCCGACCACTGCTCAGGGACCTCTGTGACCGCCGCTCAGGGACCACTGTCATACAGCACGCCCGACCACCGCTCAGGGACCTCTGTCATACGGCACGCCCGACCACCGCTCAGGGACCACTGTCATACGGCACGCCCGACCACCGCTCAGGGACCACTGTCCTACGGTGTCGCCATCCACCGCTCAGGGACCACTGTCATACGTCACGCCCGACCACCGCTCAGGGACCACTGTCATACGGCACGCCCGACCACCGCTCAGGGACCTCTGTCATACGGCACGCCCGACCACCGCTCAGGGACCTCTGTCATACGGCACGCCCGACCACCGCTCAGGGACCTCTGTCATACGGCACGCCCGACCACCGCTCAGGGACCACTGTCATACGGCACGCCCGACCACTGCTCAGGGACCTCTGTCATACGGCACGCCCGACCACTGCTCAGGGACCTCTGTGACCGCCGCTCAGGGACCACTGTCATACAGCACGCCCGACCACCGCTCAGGGACCTCTGTCATACAGCACGCCCGACCACCGCTCAGGGACCACTGTCATACGGCACGCCCGACCACCGCTCAGGGACCACTGTCCTACGGTGTCGCCATCCACCGCTCAGGGACCACTGTCATACGTCACGCCCGACCACCGCTCAGGGACCACTGTCATACGGCACGCCCGACCACCGCTCAGGGACCTCTGTCATACGGCACGCCCGACCACCGCTCAGGGACCTCTGTCATACGGCACGCCCGACCACCGCTCAGGGACCACTGTCATACGGCACGCCCGACCACCGCTCAGGGACCACTGTCCTACGGTGTCGCCATCCACCGCTCAGGGACCACTGTCATACGTCACGCCCGACCACCGCTCAGGGACCACTGTCATACGGCACGCCCGACCACCGCTCAGGGACCTCTGTCATACGGCACGCCCGACCACCGCTCAGGGACCACTGTCATACGGCACGCCCGACCACCGCTCAGGGACCACTGTCATACGGCACGCCCGACCACCGCTCAGGGACCACTGTCATACGGCACGCCCGACCACCGCTCAGGGACCACTGTCATACGGCACGCCCGACCACCGCTCAGGGACCTCTGTCATACGGCACGCCCGACCACCGCTCAGGGACCACTGTCATTTGGCACGCCCGACCACCGCTCAGGGACCTCTGTGACCGCCGCTCAGGGACCACTGTCATACAGCACGCCCGACCACCGCTCAGGGACCACTGTCATACAGCACGCCCGACCACCGCTCAGGGACCACTGTCATACGGCACGCCCGACCACCGCTCAGGGACCACTGTCCTACGGTGTCGCCATCCACCGCTCAGGGACCACTGTCATACGTCACGCCCGACCACCGCTCAGGGACCAGGGACCTCTGTCATACGGCACGCCCGACCACCGCTCAGGGACCTCTGTCATACGGCATACAGCACGCCCGACCACCGCTCAGGGACCACTGTCATACGGCACGCCCGACCACCGCTCAGGGACCACTGTCCTACGGTGTCGCCATCCACCGCTCAGGGACCACTGTCATACGGCACGCCCGACCACCGCTCAGGGACCTCTGTCATACGGCACGCCCGACCACCGCTCAGGGACCACTGTCATACGGCACGCCCGACCACCGCTCAGGGACCACTGTCATACGGCACGCCCGACCACCGCTCAGGGACCTCTGTCATACGGCACGCCCGACCACTGCTCAGGGACCTCTCATGGGGACCACCGCTCAGGGACCTCTGTCATACGGCACGCCCGACCACCGCTCAGGGACCTCTGTCATACGGCACGCCCGACCACTGCTCAGGGACCTCTGTCATACGGCACGCCCGACCACTGCTCAGGGACCTCTGTGACCGCCGCTCAGGGACCACTGTCATACAGCACGCCCGACCACCGCTCAGGGACCTCTGTCATACGACCTCTGTCATACGGCACGCCCGACCACCGCTCAGGGACCACTGTCATACGGCACGCCCGACCACCGCTCAGGGACCACTGTCCTACGGTGTCGCCATCCACCGCTCAGGGACCACTGTCATACGTCACGCCCGACCACCGCTCAGGGACCACTGTCATACGGCACGCCCGACCACCGCTCAGGGACCTCTGTCATACGGCACGCCCGACCACCGCTCAGGGACCTCTGTCATACGGCACGCCCGACCACCGCTCAGGGACCACTGTCATACGGCACGCCCGACCACCGCTCAGGGACCACTGTCCTACGGTGTCGCCATCCACCGCTCAGGGACCACTGTCATACGTCACGCCCGACCACCGCTCAGGGACCACTGTCATACGGCACGCCCGACCACCGCTCAGGGACCTCTGTCATACGGCACGCCCGACCACCGCTCAGGGACCTCTGTCATACGGCACGCCCGACCACTGCTCAGGGACCTCTGTGACCGCCGCTCAGGGACCACTGTCATACAGCACGCCTGCCCAGTGCTCACGCTGGTCCTGGAAGTGATTAACGAGGACCAGGGCTTGCATTGTGTGTCATGGGAAAGCAGGGATTGCCACATCCAAATGCTCATGCAGACACTGGGAATATTAAGGGGGAGAGCAGGAACCATTTCTGGATATTGCCCACGAAGCACAACGACTTCACGCTTTGCTGATTATAGTATGGACAAGAGGGTAAACGAAAACTGGAAAACACGTGGGAATTGCTAAAGCTGATGGGGAGGGAGAATGGCAGCTCATCAGAAAGAACAGGGAAAGCCGATACCCCAGGAGTCCCAGAACCAGCCTCTCCGCCTCCCTCCTGCCTCCCACCCCGTGAAGCCAGTAGAGCTCACTGGGCACCAAAACCTTGATTTCCCAGGATCATACATCCTGCCTGAACTTGAGTTCTGGCTTCTTGCTCAGATGCAGAGTGGGCTTGGACAAGTGACTTAATGTCTCTGTGTCTATGTGGCCTGTAAAATTGAATTAGTGGTAGTAATTTGTTACCACGAGGGTTATATAGATAAATATTTATAAGTGCTTTTATCAGTACCTAAAATGTCAAGGAATGGGTAAAATTGGATTCTAAAATACTGAAAATCTACTTGTAAACAAAGGCTGAATTTGGTCAAAAAAATTAAGGGTCTACACATAGTAAAAGGACTCCTGTTATTGAAATCCCTTCAGAAAAACGCCTTCTCTATTTTGAGAATAAAACTCCTCACCCTATCTCTGCAGACTGCTCGGAGCTCCGGATTCCATGCAGGTGGGATCCACAGGTCAAGAGCTGCTGCACAGACGTAGTGGTGAGCCTTGCCCACGGGATCCTTAACTGCTCCTGGGCCCTGTGGGACACTGGAACCTTTGCAGGATGCAGCTTCAGGGAGCCCCAGATAAACCGTGCTGCAGCTCTGCTCAGGGCTTCTGACATGTAAATGGCGCAAGCTAGCTGCTGCCACCCCCACACGTGCAGGCATTGAAGACGCCGGGATCCGTAGACTGTGCTGGACCTGACAGATGTGTCACAGACGCCTTTGCTGCTCTCTGCACCAAGGAGTTCCTTTGCACTTTGTTGCACCAAGCACTGTGTCCTTCCGGGCCAGCTGGGGCTGGGGATGGATGGTGGAATCTGGACCCCGTGGGGGATGCTGTGTCTTTGTCTTGCTTTGTCTCGCCCACTCATGGATTAGACAACTGAACTTTTACGAAACGTTGAAAGACAATACTGTTTTATCTCGAAAACAAAGCTATGGATTCTTGTATTTTCTTCCTTATTTGTAAAGACAATTTTAAATTTCCATAGGAATAATTATTTTACAATGAGATTTCATATTTTCTAATCAAAAGACATATTTTACTTTAATAAAGAAACTGGATCATCATTTTCAACTATTGCGTACTCTTTTAAAGAGCCCCTGTAACTAACACAGATGGGGATGTCTGAACCTACTTAGAACCACATGTAACTGAAAACTGCTGACTTCTCTGTTTCCTTCAGCCCTGAACTCCCCGCCTCCCTAATAAGGTTGAAACTTGATTGACATCTCAGAAAATACTGCATAGGTTGCCCTGAAATTTCTAACATGGTGAACAGTTTTCACATCACGACATATGAACCCAAATCATAAGCCACCATATTAATTTTCTTAGATTAGAAAAGTCAAGTCATTATCTCAGTAATGGGTTGCCAGTAAATACAAATAATAATAACAATAAAACCTCATCTTTTGCACAACAGTTTTGCTATGTCTGTGGTGGAAATAGAGATAAAAGTGTAGCAATTGTGGAAATACTTATGATATGTTTCAGTCACTGAAACACATTATTCAATAGCTTCTCATCTGTGTCGCTGAAGACTTCGACTACCTCATAGTCCATCCTGCTGAAGAAATACAAATAACAAATGGGTGTGCATAAGTTAACAGAGCTGGAAGGGGCATCCCTACCGCACTCTCTCTCCATGACTAACTCAGACTTAAATGATCAAAATGTATTTATTTTTAAACTCACCACTCTCTCCCCATCCCTCCATTGTCAAACAATACTTTTATTTTCTAAGGGGTCCTCAAAATCGAATTTGGTGCTGCCAGCTGCAGGCAGCACACCAAACAGAGCATGCTCCATCATAAATGAATGCATTTACAAGTGCTTTAACGTGGTTCCTGCAGGCTCGATCTCAGCCGCCTGGCAGTTCTATTACTCCCGCATACTTATAATTACCTGGAAAGGCTTTTTAGATGGCTTGTACTTTTATGGGCCATAAATACTTGATGTAAGCTCAATTTTATCTGCCACATTTTGTTTACTTAGGTCGTAGATACAAACCATCAGAGCCATTTAAGATCTTACTGAGTGAGAAAACTGGAAGAAAATACAGACCGGGAATCTGCCTGTTTTTATTTTCACTAAATAAAATTGAAACAGCACGCTGAAACACAATAAAAAGTAAATGCTACGTGAGAAAGCTACAAGAGCATATATTATTAAAGCCAAAGGAGGTGAGTAAGCATATTAACAAGGTCTTGTTGAGCTGGGTCTGTCCCACCTCACCTGCTAATGAGACCAGGCGTCAGAGCGAGGAGTCTCAGGGAATGATGCTCAGAAGCGCTGGGTCTGCCTTTTGTCTTCCGGCTGAGGCTGGCTGGAGCAGAGGTACAGATACCAGATAAGAGAATAGGAACAGCGTCTGACCTGGGAACTGGAGCCCCCAGGCTCCTGCCTTCTCCCTGAAGCCTTGGGACACCAAGGTAATTTAGCAGATGTCTGGCTGTTGGCTGCACACTCTCAAGGCCGTGAAAAGGAGACAGGCCTTGCAGCGCTCTGGCTAGGAATTCTCACAAGAACACTATCAAGCATAAGTTACTATCCCCCCGGTTCATGTCTGCACAGGTGAAGTGTGTGAGCTGAGCTGGCAGAGCTGGGAAGAGACTTGGCATATGCAAGGAGTCAAAGGAAATATGCGGTTTGCTAAGGGGGCCAATTAAAAAAAAAAAAAGCCTTTTGGAGGTCCTTACATAATGCAAAGCAGCCGGCGAGACGACGAGGCTGGTTTCCCAGGCTTCCTGCTGTCTCAGGCCACCTGCTCATTGGCAGCCAGGCCTTTCCTGGTGGCCAATGAGAAGCAGCAGTCACCAGGTGACTCAGCCCAGGGCTCTTCCGTGAAGGGACTGTTTCTGGAGGAGAGGGCAGGGTTAAGCGAAGACCCCAGAGGTGGAACGCCTCCCAGAAGCTGGCCACAGCGTGACGCCACTATGGCCTCCAGACCTGAAGGGCATGAGGAGAGACCAGAGTCTCCAGAGGGAGGTCTGGAGCCTTGGTGGAGGGAGGCTCAGGAGTTGTAATCATGGAGAAGCCCAACGGCCGAGACTTGGCCCCAACCCAGAGAAGGGGCTGGCGGGAACACCTGACCATTGTCTCCTGGGCCACGGGACCCGGCTGGTGCCTCCCACGGGCGAGTTCCAGTTGGAAGCCAGAAGACGAGGACCCTCTGGGAGGAGCAACATTTGGAAGCTCAGAGCAGAATGGGAAAGAGCTGACATTGACCAAGCAGGGGGTGTCCAAAGGGAGCCTGGGCACTGGGCCCGCCAAGCTTCCGTGCTGGGGCAGAGAGGTGGGACTGGAAGCCATCCGCGTCACCTTGGCTCTCTGCCACCGGCTGCTGAGTATCCCGCTGACACTCACCTTCCCAGAGCCAAGCCTTCCTCACCTGCTTTCCTCACCAGGTCATGGGTGTGGACACATCACCCAGGCCGAAAGGGCTGTCTGCTTTGTGGAAAGGGACCCCAACCTCCCAACGCCACTTGTCAGGGTTCAAGTCTGTCAGTCTCAGAACTGAATCAGTGGCTCCCAGCACTGATTTTACATATCTGATCTCTTAAATGTGCTTTAATGAGTGGATTTAACTTTAACTGAAAAATTCATTAAAATGTATTTGCTCTAAGTAAATATTTAAATGAATATTACACACACCAGGGAAGGAAGAGGCTTGTTTAATTACATCTGTCTTCTCTCTGGGAGCAATCATGGTTTCCTCTGAACAAGATGATTCTTCTACTAACCACAGCATCTCCTGCCCTGGGGAAGCCCCACCGAAATCCGCCAATCCCTGCATAGGCTGAGACTGTCCGGGTTTGCCGATGGGATATTGCGGTTGTAACTGGATACCTTCCAAAGCCTGTGGCTGTTCTGTGGCTGTGCAAATACAACTGTGTTGGGGTGATATGAAATATTAAACGAGGAACGTATTTTCCTTTCAAGGACAACCAAGCATTTCTGGCTTATTGCCCAAATGATAATACTTACAGAAGAAATGCAAATAAAAAGCAAACTAATCTATGGTCCACTTGGGAAGTTTGTCACAGATTATTAAAAGTTTATTTTTGGGGACCAGCAGATGGCATAATGGTTATATTGCTGGACTCCCATGTAATCAACCACGGTTCGAGTCCCAGACCCAGCAGCTTAAAACTCAGGTCGGGCACATGTGAGTGTGTGCCCAAAATCCTGAGAGGAAAATGGAGAAGAAGGGATTGCAGCTTGGCTATCCGCCCTCAAGGGTGATTTCTTGCTTTCTGTATTTCTGTCTCACTGGCAAGCACAAATACCCTATAGCAAACATTCTTTCTTTAAAAAAAAAGTTTATTTATTTATTACATGAGAGAGAGACAGAGAGACAGAAAGAACATTTTTTCAATAGGGTCTTAATACTGCATTCCACCTGGCCTCAAACAGCCCTGGATCATGGGCACACAGATGCCTGCCATACCCAGGGGGTAGGGGGGATGTCTCTTAATCCAAATCAGGAAACTTCCTCATAGGTCCACCTCTCAGAGGGTCACATTTTATGGCTACACCACTGTCCAGCCCCCATAACAATATTTTGACATTGAACATGGAACCAGTACCTTCAAGAAGGAAACAAAGTGCCTTCAGGTTATAAAATTCTGGTTCGCTTCAATTTAAGATTTTAGGTTCTGACCGAAATAAGAGGAAAGCAGAAAATGCGATTTGTCGGCTTTTCTCCTGCTCACCTGCGCTGCAGAGTCCGCAGGTTTGGGGAAGGTAAGAGAGTCTGAGAGACATGCCAGAGGGTGCATAGTACCCTATGCAGATCGTGGCCAGGTGACGAGGCCCCCCTCACTGGGAACCTGGAAATACAAGAACCACTGTGGAGTCCCTTGTGCCTCGTTGGCATGAGGGAGTAGAGACGACCCTACAGGCCCCAGGCAGAGAGAGGTAGGAGTAATCCAGAGTCCTCAGTGTCCCCGAAGGCCAGAGGAAGGGCCAAACATCCCCAGTATGACTGAGATCAGCCCATGGCCACCGGCGAGGGCTGAAGGACACGGCTGGGCCCCCCTCTGGGCCTGGGTCCACACTACCCATGAGGGCTGGGTCCTAGTGCAGAGCCGGGGTGGCCAGCTCAGGGAACTCAGGTAGGCAGAGCATCCAAGAAGGTCTTGCATCCCTGCAGGCACAGAAGGGCTGAGAACTCTTTAAAGCCGGTGGAACGCAGACACAACCCTGGGAGAACCAGAGGTGGAGGAAAACCCTGAACTGATCCAGAATGGCTGAGAGTGCACTCTCTGTCCTCAGGCTAAATGACATTGGGGATTTCTGACTTCCAAACTAACACTTAGATTGAGAATATGCACCTGTTACACATAAACAGAAGTGAACATAAAACAGAGGGTTGCAAAAGTCCCTTCGTGGGATATTTTCTCAAACGACACATAAAAATTCAGAAAAGGAGAATTTTGTGCTTTCAGTTTTCCCGAGGTCCAGGCCAACACATGTTCTGCCCTACCCCTCTCCGGAACCATGGGATTTGTGACAAACACCATTCCCTCTGACGTCTCAGTTTTCTCATTTATAAAACAGGGAAGTGAGTAGTTCCTGCCTCATAGGGTGGAGGTTTAAAGTGAGATTAGCCATGTAAAAATCGCATGGTGCCCACCCGCCATGGTCCTCTCAATGTGTGCCATGACTGAGAGGTGACCGGAAAATCGAGTCCAGGGACTTTGAGAAAGGAATGAAGGGAGAGAAACTTTTCGGGGTGGATGAAGGGCCTGGGGATGTTTGTACAGTGAGGGAAACAAGATGGTGCATAAAGAAAAAGTTTGGGGCCAGAAGGTAGCATGGTGTTTGAGGGGCTGGATTCCCACAGCGCTGACTGCAGTTCAAATCCCAGACCTAGTGCCTTGCTGTCTCACTTTCTCTCTCTCTTTCACACTCTCTCTCTCTCTCGTGAGGACACATGCCCTGTAGCAAATTAGAAGAATAATAACAATGATAAATAAAATTAAACAAATAATTCTTTAGAAAGAAAAGAAAGAGAAGAGAGAGAGAGTGCAATTGAGGGGAGAGCAAGGGGCAGGGGGAGGGGATCTTGGCAAATGAAGACATGCTCACGATGAAGTATTTCTTCAACTCATCATCAAAGGAAAGTGAAGAAAGCAGAGCGCACCAAAGGAGAAAACAAAGGGCCAGTGAACAGAAAATGTATGCTGTACATAGTAGTAAAATGAGTTCATAAAATAGTCAGATATGTTTAGCTCATTAAATGGATAGACAGCCCCAACCCAAGACGCTGTGAGCGGGGATGAGAGACACGATTAAATCCCCGTGGGCAGTTGCATAAATCAGCACCTTTTTCAGAAAAGTTACTTGACACTTTCTGTCACATCTTAAAATGATTTGACTTAATAACTTTCCTCATAGGATATTACATTGAGAAAACATAGTTAGATGTTTATGTATGAAAATGTCTTTGCTCATTAATCGCATTAGGAAGATACTGGTAAGTTTAAACAGTCTCGCCATTTAAATATCTGTCAGCCTTAAAAAGAAGGACATTCAGGCACGTGCTACAACATGAGTGAGCCACACAGACATCACGCTAAGTGAAAGAAGCTGGACGTGGAAGGACAGACGCTGTGCTTCCACTTACATGAGGTACCTAGAGCAGCTAGCTTACAGAAGCAGAACACCGAATCGGGTGGCCAGGGCATGGGTGAGGGGAGGAGAGGCGGGGAGGTGTTTAAGGCTGATATTCCATTCCATGGCTAGATCTCCTTTTGTTTAACCATTTAGTCAAGGGACCCTCTTGGGTTGCTTCTGCATCGCAGTTTTTGTGAAAATGCTGCCAGTTTCATGAGTTTACAGATACCTCTTCGAGCCCCTGCTTTTGACTTGTCAGGATACACCTCGAAGTGGTGTGCGGATCACACGTAGCTCCACTTTCAATGTTTTGAGGAGTCAGCACAGCAGCTGCACCATTGAACGTCCATCAACATGCACAAAGCCCTCAACCTCTCCACACCCTCTCCAGTACTCATTCTAAGTTTCATGTTTTATTTTTTGGTCTTGTGCCCTGTCCCCGATCTTTATCACGAGCATCCAGTTAGACGCCCTCAAAAGGGAATGAAAGTGACTGCAAACTCTTCATTTGGGGTTTTCAGTTGTTCCAGATGAGACATAGTTGAATAGCACATAGTTGAAATTTATAATCTACTTCTCCAGGGACCAGCAGATGCCATAATGGTTACATCACTGGACTCCCATGTAGTAGACCATGGTTCGAGTCCTAGACCTGGTGACTTAAAACTCACACTGGGTGCATGTTTGTGCATGCCCAAGATCCCAAGAGGAGAATGGAGAAGAGATTGCAGCATAGCCATCCCCTGTAGGGTGTGATTTCTTGCTTTGTGTCTCTCTGGTGAGCATTAAGTGCCCTATAGCAAAAATTACTCTCTCTCTTTAATATATATATATATATATATATATATATATATATATATATGTATAATAGTGAATCACAATATTGGGTTTTTAGAAAAGTCATAATGTATTTTTCCAAGCAAAAATGTGTCATGACTTTTCTGACAACCCAATATGTAAGTATACATATAGTGTAAATATATATGCGTGCGTGTATATATATATATATATATATAAAACATCTTCATATGATATAATAATCATCAGAGCCCAATCATTAATGAGAAAATATTTGCACAGAGGCGAGAAGGATGGAAAACAAGGACTTAAACAGGGTGCAGCATCTCTTTACTCAACACCTGTGGCTCACAGGAACTGTGAACGGTGCAGTGCGTTACATACCCACTGGGACAACTTCAAAGACAAAATAGGCAACACAAGTCCTGAAGAAGATATGGAACGACAAAACCTTCATGTGTGTTGGCAATGAAGAATGCTTCGGGGAGATTAATGTCTCTGTACTGACTGACATGCATGGCATTCCCTTTTGAAAAAGCAATGTAATATACTGTAAAGTTATATGTAATTCAATGTAATATAAAGAAGAATATGATGATAATAAAAAATTTAAAAAATGATAAAAAAAAGAATGCTTCAGCCACACTGGAACCACCGGCGCTTCTTAAAGTTAAACATGCATTTATCTTGTGATCCAGAATTCTTCCTCCAGTTTCATCACCCAAATGATGACAGCATAGTTTCATACACACACACACACACACACACACACGCACATGCACAAATTCTATAAAGCAAAGGGTATAGTGGTTGCAACATTATCACCCCTCTCCCCCTCTTTAGGGATCATTATGGACCTTATCAACTGACATGGTTTGTTCCTTAGGCAGCCAAAGCACTGTGGAAAAGAGTGTTCCAGCTATAAAGAATGCAAGAGAAGCCCGTAGAGCTGATATTAGAAAATCGCCTGCGATCTGTGACTGAGTGAGCCGGAGCCCCACCTCACATTTTAATCACGTTCATTTCACCTGTTCCAGCTCTCAACATGTCAGAAGATAAGAAGCCCAGTTCCCTTTCTCGTATTACTCAAGACTTACTTCATCTGCTTCAATATCTGATTTGCACGGAGGGGCTAAAAGCAATCTATCTTCTTTCTGAAGGAAAAAGCCATTTAAGGAAATCTATATTTTTACATTTTAATAGTACCCAGAGCATTGCCAGTTCTTGAGAAAAATCGAATTATGACAGCCAACGAATTCTTAAAAGAGATGATCTTCTCGTTTCATCACTGAATAGCTGAGGAAGCAAATTCTGTTATTTTATTTTTTTTTTTTTCATATATGGAATAAACCACATGTGTAAGATTTGGATGACCATTAAAAGATGGCCAGGTAGAATTCTAAGGGTGAATGTCTTCAGGCTATCTTCACTCACAGTTGAAATAAGACTCTGAGACATTAACCTTTATTCACTGTCTCACATTCAGAAAGTTGATTCTGCTTATTGCCTTCAGACAGAAGGGGAAATAAAACAAAGAAGTCTTTGGCCGTTGTTTTCTAGAAGGTGGGGTTAGCAATAACAAATTTTTCTCCCATAGGGCATGTGTGCTCTACAGAGAGAGACAATGAGAAATCACCCTGCAGGGGTGGTCATGCTGGAATCCTTTCTCCTCCATTTTCCTCATTTTTTGTTTGTTTGTATTTTGTTTTTAATTTGCCAGAGTGTGTATGAACTCACCAGAGAAAAACAGAGCCAGAGAGAGAGAGAGAAAGTGAGAAAGCATCTTCCATGAGAGGATGGTCACATCACAGTCTCGTCTTCATCTCTCCTTCCCTTTAGGATTTCGAGCATGGACATGCACATACACCCAGCACGTTTCTCAGGCTGATAGGTCCAGGACTCAAACTACTGGGTCAGCCATGTGGGATCCAACTGCTTTAACTACCATGCCACAAACTGGCCCCCATTTAAAACAACAACAAAACACAACTTGATGTTAAAGTACACATATGCAGAGAGAGAGAGAGAGAGAGAGAGAGAGAGATCTCCACAGGGCTCAATCATGCCACATCCCCTTCTTCCATCTTTCAGCTTGCCAGAATCCTGGGCATTCTTGCAAGGGCCATGTATGGTTTTCAGGCTGCCTGGGCCAGGGACCTGAACTGCAGTTGACATGTGGCTTCCAGCTTCTCGGCAATGCACTACTAGTTATGCCACAGAGCTGGGCCGATGAATAGTAACTTTTAAGTAGAGCATTCCCAGTTTAAGTGAAGAGCCAATCGTTTTTTTTTTTTATTTTTGAAGGGTATTTATTTTTTTTTTCCTTCCGAAAGAGAGAGGTATAAAGAGAGTCATTCTCAACAGAGATCATTGAGATCACTTTGAGGTCCCCTAGACTCAGCCGGTTCACAGGCACAGGTGCACACATGCCTGGCTTACACAGGGAGACCTCAAGAAGTGAACCCAGAACCTTCCCACATGGATCCAGCCTCACCGAACACTGTGTTACCACCATGCCACCATCTGGTCTCTGCTTCACTCTTTTGTAATTCGTGTAGGACTGTCCCTCCCAGCTATTTGACCCTGTCATTACTGGCTCCAAGCAGATCCGAAGCACATCTGGAATTCCTTGTAGAAAAGACAATGGTCCGACCATGGTGATTTAAGTGTCTGGAGAGTGGAGACACTGAAACCAGAAGCGTCGTTCAGAGGAGCGGACTGATCAGGGCTCTCAGGAGGCTCTGTGGCCTCGGATTCAGCTAAAGGCAGCTCCCGTGCCTCCCAGCGAGGGCTGCCTGGGTCTTGTTTTCTTGGAGGTGTTCATTACCCTGTTGACCTAAATAGAGCTTGAGATGTTTCATTTACAGCAGCTCCTGGTCAGGGAATTTGGTTTTCAGCCAACCTCAGCTCGATGAGTAATTGCGCAGAGCCACATATGAAAAGGTGGAAGTCTGCGTGGAAGTAATGAGGGGTAAGAGATTAAATCCACAAAGAAAGTAACCCTCCTACGGCGGGGCTCTGACTTCTGGGGACACTCTGTGACGCTAACTTTGCTCATGACAGAGGGAGCCTCCTTCCTTCTGTGAAATGTCTACGGCTGTCTTTCTAAATGAAGACAATTCTGCTCAAACTACCCCATTGTCGTCTGGGTGCTATCCCCAGAGGGGCAGATGGGAAGGGCCTGG
Organism: Tupaia tana; assembly: GCA_026018925.1. NCBI lineage: Eukaryota > Metazoa > Chordata > Mammalia > Scandentia > Tupaiidae > Tupaia > Tupaia tana. The sequence continues at coordinate 21,936,985 of JAKSZU010000026.1, read as the reverse complement.
TCAGCTTTTGCAAATCCACAGACACCTCTCTACCCTGCAGCATGGCTCAGGGCGGTCGGAGTTGCTGAGCCTTCCAGGCAAGCACAAGTCGCTGGTGTGGACGCTCACCTCAGTTTATGACGTAAGCACAGAAGACGTCTATTAAAACAAAGCGTGTGTCTATTCTGGGTCTGTAATCATGGGCTTTACTCTATTTTAATTCACCTGCACATGGACCATCTCCCAACATGGTGGGTGCCATCACTAACCAGTCTATGGATGCAGAAATTGAGGTGCCTAGGAGTTGCTATATTTCACAAGGTCACATGTTCCTGACCTGACATGGTGCAAAAGGCATGGCCACATCAGCCTTCCAGAGTCCCCAGTGGTTCAGCATCACTCCTGGTCCCTACCTGACTTTGAGGGCGCTTGAATTTGTGATCCTAGATTTAGGTCAAGAGGGGCCGTGGGTCTCCTGTAAACAATGGCTACTCAGCAGACAATGGGTTATCTGGGGAGAACGAGACTGGCCCGTTGACATCGGTTTCCTGTTTCTACGTCGAGGGCAGGTTCCTGATCCCAGTGGGAACACTATGGATTCAGGTTATAGATTTCTCTATAATCACACAGCGCTGTGAGGATTGAATCGATCCTTGAGTCCAATTAGTAACATCTGCTTGTACAAAGTTGCAAGGTAGCTCATTTTAAAGTTTCTATAGGGAACTACGTAGACAGCAGGGCTATAATCAGTCTTTGACTACCAAACCAATGGTCAAGAAAAACTGAATTCTGGTGCTCTATTTGCCTTGAGCACAGCTTGACAGCTGAAGGCATTTCTTCTGAGCTCTGAAGCCTGTGTGTTTCTAGGGTACATGTGAGCGCTCTTCTAGTTCTTTTTTCAACATGTACAGAACTGACTACATGTAAAAATACACTGCACAGACTACGCAGTTTTCCCCTAAGTGGATCTGCAGATTCCTTGTCACCCTCATCAGTTGTTTCTATGTAACAAGGATTCTCATTTGAAAGCAGTACGTAAGTATCTATAAAAGGCAGAGAGGCAGGGTGAGTTGGATGTAAGACTTTGCATGCAGGAGGTACATTGGGAAGGGTTTTGGGGAGTGACAACTGAGGGAGAGAGAGGGAAGCAGGGCCAGACAGAGAGAAGAGTTGAAATGGGATACACTCACAGCCTGCATCTGGCTAATCCCTCAGAGAGCTATGGAGCAGAAATGGCCTTTCTGAGCTGCCCTTAGCAAAAGCAAGAGGTCCAGGGCTTTGTAATGCTCTGGGCTCAGCTGCCAGGAGCCACCCGCAGCCAGAGCTCCTGGCAGCTGGGACATGCGTGCTCAGCCCGGAAGGAGAGCCTGGGCAGCACATGACACCCGCACTGCAGTGCCCATAGCAAGCGCTGTTTACACTCGGCACTCATTTCTGCTGCTTTGTTTTAATAGCTCACCCATACAGCCTAAGTAAATCCCTTTTGGTTACAATTCTTGTGCACGAATAAACTTAAAGAAATCAGACATTTTCTGATACATGCAGTCTGCTCAGGAATTATTAGATATAATTAGTAAAGTGTGCATCATCCATGTATTCACTCCGAACAGTCACTGAACATTGTTTATCTATAGATCCTTGACGTTAGAGGCATGGAGTAGGGCATGATGACTCGGCCTCAGGGCTAACCAGCTCAGGGTTCATCACCCCGGAGCAGTGGAGGTGGGTTAGAGGGGCAATGAGGTGAATTCCCCCACAGCCTTCTGAGCTCAGGCACAAAGCCCAGGCATGGACTGCCTTTTGATATTCTCTCTACTGGAGTCACATGACAACCAGTCTAACCTGTTTTTTATTTGGTGGTTCTTTTTTTTTTTTTTCTTTACTTGTAATTGGAGAAGTATTCACAGGTTTGATTCACTTGGGAGAGAACAACAAGTGGCTGTCACACGCTGCCACCAGGTGGCAACCAATGCCGTGATCACACATCTAGGGTGGCCGGCCATAGTTCTCACTATTGGTATGTCTGTACAATAGGACCTTCAAAACTGGCAGGTGCATTTTACTCAGTATTTATTGATATTTATTGATTTCTCACTTTCTCTCTCTCTCCGGTGAGCTTATGTACCCTATAGGAAAAAAAATCTCTCGCTAAAGGGGCCGGCAGATGGTAGAGTGGTTATGTTGCCAGAATCCCACACGTTGGTGGCCTGAAAATCATGGAGGCCCTGTGTGGGTGCAAGCCTGAGATCCTAGGAGGAGAATGGAGAAAGGATTGCTGCATGGCCATCCCCCCGGTAGGTGCTTTCTCATTTTCCCTCTCTCTGTCTGTCTCTCTCTCCAGTGAGTGCACATGTCCAATGGTAAAAACCTCTAACTGCCCCCCCCCAAAAAAAAAACCTCTCTAAAAAGAGAAAAGATGAGGTGGGAGATGATGCAGAGGAGATTAATGGAGACATGTGAAGACAGGTGAGGGACGTGTAAGAGGGAGCTGCAGGAGGACCTGTGATACTGCCATGCCACCAACGGGCAGTAGGCAGGATCCCATGCGGCACGAGCTCCAAAAAGGAAAATTCAAGAACATAAACCCCTCATTAGCACACAATTCACTTCTGATTCCATTTCTGGAAGGAACTTAGAATAATTTTCTCTCGTGCAGGTGTGAAAATATCTGGCATCCACGTCCTCCAGCTCATCCAGCTCAGAGGAGGACTCCATTTCCGGGTGACTGGGCTTCCAGACAGAACCTCCTTCTTGTGCGTGTGCCGTTATTAGCATCTGATAATTACATGACGCGTGAGGGAGTTTGTACTTCCACATGTGTGACTGCAGACTAGGTGCTGTTTACCAAATGCTGCCTTTTGTCCCCATTTGGAAGGCTAACTTTGGAAGAGAGGCTCAGTTCTCTGGTCATTAACTGAAGCCCTGGATTCTTTAGGGCTCGTTTCCCGTTTGCCACAGCATCAAGAAATGTTTGGGTCTGATAAGGCTGGATTCCTGCAGAAAGCTCGTTTTATTTCAATGTTCTGACACTTCGAAACTGTCTCCAGGGTGAGCTGCAACTCAGCAAATAGAGGCCAGACTTCCCCAGCCTTCAGAGTGGGAGACTAGATGGTCTGCTTTGGGGACACTTCTGCCTGTGACACGGGCCAGGCCTGAATGAAGATGCCCGGCTGGTGCCTGGGACATGAGCTCCTGGCTAAGGAAGCAGGGCCGACAAGCTTGAGGCCTTTCTCCTGGGTGGTGGAGATCAGGCACCGTGTTGATGGATCCCTGTAGATCTTCTCTTGGGTACATGGCTAGGCATCTCCCATTCTCCTTTGAGGTTATGCTGGGGTCACAGGACTGAGTTCTAACCAATGAAGATGGTGCAAGGCCAGCCATAAAGCGGTACAAGGATGGGCCAGCCGGTGGTACGGTTAAGGCAGCTATATCTGACAAGGCTGACTGCAGCTTGAGCCCTGGACCTGGCAGCAGGAGAAACATGCTGGGCATGTGTGCATGTGTGCATGTGTGCATGTGTGCATGTGTGCCGAGGTCCAGGTAGGAGGGCGAAACAGAGGGGAAGTGATTGCAGTGTGCCCGTGCCCCACGGGGTGCTTCCTCACTTCCCTCCCTCTGGTGAGTGCCCCTGGCCTTGGTGGGGTGGGTCTCACAAAGGAAATTCCTTGATCTTTCCTCCCATTCTGTAGTGACCGTGGGCATTGTGTTTTAACTTTAATGTAGAAGGAATCTGGGTCTCTAAAACAATTGGTGCTGGATTTGAGGTAGAAATATATCTGTGTGTGGAAACTACCGCTGCTACTAAAATTGGGGGACTGTTGGTCGTCTCTGTGAGGAAATTACACAAGGCTTAACCACCACCCCATAGGCAAGAGAAGCTTGTGGTGAGCTTGTAACGCTGAGCACGGAGCAGGCACAGCCTCTGCTCTTCTGTTTACACCTGGGTTGGAAGCGGGATGATCAGGGCAGGACCCTGCAAATGCGTCTGGGCTTCCAAACCCCTGCTGTCCTCCCCTGGCCCTCAGAAAGATGCCTTTGTCTGCTGTCATTTAGAGAAAACCTACAGAAGCCAGTGAGCCCAGGCGGAGTGGGCACATACCAAAATGCAAAGGGACCCACCAGCCCTGGCGGAGAGCGCGGTCTGTGCGTGAGCTAGCTGGCTAGAAACAACTTCCCCTGGGGCCAGCGGGCGGTGGGTGGGCCACTGGGCTCCCACATGGACTACTGTGGTTCGAATCCCAGATCCAGCGGCTTGGAAATCATGCAGGGCACGTGTGCGTGTGCGCCCAACATCTCAGGAAAAGAATGGAGGAGAGGGGAATGAGGCACGGCCATCATCGAAGGGAAGTGATCCCCTCCCACTGTCTCTCAGTCTCTCTCCAGCAAGCACACACACCCTGTGGCAAGAGCCTAAAAGAAAAAGAAATAGCATCCTCTCATTAGGGAAGCCTTTAGCTCCCTCTGCAGTTCAGCCTCCTAACTCAGTTCTTTATCAGACGGGTAACTAGTTCATGAATACATCACATGGGGGGAGTAGATGTTTCAGGATGTGATAAATACAGCTTAATAGCAATAATTATAATTTCTATTATACAGCCTTTGCTTCATTGTGGGAACAGGGCTATCATGTTTTGAAAAAGGTATGTAATTACTTAATACCATGGAAAATTTGAACTATGCTGCAGCGAAGTTTCGAGGGCAAAGATGATTACTTCAGTAAGTGACCTAAATAGTTCCTTCGGAAACATTTCTTCAGCAGAAATTTCATAAGAACCAGCGGCGTCGAAAGTGTGAGTGTATTTAATAACCCTGGCAGCAAACAGAGTGGTTCGATTTATTCAACTCACTGAACAAATGTGATATTAAGTGGCGCTCACAGAATACATCTTGGGATCAAAATAAAGCCTTTCATTTAGTCTCACATGATATAATGAAATCCGGGCTATAAATTAAAGATTAGTGTGTGTATTTGTCTCGACTCAAAATTCGAGGTGGCAGCAAACGGACCGACTTGACAGAGGCACAGGGAAATCATATTAGGTTCACTCAGGCAGCAAAAGTAGAGACGGTAATTAGGAAAAGCCATAAAATTCTAGGCAACATGCTTCCAAAATACATGGATCGGGCGAACATCGCCAAGACAGACACACATGGAGCATTCTAGAAGCAGCCTCTCCAGGAGAAGCTGACTCTCCCTGCTGACACTCTCACCCCCAGATCCAAGTCTGAAAAACCCACACGGGCGGACAGCGGCAAGAGCTTCAACCACCTTGGAGCTGGGTGTCAGTAGCAGGCTGCTTCACACAGTCCAGCTGCTTTGGATACTTGAGTGGAACTGTCCAGATCCAAAACGTGCACCAGGGAAAAGGAAAAGAGCCCTCTCGGGATGAGCTAGCCGGTAGCGAGCAGGTGTTACCTCAAGAGGAGGAGAAGAAGTAATATCCAGTCTTAGACGGAATCTGGATTTAGAAGGGCCAGATCCTGAAATTCCAACCAGTAAGAGTTAAGATGGGAACAGCTGTGATGTGGTGGGTAAAGCCCCTGGATCCCACATGGCAAACTGCATGGTTTGAGTCCCAGGCGTGGTAGCTTGAAGAGCACACTGGGCACGTGTGCACGCATGACCAAATCCTGAGAGGAGAATGGAGGAGAAGGATTGCGGTGTGGCCATCCCCCCTGGGGGGTGCTTTCATACTTTTCCTCTCTCTCTGGAGAGTCCACATGTCCTCTGGCAAATTAAAAAGGAAGGAAGGAGAGGAAAGAAGGAAGGAAGGAGATGAAAGAAGAAAAAGAAGAAAAAGAAAAGAAGGAATGGAGGGAGGGAGGAAGAAAGGAAGGAGAGTTAAGGTGAAGATTTGAACCCAGCTCACACACCACAGCCTGCATCCAAAACTCACCCTGTCCCACCTTCGCAGAGACATGTAAGCCCCTCTCCAGGTAGCATCGGTCTAATGAACTTACAGACGATGCAGGTGCAGGATATCGGATCCACATCCCAGCAGCGAGGGCCTGTTCATGGCTCCGAAGACGTTGCTAGAAACTATGACACTTCAGTCTTTTCTTCGCGTGACATGCTAGACGCCATTTCTACTCAGGCCTTGTCATAAGGGCCAAATAGTAATATGTGATGCAACTAGGAATACAGGAGAAATATTTAGTAATAGTACCAGGTTCTTCATTCTCTGTTAGCGTATTCGAGCTCACCCTGTGATGCAACGAGCTCCAGGATGACGTCGTGTTTGAGTAAATGTTAATAACGTGATGCTCGGCACCCGATGACAACAGAAACCAAGAGCTGGCGATTTCAGTGAGAATAAACCCCCGGCAGACGAGAAAATCACAGGGGCTGGACAGGGCTTCGCGTGACTGTGATGAGACGTAATATCCACATCGCAGAAACAAACACGTACGTGTAAATAACACCACGCCGGCGTGTGACTTCTGCACTTGCGTTTTCTCAAGTGCACTTACTCTCCAGCCCTGCTTCCCTGGACGGTGCTCACAGTCATTTCTGGGAGCTAAGTAAGCCCTGGTCCGTACAGGAATTGTGGGTGTTCTTGAGCATGGTCAAGAACATGCCCCGTAACAATACGTGGGCACCCTGGAATGGAAACTAGCTTTAGAGCCAAGCTCTAGTCCTAGGACCTAACTATTCCATGTGAAACGATCAGGACAGGGCCAGAGTCTCGGGAGCTATGTCTCAGGTCATCACCCGGTTCCTGGTCTGAACACACTTCTGGTGTTGGGACAGGATGCTTCTGAGGGTTTGCAAGGTCCTCTTGCCTTTGTGACTAAGACACACGTGCTTGGCCCTCCCTTCCAACACCCTGGGTCCCCCTCTCTATAGACGAGGTATTCAGAGCACGTGGAGTGGCAAGGGCAGAGTCGGGCGCTGTGAGCAAAAACCAGAGCATGGCTGGGGGTACAAGGACCCAACGGAGGGGACGGTCCAGTGACAGAAACAAACACGGAGCTCGTCATCGACGTACGGGGACTTTGGAAAGCTTGAGGGCCAGAGGGTGGCACGGTGGTCAGACGCAGCACTCTGTGAAACGTATCCGTGTGCGAAGGTTCCAGGCTCATGTCTGGACACCTGCCGCGAGTGCTCTGGGCACACGCTGGCCCCGACCTAGGGCTCGCTGGAGCTGGGTGGATTGTGGCATGGACACCCTGTTAGGGTGCCATCTCTCTCTCTTGCCCATGGAAGAAATAAACAAAAAACTTTAAATTGTGCAAGGGAGCCAGCTGGTGCCATAGTGGTTATGGTGCTGGATTTCCTCATGGATGACTGTGGTTCGAGTCCTGGACATGGTGCCTTGAAAATCACACCAGGCGCATGTGCATGCCCCAAATCCCTGGAGGAGAATGGAGAAGAGGAAATTGTGGATGGCGGTCTCCCACTGGGAGTGATTTCTCACTTGCTCTCTCTGTCTCTCTCTGGTGAGCGCACGTGCCCGGTGGCAAAAACCTAAAAAAAAAAAAAAAAAAAAAAAAAAAAAAGTCTGTGCAAAAATGGAGCCAACCTCCTGCATCCCGCTGGTCCCCCCCACATCTCTCATCCTCTTCCCTGCGGCCTCTCAGTGTTCTTCACTCCCCTTGATCCTGGAGAGAGGAGGTCTGTGCCTCTCCCCACTGAGTAGCATCTTCCCCTTCCTAAAACCTCGCTGCCAGTCTGGTGACGCCAGACTCACCGAGGTCCTCCCAGCCCAAGAGGACCTGGCAGAGCCTTCTCCCAGCAAGAGCAAGTTTTTCTAAAAGAGAAGGTTTTTTGTTTGTTTGTTTTGTTTTTGTTTTTGTTTTTGCCATAGGGTGCATACACTTACCAGAGAGAGACAGAGAGAAGGAAAGTGAGAAATTACTCCCCCAGGGGGGTGGGCCGTGCCACAATTCCTTCTCCCAAACCAATAAAGAAGCCAGAAATCTCCATTTCTGGAAATACAGATGGAAGTTACATTTAATTCAAATTTAAAACATGCCAATGTAACCGTTGCACGACACGAAATGCTAATGTAATATTACTCTATTTGAATAATTGAAAATAATAGATACCATCCAAATTAGTAATAAAGCATCAGGAATTGCATTACTTCACAGCGGAATGGCGGAATAGATGGAGGACTTAGTAAACCACATTGCTCCACCACGGAGCCGATTTATTTGGCCAGGAAAATAAAAATCCCAGTGATTTTCACCTAACTTACTCTGACATCAGGACTCGGGAGCCGACTCAAAAAGGGGGGATGCATGACATGAGAGGTTTTTCTTTTTTCTTTTCTTTCCTTTCCTTTTCTTTTCTTTTCTCTTTTCTTTTTTTTTTCTTTTCTTTTCTTTTCTCTTTTCTCTTTTCTTTTCTTTTCTTTTCTTTTCTTTTCTTTTCTTTTCTTTTCTCTTCTTTTCTCTCCTTTCCTTTCCTTTCCTTTCCTTTCCTTTCCTTTCCTTTCCTTTTTTTCTTCCTTTATTTTTAACAAATGTGATCTCAGCATATCTTACGCTATCGCCATTGTGCGGGTATTGTCATGAGCCTGTTCTACAGACAATTTAACATAGACTCACAGTAGTAAAAGCACAGTTCATACAGAATTTCATACATCCTCCTTCACATGAAATTAAATACTTAATGTATGTGAAGATGCAGAGAGCACGCGTTTTGTAAGATTCATTCCTTCCTGAAGAAATAGCGTAATTCCATGTGAATGATTCTAAGGTAATTGTGGAAGTCTTGGTGTGTTTATATTTGCCTTTCACTGGCCACGTGACCACCTCCTGGTGCATTCAGTCTTCCGTCTGAAGACAGCGGGAGACAGACAAGAACGGTAGGTACGTGTTAAGCAAGATGTCCGGTTGAACTCGGGGCCCTGGTGCGTCATTTAGCAGCCCACAGGACGCGGTTGGCTGCATTTCAGCAGGTTGTTCACGCAGCCTCCACGTAAACACCAGTGGTCTGCAGCCTCCTGCTGAGGCGTGGAAGTGAGTCCCCACCTCCAGTCCGACCCTCGTGGGCAGCCATTCTCACATGTCCTTAGACACCTGTTAGCCCACACTTCCAGTGCCTCCTCGGTCCTCCCATCCACTCAACCCCTTCTCGGTGAGTTTCCTGTCCCAGGAGGCTCTCCCAGGCTGTCCCCTTACTCGACCTTGTACAAAGACCATTGGCACCCTGTCCTCTTGTCTTTCTGCTGTGCCCGCCTAACCAGTGGCTAACTCCTGGTGAATTCCAACATCCACATAATGAATTCCATCATCCATCTCTGTCCAGGCTGTCAGGGGTTCCAGCAGAACATCTGAAGAGTGGGCTTCATTTCTCTGCCAGGTCGTGGTCTCTGAGAGGACTCTCAGGGCTGCTCAAGTCTCTGTAACATGAACTCAGGCATCTCCTCACCAGGTTCTCGTCAATCACCCAACCAATCCCCGCCCTCTGTGCTATCAAAAAAGTAGCTGCTTCTCAATTCCTAGAGGAAACAGACCTCAAGGAAGACATTCCTCCACCTACCTCTCACCCCTTGTCCTGACCTGCGATGGCACCTGCCGTTGTCTCCTCTCTGGTCTAAGCAGAGCAGCTCTCCCCTGCATCCTGCCTGCCCACTCATTCCCGTCCTGCTACACTCGTGCTTCCTGTCGAATCACCTTCTGAAACCCAGCGTAGGGCACTTAGGGTTCTGCAGTGGCCAGGGCAATGTCCCCTCCTTCTTCCTTCTCGCCTTTCTGCTTCTGCTTTAATTTGCCTTCCTTGTCTCTCCTCCCAGCACTGAATGCTCCAGAACTTGAAGGCTCATCCTCTGAGGACAGACTGCCTGGGTTCAAATCCCACATCCACTCCCTTCTCACTTTTTGCCTTTGGGTGAGCTGTTTATCTTCTCTGTGCTAGCATCATCTGGAAAGTAGCTGATAACATGGAGCAAACATTTGGTGAGTGCACCGTGTCCTGATCACTGGGGATACAGATGTGGACAACAGCCTCTGAAACCAAAAGAACTTCCTGTCATTCATTCTTTTAAAATCCCAATTAAAATACCCTTAATGTTTCTCTCCTTCAAAGTGACATCATAATTCCTTTACAGATTTTCAAAGTCACATTCTTTTTTGTTCTTCTGAGCAAATACTGGAACCCCCACTTGTTTTCAAAGGCACATTTGATCTCATATATATATATGTGTATATATATATATATATATACACATATATATATATATATATATACACACACACACACACATATACAGAGAGAGAGAGAGAGAGAGAGAGAGAGAGCTCTTTTCAAATGCATATTAAATTTTATTTCAAAGTTCTATGTCTGATGAATAAAAAGCTCTTTCTCCCCTAAAGCTCACAAAGAGTGTTAGAATGATTCTGGGAACAGGAGAAATTGGGGTAAATTCTGGTAGGAAACAAAGCATCCAGCGCCAGCATTTCAGGGAACTGCAGTGTTTCCGTCTCAGGCTCTGGGAGAGGACCACATCCCTCCTTCCTTCTTACAGAGCAGTCTTCATGGACGTCAGAGTCAGGGCTTTTCATTCCTCCCTTTGGCATTTATTTCCCCATGAGAGCGTAAATGCTGTCATTGTATTATTTGACCACGTACTACATTCTCTATCATCTTGGTTTCCCCCCAACTTCTCCAGGTCCTCCTGGTTAGTGTTGTCATTTAGCCCACCTAATACTTTATAATATTTTACATTACGTATCTAGCAGCAAGGGCACTATAGGAAGAGAGTTATCACAATGATATCAAGAGTCCCTAACTCCCAAAGGAGGAGCCCTCTTTCTCTGGCGTCTGTCTTTGATGAAGTCAAGCTCTGTCAATTCTATTATCACACATCACTTAGTCCCTCTTCGGGCATGACAACGTTAACTCATCTGATCTTCATTCACTCCTTTGAAGTAGGGGAAAAACGGGTTTGGGAATTTGTGTAAGGCCGTACACTGTCACGTGCCATAACCCGGACTGAATCGAAAAAACATGGTACCAGCTTCCTCATCCAAAACCATTACTGCAAGCTGCCTCTCACCAACAGCTCATTTGAAACATTTCATCTTACATGTGTCTGGTTACCTCTGGTATACACAGCTCTCATTTCCTGTAAAATATTTGTGAGAGGAAAAAGGTAAAAACAAAATAACCTTTGTCCCCATAGAAATGGTAGATAGCAATCTAACCTGCAAATCTTGGAATCATCAAGGCTATTGGTGTTAACTGAGACAAATGCTATGTGAGTGTTTTAGAGGGCACCGAGGCCCAACGTGAGAACATCAGAACACTACAGGGCTAGTCTTTCAGGAAGACCAAACGGATAGGACAGCAAATCGTTTAAAACGCAGAGACGGTCCCCTGAGATGGCAGCATTTGGAGGTAAGCTAATGATCAGTGTATGGAAAACTACACACAGACATTCAGACACACACACACACACACGTAAGAGTTAAAATTATTCACTCAATGGAAAATAAATATTCAGAAAAACCAAGTAGTTATGGGACACCACAGGCCCAGTTTGAGTGAGGTTTGCATAGCGATGGTCATGAACAGCGTGAGGCTGAACACGCAGAGGGCAATGGCCAGCCAACGCGAGGGGACTTGGACTCCACGCACAGCCACTGCAGCCACCAGCCCTGCTCGCCGTTCCAGCCTCCTAGCAGTCGACTCAGACCAGTCAGCCCCCAATGACTTCCAGCTTCTCTATTTTTTGCTCCATTTCCAATTCAGGACCAACCAGAGGAAATCAATTATGCTCCCCAAGCCTTCCCAAAAGATGTCCGCTTCCTGCTGGGTCCTTGCTAGCTTCCCCGTGCTGTGGCCAGCCACCTGAGCATACCTGGGGCCGTCTCTGTGCGCGGTAACCTTCCCACTCCCCTGTGTGTAGGTGAGCACCTGCCAAACGTGCAGGACGGTGGCTGCCTCCCTGCCATGCCGAGGTCTGAGTAAACGCGCTGTGTTTGCCCTCATTTCCAGGGTCTTTATTGTTTCCACAACAGAATATTGGTTTGGCACAATGCACGTTATCATTACAGTAGGGGGTAGGGATCGGGAAGGATGAGTATGTGGGAAGGGCAACAACATGGACGAGGCTAATTCATGTCTTCTAGGGGAGCGGATATTGTTAATAGCTAGAACGAAATAAAATAATAAAACACCAATGTAAGTATGTTAAATAGAGATTTGTAAATAAATTCCAAAGAAGTAAGCTACCAATGTTTGCCTCCAAATGGGACAAAAAAAGGGGAATAGGCAAAGGTCAACAGCTTGAGTGATAAGCCTTCCAGAATTTTCTAATGTTGCGTTAAAGTATGACTTAGCAGCAACTACAGCAGAGCAGGCACATAGTTAGAAATCTGCAGACTAATTCTACTTATTACGATGAACACAAACGCAAGAGCAGCACTACCTATCTGACCAGGCTGCAGGTTCTAACCAAGACTTATGTCTGTGTGTCAAGGCAGGAGCTAGAACTAGAAAGGTAAGATTAAGAAAAGAAATCCAGTGAGGAGGCACAGTGGTCCAGTGGAATGCTCTGCACAGCTGCTGCATGTGGGGAGGGCTGGGTTTGTGTCCAGAGACCTCCCTGGTGCACCAGGCAAGCACACATCCTCCATCCTGGCTGACAGAGCTGCAGCATCAGAACCCTGTAGGGGGCGCTGCGTCTCTGTCTCTCCTGCTCATGGAAGTCATGAACCTCCAAGAAAATGAAATGAAGCAAGAGCAGCACTTTGCGTTGGCCTTTGAAAGGAGACATGTTAGAAATCAAGTCTCTGCAATGGAGAGAAATAAAGTTGGGGAGGTGGTTTGGGAGGAAAAGGTCTCTTATTAAAAAGAAACAAAAGAAAGAAAAGGCAATCTTTGCAGGAGACGCTTTGACCCTCTGCATCTCCTAGTAGCTCTTGGGTTGAGCAGGAATTAAAGATGTAGGAAATTAGTCCCTGCTGGAACTTGGAGGTGGTGCGATTGCAACTCTCTGTGATGCTGGAAGCCACACGGAAGATCAGAAGTCAGTTCCTGGGTTGACCTAAACACTCCAGGCAAGCGCGGTGTGATTGATGGGCCGGGAAGGCTGGGGATGGATTGTCGCTTGACAATCTCTCTGTGCATTTCATTAAATACAATAAAAAATAAGCTAGAAAGAAAAATAAAAATCTTGTATTGAACTAATATTTAAAGCTCTCCCTACCGGCTTCTTGCCACGTTCCTGAGGCTCTGTTTCCACACCAGTGAAAGACAATAGTAAGACTCATCTCTCAGGGTTTTAGTGAAAATTAAATGAAATAATATATAAAAATTCCTGACACAAATTTAACAAATAATCGGGTCCTAGTAAATGTTTGAGAATGTCATTATGCAACGTTTTCTGTCTATTTGAAGTTTTACCGGGACTTCCAAAATAAAGGCTAAGTCTTATGAGGCGAACAGACGTGTCTCACTCTCCTTCCTGCCTCTACCCATCCCGCAGCTCTCAGCAAACACATCTGCACGCTGGTCATTGAGTGAGAGGAGCACAGGTCCACGAGATCCAGGAAGCCTCAGGCAGAGGGGGAAGGAGGACCCGTGAGCCCAGGGAACAGGAACTGATGCTTGGAGGTTTCCAGCCTGTAGGTAACACCCCTGAACTGACGTGATTCTCTTACTATCCTTAGATCAAAGTTTGGAAAGTCAAATGTCACCAAGGCTCCTTTTCTGGAAATTAGAATCATTCTCTCACTTTAGTGGAGACATGGGTACAAGACATATTTCTCTTTCTCTCTCTCTCTCTTTTTTTTCCCCTACATAAAAATACAACAGTCTAGGGGTGAAGGTGAATGGTATCAGTCATCATCCCCCCGCGGGAGGCAGAAACGTGCCCGTCAGCAGCCAACCGCGCAGGGGGCTGCACGGGCCAGCCGGCTGAGTGTTAAAATGCACCTCTTCCACGCACCACCTACAAGCTGGGAAGGAGAGATGGAAGAACCGCATGGTGCAGGCTTCTCCCTCCAGTGTCTGCGGTACCTCAACCTCTTTCTCTCATGCCCTTTTAATTTTAGCTTATCTGAAACTTTTGACGAGCAAAACCGTCCTGGCGGGGTTGGGAGAGGGTGGTGGTGGGAGAGGTTATTTGTCTCTTTCTCCTTGGACCAATTTTTCTTTTCCTATGGTCAGACCATCTTTGGTGACATCTGAGATCCCGTGGGCAGTGGCATCTTAAGGGCCAGAACAATTTTGTTTAGCACAGGTGTGTCTGTAGACAAAGAGGAGTTTGGAGCAGAGGTGCCTTTGAGCACAGGGCACTGCATTGTACTGGTGGAGAGGGGAGAGAGGGATCCCCATTACGGTTTAACCTGTCCAGGTCCCAGGAGGTCTGGAGGCGTTCTTTTCTTTGTCTTTGTTTTTTAAATTTTTGTTGTTATTGTTCTTGCCAAGGCTTGTGCACTTGCCAGAGAGAGAGACAGAGAAAGGGAAAGTAAGAGATCAACCCCCCGGTGGGGGAGGCCTGCCGCAATCCCTTCTCCTCCATTCTCCTTTTGGGATTTTGGGCACACAAGCATACACACACACACACACAGAGTGTGATTTTCAAGCCACCCAGGTCTGGGGCTCCAACCATAGCTGGCCGTGTGGGAGTCTACCGTCCCATTTCCATAAATTGTCTTTTTACTCCTAGTGCTCTGAATCAGGTGGATCTTTTGGGTTTCACTGTGCTGCGTGCACTGTCAGCCCTTCCGGGCTAAAACCCACATCCCCCAATCCATGCAATTCCTCTCTACGCCTGGTTTCCTATTTTTCTTCTTTATTGTGGACAACCTCATATTTTGTCAAAAGCATTTTTTTTATTATTAAAGTAATTAAATACTCTTCCCCTTAATGTGTATACATTTTTGCTTCCTGCTAATTTGCCCTAATAGGACAGTAAATATACCTATGAATATTACGAGCAGACCATAAACATTTTCTCCTTTTATGTCTCCTTACATTATAATAAAATTTTATGAAGACACAAAAGTTGCTGTTCCCTCACAATTTAACCATCAGAAACAGCCTTTCTGACTCTTCCCTATAGGAACCTGATTGAAAGGGTGAGGTGGGGCGTGAGTCTGGCTCATCGTTTTTTCTCAAATACACTAGGCCACTTTTTGCTGATAGAAATTCCTTCTCCTATTTTTCTGTGGCACACACATTTGATTTTGTTAGTGGCTACATTAATATGCCCATGTGTTTTAGGAACTGGAATCACTATTCTGTATTATTTCAAACAAATTATTGATGGAGTTTTTAAGAGAGATTTTTGCTATAGGGCACATGCACTCACCGGAGAGAGAGACAGAAAGTGATAAATCACTCCCCTAGGGGGAATGGTCCCATTGCAATTCCTCCTCTTCCATTTTCCTCTTGGAATTTTGGGCACATGTGCACATGTGCCCAGTATGAGTTTCAAGCCACCAAGTCCAGGACTTGAACCATGATCAGCCATGTGGAAATTCAGTACCTTAACCACTAGGACACATTATGGCCCCAATGATGTTATTTTTATGCCCCACATTACCTGGATTTTTCTATTAGAAAACAGCTAGTGGCTCAGCCACAGTGGCACAGCGGTTGTGCCCCATGGGTGACAGGGCTCAGTTTCTGGGTCAACCTGTGTTTCACGCTGGGTGCACACATGTGTGCCCTGATCCTGGCTGGTGGGAAAAGCTGTAGGGATGATTGCTTGTGAGACTCAGTGCTTGTTTCTCTGTCTCGCTCTCTGTATCTCACCCATGAAAGAAGGAAATTAAAAACAAAAAGAAAACAGTAGGAATCAGAAGAAGGAACTACAAGTATTTTTTTAAAATTTTGAATATTTAACTTTACCTGTCAAAATTGAACTGTGCAAGTTGGTGTCTAGGGACCTAACTCTGATGCACGCTTAAAGTCGTTGAAAAAAAAAAAAAGCGATCTGAATTACATAGCAACAAATGAAAATAGGAGAGATTACAGAGCTGATTCTCACCTTGTTGATTATTTCTTTGTTAGCAAAGAACTGGCAAATTCACGGTGACACTGCTGTTAAGGTGTGTTTCCCTCTCTGCTACTTTTGTCAGCTTTTTTACCTCCTCAGCAGCAATAATTCTAAGTTCGAGCTTTGTGAGAGCAAAACATTTCCTCTGTAAGACTTCAAGGGTTTTGATAGTGTGGTTTGGAAAAAAAGGGTAGTAATTTAGGGCGGTGAGGAAGATTGGAGTGAGGAAGTGAAACTCGGCTTTCTGCGGTTATTCCCAACTAAGAAGCCCCAAGTTATCTGCAGTTTATCAATTGAGAAAGAATGTGTCCCACTCCCTGGTGAAATCAGGGGTCACTTAGGTTCGTATCTGGTTACAGATGGGTTTGCTTTTATTTTCATCTTGATTGAGCAGGAGTTGAGGTCAAAAAACACTTCTTCCACCTTCCTTTTGCATCAGCACTTGACAAAGGTCCTAAACACAAATGTCTTCACCGCCCAAGGAGGTGATCCAAACAAACAGGGCAGGTGGGT
The DNA here is from genome assembly GCA_026018925.1 of Tupaia tana. Lineage (NCBI taxonomy): Eukaryota > Metazoa > Chordata > Mammalia > Scandentia > Tupaiidae > Tupaia > Tupaia tana. The sequence goes on along the minus strand of JAKSZU010000026.1, from coordinate 21,920,534 downwards.
TCAATCAGTAACTGTTGCTTTAGCTCCCTCTGCTTCTAAACCAAACAGGAGCCAATTATCACACCCTTCAAATGCCGTTTGGGGATTGTTGAAGTAAGCGATGGAGACGTGGGGTCTATTCTACACCTTTTCTACTTTACTGTGTGTTTGGAATTTTCCATAGTAAGAGCTTAAAAAAATGTTTTGGGAGTTAAAGCAAACATATTGACCATCTGTATTCTGGCTACACCTCCTGCCCTGTGACTCTTGGAAGTGGACCCTCATTGAAAAGTAAGTGTTTGGGGGTTGACAGGTGACGTAGTGGTTGAAGCACTGGACTCCCATGTGGCTGACTGTGGTTTGAGTCCGGGACCTAGTGACTTGCTTTCTCACTCTCCCTCTCTCCCTCTGGTCAAATTGAATAATAATAATAATGATAGTAAATAAAGGGACCAGCAGATGGCATAATGGTTACATTGCTGGACTCCCACATGGTTAACCACAGTTTGAGTCCCGGACCCGGCGGCTTGAAACTCATGCCAGGCATGTGTGTGAGTGTGCCCAAAATCCAGAGAGGAGATTGGAGGAGAAGGGATTGCAGCATGGCCATCCCTATGGGGATGTCTCTCTGTCTCTCTGTCTCCCTGGAAAGTGAGTGTGCCCTATAGCAAAAATCTCGCTCTTAAAAAAATAATAAAATAAAATAATAATAATAAATTATATAAGTAATTCTAAAAAAAAAATAACTAAGTGGTTGGGGGAACAAGAGGATCCTACACTCAACCTAGAGAGGAAGGAAGACCTATTTTCAAAACCCCCAAATAAAATTCTCCTCCTCCTCCTTCCTCTTCTACCATTTCATAGGCGTGTATGGTTTGGGCTGAGCGTGTGGATCGGCACTTGTTGAAGTGATACCAAAAAATCGCTTCGGGAGCTAAGGCAAGCACACTAACCATCTGTGGGGGGGTAGAGCTCAGGCTTTGGGACATCGGAGCGTTCATGGTGAGGTCCTCCATCCTTGCTCCTGGCTAGACCACTTCAAGGCAGTCATGTCTTCCTTACCTCTGATGCTCTTGTCAACAGACAGAATTCACAGATTGACAAAATGGTTGCAAATATATCTCACCAATCCACATGACTCTGGCAGAGCCTGTTGCTATCACTGAATAAAAACAACATAAAAGGCTATTTCAGTATTCCCCAAACCAGAGCCATACTCTCCAAGGGCAGTTCCTCCTGGCAGAGCCCGGGATGGCCACCTGCACGTATGTTAGACCACTGGAGACCCGGGGGCCGCGCCTTATCCAAACACACTGGGCAGTGGTGGCCAAGCCAAGGTTGAACCCAGCCGGCCCCACACCAAAGCCCATGCTTAGAACCTGACTGTACAGGCCATGGCAGCAAAGCAAAGTCCTATGTCTACTTCCAAATCACAATGCTTTCATTTTAAAATTTTAAGTTATTATTTCCTTCATGAGAGCGTGAGAAACACAGCATCTCGACAGCATCTCATGCCACACTCTAACCCAGCCTTTCCCAGCCAGCCCGAACCACGGGCATCTGCATGAGCCTGGTATGTACCAGTCAGCCCAGAAACCAGACCACACCTGCCACATGGCTTCCAGCATGGCAGACTGTGGTGCTGTCACGATGCCACCATGACTGGGCTCCAACCACTCTTTGACCCCAGGGCACACATTTCATTTCAGCAAACTTTAGGGAAAAAAACGTCATGTCTTCCAACCCAGACAACGCGTAGGATTCTCACTGTCACAATGACCAGGAGGACTGTGAGCCTGTGGCAAAGCTGTGGCCCTCTTCTCTGCCTGCAACCCCACCCCATCTGGTCAGCTGTAGGGGGCCCTGAGACAGAGCCCAGGAAGCACAGCCCCAGCTTCAGTACCCAGCACTGGGCTCTGCATGAGTTCTGAACCAGGGGTAAACTTGAGTTTTCATTTATTTAAAGTAATTATTTCTACTCTCTGTTATTTTAAAAATTTTCTTATGCACACTCTTATGTTTTCGAGATGTGCCTTAATTGCTCAGGCCCTAAATCAGTAGATTCTTGCAAACATGTTTACGCAAACATCACTCCTTTTATTCACAAAGGCCAGTAAGAGCCTGGAAGACAATGCTTAATAGGGCTTTGGGAGACAAGCAGAGGAACTTCTAACAGTTTTCACGCAGGTCTGATACAGTCTGTCTGAATGCAAGCTGTTTGGATATACTCAATATAAAAAGAAATCACATTTCTTTGAAGGAAAATGCCTTTTATCTCTGCATTTTAGTTGACAGCCTAATAGAAAATAAAGTGTCAAATGTGAGGCTGGTAAATCACGTTACGTTGAAAACTGGAAAGTTATTGACTCCATTAAATATTCCACCTTCATCAAGAGGAGAGACAACGTGAGAATGAAGCAAGGCAGGTTCTCACTCTTGAAATGCTTTTGTTTGATCGACTTTTCCAGATAAATATTCATTAGAAACTCACTTCTTTGTCACTTCTGCAAATCACTCCCCAGAAAACCGTTGGTGGCTTTTAATTGTTTTAAAGTGACCTGATAAATTGTAAAGAGCAATGGAAACTTCTCCAGCCTGTTCAGGGAGTCACTGGGTCTCTTACAAGCTGCAGGTGGTTTGATTAATAATGTCTGCCAGACTCAACCACCATCTCCTGACAGCCTTTCCTACTGCTCTCACTCACACCACCGGAACACCGCTCGGCTTATCTGTAGAAGCAATGAGTTGGCAGTGCCCCGGAGAGGTCCAGCCGCAGTGGCACTGGCAACAGGGCAGCTCTTTGATGCTGGAACCACGTGGAAAACCAAGGTCTGACCCCAAGCTGACCTGAGCATGCCATGCATGTCCATAGGTGTCCACGGGTGCCTGTGGTCCTGGCTGGCTGGGAGATTGGAGGAGATTGCAGCATGGCAATATCAGGGGTACTTCTCTCTCTCCCATTCTCTCTCTCAAGAAATAACTTCAATAATAATAATAATTTCCCAATATAGAGTACAAAACAATTTATAAAGAGTGGCCTTTTATTTTTGAAGCTCATGTCTGAGTTGGACTTTCTAGCTCTGGTGACTTGCAGAATTAGGGTCCCTCTATAGAGCCAAGTGTGGCTACTACTCCTGCGTGCATGAGGTGTTCATCTGAGGCACACAGACAGCAGTTCTGGGCAGAACAGAAGCAGTGTCCAGAAAGGCACGTGGAGGTCCAGGTAAAAGGAGTTGTTCACCATGTGAGACCAGACCAGGCCCGGTACCAGCTGGGGCACATATTTGAGTCTCTACTGGATTGATTCTTGGGGAAATAATTGACCCATTACACCATAAAGGTTGTTGAATTCAAATTTAGAATTATCTAGAGCCTAAACAATAGATTATAATAATTCGTCCTTCTGATGGAAGCAAGCAAAGCCAGGGGCTCCCTCCTTTAGAGACATTGTCCTGGGGAGGTAAAAGTGGAAATGCCATTGTCTGTAACCCCAATGGTCTCATCTGATGACACTAAAATTGCCCAGAGAGTTTTCTCATGGGGGTCTGGGAGTGACGCACCAAAGTGCAAGTAAGACTGGGGACAGTAGCTACTGTTGGGGACCACCTAAGAATGGCATTGGGATGAGTAGGTTCAGAACTAGAGAAGAACAAGCCCCATTACGAGTGCATGCCAGGGGGATACAGAGATGAGAAGGATTACGTTGAAACAGATGAAAAGCAAGCCAGGAACTAGGTGTGTCGTCCCACATCTCGGGAGTGCCATCCACTCTCTGAAGCCATCTGCTGGTCCACACACCTGTCAGCTGTTCAGTGCTGCATGCAGGACACAGAAAGGGGCCCTCTGAGCATCATCTTCCTGAGGCCCCCATTGGAGTAGCCCTCCCATGATGTAGAATTCTGAATTTCTACTTTAGGTCTGAACTATTGACCTACGGCTACATTCGTTATTAATAGTGCCTCACATAGGGACCAGCAGGTGAAGTGGCGGTTAAAGCTCTGCACTCCCATATGGCCAACTGTGGTTCGAGTCTTAGTCCTGGCAACTTGCTTTCTCACTCTTCCCTACCCCCAACTGTCTCTCTGTCTGTCTCTCTGGTGAGCACATGTTCCCTATAGCCCTTGGGGGGGGGGGGGTTTCTCACTTTCTGTCTCTCTGTGTCTCTGACAAGTGCATGTATCCTATTGCAAAAATCTCTCTTTCTAAAAAAAAATTATAATAATAAATAAAATAATTCTTAAAAAATAGTGCTTTATATGATTTCTTCCCAAGATACTCCATATAACTTTACTTCTGGTGTCTTTTCCAATCAGTGGATTCTCCTAAGTGAAGATCATGAGGAGTGTTTAGGGAGACATTGCAGCAAGGTGGCCTTAGCCAGCTAGAGCTAGGACTGGGTGTGCATGAGACTTTGCCCTGTCTGTCTGCAGCAGAGCAGAGCCGAGGGTCAGAGGTGACCCCCAATCACAAGAGCCTTCCAGTTACGAAACCATGTGAATATCACTTCTGTGTCCTCAAAATGTTGGGCAATACAACCATAGGGCTAGTGCTTTTGGCCAACCAACCTCAAAGGCTTCTGAAATTTTGCTCCTTTTAGAATAGAATTGGTTCATTCAACCTTTCCATGGAGTTGCAGGTGGCAATAGCAGGGTTCTTATTGTATTCTTTTATAATGGCTCCTTTGAAGAATATGCCTCAGTCACTTGACGTGAGAGTTGGTGTATATTAGACTGGACACAAATCGCAGCCTTCCGACTGTCTGTGGACTGTCTGTCCTGGCCTGGGCCAGGCCTTTCCAGGTGAGGACCCTGCACTCAGCCTTGACCACATCAAGACATCAGTGTCCTGGACTCCTGGCCCAGCCCACTTGCTCCAGGGCTCAGGACCCTGGCTTCCACATCTGTCATCTGGTGGCTTCCTAGACCACTTGTCATTCACTAAAAACGTGTTCACTGAGCATGTACTGAATATCCACAGAGGCTACGCATGGTTGTGTAGAAAAGAGAGACAAGAACAAGACCACCGGTGTGTTCGTTATGAATATGTGCACTGTCTTAGGTAAACTAAACACACTTCTCTTGCCAAGCCGGCTCTGAGTTGCAGCATCCCCCCTTCCTCTGTCTCCCACTGCCCCAAGTCAGGACCTACACCCCTCAGCCTTCGCAGGATACAGAGAGTTGCATGTGCCAACAGTGAGGGTGTCACCGGGCTCACACTCTCCTGGGACTCTGACAGGGCGTCGATAAGACTGTTATTCATCATCAAGAGTGCGGGACACCAGTTCATGAAATTCTCGATACACATTTCAGAAGTATTCCGACAACCACTCCAAAACAGGAGCAAGGGAGAGAGGGAGAAGAAGGAAGGGAGGGAGGGAGGAAGGAAAGATTAGAAGTGAAGATGTCTTTTTATAAAATCAAACCTTCTTGTTTCTATTAGAAGGTAATGAGTTTTTTAATATCAAATAATAAGCTAAATTTTTATATCCAGTCACTTTACTTCATAATATTTTACAGCTGAAAGATAGTCACTCTCTGAAAGGTATCCCTGCCTGTTCGCCTCTCTCCAGAGCCAACTCTAAGTAACTCTGGGATTATACCAGAAGACCAAGGTCGTTCCCATTGTGGAGGAAAGCAAGCTCTAAAACCATGGCATGCAAGCCTGTTTGTCATAGTAAAGATTATTCGGCCCTCCTAAGTTCCAGACAGAGTAATAAAAATGACTGCATTGACACTCAGTGGAGATGTGTGTGTATAATTAGATTCATTAGATTCAGAAATGCATTCCAATAACACCTGTCTGGGCGAAGCATGCTTATTTTCCAAATCATATTCTTCAGGCCAGCTTCATTTAGGAACAAATTCTTTTAAAAATCATCTCAGTTGTTGTAATATTAAAATAAAATATGCAAAATAAGTAATTTTAGACAACACTTTCCAGAAAGCCCTTCATACCTGGTCTGCTTGTAACCATGAATGCAAAATAGCATTTTACAATTTCAACAGCTGAGTGAGCAGGGTAGATTTAAATGCATGCATAATTCTTTTACATGGTATGCTTTGTACCTCTGATTTCTCACACTGGATTTCCTTAATTTTCAAACACAATGTGTGGTTTCTAATGTAAATCGCATTTCCCCATGTAACTCTAGGTCTGGCCATGTAAGCATCTCTAAAAGTTAAGTGTACAGTGTGCTGGAAATATTCTACCTACTTCAAGGGACAGAAGAGGGACTTCAGCCCAATGATGTGGTGTGCTCTGAAATACATGATAACTTGTTTTTGCCAAGGAGTGGCCCTGTTATTTATTGCATTATAATAAACCATTTAAACCAAAGAAGAAAACCAAGGATTTTGAATTTTACCCCTGCTTGTTTCAGATAAATTTTTGATTCATATGTAGTTCAGATCATTTCAAAATAACAATTTTTAGATAAAACCTGACCTACAGTGTTTTCCCTTTAAAAGTGTTCTATGTTAAAAATAAGTTTTCATTAGCTACTAACATTTTTTTTGAGAGATTTTTGCTAATGGGTACATGCACTCACTGGAGAGACAGAGAGAGACAGACAGAAAGTGACAAATCACCCCCCAGAGGGATGGCCATGTCACAATTCTTTCTACTCCAGTCTCCTTGTAAGATTTTAGGCATGCATGTGCATGCACCTGACATGAGTTTTAACCTGCTAGGTCTGGGACTCGAACTATGGTTGACTATGTAGGAGTCTGGTGATGTAACCATTATGCCATCTGCTGGTCCCGCTACTAATATTTTTAATAGTGGGGTTGCAGCTGAACATTCATATTTCAGCCTCCTCCCTTTTATTAGATTTTCCTACACTTGGCCCTAATTCCTGTTGCACAAGCGGCCAGGGATGAGCTCACTTTCCTGCCTACAGTGTTCCCAATTCACCAGAGCCCCTGAGGTTTCCTGGGAGTGAGTCTTCAGTTGCTTTTGGCTCAGGTTTTAGAGTTTGCCACTCCAGGAAAAGTATAAACTATGCTAGTTAGTCTAGTATGTGGGCTCATCTGATTCAAAAGCAATATGGAATCGTGCTGCTGTTTACAGTGTAGATGTGTAAATAATGTGGAAGTACTGTAATTCCCTGCCCCCATGCTAAGAAAGCCAGTAACAAAAGACGCTGCCCAGCTAGAAGTGAAGAAGTGGCCACACCACATGTACTCCTCAGCATAGGACCCTACACTGTCCTACTGGGGGGGGGGGGGGGGGGTGGTGGTGGTGGAATTTATGCTCAGCAATGGGAAAGAAATTGGATTCAAGCACTGAGAAGGGAGTGTTGTCTAAAGGGAGGTGACACTGGACATCAGGAGTCTTGTGAAACTATAAGTTCCATTCCAACAGAAATTGTGTAGAGTTTTATTTATTATATACACATGTTATTAAATATTAAACAATAACATCTTGTTTAGCCAAGAGTTGCTGACTCAGCCACAATAAACAATGAGATCCTGGCACTGATATGAAGTATCAAATATGGAAGACTGAACGCTGAGCGAAGCAAGTCAGACTATGAAAGAGAGGCATCGTATATCCCCACTTAATACATACTGAGTGTCTGCACTCTATGACAGACACTGAAATTCTGGAGAGTATAACAGCAAGGAGGGCACCCGTAGATAAGAAAGACAGTATCAGAACAGGTGGGTCATAAGGAGTGGGAGAAGGGGATCAGGAAAGATTTTTAAAAAATAGAGTATGATTTTAAAACATCATTGTAACTGGCGATGTGCTCAGCTGGACTCTTCCAACAACATTTGGTTTGTGGTGTTGAATGCATACTCGTACTCTGTGGCCACTCAGCAGGTCAACCAGGCCCACCTCACCAGCTGAGCACACATTGTTAACTTTAGGGAAGTCAGACTGCTGCTAAGTAAGAAGTAAGAAATCTATAGATATCTACGTAGATCTATCTGCACATTTTATAGATATCTACGTCTATATCCATATCTACATGTATTCATAGATATCTATCTCTGTAAACACACACGCCAGCCTTCAAACCTCATGATGTTTTGGTGCTGAATGAAATGAGTCAAATACAACAAATTCTTCCTTTATGACATCTGGTATTTGGGTCATTGTCTTCTAACTTAAGTCTCTGGTAGCTGCAGAGCCAGGGCTGACCTTCTACGAGGAGCTTTTCAAGATGTAATTGTAGCAGGGAAGGTTTTCCAGCCAAAAGGAAGAACATGAGCAAAGGTGTGAGTCCATAAAACACCCGGCAGTAAGGAGAAGCAGCAGCAAGGGGGCTATTCTGGGAACAGAGTAGCCTAGAGCCGAAGAGCTAAGTCTGCCACGTAGTCCACACCTGCACTTACCTTTCCATGAAAATCCCTTTTTCTCCCAGACCAAGAAAGATTAAGGTAACATTGACAGAAAATTCAGAAGGACCCCTCAGAAGGGACTTGGTGCATGGACATTAAAGGTGTCACTTCAAACTTCAGACCAGGTGGTCCTCATTTTCTACCCTCTGAGCAAAGGGTCTTGTTTTAGAACAAGGGCTGCTTCCAAGATGCTTCTACAGAACCTCACAATTCATTTGATCTTGATGCTCACTCTGTCTTAATTATCATCTCTGTGCCTGGTGCTGAGCACAAAAATACCTCCACAAAACAAGGACGCATTATTGTCCTCAGATGTAATACAAAAGTTTACACGTTGCCATCTCTCTTCATTGGAGCATGAAATAAACGAGCTCACACATGGAAGGAGCATCCAATCATGTCGGAGCGAATGACAGCCTCTCTCAGAAAACGGATTTAATTTAAATGTAGTAACACATGACAGGTTTCCATCGCATAGCAAACCTTTATACCAGTAGTATGTTAGCGGTCTACAGGTTATTTATTTTAAATGGAGCTGCAGTGCTATATAACTACATTCCATTTTTTTAAAGGTTTTTGCTATAGTGCACATGTGCTTGCCAGAGAGAAAGAGAGACAGAAAGTGAGAAATCGCCCCCCAGGGGGGATGGCCACACCACAATCCCTCCTCTCCCATTCTCCTCTCGGAATCTTGGGCACGCACACACATGTGCCCGGTGTGGATTTAAGTCACCGGGTCCGGGGCTTGAACTGCGGTTGACTACATGGGAGTCCAGCGACATAGCCATCACGCCAACTGCTGGTCCCATATAACTCAATTCTAACAGTTTTTTTTTTTCTCTTTCTTCTTGGGCATCAAGCTCACATGGAGCATTAATTCATCAACTCTGTCTCCCGATGGCCATTCTCCAAGACCCACCATACACTAATTTCTTGTGCAAAGATTTTTATTTTTATAACAGTAATTCATTTAATTCAACATTGTTTGAACAGTGACGTTGACCATATAACTTTCTCCATTTTGGGTTTGTAAACATTTCATTAAAATTAGTTTTGTTCCAGTGAGTCAAGACAGGTTAAAGTTTAGCAGGACGGCAGCCATTTTGCCATTAAGAAAGGTCCCTAGTGAGAACCACCTGACCACGTGCTGAGGCAGGGGAGGTCTGTGTGAGGGGTGGGCGAGTGAGAATGGGGGGGGGGATTTAAAAGGAATCAGGATAATTACTCAAGGGACAATGACTGACTGACTGGTGGCAGGGGGGTATAATTTGCACCTGTTTGTGTCTTGTACCTATAAATACTGAGAACAAGTCACACTTTTCAAGGCAGTCTGGCAGTGTGTGCTGCCTGTCTCCCTGTAACCAGCGACAGAAATAAACCCCCTTCTTCTCCAGCCTCTGCCTCTCCTTCCATGGATCTTGAGAAGAAGCCGTTGGCCTTACTTTGGTGACACCAGGTTTCCCCAATAACAGGATCTAGAAAAGCATAATATGCCCCCTTCTCATCATCTGTTTAAAAAATTTCCTTTGGTGGCCAGATGGTGGCACAGTGGCCAAATGTGACACTTTGCAGGGCCAACCCACACGGGAGGGTTCCAGGTCCGTGTCTGGAGGCCTCCCTGAATACATAAGCACACACGTGACCATGACCCAGGGCTGGCTGGGCTGGGGGCAGATGGCAGTTGCAAGGCCCTATTGGGGTTCTTTCTGTCTCTGTAGATTTCCCTGTTCTGAAGATTTCATAAAAATGGAATTGTACTAATGTGGACTTCTGCATCTCGTTCCTTTCACTTGGCATCCTTCTGTGTAAGGCTGACTTGACTTTATCTCTCTCTCTCTCAGAGGGAGGTACCCTATGCTGTGGTCTCTCCCACAGCCTCCAGGTCTACCAGGATGATGGTGCATGTAGACATGCCCGCTCTGCTCAGGTCCACCCAGGGTCCATAGCCGGCCTCCCCAGTGGCCCAGTGCCGGCAGCAGTGTCCACCGCCTGTGCCTCCAGAGTGAGTGGCAAGGTCCTGTCGTGACTCTCTGCTTAATGTTTTGAGGGATTGCTAAACTGCTCTCCCAGGTGGCTGCCCCTCTTACATTTCCACCAGTGGTGACAGAATGGAAAAGCTTTCACTATTTGCCAATACCTGGCTTTATTTCCCATATTTAATCACATGTGACCACTACACTGTCTTGATCAATTAAACTTTAAGTTATTTTTTCCTTTTTATATTTGTCAGAAAATATGTACACTTGTGTGTGTGTGTGTGTGTGTGTGTGTGTGTGTGTGTGAGAGAGAGAGAGAGAGAGAGAACAAAAAGCACCCCCCATGGGATCAGGCATGCTGCAGTCCCTTCTCCTCCATCGCTCTCTTCTTTTGAAATTCGAGGTATGCAAGCACACGTGTCAGGTATGTTTTTCAAGCCATCACGTTTAGGACTCGAACTGTGCAGTTGGCCATGTGGGATCCCCTCACCGTAACAGGCTGGCTCTTATTTTTTTTTTATTGCAAGAAGGTAGGTGCATTCACACATGTGCAAGAGAGAAAGAGAGAAAACGCCATTCCTTGAGTACTTTTTCCTCCATTTCTCCATGTTTGTGGTGGAATGTTTGTAGACAACATTCTCAGGACTAGAAAATTGATTCCTGTTCTTTTATTACTATTTTTATCATGAAGCAGTATTGGATTTCACAATGCTTTTCTGTCACTAGTGAGATGATCAAGTAATCTTGAACTTCCCTTCTGTTGACAAGGTGTGCTGTACTAATTCCTTTCCAAATATTGTGACAACTTTTATTTCCTAGGATAAATCCTATTTGATCATGGCATATATTCCTCTGGGGTGTGACAGTATTTATTTACTTGTATTTTCTTGAGGATTTTTATGTCTTGTAATTGTAAGGAATGGGCCGACCATGCGAGAAAATAGAAATGTAGAGCCTTTATTGGGAGTGTTCCTGGGCGAGGTTCACTGGTCTGACAGAGAAAGAGAGAGGGGGAGACAGACCAGAGAAGTTGGGCGCTAGAGTGGGGTTTAGCGATTTTTATAAGGGTATAGGGACAGAGCATGTCTTAGAGGTAGAAATAGTCTATGTATGGTAAAGGTTTAGGGGGAGAGCAGACTAGTGTGCCACGTAACATCTGGTGACGTGTGCAGAGTAGAGTCCCGTGTGCAGAGTAAAGTGCCATGTGCAGAGTAGAGCGCATGTGCTACATCCGGGTCAGATCCAAATGCAGTGCAGGTCTGATGACAAAGATCCAGGTTGCGTCAGCCGACTGTGGCGTAGTGTCCAATTCCCACATCCAAGCTGCCAAGGCCTCTGGCCTAACAGAAATCACAAGAGACATTGGTCTGTATCCTTTTCTGCTAAAGCTTTTCCACAGTCATGGTGTCAGAAGAATTCTGTCCTCATATGATGAGTTGGGAAACAATTGCTCCCATTCTAATTGTTTGGAAAATTTTGTAAAGAATTAGAATTAATTATTCTGAAATATTTGATAGAATTCACTAGTGAAGCTAGCTACACTTGGGCTTCACTTAATGGAAAGTTTTTAACTTACAATTCAATCTGCTTAACACATGTTGATGTGTTTAAAGTATTACTAAAATTGTCATCATCTTCCCTGGTATTTCATTCTCTGTCACTGTCCTGGTGAGTCACCACCCTCTTGGAGCTCAATTGCTTTTTTGTCAAATGTAGAGCATAAGGAAGATTATACTGAAAGGTTCCTTTAATTCTGGTTCTCTGAGCTCTTGAACTAACTGCCACATAGGCTGTTGTTTGATGCACAATGAATATACTCTTACACGAAAAGAAGAATTTCCTTGTTGTTTGGAAAAAATTGAGTTTGGATGTCTGTTATTTCTGTTTCTTTTATTTGAAAAAACTCAAACTTGTAAAAACTGGAATTATTTTCTCATTTATATAAAACAAAGGTTAAGTGACTTGCCAAATTCAATAGAGTCTGAAAGTAACAAAATAAAGGTTGAATTTGGTTCAGCAGGTGCAATCAGAAGGGATATCTCCTTACAAAACGTGGTTCATGATAATGAAGTCAAATGTGCACTATATGCTGATAGAATTATCAGGAGAACAAAAAAACAGCATTAGCAGGCTCACACTCCTCTATGGCAGCAGTTTTCAGGCATGCAGCCCTGCCTCCTTCAGTAGGAGCCAGATATCTTTAGTTCAGCAGTCTCCAGTGTTCACTATTTATGCACAATGATTCCATTTCCCTTCCTTACAAGCCTTCCCTGGAGCCCCCTGACCTTTGAATTTCTCTCAAGTATGAGCTGTTCCACATTGTATTCTGTTTCCTCTCCCTCCTGACTGAGGTTCAAAACCTCAGACATTCTTCATGGGTGCCCCCTCATTCTCAGCATGAAGACTTCCTTCATGCTCAGATTAAGGCCAGATCAAGGCTTCAATGTCACTGATAAAGAGCTGTTTTGAGCTGCAGTTTACTGCTTTCAAAGAGCGTGACAGGAGGACTAGATAAGGGAGCTGGCTCTCTAAGGTCCTTGTTCCACACACCATAAAGGATAACGGACACTGAAAGAGCCGGGTGGCTGGTACCCTGTGAGTGAGATCAGCTCCGATGCAGCTAATCTCTGAAAGTCTGTTCCTCGGTCCCATGGGAGGAACTTGGACCTTGTCAGAACCCAGGGGCCCAAGCCTCATGATTGCCTCCTGAGGACACAAGCCCGGGGGGGGGGGGGGGGTCTCTTGTCACTTCTAACTCATATTTTTTCCATTAAATTATCTCATGGTTGAAAAATTTCCTAATATTTGGACAGAAATGCCTAGGTTTTCTTATGATGTCTAAGCATGTTTAGCTTTGATTTTCTGAAAATACCTGATGTTAATGATATAAAGATTTTCTCTATTAAGAGTTGAATTTGAGGGACCAGCAGACGATGTAATGGTTACATCACTGAACTCCCACGCAGTCAACCATGGTTTGAGTCCCGAACCTGGCAACTTAAAACTCATACCGGGCACATGTGCGCGCAAGCCCAAGATCCGAAAGGAGAATGAAGAAGGGATTACATCGTGGTCATCCCCTGCCCTGGGTGGGGAGGGTGGTCTCTCTGTCTCTTTGATGAGACTACATGCCCTATAGCAGAAACCTCTCTAAAAAAATAAAAAAAAAAAAAAAAGAGTTGAATTTGATTTTGCAAAAATTTCAAGGTTCAAGTATGTTTTTTCCCCCTTAACATGTTAATTTATGAAAGCAGAGAACACTAATTTGCCATTTGGAGTCATTAGTGAGAGCTGTCGTTTACTAAGCCATACTTACTACCAGATCAATCTTTAAAACCCCTTCTGCACAATTTAGAGCCTCTGATTACAATCTTCTACACGACCTGCCACCCACTACCAGTCCCACCGCCTGCAGGTGCTCAGAAATGAAACTATTTGCAGAGATGTGCGATCTAATTTTCTCTTTGAAAATGAGTATGAATTTGGTCTGTGTCTCCTGAAAATTACTCCAGGACTTGGAGCAGTGACAACCTCTCACAAGAACATGAGTTTACCATATTTTCACCGTATTTTAAGACGGCTACTTTTCAGTTCTCACATGGTCACATCTACCTCTAGTGAAAACCTGTAGAATTTCAGATCATTTGTCCAGGTCAGGGTTCCTCACCCTGAGCCCTTGTGACGGTGCACTGGAGGGTCCTGCTGTGGGGGTGTCCTGTGAGTTGCAGGGTGTTTATCAGCTACAAGTCCCTGATCTCAACCTAACAGTTGCTGGCAGCAACTCCCTCTCCCAAATTCTCAGTGGTCACAACCAAAAATGTCTTCATATTGCCAAATTTTCTCAAGAGGGCATGCTTGTTCTCTATTGAGAACCATTGGTTTAGATGTTTCATTATATGCAATACTCCTGATTTTTTTCATTAAATAATAGCATATATAGATTTGAGATGCTGAAACAGTAAATTTTTTAAAGAGTTTTTATTTATGTATTTCTTCCATGAGATATACAGAGAGAAAGAGAGAGAGAAAGAGAGAGGGGGAGAGAGAGAGAGAGAGAATGAGAGACAGGCGCCCTAGCAGGTCTTCACAGTGCAGTATGTATAGGAGACTTCAGGATGCAAATTGAAGACTTTCCCTTATAGGTCTTCCTTGGCTAAATAAATTTTTTAATAAATAGAAATGTACAGACTCTCCCAACACCAGCGAGCCTCTCTTCTGATGCAACTAGAACTGAAGGAGAATTTAAGTAGAAGTAATTTCTTACTGGTTTAATATTATTTTTAGCCGTGCTCACTGCCACCTAAAATCAGCTTACATTGTCCCACAGCCTTGCAGCTCTGTTCAGAAAATGCTCATATGATCGAGCTAAAGGAAGAGGAAGCTCAGCTGGGGGATGTGACATCTCCATGATTCAGGCAGAGGAAGAACGTCTGTCACTAAATTCCACGCCATCTCAGTTTCCGAAGTGTATATAGAGACGCCCATTCAATAAATACCGTCATCTCTTAAGAACGCCGAGAAATGAAGACATCTGTGTTTTGCAAGCCCTTGGACAGCACCCGTGTGGCTGCATCGGACTGGAGTGTGTGTGTTTGGAGAACAACTGTGTTGACCCTGACTATAAAACAGTTATGGGGCCTGCCCTCATAGTGCGCAGAGCCTAATGGCTAATTCACTTGAAAATAAGACAAAACAAAACAGATAACAAGACTAACAGTGAGAACAGAGAGAAAAACCCTAACTCACATGAAAAAAATGCATCCAATTTATTTTGAATGCAGACACAAAAAAGTGCACTGACTTTTTTCCCCTTTCCATGTGCATGTATGATGAGTTTCATCCCCTGCAAAGAGCCTGACCCTCAGCTTGGCCTTTTCACTAAGATACAGCATGCCTTCTCCTCTTTGGGTGTATAATTAGAATTGACAAAACATAGTAATTATTTGAGTCAAAAAAAAAAAAAAAAAAAAAACCAGCAAATTGCTTTTCTTCTGCTAATAGAAAAGTCGATGGATATTGGAGTCGAACGTGATTTTCTCCTCATCATGCTGCTGAACAGATTCCGTGAGCCCGTTTCGAGCTGCAAGGATGAGCAGGCAACATTAGAGGAGACAAGCTGAGACCCGCCAGCCCATACGCTGGCCGCACTGGACTTGGTGGGCCTCATTTGCATCTGCAAGTGAAATTAGCTTAACGAGAAACAGTGTCTACACATCAGCCAAAGAACCTCCCAGCTCAAAAAGTTGTACACTAACTTAGATTGACTGCTCGCGATCACTAGTCTTCCTAAATTTGTCATTTGTGCTCTTTCATTTTATCTAACCCTCAGTTAGATAAAGCTGCAGTGTAAGTTCTCAAAAACAAGGCCAGCTCAGGGCCTGGTGGTAAAAGCATCTGGATCCCACATGGTCAATCCTGTGGTTCGAGTCCCAGTCAGGAGACTTGCAGACATCTCCTTGATTTCATTTAGCTCTGAGTGAAGGCCAGCATCCCAGAACTGTGTAGAAGGGAACTACACCTCCCTCTGCTGAAGCTGTGGTAGCTTCCCTGTTACTTGTAACAATCCTGGCCACTAGAAAATCAAAAACGTTGTGCCAGTGTGGCACAGGTAACAGCTGGAATCGCACATTTCTGTCCTTCTTTAAGAGCGGAAGTTCTTGGAGGACTGGAGTCCTGTCTTAGCCACCTCCGTGTCCTCAAGGTGTCTCTTGCTTACCTTGTGCTCTTTCATTCTATCTAGCCCTCAGGTGATATGATTAAGAGGTAGGTCTTTCAAAGGTAATTAGGTCCCAAGGACTCTGCCCTGAGAGGTCCAGGAAGCTTTTAGACCCTTGTCCCTTCTCCCTGGAGATGACGCACCTAGAAGAAACTACCTTCCAGGCACTGAATCTGCTTCTGCCCTGATGTTGGACTGCCCAGCCTCCAGACCTCCAGACGCATGCTACTTATAAATTACCCACACAGAGGCTAGCAGATGGCATGGTGGTTAAGGTGGCTGGATCCCACAGGGCTGACTGTGTGGTTCAAGTCCCAGACTCAATGACTTGAAAACCACACTGGGTATGTGTGGTTTTCACACTGTGCATGCGTGCCCAAAATCCTGAGAGGAAAAATGGAAGAGAAGGGCTTGTGATGCAGTCATCCCCACGGGGGTAATTTCTCACCCTCCCTCCCCTTCTTCTGTCTCTCCAGTAAACACACACCCTCTCACAAACTACAGATAAATAACTCCCACAGTACCTTCTAGGATCTTACTCACGCATTCTAAGTGTAATAATCTGGCACTGACACCATCAGCCCTGAGTCCATCAATTTTTCTCATCCACAAAACAGAAACATTCAAGAAATTTAAAAGAAATAACACACACACACACACACACACACAACCAATAAAATTAATACAATTTTTTAAAATGGGATATAACTATTTATATAGCATTTACATTATTTTAGGTATTATAAGCAATCTAGAGGCTATTTAAAGCATACAGGGAGACGCACATAAATTATCTGCCAAACTAAACATTTTTTATAAGGGAGTGGATCAGCTGTAGATTTTGCTGTCCCTGAGGTTCCTGAAACCAATCTCCATGGATAAAGAATGACCGTATGCTGTTCCTGCCCTGTTCTTGTGAGTGCTTAGCTACCATGGAAACCACACCCATTTACAGATGAGAAACTAAGACACTCAGTGGCAACTTGCCCAACGCGTACAGCAAGTAGCATACATGGGTGTAGACCTCAGGCAGCGTGACTTCAGAGAACAGCAGCATGTTACTTATTTTCTAAATCTGAAATGAGGACAGCTCATGCCACTGACTTGACCAATCAGGGGTCACTGGTGGAACTGATCGCATGGTGGACTGCCCATGAGTTAGCACTGACTGTGAGAGGTGCTTTTGGGAAGTCATTAACTGCACTCTCCAAGCACCCAGCGATATTTTCAATTAATCCAATAGAAAAGCTTGTTCACGTGTAATTAGTGTGCCATGTCTTTTATTAAGACAATGCAAAGCCAGGCAGAATCTGGGATGATTTACACGTAATCAAATATAATTACACAAACCCCTTTTCAAATCAATGGAAGTAATAAAAGATTTCACAGCCATTGTTACACCTAAACCTCCCGTATTTCAGGATAAAAGCTAGTCAGAGTGGTATGCTGAAAACCAGGTCATACCAGCTGGCAAGATTCACTTTGCAAGAATTTGGGGAGCTTGTTAAATATGACCATTATAAATATATATTCATATTTATTGTATCCCACAGCAATCCGAAGTCTGTATGCAGAGGAAATCATACACAGACATGGTTCAGGAGAATATTCTCCAGTTACTAGTTTGAGAATTTATTGTATAGATATAAGATATAATTATTTTGTACCATCAGTCGAAATTTGTTAAATGACTTAGTTGGGTTTTATTGGTTTAGGATTCATACTGATTATGTCATCCTAAGAGGTTAAGTGTTAAGAACTATTCCAGGGACCAGCAGTTAGCGTAATGGCTATGTCGCTGGAATCCCGTGTAGCCGACTGCAGTTCGCATCCCGGACCCGGTGGCTTAAAACTCACGCCAGGCGCGTGTGCGTGCATGCCCAAAATCCCAAGAGGAGAATGGAGGAGAAGGGATTGCGGCGTCGCCATCCCCCCTGGGGGGTGATTTCTCGCTTTCTGTCTCTCTGTCTCTCTCTGCCTGTCTGGCAAACGCACGCGCCCTATAGCGAAAAACCTCTCCAAAAAAAAAAAAAAAGAAAAAAAGAACTATTCCAGGGCCAGCATTGTGGCCTAGTGGAGAAGGGGCCAGCTCCCACGTAGGTGAGGATCCCATGCAGTAAACCAGGGTTTGAATCCCCATCCTGCTGGCTTGAAGAGCACACTGTGTGAGCGTGTGAGTGTGTGTGCCCCAAACCCCAACAGGACGAAGAGATGGAAGAGAAGGGATTGAAGGTGTTATGACTTGACTACTCCCCAGTGGATGGTACTCTCCCCCTCTCTCACTCCATCTTTTTCTTTCTCTCTGGTGAGCATAACCTGACAATTAAAAATAATTTTTAAGAAGTCTTTCTAATGTTTTAAGTCTTAATCCATTTAATCTTTACGAAAGTTCTTTTTTAAAAATATATTTTAAAAAATGTCTTCCTTGGGTGAGAGAGACAAAGAGACAGCATCCTCAATAGGGTCTTGCCACTGCAATCCACCCCAGCCCAGTCGGCCCAGATCCCAAACACACGAGGCCCAGTACACTCGGGGTCTCTGACCTTGAATGCAGAATTCTCCACATGGGTCACACTGGCAGAGCATCAAGTTTTACTGCTGTGCCCTGGTTCAGTCCACCTTGCTGAGGTTCTTCTGAAGAGGGTGCTTGTGGTAGTTCTTTGTAGCAGACAAGAAAACAGAGACCCAGAAAGGACTTTATTTGGAGAAAGTTGTATTGCCAGTGGGCACAATTCCATGCGACTGGTTCCACAGTCCAGGCTGTAGCCGGGCAACGCTATCCCATTATCCCCCGTGCAGTCCACCGGTTCCCTTGTTTTCTCGGTGACTGCTCCAGAACACACCAGCCTCAGAGTTGATTCGTGCTGTGCTGGGTAGTGGCTCAAAACCCTTATTTTTTTCTCTTTTCCTTTTCACCCCCACCCCCGCATCCCCGGAGGGCACTTGTGCTCACCAGAGAGGGAGAGAGAGAAAGAAAGCGAGAAAGGGAAACAGAGGAGAAGGCATCCCCTCCATCCCTATGAAAAATGGTCATGCTTCAACCGCTCCTCCTCACTCCCTCCTGTTGGGATTTTGGGCACGTGTGCACATGTGTCTACCGTGCTTCTCAGACTGCCAGGTCTAGGACTCAAACCACGTGGTCAGCCATGTGGGATCTGGCTGGCTAAGCCTCCAGGCCAGGGAGCCAGCTCTCAAATGCTTTCTTGGTGTTGCCAAGAAATGATGTCACATTGAGCCTCCATGGTGGACCTCAATGTGGAGTAAAATGACAGAGCAAAGCCGTGGAGCTTGTTTATCAAGGGCCATGTTGATCCTGGAACCCCTGGCCTGGCTCTGGGCTTCTGTCTAGACAGAATACTGAGCCAGCAAACTCAACCTTCTGGTGAAAAAGCAACTTTTCTTTCAAGAGCCCCCCTCCTCTTTTTCTGTTTGTTTATGGAAAAAGTAAAATAAAAGAAACACAGTTTTGCAGCCAGTCTTGAGAGTTTTTTTTTTTTTTTTTTTTTTCCCCCCCGCTATAGGGCGCGTGTGCTCTCGGGATCTTGGGCACGCACACACATGCGCCCGGCGTGAGTTTAAGCCGCCAGGTCCGGGACTTGAACTACGGTCGACTACATGGGAGTCCAGCGACATAGCCATTACACTAACTGCTGGTCCCTTGCAGCCAGTCTTGAAAGGCTACCAGAGAACCCAGTGGAAGCAGAAAGGAGTGGCACCAGTCTCAACCCCTGCTCCGCACTCAGCTTCCGCAGCTGGCTGGTCTAGCACAGGTGGCCCTGGGGTAGCAAAGAGTACGCAGGTCCTAGAAGAGACGAACCTGACGCCTCCAGGACAGAACACATGACTGGGCAGAGTCAGGAAAAATAAATGTGGCAATATATGTTTACATCCTTTTAAAGAGTTGTATCGGACGATCTCCGAAGGATGTCACAAGTACTTAACTGCAAACATCTTAGCTGCCGGCTGGATGCCCATCGTGACAGGATGTTCCCCCCTTGCTCCTAGAGGAATAGAAGACCTGTGTGTGCGAAGCAGATTTCTCTTCCATTTTGTACAATTTCCTTCTTTTCACTATCGTATTTCCTAATGGTTATGCTGATATCAAAGCTCATATCTATTGAATGATTACAACAGTGCTAAGTATGTGTTTACAATTACATGTACCTTTTTATTCAATTCCATAAAAGTCAGAAATGTTATTTTTTTTAAAAAAAATAGGAACTAGATGAAAATGTAAGCTATAAGAAAATAAGAAGTTATGGCATCATCACCTGCTCTTCCTTGTGGTATCGGTCAAAGTCCCGCAAAACTTAGTCACTTGAAGCGTTGGCATTTATTGAGCTCATGAAATGCTGTTTTGATGAGAATTCGGAGGTAGGGGAAGCTCATCTCTGATCTCAGCAGCAGCCTGGGCAGATGGAAATCTAGGGTCTGAAATAGTCTTCAAGCTCAGTCATCCCCATATCTGGCCCTTAATGTTGGCTGTCAGCAGACACATTAACTGGGATGTGAGGTGGGGAGTGTCCTCACCTCCTCCCCATGTGGCTTGAGCTTCTTTAGGACATGGTGGCTGGGTTCACAGGGAGACCATGCCGACAGAGAGCACTGCCAGGTAGAAAGCACGTTGCTTGTTTATGACCTAGCCTTGGAAGCCATCCAGCAGTACTCTGCTGCATTCGGTCTGCGAAGGTGCTCCAAGGTCAACTTCCGGCAGTGCTCTGCTGCATTCGGTCCGCGAAGGTGCTCCAAGTTCAACTCAGCATCGGCTGGTACAACTCTGTAATAGTTTCCACCTGTAGATTGGAAAAGGATCAAAATAGTCCCAATCTTTCTTACTTGATTTATTATTAATGTATTTTTAAAGATTTTATCTGTGCGGAGATGCAATCCCATAGATGTACATCAGGATGATCTCTCTCTTCTTTTCTCTGTCTCCCTTCTCCCCCTCTCTCTTTCTCTCTCTCTCTTTCTCTCTCTCAACTTTTAACTGAGTGTGGCATTTATAGCTCATGGTTATTTACAGAAAGTCTATAGACTATAAGACTTAGGAACATAGGCTCTGGTATGGAACAACCAACAGTGAAATTTTACTTGTGCTACTTTTCAATTATGCAAACAGGCAAGTTTTTATGTGTGTGTGCTTTGGTCCTGTCATTTCAACATGACGATAAATGAGGATGGCTTTTTATATCCTGTTAAAGTTTGTCTTTATTCCAAGTGCATGTAACCATTCTTCAATTTAAGCTTCTGAAAGCTTTATTGGTATGTCATCCAAGGACTAGATCTTCAATCCATCTGAATAGAGTTTTGCTTGTGGTGTGAGGTACAGCTAGAATGTGACGCATTTTCTTAATTATTTTAAGGGTAATTCATTGAAAAAGAGGTCCTTTCACCACTGCTCTGTAGTTTTAACTTTTTCATAAAATAACCACTGGCTTATTTATCATTCTTGGTAAGCAAACCAGAGTCTTCATTGCTATGGCATTTAATCAACTGTATTATCTCATAGAGAAAAGTCTTTTAATTGTTCATTTTATAAAAATGAACTTGGTTCCTTGTGGCCTTTGTTAAGATTTTTTAGGGTCAGCTCATCAATTGATCCTTTCCCAAGGATTTTGAATCATCTTATCAACTTCCACATGTGCCCAGTCACACAGAACCTTTCTCATTTTTATTGGAATCGAATCTATAGATGATTTGGGCAGAACTGACATCTTTACAATGTGGAGCCATCCAATCTATAAGCATGATATACCTTCTATTTATTTAGGTCTTCTATTGTTTCTCCCATAACGTTTTACAGCTTTCTGGGGAGAGTCCTTGCACATCTTTATTTTTAAGATTTACTCCTAGATGTTTGAAATATTTGATCTGTTTTCTCAACTTTTACAACATTTTCCAACTGTTCATTGTTGAAATATTGAAATTGAATCTCTTTTTGTGTATAGATAATAACCACGAATCTTGCACCTATTATTTTTACTAATTTATCTGTATTTCCCTCTATGAATAATGACAATTAAAAACTTTTAGTTTTGATGACTTTTACTGGGTTGGTCAGTACCTTCAATTTTAAATGCAGTGGTAATAAATATTCTACTTAAAATATTTCCAATCTTAAAAGAATAATTTTCAAGATTTCACCATTAAGCATATTTAGATTTTTTTTTACTTGTTACTAAAAAGAAAAGCTTTTCTCTAATCATCAGACAATCTTTAGTGAGTATTTTTGCAAATACAGAGTAATTTCTTTCTCTCTTTTTTTAAAATTTGCTACAGGGTGTGCAGGCTCACTGAGGTGAGGGAAGGAGAAAGTGAGAAAGCAGCCCCCCACCCACCCACCTGGTGGGGATACCATGCTGCAATCCCCCTTCCCCCATCTCCTCTTGAGACATAGACACATCTACGCACGTGTTTCTCAAGCTCCCAATCCAAGCCTGAAACTCCGCAGTCAGCCATGAGAGACCCATCCACCTTAACCACTATAGCAGCTGGCTGGCCCGGAATCATTCTTTCTTCTGAATATTTTTTCTAATGTTTTGCTTATAAGGGCTCTTCTAGTGGCTTTCAGTGGAAAAAGTGTTGCATCTTCCTAGAATTAGCTAACATGATAGAATTGAGAGTATTAAGTCTCATATGCTCTTTAATTTTGTATCTCTTGGTTAAAAATAGCCTCACCTCCTTTTTTTTTTTCTGAGAAATTTGTTTTGTATAGGCTCCAATTATTACTTTCAAATATTTTTTTAATTTTTGAGAGAGAGAGAGATAAGGACAAGTAGCCCCAACAGGGTCTCACACTGCAGTCCTTGCTCCAGCGGGACTCTGACTCCAGGCAGTCGGGATCAGAGACACGCACAGATCCTGCATGCACATGTCTACCCCGGGATCCTGCACGCACACGTCCACCCTGGGATCCCGCACGCACATGTCCACCCCGGGATCCTGCACGCACACGTCCACCCCGGGATCCTGCACGCACACGTGCACCCCGGGATTGTGCACACATGCGTCCACCCTGGGATCTAGCATGCACACGTCCACCCTGGGATCCAGCATGCACACGTCCACCCTGGGATCCAGCATGCACATGTCCACCCTGGGATCCTGCACACACATGTCCACCCCAGATCCAGCACACACGCATCAACCCTGGGATCCAGCACGCACATGTGTGTCCCCCCTCCACCCCGGGATCCAGCATGCATGCGCCCACCCCAGAGCAGTGCCTTGGTCCCACACTGGCTGCAGCTCACAAGGCAGCACACCCTACCACATCACTGCCCAGTAGAATCTCCTAGCCCCACTTCCGAGGAGGTGACATGAGAAACTCCACATGTTTTCCCCAGTAAGGAGAAAAAGACTAAATGTTTAAAACTTTTTTTTTTTTTTTTGGAGAGGTTTTTCGCTATAGGGTGCGTGCGCTCGCCAGACAGACAGAGAGAGAGACATAGAGACAGAAAGCGAGAAATCACCCCCCAGGGGGGATGGTCACGCCGCAATCCCTTCTCCTCCATTCTCCTCTCGGGATCTTGGGCACGCACGCACACGCGCCCGGCGTGAGTTGTAAGCCACCGGGTCCGAGACGCGAACCACGGTCGACTATGTGGGAATCCAGCGACATAGCCATTACGCTAACTGCTGGTTCCCAAAACTTTTTAAAAAGCAGCCATTTAAAGTCACTGGAAATTTGTTAAGGTAGCACACAGAAAAGGAAGATTTATACTAGACAGTCTACCAAAGCTTGGTGGGAACAGCAAGAGCCTGTGGTGCAGGAGCAAGATCCACTCTGCCTTGTCCAGCGTATGGGAGCAACCAGAAAACCCAGAAAACGCACAGGTAGGGGAGCCCCAGCGAGATCGGTGAATAAAGATGCATGAAAAGCAGCCAAGGCTGGAAGGCAGTAGCATGATGTGTATTCAGTGCTAGAAAAATAGCAACAAATATCATCAACAAAGAATCTTATGGCCTCTAAGAGTGTTCTTCCATATTTATTATTGGCTGTATTATTGGCTTATCAATATATACAATTAAATAAAGATACACAGATGATAGGCATACCGATGATACAATAGATAGATAATGAAGCTTGACTCCACATGGAAAGGACAGAAAACAGGCTTCCTCTCCCCTCTGCTCCTAACCAATTCCATATTGCTAATTACGGAAAAGGTGGAATTCTTTCAAAAATGTGTTACTGGGGGGACCAGCAGATGGCATAACAGTTACATCACTGGACTCCCATATGCCTGACCACTATTAGAGTCCTGGACCTGGCGCCTGAAAACTCATGCCGGGTGTGTGAGTGCAGGAGTGCCCAAAAATCCTGAGAGGAGAATGGAGGAGAAGGGATTGCAGAGTGGCCATCTCCCCGGGGGATGCTTGCTCACTTTCTGTCTCTCTTTCTGTCTCTCTGGCAAGCACACATGCCCTATCGCAAAACTTTCTTTATACTGATAATCACTTAACCTCCTCATGGTGTTTTAGCATCATGTTACGAGGTGAAACATGAGATAAAATCTGAGTTTATTAAGGTCAAGAAGATTCAGCCTCACTTTCTTCGCCGCGATGTAACTACACTGAGAACACGGTCTAATTTCTCAGCCCCCATGGGGGCCTTCCGTGAGCTCTCACTCTGAGCCCCTGGGCCTTGTGAACAGTCCAGGTGGCCAGCTCCCACAGCTGCATGCACTCCTGTCTGATTCCTGCAGGTGCTGAGCGCCGTGATGTCTGCATTTCCCCCTTCCTGGGACTCTAGAAAACTCTGCCTACTTCGTGTTTTCTGCAAAGATCTCTGTCTGACTTCTAGTTCTTGTTCAGTCCTGCTGACATCCAGCAAATCTGTGGAGGGAAAAAGTGAACATGTCATTCTCACCTGAATAGGTTTCTGTTTCCCCCGGGCCCTTGGCCCTCACATCCCGGTTGTCTCAGACTTTTGTTTGTCGTAACCGTTTTTTGGAGTAGTTTGTCTCTGTAGTAGTTAGTTCTCATTGAATGGACTCTTCTTTTCATGTTTCCTGGCTCCTTGGCTTCTCCCGGTGTCAGATTTATTTTGTGACAAACTAGCCCATCACGCCCCAAGGAGGAATGTGTTTCACTGACTTTTCCCTTACTTCATCCTCTCTGAATTTCACAGTTACAGCTACATTTTAGCTTGGTCAGAAACTTGCAAGCATCTTGAAGCTTCTCAAAAGTCAATTCTGGGCAAAGACCTGCTCAACACATCTCAGGCAATACAACTAAAGAAAAAGAAAACCTTCCTTTTTCATACTCAAGCCACAAGGGGAGTAGTAAGAACAGCAGATCTATAATCTCTACTCTGGTCTTCCACTGATACTCACTAAGTTAGTATTGGCTTGGCTTTTAGAAAGAAAAATGCAAATAACTTTATTGGGTCCAAATGAATTTTTTCGTTAATATTGTCAAGAACAACCTAATCCTAATTTAAAGGCAACCACATTGGCCTTTAAATTAGGGAATATTGGAGAATAGTGAAGAAAATTATCTACAGTGATTAGATAGCTCCAAGAACAGTAAGTATTTGTGTGACTAGGGAGAATACCACTTTATTTACCAATGATCTATTTCTGTAAAATGGTGTAAGAGCAGTAAGAAACAAAAATCAGATCATCTCATTTGCTATTTGTGTGACATGCAGAAGCCATTTCTTTGACCAGCTGCCCACGAGTTCAAATTTTAAGAGATCGGACAGTGGATGCATCTCTCTGCAGGACGAGTGCTGCTCTATTGCAGTTGGTTTTGAAAACCAGAGCCCTGCGTGTTTGCCAATAGCATCGGATTCAGGCACCACCCACCTCCCCTGCCTAGTATTGCCAATAACAGTTCTATATTTAAGTCCGTACAGAACGTCTGGTGTATGCCTGGATGGGCACTTTCTTACATATACTCTTAAAATTATCCAAGTAGCATATGTTTATTTTGTAGGTATAAGAGAAGAAACTAAAGCCCATGTCTCTGTTCTTGATATGGGTTAATGTTTCAGGACAGGAGTAAGCAAAACATTTTCTATAAAAGGGCAAGAAGACACACTTTTGGCTTTGTGAGTGGATGGCTGTTTCTGACACCACACCTTAATTCTGTGGCTGTAATATGGAAATGGACAAACAAAATTCACTGAAAAACGAGCATTCCTGTAGTCTCATAAAACTGCACTTACAAAATGGGCGTTGGGTCAGATTTTCCTATGGGTCATAATTCGTCATCTACTTTAGCATATCTTTTTCAAGATTTATTCTAGGCATGAAGAATGTTAAATACTCTGCCTTTCACTTTTTTTTCAACTTTTTTCATTTAATCTACCATATGTTGACTGATATATGCAAAAGGACTTCAAAAAGTTGGTAGAAAATTGTAATTAAAGTGCAAGTTTATTTTGGTCTGAACATTTTTGAGATCCATGCATAGACTTTTTTTTTCATAACAAGTATTTCCCATGGATTCTTTGACAACTCCTCATACTGAGATATATATTGGCTATAGTTATTAGCTTGGTCTGCTGTAATGGGTGGCTTAAACAACTAATTTATTTCTCCTGTTTAAGAAAGCTGTCTATGATGCTGACCTTTGGCCTCTGCCAAGGTATCTCTTCCTGGTGTATAGACAACCATCTCGCCCCTCCAATGACCTTTCTTCAGTGTGCACTTCGTTGGGGCAGTGGGAGGTTCTGATTTCTCTTCCTTTCCTTGTACGGATACAGTCATATGTATTAGGGCCCCACTCTCATGACATAATTTATCCTTAATTATCCCCCTAAAGCCTGCCTCACTGCCTTTATGCCACTGTAATAAAGTACCTCACATTGGGTGGTATAAAAGAAAGAAGTTCTGGAGGCTGGGAAGGCCAGGGTCAAGGTGCCGGCAGACTTGGCTGTTGGGTGAGGGATGCACGCTGTTACCAAGACGGTGCCTTGTTGTTGGGTCTTCCCAGGGGGAGGGGTGGAGGGGTGTCCTCACATTGAGGAAGGCAAATAGGCAAGCCAGCCAAGTGCTATCTCAAACGTCTTTCATAAGGGCCTTACTTCCATTCATGAGGTAGGAGCTCTTATGACCTAATCACCTCTTACAGACCCTACCTCTTAATGCTGTCACATTGGCAACACCTAAATTTTGGATGGGACGTACTCAAACCATGGCTAGTCTTATCTCCAGATACAGTCACACTGGGAGGTTAAACCTTCAACATACAAATTTTAAGGAGAAACAATTCAATTCATAACTGTAATTTTTTCTTTCTGTAAAGTATACACTGGAAAAATATATAAGTTTTATGTGTATATGTAAGTTATATGCGTGTATATGTAAGTTATGTGTGTGTGTGTGCATGTGTGTGTGTGTGTAAAAGTTTTATGTACATGTCCTTTGCTTCCCCTGCTCCATGGAGCACTATATAATCCAGCTTCCTGCTACCCGCTCAGCCTCCTTAATTCACCCTTCATGCATGGATTTCACCAGCCACATGTACCTTCTCCTGGTCCCTTGGACATGTCGCTTCTTCTTGTGGCTGGGCTTTTGCATTTCTCTTTCCCTGGGCCTGCTCACTCGTTCCCAAGCTTGACACGAGGCCGGCGCCTTCGCCTTGTATGGCTCTCAGGTTAAACCAGCCTTCCTCGCAGGGCCGTTTCTCCCTGTACGTACCTTTGCCTCGTCCCTCGCTCCTCTCTGTTATGCACCCTTTATTATTTGACATCTCTGGCCACAGTCTCTTGTCCTCCTCCCCACAGGACTGTGAGTCCCTGAGGACTGGCGCCTCCATCCTGGCTGGGGCACCTCCTACTGTCTGGCTCAGACCAAGGCACTCGGCGCGTCCTTAGTTAACATGAATCCCGCCCCGCAGTGAGCGGATGAGGAAGCAGCACTTCAGGTACCACATGATGCCTCATCAGATGCCTTCTGCCACTTATTTTTATTTCATGTTGGTTACTACTACTGATTCTAATTTTTTAACTCCTATAACGGGAATCCTGGACTGGGTCTAAACTGTAAAACATAGGCTTACCTGCTCTAGGGGACTTTAGAGTGGAAAAGGAGCGATGTTAGCAATGCTGCCATGTGGCACGGGGACTCTCTACTCACTCAGCCAAGCGACTTCCGGGACTGTAGCCACGGTGTGAACTCACTTGCTGCAGGCTGACCCCCCATACCTCTTCAGGGATGCTGGAAGGTCATAGAAAGGAAACCAGGAAAAATGTTATTTCAGGCTCATTAAATGCACGATATCTCGGGCACTGATATTTTTGTCAGCTCTGTAAGCGTCACATTTTCTTACCAGTTAGGGAAAGCCTGAAATATCGAGGTGACAGAAAAATTCTGAGGAACATCCCTGAAAGTATATCTTTGAACTTTCCATTCACATTAGGAATATTTCATTCACAAAAGTGACCAGAAGTGCTGAGGGCTAGGAAGCCCAAGATCAGAGTGCTAGCAGGTGTGGGTGTCTGGTAAGGGATGCTCTCTCTTACCAAGATGGTGCAAAGAACTTATGAAAGGAAAAAAACTACATGCATTAACTTACATAATTTAAAATCCTGGGGTATCTGGCCAGACTCAAGCCCGGATGGATCCAGCTACTCAATTATTATATTCAGAATGTTTCTTGCTTCATGTTTTTATTCCATCTATATTGGCTAAGCACTTACTAGACACAGTGACTTCTGCGTTGAGATGCTGCAGTGACCACACAGAGTCCGTCACTAGCTGTAGAGCTGACACCCGAGGAAATACTCCTGTATGGACTCGGCTCTGTCCTTTGGGCTGTCTCACACGTCGACCAGGCTGCTTTCAGAAAGCAGCACCCAGGTGTTCACGTGTGATGAGTTTATCCAAAATGGATAGTGGAACAAAACAAAAACAACAAAAAAACTTAAGCCAAAACCAAAACCAAATTTGCATTTTCACTATACTCCCCCATTGTCTTAGATCTGAGTGTCACAGAGCAAACTCACTCGTATTCTTAATCACCTGAATGGTTACCCTCACCCAAGCATGTGGTCTCAGAATGGAAGGGGCTGTCCAGAGGAGACTGAAGTCTTGGTATCAGAAGAGAATGCTTCCCGGGAAGGCAGATACACGAACACCTACGTCGTCAATATTTCCTCAGGATGAAGGCTTCCAAGTGAAACTGTGGATTCAAAGAGTAAACTTATTTTTTAAATGTTTTGATGTATTTTTCTAATTGCCTTTCAAAAAACTGTCAATTTACTGTACGCCTACTCTTGCATAATTTCATTAAGTGGCAAAGAAATGTCTTAAAATAATAAAAACTGTGATTGAGATGTGAAATGTCTTAATGCATATTGAGATAATTTCCAAGTGATTAAAACTTTCCATTGTGTGCAATACTCTAAAACTGTCCATTAGTTCAAGTTAAAGTATGCCTAAAATGATATCTAGTTATTATTGTTAAAATGTAAGAATAAAACCAAAGAAATGTTTCACCTTTGGAGAAAACATTATTCTTTCATGCTGCCTTACTATGCAGATAAATTTTCAATGACCTTAGTCTAGAACTTTTAAGTATTACTAATTCTTCCTAAAAATGAACAAGACTGGGGCCAGCAGGTGGCATGATGGTTAAGGCACTAGACTCCCACATGGCTGATCACAGTTTAGGTACCAGATCCCCAGACCCAGTAGCTTGAAAATCACGCCAGGTGCATGTGTGTGCATGCCCAAAATCCCAGGAGAAGAGATTGCAGGGTTGCCATCTTTCCTGGGGGATGATTTCTCACTTTCCCTCTCACTTTCTCTCTCCAGTGAGCATATGTGCCTTGTGGTAAAGACAAAACAAAAACAAAAACAAAACAAAACAAAAAAAACAAGGCTTTTATTTTCATTGGTAGATCAGCATCAGTATTTTTAATGCTTTCTCAAAAACAACCAAATAGAAGGTAAAAAATAAACAGAGGAAATTCCAAATGTATGCCTTCAATGGCAAATTTCCCATGGTAGACATAACATAAATATCCAGTTATCAGGACCAGCAGTTGGCATAATTGCTACGTCGCTGGACTCTCATGTAGTTGACTGCGGTTCGAATCCCAGACCCGGTGGCTTAAACTCACTCTGGGAGCATGTGCGTGCATGCTGAGAGGAGAATGGAGAAGGGACTGTAGCATGGCCATCCTCCTTGGGGGTTTACATGTTGTAAATTGCATCTTTTGCTTTATCCTGAAAAACTGCAAATTAGTATTACTGAGGATGAACAGATAAAGATCACTATCAAGAGTGTTGCATTTGGAGTGAGTCAGAGCTGGGTTTGAGATCTGCCGATCGCTGTGTGCGTGACGGAGGGCTTACTGCTCAGGACATCCAAATGTCAGTTTCCCCAAGTGTGGGGAAAAAAGAAGAGATGGTGGTGACACCCGCCTTGGGTAAACTGCGGCGAGCATTAACAGAATTTAAGGAGCTCTGACATCGCGCACAAGGCGCACCTTTAAGTGGAGGCAGCGGCTGTCGTTATTTCAGCAGGATCAAGACGGCGAGGAGATGTCAGACAGAGGATGCTTTCAAACCGTTCCCCAGGGCTGGGTGCCTTAAATAGCTTGAGCATGAAAATAACCTGCAGCAAAATCAATGAGGACAACAGAGCCTCGAGGCAAAGCAAGAACAGAAAGTGCAGGGAACTTGGGATCCAGGCAGAGATGCCAGAAGAGGAAAGGATGAGGACAAGAGACCCCGGAGACCAAGCCGGTGCTGAGACTGGAACCAGCCCTCTCCCCTGTGCCGGGACGTGATGGGGCCAGCACCAGGGTGAGCGCCACACCCGCTCCAGAGTGCAGCCGTGCCCAGAGAGCTGCACACGCCAGTCACACGCACCTCCCAAATCTACCTCCGGGCCCTCTGGTTGAGCACGTTCCATTTGGCATACTCCCCTGTCTGGGGAGGTGGCCGCAGTCTCTTCCTCAGAGTTCCAGGTGAGACTTCCACGAAATTGCATCAGGGAAGCCATACCCCAGCACCTAGCGAGCAAAAAATGCTCCATTTTCTAGATGAGTTATTGCCATTATTTCTGCTATTAATTCTACAAATGGGAAACGCGATTCCAAAATATCAGCAACCGCCAGTGTCCCCTGGTTAAAGAAATGATGGCATGAACAAAATTTCTAGCATCAAAGTTAGGCATATTCAGAATTTGGAAATGTAGGTAAAATATTATTGTTGACCATTGAATGAATGTATCAAACATTAAATACATACAGGAGTAAAGCAATGAATCAACCTAGTCACAATCTTTTTTTGGTTCCATTTATTTTATTCTTTCACTTTTGCTTTATGTAAAAATAAAATTTGGTGGATCTACATGTATGCCAATATTTTACAGAAACATATGTTTCCTCAGAGCACAATATGCTGCAAAAAATAAAGTTCACGCTGAGAAAGCTCCATCTTCCTCCCGGTCTAGAAAATCAGGAGGAACTCTGGCAGTCCAACAGAACCAGCCATCCTGTTGGCTGACATTCCAGGTCTGCGAGAAGTCAACCAGTGAAAGACGCCCCAACCCTGTGGGAAACCCGACACAACCTGGCTGTAGGAGTGTCCTTTCCATGGAAGAACTAGGAATCCACACTACGGACATAGTGGGTTTGAGGAAAACGACAGCTTCAGATAAATCCAAGGTATATTGTTTAAGTAAATGCTAATACACGCACGGGCACACACATGCGCACACACACATACACACACACACACACACAGGTGTGCTGTTTTGGACAAAATGAACCATCAACCCTACTGTATTCCTGCTGGCTCAGTCTTCTTTCAACCTAACCAAATCTCTGCTCAGCTTCCTCACCAGAGAGAAGAGATCAGGCCATAGAGCCCAGGAAAACGTGGTAGTTTTGTGACAGAATTCTTTACGTGAGCAAGATGCTAACCGCCACTGATTAATTGCTTCGAAGTTTTAACTTACAAAGAACTTGGTATCTATAAATCACTAGAAAATAGACATTGTAGGAGTGCTCAACCTGGGCCACTCCCACCTGTGCTCCAATTTTCTTTAAAGCTTGAATTTGTAAGTAACACATTAAACTTAATTTAGCTACCCAGAGTAGCTTTGTTTACAAGCTTTCTCAATTTTGTATTTTATTGATTTATTTCTTGCTAGAGGGTATGTGTGCTCCCCGGAGAGAGACAAAGTGAGTAAGCCCCGCCCCACTCAGGGGGTAGCCACACCATGATCCCTTCCCCTCCATTTCTCCTGCAGGCACACGTGCTGGCATGTTCTCAAGGTGTCTGGGCCTCAAACTGCACAGTAGCCCTGTGAGCTACAGCTGCCTTAACTGCCCCACCAGCAGCTGGCTCAGTGAAAGATTTCTGAGCTCTGCTGAAGGTTTATGCAGTGGGGGAGCTGCCCTCACGTACCTCACCAGTTTGGCTGACTACGAACGACGCATTTAACCACACAGTCTACGAACGACATGTTTAACCACACATTTAACCACACGGTCTACAAACGACATGTTTAACCACACATTTAACCACACGGTCTACGAACGACATGTTTAACCACACATTTAACCACACGGTCTATGAACGACATGTTTAACCACACATTTAACCACACGGTCTACGAACGACATGTTTAACCACACATTTAACCACACAGTCTACGAACGACATGTTTAACCACACATTTAACCACACGGTCTACAAACGACATGTTTAACCACACATTTAACCACACGGTCAACGAACGACATGTTTAACCACACATTTAACCACACGGTCTACATGTTTAACCACACATTTAACCAAACGACATGTTTAACCACACATTTAACCACACGGTCATTTAACCACACGGTCTACAAACGAACGACATGTTTAACCACACATTTAACCACACGGTCTAACCACACGGTCTACGAACGACGAACGACACGTTTAACTACACGGTCCATCTCAGAAGAGCTCTTCCAGGTGGGTACTGACATTATCATTTTTTTTTCCCAATTCAACATTGTATTTTGAGATTTTTGTAGATGGACATGCAGTTGTAAGAAAGACCATTGGGAGCTTCCAGCACCTTCACTCAGGATCCTCAGTGTTACCGACCAACTCCGCCTAACTGCTCCCTGTGCTCGGGAATGAGAGGTAGAAGTTGGAGAAGGGAGTTTATTTCAGTAACCAGTTACAGGGAGACGGTCAGAAAGCACCATCGAACTCAACATGTTCTCAGTATCTGTAGGTGCGAGATAACAGCAAGTGCACATCACTCCTCACCACCCTCCATCAGCGTCCACCACTCTCCCTGCAGTAATTGCCCTGAGTCCTTCAAATACCCACCCCCTGTTCTCACCTGCCCACCCCTCACAGACCTCCCAACTCAGCACGTGGTCGGGGTTCTCATCGGAGCCCTTCCCTAACGGCTGCCGTCCTGCTGGGCCTCACACTGGCCAGCCTCACCTGTGATACCATTTTGCAGAACTGTAGCGCAGTCACAACCAGGAGCTTGACACTGGACGTATCTGAGCTTAGTCAGAGTCTCCCCGTT
The DNA here is from genome assembly GCA_026018925.1 of Tupaia tana. Classification (NCBI taxonomy): domain Eukaryota; kingdom Metazoa; phylum Chordata; class Mammalia; order Scandentia; family Tupaiidae; genus Tupaia; species Tupaia tana. The sequence goes on along the minus strand of JAKSZU010000026.1, from coordinate 21,887,010 downwards.
GTAGATTCGTGTGTGTGTTTAGTTCTTCGAGATTCAATTGCATGTACCAGTTGGTCTATCCACCAGCACAGTCGAGGCACACGACAGCCTCCTCTGTCACCACAAGGTTCCTCACGTGGCTCCTTTCAAAACAGCCTTTCCCCCGACTATACTCTGAGTGTCTGCGCTTCATGTCGGAAACTGAAAGGTTGGGAGCTATAAACCATCAAGAGCAACTGCAGGTTCTAGAGACAGTGTGGGAGGAGGTGGGCGATCGAGGGGTATGGGGGCGGGGAATCAAGGGGAAAAAAGAAGCAAAACATTTAAGGGACACAAAGATGGAAATTATCTATTGATGATAACGTGTATGGTCATATCTCTGACTGGTCTAACATACAGTGTATTCGTGCTGGGAAAATTCACTTTGTGTGCTGTAAGGATACACAGTGATTGAATATAAAAAAATAAATTAAATAAACAAACAAACACAACCTCATCTTTTCTGTCACAGCCCTGTCCCTGGAAATCATGAGTCTGTTCTCCATCTCTTTGATATTATCTTTTAAGAATGATATATAATGGGACCAGCAGTTGGCATAATGGCTATGTCGCTGGACTCCCACTTAGTCGACTGCGGTTCGAGTCCCGGACCTGGTGGCTTAAACTCACCCATGGGGTGTGTGCATGCATGCCCAAGATAACGAGAGGAGACTGGAGGAGAAGGGATTGTGGCGTGGCCATTTCCCCCTGGGGGGTGATTTCTCTCTGTCTCTCTGTCTCTCTCTGTCTTTCTGACAAGTGCATGTACCCTATAGCAAAAACCTCTCAATACGAAAAGAATGGTATATAAATGGAATCATGCAATATGTCATCTTTCTTTTTACAGACCAAAATGATAGGCTTATGTAAGCTATTTATTTGAGGGGACTTTAAAAAGTTCTTAAAAAAATGGCATTAAAGTACAAGTTGATTTTAGTGCAAAATATTTTGAAGTCCATGAATAGTTTTCTAAGAATACACGTTTTCTGTGAACTTTCTGAACACCTTTTATATAGCTGGATGTTCTGAAGGGAGTCACAGGATAGCTACGGTCTCCACTACACATCTTTGCTCTTAACCCCTACAACACACACTCCTAGACTCACTCTAAAATCGGTCTCTATTTTAATCATTTTGTCTAAGTTCACTTGTACCTTTGTGGACAATAATGACAGCTTCAACTCAACATGCTTTCACTGTGTTTGAAGTATTCTGATGGGACTAAAAGGAACACACCCAAGAAAGTAGCCCTGGTTCCTCTAGACCTTCTGCTATAGACCCACGTCTATCTAGCTAGATGCAGTCTGCAAACATGTGCTGTTCAGTACATGAGTTCAGGGAATTCCTTTCATCATTTTCTGGTCTGTAGAACTCTGGAAGTAGAATATAGACATTCACCCTCCTGGATTTCATTGAAATATCAGAAGTTTTGGAGACACTCGTCCCATCTTTCCTTTGGCAGGCAGGTGTTCCAGTTGGCTGTGGTCCTCACCTGGCTTTCTTCACGCCTCTGTCTCTCCCAGCTGAACCAGGGAGAGAGGTGGCGGATTTTGGCAACCTCTGGGTTAGCAGGTGCTTCTTCTGCCCACAGTGCCCGAGGAATAGAAGCTACCCCCAGCCATCAGGCCTGCTTTGAGGACTGCCCATTTTCAGACCCTGCAGCGGGAGGGCCTGCTACACGGTGCAGCACGGAGCAATGAGAAATTTATTTAAAAAGATGCATCAGAATTACCCCACCTTTCATGCAGGTCAGCTATGCTGGCAGACCCGCACAGGGAAATGCTGTCACAATACAATATTTTTCAAAAGGATGAATGTCATGGATCAAACCATTACTCTTTACATGAGCCTGTATTAATGCTACTTTGATATTATTTCATTTCTCCCTCACAATACGACACTTTGTAACAGGCACTCTTATTACATAATTCAAATACAAAAGAGACTAGACCACCCATAGCAAAGAAAACAATTAAGTTAATAGACATGTGTTTCATTTTTTATAAGTTGTGCAGTTGTTCCAGTACAGTCTTCAATGACTGGAGTCATCTGAATGCTCACTGGGTAGTTACTTGTAAAAATTGTTCATTATTTTATGTGCAAAAGTAATATTTTGATTACTTAAAAATAGTTCTCTTAGAGATACACATGAAATATTTGTGGATGATAAGAAGAACAACAAATATTGAGTTGTTGGAAAACCATAGAGAAATACGTCACGATTTTTCTGACGACCCAATAGGTTAGCAGGGATTTTCAAAGCTTACAAAAATCTTCTGGTCATGTTTTTATTTGCAAGATTTTTCTCCTTCAGATGAACTGCCAACCTACTATATTTGGAACTCAACAATTTGTCAGTATTACAACTATACCACAATTGTGTGTCATCTTTAGATCTTTGAATGTGTCTTCTTTAGAAGTGTGCCAGCATTTTGTTCACAGAGATGCTTTCTAATGTACACAAGGGAATCCTTTTGCAGCTAGTTCAAATCCCATGTGCAAAAAAAGCTTCCAAACGAACATTTGGGCCCTAGTGAGAAATTCCTAATGAAACATTTTCTGCTTGTACTAATTAAATCTATGTAATTACAAGGTTCTGTGTCATGTAAAACTTTAACTAGCACCGACAATATAATTTACACGCATTTATGGTAGAATAGCTCATTAGAGGTTCAGTTTCCATCTCTGTCATTAGCCCAAGCTTGTTTGTTTGTCTGATAAAAGTTTCTTTGAGTTAGTGGAAGCCTCGTTAAAACAAAGATGCTTGGGAGCATAGAGCAGTGACGAGAAGGAGGTCTGGACAGCCCTGCTGGCAACACGCACGTGCGCAGTTCGGCCACAGAGAATGTGATTCCATGAGGAAAGACAGGCAGAAAGTTGAAGACTGGGGGTAACACTGTTTGAATTCATTGCTTGGGTCTGTATAAGAAGCAAATTAAAGTTGCCCCCACCAAAACAAACAGCACTGAGCATGACAGCGTTGAAAAAGGTCACGAGGGACCAGCAGTTAGCGTAATGGCTATGTCGCTGGACTCCCACGTAGTCGACCGTGGTTCAAGTCCCGGACCCGGCGGCTTAAACTCACGCCGGGCGCGTGTGCGTGCGTGCCCAAGATCCCGAGAGGAGAATGGAGGAGAAGGGATTGCGGCGTGGCCAACCCCCCTGGGGGGTGATTTCCTGCTTTCTATCTCTCTGTCTCTCTCTGTCTGTCTGGCGAGCGCACGCGCCCTATAGCAAAAACCTCTCAAAAAAAAAAAAAAAAAAAGAAAAGAAAAAGGTCACGAAATTTCATAACCTAACGATGACAGAGCCTGAAAGAGTCTGCCTGTGCACTCGCTCTGACCTAACCGTCCTCAGCATCGCTAGCTTTCTCGCTCTGTTATCCCGAGTCAAATCGTCAGACCTTCATACTGCTCACGTTTACTCATGAAGCTGTCTCTGTCTCCTCTTCTGTCTTAAGCAGCATCTTCTGAGGGACGGAGAGAAGTTTTCTCTCTCTTCACTTCTCCTTGCCGGACCATTCTATAGAAGCTTCCCACCCCTCTGAATGTCAGGACGCCTCTCTCCCCCCACAAAGGCAGGTGGACACACACCTGATCATTGTAAGGAAGAAATATATGCCTTCAGTTGGGGAGACAGCAAGATGTGGTATCCACTAGGTCACCTTTTCCTTTTGAGAGGGTTAATCTGTGGAATTCTATTGTCAAAGGAATCCCACTTTTCAGACTCTAGATCTCTGTCGTTGGCTGGGTGGACGCAGCCTCAGTCCCGAGTTGAGTCAGACCAAGGGTTTAGACTTGCAGGGTAGGACATTCATAAATCGATTTTATCACACACACACACAAAACCCTTCTTATCAACCTGGAATTGTTAAAAAGCCTGGCCTCTCTCCTCTCTGCCTCTCTCTCTCATTATTTATTTATTTATTTCCACCAGCGGCCCTGATGTTCTGTGACCCACTCATACCTGCATCTCATGCCACACTGTCTAGGGGAGAGACCACTGGAGGTGAGCTCTTGTTTTAAATTTGACTCCTGGGAAGCCTGTTTTCATGTGAAAATAAATTACAGGACTTCCATGACTGGAGGGAATTTGTTTTCCTCTCACGGACTCATCGCACATGGAATTCCTCTCGAGAATACGGTATCAAGAAGCAGTTCCAGTGTAGTTATGCTAAGGGATCTGGTTTTTGTTGGAGGGAGATAGAAAAAATGGAGATACTTTTACTCTGTGATTTAAAATTAGGACACTTAAATCATGGCAGATGAAGACTGGAAGGTGGAAGAGTATAGAAGGCGACTGTACCACAGACAGTGTGGGAGGCGGTGGGCAGGGGGAGCCAAGGAGGGAAATGAAACATTTAATGGACACGAAAATGGAAGATGATGCTTTTGGTAATGTCTATGGTGATATCTTCGACTGGACTCCTATGCAGTGTATTCATGCTGGGAAAGTTCATTTTGTATGCTATAAAGATACACAGTGATTAAATATAAATATATAAGAAAATTTTTTAAAAAGCAAGCTAGAGAGAGTTTAAAACCTTTTTGGTGGATATTAAAGAAACTCAAGACTGAGTTCTGTGAAAATAAGGAGAACAGAAGTCTCTTTCTTACTTTCCAAGTGCTGTCATTATGTGTGTGCACCCTGCCTTGATGATAAGAATGCAAAGACTGAAAAAAAATCACAATGTATTAAGAAGCATGATGGGATCAGCAGCTGGCCTAGTAGTTACATTGCTGGACTTCCACATGGCTGACCCCGGTTTGAGTCCTGGACCTGTGGCTTGAAACTCACACCATGCGTTGTGCATGCGTGCCCAAGATCCCGGGAGGAGAATGGGGGGAAGGGATTGTGGTATGGTCATAATCCTGGGAGGGGAGAGTGATTTCTCACTTCCTCTTTCACTGTCTCTTTCTCTCTCCAGTGACCACACATTCCTTAAGACAAAACAAAACAGCTCTAAAAAGAAGTAGAATAAAGGCCGAGAACCCACAGGGTCAGGATTCAAACCTGGAACTATGCGTGGACCTGGAAACCGTGACACAAGCAGTTAACACCCCCAAGCAGGCCACTCAGCCGGAAAGAGAGGAACATAGTTTGGTATTTGCTTTCTGTCTCCCCAACATTTATAATCCCGTTTTCACCAGCAGAGATAAATAATGACCCTCCCCAACCTATTTACTGGGAATGAAGAAGAATGATGATCACACGTATTGATTTTCCTCTCTCCTCCTTCTTTTTCTTGCAAGAAACTCGAGGAAAGATGATCTCGTTTTTCTTTGACCTTGCTGTGCTTGAGATGAAGTAAATAATGAGCATCTCCAAGGAAAAAGGGAAGCGGCTATTAAGTTCCCAAATCAGTGAATACATTTGGGCAACAGTTTACAGCTATGGGTCTTTGGGGGAAACCTAAGAGTTTTCAACTAACAAAATGATACTTAAGAGAAACGTCTTATGCATTTGCCAAAAATTAGAAAGAATGTTTCCCAGCATAGAAAGGAAGTTTTGGGGAATCTGGAGTTGGTTTCATTTACTATCAGCCAAGAAGAAATATTATTTTCCTTTGCTTGTTTTAGTCAACTTTAGTAAGTATAAGTGTCTTTTTAATTGCCAGGGTCTGCCTGTACTCACCAGGGAGAGATAGAGACAGAGGGAGAAGGAGAGGGAAAAGGAGAAAACATCCCTAGAATGGGGTATGGTCATGCCACAGTCCCTTCTCCACTTCCCCATCCCATCAGGATTTTGGGAACCCACACAGCTCTGACTGGTGTATTTTCCAAGCTGCTAGGGCAGGGTTAGAACCGTGGTTAGCCCTGTGAGATCCATCTCCCCTAACTACTAAGCTATAAGGCTGGCCCAAATGCACTTCACATGCAACAAAATATTCCCGCTTTAAGTGGACAGCTGGGTATTCCCATCCGGTGAATTTAGAGGAATGTTTAGTTATGCCTTTTTTTTCTCAGTAAGCCACAGACCTGTACTGAATAAGATGACTGAGCTTCACGAACACACAATTCTGTAGCTATAATACATTTGCCTCAAGGCTCGACATGCCTGTTGGAAATACATATGTTTTCTGCTAATACCTTTTAAGCTACCCAAGCAGGTGACAGCCTACACTTAGAAGAAAGGATATAGGAACATGTTCACGGAGGAGCCAGTGTGAAATGTCAGGAGCATTCAAGAGTTTCTCTCATAGGAGCTGCAGCTTCTTCTCCTCTTTGAAGGCCAGAGTCCAACGGGCTCTCATGCCAAGATAGAGAATTCTCTTCAAGTTGCAGCATAAATTAGCAGGACATGGAGCTTCCAATAGGGAAGTCAATTCCTGGGATTAGAAAGCAATTGCTGACCCAGGAACATGAGTGGGGACCAGGCAGTAATAGACGATCCCTGAGGAGTCGTCTTTCTAAGTTCAGTCGGGGAGGTTTCTTGATATTCCAGGCTAATGAAAATGGCCGGTGTAAGGTCCAACACAGCTTCCTCTTCTGAGACTGCTGTTTGTTTAGCACTGAGTATCTTTTGGCAATTGTCACTGAGACTTGTATATTTCCTAGTTTTGTCTAGTTTATCTCCAGGATTTGTGTAACCTAATGCTGCTTTTAGTGGGAGAGATAAAAGAGATGGATAGTTGGGCTAACTAGAACAAAACTACACCTATGCTGTACCTAAGTTTATCCCTCTGCCTCTACCTCCCTGCCTATCAGCATCTCACAGATCTAGTATATGTGGTATATATAGATACATGTCATACACACGTAGGCACACACCTATATATCATGTAATTTGTATATCTATACCTACATCTGTGTGTACAGCATATGTTTATATCTACATCCATATAGACATACATATCCTATATATTTACATTGATTTCACCTTATAGTGATACTATATATCCATATCTAAATCTATATCTATCTAACTTTCTTTGCCCTTGCATTTTATAAATCTTATTATGACCCCAAGTGGTGGCCAAAAAATAAGAAGTCATTTGGAATCAAAATAAGCCTCTTTTCAACAAGATTTGGCTGTGAATCTAGTAACAGTATAGTTTCACCATGTCTGGAAACTTCTTTCACCTCTGAGGGAGTAGCTTGACTGGCAGTGGATTGACGGGCTGACGCATTAAAAGTGCATCCCATTGATGTGGCTGGGCCAGGAAGTCAGAGTAGCCCAAGGCTAACTGTTGCCATTCCAGGCCTCTGTGCCTCTCCCCCTCTGAAGTAATAAAACAATCCGAGACCTTGAGAAACTGAACACCCTGCTTACCTGACCCTTCTTCCTGAGAGCAAACTCTGGGCTACATCTTCCCAATGGGCTGCTTCTTCCTGATAGGCTACCCCTTAGCCCACTAAAAACTGCCCCTTCCCAAACTTCCCGATAAAAGACTGTGCTCAACCCCCAATCAGGGCCGGAGGTTTTGAGTGTTAACTCCTCCGCGCCCGCCAGCATATTAAAGAGTTACCCCTGTCTCTCCGGAGCGCTGCCTTTTTGCTCCCCGGCTGACTGGTTTTCTGCAACACCATAGTTGTTCTTGTGTGGCCATCTCACTTTAAATCCTACTGAGCCAATCAGTGCATGTTTTAGGGATGGTGGAGTTTAAAGCCACATCCATTGAGTGTTCCCCTCAACTGCTTCAGCAGAGGTAGACACCGAGCTCGAAAAGAAATATTCATTATCTCTTGAATGAAGGCCACATCTCCAATGCGCCTTTCAATGCTGTCAAAATTAAGCCACCTTACACGCTTTTGTCTCCAGATACAGATGGACAGGTAGACAGGTGTTTAGATCCCTATCTACCTATCTTGAGCTGTCTCTGTGTGTCCTATAATCTATTCTCCACTGGCAGGCAAATAGGTTAATTTAAAACATAAATCAAATCATGTCACTGTGTATTCAAAACCCTTCAATGGCTTCCCGTTTTGCTTAGCGTGAAATCCAAACCCTCCACCAGGACTCACAAAGCCCATGTGCTAGCTTCTGGTTCCTCTTTTCATTTCACATCCTCTTCACCCTTTCCACCACACTGGCCTCCTCTCTACTTGCCTTACAACCCGGAAACTTCAGTAAGGGACATACCCGAGATGCCTCTGCCAAGAGAGACTGTATGAAGAGAAGCTGGCTGGGCAGTGGTATGGGGTGAGGGTCTCCAGCCGTCCTGTGCAGTGGTAAGAAGGTCTCCAGGGCAACCGTTATGACCATTGTGTACTCAGATGGCTCTGTCTGATGTTCTCCCAACACTTGCCACAGTTTGAAATCACCTCAATGACCTCAATGTTTTATTTTGGTACTGTTTGCCTTTTCCACTGAGAGAGTCCCTGAGGGATGAAGTCGTGCTGTCACCCAACCTCTCAACCTCAAGGGCTGGATGTGACAGATCCCAAGTGCTCAGTGAGTGTCTGGGGTGCGGGTGAGGTGGCACCAGCTCTACATAGATTTTCTGAATCCCTCCTAAGAATTCAATGCACTCCATCCCCACATCCACAGTCCCTCCTTCCACGGTTCACCATTCTGTGCAAAGCCCCTCTCTTCCTCCTCCTTGTTGTATTTTCTCCACCCTGCATAGCCAGGATCCCTGGCCAACTATTCTACAGGCTTCCCTAACACCAGGAAGGAGCTTTAACTCTGTCAAAACCTGGCTAGCTCCTCTGTTACTAGAATTTGCTTCTAGAACTGACTTGTCTAGACTTGAATTCTGGGTCTTTCACTTTTGGCATGACTTTTGGCAAAGCGCTCACCTCTTTCTGTGCCAGTTTCTTCATTTCTAAAAGTAGAGACCATCCCAGCCCTTACCTTGTGGTGTTCACACGAGGATCAAATAGACAAATACACACAAAGAAATTAGAAAAGTGTTTGACGGATTATTGGAGCTTGTTGGGCATTCGCTATTAAAATTATAATTATCGTGAGGCTTTGAATGTTTGGTCATTTGTGGACTTTTCATTGTCCTCTGATGGATTAAAATGCAAGGGTAAGGACAGTATTTCATTTATTTCAGAACACGTTCACGGAAGTTTTCCTGCATTCTATCAAAATGGAATATATATTACACGGACATTTTATTTCCACAGTCAGCATTTAAGAGGGAAATTATTGTGACCAACATTACTTTTGAAAATTATTTAAATGAACCACAAATTTTGCAAAAACATGCAAATACAGCATGCATATATTGGTGGGTATAGTTCTTTTAAGTAATAGCTATGCCCCCCAAAAATTTGAGAATCACAGAGCTAATCAAAAAATTAACAAAAAACTAGGAAGCTGTCCACAGGTATTTGGGTACTGAGACAACTCTGCCATTAGGAAGCCACCCAGTCCTGGCTGCCCCTTCTTTCCTGCAGGGCCAACTTTATTCGATTCTGATTCTCTTGCTAACCTTGGTACACCATCCCAATGGTCTCATCGTTGTGAGGATTAAAGAGATCCTGGACACCACCTTGCCGGGGATTCAGTTGTAAAGCTAGGGCTTTAGCTGTCCTATCTTGCTATAGAAATGTGTGAGACAAGATGTTAACATTTAAGTTTTGTTTCAAGCATCAAGAATTCCAAAAGAAGGTATAAAATCAAAATGCAGCTCTTCAAGCAAACTCTCTGAAAAGTGGCTCTAGTCAATAAACAGGGAAAGCAAAGGGAGTGGGCTGGAAGCCATCACCTCAATCATCAGAAGTCGACCTCTGGAATCCATTCATTTCACTATGAATTATTTATATTTGAAGTGGGCCTAATTTTACAGCTAATTTCAGTTGTTTGTTTAACTTTCATAATGATAACAAAAGAGGAAAGATCCCTAAGAGCCAGCTTGGCAGTCTTGGGAAGTTTCAAGTGTCTTTTTTGGTGCCTGGCTTCTGAATGTTAAATATTTATAGGGCTATTAATAATGAATCAGTCTCAGCTGCTGATATGAATAACAATGCCTGATCCTAAAGTACCAGATCACCCTTGACCTTAGGAATCCCAAAGAAAACTCCCACTTCCTCTCTGGACTACAGAGAACAATTAAGGGGCAAATGCTTTTCTACTAGAGACTTTCTGTTCATGGAGAACTTTCCTGGGTACATTTTTAAATGAGCATCACCATGGATGCCCTAGACAGCTCCTGATTTGTTTTTTTCCCCTGTTTTCCTGGAAGTGTAGTTTATGAGCAGACAGCCTCCTCCCGCCCTTCTCCTAGCTATTCGCATATCCCGCCCCTGCGTGTAGAAAAACCAGTGTGGAGTCTGTGAAGCCTTAAAGGCAGATTACCGGTGAGGGAGCTGCCAGAGGGGATGGAGTGAAGTGTGTGGGCTGGGCAGAGTGAACACTTCCATCCACTCAACCCTTTGCTTTATTAATACACAAGGGAGACTGCAGAAATTGAGTACTGTCACTCAACTTAATGTTTCCAGCTCCTTTTTTTACCTTTTCCCATGTTTCTCTCCTTAATTCCTTTAGTTCCAAAATAGCTAGAGGTCAAAGACAATATTTACAGCTAAATTGCCCAGTTGCCTCAGTGGAAAGAATGATTACTCTCTTGCTTCTGTCCATAGCACTAACCTGATTTGTGGGTACCGAGTCTGGACTGTCTAAGAAATTTCCTACAAAAGGAAACATTTATTTCCTTTAATAAATCATTGTTAGGGTCAGCCAGCAGCGTGATGATTAAGGCAGCTCGATACCACATGGCAGACTGTAAGGTTCGAGCCCCAGACATGGTGCTAGAAAAGAAAAAAGACACCTACCAGGTGCATGTGCATGCATGTCCAAAATCCTAAGAAGAGAATGAAGAAGGGATGACAGTGTGGCCATCTCCCCGGAGGGAGAGGGGGTGATTTCTCTCTCTCTGTCTCTCTCTGTCTCTCTCTCTGTCTATTCAGCTCTCTATTCACCTCTCTATTCACTTCTCTCCAGTGAGCCACATGCCCTATAGTAAATTTTAAAAAAAAAAAAATCAGTGTTACAATATCTCCTCTGTTGCTTTTTTAAAAAAGTTTTTTATGTTTTTTTTTGTGTTTTTTTTTTTTGCTTTTTTTTCACATATGGTATGCATACTCATCAGAGAGTCATAGAGAGCAAAAGCGGAAAAATCACCCCCTGGGGGTGATAGCCACATTACAATCCCTTCTCCTCCATTCTCCTCCTGGGATTTTGGGCACACATGCACACGTGCCTGGTATGATTTTGAAGCCACTGGGTCCAGGACTCAAATTGCTGTCTGCCACTTGGGAGTCCATGCCTTAACCACTATGCAGCCTCCCCCCACCCCCCCCCCCCAACCCCGCTGTATCATGAAGCTATATTCTGTCTCTTCTAGGATGGTACTGAAACATTTTCATGACCCACAATTCATTTATCCTTGAATGAGGAAATATCTGGTCTAACGTGTCACTGGGCTGTAAACATGATAGATAGGTGGCTTAGTTTTTCTTGAATTCTTCTTACCTGAATTTTTGTTTTAACATTCTTAGATGGGAGATGGTCAAAGTAATTCTAGTGTCTAGCAGTCTGAGAGACAGGGAAGGTCCTAGTGCTTGCTGGCCTGGGTAAAGAAGCTATTTGTGGGTGCTTTGTCTTCTCTGTGTTTGGGGGTTATGAGCAATGGTGGTCAGGTGTCTGCTTCTGGATTTTGGTATGGCCTGTTGTCCAAAATCTGGATGAAGTGCAGAAATGGAGGGAAAAGAGTCGTAGTATGAAAGATAGATGTTCCAATGGGGAATGCTTTCTCTCTGTCTCTCTCTCTCTAGCAAGCTCATGCACTTTCTGACAATAATAATACTAACAAATATGTGCTAGAAATGGATACATTGAGGAGAATGAAAATAATCTCTTTTTCTCTCTGAATCTCACTCTTCCTACCTCTTCATGTTCTATTACAATTTTTTTTTTTAATTATTTCTCCTTTCCATGTGAAGGATAATCTTGCCTGGTATAGTATTCTTGGCTGAAATTGTTTTTTCCTTTTGCATTTTGAATATGTCTTCCCATTCTTTTCTTGCTTGTATTGTTTCAGTTGAGAGATCAGATGATAATCTAATAGGATAACCTTTGTAAGTAACTTCACCTTTCTCCCTCGCCATTTTTAGAATGTTGTCTTTGTCTTTGATTTTTACCAGTCTGGCTATGATATACTGTGGGGAGGATCATCTAATGTTGATTCTATTTGGTGTTCTTTGTATTTCCTGAATCGGGATATCTGAATGTTTCTCTAGTTTTAGAAGGTTTTCAGTAAGGATTTCATGGAATAGATTCCCTATGCCTTTATCAGATTTTTCGTCCTCTGGAGTACCTATTATTCAGATAGTTGGACATTTAATGATGTCTAGTATTTCCCATATGTTGTCCTCATCTTTTGTTTTGTTTTTCATTCTTTTTGGTAGTTTTGACTAAGTCAAGGACTTTGTCTTCAAGGTCAGAGATTTTCTCTTCTGTGTGGTCTAATGTGCTGTTCATATTTTTTGCAGGGGAGGGATATTTTTGCTATAGGGTGCATATGCTCACCAGAGAGACAGACAGAGAGACAGAAAGCAAGAAACCACCCCCAAAAGGAATGGCCATGCTGCAGTGCCCTCTCCAGTCTCCTCCCAAAATCTTGGGCATGCACACACAGTGCTTGGCATGAGTTTGAAGCCGCCAGGTCCAGGGCTTGAACCACAGTTGACCATTTTGTTGTCCAGCAACATAACAGCTACATCATCTGCTGGCTCCTGCTGTTAATGTTTTCAAGGGAGGTTTTTGTTTCTTGTATTGTGGTCTTCATCTCCTGAAGTCCTGTTTGCTTCTTTTTTAGGGTGGCTGTTTCTTTACGGAATTCCTCCTTCAAGTCCTGGAATGATTTCTTCATCTCCTGGAATTGGCTGTCTCTTTTCTCTTGCATCTCATTAAGTTTAGTTACGATGAATGTCTGAAACTCCTTTCCCAACATTTCTGTGACTTCTGGTGTTTTGTCCATTGTTGATGATGAGTTATTCTGTTCCATTGGGGGAGAGAAATTTCCAGGTTTTGTCATATTTCTTGGGATCCTGCTTTGATTTTTAGGCATCTGGTGTAGTATGTACTTCTTCCTCTCTCTCTCTTTTTTTTTTTTTCTTTCTTCCTATTTAAGTAGGGTTCTGTAAGGGTTCCCTGCAGTATGTGCTAGCTCCCTGCAAGTTCTACTCTTCTGTTGGAGGATGCTGGGTTGCACACATTAGGAATTTTGGAGTTTGTCTTTAATGAGGAGAGGTTCTCTCCTTTAACTCCTCCAGAGGGGGAGGGGGAGAAGTAGTTCCTCCGGAGTCTCACAATCTTTAGGTGACTTTACCCTCCCTCAGCCTCTCTGTTCTAAAGTTGTAGGACTGAGCAGCCCAGGTTTACTGCAAGGAGGAGGCAGCAGTCCCGCCACACTGCACAGTGTGTGGGCTTGGGAATGGGCTTTCCTTGTGCCCCCCTGTGGGATTGGAGAGGGACAGGGCCAATCCAGCGAGCAGCGTCTCGCCCCATCTGATCACGCCTGCCAAACCGGTAGGCACTGGAGACAGAAGCAGCAACACATGAATGCCTCTCTCTCAATAACACAAATGACCTTTTAAAGATGTTAGAATGAATGATTCACAACATGCACGATACTGTTATGTTATACATATCTTTCTTGGTAAATATTTCAATGAAACCATTTTTAATGGCTAATATATATTACATAGATGAACATTGTGTTATATAACCCACTGATCTAAGCTCAAATACTTACAAGACTCAGACAGGTAAAAGAAATGATTTAAGTAATGATTGAATTAATATCAAAAAATAGTTTCGGGTACCAGGGTACAGGGAAAAATGCTGACACGGTCTAAGGAAGGCAGTTTCCATGCACTTAACCTACTTCTGTCATGCAAGTGCAGCTCTCACTGATGTTCCAGTCTTTTAAGACAAACCAACATTGCTGAGTTTATTTTTTGCTTAATATATACAGAAAGTCTGCGTTCTGTAGCAGAAATGGAAAGCTTGGAAGGTAGCAGGGAAGTCAACTGTAGATATTAGAGACGGTGTAGTGGGGGTGGGTAATGAGGGTGGGAGGGAGGGACCAGGAAAAAATAAACATTTGATAGACACAAAAAGGAAATGTTATCTGTTGATGGTAGTGTGTATGGTAGTGTCTTTGACTTGCAGTCTATTTGTCCTGGGAAAAACCATGCTGTATGCTATAGGGATTTGAGTGATTGAATGTAAATAAGAAATAAATAAAAAACTAATAAATATTGGCAAATAATTGTACTTTTATTTAAATCACTGAAGGGCCAAAGGGAAAATAGTAGGCTCCTTGGTCCTTGTGACTTCCAATGTGCAGCCTTGGTGTGGACTTAATCCTTCTGTAATTCTGAGACTTCGTGTCTGTTTCCAACAGTCATTGTTTCAAGCCCTGTAGAAACAAGGGTATTATGTGATCTGAAGGAATCCAAGAAATATCACAAAAGGATATGCCACATGGGTTGGCTGGTTGCTTCCATGTGAAAATGGCCAACATTCAAGGGAGTGTCTCTGAATTTCCTTTACGCGACTAAAAGCAGTTTCAGAAGTCAATCACCGTGCTGACACACCGGGTGTTCTGTCTATCGGGGACGTGAGCGTGCACCAGGAGTCTGGCCTAGGAGGCTGGGAGTCGCACCTGACTCAGGCAGGCTGTCACCAACTTGGAAGGTCTATTTCTTGTTTTCATCATCATTTACAGTCTCACTGGGATGCCTGCACAGCTGCTCCCTCCCTCCCTTATGAAGAAGACTATATAAACATTAGGTCTCATCGGAGCAGTATCTTCTAACTCCTTTGTGATGTTTTGGTCCACATAAATACACTTCTGTTTTATGCCTATTAATCCGTCTATTGTCAGTTTATTTCAGCAGGAGTCAAAGACCGAAACCTCTAGCAGGAAAGGGAGAATTTTCCCTTTGCCTTTACAGATTAAAAGTCTTTGTGTGGGGATACACACACACACACACACACACACACACACACACACACATTCTATATAGAATGCATAGATTTTTTAATATCTATAATAGGATATAGAATTATATAATAGGATTATAAACTATATAGTATAGCGATCAGCAGGTGGCATGGTGGTTAAGGCACTGGACATTTCCACATGACTGACCACAGTGCAAGACCTGGACCCGGTGGCTTGCTTTCTCACCTTCCCTCTATCTCTCTCACACTGTGTCTCTTTCTGGTCAAATTAAAATAAATGAATGAAGAAATAAAATTAAATAAATAAATCTTAAAAATTATACATAAAATATAGAATATATATGATAGAATGAATATATTCTATCATATATATTATTTACTTAATTATATTATTTATATATTAACTATATTAGTAAATATATAGTATATATTATAGAATATACATACTCTATCTTACATTTTTTACATTATATAGAATATGTGTGTGTGTGTGTATATATATGTATGTGTGTGTGTGTGTGTGTGTGTGTGGTGTGTGCATATGTAAAGACAGTTGAATTAAAGGCTAATTGTTGAGGTTTCTAAAGCATATTTTTAAAGCATCATACAAGACAAAATGTTCTCACTGACTCAGTCATAGTGGCATAAATGGCAGTGGGGAGAGGAATCTTTACACAGCAGTGGAGCCATATGGGAAGACCGTTCGAATCCCAGGTCCACCTGACCATTCTGAGTGTGCCCGTGGTGTGGCTGGCTGTAGTGACTGGAGACCGAGAATCACGGCATGGGAGAACCCTGTCGAGGCTATCTGGCTCTCTCTCTCTGTCATGGGAGGGTCTTCAGAAGCTTATAGAAAATGTATATTACAAAAAATTATGTATGGATTTTAATATTTTTGTACCCAAATAAGCTAGCCTTTTAATTCTACTTTGGCACACACTTCTGATGTCTTGGCATTAAAAATAAAGAAAGAGAAAATGCAGGCCAGCAAGGGTCTGGCGTGGAGTCACCAGGCAGTCGGGTCGCACATGGCTGACTCTGCAGTCGAGCTCCATCCTGGCACCTTGGAAACACCAGGCACATATACACGTGTGCCCAAAATCCAGAAAGGAGGGGAGAGATGGAGGAGAAGGGGTCGTGGTTGGCCACCTCCATTGGGTGTGCTTTCTCACTTTCCTCCTCTCTCTGTCTCTCTCCTCCATCGAGCACAGATGCACTGTAGCAAATTAAAAAATATATAATACTAATAATTAAAAGAAAGCTTATACTAATATACAATCTTTTTCATTTGAGGATTATCATTTTCTTTAGAAAATTGTATATATAATTTTAAAACATTATCAGTACAAATGCTGTCTTCAGTATGCTTTGTTATTAGAAAGGTTGAAGCTTAAATTTCAATTCTACTTTTTCTTTAGCAAATTATCTATTTACATTCTTTGCATTGCTTTTCTTTTTTTACTGTTAGAGTTCTTCATGTATTTAGCATATTAACTAAGGGGTGACATTCTACATCACATTTGAAAACACATAAAATTCCCATCTTAACACAGACTTAATATTTAACCATATGTAAGGCATAATATGTCTTATAATGATTTTCTCCTTATCAAAAATGTTCCGAGATTTGAAACATATGACATTTCACTCCAAAATTGAAGTGCACTATTTGAGACTCCGGCCATCTGCAGACGATCAGATACTCTTTTGTTCAATCTTACTACTTGGCGAATATATCATGCTTCAATGACAAGAAAAAAGGCAAGATTAGAAGCATAAAAGCAGAGGACAAGGACAATACCAAACCAGATTAAAACCTGGCCTCACTCATGGAACAATTCAGAATCGTTCACCTTGAGGTGACTATGTGAATTCTAACAACAGCCCAGGAGGATCCAGTCTGCAATGCCCCTTCCGAGCAACTGTCACTGAGTTATCCAGAGCTTTGGGCAAATCCTCCCACCAGGATCCTCTAACTGTGCGAAGGCTCCCTTTCCACTTTCTTCCTTTCTTGTACTCGGTTACTGTCCCCAGCCCCAGGGCCAGGGCTGAGTGGTCTCAACCTTGTAGCTGCCGTCTCTCTCATATATTAATGATTTCAGCTCTTCTGTAGGAATTCACACCCTATCTTTCACAGTAACTCTTCCCAAACTGCACCCCAGTCCTACAACACCAGATGTCAAGTCACCATTGTTTTCTATTTATTTCTTTGCATCTTAAATTATTTTCTATAATCATGAGAGAGCACATGTGCATGCCTGCGAGAGTAAGAGGACGGAGGAGTTCTGTCCATAGGGGCTGGTCAGCCCTAGCCCCCTCCCCCAGCCCTTCAGATCTCCAGAACTTGCATACGTGTCTGCCATGTTTCAGGCCAGCTGGACTGGGGATTCAACTGTGGTCTGTTACGTGGCATTTGGCTTCTCCTGTGCAGTTCATTTCTGCCACACCATGGAGCCAGCCCAGACTGCCCATTGGTTTGGATGTATAATATCATTCACATGAGGAGGGCACCTTTGAACTGTGGCCAGTCCAGAGAGATGCTTACGTCAGTGCTCCATCCTGAGACATCTCCACTCACCAGGTGAGTCTTCGATTATATCCTTGCACAACAGTTTTCCTCTTTAGAAAAATGTCTCCTTGCAATTGTCTCTTGAGTTCTTTGTCTGTATTTTCATATTATTTCTGACCAATGTCTTCCCTTAAACCTACTAATTTAATACAACCTCCTTAAAGTTATGCAGCATTTCTTATCATATATTATCATATGCATTTGAAGATCTTTAGACAAATTTGTCATTTGCAAGTAACTTAACCTAGAATATATCCTACCTTCATGAAATAGACTCTCCTTTTGGTATTGCCTGACTTCATACACGGACATTTCTACACGTTTTACCTTAGCAATGCCCCACTAAATGGGACGGAGTTTGCATATACGAAGACTTAGACCAGTCTTGGAAATGCATAGTGTCACGTTATGTATTTTTAACCATTTCCTTACATGTCATGATGTTTAATATTTTCATTCTTTGGCTCACAGATTCTCTTTGGAACATCTTTCCCATGTTATTTTGCCTGACATCTGTCATGATCCGACGTGTTTGTCATTTTTTTTTTCAGGAAACTTCCTCTGAACCCTGAGCTTATCTGAGTACTCCTCCTCCATGCCTCTTTATGTAAGTCCTAGCAGAAAAGGATTTGTCTCATTTATCCCTTTATTCTCAGTAGCCATTGTAGTTCATGAAATATAACAAATATTTGCATTAAACCAAGAGAATTCATTAGGATCATTTTTGAAAGCCTCATCAACTCTGATATTTCATTCTACCTATTAAGAAAATGATCAGAAAGGATCCGTTCTTCTTAATTTAAGATGTGTGAAATGGCAGGAGTTTCACCCAAGCTCTAGTCACAGTGGAGTCTGTAAAAATGTCTTCTGATTTATTGAATCTGTTCATCCATATGAATAAAATTGATCACAAGTCCAAGGAGCTCTGACCCTGCCACAGCGAGCGCACCGGGACTATTTCAGAATGTGGTAACTCACTTCCACTACCTCTGCCATGGCCTTATGCATGGATCATGTTGTCTAAATATAGGCATTCCTGGGGCCAGCAGGTGGTATAGTGGTTAAAGCTCTGGACTCCCAAGGGGCCAACCATGGTTTGAGTCCTGGATCTAAAAATCATTCCAGGCACATGTGCATGCATGCCCCCAAACCCAGGAGAATAATGGCAGAGAAGGGATTGTGGCATGCCATTTCCCCTGGAGAGGAGGGGGTGTGATTTCTCATTTTTTCCCTGTCTCTCTTTCTGGTAAGCTCATGTGCCCTATGGCAAAGACCTAAAAAACAACACACACACAGACACAAACACAAATAAGTAAATAAAATAAAATAAAATATGAAACAGGCCCTCCTATACATTACCAGGCTGGGTTTTGACAAAGGCATTGGAAGACGCATTCTAGATTACTCAGAGTATTTATCACCAGTTACCTCAACACACTTTGACATTCAGTAGCTTGAAATCTTAAAACTTTACATCTTATGTCCCTGTGACTTCATTCCGGCCACTATCTCCTGTCGGTGGCTACAGAGCTGGAGTGAGCATTCTCCAGGTCCTTGCAACAAGGGAGAAGAGAGAGATGCAGGACACACCCCCTTTAAGTAAGGCACCTGTGACCTGGTGGATGTCACATGACCCCGGTGTAGCTGTCGGGGGATCTGAAATACAGGAGAGCCCCCCGGTACGTGCAGGACACGCTCCATGTGTGCCGTGCATTCCAGGCATTTGAGATCTTACCAAGCACATCCTCACAGCTCATCTGGGTTCATCTACCTGCCTGGAGAGTTAATTCCCTTTACATTCCTTAGGTTCTAAAATCTGGAGTCTGGGAACTTAGCGTTCTCTTACCTACAGAGCAGCCTCTTTTCCAGCACAAACATTCTCCGACTTCAGGATGTTATGCTAATTATTTAAGGCAGAGTAAGACAGGGAGGATGCTTGGATAAGGATCCGGATTCAGGCAGGGCAGGTGGTGGACCAACTTATCCTCTCTGTTGGCTTGTTTGGAGCTGTTGCCTGGATTCACTCTCTAATAAGCTTTTCATGGCTGCTCCACCCGAAGCCTGGGTGAGTCGCTCAGCCCACCGCCTTTCTTTCCTAGAAGACAAGTCAATTAAGCTCCAGGTCTTCCTGACTTTGCCTGTCTCTGTCTTACCCTGACAACTGGTATTTCATTAACACACTTGGATAGGGCTCACCCCAATTTGCTTCTCCAGCTGTTTCGGTTGTCTTATGTCACAACAAGGTGCAATCTGCCTCTGGGAGGCTCTGTGCGCTAAACGATGCCAGGCCTTGCTTGGTGACCCAGGATCTTCTGCACACACAGAGGATCTCTGTTGCTGAGCTTCCAGGCATATTGCGTGGGGTGACCCTTAGTTCTTGGATACCCCAGGTTCAAGGGGAGGGTGCTAGATCCCCAGATACTGAGGGCACTGGAGGCCGGGTGTGTTGGGTCTTTACAGGGCCTTGATGGGGCCTGTGTTCAGTCAGTGTGGAGGACTGTGCGAATGCCAAGAATGGAAACCTCCTTTCTTTTCCTTTTGAAAATGAAAGTAAAATACTGAAATTCACTTTTTTTTTTTTTTTTTTTTTTTTTTTTTTTTTTTTTTTTTTAGTTGCCAGAGGTTTCTTGCACTCTAGAGGGGAAAAAAAAAAGGGGAGAGAAAGTATCCCCCAACTTCTGAGTCTTGATTGTAAGCATGAGAGAGGTCACTGCCTTGCAAATACCTGTGAGTTCCATCCATCAGAATGACACCTTTGTCCTCGTAGTAACTAATGTATGTCGATGGGGGCATAAAAGCAAAGCTGGAGCACGGGAGAGAAGCAGATATCACCGTCAAAACAAAGAAAGCGTAGGCCTCAGCACGCGGGGGGCGTCAGGAGGCTGTGGGCTGTCTTCCCCTTATTTGTCAGGACCCTCAATCTTCTGGGGTTTCTCTCGTCTATAATCCAGAGTTTTCTTAATGAGTGAAATGGGGAAAAAATGAATAATGAAAAATTAAAATAAATCTAGACATCACATACTCAGCATTTGGAGTTCTCTATGTGGTGTTGTTTGGTTTGGTTTTGGTTTTGGTTATAGGGTGCCTTCACTCATCAGAGGAAGAAAATGGGGGCAGAGTGAAAAAGCAGCCTCCCGAGGGGAACGGCCATCCCTTCTCCTCCATTCTCCTTTTGAGATTTTGGGCACGTACACACATGTGCTTGGTGTGTTTCTCCACACTGCTGGGGCTGGGACTCGAATTGCACAGTCAGCCGTGAGGCACCCAGCTGCCTTAACCACCATGCCACTAGCTGACCCCTTGTGGATGTTTTTAATCAGGAACCTAACAAGCCTCTGTTGGGTCCCCCTGAGTCCATTCCTGGGGCCCTCACCACCCCCAGAGAGGTTTGCGTCTCTGAAAGTCCAGCTATACACACTGCAGCCTCCCTGGGTGCAGGCCGGGCGGCCCTTCTGATGCAAGGCACAGCACGAGTTGCCACCTACCTGCCAGCGGCAGCCCCTTCCGCTTGCTTCAAGACAGTCTATTACGGACTTTCTGTGTCTTCCCCTCAGAGACCAATCTAAGCATTTCACAGGAGCATGGGGATGCAACCCAGGAAAAGATCGATGTTACCAGAAAGCCGAAATCTCGCACTCCAGTCACTCACTATTGCCTGTTTCTAGTGCTCCACCGAGAGATGACACTGGCTCTGCAGAGGTGGAAGGGTGCTACCACGTGACGTTAATTTTAACTTAGTGAGAAGCTGCTGTGCACTCGCTCCGCTTTGTTCCCTGGGGGCCGAGATGAGGGTATGGGGTTGCACCCCGGAGTGAGAGGAGCCTCCGTGTTTATATTGTAGGCTGTTGTCCCAAAGAGCACTCTGAGCACGGGGCCAGGCAGGGACAGATGTCATAAAACTTCAGAGCAGGCTGCAGGAAATTACAGGCACTGGTTTATGGCGCTTCTCTGAGGACATAAACAATTATGGACAGTTCCTAGAGGTGAAAGTCTGAGCCAGTCTGGGTAGTGGCCATTAACTTTACAAGGGTTCTGCTCAGCAGGAGATTAAAACACACACACACACACACACACACACACATGCACACACACACACGCGCACACACACGCGCGCACACACACGCACACACACGTGCGCACACACACGCGCACGCACACGGCATCGCCGAGGCTTCCCTGCTCCCATGTCTCTCTCTCTTGGTCAAAGAGTTGGACATTTTGGGTCAGCTGGTAGCATGGTGGTTAAGGCGGCTGGATCACACTCGGCTGACTGTGCAGTTCAAGTCCTGAACCTGGCATCTTAAAAAACACACCAGTTCATGTGTGCGTGCCCAGAATTCAAAGAAGAGGAGGGACTGCAGCACAGTCGTCCCCCAGGAAGTGCTTTTCTCACTTTCCTTCCCTATCTCTCTCTGGCAAGCACCTGTGCCCTACAGCGAAGTTAAAAAAAAATAGAATATTTAAAATCATGTGATTCTGCTGAAAACAAATTAACTTGCCTGCATAGCACCTATATTTAAGGTGGGTAAATGTCAACAATGAGTAATGCTGAGAGTTAGGACAAAAGTATTATTTATTTATTTATTTATTTATTTATTTATTTATTTATTTTTGCCAAAGGGACTTCCTGAAATTGGCAGGTTATTGTCTTTCCATCCCATGGAGAGTGGCCCCGAGGGACCTCCTGGTGCAAAACAAGCTTCTCAGACAGGTGTCGGTGCGACAGAGGCTCCAAGTCAGCAGAGTACAGGGGAGGGGAGAGTGAGGCTCACCCACATTGACCCACCTCCTTCCCAGGAAGCCCTCTGACAATCCAAAAAAAAAAAAAAAAAACACATTTAAAAGGATCGAATTAAAAAAAAAGGTGATGAATAAAATTATAATTTCTTTTTTTTTTCAAAAAAAGGCAATGAATTGGGACCAGCAGTTAGTGTAATAGCTATGTCACTGGACTCCCTCATAATCAACCACGGTTCGAGTCTCGGACCCAGTGCCTTAAACTCACACCGGGCGTGTGTGCGTGCATGCCCAAGATCCTGAGAGGAGAATGGAGCAGAAGAGACTGCGACGTGGCCATCTCCCCTGGGGGTGGGGAAATTTCTCGCTTTCTGTCTCTCTGTCTCTCTCTGTCTTTCCGGCGAGCGCACGCGCCTATAGCAAAAAAAACAAGCAAACAAACAAAAAAACCTCTCTAAAAAAAAGCAATGAGTCAAAATATTTACTACTAGAGGAGTTTAGAGATTGTCATCTATTTCAGATTTGCCTCTGTGACCACCTGTTACTATGCTCTGAGCTCAACCAGATCCCAGTGGCAGCAGTACCAAGTTTATAGCTTTTGTGCTGTTTCTCTTGGACACAGCTTTACAAAACACATTAAAAGCATTCACAGACTGAATCTCTGTCTTCCACATGGGAGTCTTTGATTGAGATCAATAGTCCATTAGCCCTTGAAATCTCCATTTGCTTAGATTTGGACTTCATATTGTCATTTTAAGACTGGGTGACTTCTGATTCCTATAGATGTCTAGTGTAAGACGACCTCATACTGGCTGGACAGGCATATGGGTCAGGCAGGCTGGATTTAGGCAACTTTGGTAGAATGGTCAACAATTGAAATACAAATAAATGTTTCCTTCAAAAAAGACATTGCTTTGGAGAAAAATTTAAGTCAATCTCTCTCTCTATCTCTATCTCTATCTCTCTCTATCTCTATCTCTATCTCTCTCTAGAGAAAATTGGCTAAGTGAGTGACTGCAATTTATTGGGTGGTCAAAACTTTCATGACATATTTTTCTGGTTTTCTATGCAAAAATGCATCATGTTCTTCCTCAGGACATGAATTATCAGAATTCTTTCTCTTGAAAATAAAAAGGAGATTAAATGTAAAACTTCTAAAGAGAATGAGATGGGGCAATGTTTGAAGTTAACAAAGCATTAGATTAAAAAAAAAATGTGAGATCAACTATGTCCTGGTGAACACTTGTTTTGTTTTTTTTTTTTTCTTTTAGTTGTTTTGTTGTTGTTGTTGTTGTTGTTGTTTTTCCTCTTGCCCTGAGGCCACTGTGCCTGCACTCTGGCATCAAGTCAGCATTTGTAGAAGTTGAGACAACAGGGGGATGAGCACCCTGCCCACTCTCCTTCGGTGCCCAGGGTTGGCCCTTCCTCCCTCCTGTGTAACCAACCACGTTCTGCCTGGAATTGTCCACGGGTCTCTTGGCAGGAGCATGAACAGCACACCACCTCCCTTACACCAATATCACTACCACTCTGTCCACCCTCCTGCGAAGAGTTTTGCTGAGTCCACCACAAACACATCTCCCGACAGTGAGATGTGCTGCTCTGCATCCCACTGTGCTCTGACCGGTCCTGAGGAACGTTGTTCCTCGGACCTGGGGTCTTCTCTCTATCCCAGGATCACATCTGAGACCCAGCTCTCCTGTTGACAGCACGTCCTCAGTACGCCCTCACCCCCTTCTTGGCATCGGTTTCTTCACAGCTCAGTTCTGGGTCTTGGAGTTGAAAATATTTTGGATTTCTTCCAACTGGAAATATCTCTGTTCATAATTTTAGTGAGGCAATATCTATAGAAACCTACTAACAAGATGAGTATTTTAACAGGGAGAGTTGTGCTTCCTCAGTTTGCGCCAGAAGGAAATGCATATGCGTAATACCCACTTTGCTTTACATGTGCAAAAATAAATAAGCATACATACACAGATGTCTAATTTTTTTTTGTAAATTCTGAGACCATTTCCATTCCACAAATATTTATTGTGTATGTGAGTTAGCTTTTTCTGCATAACATACTATCTTTAAAGAAAGTAGCTGTAAGGGGAACTGTTTGCTTCCATTTCTACAGATTAGAACTTCACTCTGGCCTCAGCTGCAATGGGCCACTCCTGAGTTAGTGGTCCCCCAGGTGCTGGCCTCACTGAGGCTTGGCAGCCATCGCTGGCTCTCAGCAGAGGGGATGGGAGATCACAGCACGTGTTTTCTTCATCACCCAACAGGCTAGCTCAACCCTCAGGGGACGGCCGCCACAGAACGCCAAGGGCAGCAAGAGAACACGAGCTCCAAAGAGCAAGGCCTTCTATGCCCCCCGTTTAAATGGTACTCACCAACTTATCATTGACTAAAGAAATTCCTGATTTCAGACTGAAGATGTGAGTAGATGTCCCCTTTCAATGGGATGAGGGGGAAGCCATTCCCAAGGATGTGACTAAGCGAGGGTCAAAGTCTCTGAGCACTTTCGAACTGACCTCCACAGATGCCTACTCTGTGATCGACATTGGGTGATCTGATGAGACGTATACCCACACCTCAAAAGCTGAAAAGTAAATAACAGCAGGCAGGATCATCCTTTTGTTCTTATTGTTTTGGGGTTTAATTTACTTATAAACTTTGTTTTTTAGAGCAGTTCTAGGTTCACAGCAGAATTGAGTGGAAGGTAGAGATTCCCCATGTGCCCCCTGGTCCTACACATGACCACCTCTTCAGTTATCTACATTCCCCTACCAGATAGGTAAGTTTGTCACTATCGATGAACCTGCAGAGTCGTGTCATTATCACCCACACCCCAGCGGGCATTAGGGCTCACTCTTGTACATTCCATGGGCTGGGACAAACGTATTAATTTGACGTGGTGTATCCACCATCATAGTATCACACAGAATAGTTGCACTGACCTAAAAATCCCCCATGCTCTCTGGATCCCACTTTAGAGTACGAATGGGCGAGGGAGGCATCTCTAAGGAAAGCCCTCTGAAGCCAAGATCAGAAAGATGAATAGGCTTTGTTAAGTCAAGACAGGGGAGAGAGGGCAGGGAAGACAGAGGGGCTCTGAGTTAGGCAGAACCTGGGGTGTTTAGGAAAATGAGGAAGATGGGTGTCTTTATTGTTACTGTCATTTGCTTTCTTTAAAGCATAAAGGACTGACCCTGTAGTGTGGTGGTTAAGGAAGCTGGATCTCACATGGGCAACCATGGTTCAAATCCCAGACCCAGCAGCTTGCAAAACACACCTTGCACATGTATGCGCATGCTCAAAATCCCAACAGGATGGAGAAATGAAGACAGGATTGCGGTGTGAGCATGCTCTATCAGAGGGTACTTTGTCCTCTTTCTCTAGTGAGCATATGGACCCTCTGGAAATTGGGGGAAAAATGGAAAGCCCTGTAGATAAAATTGCCCTCAATATAAGACTAAGACTCCAAGGCCATGCCTGAGTCACCCCAGCATTTAGTCCCATGTGTGAAGACACGCTGAAAGGGTCCTGCCCACCCTTCACCAGAACCCATTTCCACTCTGCGTTCTCCCACACCAAGCTCAGAGCCATGGGGACATAGTCTTGGGCACACTCACTCCAATCTCTTCATCCAACAGGATGCTGAAAGGCATCTTAAATCAGATCATATATTTAAACAACCAGAAAACAGAGGCTCTGAACGATTCTGATGATTAGAACAAAGAAATAATTTATTATCCACACTGAGACATTTCTAAGACCGAAAGGAGAGTGCTGTAAATAATTAGCTGGGGCGATAGGAGTAAGTAGGATTGTATTGCATGTCGTTGATAGATGAACAATTCAGTTACCTAGTTACAGAGGGTTCTGGGAACAGAATGGTTTTATGCCCATTTATATGGCTATTTTTCTCTGGGCATCATGTGCAATTTTTAAATTATTTATCTTAATGTAGAGAAGCAACTATTAATAATATGAAAAACAAATCAGATTTTGCATGAAAAATCAAAATTAAAAGTATTGTGAAGCACATAGACGTATGGGCATATTTGAAGAAAACATATTTTTCACCCCCACAAAATAGATAGTCTGGACATTTAAGAAAGCAAAGTTGACAGGAAAGTCACATGAAGCTGGGGCGTAGAATGATGGCAGCTGCCCCTTTTGTCCTGTATGCATCATCCTTCATGTTTAGCTTCCTCCTCACTTGCAATTTCGCAGCTTGAAAAAAAGTTTTTTTCGATAAATGAGCTGAGAAGTACTTAGCTGTTTCCCTAAATTGCATCATGTTTGAATCGGAGAATATAGCTTAGTGGTAGCCGCATTGATACTGTGTGACAATGACTGAGTGATGAAGTGGTTCTTAGGCAATTATACACTATTAACAAATGTTCAAGCTCTCTGAGTTCTGTTGGACCAAGTCTTAAAAAGCCATTTTACAATTCTGCCAAACCATGGCACTACCTGAGGGCCATACCCAGGCTGTCATGACACAACCATCCAGGAACAGAGTTTCAACAAAGAGACCCAGATGTCTATCAGCTGACCACGCCCTTGTATTCCCCACATTTATGAATCAAAATGCCATGCACTTCATTCCAAAACGTGTTGGTCCTGATTGTTATTTCCCTGAAAACTAAAAGATGCTGAGCAGTTTTGCAAGTGCTTATTGGCCATTTGTATAACTCTTTGCAGAACCATCTCTTCAAGTCCTTTGCTCGTTTTTCAATTAGGTTGTTTGTATTACCAAGTAGTAACAGTTTTTTTATTTCATGCCAGAGAGCACATGTGTGTGCAGAGAGAGGAAAAGAGAGACAGAGAGAAGAGAGAATACCAATGGAGCTTGGTCATGCTGCAGTCCCTTTTCCTCTAATTTTCTAAGCTGTCAAGATTCTGGACACACAGGTGCACACCAGTGTGTGTGTGTGTGTGTGTGTGTGTGTATGTGTGTGTGTTTCAAAGTGTCAAGATCAGGACTTGAGCCATGATTGGCTACGTGGTATCAGCTTCCTCTGTATAAAGTTTAACCTCTGCACCATGTGGTTGGCCAGTAAAAACTTTGCTGTCGTTGTTGTTTAAATATATTTGTACACTAAGAACAAGAATCCAGAAACAAAATGTTGTATATTGCATTGTTTCACTAATACGAAACACCAAAGATAGGCAGTTCGTGGAGACAAAAAGCAGTTGTCAGCAGCTGGGAGAGGGGATGACAGGAAGTGACTGCTGGATGGGTACAGGGTTTCTCCTGGGTGGTAAATATTTTGGAATTGCATAAAGCTGGTAGTTTACAACATTGTGAATGTTCTAGATGAAAAGGAAGCATGCACTTTAAGATGGTTGATGTTTAGCACAATTCGAAGATCATTGGCCCTGGAGAAATCTTGAATTGACAAGAAGAATACATGAAAAACTTGTTTAAGACAGAATTTCTGTGATTTTCATATATATGTATTTTTTAAATAGCAATAATAATTTATTCATCATATATTTATTGACCAACATCACTGTGTTTGGCATTACTGTATGGTTGTGATGAAGATGACAGTATTCCCCAATATATTTTCTCTTCTTTTTTCTTTTTTTAAAATAAAATATGTTGGACCTGCCCCATGACATAGTGGTTAAAAGAGGTGGAGCCCATGTGACTGACTGCATGGTTTGAATCCCAGCTCCAGTGGCTTGAAGAATATGCCAGGCATATGTGCATGCATACCTAAACTCTCAGCAGGACAGAGAAATGGAGGGTAGGGGATTGTGTAGTGACTGTACCTACTAGCAGATGTTTCTCCCTCTCCATCTGTCTCTGTCTCTGTCTCTCTGTTTCTCTCTGGCAAGTATATGTGCTCTCTGGCAAGTAATAAATAAGTAAATAAATAAAATGTGTTCTTAACCAGGTGACCAGGATAAAAACCATCCAGGATCCCTTGCAGCTACGTCTGGGTGGTGGTAAACTGAGTATAATCTAAGGGATGTAGCACTGTCTGGGTTATGTATTTA
The DNA here is from genome assembly GCA_026018925.1 of Tupaia tana. Lineage (NCBI taxonomy): Eukaryota > Metazoa > Chordata > Mammalia > Scandentia > Tupaiidae > Tupaia > Tupaia tana. Next base: position 21,858,755 of record JAKSZU010000026.1, on the reverse strand, counting down.
AAAGGAATGGTCACATCCGCCCCTTCTCACATGCCCTCCTGCTGGCAACAATGGATATGGAGGGGCACCATCTCAAACCAATTTATCATGACAACTCCCCAGGAACAGCTGAGCAACAAAACAGCCAGGGTCTATCCTCTGATAAAGTGTGTCTAACGTATGAGCTCACTAACCTTCACTTCAACTCTATGATGTAGGTATCCCCTCACAGGCCCATTCCTTCATGGATGCTACTGTTTCCAGGGGCTCAATCAACTTATTAAAAATCAGTGATCTAATATACACTCTGGGTAAGGGTGTCAATTTACTTGCAAAGCAAGTTGGTGTTAACATTAGAATTGAAATACAGATTGTCTAATGCTGGTCCTTCATATGGCATGGACAGGACCATGGTAGAGTTTTGGAAGCCATTAAAAGTAAATTACCCATGAAAAATAAGAGTGCAATGTCACAGACAAAAAAGGACCACAAAACTCTGAATTTTGAACCCTAGCCAAAAGCTCAGAGGCAGATAAGATTTCTGGAAAGAAAGTACCGTTCATGGTTCACTCTTCCTGCCATGCCTCTGGTACGGAGAGGCAGCATCATGGCTGTCTTCTTGGCCTTGGGGAAACTGAAGCCTAGGGTGTTGCCAGCATCTAATCCAACATCCACATTCACAGAGGTGCAGGGAAATATAGGGATCCTTATTCTCACTTCATCTAACACGGCGTTCTCTCTTTCTGCCATGAAGACTGGATTTGCTCGTGTGTGGGGATCATTTTTGACCACACCATCTTGTTCCAGTCCAGTTGGCAGAGCCGTCTTTTCTTTACTGTGACAAAAGGATATTTTATCAAAGGGAAGTAACTGTGCTTAAACTCCTGGTTGCTCTCTATTGTCTTGGCAACAAGGAGACTCTAGATCACAACTTCTATTGCTATAAGTTCCTCACCTTTTTAAAAGGAGTAAGCAAAAGAGATTTCTGGAAAGACTAAGGTTGCCGTCTTTCCAGGCTGTGAGCTTTTGAGTGTTCAGCAGGATGAACAGAGGGTAAAAAGTTCACCCGCTGGTCGAAAAACAAGCCTCTGAGTCAGAGAGCTATTGATAATGTTTAAGATGGGATGTTCTGGGAGTGTGGAAAGATAATGATATAGCTGGGGTTTTTAACAGAATATGGTGATTCGGAGCGACTGGAGCTACCACCTACAGCCCCCCAGGTAAGGACGTATTTCGAGAACAAGGTGGAGAAGGCCACTTAGAATGCTGCCCCAGGGACCTCTTACTGTGACATTAATGAATGCCTACATCACCTAGGGTTTCATAAAAGGAATCCCTAACCATTCTAGCCCAATAATGAATGTCGAGCTACAGGGACAGAAAAGAGCTTGCCTAGAATAGTGAATACCTTGAACATCTTTAACGTTCAGGCCAAGAGTTGCCACGTTTGGACCCTTGGTCCTTAGACCTTAGCATGAAAGAAAAAAGAGTTTTCTCCTTTGTTTTTTGTTTGTTTGTTTTTTATTTCTTCCCCCATGGGAGGAGACTCAGGAGATACATTAAGAGGGAAAGTGAGAAATCACTCCCTCAGTGGGAATGGTCACGCTGCAATCCCTTCTCCATTTTCCTCCTGGGATTTTGGGCACTCACACACACACCCAACATGAGTTCCAAGTTGCCAGGTCTGGGACGCAAGCCGTGGTCAGCCATGTGGGAGTCCAGTGTCTTCACCACTGTGCTACCTGCTGGTCCTCAGGGAAAAAGCTTTTAAAAAGGAAAGTTTCTCTACTAACCATTGGTTTGCTGAAGTCCAAAATATCACCCATTTAAATAGTAAGAAAGCCAAATATTAAGAGACTTCAAATAGATTAAAGCATTATTTTTAGTACAACATCCTTTCTATGGCTTTATAGGGACTTTAATTATCAGTCAAAAACTCATTAAAAGACACTCATGAAATTATTATTTGCCTTCAATTAGTATTTTTCAGGAACTAAATTACCAATTTCTTTTAGGAGTTTTTACCTTTGTGTTCCTAATTGGTTTGTTCAAATTCAGAAATTCAATTTAAGCTAGAAGATACATTTTAGATCAGTCTTTCTCCAGAATTATTTTACCTCCCTTTATGTGTTACTCCTATGTATAAGATGTAATCTCTAGATGCCGGAAATGTGCCCTAGGAAACATGTCAAGACTTCTCCAAAGTTAATGACTGTATAATATCGAAATGCTGTTTTAAGATATTTTATATAAAGTGCTACATTTTAGTCATCTTCCTTTTTCCCCTCTGTTGTGAAAGTGGGTTATAGATAAATGTGAAGTTAAAACTTAGCATTTGCATGAAGTAAACCAAATGTGTATCAGCTAGTGAGCAGCTCAACCAACTGGGATCTATGCCTGCCATGGGATATTTGGACCTTGGAAACATCGAAGTGCAGGAAGCCAGGCACCGGGCAGACGTTAGATGCCCCCAGTCATATCACATGTCCAGAATCCAGATGTCCAGAATAGTCAGATCCAGAGAGAGAGAGAGTAGAGGGGGGCTGCCTAGGGTTTCGTGGGGAGCAGTGACTGCTGTGGGCACAAGGCTTGTCTTTGGGATCCTGAAACTGTTGTTAAATTAGGTTGTGTTGATGGTTGTACAGCTCTGTTGTGAATATACTAATAGCTACCGAGTGGAGTTTCATGATATATAAATTACATCTCGATAAAGTTACTAAAAGCACTCTGACAAGTATTTGGGATGTTCCTTCATTTTTCCAAAGCCTACACATCCCTGGCATCACCTGAGTAGTAATTCCTCTCTCACAGTGTCTCTCTTCTAAGCACTGAGCACGACGTCTCCCTTCTCTCTTTGCTAAGAGTCTCTTCCACGTCTAAGTTCCTCTCTTTCAAGACTTACCTGCTTTTCCATTTGTAATGCAAGAGTCGAGTCTTCCCTACCAGGTATCAAGACCAGATTAAAATACGGCTCACCTGGGCGATGCTGAGGTCCCAAGCCTTCGTGGAGATCACAGATGATGTAAAGATGCAGGGTTAGAGTCCTGTCAGATGCCTTTTTCAAAACTTACCAAGTAAGATCTAACTTGTGAGAATTCATAGGAGTTACAGTCATGGTAATAATATAATACTCACCTACAGTCGGACCCGCTGAGAAGGATATTTCCAATGAGCCTCTGGGCTGGTCGTTGTATTGTTGGGAAGTGAAGGACACGAATGCAGGGAAAGGACGTTAATCCCCACGCCCCTTAACCCTGCTTCTCTCCCCACCTGCAATGCTCTTTCTCTTCTCTAAGTGAAGTGAGTGACATTGAGAAATGACATAGGCATTAGCAAAAGTCGGCCGGTTGTACTTATTTGTATCTGTCTTATCATGTTCTAGAAGCATCTTGCTTTCTGCTCATAGGAAATTTCAGGCATGGGTAATCTAACTCTGTAAGTCACAAAGCTGATCCAAAGATGAAGAAATGGTGTGGGGAAATGTGGAAAACATTTCTGGCACTTATTTGTGGCCCTAGTCAATGTTTTTAAAATAAAAACAAAAGTAGTATTTTTCCTTCCAGTTCTGTGCTGCAGAGGTGATGTTTTCTTCCACATTTGCATTCATTCCCAGATGGCTGTGGGGCAGACTTCTTGTATTCAGAGATTATTCAAAAAATCACGTCAATCAGCTATTTTTTTAAAAAAGCCTTCACTATGTGAGAGTTTTAATCACATATATTCATGACTGACTCGTTTTCATTTTTCGAAAGGCATTTCCTGTAGCAATGAAGCCTAACATTATATAAAAACAATAAAATGCTATGTTTAAACTTCTCCAAAAGGGGTTTAACAGTCTTTAAGTCCTGACCAAGTTAAAGCCATGGAGTCCTGCTCCATGAAAAATGGCGCCCTGTGGGCCACCCCAGAACTGCAGACAGTGACATGCACCTGGCTCTTCTCCAGCCACTCGACCACACACGTCATATCCAGGACACCTACGACAGCTGTATGCCTGTGTAAGCTCAAACCTTTCCCTCAGCCCTGCCCTGCTCTGCCCAGAGTCTCAGGAAACTGCAATCCCATGATCCCTTGCCAGCTGATCCTTTTAGCCAATAAAAGACACTGCTGGGAGATCAGAAGTTAGTCCGGAGAGCGCGCCCAGGTGTTTCGACCATTTGCTCTGTTCCTCCAGTTGGTTTTCAGCAATGGAGCAGATTCCAAACCCCAGCTGCCCCTCGGCAGGTCTTTTGTGAGTCCCCCCTCCCCAGGTGATCCTGGGTGTCAGGAATGTCACTCCCTCTCTTGGTCTCTCCAGCCAATGTGCAAGGATGTAGGGATATAACAGTGAGGAAAGTGTTTCATTTCTGATGAGAAGAGAGCTGTCCATCTCACTTGTGTCTACGTCCATGCCACCAGTTACTTCTTAGCAGAAGATGGTAGCTCCGTCTTTGCCCTTCAATGGTTTTACTGAGATGTTTCTGGACAGACGTATCTTTCATTTACGCTACTTGGAGTTTCTCAAGTTGGTATAGTGATATTTCCAGACAAATTGGAGAAGATTTCAGTCATTTATTGTGCAAATATGCTTTTTATCCTTGTCTCTCTCTCCTCCCTCTGGTACTCCCCTTACTCTTTCCTCATACTTCTCAGTAAGCTTCATGTTTTTGCCTATTTCTGTGAGACTCTATTTCTGTTCTTTTCCTTTCAAATTCCTAAACGTCTCCTAATACCTCTTCAAGTTCCCTGATTCTTTCTTCCGCTAACTCAGATGCTGTTGAGCACCGAAGGCGAAGTTTCTGTTTTGTTTATTGTACTTTTCAACTTCAGTATTTTCATGTGACTTGGGAAAGTCTGCTTTTCTATACAAAAGTGTGTCATGACATTTCCGATGACCAATAAATATACAATTTCTACTTAGTTAAGTATTGTTTTTCTATACGAAAATTCATCACGACTTTCCCAAAACATAATGTTTTCTTTGTTTGATGAGATGTCATCCTCAGTCCTTCCTTTTTTTCTTTCAGTATGGCTGTTCCTACTTTAGAGGAGCCTCCCCCTGACATCTCACGCTCGAGGGGAGATGGCAGCACACAGAAAACCCTCCTGAAGGAATGGCCTTCTGTACGCCCACTTTTTAGAGCTTTCGACTTCAAGCCTCTGATAGTCTCAAGGTTTACTTTATACATGGAGGTCAGCACCTCACTTTAGGAAGTGGAGTTCCTACCCTCCATTATATATTGATCCAGAAAAGATCTTTATATAACACCCTGCTCAAATTATTCCGAATGGGGACCAGCAGATGGTGTAATGGTCACATGACTGGACTCCCATGTAGTCGGCCCTGTCTGAGTCCCAGACCCAGCAGCTTAAAACTCATGCCAGGCGTGTGTGCTTGTCTGCCCAAAATACTGAGAGGAGAATGGAGGAGAAGGGATTGTGGAGTGGTCATCCCCCCAGGGGGAGATTTCTTGCTTTCGGTCTCTGTCTCTCCTGTCTCTCTCTGTCTCTCCAGCAAGCACATACACCCTATCACACACACACACAAAAAAACTCTCTTAAAAAAAAGTAAGAATTATGCAGAATGTACAAGTTTTACCTGCGAACAGAGTGCAGAATTGGGTGTCAAAGTATTTTAAAAACTATTGGAGACTCCTGGAGGCCTTTCTACAATTTTATTTTCCCTTTCTTTCCTGTGAGGTAGCCAGAATCTTAAACTTTGTTTGTTCCATCCTCAGGAATTGCTTTAATTATACATTTATCATGAGAGCACACACATATCATTCACAATACCATGTGAGAGTATTCGTGAAAGTGAGATTTCACATTTACACGTACAGTTCCCAGATCTAATGGGTACCCATATTTCATTCAGAGACAATCTATGTCATTACATTTTACATTACTTGGTCTAATAAATCATTTGTCACCAGGAGCACTGACAAATTAAGAGACTTAAAAAATGGTCCATATCAAATGTGTCATATATTCTTACTTAGATAAAACTCTAAAAACTACTTTTGCATTGCTTCCTTGCAAATACTCCTTTATTCATAATTAATGTCAGCTTAACATGTAACAAAGCACCTGCTTCTGTCAAATGGAAAGTTTTGTTTGAATATAAAGCAAATATTTTTCTCTAATAATAGCTTTTGATTATTCTAATTTATGTGCATTATTTTCCAGGGGTACATCATTGCTGGCAGTACACTTGATATAAGAAAAGAGTTAAAAATATTTTAGAAGGCTGTCAGAGTTCAGAGAAATAACTAAAATGTGTGATTGTCACAGGGAGCTTCTTAATTCAGCCAAAGAAGGAGCTCGTGTCCACTGGAGGTTAGTGCATGTCATGTCCAAAAAATCTAGATAATAAATAAACCGAGTAAAAACCATACATTAATTCTGATTAAAAAAAAAAAGTTTTCTAGAGGCCAAGTCCACTTACCAGAGAGAAAGAGGGGAAAGGTGGTAAGTCACCCCCCACCACATGCCAGATGACACGCCACAATCTCGTCTCCATTTCTCCTCTTGGGGTTTTGGGCACGATGCACCTGGTGAGTTTTTCAAGCCGCGAGGTCTGGGACTCCCACTGAACTGTTGACCATGTGGGACCCAGCTTAACCACCCACACCATCTGCCCCATATTTCGGAAACACAAAGGCTCAGTCTTTTTGAGAGGGCACATTGAAAACAAATGGGAAGCATCACTTCCCTCCCTCCTCACTCATCAAGGAGTCTGGGCGGTGAACAGCAGGACAGTTGCCCCGTGCTGGGGAAGGTCGCACTGTCCCGCTGGGAGAAGTTACCATCTCCAAGGTAAGTGCAGACGTCTCCAAAGTAGCTGGCCATCAGAGTGAAGCACGCAGGCAAGGCTCAAGAGCGTACCAGGCACTTCATTTAGGGAGTATTTGACACGAAAACGAATATCTCACTTTAGAAAACAGAACGTTGCCTTCCAACATTTTGTTTAATGAAACACTGAACAAGAATTGAGATCTACAGAGTTTTAGAAGAAAACCTTATAACTTTTCAATCACCGCTTCCAACAGTTTTTCATGTTAGAAGCTAAAGTATACTCTCGCCAATTAATTCTTCAGACCTGGGACATGCTATCACTTTAAAACACATAAAAGGGATGCTACCACTCACCCGCCCATCATTGAGCCATCTGTAAAAGCTGCTGTGATCTATGTTTTGCTTTTGTTGAAGTAGCCTCCGAACGGGCGGACGGCCCTCTCGTCTCTCTCATTAAAATGAAGCTCGCTAAGTGCATCGATGCCTGAAGTGAGGGCTATCACATGGTTCCATGCAATGCTGCAGGATTAACCTCGCAGTCTCTGCCAGGGCGCGGGCTGTTTCAAGCTGTGTCCACAGGCAGATGCCTGGCAGGTGTCTCTGAGCCTCACAGCCACAGGGCTGTACAGTCCGCTCCTCCTGCCCCCTGGGGTGTGGTGCCCCCACCTCAGGGCTGCAGGATTAGGGCTGGAGCCTGTGGACACTCTGCTGGCTGACTGGCCTGACCACACTCCCACTTCCTGCTCACCTGTGCAGGTAGACGGGCTGTCTTTCCACCTGGTGGAGAGCGAGGATTTCCTTAGGTTTTGTGAAAGAGATGAGGCTACTGGAGAGCCAGGCTTCTGGCTGTGGGCTCCCCTGAGCTGTGGGCTTAGAAACACAGCTTTCTGCTTGGATGAGCAATCACTGACCACTGAGAGTTTCGCCCCACTTCCCTGAAACAGACGTCCCCGTCATTAACACAGTTTCCACCCAGCAGCAGAACGTACTCAGCATCAGGCCTATCAAAAGTTGACAGAGCCCAGGCAAATCCATCCCTTTACTTTATTTTTAAAGAATTATTTGTTTAATTTTATTATCATTATTATTATCATCATTGTTAAAATTTGATCACAGAGAGAAAGAAAGGGACAGTGAGAAAGCAAGCTGATGGGTCTGAAACTTGAACCATCAACCTCAACCAACCCACTGGCCCCAAATCCATGTCTTAACTTATCTGACCATAGTGTTTTTTGTTTGTTGTGTGTGTGTGTGTGTGTGTGTGTGTGTGTGTGTGTGGTGAAATGACAGTATGGGATTACAGAAACTATAGTCTATTGCAAATGTTTACATTCTCCAAATTAACACTTCTAACACATGAACATATTTGAAGGCGCTTGTGCTAGCTACAGATAATCACACCACAGCACAAACGTCGATTCACGCCACACCGCATCGCTGACTCTGTCTGGTACCACGCGTATGTTTTAAGGTTGCTCAGTGGCCACCAGCTGTCCTCTCCCCAGCCAGGGAGACCAATTGGAGGATGCCATAGGAGGAAGCCCAGAGGGCACGTGCACCTCAAAAACAGAGGATCAGTAGTGGCCCTTCTGCCACCAGAGGTCCTGAGGGCCTTACAACTGTCCCAGCTGTGAAAGACAGTGCCCCGCCCCAACCCCCTCTTCTGAGTCTGACCTCGGCAGGACTGAAACGACCATTAGTGAGTGAGAGGCCGGAGACAGCCCGTGGGAAACAGAAAATGCTGACCACGTGCCTGCAGCTCCAGATCTCGATGGAGACAGAGGCGGGCGTGTGACGTGGGGATCAGAAGTGTGAGATTGGGGGGCATGGGCTGTCTCCATTGCATTAAATGATGTTACATGTAGCTATTAGTCCTTTGGAACAAAACAGACCAGAAAAGCTGTGGGTTCTCCAGAGACACCCTCCCTGGTAAAAATCACATCTTTTATAGCAAGATTGAAGGGACTGGTGAGAAAGCGGGATGCTGTGAACAGTGGTTTAGGCTGTTCGGTGTCCGACTACACGAGGGGCACACTGACACAGAAATCCTGGGCCAGCAGGTGACCTGGTGGTTAAAGCACTAGGCTTTAACCATGGTTCAAGTCCCGGACCTGGTGGTTTGCTTTCTCACTTTCCTTCTCTCTCTCCCCTCTCTTGAGCTCATGTGCCCTGTAGCAAACTAATGATAATAATAAATAAATAAAATTAAATAAAGAGTTCTTTTTAAAAAAGAAAAAAAGAAATCCAGCCTGCTCTGCTCACCAGCTCTTCCCCCAGAGGAAGGAACCTCTTTGCCTGTATATGACAGGAGCCATAGTCTGACACAAATTCCTGATGTAGGTTAGGGTGGTCTTGGTGGGATAAAACAAACTTACCTTTTCTGAACCAGCAGGTAGCAGGGTAGTTAAGGCACTGGACTCCCACATGATCGACCGCAATTCTAGTTCCAGGACCTGGTGGCTTGAAAATCACACTGGGCACATATGCATGCATGCTGAAAATCCCAGCAGAATAGAAAATGGGGGGTGATGGCATGACCATTCCCCTGGGAGTAATTTCTCACTTTCCCTCTGACTGTCTGGTTTTCTCTCTCCAGTAAGCACATGCACCCTATAGCAAAAGCAAAAAAAAAAAAAAAAAAAAAAAAAAAATTACCTTTTCCTGTGTGTGTGCTCACTCCCACACTCACACACACTATTTCACATGACCTATGGTTTTAAGGCCCCCCTGAAGACATCGGCGGGTCCCATGTCACAGGGCTCTGGGCAATGTTTCCTCTGCAGCCTCATCCGAGGCAGAGGACGGACCACGTGATATGCTTCATCTGTTCATGCCCGAGTGTCCCTGAAAACTATGATGATTCGGGATCTGCAGAGCACTTGAATGACAGCAGGTGACAGAAAGAATGGACACAAGAAAATAAATAGCAAAGAGACGCACTCAGAGCCCCTGCTAGTCTGCGGCCCGTTAGTAAAAAGGGATCCTGCATTAGGAAAGCAGGGAGCAGAGACCACCGCCACGCACGGCACTGAGCAGGGAGGTCGCAGGTGCCTGTGTTCACAGACAGAGGCCGGCTGTGCACACGTGGGCACACACACAGTGCACTCACACTCACACACACTCACACACAGTACACTCACACACTCACACACAGTACACTCACACGCACTCACATACACACAGTACACTCACACACAGTATGCTCACACACACAGTACGCTCACACACTCACACACAGTACACTCACACGCACTCACATACACACAGTACACTCACACACAGTATACTCACACACACAGTACGCTCACACACTCACACACAGTACACTCACACGCACTCACATACACACAGTACACTCACACACAGTATACTCACACACACAGTACGTTCACACACTCACACACAGAACACTCGCACACAGTACACTCACACACAACACAGTATACTCACACTCAGTACACTCACATACTCACACACACAGTACACTCACACACACAGTGCACTCACACACCACATGCTTGCTGTGTCTGCTTGAGTCACTCTGGAGGCCTATCTCCACTCACGAGGACCGAGAATAAAAGCTAACCCCTAAAAGGCTGGATGCTGGTTGCATAGCAGTCATTTATCTTCAACAGCGCTACATGTGAGTGTTTATACCACCATCTAACCTAAGTTCTGCACTTTTAGTCATTGGAGCATCATGGATCAGTGATTTTTTTTTCTTCTTTCCTTTTTTTATCTCCAATCTTTCCCATCCATCCAACTTGGCCACCCTAGTGTACAAAGACATCAGATTGGACTCACCAGCAGATTTCATATTGATCAGAAAGTCACAGATAAGACCCAGTGTGGAGGGGATCAGCCCATCCCCTGGTAGTTATGATGGCTGGCTCCCACATGGTTGACTGTGGTTTGAGTTCCAGATTGACAGCTCAGGAAACATGCCAGATGTGGGTGTGGGTGCCTGAAATCCTGAAAGGAGGGAGGAATGGCAAAGGTGTGTGAGTGACCATCCCCCATGGGAGTGCTCTCTCTCTCTCTTCCCCCCCTTCCTCTCTCACTCTCTCCCTCTCTCCCTCTCTCCCTTTCTCTTTTTCTAGCAAGCACACATGCCCTATGTCAAAGAAAAAAGGAGAGAAAGAAAGAAGAAAGAAAGAAAGAAAGAAAGAAAGGAAGGAAGGAAGGAAGGAAGGAAGGAAGGGAGAAAGAAAGAAAGAGAGAGAAAGAAAGAGAGAAAGAAAGAGAGAGAGAAAGAAAGAGAGAAAGAAAGAGAGAGAGAAAAAAAGAAGGAAGGAAGGAAGGAAGGAAGGAAGGAAGGAAGGAAGGAAGGAAGGAAGGAAAGAGAAGAAAGAAAGAAAGAAAGAAAGAAAGAAAGAAAGAAAGAAAGAAAGAAAGAAAGAAAGAAAGAAAGAGGAAAAAAGAAAGGAAGGAAGGAAGGGAGGAAGGAAGGAAAGGAAGAAGAGAGAAAGAGAAAGAAAGAGAAAGAGAAAGAGAGAAAGAGAAAGAGAAAGAGAAAGGGAGAGAGAGAGAAAGAGATAAAGAAAGAGAAAGAGAAAGAAAGAGAAAGTAAGAAAAGAAAGGGAAAAGCCCAGTGTGGGAACAAACAACGGAAAACTGTCCTGGGTTCCTGGGGGTAGCATTTAGCAGCAAAGATGCCCCCCTGCCCCACAGACCCATGGGTAAATCCAACCTGCCCAAAGGCTTAAACCTGCAGTCGGGCCTGGTAGAGCCAGTGGGAGTTGTTTACTCTGGTCCTGACTCCATCCTCACAGCACCGGGGTGTCCAACCTCTTTGACAGCGGGTTAAAGTTTAAAGTCCCCTTAGAGGAGCGGGTGGCACTAAATTGTTTTTAAATTTCTTAGAATAGAGAAATGCGCTGAAAACAGAACCTTACTGAAGCCTGAGACGGAGACCTCCATCCGGAAGGATAACCCTAGACACGTTTCCGAAAACAGGGCCAGTGTTTACTGCTCAGAAGCTTAAGATGGAAATTTAGTGTGGAGTAGGAAAATGCCAACGGTGAAGTTCAGAAGGAGTTCTGTAATCATAAACTGAAAGCACTTGTGGGATAAGGGAGGCCTGCAATTTATTTTTTTGTTATGTTTTGGTTTTGGTTTTGGCCACAGGGCACATGTGCTCACCAGAGAGAGACTGAGAGGGAAAGTGGGTAATCACCTCCCTACCTCGGAGTGATGGCCATGCCACGATCCCTCTTCCACTCTCCTGGGGATTTTGGCATGCACGCACACATACCCGGAGTGATTTTCAAGCTCCTGGGCCCGAGGCTCAAACTCGGCCTTGTGGGAGTCCAGCACCTTAACAACCCCGTCACCTGACGGCCCTGAACTTTTTTAAATAGTGTGGAATCCATCGTGTTAGGTCTTGGACCTAACAAAACCTAAAAGAATAAAGAGAAAAGCTGAAAGTTCCTATTTAACAGTCTTAAAAATTTATCTAAAAACTAAACATTTTAGCCAAAGATCCAGATGGTTGTTCCCGATTTACCACCCTGGTGTGGGGACATGTACAAACACCCAGATGTTCTAGCGCGGCAAACAACACAGACTCCGGTTTCCCGCATCCTGGCTGCTCCTCTCCCACTTCACCCCAGTTCTCCAGAGTGGGCAATTAATCTCTTTGTGTGCGATTTCATCAGCTTAGTCATCTGCTTTTCCTTTAATTCCTTTTTTTAAAAAAACAAGATAGCAATCACTGTAAAATTAAGATGAAATCTGAGTTTCTAAGAAAGTGTAAAAGACAAATTTTGGGGAAACAGAAGCAAAACTAGAGCTTTAAAAGTCGTGTCAAGCCCATGGAGAGAAACAATGCGTGCCTTTCGGAACTGAGTAGCGGATGTAAAAGTGAGGATGAAGGCGGCTTAGGACTCCCAGGTGCATCGGCCGTATCTAAAAGCTGTTCTCCCTTCCTGTACTCTCTGACTTCCTCTTTCTTCTCTTTCCCTAAAACCCAACACTGAAAGGAGAGGAAGAAAGGAAGGGAAGGAGAGCTGGGCGCGTTCATGGCAATGTCCCCTTCCTTAGCAGTGTCCCCTTCCTTAGCAGTGTCCCCTTCCTTAGCAGTGTCCCCTTCCTTAGCAGTGTCCCCTTCCTTAGCAGTGTCCCCTTCCTTAGCAGTGTCCCCTTCCTTAGCAGTGTCCCCTTCCTTAGCAGTGTCCCCTTCCTTAGCAGTGTCCCCTTTCTTATCAATGCCCCCTTTCTTTACCAGCCAAGACTTTCCCTGGAGGTGACTCCGTCTAGGAAATGCAAATACTACTTATTTATCTCTGGATGATCCCCCAGCTTTTGGTGAAATACATTTGAACCTACGCATTACTTATCATCATTCGGCATACAAGCCCACTCAGCACATCTGTCTCTGAGGAAGACACTGCATGCTGTAAGTGACTTTTGCCTAGTTCAGGGGCCTGCAGAGCTCTGTGGCAGGTCTCTGGAATGAGAAGCAATTTTACTTTGGCCAAAGTAAAGAGCCCAGGAAAACACATGTAGCAAGTCAGGGAAGACAGCACGGATAAGCGAGACAGCGTCTATTGTTTTATTTGCTTTTTCTCTTTTCTAAGAAACCTTGGTTTTCTCCAAACTCTGAGTTAAAAAAAAAAAAAAGTGGGGTCAAGTAGAAAAGCAGTTACACACTGGGTGTGCAGGGGAGGTCCCAGTTTGTGTCCCGGGCTTCCCTGTCCATGCTTGCTGTGTGCACCTGCCTGTGTCCACGCTGGCCAAGGCCGGGGTACCTGTTTGGATCCTGTGGGATACATGTTTCTCTCTCTCTCTCTGTCTCGCGCTCTCTCTTTCTGTCTCTCTCTCCATCCAGCTACCTCTCCTGGAAGAAATGCAGAAATAAACTTTATAAAACAAGTTAACACGGTGAAGCCAGCTGGCATGAGGGCCAGCAAGCCAGCAGCCATCTTGACCTTCAGGAAGGCTCTAAGGAGAACCTCCCCACCCGACCACATGCTGACTCAGGGGAGGTCTGAGAGGGTGGGCAGGGGACAGCAGGGTGGGCATTTGAAGGGATCGGGGCAATTGCTCAGGGCAGAGCGATGGACTCGGTCTGATGGTGGTGAGGAATCCCATCAACCAATACAAACTCCTGCTTGTATCTTGCACCTGTAAATATCAAGAACTTGCTTCTTGAGATATTTCGGTGGTGTTTGCCACCTGTCTTCCCGTAACCAGTGACAGAAATAAGTTCTCTTCTTCTCCAGCCTCTGCCTCCCCTCTCACTGACCACACAAAGCAGCAGCCAACCTAGTTGACCAGTAAACGTGAGTGCAATTATGTATGTCTACATGTTTTTGTTTTCTGACTAACGAACACTAAATGTTGAAAATGAGACATTGTGAAACAGGTGAGACGGACAATTATTTTAAGGGACAGAAAGTTCTGTTGAACCGAATAAACTGGTATCGAACCTTTTATTCATGCAGACAAGATAGTTTGCAAATTCAAGGAATCGGTTTGGGAGAAAGGTGGGAGGCGGAGTGCTCTGAGTTGTTTTCGCCTCCTCCCTGAACACTGCTTTAATCATTGTGAATTGATTTTATTTTTAAGGCAAACATCAACAGGGACAAAGGGAATGAGAGAGGAAACCACAAGAGCAAAACATCTGAGGGTCTGCACAAGAAGAGATCCCAACAAGGAAAAGCCAGGCTGCAATGGAATCTATTCTGAAGAACCCCCAAAGTTCAGGAGGGCGTGGCTGCAGACAGCTCCAGAAGCAGCAAGGCAGGGTGAGCAAGAACATTTACTTAAGAAGTCCAGCCAGGGGCCGGCAGGTGGCTCGCTTTCTCATTTTCCCTCTTGTCTCTCTCTAGTGAGTGCATGTGCTCTGTAGCAAATTAGAAACAATAATAATAATAAATTAAATTAAATAATAAATTATTTAAAATATAGACGCCAGCTCGCTCACTTTGCCCAAGAGTAGGGAATCTCTTTGCCTGTATCTGACAGAAGCCATAGTCTGACACAAAAACCTAATGTAGGTTAGGGATAGTCTTAGCAAAATAGAACAAATTTACCTTTTCCAGTCCTGGAGGTAGCAGGGTGGTTAAGGCACTGAACTCTCACATGGCTGACCGTGGTTCAAGTCTCAGGTCCAGTAGCTTGAAAGACATGGGGTGCGTGTGCATGCTCTGGATCCTGGGAGGAGAATGGAGGAGAAGGGGTTGTCAGGTGTCCATCCCCCCTGGGGGGTGGTTTCTCACTTTTCCTCTCACTGTCTCTGTCTGACTCTCTCTCTCCAGTGAGCACATGCACCCTAAGGCAAAAACCTCTAAAAAGAAGTCCACTGAGCTGGGAACTGCTCTCTCGCCCGGATGCTGCAGGATACATGGCCTCGTTCCTGCAGACTGAAGCAGAAGCAGCTCAAGAACACTTGAGGGTGAGAGTATCATACGGGACAGCATCAGGAGCGGTCGGCACCTTGCTCAAATAGAGGCACCCCCACATTCGCAATCGCAGACGGGATGCTTCCTCGTGCCCAGGGCACCGTGTGGGCAACCCTCTGCAGCAGCCTTGAATGGGTCTTGCCGCTGCAAGGTCATTACTGTCCTCTTTCTGACCCCCTAATTAGGAAGAATTTGGTGAATTGAAGTCTGGGTTTATCAGGACACAGTCAGCTCAAAGGTAAGACAGCGAAATCATAAAACTATTGCACACAGAAAGCTGGTGCAATCCCATTACATTTCCCACACCCCACAGAATCCATTTCAAAACAACTTCAAGGGATACAACATAAGTGCTTAGTATCGAGATATCAAATTCATGATGCAAAACTAATGCATGAATGCAAAAACCTCATCTGGTTCAGACATGGGAAAATATTCATTCATAATAGAAACTGCTTTTACCTATAACATTATAGCACACATGAACTTTTAAGATCGATTCTTTATGAACTACGAATTATGAACGGTAAAGCTAGTCAAAGTGAGAATTATTCCCTGCCTCACTGCTACATGATATAAGAAAGCTATTAAAAAGAATATCTATACAAAGGGTTTGCGCTGATGTTTTCCACAGTTTATTTAAAGAATAAACTGCCCCACTTGTTGCAAAGAAAGTGTCTAGTCGGATACCTTAGGAGAGTGTCTGGAAGCCAGTTTCTTGAAGATGTTGCTAAAGATGTGTCTGTGGGTGACCTCAAGTTGTCCAGCTGGGGACAGTGAAGAAGCAGGAAAGAAAACTGGATGTGGAGAAAAAGAAACAAAATTGCCTCCAAAAATGAGGACCGTGCGTTCACTAAACCAGGTGTGTGGGGTAGGAGGCAGCCCACACGGCTCCTCCTCAAGCAGGCCTTCAACAGGCCTAGGAATGACCATCCGAAAATCGTCATCAGAAAGCACTGTCATAATTGAACATACAAAGCAAAATTCAGCCACTTAAAAATGGAAATAAAACGTGACACATCCAAACTATGGATGGAAAAGGAAAAAAAGACTAAACATGAATCAATACCAAAGAAGGCAGAAAAGGAGTGGCTGACCGAGCAGCAAAACAGGATGGCCAGTGTTCATCGCCTTGACAGCTGGCTGCTGAAGCCCTCTATGGAAGGGAGCTCTCTGGGCTGTGGAAGGTGGCTAGACATCAGGGCAGACTCTTGCAAGTCTGGGTATTCACAGCAAAACAAACAAGCAAAACAGAAACCATCGTTTGACTGTTCTCCAGCAGAGAAGGAATTTTGCTATTATTTAAGGTGGGAAGAGAGCATGCAATGGGAGGAGAAGGTTGGGGGCTAGCAGGCTTTGGCAAGTCCTCTGGCACTGTGTGTGCATTAGAAGGGGGTGCTCCTTCCTGCAGCTGAAACCACCCATGCCAAGACAGTGGTGAGCAGAACCTGGTATGCATGTCTTCTGCACAGTGCCCTTCATGTTTACTGACATAGCAAAAAATAGAATTCCATAGGTCAAAGGAGGCAAGGTGATCTAAAGGCATTTTCCTAAGGCTGGAGAAACAAAGGAAGTTTTCAATATAGATTTATTAACAGGAATGCCTTGTGTTCAGTTTGTAACTGTCAGCATTTTCCTAGTGGAAGCGCCTCCTTTGTCTTTTTTAATCCAGCAGCCAACTTCAGTACTCTACTACTGAGGCAATAGTTGAAGGATGAGCAAGACACCAGCCATCTTGACGCTAAGGAAGGGCTCTAACAGAACCCCCTGACCACGGGCTGAGGTCTGTGTGAGGAGAGACCAGATGAGAACCTGGGGTGGGTATTTGAAGGAATCAGGATAATTGCTCAGGGGGGAGTGACTGACTCTGATTATAGGGAGGAATGATTTGTACCTGCCTGTGTCTTGTACCTATAAATACTGAGAGTGTGTTGTGCTTTTTGAGACAGTTTGCTGGCGTTGCTGTCTCCCCATAACTCGTTACAGAAATAAACTCTCTTCCTCTCCAGCCTCTGCCTCCCGTTTCATTGACCACAAGAAGCAGAAGCTGGGCTTAGTTGGTCAGTAACGTTACAACCTGTGAATTCTTTGTGCACATACAATGGATGTGAAATGAAGGACGGGGCTATATTTTAAATACAGGTTTCATGGGGGTGCACGAAACCCTGGTAGTTACAGTCAACGGTATTAGTGACCATAAAACCCTGAGCCTCAAAAATTCTTGGAATATTTGGGGAAGACTTTAAACTTCTGTAGAGAGAGAAAAAAAAGAATTTTAAGCCAGACAATCCAGTCACCAAAGGCGAGCTTCTCCCATAATTGATTGTGTTTGTTTTGGGGCATCTTTGCCTAATTACACGAAGTGTCATCCTTCCTAAGGCTGGATAGGATTCTGCACTGAGTCTTTCTTATTTCCGGTAGACATTGTGTTTTTTTTTTTTTAATTATTATTATTATTACCCTATGGATTCCTGAGAAGTGACTTTATGGTGATTATATTTCTTACATACACCCGTTGGAAATACTGTGATATTCACAGGGCTTAACTATTTGGGACACAGGGCTACAAAGCTACATGCCGCACTTTAGAAGGGACTTGGCTTGGCCCTGGTGGAAGTTACACTTGAAAAAATGCACAGAAATGATGACTGTCGGCAGGCACCGGGTCTCATACTGCACTTCTGGGAAGGAATTATTTCTATGATGATATTTCATCAAGATCTGAACTCACACAGCCCCTTTCTTCTTGGAAGGGATTTTATAACTAAATATGAGTTTGTAAATTATGAAGAATTCAATGAAGCTCTTAAACTTGACCTTTCAACTTTATCCAAGAGAGAGTATAATTAAACACAATAACTTATAATTGTTTCGACCCCTCCTAGACTTTTGTAACATTTGCATGGGCATTATCTCATTCCCTAGAACATTAACATCAGGCTCTCTATTTTTAATAATAACCACAGAGAAATTACCCCATCATTGATGTTTTAAGTATTTATACAACAATCACACTGCCCCCCTCACAAAATGAGATTGTAACCTCATCAAGAAATTTAATTCATCATAAGTTGTTCCTTACAGAAAGGTTTTCCTGGAGTACTAGTTTAGAACAAGATGCTTTCTCCAAGTCTATGAACCAATAATTTACACTCTAGATAAAGTTACCTCCTTCATTATAGTTAGTCTTTAGCAGGTGCTTATTTGTGGGTGAATGGCTCTGGTACAGACAAGTGAAACTCCTTGGAAGTATGTTTCCTTCGAAGAGCAGCATTATTTGGAGTTGAACAAGATTTTTCATGGATTTTGTCAAACTCTCTCAAATTGGCTTCTGCTAAAACCTAACTTTGACTTTTATTCTTTAACTTCTTTATTTCTCCAGGCCCCCTTTTTTTATTGTCTCCTCTGTCCCCAACAATGTTCTAAGTACCAGGCAGATTAAGACAAATGATATGTGGTCTCGACATTAGAGAATAGATAAGGTAGGGTCCTTAGAAGAGATGTCAAATTCAATATCTGACTTAGGAAAAAAATACAAAATAAAGTAAAAAGGTGGGGATGTTCATTGGTGAATGTAACTGAGCCATCTGGGCAGATGATGGGTAGACTGCAAGAACAGCTGGCCTGGGGCTCGTCAGCTCCTGGGTTTTATTCGTCTCCCATGGCTGCTTTCTCTGCTACCTTGCTCCTCTCACAGGCAGCATGAGCAGCTCCAGGTGCACGTTGCAGTTCTTCATTTGCTTCCTCCATAGTTCCCACCCAGTCCTGGGACTCGTGCTGACTGTGAACTAGATTAGCACCCCAGCCTCTGCTCAGGCGTGCTGGGTTCAGCCCTCCTTGCCCATGATCTCTTGGTGTTACTGAAAGATGAGGTATCAGATGGCCCCAGCAGCTGGGGGTAGGCATCCCCTACAGTCAGCGGAGCACACCCCGAGCTGGCACGAGTAATGTGCTAAGTCCCTTCAACTCCATCTGATGTTAAACCAAAGCAGAATGGACTGCAGAGGGCATGGTGTTTGCAAACATAAGATACTCATTTTGGAGTTTTAGGATAATGTAGTTCGGGGCTAACAAACCATCACAATTTTGCTGGATTTGAAGGAATTTGGGGGATGCGGATTTTCAGTATGAAAACTGGAAAAGTCCTGGGCACATTGGGAAGCGTTGGTCTCCTTCCATGGTTGGTGAAGTAAGAGGCTTGCTAAGCTCCCACGTGGAGTTTCCTGCATTCTGGCAGAAGTTTACCTGGGCCGGGGGACAGATGGAAACAGCACCAATAAGGCATTTTCACCAAGCTGTCCCCAGCCAGATGTCTCCCGAGACATTTATCTCGGGTAAATATTGACCTGCCTCCTGGCGTACACGGCCTAGGAACACGGAAGGGCTCTCTTTACATAAATACCACAGTGACCTGAAGAAGAGGAATGGATGCCAGGGGTCAAATAAGATAAGCAGATTGTCTACAGCTCAGATTGTTGGGAAGACTGTAGCTGAATAACTACAATATCGACCTTATAACTATTACGGTGGAGCTGTGACTGTTAGGTTTAGGATAGAGGGGGAACTTGTTTTTCTTGGAGGAGTCAGAGAGGTGACATGAGACGTGTAACCAGAACCACACCATGGAAGTCAGGAGTGCCGCTTGAGAAGTGGGTGTGCGATTTTCTAAGCAATGGAGAATTTAGAGATGGCTTAAGGGGCAGGGGCTCCATGACTCTGGTACCAAAGTTTACTTGTGTTTGTTGCCTGGGAAATACATCTTTACTTTGTGTCTGTGCGCATGTGTGTGTGTGCAAGTGTAAGCATTGTGCATTTATGTGTATGTATGATGTGTGTGTGAGGGTGTCTGTGTGATGCGGGTGTGTGTGTGTGTGTGTGTGTGTGTGTCTGATATGTGTATGTGGTTTTGACTTTTATATCGAGGTCACTTTCTCTCCTTTATAAAACCCACTTCTGGTTAAGCCGGTGTCTTTGGCCTTAACAAAGGCATGGACTCTGATCAACTCGAGGTGAGCTGCCTGTAATTGCTTTCTATTGAATATATAGATTTAGTTCTCAAATATCTTCTGCCTAAGCCTCATGCTCTGATGATTGAAAAAAATGATCTTTTCAGAACATGCTTTTTCATTACTCGCTGCTGGGACTTGCAGGTGGTCAGCTTAAAGCTCCCCACAGTAATCATACTTTGTCCGTCACCTCAGCCTTCATTTAGAGACTGAGAGTCCTTACCCTCTGGAGTAGGGCTACCAACCCCCTCCGTTCACATCAAACAAGTTTTGATAGATTTCGACCATGTAGGTGACAAGTGGAGAAGGAAGCTCATCGAGTTCATTCTCCTCAAGTGATACCTACATCGTTTTCCGGTAGCCTTAACTTCTAGGACTGCCTTCTATGGGGGGAATGTTATTATTTTCAGTAAAGGTAATTTAACAAATATATCATTAGATGTGACTCAATGTTTACATCATCGTAAATACTCTCCAGGTTATACATGTTCGTATCAAAATGCGTATATTACATGTTCTGTGCTTTGTTTTGACAAAGAAGATCAACTTAGTTACCCGTGTTGTTTTCAGCATCTCTGTGTTGTTTCTCACACACATTGCCAGGATTTCAGTTAGAATGTCCTGGAATTTGATATCTGGATTGGCTGGCCTAAAATTCTCATTTTTTTTTTCACTACAGAAGTCTGCCTCCTGCAGTGGTGCCTGACTGCTGCGGCTGAGTTCTCATCAGACCTCTGAGTTCTGGTCACACATGTGTGTCAGAGAAGCTGGGAGCATCATTCATGGACTTTGTGTTGGGAATGTAAATTGACAGCATACAGTGCTATCAAAGTGTACAGCTGCAAGCTGAGTGTATGGATGAGTGGTCACCAAAGCCCTGCACACACAGCTCGGCTGCAGTTCTCAGCCTCCGTGGTGACTGGACAAAGTCACGCCACTGAGTTCTGTGTAGTGGGATGTGGAAAAAGTCACGTGCTCTCCTTTCTGAGCAGGTCCTTAGACTCCTCCCACATAACCCTCTCCTTGCCCTCTGACCCTGTCATCGGCAGGATGCATAGAACCCAGCCGAGGTCCCTTAGTACCTCGTGGGATGGAGTGCCCTAAGGTGAAAGGAGTCAGTGGACCTGAGAGACTGTGTGGAGCAAAACTCTCCACATCCCCATGGCTAGCTGGACTCCACCTGGGTTAAGCCACCGAGATTTAAGGGTCTCTCTGCACCTGTGGCTAGCATTGTTTTAAACAGGGCAGACCCGAATAATGCATAAGTGCCCCTTAGGTAAGCACTATGCCTTCAATTGAAGTGTCAATCCCTAAAAGTGTCAGGCACATTGAAAAAAAAAGTCCATAATACACCCTAATTATAGGTGTGACGAGTAGAAATCTACTAGCGTGCAGTCTTTACCCCAACACACCAAAAACATTTAAAAATGTCAGTGCAATGCAGTCTGAGTCACCCAACAAAGACTCCAGAATGCAGCAGAGCAAAATGTTAAACACTACCCACCAACCGAACCCCTCGTAAAACTTCTGCCAAGAAAATGCACCCAACTCACTTTAGACCTGTCTATTAGGTCTCAAAATGTTTGCATATTTAAAAGCTTTCAAGGTAGGAAAAAAAGTAATTTCTTTTTCTTTATGGGTCATTTACTTGTCTGCGTGTTAAGTTAAAAAGAGGAAGAGAGAGAAAAGATCTGACATTTACTCTAATACGGCACTTGATATAAATATGTACGAGTCTCATGAATGCAGGCTGTCTGAACTCAGAGTATTTCTCCTCTACAGGGTCCAGGAAAACTCGCTGTAATGTCTTCATCAGAGATCCTGCCCTGTGGATGAAAATTCTAGTTCAAGAGTTCTCTATGAAGTCATCTACATACGAGTCTTTTACTGCATTTTTAGAAGCTGAAGGAAGTATCTTTAAAAGCTTGGGAGGGAAATTGCTAAAAGGTTACCTCGCTGCCTACAGCACCCACCTGTTCATTCATGCACCACCTCTTGGGTCCCCTTCTCTTCCCTCCATGGCTCCCCCTTCCCCTGCTAATCACAGGACTTATTTATCCTATTGATCATGGACTTCCTAGTCACCCAGTAAACTCTAACCTTTAAAGTCATGTTATTACAGAAGGAGTAAAGACCAAGATGAAAGTGAAAAACAAGAACAGGACAAAAATATGGCCCCCAGAAAGGAAATGTTGCTGAACTGACAATTTCATGCCTGTGTGTTTCCTCTAGCCTCTCAGAGAACTGTATCCTCAGAGTCATGTCCAGACACTGCCCCACCCACTCTGATACCCCATGCATACCACCTACCCAGATCTCTTTATTTTAAAAGCGTATTTCTTTAATTTCTTGAGAGAGAGAAAAAAGGAAGAGAGTAAGAAGGAAAGGGAAAGGAGCCCTCAACATCAGCTTATTACGTCACAATCCCCTTCCCAAGTCCTCCAGCCAGTCAGTAACTTGGGCACCTGCTCCATGCGTTTCAGGTTGAATGGGGATCCAAACCTGTGGCCGACCATGTGGCTTCCAACACTGCAGGGAGTCACCAACTGTTATACCAGAGCTGGGCCTTTCTTCTCTTCATTGTCCCCTACAAAGTTCTCTTTAGGAATTAACTCCCCTCTGTCTTAGGGCTGGCTGAGGGCAAAGGAAGTGACACCATAGGCTGGCTTCCACCCTTTCCACTTCTCAAGGTCCACAAGAATATCACACTGACCCCTTTCACATCCTCCTCTTCGGTTTCCTAGGACATGCCCTTCTCACACACCTGGTGGGCATATGGCAAGGTTTCCATTTAATGCCGTGTCTACACCATCTTACCCAAGAGTGCCAAGCCTTCTTTCATTTGTGAAGTCTTCTCTTTTGCCTTCAGTGCACATGTTTCCCCCGCCCCCACTGGTGCCTTAGTACCCCCACCTTGCTTCCGAGTAATTAATACAATGTCATCTGAGTTGAATTAACTGTAAACCTAGAGTTCTAAAGGTGAGAGAGCCTGATACTGAAGGCATTGCCATCGAACAATGCTGTAAAGTGGACAACAAAATGAACAGCTGGTTGTAGAATGGTCGGTTTGAAGGGTCTGGATGTAGCCCAGTGAAGACTGACGATATACAGAGTCTCGTGCCGTGAGGGAGGAAGGATGTCTCGGGAAGACCAAGTAGAACTCCCAGACACCAAAGAAATGCCTCCTAGGCAAGGTTCAGTGGTAGATCTGCCTCAGAGGCCAAGAGTGAGTGACATTGGTCGGTCCTTCCATGGCCAGCCATCTGCAGTGATTGATGGGCCATGCGAACAGGAGAAAAGTGAATGAGATCGAAACCCCATCATTATCCCAGAACGTCTAATGGGGAGAAGCAATTCTCATTCATTCATTTGCTACTGAGCCACTGGCCCAAATGGAAGTGCAAATCAGGAAAGAGCTTATTTTGTAAATTGTAGATTCAAGTCCATTCTTCTACTGGTTGGTATTTAATATTTGAGGTGCATGCAACACTCATACCAAAATTTTTTAAAAAGTGTTCATTGCATTTTTCATTTTTAAAAGTTGTTACTTCCTTCTTAGCCATGCTACTTAAGCTGAAAAGTATTACATCTTTTACCTTGTCATCAACTTTTAATATTACATATAGAAGGGAACTTCTAAGAGAAGACATCCCTAAACTGATCAACAACTAGTAAAACACAGCTATGGGAATCACTGCTATTTTATCAGGGGGAACTTAGAAAAGCGTTATTTTTAAACTACCTTAGAATTCAATTTTCCAAATGGCTCAGAGATTACTCTCAAGACTCAACTATGGGGAAAGACAAATAAAAAAAGGAAGAGATAAATTGGGCAATGTAGAAATAGGAATGGGATTCCAACAAACAGTACTGACCTTGAAGTTTATAGGAAATATAAGTAACTTAAAAGCACATTGTTTTCAGTGATCCACTGTCAAGGTAGAGCAGCTACAGAAAGAGACAGAAGGTACGATCCTGAGGATGTTCTGATGTTGGCACGTGTAAGAATGCCACACAAACCTCAAACAAGCTGCCATATTGGAAATTCCTGGGTATCATTATTTCCATTACAGAGAGATCTCATCCTGTGGGAGAAAATATGAAAAAGTAAAAGCAATTTAGGGTGGGACCAGCTAGTGGAGTGGAGGCTACAGTGATTGGATCCCACATGGCAGGCTGCAAGGTTTCAGTCCTAGACCCAGCAGCTTGAGAGATAAGCTGCGCGCGCGCGCGCGCGTGTGTGTGTGTGTGTGTGTGTGTGCATTCCCAAAATCCCAATAGGAGAGAGAGGGGAGAAGGGATTGCAGCACGACCATTTCATGTGGGGAGGAGCTTTTCTCCTCTCTCTCTCTTTCTAATGAGTGTATGCATCCTCCTGCAAAAAAGAGAAAAGGTAATTTAGGGTGTATTAGTGGGCTCATATGCACTGCTAGCTATTTTTATTTCATTAATACATTCCAACTTTTACTCTGTGACTTCTAAAGACAGAATATGTTATCTGAGCCAATTATCTATGTGCATTTTCCCCTTCATCTCTCTCTTGGGTAAAATTCTGATTTAATTTCAACCTACGGTGATATGCAGCCATGTCCATAGGCCAGCTGAACCCATCACATTTGAATGGATGTGGTTAGACAGATGTGAGATGTTGCAATCCCAGATGCTCCCTCTAAGTGCTATTGTGGATGTAGAAAGAGAAACATTATCAGTTGTACTTTGAATATTTAGCAAATTGTCTCCAAATAGCTCCTAGACACATATAGGGATACAATAGCTGGCTGGCATTGTGCTCTTATAGCGTAAGTGAAATTCTAACTTCAGTTATAAATTAACTTAGGGACTTTGGAAATGTTTTGTGATATCTGTGAGAGATCTAGCTACGTCAAATCTATCAACAGTTAGACATAAATCCAAGTCAATGGAAAAATATAAACCCAGGAATTTGGGACATCTGGTTGACCAGTTGCCCTGCTTCTAGCTCAGCTTTTGTACAAGAACCTATTTACTGTTGATGGACATGATTACTTTGCGCGGATGGAATGCACTGCTGTTGACATTAAATACATTTGACTCAATCAATAGAGTTATTGTTTTGAGGCCAAAATGTCTCTGACTTATAACCTTGCTTTCATTTCCCGTATTAAATGAGTGTGATGTTAATTTCTACCCCCTGCATTGGTAGAATCCTCCCAGCAATATAAGAAAATGGAAGAAATAAGAGGAACGTCTGCTGAGCACTCCCCTGGCAAATCTTTTCATCTCACCAGTCACACCAGAGCAGCAGAACAAATATTGCAGGCTTGTGTACTAAGTTCCGTAACTAAGTAGTAAATGACAGGGGTCTCTCTTCCTCAGCAATCCTCATTTAGGATGTGTTTCTCCTCTAATATGTCTCCCTCTGAATTCTTTGTGTCATGGATCCACTAAAGCAAAACCTTTAAGAATACAAAGTTCATTGGGAGCTTCTCTATTTACAGCACAGAAATTGCTGGCTCTGGTGGTCTCCACTCTGTCAGTTTAATCAGAACATAAATATGTGTATTTGCTGCCAGTCACTAGTGGAAAACTGTAGAATGCTCCAAACAAATGTAGAAATTCAGCTGGAGAATTGTATTCACTCCCCTTCCCTTTTAGCACAACCCAGAGTAGGCCCCCACCAAGTTTCTGCCGGTCTTCTTGGAAACCGTGATGAAAAACAGTCTTTTGCCACCATCCTTCCTAGAACAAAACCCAGATGGGTAAGACAACTGGTCCTACCAAACATCCATCAAAACCCAGCACCTGGACTTTCTGAACCTGGTTACTTTGCTCCAGTCACACCGCTCATTATCAGTGAAAACTGCTTCCTGTAACAGAGTGGAATTCAAATGTGACACCCACTCGGTCTCCGCGTTCATCAGCTTCAATTCACAAACACTGAGCAGAGCTGAATACATTGCATCTTTTGTCCAGACGTGAGGCATTCCAGGTTCTGAGAAGGAATTCATATCCTTGAAGCCTGCTTTCTGGAAAGCCACAGATGTACTTCACAGGAAATAAGGAGGCACGGTGGGGCATGTTTTTTGTTTGTCTGTTTTTCGTTTGCCATAGGGTGTGTGCACTTGCTGGGGAGAAACAGAATAAGAGAGAGAGGGTGAGAGAACACCCCAGAGGGAATGGCCACCCAACAACCCCTTTCTCTCCATTCTCCTCACCAATTTTGGACACGTACTCACACACGCTTGGCGTGGTTTTCAAGTCACCAGGTCCAGGATTGGCCCACGTGATTGGCATATGAGATCTAGCCATTTCAACCCCTCATACCACTGGCTGGCCCTCGAGACTGTGCTTATTAAAATCAGAATTATTACATGTTGAAAAACAATTTTTGCTGTTGAACATGAGAACTATGGTATTTTCAGCAAAGTTGGCAAGCATTGGAAAGCAATCTTCTTAATGACTAGACAATAATGAATGTTCATTAACCTTTTGGGTCCCTCTACACAGAAACCTGTTTTTGTATTTCCTTGCATGTTTATTTTCCCTTAAGCTGTGAACTGTTCCAGCTCTTTATTCCTGTTTATCCTGTTCGTTTGGATCTGCTTACCCAGTGTTTATTAATGAGCTTACAACATGACCCTCTTAATTGTCATGGATCTAACGTCAGGGCCACCTCAACTGCTAGCCGGTGGCATCCTGAGATGAGGTAGGCAACCAGGAGGAACGTACCAGCTCACAGCTGTCCTTGCTGATCCCACTGCACCCCACGCCTGGTGGAGACTTCTCCTACACTGTCTTCCGCACAGTGTGAGGAAGGCCCTACACAGCCCTTCATCAACGGACGCCCTCTATCCACTGGGCACAGCTCACGGCACCCCTCTATTCTACCAAGGAGACCTGCTCAGGGCACTGAGGTCCCCACCCAGCATCGGGCCATGCCCACCAAGTGGGTGAAGCTGAAGCCCTTGTTTGCTTCTGGCCCTGGCACCCTGCTCCTCAGCCAGGATTGTGTCCTCCCAAGGTGACAATGGGAAGTAACTCAACATCCCCATCTCAGCATTCTCCTTTGCAAAGTGAGGTCTCAAGGGCCATCGCCTCATGGGGTCACAGGTGAGGCAGCTCAGAGAGTACAATATAGTCGTCACTCTTACGGATGCCATTGTGTTCCACAGCCCGGAGACGGGGGGCTTCTGGGAAGCTCCTCTCAGCTGTGGGAGCCATGTTGCTGGTTGGACTCATCCCAAGGTAATACCCAGCATCCCCTCCTCCCTCCTCTGAACAGCAGCCTTTCTGGTCCCACCAGCCCAGGAGCACACCCTGGATGGAGGTGGAAGGGGCACTAGCCCCAGGAGCCACAGCTGAGCCTGAGCAGCAGGTGTGAAGGGTAGGTTGGAAAAGGGTTGCCGGGGAGCTCAGGTCCCCTAGCATCCTCTCTGGGACTGCCCCAGGATGTGGGCCCAGTGTCTCCCGGGTTTATTAAAGGTAGCAATACACCTGATTTTTTTATGATTATCTGATAGCTCCTAATCAGGTGGGGCAAACTGTTTTTTAATTATATTTGTCAAAGTTGAACACAGCAGCCTACGCAGTGAGTTCCTGTCCCAGGCCTCTAGGCTATTAAGTCCGCACATCCTTGTCCTTCTGACTGACAGCTGAAGGTCCTCACTGGGGACTTTTCCTTCTTCTTCCAATTGCTTTAATGTTCCCAAATCCCCTTCTTCAGCCTCATCAGACCTGCAGTTGCTTTAAGGAAAAAAAAAAGAGAGGTGTGGGGAGTTCATTCACAAAGAAGATGATGACCGATAAAGCTTACCCAACAACCTCTCTGGAGAATTCAGGATAAAAGGTCTTTTCAGGGGCAATGATACGGAAGCATGTTCCAACAGCTCCCCCTTTTGTTTCTTTCTGATTGACACAGCCTTCATCCCATAATAGGTGCTGAAAGGATCCACTTTCCCAGGCCCTTTGTGGCCCAATACTGCCCGATGGGTACCAAGAAGGCATTGATGGAACCTTCTGCAAAGATTTACCCTAATGAAAATAGGAGACAGATAAAACTTGTCACGTTTCTGCCTCTGAGTGTGAATAGGCGAGGCTGTGTTTGATCTAAGGCACTGTGGCAACCCTCTTGTGACCGAGAGAAGACAAGACTAAGAATCAACCACTATGCAGGGGGTGAGGCAGAAAGACCACAGTCTTTCTGGGTCCTTGAAAATCTTGGAAACTGCTGAATCAGACCTGAAAGTGCCCCGCTTTGGGTCTCATGGTATGTGAAATAACCTTTCTGGGTAAAAACCTTTTGGTTGAATATTCTACTATTACTAATGATATCAAAGGATTCACAAAGGAACTGAGATCTTAAGTGCGAAATTCTAAAATCATTGAGGTGGGTGAAGAAATCAAGGATTACCATGTATGGTATTCTCAACTGGATTTGTCTGAGAAGTATTTCATGATAGGCAAAGTATTTGTACAAGCAAAATGAGAAATAGCAATTGACTGTTTTAAAAAATAATTAGAATAATAATAATAATGATTGGGGAAAACATAGAAAAGATATTGAATGTTAAAGTGGGGAGATTAATGTCTCTGTACTGACTGACATGCATGGCATTCCCTTTTGAAAAAGCAATGTAATACACTGTAAAGTTATATGCAATTCAATGTAATATAAAGAAGAATATGATGATAATAAAAAAATATATATAAAAAAAAAAAGAAATCAAGGATTAGATGCAACCTCCAAACTGAGACCCTGAAAATGCAAAATACGGAACATTACCCTCACAGGTTAAGCATGAGATTGACCCCAGCACAACAGTCCTGTCTTTTCCAGTGCAATTTCCAATGCTGGTCCCTGCCGATGGGGCCTTTGAGTGTCAGTGTGTGTTTTCACCTGACACAGACTCAAGAAAGCAAACAGAGGGACCAGCAGATGGTGTAATGGTTATGTCACTAGACTCCCACATAATGGACCGCAGTTGGAGTCCTGGACCCGGCAGCTTAAAACTCAGACCAGGCACGTGTGTGTGCATGCTCAAGATCACAGGAGAATGGAGGGG
Organism: Tupaia tana; assembly: GCA_026018925.1. Classification (NCBI taxonomy): domain Eukaryota; kingdom Metazoa; phylum Chordata; class Mammalia; order Scandentia; family Tupaiidae; genus Tupaia; species Tupaia tana. The sequence continues at coordinate 21,829,550 of JAKSZU010000026.1, read as the reverse complement.
TAGGGATTGCAGTGTGGCCATCCCTCCTGGGAAGTGATTGCTCACTTTCTGTCTCTCTGCTGAGTGCACATGCCCTATAGCAAAAATCTCTCCAAACAAAAAAAAAAAAAAGGAAGGCAAACAGACACCTCTGGTGTTTTAACTGCTCTGCCCGTAGTAGGTGGACAGGTGCAGTGAAAGATGTCTGGGCGTGAGGAAGTGAAGAGTGTCGGGGTCCGGCTGACCCTGCCATCCTGTGCAGCAGTGGGCTCACTCTGCATCATGCCACCCTCTGTTGGAAGCTCACACTAGCATAAACACAAGATGCTCTTTTCCATCAACCAGGTAAATGGCCCTGTAAACCCCCAAACCTCCTTGTGCAACTTTAAATAACAATGATTGTTTTCCAGTTCAGAAATATTTACCCCTTCTCAACTCCCAGCTGACACCAAGCCCCCAGACATGTTTCACGTAAGAGCACCCCCCACACCAGCTGTTTCCTACTGCACCCACGGTCTGCAAACACACCCTCTGAATGCCATCTGTCTTGCTTTCATTGCCTGATAAAAGTGGTGATTTCATTAAAGAATCACTCCATGACAGGCTGAGATATGATTTAGGGTGATTCCAAGGGCCAGGTTTTCGAAGGCTCTAGTATTCCCAGCAAGGAGCGGTGTCAGAAGAGGAGGAAAATGATGCCCAGCCGACCCCAGGCCCTCTCTCATTGGAAAGCTGATGGCCACTCCCACAACGCACCAGATGCCTGTGTTTCTTCCAGTAATGGGGAGTTAAAAACAGCATTCTCGCTTCTTCCTCCAAGCAGAGAATGGCAGGCCCCCTGCCACTAGGCATTTCACAGGAGGGGGCCTGGTCTTACTATAGAAAGGCTGGAGAATGAAATGAATAACCATGGGCTCGTTATTCAAATGGAAGTTTAATTAATCCAGAACTTTCCAAGACAGTGCACTGCAAGGAGCTCCTGGGCACTTCTTTGTCCAGTTTACCAGGTCAGCTAAGTGGGTGGCGTCCACCAGTGTGGATGGGACGGAAATCGCGAGTGCTAGACTGGCCCATGCTGGGGCTTCAGAACCTGCTCAAACACCTCAATTCCCATTTCCCGACCCCAGTGCCTTTGTGCCCTCACGCCTTGCTGGGGGGTGAATTCGGTGGTTTGGAGCTTTCAGAATAGCATGGGAAGAGTTTTGGGGCAAGGCCTTGGCTTTTGGGTTTAATTAATTTGTATACCTAAAACAACAGCCAGCCCCTGTCTCCTTGGTGACACGGAGACCACATGAGCGGACTGGACTGCACGGCAGCCTTGTTCTCACACCTGCAAGCAGGGCAGTGAGGGCCGTGGCCTTGGGGCCGGCAGAGTGAGCACTGGCAGACCAAGCTCACAGGGCTCAGCCTCCCACTTACGCAGTAAAGGCTAACTGCAGCCTGGCCTTGGCCAAGGGTCATGAAAAAATCAAATTCTATGTGTGAAGTACTTCTGGAAATTAGCTGGACTGACACCAACCATTTCCAGCAGACTCTGTCCTGAGCCCTGGGGTCACGCAGGTGCAGGGCAAGTGGAGCCGATCTCAGCCATGCCACCACCTCACCTGGGTGGGGATGACTGAGGGCTGGGTGGACCAGAGCAGGAACGCCATGACTTTGACATTGGAGCACTGCTTATACAACATCTGTCACACTCTGAGACACCAAACAAAATGTATGACATGTGACCAGACTCAAAACCCCCTCTCCCACAGCCTTTTCAAATATATTCATACAGGCTCGTTTTCCTCCATGGTCTTCATGCTCGCTGTTATGTAATAGACCACCCTTTGATCAGTTTACATACCGATCACAGTTGTCAATCATAATTAAGTCTTCAGAAGAAGATAGATAAAGCGATCAAACTTTACATTGCCCACTGATTACAACTAAAAACTGGAGAGAATATGGAAAAGAGGAAAAAGTGTTTTCCGGTCACTCTGCTCCTGCAAAAGTTCAACCAGCCACTTGTTCTGAGAGTTCTGAGTCTACCTTTTGGTTGGCTCGGTGAAATAAAGTTTCTGAACTTTCTGCTCCTTCCAGGCTGGGTGGGCACTTCCCTGCAGCGATGTGGGGGCCAGCACCCAGAGAGGTGAGCAGAGGGCTGCTGCTGAGAACCGCAAGGCAGGGGCGCTGGGTGCTGGTGGAGACCCTTGGAGGTGTACACGCAAACCCTACAGCCTCCCCGCTACTATGGATAATTCCGAGGCATAGCGTCCCCTGGTGGCCCCTCCAGGAAGACCTGTGTGCCCATGAAATGTACCTCCAGCAGCCTGCCACGTCTCTTAGCTCTGCCGGGCATTGAGAGATAAGACTGAGCACACAACACCCTGCACTGGGCCCGGGACTAGGGAGAGGTGAGTGTGGAACTGGGCTCAGGCATGCAATGTACGGGGCACTAAAAACTCAGAAATCTACATAAATAATATTTTTAAGAATTATTTACTTTTATTATTATTATTGTTGTTATTTAATTTAACTAGAGAGAGACAGAGGCAGAGACAGAGGGAAAGTGAGAAAGCAAAACCGCCAGGTCCAGGACTCGAACCATAGCCGGCAATGTGGGAGTTCAACAGCTTAGCCACCATACCACTTGCTGGCCCCCCATAAATAATATTTTAATGCACGTTTTTACAGTTAATTTATTTTACTGAGAGAGAGAGAGAGAGACAGGCGCTGTCAACAGGGTCTCATCATGTCTGATCCCCCCTCCTTCCTCCTACAGACCAGGATCATGGATGTGCATGCACACACCTAGCATGTTTGCAGATGGCCTGGGGTATGCACCACGGTCTTCTGTGTGGCTTCACTGTTGTAGAGTGTGTGGCTTCATTGTTGTGTTGTAGAGTAGCACCCCACTGCCTTCATCACTGTGGCTGGGCCCACAACATTCTTTTTTTTAAGCTAAAATTAATGCAACAGTATTCAGAATGTACAAAATATCCCAATTAAGTAAGGACATCACCTGACCCCACACTTGCCCTGCTCTGCCCCCCTTGCTTTGCCTGAATCCTGGCCCTGCTTGGCCCGCATGCAAATTCAAACACACGACACTGTGGCCACGCTGCAGCCCACAGGGAGCGCACAGTCACCACCTGCTCGTCAAAGGAAATGTGAACGTTCCATTAAAGCGATTGATGGGTTTGTACAGCCAATCAGCCTGGATGTTTTCCCATTATCAGTTCATAATTAGATCTGGCTGTTGATCCAGTTATCCAAGTCTACCACCATTCTTTGAGCTATGGCAAGCCCTTCACAACTGTTTTAATATTTTACCTGGTAGGAAAAAAAGCTGTTATAGATGGAAGACTTCTCTGAGTTGGCTTAAAAGATTTGGTGAGCTAGAGCTACAAATATCAAAGGAAATCATAGTTTCCAGCAAGTACTAAATAACCACAGTGTGTCGTCAAAGGCCAACGCGTATCAGCACAGCAGAACACGGTGGTATGTTGATTCCTGAACAACTAAACAACAAAACCACTTGTCGTTTAAAAGTAAGGGTCGGTCATGTTAAATACATTATCTTTTTGTATATTTTAGTTCTAAATTTGAAGTATCACTCAAAATGTACTCGCATGCATAAAAATCCTTCAGTTTCGTTTCTTTGTAGCAGAAGTGCTATCAGTTTGTTTTCGGAGAGACCAGGTGACTAAACTAAGGTGCTGTTTCTCCATGCCTGAGATGTTATAATCAACAAGAGGAGTGGAAGAGGAGCAGAAAAGGGTGGGACTACTAACAGCATCTTCTGTGATGTATTTTTTAAAAATTAATATTCTGTAAAATTTGCTCTCTTTGCATCATTTAGGGGATTGAAAGAAGCATAGAGTTAGATGACCAGTATCAGAGCAGGGAATAAACATACATGTCCACACAAGTGCTTCTACACAGGTGTGATAGCTTTGCAATGTATGTAATGGCCCAGTGGACACCATACACAACTCCACCTACAGGTGAATGGATAGAGAGTCATGGTCATTCACACAATACAGGAAAACTTTTTTTTTTTTGAGAGGTTTTTGCTACAGGGCGTGTGCGCTTGCCAGAAAGACAGAGAGAGACAGAGAGACAGGAAGCGAGAAATCACCCCCCAGGGGGGATGGCCACGCCGCAATCCCTTCTCCTCCATTCTCCTCTTCGGATCTTGGGCACGCACGCACACGCGCCCGGCGTGAGTTTAAGCCACTGGGTCCAGGACTCAAATCGTGGTCAACTACATGGGAGTCCAGCGACATAGCCATTACGCTAACTGCTGGTCCCAATACACGAATACTCAGCAATAAGTAGAAATGAGTGCTGGCACACGCAGCACATATGGATCTCAAATCATCATGCTGGAAGAAACAGGTCACATTTTTAAAATGGTATAGATTCTACCACGTGGTTTGCATAAAATTCTAAAAAGAAACGTACCTTGTCAGGTAGGGAAAATATTGGGTTGTTGGAAAAAGTCACGACATATTTTTTCTATGTTTTCCTATGCAAAAATGTGTCCTAACTTTGCCTACCACCCAGCACATGGTGGGAAGATAGCAGTTGTCATCATTCATGCCACCTACACCACTCCGTCGTCACCCAAGCCTCCGAGGGTTGTTCAGAATCCTGCCAGGTCTTCATCTTTCCCAGTGTCCTCACACACAGCCGTTCCCATCAGAACAGTATGAACCTTCTGGTGCTCTCTGAATACAGCACCCCTGCTCCCTGCCTCGGCCATTGTGGCTCCTCTTCCCTCCCTCTGGATGGAGCGCTCCTTCCTTCCGGATACCCCTGGGTTACCCGTATACTTGGTCAAGGTCAATATGGTCAAATGTCATCTCATAAGGGGGTCTACGCTGGGCATTCCTTTTTCCATTCTAGTCTCCACCATCACTCTCTTTCTATTCTACATCCCTTCTTTGTTTCCCCCCAGCACTTTAATTCACCTGACCTAATATTTCCAGCACTAGTTTTCAAGTGTTCTTTCTCCCTGCCCTCCTGCCCCACCTCCACTCCGTAAGACTTTGCCTGATTGTTTAACAACATCATACTCCAATTCCTGCAACACTGGCTGTGTGGGGAAAAGGCTTCACTTATACTCCTTCTTATAAGGAAGGAGGAATTAATAAACCGTTGAGCTCAAATTACACTCCTGATGAATGACCCAACCTCTCCTTTCTATCCTAAGGTGCTTCCAGAGACAACATTAATACAGTATTTTATGCTATGCTGTGAGTAATTTTAACCTTTCCTAAGAGCACGTTTCTTCTAAAAGCCAACTTAAACTGAAGGAGTAAGTCTCCATGAGAAGACAGAAGCGTGGAATTTCCATAGTAATTGATTTCCTAAAAGCAATCTCAAAAGAGAAGTTTCTATATTGCCTCTGTCTTTTCCAGCCTGTGGTGTCCTGAACCACATTATACGTATAAACACCATCGTCGCTGATGTCAGCTAGGGGCTTTTGCTCCCATCTGCACACCTGAGCTGTGCCCATAGCCACCTTACTGGCACACACAGTAATATAATTTGGTAGTAATCTCAACAAAGTGTGAATAGATAGAATTATGAATAAATCTACCTTGAGTACAATGGGCATCTTCATTTCTTCTACTTCGTGAATGTAAAGCAATATTTCTAATTAGGAAACTGTATGTATACTTATATATGCTATACAATATATATGCATCTATCTGCTCATCAGTTGAAACACAGATAGACACATATAGATATATCATTATGAGACTCGACTAGTGGTCCTTTCAGCCCTAGCCCTGGCTTTGTTAGGTCATTTGCTATAACGGAAGAGTTTCACTCCTCAGTCAAAGGTTGTGATAAGTAGAAGAAGTATCTGAGCAGAAGTCCCCGAGTAAAAGCGTATGGGCCTTTCCTCAATCCCACTTGGAATCTGCAGGGGATTGGTTCCAGGCCCATCAGAGGATCCCAATTGCAGGTACTCAAGTCCCTTAAATAACATGGCATGGTATTTGCATAGAACCTTCAAACATCCTTTCATATACATCAGATCATCTCTAGAGTGCTTATAATTCCCAAGACAAAGTAAATGTTATGTAAATAGTTGTTACACTGTGTTGTTTTCTTACTGATGTTATTTTTATTGCTGTATTGTTGCTGTAGGAGCAGGAGGCTGGCATTTACACTCTGACCTGGCTAATTTGTTCCTGCCCTGTACACTGTTCTCATTAAGTCACTGAACATGAGGGGGAAGAGTCACACACATATCACAGCGTGGATGACAAACCTCCGTGGACACAGTCATTAACCTGTTATCTTGAGGATCTTTTTTACTTTTTTTTTTCCTCATGAGCAACCATCAGATTTTCATAAGAGGAGCATTTCTTTTGCAGGGGAAAAGATTGTTTCATTTTAAAACCAAAATCTTTCCTATAATTCTTTATCCATTCCTACAGTTTTTGGCGCCTAGCTCATGGTCAACCTGGGTGCCGTTTACAGGTGTTTTAGAAGGTTATGTCTCTATTTATAGCCAATACATTTACAAATTTTCAACTTGCATCATTTTGTGAGTTTGCTTACATGTCGTTGATGGAGTGCAGGTTGTTTTTAAATATTCTATTAAGCTTTGCAGCTCATTTTCAGTTTGGGAGCCTTCTAACTGTAAAATATGCTTGCTCAGGTTGGAGATTTTATTTGGAACTATGAGATTATATATATATATATATATATATATATATATATATATATATATATATTTCCTGCCTTTCTATTTCCAGTAGTTTTAAAATAAGTATTTGCCATAGCAACAGAAATCAGTTTTTCCAAGGCAGCTTTTGGCTGATTATCCATCTGGTGTACATTTTCTGACTCACTCTTTATATTCATTTTCAGTTGCCACCCAGACTCCACATCCCCCTATTAAAGGACAGGAGGCAAATCTGTCATCTTCAGCAAGATTTCTACCAAAAGCTTAAACTCGCCATTTCTGTAACATGGGTTGTTTCTCAGGTGTATTAAAGTTTTAAAGATTTTTCTTTTCTGTTCTTGCAAGTTTGTTACTTTTTTCTTCTATCCTTCACATCTTGGGTAACCATTTTAGACTTTCCATTTAAAAAAAAAAAAAATTGCCAGAGGGTGTGTGTACTTGTCAGAGAGAAAAGAGAGAAAACACCCCCATGCCTTCTCCTCCATTTCTCCCTCTTTTCAGTATTTTGGGCACACACACACACACACACACACACCCCAAGCATGTTTTCCAAGCCTCTGGGTCCAGGACTCAAACCGTCTAGTTGGCTATGAGGGATCCCACAATAATTAACTACCATGTCACAGACTAACCCAGACTTTCTGAAACAAGGAAGTATTTATCTAAACCTTCCATTGATGAGTTATGAAAATTTTCACCTTCTTCTTAGCAACTTTAAAAAGATTTCTGGCTTCGAACCCTCAAAATTAGAGAGATTTTTTTGATCTTCTGGTGATGCTATCCAACTTTGCATATGAGCATAAGAACATCTTGAACAAAAACCTAGGGAACTCTTCTAGTTATTTTTTTGGTGTCTATTTTGTCCTCAAAGAAAGAGGTGGTTCTGTTTAGGTTTCTATTTCCTGCTGCCAGACCCAGAGCTTCTAACTTTTCCAACAAGCTAAACTCCATTCAAGGTGACTCAGGCCTTTGTAGAGCTTTATAGGAAAAATAAACTTGGGACCAGCAGATGGCGTAATGATTACATCGCTGGACTCCCATGTAGTTGATTGTAATTCGAGTCCCACACCCAGTGGCTTAAAACTTATGCTGGGCACATGTGTATGCATGCCCAAGATTCCAAGAGGAGAATAAAAGAAAATGGATTGTGGTGTGGCCATTCCCCCTGGAGGGCAATTTCTCTCTTTCTGTCTCTGTCTCTCAAGCAAGCATACACACCCTAAAGCAAAAATCTCTCTTAAAAAATAGAATGATGTAATCATCATGGGTTTAGTTCAATGAATATTAAAAACAGCATGTATAAGAGGTTTTAAAAAACTCATGGAAATGTGTTTTATGAAAAAAGTATACATAAATTTCAATATTTTCCACCAAAGTAAATCTGGACTTTAGTTTTTTCATGAAGTTTAAAGTCCCCTCATATTTATAGCTGACCCCTTGATCAAAATAAAAGCTTTCACTTTTCCATCAATATTGTTTTATGGATGCACTTTAAAATATGCCAGCAAATCTTTAGCATGCTTCTCTTCAAATAATGAAGACTAATTCTCCTGTTCTTGAATGTGGGTTAGATTTAGTAACACAGTTGGAATTAATAACATGTGCCCGTAACAACCTTATGATTTCTGAGGATGGGTATTAAAAGGTATTGTCACTGGTTCTATTCTACCTGGCTCTTTAGGATTGTTCATTCTGGGGAAAATCAATGGTCATGTTGTTTAGAATATTCTAATACCTTTGCATTTCCATATAACTTTTAGAACCAGCTTATCTATTTCTATAAGAGAAAGGCCTGTTGGAATTTTGATTGCACATGCAGAAATTAGATTAAGGAAAATTTGGTTGTAAGTGAAGAGATTAGGTTAATACATTGACCCTTTCAATTCATGAACATGGTATGTCTTTCCATTTCTTTAAGCCTTGTTTAATTTCCCCAACAAACATTTTGTTGTTTAATGTGTAATGTTCTCTGCTTTTTTTCTGGCACGTAGAAATATAGTTGACAATTTAAAATCATTTTGTTAAAAAAAAAAACAGATAAAATTACATGTCACATTTTGAATTAATAAGTTATTATAAAATGAATTTGATCCAGGTAAAGTAACAAAATTCTTCCAGTTACTTAAGAAACCCCTCCACATCACCACTTCAAACAAAACTAGTAATCATTATCTTGGCTTTTATACTAATCATCTTTTGTTTAATCATTTATTATTCACTATGTATTGCTATTCAAAATAGTTTAGCCTTGTCTGTTTTTTTTTTTTTTTTTTTTTTTTTTTTTGAGAGGTTTTTCGCTATAGGGCATGTGCGCTCGCCAGACAGACAGACAGAGACATAGAGACAGAAAGCGAGAAATCACCCCCCAGAGGGGATGGTCATGCCGCAATCCCTTCTCCTCCATTCTCCTCTTGGGATCTTGGGCATGCACGCACAAGCGCCCGGCATGAGTTCTAAGCCATCGGGTCTGGGACGTGAACCGCGGTCGGCTACGTGGGAGTCCAGCGACATAGCCATTACGCTAACTGCTGGTTCCCTAGCCTTGTCTGTTTTTAAAATTGAATATCCTTTGCTTCTTTTTTTAATCTGTAGATTTCTCCTTCATCCCCTTAATTTTCTTAAGTTTATTGGTTAAAGAATTTGAGCCTTTCAGCCTATTGGATTTTCTATATCTGAGATTTGCATATCTCTTCCTTTGGACTTCCTGAAAATTGGAAGCTAACTCCAGGAGACTGGATAAGATTCAGGTTCAATCCATTAAGCCCAAATTTATTTATTAGCTGAGGCCATGAGACATGCAAAATACACATGTTAATGTAATTAGTAAATACAGCATAAAAACATATTTCCATATGCATGTGTGCTGTCAATTATATAAATAGTATATGCTATGTATCATTATGCCACATTGATGTATGATCTACAGTTAAATTTATAAATATATTAACTAAATTTTAAAATTAAATATAACAAGATTATTGAAATAAGCGTTGCATGATGCAAAAAAAAAAGAAAATAGAATTTGATCAGTGGTGTTTGGTGGTGCTTCCTGTAAAGATGTTATGAGAGAGAACTAAGTGACAATGTGGAAGCAGTCATGCAAAGTTCAAGAAGAAGGCACTCTAAGAAAATAAATCAGCCAAGTAGAAAGATTCTATGTTGAAAGTGAACTTGTCACAATCCAAAAACAAAAAAGCACAAAATCTGATAAAACAAAAGTGTGGCTAAAACATAAAACAAGAGGGCAATAATATTAGATAAGATTTTTGTCTTGCTTCAGGGTAATTGTCTTGCAGACCCAAGTTGTTGTCCTTCAAATACTATAAATGCCTCAAGGGACAGAGTCTGCCTGAAGCTTATTTTACCAATGCATATTTTTATTGAAAGATGCTCCTAACCCATGCCCAGTTATTCAGTGTATTCCCTGCATTGTATGCATTAACCATAATTTTCCAACATTCTTTTAAAATACTTCTCTTCTCACTCTACAGATGAGTCATATTATTTCAGTATATAGAACTGATTTTACAGAAAGGGAATGCTGTCCGGTCTAAGAACCATGTATGCTGGGTCTACACGGGAAATGGAGAGTATGACTACTATTTGAATAGAGAAAAAAAATTGTTTCAATGACGTGTCAAGTCCAGTTGTCACTACACCACGTGTTTGCTGTTCTTGAAACGGGTAGTTCTCTAGAAGACACAGTGCTCTTATTTAATATTCTGCACGTGGAAGAGATGTTTTTCCCATTTCTTGACATACTAGAGACACTGTTCATTCTTGAAAAGGGAACCATGTAATGACTTCTCTTTTTGTCTTTTCTAAGGTTTCACATGGTTGGAAGCTCACACTTGCTTAATGATCACTGTGTCTCCTTCCACATACTGTGGTCTCTAAGGCCGTATCTCCGAGTCATGGATCTGAGCTCATCTGTCCCCACATTTCCAGCTTTGTGTCTTACTGTACAATATTACCTCCCACCTTACGACCCTGTAGAATTCTAGTGCCTGCCTCAAGATTAAGACTTTGTATCCAAGGTGAAGAAAGGGATTTCATCTAAAGTTTTTTTGTTTTTTGGGTTTTTTTTTGTTTGTTTGTTTTTTGCACACATACAAATGCACTGTGTTTTCTTTTTGTAGGTTCTGAATATCTTTTTTTAAACAGTATCATTAGCAAATAATTTTTCATTTTTGTCAATTAAATGTATTGTTTTTACTATTATTCCCCTCCCTTCTTCCCTCTTTTGCCCACCTCTGTATTACCCCTGTCCTTTCTATCTCCAGAATCTATGATTACCCTCTCTACTACTATATCTTCAAAACTTTCAGTTTCTGCTATATAGTGCAGACAGTCAGTACATACTGAGTGTGGACATATGTCTTTCATACTTTGACTTGCTTTGCTTCCACATTCATCCACTTTGTATCAAATGTGAGGATCTCTTTGTGTTTTATTCCATAGAGTACAAATGCCACATTTTTCAATCCACTCATCTATTTTTGGACATTTGGGTTGATTCCATGTCCTAGCAATCGCAAATAGTGCTGCAAATAAACATGGATGTGCAAGTGTTATTCTGATTTAGGGTTTTTTTATCCTTTGGGTAAATACCTAAGAGTGGAATTACTGGGTCATATGGTAGTTCTATTTGTAGGTTTCTGAGGAATCTCCATATTGTTTCCAAAGTGATTGTACTAATTTGTATTTCCACCAACAGAGTAGAAGAGTTCCCTTCTCATCACAGCCTTACCAGTACTTATCTTTTTTTTTTTAATTTATTTTAGCCATTCTTATTGGGGTTAAGTGGTATCTCACTGTGGTTTTGATTTTAATTTCCCTTATGATAAGAGATGTCAAGCATGTTTTTATATGCTCTTGGGTCATTCATATGTCTTTGTAGGGTTGTCTGTTCAGCTTATTTACCCCTTTTTAAGCTGGATTATTATTTTTGTATGGGTAAGCTGCTTGAATTCTCTGTATATTCTGGTTATCAATCCCTTATCTTAGGTGTGGTTTGTCAAGGATGCCCTCTGTCAAGGATCAGTTGTTTGTATGTTTTGAGGTTTATTTGGGGATTCTCAATTCTGTTCCATTGGTTGATCTGTCTGTTTTTGTACCAATACCACGCTGTTTTAATTATCACAGCTTTGTAATGTTTTGAGGTCAGGAAGTGAGACGCCTCCTTTTCGATTCCCCTTATACAGTATTGTTGTGGCTATACAGGGCCTTTTATGATTCCAGACAAATTTTATGATTTTCTTCTGTTTTTGTGAGGAATATGTCTGGTATGTTTGATTGGAATTGCATTGAATTTGCAGATTAATTTGGGTAGAATTGACATCTTGATTATATTAATTCTTCCAATCCAGGCACGTGGGATTTTTTCCATTTTTTGTACCCTTTTTAATTTCTTTTTCAAGTATTTCATAGATATCATTGTAGAGTTTTTTGACATATTGGGTAAGGTTTATTCCCATAGAACTTATTGGTTTTTATGGCGATTGTAAATGAGATTGCTTTCTTCAGCTCTGTCTCAGTTTGTCCATTGTTGGTGTAGGCACCAAAAAGTATGTTTTCAAGCCACTGAGTCTGGAACTTAGACCACATGGTCAGCCATGTGGGATCCAGCCACCTGAACAACCATGCCACCTGGCTCTCCTTCATCTACACATTTTTGAGGGTAAAAAATTGATTTGATTTTTCCAGTCAATAATTAGACAGCCTAACTATTAACAACATAGGTAAGTTCAAATTCAAGGAAAAAAAGAGCTATGACTCTCAAAAACTGGCATTAAAGAACTGTATTTCAATATTTTCCACTCACTTCAGATTGGTTATCACACCGAGAATTCCTGTTTGTTTTAAATTGCTTTAAAAAAATAGGAATTAAAAAAAAAAGAAAAGAAAAAGAAGAATGCAACTCTGGTGCCTAATTAGCTGGAAACAATTAGAGCAGATCGACGTTTAACGACTTTCTGTTTGACTGATTATTATCCGTGCTAAATCTGAGACAACTAAAAGCCAGGCTACACACCTGATGTTTCCCTTGATCTTTGGCTCTCCTGCTAGTTTCCTCACGGTGAATAAATGAAGCCTCCTCTGGAAGTGGTGCCCAGCCTGCTCAGCTGAGTACTGCCGCCACACGTCACTGCTCACATTGGCCTCCTGTGCTTGGCACCTCATGGAAACTGCTGTATTCTCACACTCAGTCAGACACCGTCTTCATCACTAGGGAGCGTCCATCGCTTCCTCCTGTTATCAGAAAACTAGCAGTCAATTAAACGAGAGGCAGAGGTTGTGGAAAAAGGGGCATTGAGACACATCAACAGGCTGTTCTCGGCATAGCAGTTGCAGTCTACGTTTTGTTGAAAAGGGAACACACAGGTGAAAACCTAGGTAGTGTACCAGCCAGGTGGCATGGGCATTAAGGTGGCCAGATCCCACATGGCCGAGAGTGTGGCCCAAGTCCGGCAGCTGGCAGCTTGGAAAATGCACTGGGCGCATGTGAGTGCATGCCCAAAATCCTGAGAGAAGGGTTTGCAGTGTGGCCATTCCCCTGGGGAATGATTTCCCTCTCTCTCTCTCTCTCTCTCTCTCTCTCTCTCTCTCTCTGGCAAGCACTCATGTCCCATCCCAAAAACTAAAAACAAACAAACAACAACAAAAAGAAAAACTAGACATGGGCCTTTCTGTGCTAAAGAAGATATCCCTTCAGGTTGAATCAGTGGGAGTCTGTTTATATTTTGCATTGCTCTCCAGCTCAGTGAAAAAAAACCTGTGATTTTCACCGGTCCACTGGACTTTCATGACCAAGACCTCAGAGACACACAGGCCTGCAAACGGCAAGGAAGTAAACATCCATTCTAATCGAATAACGAGCTATTTAAAGTTAAATCAATAGGTCCACATTTCTAGTCTGAATAAAACATGAATCCTTAATAGAGTTATTTCAGAAAGTCAGGTCTAATGGGCCCCGTGTCCCAAGATTCAGCTGTAAAGGTAGGGTTGCAACGATTACAACAATAGGAACAGAATAAAAGGACGCAGGAAATGCATTTGACATTTGCTCCAGTGTAGGCATGTGCAAATGCAAATCAATTTACTTGAAGCAAATCTTCTTCCCCCTTTGTAGTATGGATGCCATGTGGTGTCAACACTTATTCTTTTCAATAGTTATTTGTCTCGATGGTGAGCACAGAGCATTCCGCTTCAGGGTATGGCCTTAAGAATTAGAAGTAAAAGTGAATTAATCCAGTTTCCTGGTACTAAGTGTCCAGGTCGATTTAACCTACTGCTCAAAAGAAATGAGCAAGAAGAAATTTATTCACTCTTAAAGCAAATTCCAATTGACTGGGCCTTTGAGGTGAATTCCAAGACAAGCCTATGTCAGATGCTTCTGTTTTTGTTTCGTGAATGAGTTTCTTATCCACAGTGCAAGTTTTTCATCAGGCAGGGAATGAGGCCAGAATTTGTACAGCCTGGTGATAGGGAGGAAATACTTCCTTGCCACTTTCAGTTCAAAGCTTACTAAGGAAGGGTTCTGGCTCAGCCTGGGTTGTAAGCCTAGTCCTTGGGCTAACTTGTGTGTGTGGTTGGGGAAGTGGGGACACTAACAAAGCTGATTGTTTCTTCCTGGATCATGTGGCTGTGAACAGAAGACAGGAGGTTGCTGTGCAGTTACAGAAAGTGAGATCCTGCACAGGTTTTGTTTCAGAGAGTCAAGGTGAAGACTGTAACTTAACCACTGAGTTTGGGAATTATAGACATCACTCTAAGTTACCTGGACCTTCTGGGAGAATTCAGGTGTGAAAGAAAAGTAAGCTCAGGACAAATGTTATTAAACTCGACTTTGGTGACTTGGGAGAAAGGTTGAGTTTGGTTTTGTTGGTTAAATAGAAGTAAACCGTAGTGATCAGCAGATGGCGTAATGGTTACGTCACTAGACTCCTACATATTTACTGTGGTTGGAGTCCCAGACTCGATGGCTTAAAACTCATGCTGGGCATGTGTGCATGCATGCCCAAGATGAAGAGAAGAGAGTGGAGGAGAGATTGCAGTGTGGCTATCTCCCCAGGGGTGATTTCTTATTTTCTGTCTCTCTGGCAAGTGCACATGCCCTATAGCAAAAAACTCTCTCTCTCTCTCTCTCTCTTAAAAAAAAAAAAAAAAAAAAAAAAAAAAAAAAAAAAAAAGAAGTAAATTTTGTAGTTAATGAAAAAAAAAAAAAAACCCAATGATCAAACAGAAAATAATAAACAGGTCAGGATGAAATTGGAAAGACATATAGAAGCTGAATTGTGATGCTCATTTTTTTTTTTTTTTTAGCCAAGCTAAGAAGATTGCATGGTAGCCCATGACCACTGGAGAACCACTAAAGGATTTTAATTAAGAAATTATTTTGAAAAAACGTATTTGAAAATCAATGGAATTCTGTCAAGATGTAGATTGGAGAAAAGAAAAGCTGCTTGAAAATCTGCTTCCCCCATCTAAGAAAGAAAAATCCATTGGAAGAATGGAACCAAAAAATGTATATGATATAACTTAGTTTAGCAAGCATTGGATTCTAACTGATCTTTTCGAAGATAAAAGATGCTGAACATGAGATCTTACGATCAAGTTTTAGGTCCCTCAAGTAAAAAGAGCATTAAGATTTCCAAACCTGGTTCAGATCCTGCAGATGAGATGTAATTAAAATGTCTTCAATCAGGAATTTGGGAGGAAATGGACAGACAAGGAACTCGTGGGGATCAACAGGAATCAGAAATCTCTTCAAATGAAGGAGAGCTCAGGGTACAACTTGGAGCTGCAGCTGGGAAAAGTCAGAGAAAGAGAGGGTGCCAAACTGGGCAGGAGAGGACGGGATGGGGGAGCTTCTGTGTGCCCGATCTCAGCGGCACCCAACTCTCCCTGCGGTGGGAAGTGCACACAGGGCTGGCAAGATCGAGGTCTGGGCTCTACCCTCCTGACTCCCCGCACAGGCTCTGCAGAGCAGCTGAGCCCTGGTCTCTACTGGGGTAACCACAGTCCCCAGCAGTACCTGGAATGATGGCAGGTCTCGACAGGATGTCAGCATCTCACGCAGCGAGCACGCGGCCAGCCCTTCCGCTCTCGGTCCTTCCTGGAACGCCTCTTATCACTTCCTCTTTTCAAGGCTGGACACAGTCATGAGGCTTTAAATCCTTCAAACAGGCTCTGAAAGGCAGTCGCTTGCTCTGTTGGTGTGACCTTTTCAGCATTGCTTGATTTACTAGGTTGGCCATTTGTCTTTTCCCTTTTTAAATAACAGCCGTCAAGAGAGGGGTGCAGGAAGTCAGGTGGGTGTTAGTGGGTTAAGGGCTGCTCATGAATGCCTTTGAGCTCCCAGCCAACAGCTTTTTGATGTTCAAACGACTAGACTAGGTTTTATTTGGCCGTAGGCTGTTTCCTGAAAACTCTGTAAATGGGAGAGTAGGGAAGTATACTCATCCCATGTTTCCACATTGCATCAATAACCTCAGCATTTTGACACTATTTGTCTCCTTTTCTTTTTCTTTTTCTTTTTTTTTTTTTCCACAGTGCACATGGGCTCAGCAGAAATAGATGAATACACAGAAAGAAGGAAAATAAGAAATCTCACCCTCCCTGGGGGATGGCCATGCTGCAATCCTTTTTCCTCTATTCTTCTCTTGGGATTTGGGTACAGCATTTTCACACTATTTGTCTCCTTTTCTCTCTCTCTCTTTTTTTTTTCTGCCTCAAGGTACATGCACTGATCAGAGAGAGGAGACAGAGACACAGAAAGAGAGAATAAGTGGGAAATCCAGCCCTACCAGGGGCTTGGCCATGCTGCAATCCCTTCTCCTCTATTTTCCTCTTGGGATGTTGGGCATGCATGCACACGTACCTGGTATGTTTTTCAAGCTGCCAGATCTAGGACGCGAACTTCACAGGAAGCCTCTGATAATATTCTTAGAAGATGCTTACTAGTCAAGTAATTTTTTAAAATATCACTTTATTGAAAAGCTGTGCATACTCACATTAGTGAGTTTGGGGAGTGGAGTACATCCATGAAACCATCTCCACAATCCCTGCCATAAAGCTCCCATCCCCTCCAAAGCTTCCTCCTGCCCTCCTTATTTTATGTTATGTTTTTGTGACAAGTGCACTCAACAAATTCTAGAGTCTACTGATATCATAATTAACAGTATCGGGGGCTGTTACAAATTTAACTTAAATCAACCATGTGCATCTAATCATATGCGAATCATTTTGGTTTTGGAGAAACTCATTTGTGGTTTATCATTTCTGATAGAAATGGGATATATTTAAATCTCAAGACGGTTCAGCCCGTTTGGACGCTTCATGGATTTAGTGCCTGTGCCACGCCTATAATTATAGTAAGTGCTCCCTTATCTTACCCTCCGCTTCCCACGTCTTCGGCATAAGCATCTGAAGGAGAAGGGCCAGCCGGTGCCAGTCCTGGTGTCTGCCCGCCGGTCCCTGCCCAGGGAGACAGTCCTAAGCAGAGATCATAAAGCCAGATGCTTCCTGGCCTGGGAAGAAGCATATTTGAGTGAAAAGAACCATTTTGCCTTATTTATTTATTTATTTATTTGCATAGTAAACTAGCAGACATTTTGCTTATTTTTATAAAGCACCATGTTAACTCTACTTCTTTTGTCTTCTAAAGCATATTCCTATATGACTCCCATTCATTTCCCCACTTGAGCAAGGCACAAACACAGAGCAAGCATGAAGATAACCACAGCGGACCGTCTGCTCAGGGAGCTTCTGGGACTCGAACCCAGGACTTTTCCCATGTAGGGTCACTTGTGTTGCTCCTGCACCACTGCTTGGCCCCACTAGAAGGGGCGGAGTCAACAATGTATCTTTGCCACTGAAAGCAATGCTATTATAAACACTTTGTTGCTGAATTTTGGAGCAATCCATTTGTTTCCTTAAACTGCATTCTTTCTTCCTGTTTCGAAGTGTGTTTGTTACTTTTATTTCTTAAAACTTGCCAGAGGGCAAGTGCACTTGCTGGAGTGAGATAGGGAGAGACAAAGAGACAAAGAAAGAAAGAGGGAAAGTGTGCCTGTTTTGGGTAGGCATGCACAGGCACCCAGGGTTCAAGGTGCAGGATTCTGTGCAGTTGAACATGGGGCAGCCAGCTGCCTGAGCCACTGTGCCGCTGGCCGGCCTGTTACTTCTTAGAAGTGCAAAGATGTAAAGGACACTCCCTTCATGGACTATCACAGTGCTAACACCCTGCACACATACCTCTCAGGTCACAATCAGAGCGTTACCAGCCACAGCAGTTACCCTGAACCTTGTCAGCTATGCCCGCCTTCTTCTTCCCCAGAGGAAGACTTAGGATCTATTTTTAGATGTGGAGTTTTGTCATAAGGGTAAGTTCATTTGCGGCATTTTCCAACACACAGCCAGATCTTCCTCCAAACAGCATTACCTACTGTGTTTCTTTCATGTTCCTCGGCCTCCATTGCTAAAAACAAATAAATAAAATGAGAAGAAATAATTTCATTGTCCATTTCCTAAATGGGGTCTCAGCAGTGTTTACTCTGCACGTCTTTCACTACGAATGGTACAAATCGTACCTGAGGGACATCGTGTCAAGTACTTTAAGTTTCAAGTGCTGTGAGCCTCAGTACCCCTCCGTGTGTGTGCGTGCATGTGTGAGTGCATTTGTGTCTGTGTGCGCGTGTGTGTATGTTGTGTGTGTGTGTGCCGCTTGTGTTTCAGACTGGACCCTTTATGGGGGCTTGTCCTTTTGAGCACACCTTTGGATGATTTGGATATAGTTTTTATGAGAAGTCAGATCCTCATGATCATGTCCATTAACATCTTCCAAAAATTGTGTTAAATTTAGGAGAGCCTGGACCTTGGGGAAGGGGGGAGTCAACGATTTATGACAGCTGCATTTTGACAGGGTGGATCCAGGCTTCAGAAATGAATCAGACCTGCCCGAATGATTGTTCAGGCAGCCCCAGGGTTGTGGCTTTGTATAACAGAGTGCCTAATTTAATGCCATTATGACTAAAAAACTTTGTCTTGTCTTCTGATAATGGTCTTGATTAATTGGGCTTAAAGATTTCTAAAGACATGGGTGACGCTTTGGACTGAATATGACAGCGGCTTTAATATTCTCAGCCTCCTCTGCTGCCTCTCGGCGACTGAGGAAGCAGGGTCAGGTTTTAGCACCCTATAAATTACCTCTTTTCTCCCTCTCTCTCTCTTTTTTAATATCAGCTTTATTGAGATAAAATCCTCATGCCATGCAACTCATCAATTTAAAGTATCTGATCCAATGGTTTTTAGTATATTCACAGAAGAGTGTATCCACCACCATGATCAATTTTAGAACATTTTCACTACCCTGGAGAAACTCCTTTCACACTAGAAGTTCCTCACCATTTCTCCAAACCTCCTTCCAGCCAGATCCTGGGAACTATTGATCTTTATTTTTTTCTCTCTCTTTAAAGTGTATGAGAGTGCGTTGTGTAATATGAGGGCTTTTAAGAAAGCTAAAGATTGAGGGATTTTTTTGGGGGGGAGCAAAATCCTTCTCATTCTATTCAATAATATTTCACAGTCTCTCATCCAATAGATTGTGTGGGACCAGAGCCATGCCACATTGCTGAGCAAATACAGATTTTTGTGAATCTTTCTCCTTTTTGAATAAGTGTACCTCAGCTCCTCCACTCTGAAGTGAACTAAGGAGGGACTGAGATCAGGACTCAGGAGGTCTGGCTTCTAGTCTGGGCTTCAGAAACAGCCAGCAGTCATCACAGCGCACCTCGGGACCTAGCCCATTCCTGAGTCATGGACAGGTGACCTAGAGCCTCCAGGGGCTTACAGCGAAGGGAGGAGCAGAGCAGGTGGCCGAGGCCTGAGCAGAGATCAGGCCCTGTGGACGAGGAAAGCTCTGAGCAGCAGATGTGGGGCTGAGATGAAGACGGGTAGCTTGAGTGAAGACTGAAGAGAGGAGGGAAGAAGACTCCATTCCAGGCAGAAGGAACTAACAGCTGAGGGCTCTGGGGTGGGAGGACCGTGGCATGTCCATTGGGGGTGCAGGATGGCATGACCAAGGTTGGAGCAGTGAACGTGGTGTGTGGTGTGGGCGGACCTGCTGTGGTAGGCAGCGCAGACAACGGACATAAGACTGTGTTGTCTAGGTATAAAAAAGAAGGAGGGAAAGAAAAGAAAGAAAGAAAGAAAGAGAAGAAAAAGAAAGAAAGAAAGAAAGAAAGAAAGAGAGAGAGAGAGAGAGAGAGAGAGAGAGAGAGAGAAAGAAAGAGAGAGAGAGAGAGAGAAAGAAAGAGAGAGAGAGAGAGAGAGAGAGAGAGAGAGAAAGAAAGAAAGAAAGAGAGAGAGAGAGGGAGGGAGGGAGGGAGGGAGGGAGGAAGGAAGGAAGGAAGGGAGAAAGAAAGAGAAAGAAAAAGAAAGAAAGAAAATAACAAAAAGAAAAAAGAAAAGAAAAGAAAAAAGAATAAAGAAAGAAAGAAAAGAAAAGAAAAGAAAAGAAAAGAAAAGAAAAGAAAAGAGAAAAGGAAAGGAAAGGAAAGGAAAGGAAAGGAAAGGAAAGGAAAGGAAAGGAAAGGAAAAAAGGAAAGGAGAAAAGAAAAGAAAAGAAAAGAAAAGAAAAGAAAAGAAAAGAAAAGAAAAGAAAAAAGAGAAGAGAAGAGGAAAGTCACCCTGTTTGAAAGCCTTCCCTAGACCCAGCCATGGTGCTGCAGTGCGTGTGGGCCCCCGTGGTGCTGGAAGCCACATGGAAGACCAGGGCTCAGTTCCCGTGTTGAAGTGTGCACTTACCTGTGATCCAGGCTGACGGGGAAAGGTGTGTGGAGGGAAGGTCATGGCATGAGACTCTGTAGAGAGTCCCTGTTTTTCTCTCCCACAAAGGAAATAATTAATCACCCATAAAGAATAAAAAAGGCCTCTGTCTGGAAGGGTAAGTGCAATTTTCTCTCTCATCGATGGCAAGAATCGTGCGCATGCCGGGGCTGGAAGAGGTGTCCACTCTGGGGAGCAGCATCCCGGCCTCTGTGGGACAGTCCTCAGGGGAGGACAGGACGGTGGTGGAGCAGCTGTCTCCTCCGTGGTGTCCTTTCTTAGCATCTGTCATTCAAAATGTTGTGTTCCTTGATTGAAAAATGCACACCTTATGCTGAACCGTCAGGACTCAATCCATTCTCCAAGATCTCTGGAGGCTCCTTTAACTGCCAAGAAGAACACAGCAACCCAGCCTTCCGGTCACTGGCGAGAGCACATTCAATCGCCGTGGACAGCCTCAGGCACTGGCTCACACTGCCCTTCCATTTAGCTCAGCCCATCGGACCATCTTCAAGCAATATATATATATATATATATATATATATATATATATATATATATTTCTGCAAGAATAGGAAACCAAAAGCAAACTTGAACAGCCAAAAGAAAGTACCACTGTTTCCCTCGCAGCAAGGTGTGTCAGTGAGTGTCACTGGGAAAAAAATCAGGGGCTGAGAAAAAAGATAAGATAAAACACAGAGTATAGGCTGCTGTGTTCTCATAGCACTTGGAATTATTCAGCAACTTGGCTCCAGGGGAAGTATATTAATAACACACCTCAGGAAATATGTTTCCTACTTGAACCGACAAGACATTTTCTCCTTGAAAAGAAACCTTTGATGACAGTAGTTGGTGAACATGACACACCTACAGAGAATGAAGTCATCGTCATTTGGCTAGATTCTAACAAGACCAGGGAAGTGCCTTTTCTGTACCCAACACTGGAGTGGTTAGTAATGTGATCTGTGACTTGAAGAAGAAAAAAAAAATTTTTAAGGCCTTGATTTAGACTTTAATTTAAATTTTTGACTCCACATATTAGCATGGCTATTGAAAATCGTATTACCCTGTCTATTCCAACTTGATGCCCTCCGGTGGAAGGGAAACTGCATTCGTCTACAGGTTGTCTCTGCTTTATTTTGTAACTAACAGTGAACAGGGACACGCGCTCTGTATCCCCAAGCCCTACTTCTTGTACAAAACATGGCCTCTTGTTCACTGCCCCTTACTTTGCCCATGTCACTGGGTGTGTCTCCTGGAGAGGGCCAGATGGTAGAACTCTGTGGCTGACGCACATGGGAAGGTTGTTGGTTCACGACCTGAGACTCCCTGAGGACCCTAGGCATGCAGTGCCCATGGTCTGAGCTGGTTGAGTCTGGGGTGGAAGGAGGTCCTTAGAGGTATCAGGATTCTGTCAGGGAGACCCTGTCTCAGCTCTCTCTGTCTCTCCTGCTCATGGAATAATACCTCCAGAAGCTTCTATGTCAAATAGATGGTGACCTCATTCTCCCTCATGGCTCATGGTCTCCCAGGTGGAGTATACCAGAGGGGGCTCCTGATGCTTGATTTTCAGCTGTTAATAAAAACGCCTCCCGCAGACGACAGCCTATAAAACATCGTGAGACAGATCTACAGCTCTCAACCCACGTGGGAAAAGAGGACAGACTTAACTGGAAAATTATGACTTCATTCTGTCATTCCGGTGGATGTTGAGATCGCTTTCTGTGGACTATTTTTGTGGTTATTTTGTTTTGCCCTTTAAAGCAGTAGGAATAGAGTTCTGACGACTTGGCTGTATGTTGAGGGGACCCACACGTCACCATCCAACTCTCTGTGCATTTGTTCACTCAGGGCGTCTGTGGAGTTCTTAGGAGGGAGGGAGAGGACAGGGCTCAGATTAAATCCCAGAATAACATGTGCCCTCCCACTTCTCTGTCAGTAGGAAATGGTGCTGCACGCTCTCCTTAAGCAAACGTGGAACAGATCTGAGTCAAGAGTTACCATTCCAGGGACCAGCAGTTAGCGTAATGGCTATGTCGCTGGACTCCCATGTAGTCGACCGCAGTTCGCATCTTGGACCTGGTGGCTTAAAACTCATGCCGGGTGCATGTGATGCATGCGTGCCCAAGATCCTGAGAGGAGAATGGAGGAGAAGGGATTGCAGTGTGGCCATGCCCCCTGGGGGGTGATTTCTCGCTTTCTGTCTCTCTCTCTCTCTCTCTCTGTCTCTCGGTCTGTCTGGCGAGCGCACACACCCTATAGCAAAATCCTCTCTAAAAAAAAAGAGTTACCGTCGCAGCCTGTCTGTGGTGGAGCAGGCAGTAGGGTGCCACTGTGTTTTCCTGGAGTCAGCCGGTAGTGCTGGGTTTAGCTCTTGGGTCAACCTGAACATGCTGGTGCACCTGTCAGCTGGGTGCCCTGCAGGCTAGAGGATCTCGGCGCGGCATGGCGAGTGCGGCTCAGATGAGGACGTGCATTTAAAATGTGTGGCTTTGAACTTTACCATGGAAGAACTTACAGCAACTCCAATTCACTTTGCTAACACTGTTTCCATAACTAATATATCAGAGTCTGTAAGAGGGGTGCAGAGAAAGCCTATTAGGGACAGAAGGAAAAAAAAAAAAAAACCTCTGGAACACCATCAAAAGTAAGTGTTTTCTTTTCCCCAGTTCGGTAAATTGTTATCTGCTCAAGGAATCAGTGTCTGGATGAATCCCCCAGCGTGGGGGTACGAGGGAATCAATGCTGCCTGTGGGGAGGAGGGCAGGAGAAACACCGGGCTGGGGGTGGGATGTTCTCCCCTGCTGTGCACCGGTAGAGTGAATGAAATGGGACAGGGTTTATGTTGACTAATGCTCTCTAATTCCTAATTTGGGTGGCATTATCTCGGACAACGGGCGTTTGCTGCTAATGGCCACTCTGTTCATCTCTCAGCTTGGCAGCTGCTCAGATTATGAAAAGCAAACGAGAAGAATCACGCTCAGCGGATTAGGCTGTCCGGAGGAGTGCGGGACCTGCTGCCTCTGGGAGGGACGATGCTGCCTTTGAAATGGAGTGTGGTCAGTCAGAGCAAGGGCCATTGTGATAAAGACCGAGACCATAGACCATCCGAAGAGCTGACACACGGCTCCTCCCATGCCTTCTCTTGTGTTAACTTATTAATCGCCACAATCATCTTAGGCAGTGAATATTTTATTCGTCACGTTGTGCAGATGGGGATCTGGGCCGTGACAGCTGAAATATTTTGCCCAGTTCCTGCGTTGTACGGGGTAAAGCTAGAATGCGAACTCAAGCAGTTTGGCATCCAATCCCTCTGCTTCTTGGTAGTGACGTTCCCGGGAGGCAGGTGCTATTCCCAAGCTCCTGGCCCTCCATGGATTTTTATCACCTTCCGAGTTCTTAAGTTTCTCTGCTCAGGGTTTTTCTTCTGGCTTCTCTGCTCAGGGTTTTTCTTCTGGCTTCTGTTCTCCAGACAGATAAAGAGAACATTATGTGTTTCTATTTGAACCTTTTCTAAACTTATCTCCTATTTGGGATATTCACTGGGGAGCAATTCAGTCACTCTTCCTCAGTCTCATGGATCACGGTGCCCATCTCTGTTAAACCCTCATCACAGTATTAAACCCTCTGAAAAGATAATAGGATCCTTGGGACCAACAGATGGTGGATAATGGACCAACAGTGGTTACATCGCTGGACTCCCACATAGTCTTCCATAGTTTGAGTCCCAGACCCGGCAACTTAAAACTCACACCAGGCACATATGCATGCGTGCCCAAAATCTGAGGAAGAGAATGGAGGAGAAGGGATTGCAGCATGGCCATGCGCCCTGGGGAGTGATTTCTCACTTTCTGTCTCTCTCTGTCCCTCTGGTAAGTTAACACACCCTATAACAAAAATTTCTCTCTTAAAAAAAAAAAAAAAAGACAATAGGATCCTATAGGGAGATTTATTTTGTCTTTAAACTATGAGTGGGGAGGTTCTGATCATATTTGGCATAACATGGTTTAGGAAAACTCAGCTAGGACCTTAGCCACTTCTTGTTATTTTTACCTTATGATTACCTTAGGGGTTAGGCTTCTGGAAGCTCTCCCTGGTTCCCAAAGCCTGGGTGAGTCACTCTTTTCCTCAGTCTCACAGATCACGGTGCCCACCTCCACTAAGCCCTCATCACAGTATTAAACCAGAGGCAACTGGAACGATGGACACCCGCCGAGTGCCGTCGCTGCACTAAGCGCTTTAGCTGGGCTAGCTCACAGCTCAGCAGAACCGCGGTGTGACAAGTGAGCACTGCCCGTCTCATGAGCAGGGAACTGAACGAGCTGCTCTCGCAGACCTGGGTGGGCGGCTCGCGGCTCACTGAGCTCTTTCCCTGAAGCCTTGCAGACCAGACAGGAGGGCCATCACCTCAACATTGGCTGCCCAGGATGTTTTACAAGATCCCCACATGGCTAAGATTCTCAGAGGTGTGGCGCTGTACTTCTAGCTGTTAAGACAACGCCCCACCCTCTCCCTCTCCCTCATTATAACCAGCAATGAAAACCAGTTGAGCACTTGTAGCTAGAACTGGTCATTCTTGCTCTTCTTGACCCTTGCCCGGTCTGTCCTGTCTCAGATCCACGTGCAGCCATCACACAGTCGCCTACGTGCTCCCACGCACCTGCCACAGGTGTGCATGCCCTTCACTTTCCAGCTTGGTTACCTGAGCTATGCACAGTCTGCTTCTAGAGTATGACTGAAAGACTGGTTTTTTTCCACTTTTGTCAAAACAGGTGTTTTTAACACTGGATAATTTAATTTCATATACTCGAATAGGCATAACAAATAGGTTCCCCATTGCTGTAGGCATATTATAATCATTATCAGCACTAAAATGTCCCTCCATCTTTAAAATGTAATCAAACAATTATAAAGAGATACCAAGGCCACTTAGCCTCTCAAGCATGAATGTCTTAAATAATGCATCTTTACCAGGTACCAGAGGCTGGGAAATACGTTGTTTTATTGGGTACAAACACCTGGTTCTCCTAAGCTCTAACATTCTCTTTTACATAAAGGAGAAAATTTCATGCTTTTCCTAAAGACTGGTTTGATTTACGTATGTGTTTTGTCCTACTTAATTTACCATATGGAATGTCCCTGTCCTTTACATTTCAATGTTTAAGAACAGTATCCAAAAAAATGTATCTTCAGGCTCATGTGCCTTCTTTTTCTCTTTAAAAATTATTGTATTATTGGACACTGAAGTTTTTTTTAAGTATCTTTATATTTAATTACAAACACAATTAATATTCTTTTTAAATAATTATTTTATTTAACTTTATTTATTTTAATTTTGATCAGAGAGGGATAGAATGGGGGGGATGGGGGGGGGGAACAGTGAGAAAGCAAGTTGTCAGGATTGGGACTCAAACTGTGGTTGGCCATGTGGGCGTACGGCACCCTTAACCACACCACCACCTGTCAGTCCCAACACAATTAATGTTCTCAGGACAGCATTATTTTAGTAATTAATGTTCTTAGAAAGCAACACATACGTGCCCATGGGTAAGTATGCAGATTACATATGTATAAGCAGATTCTGTCTAAAATCTGTTCCGGGTCAAGACTTAGAAGCACATATAATTTTTAAAACATGTAAGCAACTGTAAGTTCAAGAAAGCTACTTTATGATGATGATGATGATGATGATATTGATATTTGCCATAAGATGCATGTATTCACTGGAGAGAGAGAGAGATGAAATGTAAGAAAGTACCCCTGGGGGGATGGCCATGCCACAATCCCTTCTCTTCCATTCTCTTGGGATTTACGGCACAAGGGCACACATTCCCAGTGTATTTGTCTTTCTTTCTTTCTTATTTTAAAAAATTGATTACTGTACATCTTTACAGCACACAAAAAGAATTTTCCCAGCATGAATACACTGCCTATTAGTCTAGCCAAAAAAACACACATATTATAAGCAGGTAATTTTCCATTTTTGTGTCTGTTTAATGTTTTGCTTTTTGTTCCCCTTGAACCTTCCCTCCAACTGCCTCCCACACTATCTCTAGTATCCACAGTTGCTCTTCATGCTTTTTCAACCTTCCAGTCCTTCAGTTTCTTCATAGAGTGCAGACACTCAGTCTATATTAAGTGGGGACATACAATGTCTCTCTTTCATAGTCTGTCTTGCTTTTCTCAGCTTTAAATCTTCACTATTCATCTATTTTCTATCAAATGCCAGCGCCTCATTAATGTAAGCCCAGCGTGTTTTTCAAGTCATGTGATCCAGGACTTGAATCTCAGAGTTGGCCTATGGGATTCAGCACCTTAACCACCTCACCACCTGCGGGCCCCACGAGAAGGAACCATCTTAAACGTTACTTGTAGAAATTTTCAAATAAATCCCACCAAAACGTTACAAGAAAACTTAGAAACATGTACCAATTCTTAGAATCAGTCACAGCTTACTTAGCGCTCAGTATCTGCACTGATACAATTTATCTCATTAAATGGTATGGTTTTTATGCCATCCCAAGTTGCTTATAAAGTAATCCTGAGATAACCACATGCAACTGATCTCCTAATAAAACACACATCAGTGGTTTATATAAATACAGGATTGCTTGCCAGGAGATCTGATTCTTCTATCTCATTTTTTTAAATCATGAATCTAACCATTAATTGTTCATGAGACTCACCCTTTTGAATGCTTTTCTGTATGTAGCTTGAGATGTTTGGAAGAAGATTGCAAACCAGGAGCAGGCTTCTTTTCATCATTTGAACTTGGAAAATACGGGTAAACAGCACAACACGTTTCTGAGAGGAGTAAAAACTCCAATTGAAATAGCTGAATTTATGCAACTGCTTTATAGCCAACACGTCTTATCATCCAAGCCAAACTTGAAAATTACCTTTGATGTGCATGAATGGGAAATTGCCTAGAAAATAACTTCAGATCGAAGTTGCCAATATACCAGAAAGAGAGAATGATGGTTCTGTTTCCCAGCATTTAGAAATCCATCTATCAAATGATCACAAGTGTGATTCCAGAAAAAAAAAAAAATCAAAAGTTTCTCAGCTTATATGCTGAGGCGTATTTTCAAAAGTCACAAAACAGAAATGAGTCTCCCAACGTGCAAGGAGCAGTTGTTGTGAAAACCACAATAACACAATAATCTAAGTGCAGAAGGAAATGAAAATGTAGGTTACGCACTAACATTTCTATAGAAAATATTTGTGAAAGGGGACCAGCAGTTAGCATAATGGCTATGTCGCTGGACTCCCACGTAGTCGACCTTGGTTCGCGCCCCGGACCCGGTGGCTTAAAACTCACGCCGGGCGCATGTGCGTACGTGCCCAAGATCCCGAGAGGAGAATGGAGGAGAAGGGATTGCAGCATGGACATTCCCCCTGGGGGAGGTGATTTCTTGCTTTCTGTCTCTCTGTCTCTCTCTGTCTGTCTGGCGAGCTCATGTGCCCTATAGTGGAAAAAAACTCTCAAAAAAAAAAAAAAAAGAAAATATTTGTAAAAGAAGAGCGTGTGTGGTCTACAGCATAATCAAGTCATTCAGATGAGGGAAACCATATACAATGTCCTTACTTAAGATGGGTAGCTTCTAAAACAAATATGAGGGGTCTTTAAAAAGTGCCTGGAACATGCATATTGTAAAAACTTTAAACTTTTTGCACCGAAATAAAATTATACTTTAATTCCACTTTTCCATGGACTTTTTGAAGTCCCCTTGTATTGGTCCAGAATGGCTCGTCCTGGGTTTGGCTGCACTGTTGGCATCTTTGAATAAGAGCATATTAAAGAGCAGGAGTTGAGGGCCAGCTGGCCATGACATGGCTAACGTGGCTGGATCTCACCCAGCCCACTGCGCAGTCTGAGTCCTGGACCTGGCACCTCGAAAACCACAGCAGGTGTGTGTGCATGTGCACCCAAAATCCCATAAAGAGAAGTATGCTTGTTTCTTCCGATGGTATTCCACCTACTCTTTTCTAAGGACATTTTCCATTTTTCTCCATTTGTATCCTGGCAATTGGCCAAAGAATTGTGGGAATACATTTCCGGAACCCAAGTGCTAGAACAGAATAGGGGCTGAGTCACACACAGAGCAGTCACCTCCCGGAGGAAAGTGGGGCTTTTCTGGGAGAGAAGAAATTGTTGAAGGGAAGCTGACCAGCCCGAGGGCCAGTAGGACAGCTGCCATTTTGAAATTAAGAGATGCCTCTGTGAGAACCACCCGACCACGTGCTGTCACAGGGAGGTCTATGTGAGGAGTGGGAAGGTGAGAACCAGGAGTGGGTATTTGAAGGAATCGGGGTAATTACTCAGGGAAGGCAATCGATCCTGGTTGTAGAGAAGAATGAATATAATACCAACGTATCATTAGATACAAAGACAGCCTCCGTGTCTTATTGTACACAGTCAATCTCCTGAGATTTCTCGAAGAGCAAGGAGTGAGACAAGATTGAAACTCAAGTCTACCTAACTCCAAAACCTTGCCCTTTTCTCAAGTGTGAAAGTATTATTTTCAGGCATATGTAGCTTCCCTAATGCATAACATTGAATTATGTAAGATTAGTAATCTCATCTGCACCTGAATCTGATTTAAATTGCAAAGTCCTGGGTTTGAATTGATGCTATGAAAGGATAATGTTTTCAGGAAGTTGTGGGAGAGGGTGGAAAGACTATAAATACTCTGGCATTCAGTAAGGATGGGGTGGCCTCAAGTGTCCCATGAATAACTGGGGATTTGTCATGGTAGCCCCAACACGTAGGCGCTCCGTGAATACTTCCTGATTACATTCTTCCTGAAAGGCCATTGGGGATCTTCACAGGAACCTTTGTGAAGAGCCGTCTGTCCCTGACTGTCTAGATTTCATGCCCTTGTTTTCTGCTCTTCTGAACTCTCACTCCAGCTCCACATGCACAACTTACAGCACAGGTGTGGCCAGGTGGTGGATCCCACTTCATGTCCATGGTGGCACAGGTTCGGAAACGGGTGATGGACTCCAATGTATCCAGTTATGGGATTCTTGGTGAAGTGGCTAGGGACAAGCACTGTCTTCCCCCTGGGCTGGAAGCTGGAAGCCCTGTCCCACTGGGTCTGACAGGGACAGAGGATTACACAGAGTACATCGGTGCTGAGAAATGAAAAGGAATCAGCCCTAGGGAAGCTCTCAGTGCAACTTTGCCACACCTTAAGAGCCCTTTCCAGACACATGATTTCTTCTTTTTTTTTCCTTTCATTTTTTACTTTTTTAGTTTTTTTTTTTTTTTTTTCCTCATGGGTGTATGTGCTTATTGGAGAGGAGAGAGACAGAGATACAGAGAGAGGAAGAGTGAGAAATCACCCCCAGGGTGGGTGGCCATGCTGCAATTCCTTCTCCTTCCTTCTCTTTTCGGATTGTGGGCGTCCATGCACAAGTGTCCTGCGTGATTTTCAAGCTGCCAGGTATAGGACTCGAACTGTGGTTGACCATGTGAGAGTCCAGCACCTTAACGACCGTGTCACCTGCTGGCCCCCTGATTTCCTTTTAACTTGAGAAAATATGATTTGAGGTCTCATCATTTTTAGTATAAAAAGTCTAATTACTGTAGAAACATGTGTTAGACCTGCCACATCTCATGTCCCATCACAGCCATCCACGTCCTCTCTAACGAAAACTTCACAGCCCACGTAGCTCACAGAATCTCCTCTGGAGGATTGTATTCCCAAAACGTAGCACCTGCCAGCAAACCCCACCCTTTAGAAAACCTTGGTGCGCTCTTTCCAAGCTGCCCTGCTGTAGCTGGGCTACGCAGATGCTATTTCAAAGCCAATGTTTTTCTCTATTAAGGAGCCAGTTTGCTACACAGTTCTAAGCAGGCAGCAGGACAGATACATTTCCATGTGACAGCCCACCCAGCAGGGGGCACACCATCCTAAGTGCTCATAAACCAGGTTCAGAAACAAAGTGCTTCCCTGGGACACGGGAGACCTAAGCCTATTAGTGTCCTTTATTAGGTCGTTCGCATCTCATTACAGCCTAGGCTTAGCCGAAGCCAGAACCTGGACGTTTCATTATTTCAGAGATAAGTTAGTAAGCACTTTCTCTGTGCCAGTATGGCTTTGATTTTTTTGTTCTTTTTTTTAGAAATAAAAGAGTTAAGTAGCTACTAATGATATGTGACTGGTTCTGGGGTCCGATGAGCCACATTTCACGGGCAAACGATATAATTACTAGTCCATAGATGCATAAATTCATCTCTTCATCAGAAAGACAGATGTGGGGACCAGCAGATGCCATAATGGTTATGTCGCTGGGCTCCCACAGAGTCGACCACGATTCAAATCCCAAACTCTGTGGCTTAAACTCACGCCAGGCGCGTGTGTGTGCATGCCCAAAATCCCAAGAGGAGAATTGAAGAGAAGGGATTGTGGCATGACCATTCCACCTGGGGGGTGATTTCTTGCTTTCTGTATCTCTGTCTCTTCAGCAAGCACCTATAACAAAAATCTCTCCCCAAAAAAAGAAAGACATGAAAAGATGATCACTCTAGAAGTCCATTTTTTTCTATCCTTCCTGTGGACGTGGCAATAAGAAAACAATCCTCTCGGGTGATGTGGTTGAAGACAACCGTGTATTGCAAAGACCATAAAGCTCATCTTCATCCAAGCAGCCCCCCCAGTGTGGGAGCAGTAGAGACGGTATCGTTACTGCACATGAGACCTGGTCTACAGTGGTGAACAGCCTGACGAACAGAGCAACAAGGCACCAGGTCAAGAGAGAAGCTGGGGGGACCCCGGGCTCACTCATCCACTAGCTAGATGTCCTGGAGGAAGTTACTTACCTTCCTGACACCTCTGGTTCCTCATGTACAAAATTGAGGAGATAGCATTACTTACGTGAAAAGTCTCGCATGAAGAAGAAATTGGTAGTTACTGCTAATGTGTTTGTAATGATGCTTGGGCAATGATAAAAGTCAGCGGGTTCTCTATCCATTGTCTACATTGTAACTACTAAGAGCAGAAGTCCTACCCATTCAATTTTGTATCCATTCCGTGGGTATTTGTGAAAGGAATGCATTCTGGGATAACTAAGGGGCACTTAGGGACCAACTCTGTGGCCTGGCCACCAAAGCAACTGTATCCTACGGTTCAAGTCACAGACCGGAAGTGTGAAAAACATGCCAGGTGCTTGGGCATGCATGCCCCAAACCCCAAAATGAGGGAGCGAGTGAGAAGGGATTGCATGTGACCATTTCCAAGGAGAGTGCTTTATTCTTCCTCTTCCTCTGTCTCTCTGTCTCCCCCTGGCTAGTGCACATGCACAGTAGAGAGAGAAATAGAGAGAGAGAACGTGTCACAGTATCCGAGTACTCAGGGCTGAGACTTACAACCCACTGGCTGTACAGGACTTCATTTTTCTTAGACAACCACCAGGGAAAACAAATTCCCAGGGAGCAGTCCAGCAAACACTAAGCGTGGAACAGGCCACCACTTACTCCATCCCTGGATGTTCCTTCTTGTCTTCTTTCCACCCTCCTCGTTTTCCTTCTATGTTCACTGAAAACCTGCAGTGTTCCAGGAGCTCTGCTAACAGACGAGGAATCCACTGCTTGGTTAAGCGTACTCCTAGAACTCATGAAGCTTCCAGTCACTTGGATAGTAAACACACAGAAATACATACACATACCTACTTATTCCCATTGCGGGACAGACATTGCACCACCTGCTGGCCCCAGTCATTGCTTTTAAGGAACATTTCCCAAATTTCACATTTGGTGAAGTCCATATTTTGTTCATTTGTTTGCCTATTTCTTATATGTACGTGTGTTTTCAAATGTATTTAGACTTGAGTCTAGAACTTTACATTTATTTTTTCCAATCTTATAAGATTAGACCTCACATCCCATTCTACCAAAATGTGTGTGTCTTTCCTGCCTCTAGATTCTTTGTTCTACTTATTCTACTAAGTACCCAGTTCATTCTCCAAAGTGTATGTTATCCCAGGACACAAAGAAAATAGCAAATGTTGCTTGGATTACCATAGTTTAAGTTTTCTCCAGCCCACACTGTCTCCCAGGTCAGCTCGGATCCAGCACACCAAGCTTCCCGGCCTGCCTCCGTGGTCTGCAGATGCTCCCTAAGGATGGCAGCTATCCCCGTGCTCCCTCTATGTGGATCACGTGGTCTCTGCACCTTCCTGGCAGGGCAGTCTCTGCCGGCTGGTGTCTGTCTGCAGGGTGGTCCGGAGTGTTTTGCTCCTTTGCAGAGGTCCTCAGGGTGATGCAGGATGCTGTGAAGATGAGAACACTAGGCTGAGAACTGTTCATCTCAGACTTGTCGTGTCATTTATTTCAGTGTGGATATGTAAGTGTATTGCGTCTAATTGGTTATATTCCTGCCTTGCAAACAGGTCTCTGGGTTTGCTCCAAAGCCCAGCTGTCCCCAGCACAGTGTTAGAGCAGCTGGAGGTACTGTGATCTGAGACCTCCCCTGCTCCCCTAGTCATGCTTTGCTGGGAGAATGGCTCCGTCTTTCAGGGAAGACCTGACCGTGGAACCCGTAACTGCTGTTGTCCATGGAGATTACCTGCTGAGTACGGCAGGGATGGCACAGCCTCGGTGAGCTCTGTGGGGAGACAAGAAGGCATAAGCGATCATTGAATCCAGCCCTGTGGGCTTGAATTTGCCTCTCTAGGGTGGGGTCTCCAGGGTAGGAGATGGGGACTCCTCCCTGGGAACTCCACACCACCTGGTGTGGGAAGGAGAACGAAAGGCCTGGGGAAGGGCAGAGGTGGGCGATGGTTAACGCACCACGGCTGCAGCTCACGTTCCTTCTCTCCAGGGGTGCTGCATGCTCATCTCCCCCCTGGGCTGAAGGTGTGGGATGGAGAGCGACGTCCGGCCTCAAGGATCGCCGAGGGGAAGGCCCCATCTCTGCTTCCCTCTCCTCTGAAGATGGGCTTCTAACACGTGGTTCCGATCTTTCTAAACACTAAATATGGGAGGAATTTTGACTCGTTTAATCAAACCCTGTCCATAGAATACATTGGTATAAAATAGGTCAGCTAGATTGGGAAATAAAAGAGCAGGTTTTCTGGTTAAATTTTTCTTTTCTTTTTTTTTTTTTTTTTTTTTAGAATTTTATGACTTTTTTTTCTTTCATTTATTTATTTTTACACTTTTCCACAAACATTTACTTTACATAGCAAAAAATTTTAGCTCATACTCCATAATTCTTGACAGTTAAATTTTAATTTCATAGGACCAGCAGATGGTGTAATGGTTACGTTGCTGGACTCCCACATAATCGACTGCGGCTCAAGTCCCAGACCCGGCGGCTTAAAATTCACGCCAGGTGGTGCATGTGCATGCATGCCCAAGATCCCGAGATGAGAATGGAGGAGATGTGATTGTAGCACAGCCATCCCCCCAGGAGGTGATTTTTCACTTTCTGTCTCTCTGTCTCCCTTTGTCTCTCTGGTGAGCACACGTGCCCTATAGCAAAAAGCTCTCAAAAAATTAATTTCAGACACTGATTCTCTCCACCATCAGCATGGATGCTAGTGGCAGTGGGGGAGGGGTGTGAAGCAATTAGAGAGAGTAGGTGCTGGACAGTGGGTGTGAGATACCAAAAAAGGAAAAAATATATTTTGTGTGTGAAATTATAGTATTGCAACTGAAATTTATTTTATCAATTTTTTGAATCAACTGAATAAACTGGGGTTTCCTTCAAGATAATTCTTTTTTTCTTCTTAGGCCTCATAGAAACATCATTTCATGTTCATATTTATTTTTTTTTAAGGCTGTCTCTGTGTAAAGTGCATGCACCTTCACTAACCTTCGCCCTGGGCAGCAGCTTATAAGAAGGAAATAATCCTCCCAAACGTCCTCTACCATTAGGAAGAATCGGCTAGTGTTTATTTCTGTCTTAAAGATCCTATAATTGAGACAAATCTATGCCTGGCCTCTGTACAGGGACAGAACGTCTGCAGAACCAAGTGTGCAATTAGTATTATTATTATCGTAAAAGGAATTCATAGATTACACTCTAGGGACGCTCCCAGCAACAGAGGAAGACAGGTGGTGAGCAAGATGGAATGTCTCTCCCAGCTCTTCTGAGTGCTCAGCCACAAAAGGAAAACTCCAACAGTGTGTTCAAAGCATGCAAAAGCCATAGACATGGAGTTCAAACCGTCTTTTTGCAAATTATACGACAGAGCCAAGGACTGGATCCTGGTGGATTTATAGACTTGGTCAAATAGAATCAAAGAAAAAACAAAGTCAAAGCAAACAAAAATTAAGAAAAATGCTTGGAGGAGATTCTCCCCAGTATGGAATGTGCAACACTGGCAATTGATTATTTTAAGTGCAGAGGTGAACCTTTCTTTTAAACTTTAATTCTTGACATGTTTTTAAAAAAACGCAACGCACACAAGAAGCGCTCAGTTTCAGCCACAATTCCTTTGCTTTTTGTTTGTTTGTTTTTTTTGTTTTTGTTTTTGTTTTCTTTTTTGCTATAGGGCACATGCTCTTGCCCCAGAGAGACAGAGACAGAGATGCAGAGTGAGAGCAGGTGTGAGATCATCCCCTGGGGAGAGAGCCGTGCCGCGATCCCTTCTTCTAATTTCCTCTTGGGATTGGACATAATGAGTGTTCAGTAGGGATTGATGAATGAATGTTAAATCATTAATCAATGCACTGATTAAGAATTTTCGTCTTTTAAAAAAAAAGCTTACTGATTTCTTCCATGAAGGAAACAGAGAGAGGAGGAGACCACTCCAGCATGTTCTTCACGTGCTGTTCCACTTTCCAGTCTCGGCCGGCCCAGTTTACGGTCATGCTCTCACACACCTGGGGTGTTCGGGGAGTTCGTGGGATACAAACCCAGGACCTTCTTCACGTAGGTCCAGTTGTGCTAGCACCGTGGCCACCATGTGGCCCTGAATTTTCCTCTTTAACGCCCACGGTAACAGAAACATCAACAGGTAGCCTGACAGCCATTGCATGAACAGGGCTCTGCCCGCCCAGC
Organism: Tupaia tana; assembly: GCA_026018925.1. Lineage (NCBI taxonomy): Eukaryota > Metazoa > Chordata > Mammalia > Scandentia > Tupaiidae > Tupaia > Tupaia tana. Next base: position 21,794,036 of record JAKSZU010000026.1, on the reverse strand, counting down.
TGCCGTTCGCTGGTCCTCAGATGAACACCTGACACAAGCTGGGCCGGTGGCCTATTTCCTCGGGGAATTTGGAAGGAGAACTAATGGATCCCAGCCTTGAACTGCCTCCCCCTTAGAAAGAAGAGTCATCCAGTCAGGAATGGCTTGTGGTCATTTCGTACCATGTGGGCTCAGAAGCAGAAGAGGCAGGCAGCGGGGAAGGTGTGCAGACAGAAGCTTAGATGAGGCTCAGAGCCATCCCGCACACCTGCAGTGCTGTCCCAGCTCACTCTTGAAGAGTAGCTGCTTCCCTGTCCTTGGGATTTCTAGGGAGTGGCTTAAATTTGGGTAAATATAAGAGTGGCTTTTAGTACATGTAGAAATGTGGTTTTATGGGCTGTGTGTGTAAGGCTAAATGAATGCCGTTAACATATAAATATGCTAGCTGCTTTTGTGTTTAAAATTGTAGAGCAGTATTAGTTAAAGGAAGTTAGATGTGTTCATTAGAATGGGCTTGAGAAAGTAAGAGAAAACTTAAATAGAATGTTATGGTGTTAAGTGTTTTTGTATTTTTAATGGATTAATATCTGAAAATAATTGGTTTTGTGTGTTAATAGTATTCATTTAGCCTGCAAATGGCAACCTGTAAGACCGTGTTTCTGCATGTGCTAAAGGTCTCCATTGTGTCTCCTGGACTTTAACCACTCCCTACAGGATTCATCAGGTGTACTATCATAGTAAATCCCCATCCATGCTTACGGAGTCTCCAGGGAGTGTCTTATTTGTAACCAGAAAAGCGCCAATCAAAGAGCGCTAATAAAAAATGAATCAACCTCCTTTGCGATCTGAGCTCACTGAAGGGACTGCTGACCTAGGCATAGTAGGGCAGTGACCCAGAGCGGCAATAGCTCCCTCACCTGTGCACATGCTCTGCTTTTTCAGCTACAGATAGACAAGACCGTACATTATCACCCCAGGATGCAAGAGGAGTGGCTAAAAGGGAAATCAGGAGACCAGGGCCAAGTTCTGCCACCAACTTTTTGGTGACTCCAGGCTAACCACAATCTCTCTGGTCCCCCCTTCTCATTCATAAAGGTAGCAGTAATCCTACCCAGTCTACCACCCTCCTCAAGCTTTCTCTGGAAAAGATGAGTGGTGAAGGGTAGAACATCATGAATACCCCAGTGGAAGGGGAAGCTAGTTTGGGAAGCCCAAGGAAAGAAGATCCCACCAAAATAACAGACACCTGAGCCACAGGTGAAGGCTCAGACCAGGGCAGTCCACCTGGGCATGGAGGCAGGCACAGAGACCCTGAGAAGAAACTTCTATTATTAAAACAATTTTTCAGAAAAGGACACTGAGCTAGGAAGTCCTTTGCCCAAGGTCCCACGTCTAGTAAGAACCAGAGCCTGAACTCACACCTATGGATAGCCAGCTCCAAAGACACTCTTAGCCCATGCCCTGAACTCCTAGATGGAAATCGTTTTCAGAGGACATAATTGCTGCAATCACAGAGACTAGAAATAAACCATGAGAGGTTTTTGCTATGTTGGTATCTCGCTGCATCACAGCATTTCAACATAAACAGGAAAGCATAAGGAGCTTGAACGCATCATGCCTGTGGCCCAGTCTCTTTGATAAAGACAGGAATAGGCCAGAGGAGCAATGAGGGTCTCACTATCTTCATGCTCATCTGAGGCTGAGTAGACGTTGTTTGAGAAGCAAGCTCCTATGGGTCTATCGGAGACAGGAGTAACTGCTAGATTCTGGACCAACACAAGCAAAAGAGAGGGAGGAAGAAAATGGGAGACACAGAGGTGGCCCGATGAGAGCTGGGGACAGAAAGAAAAGAGATCACTTAAGAGGACACACATGCCTAAATAGACAGAGAAGCAGATAGCAAGAAGATAGAAGCCAAAGAAATAGAATATGGAAGAGCAGTAATGAAGATAACCTTAAACAGAGACAGGCAGAGAGCTAGAGATAGCAGTTGGAGAAAGAGAGTAAACATGGTTAGAGGCAGAGAGAAAGAAACTTACAGCAGGAAAGACAGATAAAGGAATGCAGAGCACATGCAAGCTTAGATGGCGACTGATTCGAGGCAGGTAGAAACAGACAAAGAAGAGCCTGAGACACAGAGAAGCCACAGGCTGACAGAGGGAAAGACAGAGAGAAGCTTTGTGGCAGGGAGACTCATACATGACAGAAGGAAATGAAAACAGGAGAAAGCAGTTGCTTGCAAGTCTAAACTTGGGCCTGGATCACTGGTGTTTCCGTATTCTGTGCTTCCGCCCAGACAGGGTAGCCTTCGTACACCTGGGCACCCATGCCTTGTAGCAGTACCCGAGCGCTGTCTTCAATACTTCCTGTACCTAAATCGTAGCATTTCAGTGCATTTCTTCTTCATCACAGTTGTACCTTGTTAACAGTGTTCTTTTGTTGTCTGAAAAAAAAAAAATCTTATCCGACTTGGACTGAATTAAAATTTAATAAAACATCAGGTTACTACAGGACTAACAAGCAAATGGCAGCTGTTTAATTAAACTTAGATTTGATTAGATGGTACCAGAGAAAGAAACGCTCCAGAGGAAAGCCATGCAACTCTCACAAATCCAGCCTAAAATAAAGACTTCCAGTAGGAGTGAACTTTCCTGTACGGTGGAAGCTGTGGACTGGTGGGAGACACGCGGGTTCTGCTGGTGGAGTCTTGGGTCGAATTCTCCCTCCCTCTACAGGCCCCATCTCTGTCTGGCTCTTGGCTCCAATTGGAGTTCCTTCAGCGTAAAGAACTGTGAAGGGCTGTAAGGCCAGCCATGGTGGTGTGCAGTAACTCCTGCTCTGTGATGCTGAACCCACGTGCCAAATTCCCAGGTTCACACCCCAGGTCTCCCAGTTAACATTGGGTATACACATGCCCAAGAGGTCAGCTGAGGCGGGGGATGGACTGTTGCATGAAGACCCTTTAGAGGTGCTTGTATATGTGTGTCTCTCTCTCTCCTCTCTTTCATAGAAATAATAAATAAATAATTATGAAAAATGAATGGGTCTATAGTTGACCACAGTTGGAGCCCCAGACCCTGTGGCTTAAAACTCATGCCAAGTGCATGTATGTGCATGCCCAAGATCCCAAGAGGAGAAGGGATTGTGGTGTGGCCATCCCCCCAGAGGGTGATATCTCGCTTTCTGTCTTTCTGCCTTTCTCTGTCTCATGCCCTATACCAAAAATATCTCTAAAACAAACCAAAAAAAAAAAAAAAAAAAAAAAAAAAGAATGGGTCTAAATTTGGTAAGACAGAGTGCACTATAGGATCTGAACCAGGTGAATAAATCAAAATGAAACATAACACAAACAAAAGCTAGCACAACAAACTTCCATCTCCTGTGACCCCGACGTCTGATCCTGCTCAGCCCAGGTGACCTGAGGAAGGGCAAGGCACGCTTTCCTTTTCTCCAACCCCGGATCACCATGGGACCCACGACCCAAGAGCCAAGATGCCTCCGACAGCAGTGTATCTAGTTAAGAAAAATGCACAAAGTATCCTACAGTGAATAAAAATGAAAAAAATGCCCTTTAGGGAAAATTTTCCGAGAACTCCGGTCTCTCCTATGCTCCCAAATCAATTTTAATTATTCCTGTAGTTAAGAAAATAGCACATAATAGAATTTTTGAAAGATATATTTTATAGATAAATTAGATATCATCTATATCATAACTTATAAGCCTACTTCTATAGACTGGGCTCACCAACAGGAAACACGCCGCATTAGAAGTAACCTGAGAGAATCCATGTCAGAGAGAATCGGACATTTCTTCCAAAGCCTCATTTCAAAAACAAAATTTATAAGGCCAATTATAACTATAGTTTATATGTTTAAATAAAATGGGAAGTGTTATTGTTTGATAAGTTTTCTTCTCTACCAGGTGGAAAAATTAAGCATTATTAATCCATGAAGCCAGCCAAATGAATAAATTAGACGCTTTCCTAAATTCATATAGTCCAAAACAATCTTGGAGTAGCATGATTTTCCAACACTTCACATAATAATTCAGGATGCAAATACATATTAATGGAACTGCTTGCTGCAAAGCTCTTTGTTTTCTTGTTTCACAACAAGTCCAACTGCATCCTTTTTTTCTCCAACTCTTAGAGCAGAGCTCTGCAATGACGACAAAGGTCTAGAATCCGTGCAGGTCACAGTGTGGGCACTGAGCACTAGATACGTGACTGCTGAAACTGAGGAACTGACTTTTGAAATTATTTAAGTTTAAATGGCCACACGGGGCCAGTGGTTCTCATCCTAGAGGGTTCAATCCTACATGAGTGGAATTATTTCCTAAGAATTCATAAAGTTAGAGTGGAAGTGAAGTCTCTGACATTGACTATTTTAGAAAAACACACACGAAACATTGATGTCACTTACTATTATTGAAAGAAAAAAAAAAAGCTTTCTCATCCTTTAATGGATTTTTCCACAAAGTCATTTGGTTTTGCTTGTTTATTTGTTTTGGTTTTCTGTTTTTTTTAAAAGAATTATTTATTTGATTTAATCTATTTATTATTATTATTATTAATTTGCTCACCAGAGAGAGATAGAAAGGGGGGGGGGGGGTGAGAAAGGAAGCTGTCAGGTCGGGGACTCTAACTGCAGTTGGTCATCTGGGAGTCCAGCGCCTTCACCCCACAACCTGCTTGCCCTTCTAATTTTGTTTTTGTGTTAACAAATGATAGAGTGCAAGGATGTGAGAGAGAGAAAGACGGAAATACCCTCCATGAGGAGCCTGCTTATATCACAATGCCCCTTCCTCCAGTCCTCCAGCTCGCCAGGATCCTGGGCACCCATGTTCATGCCTGGAGTGTTTCCGGCCGACCAGGACAGTGGCTCACAACACAGCAGGCATGTGGCTTCTGGCTCTGCAGTCTGGTGCACTATCAGTCGTGCCACAGAGGCTGAGCCCGGAACCCTGTTTCACAAAGGACTGTGAAAATGCAGAATGATAGCTTGTTCAGTGTAGGTGACCTTTCTGCAAATGGAGTCATAGTTTGCAGCACGTGCAAACCTTGGCAATCCCAAAGTGTAGCTATTGCATTCTAAGGGTCTACCCTAAAATAGAACATTTGTCTACTTTAATAGTAAAAATGGACACTGATTGACTCTTTCCTTTTAAATATTGCCAATTCCATGCAGTTCTCTAAACAATGCCACCAGCTGTGATCCGGGGTCTTCAGGAATGAGGATCTGTGATAGCTTTGTTTTAGAAGAGCACTGCTGATTACTGTGCTCAGGCGGTCACCCCTAAAAGCTCCCATGCTGGGGTGAAAGGCAGTTGTCTTAGCCTCATCTAGAGAACGAAAATGAGAAGAGTTATAGTTAAATGGGAGAGGGCGCAAAAAGCTTGGCGATTTTTTTTTTAAGCGTGTAGCTTGTGGATGAAAACTCTTGCACATTCTATTCGAAAGGGGGCCTCCAGGTAAGCAATTTTGTTATTCAATTTGAACTGATCCTGTTGCTGGAACAGGGGGGAGGGGAAGACCATGCTCATTTGCTACTTCAATTTACAGACCCGCATCTTGTATGCCCGAAGGAGAGAGGCAAAGCTACCCAAACTCGGGATTTAGATTATGTAATGATTAAGGATCCCTGATAGCCGTAATTAAACTGATCTCTATACTTATACCTCGTGCTGAAATTTCAAGATGACTTTTAATAGTAACATTGAAACATTTTGGAGCATCTTAAAATACCATGAAAACAGTCAGTACCGCGAGTCTCAGGAGGCAGTGTACTAGTCAAGTGGTCACATCAGGCTTCAGCCCAAATCTGCCATGTCCAATTTCCCGCAGAGCGGAGAGAACAGCCTCCCCTAGCCCTTTTATCTACAGTCTTTGAATTGGACCTGACACCACCTCCGGTTCTAGAAGTGTTGCCCGGGTCCAGGCTTGCAGCCAGTCAGCACACGGCATCTCTCTGTCCCTTGCAATGGGTCTGAGAACTGGCACACACCCAAGACTCATCCTAGCAGAGTGGATGTCCTTTCACTTGTAAGCAAAACGTCCTACCTAATGCACAGGCTCTTTTCATGCAAGATCTCCGGCTTCTACGCCCTTCATTTTACAGTGGAGAACGCCCATGGCAGAGAAGAGAGGCATCTTGTTCAAGGTCATAGCAAAACAACAATGGCAGAAATAGAAATCAAACCAAAGTCTAGAGACTCCAAATTACACTCAGTGCCTCATTCCAGGAACTAGTCATAATACTACTACCAGTATCCATGACTTTGTCACCAGTGTGAATTATAGATATTTTCATATCAAATTATAGTCTGGGGAGATGTTTTAAAATGTCACTTATACTCGCCACTACTTCAAAATTATAGTAGCTATTAGACCTGCCAGTAGATCTTGTTACTAATACAGTAATAAAGAAGTGTATATATTACTGTTTCACAGATTGTGATAACTAAATTTTAGTATAATTCATCTCCTTTATAATGCTATGTATTCTACTTTATGCACTGAAAAGTGATAATGTGGAAAGGGTCTATAGGTTTCATTGAGCTGCTGAAAGGATTTGCAGAACAAAAGTAAAACAAACCAAAAAGTTTGGATATTATAGCACTGCAAGTTCTGGAACAAGGACTAAGTTAGGTTTACCATTATATTCTCTCTGTGCTTAGAACGGTGCTTGACATGTTATAACATGCAAAAACAATTTCTTGGAGTAACTTACTTAATACATTTCGAAGACGAAGACACTGAAGGTCAAAGGATTTGGATAGCTCTGCAAGAATCGCACAGCTGGGAAGAGGCGGGATCGGAGAGGACGTGTTTCTGTTCGGCCCATGCCTCCTGGGCTCCCACGCCGAGGGCTGCTGCTAGCAGGTCCTCCATCAAATGGAACACTCAGGAACCACACGCCGCGCGGTTGGTGGAGAGCCGCTGCTCCGCTGGAACGACTGCGTTGCGTCTGTTACTTGTGGTTGCGGTTCTTTCTAATTTGGTCTGGAGGTACCTCTGTTGAAAGTGGCTACAAGCCAAAATACTCACTAAGAGAGCCCTACCTGGGAAAGTTGGGGGTCAGTATGTTGTTTGGGGAGACACAATGAGGAAATGAAATCGAAATGCATGAAGCGTAAGACATCTATTACTCACAGGGAGAGAGATCAGAGGGAGCCATGACAGGGGAAGACGGACGGGGTGGGAGATCAACCTCCGCAGGTGGGCCGCGAGACCAAGCCTTTCAAGTCCCGTGGACATCACTCCTTAAACTTGCCCACAGGGATTGTGGAGTGGCTAGTTTAAAGGGGGAAAATGCTAGAAGGAGGTAGATTTACAAGGTGACTTCAAAAAGTTCATAGAAAAATGGAATCAAAGTCCAAGTTTATCCAGGTGCGAAACCTTTTGAAACCCATGCCGTTTTTTCCGTGAGCTTTTTGAGAACCTTTCCTCCATGACTCTGGGGCCAGCCGCCATGTTTCACCATGCCCAGTGGCTGTGCGGTGTGCTGGGTTTTGAGTCAGTGCCTGGCTGTGCTGTGAATGGTCATTCCACAAAGGAAAGCTGTAACAAGACCAAAGGTGATGCTACAACTGGGCTTCGAACAACTTATGTCAGGCCTAAAAACAGGGCCCCAAAGCAGTAGCTCTTTTAATTAAATTTATGACAGTCTGAAAAACACGGTTTGATACATCTGGGACTCAAACCTCATCTACCTTAAAACTTTTCCTATCACTGATGTGGGCAATAAAACCAGAGATGTGGGAACTAGCAGGTGGCATAACGATTACGTCGCTGGACTCTCACATTGTCGACTGTGGTTCAAGTCCCAGGCCTTGCATGCCAGGCATATGTGCGTACATGCCCAGAGTCCCAAGAGGAGAATGGAGAAGGAATTGCAGTGTGGCCATCCCTCCTGGGGGGGGGGGGGGGTGATTTCTCATTTTCTGTCTTTCTGTCTCTCTAGTGAGCCCACATGCCCTATAGCAAAAATCTCTCTCTAAAAACAAGAACAAATCTGGAGATGTAAGATTTCTCCCCATATTTCAGTCTTAACTGACACTAGATCTTTGACTCTTTTCTCTATATTCAGAGCTCTTTCCAGTAAAACAGGATCTAGGCAGCATCCAAAGGTCGTATGGACAGGCTAGTCAGGATTGCTACCCAAATTAAGGATTGCATCCCAACAGCCTTACCATGCATGTTAGTTGCTGTTGTGTTTTTGAAGGACTCCCACATGCTCAGTGTGAGCTAGAGCTAATACATGTACTCGTTTATCAAATGCCAGTGAAAACCCTACGAGGTGGTCAGTTGGGCTGCATGGATGAGATATGCAGCAATGACAAAAACACGCTGCCATGTCAGCTGCTCACAACTACAGAGGGTTACTCCCCATGCTTCCACATGTCCATTGCGTTGAGTCAAAGCCAATTGCACACAAGCTCAGTGGCCAGGAACTAGGCTGCTGGGACAGCCTGTACGTGCTCAGGGGCGGCACGGTCGGCTTTCCCTGCTTCCACTGCTGGTTATACTCGCCCTCTCCAACAGGACTCACGGCCTCAAGAAGCTGGAAACATTTGTGAGCAGCACTCTGGACCATTACAGGAAGATTCTAACATGAACCAGATATTGAGACGGGGAAATCAGCCATCAGAGTTAACACACCTTTCCCAGAGTCAGACAGGAGCACACGAGAGGGTGCTTGAGCCTGGGCAGCCTCACTCCAGAGGCTCTTAGCTCCCATGTTATCCAGCCTCTCCTTAGGTATGGACCCTCCAAGGGCCAAGAAGCTGGGCTTCCCTGTCTGTGTGGTGGCTAAAGTCCGCAGGGCTGTAGGCCTCGGGTCTCCCCTTCACAAAGCCCATTGCCATCAGTCTGTGCACTGGGTCTCTGAGTCGGGCTATGGCCGTGTCACTACAAAGATGTCCTCACTGAAACGGGGAGGTGGCCGCCACACAGATGTGCACTTGGGGCTTCATCACCGGATACAGACTGCACTTAGGGTGAGATCATAATCTGGAATACTTTAAATCCAAGAGGGATTCGGAAATAAGCAAGCAGTGCAGGCACATCACATCTGGAAGAGTGACCTATCAATCAGTCTGATATTTTCTAGAAACTGTATATTTTAATAAAAGTAGCAATTATTTTTAAGAAGTACTGTTTTGTATGTGCTTTAAAAAAGTATCAGTTTGGAGCCAGCCCTATAGCCTGTTGGTCAACATGGGACTTGAAAGTCATGCTCAGCCCTGATGACTGGAAAAGTATGACAGGTGTACATGTGTGCACGCCCCGATTTCCAACGGGACAGAGAAATGGAGAAGGGATAGTGGCATGGCCAACCGCATTGGAGGGTGCCTTCTCCACCTTCTCTCCCCCTTCTCTCCCTCTCTGGCAAGCTCACATGCTCTCTGGCAATTTAAAAAGTGTCAATTTGTTACATGCAAATGTTTAAATAATACCAATGTCAGTAAAACTGTTTTTTTTCTTTTTTTTTTTTAATACTCTTGAAGATTTTTTCAGGGGGAAGGACAATGGCTCAAGTCTTACAACTGCTTCAAGGTACTAGTCCCCACAGAGGGGCTACTGCTCCAGAGAAAGACCTCTATTTTTCTGCCCAGCTCTCCACCAGGATCTAGGCCAGCGCCCTGGCACAAAACACCCCTGGCCTGAGTTTCCTGCGACCTGAGCAGTGGACAGTTTAAAACTCCCGCAGAAGATTTAGCAAAGTCAATTTCATTAGGATGAAACCGAAACTCATAATTTCACGGAGAGATGCAATCACCTCTAGAGAAGCTGTCTTAAAGGAGATTGGCTTTTTCTTCTGAAATTTATCCCTTTAGGTTTTAATGTGGAAAAATGGAACCAGTACTTCTCACGTTTCCTCAGGACAATTTGGAAGGTGACAAAGATGAATGCTAGATACGATTCCCAGAAGCTGGGCTGGTGGAGAACTCAGGAACTTTGCTCCGAAGAGGCCACTCAGTCTTAGAGAAGTCTTCTCTTATCTGTGGGAGTGCTTTTCACACTAAATTAGAACAGGGATTGCCATTGGATTACCCATCCAGGTATTCAAGTCAAAAACTTGAGAGTAGCTCAGATCCCACTAAGGTCAAGGAGTGAACTCAGTAGACAGTGTCCAGCTGGTGTCCCCCGAGGACCACCTGAGGCTCAGAGACTCCCTTACCTGTAGCCACACCCTTCCTGAAGCAGCGAGTCAGGTCCCTGAGTGAGATGGATGTAAAACCCATGTTAGCCCGGTGCTGGACACTCCGAACTCACTGCCAGGTTGTCTGAAATTGTGGGTTTTGCAACTCAGTTCAGCTCCACTCTCCATCTGACCCTGCCCCAACTTCTTCCTTCACAATCTTGATCTCTAATACTTCACACTCCACACTCCCAACTCTCCAGGCTGCATCAGAAAGCCTAATTTGCAGCTGAAATTTACTCAGGGAAGAGTAAGAATTGGTGGATCAAAACCCTGCTTCTTCACCATTGGAGGGGTCCCCCAGGGCTGAGTTCTGTGCAGACTCTCAGAGCACGTCTGGTGGGGCTGAGCCTGCGCTGGTAACCTGCCCACCAAACCTCCACTTCTTGCCCTTTCCTGAGTCACCTACCCACATCCTACCGCTTCTCAAGAATACTTCCCTCAACACCAGACTGTACCTAAATTCTTGTGTCTAGTATCTACTTTTGGGAGAAAACCAAGATATCCTTACACAGGCCCTCAGGACTATGTATGTGTGTGTGTGTATATATATATATATGTATATATATATATATATATGTGTGTGTGTGTGTGTGTGTGTGTATATATATGTATATGTATATATATATTTAGTTATGTACGTATATATATATGTATATATATATACGTATATGTGTGTGTGTGTATATATATATATATATATATATATATATATATATATAGTTAAAATTAGTTTTTGCCATGGGACACACATGCACTTCCTCGAGAAAGACAAAAGAAAGTAAGAAAGCATCCCCCAAGGAGGATGGCCAAGCCACAAGCCCTTCTTCCTTCTTTTCTTGAGATTTTGGGCACACACGCACACATATCTGGTATGTTTTTCAAGCCACTGGATCTGGGACTTGAACCACACAGTTGGCCATGTGAGATCCAGCTGCCTTAGGCAGCACATCACCACTGACCCTTTTTATTTAATTTTTTTTTTACCACCCCCAGGGACTTTTAAAACAAAACACCATCATTTCTCACTGTGTCTTAAAACAAATCCCCAAGCACCCCTCTCATGTGGTAGGTGAAACTTGTTTTGAAATGAAGCCACGCAAAGAAAAAGGAAACCAAATTCCCATCAGATGCCCCCATAGTTCTTGTACTCTAGGTCTTGGCGATGCATGGCCTGAGAAACACGAATCTATCCAGACATACTCTGCCTCGCTGCCTCGGACCTAAGGAAGACATTCATTGTCCAAGCAAAGAACTGATGAATCAATATGTATGAACGCGTGTTTAACAAAACAACCATATGCTGGTTGCAATTATTTGCTGGAGGAGAGGGTGAAAGCATGGGCACAGAGCATCTGGCTGCTTCACTCATTATTTATCCCTTATCCATGTGCCTGGAGTGACAGAAATGCTGCTCAGGGCTACTTGACAGCCTGGACGTAGATCATAAATAAGCCCAGAGCTCTGGTTCCATGAGCCATTGGACTTATTCCTCAAATGCAGCCTCTCCCACTTGTCCTTAAAGAACAGGAGTTCAGGAGACCAACGTGACCTCTGCCCCGTCCTTAGTAGCCCAACTAGTCACGAACTACACCAAACGTACACGTTCCGATAGCCGAGGAGGACACCAGACGTTCTCCAAGTTACCAAAAGATTTCTCCCTCCCCTTCGTTGTATGGTTCCTGTCCAAAAATACACAATAGCCACCATGTGACAAGTATTTGTCCTGATTCTGTGAATAGAGAATGACAAAGTCATACAAGATCTGTGTATTTGTGGAGAACACACTCCAGTGGGAAAAGAAAGCTGTAAGTGAGCAAATAATTATATACTCAGATCACTTGAGCAATGCTGAGAACCATAAAGACAGAAAGGAGTCTGACCTGCTGGAGAATGCCTGGGCTGCAGGAGAGGCTGCTGAAGATAGGGAAGTATGCGTGCTAGCCAGTGTGCGACCGCGGGCTAGAGCCAGTCCTCTGAGGGCACCGTGATACTGGCCAGGGGACAGAAACTGCAAAGCCTTGATGTGGAAGCAAAATTAGGCCATATCTACAAGAAGAAAACTGGGTGTGGTAAAGGAGAGAGAGAGAGAGTCATAAGAAATGAGGGAGAAAAGTAGACAGAACCAAATTAAGAGAAATATGCAGGTGATCGTGAGAAATTTCTATTCACATCTAATTGCACCGTGAAGTCAAGGAGAATTTAAGGCAGGGAGCGCCTATCATTTGTTCTACGGCTTAGAAGGATGACTCTGGCCACTGTGTGGAGATTGAACCACCAGGAATCCGGAAGAAAGTAGACCAGCAAGATTCTGGTTTGAGATAGTCTACCTGGTGAGAAAAAAAGGTGACCAACCTGAAAGAGGAAAAGGGATCTATCTGGCAGGAAGTAAAGGTAGTCTCCTGGCAAGAAGTGGAGGTGGTCCCCCTGGTGAGGTGTAAAGGTGGCATGTGCTGGAAAGGCACAGGAAAATGGGGAGATATGGGTGGGTTCTACTCGTACTGGGCAGGGTAGAGCCTCCAAGAACTGCAGATGACCGTGTGATGGTCAAGTGGAAGAAAGCCACCAGTGAGTACTCCTCCTAGACTGTGGCCAGAGCAGTTGTGTGGATGATGGTGCCATTAGCTGAGATGGGGATGAACGAAGGAGATGGACCATCATCCAGGAAAGAGGACACTCCCGGGATTCCCTGAAGGCCGGAAGCAGGCCCTATGATTAGGCCACCAGTTAACAGATGCAGTCCGCTCCGAAGCACGTTGTGCCGTGCAGTTTGTCAGAGTTGATGGCCGGGACTTGCTCTGTGTCAGAGGTCTGCTCTTGCAGTCACACGTGATGCTATCAAACCGCAGCTCACGCTGGAACTCCTGTGTCAGCAGCCATGAATTGGGAGAAGTCTGAATCAATTGGCAATGAAATGAGAATGAGCCTCCAGTGAAAACATAAATGGCTTCCATGGAAATGACTCTCTAATTGTTAATCAATGGTAATAATCTTTCTGGTTTACCACTAAGGATGGGCTGTGTGTGCTGCCTAAGATGATGCCAGCCAATGGCCACCTCAATGAAACCAGTGAGGACTTCCAAACAGAATTCATGGCTCCCCCTCCTCGAAGGCAAGTGTTTTTCAGCAAAGAGCTGAGAGTTGGGAGATTGAACTATCTATCCTCTGTTCTTGCTTTATTATTTTGTTTCCCTCAGAGTACTCAACAGCATCTAACATACTACACATTTTACTTATTTTTAATTTTCTGCTTCTTCGCTAAGTGGGCAGCTTCAAGAGGGTAGGCATTTCAACTATGTGCTGCTATTCCCCCAAGAGTGGCAGCCCATAGTACGCTCTTCACAAACAATCATGAGTGAATGAATGAATGAATGGATGAATGAGTGAGTGAGCAAATGAATGAAAGTCTCAGCTGTGACCAGCAGGGTAAGGTGACCTTCGTATGCAGTCCCTTCAGCTTCCCGTCTTCTACTGTCTGCTCTGAGCCTATGAAGCCCCCGCACCCACATGCCTGCCCATGTCTGGTCTTGTTAGCCATCAGCCACCCTCCACATTCTCCTGTTTGGATTTGAGGATCTTGGCAACCAAGTTAATCCCTACTAAGTCCCATGTCTCCTTTAACAGAGGCCAAGATTTATTTTCTCAGGATAATTTTACAATGGCAGGCTGCACTGGGATCACAAGCAGGCAATCTGAGGTTCGGCTGTCCCGTTTCATTGGCACCATTGGCAACAGTCTTCTCCTGGAGCATTTATTAACACCCACAGAGTCCCCAGTGCCAGCATTTAGGAAAGACATGAATCCCAGACCCTGTCCTTGAGTCCACTTACTTGGTGAATGTTGCCTACAGCGAGGTCTGAGCACTGCCTGAGACTGTGTGTCCCACCTCTTGGATGCGAAGACTAGGTGGAGTTCACCCTGAATTCCTCACAGTGTGGAGAGGCAGCTGGTGCTCAGTACGTACTTGTGAAACCTGAGCCAGCCAACGGCATGGCGGTCAAGGCAGCTGGACACCACATGGCCAGCTGCGCAACTTGAATCCCAGACTGGCAGCTCGAAAAATAAGTCAGGCACGGCTCTGGCAGGTGGCATGGTGGTTAAGGGTGCTGGATTCCCACATGACTGACTGCGGTTTGAGTCCTAGATCTGGCGACTTGCTTTCTCACTCTCTCACTCTCTATCTTTCTCTCTCTCACTCTGTCCCTGTCTCTGGTCAAATTAAAATAAATAAATAAATAAATAAATAAAGTTAAATAAAATAATTCTTAGAAAAACAAGCCAGGCATGTGTGCATGCCCAAAATCCCAAAAGGAAGGAGAGATGGAGAAGGGATTGTGGCGTGACTATCTGCAATGGGAAGTTGTCTCTCTTCCTCTCTCTCTCTCTCTCTCTCTTCTCTCCTCTCTCTGTCTCTCTTTCTCTCTCTCTCTCCCCAGCAAATGTATGCACCCTCTAGCAAATCAATAATTGTGGAACTCAAAACCTTGAGTAAAAAGATAACAATTTGGAAAGAATAATAGCAGCCGAGAGAAGATGACTTAGAATGAATGCCCATCAACAAGGCAGGGCAGTGAAAGGCTGACGTCTTAGAAGCACTTCTCCCCCTTGTTGAGTCAGTCCTGATGAAAAGAGTGAAATTCACCTTTCCCATGGCATAACATAAGGGCTGGGATCTCCCAGAAAACCAGACTCTATAGCACCTTAGAAACACTTGTCATCTTCAGTGATTATTTCAATGACAGCAAAGCAAAGAAAGAAAGTAAATGCAAGTCCCAAAGAGAAAAAAAAAAAAAATATATATATATATATATATATGTGTGTGTGTGTGTGTGTGTGTGTGTGTGTATACATATGTATAAAACACCTACATACACATATATACACCCACAAATAAATATAAACACACATATCTATTTCAAAGATGGGACAAATGAACTATCCAAAAAGCGTATTCCCAACTCAATGGACTCCTGAGCATCCCCTAAGTATAAGAACTGGGGCAAAAAACATCCTCTAAATGTAATCATTGGGATTTTAGGCAAACCTGCATAGCACTTCCAGCCCCAGGAGAACTTAGAGAGGGAGCTACAATTAGCTCACACGTGGAACAGCATGCTGAATACCATTTGAGTCAAAAATCAAATCAGAATTGTTATCATGTTCAATTAACCTGGGGTCTCTCCAACACTTTTCATCTGGGCAGAAATTCAATGGAACGGATTTGCTGGCTCTTGTAAACTCAAAGTGTGTAAATATCCCCAAGTGAGGTGCTCACTCTCAGAAGAAATGAAATATTCTATCCAATTAATGAAAATTCAATAATTTGGTCATATTTCCTACTTGGCTCCATGTGGTAATTAAAATAGTCTCAAAATTGCACTATATAACAAGGTTCCTCAATTTGGGCACTAATGACGTTTCAGACTGGAGCTTTCTATTACGGAAGCGTGACCATCCTGCGTGTTACGTAATGCTGAGCAGCTTGCATGGCCTCTGCTCGGACAGTACCTTCCCAGTGTGGCAAGCACAGATACGCAGACGTTCCTGTGTCCCCTTCTGGACAAAACTGCCCTCAATTGAAAATCGATGCTCCGGGATAATGATTGTAGAGTAATTAGATCTAACCACATGATTAGAGGTGTCTATGTGGGTGTCACTTCTCTAACTTCCTTCTTGCTGATTTCATCCATTCAGGCACACTTGAAGAAGTGGAATTTGGACTGGCCCGGGGCATGGTGGCTAAGGCAATTAGATTCCACATGGCCAACTGTGTAGTTTAAGTCCCAGGTCTGGTGGCCTGATAAACATGCCAGGTGTATGTTTGTGTATACCCACAACCCCAAGAGGAGGGACAGATGGAGGAGAGGTGATTATGGCATGACCACCCCATAGGGGGCGCTTTCTCACTTTCCTTCTTTCTGTCTCTCTAGGGAGTGTGTACACCCTTTTGAAAAAAATATCCTAATAAATAAATTAATAACTAAAAATATGTGTAATTGTATGCTATCTCTGTGTGTGCTAGTTTGACCAGGAAAGATTTACTTGCTCGAAGTGAACAATTAGGAGAGAAGAGCATGTATAAAGTGATAGCAAATAATGGCCCTTAAGCTTGCTTCTGGGTCCAGTTATAAGACAGAAAAATCAAAACAAAAAAATGCATGCAGCTCGGGACAAGGCATAGCCTTCATGTTCTGTATTTGCATAGCTGTTTTGTTTTGTTTTGCTTTCTGGGTTCCGGGAGAGGGAAAATGAACTCGTGTGCTGTTGGGAGTTCATCTTCACAGCTACGTGTTGGATTCTGAGAGCACGTCAGTCTCTAGGCATGACATGTAAGCTGTGGATGGCAGTTGGTGTCTGGGCGATAAAGACCATTAGCAGGCCCCAGAATGAAAGGTGAGGACCTTCCTGATGGCTGAGCTGAACTCCACCCACACCGAGTTAATGAGGGACTGGTGCCACCTGATCGCCCCTGAGGAGACCAACCTTTGCCACTTTGAGCGCACCCCCACCTTCGTGCCCTGCACTGGCACAGCAGAGGTCAAGGGTGCACAGGTACAAGCGCAGCCTGCTGGGGGTTTGGACTCAGGCCCAGTATCCCAACAGCCAGTTTCTCCCTGAGCTCTGAACACTCAAGGTCAGAGCCCTTGAGCAGGTGTCTGAGGCCCCAGAGCAAAAACAGGTCCTCACTCTCTGATCTAGGCTGACCGCCTCGCCCTAATGAGGGTGACTGAAGTCTGGAGACCACGCTCTTTGAATACAAAATCAGATGTGGTCCATTAGGTACTCCCTGATCAAAGGAACAGAATATCTGAAGGAAAGGCAGCCCCAGAAAGCCCAGCGCAGTGTGTCTACAAGGAAGCAGGGCACTAAAGACATGCAATCCCCAGCACCACCCTCCATGTGCACGTGCCGTGGGCAGATGCACACCACACATTCTATACCAAGCAAGTGCTGTGTACCACGCTCCATCCTAGACACGGGGTAGCCCCTTATATTCTAATGGAGGAGACAAATGAGAAGCAAGCCCCCAAAAGGAAATAATAAAACAGTGAAGGTGACAGTCTTGGGGACCCTCCCCAAGCTCTTTCCAGCCCTCAGTTCTCCTAGCCTAGAGTCAGGGTACACTCCTGGGACCCATGGCCGAGTGGGACCTAGTTCTTGACTGTACAAAACCACAAAGAACCAGTGACAGTGGCTACTCCTGAGACTGTGGTCAGAGTCTCCCAGCTGACCTGAGTGTACGTCATGGTTACCCACAGCCACTGAGAGTTTAAGATTGTTTGACACCTCAGCATAAACTAGTCTATTTAGATTGTTGCAGAGATGATGCGAGCGAAGACAAAGGTGTGACAGAGACTGATAGATTAGGCACAGGGTGAGGGGGAGCTTCTCTAAGGACTTAATGTGTAAGTTGTGGTTCACAATGCCAGACAGCGAGACTAGTAGGGACAAAGACCCTGAGAGAGCATCAGCCTGTCATACACACACTACACACGCCCCCTCAAGGATTCACACACACACACACACACACACACACCTCATATTCTCACGTGCACACATCTGCATACTCGTACAAAATACACACCCACACACACATACCTCATATTCTCACGTACAAACACCTGAACACTCGTGCAAAATACACACACACACAAACACACAAAGACACAGCTGGAGAGAAGGAGGAGGCAGAAGATGATGCACGGGCCCTGGGGCTCTCTCAGAGACACACAAATGAGGTACAGCCCATCGGCAGTGCAGGTCCTTTTGGTAAAGTGTCACACAAGCCACGGGCTGGCTGCGTTTTCCAAAGGGTAGGCTCCCCTTTTGTTCTTCTCTGGCTGGGGAGGCCTAATACCATCTGAAAATTAGCATATTTAAAAGCAGAGTTCATTCCATCTACTTGAAGAGCAAGAGCCCTAGATGATACGCAGCGTCCCCAGTAAGGTGCCGTTTGCTGTCCTGACTGTGGTGCCCACATCTTAGGTTTTGTTTTGTTTTGTTTTGTTTTTCTGCTTCCATTTATTTATTTATTTATTTATTTATTTATTCATTTTTAGCTTACAAGGTGATCATTTCAATATATGAACATTTCTCCCCGGTCGAGTTGATAAAAATATAACAACACTACCTCCCTGTCTCAACAATGCTGTCTTCATATCCCTCCTTTAGGGTTTTAACTTGCTCTCCTCTGAGTATCCTTCAAGTAATTGGGCCAGGTGTCTCCTTCCTTAGATCTTAAAATCACCTCCGAGGAAGCTACTATGAGTGTCACATGACACTCGTGAAGGAGGCTTAGAAAAACTCACCTTCCCACATGGCCATGGTTCATAAGGAGCTGAACAAAAATGCAGGATAATTCTGGCTCCGAGTTCATGTTCTTTCTGCTGTACCACGTTGGTTGCAGACTGGAGCTGCCTCCACGGGCTGACTTCACCACTCCAGGAAAACAAGACTCTGCACCCTGGCAGGAGGGTCAGCCCTTCAGTTCTCCTCCTCCCTCCAAGCCCGAGCAGTCCTGCTCAGGGGCACGTCCTCCCCCACACACAAAGATTCTGACCATGCTGTAGGCTGTCTCTAGTTCCCTCTGAAGGGACATTCGAGAGCATTCCAGGCACCCACTAACAAAAAAGAATAGAAGGAAGTGACTGCTTGCCGCTGTTTTTAAATCACCGGGTTAACGATACGGCGTGCAGATGGCTTCATCTCAGGCACTGCTCTGTGGGAAAGCCGTGTCATTAATTCCTAATACATGTGGAGAATCACATTCCAATGTGATTAAACACCACCAGCCAAGAAAGGCTATTATGCTTACCAGACTGATTAGCAAGGGAGGGAGCTGAAACCACACACAGGGTAAATGGGATGTTTTAAATCACATGAGCTGGACGATCTTCATTTTGGTTTTAGTCCAACGATTTGTTACACATACAACGAATAATGCTAAATAGTGAACCATTAAGCGTCAAATCTTAATAGCCTCATTTAAATTAAATTCATATTATTGTCCTTCTAACTATTTTCCCAACCATCTGACCAGGACACTTCCCTCTGCCACAGTGGAATGACCCCCTCCCTACTGCACGGCCCATCACAATGCCCTGGCTCCAGAGAAATCGAAAAGATCATGGTAGGAAACCTGAAAATAGACCTTCAGCTAGAGCTTTCTTTTTTTTCTTTCCAGGATCACATGATGAAAATAGTTTAGAAATTTTACACTAGTCACTTAGACCATATCTTTCACAACGAAGACAGTCCCCCAAATGGATAATTGACAGGTCCTCCTTCCGTGACACTTTTCAAGAATTATATAAAAGGTCCTCACTGTGCTGTTCATACATCAGTCTCAAGAGCCTCTCTGCATGGAGTCCTTCATTTTTAGCAAACAGTCCCTGGCCACCTGGAGACAGATCTTCCCAACCTGGAGTCAGATACTGAGAATGTATCTGCTCCACACTAGAAGTCTGTCTATCTATCTATCTATTTTATATTATATTTTTTGAGAGAGATTTTTGCTGTATGGCATGTGCAGTTTTTGGGGAGAGAGAGAGATATAAGGTAAGAAATCACCCCCTGGGGATATGGGCACACCACAATCCCTTCTCTTCCATTTTCCTCTCAGGATTTTGGGTACACACGTACACATGCCCAGTGTAAATTTCAAGCTACTGGGTCTGGGACTTGAACCATGGTTGGCCATGTGGGAGTCCAGCACTATAACGATTATGCCATCTGCTGGCTCCAGTATATCCATTTATAAATCATGTGCAGGCCCCTCAGTTATTACAGGGAACATGTTCCAGTTCCCAACTACTTATAACCATAGCCTTGCCCTGAGTCCACAGAGCATGGCTGGGCTGACCCCACTGCCCAGATGCAGGAGGGGTGGGTGGCCTCAGCCCAGCCAATCAGAGTCCTCCATCCACATGACCAAGATGCGCATGAGACCCTAGGGGGCAGAGCATCACCTGCAGGCAGTTAAAAGCAACTTTTTGGAACTGTCGGTAAGGCACCTCTCTCTTCTGAGATTTGGAGCCAGAGGCGATGAGCCAGCAGCCGCCGGGGGCTGGTCCGTGAAGAGAGTCATGCTGAGAATGGAGCCGACACAGCAGGGCCCAGCCCACGGCGCGGGGAAAAGCTGGCCCTGAAGCAAACACTTGACACCTTGATCCAGTTATGCCTTTTTAATATTTATTTGCTTCAACATGAACTTTATCCTTAGAGCAATTTCAGGTTCATGCAAAAGTGAGAGGAAGGTCCAGACTTCCTGTGTGCCCACTGCTCACCTCCTCACCTCCCAAACACAGACTCCACCAGCGGCAACCTGGTCCAGAGCGGCTGTTACAGTACAGTAACCTGCACGCGTGTTACTCCCCGAAGTCCAAGGATGACTTCCGGGTTCTCTCCTGGTCTGTGCGTTCCGTGGGTTTTGCTCAGCGATGATGACGTACAGTACAGAATAGCACTGCCCTTAAACATCTCCGTGCTGCACTTACTCACCTCCCCTTCCCTGCTGACTCCTGGCGACCCCGGTCTGGCTCTCTCTCCACAGTTCCCCATTCGGAGGGTCTGCACGTGGACTGAGGCATTTCATGCTACTTGATGGCAGTCAGTAAAACTGTACCGTGGAACAAACACCGGACCAGCCTACGACTGGGGCGAGCTGGGGACAGGCGCACTGACTAGGTGACGACAAGTGAAGTTTTCTCCTGCTAAAAGAGAAGTGATCAGCTTTCACTCTCTTCAAGAGGACCGACATTTCTGGAGTATCTGTACGTGTCAGCCACTATTCTAGACACTGCAAATAATGAAGTGACTGAACAGGAAAAAGGGAGAAAAGAATTTCTTTCATGAAGCTTTATACGTATTCTAATTAGGGGCAGGAGAAAAATTTTTAAAAAAAGAAAAACAAGGGAAGTGAAGAAAATATACAGTGCTAATAAGAAAATAAAACTTGGATGGGGAAACATAACGGGGGGAAGGAGTTGCAATTGTCAACATGGTGACAATCTCACCTGGGAGGTGACACCAGAGCAAAAGTGAGAGAGGGAGACGGGGAGAAACCGAGGAAGAGCGTTCCAGGCAGGAGTGGCGGGTGCAAAGGCCCTGAGGTAGGAGCGTGCCCGGAATGCCCAGGAAGTGGGTCAGGACGCCAGCAGTGTGCTCTGCTGCAGCAGGTGAGGAGAGCGGTGGATGAAGTCGGAGATAACCACGGAGGGATGGTGGAGACAGGACTTCAGCAAGTCAGAAGGCATTCCCAGAACTCTAAGTCGGAAGGGGGACACTGGGGTCAAGGAAGAGCCAGAAGGCCAGAGATCAGGGGTCCAGGTGAGGATAGAGACTTGGACAGAGGAGGGGTGGATCTTGGATTAGCTCTGGCAGGGTTTGCTGTGGAGTGAATGTGGGGTATGAGAGAGAATTCCAGGTTGACTTGAGGTTATTCACCTGAGCTGCTGCCTTCAGATGAGCTCTGTCCAAGACTTAGTACTGCTGGGTCCAGTGAAGGAAGATCTCTGGGATCCTAGTACATGGTCTGGCATGCATTAGGTAATCAGGCCTGTGTTCATTATCATACAACTTCATTTACTTTCTTTCAAACATCGCAAAGTCCAAGACTGCACCAACACCAGACAAAGCCCCTTGCAGAGTGTCTAAGTCTGATTCCTCATGAAATACTGGTAATTTCCCTGTGCCCCTCCCCAAGGGCATCATGAAAGAAGTTCTTGGTGTGATTGCTGCTGGATGAAGTCCTTGTTTACTAGTGAGGAGGGGCCCAGGTGGGGAGAGCAGAGCTGGGCCCTGAGCAAGACGGGCTCTGCTTCCTGAGGCTCACACCACTCCATGGAGAGCCACACACTCTGACAGTTTGACACCCCACAAGTCTGGAAATCCAGAAACTACCCTGAGAGATGCTAGTAAAAATATGATTTATCTGCTGCTGAGGTCTTCAGAGACGGGCCCACTGAATTCCAGTTTCCATGACAGAAAGTCTTCCAGTGTGAAAAATGGGTACAAAGACACACAGTCCTAGGGCCCAGTCTGGAGCTACCACCAGCTCGGAAGTGAATCCCTGGCTATCCAGAAGCCAGCAGTTCACTGAGGGCGTCAGTGTGCTTGCTGAATGAGAGAACCAATAGCCAACCGAGCAAGTGCTCGCAAAGACACGAGGTGTGGGGTTGCAGTGGAGCTAATGACAGCATCGAAAATACAGCACTGGGCCAGCTCATCGTATCTCAGGGACTCCTAGTCCAGCTTTCATCCCTGCCCCAGGGCCAGCACCACCAGCCAGAGGCATGTGGAATGAGCAACCCTCAGTAGCTGCTGGAAGATAGGGTGCATGAGCCGTGTCAGTCCAAGGTATCACTATTTCTCACAAGCACATGGCCAAGTCTCCTAAGTGGTTCCCATGGTTCTCCCACCACACTGCTCTAGCCACCCAACAAGGACCCTAGAATGTAAATCTGGTCATCACACACAAAATCCTCCACTTGTTTCCCATCATGCTCCCCTCCCACCCCCCATTCTATTGTGGTATAATTGACAAATAAAAATGTATATATTTAAGGTATACGACTTGTAGTTTGGTATTTACAGATATTGTAAAATGATCATCATAATCAAGCTGATTAATCTGTCACCTCCCATAGCTACCACTGAGTGTGCACAGCGAGAGTGCCTTAGGCACTACTGTGGTGAAGTGTAAGTGCACAATTCAGTGTTGTTAACCATCGCCATCATGCTGCACGTTAGATGTCCAGAACGTGTTCATCTTGCATACCTGAAACCTTGAGCAACTTTCTCCACGTCCCCAGCCCCGAGCCTGGGGAACCATCACCCGCTGTCTTCTTCTGTGAGTCCGACTTTGAGCTCCTGCCTGTGAGTGAGAGCGTGCAGCACTCCCCTTTGCACGCCTCATCTATTGCATTTAGTACATCTCCCAGTTTTACCTCTTTGCTCACAAACGGCCTTTTCATAAGGCTGAGAAAGTTCCGTGTGCGTGCAACAGATTTTCTTTACCGTTCGTGTGGCGACAAACATTGAGGTTGCTTCCACATCTTGGCTATTGAACAGCACTGCAATGAACAGGGGTGGTGAACATAGCTCTTCAAGATCCTGATTCTTTTCCTTTAGAAACTGGGCTTGTTGGATCGTGTGGAAGTTTCATGTAAATTATTTGAAGAATCTCCACACTATTTTCCACAATGGCTGTACCATTAGGGATCGCGGTCTCTTTTCTCCACATCAACATCAACACTTATATTTGGCTTATTTATTTATTTATTTATTTATTTATTTATTTATTTATTTAGAGGTTTTTGCTATAGAGCACGTGCATTCGCAGAAAGAACAGAGAGAGACAGAAAGCGAGAAATCACCCACCAGGGGCCATGGCCACACTGCAATCTCTTCTCCTCCATTCTCCTCTTGGGATCTTGATCACGTACACACATGCACCCGGTGTGAGTTTACACCACTGAGTCCAGGACTCGAACTACGTGGGAGTCCAGCGACAAAGCCATTACACCATCTGCTGGTCCTTATTTGGCCTTTTTTACAGCCGTCGTTCTAACTGGTGTGGGATGATATCTCCATGTTTACTTTTCATTTGCATTTCCCCAACAACTTGTGAGGTTGTGCACCTTTTCAAATGATTCCTGGCCATTTTTAGGTCTTCTTCTGAGAAATGTCTATTCATTCAATTGCCCATTGTTTTCGAGATGTGGTCCAAGTTTCTGACTTCGTCCTGCAACACCAGCTCCCAAGGCTTCTGTCCATCTCTCCAGCCTCAGCCCCACCATGTTTCCTGAACTCCCAACTTCAAGTCACACCCATCAGCTTTTGGTCTCTGTGGCCTCCAATTCCTTCTAGCCACTGAGCCTTTACACAGAAAGCCCCCTTTGACCACCATGTCACACCTCCCCCTACAGGTTCTCAGAACAAGGCGTATCTCCTTGTCCTTTGCGTGACTCCATGGAAGATGACTGTCGCCCCCTCCACAGGCTCTTTGAAGCACAGACCTTGTCTCATGCAATTGCTGCTTCTTTGGTGTCTGTCTCTGTGTCTGGTGCTCAGGTTGACAAATCACCAGGCAAATGGGAGACTGAATGAATCCTAAATATCGTATTCCAGACACTGTTCAGGCAGTGACCGCAATCTTCACAGTAAAAGCCTGCCGTAAGTTATCTGAGTTTCCCAATTTTACAGGAGAAAGCGAAGCTTAGAAAAATTAGTAAGTTAGCCAAGATTTCACAGTCGTTAAGGCCCCATTAATGTCAATTAGATCTAGGTGACTGATAGGATTTTACAGGTCTCAGGCGTTCATGTTAATTTTCTGTCCACTTGTTCTATAGATCATGGAGGAAGGAGTGAGTGCTGACAAGTCCTTTTGTGGACTTGTGTCTTTTTCCTTGTTTTGGTTTTGTTTTACATTTGTTGAGGTTTTTCAAAACACACACACACACACACACACACACACACAAGTGTATATATATATATATGTGTGTGTGTGTGTGTGTGTGTGTGTGTGTATCTATATATATATGTGTATATATATATTTCCCCATAGGGTATGTGTGCTCACTGGTGAGACAGAGAGAGACAGACAGACAGAGACAGAAAGTGAGAAATTACCCCCCAGGGGGATGGCCACACCGCAATCCCTTCTCTCCATTCTCCTCTCGGGATCTTGAGCACGCACGCACATACACCTGGAGTGAGATTTAAGGTGTCAGGTCTGGGACTTCAACCACACTTGACTATGTGAGAGTCCAGCAACATAACCATTATGCCCTCTGCTGGTACACCTGACATGCTTTTCAAATCACAGGGATTGGGATCTGAACTGCAGTCAGCCATGTGGGATCTGTCTCCCTTAACCACTAGACTGAGTCAGCCTAGTGCTAGTTTTTAAGCTGTCAAGCAGGCACTGTTGTTAACATTGTCATTTACTCTACATGTGTCATATCATAGTGTTTTAGCTCACATTTGGGGAAGAAAACGATAGCAAAAAGGTGTGAAATGAGAAAAATAGGATGTGTAGTAGAAGAGGATGAAAGAAATAACTTTTAAAAATAGAAATGAAATAACTCAGTACAGAAGTCTGGAGACAAGCTAGAACATCTATCTCCTCTAGGAGACATACTAACTAGAGCTTGATTTTCTTACTTGTATTACGCTGTTGGAAAGAAATCTGAAAATTGACTCTGATTGTATATGTCTTGTTGGGACCTGGTTCGAATGGCAATAAATAATTTGTGTGGAAAATCAGTCTTCCTCATCACACACATTTTCCCTCGTGCCTGGATGGGCGCTTACTATATACGGAGAGAGGAGGGTGTTTCAGGACAGGCTGCCGGCACTTGCAATCACACTAATTCAGATTTAACACCAGCCATACGAGAACTAAGCTCTCATCTACTCTATGCAAATGATAACTTATGTCTTCATGGTCTGAATTCTTTACCTCCTACTGTTTTAAATCAAATTCAAATATATATCCCTCTTTATAGAACACTATATATTTCACTTTTACTTAGAGGTGGCTAAATGGATTATAAAAAGATTTTATAACTCAAAAGTGATCATATCCTAATTTTTAAAGTTTACCAGAAAAAAAACTGAGTCAGCTGACCAGAGAGTGAAGTGATGCATTTAGTCTGAATTACATTGCATTCTCTCTCTGTCCCTCCTAACCTATCCTCCTGCCTTAGGAGAAGAATTCAAGGGCCAGCAGGTGGCATAGTGGTTAAGGTGCTGGACTCCCACATGGTGGACCATGGTTTGAGTTCAAGACCCAGCAGCTTGAAACTCATTCTGGGCGTGTGTGCATGCATGGCCAAAATCCCGAGAGGAGAATGGTTGGAGAAGGAATTGCAATGTGACCATCCCCCTGGGGAGTGATTTCTCACTTTCTCTCTGTCTTTCTGACAAATACACAAACCCTTGCACAAAAATCTCTCTCAGGAAAAAAAAAAAAAAGAGAGAGAGAGAGAGTGAGAGCAAGAAAGAGAAAGAGAGAGACAATTAAACTGAATTACTCAGGTAGAGGAGATAACTCTTTATTCACCATTTTATTTTTCTTCAGTAAAACACATAAACAAGAGGAAGGTGGGAATACTTTTTATAAAGAAAATTAAATCACTTCCATTTCAGTGAATACTGGTCAGTACTGGTCAGCTACCCAGGCATTTGGTGGAGTTCAAACAATACTTAGTAGTTTGGATTTTAATTTGCTTCTTTTTAATGTGGATAGGATAGACTGTGGTTTTGTATGTCATGCTCAATATAGTTTTGGTTCTGGTCTAGAGAGAAACTGTTACCTTGAGAAGACTAGAGACCTTCTTGAGAAGAATAGAGTCATAACTGGTTTGAGCAGAGTATAGACTTTATTAATAGTATGTTGAACTCTTTTGTGAAACCCAAAGTCCTAACGAGAACACAAGCGGTCCTAGCTCAGAGAGTTGAGAGGAAATGTTCCTGGATCCCATGCAATGCTCTGCTTTTATTAATCACCTGGATTTCCCGTCATGGGCCATATGCCTCTAATCAAATTCTAGAGAGACAACCTCTATAATAATAGTAATTATTATTATTATTATTATTATGTCCCCTTGAGTCTAGTTTATGTAAAGCAAATACAATATTTTTAAAAGTCCCTTTTAATTTGCTAGAATAGGAAATTGTTTCTTAGGGATATAGTTTTACTAAAAGAAAAACTCCCAAATGTAGCTCTCAGAAATGCAGTTAACCCAAGTTAATAGGTCAGAGTGCAAGAAAGTTGCCAAAAAAAAAAAAAAAAAGGAAAAATGAATCAAGGGGGAGTAGTAATCTTTTTAAATGAAAACAACCACTTGGTTGCTTGTACTTGAGAATCTATGATATTCTATTTCTGCTTCCCTTTCAGCTCCTCCCACCACAGAATGGGCGACAGGACAGCTTTGACACGTTTGTCAAACTGTGATTTGGCCCAGTAAAATGTGACGGCAGGTGCCTTTTTGGTCTGTCCCCTGTAATCATCCCCTCCAATGGCTGCTTTAGAAATTTTTGTTAGCATCTTTCATTGTCCTCTAAATATTGTTTTATGCCATTTAGACAACTAGCTAGATGCATCTGATGTCTGGCAGAATAAGTGTGAATTCAGCTCTTCAAACTCATCTCCTACCTTTTGATGAAAGTTTACTGGCTACAAACAGTAGCCTTTTCACTACAGCCAGATCTCTCAGGAAAAGATTTGGGTTGACTGACAACTGGAGAAGGAGGAGGGCTCTCCACTCAATAGTACCGATGTTGGACAAGAATGTTTTCCCTTCGTTCATTCTCTGCAAGAATGAGCATGTAGAGAAATTAACTGTAATTGTAAGAGGAAACTGACTTACAAAAGCAAAAAAGAAAAAGAAAAAGGAAAAACATCTCATGCACTTAAAATGATTAAAGGATGCAATTTATTTTGTTCCTCTGTTTTATAAGCCACTGGTAAATCCAGACAAGTAGCTAATCCCCCAAATAAGACTCACCCTCATAGCTCATTTTCAAAACGGCATTAACTAGGATCTCTTGTTTACAACTGCTCTCTGCTGTTGCTCTCCAAACTTTAACACCATGACAAATGCTCTTAACATACAGCTCATAAAGAACCTCGGTGCAGTAGCCCAGGGAACAGAAGACAAACAACAACATTTGCATTTTACATTCATTTATACAACACAAAATGTGGGAGTCTAACTCTGCCGTGAGGTGTCCTCTGTTCTAACCAACAAATTGGTATGCTTAACTTGTGTATGGCTTCCAGAAATGATGATTGGAAGATGAAATAAATTGTATTTTAATGCTGGGAACTTATAAGCCATTCCTGTCTTGGCTACTAATGCTGGAAAATGTTTTCCAGAGAAAATTTGGCTTCATCAACCACACTGAAAAATCTTACGGGAAACATGGAAGGCGATTCACAGCTGTAGGGAAGGGAGGTAATATGAATTGTTGACAGTAGCACACTAGCACACAATCCCAAGTGGAAATAAAAGAAAGGCTAATGTGTCTTTTACATCTGCATAAACTCAACTTCGAAGAAGCTGTTCCATTAATCAGTTACAACTAGAAGATGACTACAAAAATAATGTCCTAAAACTAAACCAAACAAAAAGTGTCATTTTGAAGGGAAAACTTAGAGAGGGGAATAGGGACAGCAGTAGTAAGATTCTGTCCCCAACTCATGTACCCTTGTACAGATCATTATGTTTCTCTGTGGCTTCATATGAAAATTTCTGTCAGAGTCTGGAGGGCAGAGTAAAGGGCCTCCAGAGATGTCCACATCAGGGAGAGGCCCCATGGCCTAGTGGTTAAGGGAGCCAGATTTCACTGGTTCAAGTCCAGGCCCTGGTAGTTTGAGAAATACATAGGCATTTTGTGCATGCATGCTCAAAACCCTGAGAAGGCAGAACAATGGAGAAGGGATTGTGGCATGACCACACTCCACTGGGGTCAAAGGTGCTTTCTCCATCTCTGTCTGTGTCTCTCTGTCTCTGTTGAGCACATATGCCTTCTGGCAATTGAAAAATGATGTCCACATCGTAATCTATGAAATCTATAAGTAGGTCGGGTTACACAGCAAGAGAGAATTGGGTTGCAGATGGATTAAGGTTGCTAATCAGCTGATGTCAAGATGGGAGATTATCATGGATAGCATTGTGGCCTCAATACAAAGATCCTTAAAGTGAAAGAAGGAGGCAGAAGAAGGAGTCAGAGTGATATGTAGGAAGGGCTCAGTGCACTGTCACTGATTTCTAAAGAGTAATATGGGACCATGAGCCACAGAATGTGAACAGCCTCTGAAAGATAGAAAGGCATAGGATATGGATTTTTCCCTAGAAACTCAATAAAGACACAGCCCTGGCAACAACTTGATTTAAGAACCACATTAGACTTCTGTGCTAAAGAACTGCAAGATAATAAACAACTTGCATTGTTTTAAGTGGCTAAGTTTGTGGTAGTTACAGAAGAATAGGACATTAACACCTTCATCTTTCTCCATCACAAAAGCCTCTACATTACAGAAGACCTTGGACATCAAAGTGCTCTGGAGAGTAGAAAGCATTAAACAAGCTGAAGTTTTCTTATTACTCTGATTTATCTAACCAATGTGTTCATCTAGTAGCTCTATCATTTCAAATCTTATGTTTAAGTCTTTAATTCATTTGGAGTTTACTTTGGATATGGTGAAATATAAGCCAAGTTTCATTCTTCTGGATATGAATGTCCAGTCATTCCAGCACTGCTTATTGAAGAGATTCTTTGGCAACTTTGTCAAAAATCAGCTGTTTGTAAATACATTGATTTCTGGTTCCTCTGTTATGTTCCATTGATCTATGTCTATTTTTCTGCCACTAACATGCTGTTTTTGTTACTATACATTTATAGTATATTTGGAAATTCTATAGTATAATGCCTCCAGCTCCACTCTTTTTGTTCAAGATTGCCAAGATTGCTTCAACTATTTTTTTTTCTATTTCTTCAAATAATTTCTTTGGTATTTTGATAAGTATCACATTGAATTTGTAGGATTGCTTTTGCCATATAAACATTTTAACAATGTTGATTCTTCCAATCCATGAACATGGGATGTCTTTTTTATTTATTTATTTATTTATTTATTTATTTATTTATTTATTTATTTTTTGGTCTTCTTCAATTTATTTCATCAGTGGCTTAAAGTTTTTCTTTTTTTAATTATAGACAGAGAGAGACAGAGAGATAGAAAGCAGGAAATCACCCCCCAGGGGGGATGGCCACGCCGCAATCCCTTCTCCTCCATTCTCCTCTCGGGATCTTGGGCACGCACGCACACGCGCCCGGCGTGAGTTTAAGCCGCCGGGTCCGGGACTCGAACCGCGGTTGACTACGTGGGAGTCCAGCGACATAGCCATTAAGCTAACTGCTGGTCCCAAGGTTTTTAACTTTCTTGATTAAATTTATTCTAGATATTTTTATTTCCTTTGTAGTTAATGTAAAGGGGTTTTTACATTTTATTTTTCAGCTATTTCATTATTGATGTATAAAAACATTACTAATTTTAGTATGTTTTTATCCAGAAACTTCACTGAATTTTTTTTATCAGTTCTCAGAGTGTTTTTGTGTAACTTTAGCATTTTCCATAAATAAGAGCATGTCATCTATAAACTGAGACAATTTGGCCTCCTCCTTTCCAATTCAGATACATTTTATTTCTTTCTCTGGCTAATTGCTCTGGTTAAGATTCCTGGTATTATATTTTGTAAGAGCTGCAAAAGTGATTGTCCTTGTTTTGTTTTAGTTTTTAGAGGACAATCTTTTAGATTTTTCCTATTCAGTGTGATATTAGCTGTAGGTTTGCTATATATGGCCTTTAATATATTGTACATTCCTTCTATCTCTAATATTTTGAGTGATTTTATCATAAATGATGTTGGGTTTTTTCAAATGCTTTTTCTGAATCTATTGAGATGATTATGTTGTTTTTGTCTTCAATTTGTTGATATGATATATTGTTTTTACGGATTTGCATATGTTGAACTATCCTTGCATCCCTGGAATAATTAACTGAAGTGTATATTTATCAAAAGAAAAAAAAAAAGAACACATTTAAAGGACTCATCTGAATCTATGTTCAGAGACTTGTGATGTTGTTTATATTATCTTTTTCTTAATTAATAACAATACCCCCATTTTCAGTTTTAAGACAAAGTTGCATTATATGAACAAAAAAAATTATAAAACAGACAAATCACTCCTTGACTTGTATCTGCTTTTTTAGTGATTAGCATTCCACAGTAACTGAATCACAATACCTAACATCAGAATCTCCCAATTTATGCTTAAAAAAAAAAAAAAACACTAATGAGTATCAAGTGTTACATGAGGGTATGATGAGGTTGTTACATTAGGGCTGACCCAGGAAGACCAGCAGGGAACAAAACAACACAGGACTATGTAGCAGGGTAAAGAAGGTAGCACCCTGAGTAAAGGGTTTCTCCTCACCCTTCATCCGTCTCTATAAGTCTGGAAATCCAAGTATGCTGCAAATTGCAGGGACACTCAAAAAGCACACTCCCTTATGCACAGTCTAACTACATGGGCAGCTTGGCTTCCTGTGAAGATTCAGCATTTTATGTGTGAATCATTCTGACCAAGCATCATCTTCCTTTCTGTTTATCAGTCATATACAACTTTCCTTCTATCATCTAGTTCTCCTTTTTCTAAAAACAACATATTATTTTCTTGTGAGGAACTGCTCCTCTTCTCATCTCAGCCCATGGGGTGTCCAGTGGAGCAGATGCTAACTGCTAGCACCGAAGAGTAAAAGCTATGAGTCCCAGGGCTCTTTGACGCTGGCTCTGAAGGTTCCCTGGTCAGTGCAGGAGGAGGCATGACCTAACTGTGCGATAGGAGTCAAGTAGAACTGACACCCTCTCTCTCTCTCCTAGACAGCTAGGCTAGGAGAGACAAAGTCACAGATGCTAGTTGTCATGATTCTCACACATAGGAAAACTGCCTCAGAAAAAGGCAACACAGAGGAGGACGGAGGTGTAGAGAGAGCCGGAGTCCTAGAAACATTGTCTGGGCACCTGGGTCTGTCTGCCTCTTAATTCAGTTTCTCCCTTCTTTTTTCCTTCTTCCTTTCCTTCCTCCTTCCTTTCATCCTTCCTTCCTTATATTCTTCCTTCTTTCCATCCTTCCTTCCTTCCTTCTCTCCTTATCAAAATTTAATTGTTGGTTTTCTAGCACTGTCACCTGAGATACACATTGTCACACTGAAAATGTCACACATTGTCACTCACACCCTTGCAGAACTGCTCTTAGGGTGTGCTGGGTGAGAAAACATGAGAAGTTCTCCCTAAAAGAACAAGCATCAAAGACATACTTGAGCCATTATCTCGATGAAACTTGTACTTGGGATGCTAGAATTGTGACTCAATAATTTAATTTGGAATATCAAAGGACACTCCCATCAGCCCCCATCAAGGGCCCTGATTTTGCTGTCTGAGGTTTAGTCACACATCAGGACAGCACGTTAATAACATGAAAACATGGATTCAAACCCTGAGGCTGCATCAACTTTTAGTGCCTCAGTTTCCCCATCTGTTAAAGGGGAATAGTCATACCACCTACCTCACTGAGGAGTTGTGTAGAATAAAAGCTCCATTAAACAGTAGGCACCATGGACAACATGGCAAGTCCTACATCCACGCCTTTGAAGTTGCCAGGAACACAGTGGGGGAAAGGAACATACAAGTAAGAAAAAAAAAAAAAAAAAAAAAAAACAATAAACAGAAGCCAGACCTCCAAATTCTTGCAATTATATACTTCAACTTCAAATTATTAAATTAGATAGTTCTTAATCCAAAAAGCTAATTTAGGAATTTAATTATTTTGGAAGAGCAATCCCCTGTGGTTTACATATTCTGTGATGCTGGAGGGGAAGTTAATAACTTTCTAATTATATCAATTTTCCATTTTCAAATTCTGGTTCTCATTTATTAGTCTGTCAAGGGATTAACAAGCTAGTTTTTTTAAATGTTCCTAATTCAGAGCTGAAATAAATTAGTGCAAGTATGTCAGATCCGATTCCTTGAAATTACCACTTTTTAAGTCAAAGCAATTAAGCTCATTTATTTTTATGGAAGTTGTTAATAAACCCATTTATCAGAAATTTGACTTCATTAAGCTTAAAGAGTAATTTTCAAAAATTACAGAGGAATCGTGTACAACTCCTACCTCATATCTACACTTTTTATTTTGTTTTCCCAGAAAAACACGTGATAAGAAAAGAAACAATAAAGATTTCCAAACTCGGGAACCAGCAGTTAGCGTAATGGCTATGTCGCTGGACTCCCATGTAGTCAACGGCGGTTCGCGTCCCGGACCCGGTGGCTTAAAACTCACGCTGGGCGCGTGTGCGTGCGTGCCCAAGATCCCGAGAGGAGAATGGAGGAGAAGGGATGGCGGCATGGCCATCCCCCCTGGGGGGTGATTTCTTGCTTTCTGTCTCTATGTCTCTCTCTGTCTGGCGAGCGCACGCGCCCTATAGCGAAAACCTCTCAAAAAAAAAAAAAAAAAAAAGATTTCCAAACTCCAATTTATGGTCTGGCTGTCTTTTGATTGAACCAACAAATATTTTAGAACACTAAGAATGCTGACTAATCACACTGCTATGAACACGTCTTATCACACCCTTCACTCCTATTTCAAGGCATTCTTTCCCCCTTTGCTCTCCCATTTCCAACACCACATATAGGACTCCCATGGGAACTGGGAGATAAGACACTGTGGAAGAGTTCCAGAGTTCCCCATTGCATGGAGGAGAGGAGCCATGGTCCCACACAACCAAGTCCACACTGCCTGTAATAACGCATATTCAGGTTAACGTCGGCCTCAGCTGCAATGGGCAAGAGAGAGATATACATATATGTGCACATCTGTATGTACATGTATGTATGGTACGCACTCATATGTCCATAGACACATACTACATATGCATTGATGTATGTGTAGATTATAGATAGCAATCTAAAAATGACAATAATGAGGCTAGCAGATGGTGTTAACGATTATTGGAATCCACATGGCCATCCGCAATTCGAGTCCCAGACCTGGTGGCTTAAAAATCACACCGGGCACTTGTGTGTGTGTGTGCGCCCAAGATCCCAAGAGGAGAATGGAGGAGAAGGGATTGTGGTGTGGCCATCCCCCCTGGGGGGTGATTTCTCACTTTCCCTCTCAGTGTCTTTGTCTCTCTCTCTCTGGTGAGCACACACACCCTAAGGCAAAAATCTCTTAAAAATAAGTAACACTAGTAATAAATAAAATGAAAGAAATAATTCTTTAAAAAAAAGAAAGTACACATCTTCTGGCAATTAAAAAAATCTACTCATTTTCTGGATAATTACTGCTTATTAAAAGGAAAACAAGAAGTAGGAATATACAAGGGTTTGACTGGAAGGATTTTCTTCTTTTTCTATTACCAGCTGGTTGGTCACACTTCATAACTACCAGGTAAGGAATGATGAAGTAGAGTTTGGGAAACCCGAGTTTAAAATGCCTGCGTAATTGCTCAGACTTAAAGATGAAGCATTTAAGAGGAGCCCAATCTAAGTAAAGACAAGAAAACCAGTCCCCTGAGAACAGATGACCAATGTGTCGCTGACTATCCTGGGAGACATCTGAGACTCTGTTTTGAAATGCTTCTTGTAGAAATCTTTGAGTGTTGGACCAGCAGATGGCATAATAGTTATGCCACTGGACTCCCACGTAGTCAACGGCAGTTCGTGTCCCAGATCTTGTGGCTTAAAACTCACACCAAGTGCGTGTGTGTGCATGCGTGCCCAAGATCCAGGAGGAGAAGGGGTTACAGTGTGGCCATCCCCGCTAGGGGCTGATTTCTCACTTTCTGTCTCTCTGGCAAGCGCACAGGCCTTACAGCAAAAATTTCTCTAAAAAAAAAAAAAAAGGAAATCTTTGAGTTTTATCACTGGATGGTACTTTCAAAGATCAATAAGCTCCTACCAGAAAGTTTGGAATGTTCTTCTCAAATTTCTAAAGCTGGGCCCTTCTGTTTCAGATTCCTGCTAATATGTCAATACCCTTCTGAAGGTTTTCTCGGCCATCTTCCTTAGAGTAACCAATCCCAAGTATTTCTCAGTTAAATTCCCTGATTTAATTTGCCTATTAAAATTATATGTAGCTTGAACTATCTCAGGAGTGCATTCTGTTACGAGTTTATCAATTGCAGTTTCTTCTAGAACATAAGCTGTTGCACATCAGAAGTTGTGTCTAGTCCGTTGACTGCTAGATTTCCAGTGCCTGGAAAAGAGCCTGGAACATGTAAGAAAGTATTTGTTGAATCAATGAACAAACCTAGTTACGTTGTGCGGGAGTGGACTGAGGCCCAGGAGTGCTAAGGATCTTTACTGGGTCACTTAGAGTCGCTGAGCTGTCCATGGTGCTGATCATCAGTGAGCTCGGGTTGGTGAAACAAAAAAGTCCTAACCCTGGGGTTCATGACACTTGGCAATACGAACACTGATGATGTGGAGACAAAGGGATTTTTTTTCACGCCATCATGTCTTGCCACTCGCGATGAAATTAACATTGAGAATGTTCTCAAGCACTAACAATTCACCTCCGTGAGAGAGTTTAGGAACTTTCCTCTCCCACAGAGGACATTAGCAATTTAGGAAATGATTTAAAACAAAAGAGCATTTCACAATATTGCCAATAACAGTTAGCAAATCTCATTAATGAGATACTCTGATGTGGAAATCACTACAATTCTATTTAACAGCAAAATACTGTAATTAAGCCATTGTGCGTCTGTGTTACTTAGTGAATGAATAATTGCACCATGCCCTTGAGACTTATTGCTACTTTGGAGCATTGGGCTAATATTCTTGCAGTCTTTTCTGGAACTCACTTTAATGAGCAATATATTCTGAGCCATGCTCACAGAAATTGACTGCTTTGTATAAGGAAATATTAGAGCAACAGCAAAATTATCCAGTGTGCCACAGGCCATAAAACACAAAGGGCAACTGATATATATTGGGGCTGCTTTTAATTCTGAAAAACAGGGAGCTGCTGACTTATCGGGGGTCCCTGAGCATCTCTTATATGCCAGCCTCCGTGCTGGGGACTAGGAATGCAAGGCCGAAGTGGCTTCTGATGCCGAAGAGTTATCGTCCACTTAAAGGCTTTTACAGGGCCAGCAGGTGGCATGGTGGTTAAGGCGCTGGACTTTCACATGGCCTATTCTGTGGTTTGAGTCCTGGACCCGGAGGCTTAAAAATCACACCAGGGATGTGTGCATGCATGCTCAAAATCCAAAATCCTGAAAGGAAAATGGAGAAGGGATTGTGGCATGGCCATCCTTTCTGGGGGGTGATTTCTCACCCCCCCCCCCCGCACCTCTCTCTGGTGATCTAGTGAGCGCACACACCCTATAGCAAAAACTAAAAATGATTCTTTTTAAATAAAGGTATTTATAAAGAAGTCATGAAATCAACTTGGAACAATATCACCACCTATGCTACATCTAACTTCTGCTCATTCCCTAGTCCAAATGAATTCAGTAAAGGGACATTTGACATGCTGGACCCAGTCAAAAAAAAAAAAATGAGTAAATCCCTCCATCATCTTTGTAGCCGCCCGTGGTTCACAGATGTCCTTAACCCCAGCTTGCAAAATCTGAGGTCAGAAGCATTTCACCTCACTCTGGCGTAATCTTATTTACCCTTAGCATTAGGACATCCTGCTAGATGGAGCGGCAATGCTAATTTCTTCTAGAAAAGATCAAGATGGGATTTTATTAATCATCCAGGTCTTCATTGAACAGCTGGAGCGTGCAGAGCTGGTAGCTTGACCTTGAAGAAAAGTTTCCTTCCAACTCCATGCCAGTGATAACTATAGCCCCCAAAAAGCTCTGGATTCATAGAGTGGTTGCCTCCTCTGTTTTCTTTGTTTTATGATAGAACGTGTTTGCATGCATAGGTGAGGGGAAGAGAGAGAGGGAGTCCTCCACCCACTGGATCTTCGGGCACTTGTGTTTGTGGCTCCAGGGATTCGAGCTGAGAGAGGAGTTGATGTTTGACCTGGTGTGGAAAGAGGATCTTATGAGACCCTGCTTAAGAGTGACTTAAGCCAGCTGGACTCAAATGGCAAGAGCCAACACCACAGGTGTGTGGAAGGATGGTTTACAGAGAACACAGGATAGACTCGGCAGATGACAGACCTGGATTGTTCAGAACCAGGGACCATGCTAAGACTCATGCTCTGTAACTCAGCACCAACTCTATCTCTGTAGTGAGTGTAAGACTTGTGAGGACAGATCAATTCAAAGAGTATGTCCATGAGGTGGCAGTGACACACCACGTGCCTTATTCAGGCAGTGCTTGGACAAGTTTGCATGCAGGAGAGGTCTCTCTCTGTATTAAACCAGCCACAGGCTACAGAGCCAGGCTGTTACCTGGAGGGGAGGGAAGTGAGAGACTTCGGGGGAAGAAAGGGTTCATGCGTTCAGACAATGTCCCTGAGCAGCATGGTGGGGAGTCTCTGAGCCAGAGAGCTCTACAGAGGGGCAGAGGCATTTTGTAGACCTTGGCCTGGTATTATTTAAGGCCAGAATTTATTGAGTATGGTCTTGCAGAGGATGCAAAGCAGAAAAGCTCTAAACAGCGGGTGGGGGAGAA
Source organism: Tupaia tana (assembly GCA_026018925.1). Lineage (NCBI taxonomy): Eukaryota > Metazoa > Chordata > Mammalia > Scandentia > Tupaiidae > Tupaia > Tupaia tana. Next base: position 21,756,642 of record JAKSZU010000026.1, on the reverse strand, counting down.
GCTTATTCAGGCCATGTTTAAAACTACTGGCAGTGTAAACACTTGTGTCTGGTCCCAGCAGACTTTCTCTTTTTTTTTTTTTGGGAGGGGGGGGATTTATTTTTTTAATTATTTTTAGGGTTTTTTTTACATTTTTTAATACATTCAGTCACATTATTTAGCATACAAGGTGATCATTTCAATATGTGAACATTTCTCCCTGGTCTAGTTGATCAAAATATAACAATACTACCTCCCTGTCTCAACAGTGCTGTCTCTGTATCCCTCCTCCAAGTGTTTTTCCCCAGGCCCCACACACACCGCATCTGGCATTCACTCCCATCTCTTGTGTTTGTACATCCTTTAACCCATCAGTTTCAGTTACAGAGTGCGGACACTCAGTATATATTAAGCCTGGCTTGCTTCACTCAGCAGTAAAAAAAGAAAAAAAAAAAAGTGCTTGCACATCGATGTTTATTGCGGCACTTTTCACGATTGCTAAGACATAGAACCAACCCAAATGTCCCTGTAAGGATGAATGAATTGAAAAACTGTGGCACATATATTCTATGAAATACTACTCGGCCATTAAAAAAAAAAAAAAAAAAAAAAAAAAAAAAAAAACCTGGCTTTTGACAGAAAGTGGAAGAATATGGAAAATTTACTGGTCCCAGCAGACTTTCTAACATGTCTCATCCTGCTACAAAAACATGAACAGCAGAGAGCTACAGGGTCATTGAGAAAGTCCCAATGCATTTTTGCATAAACTGATATAGACGAATACATCATGACTTTCCCAATGATCCAATAGTATACAGGTACTGTCTTGGGACCACCAGATGGGTAACGGTTACGTCGCTGGACTCCCAGGTAGTCGATGTGGTTCGAGTCCTGGACCCAGTAGCTTACACTCACCATCCCTAGAGGGGAATGGAGAAAGGATTGTGATATGGCCATTCCCTTTGAGGGGTGAGCTCTCACTTTCTGTCTCTCTGGAGAGTGCACACGCCATATAGCAAAAATATCTCTAAAACAGAATAAATAAATAAACAAAGGTACTGTCTTTGGCTCATTTCTGTAGCAATCTTCTAAACCAAACGTTTGTGACTCTTCACTATCTCCTCTGCTCTGGCATCAAAGCAGCATGAGAACTGAAACTTAAACACGGAACGTAGGGGACAGTGGATTATGTCCCTCTCCATGTGGTGATTTTTTTGAACTGACATGAGTTATCAATGACAGTAGAAATGGCCTCATTCACTCTTTCTAGCCCTTCACACTTCAAGAAGGAGATGCAGAAACGAGTGAATCTGAACCCCCTTCACGACCTCCCAGAGTAAGTTCAGAGTGGCCCTTCCCCTGGCACACAATGCTGAGTTCCTAACATGAGGGTCCGACATTCTCCCATAGCGGTAATGTCTTCTTCCTATTCAAAAGCAAATGCAAAGCCACTGTGGCAGCATGTTACTGTGTGACAAAGCTGGAGATGAGATCAATGCGTCCTTGTACTATAACCTCAGCATATTAAGGTAGTTCAAGTTTTAAGAAGGAAACATTGCTTAGGCACGTGAATGTATTCTGTTTCTAAGACAATGCGAGGCAAGGCAGATCTATGAACCCCTAGCATGGTGGAAAGTAACCACCATTGTTTCTGTTTGCTTCCAGTTTTGCTTTGTTTCTTAGCCGTGATGGTTTTGTTTGCCTTTTGGGGTCTTTAAGTGTTACCATTATTCAGGGCCAGCAGGTGGCATGGTGGCTAAAGCATTGGACTACCACGTGGCCAACTGTAGGTCAAGTCCTGGACCTGATGGCTTGAAATTCATGCCAGGATCATGTGTGTGCATGCCCCAAATCCCAGGAGCAGAATGGAGGAGAAAGGATTGCTGCATGGCCCTCCCCCCGAGGGTGCTTTTTCACTTTTCTACTCACTGTCTCACCCTATGTATCTCTCTGGTGAGCGCATGTGCTCTACGGCAAAGGCAAAAAAAAAAATAAAAATGTGTTACCACTTTTGGTCCAAGACTTGGACCATGGCTTGTGTTCTATCTCCACAAAAACCTTCAGATGCCTCCTGTTAGACTAACTACCCACTGCTGGAAATCTAAAGTTCAGGTGTATGTTTGCTTCTATTAAATGGTACCACTTCCTTATTCTTTAAAATACATTTAACTTTTTAAACTCTTGCTGAAAGTGACAGAATGGAGTCAAATTTTATATAAGAGTTTAGTCCTCAAGTGTACATAAGGAAAAAAATATTGCATATCACTAAAAAGTGCCTTTGAATATATGACAGGTTTTCAAAAAGTTTATGAAAAATGCATATTGTGAAAAAATGCAAGGATTTAAGGTAATTTTGCACCAAAATGAGCTCATCCTTCAGTTCTGTGTTTCCACCAACTTGTGGAAGTCTCCTCATTCCTTAAACTAGATGTAAACCACCCAATAAATAGCTTTTGTTTGGAAAAGCTGCCACTTCCTTTTGTGGAGGACTAACTTTAAGTTGCTAGCTTTTCAACAGACCTGCAACCCCAGCACACTCTGCATGGGGAACTTCCGAGCTATGAGCATCCTGAGAAAACCCAGACTACATTGGGGAACAGCAGCTTCACTCTATCCGGACTCTTTCAGCTACAGATGCTTTTTTGGGATAGACCTGCCCGCACGTTACTGCCATTATTCCAGTCTCTCTTTTCCACAAGTTTCACATCGCATCTGTGCCAGTTAAGGTGCATATGCTATGACTCCTCTGTGTACATTAGCTGCTGCTGGGAACAGAGCATCCATTAGAGCTGGCCACATCTGTAGTCCAGCAGTGAGAGACATCGGGAGAAATCTCCCCAGAGGGCAGCATGACCCTGGTCCCTCTCCACAGGGCACTGTGAATATCATAGAGACCTGGGGGTCAAGGCAGGGCTGCAACCAAGCCATCATGCACCAGTGCCTCTGCGTCTGGTAGATGTTATAGAGGACAAAGGTGAAGGGAGGATATAAAAGATAATAAAGCCAGTATCTATGAAGTGTCGTCCGTGTGCCAGGAACTGTCTTCTCTGGATCAACTCACTTGACCTTCACAGGAAAACTGTAAGTGTGGCAGCATTCATATTCCAACTTTCCTTTTTCCCTTTAGAATAGACTTTCTTTTTTAGAGTAATTTTAGTAATTTCACCAGAAAATTAAGCAGAAAGTACAGAAATCCCCCATATAACTCCTACCTAAACACATGGACAGCTTCCTCCACGATCAGCACTTTACAAACAAGTGGTACACTTGTTCCAGAGAACCTACACCCAGGTCACAGGAGCAGAGCTGTCTCTTTAGCACAGTCTAAAGGCTTTAGGGCTGGCCCTGTAGTCTAGTGGTTTAGAACTGGATCCCACATGGCCAACGATGGTTCAAGTCCTAGCCCTGGGCATGTGCACATGTCCCAAATTCTAGCAGGATAGAGAAATGGAGGAGAAGGGATTGTAGCATGCCTATACCCCACAGGGGAGTGCTTTCTCCCTCTCTGTATCTCTCTCCCCATCTGTCTCTCTATCTCTGTCTGGAGAGGACACACACCCTCCTGCAATAAAAGCAAGCTAGAAAGTGGGCTTTAAAGACCTCTGTTTCCATGTTACAAACAGTGAAACTGAGGCCTAGGGACATGAAGGGCCTGAACACGATGTAGCAAATCAAGAGTGATCAGAGAAACAGAATAGGCAGCCACAGAGTTCCAGGCTTCTGATCGCAAACCCCGAGGACCGCATCACTGCCTCCATTCCTGGGAAGGAGCTCCTGGATCAGAGCTCAGAGATCACGTCCAGCCGCCTTATTGCCCAGTCTTGCCATTCTCATCACCAAATCTCCTCTCACCCAAGCTAATCCTCTTGCAAAGGCTCTACACTCTCCAGCAGCAGCAAGAGCCAAGAGGCCCAGTCCAGATGGCCAACTGCCACAGTTGTGAGTGACCCAAGCCAACTTCCTGACGGACGATGGACGATGGATGGTTGCCGTGCTGGAGGGTGAACTCTGCCTCCTCCCCACGAAGCAGCTGGTTGTGCAAGGTGTTCAGGGTTACATTTGTAGTAGTGGTCCATGCAGGTGGTGTTCTCCAAGGACTCATTTAACAAACTCTACTAAGCCTTGCAGGAGCTCTGCAGACACTTGAGCTAATTTAGCCAGAATTCCTAACAGAGCCATAGAGACCAGAGTGAAGGAACTCAGACTTCAAGTTGCAGCTGTTCAAGGAAAGCTTCCAAAGAACAACCTCGGCCTTCGGCCGAGCATCTTCCAGAGAACAGCCATGGCCTCATTGGGCAAGTTGGTGTAATACTTTCTGGGCTAAACAGATCTCCATAGAATGTTTTTTCCTTTCTATTTGCAAGACTTCTCCAAGTCTTTGATATGTTACTGAACCGAGGATTCTGGCCCCTTGGTAGTCACACCCATGCATAAACCCTCCTGTGTTGCTGATCTGTGTGATCGGTAGTGTGCAGCATAAGGGATTCTCTGGACTCTGATTTGGAATTGGTTATAAGAGACTGACTTCTGTCTTGGGTCTCACTGACAGAAGCCACATTGCGAGCAGCTCTATGGAGAGACACTGGAGAGGGACTGTCTTGCCAACAGCCATGTGAGTGGAGTGGGAGGCAGAGCCTGCAGGCCCAGGCGAGCCTTCAGAGGAGCACGGCTCTTGTGAATATCTCAACCGCATCCTCATTAATAATCCCAGGTCAGAACCATCACACACATCCATTCCTAAATTTCACACCTACAGATACTCGGGAATAATAAACATTTGCTGTTTTAAGACTCTACGTTTTGGAATAAGATGTTATGCAGAATGGACCGCCCATATATTGTCAACCTTCACACGGAATTCCACAGAATACTCTTTCCAAATGTCCTTGAGCATGAACCCCATGCACACAGAATGTTTCACAGCCCGGTATGCTTCAAAACCCACCCCGTTTTCAGCAAATAACTCGGACAGCATAGCAGAAGTAAAGTAATGGCTGGTTTTCACTTGCTTCCAATTTTAGAAGCAAAATGTCAACAAAATAGGTACGTTTTAAAGGAAAGCAAGCTTTGGTTATCAAGTGTCAGAATCCACGTTGGTGATGCACTCTCCTGCAGGGCCCTTAAACCTCAACAACAGGGATTATTGCACTGGTTCAGACCCCTAAGTCTCAACTACAGAATGACAAACAGTGATCGAATGTTTTAAAAAATGATCATTGGAATAATAATAATAATCTGGAAAAAATGAAGAGCTGTTTGATGGTGATGAGGGGGATTTTAATGTCTTTGTATTGACTGGTAAGCATGGTATTCCTTCTGGACAATGAAGTGCAATATACTGTATTGTATATTGCACATATAAAAGTATATATTTCACACATAAAGGTATATGTGATAAAAGAAAAAGAAAGTCTGTACGTGTCCGTTTCCCCCAGAAAGTGAAGAAATGCCCATCAGATTTTAACAGCAGGATGAGACACAAGTACTCTCTCGGAAGGCTTTCCCCGTGACACAGCGACACCTGAACAGGATGCTGAACTATTGAAGTCACTGCTCAGAAAACTCTCAAATTGCTTCTGCTTACGAGGATTGTTTCCTTGCCTTTAGCTTCAGGTTTACCTTCTCTTTCAAACCCACAGTAAAATGGGCTGAAAGAAATTTTTAAAAATCAGCTTTTTAAAATAATTTTTTTGTCAGTGAGAGGGAAAGTGAGAAATCACCCCCCCGGGGGGATGGCCATACACAATCCCTCCATTCTCCCCCTGGGATGTTGGACACGCCCACACATACTTCTGGCCTGATTTTCAAGGCATTGGGTCCAGGACTTGAACCATGGTCAGCCATATGGGAGTCTACACTCTATTCCATTACCTGCTGACCCTAAGAACTTCTTGTTTTATTCTTAAATGTTGACTCTCAGAACCCATGGTCCAGTTCCTGGTCTTAAGATGTACTTTGTGTACAGATAGAGACAGACAGAAGGTTCTAGACATGTGAAAGAATGCCAGGAGAAAGAATGAGGTGGCTATAGATTAGATAGGGTGATACCCCTCAGGATACTTAAAAATGAACCTCTGTGAAGTGGACATTTACAAATCTTTTCCTGCAAAGCTAAGGCTGACAAGAAAGTAGGACAAGTATGACAAACCTCACGATTCACACTTTTCCTGGCTCAACCTTCCTCCAGTCACGCCATGAACAGTGACTCGGACCAACAATTGCCAGAAAGTTGAAGACAAGAGCCATTATGTGAGGCAGGGACAGCAGCGTGTGAGCAACCCACAGAGGGTGCAGGGCATGTGGAGGAGCCGACGGAGCAGGCTCCCCATGTCCCTTCCTTTGTCTCTACAGGAAATGGTGACTGGCTTTGGTCTGCAGAAACTCAGAAAGGTCTTTTAAGGTGAAAATAACAGTCATAGTAAAGACAATCAAGTGTGGAAAGCTCTCACAATCTTTATAAAACAGGACAAAGGAGGATTAAAGTCCAATGATGTTAGAGTTCAATAGAAGTGAAGTAAATTTAACAGTGGCAAGATTTGGCCAGTCTACGTTTCGTCAATGAAATTGTGCCTGTACCAATATCTTAGTTTTACTAGCACCGTGGGCGTTTTTGGTTTGTTTATTTGTATAATGTCCAAATGTTTAATTGCACAAGATGCAATGGATCACAAACTAATCGTGTTTCTATTCTCTGGTCAATTGCTTAGAATATTTTCTGGGTTAAGTAATGTCTCCAGTAGAAACTCTGGGAAGACTGGTTTCAGGCTTCCAAACATGACTGCACACCCAGGGGGATTGTGACTTTGATCTTCATTGTACCTTGAGTTGGGATTACGATAGAAGGAAGTGTGTGGTCTCTTTAAGAAATCCCTATTATGGTTTTGGTATTGTATATTTAAAGAAGAACAAACCATTTTCTATGGCGGACCGCTGAGCTTTTCACTCAGTCTCTATTCAGACTTTTAGGTCAAGACAGGTTCGGTGTGCTAGCTACTGGCCACGTAAGAAGATGCAGTTCATTTTCTCTGGAAACTGGTTCCTGATGACACAGATAAAGTCACTCGGGGAACAATGCCAAGCCCATGTTATCTGGTGACATGAGGCGGACCTATGACAAATCCACTCAGTGGCTGCGGTCCCTTGGTTCTGGTGGTGTCTGTCCAAACGCTGCCAACTCGCCTGTTTCCTCTAATCTCTTCTCTACGTGACTCTGCAGAGAATGATTCATACCTTCATCACTTACATTCTTCACAGTAAGAGTTCATAAAAATATTTAAATCTGGGACCAGCAGGTGGCATGGTGGTTAAGGCACTGGACTCCCACATGGCTGACTGCAGTTCAAGTCCCGAACCCAGCAGCTTGCTTTCTCACTTACTTTTTCTCTCTGGTGAGTGCATGGGTCCAATAGCAAATAAAATACTAATAATTAATTAAGTTAAATAAATATTTTAAGAAAAAAAAATTTAAATCAAGACTTTTATTCCTAAGGACCAGCAGTTGGCATAATGGCTGTGTCACTGGACTCCCATATAGTCAACCACTGTTCGAATCCCAGACCCAGTGTCTTAAACTCACACTGGGCACATGTGTCTGCGTGCCCCAAATCCCAAGAGGAGAATGGAGGAGAAGGGATTGCAGCGTGGCCATATATATATACATACTACACACACACATATGTATGTATGTATGTATTAGTAATAGACTATTTTCTTATAACAGTTTCAGGTTCACAGAAAAAAAATGAGCAGGCCATGCAGAGTTCCTGCATACTCCAACATGTACAACACTTTCTAAAAAATACTTTAAGGCACGTTTCACATTATATTGTATTAAAACTCTATTCTGCCCAAGGTTGACAGAATACAGAGACTGCAACTTTTCGCACAATGTTTTATTAGGAATATATTAATATTTATATGATCTGCAGTCAAACACATTCATCCTGTGAGCTTGCATTTCACATCTCACTTGATAACACAATCTGATGACAACCAATGAAAAGAAGCAATTATTTATTCATATTTTGGAATAGATTTTTAAAGGGATAATAGCCAGGCAAAAAAGAAATGTAATGCAAAATGAAAAATATTGTACTTCTTATAGCCTAAGTGAGTCCACATAAGAAATATGATGAAGAAAGAAAAAAGATATTGAAATGTAAGAGCTTGCCATATTAAATAACTGTAGTTACATAATGTTTTTCCTCATGTAACTTTGTATACTTTCTAAAGAAAATAAAGAGTTTATCCTCATAAATCAAAGTGATGATCATGATTTACATTATTCTCTCATTTTTAAAAATATTACAGCTTCATCAGTTTTATGGGCCAACAAAACATATTTCTTATACAGAGACCAAAAATATCACCACCGTGTACCCGGATGGTGTTTCCTGAGAACCTATTCGGTCTCCTCTAGCCCCACGCCAGGCTCCGTGTGACGTGGGCACCGCAGTGTCCTCTCTAGCCCGTCCCCGCAGCACCCATTGCCCACCTGGAGCCCTCCCCCTGCTGTCCAGCCCTCCAGGTGGGGCTGATCTGAACCCTGGTCCCAGGGCTGCCCCAGAGCTCAGTTCAGAGAAGGTGCATGATCCGAGTTACACCAAAGGGCCAGTGAGGACCAGCCCCGGGCTTGTCCTGGACCTGGGAAGGGCAGCTTCCTCTACGGTGACCGGGTCCTCAGGTGGGCCTGGGGGCTGCTGGCTGGGTCCTCTTCCTCCAGGGGAAAGGGCTGCTGAGAAGAGGCCACCCCAGAGGAAGAGGAAAGGCAGCAGATGGGGGTCTGACCAGCCCTGAGCCTCTCCCCTTGTGGGAGGAGCCTGAGTCCCTCCCTGCCTGGGCTTCGTTAGCATCATCCCTACTTCCACCAACTAGACAAAGTCCACCAGGTAGGCGCCCCAGCAGCCCAGCTCACTCCCCTATGGTGAAACTCAGGCTACCTTCACAAAGCAAAGAAGGAAACCGAGGGAACTCTAACCCTGTGGAGACACAGCAGTGCACAGTGCAGCAGGGGCTGCTGCCTCTCCAACCTCTTGCCAGGGATGCAGAGCTGGCCTCCAATAAAGAGCTAGACAGTGCCAGATACCCACTTTCCAAGGAAGAGGCATGGGTCTGTTGCTGCCCAGTGAGATCTGGGGAGAAGATTGCTACAGGTACTGCGGGAAAGAGTTTCTTCCCTGGTTAAAATGAGATGCACAAGGACAATGACCCCTCTTCCTGAGAGAATTGGGTGATTTGTGATGCACGGAGACACTGCAGCCATCCTGAGATCGGAAGCAGTCCGCCTACCGAATGTGGTTAACTGGGACAACAGTCTCTCAGTGTCTGCCATGCTGGCGATCAACCAATCACAGAACTACCTGCCTCTGGACTTAATATGACAGAAAGCCGCTGTTAGCCAGATGTTCTATCACTGGCAGCAGAAGGCCTGAGAGCTTTTTCCTGTGCACTTGCCACTGAGCTTTTGAGAGTGTTCAGCAGCACACCGAGATCGGCAAAAGTACCGCAGGTTAAATGAGGTCGCAGACATAAAGCCATAGCTGTAACAGACCCTGACCTGGACGTGCAGCTTAGAATAGGGGACATCAGATTGCTTGATCACTTTTTACCTTTCAAGTAAAACTTCAAAAGGAGGCAGACGTTCTGGATGAGATCTTCCAAGTCTTCCCAGAATGTAGTGTCCCTGTAGGACAGCCCTGGAAAAGGACAACAGAGGCTCAGCGTGCAACTACTCTCCATTCATTCATTCATTCATTTCACTTGGTCATTCTTACCACCAGCACTTACTAAGCAGCTACTTAGTTATGGACATGGTGCGCTTAAAAGAAGTTATGGTCTAGAGAAGAAGAGGTAATGGATTGTAATAAAATACACCGCAGTAAACACCAGACTCGGACTGAATGCACCGTGAGCTGATACTGGTTTTAGAGCAGAGGAGGGCTGCGCCCAGAGCAGCACATTGGTCCAGATAAAGGTATGCTCTATTAAGGCTGAGGGGAATGGAAACAAAGTGGTTCTGTAGAAGGCTTTTGCAACAAAGGTGACAAATTGTTCTGCCTCTTACACCCTTTGATACAAAGTTGCTACCAACACATACCCTCACATAGCTTCTGGGTGAGCTCAACCCTATAAACTCCAAGAATAACCTTCAGGACGACAGAGAAAGGATTCCAGGCAGCAGTGCACAGCTCACCTGGCTTGATATTCTGAAGTCCTGAGATACAGTCAGCCAGGAAAGAGTAGAAAGCTAATGCCCAGGTGTTTTATCTGCAAAATGACTACATTTAAACACGGAAGGCCAATTACCCACCCCATCACCGGCACTGCCCTAGCTTTGCACTTAAAACCGGGCATCATAGCCCAGCCTCTTCAATCATTTCTATTTTCCTTCCATGTCAGTCCTGAAGTCTGCATTGCAAATATATAATAATAACACTGATTTTGAAAATATGCTATTATCCAAATCCTCTCTGTGACAAATGTGAACTCAGGTAATGTCTGCCCCCTTACATCTAATTAGGTCATTTGTGTAGAAAAGGCACACAGAATAAAAGCCTCCTTCAGCCGCACAGCCTGTAATGGGGCCTTTCGGAAGCAGCGTGGCTGAGCAGGCTGATGAGTTAGAAGGAACGCACCACCTGTGAAACAGAGACCTCTAGGTGCATAAAAGCACAATAACGCATTATTTTGCTACCAGCTCTGTGGCCTTGAGCATTTGGGCACCTTCCTGTCTGTGTGCCTGGGTGACAGTGAGGTGAGGGTGGCAGTCGTCTGCACACTGCTGTTTTCTGCTTGCCCAGGACGAGCACTGGCCTCCTTTGCTGCTCCATTGCCATCGTCTTTCCACCTGCGACTGTCTTCATTGTGCTCCTCGGAAGCTGTGCCCGTGAGCTCATCCTGGCGCTAAGCAGATGGCGGGATACCCAGCGAGAGCTGGTTTCTGGCGAGAGGCAGTCGTGATGACGATCCGTCCTGGAGGTGCGGGGAGGGTGGCGTTACCTGCAAAGCTAAGCATCCTTTACTCCGCACAGGAGCTTCCGTGGTTCCTGCACTTTCATTTCCTGTTGAATCCGTGTGGGAACCAGCTCAATTTCTGCTTCAGGGGCCCCGGGGTGAAGTCAATGAGACCGGCAGGGGCAGCAGCGGGTGGGACCTGCAGGGCCTGCTCTTCACCTGGGGCTGGGACAGAGCCCTCAATGGCAGCAGGGGCCGCGAGAGGCCGTGGGGGCTGGGGAAGCCCTGGGGACGGGTGGGTCCAGGAGACCACGCAGGAGGCTACTGCACTGACCGCACTGGAGAAGGGAGGAGAAGGCGCACCTGGTCCTCGGCCCGCTGCTCTGGATTTCAGAGCTCACTTCCTGAGGAAGATTCCAAGAAGTCGGATGCTTCAACCATTGGGAAAAGGCGCTGGGAGCCTCCCTGCTGCTGAAATAGTCTTTGCATGGCTGCTAACTAGCTGCATCACCTGCTCGCAGCGAGGATCACATGGACAGTGCCTGCCTCTCCAGAGCAGCCTCTGCACTTGCCCAGCTGCTGTGGACAGGTCTGGACAGCCTCCAGGAGGAAGGCAAGGCAAGGGGCACCCGCAGCTGTGCCTGGACCCGGCGTGGGGTCTCCCAGGGACACGAGCTAATGCTGCAGAGGTGAGCAGAGCCTGGCGGTGGGGAGGTGTCAGCGACCTCACTCTCCGTGGACATACAGAGGACATCCTACTTCTGTAGCACAGGATCTTCCCTATCCCCGTGCTGTCCGGTCCCCAGATGGCAGAGAGATGGGAAAGTTGTCGGCGTAAGAAATGCCCACGGCGGCACCGACCTCGGCTACATTAATCCTGCGGGGAAGAGCGTCAGCTGCCTCCGCCGTCACAGCATCTCTGCTGTCTGCTTCGCTCAGGCTCTGGCCAGTTGTCAGAGCTACACAGGGGCCAGTTACAACGACACGCAGAAATCTTCTGGGAGTCGTAAGACCAGTCCAGGCGATGCTGTAGAAGCCCTGGGGTTCAAGGACAGCTACTGCCCACAGAGACCTTGTGGGATTTCATCTGTTACAGGCCGATGTTGACAGCTAACAACTGCAGAAAAATAAAATTAACAGGGTGACATACGTGCATAAAATGTTCAAGGCCAACTGTTGGGTCATCAGAGAAGTCATGACAATTTTTGTATTAAAAAAAAGAACAGATAAATACGTCATGAGTTTTCCGATGACCCAGCATCACGAACCTTCCTTTGGCTCCTGAGAAGCGCGGGTATTTCGTGGGTAGCTGGGGCCGCGCTACCGTCTGCGTCAGAGGGAATGGCTTCCTCCTTCTCTGCACTCCGGCCTCATCCCTTTTGGCCACACGTTTCTTTCTGCCCTGCGCTCTTTTCTCCTGAAAGTGATCACACCCTCCTCTCTGCTCAGTTTACTTATACTCCTTTAACACCCAGCTCAAGTGCCACCTCCTCGGAGAAACCCTGTCTGCTTCCGGACAGTTCTGACCCACCTCCTTCATCTCACTGAACGTTGAATAACAAACCGGAACTAAAAAATCATTTAATTGGTTATTTAATATCTGTTTCCCCCAAAAACAACTCTAGTTCCCACAGCCTCACGGGCCATGCTGTCTAGCCCCCGGCTGCCTCTCGGCACTAAGCACTGGGTACAGCAGGTTCTCAATTACCCGAGAGGAAGGCCTGGAGGGAGTGTTCAGGGGTTAGGGTGGGGACTGACGAGGCGTATAATCTCATCTGTTCTTAATTATATTATGCCTGGTCTTCCTCCACTGCAGAGGCTGGAGAAATAAACCCTCATTTTCCCAAACTCCTACAGGAAGCTCCATGCCTGTGAGGCAGGACCAGGCACCTGCTGGGAGCTCCTGGGACTGCTCACTTTTCCTGATAGATGAGACGGACATACTTGGTGGTGCTGCCCCTTCCGTACTGTTTCCTGCTGGAAGAGGGCTGTGATGCTCGGAGTCAGAGCAGCCATATTGTGACCTTGAGGTGAGTCTGAGCCAATCATGGAGACTCCAGGCTAAATCGCTTTTAAAAACTAAATTAACACCAGCAGCTACTTACCACCGAAACTCTTCTTAAGTAAGAAAAGAAACGCACTATCAAACTAAGCTGCTTGAGTTTTCCATTTCCTACAGACAAAGCATTTGTAATAGACAGAAGTAGTAGGTGCTGGGCCAGGAAGTCTCAACACTCTAAGTCTCTGTTTCTTCATCTGTGAAATTAGACAGAGATCTCATATCTCTTACTCCCAACAGCACTAACGGAAATTCGAAGGTAATCCCTAGTCCAGAATCTGGTAACTTGTAGAAGTAAAAGGAGGAGGAGACTGGATTCCATAGTTCTGTAGAAAAGGTGCTTTAATACACGCATTGGTCTCACACACAGTCTGTCATTTTCTCCCTCTACGTCAGTGTCACTCGGAACAGTTCAGCTACGTTACAGCAGGTATAACCGTCTAACGACGTGATCAGAGCGTGATGCATACTTTCTGAAAAGAGTAGGCAGCCGCTTCTTCACCCTTGACATCAGCTGTGTAACTAATTGACATTCCACAGATTAGAATCCTGATCTTCTCGGGTTCTTTTTATGTCAGTTCATTTTCTTTAGAATAAAAAAAAAAAATGCAAACAATGATGTTTCTTTATCCTGTGACTCACTATAATTAACTCCTAAAATATCTCTCTTCTCACCATAGACATAACTTTTATAGTTTTCTGAGAAGTCGCTGGTAAAGTACATCTTGCCACTGTGTACCAAGAGCCACAGTAACGGCAAGCCTCACGGTGACTTTTCTGTCAAAAGGTCCCTTCTCACCTCTCAGCCTTTGAGTGACCATTGTGTTTTCAACCAAGCTCAACCACCACGATCAGATTCGGGAGCTGAGATGTTGTTTCTCACAGAAATCAAGGAGCTGCATTTTTCACAGGCACACACGGACTGCGGCCTTAGTTCGAAGCCTGCAGTGCAGCGGGTGCTAACTGCAATACGGTTTCTGACTCCATGTCTAATACGTGTGAAATTTACATGCAAATGGCGAATACGCAAACTGTGCTTCTGCGTCTGTGGTTCGCGGTCACCAAATCTTATTAGATCGGGGCTTTATTAACCTGCTCAGTGTTGGAAACTTTCCACCTGATCTCACGGAGTTCAGCTGTACCACCCAGTCCTGATGCGGAGTGGATTCTGACACTTAATACTATTTATTTCCACAACAGGAAACACCAAAATTAAGTTACTATGTGTATGCTATAAGAAACACTGTAACTACCCATTCCATCTAATTTGTAATAACCCACAAATGTTCTCCTTTTTCCTTCATTCCAGTACATAATTGTAACGGCTAGTCAGCACCAAGGATTACAAGGTAGCAAGTGAAACCTTAAAATATGGGACCAGCAGATGGTGTAATGGTTACCTCGCTGAACTCCCCACGTTCGAGTCTAGAACTCGGTGGCTTAAAACTCATGCCAGGCACATGTGCATGCATGCCCAAAATCCCAAGAGGAGGATGAAGGAGAAGGGATTGTGGTGTGGTCATCACCCCGTGGAGGGGGGGTTGATTTCTTGCTTTCTGTCTCCCTGGCAAGTACACACATCCTCTAGCAAAAATCTCTTAAAAAGAAAAAAAAAATGCCATGCAGTAGAGCCTAGGCAGAAAACAGAGGGTGAGGGTGGGGAGTGTCTGCAGTAGAAACTGCGTCAGGGAGCCTTGAAGAATAGCCCCAAGGGCCTCGTTAACGAGCTAAGATTTTACCTGTCTCCAAGTTTCAGGTTGAGCCATGGCAAGAAGCGGCCCGGGTCCGGGTAACTGACGAACCACGTAGACTGTAAGAAAGGTGGCTCTGCTTCTGGGCAGGGAAAGGGGACGGAACAAAAAGCTATTTGAAGATGAGCTCATTTATATAGCACAAATTCTCAGGAGAATCAAAATGTTGAAAAATTCTCTTATCCTTTCATACAATTTAAATCTAAAAAATTATTTCAGGATTTAAAGAGGAAGATATTTCAGAGTCCAGAGAGACACAGTTCAGGACAGTTTGATAATGCCTTTTCTTTTCTTTCTTTTTTTTTTTTTTTTTGAAAGGTTTTTGCTATAGGGCATGTGAGCTTGCCAGAGAGACAAAGAGAGACAGAGAGACAGAAAGCAAGAAATCACCCCCCAGGGGGGATGGCCACACAGCAAGCCTTTCTCCATTCTCCTGTCGGGATCTTGGGCACGCATGCACACGTACCCAGCATGAGTTTAAGCCACCAGGTCCGGGTCTCAAACCACGGTTGACTATGTGGGAGTCCCGTGACATAGCCATTTTGCCAACTGCTGGTCCCCAAAATGCCTTTTCTTTCATGCTAACAATTTCTTTCACACCCAGCCTAAAGGAAACCCCTAGGGAGGAAATCCAAAGTCCAGAGCAGACCCTGAGTGTCAGACATCTGCAAAGAAGAGGCACCGACACGTCAGTCCATTGCACGGTGAAAATCTGTCCCTCGAAATCTCCAAACCAACGAAGGCTGCTGATGACAAATATGATTCATATAAGCAGGACAAAATGAGGGGTTACGGGTTAGCATTTGCCATAGTGGTTAGGGTGCTGGACTCCCACATAGCTGCCCACAGTTCAAACCTGGGTCTGGTGGCTTAAGAATCACACTGGACACACGTGTATAGGTGCCCAAAATCCTGAGAAGAGAATGGAGGAGAAGGGATTGTGGCATGGCCATCCCCCCAGGGGGGAATTTCTCACTTTTCCTTTCTGTGTCTCTCTCTGGCAAGCAATATGTGGCCTATGGCAAAAAAAAAAAAAATAATAATAATTAAATTAGGGGTTATGACTTGGAGAAACCTAGATTTATAAGATTCATCAAACCCTATGCTATAACTTCTCATCACTAGCCAGCTCAACTCAGAAGCTGACTGCTGGAACAAGAGCATTGGGTGTGTCCACCCCACAGGGGTATCGCACAAGACCCCACTGCTGTTACGCTCTGTTTTAGCCCCAGGTGAATACCACTGAATATTCAAGCCTGCGTGAGGCTGACACTCTCGTCAGGGCCACAGATCCTGAATAACCAAGCAAATCAGATTGTATCAGAAAGCAATCTTCTTTCTCTAAGGAGAGACTAAAACAGGACAATGAGAGAGTGACTTGGGTGGGATCTTTTGGGTACAAAGGAAAGTCCCATAGAAAGAAGTGATGCTTGTGCTTAGAACTCACTGATGAGGGGCCAGCAGGTGGCATGGATGTTAAGGCAGCTGAATGTGCAGTTCGAGTCCTGGGCCCAGTAGCTTGAAAATCACGCCGGGGGGGGGGGGGGGGCATGTGCACGAGTGCTCAAAATCCAAGAGAAGAATAGTGGAGAAAGGACTGTGGCTTGGCCATCTCCCCGGGGAATGATTTCTCCCTTTCTCACTCTCTCTTTTCTCTTTCTCTGGTGAGCCCATGCACCTACAGGTAAAAGAAAAAAAAAAAAAAAGCAAAACAAAAACCACGCCTCACTGATGAGGGTAAACTGCGCTGTGCTGCCAGGAGTGGCGTTGGAATGCCAGCAGCGCGCGACGAGAACAGCAACAACCTTGGAGTGATTTTCACAGCCTGCACGGGCAGGGATGCCTTAAAGTGGACACGGTCTTTGTGCTTACGCTGCAGTGTGTGTGAGAGCTCGAAACAAAGGCATGATCTACGGCTGGGTGATAGTGACTGGGTTAGCTCCGGTTGTCGGAGTGGGTCGGACAGAAATGAGCATAACCTGAGCGTTAGCCAGAGAAGGCCAGGGCAGGTTTTTTCTTTTTCTAATTTTTATTTATTTATTTTATTATTCATACATTAAATCACTATACATCATTTAGATTGTGAAGAGATGTTACCCAGCATGATATACACCTCAGTCCAGCCCAGCTGAGACCACCACACACATCCTCGTCAGCAGATAATAAACCTTATCTGTGTCCCACAAGTGTCTTACCTCTCCATTTCCCCCCAGATTTCCTACGCTCTTGAGTGTCCCTAGTGTCCGTTACAATTTTTAATGGTTTTATGTTCTCCAGTCTTACAGTCTCTCCCACAGAGTGCAGATAGTCAGTAGATGTTGAGTGGAGACATACAATGTTTCTCTTTCATAGCCTGACTTGTTTCACTCAGCAACAAATCTTCCATATCCATCCACTTTCTATCAAATTCCAAGGCCTTGTTGTTTTTTATGGCTGAATAGTATTCCATGGAGTATATGTGCCACAATTTTTCAATCCATTCATCTGTTTGTGGACATTTGGGTTGGTTCCATGTCTTAGCAATCATGAATAAGGCTGCAATGAGAGGCTTTTTCAGGACTACGAAGAGCTCCACAGCTGAAGCACGTGGCTTTGCCTCCCCTGTAAAAGAACAAGCACAGAAGTGCTCAAGGCTGTGGTGTTCTCCAGCAGAGACACAGGGTCCACCTGACCCCCTTTCTTATCTGTTCTGTCCTTTCTCAATCCACAGCCCTTCCCTTTGGGGTACCTGATCTCTCTGCCCTCAGGCCGTGGCATACATGCATGCTTTGGGAAAAAAAAAAAAAAAAAACCACCATGCACCCACAAACATGTATAGCTATTAAATGGAAATAGGACATTATAAAGTAAATAAAATCTCTTAAAAAGAAAAGAAATGTTGGCAATGTTTTAGGGAAGTTCTTGAGTTTGTGACCACTGGAATTGAATTTTCATCAAATTCTCTATGAGGCCCAAATACACAAACAAGTCTTTCTCACATTTGTATAGAGAGACAGCCTTTCTTCAGTACAACCAATCAGAACTGCAAATATGCAGATCATCATTAATCAGACCCTTTGATGTGTACCCAGTAGGATTGCAGGATCACCTGATAATGCTACCTGAAGCTTTCGGAGGAACCTCATACAGCTTTGCAAAATGCCTGTACTAACTTTCATTCCCACTATCAGAGTGCAATGGCTCCCTTCTTTCCAATCAACATGGCTGTCTTTCACATTTTTTTAATTGCCAGAGGGAAATTAACAATTCACTCACCAGAGACCACGAGATACAGAATCCAAAGACAGAGGGAGATGGAAAAAAACACCCCTCAATGGAGCATGACGATACCTTGGTCCCTCCCTCTCCACTTCTTCACCCGGTCGGGACTTAGAGCGTGAACACACATGTACCTGCTGTATTTTCCAAGGTTCCAGGATTGAGGTTTGAGCCGCAGGCTGCCCTGCGGAATCTAGCCTCATAACCACTAAGCTATGGGGCCAGACCTTTCAGATTTTTCATAACAGAAAGGTGATGTAGATATACCAATCATTCCACAAAGCATGCATGTATCAACATAACACATTGTACCCCATAAACACACACAAATTATTTGACAATGAAAAATTTTAGTAAGTTTTAAAAGTTCATATCCTAAATGATTTTTTTTAAATACTCAGTAAAATATATCTTTGCTCCAGAGAAGTACTTCCTAACATGCATCCTGATGTCCCAGCCCTGGGGCAAGTAGCAGTCTCCTCTAGCTGAACCCAACAAAGCAAGTGCTGCATGCCCTGTTCCGTTTCCACTCACAGGAAGAGCTCCGATGTACGTAATGAGGAGGAGATGATGAAAGTACCTTGTCACGGCGAGAACAAAAGTCACCGCTAAGAGCCCTGGAGGGTGGTGGAAATTTTTTAATACAGTATTTCAAATTTAATTCAATTCAACAAATATTTAATGAGCTGTAACAAGCTGCTAGTCCCACGCAGGGGTGAAAATACAATCAGTCAGCAACTGTCTGCAGGAGGAACATAGTCAAAGTGACAGATACGAATTCAGACACTGCTTTGAATAAAATATAAAGAGAACGGGGAAGAGGGTGTGAATAATTATCTGCACAGAGCTTTGAGGGTTTAGACTGTCTCAGAGAGCACGCGATGTTACATCACTAAAATACCTAGTTTCCTAATTATGGATTATAAATTTTAACAGTATGTAATATAGGATCGCCGTCTTCTCATTCATTGTTCTTTGAAGTCTTCTGTGTAAATGACAGTGAGCTGAAGCCGACTGAAAAACACAATAGAAGTAGCAGTCGTTGCTATTGTTTCAGTGAAATTAGTAGAACTAAAGGGTATTCCATTTATAGAAGTCCACTAAAACCGTCATCACGCAATATCCTTCTAGTTGGGATAAAAGGATCACAAAATGCACTGTGTGTGTTATTAGCACAGGCCTTTTGGATTTCTGTAGAATTGCTTACTGCAAACTCATTGCTAAGCAACCATAAAACTTTAAAAGGTGGAAGAGGCAAATGAACCAGGCGACCTATGATGAATTAAAGGCAAAATTGCAAAAAATGTAACAGATCCACTAAGAAAGTACTTTTTTTTTTTTTTTTTTTTTTTTTTTTTTTTAGGTAAGGAATCTCCCAAGTGAGTGAAAAAGGGAGGTAGCTGCCCTGTGGTTTCTTGGAAATTCATGGCAAACTGATAAATTCAGGCCCTCCTCAGGAAATGGTCTGCCTTCACCTCCAGAATTCTGGAATTCAGGACTTAACTTCTACCTCTAGACAATGTCAGATTTCTTTTGGCAGTTATAAAACAAGAAGACAAAACCACATCAGATCTCTCTTCACTTAGAGATTGTTTCTTCTCATCAGCTTCCTGGCCAAAGGTCTTAAGATAAATTGATTTTGACTTCATCCTTTTCATCACATTTCATACCCCAGAGAGATCTGAAGCAAGAGAAGGACCTGACCCCACCACGGTTGGCTCCGAAGGTGGAGGGAGACAAGGAGTGCGAGCGTCCCCTAGAGTCTAGGAACTGCCATCAGCTGCCAGTCTGCAAAGAAACAGACCCCGCTCAGCCTATAATACAAGGAACCCCAGAACAGGCAAAGACATCGGGGATTCTCCAGAGCCCGGAAAGGAGCACAGCCCTGCCAACACCTCGGTGTTAGCCTTGACCACTGTACTTCCAACCTGTAAAAATCAGAGATAACAAATTTGTCCTGTTTCGAGGCACGGTGTTTGCAGTAATTTGTCGTGGCAGGCATAGAAAGTGAATGCAGATGTAGGCAGAAAATAATGTTGGTCCAATGACAGAGCTTGCCAATCTTTGGGGAAACTCACGAATTGGTAAGCCCACATTTGTAAGGAGACCAGCGAGGGTTGTAGCAGATGTCCCCATCAATTAGCCACAACTCGAATGGCAGGTCAGGAGCATTAAAAATAGCACACCGATTCCAGTCTCATCCGTGTGCCGCAGCAGAGCCTCAGAGACGCCCCGAGCACAGGCCTATGAGTGATTACCTATTGCATTAGAAGAAACCATTTGACTTTCCACTGAAGGGGGCATTCATTTCCCCTGAGTCCAGCCTCTGTGACATGCTGACCTTGGAAACCATCCAGCTGTGGGCTAGACCTGGCAAGCCCAAGTAGTGATGAATTCTGTCTCAGAACATGTTTCGGAATAAATGAGGCAAAAGGCGCACTTCCAGGAAAGAGGGAGAGCTTGGGGACCGTGTCGGCCACATTTTATCACCTAACATCTGCCTACCACCCTCCCCTGTGTGTGGAAATGCTTCTTGTCTTCCTGAGAGAGCCTGACTTGAGTCTGCCCATGTGTTTTGGGTGGAGTCCAGCTGCCTTGGGGTAGACATAGGACCAAGCTTAGCCATCCTCCGTGCTGCAGTAATTGGTCCAGGGATGAATGTTTGGCTTAAATCAAGCCAATGAAAGGCAATGCTGGGATGATTGCTGCAGTCTCTGTGTTCAGAGCAGCAGCTAGCTCAGAGTCGGCGTATGTAAATATTTCATCAACGAACGGCCACTGACACGTGTCGTAATTTCATCACAAGCAAATCAGACTTTGTGACTATATGTATTTGTTTTGGAGATGGCTTCATCTTTGTTTTCAATGATTACCTGTGTAGGTTTGAGTGCTTGTGTTTTGGAAAGAGGGCAAGTATCTTAGCTGGACAGTGACTTCATTCCTATCCTCTCCCATCAGCTCCCCCACGTCAGGAGACTTCCTAGTATGCCGCAGGCACTCGAAAGATATCCGTTGAAGGGATAATGAATGAATGACTCACATTCTCTTACTCCCTACCTCATTACTGTCTCTCTCCCTGGAATTTATGTCTGGGGCTCTCTGAGGATTTAGTCTACAGTCTGCTTCTTTGAGTTGGGACTACAGGGCACACTTATCTGCAGTGTTCTCGGTCTAATTCACCAACAGCAGACTCACTACCTGACCTCGAGGAAGGCCCCGGCCAACTGGGGCGGGGGCACTGATGCAGGGCTCGTCGTAGTAAACTGCATACACTTCATGAACAGTGAGCGCTCCACCGAGCCAAGGCCCACGATGACCACCACACCCAGGAAAACATCCCATCTCCAAGTTCCCAGGAAACGCCAGCCTGGCCACCATCCTGCCACTATGTAGAATGTCTGAGTATGACACAGGTCAGGCAGCTACGCTGTGCAGAAGGTAGCATAACGCCATGTCCCCACTACCAAGCTTGAGAAGATGTATCCATGGTGAAACACAGTACTAATTAATTCTCCCTGCCAGTGAGTGTTTCCTTGTACGAATGGAGGAAAGCGTGTGTATCCATCCTCTTTCATTGGGCATTTGAGCTGAACTGCCTTGTGATACGCAGTCCGATAACCACCATACTTGTAAGACATGCATGACAGGGACTCGCCGAGCATGTGGGTGCCCGGTTAGTGGGTCATGTACGTTGCCTGGCTCTCTGCACTGAGGGGGTCAGTATAGTGATAGCAGCAAGCACACTGGCACTGGGACCTTGATGGAGAATTGCAGGAGCAGGTGACATTCCCTAAAAACCCCGGCACAGCGTAAGGGTACTATCTGTCCAGGCTAGCCCCAAGGCAAGGGGCAATGCACCAACCACATGGCCACCGCAGGTTAAATCCCCAGCCTGGTCTTCTTGAAACACACCAGGCATGTACACCACAGCGTCCAGGATCTGACAGGCCTGGACCAGAGGGAGGTATGGAGGGATTGTGGCTTGACCAGATGCTGTGAAAAGCATTCCTTTCTCTCTCTCTCTCTCTCTCTCTCTCTCTCTCTCTCTCTCTCTCTCTCACACATTCACACGCATGTGCTCTATCATAAATGCAGAGCTTTTTTTCAAAAGATACTCAATTGTTTTTTAAGGCTGAGTAATATTCAATAGAGTACATGTGCCACATTGTTTCAATCCATTCATCTGCACTTGGATGTTTGGGTTGAGTCCATGTCTTAGCAATCATGAATAATGCTGCAATAAATATGGATGTGCAAGTATTTTTCCAACTTTGTGTTTTCCTATCCTTTGGGTAGAGACCCAGAAGTGGAACTGGTAGACTGTATGGCAGTTTTATTTATAGGTTTTTGAGGACCCTCCATAGTGTTCTCCAGAGTAGCTGCACTAATTTACACTCCCACCAACAGTATAGGAGGGTTCTCTTTTCACCACAGCCTCACCAACACATATCATTCTTTATTTTTTTTTAATCTTAGCCATTTTGACTGAGGTTAAGTGGTATCTCATTGTGGTTTTGATTGGCATTCCACTTAAGAGATGTTGATATATATATATATATGTGTGTGTGTGTGTGTGTGTGTGTGTGTGCGCATGCACACTTTTTGGCCATTCCTATGTCTTTCTTGAAGAGTTGTCTGCTCAGCTCATTTTCCCGTTTCTTAATAGGACTGATTGGTTTTTGCAGGTAAGCTGCTTGAGTTCCCTGTATGAGATCTTGGAAAAAGTGGACAATCATGGGAGATTTAATGTTAAATGAAGCAAACCGGACTATGGAAGAGAGGCACTGTATGTCTCCACTTAATATATACTGGATGCCTGCACTCTAGAGCAGAAACTGAAAGGCTGGAAGGAAGGAACGGAGTGAGAGGGGGCGCCTGTAGATACTAGACACAGTACAGGAGGGGGTGGTAGTGGGGAGAGGGGAGTCAGGGGAAGAAAGAACATTTTACAAACACACAAAATACATATATATCTTGATGGTAGTGTGTGTGGTAATGTCTTGGACTGACGAATCTGCAATATATTTTTTTTTCTTTTTTTTTTTGGAGAGGTTTTTGCTATAGGGCGCGTGCACTCGCCAGACAGACAGAGAAAGACAGAGAGATAGAAAGCAGGAAATCACCCCCCAGGGGGGATGGCCACGCCGCAATCCCTTCTCCTCCATTCTCCTCTCGGGATCTTGGGCACGCACGCACACGCGCCCAGCGTGAGTTTAAGCCGCCGGGTCCGGGACTCGAATCGACTACGTGGGAATCCAGCGACATAGCCATTACGCTAACTGCTGGTCCCAAATCTGCAATATATTCATGCTGAGAAAAATCATTATGTATGCTGTAAGGGTGTACAGTGATTAGATATGAAAAATATTTTAAAATTTTATTGGAAATAAGTGGACACACTGACATCAGACGTGAGAATAAAACATTCAATTTTTATCTTCTGAGTAAACATTTATATTTTCCTTTAATTTCACATAGAGAAAAGGGAGGTAAAGAAAATGCAAATCGTAAATATGCTTTCTTTAATTATGGATGGGTTTGTTATCTGTAAATATGCTCCCCCAAACTATTGAGTTACGAAAGAATTAAGGCAGTATTTTCTTTTCACAACTGCATCAAATTCCTCCGGAAACTCTGAGAGGCTTACACTCCTGTCCCACTATACCTCAAGGAAATATAAGACAAATATTTTGTCTGAACGTTTATAGGGAGATACATAAACATCAGCTGACAGGTCTTCATTTTGCCCTAGAACCAGCTTGCCACAAATGTTATATCAGAATTTAGCAACGTTTTATGAAGCCGCAGGGACGAGCGTGGAGAAATGCCTCACGCCTGACAAGCCATCAGTCTGCGTCATCTCCAAATTCAATCTACGAGCATCAGTCTTCTTCCCGTTGCAGGGGATGAGACTGTTGTCTGCTTGCAGAACGAGAAGTGGGGCTGTAGTGGC
Source organism: Tupaia tana (assembly GCA_026018925.1). NCBI lineage: Eukaryota > Metazoa > Chordata > Mammalia > Scandentia > Tupaiidae > Tupaia > Tupaia tana. Next base: position 21,732,689 of record JAKSZU010000026.1, on the reverse strand, counting down.
CCAGAGCCTTCTCAGGCTGCGTTCCCCCACTCTGCCGCAGGTCACACATCCTTAGAAGGGAGCGTGAGGAAGCCTTCGTGATGCCCCACTGCAAAGGGCCTTTGTCACCACCCTCATTAGGAGCCACAGAGAGGCCCACGTGTAGAGTTTCAGAGACATGGGACGAGTCCACAGTACGCATCAGACAGAGAGAAGTTCCCGGGAAGATCTCCCGACCCAGCAGTGCCAAGAAAAGCCGGATTGTGAGGCAACCTGGAGAGGAAAACCTATGGCCTCTGGGTCCGGCAATTCACCAGGCCTGGGGGATCCTGGTGTGGCCCCATGACCCAGAGGGCTTGAAGAGATCCAATTGCTGTTGCAAATGCTTGCTTTGAGTACATGAACCATCGCAGGAGAAGTGTCACACTGGGAATGTGCAGTGTCAAGCCAAAGACTCCCTGAAGGTAGAAACGTTTTTCTCTTAGGAAACTTTACTTATATATTTCTCCCATGAGAAAGCAAGACAGACAGGCACTTTGGACTGGGTCTTTGCACACAATCTAGCCTGTGCTTAGCCGCCTGGAATGGTAGGCGGAAGAGCCTAGAGTGATCAGGGAGGTTCTGGGATGGAAACCCGGGACCCTTCCCAGGTGGGAGGATACCGCCTTAATTTTTTTTTTTTTAATAAATCAAGATTCTGGTAGCATGTATTTGCAGATAATAAAACCATTCGTACTCAAAACATATTTAAGATTTGCATTTTCTTTACTTCCTTTTTCTCTATGTGAAACTCATGAAATTTTTAAATGTTTGTTCAGAAGATGAAATTTTAATGTTTTATCCCCAAGTCTGGTTTTCAGTGTGTCCACTTGCCTTAAATAGTTAAAAGGTTAAAACTAACATTAATCTTCAAGCCACGGTTTTTTCCCCCAAGAGGGGAAATTAGGATAGCTAGCATTTAACATTGGCATCCAGTTAGTTTTAAATATATTCATCTCTGGATTGCAAATTTCATTTTCTCATGAAATCCTGGTTTCTTCCAGGGAGGAAAAAAAAAAAAAAAAAAAGAGGTCTCTGCTCTACAGATGTAACAACTGGCTGGTAGACAGGTTCACAGTTACAAAAATCTCTGTTCTGTGAGTGACCGCCTTAGTCTATCACTAACCATGACAGAGAAGAAAGAAAAAAGATAAAGAAATTATTACACATGAGTTCCTTGGAAGCCAAGTTAGATCAGCAACCAGCTTAAAAACGAACTAGAGACATTCTGGCTCCATTTTCTTAGAAAAGTATTTTTCTGGGATCAGCCAGGTATTAACTTGCCATGGTCTATGAATTCTGTAGAAAACGAGAGTTTAGAGTGCAAGGTGGCATTTGCATGAATCATTATCTGCATGTTTTAAAACTGTATTTGAAAGGCCTTTGGACAAAGCCCAACTTGGTCACAGAAATTAATTCTGGGATCCACTTGTGACCTACAGGAAACTTACATCGAATTCCTGCTATTCCGAGAGACCGACACACCACCACCTGCGTTCCTGAGCTGCCCAGGCAAGGCAGCAGCTGACTTGGAGAGAGAGTCCCCTGGACTGTGGAGCTGCTCGCAGACGGGGCCACCAGCAGAAGGCTCCCGAGGGCTCTTCCTCTGTATGCTAGATGCAGGGCCCTTCTATCTAGACAGAAAAAAAGGAGCACTTCAAAGTAAAAAAGTCAACTGAGGACGACAGACCCACCTGTGTTAACCCTGGGCACACACAGATACTCCAGTGGCTCAGAGCAAGAAGGTGCCCCTACCACCAGCACCTCGGTCATTGGAAGGAATGGGGCGCTGTGTTTTCTGGGGTATTTGGGAGACACACGCACACTATTTTTACATGCAGAAAGCAATGTTCGCAAAGAAGTGGAGCTGCTGAGCTGTCAGAGAGCTGCGGTGTTGGCGAGGGTGGGTTTCCCTAGAATTCCAGGCTGTTCATACTGACTTCTGAAAAAGCAAATGCAACTTTTTAACATCAGTTGACAGCATGTCTCTACCAATTGGCCTCCAGCCCAGCTTAAAGAGTCTCAAGGAGGAAGGTGGAGGAGAGAGAATGAGCCCCAGTGAGGTGGATATGGCCTCTGACAAGGAGCTGGCCCAGCAGCTGGAGCCTCGCCTGCAGCCCTGAAGCAGGAAAATGAGCTGTGCTGCCAGTGAGCATCACCCACCGGCCTCTGCAGGCCCAGTGCCGGGGGCTAGAAGGGTCGTGCTTGCTTGTTCCACTTGGTCCCCGTCCCTGGGCTGCAGCAGGTGCGGCCACCATCCTGGCACCGGTGAGGCCTTACTCTCTGCCTGCCCCTGGCCACTGTGCCCATGCCTGTGGGGCGGTTCTGGTGCCAGTGGCTCCAGGCACTCAGAGACCACCTCTCCCCACCGTTCTGACAGGGTCTTCGCACACACTGGGTCCTCAGAATGAAAACCTCAGCCATCATAATGCCAGCTGTCGCCCAGTGAACCTCCCGGGCTGTGCTCTGTGCCTCACGTGCCCCTTAAATTCCCAGCACTCCAGGAGGCTGTACCTTCCACGCGGAGAGTAGCGGGGTAAAGGGTCTCAGGGACTGGACTCCTGGAAGGCCCAGTTAGAAGCCCGGGCATGAACATTCCCTACGTGCTCTCCGGCTGGTGGGCGGCCTCAGGCCCTGGGGCTGCCGGCGTGGCTGAGTCTGCCGCCCCCGGCTGTGTCCCGGAAGGTCCCTGCCTGCCCTTGCACGCTGGGCTCTGGCTGCAGATGGTGACCTCTCTAGGACTTTTCTGGGGGTGGCAGCGGCCTAGCCACCCCAGGTCGGCTAACCTGCAGATGGGCGCCTGCTCTCAGCCCCTCCAGCCCTCTTAGCCGCCCCCTTCAGTACAGGCGGGGAAGTGCACCCAAAGGGGCCGGGCTCACCTACCGAAACTCTCTAGGTTCTAAGAGAAGAAGCAGGAGAAATGCCTGAAGGGGATGGGGCACCCTGGACTCCCCGGTCACGGCCAGGGGAGAAAGAAGGGCTCTCTTCGGAATCTCCAATGTCCAGAACTAGACCAGGGTAAAATGAGGTGTGTGGGGTAAAAGCAACAGTAAATCCGTAAGGCTTCACTGGCGATTAGCAATTCTTAAAAGATTTATGAAAAAAAAAAAAAAAAAAAGTTCTGAAGTTAGTTTAAGAAGAAAACCAGGGGCCAGCCCATGGCCTGACTGGTAAGGCAGCTGAATCCCACACAGCTAACTGGACAGTTGGAGTCCCTGACCCACGGTCTTGAAAAACAGGCCAAGCATGTGCATGCCCAAAATCCCCCAAGAAGATAGAGATCTAGGAGAAGGGATTATGGTGGCTGCCCCCCTGGGGAGGGAGTGACTTCTCTGTCTTTCTCTCTCTCTCTGTCTCTATCTCTTTTTGTCTCTGGCCATCACCCTACTTCCTGACAAGTTTTTAATAAAAGAAAGAATGAAAGGAAGTTAATTGGAGAATTGAGGTGGGGTAAGAAGTAATTCTACTTGACTGCAGGGGACAGAAGCCGCAACGAAACTTCCATTCTGAAAGGTTAGTTGGGAAACATTGATTCTTGCGGTTGTAGATGATAGCAGAGAGTCATTTTTTAAACAATTATGCAAATCTCCCCCTTCTCCACTTCATGTGGCCACTAAATCTATGGTTTGCCTACGGCCTCCGAAAATGACAGAGACGATTATTCTTACAGTCTAAAGGGTTGGAGAATTTTTCTTTTGAGTCAAGTTAAATATCTCTAGCCTTTCAAGATGGGTGAGAAATAAAATATATCCGTTATTTCTGGCTGAGAGATGGAGGGCCTCTTTGACCCTCTCTCTTCCCGGTAGAAATAAAGTGTTAAGGGCTGTCCTTTAGCCTGGTGGGTCGCTGGGTGCCACAGGACTGACCACGGTGAGAATCCTGGGGATTCCACAGGGGCTTGGGTGTGCCCCAGTCCTAACAGATGGGGAGGCGGAGGGTGAGCCATGCGCCCTGAGCGTGCCCAGTGAGGGCACTTCTCTGTCCTTCTCTTTCTATTTTCCTGTCCCTCCTTGGTGAGCACACGTGCTCTCTGACAATCAAAATAAATTTGAAAATACAGTTCAGAAATTTTAAAACCAGAGAAATCCCCTACCCCTGATCTCCTTTCTCTTAGCAATTTTATAACATATCACTTTTGCTTCCACACCCACTCCAGACATACACACACACCCCTGTCCACACAGAACAGCCAGACATGGGTCTGGGACCCAAAACGTAATGAGGAGATTCAGGAAGGGCCCTCCCCTGGCTGAGAGGAGCATGACCCGCTGCGTCTGTTCCTGTCTACTCCCCCCGACCCTGTGTGTGGATATGGACATCCATCCCTCCAATGAGAGTAAAAACTATTTAATAAACATTTGTCGTGGGCAATCTGCCACCCATTATCATGCTATTTATTTGCTTGTTTGCTTATAGTCTGACTTGAACCCCTCTGCCTGCCTCTACCTGCATCCAAAAGTAAGCTGGGTGTGGAGACTCCCCCCTGACTTCTCAGAGCCCTAAACTGTGTCTGGCACCATGCATACACTCGAATAAACCATTGTCAAATGTGGGAGTCTTGTGCATTTGCGTATTACCAAGATCCATTTTTCCAAGGAATGTAGATTGAGAAACACTAAGTAAGACCACATGGTGATAATAATAATAAAATATATTTATTTAATATTTTTAATAATTGTTTTATTTTATTCATTACCATTATTGTTTTAAAAAATTGACCAGAGAGAGAGAGAGGGAAAGTTAGAAAGCAAGTCACCAGATCTGGACTCAAACTACAGTCGGACATGTGAGAATCCAGTGCCTTAACCACCACACCACCTGCCAGCCCCAATAAAATATGTTTTTATATATCATTATTCGTGCTGAGCTCTGGCTTCAAGTGAAACACTATTCTAAGTGTAATTCAGGCCTCAAAAACACCTCTGTGCATGTATTCTTCATACACCCATTTTACAGGCAAGGAAAAGGTTCAAGGAAAGCTCCGTGGCTTGCACGACGCCCCTTGTCAGTACGTGGCGGAGCTGGGATGAGGCGGAGCTGGTCTGCCCTGAGAGCTGCACTCACGCTCCGTCCCATTTCTAGACTCATCTGTGCCACGTGTGCGGAAACTGTCCCTTACACGGGTGTCTGGGCATGCCCTAGGCCTTCCCTTCTAGGGCACGGTTTTGTGCTGGTCTGTCCTGCTAGGCTTTCCTGACTCGAAGGGAAGGAGAAGATTGATTTGCCAGTCCTACTGGACAGTGTGAGAGAACGCCCAGAACGGTCTGCTCTCGGGTTTGAAATCGACCCTCAGTAGACACCAGCGTCCCGGAGGGTAATTTAATCTCTTGTAGTTTGCTTCATTTGGTCTTCCGAGAACGAAGCACTCAGTTGTCCTAGCAGCAAACCCAATTTGGCTGGCAATACCCAGAGGGAGCTGAAGAGGAAGAACTGAGTGGTCTGTGCATACTGGACCTTTGTTTTTGTTTTCGTTTTTTTTTTTTTTTTGTTTGTTTTTTTTTGGTTTAAAAAAAAAAAAAAAAAAAATTTTATGGATTTTTGCCATAAGGCACGTGCACTCACCAGAGAGAGAGAGAGAGTCAGAGAGACGTAAAGTGAGATATCACCCCCTAGAAGGGATGGCCATGCTGCAGTCCCTTCTTCATTCTCTTTTCGGACTTCAGGCACATGTGCATATGCACTCAGCACGATTTTCAAGTCACCAGGTCAAAGGCTCAAACTGTAGTCAGCCATGTGGGAGTCCAGCACCTTAACCACCACACCACCTGTGGGGCCCCATACAGAACCTTTAAGCAAAATGTTTGTCACTTAATCCAACACATTAGCCCCAGCAGGTGTTATTACTAGACCCATTTGACAGATAATAAAACTAAGGAAAGCCCAGAGAGGTTCATCATGTGTCTAAGATTGCACAGCTAAACAGTGACGTGGAACTCGTCTGTCTGAACCCTAACACCTGTGTTTAGTAGTAGCAGTATTTCATTCTATTGGAGAAAAGGATACAAATTTCCCTTTCTTAAAAGCTTGGTAAGAGATAGTTTTACACACTACAGACATTTCTAGAATTTATTTGTACTATTTTGCACATCTTGACACCAACCTAAAACCAAGATATGTGAACAGAGAATTAAAGCAGAAAAGCCCTTAGCATCTGGCAGAACTCCTAGTTCCCATGTTAAACGCATCCTCTTGCAAGAAGACGGAGTCATTATGAGAAACATCAGGCCCAGCCTATGTATAGCAGCCACTTCCCTCCCTGGAGACCGGTCTTGATTTTCTCATCAGCTAAATTCAATCAGGTCACTCAACTGTCCGATCAATATGCCAGATGATGCAATTCATAAGTATTGGAAATGTGACTCAAGGCTTGATTGATTTAATAGGTAAGTAAATTACACTTTATTGGTGTCTTTGTAAGTGGGATCCATTGTGTTTGGTTTCTCCATAACGGAAAGAGGTATAATGCTCTGATGTAAGTGAATAAGTCATTTTAAATGTGTTTAAACTCCTAAACCTTGCATTCAATTGTATCCTGTTCTTTCAACTCACATACACATTTACCATAACCCTTACACAAAGGTGACCTGGAGCATTGTAGAAGTCAGGATGCCCTTTGAAATGGCTGATAAACCCATATCAATAGTGTTTAGAGCCTGGTATCCCATCTTCCTCTCTGGGTCTGGTTTTGGAAATTCAGGATATTTTGCAACTCCTACTTGCATACACATGGAACATGAACTTTGCTATTGTCTGAATGTGCGTGTGCCCCAGTCCCCAAAACCATATGTTCAAATCCTGTCCACCAACGTGATGGTATTAAAAGGTGGGGCCTTTCAGGAGAAAATTAGATTATGAAGACAGAGCCCTCACATTTCTGTTGTTTATAAGCCGCCAAGTCTATGGCATTTTGTTGTAGCTACCCAAACAGACTAAGACAAAAACTTATAGATGGTGACCACTTTGAAGATCTAGCCCCCAGTTTTGCAGAGTGCGGCAAAAGCTTCAAAGTTAAAGGTCCAGATTCTATGAAAAATATGAGACATCTCCTTAATTATGCACAAAAACTAAAGGTGAAAGCCTTTTCTTGAGCTAAAAAGAGAAATTATTATTTCGGGTCACCCGGCTAAGACTTCTTTAGGAAATAAGAATTGGATCAAACTCAGCTTATTCAAATGGCTTGGGAGCATGAGAGATTCTATTTCCTGGGTGACCTTATCGGGCTCCTTGCTGGCAAATGCATAGAGCAAGATGATACAATTTACTAGAAGTATCAGTGCTCTGAATTCAGATGTCCAATGGGAGAGGAAAAAAGACAAGATGAGTTCCCAATGGGGGTAGTGGGAGCCAGCTGATGAGGGCAGAGACACAGCCTCATTCCACTCTCCTCCATGTGTGGTTCACGCTGAGTACCCGAATCCCACCTGCCCACCCTCTCCACCTTCTTCTCTGAGAAGAAGCCTGTGTGCATTCGGGGTGGTTTAAGGAACAAAACAGGGGGAAATGGGCAGGGTTAGCAGGGCGTTTGATTAGGTTCAGCTTAAACAGTACGGACTTGTTTGGCAATGAGTGCGGAAGCAGGGAGCTCAAGACATGTGCACTCCATCACGAGGACACAGGAGATGTCCACTTCCTGCTCCTGTGATAAGCAGGTCGGCTTTTCACGTCATGGCAACAAAATGGCGGCTACGCATCCGGCTACCATGTCTGTGATCCAACAAGGTGCAAAGGGCAACGAGCCTGACTTTAGGGGGGTTTTTTTTTTTTTTTTTTTTTTTTCTTTTTTTTTTGGAGGGTTTTTATATTGACAGAGAGGGCAGGCCCCCAGGGGGGATGCAGCAATCCCTTCTCCTCCATTCTCCTCTCAGGATCTTGGTCAACCAGACAGGCTGGGAGGGACATCTCAGGCCCTCACAATGAGAACAAGGGCTCAGGAGAACAAGGGCTCCACACGATGTCTCAGTAGGGTGACTTCCTGAGAGGTGAACAAGTTAGGTATCTTTGGAGATTTGGGGATGTGAGGAGGAAAACCACCTTCTGCCCAAGGTGGAAATCCTACCTGAACATGGGAAGGGATGGCCACACTGTGTCAGCGCCGTTCCTCGGCTAGATTTCATGCACTTAGGAACAATGATGATGACATTTGCTGTGCTTTTTTCACATGACGGGTGTAAAGATCCATTTGGAAGAAAGACACGAATGCTCGTAAAAAAGTTACAAATGCTGTTCAAATGCAGTATCTCCACTAGAAAAAATTTTAAAAATAGCTTTTTTCCTTAAGGTATAAAACAGACAAAGAAATTCTGAGATGCCGACCTCTGTGAGCATGTGAGGTGCTCTCCTGGTTGAGAGCACCCACTAACTGTTCACTAACCAAGTCTTTTTACTTAGGTTAAACAGCCTTCGTACAATCTTACTCTGTTGTTAGCAAACCCTTTGGTTATATAGTAAACAAAGATCCCAGTTTGTAATTACTGAAACCTAGGTTAAGTACTTTTTACTAGATAAGAATTTTAATTAATGCAAACAAATTCAAAAGGCAAATCAGCACTTATAGATGGTGTTAATCCTGAGCCATCAGATTTGGGATTTCCTGCAAGTGCAGCGAGGTAGAAGGGATGGTCAGAAACGTAGAAAGGCACCAGCAGGTGGCATAATGGTTACATTGCTGGACTCCCACATGACTGATGGTGGTTTGAGTCCCAGACACCGAGGCTTGAAACTCACGCTGGTGCATGTGCATGTGTGCCCAAAATCCCGAGAGGAAAATGGAGGAGAAGGGATTGCAGTGTGGTCATCCCCCCTGGGGGTGATTTCTAGCTTTCTGTCTCTCTCTCCAGCAAATGCATGCGCCCGATAGCAAAACTTCTCTCAAAAAAAGGAAGACAAAGAAAGAAACAAGACAGGTAGATGAGAATTCTTAAAACCAGTAATGATGTTAAATTCGATCCAAGTCGGCAGAGGAACATCATGGCATGACTGCAACTTCATTCCTCACTTCCCAAAAGGGAAATCCGATACAAAAAATACATTTGCCAATCGTTTGTTTCCTCGGGTGACATGACAGACATTAAATACTCTCCTGTCCTTAATGTTATGACCTTTGCTACTTCATTATACACTGCTTCATAACGAATGGCCTCAGAAGTCTCATTACAACATGGCTGCATTGACTACGTCTAGAATCTCATCGTGGAAGTCAGAGATGTGGTTCCTCAGATATTATGCTTTTTTTTTTTAATTCAGCTAGCTGTTTGTGTACAGTTCCTCTCAATTTTTGGACTTTTGAAACTAAAAGCTACCTGATCTTCACCCTGCACATTCAACCTGCAGCATTTGAGAACATGTGGAATTATCGCTATACATGGCTGTTCTAAAGGGAAAAAAGTAAGGTCCAGGAAGGTCCCCCAGTGGTTCGTAGCAACACTGAAATACAGCGAGACATATGGTTTTCTTTATTAGGGATCAGGCCTCAGAATAATTCTCTATGGCTCTCAGCTTCTGCCTCTGAGTGTAGAAAGCATGAAAGAGAGCGTTTGTTTGCAGGTGAAATGTTTTCTCAACTTGCCTTCTTGATACTTGTAGAATTTTGGAGATACAAATATATTTCATTCTGTTATCTCTATCTCTGAGTGCAAAATGGTAATTCCCTCAATCTCTGGGTGGACCTCCTTTGTATCATATTGATGTCCATGCCATTCAAGAAAAGCTGCAATCGTGAACATCTTTTATGTAAGATACAATCTCATAAACTTTATAGACACCCAACTGTTTGATAAGCAGTCTCTAAGTCTCTCTAATTGGACTCTTCTATGACTGAATCATTCTCTAAAACACAATCTTTGAAGTTTCTAAGGTTTTAACAAATGTTTTTCCAATCTCTTAGTTTCATCTCAAGACAACATCTTCCTGGCAATGCTCTGCAATTCTTTCTCTGCTTGAGAACTGTTTTTCTTCATTTTAGTACCATTTGTTGTCAGGAGAGGCTGAGAATTTTCAGAATCATCAAGTTCTGGTTCCTTTTTTTTCCTAACAGATATTTTTGCTATAAGGTATGTGTTCTCAGCGAAGAGACTGAGAGAGACAGAGACTGAAAGTGAGAAATAACCCCCCACGGTGATGGCCACACCACAATCCCTTCTCCATTCTCCTCTTGGGATTTTGGGCACGCACGCACACGCATCTGGCATGAGTTTTAAGCCACCAGGTCTGGGACTCAAACTGCAGTCGACTACATGGGTGTCCAGTGATGTAACCATTATGCCATCTGCTGGTCCTCTGATCCCCTTTAAAAAAAAAATCTTTCACTTGTTTTCTCTTTCCTCATACATTTTACAATAAACCACACCTTCAACACTTTGCTTAGAAAAGTGTTCAAAGAAGTTCACTAAGCACTTTCTCTTATTATTGCAGGTGATGGTGTTTCTACATTTGTGCCACAGGACAGCAAGAATCTTTCTCTTCCAGTTTCTAATATGTTCCATACTTACTTCTGAACTTACTTACAGACTTCCTTCCGAACCAGATGTCTATGAAAGCCTATTCGAGCGGATGTAAGCTTTCTCTAACACATTCCTCAGAATTCTCCCAGCTTCTGCCCACTGTTCACTTCAGAAACTCCCCAGATTCTTTGGCTTTTGTTATGATAACACCTCACTTCCAGGTACTAAAATAGTCTCTTTTTTTATTATTGCTTCATTTTATATATAAAAAAAATACTTATCACTGATTGTATAATTTCTGTAGGATAGCTTAATTGGCTGCCTATGGTTCAAGACCTTCAACAAGGCTGCAATTCATTTGTTCAGGACTTCAATAATCCCAACACTTCGTTAGAGAAGCTCTCTCACTTACTACGTCTAACAAAGACAAACTGCCCTGTCCCAAGCAGCCCAAAGAAGAAGCCCATGTTGCAAGAAAGAGATGTTTCTGGCCAGTGACCAGTGAGGAGTTGCCAACAGCCATGTGTAATTAAAACTTGGCTGGACACAAGGCTTGAGACCAGACTTGGAGAAAGATGTATTGGCTTGGGCACAGGAAGAAAGTTAGGCTGCCTGAGATTTTGTAACAAATGAAAAATAAACAAAAGGACATTTAGAAATGAGAGAAAAGCATATGCAGGGGAGTAGCTGGTGTCTTCGAGCAGATGTCTCAGAAGTGCTATCAGCCAGGCCTGTCCTCCATCCAGGGCTGGGGGCTGTGCTGGCTTGAGGTGTGGGATGTAAAAGAAGTGCTATTATTATCAGTGAGGGTCCCAAGAGGAAGCAGTTGCACACTCTAAATGGGTAATGTGGAGGCAGTTAAATGAAGGGACTCTTTAATAAAAAGACAAGAAGCAGTATTTAAAATCACCAAATAAATACAGTGGCTCTTAGGGGTAAATTCCTGTTCTCTAGATTCTGAGATTTTGAATAGGCTGCTGCTCTTGGTTGGACATGTAAGGCGGTTAACAATTTAGCAAATTGTCTTTCCTTTAACCAGCTGAGACCTCAAACTTTTATTTTATCAAAGCTCCATAATATTCTGACTGTAGTTTTAAAAACTACTAAAAAAAACCTACCACAAGTAATGGTTTTTGAGCAATTTGCTTTTAACCACATGATAGCAGCTCCAACCAGGTGTGACCTTGACTGCGAACTGTTTCATTACTTCAATGCTGTTAATTATTTTCTCACTCAATTAAGAACTCAAATTACGCCAACAGATTATTTTAAAACTGTATTTACTTTATACTTGAAGTAAAAACAGAAAAGAGCTGGATGTATTTTATTCTGAACGTGTTTTATCTGTTAGAGATCTTCGTGCAGGATCCAGAAGCTGGGAAGAGTCTTGAGACACATCAGTTAAATATTTTGTACACTGAATCAAGACCTAGCAGTGGATTATGAGGTTGACTTACTGGGGCATCAGGAAAGTCATGATGCATTATTGCATAGAAAAATATGTCATGGCTTTCCTGACAACCTAGTAGTATGTTGCCATAAGAATTTTCTTCTTTCTTTTTTTCTTTCTTTTTTTTTTTTTTTTTTTGGTTTCCTATTGGATATTTGCACTCACTGAAGAGTGACAGAGAGAGAGAGAGAGAAAAGGAAAATGAGAAAACATTCTCCATGGGGCATAGTCACGCCACAATCTCTTCTCTATTTCTCCTTCCTTTCAGGATTTTGGGCATGCATACACACACACATACACACACACACACACACACACACACACACCCCTGGCATGTTTCCTAAGGCACTGGGTCTTGGACTCAAACCATGTAGTCAGCCATGTGGGATGCAGCTGTCCCAACCAACATGCCATGAGCTGGTCCACCTTCTGAATTTTCAAAAAATAAAATAGATTTTTAGTTTCAATACTGATCTATAAGGAACTTAGAAATTTTCACTCCCATCCCTAAAAATGTAAAAGCTGAACAAAGTGAGTGTCAATAATTTCATGAACCTCTCAGAGAACTTGGAGTTTGCGGAGCAAAATAAAACTCTACTTTTATAAATCATCATCTCAAGTATTTCTATCTAGCAATGCAGTAAACAGAATGATACCGTTTCTAATAACATTCTCCAGTGAAATAAGCCAGGGTTCCTTGAAGAAATGCCTGGAGCTTCTAACACTGGGAAAGAGATATATAAAGTGAGCCTGGAGCCTCTCACGGTAAATGAGAGAACGTGTTCAAACATTAAGAGAAAGGGATATGTTGAGGTTATGTCCAAGCAACATGGGAGCCAACTGAAAGAGCTCCCAATGGTCAAAGTTGGAATAAACAGAACAAGAAAACAACGCAGTCCATTTTATTACAACCCAAAATATGAAATAAATACTGATGTGTCCATAATTATGCAAACAAATGGTTGAGTAAATAACTCAATGGTGAAAAATAGAAAACGTCCCATCTGGAAGAATTCCAGACAGTTTATGTAAGTATGCCGCCCTCACAGAGGGATAGCACCACCACCCTCCTGGCCCAGGGCTGGTTGTGGATGGTAAGAACTTCATTTCAAAATGTACACTATGGAAAGGGAGATAAAAGTAACTTTACAGCAAAGGAACTTGCAAGGCATGACCTCAGCCAGATGATGAGGATTCACCGTCCCGGTAGTAAGTCCTGGTGATATCACACACCTTGATATGATGTGGTGAGACTGGCTTTGGCCTATGTGGTCATCCTCCCCAAACCACACGTCCACTACTCATGGGGAAAAGTCAGACAAAATGCAATTGAGGGACATTCTATAAAATACTTACCTGTGCTCTTAAAAAATGTACATGTTTTCAAGAATGAAGAAAGACTAAGAAACTATCACATACTCTATGAAATACTACTCAGCCATTAAGAGTGATAAAACCCTGACATTTGATATAAAGTAGGTGAGTGTGGAAGACTTAATGCTAAGTGAAGCAAGCCAGAGTAGGAAAGAGAGGCATTGTATGTCTCCACTCAATATGTACCAAATGTCTGTGCTATGCAGCAGAAATGGAATAGCAGGAAGGGCAACTGTAGAGATTAGAAAGGGTCAGGATGGGGTAATATGGGAGTGAGTCATAGAGGGAAGGAGGAAGGGAAATGGGAAAAATAGGCTTAATTGGCACAAAATAAAAAGATATTCTCTGATGATAACATATCTGGTAATGTCTTTGCCTTGATTGATACGCACCATATCTGTGCTGGAAAAAAAAAATGTTGTACACGGTAAAGATATATAGTGATTAAATGTAAATTTAAATAAATAAATAAATAAATGGTTCTGGCGAAAATAAAAGAAAAACTATCGGAGCCAAAGAAAGAATATATGGGAACTCTGTACAATTTTTAAAACTTTTCTGTGAGTCTAAAATACAGCAATATGCTTTTTTATGAAATATAACAATATAGTTCAAAAATACATGTACTTTCTGTTCCAGAGAATAGTGGCCCTGACGATTGGTATAATGACGCTTAATTAAGATGCAGGTGTTTCTCCGTCTTTCATTTCAAGTCCCAGCCATGTCCCTCACTTTTCAGAAATAGTTGATTAATTTTCAGAGCCTCTCACTGTATCTCAGAATTGTTTTCTTCTATTCCTAGTGGAAAATCAACACTCTGTCTTCATCACCTGGCATACGTGGAAAACTTGATCTTCATCTCCTCGGCTGCAAACGTTCCTGCCAGCTGGTGCATAACTAACGGGCTCATCCCTCCAAGGGCAGGGGCTGTAGCAAGAGGAACACGACTTGATAAACTGGTGCTGACACCTGAGGACAGAGTGAAAAGTCAATTAGGAGAGCCAGGAAACTGTTTGCTTCGTGAGGCAGCAGAGTGAGCTCCCTATTCTCAGAGACTCTGGTATTTTGGTTGTTGCTTTTCAAAGAAGCCACATCGTTTTCAGTGTCACTGAGGCTGGAGCAATCCTGAGCGGCCTGGTCCTAAGTTCTTTGCCTCGTGTGCTCCCTCGTGGGAGTGTTCCCGGATGGACAGCAGAGCTTCGCGTGGACATCCTGCTCCTGAACCCACCTCCACCTCACCTGGATCCCTGGCACCAAACACACTAAAGAAGTAAGACTCGAGTGATTACCAATTAGGTCAATCTTTGGCCTCCTCCCAGTTCCTACAGATTATTTGACATATTTATCCCTATCTTATAGAAATGGATTTTTGGATCCTCTATCTTTAGTTTTTTACTATTTATTTATTTATTTATTTATTTATCTATTTATCTATTTATTTATTTATTTATTTTGACATAGGGTACATGCACTCAACTGAGAGAGACAGAGAAATACAGTGAGAGGAAAATGAGAAATCACCTCCCAGGGGCGATGACCATGTCACAATTCCTTTTCCTCTGTTCTCCTCTTGGGATTTTGGGCACATACACATGTGTACTTGGTATGATTTTCAAGCCACCAGATCCTGGACTTGAACCACGTTGGCCATGTGGAAGTCCAGCACCTTAACCAACACACCACTGGCTGGCCCCGCTGTGTCCATATTTTAAAAATTTACCAAACTCATTCCCTCTCTTGTTACTATTTTTTCTTTTTCTTTTCTTTTTTTTTTCCCTGTCCAAAGGCACTTGTGCTCACTACAGAGAGACATCGAGAGAAGGAAAGGAGAAAGCATTCCCCGTGAGGTACGGCTGCACCACAGTCTCTTCTCTCTCTCTCCCCTCCTTCAGGACTTAGGGCACGCACACACACACACATGCACACACACACACACACACATGCACACACACACACACACACACGCACACACACACACACATGCACACACACACACACACACACATGCACACACATGCCCAGCATATTTCTCAGTCCACCAGGTGTGAGACCCAAACCATGGGATCAGCAGTGTGGGATCCAGTCACATTAAGCACCAGGTCAGAGTGCGGGCCTTCTGGCTACTGTCCCAGAGTGCATCTAAAGAGCCATTTGGGACCCAATCCATAGCCTGGTGGTTATGGGAGCCAGCTCCACGTGGCTGGCCAAAGTTTGAATCCCCACCCTGGTGACTTGAAAAACACTCTGGGAATGCACGATGCCCCAAACCCTAGAAGAACAGAGAAAGGAGGAGGATTGCAGCTTGCCCTGCTCCATTGGAAGATGCTTTCTCCCTCTCACTCTCTCTG
Organism: Tupaia tana; assembly: GCA_026018925.1. Lineage (NCBI taxonomy): Eukaryota > Metazoa > Chordata > Mammalia > Scandentia > Tupaiidae > Tupaia > Tupaia tana. The sequence continues at coordinate 21,717,060 of JAKSZU010000026.1, read as the reverse complement.
TCTCTCTCTGTTGAATCCATGCACTCTCTGACAAGTTAAAACAAATAAACAAAAGTGTTCCATTAATTCAGGAAGCCCACAGAGCATTGGGCGCGACTCTCCTACATTCCATTCTGTACCTGGAACGCTACGTGGCACCCAGTGTTCAACCGTCATCACCCTTGCCTCATAAACACCGTCTTCACCTGCAGGGAACTTCACTGCAGTAGAACAAATCACTCTGCAGCTAGGTCTAACTTAGAGCAGACCTGTGGAAGCTTGCATTGGGGGAAGTAATGAATGGAGAATTAATGAATGCAGGGATACTTATGCACATTCCAAAAAGGGTTCTTCCCCTCCTCTCAACATTAGTTCTCCCGTCCACAAGGTCACATTTGGTTACTGATCATGGGTGATGAAAGTCTAGGGTAATGCCCACTCTTCTGTTGGAGTGAGCCAAATTTAAAAGCCTGGTTGTCCAAGCATGAAAAATGTAAAACTGAAACATTGAGTTTGCATTGGAGATTAGAAGGGAGAAATGACATTTTCTGTTAATGTGGAAAAAAGGGAAGATTTATCAAAATGATGTCCCAAAGGCTGAAGGATCCATGTGTGACATAAATCAGTCTTCAGTTTCTCTTTGGAAGGAAAGCAGGTATTAAAGGAAAACCTGTCTCTAAGAATTGTCTCATTTTTGGGCCTCAGGGAAAATACGGAAATGAATGGAGAATGTGGGGAAATTTCCACATGGGTCTAGGATGTAGGAAAGTAGAAAAGAAAATCTTAGACTGCTCATCAATAGGCCCTCTGTCTCCATCTCGCCCTTCTCACCCCTGCAGACCCTCAGCCTACACGGCTCTCGTGTGTGTCACCTAAGTAGGTCTTTGTACATCACACAGGGGGTCGTGCTTTGGGAAACAGCAGAGAGGCAGAAGTGACCCTACAGGAGACAGTTAAGAGGTCTCCCCAGTAACCAGGCCCTGTGGTGAGCACGATCCTAGACACTCTCCACGATGCTAACTTGCAAACCGGCTTTCCAACGTTATATAAAATGACATTCTGCTACATTTCCAGACAGGATAGAAAAATCTACCCGTAGTCTAATTTTAAATATGTTGCTTCCAAGTCTCTATTTTGGAGACTTTTTCAAGTTTTCCACCTTCTTCAGAAGAAATCTCCTCTGTAGATACCAGAGAAAATGTGGTGTTATTCAGGGTTGTTTATGAGTAAGGTTGCTAGATGTAGCAAATAAAAATGCAGGCACTCAGTGCTGGCCCATAGCCTAGTGGCTAAGGAGCCAGATTGCCTATGGTCAACTGTGGTTCAAGTCCTTGCCCTGGTGGTTTGAAAATCATATGAGGCATATGTGTGTGCATACCCAAAAAGAAATGAGGAAGAAGGGATTGTGGCATGACCTCACCCCTTGGGGTTGCTCTTTCTCTCTCTCTCTCTCTCTCTCTCTCTCTCTCTCTCTCTCTCTCTCTCCCCGTCAGTACCCTCTGGCAATTAAAAAAGAATAGAGGCACTCTGAATTTCAGATCAGCAACAAATACCAGATTGTCACATTTTTGCATAGAAAAACATGGAATGACTCTCCTGACAACCTAGTACTTCTGCTGTAAGTACCATATTCAGGATTTGTGACACACTTATATTTCACAAAGTACCCCTTGCTTATCTGAAAATCATTTAACTAGGCATTCTATATTTTATCTGGCAACACTACTTGAGAGCTAAGCGTTTACAAAAGTGCCTAGAAAATGCTAGTTTCCGCTTACTCAGTACCCATTGTAGAACTACCCAGAAGTGGTTTATTTCCTGGTCTGTAAGACATAACAGAGTATCAAATACACTCCTATTTCTTTTAGAAACTATTTATGGGAGAAAATCTACTTTATATCATACATGCATGGGAAATTATTTCTAAAATGCTTTACAGGAAAAATACATACTGTTGCTCATGCAAACACAATATACTGTATATTATACATAAGGAAACAGGTCTGGATTTGAAATAATATTCTGCTAGTGCTGAAAAGTTACCAAATCGCGTAGTTAAAAGAACTACACCAGCAGCCGTGACTACAGGTACACAGTGGGAGAACTGACACAACTACGCTAGCAAATCGGGTCTATGCTGTATGTGCGTCATTATGAAAGCAAATGCCAGTATTCAGAGAGTATTGGTGACTAAGAAGCAAGATGCACTATAAAACAAATGGCATTAGCATGAATTTCCACTCTGTGCTTATGGGCAGAGTGACTCAAGCAACAATGACCACAACAGAAACATAAATTCTGAATGAATTCCCACACAGGGAACGTTAAAACTTATTTGTAGAGTATATGTAGACAAAACACTATTTCATTTTTTTTTTTTTAAAGCGCAGCAGAAAACACTGAAGGAAAAAAAAAAAAAAAAGACTTTGATGATGTTTCAAAGCTGTGCTCATACGTGCCAAAAAAAAAAAAAAAAATCCCTAAAAATTAGTATAGGACAAACAACAGAGGGGAAAAAGGAAATCTTTGAAAAACATAGTCAGGAGCTCAGTAGAACTTCTGTTATTGAGATGTGAACTCTTGGGGCAGTAACAAGTCTAAATCAAACACGTATGGGAAATCATCCAAATGACATATTATTTTCTAGAGCTCTCAAGTTGTGTTATTTATAAGCAAACCTCCCTGAGACGTAAAACTTCTTTTTTTTGCATTTTTTAAAAATGTATTATTATTATTTATACATTGCTCTGTTTCTGGTTTGGACTTCCATCCTTCAGGGAGCAGCCACATGGTCACTTTCTGGAACCCTCTCTCCATAGTTCAGGTTAGAGAGGAGAAACAAAAGCGGTCTCCATTTGACACTGGACCCGGGACTTCTCAGTCTCACTGGGGGGCTATCGGGCCGTGATCCTAATGGAATTGAAAAGCACCTGCCCTGGCATTCAGTTTACACTGTAGGTTGCCTGGACCTATGGGTATTTTAAAATAAGTGATTCTCAGGGGAAAAAATGGCAAACATGGCGGCCCATCATCAAGTGGGTGATGACCCTATTCCAGAAGAGAGGTTACTGGGAACAAGTGTAAGCAGCTATAATGATAATTAGGAAATGTTGCCATGTGTTTCTTTTTTTTTTTTTTCCCCCCAGCTGCTGACTTTCTTTAACCTTTTCCATCACTAGATCATTACAGCTTGCAAAATAAATGTTCCCAGCATGAATACACTGTACGGTCGCCACTGAGTGAAGTTAGCACACACGTCATCGCCAACAGGTAATCTTCCTCTGTGCCCCTTCAAGGTTTTGCTTCCTTCTTTTTCCCCTGGGTGCCTCTCCTCTCACTCTACTTGTTCCTTAATTCAACCCTTTATTGGAATTCAGGGGCCCAGACCCCTTCCTCGCAGACCAAGCCAAAAGGATGAATTCAGAGCAGACAGGCGACCACTCACAACTGGGGGAGGGCCCAGGAGGGGCTGTGTCCACGGCAGCCTCCTGGGGCAGAGAAAGTGGGGAAGTCAGAGGTGGGAGCAGCCACGTCCTGTCCTGCAGGACCCACTGGGAACAGCTAAGTAAGCTCTGTGTGACGACAGAGGACCCGGCTTCCCGCAGACACCCAGACACCCCAGGACCAGGACTGCGTGAATAAGTGATTTAACCCCTGAGGGCACATAGAAATTCAAACACACTGCACAATAAGAAAGGGAGCTAGGTATCTAATTTTAGCAAATTAGCAAAGGTCAAATTAACTAGCTGGTGTATGTGTGAAGCGAAACGGTGGAGAACGATGAACAAAAACCTAAGCCTGCTGTCTCTCAATGGTGTATTTTCAGGGGATATTTTTATCACCATTGGTTCCCCAGGAGCATGTATTTTTATAATAAATATGATGTCTATTTGAATTTATAAAAGGAAGACAACCACAACTGAATAATGAGCAGGTGGGAGATGGATCTCTCAGGTCACCAACTTTGGCCCTAGAGTGATTTTCACTTCTCAAATCCAACCCTGGAATGTCATGTTTCCACATACAAATAACAGCACTCTCTCTCTCTCTCTCTCTCTCTCTCTCTCTCTCTCTCTCTCTCTCACAGACACACACACACACACACACACACACACACACAACCAGTAGCTCGAACTAAGCCTGTATTTGTAAAACCAGACACTCTCCCAAGCTCTGACCCTGATCTCCCTGACACTTTATCCAGGAAGTGCCATTTAATCATCAGTCAAATCCTTCTAACCCCATTTCTGAAATTCCTAATACGATTAAGAGTTTGTAAGGAAGGTTTTTCCTAAGCCTCCTGCACTAATGGGCCTTTCAGAATAATTGCCCACTTAAGACACGTGCCCTTGAACTAGGTTTTGTTTTTGTCTCTTGAAACCCTTGTCATTTATTGGCAGACAGCAGTGAGCTCAGAGCAGATGTTGGTGAGCGCGCACTGCACAGCTGAGCCATGCTCTCCATCCACAGCCTGCTCTCCACACGCCACGTTCTCAGAAAGGCAGATTTCCCCCAGTGAGCTCAATCCCAGCCCACTTCAAGGGCTCGTCTCCCAGTCTCTCTCTCTGTGCCTCAGACTCTGCATCTGTCCCCATCCCCAGCTTCCTTTCCAGATTAGGGTTGAAGACCTCAGTACTGGTGACCTTACAGGGAAAGCTGGAACTACATACTAAACAGCTGGGAATTCGGGTGTCAGAAATAGTGTTCTCAAACACGGGGAGAGTGCGAGGTGCTCTGTTACTACCGTCTTAGGGCAGCACTCCCATCATGCCTATCCTGGGAGTGGGGGGGATTTCCTGCTGAGCATCATTCCTTAACCTCCCTGGTTCAGCTCCTCTTTCATTATCCCCCCATCCCGGTCAAATGCCACCTCTTCCATGAAGACTTCCTCTCCCTGGTGAACCCAGGTCCAGTGACTTCTCAGTCTTCACTAACACTCAGTTGCCTAACACTTTGCTTCTCCTATTGTTGACTTTAGTGTTGACTGTGTTCATTTTGATCTTTTTATTTATTTATTTTTAAATTTTGCTACAGGTCATGTGTGCTTGCCAGGAAGAAAGAAGGGAGGGGGAGAAAGTGAGAAAGCAACTGCCGTAGGGTGTGGTCGTGCTGCAAGGCCTTGCTCTCCACTTCTCCCTTTCTCCAGGGCTTTGGGCATGCACGCACATGCGCCCAGCACGGCTCACAAGCCACTAGGTCCAAGACTCACACCTGGGTCGGCCATGTGGCATTCAGCCGTCTTCACCACCACATCACCAGACGGCCCACTTTGATCTTTTTTGTGCTGCTAGTAACCAAACCCCAACTCAAATCACAAAAAAAAAAAAAAAAAAAAAAAAAAAAAAAAAAAAAAAAAAGAAGAAGAAAAGAAAAAAGAAAGGAAAGGAGAGGAGGAGAGGAGAGGAGAGGAGAGGAGAGGAGAGGAGAGGAGAGGAGAGGAGAGAAGAAGAGGAGAGGAGAGGAGAGGAGAGGAGAGGAGAGGAGAGGAGAGGAGAAGAGAAGAGAAGAGAAGAGAAGAGAAGAGAAGAGAAGAGAAGAGAAAAGAAAAAGAAAAAGAAAAAGAAAAAGAAAAAGAAAAAGAAAAAGAAAAAGAAAAAGAAAAAGAAAAAGAAAAAGAAAAAGAAAAAGAAAAAGGAAAAGAAAAAGAAAAAAGAAAGACAATGTAAGAGTATTAATTGATCCAGAGGACTGATGGGTTGTGTACTGGTTTTAGGTACTGTTGGATCAAGACACTCATAAAATAAGGCTTGGAACCTCTCCCTCTCCATCTCCCTTCCTTCCTCTCACTAACTCTTGGCTCCTCTTCCCTGGGTGTTGGCTTCTCTTTCAGAATATGCGCTTTGGAAAATCGTGGCAGAGACCCTGTACCCACTGAGCAGCAGCTGTCCCCTTTGGATGGGACACACGTTCGGCTCCTCATCTCCCCACACGCCCCCTCTGGAGACCCTGAAGTGGCAGGAGAGTGCTGCAGAGCCTGGTTGCAGAGCCAGGGAGGCGGGTGCTGGACAGGCAGCGAGCAGATGCAGCCAGCACACACCCCGTCTGCAGAAAGTGTGCCCTGGGGGCTGGACAGAAAGGCCACAAGCACACGGGGTCACTCTGCCTCTGGAAGGCTGAGGAACCAGCTGACCCGAGGCTCCGAAGCCTTGCTCCTGCTCCGAGATGCCTCCCCACCCTGGTGAGGGAAAGAACTGTCACTATGCGGCTCCCTCTCCAGAAGGCAGCAGGAGGCAGTGGGCTCAGTGGTTCTCAGCACTAACCTTCCCCTACTTAGTCCCTGTCATTTTTTCCAACAAAGAAGAAAGGCAGGAGGCACGCCCCGGCAGGCGCTTTGTACCTAAGGAGATGAGTCTCACCGAGCAATCACCACTGTGACAGAGGTGTCCTCGTGCCATTCCTCTGGGTCGTCTATGCAGACAACCTGGCTCCTCAGCCTTCCAGGGGCAGAGTGACCCCACGTGTGCGTCTGCGTGTGCGCGTCCCCGGTGTAGGTGCACCTTTTAGTTCTTCTTTTTGTACATTTATGCTCTCTGGTCATATCTAAGGTCTCTTCACATTCTTCACATGGAACAGTTTAAAAGGGGAAAGGTGATGTTTGGGTTATTTATGAGTCGTTAGGAAATGATCCATTCTCTCTCATACATTTTAATTTCCTGAAATCCACTTAGCAGGATGCGGTTAGGACACAGATGTCATGTCCAGGTCATTTACATACGACCTTGAGCCACAGGGGCCGGAGCAGAAGTGTCTTTCTTCAGGGAGGCTTTTCCTGCTGCTGCTTAAATCACTGGTCTAGCCAAAATTTCTCAAGCTTTTTTTAAAACGTAAACTGTAAAACCCATTTCAATATGTAAATACAATTCTATACAGTGAAGAAACAGGCTGCGAGCCCATTCCTACATGTGGCCCTTTCCAGAGGACAGGAGTTACCCAGGGTGGCACACCATACCCCCGTGCCTCTCATGGACTCTCGCCCCTCAGCCCCGTCTGGCTTCCACTCGCAGCTACCGTGCTTCCCCCAGAGCGCGTTCTTGCTCTTGTCATTGCTGCTGGGTTCTCGAGGGGCTGCTGGCGCGTGCACCTGCCCGCCCTCCTACCCAGAATGGCGTTTCCCTTCTCCTCCCAGCAACTCTCTCCTCATCCTTCGAGGACACTCAAGAGCAACCCCACTGTGAAGCTATAGGTAAAGCTCAGACCTCCTTCAATGGCAAGCGCCAGAAAGCCAAATGGAAAAGGGCCAGATCCCAGAGAGAATTTTCTAAAGGCCGTTTACTTATTTCCTCCGTGAGCACGAGAGAGAATCCTCAGCAGGGTCTTGGCGCTGCCATCTACCCCAACCTCGCCGCCCTGAATCATGTGACAGCATTTGCTCAGCGTACCCAGGGAGGTCCCTGGTTGTGAGCCTGGAAGTCCCCCAGAGGGCCAGCCACTGCGTCAGGTTCTACCCCGGGACACCACCCACCCCCAGGAGAGAGAATACAGGGTCATGAGGTCACATTCGGGTGGGCTGGGAACGCAACCCTGTCTCTGTTTCTCTGTGTCTCTTCTCTGCAGCTCTGCCCTGCAGCCCCAGTCTCTCGGGTGGGACTCTCACAGCACCTGCACACACACCGTACCTCCTGTCCCTCTCCCACCGTCCCTGCACAGGGTGGGGTCGCAGGCCCACTTTTCCGACGAGCACCCAGGAGTCAGGGACTCCTTCAGGTAAAGAGCCATTTCTGATTCAATTTGGTACATTTCGTGTCAAACAGAGAACCTGGCAGCTGTAATTACCGAAAACCTGCTGGCTGAGTAAATGAATTATGTCAAAATCATACTTGGATTAGCTAAAATTAGTCAAGTGCAAAAAAATAAATAAAACTAAAATGTTTTTGTTTCTGTTAGACAGAGACAATGGGTTGATGAGCTCATTTGCCACTCTCCCGCTGGTTTATTATTAATCACGAAAACTCCCGTTCGCGCAGTGTTTAGAAGCATTTTCACCCAAACCTCTATAACTCACACCACCCGCCTGAGCACAGGGATCATCCCCATGTTTGTCTGAATTTAGTGACGCAGAGCCAGGGAGGCTGGCATCGGTGGGAGTGGGTGCGAGTCCTGCCCCGGGCACACTGGTCAGGCATCCTGGTACTTTGTAGTCTCTGGAGAGCTGTCTTCTCATCCACGATGCAGAGAGGGATGGGAATGACAGCAACCACCTCCATCCCCCAGGGCTGTTGTGAGGACGGACGAGAAGCTGTAACACATTTCCATAGACGTGGTGACTTTAAAAAGAATGAATGTGGGGCTAGCAGATGGCGTAACGGTTATGTTGCTGGACTCCCACATAGTTGACTGTGCTTCAAGTCCTGGGCTGGCAGCTTAAAACTCAGGACGAGCGTGTGTGCGTGTGTGCCCAAAATCCCAAGAAGTAAAGGGAGGAGAAGGGATTGTGGCGTGGCCATATCCTCTGGGAGGTGATGCCTCATTTTCTGTCTCTCTGTCTCTATCTCTCTGATGAGTACTTGTACCCTATAGCAAAAATCTCTCTCTAAAAAATAATATATATATATATATATATATATATATATATATATATATATATATAAAAGAATGAATGTATTTTCTCTCCATTCCATAGATCAGAGGTGAGCCTGGCTGCTGGCATTATGGAACTGAGCCCAGGAATGGGACTTTAAAGGAATGCTGTCAGTTGGCCCTAATGCAGACTATCCAAATTAGAATCTTCTGGGGTGGGGGCAAGCTGGGACTGTTTGCTGAACTGCCCACTTGATTCCAGTTCCAGCCAGAGTTGGAAATCACTGGTCTAGTCCAAAATTCCTTGAGCTTTGAAAATCTTAAACTGTAAAATTTAGTTGTGTAATTTGAAAAAATGCCTCAAAGGATCCCAGCACCCCTCTTCTCCTTCAGGAAAGAAGTCCCTACCCACGGGCCTAAGGTATCCAGTGAAAGCGGGGCAGTCTCTTTCTTCTCCTCACCTCCATTTTCTTGTCCATAAAATGGGAATATCAGCTTTGCAGGGATTCATGTGTGGGGGGAAGAGTGCTTTTAGGCAACATAAATGAAGAACCACCTGTCGAAATTGAAGACGGCTGTGATTATCCCTGCTTTGAACTTGGGTGCCGGTAAACTGTTGTAGAGAGAGTTTTTCAACAATAGGTAGAAGAGACAAAGGTGAAAGAAGAAAGTCCACACATACATGCAAATATGGTAATAATTAGAGCTGGTCTTTTTGTTTTGCTTTTAATTTGCCGGAGGAGACAGGAAAAGAAAGAGAGAGAAAAAACACCCCATAGAGGATGACCATGCCGCAATGCCTTCTCCACTTCTCCCTCCTTTCGGGATATGGGTCACACACAGACACTTGGCATGTTTCTCAAGCCACTGGCTCCAGGACGCTAACCGTGCAGTTGACCGTGTGGGGTCCAGCTGGCCTACTCGCCACTTCACCAACAAGCTCACGGCTGGTGTTTATCGCGTGTTCTTACAAAAAGCCAGTAAGGGTTGCAATGATCATACCTATTTATCAGGTAGGGAAATGAGGCACCCAGCAGTAAGAGACTTTGTCTTACGTAATTCGGAAGTGTTGAAGACGGATCAGCCCGGGGCAGGACACTTCCGAGTCTGCTCTCGCTGTCCCTGTTTCACTTAAGCCACACATGACAGACCCCATCTCCAGGAGCTCAGGGCTCAGATTTATTGACAGGGAGAGCCAGTCCCAGGTGGGCAGGATATTGACCCTCTAATCTTCTCCTCCTGCATTATGCCTGTGGTCAGTTTAGTTTATGTGGAAAAAGAATTAAGGCAGCTGACCTTGGAAATAAGGGAGTTATCCTGGATAATTTACCTCTAATGAGATTACCAGCTGCAACACAGTGTCTTCAAGACAAGGAAGACCACTCCGTACGCTGATCGCTCCCTCTGGCTTTTTTTTTTTTTTTTTTTTTTTTTTTTTTTTTTTTTTTTGAGAGGTTTTTGCTATAGGTTGCATGCATTCATCAGAAAGACAGAGAGAAACAGAGAAACAGAAAGCGAGAAATCACCCCCAGGGGGGATGGCCACGCTGCAATCCCTTCTCCTCCATTCTCCTCTTGGAATATTGAGCACCCATGCACACGCACCCGGCGTGAGTTTAAGCCTGAGTCTGGGACTTGAACCATGGTTGACTATATGGGAGTCCAGCAACACAGCCATTATGCCAACTGCTGGCTTTCTTATCCATACATCCCTGACCCTCAAGACATGAGAAAGGGGAGCAGCATTGTCTTTTATTTTTATGGCCTTGTTTTCATGGGCTGGTGTCACACCATCAAACCAAACGCACAGCCTGGCCTTTGGAAAGTCAGCACAGTCTGGACATTAATAGTTTTGCAGAAGGGAAGGGCAAGAGCAGCCAGGAAGACGGCTTAGCATGAGGTCCCCTTTCCGTGAGCTCAGGAAGACAAATGGCAGGAGTCGGTTGCCACCTGTCAGAAGCGTGATTAGCATTTCCTTTATTTGAGAAATAGTTCGGGCGCTTCCTTCAGGACACTCCTGTCACCTAGCTGGGTGTTCAAGTGTGACATCCTCTTGAGTCTCGCTCGGCTGTCTGGAACCAGATCAGGAAGTGACCACTGAAAAAGTGCCACTGGCCCAAACGGAGTAGCTGCGCTGGGTTCAGTGGTTCCTTCAACAGTTAAGACTCCCCGGAGCGGCTCCTCGGTCGGGGCTCCTGCTGTAGTGTGACTCGGAGGTGAGGAGGTCTCCTGTCTTTTGCCAAAAGCTAACCTATTTATGACACAAGTTTAAGTTCAGACAGTACCTTCGAGGCTGGATAGCAGTGCAGCAGAGAACTGCCACCTTCTGCACAGTGGGCCTCCGTCGGTCCTGCGCATGCCCAGCACAGCTTGCCAGCGGTCCGGCCTGGCTGGAGCTGGGTGTGGGTCTCAGCATGGAGACCCTGTTGAGAGTGCTGTCTCTGTTTCTCTGGCTCACTTGCCCATGGAAGAAACAAACATTTTAAAAATAGCATTTTTAGCATCTACCATGAGCTTCTGTTTAATCTATTCCTCTTTCTCTTTTCATCCAACCCACACTTCAGAAGTCTCATCGAGGGAACCAGTAGTTAGCGTAATGGCTATGTCGCTGGACTCCCACGTAGTCGACTATGGTTCATGTCCCGGACCCCGTGGCTTAAAACTCACGCCGGGCGCGTGTGCGTGCGTGCCCAAGATCCCGAGAGGAGAATGGAGGAGAAGGGATTGCGGCGTGGCCATCCCCCCTGGGGGGTGATTTCTCGCTTTCTGTCTCTCTGTCTGTCTCTGTCTGTCTGGCGAGCGCACGCACCCTATAGCGAAAATCTCTCTCAAAAAAAAAAAAAATTATATAAAAAAAAAAGAAGTCTCATCGAGAACCCCTCCCGTCACTTCTCTTCTCCAGGGGGTACCGAGAGGAACCTGGCCTCAAGGATGCTCCCGAGCAAGCCCTGTGCACACGGTTCTCTACACTCCCCTGTGGGAAGTGTGATGTCACAGCGTGATGTCATAGACAGGGCTGCCAGAGGCAACAACCTCAGAACAGGAGAAACCATCCTGAAACGCAGCCCAGAAGGGTGACTGGGGGTGGACTGGCTAAGCCAAAGGAAAAAAAGGCACACACACGCAAAACTCATGTGTAAGGAGATGCATGCAAAGCACCTGGGCTACGAAACGTGGAAAATGGAAAATGATGAGCAGCCACAGGTGAAGCTCGGGTCATAGGACGCGAAGGAGGGGGCCGGGGCAAAGCTGGGAAGTGGACGGGGTGACGGGCCTGGCGCTGCCTGGTCACATGCTTCTCAGGCTGAGTAGATGCCACTGCCACATTCGTGCAGGGAGCCCAGGACAGAAAGCACGGGAAGTATGGGGGGCTGGATGCATGCTTACCCCGGTGTGACAAGCAGACAGAGGCCTACACACTGGGTCGCCTTTACACCCCAACCTTCTGGCTACAAGGAGCCAGAGATGGACCCGGAAGGACCGTGAGAGCATCTTGCTGCCTGTACCTGCAAATGGATCTCCTGGGCCCAGTTCTGTGTTTCAAAACACGAAGCTGACGCTGAAGTGGAATACGGCTCCCGCCACATCTCTGCTCTTCCAAAGGCAGTGACCATGAAGGGGTCTCAACACCCAGCCTTCCCGGCTCCCTCCTGCATGCCAACAGTTCCAGGAAACGATGATTTTCTGGTCATATCCCCTCAAAAACTATTCTCACAAGTGTGTCCTTGCGGGGATTCCAAAAACAACATGCTTCAGCAACGCCAGGTCCATCTGCACAAAATGGGAATGACAAAGGAGGATTTAATGAAAATTAAAAAAAAATATTAAAAAGTAAGCGTCTAGGGTTTGTTTGCTTTTGAAATAAAAAAATACCTAATTGTCTTGTTTTGCTATTTTTTTTCTTAAGAATCTGGCACTATGGAGACCCCTGTGTACTGTCAATTCAGATTTTGAAGCAGGGGGTGGGCATAGTGGATCAGTTGGGGATGTATTTGGCTATGGAATCCAAACGGTCTTGGCATAAACCAGCAATGGCTTGATTTCCTGTGTAATAAGAAGTCTAGGGCCAGGGCCCCTAGACCTGGCGCAGTCGTACGGGGAGTCAGCAGAGATCTTAGCTCCTTTTCTTACAGGTCAAGGATATTTTAAAACTGTTATGTTTCCAGGAAGGAGGGGGAAATTCAAAGCAAAGCAGGCCAGCCTAACAATTAGCAGGACAGCAGCCATTTTGAAATTAAGGAAAGCTTCTAACGAGAACTACCTGACCAAGTGGTGAGTCACAGGGAGGTCTGTGTGAGGGGTGGGCAAATGAGAAGCCAGGGGTGGGTGTTTGAAGGAATCAGAATAATTACTCAGGGAAAAGAGCTTGGCTCTGACTGATAGTGAGAAATGACTCGCACCTGCTTATACCTCGTACCTATGAATGCCGCCAACGTGTTGGGTTTTCTGAGACAGTGAGGTGGTGTGCTGCCTGTCTCCCTGTGACCAGGTACAGAAATAAACTCCCCTCTTCTCCAGTCTCTGCCTTTCATTTCATTGACCACAGAAGCAGCAGCTGGACTTAGTTGGCCGGTAACAAAGTAGGTAATTAATTCTATGTAAGAAAAGTCAACAGACTCTCACGAACCCCAGCACATCTCTATCCTGCCTTTCAGTGGCCAGAGAGATCTCACAAGATCACTGATCTCACACAATCACTGACGGCCCCAAGCTCCAAGGAAGGATGGAAAACAATTTCTTCCCAAGCTTCCACAGTTTAAATAAATAAATAAATAAATAAATGTCCAAAGATAGCTCCTAATGACTATTGGGAAATCCAGCCCTAGTACCTGTCAGACGTTGGAAGGGAAGTTGGAGGACCCCGCAGTGAGCTGTGTCCTGGAATGCCACCCAACCTTTAGCAGAGGTAGCAATGTGGCTTCTCATTGGCCAGGTACTCCTCAAAGAAGAGTTTGATGTGACGTGTTGGCCTTCTCTGAGCTATGTTTTCCTTGACTTTTTGAATTAGTTGTCAATGTTAGTGGAAATATAGCATACAGAGAGAAATTGGGGGATCAGACTGGAAGAACAAAATGATCACTCGTACTGGCCATCCATGCCTGCCTCTGTGACAGCTGGAGTGAATGCACTGATGGGACCGTCCCCTCGACAGTCTCCACACTCCACATTGGCCAAAGACATTCCGAGGTGGTTCCTGGCAGCCTTTGGGTTCGTAGCCCCTTCCTGTGTTCACTCACCAACAGTCCTTGATGTTAATGTTCTAGGCACTGTGCTAGGCCCTGGAAATTTAGAGATGAACAGAACATTATCTATGTCCTCAAAGAACTCGGAATGAATCACCGGGAAAGTACAGCGCGTAGCCATTTTAACTGAGCGGTACGTCCACCGCAGAGAAATGCCCACAGAGCCACGAGGGCCTAGAGGAGAGGCTGATGGCAGATTGTGCTGGTTGGTGGAGAAACTCTAAGGTCAATGATGCCTCTAATAAGAGAAAATAGTTCAGGCATAGAAGCAAGAGCCTTTTGTCCAGGCAAAAGGAACAGAGTGATCTGAAAACGCATCCTACCTTCAGGAAACTGCATGCATTTATAACTCTCTAAGGACTCTTTGGCTCTAGCTCTGGGAACACTAAATGACTCAGGTGTAATTTGAAGTCTTAATACCTCTCTCTAGCCCATGGGTTGTTCGATGCTATCCTGTCACTTACCTCAGCTTCGCAGCGGTAGACTGCCCAGCTGACTGCAAATCCGACAGGCAGAGGCTGTCTCATCTCCTTGGTGTCTTCTCCACGTACCCAAATACGTGTTAAGTTCATGAGTTCATGAGGGGTCCACCTTTGGGTTACAACAGGTGGTATAGCTGTCTGAACGAGTGTGTGAGCTAAGGGATGGATTTCAACAAAGATGGAGAAATCGCAGAGCCTACGTCCGTGGTGACTCATTCTTCTGGGTCTGGACGTCAGGCTCTCCTAGTGGAACGGACCACTGTCCACTCTCAAAGCCACGGTGCTGAAGATCGTGTCAACACCGAGCAAGAGAATTCTCTGTTAAATGAATTGGTACATAAGTGAAAAGGAGATGGAAATTATTCCTCAAAATGGAAGAAAATGAAATTTTGGGAGCTATTTCTCTCATCTGGGAGGTGGCAACCTTTCCTTGCGAAGGGTCATAGTGTGATCGCTGTAGGTCTCTGCTGCACCTGCCCCATGCCACAACTGCAGTGCCCAGGAAGCTGTAGATAACACGTAATGAGCGAGCATGGCAGCATTCTGATAAAACTTTACTGATGCAATTTCGTATTCTTTCCATATGTCACAAATACCTCCTTTTGATTTAGTTTAAACTGTATAATAATGTAAAAGTCACTGCCCTAAAATGATCATTATATAATATATACAAGTTTTTTTAAAAATATATGTATCCTCTCTCTCTACGTGTGTGTGTGTGTGTGTGTGTGTGTGAATTAGAAATAATAATTGTTTTAGTCATTTTAATTCATGGATTGTGCAAAATCAGGTGGGAAGTTGGATTGGCCTTCAGATCGCAGTATACACAGCCCTGCTGAATCCATTTAAGCATTTTCTCACTCCTGGAGCTCAGCTGTGGAAAGGTGATCATCTGTTAAGTGTAGACCTTCTGTCTTTCATTAACAGGAACTAATATATATGGAGAAATCAATCTATTTTAACTTAATCTAATGTGGTCATTAAAGGCTCCTCTCCCTTTATTATCTAATACAGAAGTACAGGCAATAAAATTCTACACTGGCTCCATTAGGAAGTCAAACTATTAAACAATAGGCGATCCATAGAATAATTAAAAACTTTCCCAGTATGTTGTTTAGTACAAGGAAAGGTGGGCTTTCATAATTCAAATGACCTCCCCAAATGTTGTTACTTGGAGACAAAAATATCTCCTCACCCAGATGCACGGGCAGGGTGGGGGACGGCAGAGGGGTCATAGGCACCTGGCTTACCTTGCCAGTCCAGGGACCTGGTGAGGAGGTGATAGCCCTGAGGTACCACCATGTGGTTAAAGGGCCTAGTGGGCCCCTTAGTTTTTACTATCTCTGAAAACAGCTCAGAAACCCCCTCCCAAACTATCTCTCTCTCTCTCTCTCTCTCTTTTTGAGAGGTTTCTGCTGTAGGGCATGTGCGCTCACCAGAAAGACAGAGAGAGACAGAGAGACAGAAAGCAAGAAATCACCCCCCGGGGGATGGCCACACCACAACCCCTTCTCCTCCATTCTCCTCTCGGGATCTTGGGCACGCACGCACACGCGCCCGGCATGAGTTTAAGCCACCGGGTCTGGGACTCGAACCACTGTCAACTACATGGGAGTCCAGCGACATAGCCATTATGCCAACTGCTGGTCCCCCAAACTGTCTCTTAAAGGGAGTTTACAGACCACAGCTGCTGTGGCCTCTGACGGCTTCTGACAGCATGTTTGTCTCATTATAACATCATCAGCGTGAGAACAGGGAGACGCCCGTTACCAGGGCAATCAGAGTGATGCTTCGGGTGTGATCTCATCCCAGCCCTGCTCTTCTTGCCAACCCCTGCCAGCCTCTGTTCCTCCTCCTGGGGTTGAGATCAGCACACACCCAGCCCTTCTGTCTCCTGTGTGGGTGCATTTTCCTGCATTCCTCAATGTAACTTCTTAGTTAAAGCAGACGTGTCTTAAGGCTTCCGCCATAGGGCACGTGCACTTGTCAGAGAGAGACGGTGAGAGAGAAGGTGAGAAATCACCCTCCCGAGTGCGATAGCCACATTGCCATCCTTCTCCTCTATTCTCCTCCTGGGGTCTTGGACACGGACCGTGTATAATTTTCAGGTCACCAGGTCTGAGACTCAAAGTACGATCAGCCATGTGGGAATTCAGCCCCTTAACCACCAAGTCACCTGCTGGCCACAAAGCAAATCTTAAGATGCCTTCTACACACTAACCCTTCTATAAGATAGAACAAAGCCACTGATGTGCTTACTCTATGCTGTGCATGTACTATCAACCAGACTTACCGCGTTCAGTGCTAGCCCCGATCACCTGACTGAGACAATGTTTGCCATGCTTCCCAAGGTGACTTGTTTTGGGTGCACGTTTACAGCTCTGTTCTTCAGAATCACTGAGTCCTGCTCTTTCTCAAGGGCATGGGGTAGGGAAAGCTCTACCCCTGGAGAGGGGAGAGTGCGTACATGGATCATTTATAATTGTAAAGATGCGTCTCTTCTCCTTTATTTACTCAGTCGTTTAGACACATCAGCACGAGCTTAGAGGCACTTATTTTATATTTCCTCTCTCAGATGGTCCTGGCGTGGGTCCTTGCCAGTTCAGGCTCCTGCTATGTCTCTGCCAGGTCCAAACTTTTTTTTAATCACATCCTCACATTCTGCTGTAAGACACTCCAGGCTCATGTCATATTTTCCAATCTTTTTAAAATGGATTTTTGACACTCAAACGTTAGTCATCCTGGAACTTATTTTAAATTGAAAATTTATTGAGTTTCAAATTTTATAGACTTTTTTGTCTAAAATAAAATGAAACTAGATTATGAGAGAAAAGAAAGCCGCTGTGATATTGTTACTGGCCCACCTGAAACTTCGCAAAGCTGGCCCTGTGTTCACCGGCCTCCTTTCCCACCGAGCTGGTTCTGATTCACTCTAGTTCTACAGATGGAGTCCGCTGTCTCAGGGACACGTTCTCTGCCCTGGGAAGGTCACCTGGTGCCTCCTCTCCCTGGAATAGCCTCTCTCACTTATCCACGGCGGCCTCACCTTAGGGATAAGGGAAGCTGGTTCGTCCACCTGCATCTGCCTCTCAGCCTTGAGGAGCACGTGAGAGCACAGGGTATGTAGGTTTGCTCACCTCTTCTGTCCCCAGGGCACTAAAATTCGTACTGAATTCTGCAAATTACCCATGGCTTCAGCTCTTCCTCCCAGGCTGACTCTGCCAGAGCCCGCGCGCCTGGGTGGGAGGTACAGGTCGTGAAGATGAAGAGAGACAGGATGCCCAGACCCTGTGGCTGTGGAGGCTGCTCGCATGTGATGGCTCCTTCTTCTCTATGGAGACTGCCTTTGTTCTGACAGATGTTCATGTCCTTCATTACCCAAGAAGAAGCGTGTTCCTGCGGGGACAGCGGAGTGCCTCACTGCCTCTTCCTGACCATCTGCCTCAGCAGGTGCCTAGATCAGCCCCAGAAGCTCTCGCAAGTTGCCAGCATCAGCAAAACAAGGAGCCCACTCAGCAGAATAATGGAAGGGATTCCTCCAAGGGCTGCCCCACTCCTACGGCCTGGGCTAAGGCGATGCTCATGGATCCATGCCCACCCACGTACTCCCTTACACAGGTGTTCTACACGGCCAATTTTCCATACATTAGAGGACATGATTACTTGCCCCAAAGACGTGTACATCTTTGAGATACAGGGCAGGGAGCCAGAGAACACTTCCCCCAAAGAGGTTTACCCCGATCCCTTTATCTGGGGTGAAGACACTGTTGGGGGTGCCCCCTTCTCTCTCTCTCTCTGCCTCTCTTATGGAATAAATAAATAAATACACATTTAAAAAAGAATGTGAAGTGCTGACTTTCAGGAGGCAGAATTTATCTTTTCCAGATCTATTTTAATGTGAAACAGGGCACTTAGGACGAAGATGAGTAAAGGGTCCCCTTGAGGGGTGTATTTTTAGTAATTCCAGGCGTATTTTTGTTATGCAAGAGACAACTAAACAATCAGGGTCTTTTTTGCTCAGGGAAAAATATACTTGAATTGTCTCTTCCGTTCAATAATGGGCCATTTTCTCAACTGGGTTGGAGAGTGAGAACTAGGTGACTTTCACTCACTAATTTCAAAACCGGACTCCTGCTGTATGCCATGCCCAGTGATGAGGGTAGAAACACATGGATGTACGGGCCCAACAGTGTCGGTGCTGGCAGGCTAGTGTCTCGGCAAAGACCTAATCTGTCCTTCTCCCACCCCAACACACACAATCAATGCTGAAAAGGAGGTAGCTTCATTGGAAAAATGAGCCCAGAGCCTCCAGGAAGAGAAAAAGGATCATAATTGGAGTTGGAGAGAGCAGATGGAATAGATCGGGACAACAGGGATCAAGGTCCATGCGGGGCCAAACGGTGGTGCCCCTGCAGCACATCTGGAGCCGCAGAGGTAAGGTCCAGGGCTTGTGTCTGGGCTTCTCTCTACACGGTGGACACACGCCTGCATGCTCATGATCTGGACTGACACTGGAGGTAGGTGGCGGCATGGGAACCCCATTTGAGCTCTCTCTCTCTCTCTCTCTCTCTCTCGCTCTCTCTCTCTCTCTCTTTCAGCATAAACAGTAGCAACAACCAAGATCCCATGAGAGGAAGTAACAATTAATTCTACAAACAAAAGGGTCTTGTGGAACAGGAGACCTAGATGGCAGCCCAGTTGGACCCAAGGACACAAAGGCTGGTTTTCCAAGGTTGGTTTCTGCATCTGGATGATGCCGTGAGTCAGGACTGCCCCAGCAGGCAACGACTAGAGGCACGTGAACAGAAGAACACTCTAACCTCACAGGCCACGTGTCCTGGACAGCAACCCCACAGCGTGGAGACTTACAGCCACAGAACTGTGCAGGACCGTCTTCGACAGCAGCCCCATGTGGCAGCATGAAGCAATGGCAGCCGTGAACTCATGAGGGGCCATTAGACAACTGCATGGGGGAGTAAGCCCCCAGTGGGAGATCCTGCGATTCCCTCTAATGAGTTTTGTGACCAAATGAGAAATGTTATAAAGATGAAATAATTGAGAGCACATGGATTAGCAGTTACTTCATTCCTGCAAATAGGTACTGGACTGATACCTGAATAAAATGCCCATGAAGGATGCAGCTCTTCTGAATCTGTAGCTCTAAATCACGACTGGTCTAACCTTCTGAGTTAGTCCCGTATTTCTCGGCTGCACTTAGTCTTGGAGGGAGTCCGTGGACCTGATTCTGACCAGTGAGATAGAGGGGAAATTTGGGAGAACATTGTGCTGTGCTGTGACCACATGGGTTGGTATTTCAGATAATAGTCATTAAATATCTGATTATTTTAGAAGAAATCTTTCCAAAAGGGCATATTTGCATTCCATTGCTTATAAAAGCAAACAATGTCCACAGATCAGGTTTTCCCAGCTACACCACTCTCAAAGCACTATGTGTAATCAACAGAGTTCTTATCATATTATGGTTAAATCGTTGATTTTGAAATGATTACTTTTTTACAGATATTTTTGTTATAAGGTGCGTGCACTCACCAGAGAGACAGAGAGAGACAGAGACAGCAAATGAGAAATCAATCCCCAGGGGAATGGCCACACAACAATTCCTTCTCCTCCAATCTCCTCTCAGAATTTTGGACTTCCACGCACATGTGCCCCACATGAATTTTAAGCCTCCAGGTCCAAGACTTGAACCACAGTCAACCAGGACAGGTTATGTTCAGCAACATCACCCTTACACCATCTGCTGGTCCTGAAATGAGCACTTTAAGATCTGCCTTCCAGACTCAATGACAAATTCTATGATGATGAAAGTCTTAAACCCCAAGGCTCATTCACTTCCTGACATAGGTAAAACAAAAAATATTTTCTTGGCAAAAGAAACTTTAAAAGATTGAACCAAATCATTGTTTTACTTTTTAAATTACTTTTTAAAAAATGGTGACAATTACAGATGCAGGCCAAAATCTCACCCAAAGGCAGGGCACCATCGTGTAAACATCATATGGAAATTACTCTTGGAACTGAAGTAATTTTTAACACATTACCAAAAATCCCCACGCAGGTACCTCCAAACTTTCGGTGTTTAAGAAACAAATGGTCGATACAGGCTCCTCCAATCACTCATGTTTGATTGATTATGTGCCTTTGAAGGTGAAAAAGTACAAATAGGCTGTGAGGAGAAAACACACTGAGGAGGGATCGATCTGCTTTCAGTATTTCAGCAGCAGGTCGGACATGCCGGCAGGCAGCACCATGGGCCCAGCTTCCTCTGCGCGCAGAGACCCTTGATACAAACAGCGCTAACATGTCTACCTCAGATTGGATCATGGACCGATCAAAAGCATTTAACACACAGGGAACCACTGGCTTCTCTTGAGTGAGAAATTGGTCCAAAGGGGGCCCTTTGCCTAATTGGGCACCCAAGTGGGAGTTATAGTTCGTGGATCAACATTGGTGAATTATTTATCCTCACTTTCCAAACTGGAGGATCCAAGACATCCCATGAGATTGGAAAAAAAGCAGCTGGCTGAAGAAAAACAAGGGAACAAGATGTACTAACTCCTTTGTCATTGGACACCTCGTTAGCCCTATGTACTTACTCTTCTCATGCAAATTTTACTTCACTGTTTTATGTATGAGGAAACCTACGCTCAAAGGAGTTTTTCTTTTTTTTTAAATTAATTTATTTAATTTACTTTTTTGAGAAAGATTTTTGCTATAGGGCATGTGCACTTGCCAGAGAGACGGAGAGCCAGCAAGCAAGAAATCACCCCCCCCCCCAGGGGAGATGGCCATGCCATAATCCCTTCCCCTCTATTCTTATCCAGGATTTTAGGCATGCAGGCACATGCACCTGGAGTGAGTTTTAAGTTGCCAGGTTCAGGACTTGAACCACGGTCAACTACATGCGAGTCCAGTGACATAACCATTATGCCATCTGCTGGTCCCTTAATTTTTTTCATTATTATTATTTTTACATTCAATTACAATGTATCATTGCAGCATATCAAATTAATGTTCCCATCATGAATACACTGTATGTTGGTTCAGTCAAAGATATTACACACATTATCACCAACAGATAACGTTCCATTTTTATGACCCTTAAGTGTGGGGAATGGGTGAGGGTATGATGGAGGGGATCAAAGAAGTTTTTCCATTTGCATAAGGGCTCCCCCAGAGAGTAAGGGGTGAGCAGAGCTGCAGCTGGGAAATGATTCCCATAGTCTCAATCAGAGTCCCAGACCCAGCCAGGCTTCTCCGCAGAAGTGGTTAAAATGCTTCTTGGCTTCACTGTATTTTTATTGTGAGGGGCCAGACACTGTAATGTCACCAAACTTCCCCGTCTGGGGACTTGTTTCCCTGCTGACAGCTGATTGACTATGAAATAATCACTGAAGGACGACCGTGTCCTTGTGGTTCTGCATTTCTAGACTTACAAAGTTGCTAAGCCAATAGGATATTTTATTTTGATTTTACTATAGCACAACATCCCTGCATCCATAAGTTCGCTACACTATATCACTTGTTAGAATTTATTTAGTGGGGCCAGCAAGTAGTACAGTGGTTAAGGTACTGGACTCCCACATGGCCAACCACAGTTCGAGACCTGGACTCAGTGTGATGGTTAAGGTGCTGGACTCCCATGTGGCCAACCACATTTGAATCTCTGACTCAGTGACTGAGTGTGTGTGCATACCAACCCAAAACCCCAGGAGGAGAATAGAGAAGAAAGAATTAGAGTATGGCCATCCCCATGGAGGTGATTTCTCACCTTTTCTCTCTCTCTCTGTCTCTGTTTAGTGAGCACATGTGCCCTATGGCAAAAACCTTAGGGAAAATAAAGGAAAAAAATTACTTAGCAATTTCTCTTTAGCTCATCTGCTCATCCTATTTTCCTATGTCTTACCGTCACCTCTGCAGTCTTTCCATCTGTAAGTTCAGTCTGAGTATCTAGTGATTGCTAGGCAATTCTGGTGAGACTAAAATAAAGACTCATTAAGAAGGTTTAGCTCTTCATAGCACCATTGCTTACAACAGTGAAAAGGTGGAAACACCCACACGCCCATCAGGCGATAGATGGATAAATAAATGTGGCCTAGCTATATAATAGAGTATACTTCTACAATAAAAATGAATGAATCCACATATCTCTGAACATCAAAAGGGCTTTGGACTTTTTGATTTGATGCCAAAACTCATCAGGCAACAAAACCTCACTTGGATTGCCATGAGGCCACTTATTGTCTTTATTTATGTCATTGAGTGTAAATTCCCTATGTCTTTCTGTCCCCCAAATCCATCTGTTTGATTATGAAGCACTGACCCAGACCCCAGTGGCTGTGTTAAGGAAGGTATGGTACATGGCTGCATTGCACAGGTTTGTAAATACAAGGTATGCAAGGGGTGGAGAGCACACTGGTGGCCCTGTGTAGGTGCCACAGACAGAGAGGGGAACAGGGCGACAGCTGGAAGCTGGAGAAGACAGCAGAACTCCAAGAACGGACTGTGGACAGGAACGTGGTGAGAGTCGGTCATGCCTAGAGGGCTTTCCTGGGGCTATCAAGCACAGTCTAACAAGTGGCAATGCAGTTCATTTGTGGACTCAGGGTTGTGCTACAGAAACACCGAAATAAAACACCCATTGGCATAGCGACTGTGCAGATCCAGCCACCTTCATTACCTCACCACTGGTTGGCCCATCCACTTATTTTTTTAAAGCTTATTTATGCACCCATGACCCCAAAATTACTGGAAATAAAATACTGGGCCTTAAAATAATCACCCACTGCTGTGCAAAACGACCTCTGATCTCGCTCACTTTCTACCTAGCAAAATAGGAGCTTCCCTGAGTGAGGGATCCTGAACTTCTCTGGGAGACCTCAAACCATGCCTGTGACCAGGTAAACAAGCCAAGTCTGAGATGAAATAGCACATTGAAAGGCACTTCTCCACTCATTATTTTATTTTAATTTTTCTGTAGGGAATGTGCACTTGCTGGAGAGAGACAGAGAAGGAAAGTGAGAAATCACTCCCCAGCAGTGCATCCCACCCCTCATGCCACAATCCCTTCTCCTCCATTCTCTTCTTGAGATTTTGGGCACACACACACACACACACACACACACACACACACACCCTGGTGTGTTTTTTCAAGCCACCAGGTCCAAGACTCAAACTGTACAGTCAGCCAGAAGGGATCTTGCCACCTTAACCACCATACCAGTTGGTCCTGCCCATTCATTTTTTTAAAGTTTATTTATCTCTTTCATGAGTGAGAAACACAGAGATATAACTCCCCAAATAGGGTCTTTGTGTCACATTCCACCTCCAGGGTCTGCCAGCCCTGAATCATAGGTGCGCTTGTGGGTACTCAGCGAGGCTTCCAGATACAAACCTGGCACCTTCCCAAGTACGATCCCCTTGTAGAGCATCATGTCTACCATTGTGCCACTGTCTGGTCCACATGTGTTGCTCTTTTGTAAGTAGTTGTAGACCCATCCGAAGCAGACAGCACCCTCTGGGGACTCGTGCACTTCAATGACCTCACAGCTCTAGGGCTCTCAGCTGGGTTCTCCTTCTGCCTCTGTTGTGAGCAGTGGATCCTCACAGTGATTCAGCTAAATTAAATGGCTGCTGTAATGAATGCCTTGCACACACAGACACATTTGCAGGCAAGTCACTGAGCATGGTGTCTTGATAATATTCCTTCATCCTAGATGGATTCTCTTCTCATTTATCATCCTGTAGGAAGGACCCCAGCTAATAAGGGCTGGAAGGAGAAAATGAAGGGGACCAAAGTGAAATTTTTGCAGTATTAATTACAGAGCTGAAAACCAATAGGGTCAAGCAACTGCTTTCCCCTGTGATCTTCCCTCTGATTCTTGGTTTGTTGACGCCGTCACCTACGGTCCCCAGGGGCTCCGTTCTGAAGAATGTCTAGATGCAGATGAACACCCAGGCTAAACCTGGGCTCTAAGCAAAGTCTCAGATCTCATTCTGATTTTCTGACCTTTTCTAAATTTTACAGCAGATGAGAAGCAGCAGTTAAAGGCTCACCGCCTTGTTTTCTTTTCTGCTTACCCCCTGCTTCATTCTAAATAGGCCGTTACAGTTACCTGAGCTCGTGTCTGCCAGAAGGTAGTTAAATGTAAGGACTACGGCACGGTCCTTAAACCACCACTAGTCTCTGGACTTACATCTCCCTACAGAGACCGTATAATTTTATAATTTCTCATTAGGCAGTAGTTAATTAAAAATACAATTAGCAATCATTTTAATTATAAGCTGTTCTCCCACAAAGGACTTAAAATACCCTTACAATGGAGATAATCGGATGAAGGGTTTGCCATACAGAAATACAGAGTAACCCGGGAAAGACTCTTGCCTGAAAGTTATTACACAAAAACAAAGTTGGTATGTTTGCGCCCGTAAGAGGTTGGTACTTCTTTTAACAATTCAATGCTGATTTTAAAACCCAACGAATCATTATATTCTTGTGCGAAAACGAACTGACGTATATACCTGAAAATTAAGACGAGCAGTGTTGGCTCTACGTTGATTAATGCAGCGCATTTAGAGGCAGAAATTAATGCTCTAAATTTGGTATCAGGATGCCCTCAATATCCTACCAGGATTCCATTCATCTAAACTTGGCGAAATAAATACTATTTCAGCAAGTAAAAATAAATAAATAAAATAAGCTCAGGAAATCTGACATTTGCACATAAATAGATCCTATACTCAGATCCTGTCTACCAGGAGAAAAATGATTTCAACATTCTTATATAATTCCTAGTAAATTCACCTGTACACATCCTTGTCCTGTTACTTTAAAAGCAAAGGTTAATTTCTGTAGCTTCCTGTCAAACAAAAATGAAACAAGGTATTTCTAAGAATCATCTGCAGGATGCTGTTGAATCCAAAGAGATTCTTCTTCCCCAAGTTCCAGTCGAATAGAAAACTCAGGAATGATTATTTCCCATGTTTGATTTACCGACGTTACCGGGATTTGCAGCCATCCATGCTGCGGCTGTTGTCTGCAGATGGCTTACCTGCCAGTCCCCATCCTTTCAGGACAACTGTCCTACCCCCTTTTAGTATCTTCCTCTGGGTCTGGCATCATGTTATCCTAAACACTTAAATGACTTTGAGTCAAGAAATATTTGCTTATTTATTGCTGTCAACTCACCAAAGCACTGACAGAAAGTGTATTCATCGAGCAAAGAAATATTTCAGATTTACCACAGCCAGAGACGGCACCCTTAGAAGGTCTTCGAGGGGTTTAATGAGGGCAGGGTGTTTAGAGCACTGGTCTGGGCTGGGTGGCAGTGAGGCTGCTTTCCAGGCCCAGGTGCTTTCGGTTTTGCACTCCCGTGATGCGGTCCAGTGCTTAGGACCACATCCCGACTTGGTTCCATTCCACACGAGCCAGGGTGGTCTCACCCACGAGGTTCTCATTGTCTTCTCTGTGTCTTCTGAGGGAAATCTGCCTCCCTTCGTAATCACGCACAGAATCTCACACCAGACCTTCTCTTTCTGGGAAAACCCAACTCCCCAGCACGAAGAACTGATGTTTGAAAGCCAAACTTTCCTTCCTATTTTCTGAGGCAAAGAGAATGTAGACTTTTAGAAGACAAGGCTACAGCCCAAGCTTGTTTCTTGAGAGGGAATTAAGACACACTTCAGTCACTCAGGTTGAACCTTCTCCTAAGAAAACAAAGCACCGTTATTTTCTCAACCAAGCCGTCATAGCTCCTGGGGACTTCTCTGTGAAAGTGGTTCTCAGCCCTGGGTATGCGTGAGAATTATCCAGAGAACTTGAAAAATGCCCACACGGCTAGTCTGCACTCCCAGTAAGAATTCATGAGGTGTGGACTGAGCATAAATAGAATTAAAATTCTCCACTTCCCAGGGGCTGAAGAGAAGGTTTGGTTTTATTTCAGCTGATTTCGTAAGAAATTCAATAAACACTAACAAGTAGATGACTGTTCCCATAAATTATGACCCTTAAAAACTCCCTGACCACCGACTCTTGAAGGTCAAGGAACCGTGTGTAAAACAAAGGGCTCCTCTGCTGAGGAGAAAAGAAGCTCACTGACGTTGGAAGTTCCGTAATTAACCTCACTTCAGATGTCCCGGGTCTTCTGACCTCCATAAATAAGAAATGCAAAACCCAGTGGTTTCCTAGACGGGACTGCCAGATCCCAGATTAGAGAGCTGAAAGAGATTTTTCTCCCCTGTCTTTTCCCAGAGCTCAATTAAACGCATCTTTTCAAAATTATTTTTAAATTTATTTCTTTATTTCTTCTGAGAGAGAAAGCATGTGTTCCCATGTGACTAGCTGGGTCACCCTGCACCAGCTTCTGGCTCCTATTATTTTTGTTTTTAATTTCCCAATCTTCAAAATCTTGCTTAATACACAATGCCTTTCTTTGATAAAGAGTTTCTCAAAATTGAATTTAGTTTATATGAGCTCTAGACAGTAAGAAAAGTGTATATATGTAAGCATATATTTAATCGTAAGTATAATATATTCTACAATGGCATTAAAATTATTACCGTGGCCTCCATCTCAAAAGCCATATTTTTACATTATTTTGACATATTTATAATTGCCCAGAAGGATTTCTCAGACAACTACCACTTTTACTGGGTCACAAAATCTTAATGCAATCTAAATTTTATATCTACAATCCTTTCTCTTTTTTTTGTTATGGATGAGAAATATTGGTGTAGTTGAAGATGCTGCTGAGTGGGAAAATCAGAAGAAGTTAAAAGGCACAATTTCTGCCTTTTTAATTCTAACTAAATAATTGAAAGAAGTTTGGGTAAAATATATGATACAAAATAAAACTACCTGGGAAATGCTCGAGACCATGTATTATTTAAAGACAAAGTATGTGAGTAAGAATATTAACAAGATTGTGCTGACCTGGGTCTGCTCAAATTCGGTCAGTAATGAGATGGTGCTCCTAAGGTGGCGAGTCTTACATTAATAACTTCTCAGCCAGAAACTCTTGAGGGTAAGGAAACTGAGTCTCCAAGAGGTTAAGTAGCTCCAGGTTAAGCAACCTTTTCAGGAGGACTCACTGCAACGAAGTGGCAAGTCTACCCGGGTCTCATCCAAGTCCAGGTCTCAGCTCTTTACACTCTGCCACACCTTCCCGCACCAGGGGAGAAGCTGGAACGCATTCACGGGGCAGAAACAAACTTCCTTTCAGAGACATGCCGCCGATCTACACCTAGTCACAACCAGATTCTCAGAATGAGTTTCATTATGTCATTGTTGATTGTTTGTTTTGGGTTTTCTTTGCCACAGGGCACGTGCTCTCACCAGAGAGAGACAGTGAGAAGGAAAGTGAGAAATTAACCCCCAGGGGACATGGCCATGCCACCATCTCCTCTCTCCATTCTCCTCCTGGGACCTGGCACATGCACATGTGCCCAGCGTGATTTTTAAGTCACCACATCTGGGACTTGGACCTGTGGCTATACCACCTGCTGGGCCCCGTAATCATCTTGCATCAGGGCATGGTCATTATTACGTGTCCAGTCCAGCGTAGTTTTCCTCCCCCTGGGTATGCCTAGGATGGTCACTGGTTCTGCAATATGTGGAGGAGTACCCACCACCTCTGGGCAGAAGCGCCCTCAGCCTGCGTGGTCTGTGCATGGCCGGATGCTCTGGGAAAGGAGAGTGTGTGCTACCCCCGCCCAACACCACCAAGAGGACTCAGGTTGCAGAGCTCAAAGCCCAGGGTCTTCCTAGGTCTTCCCTGGAGGTCTCTGTATGGAGCTACGCAGAAAAGTGGCTGCCCCTGCTGCTCCCCTAGGCCTGTAGCTGCTAAAAATTAAACCATCTGAGGAATCTGGAAACAGAAGATTCTAGAAGCAGAATCTCCCTTTAACGGATCGCCTGGGGAGACTTCCATGATGAAACCACGGGTGCAATGTGAGATGGAGCTGTAAGGCTCGTGCCCGCTCCCGCTCTGTCACCTGCTGGCTGGGCACCCCAGGCAATTCACTTCCGGAGAAGTGGAAACCGCCATCCTCGCCTGCTCACACACAGGTATTGTCGGCACTGTTGGAGTTAATGGACATGAGAAATGCCTAGGAAGTGCTGTCTGTTTCAAGGAAAAGAGCCATTTTCCTCACACAAGGACTACTTCCACCTGATTTCAAACATAACATATGATTAAGCTTTCAAAATGGAAGGTAAGATTCTCGCGTTTTCTTTGCTTAATAAAGAGGAGAGGTGACAGTCTCCCTGCCTGCTCCTCTGTAGAGTGTCTTCTTGAAAACATAATAGACCCAATAAAGCAGAAGTCCCCAACCATGTTTGCACCAGGGACCAGTTTCATTGAAGACGGTTTTTCTGCAAATAGGGTAGAGTATGGTTTGGGGAAGTTTAAGCACATTACATTTATTGTGTACTTTATTTCTGTTATTACTGCATTGTAACATAATGAAATCATTACATTATTCACCATAAGGTAGTATTTGCAACCACTCCCCACTGCTAGCATCACCACCTCAGCTCCACCTCAGATCATCAAGCACTAGATTCTTATGAGTGTGTGGCAGCCACACTTACCTGGGGACGCAGGTTCCCTTTGTCTTCTGCTTTGTCTCTGTCGCTCTCTGGTGAGTGCACACGCCTTCTGGAAAAACTTCTAAAACTTAAAAAAAAAAAATAGAAAGAAAAGAAGGGGCCAACAGGTGACATGGTGGCTAAGGTGTTGGACACTCACATGGCTGACCACGGTTCAAGTCCCGGACCTGGTGGCTTGAAAATCATGCCAAGTGCTTAATACCTATCTATCTATATATATGTATTTTTTTTCCGCATCTTAAGAAAGGAAGATGGTTATTTCCTACTATGAAGTATTTATAACTTTCTTGTTTTATGGAATACCTTGTTACTTACACCTGGTGATGAACAGAACCTTCTCACTGTGGTTCTTAACACAACGCGGGTAGAAACAAGGTTACAGACATTCAATGCCTCTCCTTGGTCTAACACTATTCCCTACTGAAACTGGAAGATACTGTGCATGATTTTTTTAGTCTCTTCAAAGCTGTCTCCTTTCCTTCCTGAGCTCTCTTTCAGCCTCTGTCCCAGATGTGAGAAGTCCCAGCTGAGAGGCGAGTCACGATAGGCACCACTAAAGGCCTAACCCACAAAATCTCCCAAAGTGGACCCCTCTCTGTCCCTGAGACCGAGGAGAAGGCTTGTTCAGGTGGGGTCATGGCGTGAGAGGAACCTGGGCCCCGGAGTCTGTGCTTGGGACCCACTCTGCTATCCACAGCTCTGCACTGGATCTACTGTGAGTGAGAAACAAACCCCCTTCATGCTTCAGCCATTACACATCTTGGGACTTATTTATATAACATCCAGCTTTATCCTAAATGAGAGAACGGGACCACTGAGAACTGAGTTGGCAACAGATGGATGTCTCAGAGTCTCACGTACATGTTTCACAGAAGCAAGGCAATGGCTGCTCCCAGGTCTCCGTGGACGCTGCAGACGCTGCAGACGCTGTTGGGGTCCCAGCCACGGTGCTGACGGGGGGTGCCTGCCCACATGGTTGATTTGGCAGTGCTCTGTCGTGGGGTGTCCCTTCCGTGTCTGTTGAAGTCCTGGTGCCTGCGGGGGACACGCAGTACACTGTCCCACCCACCTGAAAGGGCACGAGTGTTTCAGCAAAACTTCTGGAAAATGTATTGGCTTGTTTCCATGAGGACGAGGCTTTCCTCTTCCATTCTCCATAAGGCTTTTCTGAACCCACTGAGTTGACTTGTTATTTACTCCGGGATGACCAAATGATGGATATTTTAGGAAGAAAGTGCACGACCAGTGAATCGGCACGTCGAGCAGTCAGGTGCAGTTAGGACAGAGAGCCCTCCGTTTACCCCAGACTGGGGGAGCTGACCCCCACCGCATGTCCAGCTTTGGACCACGGTCACGTCTCCCTCTCCTGTCCTCCACATCTGTCCCGAGGAAGACAAGCCACAAGCCAGACTCCTTCGCCATGATGCGGCTCATGATGTGCTTCATCTATTTCAATTTCTTGTTTGCACTGAGGGGAGAAAAGCAATCAATCACCTCCGAGAGGAAGAAAGCCATTTGCAGAATCTATTTTGTACATTCATCACAGCATTGCTGGTTTCTGATGCATATCAAATAATAGCAGCAAAAGAAAGAGGGAGACAGACTGGAAGGTGGAGAGGGAAGGATGGAGGGAAGGAGAGAAGGAGGGAGAAAAGGAGGGTGAGTGATGTTTCGTCAAAACAGAATTGCTCAGGACTCAGCGTTACGAGTGGACTGAGTGTCTGTGTCCACAATTCCCACAACAAAGCCCAAACCCCAGTGTGGCTGTCTGAAGGTGGGCCTCTATGCAAGTCATGAGGAACAAATGGACGTAAGGGTGGGGCCTAATCTGATAGCATCAGTGTCCTTAGAAGAGGCCCCAGAGAACTCGTTGCTCGCTCTCCAGCAACGGACCCTGTCAGACCCTGTCAGACTTCTGGCCTCCCTACTGTGAGAAAATGAATCTCACTTTTTAAACCACCCAGTGTACAGTATTTTCTTATGGTAGATAGTCCAAGAAGATCAATATACAAAACATATACTATGATCATAATTGTACATCACGCAGAGATAAGCAGATAGACAGCAGATAAATATCAATAGATAGGCACAGGCATAGATAGTTCTACGTGTCGTTGAAGACACACATGGTATATCGTTGTACACATGTATGTATTCTGTCTTTAATGGGAATGGTGTGAATTTATCATATCAGAATTTATTAAAAATTTTATTTTTATACATTCAAAAATCCAACTACTTGTTTTTTTATTGCCAGAGTGAGAGAGAAAGCACTCTCCAGTGGGGTATGGTCACACTGCCACCCTTACGTTCCATTTAAATCTCCACCCTGTTAGGGTGTGCGTGCACCTGCGTGCTTTGTTTTGCTTGTTTTCTTTTTGTTTTTTAGAGAGATTTTTGCCTAGGGCACACACACTCACTGGAGAAAGAGAGAGAGAAAAAGCAAGAAATCACTCCCCGGGGGGATGGCCATGCTGCAATCCCTTTTCTGCCGTTCTCCTCTTGGGACCATGGGTGCACATGCACACATACCCAGTGTGAGTTTGAAGTCACCAGGTCTGAGACTTCAACCGTGGTCGTGTACATGGGAGTCCAGTGACATAACCATTACACCACCTTCTGGTCCCTGTTCTGCTTTGCTTTTACTTCCAAGCTGCTGGGAATGACTTCGACCACATCCAGCCATATGCGATTCGCCCCCTATGCACAGAGCTTAACCATACTATGATGGGGCCAGTCCCATAGTATTTGTTATGTTAAAAATCAAACACATTGGGACCAAGGCAGTGGCACAGTGCTAACACACCTGGATCCACCTGGCAGAGGTTTTGGTTCATGTCCTGGGGCTTCCCGGAGCACACCTGGCCTGTATATGCCCGTGACCTCGACTGGCGTCTGGAGGCAGGGAGTGGAACGCTGTGTGAAGACCCCAAGACCCTGTTAGAGCTGTCTGTCTCTTTCTCTCCCCCCCCACTGCCCACATCTCTCTCTT
Source organism: Tupaia tana (assembly GCA_026018925.1). Classification (NCBI taxonomy): domain Eukaryota; kingdom Metazoa; phylum Chordata; class Mammalia; order Scandentia; family Tupaiidae; genus Tupaia; species Tupaia tana. The sequence goes on along the minus strand of JAKSZU010000026.1, from coordinate 21,685,219 downwards.
TCAAGGAAGAAATAAACTTTAAAATGCTAAATCAATAAATAAAACAAATCCCTACCAAATATACTAAAGCAGGGCATACCAAACAGTCAAGCATTTTCCCATTCTTGCTGTAGAAATTAATATTATAAAATCTGTTGTAAAATTGGGGTCAAAGGGTATGCAGCCAGAACAATTAGTACTTTAGTGACATTAAAATCTTAGTGACGTCAGAGCCAGCAGACGGTATAATGGTTATGTCATTAGACTCACACATAGTCGACCACGGTTAGAGTCCTGGACCCAGTGGCTTAAATCTCATGCCAGACATGTATATGTGCGTGCCCAAAATCCTGAGAGGAGGATGGAGGAGAAGGGGTTGTGGCATGGATTTATAGATATATAAATAAATAAAATTTTAGTGATGTGACAATTGATTAGTAAGCATGGTTTACTGATTTTTCTGGATTTTGAGATGTTTGTGGTATTCATTCACTTCTCAAAATTAGAACTTAGTATCTCTTCACACCTTCTAAATACATTTTAATTTTACTCTCCATGCATGATTTGTAATTTTGGGTGATTTTTAATTCAGGGAAACCCAGGTCACACACAACTGAACATGCTGCAACCGTGCACTGCAGGGATTTGTGAAGGAGCTGCTGTAGCCTGGGCCCCAGCCAGAGGGCATTCCTGGGGGAGGGCACGGTGCCAGGTCCCTGACAGCTGCAGCTGTACAGTTCCCTGGGCGTCGGGAAAAACTGCCGGCATCAGAAGGAGCCCTCTTGGCCAAGGGTGCTTCTCTCTGTCCTGACTCACATGTTCCGTTGTCACTAGCTCGTCCGTGGGCCCCAGCCTCACAAAGCCCATCTTACACACCCCTCGTTGAACAATGCACACACCTAAATGCTACGGAGTGAACAAAAGCACAGCTTAAGCTTTTGTGGGCTCAGCTCCACTTTCGTGATGGTGCTTCTGAACAAAGCCTGAGCATCTTCTGGTAGCAACATAATTTCAGTTTGATTGACATCAAAAGAGTCTCAGGACCAGCAGTTAGCATAATGGCTATGTCGCTGGACTCCCACGTAGTCAACCGCGGTTTGAGTCCCAGACCTGGTGGCTTAAACTCACGCCGAGCGCGTGTGCGTGCGTGCCCAAGATCCCGAGAGGAGGATGGAGGAGAAGGGATTGCGGCGTGGCCATCCCCCCTGGGGGGTGATTTCTCACTTTCTGTCTCTCTGTCTCTGTCTGTCTTCCTGGCAAGCGCACACACTCTATAGCAAAAACCTCTCCAAAGAGAAAAAAGAAAAAGAGTCTTGAAGGCCATTGTTTCAAATCCTTTTTTTCCCCCCTTCTTCTATGTTTGTGTGTATCTTTCTAGAAATCGAATATTCCAGTTGCATCCGGGTGTTTCTCAGTTGTATGACAGAGCCACTTCATTACTGGGGGCATCGATGGGGACGCGCCTCTTTGTCAGCCCAGGGGCTCTGCCTTTCAAACAGCCAGCAGGTCTCTGAGAAGCTCCTCTGTGGGCACTAATTGCTATTCAGAGCTAAGTCCTGGAACTAGCCGCTTTGCTACTTCCCAAAGGTCCGCCTGCCATTGTGACTGGATTATCTGGCTATTCAACTGCAGTCCTTTCAGCATGCCAGCCCTCCAAGAGATTAAGCTAGAAACTCAAAAGATAAGCAAACGAGAGACTTTCTGTCCATATAGAGATGCATAAGCTGACTCCAGACTTACTCATGAGGAAGGATGGCAACCGACATGCCCTTTATTTAACCCGCGATCGGGTGCCCTGCCGCGCTGACCATTGGCCAGACCTGAGCGCCATGCCATGACACCCTCAGAAGATGCCCCCAACGTTAGGCTGTCGAGTGCATTTTAAATTCATTGGTTTTCTGATTTGGGAGTTGGAGACTCTTGGGAGAGGGGATGGAAGAGATGGACCCAGGTCTAAGTGTAGCTTCTGCTCTGCCGTGGAGAGGAGGGTTAGAAGTTGTGAATGGAGACCATCCGAGGAGGAAGGAAGAAACACTTCGACCTGATGAGGTCACGCTGACTGGTTTTCTTGGTCTCCTTTTCTGGTTTTGTCCACTGTTAGATATCACTCGCAGGGTCAAAAAAAAAAAAAAATCAATACTGGTTCTATTTCAGATATTTTGGCGCCAGTAGGATAAACAACCAACAATGACTCAACAGTGGCTTCTGATGAAAAGACGTAACTCGTTTCCGGTGCAGAATGTTCGGAACTGTGCGGTCTGTGACACGTGTCCTGCTTTCCACGATGCCACATGGGATTCAGCTGCTCCACTGTCCCTCTTTACTATCCTCTGAGTGCCGCCCCTTCCTCCTCGACTGTCATCTCCTGGCAACCAGGTGGCTACAGCAGCTCCAAGCATCGCATAGTGTGTCCCAAGAAGGAAACAAGTAGGGACAACGTAGTTTTTCTCCTAGAGATCCCCTCAGCAGACATCCCCCCTGACTGCAAAACACGCCAAGAAAAGAGTCTGATAAGGGGCGTGTGCCTGGCCGATCAGAATTTGTACAATGTGGGTAAGCTTTTTGTCCTCCAAATTCAGGAATCTATTAGCAAGGAGAAAGGGAGGCATTTACTGTGTTGTCAAGTGTAAATGTCTGCCTTACCTTCACCGCCCGTATCCTCCCCTGTCCAGGGCACTGCAGACAGACCCGCTCTCCTGATTCTCATCTGAGGCTCTCCTATGAAGGGCCAGTGTCCGCAAGAACTGTGACATGAAACTGTTGGTTCTGAATCAATGGACTCAGCTCGCGATGCTTCACACAATGCTGTGTCCTAGAGAACCACTTTCCCAGGTCAGTGGGCCATCAGAGTCCACAGTTCAAAGGACTCCAAATATGTAAGTTTAGATCAACAGAAGCCCCATCAATAAACCTTAGGGGCATAAACAAACCTTTCTGTTACTCAGATGGGGCCCTGTGAATTCTCCACGAGAAAAGAGCCATGCTTCTGTGTAAGAGCTAAAAGAACTCCCCGGAGAAATGAGAGGGCCAGTTATCTGCTGGGGGAACTCTTGTGGTGAAACATGTTTTGCTGATTTTTGTTTGTTTGCTTGTTTTTGTTGTTGTCGTCGTCGTTGTTTTGGTTTTGGTTTTGGTTGCAAGGCTGTGGGAGAAAGAGAAATGGGAAACAGTGGAGCAGAAAGAGATGCTTTGGACCCGCCCCGCAGCCAGAGCCATTGTTTGCAGACAGAGCCCGTCTGCCTCTTGGCTGCCTCTTCCCAGCAGCCTCAGCTCTGTGGTTGGGTCTTGAATCTACTATGAGCTGAGGGAAGTTCTTCCGTTAATGAGATGTTTGGACCAAGCATTTCCCTTTCTAGTCTTACGTTCTGATAAAAACAAAAACGATTCTTCTAGGGAACCCTAATGTTCCACCGGTGGGGTGAAATTAAAACAACATCATTCCTCGCAAAAGAAATGGACAGAAAGAACATCTGGATGCTGTGAGATCTTATGCTGTTTTGTGCTTCTAGAGACAGCATGAATGTGAGCACTGAACACACTCAAAATTGCCTGATAAACCTCACAGAGCTAGATTTTCCCCCAAGGTCACAGATCTTGAAATGTTGGTTGTCTAACCAGCTCCATAACCCGACAATTACGGTTCTTTTCCTTTTTGAAACATGACTAATTCCCCATCAGGGTGCCATTCCCCTTGCTGCCATAATTATAATAAACTCAGCTTCATTTTATCTACAGGTGAGACCACTGGAATTTCTGGGGTCCTAGACAGTTGACACCAGGAAGCCAAAGATCAGAGTCACCATGACACATCTAAATTCTCTTGGTGTTACAATCGCACTCTCCTGGTTGAGGGAAGCGTATCCACCACCAGCTTTTCAGTCAGTTCTCCACTTGTCCTGTATTTCCCCATTTCACTCATGTACACCTTTCAATCCTGGTGTCGGAGCACAGACCGTGGTCCGTGTAGTCTAGGTTCTGAGACCCCAGGAGGGAACAGATGCTTGGGGGTGGGCATGATGAGTTCACATGTGCTGCTTGAACTTCTCCTTAATGCCTTTAATTTTAAAGTTACAGAATAGTAGATTCATTATGGTTCTGTCTGTATTTGTTCATGTAACTTACTCTATCAAGGAGCTGAGTCATCTGGGAGGAAAGGAAAAGACACTGCAGTCCGTCACAGGTGGTGACACTGCGGTATGTCACAGGTGGTGGCCCGTGCCTCCGCCCAGAACCAGCGCCACATGCCTACGTGTTATTGTTTTAGTATCAGTCATAGTGATGCTCCCTGAAGGGAGTTACTAATTATTTACTCCGCCACAGATAACTTCCTCGATCTTACTAAGACTCTGGTGGGGCACTGTCTGTATGAAATGTGGGAGAAAATGGAGGTGGAGAGAGAATGATTACCTCAGACAACAAAGCTCAGGTCGACACAGGCGTTTGTCAGACTCCCAACCTTGTGCTCTTTACAAGCAGATTTTTGTTCTATGTCTCAACATTTTAGGCAACAGAATTCTTATTTGAAACACTGAACATAACATTGCTCAGTCTTACGCTCCTTTTTATGAAACCTCCTTTTGTTTTAATATTACATTCAGAGCAAGCTTTCCAAAAATGGGAGAGCAATAAAAATACAGCCTTAACTACCAGTTGTCTGGAAGAAAACTTCTTCCACAAGTCTTCCTGAAATACATTTAAGCTAATTTCCTGGCAGACCCTCATTCGCTTGTCTAAATTCCTCTTCTGCCCACTTCAAATCTTAGAGGCACACATCTCAAAGACCATGAGTTCCCTGGCCCTGGGGAAGTAACTCTTCTATTGTTTGTCTTTAAATTACACCTTTTAAAAGACAGGAGGAGAGTGGGGAGAAAGGTCAAAGAGTATAATGGTGGGAATGTTCTAATTCCAGTTTTAGTCAGCTCTTAGTACCTAATTAGGTTGTTGGGAAAGTAATGACACAGTTTTCTATATTTTTCTATGCAAAAATGCATCATGACTTTCCTGACAACCCAATATTAATTACATGACAATGAAAGAAAAAGGAACATTTTTATTTTTGCAGATAAACACTGATATTTTTTGAAATTTAAAAATTAAATTTTACTCAATTTCTACATCATTTGAGTTTTTATTTTCACATTTAATCACTGTGTATCATTTCAGTATACCAAATTATTTTCTCCACCAAGAATACATCACATATTGGTCCAGTCAAAGACATTACCATATACATTACAATCAACAGATTTCTTTCCATTTTGCATCCCTATACTGACTTTTAAAAACATTTAATAATATTTAGCCTAGTCAGTACACATAAAAGAAATGCAAAATGTATAAGATCTAAGGAGCTAAAGTATATATTCTTAAACTATTAGATGATATTAAAATGAAAATATATTTAATAGTCTAGTCAAATATACTATTTAGAGTTGATTATAAATAATACAGTCTGCACATCTAGGACTGTCAAAAATGCCACCCACGTTTAATGATATTTGATCTTCAATTTTTATTTTCTCTTTCTCTTTCTCTTTTTTTCTTTTCTTTTTTTTTTTTTTTCGAGAGAGATTTTTCCTATAGGACACATGTACTCACTGGAGAGACAGAGAGACAGAAAGCAAGAAATCACTCCCCAGGGGGAATAGCTACACCACAGTTCCTTCTCCTCCATTCTCCTCTTGGGATCTTGGGTACACACGCACACACACCAGGTGTGATTCTTAAGCTGCCAGGTCCGGGATTCAAACCACTGACAACTGTGGGAGTCCAACGATGTAACCATTATGCCATCTGCTGGTCCCTCCAATTTTTCTTAACAGGCATTTAAGGCATGGAAGTCGGCAGAGTGACATCTAATTATAAAGCAGATCTTCTAGTTACTAACCTCTGCTTCCCAGGTATGCACCAATGACTCATCCCTTGCCTCATTTTTTGACAAAGGTTGATTTAGTGCTTTCTAAGAGCCAGGTATTTTGTCAAGCTTATTCATATTTGTTTTATAATTTCACATATGTTAGCATCACCATTTTTTGGAAAAGAAGACTAAAGAATAGAGTGTTTAAGTAATCTGCCCAAAAACAGCTCCACTAAAAGCTTGCACGTGGATCTGTGGCTTCCCCTGTGACAGGAAACTACACTTCCAGGGCTGACCTTCCTCAATGGGAGAGGGCGTTGAAGTGGAGGCTCGGTCCATCACCCTGCTGGGTTTTCTTCCCTTCTTTCCTTCACGGCTTCCTTTCCCCTCATTTCTTCTTTTGGATATGCAAATCTGAGAGTAACCAGGAGATTTCTTTCTGCATATTTTTCCTATGTGAAGCCTCGTCTTAAAACCCCAGACCTCTGCTCTTGTTGATACGCACCTGAATCTCAGAGGAAGGTTTTGGCCTACAGGGACACATTCTGAAGCCACGAGTCTGGAGACAGAAACTGAAAATAAACAAATAAAAATGTAAGCGTGAGAGAGATATCAAGGGAGTGTATGCAAAGACTGAGGCAAAAAAAGAAAAAAAAGAAAAAGAAAAAGAAAAAAAGTCAACTAACTAATCAATAAACAAGTGAACCATCTATGAGCCGCTCATAGAAACAGCAGTGAAACCACAGGAGAAGGAGGAAGACGGGGAACATGATAAAAAGTTCAAGAGGTTGGGCCGGCCGGGAGGCGGGGTGATTAAGGCAGCTAGACCCACATGGCTAGCTACGCAGTTTGAGTCCCAGACCCAGGAGCTTGAAAAACATGCCAGGCATGTGTGGGTGCATGCCTAAAATTCTGAGGGAAGAATGGAGAAGGGATTGCATGTGGCCATACCTCTGGGGTGACTTTCTCTCTCCATCTCTATGTTAAATTTAAATTATCAAGGTGAACCTTTACTTTAAATCAATGTCTAAGAGTGGCCCAAGAATAACAGTACCCCTCTGTCAATCACCAGTGCCTGATGGGTCCTAAGATTCGGATCTCCAACTCTAACTCAGCCCCAAGAACCCAGGACTCATTGGAAAGAGGCTGATTCTAAACCTGGGGGGTGAAAATAAAATCAGAAGGAGAAATAATTTGCCGATGTTGCCAGAGAGCAGGAATATATGTTTTTAGATAATTAAAGACAATTGCTAAAGGGCCAGAGAAACTGTTCTACAAGGCTCCAGCAGGCCCAGCAACACTTGAGCTTTAAAACAAAACATTCAGGGGAAGGGGGAAGGGGGACAGGGAAAAAAATATGTTTAATTGACACAGAAATGAAAAGTTATTTGCTGATGATAACGTATGTGGTAATGTCTTTGTCTTGACTCCCACGTGGTCAGCAGTGGTTGGAATCCCTGACATGAAACTCATGCCAGATGCGTGTACGTGTGTACCCAAATCCCAAGAGGAGAATGGAGGAAAAAGGATTGCGGTGTGGCCATCCCCTTTGGGGGGTGATTTCTCACTTTCTGTCTCTCTGTCTCTCCAGACAGCATGTGCACCCTATAGTAAAAATCTCTCTCTCTCTCTCTAAAAAAAAAAAGTATAGTGATTAAATGTAAATAATAAATTAATATTTATAATAATGGATAATTGAAATAAGTTGTATGTGTGAAAGGTAGTGAGTTGATTATATTCAAATGAAGAAGTTTATTCAAAGGGGAAATTATAATAGGATTCATTTATTTAAGTAAGTACAGGGTGTATGTGTGTACATGTGTGAATTTCATTTATTCTATTTATCACTGGCCTCCATATGTGTGTGTAAAAGTTGATGGCAATAATCGTATGATGTTTTAGAATACACTGAAGTGTAAGCATAGTAATGAGTTTTATAATAATTTAAAATGCTATGCTTTCTGTTATTTAGGATCTATTAAGTAATTAGAAAAGAACAGCCATTTTAAAATGTATTTAACTCTCTAAGGAAACTTAATGAATTTTGCTCAATATTCAAAGGCTTAAAGTTTAAAAAAATCCGTGTATATGTAAATTAAGCCATGTAAATTTTGTAGCTGGTGTTCCTCCTTCTCTACCCCTGAACCATTTGAATGAGTATCATTTATTCCATTAGTCACATGGCTGTATGCGTGAGCAAATTAAAATTAATTGCATTAGTTGTATGATTTTTTTTTTTGTCCCCAGAGCTTGGATTAATAGAAGTTAAATTTCAAGTAGGCAATCTTTTTTTTTTCTTAGAGATTTTTGCTATAGGGCACATGTGCTCACCAGAGAGACAGAGAGAGACAGAGACAGAAAGTGAGAAACCACGCCCTAGTGGGAATGGCCACACAGCATCCCGTCTCCATTCTCCCCTGGGGATTTTGGGCAGGCAAGCACACACACCCAGCATGAGTTTCAAGTCAGGGATTCCAACCACTGCTGGCCACGTGGGAGTCCCACACCTTCCCCCCTTCGTCACCTTCTGGCCCCGGGCAGGTAGTTACCGACCACGCCCAGAGCTGAAAGTGTTCTTTTAATCCGTCAGTGAACTCGGCCTAGGGTGACCCCAGCAAAGGAGACCCAGCAGAGGGGATGTTGAGGCAGGAAGGGGGCAGGATCATAGCATGGCATTAGCCAGAAGAGGGGGGAATGGGGCAGAAACACAAGAAGTGTGCAAAACCCCAGCGCCCGTTTATCGCAGCATCAGGAAGGTCAGAGGCTCTGCCGGGCAGGAGGAACAGGGAGTATGAATGTGTGTGCTCAGAATCCTGCCGAGACGGAGAAATGGACAATGGGGATTGCAGCATGACCACGCCCCACTGGGAGGTCCTTTCTCTTTGTGTCTCTCTGTCTCTCTTTATGAAGAGTGCACACACCCTCTGGCAGGTAAAGATAAAGAAGAAAGAAAAGAAACCAGCTTTTCACTTGTTACTAGGCTCGTTTCAATATTTAAGATAGTTGGCTTGTTAAATAGCATGTGAATCATTTAACAAGATAACTAATATATTAAATTTGCAAATGCAGTTTAAATGAAAGAGTTTTAATTAATTAAGCTTTTATAAAGAGTCCTTAAAGTACATGTTAAACTGTATTAGATGTGTAAACGCATACCAGTATTTAAGTTAGATTTAAAGATTTCACGGATGATCGTGACTTACGGATCTTTTGCTTCCATACTTTGATTAGTGATTTAAAAGTCAGGTAGCCACAGATAGCTTCACCTCACAGTGGAGCAGTCCCCAGCGCAGGAGCCCAGTACTAGCACAGGGGACTGAGAAGTTACTGGGAAAGTGGGCCCAGGCCACCCGGGAGGCACAGATGGAAAGGGATGCTGGAGACGGCAGCCCGTTCATGGAAGTCCCCAGAAAAGACAGACTAGAGGCATCAAGAGGACTTTTCCAAGGGGGGTACAAACAAAGACCTCAGGATCTCGAGTACAGTTGACGTCTGTAATGAAAACACTTGCACACACAAGCCGTAGGAGGTACTCTTCGGAGACCTCACCCGGGGACACACCTGAAGCACAGGGCACCTCTGCGGGCAGGGCCAGTGGCGATGGGAATTAGACTAGAAAGGAAGAGGCCAGATGGGCCTTGGAGGGGCAACTGTGAACCAAACTCACTGGCACCTGTGTTTAAAATTCCTTATAAGGGACTGGCAGGTGGTGTAGTGGTTAAGGAGCTGGATTCCCACACGGCCGACTATGGTTCAAGTCCCAGACCTGGTGGCTTGCTTTCTCACTTTCCCTCTTTCTCTCTCTGGTCAAATTAAAAAATAATAATAATAAATTCAGTAATCCTTTTAAAAATCATTTATAAAAAGTAAAAAAGAAAAGACAGACATAAATGAGTGAAGAAGAGTTGGAGAGAGGGAGGGAACTAGTAAATTAACAACCATCCATTGGGTTATTCCAATTCAATTTGCAGAAGGCCCTTAAACTCAGCTTTCTTGCCTTGCAGATTGGAAAATACTTTCTGTTATATCTCCTCAGGCTCATCTGGCTCAGTAAAATACTGAACTTCACGGTCGCTACAAGAAACAAGAATGCCTCTCCTTCCCTGTGCCTGTCCCATTATCGGGATCTGATAAGAGCTGAATAATGGTGACAAGTATGAGAACAGTCACCAGGGTCCACATTTCCAAATGTGTGGACGAAGATAAGAGTCTGTTTTCAATTTTTAAAATATTACGGCTTCTCTACCTCATCCTCCAATTGAGAAAAGTTGTCCTGAAATAAAAACATCAAGTCTTCCCACAGTAACTGAAATAGCTTATTTTGGTCCTACCCTCCCCTTTTTTTTTTGCTCAAACCATTAAAGAATGTGAGAGATTAACGAGATGGAGGTCTTGCAGGAATCTCTTTTAGTTCAATGTTCTGACGGCCCCAAACTTTTCTCCAAGACACGCTTCAAGGTAGTAAATAGAGGCAAGACTTCCAATTTCCAAAGGAGAAGTTGACTCTCCAGGGCAGAGACCTGCAAACGTGTGTCTGTCAATAGTCAGATGATAAATTTTAGGTTTTCAAAGGTAACAGACAAAAGAGAGGACATTCCGTGAGGACAAGGGAGAGAGCTCTTGCCCCACCTATACCATTTGCTTTTTCTATTTTTTAAAATTTATTTATTTCTTCCATGAAAGAGAGAGACAGAAAGGCAAAGAGACAATACCCCCAACAGGGTCATGGTGCCACAATTTACCCCCAGCCTCAGCCAGCTCCGGATCACAGGCACACGTGTGCGCAGCATACGCAGAGAGGTCTCCAACTCAAACCTCAGAACCTTCCCAAGTGGGTCAGCCTCAGGGAGTGTCACCATCCTCCCCCTCACTTCCTGTTTGCCATTTCCAGATCATTTCCAGCTGCAGACTCTGGGCAGCAGTGGGTTAGACAAGTCTGTCGTCTGGGGTGGAGGTCCCAGGAGTGCAGACAGAGCAGGGGAGAAGCTTGGTGTCTGTGGCCAGCGAGGTCTATCCACTCAAAGACCACCCGCTGGACATCCAAGAAAGGCAGCTGGTGGGAGTGACTCACAGGCCATGGCTGCTGGTCCTTACTCTGAGAAGACACATCTATGTGTAAAATGAAGCGTCCCTGGAGGAAGACGCTTAATCAAGACACGGGGAGTAAATAACTACTGGTTGACAGAGCAAGCCTGTACTCCAGGTGACAGCAGACAATGTGTTCAGCAGATCCTTTCATCTTCCTGCTAGCCACAAGGCTGGACCACAGTAACAGCCAGCAGACCATGACTAATAAGGAGACAGCAAGAAATAGCAGGGGGAGAGAAAGGTGCCATGTGTAATAGTCCTGTCACGAGGGCCCCACGCTGGCAACGGAGGGAACATGTCTGTGTTCATTGCTGCAGAGCAGAGCTGGACTGATAGAAGATGAGACAAAACACACCAAAGGAGGGACCCACCTTCTGGAGGGGCTCTCAATTTTGGAGAGAAATAGTCTTGCTCCCTTCCATCTGTCTCCTGATCAGTTGGCATCACTTGGACTCTGAGATGAGGAGCCATACTGCGACCTGAAAGGCACATTGAAATTATCTGCGAGACCTCAAATAAGGTGAGAGAGAAAAGACGAGGGATGTGATGGGGGAGGGGAAATAACTATGAAGAATAACAAGAGGGAATTGACAGGAGTGGAGGAAGCGGATTCTATGTCCCGCACCCTGCGGAGACTCCAGTGGACAGCCATTCCTGTAACCCATCCTAGGAAGCGGATTCTATGTCACATGCCCTGCGGACACACCAGTGGACAGCCAGCCTTCCTGGAACCCTTCCTAGGAAGCGGATTCTATGTTACGTGCCCTGCAGAGACTCCAGTGGACAGCCAGCCTTCCTGCAACCCATCCTAGAGGAATCGCTGGGAACATGTCCCAGCCAAGTCACACACTCATGCACCATGTGCTTCCACATATCACATGTTCATATGTTAGTATACAAATACACACATTCACACTTGCCCACATATACATTTCTGCATGCACACACACACACATCTATATACACATAGAACAATACACACATATTCAACACACATATAGACATGTACACACACAGATTCACGGAATAGAGTAGTCAGCTATATTCCAAACCACTACCACCGATTCTGTGTAATAACCATTAAACCATGGATTCCTCAAACAAACATTTTAACATTTAGGGTAGTCATGCCTCAGTAAGGTGTGTCAGATTCAGGGCTCTAGAACACTCTGGAGTTGCCTTCTGTTATCCTCACTCAAGGAGAAACCCAGGTCAACAACAGTGAGTGCCTTCCGCGTTCAGCATTTGTGGAATATGGATTTGCTGTTTCCTTTGTTATCAAAATAAAGTCCTCTCAGAATAGGTACAGAGTGTGACAAGGTGCTGACATTGGGATAAATGTCCTATTTATTAAGTAAAAGTAGAGTTGAATTTTAATTTCAGATAAGCCATGGGATAATTTTTAGCATAATTACGCCCCACATTGCAACCTGTTCTGTATCCTATCTGGTGGCTCGGCTCTGTTCTTCAGTGTAAGTATATCCCAAATGCCATCATTTGCTCTTTTTTCTTTTTTAGTTTTTTCTTTATTCATAATAGAACACATGTACGCACACCTGTAAAAGGGGAGAGAGAGTGCAAGAAGTGACCTCCAAAGTGACTGATCACATCGCATTTCCCTTCTCCAGCTCTGCAGCCCATCGGAGCCTGGGCGCTCAGACATAGCTGACCTGTCTAAGGCTGACCAAGCGAGGATTTGAACCGTGGTCACCACGTGGGGTCTGACTTCTCTTGAGCAGTACGTTGCTACTGGGCCATGGAGCTGACCCTGTCCTGTATTTTATCTGGCAATCCTGGATGCAGAGCACAGGGTCTGAAATCTGCCCACAGAGTGAAGTGAGGGCCACCACTTAACCTCCTGCGTTTTGGTAAGAAATGGAGTTTAGCAAACACGGGGCTCTCTCTAGAGCATATTGTTTGGACTTCAGAAATCTGACTTTCTGTGCCGGTCAACTTTATGCCACCTACCTGAGCTGCCAATTTCAGAGGACAAACAAGAGGAGGCTGTCTCTGTGGAAAGTAGACACAGGAGCAAGGGAGAAATTCATTTGCTATTGAAGAAAATTGATTGGCTCTCTGTCCGCCCTGTTGTCCAGTCATCTTTCCTAAGTGGCGATAGCAAAACACACTGATTCTAAATGATCCAAAATCAGTTTTTCATGAACAGGGCAATTTGTTCATGAAACTAATCACTTTCGGGGAAGGTTTTTTGCCTAACAGTTCATAGGCATAGTTAGCGTGCCAGTACTTACCTTTGCTTGGTCGTGTGGACAGATGTCTTAGAGATTGTAAATGGTGTGCAGTTGCTTAATATGAAAAAAAATTTAATCCACCTGTTTTTCAGGGTAAAAATATCTGATCTAAATATTTATTTTTGACAAAGGAAAATTTTTCTCAGCTCAGAATTCAGAAAAAGGAGCATGTGGAAAGGCTGAGTATATATTTAATATCCCCGCAGAGCAAACAGAGCAGCTAGTTTTATTCAACTCCCTGAACAAATGTGATATTCCCTGGGTTTCACCAAATATATCTTGGGATAAAAACAAAGTCTGTCTTTTAGTCCCAGATGATTTAATGAAATTCATACACCACTGGTTTGATATAAATTAAAGATTACTATAGGGTTTTTTTATTTTTTTATTTATTTACTTTTGGTTTGGTACAAAATACAAGGTGACGGAGATAAATTAACTTTGCAGAAGTTCTGGGAAATTGTGTTAGATTCACCCAAGTAGAATGAAAGGGAGGTGGTTATTAAGGAACAGGATACAATTCAAGACAGAAGCTTTCTAAGAGAAGCAATGATCTTCCCGGATCTTGCCAAGCAGGAAGGGTGCAGAGCAGGCTTATGAATTCCTGCATCCGAGGGATGCTGGCTCATTGCTCTGTGAACGCCCCAGCCAGGCTGAGTCTGATGATATCACAGACCATTAGCCAGGGCTGAGCATTGCGGGAACTTCAAGAATCTTAGGGATCAAAGGATGAGTAACAAGACATTTCACATATTCTCCTCTTATTGGGGTCTGAAATTCACATGCATAAAAAGACCAGACCAAAAATTTAAATAAGAGCTTCAAGTGTAGATTGCTAAAGATCTAAAGGCATAGATCCACTGAGCCCTAGCCAGTTGTTCTCATGTGGGAATAGATCTTCCCTTTACAAAGAACTCTAAAAAATCTAGATTTTTATGTGAAAATGTCTGAATTTTTAATCTTAGCTATGGAGGCAATTTAAGTTAAAAAGAAATTATGTGAACCAAGAAAATAAGACCATGGGTTGATTCAGACTGTTGACCATTATTTTGTTACTTCTGTACAGTCTCCAGATTTTTTTACATAAGACTTGAGAGAGGCTATGTTTGGAGTGTTAGTAATTTTCATCATTCTAGCTTGTGCTGTTGTTTGACACAGCTAATTCAATTGGGAGCTATAGTTTTTGCCTCATGATTTCTCTTCCATGGGCCAACCAAGGTATCAGCTGCCTCCTGATCCCCTGGAGCTTCCCTACATGCTAATATCTGCTCCATTTTCCTGGTCATATGACTTCCAGATGTTTTTATGAATTCCCTGCTTGTCTTTAGTCTCCCTTGGAAATGAGATAAGTAGTTGTCCTAGGAAGGAGGGATTTTTTGTTTTGTTTTGCTTTGTTTTCATTTAATCAAGCTTCTGCACAGTGAAAGAAACAATAATTAGACTGAAAAGACAACCCTCAGAATGGGGAAAAATATTTGCAAACTATGCTTCAGAAAGGGAATGATAACCAGAATATATAAGGAACTTAAGCAGCTTATACCTGCAAAAAGCAATCCAATTAAAAAATGGGCAAATGAGCTGGACAGACAGCTCTCCAGGAAGACATTAAAATGACCAAAAAGCATATGAAAAAATGCTCAGCATTTCTTATCATAAGGGCAATGCAAATCAAAACCATAATGAGATACCACTTAACCCCTGTCATATGGCTGTGATAGAAACAAATACAACATTGGACAGGCAGGCAGTTTTTTAAGCAATGCAAAACAACTAAGAATATGCTCAGCTTGGAAAAGACATTTAAGGACATGTCACAAGCATTTTTAATAAGCTATTGTAAAGTTTTCCATCCCTTTGTTGGTGTGATGGTTAGTTTTGGATGTCAACTTGACTGGACTAAGAAATACCTAGAAAAAAACATTACTCTGAGTGTGTCCGTGGGGTGTTTCTGAAGGGATGGATTAATATGAGTCTGAGTAGACTAGATGTAGATCTGCCCTCAGTGCAGGCATTCACCATCCAATCAGTAGGGGGGCAGAGAGAATAAACACAGAAGACGGATCTGTTTCTTCTAGGTAGAGCAGGTTGCTTGGACACCAGAATCCAAGGTTCATCTGCCTTCAGACTCTAGGATTTCTGCCAGCTGCTCCCCTACTCCACTGGGGTTTCTCAGGCTTTAGCTTCAGGTTGTGTTATGCCATCAGATTTCCTGCCTCTGAGGCATTTAGACATGGACTGGTCTACACTACCAGTACCACAGTATCCCCAGCTTGCAGATGACCTGTTTAAGACAGCTCAGCTGCCACGACCGTGTGAGCTACAGCCCCAGGTAAATCCCTTCTTCTGTATCTATACAAACCTAATGGTTCTGTCTCCCTAGAGAACTCTTTGTAGCACAGCTGATGACATTGGTTTTTTGTCCGGTCTGTCTCTTTAATGCCACGATGAGCAACGCTCAGTGTATCAGAGTGAGCCAGGAATCATGACGCTGTGGCTCTAATTCTGACTGTCACAAACACTAACTTTCCAGACAAGCTTTGACACAGCCTCTTCTTTCTTCACCTCCCTTAACCAAAAGGAAAACGTCGCTGTTTCCAAGTCTGTCATACACAAACCATCGTTGAGAGTCTTGCTTGTTCCTGTATCACATGGCATGATGGTCTTTTAGAGGTGTGTGTACACCTGGTTAGACTACACTCCCCAGGTACTCAATCACATGCTAATCTAGGAGTTGCTAGATTTGTGGAAGTGATTATTACAACCCAGAATCAGTTGAGTTTAAGAGATAGTTAAAGGGAATCTGTACCCGCTTCCCCTCTGGTGAGTAAGCATCCACCCTTCTCCTCTCTGCAATTGAGAGGACTTTCTACAGGTCTTTGCCCTAACACCTTCATTGGTCCCATTTCCTAGAGCAGCCCATAGGTTCTGCCTTATCTTCGTGTGCAGAGTCCAACATCTCACGGTTCCCGTCCTTCCATCCAGACTCTACCATGCTCATGTGAGGTCCTCCTGCCTCTGAGCCTTGCCACATGCTGATTCAGTTTGAAAATTATCTTCCTAACATATCCTCCAAGCTATCTCTTCCTCACCTTTCAAGAATCAATTGGTTGTCACTTCCTCTGGAAAATCTCATGCTATTCTCCCCACTCCCTCCACTGTATGAATGGATGGTGAGGGGAGGCGTCCATCTACTCACTGGGCTACAACCCCATAAAGTTGGGATCTGTGGTCCTGGTGTCACACAGATGAGCCCAAGATGGCCCTGTATGTTGGATTATTTACTTCGTCCCAGGGGGGTGGGTTTGTTAGGTCAAAAGCTGGCAACAAACCCAAGTCTTCACACATTGAGTTGTATTAAACATAACCCACACAAGCAGAATTTCAGCCATTTAGAGCTTACCTGCTTTGCACACCTCCCAGAAAACGCGTCCCAATATCTGTTAACCAATATCTGTGATTGTTATAAACCATCGCAGGCAGCCCCTGCTCTGTAGAGATTTCTCACCCAGAGACTCCTCACCATGCTCCGAGAGACACCACGTGGACGCATCAGCCCCATCTCCCCTGCAGTCTCCGCCCCTGGCCGGCAGCCCCAGGAAGGTGTGCAACCAGGGCCCTGCCTGCCACCTGTCCAAGTGTTGGAGGACAAGCCCATTGTGTGCTGCCGCCACCTTGTGGTCATGTATTTTCCTCTCTCGGCCTTGAAATCCCTGGACTCATCACAGCTCATTCGAGTGGCCCCAGTGAAAATATGTCACAGAAATAGATTACCTGCGGACAATAACATGTATAGTACCCTCAACTGGACTGGTATGACGTGTACTCATGTTGGGAAAATTCACTTTACAAATTACGTGATATATAGTGACTGAATGTATATGAGAAATGTAATTCACTTTATAAAAAGAAAATACGTCACCGTCATCGCCGGCAGAGGGGCGTCTTTTCGCCGCCTCATGGTGCACAGTGGACGCCCAGCGGGCGCCCAGCGTGTGTCTCGCTTTCCTGATCCATCTCGATAAAGCCAGACTCTGTGTTACTAGGGTCTCCCCAGTGAAAAGCTGTCCTCTTCCCCCTGAGTCCCTGGCCAACTTCCTGTGGGTCATCTGTACACAACCACCGCTTACTCAACCCTTTCTTCATTGCTCATAAGAGGAAACTTCCTGCATCCAAATGATCCTGATTTTTGGTTCAAAAAAGAAAAGAGAGAAAGAAAAGAAAAACCAGGGACGAAACTACATTCTCTGAATCAGATCAGCTCAAAATCCTGAACAAAAACACATAGACCGAAGTGGTCGTCTGTGTCCTGGAGCCTGGAGACAGTGTGGGGAAGCCAGAGTCACCCTGTCCACGGGGCTAGGTCCTTTATCTGATGAGGGGTTTAACTGAAACTCGGGAGGTTCTGTGATGCTGTCTAAGGTCAGGAGAGAGGTCACCCGGAACCTGGGCTAGACTGACCATGTACCTCCTTCCCACGTGGGTCTCAGCGTTTTCTGCCATTTCTTCAAGTTCCCTCAGCCAACCTGACACCTGTGCACCCTTTTCCAACCAACGTTTAGGAAGTATGAAATACACACTGTACCCAAGGGCTATCCCCAGGTGGGGATGTGGGCCTCTGTCCTCTTCAAGTACCCACTGCCGTGTGAGCACCACTTCAAGAATTTATTTACATCAGCTTGTTCGTCATTTTCGGATCGGAGACATACAAAACAGCACGCCAGAGAGCTTCCTTGAGATCAGTATTTAGATTTCTTCTTGTTCCGGCTTTCCCTGTGAGCCGGGTGACTGCCAATCATCCTAAAACGTATACTATTCAAACTAAATACTTGCTTTCTAGCATTCGGAAAAATAAATAATACTTCCTCACGGCCCTGACTTGGGTTGCCCTCTCACCGCAGAGTACAGAATGCCTTTAGAGGGAGTTTGAGCATGTATGCACGGGGGTCTACCCAACGGTGTAGTCCCAAGGGCCTTAAGGCTCTCGAGGTAATGCCCCTAGGCTGGGCCACTTCTTCTCGTACAGGGATGACCTTGGTAGCTCTGCAGTTGATTGATGGGGCTGTGCGTTTTGAAATTGGATTAGGTGTTACCTGTGGCCACAAACGAACAGGTGTCAGGGCGTAAGTGCCTCGGCCAGAGTGGAGACGCCATTGTCCTGCGTTGGAAGGTCTAATGATGCCATGGCCTCCATCATGGCCACCGTCGAACGGCTGCCAGCCACAAACTTGGCTCAAAGAGAGCTGGGAAAATCATTTCAGACAACCCTGCTTTGCCCTGTTTCTAACTGTGGGCCTGCTTTTACTACAATAGAAGAAAGAGTCATTAAAAATAGAAAAGTCCCCATCTGGATCTAACTGGAGTCACCCACAAAACTTCATGCTCTGTTCTCCCAAGAGCACGCTTTGATGTGAGGGAGCTCTGCCCTTGGAGAAGGCTTTTTGGCTAATGCAGCTTTTGGCTATGACCCACAGAGTTAATGAGGGTGAAGTCCATTTTCCTCTCAATGGACATTTCCGCGTGATGGCCAGAGAAGGTAATTATTTCTCCCTTCAAATTGAATTAAGAATTTTAAGAAGATGTCACTTTTTTGTCTTTGCATGAGGAAAATCAGCTTCCTCATTATCCTTCAACCCTGGGACCCTTTCCCATGGCTTCTGTGTTGGATTTCTTTATTTAAAGCTCCCTACTGCACTAACACAGAGAACCATCTGGCTGGATAGATTCCGGAAGGGGCTTTGGCAGGAAACAAGGACGTAAGATCTCAACAATGCCGAGGAATGCTCAGAAGTATACATAGTAACCCGCGAGTCACACAATAGCCCAGTGTTGTCTTCTGCAACTTCACGGATTCAGTTTAATGGGATAGGTGATTTAGGACATACGAAGAGAGAAGGAACTCGCCCCGGCTTTTGCTTCATTTCGCCTGATAATTTCAGTGCACACATTGCATCAAGGTTTATCAAAAGGCATTTCTACGCCTGCTATTTTATCTTCATCTACCAAACACTTATCATGAACCTTTTCTGTGTGAAAAATGCCCAATCACTGGGTGGTAGGAGGAGGAAAGAGAGAAAACAGGTAGACTCTCAATAAGATATGGTCTTCTCCGGGGGATGCCGGGGATTTAGACAGATGCTTTGGGTATCCATGTAATTCAAGGAAGAATTAAATGGGAAGGTGGGCTTCAGTCTCCCCAGGAAACTCAGATCTCCCCCCAGAACTGTGCAGGAACTGGAAGCATCAATGTGCCTTCTGGCAACCCAACACTTGTCACAGTGCATTAGGCATGTACTTGTGAAAATCCATTCCAGGCCATATGGTACCTGTGAGCCAGTGGCCTTCTCCTGACACCAGAGGCGAATCTGCCAAGAATCCAGATTTTCTAAGCTTCACTTTCTAGCTGCAAGTCCAGTTGGAGGGACATGCAAAGACCTAGGGAATTGTGGGACCTGATCCCAAACATGCTGGTACAGAAAAAGAAATGAGTTTGTTTCGCTCAAATGCATCCTTGACGATGTAGAGAGACAGGCGTGTGCCGGTACCTAGTGTGAGGGTGTGTGCCTCCCCGGGAATTATTCCTGAGAAAAGCCTCTGACGCTGTGGAATACCTTCACGGAAGACAAGGTACCATTTGGGGGGAGATGCTTCAGCCTAAATTAAGTTCCAGTGGATTTGGTAATTTATGGAATCAAATGGAAAATAAATAAAAAGACAAAGCCATTAAATACAGACTCCGTTGTTACCCCCTGGAGATTTGCACGCACAATGTCAAGCCCTGAGGGTTTTTCTGGGAACATGCAATTGCAACATTTCATGAAAATGCTGGCCAGGGCCAGGTTGCCTGATGGGTACACACCTATAGGCACAGAAAGCAACCACAGCCACCCAATGGAGTGTTAGTGGCCCCGTGGCTGTGGTGACGGTCTTAGCACCTACGTGTTATGGACAGCTATTTCTCAGACGACTCAGATGTAAAAGTGATACCCTTAGGAAAACTGAGTTAGACAAGTCCAAGAATTATACTGGAAATGTTCATGTCAAAGAAATCTTTGAAAAAGTTCATGGAAAACATGTATTATGGAAAAAAAAAAACCTGCATAAATTTTCATTTTCTGCACCAAAATAAGCTTGTACTGTTGTTGTTCCACGAGTTTTTTTAAATCACCTCATCTATAATCATTGGCTTATGAAAGTCTCATTTAAAAAAAAATTTCTTCCTCATCTTCATTCTCCAACTCCTAGGTTATTTCTTTCCACCTGATAGCCACCACCCCAGTGTGCTTGGTATTTGTCTGGAAAACCTCAGGTCTTTGTCAAACACGTGTGGCATTTTGTGAAGAAGTATTTTTTGTCCACATTTGTATTACTACGCTCTTTTATTCTGCTTCTAATAACATCCTCTCGATCCATGCTTTTGACCTATCCTTGCTCTTTGCGGGTGTCTGTAAAAGTCTGCAGGCTGCTCACTTATGCTTGAACACAAACTGGTGACTATTTGATGAAGAATCTTCACAAGTTATTTCCTGGAACCCAAATAAATGAGAGTTGCAGACGAAATGCAAGCTTTCACTAACGACTGAGCCCTCGCTTGGCATCCATTCTGATCTCAGTGTTCTTTGGTCACTGAGTCCACTGACAAAATCCTCTCTTCTCCCAGTTCTAAAGGACATTTTTTTATTAACACTTTCTTGCTCCCTGATTTTAAACAACGAGGCTGGAACCTCGCCATCTCTCCAAGGCAGCATGTTTATGCACTGTCGGGTTTGCTCACCTCTCAGCAGAAACATCCTTCAAGATCCAATTCAAAATGCACCCTCTGCAGGGACCAGCAGTTAGCGTAATGGCTATGTCGCTGGACTCCCACGTAGTCGACCGCGGTTCGAGTCCCGGACCCGGCGGCTTAAACTCACGCTGGGCGCGTGTGCGTGCGTGCCCAAGATCCCGAGAGGAGAATGGAGGAGAAGGGATTGCGGCGTGGCCATCCCCCCTGGGGGGTGATTTCCTGCTTTCTATCTCTCTGTCTCTCTCTGTCTGTCTGGCGAGCGCACGCGCCCTATAGCAAAAACCTCTCCAAAAAAGAAAAAAAAAAAATGCACCCTCTGCAGACACCCAGATGAATTCCACATTGGATGGGACAGCAAAGGTGCCACCTTGGGGGCCCTGCGGCCAGCCTTCTCCTCGCTGCGTCTTCCTGGGCTACGTATGGACATGCTGCATCGTCCTCTTCGAATGTAAGACCCTCAAGGCCAGGGCTTGTCTCAACTCATCTCTGATCACTACCTGACAAGGACCTGCCTGAAGCTCTACAGACAGGAAAATCACTAAAACTAAATACCATGTGTATAAGATGGGAGGTCTGGGTGCAATTTGTACAGTCCTTCTGAAGCAGGCCAGGTGAGGGCCAGCGTGACGGCGGCCATCTTGACAACAGGAAGGCCTCTGCGAGAACTACCCAACCATGGGCTGAGTCGGGGGAGTCTGTGTGAGGAGTGGGCAGAGGAGATCCAGGGGTGGGTACTGGAAGGAATCAGGGTAATTACTCAGGGGACAGTGGTGGAGTCGGACTGGGTGTAGGGAGGAATGACTCACCCCTGCCTGTATCTCATACCTGTAAATACCAAGAACGTGTTGAGCTTTTGAGACAGTTGGGTGTTGCTTACTGCCTGTCTCCCTGTGACTGGTTACAGAAATAAACTCCCTTCTTCTCTGGCCTCTGCCTCCCATTTCACTGACCATGAGAAGCGGCAATCAGGTTTAGTCAGCTGCTCACACTTTCTCTCTTCCTGAATCCCTGAGTTTTATACCTCAATGTACTGATGTCTCAATAAGCTTTGCTATCGCCAGACAATGGAATACTATTCAGTGCTCTAAAGAAATGAGCTCTCAAGCCATGAAAAGACTGAAAGAAGATTAAATATAATATATATTACTAAGTGAAAGGAGCCAGCTGAAAAGGCTGCACCTCGTAGGATTTCACCGTGTGACATCCTGGAAAAGGCGACACTATGGAGACAGCGGCAAGATCAGCGTTGCCAGAGCTACAGGGCGGACGGGATGAATAGGGGCTCTCAGGGGTCTTTTAGGGTCGTGAAGCCATTCTGTAGGATGCGGTAACGGATGTGTGCCCTTGAACATTTCTCCACGTCCACAGAATATGCACGACCAAGCCGGAACCCTAACATAAACTGGGTCTTTGGGTGACTGTGATGTGCAGGTGCAGGATGGTTGACTGTAGTAACGGAACAGCCCAGTGGGGGATGCCTATGCCGGGGAACGGTGTGTCTGTGTGGGGGGTGGGTAGACAGAGTATCTCAGCACCTGCCTCTGAATTTTACTGCAAATCCAAAACTTCCCAAAAACAGAATCTTTAAAACATTGTGATGTCCTTTGTGCGATATCATTAAACACACACTCACGAAAATACACATCTGTGTGTGGAACTGGCGCGTAACTGAACGTCGGGGCACATTTCTGTGCCCTGTGATGGGATTACAAAGGAAAGATAAGGTAACGCCGGGAGTAAACCCGAGAATAGCAGCGCGCCGAGCCCCGAGTCCTCAAAGCGGTTTGCTTCACAATTGAGAGCAACTATTTTATCTGTGGCTAAGAATACAAAAGTGGGACAAGCTATAGGAGATCAATTTTAAATCATCCGAAGCTACAGGAAAGACATTTTCTGAGGCTTTTTTTGAAATTGGATAATATATGTTTCTGCCAAAGCCTTTTAATAATGACAGGCAGCGGGCCACCTGCCTCCACACACTGCCCGACACCATGTTTTATACAAATGTTAACGCTCAAGCCGCGGTCAACGACCCCTTCTACACTGCGGTGGTATGCCACCCGTAACCCATAACCCATCCCCACGGTTTACATGCATTCTGTGTCTGTAATCGTTTGACTATTCGACATATACTTCAAAAAGAAAAAAATACTAGTAGAACTATTATCTAAGGTCACAACATAATGCAACACTCAGCGCTGAAGAAGATAAATGTGGCTGCATCTCAAACACGTCCGTTTCTGTAATTCGATAACTGCTCCCTGTGTGCATGCTAGGAAAAACCATACTGTATCCACCAGAAAATAATAAATAAACTTCTCAAAGAGTTTAAGCCAATTACAAGTAATAAAAATGATATCATTTAAAACATGAATTTTTAAATAACTTTATTTATTTATTTTAATTTTACCAGAGAGGGACAGAGTGATAGAGAGAGAGGAAGTGAGAAAGCAAGCTGCCAGGTCTGAGACTTGACCCACAGTTGGCCATGTGGGAGTCCAGCGCCCTTAATCACCACGCCACTTGCCAGCTCCTAAAACATGAATTTGAGTTACAGTCATTTCTTACGTATGTGTTGTAGTTACTATAACAGAATAAAACAATTTTAAAATTGTGTCTTATTCATTGCCAGTAGACAAGTCATTTCCCATTTTTCTGCCTTTGACTGTGAGCCCATTATTAGAAAGTGTTCATGTGTCTCAGTTCATTTTCTGTCACTGTAATATAATGGCCGGGACTGGGTAATCTACAAAGGACAGAAGTTTATTTGGCTCACGGTAGAGGCTGGGAAGTGAGGAGTGTGGTTCTGACACCTGGTGACGGTGTCCCACGGCAGCAGGGGACGGAAGGCACAGGGGAGAGGCCAGGCTCGCTTTCTGACAGCCAGCTCCTGCTGTCACTCACCCGCTCCCTGATAGTGACATAAATCCTTTCATGAGGACAAACCCCTCGAGACCTAAACACCTCCCAACTTGGTTACGTGGGCGATCACTTTCAATGTGAGTTTTGCAGGAGGTACTCACACCATAGCAGCGTGGAAAATGGAATTCTTTTTTAGGCAAAGAGGAGGGAAGTGGGGAAAACCGTTCTATTCTACATATCCAATACATTTGGCATATTGCCTCACAATGCCCCTGGGAGGTTGTTAAATCATTCCCATTTTACAGAAGAGGGAGCTGACCGTGCCAGTCCAGCTGTCATGGTCCTGAAACACCTGCCTTCATTCACCACCTGTCCGGGTACCCTGGGCTAACCCTTCACTGTCTCATTCTCTACGTGCTGTATCCCCAGTTTCCTGCACCCTGGGTCTTTCTCTTTCTTGGTAGAGAATTTTGTTCAGTACCTCCTTACAGAAAGTGCAGGGATACATCGTTTTACTTTAGCTTAACATTTTTTATTCTTTTTTGCCTTACAGCATGTGCACTTGCCAGAGAGAGGGACACAGAGACAGTGAGAGGAAAATAAGAAATCACCCCGCAGGGGGTATGGCCACACCACAATCCCTTCTCTTCTATTCTCCTCCTGGAATCTTGGGCATACGCGCACATATGCCTGGTGTGATTTTCAAGCCACTGGGTCCGGGATTCAAACTGCAGTCATTCATGTGTGAATCCAACAACATAACTGCTATGCCATCTGCTGGATTCATATGCTGGTTTTGGAATCGTCCTCTGGACCATGCCTGTGCAGCCCTTTAAACCAAGTAGCCCACCCCCATTCAGTGTCCACACTAGTGCCGGAGCCCATGCCCATGTTGACCCAGGGCAAATACTGTAAGGAACGCAGCATTTAGATTGTCCTTCATCTTCACGCAACCCAGGGACCTCGTGCATCCAGCCCCTAGAGCGGTGACAGTACTGTACTGTTCGTTCCGCATGAATGACGCCAAGTGGCGTGGCCTGGGTAAGGTGGCAGGGACTCTCCTCCCTGAGATGAACAGTGACTGCGGGTGAGGACAGGCAGGATTTTCATTGTTCCCGCCTGGAAACCCCATCCACGCTAAACCCATCTGAGGATAAAGTATATAGCGGAATTAGCCACTGGGCCTGCTGATCTGGTTTGAGCACAAGGAAAATTGTTTGCAGTGTGGGGAAATGTATTAGAATGGGCAAGCTTATAAATGCCATGCCACTAACTTGGGAGATAAAAAGGGTACATAATTTGATGAAGCCCAATGTAAATGTCCTCCCTCTGCTTCCCAATCTCCACCTCATTCTTCCCACCATAGTTAGTCATTTTTATTGTGATTGCCATAGTTTATGGAAAGAGAAAATAATCTATATTTATAATGGGAAATCACTTGCATATATCATGTTTGCTATTCATGGTACTGTTCACCCTTAGTGAAAGTTGGTTCCAACAGCTCTGTATGAAACTCCTTAAGATAATATGGTATGTATGCGCTTTTTTTCATTAATTTAAAAGCCCCTTCTCCTAAGGAGACATCTTAGACAATGAAATATTGTGTTCTGGTGTCCGACATTCTCCTCTGTACTAGTCATCTCCCCTCCCCACCTCAAAAAAGATCAAATAAAATAAGAGCAAGCTAATATTTTCCTGCCTATTTTGGCTCCAGAGTAACTGAATATATTTATAGATGCAGAATAAATGACAAGAATCAGAAATTCATCGGAGGAGACCGCATCTCTTTAGCCACGGTCATAGCCATTGTGTTGGCAGCCTATACAGAGCAAGACACATTTGGTCCTTAAAACCACACTCAATGCATAATATGAACTCAGCATTTTTGCGTTTTTCAGGGTCCACAGCAAAGCATGATACTCAGCCATATGTACAATCTTTAGCAGACTCATCTTGGTGGGCCAGAATTTCATCAGAGAAAATGAACTAACGGGTAAGTCAGCGTAATTACCAATAATCTCTGCTTGCAGCAAACTGTCTAAAGTGTGTCCATTTCTCCCTCATCCATTGTTATGGGGCCTGGAGAAGCATAATGCAAATTTCACAGACAAGGGAAAGCTCGCCGCTGGAGCTCCGGAAAGACTGTGGCTCGTGACATTTGAGATTTGATTGGAGGTTTCTTTCCCCTGTGTACTCTCTGAGAAAATAATACTTGCAGTAATGATATTCCCAGTAGCTGATGCAAATTCAACAGGATTTATGGAATTGGTCGCAAGACACAGAGCACTGAATAAAGTAGCATAATCTTACCCAGTATTTTCCACTTGAAAACACACGAGGCTGGTTCAGTTGTGGTGTCCAGCAGCGGGTGATGCCCTGCAATGCCAAAAGCAAAGTGCTTATCTCTCTCTGTCTCTTTTCCTCTCCTTCTCTCATGTAATAAAAGAAAAATTACCTTTTTTTTAAGAGGTTTTTGCCTTATGGCGTGTGTGCTCACTAGAGCGAGAAAGAGAGACAGAGACAGTGAGAGAGAGAGTGAGAAATCATTCCCAGGGGTGATGGCCATGCCATAGTTCCTTCTCTTCCATTCCCCTCCTGGAAGTGGCAAAAAGCCAAATAAACTCTTGAACAAACTCCTCAATTTAGTTTCGTTAATAACAGTCAACTGGATCTGATAAGCTCAATAATGTATGTTTAGGGTCCAAATTGAAAACGCTTTAGTCGTGGTATTAAAATGGGCATTCCGTGGGTTAGCCAGGAAGGTTAGCCGTGGGTTAGCCAGGAAGGTTAGCCGTGGGTTAGCCAGGAAGGTTAGCCGTGGGTTAGCCAGGAAGGTTAGCCGTGGGTTAGCCAGGAAGGTTAGCCGTGGGTTAGCTAGGAAGGTTAGCCGTGGGTTAGCCAGGAAGGTTAGCCGTGGGTTAGCCAGGAAGGTTAGCCGTGGGTTAGCCAGGAAGGTTAGCTGTGGGTTAGCTAGGAAGGTTAGCCGTGGGTTAGCCAGGAAGGTTAGCCGTGGGTTAGCGAGGGAAGGCAGCAGAGAGAGGAGGGTGGGCTTCGGATCCCTCATGTTCCCCTCCCTCCCACGGACATGAGGCCAGAGAGCTCGGGCCGGGGACAGTATGGCTAAGACAGATACGGCTCTTCCCTTCACAAAGGGAGAGACAAAATCCAAATGAAACATCAGCCCTGCTGGTTAGGGTGTCTGGATCCCACATGGCCGAACAGGCAGTTTGTGTCCTGGACTCAGTGACCTGAAAGACACGCCAGATGCATGTGTGTTCATGCCTAAGGTTCCAGAAGGAAGGACGGACGGAGGAGAAGGGATCGCGGCATGACCACGCCCCATGTGGGTGCTTCCTCACGTTCCCTCTCTCTCTCTGTCTCTCTCCAGTAAGCGCACATGCCCTCTGGCAAAAATTAAAATTAATAGAATAAAATGGTTTAATGACCTATGTCAAGTGTTGTTGAAAGATCTGGAAGCACACAACAAGGGGACATAATATCCAGGGGGGTTGGGAGGGAAGACATGAGTGAGGCCTCTCAGGGAAGGCCGAGTGCACTCCATTAGCTGGCGGTAGTCTCTCCCAGCCAGTACGACCACTGGCTCCCCCAGTTCTGACAGAGCTATCCCGGAGGATTTGCAGTGAGCTCCAAAATGGAAAAAAAAAATCTCCATTAAAAACTACCCAGGATTTGGTGCCTGCCAATGCAGGTATTAGGATGTTAGTTAATAATCCACATAGATTAAGACCTCAGGAGGCAAATGTGGGTTCTAATCCTGACCGTCTATGCCAAATCTTAAATGGTAAAACCCTGGACAAATTTACCAGCTTCCTTGAGCCTCAATTTTCTCATCTATAAAACCTCGATAATAAAAGACTTTGTCCCACAGATAATGTAGGCAAATACTCCATCTAATGCCTAGGACGTACGAGGTTCATAAAACCCAGCTAGCGTCTTTCAGTATTATCAGATACCATTATCTTGCGAAATAGAGAAACCGCTCGCAAATGAGATCGTCCCTGTTATTTCTACCCGTTTCTCCACCTGGGACCCCATACAGGTAAAGTTTTGCTCATTAGCTTATCTCTCTATTTTTAATTTATTTATATTTACTTTTTGCCAGCATGATTGCAATCCATGGCGTTAGCTTATCTCTTATCTCTCACTGTCCAGAGGTCTCTCAGCTCCGAACTGACTAGGTTAGTTCACAGATGACTGATTATAGATGGATTCTAAAAGAGAAAAATAGAAGAAGAAGAAGAGTACAATATGAGTATGTTTAGCTGAAGAAACGTCTGGAATGACATCACACTTATTTTCTTGAACTTTTTACAAGATCTGGCCTAACTTTCAAGGCTGACTAGAGAGACAGGTGGGAAATGCAAGGTTTGAAATTTAAGGAGGTTCTCTCACTCAGGTGCCATCCCTGCACTTGCCTGAGCCCGGGAGCCAGTCCCTCCTTATCTTTTGTAACTAGGTGACTTACCCGCCTTGCCGTGAGTAGAATCCTGCCACCTTCACTGAGTGGAAACTGCCCTATTATCGCTCTCCAAATCAAATCTCACTGGAGCCTACGTTATTGCAAGTGCTGGGAGAACAGCAGGACAGGTGAGAGGATACTCATTATTTCCTTGTCTCCGACCAAGATCCTCTCCTCACCTGCTACTTATCTCTCGGCTGCTTCATAGAGATTTCCTTCAATCCCCACAGAGCCGATTTCCTGACAGTGCTACTAGTAATAGCCGCTAATATGCACTTCATAAAATTGCAGAATGGTTCCTCAGCTGTAAACATGTCGTACTCTTCTTGGTTTTATGGAATAGCTTGAGCTGCAGAACAACCAGGGCTCCTGGGGGTCGCTGGAGTTTCCCAGTGAACCTCCCCTCTTTCTGTCCAACGTTTTGCCTGCTGGACCACAGAACCACCTGCAGCTTTTTGACAACTTGAAACCGATTCCAGGAGAGCCAGAGATGTAAACTAATCATGGCAATAGCGTTGATAAGGACTCCTAATACCTGACCCCTTCCCATGCGCCAGACACAGGCGTTTTCACTGTTATCCATGACCTCGTTTCTACAGGGAGGCTTTGTTTTCATCATCGATGTGACCAATGCAATAGCTGCTAGCTAGAATGTGTGCTAAACATTTTTCTAGCTACTTGTATCTTGAATCTTCCCCAGGTGGTAGGTGCTATTGTTTCTCCCATTTTACAGATGGGATCAAAGATGTAAGCTACCCACTGTCAAAATGGCAAGATGCTGAAAGGCCAGGGACTGCCTTGATTAATTTATTTTGTGTTGCCAGAGGGTGTGTACGCTTGCCAAAAAGAGAAAGAAAAAGAGAAAAAGAGAGAGAGAAAGACCACACCAGTGGGGTGTGGTCATGCAATGAGACCTTTTTCTCCATCCCTTCAGGATTGGGGCACACATGCACATGTACCTGATGTGTTTTTCAGGCCATCCAGGCTGAGGTCCTAACCACAGCCAGCCGTGGGATCCGCTCCCAGTCCACAGGCTTTAGTCACCACACATGAAGACAGCCTGGGGACTGCCTTCCTGCACCCATATTTTTATCCATGCTCTAAACAGTTTCATTATGTTCTGAAATGTTTAAGATTTTTTCTAAGTAACTCAGAAATTAGAGTTTAAGAACCAGGGGAAAAAAGCAAATATTAAAGCTTTGTAATTGTGGGAACCAGCAGTTAGCATAATGGCTATGTCGCTGGACTCCCACGTAGTCGACCACGGTTCGCGTCCCAGACCCGGTGGCTTAAAACTCACGCCGGGCGTGTGTGCGTGCATGCCCAAGATCCCGAGAGGAGAATGGAGGAGAAGGGATTGCGGCGTGACCATCCCCCCTTGGGGGGGGGGGTGATTTCTCGCTTTCTGTCTCTATGTCTCTCTCTGTCTGTCTGGAGAGCGCACGCGCCCTATAGCGAAAACCTCTCCAAAAAAAAAGCTTTGTAATTGTACAAATTGTAAATCTTATCATTTATTTTCCAAACAGGGAGACCAGCAGATGTTACCGGGAAAGGGAAAGACGCTATGTGACCCTCAAAGGGGGGAATCCTCAGTCATGCCTTCCCCCAAAAGTGCATTGGGTTGGAATAGACGCTTACGCATGAAACTACACAGATTTGCATAGCAACCATTGAAGACAATTAATGCTTTTAAATTTTGTAAGAGACATTTTTGTTATAGGGCATGTGCACTCGCCAGAGAGACAGAGATTGACAGAGAGACAGAAAGCAAGAAATCACACCCCGGGGGGGGGATGGCCACACCACAAAACCTTCTCCTCCAAACTCCTCTCAGGAATTGGGGCGTGTACATGCACATGCACCTGGCGTGAGTTTTAAGCCGCCGGGTCTGGGACTCAAACTGCAGTCAACTACATGAGAGTCCAACGACGTAACCATTATACCATCTGCTGGTCCCAATGCCTTTTTTAATCTATGATTTTTTTTCATAATCTAGCAAAACTCTGAGGAGCAGGTCACCTTACTGAGTGGAAAGAAAGTAACCGAAGAGGTTATGAAAGCAGTGGATAGAAAAAGAAGGGGAAAAAGTGAAAGCAAGTGGGCATAGAGGTGAGCACAAGGTTGAGAAATCCATAACTCACACGCAGGGACCTGAAACCTATCCCTGCAATTCTGGTAATAAAAGTCATCTCAATGCTTCATGTTAAGCCTTTGTGTTAACATGGATAAAACGTAAGCCCTTAGTAACAGAAAGAAATGATTCGAGATTTGTTTCCATATATTATTTATAAGTTGTGCTTAAGCGGCCGTCACGCTGCATGCTCCTTCTCTCAAACGTGAAGTCAAGGACTGAGCACCTAGCTGCAGTCCTGAGACTGCTCCCGCCCCGTGGGACGGTTGGCACAGCACGGGTAAGGGCCGTCATTTCCAGGATACCTTTCTCCCACGGCGGGGTTATTGCAGTCCTGCCCTCTGAAAGATTGGTGCTGAGGTGTGGGTCTCGAGTCATATTAGTCTTGGGGACGTGGCCATGCTCTCGGACTCACTGTGCCTCTAAACGAGATGGTGTCATCTACGCGGTCTCACTTGCGGTTTAAGCCATTACATGTGCCGTTGTTCACTGCAGCAAGAGGAAGGTACAACCGTGCTGGTCCTTGCTAGCAGCTCTCCGAGACTTTGACGGCAGTCCTAATACTCAACAGCACTCAGGATGAGACAGCAGTCACTGTGACCACGATATCTGCATTCAGGGCAGGAGGACAGGTGAGAAAATCCATCGTCCACAGTCATCGCTCTTGTTTTTGAGGGATTTTTTTACTATAGAGTGCTTGCACTCACCAGAGACACAGCGATAGAGAGATAAAAAGTGAGAAATCACTTCCTGGGGGGATGGTCACCCTGCAATACCTTCTTCTTCACCCTCCTCTGGGATTTTGGGCATGCACATACACATACCCGGCATGAGTTTTAAGCCACCAGGTCCAGGACTTGAACCACAGTTGATACATGGGAGTCCAGCCACAGCCATTATGCCATCTGACGGACGCAGTCATCTTAAAGTGATAATAAATTACATTTATTCATAGGCAATCGTGGCCAATATACTTACATATTACTTCAAAATTTATGGCTTTTTCTTTTTCCTTAGAGTCTCACCATGTCACAATCCTCCCGCCTCTGCCTCCCAGCTGGAACTACAGATACATAGCACCATGCTAGGCTTTTTTCAAACAAAGCCCAGCTGTGCTGCCCAGGCCAGCCTTGAGCTTGTAATCCCCCGCCTCGGCCTCCCCCATTGCTAAGATTACAGGCATGTGTCACTGTGTCCGGCCTTTAGGTGGAGCTGGGAATTGAACCAGGCATCTCATGTGGTCCCAGCCTGTGGAGCCCAGCATCGTAGCGGCACACACCACTGCAGCTGAGCCAAAGGCACTCAGCTCTTTCAGAGCAGATAACGCGTGCATGTGCCGAAGTACGAGGAGGGTTTTACGTTCCCGTTTTACAGATGAAAGGGTGAAGGCCATGGGAGGTTTCGTGGTTTCCCTGCTCAAGTTCAAACTTGAGCCTGAGTGTTCTGATGGCAAGTCAACAGAGCAATGTCTCTGTGTGACCAGGAGAGTGAACAGACAGCTATTGTAGCTGCCCGTGAGCAGAGCCAAAGAGTATGAGAAGTCCCAAATGCAGATGCCAAGGTGTCACCTCCCAGGAGCTTTGCATGTGGCTGAAAATAAAATCATACAGGGGAAAAAAAGGAGCATCTCCAATCCCTACACCATGAGCTTCCAGGCCCTGTAGGGCCTGGCCTTCACCTTCTTCTTTAACTTCATCTAGTCCTTCCCCCTTGTTTAATATTCCCCAGCCACACTCGGTTTATCTTTGGTCTTCAAATATGCCACTTGCTTTGCATTTGCTTCTGCCTGGATCAATATCTCCAATATTTTGCATAGCTGGGTCTTTCTTAGCACTCAGGTTTCAAATCAAATGTTACCTCCTCATCAAGACCCTCCCTGACCCCTTATCTGAACAGGTCAGGTATTTTTCACCCAATCCTAGTGCCCTAGAAATGTTCTATTCTGTTTCACCACCCTGCTTTCCAGTTCAAATAGCACATAATTAATTTTTTAAAAATTCCTATATGTTTACTGTCTATGCACCCTTCGTGTTAGAAACACAAGCTCCGTGTGAAGGGAATTTTGTACCCTGTGTTTACTACGATATTCGTTGCCTGGAATAAGGTTTGGTTTATAGGAGATACTTCTGTAAGTGCTCTTCAAAATGAGCAAGAAGACACTCACATTCACCTTCGGTAAAGATAGCTCCAGACAACACACTTACATGCTCTGAGGCTGGAAGGTTGGGTCCAATTTTCAGCTCCTTCATTTACTAGCTTCATGCATCCCTAGGAATTTGTTTAAATGCTCTGAATCTTTGATTTATCATGAATAAATGCAAGTATAGTTGTCCTAGCTCCCAGTGTTGCTATGAGGATACACCAAGATAACTTTTGTGATGCATTTCACACACTGCAGGCTGCAGCACATGGGGGCAGGGGAGGAGATGACGCTGGAGAGGAAGATGGCCCCCAGCAGGATAGGTCATCACTCCTGATGCCGCCTGCCCTCCCCGTGTCTATGGTGTGCACTGTATCCTCAGCCATGGGCTTTGCGGTTCCTGCATCTCACAGATACGTGATGTGGCCATGGGACCTGCTTCAGCAGATGGAACTTGGACAGAAGCTGCAAGGCTCAGATCTGGGCAAGATTCCAGGAGCCACCGCAGTTTCCACTCACACTTGTTCTGTGATTAGCAAAGGAGTTTGCCTGGTGTCTCTGTCCACTTTTGCAGTGTTAACAGAGAAACCTGAGATGAGGGATTTAAAAAGAAATAGAGGTTTACTTGACTCACGTTTCAGGTGGCTGGGAAGTTCGAAGGCAGAGGGCTGGCCGTAGGTTGGCTACATCACGACATGACTGACAGGCAGGGAGGACAGCAGGTGTGTGCTGAGAGAGCTTGGTGAGCATCTGTCTCCTTAGGACAACCCGCTCTCGTGAGAACTGACCCCCTTCTCAGGAGGGCTCGAACTCAGCTCATCTATCAAAAGACAGCACTGATTCATTCAAGAAGCCACTGCTTCTGAGATCCAATCACCGCACACTAGTCCAAATTACAAAACAGAAGCCTTTGGGGGACACACCACTATCCAAAGCAGAAGTCCCTGAGGTACAGCTTCCCCCAGCCTGTGTGTACTCCAGGATAAGCACCACCTAGGTCGACACATCCAAGGGGCCTTGAAAATGTTCCTGGAAAAATATGTGCCATGAGAAAACTGGGCATGAACCTCAAGGCTTGTCTTGGCATGAGCCTTTTCCGTGAGCTTTCCAATGTCTCTTGTAGAACATTTCTAACCCCAGATAGGTGCTCATGCCCTTTTCTAGAAATAGCCATCCCCTCCATAACCACCACTTATGTCTCCTTGGCTTCCGTTCGCCTGTCTTTAAACATCATAGAAATGGAACCACTGAATACCCCACCCTCACATCCCGAAGGTAAGACACAGCTCTCCAATGAAGCGAGTCGAGATTACGGTGGAAGGCATTACAATTTCGTCGGTCTTGATTGCATTTCAGGAACATCCATTTTTCTGAATCTTTAAATGTTTCAGAGTTGCACTTTCCTGTCCATCTCCTGTTTGCTCTCTTGACTTGAAGAAAAATAAAGGCAACGTTGGTGGTTAGAGATCCCAAAAATACGTTGGAGAAAAGGTTGACATGTCAGCATGTAAACCATGCATGCTTCGAACTTCCCTCCCTCCCAGTGACTGATTTACTGACCATCCAGTAGAGGAACTTGTTTACACACTATGACAGTCGGGGATGCGTTTACCGTTTCCCGCTGCCTTCCTGCCTATTGCACACCTAACTGTTGTCTAGGATGGAGATCTACAAACCCATGAACACCTCCATGAAAACAAAGGGCCTGGCTCTGCTTTAAGCAGCACTGCCAAGTGTGCACACTGCCATCTGCCTCCTCAGCCACTGGTGAAAAACACGAGTAGCGTTCGTCCAATGAAGCTCCTACCCATGTCAGGGTAAGGGACAGCTTCTTTCAGAAAAGAGGTTTGCATTTACATCCTGAAACACATCTGGAGTTTCTGTTGTACGGCAAGTGGTCAAACGAGTCACTATTAACCGCCATTAGCACCTGTGAGTTCTTCATATTTCACCGGGTGGCGATGAGGTGCTAAATCCTTAGTGACAGACACATTCCTTCCTGCTCTTCATCACGGGGTAGCAAGCTGGCATTTGATACCATTTTTCATTACCCACTCAACTCAGAGGACA
The DNA here is from genome assembly GCA_026018925.1 of Tupaia tana. Taxonomy (NCBI): domain Eukaryota; kingdom Metazoa; phylum Chordata; class Mammalia; order Scandentia; family Tupaiidae; genus Tupaia; species Tupaia tana. Next base: position 21,650,577 of record JAKSZU010000026.1, on the reverse strand, counting down.
CATGCCTCGTGGAATAATCAGAGGTGCTACTTCATTTTTGCTTTTTTTTTTCCTATGGAGCACATGTACTCACCAGAGAGAGAGAATGAGAGAAAAGGAAAGTGAGAAAACACCCTCCTAAGGGGGATGGCCAAGCCACAGTTCCTTCTCCTCCAGTCTCCTCTTGGGATTTTGTGCACGTATGCACATACACCCAGCATGATTTTTTTTTCTTTTTTTTTTTTTTTTTTGGAGAGGTTTTTGCTATAGGGCACGTGCGCTCGCCAGACAGACAGAGAGAGACAGAGAGATAGAAAGCAGGAAATCACCCCCCAGGGGGTATGGCCACGCCGCAATCCCTTCTCCTCCATTCTCCTCTCGGGATCTTGGGCACGCACGCACACGCGCCCGGCGTGAGTTTAAGCCGCCGGGTCCGGGACTCGAACCGCGGTCGACTACGTGGGAGTCCAGCGACATAGCCATTACACTAACTGCTGGTCCCCACCCAGCATGATTTTTCAAGTTGCTAGATTAGGGACTTGAACCATGTAGTCAACCATGTGGTATCCAGCCACCTTAACCTCCACACCACCTGCTGGTCCAACAGGTGCCACTTCTAACTACAGACAAGAAATGTCTTGAAGCAACCTGTTCACATCAGCACTCAAATTAACCAGGAACGAGGCCAAATAAAATGCACTCAAAATACAATAAGAGCTTTCTGCTCACTATTCTAGAGACCTGGAAAATGAATTCTTTCACTCAGGACGCCCTATGCTGTGGCACTCACTCTGGATTATCCAAGCCAAAAACCACTCACAACTACCATGCATCTCACTCTGCCCACTTAATAATGGAGACTGGAAAGAAAAGTATTCACCTTTGCTGTCCCCACTGTGGTCGGGCAGTAGTGCTGTGACCTAACTCAACTTACAGAGACTTAGGTAGCAAGACCTAGGAAAGGTTCGCTTCTCACATAAAGAGACAAGGTTGTGTGGAGCCAGATTTTAGCACTCATCCTTTTCTCTTTCCAATAACATTGATGTGTGGCCACCCCAACCACACTTGCACCAACCTAGCAGCCAGCAGATGGGGGCCTCTCTCCCAGAAGGCCAGCCACAGTCCCAGGGCTGGGTATCGGGTGTCCATCCAGGAACCCTCACTATGGCCAGAGGACAGGAAGTTCTAACTGGTTGGAACCATCTGCCTGGTCCCATCTACTCAATCACCAAAGACTGGGAGGAGCAAGGAGAGGATCCCACATGAAAGAATCCTTTGGTCAAGTCTTGTAGCCTACTGGTTAAGAGAGCCAGATCCCACATAGCCAACTATGGCTTGACTCCCAACACCAGCTGTTTGAAAAACACACCAGGTCCATGTGCGTCCATGTGTGTGCATGTGTGCCCACAGCTGCAACAGGACGGAGAATTGGAAAAACAATTGTGGTATCTCCACACACCCCCCCATCAGAAGATGTTCACTCTCCTCTCTCTCTCTCCTCTCTCTCTCTCTCTCTTTCTCTCTCTCTCTCTCTCCCTCCCTCTGAAAAGTGCACATGACCTCTGGCAATTAAAGGGATAAAAAAGAATGCTCTTTTAAAAAAAAAAGTTTATTTCTTCCATGAGAGACACAGAGAGAGAGAGACAGCACCCCCAACAGGATATCGATGCTCTGATCCACCCCCCTCCTCAGCCAACCCTGGGTCATGCACACTTGTGTGCCTGGCATGCAAACAAACTTGGAACCAACCCGTGTGGGTCCACCTCTCAGGGTGTGCATTTTACTGCAGCGCCACTGCCCAGCCACCATCTAAAAAGAACCTTGATCCTACTGATACAAAAGGAAAAGAGGGTGGAAAATAGAACGCTGAGCGGGCCAAAGTATATTCATCTCCAAACTTCAAACCTAGAGAGGCCTAGAGAAAAGAAGCCTTTTATGCAGGAAGGTTCCATTTAAATTATTAAAAGAAATTTGCATAAGCAATCATGAGGGTCTTTAGAGACAAACTAAAGCGATTGCTTTATTTCCACACCTGATTGTCCATGCTGAGCAAGACGCTCTTAGCTAAAGAGCATTTCTTTCCCCCAGTGTCCTCGCAGCATCTGTCCAGAACTCCATGTGGGCTGCAAGTTTCCTTTGAAAGCCCCTTCAATGAGGATATCAGGCATGGCTGGAAAGCTCAGCCCTCAAAGCGTGCAGCTCTGTCCTCACGTCTTCCGCATTTGAGCATGAGAAGCTTCTCTGAGACCAACTTTCGTGGGTGGAATCATATTTTCTCCAAATGGGCATGTTGAAATCTCAGTACCTTACGTTGTGACAATATTTGGAGACAGTCTCATTCCTGATGTAAAGTCAAAATGAGGTTTTCAGAGTGGGCCCTGGACACTATAGGCGTCCTTACAAGACGAGGGCATTCAGAGAAGGCCGAGATTAGAGTGGTGCTTCTACAAGACAAGGATTATGAGAGATTACCAGCAAACCACCAGAAACCAGGTGAGAGGCATGGAAATGCTTCTCCCTCACAGCCTAGAGAAGGAACCAGCCCAGACCAGCCCACACCAGACCTCAGGCTTCTAGACTCCAGAACTATGAGGCAATAGATGTTGACTGTTTAAGCTTTCCAATTTGTGGAGCTTTGTTACAAAAGCCCTAGCAAACTAATGAGCCACTTAAGGAGATGCAAACCTGGATATGAGATGAATAGATTCCCAGGGTGGAAACGCGAAGGTTAAGCCCCTGGTAATTGTCCACAGACTTGCCTCCTTCTCTCGTGGCATTGCAGTGGAAATGAGCTGGAGGGAAGCTACTGCATGGGAGCCAGGAATATTTTCACAGCCACATGTGTCCTGCTGGTCCATGCTGATGGTCCTCCAAACTTATTTGTGATTAAGAATACAATGAGGGAAAGTCAGTTGATCTGAACAGCTTGCAAAATGAGGGTTTTACAAAATACCATTAAATTGTCACAGGCCAACTGTTCCCTCAATTATGTACGATAATTCTGTGATGTTAGCCCAAACCAGGAGAAATAATCTCCTTATGCAAAATGCATGTGATTAATAAAAGATGAACATTTTTATTCAGCCACTCTTGCCCTTCCAGATACTAATTATATTTATTCCTTTGTATTCATGCAAAGTTTTTTTATATAAATGTAATCATGGTGTAGTAAATTCATGATTATTTGTTGAACAGCAATGCTGATTGCATCTCTGTCATTGTGACTCACGAAGCACTTCATTAAAATGGGTTTTGTACAAATGTTCACCCAGGGAGTAGACTCTGTGACAGCAGAATAAAGCCTAACCCACGCCAGGTCTTTTAAAAATCTTCTTTACATATTATCAGTCAATGCTGATGAAAAAAAATGTTTCCAAAGTGATGGGGGAAGGAGGTCAGCATGAGGGACACAGAAGTGTCTCAAAATAGAATGCATGAAGATCTTTGTTTCGTCTTTTTATTTTCTGGTTTGTACTGGGAAAAGTAATGAAAGCATTCACTTTGCAGAAACAGCCTGAGTAAAAGAAAATGGCTCCTGAAGAACTTCTTTGCAAGATCTCTTGTTCACATTGCAGTCATGTGGCCAGGCGCCGTGTTCTTAAACACCCACCTGCACCAGCTCCTCAGGGTGAACTCCATGGGAGGCAGTGTCTGCAAGGAGGGCAGGGATTTGCAAGATTGTTCATAACACATACAAGCTCTTGTGGAGGCTAATGGTTTACTTGTGGCCCCTTGCAGTGTACTTGGTGTACCCTTAAATGAAGTGAAGGAAACACGATACTCAATTTTCCTCTAGTTAAAATAGTCATTTGCTATTAATCCCCTCTTTGGCTTTACTCTTTCTGAGGTCCCACCTGGTGTCAAAGGCTCGTGGAGGTTTCACACTTGAGCACACCTTGCCAGGGACCTCACTTGGAAATTTCCTCCTAATCTTTTTGCTTACAAAGCCCTCCAAAGCATGGGGTGATTTGAATACTTGTGGATGCACAAGAGGGTTTTTCCTTGTTCCTTTGTGTTGAGAGTGATGGGGGGAAGACTAATTTTCACTGCTTTTTAAAATGCACCCATCAAAGTCACAAGGAATTTACATGTAGACATATAAAGAGAAAAATTTAGAATGAAGAAGAGTTCTGCTTTCTGGCTGAAGGGTCATTTACATTATTGCGAAATTTCAGGATCGATTCAACCACAATGGTTTAATTGTCAGCCTCCCAATTTATCTATCTCAAGCTCATTTTTTCTACGGTAATAATGTTAGCAAATGTACTTTTCTCTCGTAAATACTTACACATGTTCACAGTGTCTTAGATCAGCAGATCTCTGTACAATTAAAACATTTTTAATATTCAGAGGATTGCTTTGCCTTTCTTAGTAACCAGCCTTTGAGAGCAACTTGATTTCACTTTGCTAAGATACTGACCAGGAGTAGCTGTAGCCTAATCTTCAGAGTAGCTAGTGTGTAAATATCGACCATCCTGAGAATGCTCTCAGATGCTGTAAAGTCCAGCCCAGGTTCTTTCCTGCGTCAAGACTTAACCACAGCAGACCTGAGCATGCTCCTTAGAAGCTCTCCACAAAGCATCCTGAAGGTGGTTTCTTGGGCTGGACTATTTGCACACACGATGCGGTTTATGCTGCTGCCGCCCACCTTTTCATCCAGGGGCTAGAATTTCCAGGATAAGGTACCTGCAGGACTCCCTCTTATAAAAACCCCAAGAACAGAGTTTCTAAGGGCCTCCCTGCTAGACATGGCAGATTCCACACTTGTCAGAACTCAGTGCTGGGGAGTCCTGACTCCATAGGGAGAGAACTCTGGGAACCCAAGCCTGGTCTCCATGCACTCTAACCGATGCACCTGTGCCTTTTGCTAATCTTGCTTTATGTCTTTCTGTTGTAATAAAACACAGCCCTCCATACGCCTATCTGCAGCCCAGTGAGTCCTGCTAGTGAATCATGAAAGCTGCCTTACAGACCCCAATTTATGTCCCCCGAAAGCATGCAGGACTACAGTCTTCCATTCGCTCTCAAAGTTCCATGTTAAGCTGCTGACTGGAGTGTTTGACCTCTGCTTCTAGTCACAACCTTTGCCAACGTCAATAGAAAGCAATATTAGTTTCGCGTTACACGTTCCCCAGGTTAGTGATAGACGAAATCCAGACCCACCTCAAAGATGCTATTCCCACTTTCACCAGTGCCCTGGCACCTGCTGATGCATTGAGCAGGCATCTTGCCAGCTTTGCCTCCCCGCGAGGCCATGCAGTACATGGTCAGGAGCGTGTCCCAGGCCAAATCCCAGCTTCACCACCTGCCGTGTGACCTTGGGTGAGTTACTGTTGACACTCAGTCACCTCAGCGCAAATCGACACTGGTTTCTACTCGCAGAGTGGTCATAAGGACCACCTCGTGAAGCACTTCGTGCTCTGCCTGGCATGGACTCTCAGTAAACGTCGTCGTTGTAGTTCTTGTCATTGCCTGTCAGTGTCACAGCACACGGCCATGTTCAGGTCTGATGATCGGAGTGACTTAAGTTACCTGTGTTTTCAGTGCCTGGGCTTTGTAGACTCAGGTTTTAAAAACAAGTAATTAAAGTTTCTATTATTTGACAACCAAAAAATATTAAAACTTTGAATGCTTCCAAATTGACTTTCAAAAATTACTCTTTGATTTGACAGGATTGAGGGATGACATTTAGAAAATGCCTGGTAGGATTTCTTGGTTAATTAAAAAAAAAAAAAGAGGGTTTTTAGGTAGACAGCTCAAGTTGATCCCAGAAATGAAATTACAAGAGTGGTGAGTGTGCTACGCTGTCGTGTCTTCCAGGTTGGACAGGTCTCAGTTGGGAACAAGAAACACCCAAAAGACTTGATGAAGGCAGGAAATGCTCCTCTTTCAAAAGAAGAGAGTGAGATAGCATCTGTCATCCAACGTGGCAGAGACGGTGAGTGCTGCGACTGAACTACGAATGCTACTTTTGGTTGGTGTTCTGGCTCCATGGTGTACTGCATGTGTGCCTTGGATAAAACATTGCTCTTGGTTGGTCGAGATGCCTGAGTGCACGCATGCTCCCTTGATGGCTACACGTCTGGGGGCCAGGGCACTCCATTGTGATGAGACCCATCAGGGATGCTTGTCTCCTTTTCTCAGTAAAATAAATATTCTTTAAAAAGTGATTTAACTTGAGACCATCAGTTAGCGTAGTGGCTATGTCGCTGGACTCCCATGTAGTCAACCACGGTTCGAGTTCCGGATCCGATGGCTTAAACTCACACCGGGCATGTGTGCATGTGTGCCCAAGATCCCAAGAGGAGAATGGAGGAGATGTCTCTCTTTCTGGCAAGCGCACGCGCCCTATAGCAAAAATCTCTCAAAAAAAAAAAAAAATAGTGATTTAACTTGTAGAAAAACTCTCAACAACTATTAATCAGCACAAACAAGAATGCCGAAAGGTTAAGAGGTTCCGTTAGCCATGAGCACCACGAACTTTTCCTTCCTCGTTCCCCCTTATTTTATTCATGTGCCCTTCCCTAACCTGTGATGGTGTCTGCTCCATCCAGACCCTGCCCTGGGCATACTCTTGTCCTCTGTGGACAGGACCCATGAGGCTGCCTTGGTTTGTGAGAGGCAGTGGCCAGCAGAGATTTCTGGAGAAGGTGCCTTCTCATGCCTATGCAGCCATGTCGCTGGTGAGACAGACCTTCCTTTTTTGTTTTAATTAAAAGAAAACTTCACTTTAAGTTTGCATGTAGGGCGTTTTATGTTATAGGAAGAACCATTTGAATATTTTTAGTTACTCTCTTAGCTGAAAAAGGAAAGACATTTTTTTCCCCAGTGTCTATGTTTAGAACTTTTCCAAAGACAATTTAGGGGAAACATTGTGTTAGCAGCAAGGAGCCTCCAAGGGAGGGACTTATTTAGAAATTAGAATCTTATTTGATTTTTGTATATTGATCTCATATCCTGCAATCTTGTTCAACTCGCTTATTAGTTCTCATAAATATTTTATAGATTCCATATACTTTTCTTCATAAATAATCACATTGTCTGAAAATAAAGACAGTTTATAATTCGAATGACTTTTTTTTCTCTTATTATTGTAATTGTAGAACTTCCAGCATAATATTGAAGAGCAGTAGTGAATCGAACATCCTTGTCTTGTCACTGATCCTAGCAGGAGAGTATCTGGCTTTTTATCATTTTGAATGGCATTGCCCATAGGTTGTTTTAGATGCCATCCTTCAAGTTGAGGAAATTCCTAGTTTGCGGAGACTGTGATAAGCTAGAAATGCTGCATTCTGTTAGATACTTTCTGTGCATTGATTGAGGTGATTGTATACCTTTTCTCTTAGTTTCCTTGTCGAATCACATTGATTTTACATGTTAAACCAGCTCCAGGAATGGGTCTAATTGGAGTGCTGGTAACTGATTCTCATTGGCATTGATTGGTTCATCAGTGGCTGGGTGACTTGGTATTGGCCAAGGAGAAGGAGTTTCTGCTGGGATGTCTTTGGTGGAAAGAAAGAAAAGAAAAAGAAAGCCCTCAAAGAGAAATGGTTTCTCTTGTTTCTGGATTGAATACCTCACGCTGCTGCAGCCGTCCAGCCACGTCCTTGAGGATGAAGGACAGGTCCAGGATGCAGGGCCAGATCAGAGGAAGAGCCCCGTCTCTGACGACACCGCCGAGCTCCGGAACCAACTCCCTTGTCGATTGGACTTCCTGTTACGGCACAAGAGAAAGTTCCCCGTTGTTCATGCTGATTTGAGTTGGTATTATATTGCTTTATTTGAAATTCTTTAATCATAAAAATGGGTTACATTCTCATTTATCAAAAAGAATCTGAGATAGTTTCTTCTCTAACATAGCTTGTAAGTAAGTGATCAAACTGGGAAAATCAAACTTAGTTTTTCTGGCTTGAAGTCTGTGAAGACTGAGGGGAGGAAAATGAGAAGTAGGGTCTTTAAATAAAATGATGGTGAGTGGCTGCAACGAAATTGCATTACATGCTGGTCGAGTTTTATTTTATTTTATTTTAAAGGAATGGATATCATCTCATCTTTTATCTCTCTTCTTAGTCTTCAGTCTGGCTCTCATTCCAGCTGTTAGATTGAATTCTCAGAAAGAAGGTAAATTGAAAAAGAAGGATTTTAATTCCTTTTCTTTTTCATGGAACTCCTGTGCCCACTCTGCCTTTTTCCCCCCTTGGCATCTGGGATCATTCCCTTGTTCTGACCCATGTTTAGCTATGGCCAAAAACATGCTTTCTATTGTTTCTGGCAATATCAAGCCCTCACTTCTTCCTGGAAATGGTTATCCAAGGTTAGGTTCCCATGTTCCTTCTTAGCTAGAACCATTACCCCGTATTCTCCTAATTACTCACATGCCCCATCCCGCCTGGACCCCACTGCTGTTTTAGTTCACTGCTTTCATATGCCATTTCAAATCAGAATCCTATTTATCTTTCCCTCATTTTAGAAGTCTCTAGTCACCAGATAGTCAACAGGGTGAATTCCTCATTCTATAATCACATGTGTATGAATAACAAACAGCCTATAACAGAAAATTGAGCTAGACAAGGCTTTTGTTATCTCACTGTAATGGGAAATTCAGAAAGAAAGATTGTGTGCAAGGGCTGGGGAGCTGGAGTTTGACGGACATTGTCTATCATTTGTAAATTGACACGTGTTTCATAAAATGCATCTCCTGACTAAAGAAATACTAATATTTGACCAAGACAAATATAGCTACCATATAATTATCTGAAACTATATGATATCCATGCTACAAGTATTTTAGTTGTTTGTAAAAATATATGTATTTATAGAAGCAATGAGCACAGAGTGTGGACTTGCCATTTCAAGAGATATAATTGCAAGCCATCTATTACTGAGCCCTATCTGTAAATGAGAGAAAACCCTAAAGTTTGGAGCGTTTGCATGTAAGTCACACCCACTAATGCATACTGCGTGTGAGATGCTGGGAATTTAAAGTGCACATGGGTAGGAATCTTCTGAATTTCCTCCTGGTAATGAATGGTGGGGTAGCCTGTGTCTTTTGGACATGGTCCCTGTGACTCTACAAAAGAAGGGTTTATAGTTCTTAAGAACACAGCCTTCCAAGTGTCCCCACAGTTATTAATTGCTGCTGCATGACTCTAATGTGGTCAAATTTGTTACCAATCAAAATGTCTGGGGCCAGCTGGTGGCATGGTGGTGAAGGCAGCTGGATCCCACATCCCATCAGAGAGTTCAAGTCCCAGATCCAGCAGCCTGCAAAACCAGGCACAGGGCATGTGTGTCCCAAATCCACCCCAACAAAGGTAGAAATTGAGGAAAAGAATTTACAGCGTGACCATCCCCCATAACAGGTGCTTTCTCACACTCTCTGTCTCTCTCTCTGGTGAGCACATGCACCCTCTGGCAAATTTAAAAAAAGGGGGGGGGGGGCCGGCAGGTGGCATGGTGGTTAAGGGCGCCAGACTCCCACATGGCTGACTGCAGTTCAAATCCTGGACCTGGCAGCTCTCTCTCTCTCTCTCTCTCTCTCTCTCTCTCTCTCTCTCTCTCTGTCCCTCTCTGGTCAAATTCAAATAAATAAATAAATAGATAGGTAAATAAATAAAGTTAAATAAAATAATTCTTTCAAAACCTTCTTTAACTTGTATTCCATTTTTAGATGCTCAGTGATGGTGGTCTGTCTTCTTTCTGCGGCAGTAAGTTAAACTTCGGCTTAGGAACCCCTGCCATGTTCGGGGTTAGTAAGTTAGAAGGCTGAGTGGAGGTGAAAGACAGACTTGTCTTTATAAGGTGAGCCGCTGAGGGTGCGATTTACATTCACAAGGATCCTCCTAGTGTTTTTCTGCACACCAATATAGCCCTGTTGACTCTAAAGAGAGATGAGAAAAATAAAATTTAATCCAACATTTTTCTAACTTCAAAGGCTATTTCAGCGAAAACAGGATAGAATACTGAAGTAGGAAGTCAAAATGTCTTACATTGGGAAAAAATGCTTTCTCTCAAGTGTACTTTCTTTAAACAGGGGCATTACATTGTCCTATGAATAGAAAACCAGTATCACTTGGCCTGGTAAGAGGCAAGTGGAGAAAATAAATACAATAAAACGTAACGCTAGGGCTGGCCCCATGGCGCATGCGCCTGCGTGGCCCAAAGCCCAACAGGATGAGGAAATGCAGAAGGGGCCGCCGTGTGATCATGCCCCATGGTGGGTGCTTCTTCTTTCTCCCCTTCTCTCTTTGTCTCTCTGTGGCAAGCACACACCACCTCTGGCAATCACAAAAGAGTAATGTGATAAAGTTTTATAAAGTCCTAGCTACTCTTTTCCTGCTGAGGTTTCTAAACTTGAATTTCACTCTCTCTCCAAACACTATTACATATTTACTGGCACCAAATATTCTTTCTTGTAATGGAAAGGACTGAAGGACAATGGAAATTGGAATATGTGATTTAATTGTCATTTAATGTTGGGTCTGTTTCCACCTAAAATCACCCTGTATTGCTGGAGAGGTCCTGATCCTCTGCCCTGGCAAGGATCGAGCTGGTCTCATTTTACTGATGAGCTATAAGCACAGACAGGGGAAGCGATTCATCCAAGATCTGTGGCCAAAGAAGGACAGGGACACAGTCATTAATGTCTGAGTTCATGTTCATTTTGCTATAGCTCATCTATTTTTAAATATACCAAGACATTTAGAAATTCTTAAAACTCGAGATTTAGAATACCAATTACATGGAGGTGTACAAGCACAATCTATGCACCTAATATTCTACGCCCAGAAGTGTGCTGAGACCTGCATTAGCATTAATTTATAAAATAAAAATTGCATCTTCCCTGTGGCATTTATGACCTAATAACAGATGCATTCTCTTTAAAATCATAATTTTTAAAGGTGTCAGTTATCTATCGCTGCATAACAAAGCACCCTAACCTTCATGATGTAAAACAGGAAACAGAAAACCATGGCCTACCACAAAATCCAATTCACTGCCTGATATTTGGAATAAAGTTTTATTGAAACGCAGCTGGCCGTGTTCACATACTACTAGGGATGGGTGCCTTCACCCTACAAGGGCCAGGCTGAGTAATTACAACAGAGATTGAAGGACCCTCGAAGACCACAACATTTGCTAACTGACCTTTTACAGGAAGGGTGGCCAACCTCTGGTGTAAACAACAGAGAGTATTTGAGCTTACTTAAGTGCTCCGTGGAGTGTGGGAAGATGCCGACATATAAACAGAACTGATGTCTGTACCTGATGAATTGACTGTTGAAGTTTTCTTCTGTTTGGTTAGTTGCTTTCTTTAGCCCTGCTTCTGTTTCAGCCTGTTTTGTTGCTAATTACAGAAATTCCTGAGTCTGGGCAACTTATTAATCCTGATCCCTAGTCACCTCATAATGCCCACCTTTCAACACCATAATCACTCACAGCACATGCATGTGGGGAGGAGGACACACTCGAACCAGGAAATCCATAGAAACCAGATAACCTTATCAACTGGTACGGAGAAGTCATGCTGTTCCTATACAACGTCAAGTCCACTGCCTCAATGAAAGTGCTTCTTGTGAATGGTGGTTCACAATTGTCATCCTCTAAAGAGACTCTGCACCTTTGGCTCGGTCCCTCCTCCATGAAACGGAGCCCTTTCTTTTCTGAACATGGTAGCAGATCAGAGCAGCACCCGAAGATAAAGGAAGACTTGCTTCATTTCCGCCTATAGAAAATCGATGCATCTCCAGGTAGAACTTGGTTTTCTGTTTTATACTGCAGACTTCCTGAATATATTTAGGATTCCAAGTCATGCCATGAAACACTAAAGTGATCCTGATCTCTCGGCCCCCTACACAGCCAGCCTGTCTATGCACAGGCTTCATTTGCATGTCTAACTCTCATTAGCTTAATAGGAATGCCGTCCATGCATCATCACCAGATCTTGGCCTGCAGCCTTCCTCAGGAGAAAGGTTTATACTCACTTTCCCCTATCACTTCCTAAATTTGTAATTCAAAGCTGCAGTTTAAATTCCTCACGGAGCTGAAACATTAGTGGAGGATGGAAAGACATCCATCCGTCTTAGGCTGATAATGCCCTTAATACGCCAGGAGGCTTTGCGAGCTGTACCTTATGATCAATTATGCGAGTTCACTCTTCCATGCCTCTAGGCTCAGACGTGAAGTCCATGTCTTAAGTAGCAAGTGTGGTTCCTATGGCCTTGAGTTAGGGAAACTGCTACACACACTTATGGCCAAAAGCCACTGGCCTCTTTGGGTTGAGAGCACGGCATACAAACCACGCCCCTGGGACAATTCTGTGCCATGTAAATCCATATGAGGGCAGGACGGTGGTGCAGTGGTAAACATGATATGCAAAGCAGAGCCACATGGTTCTGGGTTCACGTCCAGAGACTCCCTGAGTGTGCTGGACCTCCCTGAGCTGGCTGGGGGTGGACAGTAGGCCCCTGCTGGAATGCTGTCTCTCTGTGTCTCTTTCTGTCTCACTTATGGTAGAAATGAGTAAGTCAACTTAAAAAATGTCCAAATCAAATCTGGAGCTTTTACCCTGATATCTACCAGCCATCATGGCTTTCAAAGACTTGTTTCTTTACCTCTTTGCTTCTTTCAGTGTTGGCCACACAGTGTTAAAGACTAAATTAAAGCAGTAACCAGCATATAAATGCAGGGAGCTCTCAAATCAAATTCTAGATTTCTAGCTTCTTGGAAAACTCAGCATATCCATTAATCCAAGAACCACATATCTGCACAGTGACAATTACGGCAGTCTACTCTCCTTCTGCATCTGAGAGCTAAGGTCCGGGCACTCCCCACCTACCCAGCCCGGGCAGGCGTTTTAATTTCCAATGCCTTAGCCTAGGGTCTTAGGAGTCAATGCTTTACATCTTACATATCTAATCAGAGCCCATTTATTTTTCAGTGACGTTATAATATCATCTTTCCAAACAGACATCATCACTAGCTTCTCAGCTAGTCCCCATGTTACCTGCACTAATTCCATGGTCAGCCCTTCTGGCCCTGAGGCTTTCATGACTCTATGGAACTGTACTCTCTGCTTCCGTTTCCTCATGTGAGAAGTGGAGCTCAAATCCTTCTAGGGTTACTGTAAAAGTTAAACAGGATAGGGTCAGCAGGTGGCATGATATTGAGGCACTGGACTCCCTCATGGCTGACCACAGTTCAAGTCCCAGATCTGGCAGCTTGAAATTCATGCCAGGCGTGTGTGTGTGTGTGTGTGTGTGTGTGTGTGTGTGTACCCAAAGTCCCAGGAGGAGAAGGGATTACAGCATGGCCACTCCCCTTGGGGGTGGGGGGAGGGTGATTTCTCACTTTCCTTCTGTCTCTCCCTCTGTATCTCCAGTGAGTGGATCGCCCTACAGCAAAAACCTAAGGGAAAAAAAAAGATAAACAGATTATGGATAGAGAGCACTTAGGACATGGCCTGGGGGAACAGAAGCTCTTGACCTGGGTCACCTGTGCTAATGCTACAGGCACCGCCTTCCCATGAGCCCGGCCTCCTCCTGCCACCAGCTTCTACTGAGTCTTCGGTACAGAGACCGCGTTCTGGCCAGGGTGAGTTTTACCCACAAATGAGATCATGTCTTTTACCCGCTTGAGCATCCTTACTGTCTTCCCTTTACCCTTTCAATAAAGACCACGTCTCTCGGCAGAGCCCATGATGCTGGCCCGGCACAGCTCCATCCTCTCTGCAGCCTCACCCCTCCCTGCCTGGCTCACTCTGGCTGCAGCCACGGGGACCTTCTTTTGGTTCCTGCTATTTACCATGGTTCCTCTGCCACAGCGCCTCTGTATGTGCTGGGCCCTTTGTCATCTCTCCCCACACACCTCTTTACCTTTTACTCATCCTTCCTTTAACATCTCAGTTGACACCTTCCCCAGAAGCCTCCTCTAACCTCCTGGCCGGGCTTGGTGCACTCTCCCATCCTACACTTGAGCCTCCCTCTTGGAGTCCTTGTCACAGCTGAGATTCATGTGGGACCCCAAGATCCTTTGCTTATTTCCTGTTTACTGTGCTGGGTAGTCTCTGAGTCAGGCTTCCTACACCTTCCTGTCCTCGGGAGCCAGCCCAGAGCTGGGGCCAGTATATTGGGGACTGAAGGAACAATTGGTGCAGCTGACTTGCATTCAGTTAATCCGTTGAACTCATTTAAATCTCAAGATGAAGTTCTTTTCAAATCACTGCCCCTGGTTTATTTGTAATGTTAATTTCTTTTTCATATGGCAAGTTACTAGCAGTGAATTATGTCCTTTATGCTAGTATTCTGGGAAATTAATGAATAGTTGGGGTTTCTCACCTCAAAATCGGCTCCACATTTCACGGGCCACAGTTTCAAACACACAATTCAGTTCTGAGTTTGTCCTGTATCCGAACACAACAGTCTTCTGGGGAAATGATTCTGGCAATATGATCCTGCTTCTCTTTTCTCACTCCCCACAGAAAAATACACAGTCCTGGGCCAGCATCATAGCGCGGCGATCAAGCCCCGTGCACAAGGAACTGGATCCCACGTAGCCGAACACAGCTCAAATTCCAGCTCTGGTGGAAGCATGTGCATGTGTACCCCAAATCCTGACCAGATGGGGAGATGGAGGAAGGGAGATTGTTTCATGATCATCCCCTGATGGGACATTGTCTCTCTCTCTCCCTCTCTCTCTCTCTCTGAGTACATGCACGCTCTTGCAATTCCAAGGAGGAGGAGGAGGAGGAAGAGCAAAGGAGAAAGAAAAGGAAGAAAGAAGAAAAGAAAAAAAGAAATGAAAGGAAGGAAGAAAAAAGAAGGAAGGAAGACAGTCTTGCAAATACCTTGATTTTAGCCTAAACTCTAGAGGTCTATGATAGGCAGAATAAGGGCCCCTAAAGATGTTCATTGCAAAGGTTTTTTTAAATTCCAAAATATGTATATGATCAGGAAGCACAGTTTCCAGGGATTAAGAACATTAGCTTATATGGGAAAGGGAAATTAAGGTTGTGGATGAAATAAAGGTTACTAACTAGCTGACCCTGAGGCAGGGAGATTATCCTGGGCTCATCCTGCCTTATTCAGACGGTTTCATTATCATCACAGAGGCACTTATAAGTGGCAGAAGGAAGCAGAAGAAAGAAACCAAGATGTGGCCACGTGAAAAGGATGCAGCCAGAGTTGCTGGCTCTGCAGATTGCAGGGGCAGGAGGCAACAAATGGAGGAAAAAAAAGGGGGGGGGGGGGGTTCGTCCCTTTAATGTCTAGAAAGAAACACAGGTCTATAGACATCTTAGTTTTAGGCCAGTGAGATCTGTGCCAAACTCTGACTTTTGAAACTTTAAGGTAATAAAATTATATTTTATTTTTATATTTTCTTTTATTTATCACTAAATGTGCTGCAATTTGTTTCAGCAGCAACAAGAATTGAATGTTAAGTTTACACCCATAACCAATCCAGCAGTTACGACATCTACTTTGCTTAGGATTTCCTACCTAGTTCAGGATTTCTTACCTAGTGATTGTGGCTAACTGAAATTATTTTTTTCTTCCTTTGTGAAGGTTTTACTACACTTTGACTATAGCAGTCTATAAACTGTTCTCCAATATCCTTCCTCTAGTTTTGTGTTGGCTTTTTAGAATTCATATTTCTTCTGGGCATTCCTATGGCCACCTGAAGTGATGGGAATTTTTCTCTTTGTCTCATTCTCTCCTGCAGTTGGGATGGACTTTTTTATTTCATACTTTCCTGTGAGACCTAATCATAAGTTTCTGCAGTTCCCAAGTGGTTTTTCTGTCTTAATAAAATGGAAAACAAGACTATCAGTTATTCTTTTCACATTCTTTTCCTGAGATTGTGATTGCTGGAGCTTCAGCAGCCATTTGCAACTGTGAGAAAAATAAAAAAACTTGTAAAGGCATTCACCTGAATTATATTGCACTACTGAAGTAAAACCAACAATCTCTAGATTTTTTGATATATGAAGAAAAGAATTCCCTATCTATTTATGCTATAAAAATCAGCCAATTCCAATTATGAGTGCTATTTGACAGCATAATTCTGACCATAATTTGCAGTTGTTATAGATAAAATTATGCTTGCCTGTCTCTTTAGCTGCAAATTCTTGGGGGTGGTGCTCTGCATTCCTCTGCATTCCTCAATATCCCCCAGCACTTTATCGGCTCTGCTTTTTTATTTTCTTTAAGTTTATTTATATATCTTCCATTAGGAGGAAATACAGAGAGAGAGACAACCCCAGCAGGCTTTTATTCCAGCCACAGCCACTCCTGGATTGTGGGCACTCATGTGCCTGGTGTGTTCAGGGAGGTCTCTGGATGCAAACCAGGACCTTCCCATGTGAGTCACACTAACAGAGTTTTGACAACTAACTGCCTTCAGCTATAGGAAATCCAGACTAACAGGCTTATGGAAGAGGTTTGTTATATCCATGAGGAAACCCAAAGATAGATTCAATAGCTAAACCAACAAACGGTGTCAACAGAAACAACCAACTCTGCAGAAATAACAATTAATGCAGTTTATTTCCGAACACAGATATGAGTGACTAGACCCTGAGAAAAGGCAAATATACCTTTCTCAGGGTGATCAGATACAGGAGTTCCTTTTATTTGATTTTGAGAGTGAGAGGCTAAGTTTGGAATTAGTGAAAAGAGTTTTCCTGTTGGTCTAGTCCAAAAATGTGCGACATCTGAAAGTGGGATCTTGTAGGTTATAGGTAGGCTTTACAATTCTTAGGTTGGTGATTATAAAGGAAGGTCTGTGTTTCAGGAAGAGATCAGCAAAGAGTATAGTTTAACAGAGATAAGGGTCTTGAAGACATCACAAGATACTGTCTCAAGGACAGGATGTAGGAAGAGTCCTTATCAATGAGACAAAATGGTCTGTTAATGTTTGTGGGCATGACTCACCCCAAGCCCTCTGAAAGGAATTTTGGAAATGGGAAAAAGTAATCAGATTTCTGTCCTGAAAGGGCACGGGTCCCCTGTCTCTGATATGCTAGGTGAAGGTTTTCTCTTCTGGCTGGTAGAAAGAGGTCACCAGAAGTTCCAGGTGCTCCGTATACACCTAACAACATCCACAGAAATGCTGCCCTCATCCTGTGGTTGGCTCCTAGGAGGGAAGAAATTTTTCCTAAAATTCTGTGGTTCAATTCCCCTCATAAGTCATTAGTCATTGTTGGATCAAAGAATACGAGTAATTGTGTACTAGTCAGACTCACTCTTGTCTGGGCGAAGAATCAGCTCCCCAGAGGCAAGGGTACAATGCAATTTTTTAAAGGTTTTTGCCGTAAGACATATGCACTTGCCAGAGGAGACAGAGATGGTGAAGGAGAAAGTGAGAAATTACCCTCCAGGAAGGATGGACACACCACAATCACTTCTCCATTCTCCTTCTGAGGTTGTGGGCACACAGAGACACATGCTCAGCATGATTTTCAAGCTGCCAGGTACAGGACTCTAACCATGGCCAGCCATATGGGAGTCCAGTGTCTTAACTATTATACTACTTGCTGGATCCCAGTGCAATTTTTTCCCCCGGAGAGGTTTTTGCTATAGGGCGCATGCACTCACCAGAAAGAGACAGAGAGACAGAAAGCCAGAAATCACCCCCCAGGGGGGATGGCCACACCACAGTCCCTTCTCCTCCATTCTCTCAGGATCTTGGGCACGCACGCACACGTGCCCGGCGTGAGTTTAAGCCACCGGGTCCGGGACACGAACCGCAGTCAACTACATGGGAGTCCAGCAACATAGCCATTATGCTAACTGCTGGTCCCCCGAATGCAATTTTTTAATACATGAATACAATGTGTGATGACTAAACCAGGATCATTAGCATATCTGTCATCCCAAACACTTGTCAATTGTTTGTGTTAGGAACATTTGAAGTCTTCCTCCTAAGTTATTTTGAATATTTAATAAAGTGTTGACTACAACCATCTACAGTGCATTATAGTGAGTTACTTCAAAAGTTACAAAGCTCAGGTACTTGTAACCATTTTCTAGTATTCTGGAAATTTCTAGGTTGACATCTCACTTCTTAGGTTTTTTTTTTCCTTTTCTTTTCTTAATTTTGTTTCTAACTTACATAATACATTGAAAATGATGCCACACTTTTAAACCAGGAAAGCATTTCAAATTGAAACATGGGATTGTTTCCATGTAATTATGTTTGCTTCTGAAAGAGGGTGGAGACTATACCACAAAATTCAATCAACCACTTCAATTAACCAATGTGTATTGAGTATTCACTCTGTGCCAGACGAGTTAATGTTTAAAAACTGAAAAAGAGAAGGTCACATTGCTTGTCATTTCTTCCCCCGTGGATAATTCTGAACATTGATGCAACTTCATCAAATCAAAGCCATTTTCTACATCCTTCCTTTGTTCCAGGTGTGTACCTAGAAGCACTGACAATGAGAAATGCATTTTAATATGGATGAATACAGATGATTAACAAATGTACTTACTCTGAAGGAAGAGTTTCTTATCAGTGGAAATCAAGTTATTTATTTAAGATCTGGTTTAAGGAGAAATATATAAACATTGGTAATCTTTAAGTTGAGAGTGCTTGATCACACAGAATTGAAAAGACATTGGAGCACGTTTAGCACGTATGTCTAGAGAAAGGAGAATTAGACACTATCCCAGCAGTGTCAGTTGTCCAAGGAAAAACTACCAGGCTTAGTTCCTGCCCCTGAGGTTTCCCACTTCTAATGTGGTCCCTATCTTTAATAATTCAAACTCTAAGGAGCCTCTTTTACATAAAACACAGCCTGACTGATGCCTCCAACTGTAAAGCCTGAGAACCCTCCCCCAGCACACACACACACAGCCACTCTCAGTGCACGCCCCTGGTCCAGAGGTACTGCAGGAACCTCAACTCAGTCACACTGAAGCCCCACAACATTGGACTTGCTGACCTGACCTTACCAAAGTCACTATAGTCCGTGGATCCTTCAGTGGGGACTCTGCCCTAGGTCTCAGGGTGCCACCGCATTCTCTGTCCTTGTGTCTCCATCATAACATCCTGCCAGCTACGGCCAGGGACATGGGTATCTGGGAAGACAGCAGCTTGAATTCCCTCATAACCCCTCCATTCGGAACCCCAGTTCAGGCAGCTCTTTTGAACCTCGCAGGGGTGGGCTCCTCAGTTAGATGGGCGGGTCTCAGAGGGTGCAGGTAGAAACCAACACTTTGTGGGTGTCTGGTTTTAATGTTGGGAGGACCTCAGACGTCATCTAATAGCCTATCCTATTGTTTTGTTGGGAAAGTCATAACAGCTTTCTATGCAAAAATACGTCATGACTTTTCCAATGACCCACAAGAAATGAGGTCACTGAATTCAGAGTAGTATGGTGAGCCTAACCTCAGCGTCTGCTCCTGAGCTCAGGTGTCCAGGGCAAATGGACAAAGTATAGCCACTTATCCCATTTTTCACTGCTCTTCCCACTCAGCATCCCCCTCTTGGGAACCAAGCTCTTGGGCTGTGACTGGAGCGGGAGCCAGGACTTCCACTCATGGCTTCACAGATTCATGTGTGACTCTGTCACATCTGCCCTGCCTCCTCCTACCTGTTTCTAGAATTCCAATAGAAATAGAACATCTATTCTTACCTAGGGACTTTTGCGGATACATAAAATGGGAGTGCCAAGGTTCAGAGGAGATTTAGGTAAGGACTAACGAGATGAAGTCCCTTTCGCCAGATTCCGAGTGCAGGTGCAGGGGCTCTGGGCTCCTCCAGATTCCTGCGTTCCAACTTCCCTCCTGAAAAACTCAAAGCCACAAAGCAGGCTATTACCATGAAGGTTTGCCAGGGAAAAAGGTGCAAAGCCAGGCAAATAGTGCAGTTGTCCCTACTTAATTCTTCCTAAAATATTATGTAAATTTAATATGTATGCAAATGAGACCCTCCCCTTTGGCTCCTGGGCATGAGGCTGCCATAATGCCACTGGCTTCTGAGGTTTCTGTTTTGAAAATGAATGAAAAATTAAAACATGGCCAGTTTCAAAGCTATCACCAGCCAAAATTACCACCCCAGCCAATAGTTATTCTGCTATTTTCCCAATATTTGCTTTTTTAAATTAATTGATGTATTTGCTTCATGAGAGAGAGAGAGAAGCATTTTTTTTTTTTTTTTTGGAGAGGTTTTTGCTTTAGGGCACGTGTGTTCGCCAGAAAGACAGAGAGAGACAGAGAGACAGAAAGTGAGAAATCACCCCCCAAGGAGGATGGCCATGCTGCAATTCCCTCTCCTCCATTCTCCTCTCAGGATCTTGGGCACGCACGCATACACGTGTGCCTGGCATGAGTACAAGCCACCAAATCTGGGACTTGAACCACGGTCTACCACATGCAAGTTCAAAGACATAGCCATTATGCTAACTGCTAGCCCGAGAGAAGATTTTCAAGGGGAACTTAAGTTGCATTCTGCCTGCTCTCTAGACTTATCAGCCAGTCAGGATACTGGGCACGTGTGCACACACCCAGCACATGTGGGTTGACCCAGAACCCAAACCCTGATCTTCCGTATGACTTCCATAATTGCAAGCAGCATGCTGACATTAGCTTTGATGCCATATTCCAATGCACTTTGCTCTCTATGACTAGATATTACATGCTGAATCTCCAAAACTGAGGCTTCTTTACCCATTTAAATTTGTGATAGGCAAGCTACAGTGGCATAGCAGTAGCAAAACACTTGGGATGTGGTCCTAAGTTCACAGCCCACGATCTTCCCGGGTACACCAGATGCACGTATGCCTGTGGCTGATGCTGGGGATGGGTCACAGCATGTGCACCTTGCTGGGGATGACTCTCTCTCTCTCTCTCTCTCTCTCTCTCTCTCTCTCTCTCTCTCATCTCCCTCTCTCTCTCTCTTTCTCAGTGATGTCAAGGGAGCCCATGAGACTGTAGACCTTACAACACAGCCCCTAAAACAAACACAGTCCAGCAC
Source organism: Tupaia tana (assembly GCA_026018925.1). Taxonomy (NCBI): domain Eukaryota; kingdom Metazoa; phylum Chordata; class Mammalia; order Scandentia; family Tupaiidae; genus Tupaia; species Tupaia tana. The sequence goes on along the minus strand of JAKSZU010000026.1, from coordinate 21,629,619 downwards.
ATGGTAAGTAAGTGAGGAAGGGGTACAGATATGGGGGTCTGCCCTCCCAAGGAGGCAGCACCGCAATGCGTGGCCTCTGTGCTTTCATAACATTGACGTGTATGCCCTGTGCTTCCTACACCGAAGTCTCTGGCAGAAAAGCAAAGGTCAATTAGAGCATTTACTAAAACATACATGTTATTTATAGGAGTCGATTTGACTGGGTTGCAGTGAGCACTGCTGGTCTGTAAAACAAGACATTCCTACTGGAAGAAGCCCCCAAGTCCTCACAGCCAGCATGTTTAGGTCTAATTATCACAGGAGCAGTCACGTTTTACACATGGAAAACTATATATGAAAACCATCTAACTCCCAAAGTAGCCAAGACCAACAGACGAGGCTGGAGGATGAGAGAGCAGCTCTTGTCTCACAAAAGTCTCTCTTTTGGCAAATTCCATTCAGCATGGACACTTGGGGGTGGAAAGCCCAGCAAAAGCCAGCGCTGCCCACATAACTCGATTAGAAGATACCTTAATAGCAGAGAGAGGCCATGTATACAGAGAACCCTAATTCAGAACAGAGAGCATGTGTTGATCGTTTGAAATGACTCAACTGGAGAAAATAGTGAATACTGGAAATAAATTATTTTCTTTTTTAATTTTAATTTTAATTTTTAATTAATTAATTAATTTTATATTCATTCACTGAGTATCGTCACAGCATACAAAACGCGATTTCCCTTCTAGGATATACTGCATAGTGGCTTAATCATATATGGTATCATCGATAATTTTCCATTTCTTGCTACATATATTTATGTGTGTGTATATACATATATATATTCCCCTATTTCTCACCTCTGCCATTTTCCATCCTCCTTCCACAGTATCTGGTGTCTACAGTTGCTTCTCATTCCTTTTTTCCCCCCACATTTTATTGATTCACAAAATATCTTAAATAATCTAACTACTTTCAATATCAAGTTTAGCTGGTATATACACATCCATGAATACATGTCTGACTTTAGACATGAAACTCTGAGTAGAATGAATATACTATAAGGTAGCACCTAGCTGATGCTATATAGCTTACTGTGGTCATTAAATAGTTTTTTTTTTTTTAAGATATATTTTAATTTCAAGAAAAGCAGTTTTAACTTTAATAAATCAAAACCAAAGGAATGCTAAGAGAGCTTTGTTTAATAGTCTCAACTAGGCTGGACTGAGGTGTATATCATGTTGGGTAAAATCTCTTCACAATCTAAATAATGTATAGCGATTTAATGTATGAATAATAATTTTAAAAAAGACTTAAAGCCAGGAAATAGGTTAAGATTCTGTTCAAACAGTAGGTACATGAACCTATCAGAACTAAATTATTTTCTACCTTCATCTTTTATTCACTGCTGAATGCTTCACAGAATGGAGGTTCTCCTCAAGCATCTTTATTCATATAAATTTTAACCCTCGGGTCACTGCATGAAGACTTCCTGCTGCCCCCCAAGTCAGTGTCCACCTGGCCTGAGAAGACGGCCTTCCATCACCGGGACACACATTCCCCACCTTGTTGATTTAGGGCAGAATTTGCTAAGAAGATTCGCGAGTGGAAGGAGGAGGGGATGGCCGTTTTAACGAAAACCGTGGAATCGGTGCCATTGTGCCTACAGCCCTTGGGTGCCATTTCCCGTTACCTGGAGTCGGCAATCATGCGTGTGCTTCTGGCAGCTTTGCGGGGAGAAGCACCTGCCAAGTTGGCTCTGGTTCTGCGAGGCATGTGTTCGGAGAGTATTTTGAATTAAATATCACAAGAATCCAGCAGCGCTTTTAGCAATCCCACATGGCTAGGAAGGCAAAACCTGGGTTCACAGCTGCCAAAAAGCCAGACCTTGAGGAGCCATGATCCTGAAGAGAAAGGAGGCACAGAGAAGCAAATGCTACCTTCTAATTTTGTTCTCGAAGGGCTGCCAGGTTCTTAAACTGCACAGGGGAGAGCCCGGTGCATCTAAACAAAAGGCTGCTAAACCCTCAAGCAAAGTTCAAAGCATTCTCCAGGTGCTAAGGAAGCAAAAATGTAGAACAGAAGACAGCCAGCTCTAAATGTGTGTGCACCTAATGATGAACCTTAAATATATAGAAAGCAAAGCTGAGAACTGGAAAGAGGTGTAGATAATTGCCCATCTACGGGAGAGACACTCGAAGGCCAGTGGGGTACAGCAGGAATTCAACTGGACCCACACGGGAAGGTCCTGGGCTTGCCCCCTGGGGCCTCCCTGGGCGCTGCAGGTACACGTGTACGTGTGTTTCTGTGGGGCCAGCTTGGTCAGGATGGATCACAGCCCACGCAGCCTGCAGGGGTGCGTCTCTCTGTCTCCTTGTCAACTCTCAATTTCTCTTTCTCATAGAATAAATAAACTTTACTAAGAAGTGGGGGACTGGAATACCCTTTTCTTGAAGTAACTAAATGTTTCTGCTCCTGAGCAGCTGTTCTGAAATTCAAAGACCAGGTTTGTAAGATCATGGAAACTGTGTCGTAAATTTCCCTGAGCATCCTTTTGCCAAATTTTCATTATCCTCAGCTTGTTAACCTATGCCATATTCTAACTTGGACTTTTTTCTTAATTTTCTCTCCTTTTGAGGTCACTGTCAGTGAGTGATTTATATTCACATCCCAAATAACATGTTTTCTTTTCTTTGTTTTTTAATTGCCAGAGGGTACATGCGCCTTCCAGAGAGGTAAAGAGAGAGGAGGAGAGAGGAAGAGAGAGAAAGTAACCCAGTGGAACATGTTTCCACTGCAATCACTTCTCCTCCATCTTTCTATGCTGTCAGGATGTGGGACACACACATACACATGCACCTGGCATGTTTTTCAAGCCTCTGGGGCTGGGACTTGAACAGTGGTCATCTATGTGAAATCTGGCTCCCTTAACCACTAGGCCATGGGGCTAGCCCCCAAACAACATCCTTTATGCCTCCAGACACTCCATGGGTCTTCACCAATGATTTGATGAATGAACACTATCCATGTTTCGTCAAAGTAATTTGTGAGAGTAAATCAGCATTGTTTTGTGGGTCCAGGGTGTTCAGCAAAATGGGCATTAGTGAGAACCCCCAGCCTGGCTTAGAGTGAAGTAACAGGTGCCACATCTGATTACTTTCAAGTGTGCTTTGACCACTTCCTGCTCAAGTTCATTACTTCTCCAGATGTATATCCTTCCCAGGTATGTGGCCTCTCTTATTTGTTCATTTGCCAGGACTCTTTTTTAGGAATATCTTAAATAATCTACAATGCTGACGTAGAAGCAAGGAAAACGTTACCCTCAGGGCTAAATCTTCTGAGTTCTTTTCATGTCCAAGCAAACATTTATGAATACATCCTGTTCCTTAGTTAAGAATGTGGATATTCTGTTCATTCAGCCGCTCGATCAGTAAGTACGTAACTTGTGGAATTAGTCAATTTAGCCTCAAACGGTCACAGATTTAGAAACAGAGTCATAGTCTCTGACTTGGCATGTGGTTCCTCCAACGTCTCTTATCTGAATATCGATGATATGTAAGAAGCATTTGGTCTACAGAACTTCATAAGGAGACGCTGTGAAGTATGCAGTTATTTTCATTCGAATTCAGAAAAGCAGAAGCATTTAAACGATAATACCATTCTATTAAAACTTCATGATGGCTTGTCATTAATATTTCCTTAAACCTTCTTATAAAAATAATATATGTCCAATTTTAAGAAAGGCAAGTTGTATTTAAACCACTTTCTCAAAAGTGCAAGTGATTTGTAGCATCAAAGACCAACATGCAACAAAATAGATGGGCATAAAGACTATTTTTTCTCACTCTTGGGAAAGGATGTGTATGAGAATATAAGAGAAAAATATACAGCCCGTTTTAGTTGACCTTCTGCAAAAGTTTCTTTTTACCTAACCTTTATCAATTTTATGCTAAAGACAATTCTGAGGAAGAATTTAATTTGGGGACTGTATAAATTAGTCATTAAAGTGTGTCACTTTCCTCCCATAAATGCTTCTAAAATTTCCCAGCCAACAACTTGATTTCAGCAAGATATCCAAGTTGATTACTTATAAATTTCCACCTCATTATTATATTCTAGGAACAAATAAAATCTATGAAGACTATAATCATAAAATTCATTATAAGACAATATCTCACAATATCTTAAAAGATGAAGCCCTCGGGCATTCAGGCTGGGAAGCTGTGTATTTAGAAGACAAATATCTCTAGCAGCTGAGCAATGATCATATTAGTAAAGCTATGCTTGGTTGAATAGTAGGGAAAATAGGCCAAGATTACTGTGTAGCGATTTACATTGAATAGTGTATTAAGCCTGGGCCAGATGATCGCACAGATGAAATGCATACCCTGTGAGGCTGACCCGTGTAGGAAGGGTCTGGGCTTACATCAAGACCTCCTGAGCACAAAGCCCATGGTCCAGGGCTGGCTCAGGCTGAGAACGGGACGGGACATCAAGACCCCATTGTGGACACTGTCTTTCAGTCTCTCTTTACTCATGGAAGAAATAAATAAACTTAAAAATATATTTTTTATTTAATCCTTACAACAACCCTATGAAACAGGTAACATTTTATTCTGTTGTATAAATTAGAAAAATGAGATTCAAAAAGACTGTCCATTGCTCAAAACAATACAGCTACTATGTGGTAGAGCTTAGATGGGAATCTGGATTTGACTTTGCCTGAAATACCTTTCTCTTGAAATGCCCCCCCGACACACACACTTCCTTGAAGCTTCTCCTGAAAAGTCACCTTTTTTTGAGAACCTTCTTTTGAATACTGAGAATGACATGGACACCTTCCAGCCACAGCCCTTTTTGCCTCTCTCACATGGCTCTTCCACTGCAATGAGCACCACCGACATCGTGTGCATTTGTGGGTTGATTTGACATACCACGTTTCCCCCACGAGGTCCGCTGAGCACATTACCTAGTGAAAGGAGGAGAGGGGTCAGGAAAAACCTTTAGGTCTCACACTCTAGTGCTATGTTGTCACGTCATCTTCACGAATTTTTTGAAAAGACACTGGTTAAATTGCACAAGTGGTGGCATGGAGGTTGAGGCATCTGGATTCCACGTGGCTCACCTGCAGTTCAAGACTCAGACCTGGCACCTTGAAAATAACACAGGATATGTGCGTGCACGTGGCTTAAATCCTGAGAGGAGAATAGAGAAGAAGGGGTTGCAATGTAGCCATCCCCCCGAGATTGCAGTATATCCAACTAAGACGTCATTGCTGGGAGGTTCGGTTGTGATGTAATGTATGACACCAATTTATAAGTTATAAAGCATTACAGAAATGCTAGCTGCTGTTCCAATCTTTGTTCTGATTGCTCTTGGTAGAACTGGCACCATTTCTGATTCTCAATGAACTGCAGGAGGTTCAAAATGCAAGGGAGATTCTAAAAGGCAGTGATTGGTATCTATACCTACCCCCTCTACCATCATATGTTCAGGACTTTCTGTTTCTGCCGTCGAGTGCAGGCATTCAGTACTTATTACAAAGGATACCAGAGACCGTAAGGGAGGGGAGTGGGTGGGAGGGGCAAGGGAAAAATCATTTAACAGACCAAAGAATATAAAGTTCTCTGTTGGGAAAAAATTACACCTTCTGTAATTTTTGCTTAAAAATAAATTATTTTTAAAAGGGGGGGATGATTGAGTAAGTTATTTTTGTACATTGAGCCACTTTTTCAAAAGAGATCTGCTGGGGCCAGCAGGTGGCATCGTGGTTAAGGCACTGGACCCCCCACATGGCCAACCGGGAATCAAGTCCTGACCTGGCAGTTTGAAACTCACACCAGGCATGTGTGTGTGCATGCCCCAAGTCCCAGGAGGAGAATGGAGGAGAAGGGATAGCAGGATGCCTCCACAGGGAGGTGATTTCTCACTTTCCCCCCACTGTCTCTCTCTCTGTTTCTTTCCAGTAAGCACACATGTCTGATGGCAAAAAAACGTTTTAAAAAGTTTTAGAAAGAGAGAGCGAGGCCACCGTGTCAGCACTACTTTCTTCATTTTGATGGCACCCCTATTGCAGCTGAACCTGAAGGAAATTGTCCCCTGGGTTATGCAGTGCCGACCTGCAGCTCCAAATGCACTCTCTGCCCTCCCCACCCTCCTCTGTGCACGGAAGGCTGGCCTCTCTGTGCAGCATCACCCGGGCTCCCTTTTCCCTCTGACTTCTGACAAGCGTTAGCCAATGGAGGCCGGGCGGCACTGGGCAGGACAAAAGCAGAGAGAGAGGCTGGGGTGCTTACACCTCACTCCCTCTGGGCAGCCTGGCTTGGTGGTGTCTCTGTCCCTGCCGGGCGGCCTGTAGGAAGGAAGGATGGCCATTTCTCTCCCTGGGTCTGACAACAGCTTTCTCTTCTGCCCTCCCAACCTGCAGCTGAAAATGGCTCCACTAGATCAACTTGCCAGGGGCTATTACAGCTCTGAATTATTCCCTTAATTTTTCATTCAAAAAAATTTTTAAGTTTATTTATTTATTTCTTCCCTAAGTGAGAGAAATAGAGAAAGAGAGAGACTGGAAGCCCCAGTGGGATCCTAATGCCACAGTCCACGCCCAGCCCTAGCCAGTCCCAATCACAGGTGACTGCACGCCCACTGTGCCACCATGGGGCCTCTCATTCCCTTAAATTTGCCAACCAATTCAAATGTTGTCCATATTCACCTACTCCAGTTACTGTTTTAGAACGTGCTATTTGTTTCCTGCCAGGGCGCTGACTGATACATCACCCCTACTCACAGTAAGTGAGCACAGACCTGCCACATGCAGTAGATACTGTTACTGAGAGCCATATTTTATACAGAGAGACTGGAAACCCAGTGAGATTAAGTAACTTGCCCAAGGTCACACAGCTAGTAAACACAAAGCGATGTCCAAGCCCGCGCAGTTTGGCTGCACAATAAATGTTCCAACCCTTGTGCTTCAGGGTCCTAACCCTATAAACTTTTCACTGGAGCTGCTTTCGTACTCTTAAATGAGGGCTGTTCGGGCCAGTGACTTCTCCTATCAATGCCAGCAGAAGGATTTATTGTGTAATTTCGTTCTCATCAGTCGCTATTACTTGCAAAAAGTGCTTAGTCAAAGCCATTAGCTGATGTTCTCCAATCACCCAGTGTTACCTTCAGTTAGTCTGCAGAAAATCCCCTGTTGCTACATCGGATTTGTGCTTGTTAACGTGTTATTAGTGTGCAGAGTTCAACTTCCTCTTTCCTGGACAATGCAAAATGAGGCAAGAGAAGAGATGGTTTAGACAAATCAGAGTGGATGATCATAGCTCATCTTCAAGTTCGCAGAGACAGTAAAATACTTCACTGCACCACCAAAGACTCCCCTGTCTTCGAGTAAGGGCAGGAAGTCGTATTTCACATTTATCATTTTTCTAAAGTTATCTGCAGTCTGTGTGCATGCTCAGTAGTTGGGGTGAGGTTGAAAGACACACAAAATATACTTAAAGGAAATAGCCACTGTTCACCACTCTGGAATTTCCTTGTACAAATATGAGATGCATGCAATATTGCTCAGCACATAACATCATTTCAAATAACTTGATTGTCATTTATTCACATGCTTCGGTTTAATGATGACCATCATATAATGAGGGCTTACTGCAGGCAGTAGACTGTCCTAACGATTTACATGTGTTACCTCATTTAATTCTCTCCAGAGCCCTGTGAAGTACTTATTATTAGTAAGTCCATTTTCAGACAGGGAACTGAGGCACAGAGACATTATCCAACTTGAATAAACTCAAGACTCTGGTTTGCACTCAGCGGCTCTCTGCCTTATGTTCCTGTGGTTTGAGTGACAGATCTTGGATTCACCGTACCAGTGGCCGAGCTGTGCTGTGAGCTCACTGAAGCCAACGGGAGGTGCCGTACCAAGGGACCAGTGACTCAACCTCAGCTCCAGGGAGAGGGCCAACAGCAAAACCTTCTTTAACGTTGCCAGCATGTGTTGGGAGTGTCACTAGTGCCCAAGCCCCTGAGCTTCTGAACCAGGTTTTCAGACTCAGTTCCCGGTGAGAACCAAAACCACACACAGCCTTTGAAATAGTGCCTCCACTTTCTAAGTTTTAGAACAAACTGGAAGGGAAAAAAATCCAGAAATAAGCATTCCAGTGTGGGGGCTCCCCACACCAGCCCTTGAAATGCTACCAGGACTGCCAGCCAACTAGGTCGTTGGCATGGAGCTCAATGCATCCTTACCAAGTATCACACACTGTAAACTTGCATACATACATACCGTCCATAGTGGCAAGATGGCGCCATGACACAGGTGGCCTCTGGATGGAGAAGGAACCCAGGGCTATGGCAGAGACAACCTTGGATCTGCCAGTGCAAACAGCCTTACCTGGCTAAAACAGTGATAATAAAATGTGGAAACACTTTCCTGCCTCCCACTGCCTTTCCTCAGAAGTGCTCCAATTGCCTGAGGGAGGATGTATTACAAAAGCCCTCACAGTCATCAGGCTAGAGAGAAAATCATCAGGGGTTGGGCTGCACATTGCTTCTAAGAGGACACGTCGGTGGGAACAGAAGGTTCTGTAGGATACTAATGCTCCTCTTGCATTGTCTTAAAAGTAACTATAGCACACTACTTTAATGTCATGGCCATGACGATGACAACCACAAGTGCTGTTATTAAATGCTGCGCATTGTGTTTCTAATTATAAGTACCTTCTTGTTCAGTAACATGGCAATCTCAAACAGACTAATCGTAAATACACACACGCGCCCATGCACACGTGCGCGCGCACACACACACACGCACGGCTCCAAAGACATAAGAAAGAAAACACTGAAGAATCTGTGATTCCAGCACCTCAAAATAACTATTTGTAACCAATTTTATGCTTTGTCTTGTGCCTGTGATAGCACGCGATCTAATGTACAGAGATTCCACATACGGGGGCCCCCGCATGGATGTTGATAATGCTCAGTACATGTCCTCTTCTTCTACACCTGCTCCATGTGACTTCGGTAAGATTAGCAGGTGGCCGGGACAGAAACAGATCCTCCAAATTCTATTCATGGTAAATAATTAGCAGAACTGCTTGACTCACCAACCAATTTCATTTTGACCCACCTTTAGGCAGACTTCTTTTTTCCCCTGGGCTCCTGAACTTTGGCCCATCTTTATATCTTAGGAAACTGACCAACCCCTTCTAGTAGCCCCTCCGGACTATCAGCTGAACCCAGGAATAAGAATTCCTTGACCGACTGTCCAGTCACTCCACCAGCTCATTTCCCTCCCTGGCATCTAGTTCTTTCAAGCCTTGTTTCTTCCTCCCTATAAAAGAAAGGCCTTTTATCTGCCTGGCCTTTGGGATGCTCACAGATCTCAGCTGGAACCCTCTCCCTATTAAAATATTCGTCTCCTTAGTTTGGCAGTACCCTCTCCGCCTATTTGAATAATCCTTTCCTATACTCTCCTTACATAAGTCCTGGTCTGTTTTTATTTGACACTATTTATCCAGAAAAATAATAGCTCATGAAACTAAGATCGGGCATTAGAGCACATGCTTGCTTTATAGACCGACAGCAGAATACCTCCTAAAGATCCTGTGAAGTGGGAGGGCCCCTGATCCTTTTAGATATTAGGTTTTACCACCCGACTGATGGAGACAAGAGCACCAACTTCATGTGATGGGTAGGAAGATGTAAAATGTTAATAAAAGATGCTGAAAACACTGCCTGGATCACTGTGAGCACTAGACCTGGGTTTTCTCTGACTATCATTATAGGCAATTTTTTTTTCATTCAATAGTATGTTCTGAATAACTTCCTATGTCTCTAAAATTACTTTTCAATATAAACATTAATGACGATTAATATTCCATTATATGATAAAGTCATAATTGGTTGAACTCATCTCTTATTATAAGACATTTAAGTTTTAATCTAGTTTTTCTCTAAAATAAGCAACGTTTTGATCCATTTCTTGTCCTAATATTGTTGCCCAAATTCTTTCTTATGTCTCTTGAAAATAATTATTGATTCAAAAATATATGTGTTATAGTTTATTTTGAAAAAAATGTGGTCATAGTACATTCAAGGAATACCAAACAAATATATAGAACCATCAGTTGAGTTTGATGGTACCTAATTATTTGCACACTGTTTTTTGGTTTTGGGGAGGGTTGTTTGTTTGTTTGTTTGTTTTTGTTTTGCCATAGGGTATGTGCACTCACTGGAGAGAGACAGAGAGAGGGAAAGTGAGAAATCACTCCTTAGGGGCAATGGCCATGCCATAATCCCTTCTGCTCCATTCTCCTCGCAGGATTTGGGGCCCACACACACATGCATCCAGCGTGATTTTCAAGCCACTGGGTCCAGGACTCACACTGTGGTCAGCCATGTGGGGGTCCAACACCTGAACCACCAGACTGCATGCTGGCCCAGCTTGCACACTTTGAGCACAGATTCTCAATGTTCTTAATCACTAACAATTTTAGAGTTGAAAATTACATCTAATTATTTTTTAATATTTTGATACAGAACAAACATGCAAAAAAGTGTGCAAACAGAAAAGTACTGTCCGATGACTTAGCACAAAGTGATGTTTGCCCGTCTAACACCCACTCAGGTGAATAGTAGTTGATTCATGGAAGTCCCCTAAGGCCACTTCCATTTTTATAGATTTTTTTAATGTTCTAAAACACTTTTATTTATGTACCTACACACACACACACACACACACACACACACACAGTTAGAACTGGGTAAATACTTGGCAGATCCCAGTCCGACTTTGTTTTATCCTTTAGAGCACTTGATACCTTGTGCTGCTGTTCAGGGTATTCATGGAGATTATATATATATATATATATATATATATATATATATATTTCCTTTTTTAAAGGAGGTTTTTGCTGTAGGGCATGTATGCTTGCTAGAGAGACAGAGACAGTGAGAGGGAAAGTGAGAAATCATCTCTGAGGGGTGATGGCCACACTGCAATCCCTGCTTCTCCATTCTCCTTCTGGGATCTTGAGCATGCACCTGGCATGATTTTCATGCCACCAGTTCGGGACTCAAACTACAGTCAGCCATGTGGGAGTCCAGCCCCTAACCACTATGCAGTCTGCTGGTCCTTTTTTTTTTTCTTTTTCAATGGATTTTTAGTAACAGTATGTAATTTTTTTTTTTTTCTCTTAGCTCAGAATGAAAATCAATATCTTGAAATTGAATGATTCAGTCTGTTTACAGTTTATGTGATTACCCTTTTATTTGATTTTATAGCTACCATTTTACTATGTGTTTTGTATCTGTCCTATCTGTTTTCTTTCTTTCCTTTTGTTTCCCTTTTATAGTGCATGCTTTTATAACTGTTTCCCCTCTTAAATCATGCACGCTTTTACTATATTTTAGTTGTTAGCTTAGACATTAAATATCTATCCCTGATTTATGAAGGTCTGATGTCACTTGTTACTTTTCCTTTTATCTCTCCCAAGATAATAAAACAATCTTAGAAGAGTTGACATCCATTTATCCACCTTCTTTAATAACTGCTCTCATGTCAGATATTTTAATTCTACATATACTTAAACCCTTTGAGTCATTATCTGCATTACTGTTTTATGTGGTCAATATTCCCAGGATATCCAGAGTCTTCTGACTTCATTAGGGCTCCTGTGACCATGGGTTTGTCATACAGTCTCTTAGTTGTCATCCATCTAAAAGTACCTTCATTTCACCTTAATTTTGAAGCATATTTTTACTGATTATAGAGTTTTTAAGTTTATTTATTTCACTCATGAGAGATAGTACATGCTTGTGCAAGATAGAGAGAGAGAGAGAGAGAGAGAGACAGAGTCCTTGACCTTGAGCATGCTGAAAACCCCACTGCCAGCCTTCCAGCTCGTCAGGATACTGCATGAGCACACCCAGCATGCTTCACGTAACTGGGCCAGAGACTCAAACCCATGGCTAGCCATGTGGCTTCCAGTGCTTCAATTTGGTGTGTGACCAACTGTGCCAGCAAGGCTAGACTCATGATAGCATTCTTGGTTGGCATTTATTTTGTCTCACCCATGGAAAAATATTGACCCAATGTTTACTGTCTCCCATTGTTCACACTGAGAAGTCAGATGTAAGTCTAACTATTGTTCCCAAGAGGGTAATCTCTGTTATTTTCCTTTGGCTTCTTCTAAGATTATTCATTTTGCTCTTTGGATTAACTATTTCTACTATACTGGACATTGGTGTGAGTCTTTTTTCAAATTATTTTTTTCTTGGATTAATAGTGCTTCCTTAATTTTACTGATTTATTTTATCAATTTTGGATGGTTCTTAATCATTATCTCCAAATATTTTATTGCTTCTGACTCATCAGATTGCTTTCCTGCTCCTTTAAATACACCTACCCTCTACTATCTGCTCCTCTTCCATAAAGTTTCTGGTATCTACACTTCTCCTCTCTACAGTTATGGCTTTAGATCTTTCAATTTCTGCCATAGAGTGCAGATATTCATTAGAGGGTGGGTGGGAGGGGCTCAGGGAAAATATCATATGCAAGATGACCAAGTTCTCAGTTGAAAATGACATTTATGGTAACATCCTTGATTTGATTACCATGCACTGCAAGCATACCTTGAAAAACATTGTCTGCTATAGAGATATACAATGATTAAATGTAAATAACCAATCATACAAGAAAAAAAATTAAAGCTAACAAAATTAAATAAATAAATAAATAAATAAATAAATAAATACAAATACTTAGATGTCAAACCTTCTGATGTCATCAGCTACATTTCTTATTTCATTTTCTGTTTTTCATTCTGTTGTTCCTCAGTACTTAGCCCTGGATTGTATTTTCCTCTGATGCATTTTCTGTTCCACTAATCTTCTCTTCAATGATTAATCTGCTTTTAAATTAATCCACTGAGTGTTAAATTTTACCTTTTGAACTTTCTGTTTGGTTGGTTATTTTTAGTTCTAAAATTTTCTTTTGGCCTTCTTTTATCCTTTCCATTGCTCTATTATAATTCTCAATTGTACCTCACTGAACATGAATATATAGTTATGCTAAAGTTTTTGTCTAGTAATTCCAGTATGAGTGAGCCTCAAGGATGCAATGTGTTTCTATTGTGCATCTTCTTTTTATGGTGTTCACCTATAGTGTTTTATTTACTCAAGAGCCTGAATTATTTTTTTATTTGTGCTGGACTGTGTATCTGAAAAATTTTAAAAGAACTAGGATAACAGTGTCATGTTTCAGAGAAGAATTGTATGTGCTGTTACAAGTCATCTGTGGGCACTTGCAACCTTTGACAAACAGGCCCCTGTCCTTCAGTAGGGGTGATTTCGATCAGGGATGTAGTCTCTGTGAAGAACTGCCTACAATTTTCCTCCTTCTCTTTTGTTTTCTTTTCTTCTCCTCCAACTGTATACTTATTTATTTCTTCCATGAGAGAGAGGAAAGAGGCGCAGGGTCCCCATGCCACAATCCACTCTCATCTCATCCTCAGCCAGCCAGGATCACAGACATGCACCTGTGCACCCAGCGTGGAGAGGGAAAGCCTCGTACGTAAGGCCAGGACCTTCCTACATGGTTTCAACCCCACAGCACAGCTGACCAAGAACTAACTGCCTGCTTCTGATTCACATTCACTCCCAGGATGCTGGCCTTGGGAGATCCAAAACACAGAGGGGAGGGGTTAATCGTCCCTTCATGTTAAATGTGCACTCTATGGCAGAAGCTGAAAGATCTAAAGCCATAATTGTAGAGAGGAAAAGTGTAGATACCAGAAACTTTATGGAAGAGGAGCAGATAGTAGAGGGTAGGTGTATTTGAAGGAGCAGGAAAGCAATCCGATGAGTCAGAAGCAATAAGATATTTGGAGATAATGACTGAGAACCATCCAGACTCTAGTCTTTCAGTTAATCCTTCTGGAATCTGCTTCCAGAGAAGAGGGGTCTCGAAATCCTGGATGCCTTCCTGGATCTCTGTGTAAAACCTTGGATATCAATCTGAGACTTCCACAGTTGGTTATTATTTGCATGTATGCTTTCTTTTTGTCCTCAGTGGGAGGGTTAATTACCCAAGAATCATCCCAGAATTACCTAACTTGCCATGACTTAAAGTAAAAGCTTTTCATTATTCTTTTATTTAGCCGTATTGATTTTTTTTAGTCAGTGATAAATTATTTTTCATGTGCTTATTAATGATTTTAATCTCTTCTTCTGAGAATTACTTTTCCATATATGATATTGATTTAGAATGAACAAGTGCAGAACTATTTAAACCCCCTCTTTGTCATTTCTAAGCAAATGCAAATACAATAAAATTATCTTGACCATGTCAGGAAACGTTGATCTTAAAATATGAGTCTAATCTCATTTTGAAAAAAATATAAACTTACAAAATACTAGTCATTCTTCTATTTTAAACATTTAGTTTCTGTGTAAACAGTGTCCCCACCCCACCCCTTTTTTTTCCCCAGGATTTTTGCCACAGGGCATGTGCACTCGCTAGAGAAAGACAGGGAGGAGAAAGAAAGTGAGAAATCACCCCCGAAGGGGGATGGCCATATCGCATTCCCTTCTCCTCCTCCATCCTCCTCTCAAGATTCTGGGCATGTATACACATGTGCCTGTTCAAGGTACTAGGTCTGGGACTCAAACCATGGTTAGCCATGTGGGAGTCCAGCTGGCACAGTGTTCTCCATATTTTCTTTCTTTTTTTCTCTCTATATTTTTTCCTTTTTCTTTTTCTTTCTTTCTTTTTTTTTTTAGAGAGAGACATGTGGTATGGGACATATACACTCACTGGAGAGACAGAGAGACAAAAACCCAGGAAGGATGGCCATGCCACAATCCCTTTTCCTCTAGTCCCCTCTCCGAATCTTAGACACACACGTACATGTGCACGGCATGAAGTTTAAGCCACCAAGTCCAAGACTCAACCATGGTGGACTGCGTGGGAGTCCAGTGATGTAACCATTTCGCCCTCTGCTGGCCCCAAGTGTTCCAAATTGTTAAAGTGAACTGTGGAGAACAGATCATTCCCAGCTATTAGGAGAGCACTGATTCAGCAAATGGCAATGAAATCCTGTATACAGCCAAGTCATTTATTTACTACTCTCTAACATGCTTCTGTCACTAAGCCATTGAAACACCTAACAAGTCGCAGTTTTTATTTATTTTTTTAGTTTTGCCTCATGCTTAAAGTTGAATATATTAAGTTAGTGAGTAGCCCACAGGGTTAAAAGAAGGGTAACCCTATTTTTTTAAAAAAATAGGTTTAATACCAAACATCAAGAGAATCTAAATGTAAATGTCTGCTCAGAAAAAAGTCAGCCACAGCTGAGTTCGAGGGTCGATAGCCGACCTGGGTACCGTTTGCCTGGCTGCTTGCACATACTTTCCTGAGATTGAGCCTGACCTTTAGATAGATCCCTCCTCGTCACCGACAGAGAAACTGGATCTATATTTAGGATGTGGTACCAGACAGCACCATTCCTTTCATAACTCCAGGCACCTGAGCCAGTTGATCAATGATGTCCTCCATCTCCTAGTCATCTCCATCAGTTCCTACTTGGAAGCCTCGTGGTGGTGACTTGCCATTGCTATTGCTTTAAAAATGTGATTGCTCTATGGAATAGGCCTTCTTCCCTGGAAAACGTATTTCAGAGACTAGCCTGGTTGCACCTGACCAGGGAATGCTGCTTGGCTTCACTGTGAGGACAGCAACCACTGTAAGGAAAGCAATGAGCTCCCTGCTACAAGTCCTGGAAGTCATTAGCTAGGACATAACTGCATCCTGCTACCTGAAAGCAGAGGAGGACACCTCTAAGTGCTCCATGCACCATTTGATACATAGACATGGGCATTTGTTATATCAAGTTGGTTAGCACTTGTTTAAAATCTCTAAGAAACAAAACGTGTGCACAACTAAAGAATTTTCCAGAAGGGGTTGTTGAAAGGAGGCAGGTGTCTGATACATCCCAGGCTGATCCCAGGGGTGGTGAGACCAGCATACTCTCCCTCTCCCCTCTGCTTGTGACAAATGCTCTGGGTGGTGGCATCAGGCAGGGATGACAACCCTATGCTTCCTTCCTTGGAGTCCCACAAAGCCCTGCCCTGGTCACTGTCAGGATTTCAAGTATCTTTATCCTCAGAAGATAGGCAGGTGATGGACAGCGTAATGCACAAGGCAGGACTGTCACCTCTGCTCACCCATCACAGCTAACCCCTCACCTGAGCAGGGTGTCCTGTCTCACTTTGGAGACCAGGCACCTTGAACACACAGACTCTCCCTTTCCCACCAAAATGCTCTCTTTTAAATCGTGCGCGTTGAGAGAGACAGAGAGAGAGAGAGAGATGGACTCGATGCCGCAATCCTCCAGCCTCCACAGGTTTTTTGCCATAGGGCGGGCGCTACCACGCCCCAATGCTCTCTTTTTAAGTGATCATCAACAGTTCTGTTCTTCTGGACAAAATCATTTTCCAGTATACATTTCTCTAAATGCATATTTCATCATTATTTTTCTATTTTAGATCAACAATAGTTTTTTATTTTCATGACATCTATATTTTATAATTTTGGAAATTGTTCCTGGCAAAGGTAACCAATCGAGCTTCCCTTTAAAACTCATTTATGAAAGTTAACAAAAGTGATAAAGCAAAACAAAAACCAGTCAAAGTAATGAGATAGGCTACATGCCAACAGCCATGAAGG
This sequence comes from Tupaia tana, assembly GCA_026018925.1. Taxonomy (NCBI): domain Eukaryota; kingdom Metazoa; phylum Chordata; class Mammalia; order Scandentia; family Tupaiidae; genus Tupaia; species Tupaia tana. The sequence continues at coordinate 21,612,911 of JAKSZU010000026.1, read as the reverse complement.
TGCTCCTCACGTGAACCGAGGTAGGAAATCCTGCAGTGTTTGACCTTCCTCTCTGCCTTGCTCGTGGACAATCAGCAATATCCTCGAGAAGTTGCATGTATGGACATCCTTCCTGATTGTCTTTAAACTCACAGCCACAGTGCAGGTCCATCATCTGAGGAAATGAGGAGACCCACAGATGTAAAAGTCAGGGAAGGAAGCCTGAAACCACAGCCAGGGGTGACAAAAATGGCAGGCAGAGTAGGGGTGGAGAGAGGTGCCACAATATCCTGTTATGTGTAGAAAAAGCCACTCGTGCCAGCCAACGTTATAGAAGATGCTAGAATGAACAGGCTGGCACATGCTCTCTCTATTGGCACAAGATTCTCAAGAAACAAAGGAAGTATGTATGGGAAGAGGCTGGCAACAACACCATTGCCTAGACAGGTCTGCAGATGTGCTTGTGCAGGGAGTGGGGAGAGAAGGGGTGGGGAGGGAGACGGAGCAAGAGTGTAGCAAATTCCAGCCTGTCTTCCAGCAGAACCTCTCCGGAACTTGTCATTCATGGCTTACTACTCCCATCCGGGTTCTGAGCGCCTGTGTGTTTCCTTATACTTCCTTTGATCTCCTTTTCCAGAGGATCAATGATGTCTAATGGAACTGAAGCACTGACATTTACAGAGGGTTAGAAGACTAATGACAGTAATGACATTCTTCTTGTTAATTCAACATTATTTTTCTGCAGATTTCAATTCATGCTGCACTTATCCCAGGGGCATAAGTTAAAGGTTTTTTAAAAGCTACTTAGTAAATGTCTTAGTTAATGGAAGCCAAATAAGCCAATGATCCTTTCTCTCTAACCTTGAAATTGCACATTGACAATGAACTCTGTAATGATGCCTCTTCCACTTGTGTGGTTTTGAAAGCTGAGTTATTCTTCCTGCAACGATCCTTCACTTGCAAACTGCGCAGACTTGGCTCATTTTGTTCCATAATAAGAAATCAAAAGCAGTTAAAGTTTAGGAATAACTGTAAGTCAGCAATCGCTAGAATTAGACAGCATCACTCACACATCTTGCCTAGAATAAATATCTTTACTTGCCTAAAGGTGCCAACTATTTGTAGGGTAGTTTTTATTTTTCCCAATTATTTGTTTAATAAATATAAGCTGGGCTAGTGTCTGGAGATGTAGTAAACAACAAGGAAAGTTTCTTCCTTTTGAATACAGTGTAAATCTTAGAGACAAACATTAAGCCTGTTAACTGCCTATACAAGGCCAAATGTTTGCCTGGAACAACGTGGATTTTATTAAACTGAATTCATCACCAACTTTTTGCTATCATAATGTTTCATCTAGAAACAGCATTTCAAGCACTTGTTGTTCTTTATTTTTTTATTCTAGCCATTCTAATTGGGGTTAAATAGTATCTCACTGTGGTTTTAATTTGCATTTCCCTTATGACGAGATTTTGAGCATATTTTTCATATGCCCTTTGGCCATTTGTCAGTCTTCCTTGGAGAGTTAGATTATTGATTTTTTTTCTTAATGTTTGAGTTGCTTGAGTACCTTGTGTATTCTGGTTATTAATTCCTTGTCTGAGGAATAATGTGGAAATATTTTTGACCACTCTAAGAGTTGTCTTTTAACTCTAATTGTTGTTACTTTTGCTGTGAAGAAGTTTTTCAGCTTGAGGCTGTGGTGGAAAGGGAACCCTCTTAAACTGCTGGTGGAAATGTGAATTAGTACAACCTCTGTGGAAGTTACTCAAAACTCTGCAAATAGAACTACCATATGACCCAATAGTCCCATTTCTTGCTATTTACCTAGAGGATAGGAAAACACACATGTGCATCCATGTTTATTGCAGCATATTCACAGTTGCCAATATACGGATTCAACCTAAGTATCCAAAAACTGATGACTGGGTTGAAAAGCTATGGCACTATGGAGAGTATTTGGCCTTAAGAAACAACACCCCATCATTTGATTCAAAGTGGATGAATACAGAGGACTTAATGTTAAGCAAGTGAGCCAGACTTTGAAAGATACACACTGTATATCCCCAGTCAACATGTACTAAGCATCTGTATGCTATAGCAGAAATGGAAACATCTGAATATATGATAGTAGAGTGGATAAGTATAGATAGATAGATACCAGAGACTGCAAGGGAGGGGAGTAGGTGGTAGAGGGTGTTAACAGACTAATGTAAATTTCTCTATGGAAAAAATGTTTTTTTATTTTTTGCTTTATAAAAATTTAAATTTTTTTGAAGAAATAGCATTTTCTTCTTTTTTAAAAAAATACAGATTAATCCACATCAAGACCATATCATCACATCAAGACTGAGGGTGAATGGCCACTGTTCATTTTAATGGTGCACATCCTTCTGTTTATGACTGTCCCTAACTGACTGCTTCCTTCACCTAATTCACCTTTCCACATAAGATTATGTTTAGGATCAAGGCTTCTGGGGAAAAAAAAAAAGAAAAGAAAAGTGCACAGGTAATTAGTTGATTATATCTGTAATGCAATTACAAAGGAAAACTTAAAGAGTATGTTCTGTGGAATGGAGAGATCATGTCTGGTCCAACCTCCGATTCTTATCCAAAGTCAGGTTGCAGGACTCTTCACTGACAGGGCCAGGCAGGTGAAACCTCTGAGCCACACTGAGCTTTACAGATTGAAGTAATTTCAAGCTCCATTAAATAACTATTCATCTTTGCTTGGTAATGTGCATATTATTCTGGCTAAATACATCTGTTACCAGGAGCTGGTGTAATTCAAGAATTCTGTGTACAAGGCCAGACAAGACCTTCTAGTGATTCTGAGGATTTTTAGGCTGTTGAAAAATGGTGCCATGGCTAAGAATAATATAAATCCTGATATTTAAACTTTAAGCGATTTGCTAAGCTATTTCAGCATCTAATGATCTCAATGTTACAGTGTTACAAGGCAAATGTTCCAAGTCTAACCCATTAATATACTTGACATTCAACAAATTACACTGTGTTTTTATAGAGTGACAGCCATTTCAGAAGGCCAGGACTCTTGTCATTCAGCCTGCCCTGACCACCTCCATTAAGGCACCTATTATTAATATAAACAGGACACACTTAAAAGTTTCAAGAAGAGAAAGTACCTGCACTTTTAGGAGACATATCTCAAGGTCAGGATGTGCTCACAAGGATGAATATGCCTTTCCCTTATTCTATTTCAAATAGATGAATTTTGGAACACTGAGAGAATTACTTCATCTTCAATAAAATTCTGGCCCGCAGTTGCTTCTCAGCTAAGTAAGCCTTTGCTATTAACCTTCCTCTGTGGAAACAAAGAAGCTAGGAAAATGGGTCTTACGATCAGTCTTCACAAAGCCATGTGCAATCTCGTGTGCCACACGAAGGAGCCTCTTTCTCGGCAATACTTGGTTAAACAACATCCAGGCATGAGACACAGGAAGAGGAACCCTGCCTGTATCATCTCATTACCATCATCATAAATGCAATGACGGCCAACTTTATGAAGTGCCGTTGTGTTCAGGCATGGCCGTACAAATAACACATGCTTCATCCCATTGATCACGCTCAAAAGCCCTACCAGAGACCCGCTCTTGATGGTCTTATGACTCACCAACTCGTTACTTCTGCTGTCAGGGAGAAAACTGGGGCCACAAAAAGTTCATTTCTCCACATCGAGCAGCTTATAAATTTATTTTATTTTGGAGACGAGGCAGAGAGGGAATTAAAAGCAAAAAAAGAAAAACATTTACTGGACACAGAAATAGAAAATTATCTGTTGATGGTAATGTGTATAGTAATACCTTTGAATGCACTAATATACACTATATTCATGCTGGGGAAATTCATTTTGTAAGCTATAAAGACATACAGTGATTAGATATAAATGTGTGTGTGTGTGTGTGTGTGTGTGTGTGTGTATGAAAGGAGAGAAATGGGAAAATACAATACAGTACTGTAAACATTTTTTAAAAAACAGTTTATAAATTTAAAACTAATCAAGGTGAGGCCCAAGGTCAAGAAGTCGTTGTTTCATAAGTAAGTCAGTGGATTGAATTATGTTGGATGGGGGAGAATGAGAGCAAAGGATCAGGGAGGAAAGCAGAGAGGCAAGACACCAATGGGACACAGAAATGGATGATTACCTGTTGGTGAAAATGTGCGTGATACCTTCAACTGGACTGGTGTGATGTGTATTCATGTTGGATAAATTCATTTTACAAGCTGTAGTGATGTATAGTGATTAAATGTATAAAATAAATTTAGAAAAAGTTAAGGGAAAAGAAGAAAGAAAAGGAAACTGTATTGGGGGTATGAGATGCAAGGATTCGTTTAACACCTGTCGTAGAGAGAACAGAGCCTGACTGGCATCGCTGCCTCCCCAGAAGACAAAAGAAGGTGGTTTCAGGGGCAGCCTCTGCCGCCTTTCTGGGGGACAATTGCACTGACCAGCCCCTTCCTACCTGCGACTCCCAGCAGGGACCCTTTATTCCAATAACTCAGGGGGAACAGTGGCCCCCACGGACGTATACCCTTTGGAAAATAGCAGAAGAAATCAGGACAGCCATGAAAGACAGAGAAGGAGACGGAATGTGAGTTCAAAGATCTTTGAACTCTTTTTTTTTTTTAATCTTCTACAAATTCTCCTATAATCTATGTCCCAGGTGACTGGACAAATACTTGAGGCTTGAAATGAAATCTTGGAGTGTTCTGTAATTCACATGGACTAAATCAATCATGAATTGTGTAATAAACTTTAGCCTTTGGCATTTCGTGATTTCTAGATTTATTGTGCCATCTGTTTTATAGTTTGTTTTCTACATTATTTTCTTTGTTTTGTGTATTTTTTTTTAAAAAAAGAGTATTACATAAATCCCTGAGTCAGGGAATAAGACTTGAAACTTTAGACTCTTTTTTTATATAAAATATTATTTCACCTTTCTATATTTTTTTCAAAATTGTTTCCTTTTTACAATAATAGTTCTGATAGTGAATATACTACTGAACTATTCTTTAGCAAACACCATTGTTATGCGGGATATCCCAAGACAGTCGCAGTCATGCAAACATTGTTCTTACAAAGTCTTTAAAAATAAAATTTGCCTTCATATTTGTGTCATAATCATCAGCCTCTGGGCAAAGAACTCACAGAACGTGTTAAAGAAGAACTAAATATGTTGAACAAACTTACAGAACAGAATCAGTCTTTCACTAATGTGACTACTCCTAACTGGGTATTACCACACTGGCTGTTTGGACAATCTCGCTAAATATATTTCATTTTTTTAAAAATGAGTTTCCCCAAGGGCTTCTGAAATTAAGAAGAATTTTGTATAGTTTTAGCACATTTTTTTTCTTTATATTCAAATGCTCTGACCAGTTTTCGAGGGGTTGCCTATATTGCCATTCCTGAAACATAGTAGTTCCTTAGGTATGAATGTTAATCTCTGATAGATATTTTATACATTTTTTTAATTTGTCATATGGTGTGTGCACTCACCAGAGAGAGAGAGAAGGAAGGTGAGAAAACATCCTGCAGCAGAGATGGTCATGCCATGGGCCCTTCTCCTCCCTTCTCCTTTGGAATTTTGGACACACACACATGCACACAGAAAGTTTCTCGAGCTCCCGGGTCCAGGACCTGAACTGCACATTTGGCTATATGGGATCCTCTAGGAAACACAGATAAATTTTCTGTAACTGCAGATGGATAGGAATTTTCTGGAATCTATTATAACACACACAGAACATACTGGATGTTTTCATTCTTCTCTAGCTTCTTTCACTCAATATACTAATTTTGGGTTGCACCCATATCACGGCCATGTATCAATACTTCATTCTTTTGATCTAAGTATTATTTAATTATAAAGGTGTACTGAAAATTGTTTATCCATTTCATCACTAGATGGGCATTGGCTATTACGAATAAAACCTTTAACTTTGGTGGCCAGACAGTGGCATAGCAATAGCACAGTGCCCTGGGTTGTTGGACCTCCAAGCAATTCCTCAGTTCATGACCCAAGGACTCCCTGCACACACCAGCTATGCACAAATGTGCCCGTGGTCCAGGATGGCCAGGGCAGTGGACTCCCATTTGGGAATGTCTGTCTCTTTCTCACTACGAAAGTAAGTAAATAAATAAATGTAAAGCCTTTTTTTTTTATTTTAGAGAGAGATTTTAGCTATAGGGTACGTGTGCTTACTAAAGTAAGTTTGTTCTAAAGGCATAGAATTATAAAAAATAAAAAATTTTTAAAAAGCCTACTATGCCAGTTTCTGCCTTTTAATAGATATATTTAGACCACTTATACTTAATGTAACTAGTAGCATTAACGTATCAATGCCATTTTATCTTTTTTTTTTTTTTAATTTTGCCAGACATGCACTCACCAGAGGGAGATAGAGAGGGAGAGTGGGGAGTACTCCCTAGTGGGGATGGCCATACCACAATCCCTTCTCCTCCATTCCCCTCTCGGGATTTGGGGCACGCATGCACATATGCTCAGCATGTTTTCAAGTCACTGGATCCAGGACTTGAACTGCTCAGTCTGCCGAGTGGGGTCCAACAGCCTTAACCTCCATGCCACCAGCTGGCCTGCTATTTTATCTTATTTTATTGCTTTCTCTTTGCTGTTTTTAGTATTTGTTTCTATTCTGCTTTCCTGTGAGTAACTAGAATGTTTTTAGAATTCTATTTTGATTTATCTAAGTGTTTTTGATGGTATCTTTTTATATAATTTTAGTGATTATTCTATGTATAAAATTATGTATTGCATAATATTATAGTCTATTTATGTCAACATTTACCAGCTTGAATATACTGTAGAAATCTTACATCTCTTTACCCCATCCCATTTATAATATAACTGCCTAAAATATTTTTCTACATACATTGAATGCCACATTAGTCAGTGCTAGAATTTTTGCTTTGATCAAACATAATTTAGAAAACTAAAGAGAAGGAATGTGTACTGTATTTTCACTCTTTTTATTGTTCTATTATCCTTTCTGTTATTGCAAGATTTCTTCTTTTAATATTTCTTTTCTGTTCAGAGAACATCCTTTAACTATCCTTTTAGAATAGCTCTACTGGTAAAACATTTCCTCGTAGTCCTTTGTCCAAAGACATCTGGATTTCCCCTTTACCTGTGAATGTATTACTGCAGGATATGCAGTTCTGGCTTGATGGTTCTTTTCCTTCAGGGCTTAACATGTTTTCTGCCACTTCTTTCTAGGTTCCAGTTTCTGATGAGAAATTCACAGTCATTCAAATTGGTTTTTCTGTAGGTGAAGTATCATTTCTCTCACTGTTTTCCAGATTTTCTTTCTTCTTCCTTTCTTTTTCTTTGCTTTTTTCTAAATGGGTTTACAAACTGATTCACTGCTTCATGATTTTCAATGATATTTCTGAGACAACGGAACAAAATGATGCAAAATATATAAAGCATAAAGAAAAATTCTTAAAAAGGTGTATCAACACGGTTTTGAAAAAAGTCTGGCATAACAATAGCAGTACAGAGACAGAGAGGGACAATTCACTCCCACCACATGCAAGAAGAATAGCTATGATGTCCCCAAACAGCACAGGCTAGGAAAACGCTAAGGAAAAGCCAACGAGAATAGGACAGATGGAAAAGCCCTGTCTACCTCACAGGTATTCTTTCTTTCTCTTTAGTTTTCTAGTTTTCTGAAGTTCAACTCTGACATGATATGTATGTCATTGGTCTTACCCATTGAACTTTGCTCAGCTTTTTGACTCTGTAGGTTTATGGTTTATGCAAAGTTGTTTTGGGGGGGAACGTCACTCACATATTATTGAATGCTTTTTCACCCTGCCTTCTTTCTAAGTCCTTCTGGTGTTGTGCTGACATGGATGTTATACCTTCTGTCGCAGGTTCCAGTCTCGCATTCTTTTCTAGTTTGCCTCTGCTGTTCATATTGGGTAACTCCTACTGTCCTAGCCTCACATTTACGGAATCGTTCTGGCCCCTCAGTTCCGCTGTGAGGAAGTCTCCCAATTTAGCATTTCTAATGTTTTAATTTTTAGTTCTAAATTTTCACTTGGTTTGTCTTTCTATTTATTTGTTCAAGCTTCTATTTTCTCATTCTTTCAAGCATGTTGATAACTGGTCTTGGAAGCATCGTGTGACGTCTGTCTTAGTACCCTGTTGGGTTGGAAGCATCATGTGAGGTCTGTCTTAGTACCCTGTCGGATAATGCTACCATGGCATCTTGCTGTTGGCATCTGTTCACTGTCTTTTCTCATTCATGTGATGATGAATGATTTTTTGATGGACACCTGGATGACTCGAAGGCCAGTACCCGAGAGGCCAGCCTTGATGGGAAAGAAAGGAGCTTTACTCAGGAAACTGGTGACCTGGGAAGGGGTGAGCTGAAGCTCAAGCGCGTCCCCAACGTCTCAGGCTGGAATGGGGAGTCTTAAAGGAGAGGCAAGAGCAGGAAGGGAGGTACAAGAAGGGGCTACGTGCTTCTCTGCACAGCAATCAGTCTCGTTCTGCACATGGAGGTTTGTCGGCACCCGTGTTGCCACTCACAGCTGTGGGTGTCTCACCTCCAGGCCAGCATGCTCCTGTGGCCCATTTTCTTAGACACATCTGCTCTCCAGCCAGCGTCTCAGGGCCCAGTCCCTGTGAAAACTCTGCAGTGCTATGACTGTGTTTGGTTACGAGATAAACAGTAAAGCCAGGGCACGTAGCAGAAGGGAAGGAAGCGCACCCTCTGTGTCACACTCACCCTCGAGCTACCTCGGCTCCTTCTCCATAGCCCAGCCGCAATCGCTCTCTCATTTGGGGGGACAGGGCCTGGCTGTAGCCCCCACTGGTCTCTGTGGTGCTGTGTGGGGGGTCTTGTTGCTCAGTAGTTGTGACAACCCTCACTGTTCACTAGGCTCCCTCCGATGACACCCAACTGGGACGAGAGCAGGCATCTGATTACCTCCAGGCTGGGGTGAAAGTCCGGACTCCCAGCTGGTCTCCACAGACAACATTGGGGTCACAGGGTCTTGCTAAACCTGACTGGGATGAAAGTCCACAGTCCCCCTCAGTCCTCTCTGACACAATCATGACCAAGAGGCTGGGCCAGTTCTGCACAGGCTGGCGAGAGCAGGAGGTTGGGCTCCAGCATGGTGGGCAGCAGTTTTCAGTAAAGTAGCCATGGTCTAAGCGCCCTGTTTCACTGAGTTTTCTCTTTCTTGTACTGTGGCTGGACACAGCGGGCTTTTGTGGGCAGGGAGAGGAAAGATGGTATTTCCCCTGCTGGCATGTGCCAGTGGCCATCCCAATTCAGGACCTATGAGAAAGTGGGAGAGCCAGAGAATTCCCCACGATCACCCCTTGGGATTCCCAGTCCCTCACTGGTCTGCCGTCGCTCCACCTTTTCTGAGTTTGCCTACGTTTGCTTTATTTGCGATGTCCAGAGTGTCCTCATGAGAGGGCCAGGGAAAAGCAAGTCTACTCTGTGGTCGCCCACATCCTTTTAATATATGCCCTTGGGGACCAGCAGATGATGTCATGGTTACGTCGCTGGACTCCATCGTAGTCGCCTACAGTTGGAGTCCTGGACCCAGCAGCTTCAAACGCATGCACATGAGCCAGGCTCGTGTGCGTACAGGCCCAAAATCGAGAGGAGAAGGGAGAAGAGATTGCAACATGGCCATCCCCAGGGGCGAAGGAGGTGATTTCTTGCTTTCTGTCTCTAAAGCAAGTGCATGTACCCTATAGCAAAAAAATCTGTCTTTAAATAAATAAATAAATAAAAATTAAAATAATAAGAATATATTCCTTTTGTGTGCTGAGGATTGAAATAATAAATGCTAATTATAACTAAACTGAAAATTCATAAATTCCTTGATTTAAAAAAAATGCTGCAAATGACTTGCAGAAAAAAATAAATAAGTAAAGTCAGAGCCAGTAGGTAATGTGCCAGTTAAGGTGCTGGATTCCCACATGGCTGACCACGGTTCAAGTCCTGGACCCAGTGGCTTGAAAATCACACCAGGCATGTGTGCACGTATACCCAAAATACCAAGAGGAGAGTGGAAGAGAAGGGATCGTGGCATGGCCAACCCCTTGTGGTGTGGGAGTGGGGGATGAATCCTCACTGTCTCTGTCTCTCTATCTATCTCTCTCTTTCTCTCTGTCTCCAGTGAGCATATGTGCCCTGTGGCAAAAGCCTAAAAATAAAAAAAGTAAAGAAGAAAAGAAAGAACTATAGGTACAAAAAGGGCATCCCATCCTAGGACAGGATCATTATTATGTGGGACGATAAACCTAGTGGTTAAAATACCATCTGCTGCCCTTAGACTGGGCTGTGAGGGACACAACAGTTACTTGTCAGGGAAGGAGTGTCCCAGGTCTGCCTGGCAGGGTGAATAATGTGCTGTGAATCCAGACACCGGCCGGCCCAGGCCTCTACCAACAGCAGGAGGTGCCGGAGCGTCAGTCACTACAGCCCAGGGAGAAAGGTGGTGGTGACAGCACCCGGTGAGGTGAGGTGCACAGGGCCTCCCGTAAAGATGCCTGGAAACTGCAGCAGCCAATTCTCTCCCACACCCCACCCAGCCACCTATAAAGCCGAACAGCAAATCATGAAAAAGGGGACCTGGGCAGATGAGGTGAGAATACCTGGGAGGAACACGGAGCTTTAGGACATCCTGGCTCTCTGAGACCCCCCAGGACCCACATCAGCGGGATGTCTCTTCCCATTCTCAAGCCCCTCTGATGAGATCCTGGTTGGGATACCAGAGACAAGTTTTCTAAAGCAGGCAAAAAGTCCTCTCTGCCTGTCGCTTCCAGTCTGTGCTCAGAGAACACAGAATTAACTGGAGACCTGGGCGGTTGGCAGATCTCATAAAATCGGCACATCGCAGGAGGGGCTCATCCCAAACTGTCCTGTTTAGCAAACCCAACAACTCGGAGCAGAAGCGAACATGATGTGGTTGGTTTGTTTTGCTTTGTTTTTGTTTTTGTTTTGCACTTCTTATCAGTAGAGTCCAGTAAAATGAAATTCACTTGGTTGATTAAAGTTATTCCAGAGCATTCATGACAGGGCCCACCCTCTCCTATAACGTCTGGTAAAGATCCCATGGAGGGGCTGGCAGGTGGCGTGCTGGTTAAGGGCACTGGACTCCCACATGAGTCCTGGACCTGGTGGTTTGCTTTCTGTGTGTGTGTGTGTGTGTGTGTGTGTGTGTGTGTGTGTGTCCCTTTCTGGTCAAATTAAAACAAATAAGTGAATAAATAAAGTGAAATAAAACAATTCTAAAAAATATATATCCCATGGAATCTCAGCCTCCAAAGATCTTCCAGGACCACGTAGTCAACCACGAATGGGGACATTTGTTTGACAGGTGGCTCTCATGGGGGTATTTTGAAGGGGACCCTGTTTAAAAGGTCCCTGAGTGTTCTTTTTCTTTCCCAAATTTCCAAGTATAATGCCACTCTCAAGACTGGCTGAGAACTCTCGATAAAGGAGACTTCCTACAACAAGTAACTAAATTAGTTAGCTCAGCACCTTTTAGAAAATGTGAATGAGTAGATTCCCCACTGTCTCAATGATCCTGTTCATTAGTTTTCTAGCACAGTAAAGAATAATATGCACACCAAGGAAGGAGACCCGGGGAGCCAGCCTGGACGGGACAGCAGGAACACGATGCTCCCTGATCTGGACATCCACGAAGGCCCCCACTTCATCCCCAGCTCTCCCAGTATCGTCCAGCAGGCCTGTGCTTCTGGTCCAGGCCGATGGGGCTGGGAGTGGATAGTGGAATGAGGGCCCTGGTGTGGGTGATTTTTCTAAGGGTGTCTTTTATCTTTAGAGATATTTTCTAATGTATTTACTGATGACATGCTTTGATATCTAGAATCTTTTTAAATTTTTTTTTAATATTTCAGATGGAGGGACCAACAGATGGTATGGTTATATCACTAGACTCCCACATAGTCAACCGCAGTTCAAGTCCTGGAGCTGGCTGCTTAAAACTCACACTGAATGTGGGTGCGTGCATATCCAAGATCCCGAGAGGAGAATGGAGGAGAAGGGATTGTGGCATGGCCATCCCCCCGGGAGATGATTTCTCACTTTCTGTCTGTCTCTGTCTTTCCAGTGAGTGCATGTGCCCTATAGCAAAATCCTCTCTTTAAAAAAAAAAAAATCACATGCACTGAATGCAAAGAGAGAAGATTAGCAAAATGCAATTAATTGTTGAAATCAAGAGATGCGTTCTTGGGCACTGATTTCCTAATCTCTCCTTTCTTTATTTTGATTTATATTGAACCATCCCATGTAAAAGGAAAGTTTTATTTTATTGGCACATAAGTGAATAATGAAATAGCTCTAGGTAACCAATATTGCAGAGATAAGAATCGGTATAAGAGAAGTACGTTTTTCATTTAAAGCATTATCTGGAGACTTCGATGGATCGGAAATGGGTTCTGTATAGCGGCACATGGAGCACGGGGTGGGAGGGGAAACTGTACCTTCACTCCGTGGGATTCCTTCTGCTTCTCCCCTGGCCCTAAGAGTAAGCGAGAGGTGAGTGCTCTATACCCTAGAAGATGTCTTCCCTGCCACACTTTCATGTGAAAGAAAACAAGCTTAACTGCGCAGAGAAGTGAAAATTAATTGATAACTTTCAAACCATCCCTGGGGCTCGCTGGGTCTGTGTGTTTCCACCTGATCTCGCCCTGTTTGGGTTCCTGATTGATGCAGCCCGTAGAGCAGAATCACAAACATGGGTAGAATTAATCCGAGGCAGGTCTCCTTCCTTCGATGCTGTCACTGTTTCCATCACAGAAAGAACTCATTTCATGCCCACCATGTTCCTGGAATGGAGCTGGAACTGGAGGCACAGAGCTGGGTCAGGCACCGAATGTGTATAGATATTCCAGGTTTGTTTCTTTTTCATTGCAAATCGCATTTGTAAACCAGTGGCCACAGTGAAGAGTGACAGGTTCTTACAGAAGGAGGGTGTGCAGACGCTGTGAAGGAAGCATGATAACACCCAAGAGAGGCTGTGGTGGTGGGGAAGAACTTGGGCTCTGGAAGTAGGGAGCCATGAAAGGTTTGATCAGGAATGACATGACCCCAAGTTTAAGATGGATTTCTAAGGGTGCGGTGAAGACAGAGAGTGGGGACAGCAAGAAGGGAAGGAGACCGGAATGAAGGCAATAGGTCCGGCCGCACAAGCTCAGTTGTAGCATTCTGATCTGCAAAGCTGGTCTCGTTAGTTAGACTAGACCCTCTGCATTCATGGTCACTGAGAGGGTGTTCCTAGAACCTGTCCTTCGACCCAAGAACCCCTCAAGTAGTTTGTGCATCAACTCAAGCATCAAATTAGAATTGATTTTTTTAAGCTCACACGGTAAACAAATATGTTTTAAGTTTTGCGGTTGTTTTTGTTTGTTTCTTTTTTGTTTTGTTTTGTTTTGTTTTTATCTTTAAAACAGGCTCAAATGGCACTTAGGATTCAAAGCAGCCATTCTTCTGTCATATGAGGGGTCTTGCTGTGGCTTCCACAGAAGTCTATAGAAAAATGCATGTTATGAACAAACTCTACGAGGATTTCAATTTTTTGCACCAAAATACAATTGTACTTCAATTCCACTTTTCTTACAAACTTGTTGAAGTCCTCTTATACAGAGTAAATAAAAGCTCACTTGCCATAAATCTGAGAAGGCTCAGAGGCAGGACCCTGTACCCAGAAGCCACCATGCACCATCCATTAACCCTCCTGTGCCAAGACCGGCCACGCACCTTCCGACCACCGTGACGGGCGGCCATTACCTGAGTGTGCCCCATTGAAATGTGCTCCGTTCACCTGTGCGCTTGACTGCGAGTGCTGGGGACTGAATGCCATGGACAGTGAGTGTGAGTTAGGGTTCACATCCCCAGGCCCTTTGGGCCTCACAGGACTTAAGGAGGTAAGACTTATATTTCCTCGTGTGTTTAAGACACTCCCTGCGATGTTTCCTGGCTTGATATGCAGCCTTTAGTATTTTATAAGGGCATCCCCATTTTCTCTGATTTATAAGGGGCTTTCAGAATATGTCATTTAAAACCAGTGCCTATGACGAGCGGTGCAGATAATGAGCATCGCAGAGGCAGGTGACCAGGTCCTGTGCTGAAGAACAGACGTCTCAATGGCAAGCCACAGAGAACCATGCCCGGAGATGTCAGCGCCCTGCCCAATGGGGAGCAGACAAATGCCATCAACACCCACGACCCCTCGGTATACACGCACCCCCATGCACACTGACGGGGTGTGGGGAACAGCGCCACCCCACACTCCTGAGAAGTTGGAAGTGCCTTTTTCGTGTTTTGGCAGAATAAGCCGAGCTGCTGCTGGAGAGGACGGAGCGGAGACTACATCTTTAGTAACGATGAGGGGCACATGGCGCCCGAGATCTAAAGTGGTAGCAGTGGAGCATCCTGGGTAATATCAAAGAAATCCACCCATGGGTAAATTCACAAGGAATGTATTCTTGTTTGTATGTTTTCCTCTTCCTCTTCCTCGTTTTTATTATTAGACTGGTGTGGGTTCTATTTTCATCATTTATTTAATATTGAAAAATATAATTATTTTGTAATCCAAGCAAGCAAAACAAAACGCACATGGTTCATATAAAGAGATTTCCTAGATATCCCACAGTTTGCACCCATTTACCTTTGGCCAGGGTGCAAACCCAGTCTGGGGACCGCTCGGGCACACACTTGCCATCAACACCACACCAAACCCATGCTCTCAGGCATCTCGGTGGGCCAAGAGCTGGATCCAACACAAAAACAGGCTTCGACCAGAGAAACAGATGAGCTTGTTAATGAAGGGGGTGGAAACTGGAGCCATAATGAGCTACTGTATCATAAATGAGCGCAAATTACATCGTCAGTCCTATTTACAATTTCACGTGGCACAGAACCTTGCAATTATGTCTATTCAATTATTCCATTCAGAGGACTTTTCAGTAAGGGTTTCTCACCACGGCCAAGACCCGTTTGGAAGTTTCTGTTCTATACGAGGTTAGAACTAGCTCTGGAAGGATGTATCACTGCATATCCAAAAATAAAAATATGGGAGAAGGTTCTAAGACAGGTCTCCCTGAGAAACGGAAGCTCAGAGATTTAGGATGAATGCAGTGATGACGTCTGTGTGATCACACAACCCAACAGTTGAGTTGAACCCTAAACAGCAACGCGGTCAGGTCAGCGTAAGCCTTCCCAGAAACTAAGTCTTGGAAATAAGCTATCCCTGCAAGCTTCAAAACATCCCCTTGGAGACAGAATTTGTTTATTTGTTTGTTTGTTTGTTTTATTGTCATCTTAATCTTGGTATGCATAAAATCTGTGAATGTTTTAGTGCAATTCTCTGAAAACATAACCGTTTTTTAAACATGACCACAGTGCGACACCATGTCTGAAATGATAAACAATAATGTATATTGTCTAATACCCAGTAAGCATCTGAGTTTGTCCAAATGCGTGAGCCTGTTTTCAAATCCCTGGTAGCCATGAGCTGTTTTATGTCCACAGATTACTGTCGTCAGGCCTGCCATTTCACTTTGCTTCTTTTAAACGCAGCAAATCCCGTAATTAAATTCACCCCGGCCGAGCGGTCCCTCACTGCTCCCCCTGACTCACTGAGCTTGGCTTCCTGTAGGATTTCAGTTAAATTGGGCAACAGACAAGGCTTAGTTTGTTCTAAAAGCTGCGTTCTGTTGCCATCCTAGTGGAAAATGAAAGCGCCGACTGAAAGCAAAGCCTGCTTTTCCTGTAACACAAGTGAGCAGGGGTATCCTAGGTACCACAGCAGGTAAGACTCACACCTGTCAAAGCCAATGGCCAATAGGGTGCTCTCGGGCCGCAGAATTCCCAGGCAATGTCGGACAACTCCAGGTGCTGCCAGACAACACTTCTGACGGGGAACTACGAGTGTCACTGCCCGTCCTGCGGAACCTCCAGCTCCGTTCTGGCGTGACAGTTGAGTACGGCGTCTGCACCTGCAGAGTCTTAGCAGAAGCCTGGGGATCCTGGCTGGGTGCAGTGCCCTGGTTCCTCCGGGAGCTGAGGCTAATTGCTGACGACCACCAGCCTACGTCCTGCGAGGAAAGCGCAGTTCACTATCTCTAATGCTGTCCTTCTGCTCCGGCTGATTCAGAATTCATTGCTGTGAAACCCGCTCTGCCAAGTCTCGTTGACACGTGGTCAGGCAGTAGATATACACCCGCCGCCCGGGGTCCATCCTGCTCTGAGGCCAGCCAGGCCCAGGCCTGCTGTGGGGCCTTGCCTGGAGCTCCTGCCTGGCCTGGACTCCTTTGCATCTTCCTTCCTGAGAGGACAGCACCTCACGCCTTCTCCCAGAGGAGCCTTCCCTGAGCTCACCTGGTCGGGTGATTCCACCCTCAGTTCCAGTCGCCTCACGTTTTAGCTCCACAGTATTTTATCATGACCTAGAAGTCCCATGTTTGTTTATTTGTTTTATTGTGTGCATTGTTTAAGTCCTCCATTGTATGTGGTCACCAGGAGGACAGGGACCTGACAGTCACCATCATGCCCCCAGGACCACGTCAGCGGCTGGCACGTGGGAGGTGCACGAGGACAAACGACGCGAACGAGAGAGCACAGCCCCTGTCACCAGGCCAGGTCAGACCCGCCTCCTACTGCCTCCGGCACAGCCCACACTAAGAGAAGCTTCCCATCCAGGTACCTTGGAGGCGAGGGATCCTTGGCTGGAGACCGGAGAGCTCATAGGGGAGCTGCTCTTCCATTTCCAGCCAAGGATCCTAAACGTAGCAACAGATTTAACCAAAAAGCAGAAGGTGAGGCTCGTCAAGGCGACCCATGATGGAGCTGCCTACAAGACGCAAAGTGGCGTCTCCTTCTTGCCCTGGGGATGATGTCGACCACGTTTCAGACCCTCTGCTCCTCACAGCGAGGGTGCAGTCACTGTGGTGAGACTCAGGGTACTGCAGAGAAGCCGCGGTCTCAGAGCCAAGGGGCCCCACAGGAACTGCTTAATGGACACGCCTGCAGCCACGGTAAGAGGACAGACTCCTCCCAGAGGACACCTCCCACATGTAACATAACGTCCGACCAAGGCAAGTGGTTGAAATTCCGTGTTACCCAGAAGGGCCAGAGACAGATGAGTGTGTGCATGTGTGTGTGTGTGTGTTTGGGTAACAAGATGGGTAAAAAGGACAATGAGATTAGGCATCGTTTAAAGAAATAACTAAAATTTATCAGCTTTGCAAGAACAGTCCACTAGCATTCTACGTACATCTTTTTATCTTTTTTTAAGAGAGAAATTTTTGCTATAGGGCATGTACACTCTGAAGAATCAGAGAGAGACAGAAAACAAGAAATCACTGCTCGGGGGGATGGCTACAGCACAATTCCTTCTCCATTTTCTTCTTGGGATTTGGGCACGCGCCGCACACGCGCCCAGCGTGAGTTTTAAGCTGCATGATTCGAACTGCGATCAGCTACATGGGAGTCCACCGACACAAGCATTACTCATCTGCTGGTCCCTGTACATCTTAAACACACTTCATTCAGAGGTTTATAATTATTTTTAAGGTACAACGTTAGGACTTCAGGGATCTAGTAGGTGGCATGGTGGTTAAGGTCCTGGACTCCCACATGGCTGACCATGGTTCAAGTCACAGACCTAGTGGCTTGAAAATCACTCCAGGTGTGTGTACTTGTGTGTCCAAAATCCTAGGAGAAAAATGGAGACAAGATTGCAGCATGGCCATCTCCCCTGGGGGGCGATTTCCCACTTTCCCTCTCTCCGTCTCTGTCTCTCTCCAGTGAGCATATGTGCCCTATGGCCATCCCCACCCCCAATAAAAGGACGGCAGAAGGATCCTCACTGTGTTGACTCAGCGGGGGAACACAGGAACCTACCAGGCGAGAAAGTCGGACACATCTCTGTACACACATGTGCACGTACCTACATGCATGTTTGCCTGGCCAAAGCTGAGCAGGCGCTGCGAATCTCACTGACGTCAGCATCCTGTGGTGATAGCCTGCTGCCGTGTTCCCGAAGGCACCATTGTCCATAAACTGGTGACACACTCAAGGGACCGTTGTGCACTATTTCTTGCAACTGTCTTTTACAATCATCTCAAAAATTTAAAAGCAACAAAAAACTGCATGACTAACCAGGAGAAAAATATCAAGCAAGTTCAAACTGAAGGGTGATCTATAAATATCTAATATTTCTCAAAACTCTCAAGATTATCCTGAAAGGCTGATAGCATTATGCAACACGATATGAAAGACACTGTCTCAATTAAGAACCCTCTAAGGAGATATGACTAAACACAGGGCGGTCTTCTGGATCCTGAGACAGAAACAGGACACTGGGTTAAAACAACTAAGGAAAGGGACCAGCAGTTAACGTAATGGCTATGTCACTGAACTCCTATGTAGCCAACCAGAGTTCTAGTCCTGGACCCGGTGGCTTAAACTCCCACTGGGCGCATGTGCGTGCATGCCCAAGATCCTGAAAGGAGAATGGAGGAGAAGGGATTGAGGTGTGACCATCCCCCCGGGGGTGATTTCTCGTTTTCTGTCTCTATTTCTCTGTCTTTTGGTGAACGCATGAGCCCTATAGCAAAATCCTCTCCAAAAAAAAAGAAAGGAGAAAAAAAGGAATTCACGCTGGGTACATATTCATGCATGCCCAAGATCCTGAGAGTAGAATGGAGAAGGGATTGTGGCATGGCCATCCCCCTGGGTGTGATTTCTCACTTTCCCTCTCACTGTCTCTGTCTCTCTTTCTCTCTCTCTAGTGAGCACATATGCCCCAAGGTAAAAAATCTCAAAAAAAAAAAAAAATAGGAAAAAGGAAGACAGACAGACACGGACGACATTAACATCAGGTAAGTGATAACTCTGTACAATCTTGGCAATTTTTCTGTAAATTCAAAACCATTAATGAATTAACTACAGTGTTGAGCTTTTCATGATGGCTAATTACTAAAGGGAACGATATTATCCACCCAGAGGTCAGGTAGTAGGACCGGGGCCAACTTTGCCCCAAAGATGCTGGCAGTTTCTTTTCCAAATTCCACAAAGCCATCTGTCGCCATGGCTGGTTTTGCTTCTTCATCTCCAGGAATGACAGTTCTTTTCTTTCAGGGAAGAATGATATCTGAAAAGCTCCCCAGTAAAGCCACCAAACAGAAGTATGAGTCTGGGTCCTAGGACAGGCAGCAGGCATTCTCCTGAGGTGGCCCGAGTGAAGTCCCTAAGGGATTCTTGGTGGGAGCTATTTGTGAGCAATGAAAACTTACAAGTTAAAGTATTTACTCTTGGCAGAAGGCTGCATGATATATTCAGCTAACAATGTTCTCAACCTATCACCCTCTGGCACTGCGGTGACATTTGTTGGGGAAGGAAATTATATTTTACTTTCATGTCTGGGTGATTCAAGACCTGGGAAGTATAGAAAGGGAAAAAACCATGCGGGAGCCACTAAGAGGTGGTTGCAGCTGGCTGTGTTTCGTATTAACTGAGCAGGGTTTCAAAGTTGTAGGGCATGATTTTAAATTATTCCAAGCTCACGACCCAAACATGCCAGGCAACCAGTCAATATCTTTCCTTGGCGAACACGGGTGGCTACATTAAAATAGAATGTGGAAGCCTTTTGAAATTTACTGGGAAACAGACTGAAATGAGATTCATTTCTCAAGTGCTGTTTTCTTTCTTGGTACATTTGCTTGTTTGCTCCCTGATAAAACAGAAGGGTTTTTTTCATTCCCCATAAATTTTCTTTGAGAACCTATCAGCACATAGCAAATATAAAAATGTATCAGTGCAGGAAGATCCATAAGTACTAACACGCAATAGTCCTTCCATGTGGACCAATAGAACATCATTCACTTTTTTAGTATTTTTCACATGTTCTCCAAGAGGAAATCAGTGTGCTGATAACTGCTATGGGGCGTGGCTGCAAGGGGAAGTCCATGTTTGTGAGTGCAGCCTCTCGGAGGAAGAGTCAGGCTTCCTGCTGTCAAAGGAATTGATTGAAGGTACCTCCCCACCGCTGCCTTCCTGCGTCCATTGGTAAGCCAAATATATAAAGTCAATTTAATTGGAAAATTACATAGGTGTAGGCCTGGGCTTGACATTCAGAGATAATACTGATTTCTCACTTTCAGAGAATTTCTTATTCTAGCTTAAAGCAGAGACTGACCAAATGTTTGATGTAACACTCTCTTTTCCTAAGTACAGAAACAGAGCCCAAAACAAAAAGCATAATATCTATTCTGTGGCAACAGGGAATTAGCCTTAATATTAAAATAAAATGCTATTCAGGCTTGCCATTTCATAAATTCTATGAATTTAATCTAATTGGATACAGTCCCCAAATACTGACAATAACAGTATAATTTATGTTTTTGTTTCTTTGTTCATTTGTTTTTTGCCTTAAGGCATGTGTGCTCACCAGAGACAGTGAGAGAGAGAGAGATGGAGAGAAAGAGATAGAGAGAGGGGGAAAGTGAGAAATCAATCCTCAGGGAGGATGGCCAAGCAACAGTCGATTCTTCTTCCGTCTCCTCAGGATTTGGGGCATGCATGCACTCACGCACCCAGAGTGATTTTCAAGCTCCCAGGTCTAAGATTTGAACCATACAGTCATGCAGGATCCGGCACTCAATCTCCATGTCTTCTGCTGGTCCCGTAACAGTATAAATGTTAAAAATAACAATTATTAGGCAAACTATTCTCCTAAGTTGGATAATAGAGCACATTGTCGTCCAGGTATACAAACCCTTCGCTCGTGTGGAGGCTTATGAGGGTAGCTTCCAGAATGTGATCCAAGTGGTAGAAGGAAATGTTTTCATTTGGAGCTTCTGTTGTCTGGCATTTTCTTTGTTCTTAGCTTTATTCTCATAATCACCTGAAAATTAATTGTCTATTGTTTTAAACTATGAACACCTTTGTTATTCTGGTTCACTTTCACCCTCGATCTCTTTTGAGTTCTACAAGGTGGTACACCAGCTTGAAGCAATAGTGCTAGGTGTGATTTCCAGTGAAGCGTAACTTATCTGGAACAGAATGCTGAATTTAATGTCAGCAGGAAAGCCTTTTGGATAGACGCAAGTTCAGAAATGCCAAAATACCCAGGAATGAATGGGACAATGCCAGCATCTTTTGAGGCAAAAAAAAAAAAAAAAAAAAAAATAGACAAAGGGAGTCTGAGAGCCAGGCTTTAACGGCTTGAACTTACATCCATATAGTTACAGCCAACAAAAAAAAAATCCCAGTAATTGTGAAAAGTGCTGTTTTGAAAATGTCATCTATTCCCAGTCCTAATTAATTTTATTTTCATCAATAAAAAAATTAATTCTTTAAAAATCAAAATTATAGCCATACTGTATTAATGTCTTTATTTACTAAGTGCATAATTGTGTCAATTCTTGGTTAGTTTTATAGATTGATTCATTTATCTCATTATTGGTCATGTGGATCTGCTTTTTATATACCTAACTTTTTTATTTTTTTATTTATTTATTTTTTTGGAGAGGCTTTTGCTATAGGGCGCTTGTGCTCGCCAGAAAAATAGAGAGACAGAAAGCAAGAAATCACCTTCCCGGGTGAATGGCCATACCGCAATCCCTTCTCCTCCATTTTCCTCTCAGGATCTTGAGCACACACACACGCCCAGCGTGAGTTTAAGCCATCGGCTCTGGGACTTGAACCACGGTTGACTACATGGGAGTCCAGCAACAAAGCCATTATGCCAACCTCTGGTCCCACATTTTAAAATATATTTATTCTTTCAATCAGCAAGAGAAAGAAAGAGATAGAGAGAGACAGCATCCTCAACTGGGTCTTGATGCCACAATCCACCCACAGCTAACCCCAGCCTGAGATTCTGGGCAGACACATGCCTGGCACACTCAGGGAGGTCTCTCGACATTAGCCCATAGCCTTCCTATGTGAGTCAGCCTTGCACAGTGTCATGTTTTACTGCTGAGCCACCATGTGGCCTCTGCCAACCTAGTAATTTTCGACTGGATATCAGACATTATGCGTTTTACCTTGTCAGCTATTGAACATTTTTTAACTCTTAGGAATATTCTTTAGCTTCGAGCCAGCCAGTGGCATGGTGGATAAGGCGGCTGGATCTCATATGAACAACTGTGTGATTTCAGTCTCACACCTGACGACTTGAAAACAAGTCGGGCATGTCTGCATTGTGTACCCCAAAATCCTAAGAGGAGAATGAAGGACAAAGGATTGCAGTGTAGCCATCCTCCAAAGGGGTGCTTTTTCATTTTCTTCCCCTTTCTGGTGAGAGCATGTGCCCTATAGCAATTTCTTTTTAAAAAAAGAAATATTCTTGAGTTTTGTTGCAAGATTACGTGAAGTTGTTTGGAAGCACTTTGATTCTTTTGGGTCCTGCTTATAAATATTCTTGGGTTGAACAGGAACAGTGCTCATTTTGAAGTTAATTATCCCTTAGGAACAAGGAAAGACTTTCCTGAATACCCAATGTCCCCTGATGCTTGAGATTTGCAGATGTGGTTGATGAAAATAAGTACCATTCCCAGCACTGTGGGTGTATCAGACCTCGTTATCACTCATTCTTTCTGGCTGTTCTTTTCCAGGTCCCAGATAGTTTTCTCACACTTCCGAATTAATCAAAACTTGGCTGGCTACTCAAGGGGATCCTTGGCACATCTCTGCAATTCTTTCTACAATTCCATTCTATCCTGTTCTTTGTCCTCCAAATTCTGGTGGCTTTGGTCATTCCCATATCTTAGCTCTACCTCCTCAATGCAAGAATTATGCCAGGTTCCCCTGGGTTCCTGTCCTTCACAGTCCAGAAACGCAGAGCAGAAAGCTGGAACCGTAATAGGGTTCATTTCATTTGTTCCCCATCTTTGTGTCCTTTATTGTTTCATTGTTAATGTCTTGCAATTGGTTTTCTAACATTTTTATCTGTTTTTCTATTTTGTTTGTTTGCTTCCGTTGTTGTTTTGGGCAGGAGGATAAATCTGGTCCCTGTAACTCCATTTTTACTGAAAGCAAAACATCCACTCAAGACTTTTTCAATTTCCTTCACTTGTTTAGGCAAAGATTTGCTACCAAATAAATTGAGATGAAAAACACCTCCTGAGGACCAGTTTAAAATGTACATTTATCTGAAACCTGATCAATCCAAGCCATTGAAGATTCAACGACAAAGATTGAAATGTGGTTTTTGACTCACAGACTTCACCAAGCTGTCGAGGATTGTTAACAAGTAACAGATCGTATTAGCCTATATTCTTGGATCAGAATTGCCTACACGGTGTTTACAAAGCAGTCTATTGTACTGGATAATACCTACATAAGGAATTAAGAGTGCCTCAAAATACAGGCAAGGTATCCCTGCTCTAAGCCCAATGATAGCAATAATTGTAAGAACTGACCATCAATCATGTACATAAATAGGTTCCAATTACCAATGCTGAAGAGTTTAATAAGCTGTATTACCTAATTGAATTATCACAGGAGCTTTAAGAGGTGGATCCTATCATAGCTTCACCTGCAGATGGAAAACTAAGGTTTAAAGAGTGTAAATTGTCGGGGACCAGCAGTTAGCATAATGGCTATGTCGCTGGACTCCCACGTAGACAACTGTGGTTCGAGTCCCGGACCCAGTGGCTTAAAACTCACACCGGATGCATGGGCGTGTGTGCCCAAGATCCCAAGAGGAGAATGGAGGAAAAGGGATTGCGGCGTGGCCATCCCCCCAGGGAGTGATTTCTTGCTTTCTGTCTCTCTGTCTGTCTGTCTGGTGAGTGCACACTCCCTATAGCAAAAACCTCTCTAAAAAAGAAAGAGTATAAATTGTCCATGGTCACTCAGGCATCAAGTAGCAGAGGTGGGATTTGAACTCGGCTGTTTCTAACTACAGAATCCACATGAGAAATGTTTCTTCTATTCTACCTCCATGCATCAAGAGCCCCTTTTAATCTATAAAAGTACACTGTATCCGATTCTTTAAAATTCATAGGAGCCTTTGCAAAGAGACAAAAGTGTTTCTACTTGTTCCTCAGCTACCCTTAAATTTGCCTATGGAAATATGGGCTAAGGAGACACAGATGAGTAATAACAGTGATGCCAAAATCAATATTTACTATAGATTATGTAACATAAACATTGTATAGCTTATTAGGATAAAATGTGAGCTGTCATAATCCTTGTACTATGGGGGAAAGTGGTTATTGCAAAATAGGCTCAATAAATATTTACGTGGGCAACTTACCCAGAGCTGTGTCCAATATCATATCTTGACTATTGCATTCATCAGAGTTCTCCAGAGAAACAGAGCCAATAGAATATACTGATATATAAGGGAAGATTTATTATGGGAATTGGCTCACGTAATTATGGAGGCCAAGTCCCAGGATAGTCTATCTGCAAGCCGAAGAACCAGGAAAGTCTGTGCAGTAATTCAGTCTTAGTCCAAAGTCTGAGAATAAGAGGTGAAGGACGATTCGGGTATAAGTCCCAGAATCTGAAGACCCAAGGACCAGGAACTCCAATATCTAAGGGTAGGGGATGTGCCAGCTCAAGGAGAGAGAGATAATGTGTCCTTCTTCCACCTTTTAGCTCTATTCAGATTCTCAGGAGGCCGTAACTCAAGTCTACTGGTCTAAGTGCTAATCTCTTCCAGAAACACACTCAGAAATAATGTTATAACAGCTATCTGGGCACTCCGTAGCCCAGTCAGGTTCACACGACATTCTCAGAGCAATGATAATCTCTAGGCTTCTTTAGTTTATGCCAGCCAACTTATCAAAGCATCATAAAGTATGTGGTCCTCCTTCTTTAGAAATATGAGCTTAAATAAATAGGAGATTAACTGGATGGAAAAGAATAGGAACTTCAGATTCTTGGTAACAGATTGAGACTAGTTTCACCCTCTATATAATCTAAACAAAAATCATTATTCAAGACCATGTCTCTCTCATTCAAATTTTTGCATCCTAAAGAAAAAGAAATATCTTAACCACATCTTCAGGAAAGATCTACAATTTTCTCAGTCTATACTAACACAGATAGTATTGAGATTCACTACAGAACTGGGAAAACCTACGCAATTCTTTACCAATGTCTTCATGGGATATTTCCCAGAGACATCCCACAATAATCCCTGTGTGAACCCGTCAAAGGTGTTTATCCCAACATGACTTCCCTGAAATAGCACTTCAGTTCGGAAACACAGCTTTGGCAATTTTCTCAACCGATGCAAACTTTTCTAAAACAGGTTTTGCCATGAGAGATCGGGTTGTACCCATGAGAAACTACTTTAAAGTACTTGGAAAACATCATTATAGAAAAATAGAGAAAGCCGTTGGATTAATGAGTCTATGCCTTTAATTAACTTACTAAGTTGGCAAATGTTTACTGAGCACATGCTCCGTGCTGGGTGCTAGTCTGCAGTTGTGAGTTTGCGTGCTGCTTGCATTCCGACAGGAGCAGCCGGCTGCAAAGGCAGGTAACTCTGCTACACTCAGGTGGGTAGATAAGGATGAGCAGAGTGAAATAACATGAGGTAAAGTTACACGTTTGTGTTCCCTGTCTTCTCTGCTCTGAGTCCCCGTCCCAATACCTAACACATACACCAGCAGTCGAACACACACACAACACACTTCAAAGAATTAAAAATTCTTTCAAAATCTACTGAGCTGTTAGATAGCTTTGTATACCCGAAAGTTCTCCCTCGCAGTTAATGAAAATCTACCTTCTTGATTAATCCGCTCTTGCAAAATGAGGGGTCTTCAAACAGTTCATGAAAAATGTACATTATAAAAAAAAATGCCTGAGTTTCAAAATGTGTTGCACAAATAAATAAATACAATTTGTCCTTTAGTTATCTATGAACTTTTAAATGTTCCCTTGTATTTTTTTAAATTTGCTAGAGGGCCTATGCCCTCATCAGAATCAGAGAGGTGAGAATGAGAAGGGACACTTCCCAGTGGGGCGTGGTCACACCAGGATCCCTTCTTCTCCATTACTCCCTGGACTCTGGGCACCGAGGTACATACACCCAATATGTTTTTCAAAACCCCAGGGCTGGGATTTGAACCATGAGGTTGGTTAGGTGAAATCTGTCTCCCTAATCCACCAGGCCATGGGGCTAGCCCAGTATTTCTTATTCTTTTTAACTGTCCAACTTTCCTATCAACAAAATGTCTCCCAGCACATTAAAACCACAGGCGGTTTCTTCGTTCATGCCACACCACCATGGCAGGTTGCGAGGCGTATGCGGGGAGAGAAGAGCAGGTGCCAGTTGGCTCAACCCTCTGCAAACACCGGTTGAGAGACATCTGTGTGCCTGGCACTTAGCTGGGCTCTTTGCAGACTTTGCAGGGGGTTAGAATGCACCCAGAATTCCAACAGCAGCTCCTGACTCGACCTACATGGATGGGAGGATTTTCTGATGTTCCACAACAGAAACAGGAAATGCAAACAGGCCCAAATAAAAGTGAGTTCCCTCTAGACATCGCAATGGGAATGTCGTTATATTAATACAGGTGTTCTTGCAGGGTGACATTAAATACGAATGCCATTTGTTTAGTACTACTGCTCTTTAGCAGACATCTACCAGTGTTCCCAGAGTACTAATGCTAGAGTATCCAGCATACTCCTGGTACTGCCTAGTAGGCACTTGGCCCTGTGCTGAACACGGTAAATGTGTAACCTCATTTAATCCTAGCAGGAGCCTGGAGGGGGAGGTATGGTCCCTAGTCCTTCTTCACATGGGGACAGTAGGGATCTCAGAGAGGTGAAGGCCCGCGCCCCCAGAGCTCAGCCATCCTTATAGGCCCTGCAGCTCTAGGGCACATTATATTCCTCAATGTTTAGTTGTTGATCAAAAATAATAAAAATGTTGAGAACAGCAGATGGCGTAATGGTTATATCACTGGGCTTCCATGTAGTCAACCACGGTTCAAGTCCTGGACCCAGAGGCTTAAAGCTCACGCCGGGCACGTGTGCATTTGTGCCTAAAACCCTGAGAGGAAAATGGAGGAGAAGGGATTACAATGTGGCCATCCCCGCTGGAGAGTGATTTCTCGCTTTCTGTCTCTCTGTCTCTCTGTCTCTCCAGTGAGCACATTCACCCGATAGCAAATATCTCTCTTAAAATAATAATAATAATAATAAATTAATAAATAAGGAATTGATTTTGTTTTAATTTTATTTATTTATTCATGATAAAGAACTTGTGCTTTTGTACAAGGAAGAGAGAAGCACCGTCCATGGTCTCACCGAGCTGCGTCTCCTTCCCCAGCCCTCCAGCTTGTCCAGGTCTTGGGCATGTGTCACCCGCCCGTCATGCTTTCAGGGCCACCAGGGAATCCAAACCCACCAACTGGAGGACTAATTGGCCATGTTCAGTCTGCTTCCTGGTGTCTGCATTATTTTTACTGGAAGCCAAGAGGGAGAAAATGTGTGTGCATTTTTCTCCCTCTTTAGATTTATTCTTATTTTGCTCAAGGAAAGCCAGCAGGGTTCCTGGTGCGGTGCGACCTAGAAATCCCAGCCCCGTTTTTCTCGAGATTTTTTCTGACCCGACAACACCTCTCTGATCACCCTTGTGCTGACCCTGGGACCAGGCTAAAGTACATTTATCACCGTAAACAGCCGTCCTGCCCCTCTCTAGGACAAAACAGGTCGGGAGAGGGCTGCCGACACAGGCGGAAGGCCACATTTGCCCCACACCCCTCTCGTGCGGCAAATTCCTCAGTGTGAAGACGCGAGCCTGCCTTCTCAGCTGCAGATGGCTGCGAGGCCAAAGGAAACGGTTGTCTCTCTCCTCAGCCCCCATGGGTGAAATGGCCTTTAGCAGAAAAACCTCAAAGTAGCTGAGTTATCGATGCATCTTTCATCCAGCGTGCTACGTAGAAGGATGATGGGTAAAATGAACTCGAGCTGTAAAATTTTAAAGTGCAATTCAGTGTGCAGCACTTCCCCTTGCCCTCTGATGGCAGAGGTGGAGAATTTCCGAGGTCACCTGTTAATATGCTCTGCACCAGCCCTGCTGTGCAAGGTGCAGGCTGGAAATTTCAGGTTTCTCCCAAATGAGAAAAGACGAGACCCTAAGGTCTCAGGAAAACAGGACGAAATCCCAAACTCACGATAATGCCTGATCTTTCTCTCCGGCAGGCAGTGACCCTGGGAGACCTGTTATAAGAGGTCAAGCTTGCATTTATAAAGTTGCACCTAGCAACAGCAACTTCTCAAGAGTTTCAAAACTTTGCTTAGTGACAATGTGCTCTGTCCACAAGTTCTAATTAATTGTATTCTAACAATTAAGGAAAAAATGAGTCCAGCCCATAGCCCAGCGGCTAGGGGGCTGGATCCCACAGGGCTGACCACAGTTTGAGTCCCAGCCCCAGAAGCTTGAAAAATGTTCCAGGCGCATGTGCATAGATGCCCAAATCCCAGCAGGATGGAGAAAGGGAGAAGCTAGAATCGCAGTGTGACTCCCATAGCTCTCGTCATTCTTCTTTCTAAATCCATTATGCCATCCCAGTACAAATCAATATGATGTGTGAAGAATATGCTATTACATTCAAAAATATATTCAAGTTCCTAGTTCCTATGGATTTTAAGAACATAATTTGCATGCTGCACTGTAACTCACTAATTTTAAATGTATACAGTTGCCATTTTCTTGTGTCATCATGAAGTACATCTTCGCAGCACTGTGTTCTAAGTTCTTCATTGCGTTCCTAGACTCTGTTTAATACAGAGTGTCATTGGACATTTAAGCTGTTTTCAGAAGGTCTTCCAACAGTTCATGAACAATGCATATTTTGAAAATAGTATGCAGAATTGTCATTTTTTTTTTTGCACCAAGATCAACTTTTACTACAACTCTTAAGCCTCCTCATACACACCACTGTTATTAATACTACTGTCGTTACCAGCAAACTGTCTTTCTGCTTCTCACAGTCAACGAAACCAGAGGCAGAGGCTGGAGAATAAGGGAGTTTATTCCTGTACGTGGTCACAGGGAGACAGGAAGCAGCACCACCCAACTGTCTCCAACGCGCAGCACGTTCTCGGTATTTACAGGTACAAGACTGAAGCAGGTGCAGGTCATCCCTCACTGCAACAGTCAGTCGCTTTCCCCTGAGTAACTATCCTGAGTCCTTCAAATACCCACCCTGGTTCTCTGTCCCCCCCACACAGACTCCCCTGACTCAGCTCTTGGTAAGGAGGTTCTCATTGAAGGCCTTTGAAATGTTCAAAATGACTACCGCCCTGCTACCCTCACACTGTCCTGCTTCACAGTGATAAGCATTCTTTTGCATATCATGAGCGATCACTTTCCCAATATTTTTAAAGATAATTTCCGAGGAGCAGAATGTCTGGCCCAAAGGTAGGCCTTACCACTTCCCTGTCTCAGGAGGCTACACGTTTCTTCTCCCAGCAGCATTTACAAGAAACTCCAGGGTGCTCACCCTTCCCCTGGAAAACTGACCTGGATGGAAGGATCCCCCCACAATGCCTCCCTGCTTGCAGGTTAGCACCAGCTGGAAGTCCCAAGCTGGAACCCCACATCTGGTTCAAGGCTGAGGACCAAAGAGGAGGAGCCCCAGGCAGGCACTGGGTAGGAATCAGCCCACCGCCAGCTGCAGCAGGAAGACCTGGGGCTTGCCAGAACCCCACGCCTATCGTGATCCAGAGCTGGTGGAAGCTGGGGACGGATCATGGTGAGAAGACCCTGTGAGGTGTCTCTCTGCCTCTCTCACTCTCTCAGACTCTCTGTCTCTCTCTGCCTCTCTTGCTTGTGGAAGAAATAAATAATTAAACTATAAAATAAATGATTCTCCCGAGCAGCTCACTGAGCCCAGTCGGCATCACGGGAGGACACGTCAGGGATGTTTGTCTCCATCTGTGGATTTCACAACCCTCTTTATAAAAAACTTTTTTAAAAATTTTTAAGAGATATTTTTACTATAGGGTGTGTGTGCTCACCGGACAGACAGACAGAGACAGAAAGCAAGAAATTACCACACACGCCCCCCGGGGAGGTGGTCACACTGCAATCCCTTCTTCTCCATTCTCCTCTCAGGATTTGGGGCACACATGCACATGCCCCTGGTGTGAGTTTTAAGCTGCCGGGTCTGGGACTCAAACCGCAGTGGAAATCCAACGATGTAACCCTTATGCCATCTGCTGCTCCCTCACAGCCCTCTTTCCCACTGCCGTGACTGAGAGTGGGTTCACAGCGTTTGGGTTACACTCGTGGTCTCTCTCCCAGAAATAAATTCGGTAAGAGCAAAAGGCACTTAAACTGGGTTCAGTCAGACCCTGCTGGCTTCCTTTAGTTTTAGGAAAAGAAAAAAAGAAAAAAGAAAAAGAAGAATATACCACGTAAGTGACGGATTCCCAACAGAACACACCCTAAGGGGTCTTTTCCTTCAAGATGGTATAGAAAGACGGCTTTCGCAAGGTCCACTCTGAAGAACCAGCCCGGGGTGTGTGTGCTTCGCCTCCAGGCCCGTTGTCTCCTGGAGCTTGCTGTGGCCCCGTCAGGATTTCCCCTCTCCCACTTACGAGTCTGCGTCTGGGAACGTGTTCTCATGACAGCTGCTCCTGGAAACTTATCTCCTATTTTGCATTTTTGATTGCTTTCATCAACATGGCTACATTTTAATGCCTGGCTCGTTCTGTGTGCACTGCATTCTTATGTTTAACTTAAAGCAAGGTTTGTTTTCCATTTGAATTAATGACGTGGCAGTCTAGGGTAAAGAAAAGGTGTTTTCCTCTCTGGAGTAAAACAATCTGTCATTGTCAGTGAGGGGCATCCTCTGCCACTCTCTCGTGGGACCTGAGAGAGGTGGTTCCACTCCAGAGGCGCAGAGGTGTTTGGCACGTGGGAACTGCAGTGGGGGACGTACCTCTGCCTGCCCCACAACCCTCCCCTCCTCCACTGAGGTGCTGAGAGACCACGTTCCCACGGACCCAGCTGTGACTTCTGCCTCTGTAGACGGTTTGCAGACGGTTCCTACCCGCCCTGTCAATGCTGTCGATTTCTCGGCGCAGAGTGAGTTCTGAAACTGCACAGCTCGGAGCACACGTTGTAATAGAGCCACAAAGCGCCGTGGTGTGCAGTGGGGCCTCCCCGATGTCTAGAAAGAGGGAAAATGCGAGCAGCCACAAAGCACACGGGACGGAGCCTCAGCGCTCCGATGAAAGTCTGAATATGGCCACCCGCATACTGCACCAGAGCCAGGCCATTTTTGTTAGTCGCGCGTGTGCTTGGGGAACTTAAAACTTCTATCCGGTGGAGAACCAGCAGGTGGCATGGGGGTTAAGGCACTGGGCTCCCACATGGCCGACTGCAGTGTGAGTCCTGGACCCGATGGCTTGCTTTCTCACTCCCCTCTCCCTGCCCCATCTCTTTGGTCAAATGAATAATAATAATCACAATAATAATAAATAAAATTAAAGATATCATTCTTTTTTAAAAAATCTTCTAGCTGAAATGAGTTCATTCAATAAACTCATTTGCTCATTCAGTCCATGTGTGATACAGCCTATCGTGGCTCAGCGCCGTCTGGCTGTCAGTTTACAGGTGTCAAGGAGACAGCCTTGGTCTGTCCTCAGCACACTTGGGCTCCAGAGGAATGTACCCGTTTTCTATTGCTTCTGTAATAAATTACCCAAGCGTAGTGGCTTGCAACATGAATGTATTACTTTGCAGCTCTGGAGGTCAGAAGTCTGGACTGGGCCACATCAGGCTAAACTCAAGGTGTGGCAGGGCTGAGTTCCCCTGGCAGGGCCCAGGGGATACGTCTCTTTGCTTCCTCCCACTGGGAGGGCCACCCTCAGCCCCTGGCTCATGGCAGCATCATTGCAAGCCCCTCATTCATCATCACACCTCCTTCTCTGATCCTGCCCGGCCTCCTTAAGGTGAGCCCAGAATAATCGCTCCATTTTAAGATCTTTAATTTAACCCTATCAACAAAGTCCCTTTTGTCTGGGGAGGCCACAGTTCCACAGGTTCCAGGGACCAGGAGGTGGCCATCTTTCAGACACCCAAATAGACTTCTGCCTGCCTCGGGCGATGACACGGCGTCCGTGGATTACAGCTGCGGGAAGTGTGAGAAAAGAGGGGTCACCGGGCACTCGCATCGACATCAAGGCTGATGTCAAACGCTCTCCTTAGAACATGGATTTTGTTTTAACCTGATGAACTACGCCTATTTACTTTCTATTTTGTGGTTTAATTTAATTTTTATATGAATGTAATCTATTCCTCACCACTGCTGTTGAATTTATGATGCACTTTTATCCTAGGTATTAAATATGTAAGAGTGCTGATAAACTTCATCAGGGAATTTTTAATGAGCAGCTAATGGCTGCAATTTGGCTCTTTTTGACTAGAGAGACACAATGCATGCCATGCAATTGGTGACATTAGTGCCATATTGACCCAGTAAATCAAGAAAAATTTCTGGAGACAGTGAGTAGGGAGCTGGAGGAGGAAAATGCCCTTTTTGGTCTGTGTGTGGGAGAGACCCGTGGTGAAGCCGTATTTCCACACAGAGGGAAGGTGGAGGGCTGCTAGGAAGCCCCTATAGCACAGCGGTTAGAGCACTGTCCCTGGGGCCAGGTGTCGGGGTTCGAGTCCTGACTCCGTCACATTGCACCTGTAAGAACCAGGACAAGCTACTTAGCTCCCCGTTGGTAAGAAGGGCACGTTGATTATAATAACTAGCAATAACTAGCTCCCAGCTCGCCTCCTTTAAAGGAGAAGCAACACATAGTCGACGTTAGGTGTTAAAACTCTCATCACGATGATCCTGTTGGAAGATGTGGAATACGTTAATGGACCTTGACCTGTCCCCTTACGTGGAAGCCATGGGGATCATCATAGAGCCCAGGACACGTGGGTGCCCTCCTTCCTGCCCTTGGCTGTGTCGTCTGACTTAGCTGGGAGACGCCACCTCTCCTGCCAGAGTCCCCATGGCGCCCACTCTCCTTATATCCGCTCAGGGCCAGGTCACAGGGCTGGACTCCACACTGGGTATACCCACATGGGCTTCCTGCCGGAAGCTGGTGACGTCAAGACGGTCCCTCCTACATTTCAATCTACTTTCTATGTAAATAGAAATGGCGGTGGGCAGCCACGTCCAGCGCACAGACACAGGAGTGGCCGTAGACCCAGAGACAGCATCAGGGTCGGGAATGTGGGTGATGCGAGCCCTGGTCTCTGAGCCTCGCTTTGTCACTTCCCTGCTGTGAGAAGCTGAGAAGTTACACAACCTCTCTGTGCCTCAGTTACGTGTGACTCCTTAGAGAGTGGGAGGGAGCGGCAATCTGTCCTGGGCACTGTCGTGAAGATTAAGTAACTCCCAAGACGTTGGCATCTGGAAAGCAGGGAGTGCTGTACCCGGTACATGGTTATTATAATGGGAAGGTCTAAGAGAAAGATTCAACTCAACCAGAGAAGATCATTTCCTCATCTTAAACCTGGAGATTCTTCCAGACAGCCTGGGGCAAGTAGGGAGAAGGGAGTCCTTCAGAAATTGTTCAGGGAGGCGAACAGCTGCACTCCCAGATCCAGCGCTCAGAGCCCCTCCCCGACCTGCTCTTCAAAGACCCCAGAAGCTCTTGCCAATTCCCGGAAACCTGGGAGGGCATTGGTAACGTTTCATTCAGCTGCCGCCTCAGAGTCCAGGTGGGGGTAACATGCTTGCCAGTCATAACGCAACTGGGAGACGGCAATAAGATAAAAAGTAGGGAACAGCAGATGGCATAATGGTTATATCACTCAACTTCCACGTACTCGAGTATGTTCGAGTCCTGGACCTGGTGACTTAAAACTCATGCCGGGTGTGTGCCCAAAATCCAGAGAAGAGAATAAAGGAGAAGTGATTGTGGTATGGCCATCCCCCCTGGGGGGTGATTTCTTGCTTTCTGTCTCTCTGTCTCTCTAACAAGCACACATGCCCTATGGTAAAAATCTCTCTTTAAAAAAATCTCTCTCTCTCTCTCTCTCTCTCTCTCTCTCTCTCACACACACACACACACACTTACCCTTTTCTGCAGTAGGTAAATAGAAGAGTTTATTCAAGCTTGGCCCAGTGGACAGGGCATAGTGATAATGCAGCATATCGCAAGGTTGGAAGCCACATGGTTGACCAAGGGTTCGGCTCCTTGGATCAGCCTGAACATGAGCTTGGTGTGCACACGGTCACCATGACCCTGAGGAGCTGGAGAGCTGAGAGGAGAAGGTCACAAGCATGCTGGATCTCTGTCAAGGGTGGCGCTCTCTCTCTCTCTCTCTCTCTCTCTCTCTCTCTCTCTCACACACACACACACACACACTCTTTATCCTTAAAATGCATACATTCAAACTTTTTCCTAGGAAACAAAGTTAGCTGAGTTGCCTTTAACCCGTACTGAAAATCATATTTTTCAATTACTATATATATATATGTGTGTGTGTACATCTGTCTATGTGTGTATACATTTATGTATATGTACACATGTACAGTGTACAATACATACTCTTTTGTTCAGAAAAAATACGTATTTGCAAAACCATGGAGACCCAATCTAGAATGAACATATGCAAATATCATGACTTCATGCATATGGGATAAGGGATTTATCAACATTAGTGAAAGATTATCCAGAGCTTCTGTGAAAAAAAAAATAAATAAAGATAATGAATGGATTCAAATAAGGCAGCATCACTGAGAGTACTGTACCCTCGGTCCAGGGGTAAAGGGAGTTCTGGTGGAGGGCTGCTACCTGCACTCTGAAGCCTGGAAGCCTATATTCCATCTGTCACATCAGAAGGGATATTCCAATACTATCCAGTGGTAATATCAGTCCCTTAGATATCATGATGCCTAAAAGCTAAACTGCGGTGAACCAGCTTCTACACACACACACACACACACACACACATTTTGATACAGTTTGGGGCTGTGCTCACCTCACAGCAGGAGGAAAGATGTATCGTTGACCCTTGCCCGGCTCAAGATCCAGCTTCTGCTGCTCTGCCTTTACTTTACCTAAGTGCTGTATTCCCAGCTCTGCACTCCTGGCCATCTTTGACCTTAAAGGTGAGTTCTCCAGGAACCTTGTTCCAGGCGCAATCCCCCCGCCTCCCCCGAGGTGGTGTGTGCCCAGGTTCTGCAGCCAGGACCTCTGCGGGGACGCTGCTCATAGCACCATTCCTTATCCACCCGAGGAGCCACTTCTCCTCTCGTGGATCTGTCCTTGGGATGGCACGTGTGCCTGGTTGTCTATTTCCTCTTTCTCACTTTCGATCGCCTCCATCTATAAGCCATACCGTAATGCCCGCTCCTCCCTGAATACGTGTGCTCGTGGAGGGCTGTTGTTTCCTGGATGATTTTTATTTGAGTTGGTGAAGAGGTACTATGGGGGGAAGGTGCTCTTCTCTGTTCTAGTTACAGAAGCAGTCCATGGTGGGCAAGGTTGTAGCACCTGTTTGCTCACTAGACCAAAGGTGGTTATCCTTGGGGAACTGCAAAGTTCATCTTGCACAATAAAAAATCTATCTAGCAGGATATGTCCAACTTTGGAGGTTTGAAACACAACAGAGGAGTCCCAGAGTCCTTCCCTCTTCCACTCATTTGCCTAAAAATTATGTCCTCTAAGATCCACCTCGGCCATGGCCTCTGCAGAGGCTAGCACAGGGTGTCCATCTGCCCTGTCAACTCTGATGGATTGCTTGTGTCTGCATGGGGCATGGTCCTCACAGGGATTCTGATATCTGCCTCAGCAGGAATGCCGTGATTGATTAGTGATGCCTGTCAGGGACACCGAGAGGGAACTGACACTACCTTTGCCTAATGAAAAGGAATGTAAGAAATTCCAAAGCTCAGTGAATGGAGTTACAATCCCCAGATTCATTTCTGATATTAAAGGCCCCTAATGTAATACCCAATACACATGACCAGAGTGAAGTAACCACTGGTAATTTGTGGAGGAAGCATTTCTGGGTGTTCAAAACAACTTATTTGACCAGATCTACATTTATTCTTTTTTTTTTTTTCTCACTCCTTCAACAAATATTTCTGAGGTCTGGACCATGAGACATGACAATGGAAAGATGGAGAACTTGCCCTCAAAATTTACAACCCAGTAGGGAAGGGACAAAATCCATTCATTACAACTGTGGCTCGCGCTGGGGGGGAACGGGGGGCGCTCACTGCCCACATACAGGATGCCTGACACCCGACACGTGAAGCTGCTTACTCTTCCTCCTACATTTCAATCTACTTTCTATGTAAATGTGATTTAATCATGTGTTCCTCACGCCTTCTGTTTCAGCATTTTCAATGCTTCTCATCCGAGTTATTAAAAATGAAAAAGGGCGGTTAATCATCTTTAAGGAACTTTTCATGAATAGCTAAATAGATGTAATGGACCTTTTTGTAGGCTGGATATATGCAATTTACCAAACACGACTGAGGGTATTCGTACCTACTGGCGAGAAATTAAAAGACATTTCTTGATGTAGTAACTAGGGATCTAAGATAAGAAAAAGAAATTTCTTTGGTGTGGGAAGTGGTGTTGAGGAGCTCAGGGTGACTGCACTCTCCGTGCCTCTCCAAGTGACAAAGGAGCGTGGAGTAGGAGGAAGAGAGAGACAGTGTGGTGTGGAGGGTGTGGGAGACAGGCTCTGGGACTCAGAGCCAGCTGTCCTGGGCTTGCATTGTGCCAGTTATTCCAACCCTCTGCGTCTAAACTGACCTCTGAGATGGGGTGAAGATACTAGCTACAGATCGTTGTAAGGACTATGTGCGTGCACGTGTGTGTGTCTGTATATCACATATGTGTGTGTCTGTATAGCACATATGAACATGTTCATGGAAGTGAATGCAGAACAAGAGTGTCTGGCATGTCGTATCTGCTCTCTAAGAGGAATACATGGGTATTATTATTTGCATCTTTATTATTAAGTGGAGGCAAAATTCAGTCAGAATTCCGAGCTCTGATCTCCAGCTGTATTAAATATTTTACAAACGTTTTCCACAGGCAAACAGCACGTCATCATAGTGACAGAACAATCTGTATCCATTTGCCCCTTCGACATCTAAATGCCTTTGTTCTGCTGGGGAACATCAGGCGACTGCTACGCCTGAAGCTGAAATGTGCGCCTCTCCTGTGTCGATCTCTTCAGGGACCAAGCCTGTGTGCTTGGCCACACCAACAGACCCCTCTGACTTGCAAGTGGCAGTGTCCAAGGTTGGTGACGCCCAGCACTCTGGGCACCGTGTCAGTGCTGTGCCCAGCTCTGCTCTGTACTAACTGGGAGGCCCTGGGCAAGCACTTCCTGTCCCCCAGGGTTCTTGGCTGTAAAATGGCACAGTAGTGACACCTCCCACGGAAGACTTTTAGAGGACAGAATGAAGTCATGGCCGGGCAGGTGGGTGGACAGTTTCTGCACCATAGCTAATGCTGCTTAAGGCCCCTTGCACTGATACAGAAGGCATATGAGGAAGAGAAGACGGAGAACAGGGGGCCTCATCCTCCCGGTGCAGTCTTTGTGAGCAAGGTCAGTTGGACCGGTCAACAACCCATGATCATGTAACTCCCAGCTCCTCTGCGCCCCTTCCTTGTCATCAGGCGCCCCCTGTGGCCCACAGGAGTACTGCACACATTTGCCATCCACTATATCCATTCCCTATTGTTTTTGTAACAAATCACCACAAACAGGTGGTTAAAACCAATTCCACTTCATTCCCACAGTTCTGAGAGCTGGAAGTCTAGAATCAAGGTGTTGGCAGGGCCGGCTCCTGCAGGCCCTGGGGGGAACCCACTTCCCTGCCTCCCCGGCTGCTGGAGGCCACCACATTCCTGGGCTCCAGGCTCCTTCTTCAAGTGGTCCCTCTTCCTTCTCACTGCACCTCTCCTACTACTGAGTTCGCGCCCCAGCTCTCCTGTAAGGACCTCCGGGGTTCCACCGGGCTGATGGGGCTCTCCAGTCTCAGCCCCCACCTCAGGTTCCTTACTGGCTCTGCAAAGTGCCTCTGCCATGCCAGGAACCTATTTGCAGGTTCAGGACCTAGGATGGGACGTCTCTGAGCAGCCACTCAGCCTGCCACGCCCACTGAATCAGTCTCAGGGCTGCTGTCAGGAGTCCACGTCCCACCAGCCCTCCGATGACTGTCAAGTATATTAGTCGGAGAACCATTTTCCTCGCGTTCATCTTGGCTCATCGCGTGTTTATCTTCAGGTCCCTTGGCACTGTCTCTGATCAGCAGGTCCTTATTACAGCCGTCACCCCGTCAGACAGACAATAGCAATGCTGAGGCATAAAGGGACTGGCTTCTCAGAGGTTGCCGAGCAAGGAGGGACAGCATCTGTGAGCCACAGAAAGCCCGTCCTCTGGCGACGGCGTACCTGCTCGCCACACCAAAAGAATGTTTGAATGATGAGCATTTTTCAAAACTCTGCTCCCAGTTTGCCAGGTGGCATGATGGCTAGATTCCACGTGGCTATGTGTGTGGTTCAAGGCCTGGACCTGGCGGCAGCTTGGCAAATAAGCTGGGCATGTGTGCATGCGTGTCCCAAATCCCGAGAGGAGGGTGGAGGAGAAGGGATTACGACATGGCCATCTCACCTGCTGGGGAGAGGAGTGAGTTCTCACTTTCCCTTTCTCTCGTCCTCTCTCTATGTATCTCTCTAGTGAGCACATATGCCTTATAGCAAAACCAAAAACCTGCAAATGCACGAAAAATCTGCTCCAACTGACTTAATAAATCTAATACCCAGAAAGGAGCTGTTAGCCTCTCTCCCTCTCTCTCTCCCTCTCTCTCTCTCTCATTTTCTCTCTAAATTGTCAGAGAGCACATGAGTTTATCAGAGTTAGAGGAAAAGGGAGAGAGAAAACACTCCCTAATGGGATGGGGTCACACACACACATACACACACACACATGCACACACGCACGTGTGTGTGTATGTGTGTGTATGTGTGTGTGTGCTCACACCTGCCATGTTTTTCAAGACACCAGGATTCCAAGCACAGCCAGCCATGTGGGATCGAGTTCCCGATGCAGAGAGCTTAACAGCTGCACTGCAGGCACAGCCTCTGGTAGCTTCTCTCACACAAAAAGAAAGAAAGAAGACGAAAGACAAAGAAAGGAAGAAAAAGAAAGGAAGAAAAAGAAGAAAGAAAGAAAGAAAGAAAGAAAGAAAGAAAGAAAGAAAGAAAGAAAGAAAGAGAGAGAGAGAGAGAGAGAGAGAGAGAGAAAGAGAGAAAGAAAGAGAGAAAGAGAGAGAGAGAGAGAGAGAGAAAGAAAGAAAGAAAGAAAGAAAGAAAGAAAGAAAGAAAGAAAAGAACAATGTTAACTTATGTTTTACTAAGTCCCTGTCATACTTCCTTTCCAAATTAAATTTAACAATTGTTCTTTGATAGCCTCTGTGCCAAGTCTACCTCTGTCCCCTGGACTTCCAGAGGGACACGGAACGAAGTCCAGGCACCAAGGAGCTCAAAGGCAGCCGACATACGTGTGTGTCTGTAATCCATAACCCATATGGGTGTGTGTCTGTATACACACACACACACACACACACACATCATGAGCACATGTCATACATATTTACTTATGTAAGCATGTGTACAAATGTCTGCCCTTGTTTAAACTTTGTTGCTCTTAGACATTTAAATGAACAATCCTAAAAGATAAACAGGTGCCCCAGGGGACAGAAGCCAGGGAGAGATGGAAAAGCCAGGAACAAGAAGCTCCTGTGGGCTGTCTGCAGGAGCAAAGACAATGACATTCTAATCAGATGGAAAACACCAGCCCTCTGCAATTACCGTCTGCCCCAGGTTCCTTTCAGAGGGGCTGTGCTATGGGAGTAGTTTGCATCTAAATTAAAATTGGACCTTAAAGCAGTTGGATGAGGCTGCATTTCTAAGTACAGGAAAATGTGACAGACAGGTTACTAATTACTAAGGAGCTCTGCAGCAGTGGCTGGGGAGAACAGGAGGAGAAATGGTGATAATTATGGGCAGGTGGGGGCACACTTGGCCAGGACAGGAAAAGCCAGCTGGGTATCAGGACCTACCCTCTGGAATGCATGGCTTTTGTGCTCTGTGCCGGATGTGTAATACGCATGTGTGTGTTTGACATAACACTAGTGGACATTGGTTTTGTAAAATATGTATGCACATGTATATGGGATCAGGTAAAAATAGTGTGTACACTACACATGTCCCTCCTGGAGACTGGGTCCCCTCCCCACCTCCACAATTCCAAACTTGGTGGTGCTCAAGCCCCTCCTCTAAACAGTGGGGTCTTTGCATAGAACTTGTGCACATCAGCCCATGTGCTTTCAATGATCTCTAGTTGACAGGTAAGTCATCTTAGCATCAGGTAGAAATGAAAAAATGGAGAGATCAACTTCTCCAGCATCTCTCTTTATTATTTTCTTCCTTTTTTTTTTAAGAGAGATTTTTGTTATAGGGTGCTTGCGCTCGCCAGAGAGACAGAAAGACAGAAAGCAAGAAATCACCTCCCAGGAGGGATGGCCACATGGCAATCCCTTCTCTCCATTCTCCTCGTGCAATTTAGAGCACACATGCACATGTGCCTAGTGTGAGTTTCAAGCTGCAAGGTCCAGGACCTGAACCATAGTCAACGACGTGGGAGTCCAGCGACATAGCCATTACGTCATCTGCTGCCCCTCAGCCTCTTTTAGTGAGCCACCTCTTTCCCTGTTTTATAACGATTAGCTCAACCTGACTGCATCCACGGATATGGAACCTTGGGGTACAAAGGGCTGACTGATTACAGTGTTAGTTTTGCATTATTTTTATATCACACATATAATAATACATATATAATACACATGACATATAACACATATGTAATTTAACATGGATTTGAGAGAGAGAGAAGAGAGAGAGGAGAGTTACTTTATAGCTCATATCAAAGTTCGTCCCAGCTGTCTCTGGCTCCTGCACTGTAGGGGCTCATGGCAGAAAGGCACAGAGCTGGGCACGGACCAGAGCACACCTGGATGAAACAAGATGCAGGAGCAAGGAATCTAACACGCGCCGTCCTGCGTCCCCTCTCTCCCTCGCTGTCGCTGGCTCCTGCACCTTAGGGCTTATGGCAGAAAGGCACCTATCATCTCAGCCACTTGTCATTTCATTGGGTGAAACATTCCGAGTCCTCCTACTAGCTCATCCGAAACGTGTGATCTGTTGTTTACTCCAGTTACCCTACTGTACCATGGAACGCTAGAACTTGCCCCTCCTATCCAACTGTAACTTCGAATCCATTAACCAATATCTCTCCACCTCCTGTTCCCCCCCCACCTCTGACAAACAGAAAGGTTGTTCATATAGACGAAGGGAATCATCCCACCAGAAGACTCAAAGGGTGAACTTCGACGCTCTGTAGACTTGGTTTAGGGCTCCCCTTGGATGGCTGCTTTGCCACCCTAAATATTTATGGGGTCATTAATCAATAATTTGTCTTCACCACCAAAAAATGGCATGGCAGAGTAGGATGCCAAGATACAGAATCTACTTTGGCCTTAGGACCCTAAAAATTATATTTCCTGTTGCTTCTGTAGAGCAAGAGGCACAATTATAAAGAAGGAAAAAGCCTGTCTGCCTGACTTCAGACCTGCACCCAGAAATCTTGACTGGTGCAGTTTTTAAACCTCCCATCATTGGGCCAGTCTCGGGCTTCTCCACATCCCTATTCCTTTTTTATGGGGTAACCCCAAATGCGCTCCTCTGTGATCAGAGCGGTTGCTTCTGAGGACTTACTTCTTCATTTTGCTGCAAGGCATGGTCACTCTTGCATTTGAGAAAATCAGCTGATCTGAGGGGTCTCCAAAATTGCATGGGAAGCGCATATTATGAAAAAACCATGCATGGACTTCAGACTGTTTGCGCCAAATGAATACATCCCCGGTGCATTTTCCTCAGGCTTTCCCAAGTTCCCTCATAGAGTGGTGAGGATGGTAAAGCCACATATTGCTGGTGAAAGAAGAGTCAGCCAAGGGCGGAGGGGGATCTTGCAGGCCTGTCCTCATAAGCAATCATTTCCGTCTTCACCTTCCACTTTGTGGACACACAGAGAGCACAGACTTGGGGCTTGGTCACCCAGCTCGCCGTGTCTCTCTTTCTCACCCTCCCCAGGTTCCTGCACTTAATCCCATCAGTGTCCCAAGATATATGACAGGCAAGAGCAATATTTACAGCTAATCAAGATCGGTGCTTCAGCGGAAAGAATTACGACCCTCTTCCTCACTTCTCCCCAACAGGACTGATAATCACAGACCAGAGCAGCTGCAGTAAAATTTATGTATGTCTCCCTGAGTAAATCTCTATTAAAAGGAGGTACTTCCTTCTACTCCAAGGCTGCATTCTTCCCATTTCATTAAACTAGTTTTTATGTGCACATGTGTGTGTGTGTGTGTGTGTGCATGTGTGTGTGTTCTGTTGAGTCACTCTTAAAGGAGTAAATAGGCAAACCCTAGATTTTATTAAATGTTTACTCCTTGCTAGTTATTTACTTAACAGGTAGGTGGATTTCCTTAGATCTCCTCACCGATTGAGGTTGGACTCATTGGTAGGGGCTGGTCGGGATAAATGTCCAGGAACTCAGTGGCCTGGGAGACAGAAGAAAATCCAGGGTTCAAGAAGATCCAGGGTTCATTGCCTACATGGTGGTCCTCCTCGTAGTGGGTGGTCCCATTGCAATGGTGTTCCACTGTCTGTGTCTGCCTTTCTGATTGGTTACACTCTATGTCAGACAGACTACATGGCCGTGCCTCGGCTCTCTCCAGACTGTCTTGTCTGGGAGTAGATTGGCCACACTCTGCTGACCCCCTCCATGACATTAGAGCTGCCCATGCCTGGCCTTCCCTTGGGGCCGCCATGTAGCCTATTGGCCATCCAAGGGCTTCCCAGCAGTGAGAGTGCCTCTGTCTGACGGGCCACCCTCTCACCATGTCCTCGCAGGACAGGACAGGGGCTTCTCTGAGAATCTCCTGCCGGTGAGTCTTCCACTAGCAGCAGGTGTCAGAGGACTCCACTCGTGCTGCATTCAAGCCACACGCGGCTCAGTGTCATCAGATTCAAATAAAATGTGCGAGAGCATCGCTGAGTCTTCCAGAACTCAAGCAAGTCACAAAACTCCACTTCTCCCCTCTCTGCTCCACCACCTGTCACTGGCTTCTTCTTGTGGTACCACTCTCGGCTCCAGGCTCTATGACCCACGTGCTGTCCAGTCCCCAAAGTTAAGAAATAAATAACCTCATGATTCCTTCAAAGGTCCTGGAACTCACGCAATGTTCACCAGTTTGCATCCCTAGCAATGTGGCCATGGGGGTTGGATGTGCTGTTTTCCCAAGAGGGTTGAGTAGCCGAGGTAAAACACACCCACTCCGAACAGAGCACAGCAAAGGTGAGAAATCCAAGGAAATCCACCACTGATAAAAGAGCAACCCTCCCCGACAGAAATTATCCTCCAAAATCGTCTCTACCTACTTTCTGAGATGCTGCATTGCTTTCTCAGAAGGCTTATAGGCTGGTCCTCGCTGTTTTCTTTAATAGAAAAGCAGGGAGAGAGGGTGCTATATGGACAGCTACATGCATATTTAGCTCTATAATATGTATACTTTTATATACATAATAAATCCATATATATATATAGATATATATATAGATATATATATATACACAAATATATCTATATCCAAAATTTCATGGCTCTTTTGTTTTGTGACAGAAGGAGTGTGCACTTGCCAGGGAGAGACAGAGAGAGCAGGACAGGAGAAAACTCCCCCACGGAGAATCGTCTCACTGTAACCCCTTCTCCTTCATCTCTCCCTCCTGTCAAGATTTCAGACACACGGGCACACATATGGCATCCTTCTCAAGCTTCCAAGACCAGGACTTGAACCATGTAGTTGGCCACGTGGGATCTGACTGCCCTAACCAAAATGCCTCAAAGGCCCAGTGGCTTTTATAGAGATAGAAATGAGCCCTGTATAAGTCAGGGGTCACACGTCTCTCTCTCTCTCTCTCTCTCTCTCTCTCTCTCTCTCTCTCTCTCACACACACACACACACACACACACACACACACACAGATTTACCAAGAGGAATTGACTTATGTGGTTGAGCTTATGTAACTGTGGAGGCTGAAGGGTCCCAAGATCTAGGCGGCAAGCTGTAGAAAAGTGTCTGAC
This sequence comes from Tupaia tana, assembly GCA_026018925.1. Classification (NCBI taxonomy): domain Eukaryota; kingdom Metazoa; phylum Chordata; class Mammalia; order Scandentia; family Tupaiidae; genus Tupaia; species Tupaia tana. The sequence goes on along the minus strand of JAKSZU010000026.1, from coordinate 21,568,666 downwards.
CAAATGTCTGGACACCTGGTAAACCAGTAAAGTGGACACATAAAATTAACCACCACGATCCCCTTATAAGGTGACTTACCGTATTTATTCTTATAAAGGCATTCTTTGGTATTGACCACAAAGAAATGAAAACCTATTCCTTGACGACTGTAAAGAATATTCATTACCTATTTTTCATAATAGCCAAAAATTAAAGCAATACAAATGTCCATCAAACAGATGACTAACAAAACTGTGTCCCACTCATTCCCTAGAATAATGCTCATTAATACAAAGTACCAGACCACTGATTTATGCAACAGCCTGGGTGAATCTCAAAACGTGATGTTGAGCGGAAGGAACCAAGTGTGAGGAGTACCTTCAGTACAATCCAGCTCGTTAGAGCCCAGAGATGCAAACTTTGACTACAGTAATGGACAGAACTGTGCTTGCCGGAGTTTGTGTTGAACAAAAACTCACCCGAGGAGACTCTGGGATGATGAAAATGCTGTTTACCTTGATTAGGGCATAGCTTGCATGGGTCTAGACATGAGGAGAAAAAAAAATCAACTCAGAACTCTGTGCTGGAAACTCCATGTGAAGTAAATATTAGATAAGTCACACCATGGGAAAACGATTGTCATCAAGAACAGAAACAAACCCTGGTAAAAGACCCTTCCTTTATGTTCAGACTCCCTATCCCCACCTCCCAAATAACACCAGCAGGGAAGCCTTCGGGGAGGAATATTGACGTGACCTATGGAGGCGATGCCAGCCTTCAGGGCTGCAGGAAGAGGAGTCTAACTGAAGAGAGGAAGAAGCCATGGATGAGGTGTGGGCGCCTGTGGGGACATGGGTGACAGTGACTGAGAAGTGGCGACAGAGTGAAACAGAAAGGAGAAGCCACCCGAACAATCCAGCAGAAGCCATTTTGCAAAATCTGACGTCTGCTGCTAAGTTAACTGCTTCTTTAAATACCCCCAAAGAAGAAAGGCAGAAAAACAAATAATTGAAGCGATCTGAGTTCAAATTGAAATTTCCAAATTGAGCGAGCATCTTTGCAGTCAGAAAATGTATAATCAGAAGAGAATTCAAAAGGTTCAGCAGAAATCCAAAATATCGTCTGAAATATATTGGGAATGCATAGAAAAACTCCAAAGAAAAAAGGCTTGATCACTTAGATAAGACTTTTCTAAAGTACAGGAAAACATGAACTGTGCCCCCGAAGTGCCTCTAGACAACCAAAAATTGGCCAAAGTCCTTGAAGATAAATGAAAACGAGCCACATACATTTTATCAGTGCCAGGTTATCTCCAATGGAGAAAAAGCTGGAGATTAGCCTTCAGCCACGTGGACAGAGAGAAGACAGTGACTTGTGAAAAAGAGAACACATGACAGTCCCTAAATAACTCCGTAAGACCTCATATCCGAGCATTTGTCCACTGGCCCTTGAGGCCCTGCTAATCCAGACTCAGCCCTGGGCAGCCGATGGGACAACTAGGAGACTCCCTGGAAGCCCGGCTTTGGAGGGTGGGGTCAGGCAGGCAGGGCGGTCACTGAGTCACGAAGCCCAGCTTCTGTCCTGTCTCCACTGCTCAGATTTACTGGAAATCATCTCTTTTCTTAAAATGTTTTGTGAATGTATATTATAGCTTTATTTTTTATTTATTTATTTTTTTTGTTAAGGACAGGGAAAAGGAATATTTTACGAGAGCCTTGTTTGTTCAAGAATGTGACCTCTCCTCTTCCCTTCTTTACCCAGTTTTGAAAGAAAGCGAAGCAAAAGAGAGAGTGAGAGATGGAGAAAGAGGGAGGGAGAAGGGAAATGAAGGAGAGTGGAAGAGGAGAGGAGAGATAGAATGATAAAGACAGAAGGAAAAAGAGAAAGGGAGGGAGGGAGGAAAAGGGAGAAAAGAAAAGCCCATGGCACAGCAGTGATGTGCTGCTCAAAGACGCTAGGTCCCACATGCCACGTGTTACCATGGTTCCAGTCCCCGGGTTGCTCAGCCTGAAACATGCCATGCAGGTACCCAAATGCCCAAGATCCAGCAAACTGGCAGACTGGCATCACCAGAGTCTTCTCAAGGGCCCTGGGATACTCTGGACTTCTTCTCCTCTGGAACATTACTTGGGCCTCAGAGCTTTAAACCCGTCTCAGAGTTCATGACAGGCACCCCGCATGTGGCCACCGTAGAGTGGAGGTGGCCCCGCCCTGTTCTCTATAAGATGAGGTTATTCTCTGTTGGGTCCTAACACCTCAGCAACTTCCCCTACACGTTCTCTGAGCATCCTGTCTGTGGAGCTGGAAATTTCTCACTGAAACCTAAGCCCATCACACAGAGCAGAGCAGTCCCCTTTGCCCTCGAACGGTCACGGTCCACCCCAGTGTGGGTCAGACCGAGGCTCCGGGCCTACGCTGGCCACGAAGGACTTCCCTGTTCCCCGGTGTGATTGATCACATTTCATGGCCACGTCATTACATTATATTATAAACCAACCATGAGAGAACGATCCTTCAGTTGGGATGGTCTCTAGTGGAAACCCCTTTTCAGAGGAGTCTTCCGTGAACACCAGCCTGAAGCAGCATCCCAGTGAGATCACAAAGCCACCTTACTCTGTCCCACACACACGTAATTCACCGGCACGTTGCTGTGCTTGTTATCTATTGGTTCACTGTCTTGGACTCACCGTGGAAATGTGAGTTCTGGGTAAGCCGGGACTGCCTTGTTCGCCACCGTTCCTCTCAGACGCAGCGCCATGTGGGAAACATCGCGTGAGCTCGGTCAACATGGACTGGATGAGCCGGAGAGTCACCTCTCACATAGCTCCGTACTGTCTCGTAGGTGTTCCCGCTGTGCAACCATGGAAACAGAGGCAGAACACTGACGGGACATGCTGTGGTCACCCTTGGAGAAGGTGACAGAGATGGGCCTGAACCAAGACGATTTTCCACATCAGCAGAACCATCTGCCCATGCATTTGGTCCTACCCACTGCCCAGTTTTAGAAGAGGCATCTTCCATTCCAAACTAACCTGCCATTTTTTATCAACTCATATGGGGTAAAACCTATATGTCAAAAAAAAATATGGGAATTGCATCCATCGAGATCCACTAGTCTGCAACCTTTGACCTTTGCATATTTCTAGGAAAGCAACCCCATGATTAAGACACAGGACACTGTTGTCATGTTATCATCCCCAAAAGATCCCTCATGCTCCTTTGCTGTCGACCTCTCCACCTGGCCTTGATCCTGTGCTTCCACTAAGAGTTTTTTTTATATATAATCAACTACTTTTCCATCTCAAGAGAACAGAAATCAGTGGAGCCAAAGATGAAGGATCATTTTGCGTCTGACTTCCTTTAGTCAACATGATGATACTGAGATCCGTGGGTTTATAATTAGTTTGTTTCTTGCTTTTGCTGAGTAACACTCCATTGTGTGTACGCATCATTTTTTTAAAATCGGTGCACATGTTATTTTATTGTTGACTTGTAGGGATGGCGTGTTTCTCTGTTGTCCTGACTCAACCTCAGTCGTAGGCAGGCTCTTGGTACCTGTGAAGTGAGGGTGGGATTTTAGCCTCTTTCTCCTGTTTTGACAGCCAAACTCTGCTTTGTACCCATGAAATCTTTAGTTTATATAGTTTTCTGTCCCTACCCCATACGTGGAGAATTTTTCATTATGCTTCTGTAAAAGGAACAGATCTTAGTCCTGTGTCCTTGGAACTGAAAGGATTTGTATCTTTATTGAAATGGGAGAGAAGTTTGACTTCTCCTTCTGCAGAAGCCATAGGCCCTTACCCGTGTCCTGAGAAAAAGAGGGTTTGCTCCTTCTCCCTAGCAGCTTAACACTTTGGATTAGTAGGAACAACACATCTGGGAAACAGGGGGCTTTGTCCTCCTTTCCGAGCCACACCTGTAAGCCTGAGCCTTCTCGGGTTCTCTCCCAAGTAAGACGGCTCTGCCTCCACTCTTCCTGAGCGCCCTTGGGGGGTCCAGGATGAGAACTTGCACATACACTGAACCCTCTTTGTGTCTGGGGCCCCAGGGAAATGCACCAAAATTGCAATCCTGGCTTCTTCTAAATATTGACAAGACTTAGCAACTTTATTTCCACACACATGGGCTGAAAATTTTCCCCTTCTATAAAATAAAGAAGCTAAAGTTTGGGTTAGTACTGTTTTTTTTTTTTCCTTTGCATCTGAAAAGTACAACAAATGTGGAAACAAAGCCACCCCAGAGCCGCACCTGTCTGCAGCATCACCTCCTCACTCCCGAGCTGCACCGCGGTCTGCTGTGTACACTCAGCCCTTCCTGGGGTGGGACCACTCACTCGTGTTTATTTTTAAAACTGACCTACTTTCTATTACTAAAGTGGGAAAGGACGTGCAGGCCTAAGTTGCCTCTGCAGCGTCGGTGAGAAAGGCGACGAAGCCCTGATTACACGGGCATGAGGAGGGGTCACCCTGGGAGGTGATCCCAGCAGCTCTCAAAGCTTTGTGAAGTCACAAAGAGAAATCGCAGCGAGTCACGGCCCGTGAAACAAGGCTGGGGGATCAGAGCACAATTTTCGGCGATATGAGATGAGAGAGAGAGAGACTTTTAGGGAAGCTCCTTTATTCTAATGGAATCTGCCACAACAAAATTGGATTTCACAAAGCCCCGTCTGAATAAGGTGACCTAATGCTAGGTTTCAAAACTCAGAAGTCTGCAGCCAAAAGGTACATACCACCTTATGTGTAGGACAGAGGGGGAGAGAGAGAGAGGCTGATTGATTTCGGCTCTTCTGCCCTCCACGTGCCCTTGGCTATCACAGATTTTTGATCAATAAAAAGCTATTTTCCTAAGAATTGTTTCCACCTCTGCTGAGAGGAGAGTACATATTTGTCTTGGCTGTGCAAATAATTTCATCTCGGCCACTCATACACCAGGAGGCAGAAGCTGGGGATGTGCAGAAAATCTGATGGCCACACGAGATGATGTTCCTTGTCTAATTCTGGACACTGGGACGAACTTTGCCCAGGACCGGAAACATCCTCTCAGTGGGCACATGGCTGACACTCGCCGAGAACAAAATATAAAGTCATTATTTTCTCGCCTCCCTCTTTGTTTACTCTTATATTTTGATCATCCTCTGGGACGACACGATTTTTAATAAATCTTCCCCATACGTGATGCTGAAAATTATCTGTTACGTTTTGGACTGTAGAGAATAAAAGTGATGTCAAAAAAAAAAAAGATTTTGTCTGCAAAGGAAGTGTATTTGTAATCACTGCATTGACATACTATTATAATACTGGAGGTGAGTTTCTGTTTTAATTAGAAAACTCTGGAGAATGCTTGGGCTATAGTAAGCGGTGCTTTCTTGCCGTGGTTGCTGGACACAGACAGGTGGTAAGACCTCATTATCCGTGGAGGTCCCTGCCCTAACTTGGTTTCAGCAGGAATGAGGTTCTTTATAGTTCCATGTCGGTGGGTAACGCTGCAGCTGCCGATTATGCTAATTCTTGCTTACTTGCAAATAGGCCTGTGTTTATTTTGTGCCTCACCAGCTGTCAACAAAGACATTTTAGGAATAATTCCCGTATTTAAAAGCAGACTTTGTTCTAGCGTCCTACTGTGAGCTTTCCCAGCATCGGATCTCCTGGGAGTCTGCGTGGAGGCTCTAAGGGTGGGACACGGGAGGGGGGGACGCATAATGCCCCTTGCCGGCTTCCCCTCCACCTCTCTGCCCTCACCGGTGAGTGTTTTCATTTACCAGGACACTCATCTGCCTTCTCAAGAGGCTCCTGAAATGCTGTTCTCGTGGGCTCTTCCTGGATTTGGAGAAGACCTCATTTTCTGGTGGTTAGGGAGGTTGATAATTGCTTGGTAATCAAGGTTTGGGGAAAAAGCATCCTCTCCAATAGGAAATGCTAACACTCTTTGGAGACCCTGTAGGACTGCCTCTAAGGCCGTGAAATGCATTCTCACTTAGCAATCGGCATGGACAGCAAAGGGCACTGGTTTGTTGTTGTGTCGTTTGGGTTTTCCACACAGGGTCTCACTGCTGCAGTCCTTGCAGTCTCGCTCCAGCCTCCGAGTCTCTGGGACCACAGCACCCATCGCCATGTCTGGCCTTTAGCGCAGGCTGGACTCAGAGCCAGGCCTCCCACGTGGTCCTGACTGGCCAGCACAGCGTCTTAGCAGCGCCACCACCATAGCCGGGCTGCAAACGATGTTCTTGGAGTCAGTAATTGTGTTCCTGCTACTACTTTATGGTTAGATGCTATTTCTGTGTTCCAGTCCAGATCTGATTTTATTTGATTTTATGGAAGAAGTAGAGGATGTTTTTAATTAGCTTCTGCAATTGCTATTACTTCAAATGAAGAAGGAAAAAAAAGTCAGTAAATCAAAGAGTATTTAATTTCCACTGTGTGTTTTTTTTTTCCCTCCTTCTTCTTCTAACCATTGTCTCTATTCAACCATCCTTTTACTTAGAAAAAATCGGTTTGGGTAAAATAATTTATTTTATTGTAGAACTCTCACTGTTCGGTTTGCGTTTGCATTGAACCAGGCTCGCTCCTGTTACAAACGCACTGAAGCCTACGGGGCAGCAAAAACAGGATGGAAATGTACTTCTTATCCTCGCAGAATCAGAAAGAGTGGTTTTGTCCAGTGAGTTTTCTCTTCCAAGGCCTGAGTCAGGAAATGATGCCGTCTCCTTCCAGCTCGAAGCTCCACACCTTCCACAGGCAGCCTCAGTGTCCCGCTTTCCGGAGAGAGGGATGGTGCGAGGAGTAGCAGCTCAGGATCGCTCAGGAGGGGCTAAAGGGCCAGGCATGAACGCGACCTGCAAGGCTTCTCTCACTTCATTGGCTAACACTCAGGAATGTGGCCACACCCCACTGTAAGAGAGGCTGGAACATGCCGCCTAGCGAAGCTCTCAAGGAGAAGATGCAGTTTGGGGAGCCACTCGCCAAACAGTCTCAGCTACAGATGTGTCCCCAGAACAGAGAGTTAACCCCTGGTCTCCACCGGGCAGCGCTGCTCTCTCAGGGTCGACTGTTCCTCTCCATAATCTTCTCATTTAAGCCCATAAAACTCTAAAGCAGAGGCCTGGTGATCATCCCCATGGTGTAAATATTGACCCAAAGACCCAAGGCTTGCAAATATTAAGGAATATGCTCAAGGTTGTAAGATTAAAAAATTGCCAATACAAGGACTACAATAAAAATCGCACCCCAAAGCCTGAGTTGGCTCTTTTAAAAGTATTACACCAGTCTCTTCATAAGTAAGATGCATGGTTTTTTATTCCCTGAGTTTGGAAGAACACTCAGGACATTCTCTGCATGAGTCTAGGCACAGGAACACCCATTATTCCTTGGTGTGTTATATATATATATATATATATATATATATTTTATTTATAATTTTCTACGTGTTCTTTTTCTTCAAGTCACAATTCGGGGTCGAGCCTGGCTTGTAGATTTCAGAGTGGACAAATAAATATGGACCTGGCTATAGTATCTTTTATAAGTTACTAATTATCTACGAAAGATTGGCAGTGTTCAGGATGTCATTAGGAGTTATTGGGAAAGGCGCCATTCATGCTGACTCTAAACCGAGAAGCATAGTTAGAAAGCCAAGTATTATCTGAACTCAGTCTTGGATGCATGTCAGCCTCCTTTCACTTCAGTCTGAGCAGTGTCCTGTCCCTCAGAGATGTATTATTCGTTTCTAAGACCACCTTGCCTTCTTTCTTCAGGAAAGTCTTTTCACCATTCAACTTGTTAGTTAAGACCTTTTTAGTTTCCATAATATTCTGTTTTCAGTAGGTGATAGGTATTATAGGTAGCAGTATTGGGATTTTCCATAAGAGAAGATCAGATTTGTCCTCAGATCACTGCCCAAGATCAGGCAGTGCTGTTGAGGTGGCTGTTGTCATGGTTTCCAGTAAACAAACTCACTCTTGCTAGTCAGTAAGAGAGTGAGCTCCTTGCCAAAGGACCAAGCCCAGAACTCACAAGAAAATGGTTGGGCCCCATTCCCTCTCATGCCCCAGTGAACTGCAGAATGCCAGGAACCTCGTAGCCCTCATTCCATTGTGGGAATTAAGTGAAAGATTGAAACAGATTGTTTCTAAAATCTCTCTTGATTCTAATATTTTGTCTAATGTATTGCATCAAAACCCAGAGGTTCAGTAGTCTCTAAGATGGAATATGAGATTTCTAGCTTCAGCCCAATTCACAGGACAGCCACCATTATGATTATTAAACTCTACTCTATGGGACCATAACTCATTACCACTAACCAGGGAGCCCCTTTCCACTTGGAGTTCAATGCCACTCAGAAGATGCAAAGACATTTTAAACTCTGGGAACGTACCGTCCTTCCACATCCACAGCGTCAATCTGGCTCAAGCATACAAGTTCTTTGTTGGATGCATCTAACTGAACGCTGTCAAATTCACATTGGCTTGAAGGCATTTTGAATACAGCATTGAGGAGAGGAAGTCTGTATTTACCAGGACACCTTACAACACAAACTCCAGAATCCCAGAAGCTTAATTCATTTTTTTTCTATGTAGGTAAGCGCAATGTGGGCCCATTAGCTCTCTCGTATTTTATAACTGTACTGTCTGAACCATGTGGCCTCAAAGATCATCAGAACAGGATGAAGAACGTAAGGAAGAGGCACACCAGCTCTTAACTACCTGAGCCCAGAAGCAGTTGGCCAGAACTGGTCACATGGCCACAACTTAACTGCAAGGAAAGATGGGAAATTTAAGAGAGGACATAAGAAATGAATTCCAGCTGCTGCACACTCTGGATATCTCGAATCTTATCAAAAATGCATCCTCAGGACCAGCAGATGGTGTAGAAGTTATGTCACTGGACTCCCACATGACTGACCATGGTTCAAGTCCTGGACCCAATGGCTTGAAAATCACTTTGGGCACATGTGCATGGATGTCCAAGATCCCAGGAGAAGAATGGAGGAGAAGAGACAGCGTATGACCATTCCCCCTAGGGGATGATTTCTCACTTTCCCTCTCACTGTCTCTGTCTCTATCTCCAGTTAGCACACGTGCCCTACGGCAAAAACCTCTTTAAAAAAATGCATTCTCACAGCTCAGTTGGAATACTCTTCAAGCCTGAAGAGCACCTTTCTTAGTTTTCCTTTACAGACCCCGCCACTTCCCGGTCTTCCAGTTTGTTGTGGTTGTGCTTCATTTAATCCTGTTCCGTCGGTTCATCTGAGCGGAATAAAGCAAGAAAACACATGTACTAGAAGTTTCAGAGGCCGCAGGCTCGATTGTATTCTCCTTTCTAGAAGCTACTTTCCACACTGCCCACGCTGCCCGGAGCTGTTGCTCTGCTACACCTTCCATGACCGCTGCCTGTGCTCTGGCTGTTTCCTGAATCTCCTACCAGGGAAGTCAGCGAAGCTGTGGGCCTTCCCGACCTCACCTTGTCTGTTTTATCACCATCGGTCACCTCATTGGTGCATGTGGGCTTTCCTCGCCCCCTTTCGGTTCTTTTGCTGCCCCATGTCAGATACAAGATGAACTCTGCCTCAGCCAGCTCAGTAGCTTAGTCCATGAGGTGATGATGACTTTCTGGGTCATCATTGTCCTACACGGAGGATCCTGGCTGCTGACCCAGGGGCCTTAGAACTCCGAGCCTGTTTCTCCTCTGGTACTCCAGGAACAAAATGAGGTTTGCACACTAGTGGGTATTGGGGGTGACCCTCATTCACATGAAGAGTTGTACAGTTCCCCCCACTCTGGTTTGGGCAAGGCTTAGATGGCAAAGTCCAGACAACCGGGCTGAGCAGAGCTGTCCCTTCCCTCGTTTATCCGTCCCAGACTTTGCAGGTCAGGACTTCATGGTAAATTTTCCATTGAATGGACTCCAGTTACTGTATTGTATAGCAACTTATGGCTGCACACGCACACACGGTCTGGGCATTAAAATCATCTCTGCTTTATTCGATGTGTCGATTCTGCACCTGCAAAGAAAATGGTGACAACACACACACAAGGCCAGGCCAGGTCAGGCCCATCCTTCACTGGTCTGGCCAGTAAAGACAGAATGTGCCACTATAAGGTGCAGACAGCTGATTTCTCACAAAGCCAAAGAAAGAAGAGCCCAGGTGCCAGCTCCCCGTGGTTCTTGTCACACACATCCACAAGGACACCACCAGCCCACGGCCTACTGGCTAAGGGAGCCAGATCCCACATGGCCAACCACGGATTGAATTCTGGCCCTGGTGGCTTAAAAAATACACTGGGCACATGTGTGTGTGCCCAAAACCCCAACAGGAAGGAGAAATGGAAAAGGGTTGATGAGTCAACCATGGAGGGGAGACTTGCTCCCTCTCCTTCAGAAGCTTCCGGAGCAGGACAGATGCGTCCTGGCAGAATGCAGTTTTGCTGTGGTTCAAGTTGTTCTTGCATAGACCATGAGAAAAGCAGGATGAGTTCAATTTTTCAAATAGTAGTAAAAGAAAATACATTTCTAAACATTCATGAACATTATTTATGAATATATGTATGTTTTTCTTTTATGCCAAAAGGAAATACAGAAGGAAATAAACTAATAAATTAACCATAGTTAATTTTATTAGGCATAGAGGTGATTTTCATCTTCCTATTTTTCTTCACTTTCCAATCTTCCTATAATCAAGGTAGATGCTTTTATAAATTTGATGCCTTCTGAAGTAAGTGAAATGAACGACTTGAAGTGGTGATATCTGACCATGCAGAAATGCAAGTGGACCTTAAGTCAGCCACTTGCATGGCGGCTGCAGCTTGGAGTGGGAGCACACTTTTCCTGAAACACTGGCGGCAGAATAGGATACACCACGATCTAGGTGCAATCCAACATAGTCTCTTATTTGTAAGTTGCTACAGACAAAAACTATCATGTCTCCAATATTTTCTTCTTTCCATTTAATTTTCAAGCTAAGCAACATGCCCAATTTATCAGGATCTTCGGTATTACTGATTAGGAAGCCATCAGATGACGATGAGAAGGGATAATGTCACATTTGCGCTCACTTCATAAGCAATGGCTCTGTCTAGCTGATGGTGCATTTCCTTTCTTCCCTCATCAAACGCAGCTCGAAGGTCTGTCTCTGTAACGCACAGATGCCAGATGCTCTCCCTAATCAGTACTCCGAGCGCCACAGTGGGCACCCCCGCGCTGTGTACACCCTCCTCCCACGTGAGGGCCTGCAGCCCTTTCGCCACCCCAAGCTCCAGGGCAGCCTTTTCCTCTGACCCTCACAGCTGTTGGCTTTGTGGACAACCACTTGGGAGGCTATTTTCAGTCTTCTCTATTCACCATAGAGTTGGTGCAATCGTACGTGCAATTGCAGTGACATGGGTGGCAGGGACAGGGTCCCTGAGGATAAACTCTGGAAATGTCCTCCCCATCCTGTTGCAGTTTGCCATGGCTGCCCTTCCATCATGAGCTGTCAGTTGTCCAAGATAGGGAAAGAGTTGAACCTGGAGCGTCTTCTCTGGGAAGCGACAGACCATCTCCAACGAAGTGGCTTCCTACGAGTAGGGTAGCTATCAGGACTTTCACATGCATTTTGTCTTTCCATCTGGACAGAAGCCCATCGTTATGGACTGAGTGTTTGTGCTCTCACAAAAGTTGTATAGTGACACCCTCATTCCAGCGCGTAGATATTTAGAAATGGAACCTTCATGGAGGTAATTAGTTCTAGATAGAGTCATAAGGGGAAGGCCCTAGTGATGGGATTAGTACCCTTTTAAGAAGAGGTCTCCAAGGCAACCATCTGCAAGCCAGGAAGTGGCCCCTCACAAGAACTGGATCAGCTGTCCCTTGGTCACGGACTCCTCCGCCTCCAGGACATGAGTAGTAAGTACCTGTTGTTGGGGCCATGTAGTGCATGGCATGGGGACAGAGTAGCCCAGACTAACAAAGACCCTTACCAACTTGCCCAAGTGTAGCCACACGACTTGCCTTGCCGGTGAAATGTGAGCGCAGGCAGCATGCCGTTCATGGGAGGGAACATTCAGGACAGAAGCCTGCAGGACCCGATTAAGGCTAACTGGAAAGCTCAGAATAAAAGCTCATCCATCGTCCCCCCCCCCCACACACACACACACACATGCTATTTTTTATGCTATTAAAAAACAAAGCTAACTTCCTTCTTTTTTTAAATTTTTTTTTAATGAGAGATTTTTGCTATAGGGCATGTACACTCACCAGAGAGACAGAAAGACAGAAAGTGAGAAATCACCCCCAGGAGGGATGGCCACCCTGCAATCCCTTCTCCTCCAGTCTCCTCTCTGGATTTTGGGCATGTATGCACCTGCACCCAGCATGAGTTCCAAGCTCCCAGGTCCAGAACTCAAACCATGGTTGACTACGTGGGAGTCCAGCAAGGTGACCATTACTCCATCTGCTAGTCCCAAAGCTGACTCCCTTCTAATACATAGACGTGGTGAAGCAGGATCAACATTTCACTAGGAGACAGAAAAACGGAGTCTGAAGGTCCAGTACTTACTGTCTGTATAACCATGAGCAATCCTCATTTTCTGAACTTCCATATCGTCACCTATAAAATAGGCTTAACCCCTGCAGCCTGCACTTTGGCCAGTGTCACTACACCTACCACCTACCACCCACTCAGCAAAGCATGATGCAAGAAGCTACCAAGGGCATCCAGGCAAGAGAGGCAACCAGAATACTGAGAAACAACGCAGCATGAATCCGCAATACCATGCCTTCAGCATCTCTCACTGTGCAGAGGCGTCATGGACCCACTGACTAACATGGCTGTACAAAGCCGGGTAAACTTCAAACCAGTCCATGGCTCTCACCTCACTTGAAGAGGCTACTCAACAACTTCTTGAAATGTGTGCTTATTTTGTGTTTATTCTTAATGAAGAAAGGACAACAAAAGATGCATTAATACTTAATACGTCTCTGTTGTATCTCTAAAATTTGAATAATCTGATGAGTATGAAAATACCTACTTGTTTGAGATTTTAAGACAAAATGACAAGTATTTATCATCTTCCTATCACATTTATTCACGGCATTTCCCGAAGGGAAGATGTTCAATTCATATCTAATAACAAAATAAATCAAATTTTAAAAATAAATTATGTCCCACTTAATTATCCCTTAAAACCCCAAGAGGCTTAAAATCCCAATACATGATTTCAGAAATGTTGACCAAGAGCCTACCATGTCAAAGAAGAGTTGGGCTAAGTTACTAGGAGGCAGGAGCTGAGCAGTAAGCTAATTTTTCAAGTGCTCAGGATCTAAAAAGATGAAAGTCCTCACGTAACAAACTCTAACACGAGGCAGAGCTTAGTGTGTGGTAGATCGAAACATTAAACGGTGTAGAAGAACTGAGAGAAAACAGATCTGACTCGTATCCATAGAGACTTTATTCACCCATTTTTTAAAAAAATTATTTAATTTTATTGAAAATTATTATTATTTTTATTTACTATAGGGCACATGCATTCACCAGAAGATAGACAGAGAGAGAGAGAGAGAGGTCAGAAAACAGCTCTCAGGTCTGGGACTCAAACCACGGTTGGCCATGTGGGAGTCCAGCATCTTAACCACCACACCACCTGCTGGCTCCTCACCCATTATTCCAACAGCATATTCCGGGATTGACTCTGAAAACATGTGCAGAAACATGTTCACGGCATGGTACAGGTTGGCCTCTCTCCTAACTCTGAAACCCAGGCTTTCCTTGGTTATATGAACATACCTTCCTTTGACCCAAGGAACTACCAACAGCCTCAGATATAGTTGAAATACTGACAAATATAAAAGAAGCCATTCATCCCAGTGAAAAATGACAGACCAGAGGAAAATACTCTTATGGTTTTCTTGACAAAATGCATTTCCATTGAAAAACAAACAAAAAATAATATGTGGGAATGCAAATAACTTCCTCACGTGATCAGGACTAACACCACTTCCACTTAACCCACTGGTAGTATCTTGGATACAGATTCAGGCTTCAGTAATCACATCTTTAAATACTAATATCCATGTCAAAAATTAATGCTTCATGGTCTAGCGGTCAGTGATTATAAGCACATCACTGACAGCGACAGAAAAGTTCTTCCTGCCACATTTTTGAAAAATTAGCAAGTGAATGTTTGCCTTTGCTTGCTAGAAAATGGAAAGGGAGGGAATCTGGTCTGCATGTGAAAGAATTTTCTTTACAGCTAATTATAGTTTTGTACCATTTGTCAGAAGTAACATTTCCAATCTTAAAATCATTTTCAGGGGATGTCCACTCTCAGAGTTAAAATATATACACAGAGTTAAACATTCTCTTTGAGATGATTTATTTCTACTTTTAATTTTTCTGTAATGCTTCAAATGGATTTTCAAATTGTTATGAATGGTTTATTGCTAAATTATGTGGAGGTGCCACGTTATTACACAATGTCCATGCTCAATGAGGTTATTAAAACAGTGCCAATATAAATTACCATAGCAACAAACACGTAAATCCATAGCCCAATTTATCCTCTGGGTGCGGAAATTTTTTATAGCGCTTGAAAGCTCAGGCACAATGAGAATCGAACATCGAGCTGCAGAGAGTCTTAGAGTTCAGAAATACATCCACTCTGAGGGCATTGCGTCATTGGGAATGGTCAGTGACAAATAACACGGGCCAGGTCTGTCAGGCCTGCCTAGGTGTCGAAAGGCCTGAATGTGTGCACAGTATTCTCACCTGCATGGCCTATCTCTGTCTCTGTCATAAATAGGCTACCTTCCGTGAACTGATGATAGAGAAAGTCCCCACCACAGAAAATGACGTGCTCTTTCACTTGTAACTTTGTCTTGCCAATATCAATGACAACTCTATCTCCTCATAATTAATGTGCATAAAGCAGAGTGAAGAAAACAGACACCAAATACCAGAGAGAGGCTCAACCTCATGAACAAAATATACAGCTAAAGTATATGTGAGGGGACACAGGAGGCACCCAGGGAGTCAGCCCTATCTTGTCCTGGTGTGACAGGCACATAAATCTCTCCATGCTCCCTGCATCCGAAATCAAGAGCTAAGAACATGAGGTGGCACCTGGGTTCTTACACAGTGTCTTCTGGTGACAACGGTTTACAAGGGAAGAGTTCGTTTTTGCTTGAGCACACCGCCCTGTCCTTAAGACAACAGAAAACTTAAGAGGACCTAGATTGTATTCCAATGGGAAGGTGTTTTCTAGAGTAGGTCCTCGGTTCAGTTTTCTCTGTAGGTGACTGTGGATGAAGTTATAATAGAGATCATTTTCTCAAACATTCCTTTCCCCAGAATTTACTCAGCACCAGCCTTCCAAGTCTTCTGGTACCTGAGAACTCAGACGCTATGACTTTCCATGGGGAAAAGAGCCATCCAAGGACTCTAACGTCCATTAGGGAAATTATCTTCCAGTCCAAGAAGGCGACAATGCCATCACCTTACAGCGCCGTGCAGTTTCTGTGTTCTGTGAGATGCCTTCAAATCCATTGCTGCACCAGGTCACTGTAAGTGAACCCTTTTTTTTATTTTGGATTTCCTAAGGTTCTGCAAAGGCTGAAAAAAATAGAAAACCTTTTCTGTATCTGCATTGCCCATAGGAATAAAGCACTTTGTGAATCATGAAATGAATATTGGATCTTAATTTCTTGTCCACATGGTTATGACTTTTTTGCTTTGCGAGATGGTTTAAATCGTTCTTTATGTGACATATTCCTTTTTTGCTTTCTTCGCAAATATAATGTGAAAATATAGAGGGAAAAGTAATGCAATTTCCATTTTTCATTATTAAGCTTGGCATTGAAATAATTCACTACTTGAGTCTGAGAGGGAATACCAACTCAGAAGTTAAAATTAAAATAATAAAGCTTTTAAGAGAAAACAGGAGAAAGAACCTTTGCTATCTTGGTTTAGCTTAGACTTTTTTTTAATCAGGTCTCAAAATTGCTAACAATAACATAATACAATAATTGACCTATGTACAAATTTTTTTAAATAAAAATTTCTAAAAGTTAAAGATAGAAGGGTGGGTCCACCAGTGGTGTGGAGGTAAAGGCAGCTGGGTTCCACATGACTGACTGCGTGGTTCGTGTCCCAGACACAGCACCTTGAAAACACACTAGGCACATGTATGTGTATGCCCAAAATCTCGAAAGGAGGGAGAGGTGGGGGAGAGGGGGTTGCAGCTTGGCCATCCTCCCTAGGAGGAGATTTCTCATTTCCCCTCCCTATCTCTCTGGTGAATGCACACCCCTTATAGCAAAACTGAAAGTATAAAAGAGAAAAGAAAAGAAATTTACCTCAACATAATAAAGTCTGTATAGGAAACACACAGCCAACATTGTCCTCAACGGTGAAAACCGAGAGCTTTTCCTCTGCAGTCTGGGACGAAGCAAGTGTGTTCACTCTCCCCACATCTGGTCAGGACAGTGCTGTAAGCCCTCACCAAAGCAGTCAGTCAAGAAAAACAAGAAGGCGCGCCAATTACAAAGGAAGAGTAAAAGGATCTATGTTTATAGATGACATCGTCTTATGTGAAAAAAAAAAACCCTAAAGACTCTTTAAAAATCTGTTAAAATTAAAAAATTAAGTGGAATTGCAAGCAGATGCAAAATGAACGTATTGAAATCATTTCCAGCCAGCCCATCCGGCAGAGCGGGTGAGGTGCTGCTGTGCACTGGTGGAGCCGCACGGGAGGCCCCGCTGCAGGTCCTGGGTCAGCCTGAACAGCCAGGTCCGCAGCGTGCACTCGCGACCCTGGCGGGCCGGGACGCTGGGAGGAGGAGTGCAGCATGACAGGATCTCCTCCAGGTGTCTCTCCTCTCAGCTCTCTGTCACTCAACAAATAAACATGAGATAAAATAAAAGTCAGTTCCACTTCTAAACACCAACAATGAACTATCCAAGAAGGAGATTTGTTTAAAAATGTCATGTAAAGTGGCATCAAAACAAACAAACAAAAAATACTTAAGGATAAATTTAACCAAGGAGGTGAAAATGCATACACTGAAAAACTACAAGATGTTGATGAAATAAATCAAAGAAGACATCTTATTTGCAGAACTGGAACAACTAGTTCATTGATTTCCAGGGTGACCATGAAGATTTTATAAAACACACACATGGGGCTTAGAAAGGTTCTTGAAATACCTGAAGTGCATAATTAATGTCAGATACTCTCCAACCTAGGTCTGCTCAACCCTACCTCACTGTCTCTCTGAAGTACGAGGAAGGGGCTCGGGAGTGTTTGCTTCGGGAAGACTAAAGTCCAATTAAACAAGTCTTGAACTATAGCCCAGGGTGACAGAGAGGATGGAGAGTCTACCAGCCCTTAATATCCCTGAGCACTCACTACACACTAGACACCTAATCAGGTGTCATAGAGACTCACTTTCTAGAGGTGATGGCATCGTGGTCGTGCAACTGGACCCACACGAGACAGACCTGGGTTCATGTCCCGGAACCAACTGACAAACACATCGAGTTTGCACGTTCCTATCCAGGGTCCCGGCCAGCCGAGCGTGAGTTGCAGCATAAAGACCCTGTTGGGGGTCTCTCTCCTCTCTCTCTCTCTCTCTCTCTCTCTCTCTCTCTCTCTCTCTCTCTCTCTCTCTCAACAAATAGACAAACTTGAAAAAAAAGTCAAAAAACTAACTTTCTGCATAGAGTGATATTTTGAGACTCCAATCTTGGTCCAGATGGTTTTCAAAAGTTTCTATTTTTCTCCATTAGAGGTCAGTTCAGCACATAACACTTTAATAAGCAGGCACAAAATATGTCACAGTACAATGTTGTCTTCCCCCCTGTGAAATGCTCAGCAATGTCCTCCAAGCAGGAAATGGAAATAGTAAGTATAGGTGTGGGAAGGTAAGCACCTGGTGCTCACGGGCGAAGTGCTCGCTCTCTCGGGGCATTTGCACACATCTAAGAGGTGAGGGAACCCTGGTCTCCTGGAAAATCCACTGCTGTATTAAATTCAGAACACAAGGTAGAGTGGTCAGGGCAGGTAGTCTTGAAGCTTTTGAAGGAAGTACAGGTTTTCACTACATGAGGCTAGATGGAGAAAATGGGCTGATAATGAACTTAGTTGGAGGTCTCTGGCTTGGGCTTTTATTACAAAGCTCTCTGTTTGCTGAGACCTGCGATGGGGTATTTTTCCCTGCTCTCGTGCAGTGCTACTCATCATCCCAGGTCTCGTCTCAGGATCCAGAACAGCGTCTGCCCCAATCCCTGCAGAAACAAGGGCTATCTCTGCCCTGCTCCCATTGAGGGGGAAAATGAATTTGAACCTGTGAAATGCAAGAGAGTGAGCCTCTTCCTGAACTGATAAGGAGGGCCTTAGCCAACATTAGCATCGTGGTGAGAGCCTGTATTTGCTTTGGTTCTGCAAGAACTTTTAATCCCAAGGGAGGGACGTTCTCCCCTCTGAAAAACCTGTGCTGTAGTTAAATGCCCAACTTGGAGAGGGGGCCAAAATACCAAGATTCTGATTGTGTAAGGAGGACTCCTGCCTAGAAATCCAATTCCCACCTGCTCACAATTGAAGTTAAAAAAAAAAAAAAAGGATGTTTCAGGTCTGGGAAAAGTGGGCATTTTCCAACTACAGATAAAAACAAGGGTGAAGCTGTAAAAAGCTCCTGGAAAGAGAAGGTAAATCCTCATTCACTTGTAAGTAACTGGGACCAGGTTTGATAAATGCAGGAGACTATAAATATTTGGAATTTCCTTTGGCAAGGACTGTCAGGAAGAAAATCCAAGGTACTATCTTATACTTAGGAACCTGGATCTTCCTCTTTTGAGGCCTCTTCTTTCATCTTCTTGTCCATCCTCGCAGCTGCCTGGAGGCCTCCCAGGTACTTTTCTTACTGCGTAAGAGAGCCAGCCAGGATTTCTGTTGCTTGGACCAAGGAAGCTTAATGCTTAGAGCCAGTACATCCTTCATTCAGCCAAAATAAGTATCTCCCCACCCTAAATGCTTATCAGCCATTTCAAGGCCCAAAGAGCTCAAGAAATTACAGAAAATTATCTTACCAACCTGCTAATAAATTAGCCCCAAACCCTGGAAAGCAAAAATGCAGCTGGCCCAGCACGAACCAGTATTCCCACATCCTCCAACAGGCACGAGTGCCCTGTCTGCTTCCAGGAGGATGACCAGAAGTGGTGGGGCCCGGTTCTCACTGCCAGAGTCTGTCCTCTCTCATCATGGGGTCAGGATTGACCGTGCTGCTGTGTGTGGTAAGCACTGCAGAGCCAGGAACGAAGTCTCTGTCTCCTTTCTGTCTGCAGAGGCAGCAGCCCTGAGCCCAGGCTAGTCGGTAACCACTGGACGTCCGTCTGACTGAGCAGATTGCTTAACTTTCTTCAGTGTCAATGAAGGGTGCATATTAAAGACAGTTTATGTACAGAGGCTCATCATGTCCATATTAATGCAAATAAATTATTAAATAGGGGAAGGGAGATAAATCTCCCACGCTGTGAGAACGCCAAATAATTTGTGCAGAACAAGTCTGCCTTTGAGGAGGTGTAGCATAGCTTCCCACTCCTGAGCTATGAGCTGCACAGGGAGACCTGAGTCTAACTGCAACTGCAGGGAAAGGATGAAACGATAGGAACTTTACGGAGGAGAAACTGGACAAACGTCCCCTCATCCAGGTGACCAAGGTCAGCATCACCCATGACAAGCCAAGTTGGTGTGGACCCTTGTATGATGCACATGATGTGAGGCAAATGGCACCCGCACTTTGTAGTCCTCCTGGAATGTGTATCTAGGCATAAAACTTCCGGGTTATAGGTCAAACATAGCTTTAGCTTCCACAGATACTGTAAGAAGTACTTTCATCTCCAAAGTGGAGTAGAACTCCTTTTGGCTCAGAAACTGTTGACTTCAGCTCACCAAGAGAAGGGTATTTTTGGTTGTTTTTCCCCCCGACATTGACTGCAGTAGTCGTTGGTCTTGGTGAAATATTGTACATCGTAGCTATTACTCTCCGCTGACAACAGAGTGGCCTGGATACCATCTATCCTGCTCATCAGTGGAGGAAGCCTGCCCACCCATTCTTCACTGCCACGGCTCACCGGAATCCCCGGTCACCCCGCCTCAGTGATCAGTCCTTTCCCCATCACTTTATTCAAGTTTCTCTCCTATCTCTGCATCCACCAAACATCTCCCATGCTCTCTGCTATCTATAGAGCATAATGCCTCTGGGAGAGAACACAAATAAAGGAAATGAAAAATAAATTTATAGAGGCATAGTGTTTAGGTTTCCATCTTTACAACTTTCCTGCTTTCTTAGAAAGAACGAACTCTAATTTCTATCAAAACTCTAATAACCCTGTCCCAAACACCCAGAATCATGTGTTTAGTGCACTCATGACTCTCTGAGGGGTCACATTTGTTGTTGTTGGTATTGTTATTTGAGAGGGTTTTTTTTACTATAGGGCGCATGCGTGCCCCAGAAAAACAGAGTGAGAGAGAAAGTGAGAAATCACCCCCCAAGGGGATGACCACGCCTCAATCCCTTCTCCTCCTTTCTCCTCTCAGGATCTTGGGCACGTACGCACACGCGCCCAGCGTGAGTTTAAGCCACCGGGTCTGGGACTCAAACCGTGGTCGACTACATGGGAGTCAGAGACATGGCCATTACGCTAACTGCTGATTCTGCATTTTCAGAAAGGTACCGCCAGACCCATTCACCGGCGAGTCACCTGTGATGGCATTATTATTTTTTCAGGAAGGATCCATATTACCTAGTGGCTGGTGTGCAGACCAGCTCATAAGCTTGTCTTCAGGAGACCTCTGCACTGTTTCTGTTTGCTGAGAAGCTCCGTAAACCTGTCTGCAATCTCACTCCAGCTCCCAGCCTGCTTGGGGCTGCTATTAAATGTGCAGCCCCTGAGCTCACTGTGGGAGATAACATCCTGCCGTCCACAAATACTCTGCATCTTACTCTCCAGGTCCAGCCTCACAGTAATTTTCACAGCTCTGCTGAGGTAACAAAGCCAAGCAAACATATGTCAACATTCCTTCTGCTAAGCTCAAAGTATTGACATTCTTTAAAACATATTTTTGTCTCCGTAAAGTCAGTGTCATTTTTCTCTGTGGAGCACGAAAGGCAAAGATGAATTTGAGCTATTTGAGGGAAATATTTAGGGTGTTTTTCTGTTAACATTATTTCACCCCAAGGAGAATTTCTATGCTTCTGTGAACGTGTTTAGATTGATCTCTGAGAGGGAAAACACAGCCTGTCCTTAAATTTGACTGTTTTAGAACCAATTAAGGGCCCCTCTACTCAGCCAAAGTGCAAAAAATGAGCTGCACAGAGAGACAGAAACAGAGAAACAGAGACAGAAACAGAGAGAGACAGAAAGTGAGAAATCACCCCTTCGGGGGATGACCATGCTGCGATCCCTTCTCCACTCTTCTCTTGGGATTTTGGGCATGCCCGGTGTAAGTTTCAAGCCACCAGTTCTGGGACTCAAACCAAGGCTACTGCGTGGGAGTCCAGCAATGAAACCATTATGCCATCTGCTGTCCCAGTAATTCTTAAATAGACAATAAATAGCGTGCTTGCTCTCTCACTCTCCCTCTCTCTCTCTCTCCCTCTCTCTCTCATCTACCTATCCCTCCTTTCTCTCTCCCTTTGAAAACCTTGTCAATCAAAAGACAGAGTATTTTAAATCTGACCGGATGCTAAACATAGCCCCCACACTCACAGGCTGCAGATTTTTGAGGCCAAGTGTGCAGACAGGATGTTGTCTGCTGTCAACACGGCAGAGGCCCTGGAGGAGGAATAGGAGAGGCAGAACTGATCTGACCAGAGGACCTTCCTGTGGCCACATGTTCCCGTCTTCTTGTCCCACTGACAGTGGCCCTGAATGACCCTGGTGACAGGAAAAGAGCATCTCAGACAGGCAGCAAGTGTCACCGCCACGCACAGATCGACAGGGCACAGCTGCTGCAGCTGCAGGGGAAAGGAGCGGGAGGATTCTCAGAAGCCGGCACGGCCACCCAGCTGTCCATCAGCCTTTATTTAGGACCAACTGTCTTCCTCGAAGGGCGCAGAGGAAATCAGACACAGCAGCCATGAGCTCAGCCTTCCCGGAGCAGGGCCTGCCCTCCTGGCCAGACACCCAACCCCTAGGAAAACCGAGCCACTTTCAGCACACCATCATCCATCCAGGCATTCCCGCCTCACTGAGGGAGCAGTCATTAGGCTGTTGGTTGTTCCTGCCCTGCGGCCACCAGGGTGATGGGGACAGAGCTGAGGGCTTTACGTTGGGTCTAGGTCGGCTCTTTTATTTATTTATTTATTTATTTTTAGGTTTTTGCTATAGGGTGCGTATGCTTGCCAGAAAGACAGAGAGAGACAGAGAGACAGAAAGCGAGAAATCACCCCCCAGGAGCGGATGGCCAAGCAATCTCTTCTCCACTCTCCTCTTGGGATCTTGGGCATGCATGCACACGCGGGTCCAGGACTCAAATCGTCAGCTACGTGGGAGTCCAGTGACATAGCCATTACACCAACTGCTGGTTCCTCTAGGTCAGCTCTACAGCAGGCTCAGCTGACTTTGAGCCAGAGCTTAGGGAGATGCTGAGAGCTTTCTAGACTCCACTGAGTTTGAGGAAAGGTGCTCACCTATTAAAAATGGTAACTGGAGTCTGCTATACCACAGTCCCTAAGGAGGCAGGTTGTATCAACCTTGATTAGCAAGTAGTCAGGACCATCCCCAGATATCTCCACGTTCTGCGCGTTCTCTGGAGCAGCAGTCCCCAACCCTCCATGTACTATGGATCGCCTCATGGAAAACAGTCCCTCCATGGTTGGGGCAGGAGGAGGGTGAGGGGTTGGTCCCAGGGTAACCCAAGCATATTCCACCCATCGTGCACCCCATTTCCCTGCTACCACATTGGAACCTACAGTGAAACAACCACGCTACAATAGGCTTTGCACGTACATGACAATCCAGTGCCACCCCTGATCCCACAGGAGGCAGAGCCAGGTGGCAATGGGAGCAATGGGGAGGGGGAGGGCTGCAAACACAGAGGGAGCCTTGCCCACTTTCCAGGGCACCAGTCGTGGCCCAGAGCTCAGGGGCCCTGCTTAGAGCTTCCGAAGTGGCGAGTGTGGCTACGCTTTGAATACTCCTGGTCACCCTTGACCTAGTTGCAGTACAGGCATGGTGACTAGAAAACAACGGGATGAACTAAGAGATGCTTTCACAACTGCAAAAATGAAGAACTCTGTGGGGTGGCCAGGGAGAAATAAGACCTTCCTGCATTGTGGGACTGGCCAGCTCCGTGGTGGGTTAGTACCTCTAAACCATGCTGTGGGACACACGTCTGCATGGAGCTTGTCCTTGGAACCACCTGAAATGCATGGAAGCCGGAGATGCAAAGGGCCTGCTAACCTTTTAGTGACTCAGCCGTGAGTGCATGGCTCAGACA
The DNA here is from genome assembly GCA_026018925.1 of Tupaia tana. Lineage (NCBI taxonomy): Eukaryota > Metazoa > Chordata > Mammalia > Scandentia > Tupaiidae > Tupaia > Tupaia tana. The sequence goes on along the minus strand of JAKSZU010000026.1, from coordinate 21,545,222 downwards.
TCCACTAACCACCACATACCATGGAGGGCGCTGCCTCTGGGATCGGGAGCTTCGCAAGGACAAGGTCTGCCTGTGTCTGCAGAGAGAGGCCCTCGGGACTTGGAACAGGAATTGCTGTAAATATTTGGTGACATATCTCATCCCAAACTCGCATAGATTAATTAGCAACAGTACCAAGACATGACACAGGAGCATGGCTTGGTGCAGACATTTGGGAGTTCAAGAGAAGAGTGTACGTGTGGGTAGGAGAAGCCAAATAGAGATTTTTGGGCAAAACAAGTATTATCACGGGTCTCTTGTAAGTCAAGTTTGTGTGGGACCACAAGAAAGGTGGCAAATATTCCCCAAATTGTAAAATTAGCTGCCATGGTTGGGGCATGTCCTGAGGTCATGGGCCTGGCTCTACAGCATCAGCTCATCCCCTTCCTTGTGTGCATAAGGTGTCAGGGCCGCTTCGGGACAGATGGGGCACAGATCTACACGCACAGTTCCTTTGTGCTGGGTGTGGCCAGAGGGCTCCGTCCTGCTGGCTCTAGCTCAGGGAATGAGGCTTGAGCCCGACCAATCAGCATATCCATCTCCCCAAACACAGAGATTGGTTCAGGGATGATCCTGTGACCTGAGCAGAGCTGAAAAGACTCAATCCTGGGAATCATCCATTGGTGTTAAATATGTCAGATACCGAAAAGTTCCTGTTGCAGATGTCATGAGTGTCACATTAGCCCAATGACAGGGACCCCCTTTTCATTGGTATCCCTCAGAATTAGTTCTCTTGGTCTGATACATGAGATAAATGGGCAGTTTTTCTATGTAAGTGGCATCCCTTGGGGGATCAGTTCTATCACTACCATTTGTATCCCTCAAAACTTGAAACAGAAAACATATCCCCTCAGCAAATCCCTTCCTTGACTCCTGAGTTGATAGAGGACGACAACATCTTCCTTTTCTTCCTCTCTCTTTTTCTTTAAACTGTGTGTTCAAGTCCCCTCACCCATCCACCCACCCAAAGTCTTCTCCCACCTGTAAACTCGGGGATAAATAAAAACGTTCCCTCTCATATTGAGAACACTCTTGTATATTCTTGTTCTTGCTATGATGCAAATTGTGGGTAGACAATGAAAGTAATATCGCAGAGCTGAGCTCGACTTCTGCTCCAAAGAGAAGAAATGGTTTCTTAAAATGCTCCAAAAGTCTATTATTTTCATAATAGAGCAAAACATTGTCAAGAGAACTGCCTATATGGCCCCCGACATACCGTTTCTTTCCACCAGAGCTTTCCATCTGGATCACAAGGTGGCCCGGAGCTACCTTCCCATTTCATCTCCCACCTGCTCTCACAGTGGCCATCAGACCCTTCTCCCTACCTCAGACGTTCCCCTTTTCTTAGTGGTGCATGGTTCCCTGGGGGTAATACACTTCCCTACTCTTCATACAGCCGGTTTCATTGAACAGACTGCTGGGGAGACTGTGGGGAGACCCCAGTTCCAGACCCGGCCAGCTGGAGCCCTCTGTGTCAGCCACAGCATCTCTGCTCCACGCACAAGCCATGGCGCCCTCTCCTGGGCTCCACTGATCGGTGGGGAGAGATGCTTTGTCCCAACTCAGGTTTCTTAGCCTCCAGGTTGGATGTTGCTGCTGAAGGCCTTCTTTGTCCCCACGTGGGGAAGGACTGTCTGAGAGGGGCCGATGCAAAAGAAGTGTGATGAAGGGCTCCGTCCTGGACCCAGCCGTCTCAGGCTGTCCTCTTCAGTAGCACGAGACCCCACAGCATTTTCTTCATGATCACTTGCCACCAAAGAGGTCTGACGAGTGCACGCCTCACACGCGGTGTCCCTGGCCTCCCGCGCAGCCTGCTCTCAGCTCGCTGCACTCCTGTGCTCCTGCACCCTCGCGTTTTCTGTCCCCACTCTCCACAGGCCCCTGCTTTTCCCAGCCTGGGCATTTCGGTCGTCTCCAAGTCAGATACTTACTCTCCCGTCACTCTGCCTGGGCAGTGTGCCCGCCCCCTGGGATCTGAGTCCTTCCCAACCCCAGTGGGCAGTGAGTCATCTATGGGAGGGGGCTGCCAAGTGACCCCCAGTCTGCACCCCTATGGCCCCAGACTCAGTGCATAGTTCTCGGGAGCCGAGAAGCTGCCACGCACCTCTCCTTGCAGCTGCTGCTGGCTCCCGGGATCCCGCTCATCTGCAGAGCTCCCTCCTCCTCTCCCTGGCTCCCTGCCCAGCCCTTCACCCCCGACCTTCATCATGCAGTGGGCAGAGTCTGCCACTCTTTGCTTAGTGGAGGGGAGGCAGGGTTCAGCGCTTGGCAACAGCAGACGAGAGAAAGGACAGTTCAAGCTGTTTCTTGTCCTCTCTGACTTCGCCACATTGCACTTCCAAGAGCCTCCTTAGACCTTCCCCAGCTTTGAAGGCAGTCGTGGCTGAGGGAACCCAGAAGTTTCTACGTCGTTTGAAGACGTTTCTAGTTCCTGCTAGCCTGCACATACCACTTCGTCTGCATTTGTCACCAGTATCCAAACGTGCCCTGTGAAAGAGAGCAACGGAGACCCAGGAGTGGCCTGCCAGTTGTTCATGGAGGGGCCAAATTCGTCCTCCCCGGGGAGCAGCCACAGTAGTGCACAGGAGGCTGCAGCCACGAAGGAGGCCCGGGTTAGGCTCCCAGCCCAACCTAAGCTTCGGGTGCACAGCTGAAGTCCTAGGTAGCTGAGGCCAAGGTTGGAGGGCGTGGTGAGGCACGGTGGGAAACTAGCCTGGGGTCAGCAAGAAGCCGAGGCAGACCCACACCAGAGGGGGGCAGTCACCAGGGCCTATGTGCAGCCAGGTCACCAGGCCCTAAACATCGCCCAGGGCAATAGAAGTGGCATAGTGGCCTGGACATAGGATTTGCTCGAGTTCAGGAATACGCCCCCTGGTGGTGGAATGGGGAAGACGCCCAGCCCTAAAGTGCCAGTGACCCTAGGCCCACGCGTATAATGAGCTTCCCAGAATTTTTCTTTTTATTTGCCAACAGATGCATGCGCTCAATGGAGAAAGACACAGAAAGAGAGGGAAGGCAAGAAAGCACCCCCCATGAGCATGGTCACACTACAATCTGGCTTCCCAGAACCTTCGCATGGGGGCGACCCTACTTCTCCGATACATGCGTTCCTTCAACTTCAGGTAGAAGTGTGTAACCTCAGTCACAGGAGCTGAGAACGAGCCCGACACGAAATACACTGCTCAGGACAAAATGAAACGATTAGGACGGTGCAACGCCAGACTTTTGCTCTACCTAGCAGCCCCCAATTTACCTAATCCATTTTGGTCTTGTTTAGGTAACTGGATATTCTAACAAAGTAGCAACAAAATATAGCTTGCATTGAAGAAAACAGGGGGATAATGTCAGCTTCTGAGAGCCAGAGCTGGCCTCTGGGCACAAAACTCAGCCTCTAAGTTACCACATGCCCATAAGCTCTCATTTGCAAGGAAAACTGAGACCAAAAGGATTTCAGAATACTAAAACTGGAACAGCTCTAACATCAGGGATGGAATGTAGCCACAAAGCAACTGAATTTCTTCTAAGGCTTGCAGGCCAGAGATTTGCACAAGGAAATTCTCCCACTATACAGGAGAATTAAAAGATGATTCTTTCTGGCCCAGCAGGTGGCGTGGTGGTTAGGGCACTGAATCCCACGTAGTCAACTGCCTGATGGTTGAGTCCCAGGCCTGGTGGTTTGCTTTCTCACTTTCTCTCTCTCTCTCTCTTCTCTCTCTCTCTCTCTCTCTCTCTCACAAACACACACACACACACACACACATGTCCTATAGTGAACTGAGAAAAATAATAATTAATAATAATAATAATAATAATAATAATAAAATTAAATAAATAATTCTTTAAAAATATCATCCTTCCATGCAAAAACTGAATGTCTCCTACAGGCCAGTAGTGCAGAACAGCAGCCACCACACATACGTGCTCACACATGCATGCTAAGACACACTCACACACACATACAGACTAGACACACTCACACACACACGAATTTGTGGCATTTTCAGTGTTCGATGACTACGAGCTTTAAGGTGAACTTAAGCTTTCATATCTTTTGTTTCTTTGGAGTAAATATCCAGGAGTAGACGTGAGTCATGTGGTGGATAGATGTTTCAGTTTATCAGAAATTACCAGACTGCTTCCCCCCGGGGCCAAACCAGGTTGGAGTCCCACTACCCATGTGTGGTGTTTCCCTCTGCACTCCTGCTGTTGTCAATTTTCACAAATGTTATCCGTTCTAATAAGCATGTAGTCTCATTCATTGTGCAGTTTTATTTCTCTAATGGTCAGTGATGTGGACATGTCACCATATGTCTCTCCGCCATTGGTAACCAATGCATCTTTTTTGGTGAAATGTCTATTCAAATATTTTTCCCATTTTAAAATTGGGTTATTTGTTTCCTGATTGAGCTAGCAGTATCTTACATATTTTCTATAAATGTCTGTTATTAGGTATATGTTTATGAGTATTTTGTCTAGTGAATACATCTTACCTTTCTTTCAATAAAGCCTTTCAGAAGAGCAGAAGTTTTAACATTTAATAAAGTTATATAAATAATTTTATTAAATATATATGTGTGTGTGTGTGTGTGTGTGTGTGTGTGTATGTTTTGTTATCACATGTAAGAAATCTTTCTTTAACCTAAGATCAAAAAGGACTCTTCTCTTATGTTTTCTTCTAGGAGGCCTACATTTTACATTTAGTTCCATGATCCATTTTGAGTTTTCATATGGTTTAAATTAAAGGTATAGGTACCTTTTTCCTTATGAGTGTACATTGGTTCTAAAACTTGGAGCCAGACAAAGATATAGCCATAAAACGTGAGGTTGGCTTCACAGGAGCGTGTGGCTGGCCTTAGTTAGCAAGTCTCCAGCCCCTCCGAAGTCAGACCGATGCGATTGATCATACTAGTAATACAGACTTGAGATCACCAAGGGCCAAACCCACTTCGAAAAGTGCGGGGTCAGGCCAGCTCCTGGAGCAGTGGTTATGGCAGCTGGATTCCACACCTGACTGGACAGTTCACATCCCAGACCCCACAGCTTGAAAAATACACCCAGCATGGATGTATGCCCAAGATCCCCAAAGGAGGGAGAGATGGAGGAGATGGGAGAAGGGATTGCAGTGACTATTCCCCATGGGGGGGAGTGCTCTTCCCTCTCTCTCTCTCTCTCTCTCTCTCTCTCTCTCTCTCTCTCTCTCTCTCTCTCCCCCCCCCTTCCTCTCCAATGAGCACATGTGCCCTCTGGCAAATTGCAAAAAAAAAAATTAAGAAAGGAAGAAATGGGCAGAGTTCGAACAGCCCAGTTCTGGTTTGCTAATCTTTTACTGCACAATAATAAATAACTATTTAAAACATCTGTGTATAGTTTCCAGAATAAGAAGTCCTACCCATCTACTGTCATTGAGTGTGGCAGCTCAGCTCTGTGAAGGACAAGGTCCATTGAAGATTTAACTGGGTTAATGAGTACAATATGTGTGTGACAGGAGGGTGGGGGGTGTTGGGAAAGGCTGGGTGAGAGGAGAGTTCCAGAAAAGAAGTCTGAGCTTCATTTCTCAGAGATATGCGCCTTATTTTAAGGATGCTAACAGAAGCTGTGATATCTGAAATGCTTACATTTAACAAATCCATCTCTTTTTTAAACACATACTTCCAAATACAATGATGGACTTTTGAGATAAGTTAAATGACTACATACGATGCCTGCTAAGTTTCAGACCTGGTTAAATGTCCAGGGTTTCACTTTTCCTCTTTCCCATTCCTAATATGTTCTGGACACTTGCATCACCCAGCCAAGACCATGTTGAATCATTCTGGCCAAGTACATGTCATTTCAAAATTGCTGATTGAAACTAGAATTTAATAAATAAATAAAATAAAATAAAACTGTCGAAGTTAAAACCATCTATCTTTGCCCAGAATATGAAGGCCATGGCACACAATGTTTTTAAACATCCGTCCATGACTGGTTCATAAATGAACCAGGAGGAGCCTGGGCCACCTTTCTATTATAACCTACAGACATGGGACAGGAATAAACAATCATATTCTCACTTCCCATCACACCAGAGTCCTGTAATTCAACTTGAAATGCCAGATTCAGGAGAGCCTCTGGAATCCACTAACAATGCATCATTTATATTAACAGCTGCTGCGAAGTGTTTTCCAGATGCTGTTAATGGGAAACACCTAGCACTTTTCAGATTTTGCCCAGGGCCCAAGTAAGTGATCAAATTCAACATCAAAATGAAAGGGTTTTTCTTTTCCCTTTTGTGAATACAAAGATCACACGATGTCTCCAAGATGGAAACTATGAAATAGCCATCCTCGTCAGCTAATTTTAAATGGGATCTTACAAGGTAGACACTTACGTGCCTCTGTGCTCGTATCTAATGTGTAAATACCAATAGGAGGTTCTCCTGGCCCAAATGCAGACACTGTGAGAATGGGTCCTGCATTGGAAGTTATGACTTCCACCCCTGAGAGGTCCCAGGGTATTATCCTAATGGACCTGTGTCACATATTTTCTGAAATTCTGCTTGGGGACATGCACAGTTTTCTGCCAACCAAAGCAAGACTTTAGTAGGGAAAGAAAACTGAAATATCTTCCAAAGAAAGGAGTTGAAATAACGTGTACACGTTGGAACATATCCACGCAGTGTCTCACACCCTCCAGCCCCTCTTTCCCGTTCCCAAGATGATGGCTCAGTAACAGGGAAAATGCCCTGGGGTAACACGCTCCTCCATTGTCCATCGATTGTCCAAGTGCACCTGGCAGAGTTTCACGTTCATGAGCATCTTTTAGGAATTAGAAAACGGAGAACTTCTGAAGGTAGCAGCCGAGGGAGTGGTCACAAGAATCTTTCCATCTTCTGACAGATGCAGGCAAGAGACAGCAGTCCTCCAAGGCTCTTTGCAATGATGCAAGTCGAAGTGGTCTTCCAATCATCATTGACTTTCATTCTGCTAAAATAAGCTTTTCAAAATGTTCTCACCTCATCTTGTGAGGCTGCTGAGGAAAGGGAAATGAGTGAAGCACAGGGAGAAGTTCACCTACCACAGAGTTATAAATCTCCCTGGATGTTTGCAGAGCCAAGAGCTGGTGTCTATTTCCCTGGGAAAGTTAGAATAGCGTTTAGCATTCACACATGATCATGACCTCACACGCCTCTGTGCCTTCCTCACAGGACTCCCTCCGTCACCTTCTGTCCTCCTGCCTCCCCATTGCTCAGTCCCTGCTCTCCACTGCAGGCCCCTCTACCAACAGCAAAACCCCAGCAGTGTGGAGATGGTAAACCAGTTGTCTGTTTCATTGCCTAGTGTGGACACAGGGAATTTTGCTAATTTATTTTTGTCTGTCTTTTTTCATTCCCTCTCTATGGAACATTGTCTTCTCAAATGTCTGGATGTCTTCATCTCCTTCAGGTTTTCTGCTTTATTTTCCTCTTCCAAACTTACCACTTGGTATCCCACATGGTGCTGAAATATGTGCTTGGTGCCTGTGTTCCCTTATTACACTGTATTGATCATTTTTTAAAAGCAGGATTGTGTTCACTGCTGTAATCCTGAGCCATTTTATGATGACCCTCAATCTCAAGATACATAAAATCTCCTGGGAGCTTTGCTGGAACAGAGGTCACTGAGTAGGTGGGGTCCATTCATTGCATTGCGAGTCTCCAGGTGATACTGCTGCTGCTGGCCTGGGAGTCTCACCTCGAGAGCCACTGCTTGAACAATTCCATGCACATAGTAGGTGCTCAACAAATACTTATAAAGAAATCAGTGAAGACCTTATGGCAGCCCCTGTTTATTGATTCGCCTCTGTGGACACACCCAAGAGATGATCTCTCTCTTCTACAGATGCCATCATCCTCCAGGGTATCCTTTCCATGGATCTGAGTGCAGTTCACACCTGGCAGGTCATTCCTGGCCTTAAGAGGCCAGGACTCCAACCCCAGGGTCTCGGTGAAGCCCCTTCCCCAGGAAGGTACCTGCCATCACAGCTGCAAGTCATCCTCCCGCAGATGGTTACGGCAGAGTTCAGTCTCTTTATGCCATTGTCAAGGTACCCCTCAAGGAGGACTGTTTATTTTATGTTCAAGGAGGAATATTATCACCCCACTCATAATAATGGAAAGCCAGGAAGAGCCTAAATATCCAGCACAGAGAAAAGAGTCAAGGAAACGACAGTGTAGCCATATGCTGAGATATCTTTCAGCCATAAAAGTGATGTTTACACAGATTGTTTTAATAGCCGCAGTAAAGTGTTTTTTATATAATACTATAAAGAACAAAGTCAGAATAATAGCCTCCTTGGAAGCTCGCTCCATCTGGGGCAGGTGTAGGCAACCTTGCCCTGCAAGTCACACACCACAGTGATGTAGAAGCAGCCACCCCTGCCCCCACCACCACGAGTGTTCTGTGAGTCTGGTTTGTGACCAGAGGAGGCTGTTGAGTTGGATGCTGGGAAGACAGAGAAGAGAGTGCCCTGATGGAGAGGAGACGACACCCACTTCCCATCACCCTGAACTGGATTTGTTTCTCCACGTAGAGGAGAAAGGACCTGATTTAGACCATATCAGTAATAGTAAACATTTATGCACCGGGCACATGTTCGAAGGTATAGGCCTATATTAATTGCACTTAATTTATTCAGGATCCAATTATCTCAGGAGAGCAAATGGACCAGTTTTCACAACGCACTTTGTGTGTCTGTGGGAACAAATGAAGCTGCGGTTGATCAAACACGTTCTTGTGCACCTGCGAGTTACCACAACGGAGCGCCTCTTCTTGTGAAGCTAACGCTGTGCTGGGGCAGGAGGAAGGTGAGGCCTAATAACTAAGCCAATTACGAGGACGGCGAGGATGTTGGGGAGTGGCAGCGCTGCGAGGGATAAAGGAAAGGCAAGGAGGGGGGGTTGAGAGCTTTCGGGTGATTTTCCGTAAGGTAGAAAAGAAACAAAGGGAAAACTTTCAAGTCAGCAAAGAGTTGATTTTGCTGAGGAAATGTCTTTCTTACAAACGGAGCATCCACTTCCAAGGCCCTGATTTGGAAAAAGCCCTGCTGTGTTCATGGGAGAGCTGGATGCCGGGAGGCTGCCGCAGGGTCATTTTGGAGCAGGGTCAGCGGTCAGGCAGGTGCAGCCCACGGAGGGGCAACAATGACAAAGCCAAGATGAAGATGCTGTTTTTACACAAATGGGAAACCATGGGGCGGGTCATGATGTGGTCCGACTCACTCCCAAAGGGTCACTCTGGCTGCTGCATTTCACTAAGAAGGTCAGCATTTTAGTGGCTGCTGCAGAGTCCAGGTGAGAGACGATGGTTTCAGACCAGGGCCAAGGCAGTTGGAAAGGTGAGATTTGCATTCATGCCCTATTGCTGCTGTAACGAATGACCACGAACTTAGCAGCTTAAAATAACTCACTGAGTCTCTTACAGCTCTGGAGGAAAGAAGTCCCAGAGCCGAGGTGCTGGCAGGGTCTCCAGGGGAGTACCCACTTCCTTGGCCTTCCCGGCTAGAGGCCGCCCGCACGCCCTGGCCTGTGGCCCCTTTATATATCTACAGTCACCCCAATAGCATCTTCTCATTCCTCTGTCTCCTTCCCTACTCACCTCTGTTCTTTTCATCATATCCCTTCTCTGACTCTGACACCCTGCCTCCCTCTTCTAAAACCTAGTGATGAACCTGGGCCCACTGGGACTGTGCAAAGTCCCTTTGTCCTCGCGAGGTAGCGTATTCCCAAGTCCTGAGATCATGGCGTAAGCACTGGGGGGCTGGCATTATTTGCCCACCTCGGACATGGTCAGAATCTGCACATATATTGAAGGTGGAGCCAACCATGTCCTGACTTTTTGGATGTGGAATGAGAGGAAGTCCCGGGTCAGAGGTGACCCAAGGAGACCTATCCTGGGAGATGTCAGAACACTGTGAAAAACTGGGAGAGGGCCAGACCCGTCTCTGCGAGAAGCCCCAAAGCTGTTGGGGCATCCATCTGATAAGCTGGATTAACATTGGGGTTAACTTACTAAAGCCACTAGTTAGTGAGGGCTCCCCAAGAAGATTTAGCCCAGATTCTCGCCACCTCCATCAGTCCAAGGACCACAGACAGCAGAGAAAATGACCCCAGAGTCAGACTCACCACCAGGTCTGTCTCTCTCTTGCTGTGTTCGTTGGCACTAGCCTGGTCCACACCAGTTCCTCCTCTTATCTGGGGTGACCGTCGGCTCTCTCTGCTTTGCCCCTGGGCAGCCTCCTGCTCTCAGTGCATCAGCTGCTCACATAGTCTAGTGAAGGCATGCGACACACCTCGCTTCTCTGCTCAACACCCTCGAAGGCTCCCACTCCACCTGGAAGAAGCGTCCACCTGGGCGTTGCGAAGCTCTGTGGTTGTCCATCCCCAATCCACAGCAACCTTACTCACCTCCTCCCAGGCCGTACATGCCTCCTCAATGTCTAACCCACTCCCACCTCTGGCGAGGGTCCCAGCCAGAACTCTCCTGGGGTACCCAGGCTTAGTCCTTCACTTCACCCAAGCTGCGTTCAAAGGCTATTTTATCACAGTGGCCGACACTGAGATACTCCAAACTGTGAGCCCCACAGCGCCCACCACCAGCACGCTGCTTGATTTTCTTTACCCAAATATATTGGGTCATTGGGAAGGTCATGGTGTATCTTTCTACGTTTCTCTGTGCAAAAATGTGTCCTGACTTTCCCGAAGACCCAATCATAAATTTCTCTAGCACTTACCATTTCTTCAAACTTTTCTCTCTATTCATGATAGAGAACACACGTGTGCACACATGAGAAAGAGCGAGAGCAGCACCCTGCACAAGGTCTGGTCATACCGTGATCCTGCACACGCTTCCAGTGTGTCCCATGCAGGACTCCAACCACGCTCACCCTGAGCATCCAGCTTCTTCTTTTTTTTTTTTTTAATTATTTATTTTATTTTTCATTTATTCATTCATTTATTTATTTATTTTTATTTGACCAGAGAGAGACAGAGGGTGAGAGCAAGAGACAGAGGAAGTGAGAAAGCAAGCCACCAGATTCAGGACTTGAACCCTGATCGGCCATGTGGGAGTGTCCAGCGCCTTAACCACCATGCCACCTGCTGGTCCCCTAGCTTCTCTTGATCAATGTATTACTGCTGTGCCACAGAGCCAGCCCATCTATCATTTTTTAATTATATTGCACAAGGACAGGAATTGTATCTAAATTCCAGGCAGCTGGACCAGCACCGGTACCTAGAATGTGCTCAGTAAGTAACGGCGTAGCGGATGCATCGACCTCAGTATCCAGCTACCTTTCTATCACCGTATTAAGGCTCTCTTTCCCTCAGAACCACAGTCAAAAAAAAGATGGGAATAATCCACTTCATTACACAAAACTTATTTTTTTGAAAACCAAAGCAAAGAACATCTTGAAATTTTTACTTCCAGAATCAGATTCTATGCCAAGAATAAAAAACATCTTCATTAACTAGTCCCAAAAGCTATTTGTTTCCTAATTATTCTCTTTTCTGGCTGCTTCTTTCAGGCGTGCCATGCCTTCATCCGTTGCAATCGTTATGTTTAAGTGTGCATCGTCCTCTCCATGAACTTCCTGTTTCCTCCAAGTTAGAGTTAGCTCACTCAGGCCTCTGCCTCATCTTGGTTTTCCTGAACTCTGAGGCAATGTTTGAAGGTCCACTTATGGTAATAGAACGATATTATAAAGCTGTTCAGAAATCCTGTGAATATGAATCAGAGCTCTTCCATAGGGGAAAGAAGTAATAGGAGAAACTATTTGAAAATCAGATATCTGATAAGAGACTGACAGACAAAATATATAAAAAACACCATTTAACGATCAAACAAGAGAAAATAGACAAAAATATTGAATACACATTTCTCTTAAAAATATAGTTAGAAGAAAGGATGTCAAATGATCCCAACACATAGTAACAAAAATGTTTGAGGTGGTGGAAATGCTAATTACCCTAGTGTAATTACTACATATTAGATTCATATATTGAGATTTTTTTTCTCTTTTTAAATATTTATTTATTTATTTATTTATTCATTCATTTAAATTTGACCAGAGAAGGATAGAGTGAGAAAGAGAGAGGGAAAGTGAGAAAGCAACCCGCCAGGTCTGGGACTCAAACCATAGTCAGGAATGTGGGCATCTAGTGCCCTTAACCATCACCTGCTGGTCTATTTACTTATTTAATTCCATGTGTAATTATTATATTTTAATTTGACCAGAGAGAGAGAGAGAAAGAGGAAGTGAGAGAGCAAGCTGCCAGGTCCGAGACTTGAACCACAGTCAGCCATGTGGGAATCCAGCACCTTTAACTACCATGCCACCTGCTGGCCCCTGTATTCATATATTGAAAAATCACAGAGTACTTTATAAATTTGTACAGTCATTATGTGTCAAGAAAACAAAAAAGATACCAAAATGGCCAGTAGTCACATGAACATGTGTTTCAAATCATTACTCTTTAGGGAAATACAAGAGAAATCAGGATGTGCCATCACTTCCAACCCACTGGGATACCTATCAGGTCGTTGGGAAAGTCACAGCATGTAAAAATGCGTCATAACTTCTCCAACAACCCAATGCAGTCCAAAAGTTGGATAATACTGCGTATTGACAAGGATGTGAAGAAAGGGACCCTCATGCATTGCTGGTGAGCAAATAAAATTACTGCTCAGGTGCTTTGGAAAACATGCAGCAACTTGTCAAAAAGCTCTGTTAGGTGTAACTATACACCCAACGGAATTGAAAACAGATGTCCCCATTAAAAAATATGTACACAAATGTCCACATCGGCTTTACTTATAACACCAAGATGTGGCACCAAATGTCCCTCAGCTGACGCACTGATAAACACAATGTGGTTAGCCATGAAGCAGAATGTCCTAAGCCATAGAAAGGGAAGGCATACTGGTGCACAGAAGAACATGGGTAAGTCGTATTGGGTTGTCTGGAAAGTCATGGTGCACTTTTGCATAGAAAAATATGCCATGACTTTCCTAATAATCTCATACTAAATGAAAGAAACTAAAATCCAGAGGCCACACATCGTATGATGTTACTTATATGAAAGACCTATAATGGCAAATCCATAAAAACAAACTAATAGTTGCAAGAGGCCAGGGGAATGAGGAGTGACAGCTAATGAGGTAGTAAGACATTCTGGGGGTCAGCAGGTGGCGTGGTGGTTAAAATGCTGGACTCCTACATGGTTGACTGTGGTTCAAGTCACAGACCCGGTGGATTGAAACCCACACTTGGTGCCTGTGTGTGTGCATGCCCAAAATCCCAAGAAGAGAAGGGATTGCATGTGGTCAACCTCCTGAAGAGTGATTTGTTTTTTCATCTTCCCTCCCTCTGTCTCTGTCTCTCTGGAGGGCATGGGTACTTCATGGCAAAAAGGAAAAAAAAACTTTTTAAAAAAATCTGGAACTAGAGTCATGATGATTGTAAAATATTTGAATACTAAAACTGAAAACTGAACTGTATTCTTTGAAAGGATGAATTTTATGTTACATGAATTATATCTCAATAAAACCATCATTAAGAAAACACATAAAGGCAAGTCTGATAGATTTTGTTTGCTTTTGTTTTTGCAATAGGGTTCATGTGCTCGCTGGAGAGAGAAAAAGCTGGGGATGGGGGAGGGAAATCACCTCCCAGGGTGAATGACCACACCACAATCCCTTCTCCTCCATTCTCCTCTGGGGATTTTGGGCATACACACACACACACACACACACACACACACACACACACCTGGAGTGATTTTCAAGCCACCAGATCTGGGACTTGAACCATGATGTCAGTCCTATGCAATCCAGCTGCCTTACCCTCCATGCCACCTGCTGCCCCAAGTCTGAAAAATATTTTATATCACTGTAATTTTTCTTATAATTTACGACAACTCCTTCATTGTGAGCTTCCTAAATGTACCACCTTCTCCTGGGAGATAACACTGCATTCTAAATAAGAACCGAGGATTCTTCCATGGTCTCACACAACTCCAACCCAACAAACTGGAAAACTGATGCTTTGCCATCTTTCTGTCTTAGCTTGCTCATTGTTAAACTTAACCCAGAGCTATAATTCACTCTCCTGTGCCATGGAACGACTTTGACATCAGAACATTTATTTTATCATTAGAAATACACCTCCCCAGAGCCTAACTCTGAAGCATCTTCCACCACCAGTCATAACAGGTGTCACGTACCTACTGATGCTCGTAATAAATGGTCACCACCGGGTATGTCTCAAGTTTCTGTCACTGTCACAATTTTACATGGAAGAACTCCTCCATCGTCTGTCAGGACAGGAAGCTGCTCTGACATACATCCAATCCAAATGATAAATCTTCCTTGCAAAGATTTCTATGCTTATCCGGTGAGTCTCAGCCCCAGCTGCACAGTGTAATCACCCAAGGTTTTAATAATGCCATCGATTAGATCTCGTGTCAGAACACCCGATCAGAACCTTCGGAGATGAATCGCAAGCATGCTTATCTTTAAAACTGCCTAGGGTTTATGCATTCTACTGTGTGCCAGAATTGAGACATATTCATTAGACCAAAAGCAAAATCAACAAAAAGCATATTTGGGTATTAGGGAGAACCAGTTCATAAGTGATGCATATTTCCAAAAACTATTTTTTATTAATGTTATTCTCCTGAATGCAAATTAGCTTGGGCAGCAAGGCTTCTCACAAGGATTTATTTGGCCTTTACCACCTCCAAGAACTACGAAGAACATGAAGATAAGAGATAGGGCAGACAAGCTCAGGAACACCAGCCTCTCCTCTTTTCTGGAGTCCTCTTCGAGCATGTCCCATCTTCTGCAAAGATGCCACAGTCCACTTCTTAGATGACAAGCACCAGCGAATGTAAATATTCCTGTTATGCTAGAAGGAGTTCATTAGATTCAGCCCAAAGATCCTTCACGCCTACTCAAGGAAGCCAAGAAGTCATCTGGGATATAATCAGCCCAAGCCAAGGCACGTCTGCCAGGAGGCTTTGCATGGGGCGGGGGGGGGGGGGGGGCTTCATTTCATTTATCCTGATAACGACATCCTCATACGCTCAAGAACAGCCTCATCCCCTGTTTTAAGTGTGTGTGTGTGTGTGAAGACAGAGATGGTTTTCTGTACCTGAATTTCATTTCTATGATAGTGTTGCAGATGGTTAAAATAATCTCATCTCCTGCTAAAATGGAATCGAGTGAGATGAGTCTACCTGAGCCCGTGACGAAGAGTAATTTATGGCAAATCAATAGTAATGGCGAGATCATTGTTTCTGAGCTTGGAGCTAAAATTGAGATGTAGTGATATGTTTACACAGTCTCGAGTAATGCCAATATTGAAAATCAACCTGCAAAGAGAGGTCAAAATTTCTTTGGCTTCTGCTATTGTAGGGTGATGGGTGACTGGAGTCTTCTTATATAAACTGTGCTTTCCTCTCAGAAGACTGTGTCCTACTGGCTTATATTAGGACAGCTTTTTCCACATTGGGTAGTCTGTTCCAGTGGTCACGTAAGTTGAATTAGGCCAATTAGGCATCTTTTTTGAACAGAAGGGCAAATACTTTTAAAAAGATCTTACATTCCTCTCTTTGCTTCACTTAGTAGTGGCAGGGACTGAAATACTGGGTGGTATAAAAGCATGGAGTGCAACTGGGGTGGGCAGCAGACAGTGTGGGTGGAGGGTGGGAAATGGCGGAAGGTAAGGGGGGGAATCAAGGGAGGGAAGGAAGTAAAATATATAAGAAACACAAAATGGAAAATTATCTGTTGAAGATAACATGTGTGGTAATATCTTTGATTGAGCCAATATACAGTATATTCTGGATGGGAAAATTTATTTTGTATGCTGCCATGATATACAGTGAATGAATGTAAAATGAACATTTTTTTAAAATTTTATGCTCCGATTCTTTCAAAATGTGGCTTGTTTTCTCATCCCTTTGTATTGAGGAAGCACTAATGAGGTCTCCACTTCCTCCTTCCTGAACTTCCTTGGGCTGCCACACCTAAGCCAGCACTGAGTTTCTTACCAATGCCAGCAACAGAAATTTCTGCCCTGGTTTGTCAGTAAATGTCCTTTCACTTAAGTTAACCAACTTGATTTCCTTTTTATTGCAAAGAAAGAATTTGAGCCCATATATACACATATTTTAAAAAAGTATTTTTGATGTAATAATGTATCTATTGAGTACCAGTTAAGAGGCTAGACTTTATATGGGCCATCTAAAGGGTCTGTAGAAGGGCACAATGGGATACACCTGCAATTCCACCCACTCAAGAGGTTGATATAAGAGGCTTCCAAGTTCAAGGCCAGCCTGGGCAATATTACAAGGTTCTACCTCTTTAAAACAAAAACTGTGACAATCAAAACAGCATGGTACTGATATAAAAACAGGCATATAGACCAATGGAACAGAATAGAGATCCCATAAATAAACTCCAAAATATAAGCCAACTGATTTTTGACAAAGGGCACAAGACAATCCAGTGGGAAAAAGAAACTCTTCAGCAAATGGTGCTGGAAAAACTAGATATGCACCTCTAGAAAAGTGAAACAGAACTCCTACCTCTCACTTTTAACAAAAATAAACTCAAAATAGATCACAGATGTAAATGTGAAATTTCAAACTATCAAATTACTAATGGAAAACATAGGGGAAACTCATGGAGACACGGGAGTAGG
Organism: Tupaia tana; assembly: GCA_026018925.1. Classification (NCBI taxonomy): domain Eukaryota; kingdom Metazoa; phylum Chordata; class Mammalia; order Scandentia; family Tupaiidae; genus Tupaia; species Tupaia tana. The sequence goes on along the minus strand of JAKSZU010000026.1, from coordinate 21,528,461 downwards.
CAACAACTTCTTAAATAAGAATCCCAAAGTACAGGCAATAATTCTGAAACTATACAAGTGGGACTACATGAGGCTAAAAAACTTCTACATAGCACGTAGAAGTATTTTATTATTTTTTTATTATGTGTCAAGAAACAATAATTAAAGTTAAGAGACAACTCTCAGAGTGGGAGAATGTATTTGAAAACTATGGTTCAGATAAGGAACTGATAACCAAAATCTACAGGGAACTTGAGCAGCTTACCTGCAAAAAAAATCCAACTATCTAATTTTTAAAATGCGCAAATGAGCTAAATAGACAACTCTCCAAGGAAGACATATGAATGGCCTAAAAGCAGATGAAAACATTCTCAACATCTCTTATAATAAGGGAAACGCAAATCAAAACCATAATGAGATACCACTTAACCCCAGTCAGAATGACTAAGATTAAAAAAAGAAGAAAGAAGAGAGAGAGAGAGAGAGAGAGAGAGAGAGCGAGAGCGAGAAAGAAAGAAAGAAAAGAAAAGAAAGAAAGAAAGAAAGAAAGAAAGAAAGAAAAGAAAGAAGAAAGAAGGAAAGAAAAAAAGAAAGAAAGGAGGAAAATGATAAGTACTGGCTAGGCTGTGGTGAAAAGGGAACCAGCTTACACTGTTGGTGGTACAAAATTAGTACAACCACTGTGGAGAACAATATGGAGGTTCTTCAAAAACCTACAAATAGAACTAATATACAACCCAGCAATTCTATCTCTGGGTATCTTCGTGAAGGATAAGACAACATTCAAATTGAAAAACACTTACACATCTATGTTTATTGCAGCATTATGCACAATTGCTAAGACACCCAAATGTCGAAGAAAGATGAATGAATTGAAAAAATGTGGCACATATACACTATGGAATACTACTCAACCATAAAAAAAAAAAAACTGAGACCCTGACATTTGATACAAAGTGGACAAACATGAAAGATTTCATGCTAAGCAAAGCAAGCTAGACTATGAAAGAGAGGTGTTGTATGTCCCCACTTAATATATTTGGAATGTCGGCACTCTGTAGCAGAAACCGAAAGAGTGGAAGGTATAGAAGCAGGGATGGCAACTATACACACTAGAGACAGTACAGGAGGAGGTGGGTCGTGGGGGGGGGGTGAGGAAAGAAGAAAAAAACTATTTAACAGACACAAAAATAAAAAGTTATCTGCTGATGATAATGCATATGGTAGTATCTTTGACTGACTAATATACATTGTATTCATGCTGGGAAAAACCACTTTGCAAACTGTAAAGATGTATAGATATAAATAAAATCATTCTGCACACCGTAAAGACATAAATAATTTTTTTAAATCCCATGAACCCACCCAGAAGATTTCAGGAAAAGGAGAAGAAGAAGAAGAAGAAAAGAAGAAGAAGGAGAAGAAGGAGAAGAAGAAGGAGAAGAAGAAAGAAGAAGAAGAAGAAAAGAAGAGAGAGGAGGAGGAGGAGGAGGAAAATTTTAATAGAAAATAATGAATATGTCTTTATGCTTTGAAAGCAATCATCATTTTTGTCTTACATATTCATGCATGCACACACAAATACACAGACTTTAAAACAGGCACAAAAATTCTAAATAGAGCATTAGATCTGAGCCAGAACACCTGGGTGGGCACAGGTCGTACATGCTAACAGGTATGGCTGCCTGTTCATCAAACGCACCTCCACAGTGTGCTTGCTAGGAAGCAGTTGCCCATCCCAGCAGGACACTCCTAACCCACCAGTTCCCATCATCTCTAGGGCCAAAGGATGAGATCTTACCCAGGGAGTACAAGCAGAAGTTCCGTGTGTTGGACGAGACTGAAGAGTCTCTCCTTTCTTTTGTTGCTGTCTTATCACCGGTTGTCATGACTATTTCGGAAGCCATGTGTTGAAGCTGGCAAAGCCACATACAGAACTAATCATTGCTTAAAAGAGAATCATCTATTGATTCCAACAACCACGTGGGGGTTTCTAGCAGTGAGAAATAAACTTCTATTGTGTTTGAGCCATTTTGCATGTTTAGGTTTACTTCTCATAGCAACCGCTATTATCTTAAATAGCACACGCGAATACACACACACAATGGGAATTTGTATATTTTACACGATGGCTTTGTTTTGAATAATTGCTCATAAATAAATTTACTTATTCACTGAGCAAGCATTTACTAAAATTCTATCATCTCCTAAGTGTTTCATTAGTTCCTGTGGATAAAATTCAAATCAGATGAGTCTAATTCCCAATATCCAAGGATACATAGCTTAAAATGTATAATCAAAGAATAATATAACCTTTCATTTGTGTAACACATTAATTTATGAGGTCATTGTTCACACACATTAACTCACGTGATCCCATGACATTCCTTTCCTGTAGGCAAGTCCGGGCGTCACTGATCCACTCCACTTCTGGGTATAAACCCTGATGCTCAAGAACTTGTCCATGATCAAGCAGCTAACAAGTGGCCAGATCTGAACCTGAGTCTAGAACCGTGGTTCTCGGCTGGAAGGGATTTAGCCCACCACCTTCCCCAAGGTTGGTGTCTGTAAGCGAAAGCTCTAACTTCAAAGATGTAATGACTCCCTCAGTGAGGAAGAGAGCCTGAGACCCTGAGGGAGCAGGACCTCCAGGTTTAACAACTCCATGGCAGCAAAGCACCTTCCTGCCTCTCCTACAGCTAAAGACAGGAAGGCCCAGGAGCAGGCAGCACCTGTCGGTGGGCCAGGTACAGGTAAGGGTGGAGGGCCACAGGTGTCCTTGCTCTGGCTTGGCCCAAGTGCAGAGGGTTGGTCTTCCTTCTCCCTACCATGGAGAGCAGACTTTATCCCTCTGTAAGAGGTACTATGTAACTCACACAGGTGTGGTTCCGATTGAGCGTGGACACATCCGTATTTTCTTTGCTTTGATGAGAGAGAAATAGAAGTTTCATTTTGTCTCTTTTGTTTGTTGTTTGTTTGTTATGGTTTTTTATAATTTTTATTTGTTATGGTTTTTATGGGGTTTTTTGTTATAATTGTTTTTGTTTTTATTTTTTGCTGGTAAGAGCATTGAAAATAGTATCATTTTGTCCTATTTCTCTATTGTTTTGACAATATGAACTTTTTGCTTATTGGTTGGGAGTTGAGCTAAAGAAAACTTTTCAAAACACGAGCAAGAGAGATATTTCTGGACTGAGGTTAGCAGCCTCCCAGGCTAGGTGCAAAAGTATGTAAATAAGACAAAAAATGAGATAAATACCACATAAACAGATTTTTTTTTAAATTGTCAGAAGTTGCACACACAGAGAAAGATAGAGAGAGGGGAAAAGTACACCTCCCCCCAATGGGTTGTGGTCACATCACAATCCTTTCTCCATCACAATCCTGTCTCCATTTCTCCATCTTACCAGGACTTTGGGTGTGCACGTGCACATAATCTGCCAGAGCCAGGACTCAAACTATGGTCAGCCATGTGGAATCTGACCCCCTTAACCACTAAGCCACAGGTCAGCCCACTGGGTCTCTGTATCTATTTTGTGACCTGTTGCTGGTGATTAAAATGTGGATGACTAAAAAGAAAAATAGATAATAACAACAATAATAATATATCTGGGATTTGTTAGTGTTTGCTTATTCGGACTGATGGGCATTTCTCCTACATTCCATTTTGAAGAGCTAGTGAGAGAGTTAGACAAGAATTAGAGGAGGTTTCTTAGAACGTTGTCCCTGGCAACTCTGATGCTCCCAGAGTCAGGTAAGGGTGTGATTGGACTGGACGATCACTCAGAGGCCCACGCTGTGAGGTCATAAGAAGACTGAGAGCATCTACTTTATGGACTCTCTACCATGGAAAGTAGAGGAAATATCCAGACAGACCTGCAGAGCAGGTGCTTCTGATTAACCTCGCAGTGTGCTGGTTTGTCGAGGCTGTTGAGTGGTCGATGGGAATGAGAGAACACCGTTGAGTTGCTTACAACAACAAAGGAAGCCTGAGCCATGCCTGCCTGCTCTGTCTTCCCGTGGACGTTTCCCTTCCTTTCCTCCCAGTCAGTGTTGAATTACAGGTTTAGAATATTGACTGAAAGAGGTCTCTCATTAGCCAGCCCGGGGCCCCCATGTTTCTTGGCCAGCCCTACAGGGTGACAGCAATCTGCTTTTATTTCCATATTCATGCTCAGTTCATCTGTCTAAAGACCTGCTCCAATGAGGAAAATATGCCTCCAAAGAATTTTTTAAACTTGAATCTCATTTATGACCCAAGCTAGTGTTCTTATAGCAAAAACAATAATATTTTCTCCGTGGTTCTGTGTTAGGAACACAGTGTTTTATTTCTATTTCAGTGTTGCATAATTGCCATATGGCGATGCCTAAAATATTTTCTAATATTAAACAGATTATAAAAGTGACATATCAAATTTGAAAACTATCACTAACATGTGAGTTTTAACTATGAATAATTTTTAAATTGCTTTTTTGTCTGTGGCAATATACTTGGCATTATGCAAAAACTCTAAAACATGGAAATGTTTCAAACACAGCAAATGCAGGTCTCATTTTTCTGGGCTCTTGGCCAGAAAATACTACAGAATCTGACAGAAATACTGCTCTTTGAAAACGAAGTTTTGTTTCATTGATTTGCTGCCTTCTCTTTTTTATTCAATGTGATTGTTTTCTCCTTTTAATTTTATTATGTTCTTTTTGCTTGCTATCAGCTTATTTTTCTCCAAATTTTCTGCTATTTTGAGATAGGAAGTTAGCTTCTCAGTTTGGGACCTTCCTTTGTTCTCATAGAAGCATTTGGTGCTATGAAGTTTCCTTTCAGTACTAGCTTTAGCTGCATCCCCCCAATTTTGATACATTGTGCTTCCATTTTTATTCTGGTGTTATTTATTTATTTCCCTTGAGCTCTGTTATACTTGCAGTACAACAGTTTCTTCTGTTCCAAGCAACGCAGATTATTCATAAGTGTGTAGTTTCATTTCCATGTATTTGGAGCTTACTCATTGTCTTTCTTTTATTGATTTCTACTCTGATTTCGTCAGAGTGAAAATTACATGCCATGTGACTACCATCCTTCTAGGCCTGTTGAGCTTTGTTCTTCAGTCGGAAGTAAGCCCATCCTGTAACTCCATCTTTCCACACACTTTCAGGAGTCCTCTCAGACTAGTTTGCTCTTGCTCTAACAAATGGCCACAAACGTAGTGGCTCACCACAGTAAAATGTATTTCTGGAAATCAGAAAGGAGTCCCACGGACCTAAACCAAGGGCGACGTCCGTCCCTGGAGCCCACCGGGGAGAATCTGCTCTCTTGCCTTCCCCATCTCTTAGAGGCTGGCTACTTCTCCGACTCCTGGCCTCCTTCTGTCTCCAAGGCCGGCAGGGACTGGCCAGGTCGTTCTCACATTTAACACACTGACCTAAGACACTTAGAGGAGCCCTGGAACAGCACTGTGCTCGCCAGGCAGCCCAGGCTAATCGCACCACCTTAAGGTCAGCTGACCGGCAGCTTATTCCATCTGGTACCCTAACTCTCCCTCGCCCTGTGGTCTATCACACCCGTGGGTTTTGAAGATCAGAGTGGTCTAGCACTTCAGCGTGGAACATGAGAAACAAAGCAGAAAACAATCCTCTTACAATATTGTACTGCAAGTATAAAGTATAACTGTCACAGCCGAGCTGGGGGCGTGGTGTTTGAGACAGCCGATCCCACATGGACGACTGAGCGGTTAGAGTCCCAGACCCAGGGGCTTGGAAACACACAGGGCACTTGTACCTGTGTGCCCCAAATCCCAAACAGATGGAGAAATGGAGGGAAGGGAATTACACATGGCCATGCTCTACTGGTGGGGAGGGTCCTCTCTCCATCGCCTTCTCTCTATCTCTGTCTCTCTTTATCTCTCCAGAGAGTACACACACCCTTTAGCAAATTTAGGAGAAAAGAAGAAAAATGAAAAGAAAAAAAATATAGCAAACTGTATATCCAGTGTGTACTTTAGGAATAAAAATTACAACGAAAATTTATAAAATTTTGAAATTATAAATCCCTAGTTTTAATTCCTCCATCATAACCACATTTGGAGATATTCTTTTTTTTTTTTAAGTTGTTCCACAGGGCATGTGCACTCACCAAAGAGAAACAGAAGGGAGGAAAGTGAGAAATCACCCTGCAAGGGGGTTGGCCACACCGCAATCCCTTCTTCTCCACTCTCCTCTTGGTATTTTGGGCACGCACGCACATGAACCTGGTGTAATTTTCAAACCACCCGTCTGGGACTCAAACCATGGCTGGCTATGTGGGAATCCAGTGCTTTAATCACCACACCACTTGCTGCCCCCCAAGGCTATTCTTTTAATTTGGGGTGTTGGGGTCCTGCCTGGCAGGAAAACTTAAAAGCACCAGTTATAACATTAAGAAGAATATACATAAAGGGAAAGTTTGATATTTGCTGGTCTCTAGTATACTATTAATAATTCAAAGAGATCTAAACTATATCTGCATTTGTCCTAATAAACTTTGTAATCAGCAGTGATCAATGTAAAGGGCATTTAAATTATGATTGGTCGATATCAACTTTGTCACAAATTTATTCTAACTTTGGAAACAAGCTCTGCAGATTTGCATTGCTCCTGGCAAAGGGTGCCCAACTCATGGTTACCGCTGACACCATGCAAAGCACTGACTCCCGCCAGTTCGAGGTTTGTCTTCATGAAAAATGACTCCCCCCTCATCATGGGCTTGACTTAGCTTATGTCAGTACCCCCACTGTATGGCTGCAGCGATGTTGGCAGCACTTTTAACATGGAGAAAGACTAAAGATACACCCGGGAGAGAACAGCCTGTGAAAGCAACCAAACTGTGTGCTGGCAACGCGGAAATCTGTAAGCTCCGTATTTCAGCAGAGCGTATACAGTTGAGTTCTTTGTACTAGCATATGAGGCAAATCAAAACATTTGCATTTGTTTCAGGTCTCTGGGAGGATATATCGAAACACTGGAAATTTCTGCATGCTGTAAGCTTCCGGGTGTGACTTTGTTAGAAAGAAAGAAAAAGAAAGAAAAAGAAAGAAAAAGAAAGAAAGAAAGAAAGAAAGAAAGAAAGAAAGAAAGAAAGAAAGAAGGAAAGAAAGAAAGAAGGAAAGAAGGAAAGAAGGAAAGAAAGAGGGAGGGAGGGAGGGAAAGAAAGAGAGAAAGAAAGGAAAGAAAGAAAGAAAAAAGAGAGAAAGAAAGGAAAGAAAGAAAGAAAGAAAGAAATAAAGAGAGAGAGAAGAAAGAAAGAAAAGAGAGGGAGAGAGAAAGAAAGAAAGAGAGAAAGAAAGAAGAAAGAAAGAAAGAGAGAGAGAGAGAGAGAGAGAGAGAAAGAAAGAAAGAAAGAAAGAAAGAAAGAAAGAAAGAAAGAAAGAAAGAAAGAAAGAAAGAAAGAAAGAGACAGAGAGAAAGCAAGGGGAGGGGTGAGGGCTTTCAGTGGTTCCTTTACAGAAGGGGTTTCCCCCAAACTCTTCACCAGGACCATCACAGGTGCACTCTGTGCTGGGGGAGGTGGTCCACTGGGGGCACTGCACTGCCCTGAAGGGCAATAGAAATATCTTTAGCAATTGCAGATGTCCTTAAAGAATAGCCTCACCGCCAAAGCGCATTGTAGCCGCACCTCCTATAAGAAGCATTTGACACCAAAACCCATGCTGCTTCTCAGAAGAATCTTGGCTGCTAGGAAATGTATGGGTTTTTTATGTATTTTTTTATTGAATTCCATTTATTGTTATTGTTTTTTAACTTGACCAGAGAGAGACAGGGAGAGAAAGGGAACGTGAGAAAGCAAGTTGCCATGTCCAGGACATGAACCATGGTTGACCATGTGGGAATCCAGCACCTTTAACCACCATGCCACCTGCCGGCCCAGAAATGTATGTATTAAGGAATTGGAAGCTGTATGAATGGAGTTTGAAATGTTTATTTTAAAAATAGAACTGAAGTACAAATGTAATGCCCTCACAGAAGCCAGGAGTGAGAGGCTTCTTTCCCCATCAAGCTCGCTCATAGGGAGAGGGAGACTCCGTCCTCACCCAAAGCCATCACTGTCTCAGAAGAGAGAAAAGGAAGGGATAAGACATGTCTCCAAGGAGGGGTGAAGCTGTTTGGGGCTTCAGAGAACTGTTCATCTTCCTGGGTTTTGTCTGATGAAGACAGAACAGTATTTGGATCAACAGTGACCATAGTCGTCTTCACTGCACTGGGGCCCCTGCCTGTCAGTGCCGTCCCTTATCATTAATACACTGGGCTTCTTCCACACCAGCAACAAAGTGTTCCCAAGATCAAAGCCGTCCAAAGATAAGAGCCCAGCTAATTTCATTGTGTAAGAAAGAGAAATGACAGCACAAGTTGACAGAAACCGTGGAGCATGTTAAATATTGACATTTTGTAAATAAATACTGTCAACCCAGGCAAAAACACTGTGACATAATTGTACTAGTCACATATAATTATGGCATTTATAAAAATGTTCATTTACAGCAACCACAGATGAAGAGTGGGGAGATAAGGCAGCTTAACTGACCGTCACCTTCCCCCTGCCCTCTGGGGGGAGCCCTGTGCAGTCTGTCCGTCTTCCTCGCAGACATTGCTCAAGGGCTTCACACTGTCTGAGGCCACGAATAATGAGGGGCTCATGCGGATGGCCCTGCCAGCATCCTCCAACCCCCAGAAAGGACCACCTGAATCGATCAGCTTTCCATGGTGAGGAGCATGGCTTCGGAGTCAGAGTGTGTGGGTTCCATTCCTGACTCTGGTACTTACTGGGTACAAGAGTCATCTTTTAAGCAAATCCAATTTCTTCTCTTTCACTCTTTTTTTTGTCATGGTACATGTGCACTTGCAAGAAAGAGACAGAGAAAAAGAAAGGGAGAAAAAAGCATCCCATGACTTACAGCCATGCCACAATCCCTTCTCTTCAGTTCTCTATCCTGTCGTGAGTTTGGATATGCACACATGCCTGATGTGTGTGTGTGTGTGTGTGTTAATTTAACTTATTTATTTATTTAAATTTGACCAGATAGGGACAGAGTGAGAGAGAGATGGAAAGTGAGGAAGCAAATTGCCAAGTCCGGGACTCGAACCAAGGTCTGCCATGTGGGAGTCCAGTGCCCTTAACCACCATGCCACCTCCTGGCCCATCTGATGTGTTTTTCAAGCCTCCAGGGCTAAGATTTGAACTTTGGTCTGACATATGGGTTCTAGCTCCCTTAACCTTTAGTCCAGGGGGCCAGCACAGCAATTTCAATTTTTGCTTCCATAAAATGAGAAAAATGACAGTACTGTGTCAGGCTACAAGAGAAAGCAGGATACTCCCTATTAAATTTAGCACAATAGATGCCTTTTAAATAACAGACCTTGCTAATGTTACAACTTGCGATAACTAATCATGGCTTTAATGAGATTCTGCAGACTCCAGCCTTGAGATTGCAACCCAAAAAGCAGATGTGGCGAGAGATGAGGATGGAGCAAGCTGGCCTCGAGGGCGGGGTGCCCATGGAAGTGAGCACCGGAAACATGGACCTGGAGCACAGGGCAACAGCATGCACTCTACGCTACGCCTCTCAACAGTTAGCTGCTTGTGGTTATCTCATCAAAATAGACACAAAATTTAAAGGCTAGCCTCACGGTGTTGGCTTACTGTAAAACTGGGAAACTATTACTTTTCCATTGTTTTTCATTATCAAAACACAACGCTCGCTCATTCTCACTCTCTCGCTTCTCTCCTGAAGCCAAAAGGGAAATAAATATTTTTAAATGTCCAGTGATGGGGACATAGGTGTTTGCTCTCTTATTCCCTAGACTTTTCTGCAGGTTTGATCAGTCTCTCCATTTTTTCACATGCCTTTGTGCAGTGCTCTTGAAGGTGGTCTCCAACCTCAGCACCACTTGGCAACTTGTTCAAAGAGCTCATTCTGGGCTTCACCCCAGATGCACGAATTGGAAACTCAGGAGGTGGGGCCGATGCTGAACTTGGCTGCTCCTTAGAATCGACTGGGAAGATTTGAACATCTACCCCACCCAGGTCACACCTGACACCTGTTAACCTACAAGGTCTGGATAGGAACCAGATGGCAGGGATTTGTAAAGATCCCCAGGTGGTGGTGCAGCAGGTGGGAACCACCGACCTGTGGTTTACGTGCCTGCAAAGTGACGCACATGTCACAGCAGTGTGACGTGCACACCTCCCACCTGTGGAGAGGCACTCACAGTCAAGAAAATATGGAATCACTCTACGTGTCCAACCACTAATGGCTACTTACCAAACGATGTGGCACAGACAAGAGGACCATGACGCTACCATGAAGAAGGATGGAATCCAGCCACGTGAGCAGCACAGATGTCCTTGGGGGAAATCGTGCTAATCAGCAGGCACCGGAAGGCAGAGAGTCTGTGTGTCACTCCTTAGAGCAGCTGAAGGGGTTGATTGCACAGCAGGAGCGTGTGAAGACGGTCCCGGAACTCGAAGGGAGGTGGGAGGGACGGAAGGACTTGGTTAGCGGGTTCGGGGGAGCGTGCCGTGAAGTGGAATGAGCTAGAGTGCCCGGCATGGGAGAGTGAGTCTGCTTGGTGACACTTCAACACACACCCGAAAACTGTCGGGAGAGTGGGTTCCGAAGGTGCACGGCAGAAAGCGACGACAAACGCCGAGACGGCAGACAAGTCTGTCACCCTGATTTGATCACCACACAACAGACACAAAAAAGAAAAAGCAACACAAACCCACACTGGATCCCATAAACATGTACAGCCATTGCACGTGATTTAAACATTGAAATAAATGAATAAACTGCCTCTCCTTTTGCTTACCAAGCCCTGGGCAGACGCCTGAAATGTGAAAAGGCAGCGAGTGAAACACGAGTGCTAAGGACCCAGAACAGTGGCAATGAAGCCGTCCACAGAGAGCCGGCCGGGAGTCAGCAGGGCTGTGTCTGAAGACTGGGTTATTTCAAGGATTTTTATCTCAACATCCGTGATCCTTGGGAGATTAAAACTTATTCCCAGAGGTTACAAGAATCACTCTCCATTTCTACGGACGTGGCACTTACTGACTGGGGAGCAGTTCTTTAGTAAGTATGGGCTGATAAAAATAAAAAGTTCTGGAGGGCCAGCAGGTGCTGTGGAGGTGAAGGTGCCGGATCCCACGTAGCTGACTGTGCCATCGAGACCTGGACCTGGCAGTGTGAAAATCACATTGGGCGCTTGTGCACGTGTGCCCAGAAATCCCCTGAGGAGGGGTTTGGGTGGGGGAGAAGGGATGTGGGTGTGGTCATCACCCCGGGGGTGTGATTTCTCTCTCTCTCTCTCTCTCTCTCTCTCCCCCCTTCCCTGCAGTGAGCACGTGCACCCTATAACAAAGCAAAGTTCTGGGCTGGATAGTGGCGCGGACTGCACAATGCCATGAATGTTCCTGAACTGCACAATTAAAACAGCTCACGGGCCAGACAGTGGCGCAGCATCACAGCTCTGTGAGTGGACCCACAGGGGTAGGTTCTGGGTTCGTGTCCGGAGATGTCCCTGAACACACAGGGAGTACATGCCGTGACCCGGCTGCCCGAGGCTGGGTGTGGACCATGGCATAAGACTTTGGTGGGGTCCTGCCTCTGTCATCCTCTGTCTTACGGAAGAAATAATAAAAAGGGTTTTTTAAACAATGGTTAAAATGATAAATTCCAGGTTATGGGTGGCATGGTGGTTAAAGAGGTCAGACTCCCACATGGCCAACTGTGGTTCAAGTCCCATACCTGGCAGCTTGCTTTCACACTCTCTCTCTTTCTCTCCTTATCTCTCCCTCTCACTCTGTTCCTCTCTGATTAAATTAAATAAGTAAAGTTAAATAATTATTTTTTAAATCCCAGATTATGCTTATTTTGTCACAAGAAAAAATAATTCCAATAGACACTTACACATGAGTAAACTAAGGCTGGGTAACTCTGGAAAAAGAAAAAAAATGTATATTGTGTGTACAGAGACCACTGGAGTCCGTCTGTCATAGGAGGACGATTGACTTAATCAAACACGAATAAGGTGAATCAGGGCAGATGGGAATGAAGACAGGGAGATCCAGAAGGAAGACTTCACCCTGGCCCAGTTCTAGATTCTTGAGTCAGAAAAATAAAAGCAGCGACAGACACCAGAAAGGCTCAGGAGCTAAATTCAAAGGATAAAATGCCCAGGCCTCATCCAGGAAGCCAGTGACGTCGGTACCAGCCACACTTAGTCCAGCTACTTATTCCCGCACACAGTGAAACAGAAGGCCAGGCTGGGCAGGAGGGGAGTTTACTTCACTGGCCACAGGGCAGTTACAGACGGGCAGCAGCACCACCCAATTGGCTCATGAAGCTCAACCCGCTCTCGATCTCTACAGGCACAAGAGACCAGCAGGTGCAAGTCACTCCTCACCGCGCTTCATCAGAGCCTGGCACTCTCCCCGGAATAATTACCCTCAGTCCTTCAAATACCCACCCGGGCTCTCCTCTGCCCACCCTCACAGACCTCTCCGGCTCAGCATGTGGTTGGGGTTCTCCTAGAGCCCTTCCTTAAGTCAAGATGGCTGCCATCCTGCTGGCCCTTAAACGGCCACTTCCGTGTCACAAATGGCCGTGCCACACGGGCGCATGCTATAACGTGGTGTGCACAGAGGAGCTAGGATCTGACACCCAGAACGGTGCGCCTTGGAGGTAGAGAGAGTCTGAGAAACACCTGTCGGATCAGAACCCGGGATAGCACTTACAGACCAGAGGACCCCCAGAGCCTGAACTGAGCACTGGAAACAAGCAGTAACTCTGAGGGAGAAAAATGGCTTAAAATAACCCAGGTGTTTCCCGTAGGATGGGCAAAAAATGCATGGGTACTTTTTTTAAATGAGTAAATTGGACAGGCTGGTTCTGGGAGCTGGGGGTTGAGGGAGCAGATCCCACACAGCCCACCAAGCCCCGGCAGCATGAGCAACACGCAGGGCATGTGTGCACAGGAGCCCAGAATCCGGGCAAGGTGCAGAAATGGAGGGAAAGCTGCAGCATGGGGGGGGGGGGCGCTCTGCTGTCCCTTCCACTCCTCTGTCTCCCTCTGGCAAGTGCATGTGCCCTTGGACAATTTTTTTTTTTTTTAATGAGCAAAGCAGAATCTAGTTTTGTTGTTGTTTCCTAATCTGAATAAAACTGCCAATACACAGTAAAATGATCCCCGTATAGAGGAGGAAAACTTGAACATCTTCTGGGCTTTTTCCTTTATTATAAAGCCATTGAACAAAATCGTCTTTTTCCCCCCATGCAGACTTTCAATAAATGAGCAGAGATGACCCCAGAGGATTGAGGGTGACTGGGTCTGACATGTCTCCCTCTCTCCACATTCCTGTTTGTAGCACAGAGTTCTAATGTTGCAAATGCTGAAAGAATGAAAAATAAAGGCTTCATTTGGGTTTTCAGGCTTTTCAATAAGCTCAAATGTATCACTTTTTAATTAAATGGAAAAGAAATCTTCAGCCCGGCTAACAATTGACTCAATCATATTGGTTTCTATTTCATCCCATGACGGATAGCAAAGAATGGCACATCAATAGTTTTCGTGCTTTGAACTAAATCTAGATGCAAGAATCTGTTTCCACATAGACAAGTCATGCCAATAGGAATAATCTAGTAGAAAAAAGGGTTAAAATGCCTTTGGTTTATGCAAGACTGATGGTTGATTGGAGCTTGTCATGCAAATATGCTCACCACGGAAAGATGAAAGCTAAAAATAAAAAAGTCTGTGACCAAATGAGGTGGACGCTCTTCCCGTCTGATATTTTTATGTGCCTTTCTGATTTTTTAACTATTAATTGCAAGACAGTGAGACCAGCACCCTCGGCAAGGGCTCGCACTGGCATCACACCCCCGCAATGGCCTTCCCAGACGGCCGGAACGACAGCGCAGGTGCGCGGACCCAGTGTAGACAGACGACCAGGAGCCGAACCCTGGTTTTTCAAATGGCCTTGCAGATTGAGACGCCCTCGCTGTGCCACTGTGGCCACCCCTCCTGTTTCTTTTCTTCTCATCCCCTTGCTTTTCCACACTAAAATTACTTTGAACTCATTGAGCAATTTTCGGAGTACAATCTAAAACTAAGGCTCCATATTATTTGCTCCTTTGACATCTGGGGAAAGCAGAAGGACCTCAAAATGCTTACCCCTGAGTCCCTTCCCCTCCTGTTCTCCCAGATACGGTCGCCTGGCCACGCGCCGCTCCTTATCAAACAGGCCAGGCGCGGTCTTGTTTACCCCGAGCGGCAGCTGCAGTTCCTGGCCAGCCCGTGGAATTACTCTACAAGCCAATCACATCTTCTGCAGGGATGACGGGCACCTGACCCTCTCCATCCCGCAGCCCCATACGACGGTCTGCATCATCTTCCTTGTGTGACTCGTCCCCAGACTGTCACCTGCTAATGACTGCAGCCCCCACGTGGCCCTGCGTGGCGTCCTGGGTCCCTCCGTCTGGGCCGAGGACACGCATTAATAAACTGCTCTTGATCTCATTTATGCTTGCCCAGTTTGTTTGCATGATTGGTTACCCTCAAAACCTTAAGGTGCAATCCCTCCTTCCCACCTGGAGTCAAAGGAGGCACTTAAAACTTTAACAGTCTGTGGCACTTTAAGAATTTCTTATTCTTTCTCTATTTTCAAATTTCACAAAGATGGCATGTGCACTTGCAGGAGAGCAAGAGAGAAAGTGAGAAAGCACGCCCCTCCCACAGGAGGTGGTCGTGCCGTAATCCCTTTTCCTCCATGTCTCCCTCCTCTCACGCATGTACATGCACCTGGGATGTGTCTCGAGTCACCGGGACTCCAGGCATACAGCTGGTCATGTGGGGACCACCCACCTTCACCACCATGCCACAGGCTGGCCCAAGAATTCCCTATTCTCTTATTTGAAGAGTGGTCACTGACCTGCACTAGACCACTGAAAGTCCTCTGTATAGAGGAACAAAGAGAGTAAAACGATTCCAGTTCCGTATCACCCAATAAGCCATTTGATCTTGGGAACCTTTCTGCTAGGGAACTGCCAATGAGATTTTCATGTCCCACCTTCCTCGGCAGTCTTCACCTGCCCACCCTAAGCCAGCACCTATATGTATTGGTTATAGACACTGTGTAACACATCGCCCCAAGTATAGAGACTTAGGGCGATACACACGCATCTCCTAGTTTCCGTGGCTCAGAATTTCCGCGTGCGGAGCTGAGCCCACTGCTCCATGACCTCGGAGAAGGCTGCAATCGAGGCACGAGCCCAGGATTTCCCACGAGGCTGCAGTAAGGAGCGTGGCTGGGCTCACGGTCATCGCGGGCCGAGCCGGGGAGGACCTGCCTCCAACACCGCTCAGTGCCTTCAGGCTACTGGGCAGAGGCCTGAGTTCTCTCCTGGCAGTTGGCCAAAGGCTGCCCTCAGCTCTCGATTACATCAACATGTGCAAAGAGACAGAAAAGAGCCCGCAAGTCAGAAGTCACGGACACTTGGACAGGTCTAGGTGGCACGGTCTGTAGCACACTGGACCACAGCACTGGAAGCTGCATGGCTGAACACGGGTTCAGATCCCCAGCCCAGTCAGCCTCAGACATGCCAAGCAAGCACACGCTTACGTATCCAAGATCATGATGAGCCGGAGGGCTGGGGGAGTGCGGCAGGACCAGACCTTGTCAAGGGCGGTTCCCTCTCTCTCTCTCTTTCTCTCTCTCTCTCTCTCTCTTCCCCCTTTCTTTTTCCTTTTTTTTTTTTTTTTTTTTTTTTTGAGAGGTTTTTGCTATAGGGCACGTGCGCTCACCAGACAGAGAGAGACATAGAGACAGAAAGCGAGAAATCACCCCCCAGGGGCAATGGTCACACGCCGCAATCCCTTCCCCTCCATTCTCCTCTTGGGATCTTGGGCACGCACGCACACGCACACGCGCCCGGCGTGAGTTTAAGCCACCGGGTCCGGGACGCGAACCGCGGTCAACTACGTGGGAGTCCAGCGACATAGCCATTACGCTAACTGCTGGTTCCTGGAGCTCGCCGGTGTTCTTTCCCAAGGTATTTGAGGACTCTGGGGATGATCTCGCCCTACTCATAACACACATCGGAAGACACCTCCCAAGCCCTGAATCCTTTTTAACCCCTGGTATCTGCACGGCATTTGTCCAGCTAGGCCCCATTTTCCTTAATGAAGAATCGTCTTCATCATAGACATCTCGAATCGCTGAAGGCGACTGATCTACAGAGAAAACAAGTACCTCCTTTCTACGCTGTTGACTTGCCCCTCCATCTGCAAAGAAAAAGGAATGTCTCAAGCCAGAAAGCAAACGCCAAATCCAAATGCCAATGCAAAAATCACCTTCCTTCCCCTCAATAAACGCCAGGTTTTAAAATTGAAATTTATGAGGAAGTACTATATTTGTACATGTTTAATATTCATAGGCAGTGTTTGATATTGCTGGTCTCAAGAAATAAAATGCTGATAGGGAAAGACAAAAGGTAGAATCCCACTGTGGAAATCTATAACCAGAAGCACTTGAGAACGATGCTTGCAGAGACGCTCGCTCTACTTTTTCGAAAGGACAAAGATTTCTGGAGGGCAAGGAAACATCTGGGGATGTTTAGCACTTTATTAGTTTTTAAATTTTTCTAACATGGCAGAAGTCCCCTGAACAAAAGAAACCATTAGATTTCCGTTAGGCAAACGTGTTTTAGCATAGCCTTCCTTTCAGCAATGGAAACGGAGCAGCTTGCGTCACGAGGGTCAGGTCGTGACTTAGTGGGGCCACTCCCATCAACATACTAAGAACATAAATGCTGGATTTTTTAAACTAAAATAAACAGAATTTAAAATTTTGCCTGTAAACATCCTCTCTGAACAGTGAAAGAAAAAAAGAAGTGGCACTCAGGGTAGATGGGAAAAAACGCCAGCACTTACGTTGATTCTTTAAACAAACACCGCGCAGAATAACATCTGTGTCAGTTCGTTACCGAGGGAAAAAAGCAGGTTGTCCTTGCTGATTCGGAGAGATTTAAATGGATGCGAACAGCTGCCGATGCCACAGGATAGCACTCAAAGAATTTCAAGAGGAGAGAAGTTAGCAAGGACGGGGAAACTGTGGGAGAAGTTACTGTGGCCTTCTGTGAAGGGGCTGTCCCCCGTAGAGTGGCCACACAGCAACACCCGCGGGAAGCGACCCACCTGGGACCGCCCAGGGCTGACCTCTGACCCTTCTGAAACCACAGGCTGGAGGAGGAGGAGGCAGTTTCTCAAAGACACGGTGAGGACGGGAGGAACAGCGACGCTGGGGAGAAACCACCGTCCCCGAGCCCAGAACTAGGGGGACTGTTCCAAAGCTTCACACCAGCCGGGACAGAAACACTGGGCCTATGAATTGAAGCTGATGCACTTTAGGGAGAAAAATAACCCCTCGGGCCCTCAGAACCAAGTTTTACTCTCATTACACGTGGCTGCAAGGTGTGTGATTGTCCCTTCGACGTGAGCAGAGACTCCGCGGCAGTGCTGCTCCGTGCCCCGTGGGCTCAGCAAGCCTGGATTCTGGCCGTGCGCTCAGCGGCACCCAGTGGAACCGTCTGCGCCTGGCAGCGGGCCACGTCTGCGCTGCCCGGGGGTGCCCGCCCAGCACGTGAAGTGTGCAAAGGGAGCACTGACCTCTACTTTCCTATCTAATTGTCGTTCGTCTCGGTGTGAAGCACCACGGCGGTCACCCCACGGGGAAGCACGGGCTAGGCAGCTTCTCATACGGGAGGCCCCGTGCAAGCCTGGGGCCGTGCGAAGGTCTGCACCGAGCGACGTGATTCTGGGAGTGAGCGGTAGGAAGTCTGAGGAGGAACAATAAATGCCAGTGCGGAAACTCGAGGACTGGCCTTGGGCCTGAAGCTTAAGGGAGCTCGAGCCCACAGGGCTGAGCACAGCTGGAATCCCAGTTCCGGAGGCTAGAAAAGTACAGCAGGTGCATGACCGCGCGAGCCCGAATCCCGAAAGGATGGAGAAATGGAGAAGGGACTGAAGCATGGCCATGCCCACTGGGGGTGACTTCTCCCTCTCTCCCGCTCTCCCTCTCTCCCTCTCTCCCTCTCTCTCTGTCTGTCCGTCAGTTTCTTATGAGGGCACATATTCTCTGGCAATTAAAAATAAAATAAAAATAAAAATAAAATAAAATAAAATAAAATGGCTTGCTAGTCCCAGACTTAGTGAAGTGGCTCCAGAGGCCACGGTTAACTCCAACAACGGCCACAGCAAAATCGCCGACCAGCAGTCCTGCCCGGGAGGGCCGGCACACGCCCGCACAGCGGCGCCGTCCTCAGGCTGAGTTACAGGGAGACGCATTAAGTAAGCTCCAGCCCAGCATAGCGCAGGGCCTAAGGACGGGAGCCTCGTGTGCGAGAGGAGCCGGTCCCAGCGTCACCGGCCCTGCCCCTCCCTCTCCCAGCTGTCACAGCATCACGCCAATGGCCACCATGCCGCTTTGCCGTCCTTTTCTTTCTATTGAGAAGCTTCTTTCTCGACCACCCAGCCAGGGCAGCAGCTGACCTGCAGAGGCTCGCGGGTGCGGTTCAGCCTGGCCAGAAAGGCGTGGATGAGGCTTCTGCAGGATTACGGGTCACAGGAAGTCCTACTGAGCCCCCACGGGTCAGGTCTGGGGGATGAAGGTGCACCCGCAAGCCTGCACCAAGCCCAGTGTGCTGACTGGGAAGCCTACAGCCTGGGTTGACAGAGTCCGTGGAAATCGCCCCAGCTGGCTCCTCCCACCACGCCAGGGCCTGTTCGAGGACCAGAGGAAGACGCGTGGGCAAAGTCCTCTCTCTGCGAGTGGGGGTGGAGAGGGCACCAAAGCGCTAACGACACTGCGGCAAGAATAAGTGGAAAACGCGTTCTGGGACTGAAGGACACAGCCCCAAGCATAGATGGTCTGAGGGAAAGCAATGAAAAGCTATGAGCAAAAAGACCCCATCCAGAAGTGAAGTCACTAGATTTATTTCTGGGAATAAATTATGACTTCACTGAATGGAATCTTCAGGGAAAAACAACTTTCAGCCTTGAGTAAAACGATGACATTTAAAACCTATAAAAAGGTTCTGGGGGTGGGCAGGTGGCATAGTGGTTAAGGTGCTGAACTTCCACAGGGCCAACCGTGGTTTGAGTCCCGTAGCCAACAGCTTGAAACACGCTGGGAGCATGTGCGTGCGTGCCCAAAATCCCAAGAGGAGAACGGAGGGGAAGGGATTGCAGCGTGGCCATCCCCCCGGGGGTGATTTCTCTCTTTCTGTCTCTCTCTCTCTCTCTTTCTCTCAGGCAAGCACACATGCCCTAGAGCCAAAATCTCTCTTAAAAAATAATAATAATGGTTCTAGAATCAAAATGCATAGACAACTCCAGGGTCGAATGAGACTCGGCACCGCATTTGGCACGCCATTTAACGTTCTGCGACATTTCTTGCTACTCCTATGTCATGAAAGTGGGAAGGGACGAAGACTGCCTCTGGAACACATTTACTAACACGGTCGGTCTGCCTTTCACCCACCCCAGGACTGAGGGTGCTCAGAAATACCCAGACACCAGAGGGCAGAGCCGCAGCCCTTGGTCCCTCGCGTCCCAGCGGGCAGGTCGCCACGCCTCCCCACGTTCCCCATCTGCAGGCAAATGTGTGCTCTTTGTGTGACTTGTCATCTCTTCTTAGTCATCTGGCATTCTTCTTCATTCCTTTGTCTTTATGAACAATTACTGCAAAGGAAAGAAAAAGTTTTGACTGTTCAGTAAAATGCAAAAAGTGACTTTAAAGGAAACAAAGATTATAGGCTTTAGAAAGAGGATCGAGTAGATGGGGTGGAACACGGCAGGACGTTAAGGAATTCAAATAATGAACAGAAAATTAAACCCAGTGGCTGCTGGGATTCTAGGGGTCAGTTAACCACACCGAATGGGACCTTTCTTCCCCTCTCTCTCTCCCTCTCTCTCTCTCTCTCTCTCTCTCTCTCTCTCTCTCTCTCTCTCTCTCTCTCTCTCTCTCTCCCCGCTCCCTAACCCCATCACAAAGAACACAAACACTGAACTATATGCCAAAGCAAGCAAGTGACAAATAGAAATATTTTCTGAAAGCAGTTTAATTTCAATTTCGTAAATAAAAAGGATATCATACTTCAGGATGAATTTAGTCTTTGACTTGCAAATCATACCCCAAGTCCTGCACACTGCAGAGAATATGTCATTTTCCATGAAGTGAATGACAGCTAATATGATTATCATAGTAATAAAGATAAAATGCAAAGAGAATTCAGGTCTATAATAATCATCTGAATTGTCAATATGAAAAGACAATTTTATTCTTTTATTCACTGGCCGAGCTAAATGTGAGACATTTTCTATCATTTCCCTACTGGGTTGATTTTTGTAAGGGAAAAAATGCACATAATCTCCACTGACCGCAGGTGTCATTAATCATGTGGTGAGCTGAAATCTAGGGGTTGCTCATCAATATTTGGCAGGACTACCACTCAGTAAATGTAGCAGGAATCTCCTCCACACCCGGGTTTCAGTTTCTTAGACTATGTACCAGAAGCAGGATTGCCAGGTCATATGGGAATTCTGTTTTCCGTTGTCCGAGGAACTTCCGTACTGTTTTCCGTAGTGGTTGCTCCATCCCGCATTTCCAGATCCTTTATGTCAGTAATGCTCTGCAGAAGCGGAGGAAGGGCCTGGATGGGAGGGTCGTCCAATGTTTCCAACCACAGAGCCATCGTGGGAATGGACATGTGACCTTGCATCACCCCACAGAGAGAACAAGGTCGGGCCTGTGGGGAATGGTCACTCTGATGCCCAAATCGCACCCAAGTTACTGCTTACTGCAAGAAGCACAAAACACAGGTATTTTAGGAGACATCAGACTGACGTGTTCGGAGATGCCATCGGCCTACCCCCGCTGAGGCACTGTCAGCTTGGTAAGGAAGGGCTTCCCAAGATTCTGATTTCCCAGTGACGGCACTCTGACAGTGCCGAGGGATTACCCGACACATTGATAAAAACAGCATCAGCCAGACACCGCCTCGATCTACCAGCAGCTCCTTGGCACACGGGCAGTGGCGTCTTCCCTCGCTGTCTGCAGACCGTGCACCGAGATGGCCTTTATGCCAGCCCGGCTGCTTTGCAACTACGTCGTGGTCCGTTCTGTGGACAGGGACCATCAGCTCAATGCTTAAAGGGCGCTGAGTTTAGAAGGCCTCACCTGGGACCTTCCACTCCTCCGCAGGCTGCAGGCAGAGTGCCTCCAGGGCTGAGGAGCTACAGAGAAAAGGCGTGCTCTTCTCCGATGGATGGAAACCTAGGAGGACAAGATGCTGGAGCTCCAGCCAGCCCATGCCTCCTCCGTGAGGGTAAATCCCGTGCCACAGTGGAAAAGGCCAGCGTGAAGATTACACTACGTCCTGTTGAACTCCTGGATTCAGCTGGGCCTGCAGCCTACTCTACCCCTTCCAGTACTTTAGCTACCCAAAATGTCACATTTATGTCATTTATTTCAGCCGAGTTGCATTGGATTTCCTGCTACTTGTAAGAGTAATGGACCAAATTGGTACCAGTCATAAACTCAGGACGTATGTTGCTAATTTCAGTCTTTTGGCTTTGCAGAGTACATCCAAAGTGGATCCTGGAGCTCCGTGGCAAAGAAAGAAGGAAAGGAACAGAAATAAAGAAAGAGGCAAGGTCAGGCAAGGAGAGAAAAGAACAGAGGGAGGGGCAGAGGGCTGTGAGAGTAACAGTAACAGTTTTAGTTAACCAGCCAGTCTGAGGAAGAGGACGGCTATAAACCGATGGTTTTATAATCTCCGCAAAAAATTGCCTTGCCATGCCTTAGGTGGTATTACCAATAAAATAAAACGGTCCATTAGGCTTATCTTTCTCTTCCATGGCTACTTTGTAATTAAATAACTACCTTTAAAAATCTGACTAGTTTGAGAAAAAGTAATTTAAGTCATTTCAGTTGGATGGTGAATTACACAGACCAGTGGACTTTGATAAACAAGCCTGTTCTAAATGGATACATTGGAAAAGCCATTTCTGAAACAATTAATATTGAATTAGACGCCATGCCTCAGGTCTCCTTTGGGATCTAGGAGGGAGGGTAGTAATACCTGGAACAGATGACACCCCCCATAAGAAATTGACCCCGAAGACAGGACCGAGGCTCTAACTTACCCCCAGAAACAACTTAGTGAGGGTTTGGGGCTCCAAAGCAGCCGTAATTAGGAAGCCCACACATCTCACATTTCTTGCAGAAGATACAATTGTTGCACTTACAGAAAAAAACAAACCAAAAAACAAACTGCTCAGTTCATTGCTTGAAATCTTCCCTGTCCATGGGAGAGAAAACAGCCACTGAAATGTTAAAAGTATCTATTTTTTTATTGTTCTTTCTGGCCAAGCAGAGAATGTAAGATGCATGAAGACAAAATAACTTTTTAAGACAAAAGTTATTTTTAAAAATCTGAAACAGTTGGCAGTCTTCGCTTAGGAAAAGGCCAATATTCATAAACGATTATGGAAGGAGAGAAAGGAAGCTTTTCTCAAATATGAGCAAAATTCCAACCTTATCACACACTAAGAACCTTTCTAAGGGTTTGGAAATATTCTGAATTAAACACTTACCATGCCAGGGCCAATATTCTACTCTAGACAGCCAGAACTAGTCTGGATGGGAGAGGGCTGGGGCTCATTGCCTTTCTGTGGGTTTTCCCGGAGGGTGCAGGCTGGGAAGGCCAGTGACCTAAGGCTGCCCCCCCCCCCCACCACTGCTGGGAGGGAGTGACAGCTGCAGCAAGGTGACCAATTAGAACAGTGCCAGCCTCAGCCATGGGCCAGTACGACTGCTGCTCGAATCAACCAATCAGGAATGCCCATGTTTCAGTCCCTCATTCGCATACACCAATCTGGAAGACGTGGGCTGGAATTATTTCTTTGTAAAAACCTATACCCAGGGCCAGCAGGTGGCATGGTGGTTAAGACTCTGGACTCCCACATGGCTGATCACTGTTCAAGTCCTAGACCTGGCAGCTTGCTTTCTCTTCTCTCTCTCTCTCTCTCTCTCTCTCTCTCTCTCTCTCTCTCTGGCATGTGTGCCCTCTAGCAATAATTATAATAATAATAATAATAATTAAAGGAAAAAGAAAAACATACCAAATATCAGTCGAGGAGACAGTCTCTTGAGCAAACCCAGTTGTCTCCGGGATGGCATCACTGATAAGGCCTTCCTCCTCCACACACCTTGTGGCTCTGAGCTTGGCTTTCCTGGAGAGAGCGTCTGGTCACTGGTCAGTACCCAGCTATCCACAGGGATAGACGAGGAAGGCAATGACAGCAGCCATGTTGGGCCGGGGCTCACTGTCTCGGCATGGCATCATCGTGACCCCTTACCTCTGTGACAACCCCTCCTCTCCGCTTCTCCGCCTCGCTCCGTTATCTGTGGGGTAAGAGGCACTGCTGGTGTGGGAGCAGCTGACGGGAGATTGGGGCAGCAAGCCCGGCTGGAAGCGGTTCTGTGAACGTACCAGGTAGTCCTTTCAGAATTTTAAGCAGCTCCCATTGAGATGCAGGTCATTTTTTGCCAAGTTGCAATGGGTCTTGGTGTTCGCCAGATGTTTTCCAACAAGTATCAACATTCAGATTTTTATGTGAAGTTTTTGGAGTTTTAAATGTAGGCTACTCCTGTGAATCTGAATGAATTACTACTGCTGTGGGAGGGACTCCTCCTGGGCCCGGCTTGTACAGAGTCGGGCTGTACTGCCGCCTCGGACCTCCCTCAGACAGGGACGGGAACGGACCGCCATGGCAGGTTCCTGGGGCCACCATAACTAAGCACTCCAAACCAAGTGACTTATAACAGCAGCAGTGCATCCTCTCCTGGTTCTGACAGCTCATGTCTGGAGCCCAGGTGAGCAGGGCCACGTTCTTCCTGCACCTGCTCAGGTCTTCCTAGCATCTGGAAGTTGCCGGCCATCTTCGGAATTCCTTCTCTTGTGACTGTGTAACTCCTACTCTGCCTTCGTCATCACATGGCGTGTCTTGTGTATGTGTGTGTGTGTCTTCACTTGCCCATCCTCTGACAGGGACAGCAGGCTGTAGACTAGGTTCCATCCTGCTGTAGAACTTCACCCTAATACCCTCTGCAGTAACCCTACTCCAAGTACACGCATATGTGAGGTGTGGAGCAGCAGAGACCCACACGCCCTTTGTAAGGAGCAGGAGTCAGTCTGGAGACGTCTGTGCTCAGGCCGGGGGCGGTGCCATGGCGACGTAACAGGCCCACATGGGACAGATCCCGGGTGTAGACCCGGTACTTCCCGCGTGTCGGGTGCTCCTGTGTGGTCGTGATCCGGCGGCTGAGGCTGCGGTGCATCCTGGCCTGGGGACTCTCCTGTGTCTGTCTCTCTTCCTCTCTCTCCTCCTATCTCTGTCTCTCTTCCTCTCTCTCCTCCTATCTCTGTCTCTCTTCCTCTCTCTCCTCCTATCTCTGTCTCTGTTTCTACCTCTCTCATGGAAGAAATGACTAAATAAATTTTAAAATGAAGTTTACCCTCTAGCCGTCCAAAACGTATGTCCTGCCAGTACCCGCGTATTTCATCCCACTATCCCTCAATGTCTTGATCCATTCCAACATCAAAAACTTCAAATAGAAACAGGCAGATAGCACAATGATTACGTCATTGGACACCCATGTAGTTGACTCGGTTTGAGTCCCAGACTCAGCAGCTTAAAACTCATGCCAGGGGCATGTGTGTGTGTGCCCGAAATCCCAAGAGGAGATGGAGGAGAACAGATTGCAGCGTGGCTATCCCTGGGAGGGGTGAGTTCTCGCTTTCTGTCCATCTCTCAGACAAGTACACATACCCTCTAGCAAAAATCTCTCTGAAAAATCTATATAAATTAGTTGAATGAAACTTGGGGTATGATCCACTCTACGGGTGAAACACAGAAAATAAGCCATTGTCAAGATGCAATAGAGGGCACTTCTGCTGTGTGCGGTCATCCGGGGACTGCACCCGCCTGGTGGCCCTGCCCTAGCTTCGGCCATCACACTTCTCCGCGCTAACCCTCGAGAGAGTAGGAAAAGGCATGTGAGTGGGGCAGGCCGGCTCTCGCTGCTCACCTCGGAGGTCACCCACCACTCTGCTCTCCTGCCATGTGCAAGATCGTCTCATGGAAGTGGGCGGTGAAGGACAGCAGTGTGCCCAGGAAGAAGAGAGGAGAACAAATATTGGAGAGAATTACAGATCTGCTGTGAGGTCGCCATTACGCACAAAATCCCACCTCATACCCAAGACTGGCTCTCTGCCCCTACCCTCACTGGCCCAACTCAACAGAAGACTCCGAGCCCCCAGGGTAGGGCAGAGCCACAAGGGGGAGGGAGCCCGGGTTTCTGAATCTCCTGCCTCCTCCGCCCCACCCCTGCCATCAAGACCAGCTGATTCCACTGGAAACAAACTTAAGACAAACGAACAAACAAACAAAATGAGAAACAAATTTCACCCCAACAAACTTCTATTGGGAAAACTCACGAAGACGAAGGGTTATCTGTTGCCAAAGCCAGCATTATTTTAACAGAGGCAAGACAGCCTTCCACACTAGGTAAACACCCCCACCGAAGCAATATAATTCTTTAATATGAAATTCAGTGTCTACCTCTAAGAAACAATTTTTTTTTTTAATTCCAGACATCATTAAAAGAAAATTTTATTACCTCTAATTTCTAGTCATGAAAGACTTTAAAAATTCCTGGTGTTCAATCTTAATTATAATACCCTCCAATATTTATAAGAATGTTAATACTAACATAGTGAGATTACCAAACTGGTGACAGAAGGTAACAGAATTTAATATTAAGCACAGGTGCCAACCAAAAATTTTGTACAAGCTTTGGAAACTATCAAGTTATGCATCAAACTCATTTATTACCTGCCCTATTAACTAGCAAAATGTTTGCATATTTAAATCCTTTCTTGCTAAAGAAAACCTTTCCTTTCTTCTTTATGGGCCATTTATTTTATTGTGTGTTAAGCCAACAAGAGAAAAATTGATCTGACATTTACTCTAATATGTGATGTTACATACATATGCATGAGTCTCAGTTGTGTTTTCCTGTAACTGTGAGCTAAAGTGTTTCTCTCCTGCAGACCACGGGAAAGGTGGCTAGAATCACTTTGTAATCGACCCTCCCTGTGGGTGCAATTTCTAAGTCACTTATTCTCGTTATAATCCTCATACTAATCTCCTACCACATTTTAGGAACCAAAATAAGTATACGGAAAGATTTAAAAATTGGCCAAAATCATTTATGTGATTAAAATGAACATTTATAAGAATGGGGTCCCCTACAACTGAGAAAACTACCACATTTGTTTTTTAAAAATCTTTGCTCACACGGGGCCAGCAGGTAGTGTGGTAGTTGAAGAGCTGGACTCCCACGGGGCCAACCATGGTTTGAGTCCCAGACCTGACAGCTTGCTTTCTCACTTTCTCTCTCTCATCAAATTAAAATTAATCAATTAATTAAATAAATAATTCTTTTAAAAACATCTTTACTCACTGATCTTTGGTCTTTGTGTTGAGGGAGAATGTCAATATACAGGTACCACACATAACTGCAGTGTGTGTGTGCGTGTGTACATGTGTGTGTACATGTATGTACGTGTGTGTATGTGTGTGCATGTGTATGTGTGTGTGTACGTGTGTGTATGTGTATATTTTTTCAATGTACATGTGTATATTTTTTCAATTTACATGTATATATTTTTTCAATGTATTATGATGTTTTAGCATCTTAAAAAAAAACGCCTTTCTGGCGGGAGAGACTACGTCTCCAGGAGCTAACCAGTTCTAAAGACAGTGAAGGACTCGGCCAGGAGCACCGGCCAGACCCACACCTCCTCTGTCTGGCCGTGAGACCGGCTCTGCCTTAATCATCCCACAGCCAGGCACCAAGCAGCGAGGAAGCACGTCTACACCTTAGAACCTGCTGAAATAACTCCAGCCTGCCCGTCCGAGCCTGTCCGCCCCGCCCTGTCGTTCTCGGCCCTTCAAACCCCATAAAGGCAGTGGCCGAGGCTCTCTGTGCTCCAGTGTACGGCGTCCTGACCACCCGGTGTCTTCATCACCACGGCCCCGTGTGACAGCCTCACCTCCATCCTCTGGGTCTGGGAGTGCGGTGAACTTGTCTCCCTGGCCCTCTGCTCTGTGTGCTCTCGGGCCAGCCCGACTGACCATCTCGGCACAGAGCACAAGACAATACGACCCGGCCCGGATGCAGCCCGCTGGCCACGAGTCAGGTTCTGGAGTGAGATGGCTTCCATCTCCCAGGAAGTCCGGGGGAGTGCAGCCCGCCTCCTACTTCCCATATGAAAGGCATTGCAGCAGACTTGCAGGACTTGCAGGGGTCCTGGGGTAAGGCAACGTAAGAGGAGCCAGGGGAAGGGAAGCTCTGCTTGGAGTTTCACAGAGAGATAAGAGCTCCCGGACCAGCAGCAGGTGTGATGACGACGTCGCTGGGTTCCCATGTGGTCAACTGAGTTCAAGTCTCAGACTCGGTGCTTCAACTCACACCGGATGCGTGTGCGTGCGTGCCCAAAATCCCAAAAGGAGAGTGGAGGAGAAGGGACTGCAGCGTGGCCATCCCCCGGGGAGGTGAGGGAGACATGTGATTTCCCACCTTCCGTCTCTCTGGCGAGCACGTGTGCCCTATAAGAAAAATATCAACCAATAAAAAGGGAAGGGAAGAAAAGAACTAAGAGCTCCCATGCAGACTGCCTGAAGGCCACCCCGCTGCTGGGCTTTGGCATCTGTGCCAGCCAAGGCGTCCTCTCTTGTTTAGGCCAGGCTGGAATGGGTTTGTGCCGGATGTAACCAAGGATGTCCCGGCCTGAGTCCACAGCCACGGCCGGCCTTTCCCGCTGGCTCAGAATCTTCATGCGGACGGTCACAGGTCCTGCTGCATAAGGGAGCTTTCATTTTCTGTTCGTGTGGCTTTATGCAGTGCTTGACCTCCAGGTCACTCTCGTTACAGAGAGAGGAGGAACAAAAGTTTAAAACAAGAGGAAGAAGAGAGCCTCTCTCCAAACAGTCGTGTCAGGTGTCAGCCCGGCGGGATCGCCAGCGCCGTGTCAGGAAACGCTGCCTCACCGGCCGGCAGCACCCCTGAGGTCCTGCCCAGAGAGCCCCTTCCCACACTCAGAGCCCCCCTGAAGTTCCCCGTGGCCATGAAGCCTGCCCCGTCCGTCTGTGTTAGTCGCTGGGTCCCCAGACATGGCCGGCGGGGTGAGGAGAGAGTCTCACTTCCAGACTCATCTGTCAGGGAAGGAATGGTCGCCTGAAGGCTTGTAATGGAGCCGCTTCCTCTCCTGGGTACCCCGGGGGAGGGAGGACACCTGCCCTCACCGCTGACAGGCTAGCTATGCGGGTAGTGTTGCCCGATGAAACACAGAACGTGCATGTGAATTTTACTTTAAAATGATTTTTTTAATATAACTATGTCCCAGTTATGGCTCAGGATGTGCTTAGACTGTGAAAATGGGATGCCCTTGTACTTGAAAACAGGACAGACAGGGCCAGCCAAGCAGTGTAGTTAAGGCAGCCGGATCCCACATGGTCGACCATGTGGTTCAAGCCCCAGACCCAGTGGCTTGAAAACATGCCACGTACATGTGTGTGCATGCCCAAAATGGAGGGAAGGGGACTGTGGTGTGTTCATCTTCCTTGGGAAGTTCTCTCTCTCTCTCTCTCTCTCTTTCTCTCTCCAACAAGCGGACATGCCCTATAGTAATTTTTTTTTAAAAAGGGACAAACATATACTAAAATGTTATGTATTGTTTATTTGAAATTCAAATTTAACTGGGCATCTCACTGTTGGGGCCAGGTGGCATGCAGTTACGGTGTTGTACTCCACCTGGCTGACCACAGTTTGCGTCCCCCACCTGATGGCTTGCTTTCTCACTTTCCTTCCTCTCTTTCTCTATCTCTCTCTGGTGAGCACTTAAGCCCTACAGCAAATTAAAATAATAATAATAATAATAATAATAATAGTAAATGTCAACCATAAAAACAATGAGACCCTGACATTTGATACAAAGTGGATGCACCCAGAAGACTGGATACTAAGCGAAGCAGGCCAGGCTATGAAAGACAGGCAACGTATGTCCCCACTCGCTATATACTGGATGCCTGCACGCTACAGCAGAAACTCAAAGACTGGAAGGTATAATGGCACGGAGGGCAACTGTAGATACTAGAGAGAGTACAGGGAAGGGGTTAATAGGGACGGGTAATGGGGGGAGGGAGGGAAGCAGGGAAAAAAACAATACATTTAAATGACACAAAAATGAAGTTGTTGGGACCAGCAGTTAGCGTAATGGCTATGTTGCTGGACTCCCACGTAGTCAACCGCGGTTCGAGTCCCAGACCTGGCGGCTTAAACTCACGCCGGGTGCGTGTGCGTGTGTGCCCAAGATCCCGAGAGGAGAATGGAGGAGAAGGGATTGCGGCCTGGCCATCCCCCCTGGGGGGTGATTTCCTGCTTTCTATCTCTCTGTCTCTCTCTGTCTGTCTGGCGAGCGCACGCGCCCTATAACAAAAACCTCTCCAAAAAAAAGAAAAAAAAAATGAAGTTGTTTGCTGATGATGACGCACATGGTAATGTCTTTGTCTTAACTGATACCCTCCGTATTCACGCTGGGAAAAGCCATGTTGCACAGCGTAAAGATGTACTGTGATTAAGTGTTAATAATAAATATACACAAATAAAATTAAATCATGCTTAAACAATTTTGCGATAAATCTGGCACTGTGACTGGGAGACTGTTACTAGCACAGTGAAGATACTTGCGAGCGGCAGCCGTATCTGTCGACAGGGTGTATCTGTCTAGCACTGTGTATGTTAAACACCTCCAGGACCTTCGGCGTTGGGAGCCATGACTTCTTTTCTGTCTCTTGTCTTGAACTTTTGATCCTTCTCTCTCTGTAATAAGTTATGTAACTATCCACACATAAAATGAAGCTGTGTCACAACCAAGCAGCCCCCTTTCATGAATAAATGTGGTCAGACGCTCGGTGACCACAGAGCTGTCCTCTCCATATCTCCTACAGGAGGGGATGAGGACACTCTCCATGGCACTCAGGCTCCATGGCAGCATCGCACGGAGGCCATGTCTCCACAGCTGCTCCCAGCCCGCAGAGACCCCGGCAGAGGCGCCCATGCGGGCCGTTCCTCCCTGACGGGATTTCTCTAACAGGCACCTGTGGCTCAGAGACTTCCTGACGGCTCAGTGGACATTCTCAGCACACTGCAAGCTAAGGCTGCCTGCAATTCCTCCTGCTTTTGTGAGTGTCAGACCTGCGGCACAGGCCAAGGGTATTCCCTGCCGTCCCCACATCTTCCCCTTTATCCTCCACAGCACCGCCTCTCGTCACACTATCGCATGTTCAATCCCCATTGGGAGATGCTTTGAGAAGATCCAAATTAGTACAGAACGCCCTCCTCGGACACCCGCAGCAGGTTCTCTGGCAGGAGATAGGAAGAGGACAAGCCTGTGTCACCAAGCTCGTGGTCGCAGTGGGCCACAGAAGGAGCTGTGTGGTCATGAGCCACCTTTGTTTAAGATTTCCATAATCACATAACTGACGAGTCATGCCCAGGGCATCATGCCTCACACAGCCACGGGTTCCTACGGCATTTAACGTCCACGGTCCTAGGCGGACCAGGTGCAGCCGGACACCAGACAGGGCTTCTCCTGCCGGCACACCCTCGGCGTCTGCCACTTCGTTAAACCTGATGCAGGCCATGTCTTGTGGGTCAGAAAGGACCCAGAGAACAGGACCATTACCGCTGGGCCACTGCCCGCCACACCTCTGCCTCGCCGTTCATTGTGTGTTTGAAATGACTAGCGAAGCTGCTACGGGGCAGGATCAGGGCTTCTCCGGAGCTCAGCCTGATGATCTGAGACGTGTTATCCAAGCCTTTCTTTTTTCTTCACCCTTCCCAAACAGAGTTCTACTAAATAATAACTGTAGGTGTGTGTGTGTGTGTGTGTGTGTGTACACACTAAAGGTCAAATTCTTAGAACTCAATACAGTTTTTATGAACACATGACAATGACAAATTGACAAGTCATTATCTACTCCCAGTAAATCGGGTCATCGATTTCTCTCCTGCGTGACTGCTCTGCTTCTATCCAGGAGAGCCATTACCCTAGGCTGGGCCACACCAGCTATTACGGCGAATCGCCCCCTCCCGCCCCTGCCCACGTTTACACGACCTACAATGTGACTGACTAGAGAGAGAACCTAGAAAGGTAATTACGGTTAAATGATGACACAGGACTGGGACCCCGAACTGAGAGAACTGGTGTCCCAGGAGAAAGAGGACGAGACACAGCAGACGCATGTGCAGAGAGAAAAGCCGTGGGATGTCAGCCGGAAGAGGCCGTCTGAAAGCCGAGGCAAGAGCAGAAGCAGACTCTGCAGCGCCTTGACCGGGGACTTCCAGCTTCCAGAACCATGGGAGGATAAATTGCTGTTGCTTAAAGGTCCCCGTCTGCGGGGCTTTCTTAGAGCAGCCTGCGTGGACCTGTGCAGCGGGTTAACAGAGGTGACAGCCACGCCTGCATTGGGACGGTGACTCCAGGCAGTCATTCAGGGAGCCAGGCTCTCCCTCTCACAGTCCTGTCATCCTCTGAGGCCTCAGGCCTGAACCCAGATCCTCTTCATCTGACCAAAAGAGCAAGGAAGAGAGCATGAAGAACTGCAAAGGAGGTTACAGGGACAGTCCTGGAGCTACGTACATCCCATTCCACGGACCAGAATCCAGACTAGGCTGCTGGAAAGCATCGTTAGCTGTCCAAGGGCCAAAAGAAATGTCTGGTGACCAAATAGCCAGTCTGAGCCATGAAAGCATCGCCACTCCTCCACCACGGACAGGACCGGGGACGGTGCACCTCGGCACTCCTCCACCACGGACAGGACCAGGGAAGGTGCACCGGCACTCTGCCCTACGTCTCCTGATGGTTCAGTGCATGTTGCCTGTTTTCCTCTTTGGTGGGCAAGTTGGGACATACTCACCAACAGGCTTGGCTACCCATTGCTACGAGGACAGTGCTTTTATTTGCAAGAACTCATATTTGAGACCCCTTCTCTAAAACCCAAGAGCCAGGAGTAGAATGAAAGTGCTCTTCCTGGAAGGAAACACAGGTGCAAGATTGTTTAGAATTATTCATTTTATTTGGAGGCATGAGGATAAGAAAATGCATTCAGTGAAACCTCAGCTCCCTCTGAACAAACAGTGGAGCTCAGAATCAAGATTGTCTGTTTCCCACAAACCCCTGAACCATTCCTATGGGCTTTGGCTAAAAGTATCCTTCTATATGGAGAAAAAAAATAATTTAATTCAGATGCTGTAGGGACTTTAGGGATAACAGAGCATCCTTCCCTTCAACTCTCAAAGGAGGAGAAGGAAATAAAGAAGGTTATGAATGTCTAGAGCTATTGGCAGAAATGGATTTAGGGGAAAAAATGGATTCATCAACTCTGATCCAAAATCTTTATTATAGCAAATGGTGGTTATTAGGTAAAGATGCCTTATGTACCCTCTGTAAAGCAGCGATGGCGCTTTTAACCCATTTTAGCTGGTTAAGCTCTCATGGATTAAAAGCCTTTTAATACTATTTGCTGAAAAGTTTTTCTCTCCCAGGGCAATGCAGTTCCAAAAAGCATTGTACAACTATTATGTGAAGCCTGGGCCAGAAAAAAATGATGGTCTCAGCTTTATCAAGTTAGACATAGTGATACATTATGCCCCAAAGAATTGGCAATACTGTTCTATTCAATAAGCGTCGAGAAGTTCCGATGCTTATCTGAGTTTCAGGACCTACAGAGACACATTTCTGCCACCAGCTTGTCCAGGAGAAGCTTTATCTCTTTTGACACTAAGGACAGTGGTACATCAAGATCTCCAAAGGGACTGCCAGGTGGCTTTGATGTGAGAAACCAAGAAGTGGAGGAAAGATAAAGAGTGTCCTTACCAAAGCTCATAGAGAAGAGGTCACGCAGAAACTAAGCGGGGTCTTGTTTCCCAGAGAAAAGAGGATCACTTCCCACTGATGTTTCCAACCTTCCCGGAACACACAGCACTCAGAACAGGCTTTGCAGGGTGGGTCACAGGTTGATGTTCCCTCCCTCCCTACCTATTTACCTACCCTCTTCAGGGCTCAGAAATACATGCAGCTCTGCATCTGCCCAGCTCCTGAAACTGTGCAAAGAAACTGCTACACATATGACTCTTTTCTGGCAGAATTAATATCTCGCCATGAATTATTAATAACTTAATTCGTCCTTAATTAACCTAATGTACCCCAGAACCCCGTGCTCCCTCCCTCCTTCCCTTCTCATCCCTTTCTCTTTTCTTTTTCTCTGTCTTTAGTCCTCGGTACCACCTTCTCTATCGCATTTGAAGAGAAACGGAATTTGGAGTCTTTGTTAACTGTCCCAGAAAGATCCTACAGAGGCCAGCGCTGTGGCTCAGTGATAATGTGCTGTTCAAGAGAAGCTGGATCCCATAGGGCAGCCATGGTTCAAATTCCCAGTCAGCCTGAAACACACCAGGCATGTGTACTAGTGCCCAAGACCCAGCAGGCTGGAGGATGGAGAAAGGACACCATGGCGTGACCAGACTCTGTAGAAGGGGCTGGTCTCATTCTCTTGTCCCCCTTCATATGCATGCTCTACCATGAATAATTAATAATAATAATAATAATAATAATATGTGCTTTTCACTGGCATCACTAGCATAGGATTATACACACTTTCTATGAACCATTTCATCCCAATATTAGGAGCTACTCTTATTTGAAATAATATATGAGAAGCAAAACTAGGTTCTTTGTACAGTCCAGACCCACTAGTACCTAGACACATGTACACCCACACACGTGCAAACACATATGCATACGTGTATGTGTGCACACACCTACACCAAGTCTATACTTGGGCCAGCTTCATGGGGAAGCCAGAGCCCACGTGGCAGCCATGGTTTGAAGCCCTGGCCCAGTCAGCCCCAGCACTCTGGGCATACCCATAGGTCAACGGTCCAGTGGGATGAAGGGATAGAGGAGGAGGACCAGGGCATGACTACACCCTGTAGGACAATACAGCCCCCTTCCTCTCTCTTTCTCTATCTCTCTTTCTCTCTCTCTACATAGTCTATCATAATTTTTTTTTTTAAATGAAGAGAGACCTGGACTTACGTGACTATCTTTCTTTTTTCTTAAGAATTATTTAATTTTATTTATCTTCTTTTTAAATTTGCTACAGGGCACACATGTCCACAGAGAGAGAGAGAAAACAAACCACCAGGTCCAGGACTCGAACCACAGTTAGCCATGTGGAAGTCCAGCTCCTTAATCACCATGCCACCTGCTGGCCCCAGGGGCTATCTTTCTTGACCTGGCTTTTGACTCCATTTCATGTTCACTATAGAAATAATCATATAATTTGGAACACCTAGAAAGGAATTTAACCTAAATGACATCCCTAAAACTCTTCTTGAAACATGTCATATTTAAGTGAATATATTAGAGAACCAAACTGAAGTTCTCCCCTACTCCATCGGTGTACCATCTATTTTTAGAAAGAATGTTCATGACTTCTGCGTGGAGGGAGGGCCTAACTTTATGGCAGAGATGTAAGAACAGATCTGAAAACTCCCCACTTTTCCTCACAGGTCCAAACTGTGGATCATCACAGGATTAAAAATGCGATACCATCACGGAGGTGTGAATTTCAATTTGGCAGGAAATAAAAGAACATTGCTTTGGTTATTGCAAACATGCAGTTGTTACAAATTAATAAGCATAAGTTGATCCAAGTTTTGCTGAGCTTTGGAATAAGAACTAGGGCTCCCACAAAGCCATAGTACTAGCTGAGGTACCCGCATATTGGACAACCCTTGTCGCTCCTCTCTTCTCCCCAGCTTCAGGAGTAATAGAGTCGACCCTGTGGTCTGGAGGTTGAGGGAGCCAGAGTCCACGTGGCTAGCCAGGTGGTTCCAATCCAGTGGCTTGGAAAAGGCAGCAGGTACATGTACGTGGGGTGCCCCAAATCTTGTCAGGATGGAGAAATGAAGAAGAGATTGCAGTGTGACCATGACCCATTGAGGGGCGCTTTCTCCCTTTCCCACTCCCCTCTCTCTCTGGCAAGAGCACGTACCCTCTGGCAATTAAAAAAGAAAAAGACTAGGAGTGATATTTTGTTCTTAGTATAGTCTTCATGCACCCAATAGACACTTTATGTGGCTTTTCTGAGTGAGGTCTGATTTGGCCAAAATTAAGATGTGCAAATGTGGGTGTTAAAGGAAATTGCGTTCCATCTGACATGTAGAAAAATACCCATCTACAGAGCCGGGAGTACAAGGACGGGATAAGAGGCAAGAGAAGCGTGCTCCTTCCACCCCAGGGTCTTCGCAGGTCCTAGGCCTTGACGTCCAACTGGGGCCTCACTCTCATATCTGATGGCACAGCTGTTTCTTTTACTAGATAGCCATTGCAGCTTAAAGTAAATTAAGGTGACTTCTGCTACTTATACTAAAGATGTCTACCTTTTATAAATGTCCAGTGGTCCTAAAGCCAGATGAATGCAGCCAGTAAGACTACAACCAGGACCAGCAGATGGTTGGGCAGTTACATGGCTGGACTCCCACATGGGCAACTGTGATTCAAGTCCTAGACTCGGTGGCTTGAAACCCATGCTGGGCACATGTGCATGCATGCCCAAGATCCCAGGAGGACAATGGAGGAAAAGGGATTAGAGTGTGGCCATCCCCACTGCAGAGTGATTTCTCATTTTCCCTCTCACTGTCTTTGTCTCTGTGTATCTCTCTCTCTCTGTCTCTCTGTCTCTGTCTCTCTCTCTCTCTCTCTGACAAGTACATGCACCGTAAGGCAAAAACCTCTACAAAAAAATAATAATAATTGGGGCCGGCAGGTGGTGTGATGGTTGAGGGTGCTGAACACCCACATGGCTGACCACGGTTCAAATCCCAGACCTGGCAGGTTGCTTTCTCACTTTCTCTCTTGCTCTCATTCTCAGTCTCACTCTGTCCCTCTCTGGTCAAATTAAAATATAAATAAAGTTAAAAATAAAATAATTTTTTAAAATAATAATAATAAAACTACAACCAGAGGGGAAAAAACTCTCTTGATATACTATCTCAGTATAGTTCATTTCTCTTGGAAAATTGAGATTGCTTTCACAATCATTTCCTGTAGATTCTTGTTCTTCACATGTCTTCACATGCAGAATCTTAGAACTAAGAAGAGAAGCTGAAGATTATCCAGCTCAATTCCTCCAAAGCAGAAACCCCTCCAAGAGCATCTCTGACTTCAGAGGAGACTCTGCCTCCCCCCGTTTCTCGGCAGGATCGTCTCTCATCTGCAGTCTTTCCTCTGGGGACACCCTGCTGCATGAGCCTCCCCACTGGGGAGGTCTGATTGCTGTTTTCAGCTTTCCCTCCTTTGGACACACAGAGGAAACCAAGGCTTGGCCCGGTAGAGGCCCTGCCTGCAACTGAACTCAGAAAATGCCACGCAGACGGGGGTGGAAAGTCGAACCATGGAAATGCAACACTCTGCAAGGTTGACCCACATGGAAAGGTTCTGCGTTCGTGTCCAAGGACCTCCGTGAACACACAGGGCACATACACGACCAGGAGCTGACGGGCTGGCGGAAACTGCAGTGGATCGCGGTGGGAAGACCCTGCTAGAGGCACCACCTCTGTGTCTCTTCACCTCTCTTCATCTCTCTCCATCACTCTCACTCAAGAAAGAAAGGTAAACAAACAAAAGGAAAAGGAAAGTCATGCAAAGTCCAGACTAGCAGAAGGTAGAGAGCGTCTTCTTACCGACACTCGCGTGGCTTCTGCTGTGTGTAACCAAAGCTCCCCGTCCTGCGTGAGCATGAGCGTCCAGCAGGTTCCGACCCTGATGGCACGGATTTTTCTACTGGGCTTCTTACAAGACTGTGGCTGTATCCTACCGGCCTGCCTTTCTTGATAAATGTGGGGATTTTGAGCCTGTCTCTTCCGGGAGCTAAGCTCTAGAGTTAGACATTATGCTCCTTTGTAAGTGACAATCCTACTGATAATTTGAGAAGAAATGAATGTGTAAATGAAAGCACATGACCGTTTTCAGCAAGTTTGTTCATTGCTGGACATCTCGTCTTTTACAGTCCACTGTGCCTTATGAATCAATTTAAAAATGTAGATATCGTTGCCAAGGTTTCTCAGCCTCCTTTGGCTATGGAATCGCTTTTTGTTTTCCCAGTCTCCCATCTCGTAAGGCATTCTCCATGCAAAACAGAATCATAAACCTTGCCCAAGCCATTCATTTTGCAGAAAGAGAACTGGGAGATCCAGAGAGGAAAAAGGCTAAGCCCTCACAGAGGGAACAGAATCAGAGCTCGCCCATCATCCCTTCAGAAAGTACTCGCTGGGTTTATTTTAATCCACACACTCATTCTCCCCAACGATTCACGGAGAAGCCCTCGGCGAGCGACCCCTCTGCTCAGGTCTACTCCTGTATTTGTTCCAGACTGTACATCAGAGGCAAAGCAAGGCTGGACTTTTCCCTAAGCCCTCACAGAGAGCGGCCTGCTCAGAAAGCCATTCCACGGAGTGTGGGCTGCGCTCTCTCTGGCGCTGAGACTCCGGCGAGTGTCTTCGCCCTTCCCTCCCCTTGGCGTGTGTGTGCTTTCACACCAAGAAGGCCGCCAACTCTAAATGCCCCTTCGAGCAGCCCTGGAACATTTCCAAATGATCATCACGTGCTTCCAGTCAAGAGCCGTCTTTTCTCGGAGCTGAAATAACAGACAATAAGCAAGAAATAAAACTTTTGAAAGAAGGCACAAAAGGAAAAGAGGCCCGCCAGTCGTGGGAACAGTAATTAGAATTTTGCACACAAAGATCCACACTGAGTTCTCAGGAGGCAATAAACAGAGGGAAGGGAAGGAAGAAAAAGCACGAGAAACAGACTGCAACATAAAAGCCGTATTCTTTTTTCCAGAGTGGATTCCTTGGGTGAAAGGGCTGTAATTAATTTTGAGTAGAGCCAGGGCAAGGAGAAGCCCCTGGCAGGGGCCCCAGCCATGGACAGCCTTCTGCTGCTTGGGGAGAACTCGTCACCTCGAGGCCAGAGAGCTGGTGAGGGATTAAGCTTTACCTCTGTGTGGTCCCTGGGAAATGAAAAACCTCAGTGGGTTGAGCTGTGAAGTCATTGGCAGATCTGGGCAGGGGCTTTTCAAGACAAGGTGCCACCGTCTCTTCCCGCTGAACTCTCGGCAATGCAAGGGCAGAGAGGGCTGGTACCTGTTTCTTCAGGCCACCGTAGCTGGGAGTCTTACAGAGACAGAGTACAGTCAGTCCTGGAGGTCAAGTCTGAAGACAAGGTGTCAACAAGCCACATTTCCTCCAAAGGCTCCAGGGGAGCAACCTCCCTCGCCCCTTCCAGCTTCTGCTTTTGTTGCCATAGCCCACGGTGGCCCTTGGTGTGCAGACACCTTGTGCCCAACTCTGCTCCCATCCCCATGCTGTTTGCTCTCTGCATTTAGTCCACACCCTCACTTGGGCTTGGTGGGACAGCTGCACCCTCAGCAGGTGAGCCGGTGGCTGAGGGGAGGCAACTTCCTGACAGAAGTGGACCCCTGAGTGGAACCAGGCCTGGGGGAGTGCTTTCTACCTGGAGAAAATGCAGCTCCATGATCCATCCACCTGTGATTCACCTTCATGCTCCACTCCCTGTCCAGGGCTAAAGACAAGAAGTGAGGCTGGAAGACCCACCTTGGATGGGCCCCAGGAAGAAGACAGAGTTGGGGAAAGTCATGAACCAAGAGCAATAATCAGCCACTACCAAGAATGCCAATAGCGATCCTGACACCACGTCACTCAGCCTGCTGGAAGCAATGAGAACCAAGGTGTTCTGCGTGCATTGTGAAAACAAGTAAGACGTCCACACAGCAATTCCCTGTGCTACCCTCAGCTCCATATGCATGCGAGAAAGTGGCCAAAACTTGGGATGACTCACACCACAATGAAGATCACCCTGAGCTGGGCACTTGGATGGGGAGAGGTCTGTGTCAAGGGCACATCAAACTCTTGGGAAATGTTTTCATTTTCTTACATTCGATTATATTGTATGTGTGCATCCCATATCTAGCTAAGATTATTATTTGGATATTTGAGAAATTTAAAGACAATGGATTGTTTTGTACTTAAAGGCCTAATAGCTCTAATAATTATCATGTCCACTTTTTGGAAGCATTTTGTTAAGTGTCGATGCCAGTAGCTTAGAGTAGACATCTGAAAGTCCCAAGTGCACAAATAACTCCTTTGATCAAAATGTTTTAATCAGTGGGTCAGATCATGGACTCTGACACCTCATCACAAGGTTCAGATTCTACTTCCAGTCTCTGTTGACTGTGTGACCCCAAGAGAGAATCATGCTTGCCCGTCTGTCCCCAAATGACCCCTCTGTCAGGTGGGAATAATGACAGTATCTACCTTACGGGCTTGTTGTAAGGCTTAAACGAGCTAATACATGCACGAATCATGGAACAGAGCCAGATACAGGAAAGTGCTACGTGAGTTTAGTCATCATCCTCAGCAGCAGCATCACCACCATCACCACCATCATCACCACAATCATTATGATCCTCACCATCATCACCACCATCACCACCATCACCATCACCACCATCACCAATCATTATGATCTCCACCGTCATCACCACCATCACAACCACCATCACCACCATAAGTATCATCATCACCACCACCATCATTACCACAATCATTGTGATCCTCACATCATCACCACCATCACCACCATCATCATCACCATCACCACCATCATTATCATCACTATCATCATGATCACTCACCATCATCACCACCATCACTATCACCATCATCATCACCATCATTATCACTATCATCACCATCACCACCACCATCACCACAATCATTATGATCTCCATCATCACCACCATCACCGCCATCACGACCACCATCATCACCATCACCACCACCATTAACTTCACCACCATAATAACCTTCATCACCACCGTCACTATCACCACCAACAGCATCAACGCCATCATCAACATTATCATCATTTTTCAGAAGATACTAGTGATATCTGCATTCCTGATCTATTTATAAAGTATGTTAATATCGACCTCCCGCCTACCATTCAGAGACACAGTTTCTCTGCCCATGATTTCATTCCTACTCCAAACCGCCACTTTCCCAAATATTTTTCGCTATAGGGCGTGTGCACTCGCCAGACAGACAGAGAGAGACATAGAGACAGAAAGCGAGAAATCACCCCCCAGAGGGGATGGTCACGCTGCAATCTCTTCTCCTCCATTCTCCTCTCAGGATCTTGGGCACGCACACACACGCGCCCAGCATGAGTTTTAAGCCACCGCGCCCGGGACGCGAACCGCGGTTGACTACGTGGGAGTCCAGTGACATAGCCATTATGCTAACTGCTGGTTCCCTCCTCTTGGTATTTGACATCACTCTTCA
The DNA here is from genome assembly GCA_026018925.1 of Tupaia tana. Taxonomy (NCBI): domain Eukaryota; kingdom Metazoa; phylum Chordata; class Mammalia; order Scandentia; family Tupaiidae; genus Tupaia; species Tupaia tana. The sequence goes on along the minus strand of JAKSZU010000026.1, from coordinate 21,487,843 downwards.
TAAACACAGGAATCATTCTCCTTTTATCCTTTTTGTCAGACCCAAACCACTTACCACTTCTTAGTCACATCAGCCACACCTTCAAAGTAGACCCAATTCACCACCTCACTCACCTGCAGCAGCCTCACCTCTGGGGCTTCACCTCCACTCCTGACCCCTCAGGCCTCTCTGCAGCAGCCGGAGAGGTCTGTTAAACCTGGAATCACCTGACATCCATCTCCATCTGTAATCTCTATAATGTTCTCATCACACTGAGAAAACAATCTCAGTTCCTCACCACCACAGCCAAGGCCCCATATGACCTGGGCCCATGGTCTTTAGACATTGTCCCCTGCTGTTCTCCTCCTGCTCAACACCCTACACCCCAAAAGTCCTTCTCTTCCTCATGTCCACAAAAGAAACCATCAGAGCCCACGACCTGCACTTTCCACTCTTTGCCCAAATTTACTTTCTTTTTCCTTTTGGTTCCTTCCATGGTCAGCAAGAGTTTTGTTTTTGTTTTTGTTTTTGAGAGGTTTTTTTTTTGCTATAGGATGCGTGTGTTCGCCAGAAAGACAGAGAGAAACAGAGAGATAGAAAGCGAGAAATCACCCCTCAGGGGGGATGACCACGCCGCAATCCCTTCTCCTCCATTCTCCTCTCGGGATCTTGGGCACGCATGCACATGTGCCCGGCATGAGTTTAAGCCTCCGGGCCCAGGACTTGAACCGCGGTCAACTACGTGGGAGTCCAGCAACATAGCCATTACACTAACCGCTGGCCCCAGCAAGTTTTTTGATAAGTGCCCAGATGGGAAGTATTTTTGGCTTTGCAAGTCCTAAGTTCTCTATTGCAACTAGTCAACTCCACCATGGTATACAAAAGCAGCTACAGACAACACATAAACAAAAGAATGTGCTGTGTTCCAACAAAACTTTATTTATGGACACTGAATTTTGAGATTCAAATCATTTTGGCTGTCGTGAAATTTTTTTTCAATTTAAAAATAAAAAAACATTCTTTTCCTTTTCTTCTTTTTTAAATTTTCTTATTTATTTACAGTCACCGTACATCTTTACAGTGTATAAAATGAATTTTCCCAGCACGAATACACTGTATATTAGTCCAGTCAAAGATATTACCATACACTTATCATCAACAGATAATTTTCCATTTTTGTGTCCATTAAATGTTTTGCTTCTTTTTTTCACCGGATTGCTCCCTCCCACCCACCCCCATTTCCCACCCTCCTCCCATACTGTGTTTAGAATCCACAGTTGCTATCTAAGTTGAAAAACCATTCTTACCTTGTAAGCCATACAAAAAACAGACAGCAGGTCATATTCAGCCCACAGACAGTGTCTACAGACCCTCATTACAGATTCTGCTTAAAATCAACACCTTGGAGAGGCCGTCCCAGACCACCCTCCTAGGAGAGCCCTCCTCACTCTGCCCTGTCACCTCGCCCTGATTTATAACGTATAGCACGTATGGCTTCCTGACTCAGTAATTGTGTGTCATTGCGCTGGTTACCTAACTCCTACATGCCTCTTTAGCTCATCCATGTTATGGGGATAAAAATAAAAGTCACGGGGCCATAGTGGCATAGTGGTTAAGGTACTGGATTCTCACATGGCTGACCATGGTTCGAGTCCTAGACCCAGCAGCTTGAAACTCATGCTGGATGCATATGTGTGCGCAACCAAAATCCTGAGAGGAGAATGGAGGAGTAGGGATTGTGGCGTGGCCAACCCCCAGGGGGGTGATTTCTTGCTCTCGCTCTCTCTCTCTCTCTCTCCATCTCTGTCTCTCTGGTGAGTGAGTACATGTGCTCTATAGCAAAATCTCTTCAAAAAAATAAAAAAATAAGAGTCACTATCTCTTAGGATTAACAAAAGAATCTAAAGAGTTGACACAGTTGAAAATCCCTAGGGAAAGTGCTGGCTCCTGGAGGCTTGGTGAACAGCCATCATGTACTGGTCAGAGCCACTCTAGTCCTAGAGCAGCCCCCCAAGGGCGGGGTCACAGCTGGTCTAGCCACCAGGGTTGTCCTCAGCATTGCCATGGTGCCAGCTCATGGGAGCTGTCCCAGAAATACCTGTTAAACAGACAAATGAAGGACAGTCCAGAACACTATGATCCAGAGACTGAAATGCCAGTGTGTTCATTAGAAACTGTTAAATAACTGCAGATCCTTTCTCTAAACATGACATTTTTCTAACTAAATTTGGCCTTTGATGCTGTCAATTTTCCCAGAGTACCAGCAACTATCTCTGTTTTGTACTACTTCTTTTTTTAAAAAAAAAAAAAAAAAACATTTATTTCTAACTTCTTCAAAAATCCCGTCTACTGGGGAAATGCACATTTACAAAACAGGAATAAACAGATGTCTCTCATTAGTACAAGATGGCTTTAATCTTTCACACAACTTTCATTTTACTTTCCTGTTTAATGCTCATCAATTGAGCCTGTGGAACAAAGACTTCAGGCAAATAACACCATTTCATGAGTTTCCACTTGAGAAACTCGGCAGAGTTTAGACAGAGGACGCCTCAGCTGCCATCTTCAGTTTGTTCTGAGGATGAAGAAGATTCCAGTTCTCCTGGGACTTGGTGGGGTTCATGTCAACATTCATCTATTTTTCTTTAATGTATTTGTCCCGAGAACTCTTGCCTCAAACACAAAGCATGCTTTCGAACGAGTTTCCTATATGTATTTCTTCATCTCTTTTCCTAGCAAAATCCTTAGTTAGCCCAGAGTTCAGAGATCATGTCTGAAATGGATGGACCTTCCCACATGTACGGCTGTGGTTACACAGACGGAGGGGGCTCAATCCCAGGTACTTTTTTTAGAGAAGACTGTGTGTGTGTGCATGCATTGGGGGGTGGCCTTTAGACAAGGTCTCATCACACCATAATACCCTTTCTCCAGCCCTCTAGTCCACAAGCTCTTGGGTGCCGGCAGTACACATGCCCAGAACCCAGCATGTTAGCAGACCAACAGGGTGTTCTGAACCTGCAGTTGGCCATAGGGCTCTCAGCACTGCAGTCCAGTGCTCTATCGACCATGCCACCTGGTTGGGCCCCAGAAACTTTATTTTTTAAGAGAGATTTTTTGCTATATAGGGCACACGTGCTCACCAGAGAGACAGAGAGATAGAAAGCGAGAAATCACCCCTGAGGGGGGATGGCCATGCTGCAATCCCTTCTCCTCCATTCTCCTACCTGGATCTTGGGCACACACGCACACATGCTCAGCAGTATTTTAAGCTACCAGGTCTGAGACTCGAACTACAGTCGACTCCATGGATGTCCAGCAACATAACCGTTATGCCATCTGCTAGTTCCCAGATACTTTTTTTAAGTGCTACAGAGAAAGACTTGATGGGTTGTATTTGTAGAGCTTGGAAAATGGTCTCAAAATGGCCCCCAGAAAACTGCAGAAATATCCTTCAATACATGAACAAAATGCATGAAATAAGTGATGGTATATGCAAATCAAGCAGCACGGCTTGGCGATAAGACTGGACAAACCAGTGATACACACGACCGCTAGGACAGGAATCGAGGGTGTCGCATTCCGTGAAGAAATGCGAACCTCAAAAGGGTACACATAACATGATTCACTTATTCAACACAGAACTACATCCCAACCACCCCAGCTGCAGAGGCAAGAGAAGAGGAGAGATCTCCAGGGGTTAGAAGACACAGGGTTCTAAGGCCAGCACTGAGGAGTCGGTGAGGACATGGTTACACACCTTGATGGTGGTGCCTACAAAAAACTGCATGTGATAAAATTCCACAAGCCATCACTCCAAGCATACACGCACACGCGCGCGCACACACACACACAGTGCATGTATAACTGGTGAAATGTGAATGAGCTCCAGGGAATGTACCAGCATCCGTGGCACGGTATTCACAGGATGGTATGTCAGGGTATTGTATCACAGTTATTCAAGATGCTAACTTTGTGAGAGGCTTAGTCAGGGCTCGTAAGTTCTCCCCGCGTGTCTCTTTGCAACTTCCTAGGAGTCTATATTCAAAACGTTATTTGGTAATACAGTTTCATTTTTCAAGTAAGACAGAGTCTCACCAAGTCGAAATCCTCCTGCCTCAGCTTTAGCTGGGACCATGTTCAGCTCTCTTCCAACAAGCTCTTGCTATGTGGTGGCTGGGCCAAGAGCACATATTGATTGAGTGGTTGGCATCCCAATCTTCAAAAAATGTTAACCTTACTTATAAATTCAGTGAGAACCTACAGAAATTTCTCCTCTACCGTAAGCCAGAAATCTATATCCATTTCAACCCATCAAAATTCACATACGAGTCTGGGACCTTCACAACCTGACTCAAGAAACTGGGCATTTGACTCCTCTCTGTCTCTGTCTCTGTCTCTGAACTGTTGCACTGGCTCCTCATCGTGTGCTGGGAGCCACGAGTCAGGCACTTTGAGCTCCATCAGTGCAGTTACCATTCTCAAAGCAATTGTCTCCACCTCATCGCCTTGCCCGTGTCTCCCTTATGATCATGCGTGGTATCAATTCCTAGTTCCAAGAGGCAGGATCCTTGCAGCATTCCAGAGCAGAAATAGAGGGGTGACTGGGTAGACCTTCCTGATACACCTCAGTGCAGGACAACCACTGCAGGTTCAAGGTAAGTTCAATAATCCAGTCCCACTACATGACAGGGGCTACTGTTCCTGGGCAGTTTTCATTCAGGATGCAATCTTCCTCATCGTATCTTTTTCCTCCAATTATCTGAGATCTTTTAAAATTAAAATCTTTAAGAGTACCAAATTTATTAAGTGCAAACCTCCACTAGGAACATATGAGTTGCCAGTTAGAAGTAAAGTTAGAGGCTAGGGATAACCTTGGCCTGTACAGGGGAAATCAGGTACATGTGTCTGTCAGAAATGTGTCCTGCTACGAGTAACAAAGAACTCATTGAGAATTTCTTAATTAAAAGGACATGATTTACTTAGCAAGAAACACTGAAGTGCATGCAGTATTGGTTCAACAACCCAGCCACGCAAAGTAACTCATCCATCCTTCTGACCCTCTACCTTCAGCAGACATGCAACCACTAGGATCAATACCAAGGGCATTGTAGTCAGTGAAAAAAAAGCAAATCTCGAAAAGGTACATGTAACTTTGTGTGCTAGCTTATACTACATGGTCACAAGACGGCTGTCACATATCTAGATATCACACCTTCAACATCCAACCTCCAAAACTGGACGAGATGAGAGGGAAAGGACATCGACAGGGCTTTCCTGCATACTTTTATCAAGAGAAAACATTTTTTCTGCAGGTACTAGAAGGCTTCTCAGAATGCCTGAGTGGGTCACAGGACATCCCCTCACATCAATCGCAGGCAAGGCGGATGGAAATCTCTTGGCTGGTGCAAACTAACCGTGATTCTTGCCCTGGAATAGGGTCAGGTGAAAGCACCTAATACAGGAACCGAACTGGAAACAGCTGTTGGGTGTACACCCAGCATCAGACACAAGGCACAGGGCACGTATTACTGACAATGGAGGGGACGGCTTCAGATAACAGCCCGGGTGGGTTTCCACGCCGGTCAACTGAAGCCCAAGCAGCAGTAAATGGAACAGAGAAGTCGCTCCCTCTCCGGTTTTCTTGGGGACATTTTAATGCTTCGAGGGAAAGCGATGGGCTGTCGCTGGTGCATTTAATTCCCTTTTCCCTCGACATGCTAATCTCGCTTGAAAATGAACAGGAGTAAGCATGGGTGCATCTCTAGCACAGAGTTTCATTGCATCTATTTCCATAATCACTGTCAGCTTATAGCCAATGATGCGTTTCTGCTCAACTCTTCATTGTCGACTTTTTTTTTGTTTTCTTTTGTTTGTTGTTATTGTTGTTATTTGGGGGTGGAGTGGGGGAGGGGAGAGCACATGAACTCTCCGGAGAGAAAGAGAGAGAGAGAGAGAGACAGGAGAAGGCACTCCCACGGAGAAGGGTCATGCCGCAATCCCTTCTCCACCTCTCCCTCCTATCAGGATTTTGGGCACACAGGTCCAGAGTGTGCCCCGAGTCACCACATCCGAGACTCACACCACAGGGTTGGCCGTGTGGGATCTGCCTGGCTTCACCACCAGGACACAGGGCTGGCCCCCACTGCCCTCATTTTTATCTAAGCAACATATTTTAAAAGAAAAATATTCAGCAATTAACTGTGAAAATGGCACAACAAATAAGGTAAAACGATCTTAAGGTGCTGCCCAAAAGACTGAAAATGTGGAAACTCTGGGAGAGAAGAGTGAGCGAGAACCTTTCAGGGCTTCTCAAGGCCTTCAGTGTAAGCCAGAACCTTCTAGGGAAAATGGAAAATTGCATCGACATTACTTTAAGACAAAATCAACAGAAAACTAAGCTTTATCAGCTTATGTCCTAAGGAAGAGCCTCAGTTTATTTCTTACTTAAGGAATCTAAGCTTTCCTTCTGCTGCCGTCCTGCCACTCCGGATAACCCCCAGCCCCCAGACGGCTCTGCAGCTGCAGATTTCAGCACAGATAATCGGGTTTCTCTCTCACACGACCACGTAGACACTCCCACTGACTGTTTCCACAACTGCAATTGTTTCCGAAAACAAGCTGAAATTTGCAAGGTCATGATGCAAAAGACATTGATTTTTGTCCTGAAATTTAGAATTGTAACGACAGGAAAATCCATGCGCTAATACATTTCCATCAGTGATATGTGATTTATCTCTGGGTGCTGTTTCTTAAAGCAGCAGGTTGAGTGGAAGGAAAGCGCTAACCTGTACGAACGTGCTATGGGACAGTGGAACACGTGGATTTTTCAGAAGTCCTAGGGATGATTCCTGAATGACTGACACCTTGAGCTCTATGCATGTCGGAGCACTGTGCACAGGGGTCTAGACCCATGGCAGACTCCCAGGGCCAATGAGCCATGCATCACTCTTGGTATTCATCTTGCCTATTTTCCTCAATCCACCCAGAAACCCACTAAATCCAGCCTACGTGGTAGAGAACTTCTTCGGCCCTTAGGCGCTGCTATGGCCTGAAAGTTTCTGTCCCTCCCTAACTCCTACGTTAAAATCCTAATTCCTGAAAGGATGGTTTTAGGAAGTGGGGCCTTTGGGAGGTGACTAGGTCATGAGGGTGGGGCCCCATGAATGAGAGGAGTGTGATCAGAAGAGAGATCTCAAAAAGTTTGTCCACCAGGGGAGAACATGGCAAGAGCCAGGAAGCAGGCCCTCACCACACCTCCACGTAGCTCCCAGCTCAGAGCTGCCTGTCACCTGTATGCCACTCAGCCTACTGTTACAGCAGCAGTGCAGACCAGGACGGCAGCTCCAGGGTACGACAGCGTGTGATTAGGGTGTGACGAACTTGCCAAGTGCATCAAAAAGTAAAGACAGTAAACACGAGTGCCCATTTTTTGTGGCCAGGACAGGTTATGACACACGTCTTCACCTCTCAGTCAAGGCAATATCTCATTAGGATTCGCTTAATCTCGGACCTCAGTTTAAAGCAAGAGAATAAGCATGCATCCTCCTGGGAGAGTTGACAGGTCTCAAGAATGCAGATGTGACAAGTGCCTACTAGTGAAAGAAAGTTCCACTTGCCTTGCTCGTGAATATTTATCTTTTATTTTTCAAAACAAACTCTATTGAGTATTCAGAGTAGAAATACATCACACCCCTTCGATCCTGACTTAGGGAGAATACTGAGTCTACACTAGTTAAAAAGTGAGAGTGTCAAGAATATGAAGAAACAGAATGGTATTACTGTCAAACTCACACCGAAGACCATGTGCGTGATGTTGACAAACATCAAGCCTCAGTCATTTAAAATAAATAAACAAATAGTGATGAGTTGTCATTGTCCTGTGAGGCCGATACGAATGCAGGCCTGAGAATTTGGCTGTGGTTTTTCCTTTAAGGGTTTGTGATGGCCCCGCTCAATACTCACATGTAAAATATGAACGCGGGTACTTCCTCTCAGCTGGCCAAAGGCTTTCTTAATGAACTGTCAACTCGCCTCAGCCCAATTATCATGACTTTCAAACTAAGGGCATTTAACTAGCGGAGTTTGTGGAGTTCTGTGTTGACTGAAAATCACTTTACATTAGAAGAGAATCACACCCAGCTCACAGCTGTCACCACTGACCATGAACTGCCCCACGCTCTGCTGGCACCTTCACCTGCAAGAGTCATCAGTCACACCAACCATGAGGTGGGCACTTCATAGACAGGATGCCATTTAGATAGGAGCCATCTCGGCCACGTGGTACAGGGATCCGTCACACTCCAGTCGCCTTCTCCCAGACCCACCATGCCATGAGACACGTTTGGGGAGCTGAGACCCCCCAGGCAGAGAGCAGAGGCTGAAGCCCACACTTGGAATCTTTCTCTGACCCCAGGTTTCCTATCTAGGCCTTGTGAGCCCAGGGCCACATATGCTCAGGTGTCACAGAATCTAGCCCCACTTTAAATTTTAATTTATTTCATGAGAGAACATGAACTGAGAGAGAGACAGAGGCAACCTTAGTAGGGTCTCAGCACACCGCGATCCCCTTCCCCAGCCCTCCCGCTAGTTATGATCTTAGAGAGCACGTTCCCAGCGTGTTTCCGGTCGACTTGGGACCCAAACCTCAGGTCGGCTCTGTGGCTTCCAGCACCGCAGATCAGCATGCGGCCACCTGTGCCACTGAGGCTGGGCCCCGGCTCCATTTCTGTGTTGGACCGCTGAACACCGAGCCACTCCGCCCTCCCCAAACCTTCGTCTCCCGCTTCCTATCTGAGCAATCCCCATGAAAGCCTGGATTTACGGGATGGGCACTTTCAATAAATAAGACTGTCGTACGCAGCCAGCACCGGCATGGGTGGGATTTCATTATTGGGGTGGAGAAACCTGACTGACTGTTTCTACCCATGGGAGAGGCGTGGCTGCCCTACACCACCGTCGGCCAGAAGTTCATAAGGAAAATATTCCAGAGAAACTTCTTTCGTCAGCCTGCTAAGTGAACCGATGTAAATCTCCAAGCCCATTAGCTCACTGTGAAGACAAATTGTTTTCTGCTTCCTAAATACCCAGCACCTGGCTCCCAGGCTGACCTCGGCCATCAAGCCAGAACCCCCGCCCCAACTGTGTTTCCCACCGCACCAAGGCCGACCTTCGCACCCCCAGAATGCCGCCCGCCCTGGTTTCGCCACCTGACAAAGGTAGCAAATTGCATTAAAAAAAAGTTCCATGAGGGGACCAGCAGGTGATGTGGTGGTTAAGGTGGTAGACACTCCCACATGGTCGATAGTGGTTCGAGTCCTGGTCCTAGTGACTTTCTCTCTCTCTCTCTCTCTCTCTCTCTCTCTCTCTCTCTCTCTGTGTGTGTGTGTGTGTGTGTGTGCATGTGTCTGGTCAAATTAAAATAAATGAATCAATAAATAAAGTTAAATAAAATAATTTTAAAAAGTGTTCCATGAGCATGTGAGAGGATGCAATTTAGGGAGCTTCCGTGAGCCGGATCTTAGACACCTGTAACGTTGACAACAATGAGTGGTGCTACGTGGGTGGGAAATGGTGCAGGGACAAGACCCCGGCCACGTCTCAGATGAACAGCTGACAGTCACCCCCAGTTGTTCCGACACGTGTGTTTCCTCCAGTACCGGGGAGCTAAATCTGACACTCTCAGCTCCTCCTCCGGGCAGAGAAGGCCGGCCCACGGCCACCAGGCCTTCACTAGAGGGAGCCCTGTTGCTTATGTTGGAGGAGCGCCACAATAAAACAAAGAGCCTGTGCTCATTACTCAAATGAAATTTTAATTAATTCAGAACTCGGTCCCAAACTTTCCAGGTCGGCTGTGGATAACGAGCTCTCTGGGCTCTGCTTCCTCTGCTGTGTGATGTCGTGCTAAACTGGGCATCCCCCAGTGTCGACAAGATGGAGACTCACGGGCCGGGCTGTGGTCGGCCCTCTGGTTTCAGGACCGGCTAGAAGGCCACAATCCTCTCTCAACCCCTGTGCCCCTTCTCCTCCCTCCTTGTTGGGGTGAAGTTGAAGGCTTTTACGAGAGCTCTCCGGGACAGCCTGGGAAGAGTGACAGCTTAGGGGAGTTTGAGGTTTTCCTTAATTTGCATACTTGAAAACCAACCCCAGCCCTTGCTGCAGCCAAAGCATTCCAAGGACGCTGCCTTCTCTGCTGACCCTGACCCCACGGCATCAGGGCCCCACTCCCCAGCACCACAGGCAGTGAGGGGCCCCCCTGTGATACCAGAAGGAGCGACAAAGACCCTGTAGTCTGAGCACGGGGCCTGCCCAGCCCTTCCCCTGCCCACGCTGCTGGTGCACCATCCTACCTGCTTGGCTTCCCCACCTGCACAATAACGATACACCTGCCTTACCTGCTGCAAGGGGTCTTATGAAGAGCACCTGACATGAGGCGAGTGGAGCACAGGACTGGCAAGAAACCCCTCACGCCCTGAGTCGATGACCCTGCCCCCCGCCAGGTCCTGCTCCTGGGGCCCTGAGCCTGGAGCTATGAGTCCACAGAGAAGCCGGGGCTGCTCAGCAACACTGCAGCCTCACCAGGACAGGGCAGGGGCAGAGGAGGACATGCTGATCCTCACTTCGTGGTTGTGGCTTTGTCCGCTCAGAACCAGGCCTTTGCGACACAACACGCTGAGCTACGCCCATCGAGTGAAGGGACACACATGCCCCAAACACCACGTCTGTTCTGTCACGGGCTCTTAGTTATCCAGCCAGGACCAGTCTGGCTGCTCCTTTGTCATTCTTTAGCCCCTTGCTATGGACTGAATCTCTGTGTCCCCCTGAGATTTGTGTGTCGCGATCCTGCCCCCCAGTGGGACGGTGTGTGGAGCTGAGCCTTTAGGATGAGGTCACAAGCGGGGAGCCCTCAGGGAGAAACGTGAGGAAGCTCGTTTCTCGTTCCGCCCTTTGCCACATGGGGATAGGAGAGGACAGCTGCCCGCAAACCAGCTCTTCCAGCACCTGGGCCTTGGACTTCCAGTTTCCGGAGCTGGAAGAGCTACATGGCTGTTGTTTAAGCCCCAGCCTATGGTATTCTGTCATAGCAGCCTGATAGAAGGGGCCAGCTCCATGGCAGCCGGATCCCACGTCGTCAGGGTGCAGTTTAAGTCTTGTACCGAACAGCCTGAGAAACACACCAAGTGCATGTGCATGCGTGCCTGGACAAAGTCCCGAGAGGAGAGCGGTGGAGGGGCAGGGACTGCAGCGTGACCGTTCCCCAGAGGGGCTGCTTCTCCTGTCCCTCTCCCTCTCTCTCTTTGGCAAGTGCATGCTTCCTCTAGCAAGATAAAACAAAATAATCATGTCCGACTAGCTGGGATTTAGCCCACGAATGCAAGGGTGACCTTAAGCATTAATGGAAACCACCGTACGTACAGAGCCAGAGAGAGCCGTCCTGGGACGATGCCCACTGAGCCTTGCATTTGGCCAAATTCTACACACTCTTCAGACACGCATGGACGCAGTTTCTCCATGAGCATGCGTGGTTCACTCTCAAGACCTCACTGACTTAGTGAGGGAATCCGAAAAGTGTGCCCACTCTCCACCATCTGAATTAAAATTGTGTTGGAGGTCAATGCAATGAAATGTTGGCCGATGCAATTTAAAAAGAGAACATAAACGAAGAACACGGATTGAAAAGACACAGATGAAACTACTCCTGCGTCTACCTCGAGAGGTGAAACTACAAATGAAAAACTAGTATTTATAGATGACATGACTCTATACCGAGAAAACCCCAAAGAATCAGTGGGAAAACTATTAAGAGCACAAGGAAAATTTGATAAAATAGCAAATTAGGTGGCAACTTAAAAATTCAATAAATGCGAAATACAGAATAGAAAAGAGTTATGTGTCGTAGAAGATTCATCAACGATAATAGAAAACCTAGATTGAAAGTTTACAAAAACTGTCCACACGTATATGAAAAATTTGGTAAATAATTCTGATACATATCGTGTTCTTAGATAAAACAGCACAGCATTATAGACGTGTCGTGTGTTCATAATTCAATTTAAGTGCAATATGATTTTAATAACACTAAGGTTTTCTTCCTAAAATTTAATTTTAAAGGTTAAAGGTGGAAGAATAAAACAAGCCAGTGTGCCGAAGGAAGGCGGGCGGCAGGGACAATGCCAGTAACCACTAAGCTTCGGTAGCTCGGTTTGACTGCTCTGAGAGCGATTTAATAAATGGTTTCAGAACAACTAGATAGCCATATGGGAAAGTTAGCAAACTTGAATCTGCAATACCAAGATAAATTCCAAACAGGTGAAACATCTTTTTAAAGAAATATAAAGAAGGCGCAGCAGGTGGCGTGGTGGCTGGGGTGCTGGGCTCCCACATGATCGCGACCATGGTTCAAGTCCTAGACCTGGCAGCTAGCTTCTCTCTCTCTCTCTCTCTCTCTCTCTCTCTCTCTCTCTCTCTCTCTCTCTGTTGAGTGCACGTGCCCTATAGCAAATTTGAAAAATAAGAATAATAAATAATTATTTTAAAAAGAGAAAGAAGGGGGACCAGCAGTTAGCATAATGGCTATGTCACTGGACTCCCACGTAGTCAACCATGGCTCGAGTCCCGGACCCGGTGGCTTAAACTCACGCCAGGTGCGTGTGCGTGCGTGCCCAAAATCCCGAGAAGAGAATGGAGGAGAAGGATTGCGGCGTGGGCTTCCCCTCTGGGGGGTGATTTCTCGCTTTCTCTCTCTGTCTCTCTCGTCTGTCTGGAGAGTGCACACGCCCTATAGAAAAACCTCTCAAAAAAAGAAAGAAAGAAAGAAAGAAAGAAAGAAAGAAAGAAAGAAAGAAAGAAAGAAAGAAAGCAAGCAAGCAGGTATGTATTAGAATAAAACATGGCTGAATTCCTTTATAACTTAAGGGAAAAAATAGCATTTCCTCAATGTGACTCAAAATCCGTAAGTAACAAGGTAAAATAGTGATAAGTCTGACAACATAAAATTTTGGAAATAAAACTTTCCCCAGAAGCTAAAATAAACACAAATGCAAACTGAGAAAAGAGGCTTATACCTTATGCCAGAGAAAAGTGTGAGAGCCCCAACACGTGAAGAGCTTCTACAACAGAAAGCAAAAATGCCAGTGGCCATACAGAAAAATGGGCAAGAGCCATGAGCAAGAGCCTTGCCAAAAAGAAATGCAAATGGTTAGCAGACATAGAGGAGGTTAGCCTCCCTCGTCCCCAGACAGAAACCCAAGCTGCCCTGAGGAATCACTTCCTGCCTGTTAGACTGGTCACGTCCAAACGCTGAGGACACCGTCTGTCGGCCAGGTAGCGGGGACACAGGCACCCACACGCACTGCCGGGATAAGCCCAAGGTGTTAATAGAAAGGGGCAGAAGAGCAGGGGAAAGACAGACCGTACTCGTGACACGCGGGGAGAAATCTGAACACCCACTAGATTTTGTCATTGGAACCATCATACATTTAAGCTGAATTATGAACACATGACACTTCTATGATGCCGGGCTGTTTTACCCGAGAACACGGTGTGTATGAGGGTTATGAACAACTCCCTTTGCATACTGGGGCAGCTTTGTGAACTTCTCATCTAGCTCCTGTAGTATCGTTGACGGGTCTTCTAGGACATCTGTCCCTCGTCTCTACTAGAGGCTGTCTGCGGGTACTGTTAAACTCTTTGCAGTTAATGATAGGATAACAATATTTTAAATGGGTCCTTATCCTTGACAGACACATATTAAACTATTTACAAAAAGTATGAAATGTCTGCAATTGTTTCTGTATAATCCCGGGGGCGGTTGGGAAGGCGGAAGTAGAATGTAAACAAAGCTAGTCTCATGCTGGTAACTATAGGAGCAGGCTAGGGGAATGTGGAATGGCATAACACTTGTTTGCTTTCAAGTGAGTTTGAAACGGGCCCAAGGAAAAAGGGGGAAATGTATGATTTAAAATACACCCACATTTAGCTCACGAGCCAGACTTCCATCCCTGGATGAGAGCTGATTTTCCCCCTTTACAGGTCATGAGACAAATGTGAGGCGGCACTGAAGCAGGGCAGCCTGGGGTCCAGCAGGACCCCTGCCATCATGTAACTAAGGAAGGCCTCTAAGGACAACATGTGATCACAGGCTGAGTCAGGGGAGTCTGTGTGAGGAGTGGGCAGAGGCGAACCAGGGGTGGGTGTCCGAAGGAATCAGGGTAACTGCTCAGGGTAGAGCGATGGCCTCGGATTGGGTGTAGGGAGGAATGATTTCACCTTCTTGTATCTCACACTATAAATACCAAGAACGTGCTGAGCTTCCCGAGACAGCGTGGTGGTGCTGCCTGTCTCCCTGTGACCGGTTACAGAAATAAACCCCCTTCTCGGCTTCTCTCTGCCTCTCGTTTCATTAACCACGGAAGCAGCAGCCTGACCTGGCTGGCCGCTAACGACACCGCAAGCTTGCAGCAACGTTCAGACCCAGGATTGTCCAGTTTCCTCACACTGGCGAGACGGGAGGTCTTTAGAAAGCCCAACAAATGAGCTCGGCATGTCTCCCCAGCCGAGGTTGACCCTAAGACCTGCTCAAGGAAATGCCCGTTATCATCGTTCTGGTTATTTACTGACAAACACTGCAGTCACAGAAAATGCCGGGGTTGCCGCTGCACTCATCACTAAATGCCTCATTACGGGAAATGTTCCTGGATGGTGCGGTGGGGTGAATACCAATGCACTCGGCACACAGTCCTCGCTGGTCAAAATGGAACTAAGTGGAAAGAAGTCTATTTTTCTCATGCCAAGTTCGTGTTTTTTCACGAGCAAGCAGAAGAAATAAACATTCCCAAATCCAAATGTTAAATGAAACACCTGCCTCAGTCCAGCTACCCATGGGCCGGCTGCTAAATACACTTTAGCCGCTGATGTGTGGGGGAGACCATGTCGTTAGTAGGACACACTCCCATCATCGGCGACCTGGGGTCTCCCCTGCTAAGGTCCTCTGGACTCTGAGTTTCTGTCCCTCTGCAGAGCTGCCTGGTGCCCTCCGAGAGCCCGTCTACAATGCCAGCTGCCCTGGGCTGGCAGAGACTCAGCTTCTCGGTCCACAAAGAGGGGTAGGGAATGACGACTGGAGGAGGGGTCACTTCTCCCCAAAGTGCCACATGTCCTTGTCTTTACCCTCTAGCCTGGCCATGCATATTCTCACCTCAAGCCTCGTCTTCACACCAAGCCAGTGGTCAGGGTTCCCACTGGAGTTTCTGCCCAGTGGAAGGACTTCCTGTCTCCACTGTCTGGCGAGGCTCTCCCAGGGTATGGCCGTAATAGATAACTGTCCGTCCATGACAGTGCCCACACAGCAGGGCCGTGAGGAGGAACCTCGATACTCAGACGCCTGCCATGGAGCTTGCTGCCGAGGACAGTGACCCTCCGACAGGAGTCCACCCCGCCGGAGCTCAGAGCTCACAGCGCAGCATCGTCACAGCTCGGGGCGGGTCACTACGAGGGCTGGAGAAGTGTCCTCCAGGAGCGTGTCTGGATCTGCACTCCGTGGTCTAACTACCAGGTATGCGAGAGGAAAATGCACCACAGGGAGGGACTGGAGAGAAGAGAAAGCAGTCTCAGGGGGCGGGAGGGGGTGGCCAAAGTTCCAGCAACTACCCTGTGTGGGAAATCACAACAGTGGACTCTTCCCCAGTTCCTGCCACATCCCTCTCCACTTCCGCATCCACTTTAGTCCATGATTTATGAACGGAATTAATAGAACCCAATCAGGCATGGCTATGCCTACAGTGCTGTGTTCAACAACAGATGTTTCCCATAGTAATTATGTTAGAATAATAACAACACAGGAAAAATGCCCAGTCATCAGTACGGGATCATGAGCGCTAACAAGACTGATGGTTTCCCCGATAAATCACCGGTGAAGGAGGCTGAGGGAAAGAGCTCGTGCCTGGGCAGGTCCTGCTAGTCTGCAGGTCTCGCAGTCGGTCACTCCAGGCTTCTATGTCCCTGCTTCCTCCACTGCAAACAGAAGAGTTCTGTGGCGCACCATTCCGTAGGTTCTACCAGGCACAGGTGTCCTGGGGAACTAGCCTGGGAGGCTGTAAACCATCCACGGTTCCCCCAAGTTATCAATGGCGTAGCATTGGTTAAGGATGTCCCAATCCATCGTGGGGGCTCCTTGCAAGAGGAAGGGCTTCAGCATCTAAGTTCACAACCCTAGCCATTTCCCCTGTGGGCTCCCACACGCCAAGCCACCACATGCCTCACTAAGGGCCCCAAGCCAAGTACCAAAAACTGGGCATGACCCTGTGCCCAAGAGCCCAAGAAAATGTTCCAGCTGCTGGTCCACAGGAGCCATGGAAACCGAGCTAACCCCAGCCTGCCCTCCGTACGTAATACACCCCAACTGCCTCAGCTGCAGGAATCTTGTCCATGGTGCAACGCCCTGCCTGGCCCTGCCCCGAAGCTTCTCTCCTTCGTAAGTTACAGAGAGTTCTGCCTTTCTTCTCTCCAACTGTCAGTGTGCTGGGTCCCACCATCAAAAGCATCCTTGAATCTCTTAAAACAACTGCCAGCCTGTGGGCTCTGGGAGATCTGTCCCCAAGCAGCTTCCCTTTCTCCCCCGTGGTTTACCCAATGTGTCCCTCTTTCCAATTCCTCGTTTTCTTCCGAGTCCTTCATGGAATCAGAAGAGCCCAGTGATGCCCTGACTCGGGCACGCCTGGGCACACGTGCTCATGCCCCAGTGCCTCGTACTGAATTCCCGCGCTCCCCACTCTCCTCCTCCAGGAAAGGGGGTTCATTACTGACTTCCTTCAGGGCTGCTGTGAGAGGAACCGCAGGCTGCTGCCCACTGCACACGCCCTAAGGCGGCCATTGCTGTGACTGCCAACACCATGAAGCGTCCCAGCGTGGGGACACACCGCACACTCACACAGTCATGCACTGGACACAGGAGACAGAAGCCAGAGCTTCCACAGGCGTCTCAGCAGGCAAGCAGACAGAGTCTGGGCCAGGGCCTCTCTCCGTCACAGCAATCTGTCTGGGACTTCTGACAGCACGTCCAGAGGAGGTTTGTGTGGAGACAGAGCCAGCCAGACGGAGCAGAGCGGGCCTCCACACACCGCTTCACATGTCCGCCACGGCACCGCCGCAGACGTCCCTGCTCACAGCACACACACACACACACACACACACACACCACATGCGTATCTGCCCACAGCACCCCTCCAACACGGCTGCCTACAGCATGCATGAGCGTGTCTGCCCACAGCGCCCGTGGGCCTGTCTGCCCAGTCTCCAGTGCGGCCCTGGCCCTAGCTCTTCAAACCCTCTAAGCAGAATCATGGGTTGCACTTCTGCAATGTAAAAGTATTAGCGTATTCCAGTGTGAGTCTTGGGGATATGCCACACGTTTGAACCCGGTTGGCTTTCTTTACTCCTTCATATTAAGTAAGGAAGCGGGTGGGGTGGCAGCCCCACGGAGAGCTGAAATGACCTAGTTCTCTCTTCGGGTCAGCAAAGCCGAGCTGAGGCCTCAGTATGGCCAGGACTCTGAGCAATCTGCACAGAGGGCCTGGGAAACTCGGAAACTTGGCATTCCAGGCTGAATTCTGTGAACGGGCATACTTTTTGGTGAGAGGGTGTGTTGATTTAATTAGATTAATAGATATGGAGGGTAGAACAGTAAAAGAAGTTAAAAGGAAAGGCTTGCAAATCGGGCGTGAGAAGGCGGCGGTGGGGGCGGGCCTGTGGTCCATTTGGGGTGCTCCGGGCAGTGGGCACTTTGCAGGACCCTAAGGGCACCGCGCTGCGTCCCCACCCGCTGGCGCTAGAGGGCGCGTCTTCCCCGGAGACTCGGGGCGCTAGTCTCCATCCTCCAAGAGGATCCTGGCGGGTGCGCTCTAAACGGGAAGGCGGGAGTGAGCCAGTGTGAGACCTAGCGCAATGCCTGCCCAGGTGGAGCGGCTTTGCGGGCCTCTGAGGCTGGTGGGCCCGGCTGAGTGAGGGCTCTGCCTGTGCACAGGTGGAAGGTCTCACTTCTTACAAATCCTGCGGGCGCCTTTTGCTTTTAGACGGAGGTTGGAAGAGCATGTTGCACATGACCCAGTGATTGCGAAATTGCCTCTCAGGATGTCTCTGAGCCAGGCAGCCCCGAGTTAGAATCTCAGTTCTGCCCTTCACTGTGCGACCTTGGAAAGGGAGCTCACTTCTCTGGCCTCAGTTCCCTCCACCCCTAAGATGCAGATGGTAAGTGCACCTGAGTTATAGGAATGGGCAAGCAGAGACAGAGCCTGCACCTGCAGAGCACGGAGCACCTAGCAGGGAGACGCACGTGTGCACGCGTGCCCGTGAGCACCCACGCGTGGCTCCTGGAGCAAATTCTGCTCCTGTAGAGAAATGTGAGCTCTCCATTAAACCAATAATGGCTGTGCACAGCTAATCAGCCTGAACGTTCTTCTATTATTTGTTGGCAATTAGATCTGGCTGTTGATCCAATTAGCCAGGTCTAGAATTAGACTCTAACCCCAAGCTAAAGAGAGATGTTTGCAGCTGTTCCAGCTACCCACCTGGCAGTAAAGGGACCCCTTCTGCGGTAGAAGGATTTCTCCCAGTTGGCCTCAAGGATGCCATGTGCTAGAGCTACAGGTGACAAAGGAAACCTTACTTCCCCCAAGCCCTAAGTAATTACAGAATGTCACTGCAGCCTAATGAGTATTTACCCAACAGAGTGAACAATGTGCCGATTCCTGATCCAGCCAAAAGCTTAACTGTCATTTAAGTAGGGCATGATATTTAAAATATTAATTTCATTATCTTCCAGCATCTTGTAATTATAAGTCTAAAGTAGCAGCCAGAATATATTTGCATGTGTAAAGAATTCATCGGTATTGTTTCTCTTGGCAGAAATGGATGTTGGTTTGACTTCCGATCCTGAGTGGAACATCTCGTTATTAAGGAAGAGATGAAATAAAGTGTCTCTGCATTGAAGCCTGCTCAGGACGGAGAAGGATACAGTCCAGAGAACGAAAGGGCAGCCGGCCAAGTGGGAATGCCACATCCATCACCTGTGAGGATCTCGCCGTGGCCTAACAACGTTGAGCCTTCCTGCTGCCAAGTCAGTCAATACATTAAAAGTCACTTCCGAATTCCCCAAAGTGCAACCCCCATCACCAAAAGAATGCTGCTGAATATTACCTAGCTGCAGAGTTCTCAGGCTGGAGTGGTTATATTAGCTCTAGGGTAGTGTTCCCTGAAGAGTTTTGGTTGTGCGCACCCAGAAAACAGTAATTATTGCAGTAGCGGTTAGTCCTGCCCACCTAATAATTCCCGGTCACTCCTTGACCTCAGATTTAGGAGGCTCAGATGACAAAACTTGTGAGTCCAGGGCCCTGAGCAGAAGTGTCACATGCTGTCATGCAAGGAAGGCCATGATGGACCAACACACACCGTTGTGTCACCGGTACTCCTTACACCGTGTCCAGCTCCCAACCCTCACATGACCAGAGCTTCTTCCTCAGCACTCCTGATCTCATCACCCACTCCCACACCCTGTGGTCATCTTGCTGGGCACCCTGTGAATTGGCCATGCTCTTGCAGAAAGCCTCTGCCATTCTTCTTCCTCTCTCTTCAGATATGCCGTGACCGACTCACTCGTCTAGGTCCATGCTCAGATGTCGGCTTATCTGCTGTTAAGCGTGGTTGACTACTCCCTTTCCAACTCCTGTGTCCACAGCCAGCCCTCTCGATGCTTCTCGGGTTTCTTTCTTTTCTATAGCTCTTTACCCCATGTGATCTACTCTGCATTTACTGATTTTTTGCTTGTTTCTTATAGATTGGATCCTCCCTCTGAAATATAAGTCCTGCTACCAGGGAGTCATGCAGGAGTAATGCAACCAGACCCGCATGGACAAGGAAAGGCCCCGGGTTTGAATCCCTATGTGGCAGAGGCCCGTGTGCATGCCCATGGTCTGGGCGGGCTGAGATCAGGGTCAGGGCATGAAAACCCTTTGGGTGGGGCCAGCAGTTAGCATAATGGCTATATCGTTGGACTCCCACATAGTCGACTGCAGTTCGAGTCCCAGGCCCGGTGGCTTAAACTCACGCCAGGCGTGTGTGCGTGCATGCCCAAGATCCCAAGAGGAGAACGGAGGAGAAGGGATTGCGGCATGGCCATCCCCCCTGGGGGGTGATTTCTTGCTTTCTGTCTCTCTGTCTCTCTCTGTCTTTCTGGAGAGCGCACACACCCTGTAGCAAAAACCTCTCCATAAAGAGAAAAAAAAAACCATTGGGGGTGCCTCAGCAACATCATCATCACCATCACCATAAATCTCCTCCTCATCCTCATCATAATCATCAGTACCATCATCACCATCACCACGTTCACCACCATCATCACCACCATCATCACCATCACCTTCACCACCATCATCACCACCATCATCACCATCACCTTCACCACCATCATCACCACCACCACCACCACCATCACCACCATTACCACCACCACCACCATCATCACCTTCACCACCATCACCATCACCACCATCATCACCACCACCACCATCATCACCACCACCACCACCATCATCACCACTATCACCACCACCATTTCCTCTCATGGAAGAAATAGAGTTAAAATGTGTGTGTGTGTGTGTGTGTGTGCGTGTGTGTGTGTGCATAAGCTGTCTATCCCTAATGCCTAGAACTATGACCATCATATGGTAAGTCCTCAATAAATATTTATTGGAACAAAAAATAGAGAAGAATCAACTAAGCGAACTCAGCTGAGATTCCAGCTGGATGAACTGGCCTCCTTTTCTCTTCCCAAACCTTCTGGAGATTTGGGATTTGATGACCACATTTTCAAGAGGAACCAGGGAACTAGATTTTTTTAAATGCAAAATCTGTTTTTTTACAAATGTTCATCATTCATCCTGAAGTATATTGATAAGTGCCACACACGCCCAATGAACCTTGTCTACAGAATGAACTTGACCTTAGCTTCTCCCTTTCATGTTCCAGCTCAGGGCTTGTTTCAGAGAAGTTCCTCCATAAACGAGGCTGGCCATGGTGGTGATCATGAAGAGGACAGCTCACAGGGTCTTGCCCGCGGTGCAGAAGTCCTGCTCTGCAACATGATAGCTCGAGCAGTCTCCTGAGCTGACTGCACCTCTGTATGGCCTTACTGCCCTCTTTGAACTTCCAACGTCACCTGTAAGCGCGCAGGAAAAGCCCAGTTCACAACTGGTTGAAATACTGCTGAAAAAAAGTTTCTAAATTGCTCATGGCTGACAGGATGCCTGGTAAACAGTGAGGTTTGCTATGCAGTAGTGTTTCTAATTTTTGCTTCTCTGTGACAATCTTAGCATTCTACATATTCAATGACAATGGGATATTGATTAACTGGGAAGTTTTTTTCTGTGCTAAAGTCTTACCACCAGCTCATGAGCTACTGTTGATCATTTACCATTCAGAAGAGAAAGACAACTAACCCAGGAGGCTGGGCACTTAGGTTTTATCTCTGCTCCACACTCCTGTGTGTCAGGCACTGTCTGGTGCCATTTATACTCTTTTTGCTATTTAGAGCAAGCCACATGACCCGTCAAAAGGCAACAGAGTGGAGGGGATACACCCTCTGATGTAAGAGGGAAAATAACCCAATTCACCTCAACAACTACATCATCACCACTATCACCATCAATCTCCTCATCGTCATCCTCATCATAATCATCAGTACCATCACCACCACCATCACCATCACCACCACCATCACCTTCACCACCATCACCATCACCACCACCTTCACCACCACCACCATCACCACCACTATCACCACCATCATCACCACCACCACCTTCACCACCACCACCATCACCATCACCACCACCACCAACACCTTCACCATCATCACCATCACCACCACCTTCACCACCATCATCACCATCATCACCATCACCACCACCTTCACCACCACCATCACCACCACTATCACCACCATCATCACCTCCACCGCTAACACCGTCATCACCACCACCATCACCACCACTATTACCACTGCCATCATAATCATCACCATCATCACTATCACCATTATCACCATTATCATCACTATCATTACCATCTCCACCATCATCACCACCATTATCATCCCCATCATCGCCATCATCACTGTCATCATGATTGCCATCTTCACCTTCACCACTACCATAACCACCATCACCATCATCACATCATCACTGTCTCACATTTTATCACAAGGATGAGTTATTGTCCACATGTAGCTGGCTCAGAGGCGATCACTAGCAATGTGACAAGGGGAGGGATAATAGGACATCAGATTTCATAGACTAAACCAGAACCCAAACCATAGAGGGAGACTCAATCTACAGACCACGGGTGTCCCCCAAAGCAGTCTGCCTAGATTGTCAAACAGACCACGATCTTGAGAAGATACCGCTTTGACTATCAAGTCGCTTTATTTTCATCTCTCTTCAGCCTTCAGTTGGTCAACACACCTAACAAATGGGGTTAAAGTGTTTCTTCGTCCCGGTCTTTAAGAAGTTGGCTTTGCCCAACCGCATCTCCATCAGGGAACATCTTGGTGAAACAGCCGAGAGGTGAGACCCAGCAGAGCGTCCCTCCATTCTGATCCCAGTGTGACGTACGACGTCCAGGACTTGGGAATGACACGGGTTACACGGTGTTGAGGACAGCAGGCTGCCGGGGTTTGGCTGCCTGGGCTCAGACCCCAACTCTGCCACTGTGGCTGGCCTGGCCTCTGTCGGCCCATCCTAGTGTCTAAACCTCAATTTCCCCAACTACGAAATGAGGACAAAAACAGGATCTAACGTGCCAGAGAGGATTAAATTAAGTCACTGTCTGGAAGTTTTAATTATGATAATTTAATGTAGGTATTCTAAGTTATTTTCTTCCTTCAGACGTTCAGAAGAGACTAGAAATATCCTCAGACACATGGCAGGATGGGACAGCCGGCAGGGTGTGGGGGTCTGAGGATGCCCCGATACCCTGGTTCAGCCATGAGGAGTCGCAGCGTCAATGCTGTGAACCTCCAGTGTGTGGCCCTCTGAGATGTCATCATGATGGAATGGCCCTAATGCACTCATTTAAAAGATTAGTGTTGAGTCTAACTATGGGCATGATGTTGAGCACAGGAGCTTGAAGCACCAGCCGAGTATCACCAGGCTGTCTTTTCTAATTTAATACTCACCCATACCCCCGAATGGAAGGTGCAACTGTCTCCTTATTACGGATGTAGTTACAGGCTGAGGGGGCCAGGGCGCCCCTCCGACATCTCAGTTGCTTCAGGGCTCTCCCATCACTGTCTGAAGTTGCTCATAGCTCTAACCTGGAACTCACATGTTGTTAGTGGAGTCTGACAGGTCCATGGACGGTGCCTGGGAGCAGAGGAGCACATGCAGCAGGTGTGTCTGCCATTCCTGGCCGTCCCTGTCGTGGACCCTGCCTGCGGTTCTCCGTGAGCCCAAAATGCCAAGGGATGATGCACGAGTGTATGGGCGGACGAAGCGAGGGCCCGGAAGCAGGTTCTTAACTGAGTAAGAGGGGCCTCGACAGACCCAACGGGCCGCACTTGCCATTCGAATCAGAACTGGCTTTAGATCCACGAACAGCATTAGCATTCTAAGAGACATGAATAGCCAAAGAACCCTGCCGCGTATTTCGTGCCTGTATTAGCCAACCACTCTTGCTGAAAAGAGGCACAGAAAGAAAGGAGAATATGGAGCGATCCTGGTGGCTTCGCTCCCTTATTCACTGGGGAGTTGCAGGTACAGACTGTGGGTAGAATGTGCAGAGCAAGACGCGAAACAAAACAGGGCAAGTTTCATGCCACGTTTTCATTGTTCTGGAGGAACCACACACGTGTATATTCATTTGCAAGCTATGAAACATGGCTTTTTCAAGTCTCAGGGATTCTGCATACGAGTTAAATGGGCTGGTACACTCTTTTAAAACTGGCACTGCACAGTATGAAGAGTAATGACAAACTCCATGCCAATGGCTTAAAATGTGTGTTTTTTCCTTATTTAGAACAACATTAAACGGCAAATAAGAAACACCATGACGAGTGGAGAAGCGACAGGAAAAACATTTTTAAATGCTTCATATTTTATTATTTGAAGGTGTTTCCATCCTTATTTAATCCTGCCTTTTGAACAAGAGGCCCCAGATTTTCCTCCTGCCCTAGATCCTGCCGATTCGGAACTGACTGCCCACAGGGCTCCATCTGTGTCCCAGCCATGTGTGACATTTGCGACTCCACTTTACACCGTCCTCGCTAAGGCAGGGCTCGTACCCTGCCGGCTGCTGAGGCCCCACCCACAGCCAGTAACGGGTCACGTCCATTAGATGGTCAAGTCTGTGCTGCTTCAAATTAGACCTTAGAATGAGAAGGCAGGTGCGGTGTTCACACAGGTAAAATGAAAACTGAGGACATCCAGAAGGAAGTTAATCATGCTGCTTGTGAAATAACTAAAATTTGCTTGCCTCTCTTATGCACTTCTCCCTCACAAATAAATGTGTTCTGAAGAGTCTTTTAAAGGCAGAAGTAGAGAGCTGAAAATTGAGTCCTAGGGGCTGGGGAAGGCCATGGTAGGAGAACAGAGATGTCGATTACAGATCAGCAAGAGGAATGACTCCCAGCGTTGCAAAGCGCAGGAAGTGAATGTAGTAAACCACAGTTCGCCTGCATCTCAGCCGGGGCCAGCGGGCGCTGTGGTGGTTAAGGCAGCTGGATCCCACATGGCTCACTGGCCAGTTTGAGTCCTGGTCTTGGGGGCTTAAGAAACACGCTGGGCGCATGTGCACGACTGCACAAAATCCTGAAAGGGGAATGGAGGAGAAGGGACTGCAGCATGACCATCCCCCATGGCGGGTGCTTTCTCCCTCTCTTCTCTGTCTCTCTTTCTCTCTCCACCTCTCTGTCTCTCTCCAATAAGCATACAAGCCATCTGGCAGATTAGAAAAGGAAGAAAGAGGACTTGAATGTTCCCAACACAAAGTAACGACAAGTGGCTGAGACGACAGACACGCTAATTGCTCTGATCTCATCATCACACTGTGGGGACAGCACGGTCGTGCCACAGCAGTAACAGGGCACTCCGTGAGGCTGGTCTACATGGGAAGGCTCTGGGTTTGCATCCGGAGAGCACCCTGAACAGGCCAGGCATGCATGTGCCTGCGACCCGGGCTGGTCAGGGCTGGCATACAATATCTCCTAGGGATTCCATATAGGTGTGTGTGCGTGTGCGTGTGCATGTGTGTGTGTGCGTGTAAGTGAAAAGTCAGGGTTATGAATATATAATATATATTATAAACACTATATATATATATATATATATATATATATGCATATATATATATATATATATTTCTCCCTGTCGTTAAACAGAAAGTATTTACACATTGTAATCTTGTACTGAAAACACACTGTAGACCCATAATTAAAAACAATTAATATATGTCAATAAAAACCCCTTAAGGTGACTCTCAGCCATACCCAAAGATATGCAAGTCATCAGTATCAGTTGGAAATCTCTGCACTGCAAATAGGAGAAAAACAGGACTCAAAGTGGCTTTAAAAATAAAAATGTATCCGTACAAGGAAGAACATGAAATGTGCCTCAGTAAAGTTCTGTCCAGCAGCTCAGTGGTGCCTTCACGGCCCTGATGACTTCCTGTTCCTTACGCCTCTTCACCAGCTGTGCACATCCTACTCACACCCCCTCATGATCACAGAATCGCTGCCAGTCAGTCCCAGGCACATAAGTTTCCTCATTTATGTCTCCTTTTTGTTGTTGTTTTTCAAATACACATTGGTAGTGTCAGAGCTGGTAAAATGTAACTCTAGATAAATTACGTGCTATCGTGCCAGGAAAAGTTAACTGAAAATGAAGTCAACACACAGGATAACACATCTGAGTCTGAGACAGAGAGATAGAAAGAGAAAACAGCGGAGAGCATTAATTGAGCAGCTGGATCAAACTATACCTGAATTCATAACCCTGACTTTTCACTTACAAATGCCAATAAGTTCCTTGGATTTTTTTTTCCTTCTTTGATGGATTTTAATTATTGTCAGTCAAAAGAACCCAACAATTACAAAGTTCACTCATTCAAATGTTCGTTCATCAAAGAGTTCTCGAGGACTGCTCTGTGCCAGGTATTGATCTGTGTTTCCTGGAGCTTACAACACAGAGAGACAGAAGTCGTCTGAAAGCGATTACTTCTCTATTTATGAGAATCTGAACACGTCATGGACTGCTTGAATGGTAACTACAATCATCCTCACATCCCACTAGTTCAACTTTGAGGACCCCCCTCCTTGGAGACAGGGCTACAAGACACTTAGATAATACAGACTGGGTGTCCCTTGTTCAAAATGCTTGGGATTTTAAATCCTTAATGATCTGTGTATACATAATGGCATATCTTGGGATGGGACCCAAGTCTAAGCAGGAAATTCATTTATGTTTCATACCCAGCTCAGACACACAGCTCCATGGCAACTTTGGACAGCACCTTGGCATTGCGGTACTGACTGAAAATCATCCCGCGGGGTCCGATGTGAGACTCCCCACTTGGGGTACCATGTCAGAGTTTAAACAGTTTTGGATTGAGGAATATTTTAGATTTTGGATTAAGTAGATTTGTCCTGTATAAAAATACCGAGAAGTGTCATGCTTTTAGTTAACTTTCCCTGCGAGAATTCCAAAACCAAAAACCTTTGAAGGCATTGTAAGCCTACGAAATATTTTCAATGATATTTTTCTACTGAATTTAGACAGCAGACAGAAAACAGACAAACAACAAAACTAGCTCAGTCGGTTTTCCATCACTGCTCCGTCCTCCTGCAGCTGACAACCCAGGTACCCTCCCAGTGCTTTGGGCCTTCGCCGAGTTCTGACCTGGAAACCACAGGCACCAGGACCTCTGGATAAAACCGGGGTTTGAACTGCCACTGCTTGGCACCCGGCATAACCATTCACTTTTCTCACGTCTCTGAGGGTTCCTGTGCACAGAGTCAACAGCCGTTACCTGAAGTTGAGCTTTTCCTAGGTCATCTGACTTCCGTAGAAGGGAGTTCCCTTGCTGATTCGTCTACATCTCAGAGAGGTGTGGCCGATCTTTCCTGCATTTTGGGAAGCTCTTTCCCGCCTCCAGGTGGTTAATCTCCTGTGCCACTGTGTGTGCCGTTCCAACACTGTGGGTGTAATCCGGGCTGCGTCTCCACTTCCCACGGATGTTGTCCATTTTCATGTTGGGGTTTCATCTTCTGCCTTCAGAGATGCTGGCTCAGTTTGGCAAGGTTGGGAGGCTGCAGGTGCTGTGTGTTCGGTTTTCTCAGAGAGCTCGTGCTCACCCCAACGTCCTTCCGGCACTTCCCCGAGCTGTGCGAACCCGCTTCCGCAGCGTGGTGCTTACATAACAGTGCAGGTGGGCTCAGTCTCTCAACCCATTTTTATATCCAATTCCTGCTTGCCGCCCTCCTGGGTCTTCTTAAACGACTGCAAGCAACAGTGTCGTCTAGAACAGGTTTCCCTCCGAGGCGTAAGCTGACCCTCACACACTAACCCCCAGGGCTTACCCCCTGTACTCACAGGGATTTTTTTTACTCCATTTAGAACCTGTTCTCTTTCATTCCCTCATCTGACGCCTATAAAAGCAAGCTGGACCTTCCTGAAAATCAGCATTTCCCCCCCAAACTATGGAGCGGTGGTACCTGAGGTTGTTACAACTCTAACAGAACTCCAAGGGGTTTTTGGCTTGAAACCCCAACCATGAGAGGGCTTTTGGGTCTCAGGATGGTGGTTCTCTTTAGACCTGACCTATACACAGTTAAAATGAAAACGGAGGCTTCTTTTTCTAGTTCCCTGATAAGGACTATTTATTCTTCAGTTGGGAAGATGGACTTGCTCGGATTTTTATTGCTGACTGTCAGATTGGGTGTCTCTATCTCGTTCAGAGAAATATCTCAGTCGGAGAAGACTGCAGACCTCCACAAAAGCTTTGTCCCCAGGCTAAGCTTGCCATGAAGCTCATGGCAATTTTTAAACTTGTGCAGAAAATCTTTGGGCCACCATTTTCCCTCCTTAAAAGTAAGCTGCATATTTACTGTGGAGACAGGCCCTTGCCGCCCTGTCTCAGGAACCCCAGAACCGCCCAGTCCTCGTGTCAAGGCCTCAGCCAGCCCAGCGGTCAGCACTGAAGGACTTTGTGGGGCCACACAGAGTTCCACCGAGCACCCAAACAGGATCCTGGCAACCAGAACCACCAGTGGGCTGGGGTGGGGGTGGGGGGGACAGGTCAGCTTCGACAAAGCAGCAATGTCTAGGCACCAGCAGATGACGTAATGGTTACATTGCTGAACTCCCACGTAGTCGACTGAGGTTCGAGTCCTGGGCCTGGTAGCTTAAAACTCACACCAGGGTACATGTACGTGTGTGCCCAAGATCCCAAAAAGAGAATGGAGGAGAATGGGTTGCGGCGTGGCCATCCCCCTGGGGAGTAATTTCTCACTTTCTGTCTCTCTGTTTCTTTCTGTCTCTCGAGCAAGTGCATGTGCCCTGTAGCAAAAATTTCTCCAAAAATAAATAAAAAGAAATAAAGGGGGGAAAAAAAAAAAAAAAGAAAAGAAGAAAGAAACAGGTAATGGAAGCACGTGTGCAGTGTAAGGTGGAAATGTGTCGGATGGGGGAGGTCAGAGGTGGCCAACCTGTGAGTCCAGCTGCTTCAGACCCCAGCAGTCCCAGAGACTGACACGCTCGCCCTCTGCACCGTGGGGCATGGCGTCACGCTGTGGGGGAAGGATCGTGCCCTGTCCCATCGTCTTCTCCCTCTGTCTCCATTTCAACTTCCCCTGGCAAGTCTGCTCCTGCCTCTGAAGGCCCAGCTTCCTCCCTATGCAAGTCTCGAGTCTGTTTAACTTCCCTTTCTCCCTTGTGGCTGGGGTTGGGGGGTGACCCTGGGATTGCAGGGAAGCTGGCCACATGCTCAGGGACAGAAGTAAGAAGGGTCTTCCCAAATTTAGTTTTGACATTTTTTATGGCACTGCTTATTTTAAGAACAATTTACATACAGGGCAACAGACACATCTTAAGCGTACAGTTCAGTGGACTTTTTAGAAGACCTTTAGCGATGGAATCCAGTCTTGATCAAGATCAAGAGCCTCTCCACCATCTCAGCGAATAGCCTCTCTCTCCGTAAAGGCCAGCGCGGCTCTGCTGTCTGCTCCTATCGACGGACTCCCGGGGTGTGTATGCTGGGTCCATGGAGCTGCGTCAATGAGTGGAATGTTCCTTGTTATTTCTGAGGAGCACCTCACTCTTCATCCACGCTCCTGCTGCTGGGTGTTCGGGCTGTTTCCTTTGCTTGTCTGTTATGACTAAAGCTGCCACGCACATTCTTATCCGTGTCTTCACATGGAATCATGTTCTTAGTGCTCTTGGGTAAATGCCAGGGTGCTCTTCTTGGGCAATGTGGTAAACATCCATTTCACTTAGCCAGAAACGGACATGTTTTCCTAAATGGTGATGGTATTTTAGAGTCCACCATCGACAGCCGACATTTTGGGTTCTTTCACATCTTTATCAACATTGGATGTTTCAGTCCTTTAAATATTAGCCATGATTGATGGTGTGTGGGTGCGTTCCATCATTGTTTAGATTTGTGTTTCCATGACAACAAATAGTGTGAGAAACTCTTATACCATTCATAGATCTTCTTTTGCCATTTCTATTCTAAACTCGTGCCTATTTCCAATGCTGCTGTTTGTCTTTTACTAAGTTACAGTAATTGTTTACATCTGCTTGTTTTGAGAATATTTTCTCCCATTCTGTGGGTTGTCTATTTATTTTCACAATGATGACTTCTAAAAAACATAGGTTTTTAATTTTTATGAAGTCTAACTTATTAGTTTTTTTTTGTTCTAAGTGATTTTTGTATCTTAAATCTTTTCCCCCCACAAGAATGAAAGAAAACTACTTTTCTGTTCTCTTCAAAAAATTGTAAGTTTTAATTTTTACCTTTAGGCCTATCATTCATCTCAACTTGATTTTTTGGACAGTGTGAGATAAGGGTTGAATTTCATTTTTCTCCAAACTATTTTTTCCCAGCACTACCATAAAAAGACTTCCTTTACACCATTAAATCACTTGAGCTCCTGTGTCCCAAATCAAAAAACCTATAAATAAAATAAATAAATAAAGTGAGTTTACTTCAGGACACTGTTCTGTTCCAAAGATTTTATGTATCTTTATACCAGTGCCAAACTGGCTTGATTACTGTAGCTTTTTAGTTTATGAAATTAGTTAATGTAAGTTCTCAAAGTTTGTTCTTTTAAAAAACTTGCTGTGGCCATTCTAAGTACTTTACATATCCACTTAAATTTTAGAATCACTTGTACATTTTCATGACAAAAAAGTCTTATCATTTTTATTGTGATTGTCTTGATCCATTAGCTCATACTGGAGAAAATGACATCTTAACAATGAGTCTTTTTCCTTTTTCCAAAAACATGCTGTATCTCTCTTTTTAATTGGTCTTCTTTAATTTCTTTCAGCAATATTGTGTAGTTCTTTTGTTTATATTCTTAAGTATTTTGTTTTGATATGTTATCATAAATCTTGTTGTTATTTAATTTTATTTTCTAAGTTGTTATTTTGGGGATATAGAAATACACAATTATTATTATGCATTGTATCCCATTATTTATAATAGCATTTTTTAATTTCCAGGGGGTACCTGCACTTGCCAAAGAGAGACAGACAGAGAGAGGGAGAAAGAGAAAACATTCTCCAGTGGGGAGGGGTTATACCTCAATCCCTTCTCATCCATTTCTCCATCCTGTCAGGGTTTGGAACTTGCTCACACACTCACCCAGTGTGTTTCTCAAGTCACCAGGGCTAGGATTCAAATCATATGATCATTCACGTAAGATCCAGCTCCTTAACCACTAGGCCCTAGTATCTGTTTTTGATGTTAGCACTAATGCTAGTTTCATAACAAAAACTGGGAACTGTTTTCTCTTCATTTTCACTGCATTTCTTTAAGAATAACATTATTTCTTCCTGACATATTTGACAAAATTCATGAGTGAAGTCGCCTAGACCTTAAGTTCCTTTGTGGGAAATTTCTGAATTTATTTGGTTGATTTAAGTCCTTGCATGTTACGATTCCTTCTTGTCTCAGTTTTGCTAAGTTTTGTCTTTCAAAGGATCTGTTTTGTTTACTTGTCCATTTTATTGCCATAAAGTTATACTATTTCCTTATTCACTACTTACTGTCTGTAGGGTTGTAGTAATTTCCCATTTTTTATGATTGATATTGGTAACTTGCACGTTTTTGTTGCATTCGTCTTACTGTTAGCAGCCAGCCAAGTCCTGCAGCTTCTTCTTGTCGTCAATGAAATGAGAGGCTGAGGCTGGAGAAGAAGGGAGTTTGTTCTGTAACTGGTTACAGGGAGACAGTCAGCAACACCATCAAACTGTCTCCAAAAGCTCAACATGGTCTTGGTATTTATAGACAGGAGATTCAAGTGCCTGTGAATCATTCCTCGCTACAATCAATCAGAATCAATCACTTCCCCTTGAGTAATTATCCTCATTCCTTAAAATACCCACCCCTGGCTCTCATCTGCCCACCCCTCACACAGATCTTCCCTGACTCAGCACATGGTCGGGTGGTTCTCGAAGAGGCCCTTCCTTAAGTTCAAGGTGGCTGTCATCCTGCAGGACCTTTAACTGGCCTGCTACATCACTAGACATTTACCAACTTTATTACTTCCTTTAAGGAATCAACTTTTGGTCTCATTGGTTTTCCCACTGTCTGTTTTCTATTTCATGTATCTATGTTCACTATTCATACCTTTTCTCTACCTACTTTGCTATTCATTTGCTCTTCTTTTGCATTCTCCTTAGGTGATCATTTAGATCAAGGAGTTGCAACCCCTTTTTATGAAAAGAGCCAGAAGAAGAGGGCCAGATGGCTTTCTCTCCCTCTCTCTCTCTTCTCTATCTTTCTCTCTGTCTCTCTCTGGTGAGTGTGCATGCCCTGTAGCAAATTGGAAAAATAAATAAATAAATAGAATTAAATAGATAATTTTTAAAAAAATAAACTATTCATTGCTTTCACCATTGGCGTGTTTTGCTCAGTTCTTCGCCTGAAACACTGAGAACCTAGACATCACTGAAGCCATCCCACAACAGCACGCGCTTTGAGAGCGGAGTGTTGAAATCTACAGCCGTAGAGACGGTTTTTCTAAATCTCCCTTTACTTCTGTTATTTCTTCTGCTTCATTTCTTTGAACCCCTCTCTGTTTTAGATGCATAGCCATTTGGGACACTCGTGTCTTCTTGATAAGCTGACTGCTGTCATTGTGGTCATGATAAGATATTCATCTTTAGTAATATTTCTTATTTAAAGTCTATTTTACCTGATACTTAACCTAGTGACTTATGATTCACTTTTCATATTGCATCTATTTCCAAATTTTTACTTCTAGCCTCTTTATATTTAAAGTGTGTTTATCAGAATTAGAACAGAGTTTTCCTTTCAGTCCAGTTGACATTATTGACACAGTGCGTAGATATCTACTGCCTGGTTCTTTGCCTTTTATTTGTCGTTTGTTCTCGTTTTTCCTTCTTCCCTACAATTCCTTATATTAATCAAATACTATTTGGCATTACAATTTATCTCCTCTACTGCCTTATTAGGTATGCCCCTTGAGTGTTTTAGTCTTATCCTAGATAACTATTAATCATCTTCAACCATGAATTAATATAGACCACTTCATGTATAATGTAATACCTTAGTATTTACATTACTGCCATGTAATCTTTCTTGTTCTTTGTGCTGTTGATGTTATTTATTTTATATGAGCATATATATTCATGAGAGGGGCCAAACAGCCTGTTTAAACTTGCAGAAGAGAGAATCAGTAAACAAGAAAGACAGATAGAGTTTATGCAATCTGAAAAACATAGACCACATAGAGAAAAAAATCATAATAAAGAAAAATGAACACAGCCTCAGAGACTTGTGGAAAACCACTCAATATACTCATGGAGGCACCCAAAAAAGGGCACAGGAAAGAAAGAGAGAAGGGAAAGAATTGAATAAAAATAAATTTCAGAAAAATGAGACCTGAACACTTCCCAAATTTGATAGTAAATGTGAATCCATATACACAAGAAGTTCAACAAACTCAGAATAAATGCAATAAGATTCATGCCCAGACATAATGATAAAAAATGTTGAGGAGAGAATCTTGAAAGTAGCAAGAGAAAAATGATTCTTCACATCCAAGGGAACCATGATAAGATGAATAGGTGCCTTTGCATCAGAAACGAGAGAGACCAAAATGGGGTGGAGTGACATATTCAAAGTGATGAAAGATAGAAACTGTCAACAAAAAGCCCTGCGTCTAGAAAAACTATCTTTCAAAAAGAAAAATAAATAAAGATAGTCCCAGATAAACGAACACTGAGAGAAGGTGTTGCCAGCAGACTTTCCTTATAAGAAATACTAAAGGAAGTTTTGCGGGCTGAAAACAAGTGACTCCAGATAATAATTCAAATCCAAACAAGGAAACAAAGGCACTGGTAAAGGTAACTATGTAATTATAAAATAGCATAAACAGATCTCTCTTCTCCTTTCTTCTCCAAACTGATGTGAAAGCAATTATATAAAACTATGTGAATATATTTGGACCGTTGGACCTGTAACATATTTAAATGCAATATATTCGACGAAGATGATGAAGAGGAGGTAGGTGGAAGCAAAGCTGTCTTAGAGCAATGAAACAGCACCAGATGATGACTTGAATCCAGAGGAATAAAGAGAATCCAAATCCGTCCGGTAAATAAGAAGCTTAAAAAACTAATTCTGTAAATACATCCTTGGGTCTTCTCTCTAGTCTCACCTCTTTAAGTCGACATAAATAACAGAGTTATAATTACAACTCTGAATAGTTGGGTTTGTAACATACACAGATGCACCATGTAGAACACGAATATTACTGGGACGAGCTGGCATAGCGCCTCCTAGGGTCTCGTTCCTGTATTTCATCAGAATTAACTTAGTATCTACCTGAAGTTAAGATGTACTGAAAGATCTCTCTCCATCTCTCTTGCTCACGGAAGATACAAATAAACTATTAAAATATAATAAAAATAAAATCCAATTTTAAAAGAAAGTAATCCCATGCAAAACACTTCATGGAATTATTTTTTTTTTTAGTGATTTCCATTTCCGATAGAATGAATGCCTCTGTAGAGTTTGAGTCTATACAAGACAAAGTCGTCCTTGTTAAAAAATGTATTTTGATAAAAAACATTTATTACCTAGATTAGCTTCAGAAGGGCCCAGAGTTTCTAAGGCTGAGCAGCCCCTAGCTCCCTGCCCCATCCCTCACTCCTGTAGGCTCTGGTGGCTCGCACTGGTCTCAAATCCTTCCTGACCTAGATATGTACTGTAAGAACAGCAAAGCCCTATGGGACCAGGCTGGGCACCGCTGCCCTAAGACCCCTCAGTGGCCACCTCCCCATTGTCCCGACCTCTCTCCACATGGGTACTTTTATTTTCTGAAGCACACAGACAATGCTGAAAATAAAATGCAGTCTGAAATTTTAACAGTATTTACAGAACACTCTAAGGCAGCATTCCTCAAAGTGTGCAATGCAGTCTGTTAGGATTTTAATAGGTCTTAGGGAAAAAATAGTACTAATGAATGATAAATAAAATGAATAAATATTACAGTAAAGGAGGAGACAGGATTCAGGTATGCCCATGCCCCCTTGGGGGATGCTTTCTCTCTGTCTCTCTCTGGCAAGCACATGCATCCTCGAGCAATAAAAAAATATATATATTCATTCATTAAATTGGGGAGAAAAGAAAACAGAACTGGAATCATATAGAAACTGCAGAGTAACGGAATATTTGAAAAGTTTCTTTATACCCGAATTCATCAAAACCTTACACATGCTCTGAAAGTCTTCAAGGGGAAAGACTTAAAATCACTCCCTCAAGCAGGATGTGTTCGTGGAATTCTTCTTTAGTATCTTGTTTATTTTTGGCCTCGCCACCACCTAATCTGGCCAGGTTTCTTTTTTTCTTTTCATTTTTTTTTTTTTTTTTTTTCTTTTTTTGAGAGGTTTTCAGTATAGGGCACGTGCGCTCGCCGGACAAACAGAGAGAGACAGAGAGACAGAAAGCGAGAAATCACCCCCCAGGGGGGATGGCCACGCCACAGTCCCTTCTCCTCCATTCTCCTCTCAGGATCTTGGGGACGCATGCACACGCGCCTGACATGAGTTTTAAGCCACCGGGTCCGGGACGCAAACCATAGTCGACTACGTGGGAGTCCAGCGACATAGCCATTACGCTAACTGCTGGTCCCAATCTGGCCAGGTTTCTTACCTGCAGCACACCTGGAGAAACGCTAGGCTGAAGAGTTTACTACACTGAGACCCAAACCTACATCACTTCGAATGTACCAGCTCAGCCCCAGTGTCCCAGCCATACATTTCTTCACTCTGACGTTTAGAACCGAGCAGAATGCAAGCTGTTAATACCACAGCTCCATCACCTCTTCAGAGAGAAAAGAATGTTTAAACCTTAGCACCTGCACCCTAATCTTGGCCCTGTGTCTATAACATTGTCAGGAAAGTCACAGCAGGTGTTTCTGCTTTCCTATGCAACAACGCGTCATGACGTTCCCAACAACCCGACGGTGGGCATGCCTGGGGTTCGTTTCCAAAACACCCCTCAGGTCACATGTCTTCCGGGCAAGGCCCACTGAGCCTTCCTCTCCACGGGGCTGTAGCCTGAAGCCCCCACTCTGCAGTGAGATCCCCTCTCCCTGCCAGTCAGGCTCTCAAACGACCTCCTGTGCCTCCTTTCTCAGGCACATGGAACTTCCTATATTGTGTGTGCAGCTCCCTCAACCTGAAATACCGTTCTGACTTGTACTGGCCCATAAAGACTCCGTAGCCAGTAACTACTCTCAGCCTCCCCTCTCGCTCCAAGCCCCAGGCACCTGCAGTCACCAGGTTGCATGGTCTTTTCGCCAGATCTATGAACTTGGTCACAAGATAACTGTTAGGAGTTTTACCAGATCTGGGAACTTGGTAACAAGATAAATGTTTGGACCAGCCCTATTAGCCTAGTGGTTAAAAGAACCATATCCCACATGGCTGACCACACAGGTCAAATCCCAGTCCCAACAGCTTGAAAAGTACACAAGACGCACATGAGTATGCACTCAAAACCCAAAGACGATGGAGAAATGGAGGAAAAGGATTGTGCTGTGACCATGCCCCATTGGGAGAGGGGTCTCTCTCTCTCTCTCTCTCTCTCTCTCTCTCTCTCTGTGGAAAGTGCATGTTGCCTCTGGCAACAACAACAACAAATTAATGCTTTTAACTCTTTATTGTCACATTAATCAAGTTACTGGTTATTTAGGTTTGTCATTCTGTATGAATGAAATACTTTTGACAAGAAAGAAACCTGAATTTTTCTTGCCCTGTTCTATCATTTTACACTGATGTTAACTAAAGCATATTTGCAGTTTTAAAATCTAGAGCATTGCAGATGAAGATGACACGAGGTTTTGAAGAGCATTTAATAATCTCCTGAACACAGTTCCATTATGAATAGTCAGGTCAAGCGCATTGAACAGCACCTTGGTTCCATCACTTAGGAATAAATCGGTGGTTGGTGCCTTTTCTGAACGTTCCTCATCACCAGAATGAAGAAACTTCCAAGTGCTCCTTGGGGACAAAGCCTTCTCAAAACCTCTGTAGACCCCCCAAACAGCCCTCCACCTGGAGGTTCCACCCCAAAGCATAGCAAACGTTTACAATGCAACCACACAAACATGGCATGCATTTCTTTGGTAACATTATTATTTTGCCTCTAAAGTGATCTGGCTTCAAGCGACTCCTTGTTATTTACAGTTTCTTGGTGACTGCTTTATCAATTCAGAAATTCTCAGTTAGAAATGCTACCCGTGGACTGTCTTCTAATCTCATGAAAATCTTAAGAACTCTGAACGTAGTAGGGAACGAACTTGACGTAATATTAAGTCTCATAAGTACTTAAACACATGTATAGTTTTTTAGGTTTGGTAGTTTCTTCTTTGACTTCTGGGCTCCAGGTAGAGATTAGGACTGCCGTAAGGTGGATGCAGGTCTTCAGATGTCAGGCCTAGATTTCAGACCGCTGGGGGAAAACAGGACGTTCAGAGCCTTCCTGTGAAGAAGAGAAGGGTCAGGTCCTGAGAGCTTCCTGTTGTGGAGAGCCTCCAGCCAGAGCAGCCTCAGGTTACAGTAGTTATTTACTTGTTCTTCCCAAGTGAGCGTTAGGGTTAGCATTTCCCGGTAAGCAGGAAGGAGTCCTCCCAAGCGAACATCTGCTCCATGCAGAGTGACAGTGAAGCTCCCCACGTTGGTTATCAGTCTCCATTTCATCTTTTACCTCCTTCAGCTCTGACCACCTTCTCAATGTAGAAAAGGACACTATTCGTGCAGTTAACTGCTGGGACCATGCAGGCTCCCAGCAGTTAACAGACATCCAACCTGTAAAAATCCAAATGTACAATTCCTACCAAAAAGGGCACTGGGAAACTCCTAGGTCATCGGTGGCCTTGAATTGAGGGGAAATTAGAAAGAAATATCAGACAGACAAGCTCCCCTGTGCTGTGTGGGGGAAAATACTATTAGGGGATGTTCATTTCAATAGTTTCTGTTATTAATCTTATAGGATTAGAACAAGAATATCTGTGTACACAATGCACAAGTTTATGCTAGTTATTTTCAGAGAAAAAGTCATTAACATTTTTTTTTAATACCAAAAGATCAATTTCCAACATCACTGACCCCCAGAGAATGGAGGCAAGGAGCAGGATTCTCTGTTAGCGCAGGCAGGCCAGGTTTGAGTCATACCTCTTGCAGACACTCGCCTGCAGACAAGCTGCTCCACCTCAGCCTTCAACGTCCTAGAGATCCTGCCTTCTTGAGCTCTGCTCCCTCTCATTGTTTAAAGTACAGTCAAGGCACAAAACATGTCCCTGCAGCTCAGCCACCCCTGGTCATAAAGTTATTACCCTTTGCATGAAGGGAGGGTTTTTGTTTTGTTTTTAGAGAGAGATTTTTGGTATAGGGTGAGTGCACTAGCTAGAGAGACAGGAACAGAAAGCAAGAAATCACACACAAACATACACCTGGGGGGCGGGGGGAGATGGCCACGCTACAATCCCCTCTCCTCCATTCTCTTGGGAGTTTGGGTGTGCACATACACATGCCTGGTGTGAGTTTCAAGGTGCTAGGTCCAGGACTCAAACTGCGGTTGGCCATGTGGGAATCCAGTGACATAACCATTATGCCATCTGCTAGTTTGGGGAAGGGTTTTCTTTAAATACTTCTTTATGTCTAGAGTAGTGATGGTCACACCGTTGGTGGGGAAGATGCCACAGACCCAACACAGGTGTTCACTCAAGGTTGCCACAATTGCCTGAGACAACCAACCTCACACTACCTTGAGAGGGTATTTCCTTTTCTACAGCTGAATTTCAACAGAGGGTTAGTCATCCTCTGGCTCCCTACGCCACAGAACTACTGGACTCCACCATCTGTAGAGGGCAGGAGTGTAGCATGGTGGTGAGGAGCTTTCATCTGGTTAGAATTTGCAGAGCAGTGGAGACTCGATGAATGGAAATACTTCAGTTATTCTGTAGTTAAAGGTAACACATCGCAAGACTATGAGAATCAACTGGAATTTTTAGTGCCCAAACAAGATTTCCTGTGACTCAAATTTTATAAATAAGATTGACTTATTCCTGGCTAACAGGGATACATTTGAATAAAACTTTTTCTTTCATTAAAATTCAACTTTGTAAACTTTAAAAAAAAAAATGAACTTTATTGGCCTTCAACAAAAATTGAGTTTTCATGCCTTAGCTATAGACACTCCTGGGCCATTACTGCCCTCTTTCTGAAAGGTTCTTTCTAGTGGAGGGAAGGTAAGTGACATGGAATACTGTGCTCACCATAATGGTTTACCAACACATTGAGTATAAATCAAAGGTTAGCCTATTTCTCTTGGAATCTTGCCCTCGAACTTAGATCAGCCATTCTTTTCTCTGATTCTGACAGTCTCAGCTAATAACTGTCATCACGACCCTGAAGACATAGCTGTCCCTACACTGGACCTCAAGATGTCTTAATATCTCTCCTTTGAACACCGATTTGAAGAAAAGATGATTTCCTGGAGCCTACCAATTAACTGTTTTACTATAACAAGGAATCATCCAACATGTTTTATTTCTTCATATTCAAAATGTTTGGAAGTACCTTTACAGATATGTTGAATATACTGTGGAACATATACAGCAGATCATACTGGAAACCATGGGTACTCTAATGAGATACATACATTATACAACCAGAAAAAGCATAGAGAAGCACA
This sequence comes from Tupaia tana, assembly GCA_026018925.1. Lineage (NCBI taxonomy): Eukaryota > Metazoa > Chordata > Mammalia > Scandentia > Tupaiidae > Tupaia > Tupaia tana. The sequence goes on along the minus strand of JAKSZU010000026.1, from coordinate 21,448,372 downwards.
ATGTTATAACAGCATGCTTTGTTTATAATACCTGGTATTTACCAGGGAACCAGAATCCAATTCAGAAAAGTGGAAAGTAATGGGTCACATTTTTTATTTTCACCTGCTAGACAAAATTGGTTCCCACTGTGAGCCGCCCTGAAACCACTCAGAAGTGCACAATGGCCGGGTAGAGTGGGTTTGGACCCCAATTATGTTTTGCAGTGAAGATTATATCCACCTGCCTGAGAAGGGTCTGAGCCTGGGCACCAGTGGCTAAGACAATGAGTTTAAAACTTGGAGGCAACAGCATGCTCCTTAGACATGTGTGATGGAGAAGCAGTACTGAAAAAAGCAGTCCGCCATGGGAAGACACATGTGACCACCCCCAGAGCGTGGATCTGTTGTCCGATACTCAGTGTTTGATAGCCACGTCCTTTCTCCTGGGTTGGATCTTTTCTTTGTTACTTAAATCTCCACTCTCCGCTCCTGCCTTTCACAGCTTTACCATTTGCTTAAACCCACAGTGCCTAGAATATCACTTGTGATGGAGGGTAGGTAATGGGTTTGTTCTTGGAATCCACATTGCATTTACACAGATGCCCTTGCTCGAAGTCCAAAATAAGGCTCTCGCTGGAAGCTAGAGACAGGGTGACACGGGGTGGCCTGTGCTAAGAGGAAGCACTCTAGACCATCCTCCTGCCAGTCCTGGGATATCCCAGCATCTGAACTGTTGGCTATGGGAAAATTCACTGCCCCAGAGCAACTGAGATGAGGCAGGGTTTGACACACATGTACAGATTGGTCCCCAGTAGAGTGGCACCAACCAGAAGAATAAAACGAGAGTGCTGAGTGCCCGGAGGGGTGTGCTTATCAATGCATTTGTGTGCTCTTTGTCAGCCTGCAGCGTTCATGGGAGGGGAGAGTGCTTAGACTATGTGGAAATATGCATGGATACAGTGAGGAGCCTGAAGTGATTATGGTGGGGGGGGGGAGCTCATTCTTCAAGGAAGCCTCTCTAAGCGAAGTAACTACATCCTGTGGGCAGTGTCCACACTTGCCCTGTGTGTTATTTCATTCAATGAATCGGCTTCCTAGAGAAGAGGTAAGAGAAAAATGTCAGACTACGCCGGCTCCAACCTTACTGTGGAAAACAGGGAATTTCATGTGCTCTTTTGGCCAAAGGAAGAGAAGTGTCAGGTCAAAAGTGATTTATGCCATCCCAAAGAAGAAATACTTCAAATGGGTAGAAAATTCAGCATTCCATAGACCCAAATTCCAAAGCAGCTTCCATCTCTCTATAAAGGGCTTTATTCCCATGGGCAGAAGAAGTACAAAAACGTTTCTTTCCTCTCGGTTTCTGCAGTAAGTATCTAGAGAGACTTTGATCCTTAACATGAAATCACAATGTTTTATCTGGACAACTGACCAAGAGCAGCAATTAAACCCAAAGACATTTGAAGGCATCTCATAGAGTATGAAGATTGTCCAGTACCATGAGTTGATAACATTATTGCTTTCTTGGACTGGGAAGAGAATTTCCCTAATGGACTAGAATCGTTATTTCCCATCTGGAAAGTGACAAGGTCCTGCTCATCTTAACCCATAGAACAGTCTATAAACTCTGTAACCCAGGCAAGAATGTTTCTCTGTTTTTTTTGGTTTTTTTTGTTTTTTTGTTTGTATTTTTAAACATTTCTGAAAGCAAACAACAACAAACTCTATAGCCTAACTAAATTGTATAAAACCACACAGAAATTAACAGGCATTTAGAAGTTCAATACCAAAATCTTAAAATGCAGTGTTTGCATTTTGCACACACATACTCTAAATATAAAGATTAATTCTTCCACAGATACCATTTCAAACTTTCTTTTTTCCTTCGTTTTTTGAAACAGTTCTTACTAAACTGTACACATTCACACTGAGATCGGGGGAAAGCTGCAGGGTGCCTAGTCTTCTGTGCTCCAAGGAGAAGAAGAGGTTGTCAGTGGAAAACATTTGCCCAAAGTGCTGAGAAACAATGCTGATGGGAGGAGTCTGTACACCTGGGAGAACACCTTTTTGCATTTTCTGCCAACGGTTTAGAGGCAGGAAAGCCTGCTACTCAGTAGCCTCGGTTTTTCAAAGCCAACTCCTATATTTATACCCAGTTACTTAAATGATTTTGTGGAGCCCAGAAAAGACCAGGCTTGGCATGGACATTTAGTAGGACATGCCAAGGTATTGTCAAAGAGACATCCCAATACAGCTAAAAACGAGCCGGCATCTGTCACGGTCATCAATGACAGGGGCAGTTTCAAGAAATGCACACTCACCAACAGAGAGCCCGTGGGGGACCTGGCCAAGGTCCCCACCAGGCGATCAGCTAAAACACCTACGATGGCCTTCCAAGCAGAGACCTGAACCGTTCTGGGTTTTTCTCTTATCTATAGAGCTCTCCCTGTCCTAGGTCCTGAGCACTCCAAGTCCCCACCTGAGACCCATGTGCATAACCATGTCATTGAGAAGTCAAGTCGAAAAGGGGGACAGAGGCCAAAGGTTATCAAACACTCACTTCAGCATTTCAGCACTGACTTTCAGATGGTTTGACCCTGGACGAAGAAGTGAGAATCATGAATCCTCTTTCTGAGACATCTGGATAGAAGTTTTCCCCAGCCTGCTAGAAGGACAAATGAGAAGTTTTTTAAAAAGTATACATGGTTTGCAACTTGTCAGAAAACATCTTCTTTTCATGTCCATTTGTTCCTGCGTGAAGAGGGTTAAAGTCTTTGACTGAAAAGAAAAATGTACCTATAAATACAGCCAATCATACAAATGCATAAATCAAAAACGGAAATATATAGATATAATAATAAAACAAGGGAAGAATGTTTAACCGTTTATTTTCATATTAAAAATGATGGGTTACCCTGTGGTTAGAATATACCTTTATGTTGGAAAATAAAGTCACTTTACTTCTGAACCAAAAAAAAAAAAAAAAAAAAAAAGAAGAAGAAGAAGAAGAAGAAGAAGAAGAAGAAAGATCCAAAAGTAAAGAGGAGTAAGATCAAAATGTTCCAGCAGGTTCCATCAAAAATCCCAACGTGAGTCATGTCCTTTCCAGACAGAATTCCTAATTTGGTGTATTCTAGAATGATAGGGCCCAGTGTTTTTCCCACTATCGGTTTAGACATTTTTGAGTGGGGTGTCTGTACATTTAAAAGCTATACTTCTGCAAGCTTTTATTTTAAACTGTATTTATTCCAATACACCTCTCAGTGTTTAGCATAGTGCCTACATTACATACAAAAATATCTGTTGCCCATATTTTAGCATAACTTTTCCACCGTACTGTCCCTTTACGTAACAGTGATATGCACCACATTACACATAGATCATTTGAACAGAGGAGAGGGTTTCAGAGCTCATAAACCGTCTACTGTATCATTTACAGAGACTGCAGTGGAAAACGGAGACCATTTTCTAGATGAGTCAAGTAGCAAACACAGCAGTGCTGATGACATACGGGATTCGGGGGAAAGCTCCCTCTGCGGTCCTTGTCAGACTGGATGGTTCTTCTCTGACAGACTGAGATTTTCCTGTGATGTCAACATCCCAGCCTCGGGAAGACCCTTCTCCAAAACAGGGAAACAAAAATCCTGGAGCAAAATGCACAAAAGTGGACTTTCTGAAGCATCAAAATTAGCAAGGGACAGATGGCACTAGGACAGGTGGCACTAGGACAAAAATTAATCCACTTTTTTTTCTCCTGCATTAACAGAAACTTTATACTTCGAGAGGAAGGGTTAGCACAGTCTGGGAAGCTCCTGTGGCCAGCGTGCAACATGAAAGAGCTTGGAGGTGGGGATTCCTTCTCTCGGTGCGCGTGGTATATTCAGAGATTTGCTCGAGTGTCTTCTTCTGGGATAAAACCTTCCATTTGTCTCTTCTCCTTGTTTTCTCTCAAATGCAACACGCCTGTGTGTGTTAACACCAGCTCTTTGGCAGGGCAGTTGTTTCTTGATTTCTGAATCCTGGCCACCGAAGCAGCACATCTGGAGCCTGGAGACAGCAGTTGCACATCCTCAGCTGTTCCGGGCCCTGAACTTCCCTCCAGGGGAGCATGGAGTTCACAGTCTGGTGCCCTCTCGACAGAAATGCTTGTGTCACCCTCAAGAAGCGTCTCAGCATTTCATTCTCATAAGAAAGAAAGGACTGGGTGCAGGTTGCTTGGTTCAGATTATTCATCAAGACTGATCATTTAGATTCCTTACTCATAAAATCCTGGGAAATCTGGCAGATGCATGGCCCCCAGGAAATTGGATCAGAAGGCTTAATAGTTTGTGCCATTTTCTCCCATTTTAGTTTAGATATTCCAAGGCATAGTGCCCAATAGTTTTACAATAACAAGTTGGAAAACAAGATGATACAACCCATGGTATAATCTGCAGGAAATGTTTAGAACAGAAAATGATGAAATTCGGTTATGCTGGATAGTGTCCATGTCAAATCTGAGAACAACTGACAGTCACTGTAGAATCTCACTCAGTAGCTAATTCTGGCTCTTCGGTATTCACGTGCACGCGCACACACACACACACACACACTCACACACACACACACGCACACGCACACGTGGATATTTGTAGAAGTATGTATATGCGTTCATATACATATGCATGTATGTCATATGGTAAAGGGACCCTTCCCCCATGACCTTTCATTTGACTTCTGTTTTGAATGACTTGAGTTTTAACACAAAAAAAAGCAAACGAACAAAGGTGACTGTACAGAGGCCGTAACACTCTTGGGAACTCTAGTTATGCACGAGAAGCATCTTTAAGACTGTGGTCAGTCACCAGCTCTGTGGAGACACCCTGGCACAGTTGAACATGCCCCAGTTTGCCCCCTGCACCCAGCTAAGCCCACCTGTCACAGGGAATGCTCTGGTATCAATGCTTCTTAATAGAACCCTCTACTGCACAGCAAGGCTAATTTCCTTTGTTCCCTCCAAAATGTACCCCTACCCAAAGTCTCATGTTAGCAGCGGGAGTCAACCTGCTGTGTATGTGGGAGATTCTCCCTGTTTCATCGAGGTTCCTCATTTTTAGAAATGAATTCCCGTTATTTTTAGAAGGTTGAAGATCCAAAGGGAGAGAGAACTGGAAATGTCCCCTTAGAAGGAGCCAGACTCATCTGGATGGTTGCATCAATTAGTGTGTGAGCTTTCCTTTGGTCCTGCATGGTTGGTTTGGGGCTACCTCTGCACCAAACTCTGTGAAGCCTTTGGCTAACTGAGAAGGTCTTCCTGTAACATGTCAGCTATCTCCTTGCAAACTCCTTCTCCAGCGAATGCCTGGGTCTCCTGGCTTCCTTCTCCAATCAAACTGAAAGATCCATGGAACTTCATTAGCTTCCATTCCTAAGACCCAGTTTGAACACTTACAGCACCAGCTGAACACTGGCTTCTGGCGCTCGGGTCTATGTCCCCCGCGACTTTAGCACCGTTCACAGATACATGGCAGTCTTGTGGGCAAGCCATACAGGAAGAACTTTTTTTGGCTGCCATTTCACAGCTAGAGGAGCCTGGGTTTTCATGTTCCCATACACAGGAATCTATACTAAGAAAACAGGTGAACGTCTCTCTTTGAATAGCTCAGTCATCGGCCTTTTGGAGTCAGAGAGCTGCTTCCGGTGACCTTTCATAAGTCCTTCCCACTTTGGGTCTTTAAGATTCGATCTCTCAGGGATGCACATGGCAAACTGAAATGCATAATAAAGCGTAGAAGCCCACATCTGTTTTCCCAACCATATCACTCTAATAAGTGAAAAGGCCACATTTTGTAATCTGAAATTCTTGCTTTGCTTGAGACCATTCACATTGCTCTTGAAATAATATTTTTATTTACAAATTATGCAGGAATCATTTTTTTTTTGCTTTTTGTTTTTTGTTTTGCCTCTCATCACTTCTTTTTAATAGCTGTGGGGTTTTTTTATAATGGCTATTTCTTAAGCTATGAAACAGTCATTAATTTTTATGAACTTTTTGGGGGAATCCCATTGCTTCTCTCCATCAGTGCACACCCTGAGAGGGTCTCACCTGTGCAGAGTTGTAATTGAGAACTGGGAGGGAGGAGTAATTGTACACATAGGTTCCTAAATATTGCTAAGTTGACACACCATTCTATTACCATTTTCATAATTTTTGTTCTGGAAAAATAGCCAGTTTAATCTATAGCTCATTTCCTAGGCAATTTCTTCCCTGCACAGATCAATTCTATTTTTAGATTTCAGTTTGCATAATAAACCATGTCGACTCTAAAACACTTGCATAAATACAGCTAGGGTGGGGTCTTCTGCCCTCAGAAATGCACTCCAGGAGTTCCCCATAAATTTTCAGCAGGCAGAGGATAAAAATAAACACTTGTGATGGACAACCTTTCTCCAAATATTTTAAGCTTCATATAGAAAATTGTAAAGAGATGACCCTCCCTCATAGTATATTAATATTTTAAGTAAAACCCCTCGTCCCAGTCTTACAGAAGAAAGTTCAATAACAAAAAGAAGTAAAACAAACTGAGAACGAGCTTCTTAGATACTGTCTTTAAACAATGAGGTGCAGAAAACTGGGAAAATCTGGCGTCCTAAACCGAGATCCAGGAAATAACACGACATGGCAAATCCCAGGGAAGGAAACTCATGTGTAAATCAAACAGATCTCAAAGGAAAGACGGAAATTTCTTCTCTTCTTGTTTCAAAAAGAATTCCAGAGGTTAAATGAACAGATGCAGCTGTAAATGTATATAAAAATAATGAGCGGCGCTCGTAACAAACAAGGATAGCTACATTCAGTCATCTTTCACGTATGTCTAAACTCAGGCCAGGGGCAATAAGTGTCCACTGTGCTTTAAAAGGTCTAGGAATAGAAAAATCAACACCCAAATCTTTCCTGATTCCGCATGGCCATTTTTCACGAGATGACTAACAATGTCTGTGGGGTCAGGTCGATTATATTTGCACTGAGCTAGCAAATCAGGCAGTAGATAACACTGTTGTCTTAGGATTTCTGAAGTCCCTAGATGTGGTTGTTTAAGAGGCATTTCTGGATTAACCCCCACCTGCTATAGCTCTCCAGAACTTTGATACCTCCTAGAAAGGGATCCCACCAGACCTCCACAAATTATATGCTGTTAAATCATCCCCTATTGCTGATCAAACTCACTGCTCCACCATTCAAAAAACAGAAGGCATAAAGGTGAATACAAACATAAGAAAGGCGTTTACATCTGGTCTTGCAGTCTTTCCATATAGTCTCTAAAGTCCTGGGAGTCCCCCAGTCCCATATCTTGACAGACCCACTTGATGTTATCATCACTGTCAAACAGGATGGAGTTGGTGTATGGGCCTCCGTCCTCTGGAAGGATGGTGGTGTAGGAAGTAAACTTGACTCTCTTCCGCTTTGGGCCCACAGAATTTATAGGTTCATTTTTAATTTCTTTTTCGTAGACATAGTCAGAAGGTCTGAGTAGTTGACTGTGAAAAGTCTTCTGGGAGCTGCCATTCAGAAGGAAGTTCCTCTCCTCGAACTGCAGCCCCCTGTCTATCATGGTGGTGCACTCCTCCGAGGGGAGTGTAATGTCAACAGGGTTCTCCAAAAGCTCCACCTCATTCCCCAGCCAGACCCAGTCGTGGGAATGGGGGATGTTGCCTTGCTCGCTCACGGCAAACCTCTTGTGTCTGTATTTCCAAGCAAACGCCACACAGTTGATTAAGAAGACCAAAATGGCCAGGCAGAAGACACAGAGCAGGGCGTACATGCCAATCTCCAAGTCCGTTAACCCCCTAGAGGTCATTGTAAGGTCACTGGGATTATTGGGTTCTGGTAACTTCCCCTGAGTAGGGAAGCTTGTGAAGGTGTCTGGACCACCGCTTTTGAGTAGCTTCTCACCCTTTCCTCCCCTGGGAGACTGCGGGGTTGTGCTTCTGTTGGTGTTTTCCTCTTGGCCAACAGAAGCGCCATGCTGGAACCACTCCTGAACAGCCCTCTCCTGGTTTCCTTCACGCTCTATGGAATTGCTCAGGTGGTCTTTATATTCCCGATTGATGCCCTCGATGTCGTTGGTGCCTCCTTGGTGCTCATCAATGCCTGGCTCAAACTTCACCTTGACATTTCCTTTACCCACAGCAAGAACGCTCTTCCTCTTGGTCTTCTGGCAAGGCTCACTAATCATCATCTCTAACTTCATCAAGGGCCCTTGGCCTTCACCTTCTGCAACCACCACTGGCCATTTGGACTCAAGGTTTGCCTGGACAGACACCACCATTTCATCCAACGATGAGACTGTAACCGAAAAATCCTTAGGATCGTAAATGTCTAAAGGTGTCACCGAACCATCACTGAACAAAATCCAAGAACTGACTATTGCTTCCTAAGGAAAATGAAACCAAAGCATTATGTTATAATCAGATTTCTTCAAATTTGTAAACTAAATACAAGTTCCTATATCCTTTAAATGTACAGAGAGAAATTAAGTTTTATGTCTTATAACCTTGAACAGTTCTTGTCATGTCTTTAACGTGTGTCAATAATGTGCTATGGCCTCACTGATATGAACAAATAATATACTTCAACATATTACACAAATAATATACTTTAATAGATGCATTCAGGTATAAATTAATTTAGTGCATGCACACAACACAATTTGACTTTGACCTTTGCAAAAACATTTGAAAGATCAGGCAATTTAGTTGAATCAATTTCAGGTGCAACTAATCAAACTACTACTCAAGATGTATCACTTTGAACATTCATTATTAGGAAGCCAGTGCCAGTGAAGCAGAACACACACTGACTAAAAGTACTGGTAAAGGATGCATTTTAGCCTGGCTTGCTTAAAAGAAACCCTGCCATCTCTGTAAACTATCTATAGATGTTTAAAGATGGAGGAGAGTTTTAGAATTCACAATAATTCTAGCAGACAGTAGCAGTTTGGTGCCTATTAGCCACACTTTTTCAAATAGCTAAGGTGGAATTCCCAAGTATCAAAAATGACATGCTTTGGCAAAAGTGAAGACATGGTCCTTTGGTCATGGTCTGGCACCAGACTGTGCCTAGCACAGATGAGCCTGACAGAAGGCAAATGGCATATGGACAAGTGGTCAGTGAGTGAAAGTGCATGAAAGGAAGACATATCTAAGCCACTGAGTACCAATCCCAGACAGGACCGCCTGGACACACAGCAGGAACGCACTCCAAGAATCACCAGTCCTCGCTCCGAGTGCCCCCACAGATCTCCCCTGCAGGATTCAGCAACTGAGAGAAGTTGTCTCCACTGACCAGGGACCCAGGGCCCTGGGACTCTCACCTGTTGTGGGGATTGAAGAACATCCTGGGCAGTCACCGTGGAGACAATGGCCCTCCTGTCTGCTCTGTGAGGCTGCAGGGACAGAGACACGCCAGCCACGAGCTGCACGCCCAACTCTGCGATGGTGACTCGGTCGTCCAGGACGATCACTGTCTTCTCAGCCAGGATGGAGTCAGAGAGAGGCGAGAGGACCTGGAAGGTGAGTGAGGAAGCTCGTGTCTCTGCCCCACGTAACCGCCCTAACCTCTTCACCAACGTCCCACCACAGAGCAAGTGTCCCAGTTCTCCAACAAAGGAACACACGGATGGAAGTTATTTAGGAAAATGTTATGCTATCGTTCAACCTCACTTGACAACACAAAGGATTTCATAAAGATCATATTGGTCCATTTTATACCCTTTGATACCTGCTATGATGATAACAGCATGTTTGCTGAAAACAACTTGATTTAATTTAGGAACAATGACTAAAAATTACCCATCTTGATACAAGACATTCAAAAGTAACATTTTCCCAACAATTAATACTTAGGGTTTGGAAATGGCAGTTTGTGGTAAAATTACTCATCTTCTGCTCATTTCCTTCTGGTGGGCAGTTAGATGTTGATTTGATGTGACCATTGTGTGGGCTGCTAGCATCACTGGGTAGACCAGTTAGACAAAGTGGGAAGGGCATCTGGCCGTCTTAAGGAGACAGTCTTCCTGATTTTCCATCCAGGGTGCACCAGGGGTGACTGAGATGGAGAGGAAGATGTGGCAGGCAGAACTTTTAGAACAGTCCTCCCAAGGATTCCCTGCCCCAATCTCTGGTACCCATGAACATGATGAGGGAACATTCTCGTGATTACGGTGCCATGTGGTACGGTGGTCTTAAGACGAGGTGAGTACCCCGAGTCATGCAGGAGGGCTCAGTGCGACTACACGAGCCCTTCAAATCCAAGGGAGGGGAACCAGCTTTCAGAGATCTTACCACCTTGTACTAGCAATACACCACAAGCAGAGTATCAGCTGGAGAAGACTGTCTCCACTAAATGTTTCGTTTAGCTTTCTTTGGTTAAAAATTTTTAAAAAGGATTAGATATTTTTCTCAACTCTGAAATGCAAAAGTTCATGAGTTTAGGTTAAAATCGGTTCTACCATTTCTCAAGGTTCTTTTCTTCACACACACACACACACACACACAATCTCAGTGACTGACACACATGTCTATGCATGTACATGTGTGTGCACGTGTACATGTGTTTGCATGTACGTGTGTGCACACTCCGCATGCCTGCACACCTCCATCCACCTGGACATGCATTGATCAGACTGGCACTGGGCAAGGGTAGCACGAGTGGGCGGCCTGTACCTGCACAGTGGTGATTCCTGGCTCCCGGCCAACCAGGGTCCTCCCGTCCTGTAACTGAGCGATTTTCGGCTCCTCCACCTTCATGAACTCAGTCACCAGGTCAGTGATGTCAAACTGCCAGTCAGGGCCCAGCATGTAGGTCAGCTGTCCCAAGTCAGGCAACTCAGCCACAAACTGGGTGAGGACCCGCACCATGGCATGCTGGTACTGCAGGGAGCACCCTCTCCCCTTCTTCTCCTCATCTTCCTCGTCATCACTCTCCCGGGTAGGCCTGGAGCACAAACAAACCCAAACAGAATAAACCTCCTCATTGTGAAGAAGCTTTATGTGCGTTTTTCCCAATTCTACGTGACTGGGCAGAGCGAAATGCAGTAGGTTTTCTCCTGCCAGATCTGCTCTCCCATCACTAAGCACTCAAAAAGTAACACCTTCCCAACAAATCATATTTAGGATTTGGAAATGGTAGAACTGTGGTAAGACTTTGAGGAAATGGTGCTCGTCTTCTCCTGCTCACTTCCGTCCGGTGGGCAGTTAGATGTGGATTTCAGAGCAATAGTGGCCGCTGCATGGATGGCTAGCATCACTGGGCAGGCCAGTTAGACGGAGTGGGAAGGGCGTCTCATACCTGACTGATCATCCTAGGTTTGATTATTCAGCAAGTACTTCTTGGTGATCACAGTGAGTCATGGCCGCTCCACGCCAATGGCAGGTGTGGGCCTGCCCTCCTCACACCAGACCCGCAGGAGACTCGGGCTCCAGGCAGGCAGAGGTGGAGTCTCTGGCCTCTCTGTGCTGGAAACTGGTGATTTTAAGACTAGTTCCCTTGCAGGAATAATGCAGGACAGGTCTGTGGAGGCATCTAAGGTTCTGAGAACAAACTGCTGTTTGGATTCCTGCCTCCACGCCTCCAGGAGGCCTCCAGGTGGCTCCAGCCCTCCTCACCTTGGACATGAAATAAGGACAGCTGCCCCGCTGCCCTCACAGGTGTGCAGGGGGATCGAGCAGGCCAAGGGAAGACACCCAGGAGTGGCTCTCTAGAAGCCGCAAAGACAGGCCATGGGCCAGTGACTTGGGACGATCCTGACCTCATCCTCCTCGTGGCCTAAGGTCTCCTCTGTCACTACAGAGGCAGCTTCCTCAGTCTCACGGTCCTAAAGGCTGCCAGAAGATACCTTCCCTCCAAGCGTCCTGCCTTAATCTAAAATGACTGCTCCACAAGCAAAGCTGCTCGTTCGCTGCTAAAACACTCAAAACACGTCTCTCCTGGCATGGTCCTGGCTTCTCCCTCCCCTCCTCAGGGCTCTCACCCTCCCTCTTATCCTGCACAGGCTCACTGCCGACCCCACCTGTCCACAGTGCACCCTGGGAAGCCCTCCGTGGCTCGGCAGTTCCGGAGCGATCTCCTTGAGAACCTGCCCTGTGTCCTTTGAGGGGAGGACCTTGTTTGATGTCTGCTGACTGGTCTGTGACCATCAGTGGATGCCAGCTGCGTCGGGGAAAGGAGGCAGCAGCTCCAGTGTGTCCCTGTGTGCCTGTCCTATGTGCTCTCTGACATCTGTCGACCTCACAGCACATGCCAGCACATGTATTTAACTCATTCCATCTACACAGAACCTCAAGAATGAGGCTGACTTACTATTTTTAAAAAAATATTTTCTTTAAGGTTTTTGCCATAGGGCACGTGTACTAGCTGCAGAGGGAGAGACAGGGAAATGGAAAGTGAGGAATCACCCCCCACCCCCGGGTAGATGGCCGTGCCTCAATCCCCCTCCATCCTTCTCCCAGGATCTTGGGCAAGCACACACATGCACTCAGCATGAGTTTCAAACCACTGTATCCAGGACTCAAACCACGGTCGGCCACATGGAAATCCAGCACCATAACTGCCATGCCACCTGCTGGCCCCGAAACCCTCCTTCTTTACAGGATGCCCTTGGCCTCCCTGAAAGGTCTGAGATCAAGGCAGAAATTGATAGGAAAATAGTCACCGGCACTGTAAAAGAGCAATTTAGACTTCCCAAAGCAAAGAGTGACCAGCATTACAGGTTAAAAGAGATTGTTTTAGGCGGCAAAGGGATAAGCGTTAAAGCACATGCAATGACACAATGAAAAGTTATTTCCATTTTCTTTCTCAGTCCTCGAACACATCACAGGTGAGGTGTCTGTTCAGGGCTGGGGTGTCTTTAATACTTCCCTGGGGCTTGCTAGTCTCCCTTTGTAACTAAAGACAAGCACACACAACAGTATCTGCTCAGAATTTAATGCCATTGTTTTGTTCTCTTTGTATTAATTTTTAGGCTAAATTAATTCCATTAATAATAGTCATCCATTTGTGCTAGTGATGTGATGTTTCCCTTAAATAAATTAGTAAAATTGAAAGAAGATTATTAAGTATATTACATGCTTCATTAAAAAGTGGTGGTATCAGGCCAGCCTGAGGCATGGTGGTTATGGTAGCTGGATCCCACATGGCAAATGCACAGTTCAAACCCCAGACCCAGTGGCTTGGGAAATACGCCAGGCACGTGTGCATGCATGTCCAAAATCCCGAGAGGAGGGAGAGATGGAGAAGAGCGGATGTCGTGACCATCCCCCGTGGCAGAGGTGCTTTCTCTCACTCTCTCGCTTGCTCTCTCTCTCTCTCTTTGGTGAGTGCATGTGTCTTCAGGCAAATTTTTCTTTAAAAAAGTGGCAGTATCACACAGATTGACAGTGAATATGCAACTAGAAATGCTATATTACTGAAGTAAAACAATTCAGTTATTTCAGAAAATATTATTTTTCATTTTTATCACATTTAATTTAGAAACAATTGCAAATTTTTCGAAATTTAAAGAAAAATTATAGGGAATCAAAAACATTCTTAACCCAGCTCCCCAAAGTACGCATCTTTGTAACAACAGGACAACATTGGAAGCAGGAAATTGGCACTGCTACACGCAGAACTCAGACAGCCTTATTCCGGCATCCAGTCTTAAACCATGTATGACGCCTCACGGCTGATGACTGGCACTTACGAGCAGGGAACGGAGAATGACGATGATGGAATGGGAGCTAGAATGTACGGTATTCTGAATGCCAAATCTCACACGAGGCACATCTCAAGTATTACTTGCTTTACTGAATCCTAGCAACCACTTAATGAGGAAGTTACTGCTCTTACTACCATTATTACCTTCACTATAATTTCCTCATGTCAAAATGTACCCAAGTCATAGAGACCCAAATATTGGAGGGCATAAAAACAGTGAAAATAGTTATGGATGCTGAAGACAGTGTGGAACGGGGGAAAGAAGGGAAGAGAGCAGAGAAGGATAGCAAGAGAACAAATAGAGAGGCATGACATTAGTGGGACACAGAGATGGTTTATTCCCTGTGGATAATAACATGTACAGTATTCTCAGCTGGAATGGTCTGAGAAGTATTTCATGTTGGGTAAATGCTCTTTACAAGCCAAATGATATATAGTGATTGAATGTTTAAAAAAATAATGAGAATATAATAATAATAATAATAATCTGAAAAAACTGATGAAAAGCTATTTGATGATGATGATGTGGATAGTAACGTCTTTGTCTTGACTGATATGCATGGTAACCGTGCAGAGAAAAGTAATGTAATATACTGTAAAGGTATATGTGATTAAATTTAATACTAAAAAGAATGATAATAATAAATAATTTTTTAAAATGTTCCCAAGTCAGATCCCTCTGAACCCCAAGCCCAGATGCTGTTAGCCAGTGTGGGTGTGGCTCCCCCGAGGCTGGCACCCTTGAAGATCAATCGGTCATCCCACCAAGTTTTGAGCCCCGGGAACATCAAATGCACAGTTCTCTCTCGGTGCCCTCACCTTCTGTTAGTGGCCACTGGGATCCTCCAGCCTTTGATCTGGCTCAGCTCCGTGTCCGAGATCTCAATCTGCAGAGGAAGTCTGGGCGCCCAGACGGTGACCTCTAACTGGGAGGTGAAGTGTTGGTGGGTGAAGTTCACGATCGTGTCCACTTTGCTCTTCATTTCCTTTCCATTCACAAAGATGGAATCGCAGTTGTTGGAAACCTTTGGGGAGGAGGCAGAACCTTGAGATGCATCAGCAGGAAATGCACAAGCAACGACTAACGGCGACAGTTCACGAACTGCATCAGCTCTGATTTATTAGACACCAAGACAGCCAAGAAGAGCGTGGCTTGTACGAAAGGTAATTTGTAGGCACTAATTAGTGACAAATACTGATAAACAGACTCCAGGAAAACCATTTCCTATTACAAAACACTGACAGGGGAAACCATAAACATAATTTAATGGGATTACATAACCTCTGTTGCCTTTTGTGTGTTTGTTCTTTTCTTTAACTTACCTTTTTTATGGACTCAAACCACGACTAATCAAACCCCAGGTGCATCATACTTCACTTGTGCACCATATTTGAAGATGCATAAAAGATTTTTATGTTGTGGGGCGAAAAAAATCACACCTATTCATGCCATTAAAAGGATCTCCTGAAAAGTAAAGAGAGCTTTGTACTAGATTAAAATCCTGGTAAGCAAAATACTCATGAAATGCATTAGAAACACGGGTGTAGTTAATTTTTCCCCATTACACTATAATTCTGCAGAGTAGTGGAAAGAATGTAGCATTTCATAAGGGTCTTTTGACTCAGTACTTGGGGGGTACTCTCTTTAAATGTGTGAATTAGCAAGATAAGTATTTTATCATTCAGGCCCCTATTTCACTTCTCATCTTCAGGATGAGCGAATGAAATATTACTGGCTTTCTTTCGTAGGCCATGAGGAAAATGCATTTTTCTAAGTGAAGAGGAAAAGAAAGGATCAAGAATGACTTTGTGTGCAGAAGACATAAAGTAAAAACAGTGTGTGGCCCTCCTGTTCACACTGGTTGGGTGCAACAGTAGGCCTAAGTTTGTGACAGGGCACCTGTGTGATGACCCACCTCAACCAGAGGGGTCGTCATGCTACCAGTTTGCAAGCCACAAGCTAGGACTTATCACAGATGCTTCTCTTCTGCATTTGAATTTGTGCTTACAGTTCAAACTGCCTCCCTTATTTTTAAAAATTGCTTTTACATATATTTATTATTTACATTTAATCACTAGACATCTTTACAGTGTACAACTTTTTTTGTAGCACGAATACAGTTGGTTGGAAGGTAAATTAGTACCCCCACTATGGAGATTCTTCAGAAACCCACAAACAGAACTACCAGACAACCCAGTAATCACACTCTAAGGTATTTACCCGAAGGATAGAAAAACCCTCTGTCAGAAAAACACTTGCACACCCATGTTTATTGCAGCACTATTTACAATTGCTAGGACATGGAATCAACCCAAGTGTCTAAAAATAGATGAGTGGGCTGAAAAAAATGTGGCAGATGTACTCTACGGAATACTACTTAGCCATAAAAATGATGAGACTTTAGCATTTGATACAAGTGGATGAATATGGAAGACTTAATGATAAGCAAAGCAAGTCAGACTATGAAAGACAGACTATGTATATACTGAATGTCTGCTCTCTACAGCAGAAACTGAGAGATTGGGAGGAACAGTAGCAGGGAGGGCAACTATAGACACTAGACATAGTAAGGACAGGAGTGATGGGGGGTGGGTAATAGGGTGAAGGAGGAGATAGGGAAAAAAAAACAAACAATACATTTAACAGGCCTCCCTGTGGACCCCAGGCACATACACCCGACTGCCTGCCTCACGTCATCGGGTGAACGGCAAAGGACAATGTCAGAAGTGCCAACTTCCGAACTCCCAGAGCAATAGCAGATGGAGAGCACTGTCATTGGAATTCCTTCTCCTGGAATGCACATACCCTTCACAAAACACACGTTCCCCTAACCTGGCACGATGAATTCGAACAGCTCGAGGAAGGCTGCGTGGATTGAGTGCTAAGAGCTGAGGCATGAGGAAGCGGAGGGCATGTCAGATACACAGACACCAGAGTTCCCCACTCGGCACTCACTGGTTACAGCTGGTCCTCATCACTTGCGGATTCACTATTTGCAAATTCACCTACTGGCTGAAAGTAGGGGTAACCCCAAAACCAATGTGCAGAGTGCTTTCATGGTCACTGCTGGAAATGCAGAGCTGTGAAACCGTGGAATCGCTTGCCTCACTCCCAAGTCCCCAGCTGAGGTCAAATGTGGTGATCACGGAGTGAGGACAGGGGCATCAGAGTGCACTGCAGCCAACACGCGCCCCTCCTCTCTTCTGTACCAGCGAGGTTTCCCCCAGAGACTAGCCCCCTGCCACACCCCAGGCCTTTTATCCATTCTCCTTGGCAGTGATTGGTTTACAGGAGGGCACATGACATGACTCTGACCAATGAGGTGTCAGAAGCCTGCAGGGCACTGTGGGAAATGCCTCCTTGAGCAGCTAAGTTCTGGAAGTGACGCAGCCTCCTCCCGCGTGTTGTCAGGAGGAAGTGACAACAGGAAGTAACCCCAGAGCCCTGAGCCAGCAGAGCGAGGGCCAGGCTGACACTGGAGCTGGAAGGACAGGAAGACGAGGAGCCCAGGGCCTGTCCGCCCGCCTACCTGGACTCGGTCCTTGCGGTTCTGGGCAGGTGCTCATCCCCGACTCATGCGTTAGTTACTGGCCACCGGAAGCCGCAGAATTGATGCAGGACCTAAGCCCAGATACGGCCCCTCCGAGCACAGGCGCAGACACTGGCAGGTCCGAGCGCCCCTCCCCGGCCCTCGCCAGCAGAGTCACTCTCAGCCCCCACTCTAAGGAGGCTTCCCTAAATCGGTTTTCCAGGTCTGATCAGGATTCTTTGCACTCGGCTACATTTCTTTTTACCAGTTCTTCTCCACCAGGTGGTCTAGGTTCGTGGCTGGACCAAGCCTGGTATGTGCCATTTCTTCATCTCCCTTGCCCAGTGCTCACCCCAACTCTATCTGGCTCTCCAGGCCTCCCAGAAGTGTGGGGCCGAGGGTCAGTGGGCCTCTGTGCATCCTCCCTTCCCCACCTCACCCTGAACACACACCTCTGCTGTAGACTCTGAAGGTCTTGGTGCTGAAAGCCCTTGAGGTCTGACCTGTGCCCACGTGGTCACAGAGATGTGGGGAAGTCCCTGTCTCACTGCAGAGAGACCACGGTGAGTCTGAGGCTAAAACTCAGGCCTGGCTCAGGGTCAGCCATGGTCGGTGGTAGATTCTGGGCAGGACTCTGGGGACAGCGCAGATCAGAGAGCCCTTGACTCCGGGGAGGTTGACTGAGCAGGAGACAGGCTCACGCAGAGTATTGCAAATGCAGCCATTGGTAGAACAGTGAGTGCTGCTGCTGCTCACCTGGGCATGAGGTGCCCAAGACGTCTTCCTCCCAACAGGACCCACTGACCCCCCATTGCCTCACCACACCCCCACTAGATGGCATGAATGCAGAGCACTGTCTGCAATCTGCTTGCTGGGCTGCCTGCATGGTCAAAACAAAACATCCTGACCCTTTTTCTCCAACAGGTAAAAAACCTGTCAGATATCATTTAACAAGATTTGGTTCTACCTTTAAAGATCAATGTTACCAAAATGTTGTTCCCCCTCAAGACTCTGCCCACCACCAAGGCTCGAGATTATTACACAGTATAACATTCGTGATATGTTTATTCATGAGCTGTTTCCACTTTAGCTTTTTATCCCATGACATTGGGAGCTTTAAAAAGCACCACCAACGCTTATAAGCTTAGGAAAATATCCAAGCACTTCATGTTCATCAAACGGTGCCCAGAGGGGACTGAGAGTCATCTGGTGAGAGCCCAGCAGACGGGGCTGCCCAGCTCCCACCCAGCTCTGACTGTGCTCCTCGGGCCTGCAGAGAGCAGCTCTGCTAATTAGGTGCCCCTGCACAGAGTGGGGCCACAGCTCAGGCGTTGGGTTTGCTCAGAAATTAGTCACATAAAAGGAAATCATTTTGGCAGGATAAGCATATTCACAAGGGAGAAAGGGAGAAAGATTTGCAGGGTTCGTGTTTTTTAACTTCTTTTGAAACAACATAAAATTTTATTTTAGCAAAGCAACGTCTGTGAAAGAATGCTGTGAATTTTGAATATAAGGTGTAAAAATCAGTAGCTGAGAGTTTTTAATCCTTGAGATTCCGGGGAAAAGGAAAAAATAAGTGCAAATGGTGGCCTCCCACCATCTCTTCCAGAGTCAGATGGTAGAAGAGAGGCCCAAAGAGAGGCTCGACATGAAAATATCTGGGACAGATAAAATTGGTTCACTGGCTGGACCTGCCCAAACTCAGAATCACCCTGAAGGTTGTAGAGAGAGACCCAAGGAAACAGAACCGAGCCAGGCGAGTGAGCCACGGAAGGTTTGGTGCACAAGCAGTGCTTTAGTGGCACAGTCACCAGAGCCCACAGGTCAGGTGGACTTGGAGACCTTTCTAGTATGGAAAGGACTGGTTGAAATCGTGCCTATGAAATCTGACTCTAGGCACCCTGAGAAGTAACCTCCATGGTGAAATTACAGTGGTTCTTACTTTAAAGTGGCTCTGCTTTGTGAAGACCTCTGATTACATTAAGAATAAATTAAATAATGGCATCAAATGTATCATTCTATCATATCTTGCATAATGCTGCTAATCTAATCTCTTTGTAATAGATCTCAGTTTATAACAGAATGTAATTAAGCTATATTTTTCTGCACAGTTGGCCTGAAATGAAGCTTTACAGAGGCACTGGTGAGAGTTCACTTAACTGGGTCTCTACTGGGACCAGGGAGAGGAAGAGGGTCTATTTTGTATGGCAGGGATTTGGGGGCCTGTGGCAAACTCAAAGGAACACACTCCAGTCGTGCTTAAAGAGGACAGCTGCTACTCACCTGAGCCCAACACTACCCCATGGAAATGCTGGGACTGTGTTTAGGGATCTTCTCTGACTTTTTTTTTTTTTTTTTTTGAGAGATTTTTGCTATCGGGCTCATGCGTTCACCAGACAGACAGAGACATAGAGACAGAAAGCGAGAAATCACCCCCCAGGGGGGATGGCCATGCCGCAATCCCTTCTCCTCCATTCTCCTCTCGGGATCTTGGGCACACACGCACACACATGCCCGGCGTGAGTTCTAAGCCACCGGGTCCAGGACGCAAACCGCAGTCGACTACGTGGGAGTCCAGCGACATAGCCATTACGCTAACTGCTGGTTCCCCTCTCTGACTTTTTGACATCATAAGAGAAACAGAGAATCCAGATTCTGGATTGGTGAATCAATATCAGCAGCTGAGTGTATGTATTTTAAAGTATGTTAGCCAAACAGTGTGTCTTGGGGGTGTATTTGCTATAAGGCCTGCCATTTTATAATCAGATCATCCTGATATATATAATAGGATGCCAGTGAAAAGGAAGGAAGATGTTTTGGTCTTGTTCCCTCTGAGTTAGCACACTTTCAGGTCCATATCTGGGCCTCATTAGAATCATGATCTCCAATCCTTATTAAAAACTTGTTGGTTTCCTGGGACCAGCAGTTAGCGTAATGGCTATGTCGCTGGACTCCCATGTAGTCGACCGCGGTTCGAGTCTCGGACCCGGTGGCTTAAACTCACGCTGGGTGTGTGTGCATGCATGCCCAAGATCCCGAGAGAAAAATGGAGGAGAAGGGATTGCAGCGTGGTCATCCCCCCTGGGGGGGGGTCATTTCTCGCTTTCTGTCTCTCTGTCTCTCTGTCTGTCTGGCGAGCGCTTGCGCCCTATAGCTAAAACCTCTCAAAAAAAGGAAAAAATAAAAAAAACTTGTTGGTTCCCCACAGACTCTACCAAAAATAGAAGACAGATTCATCCTGTTGGCCAAAGCAAGTCAATTCATAATTACTGAGCAAGGCTGCTCTGCTTGAGAAGGGTTCGGAGTTCCAACATGAAGGAGTACAGGGGCTGACCGGTGATGTCTACCATGAGCACAAGCTAGAGAGCAAGGTCTTCTCACATGCATGTCTTATCTCTGGTTGTAAATTAAGTCCAAATACCTTAGCAGAGCTGTGAAGTTCTTCAAACTCCAATCTATCTTCCTCACCTCATGTACTATCACTATCCTCTATCCTCCCACCAATAACTGAATTCCACAGACTGGTCATTTACTAAAAAAAAAAAAAAAAAAAAAAAAAAAAAAAAAAACTTAGTTTATCTCATAATATGGAGGCTGAAAGTCTAAAGGGTATGATGGCATTAATGGAGATTTAGCTTTCTATGAGGTCTGAATCAATGGCATCTCTTGGGCCAAGTCTCCCAAAGTTCAGCTGATTGCATGGCACATTTATGGCTTCTGCCATGTTTTAACTCCAAGAGGGAAGACTCACCCTGTGAGTGCTACTAGAGCTCTGCAAGCTCCCACCAAACTCAGCAATAAACAACATGACATCAGTGCCTTACGTCTTTTTCCAACTCCCTGCATCTCTGTTTAATTCACCCTTTGGAAGAGGAAAGAACCTCACAAAACAGGGAGCCAGATGGCCTGAAATTCTCTGGATCATCCTTCTGAGTCCTCGTGGAACTTGGTCACATGTTTGCAAGAACTTAATCATGTTTTTGAGAGCAAAATTTTCCAGGCATTACATTCCTTAATTATTTCTATTTACAAGCAAAGATTTCAGGAAGTGTTCTTTCTTTTCATTCCTGAAAAAGGGAAAGAATTCTTCAAACAGAATGATGCTCCTCTCAGGTATCCTCCCCTTTGAAGGTACTGGGTCTCCTGACGAGATTAAAACTGTGTTTTGTAAGTGTGGCCAGGCCTCAAGAGGAAACAAAGTATCTCCACAGTAAATCCAACACCACAGGTTAAGACCCTGTAGACTGACCTCTAGTTTGTTCTCTTCCCCTGGCATAAATCTGATTTAGTACTTAACTTGCAGAAACTAATCATGGTTTTGCTGAGATTCTGCACAGATCAGAGACCAAGCCTTGAGACTGCAACCCAAGAGGCAGCTGTGCTTGAGGAGATGAGGTGGAAAAAATAAGGGTGAGAAGACCACAGGTGGAAGATAAGAACCAGATGGCAGCAGGTCTTCCTGGAATCAAGAAGATGATTAATGTGTGCAAAACTGTATGGCGCCCACCTGCTTCCCCCTCACCTTCCCCTTCACAATCCTTTTAGATAGACTGGGACTTGGGGAATGGTCTTTGAACACTAGGCCACCATCTTCCCCAGGATGCCAACTTCCTGAATAAAGCCACCTTTCCATTCCACTAACACTTGCTCTCAGGTGTTGGTTTTCAAGTGGCAAGCAGCCAAACTTGGGTTCAGTAACAGTTTCACCTGGTTATAGTAAGCATTTGTCCAAGCATTTTCTCACCAATTTAGACACTACGTCCTATCACATAATGATGTGAAACATGGCGCAGAAAATACCTAGATACCAAATATGAGTGCTCAATTTATTACATTATGTAGTAGATGCATTAAATATGGCATTGAAGAATTATGAGTGAGTCAGTGGGCAAAATGATTCATGTTTATTCTTTCCTTCATTCAGTTAATATACCCAGGGTTAGATGCTGGGTTGCAGATGGAAATAATGAAGACGTGGTCCCTGTCTGTACAGTCCTCACATTTTACTGTGAGAAACAGATTCAACAAACAACAACTCAGCAGACACGCAAACGAATCAACAAATAAACAAAAACAACTAGATAGAGCCAGTAGTGAACAGTACAAAAGAAGTAAAATGAGGAAATGGAAAGGAGAGACACAAGGCAGGGACTGGTCACAGGTTCAGGATAGGGTCACCTTATACTGATGACATGGCTCCTTTTCTGCTGAATCCTTTTGACTATTAATTGTCCCGTATTTTGTATTGGTCTCCTTTGGCTATCCTATGACTCTTGTTTCTTGGATAGATGGAAGAGGATTCTTGAAGAGTTTTTTACTCTTAATTCATCTGTCACACTGTTTCCAAAGTTATGTGGGGTTTTTTTTGTTAATTTTCTAAAATTCTCAATACAATAAAATTCTCCAATGATGGATATTAGATCATCGGGAAAGTCATGGCATATTTTTCTATGCCAAACCGTGTCACAAATTTCCTGATGACCCAGTGGGGTGAAACCCAGACTCTGCCTTGTCAGAGATGACTGTCATACTCGAGCCCCTGCCGCCCTTCCCATCTCACCTCCCGACTCACCTCTTACTACCTGTGCCCCTCTGCAGGGAACTGCACTTTTCATGGACCTCTGCCAAGCAGATGCTGCTTTTCATCGACCACAGAGAGAACCGCCATGTAAGCAACAAGACCGAAGCTGAGTTTTCCCTGGTTCACCAAAATGGGGCTCAGTACTTCCCTGGGCTGAGCTCACTTTTCTCCCACACCTGAGCTCTGAAAGAAGACCCAGGTAACCTGAATGCCTATGTTTCCAGACTCACCAGACTCAATGGTTACATCTTGCAACACATTAGAATTCTTAACTTTTTTTTTTTTTTGGAGAGTTTTGTTTTGTTTTATTTTCGTTTGTTTGTTTATTTTTGCTATAGGGCACTTGCGATCACTAGAAAGACAGAGATATAGAAAGTGAGAAATCACCCCCCAGGGGGCATGGCCACGCCACAATCCCTTCTCCTCCATTCTCCTCTAGGGATCTTGGGCATGCACGCACATGTGCCCAGTGTGAGTTTAAGCCACCGGGTCTGGGACTCGAACTGTGGTCAACTACATGGGAGTCCAGTGACATAACCATTATGCCATCTGCTGGTCCCAGAATCCATAACTTTTAAAACAAAGATCTTTGAAAAGAATCTCGGTTGGGGGACTTTCTGGGTTTTGTTGTTGTTTTGTTTACCCAGCAACATCTGCTGCATCTTTTGTTTGTCCTGAATTTCTGTCCACTGTGAGCGCATTACCTGGGCATCCCCACTGCAGGTCTCAGCACCAAGCCTGGCAGTTAGGTTCAGCTGAGATGGACAGGGCCACTGTCCAATGGGGATGGTGGGTAAGTTCTTTCCCCTCATTTGAAGCATGCTCAGGTGTAACTACAAGCACTAATGACTATGATCCCTACTTGGTGGATGGGATGGTCTGAAATAAAGAAATTGAGGCATAAAAGTAACAAGCAGAAAGTATCCTGACATAGATCCATTTTCTGGTTCCTGCCAGCCCCGAGGCTCCAGCCTTCCCACAATTTGCCTGTGAGAACAAACTAACCCTCTTTATTAGGCAAGCTGGTGTCGTTCAACCTCACCGTTCATAACTAGGAGTCCTGACTGATACGCCTTTATCTCAAACTTCTGAGACTCAATGCTCAGCTCCTTCACACATCAGCTGCACACAGCACCCATCCTCCCAAGGGAGCCTTTTCCTTTAGAAAGAGCTGGTTTCCATTTGTGTGGTGGTGTCCACTGGTGCCTTTTCTGTGTTGTGTTGCTCCTGTTCTTTCCGGTGTTCCAGCCTCGTCTTTGAAATGGAGTTGAAACTCTTGGCACTCCTGGACCATGGCCCTGGCTCACTGAGATGACTCTGAAAGAATTCATGTAGGTGCGCTGCGGATGTGAGCCTGTTGATGTACCTTGAAAGAGCTTTTCTCAAGGAGAATAAAGAAAGGCATCCTCGTGGCTGATATTTGCTGCCACTATTGTCTGGCAGGCCTTGTCCTGAACTTTGGTGGGTTGAGGCAGGTCATTGGTTTTTCAACAGATCCACAGTCTGCATTTCACAGAGCAG
Source organism: Tupaia tana (assembly GCA_026018925.1). Classification (NCBI taxonomy): domain Eukaryota; kingdom Metazoa; phylum Chordata; class Mammalia; order Scandentia; family Tupaiidae; genus Tupaia; species Tupaia tana. The sequence continues at coordinate 21,424,029 of JAKSZU010000026.1, read as the reverse complement.
GTGTCACCTCTCACAGATTCGATCTGAAGGGGTCACTGTTAGCAGTGAGAGACCTCGTTTCCTGAATGTCTCCCATTCCGATCATCTTGTATGTCCGCTTCATCTTCAGTGAAAGGCCAGCATGTGATTCCTGCACCAAGACAACGGTTGCAACCCACTCATCCAGTGCTGTAGACTTCTCTAGAGGGACAGAGCCTCCTTCTCAGGCTCTGATTGGCCACGACATTCTCACCACAATTGTCCTCTAGCCTTACCTGCACAATCGATGCTAAGCTTTAATTCCTGTGACCCTCCCAGGCCCTACACACCACAAACACTCCCCTTGTCAGTTTAGAACCCCTAGGGTTCAATAATCTTTCCTAAATACCATGAATCCTATTTATGGTGGCAGCACACAGCCAGTAAGATTCCAATTCTAGGAGAAAGTGAACTATATAAAACTTCATGTGCCTTGCTTCACGCCTGTGTGATCTCGGAGCCTTAGTGTCTTCATCTCTGCGAGGGAGACAATATTCCTGCTGTCTAAAGGGGCTGCCAGGACCTCTTCCTGAAACGGCACAGGAGGAGAGGAACAGGCCTGGCAGACACTGGACAAATGTGAATTCTCCATCCCCAACCCTTATGAAGTTATTGCAAGGAGAGAATAATTTGTAGAACTTTGAGAGCTCTCTCAAAATCATTTCCTTAAAAGATCAGAAAAGCAGTCAGGAACTTAGTAAGTGTTTTTAAACTGTACACAATGACAGAATACAGGAGATAGGATAAACACACTGACACTCAACACAGATTTGTCATTACATAATATGCTTTAATAGGTTTGAACAGAAAGGAATTCTATGACAGTTAGAAATGATAAATATCTGTGTCACATAGGCAGGCCAAGTACCTCCACACCTAACTACGAGATGAGTAAAGTGATGTCAGACATGCTAAATACTCCACATGAACATGGCCAAGCAGGAGTTGGAACAGAACCTCAGGACACCCAATCTAGTGAATTCTTTTCTTCAACTCTTCTATTAGAAACCCATTTTATTTAATAGGAAAACAGGTAGAAGATGCTTTAAGCCCATGTAATCATCATAATGGTGGATAGTAAGAGTTATCGATCATGTATTGTATGTCAGACACATTACCAGTTGCTTTAGTACCCCTACAGTATTTATCGTATATTATCTATAAAACTAAAATTTCCTCACCCCATGGGCTCAGCCAAAGTCCCCTCGCGCCCAGCCAGAGCCACGGTCCACGCAGTGGAACTGGAGCTGCCGAGTGCTGCAGGACCCTCAGTGCTTGTGGTTTTGCTGTTTTGGGGGCTTTGTTTTTGTTTTTGTTTTTTTGCTTTTCACTTGTTTTTGTCATTCAAAGATTGTTTCAATAAAGGCACCAGGAGCCCGTGCACGTGTGGTCTTCAGAGACACAGACATTGCGGAATGTGGCTGTCTAGGGCTCTTCCGCAGCTGTGCTCATAGGAGAAGACAGACTGCAGCCCAAATATTTGCCGATTATTAGACACAGAGGGTGTCAGGGAATCACGGATATATTTATTCATCTCTCTGTTCTTGGGGACATGTACCCTGGGGAGTGATACGCCTGAAATCCTTGAAGACAGAATGCACTCAGGTGTCAAGATGACGTTGTCAGGAGCGTCACCCAGAGTTCAGGCCACCGCTTTCTAAAAATGCTTGTTAGGGGCTGGATGGTGGCACAGCAGTAAAATGCTGTGCTCTGCAAGGTGACCCCCACCCCCCGCCGGGAGGCTCCAGGTTCACATCTGGAGACCTCCCTGAGAGCGCTGGTGTGCCCATGACCTGGGACTGCCGGAGGCCTGGGGTGGACTGCCAAGACCCTGTTAGGGTGCTATCTTTCTGTCTCTCTCACTTATGGAAGAAAACAAGTGATCTTTTTTCAAAACCTTTTTTTTAAAAAGGTTTGTTAACTGAGCTTTAGAATTGGTATAAATAGGGAAGAACAGATGGTATAATAGTTATATCGCTGGACTCCCACATGGCCGACCACGGTTCAAATTCCAGACCTGATGGTTTGAAACTCACGCCGGGCGCGTGTGTGTGTGTGTGTGTCTGTGTGTGTGTGCTCATCCAAAATCCCAAGACAAGGATAGAGGAGAAGGGATTGTGGCATGGCCAGCCCACCCAGGGAGTGATTTTGATTTCTCATTTTCTGTCTCTCTGGCAAGCACATGCGCCCTACAGCAAAAATATCTCTTAAAAAAAAAGAAATGGTATAAATACAAGAAACATTTGGGGTTAACCCAATGTTGCAAGGAAAAATTTTAAAAAACAGTGCTTCAAACTCTGAGATGTTCTCTTAATACTTCAAATTAAATCTTAAATGTGTTGATAGAAAAATTAATGTAAGAGCAGTTAAGAAAATGCAATCAGAAAAGAAAGAAAAAGCAGTGCATAGAGTAGAAGTTATTCTTTTTTTTTTTTTTTCTGGAGAGGTTTTTTCACTATAGGGCGCGTGCGCTCACCAGACAGACAGAGAGACACAGAGAGACAGAAAGCGAGAAATCACCCCCCAGGGGGGATGGTCACGCTGCAATCCCTTCTCCATTCTCTTCTCGGGATCTTGGGCACGCACGCACATGCGCCCGGCGTGAGTTTTAAGCCACCGGGTCCAGGACGCGAACCGCAGTTGACTACGTGGGAGTCCAGCGACATAGCCATTATGCAACTGCTGGTTCCCGAGTAGAAGTTATTCTTGTACTGCTGGTAGCCCAGCCCACAGGACAATGAATGATGACATGGAAGTACAGAGCACTCATTTCTTCAACAGAAGGCTGCGTGGTCCCCTCTGTCTACAACCTGAGAAATGTCACCCCGTGGTTTTCAGCTGAGACAGAATTTGTACTTCCATCAGCTACAAAAGGCAGCATTAGCTTCTGAGACTCACTATCAGCCTAGGGATATACATTGGTAAAACGCTGATAAATCGACCATGCTCAATGCCCTGAGTACTTGGAGGAAAGGTGTGAGAGTCTCAGATTCCCTCTTCTGTGTCCATTACGTCTCCATTGTGACAAAGAACTCACTCGAGCTTGTCCTTCTTTCTTTTTATGCTCATTAGTCCTAACATGAGTGAATTTCTCTGCAGACATTTGAAATATTTAACAGAAAAAGAAGGCACAATTTTATGTGCGAAAGATAGCAATCTTAACCTCTAGGGGCATGCTTCAAATAAGTCAATTTGTGGACAGTCCAAAAGTAGGAAGGAAAAAAGCCTGCCCTTCCAACAAGCAGCCTAACCTCTGCAGCAGGACTGCATTCAGGGGGAGTGGTGCTCTCTTCGGTGCAGTGGTCGAGAGCCCGGAATTGAAGTGAAGCTGCTGAGTCTCAAATCTCAGCTCTGGTACTTAACATCTAGGTGACAGCCATCCAGATGGACGGGGGCAAACTGCCCTGGGTATCTGTCTATTTATCTGAAAGCGAGGATCGTAATAGTCAAGTATTATATGAAATGCGCATTAAGAACTTAGGTGCTTAACACACAGTAAAAGCTCAATAAATGCTGGTTATTTCCACACACAAAGTCTGCCGTACTTTGAATAGCAAGTTTACCATGATCCTCCAGAGAGTGACACCTGATGTAAGTTTAGAACCCACACCCCCGGACTCTAAAGTCCCCTCCACCAGTTCCATGAACCATGACATCCTTTTCTAGCACAATAAACTCCACTACAAGACTGTACTCAAAGTCCATCCACAGAGAACCTGCTCAGGGCCAGGCATGGCGCTGGGTGAGGGGGATGCACTGACCAGAAAGACCAGCGAGGGTCCTGCACCTTCACGGAGCAGCCAGGTTAAGAGCACAGACACCACGTCAGGCCAATGAACCAGAGGTTGTACCACAGCCTCCGTGACATCAGTGCCTTGCGAGAGCACTGCTCAACCCACGCAAGTGGGCAGGGCTGAATAGCCAGAAGTTGAATCAAAGGAAAGACCGATCCACACTGAGTCCTTGCCGTGCCTGCCTTCTGCCCATGAAGATGTCACCCACTCATTTCTTCAGCTGATGTTACTGAGAACAGTAAGCTCCCTGGGCACTTGGGGGCAGGGAGTGGGGGATGGTGGAGCTGGGCGATGTCAATTGGACACACCTGCTGCCCTCAGGGAGCTTGTCTGTTACTCCAAATAACTGTCGGACAAGATGTTCTGTTCTTGACGTAACTGTGAAATAATCAGACAATCTAAGTTCATCTGTGATTGAAAAATGTAGACTACACCCTCACAGTGCAAATGAGAAACCATAAACTGGAAATTCAAGACAGCCTGATGCCCTATGACCCCCTAATAATTATCTCAACAATTGGAGCTATTCCTCCAATGTTCACAAAGTAAATCCATGTTCACCCTGATAATGAAAAGCGTGAAGAGACAGCTTGATCCTCTAGTACGCTACGCTCACCCCAACACCGCCAAACCACGCTAGCCATGATACTTCGGAGAAATGAGAACACTTACACCCAGACAGAGCTTGTGTGGGTATTTATAGCAGCATTACTTGTGATGGCCAAAAATTAGGAACAGCCCAGATGTCCACCACAAGATTGATAAACTGTTGTTTACTCATAGAATGAAGACTACTCGGCAATAAAAAGAAATGAATTATTGATACACATGCCGACATGAGTGAATTTTAAATTATTCTGGGTGGAAGAAATCAGCCCAAGTGAAAGAGAGCAAGAGAGGGTTAGCAAGTGTGAGCATACTTTATGATTCTATTTGTACAAAACTCTAGAAAATGAAAATTAATCAGCAGTGACAACAAGCAGATGAGCAGTGGCCCGGGGATAAGCAGAGAGAAATGGGAGAGAGGGGATGATAAAGAGGCATGAAGAAGGTTCTGAGCCTAAGGATATGTCACTATCTTAATTACGGTGACAGTGTCACATCATGAAGCCATCAGCATCTGCTTGTCCACTTTGAGTATACGCAGTTCACTGTATGCCAATCACAGCTCTATAAAGCTATAAGAAAGGAAAACAGTAGGGGGGACAGTCCCTCAACCCACTGCCTTTGTACCTCAATCCATTCATACCTGTGTCTAGTCTCATGGTTATGTGACCCAGTGACCTTCTAAAGTCTGTCTCAATAATCTGAGTTCTTCGGGAAATCCAATGAGCTTGAATATGAAGCGGATATACTGTGCCCCCATCAAAGCTGCATGGCATGACTTTACACTGGGAACGGAGTTCAAGGACATTTACAAGGCCCCCTCTCTCCTGAGCTCAACGCAAATAGGTCTCCAGGAGAGACGCGTCACTGGGGCCATACTGGGCCAGGTCTGAGATCCTGGACACATACGCAGGCCAGGTCTCTGTGACGCCCTCAGCCCGAGCAGGGCTGGATGGAGACGAGCAGCTCGAAGGCTCTGGGGAGTGAAGGAGGAAGCACGCGGCGATGTGCGTGGGGCAAGTGGAGCTAGGAGCTTTGCAGGTTTATGCTGGCTCATTGCAAGGTTTCCCTGAATTATGCAGAAACAATTCCAGAATGCTAGCTCTTAATTAGAGATGCCAAAGACAGAAATTAATGAACGATCTAATTAATACTGGGATCACAGTGAAGCTGACAGGAACGAAAGGTTGGGAGCACAGCAATGTCTATGCCCGGCCAGCAGGAAATAGATGACACATCTCCAATTAGGGCGGACAATGACAGACCTAATCACCAGCACCAAGAAGGACGACACCAGGCACGAACTTCCAAACCGCCTGGCGACTTATTCTTAGCTACTGGCCCTGGTGCTGGGCGCAGGGGAGGAGACCCAGGCCCAGAAATAGCAGAACAGTGGTCTTTGTAGGGATTTTGTCCGTCATTGCTCAAGCAAAAGCACTGACCTTCAGTCTCTCCGGGACGGTTCTCCTTGCTCTCCCAAGTTATGTGGAGATCAGTCTGAGGCAGTTGGATTTGGTTTGCCATCACTCACAATGAAAACAACAGGAACAATATCCACAACCCCAGCCACCTTAGCCCAAGCAATAGGGTGCTGCTCTGAGCTCCTGGATCCCCACAGCAGCCCTGGGTTCAGACCCCGGACCAACCCGATCACATCTGGCACAGCGGTGCACCTGTGATCCTGGCTGGCAGGGAGGCCGGGACAGAAAGGTCGCAGTGTAAGCTTGACTCTGCCAAAGATGCCTGCCACTCCTCCCCCTCCAGGGAAAAATTAATAAACAAATCTTAAAAAAAAATACTCACCAGTGCAAGAATTTAACTTAGTCCTCACAGCCCCAGGACCTATCATGCCCGCCCAGTCCCGTCACCTGAACAGTGATGTACCCTGCTCAGTATGCCAGCTCGAGCGTGTGTGCCCCTCGACACACATTCGGAACACGGCCGACTTCTCTCCCTAATCCAGCCATTTGCATATTAACCCAAGAAGAGCAGCTGCTCTCCAAGATGCCAACATTCTTCCCTGGGCTCTATTTAGTGGCCAGCTCCCTACACACTGCTCAGAAAGCAGCAGAAAACTCTATTTCTTTTCTGACATGTACTGCCTTACTTTACCCCTCACAGACCAAGTTTGGAAACAAGATAGCTCCTTGGGACACGGAAGGCTGTGAACGGTAATGTCCTTTTATTAGCTGTTTAGCAGCGCATTATTGCAGGTCCAGCTGACATCAGAAGGCTGGAGACCTAATTACTGCAGCCATAAGTTGATGGCGCCATCTTCAAGAGCTGCACGAGATTTTCTTTCTTTCCCTGCAGGTGTGCACGAGTTTGTCCCCTGCTGACGATGTATGACTGGCTTCTGTGGTTCTGGAAACTACAGCTCACTGGCAAACAAGACAATTGCAGATGCAGAAAAACATGAAGCTATCACTTGGAAAGATAGACACCCAAACATTAAATCATAATTACCATATGGAAATTGTACTTCTTCCTTCCTTCCTCTGAAGACCTTTAAAGAGACTTAGCAAAGAAAAGGAAGCTGTGGTAGGCAGCGTTAAGGCCGCCCCTCCGCACAGATACCCATGCCCTAGTCCCCAGGATCTGTGACCCTCTTACCTGTCAGGACATAGTGGGCTGAACTGTGGCCCCATAAACACATGCTTGAGCGCTAATCCCTGCTACCTGTGAATGCAGTCTTACTTAGAAAAAGAGTCTTTGCAGATGTGATTTTAAGGATCTTGGAAAAAAAATCACCCTGAATCAGGGTGGCCCTAAATCCGATGACAAGTACTCCTATAAGAAAAGCAAGTCATACAGATGCACAAAAGTTAGGTCAGGTAACAACAGAGGCAGGGGTTAAAGTTCTGTGGCTACAAGTCAAGGAATGCCTAGAGCCACCAAAAGCTGGAAGAGACAAGGAAGGATCCCCCCAGAGCCTCTGCAGGGAACAAGGCCTTTCTGTCACCTTTATTTCAGACTAATGGCTTCCAGAACTATGAGAGAGTATGTTCCTATTGTTTTAAGCTACCAAGTTTGTGGTAAGTTGTTACTGCAGTGCTGGGAAGCCGACCTATGTGCAAAAGGACATTGCAGATGTGGTCAAGTTAGGGACCCCGAGGTGGGATCTGGATGGGCCCTGACGAACTGGAAGAGTCCTTACAAGAGGGGAACAGGAGGGTCTGAGTCAGAGAACATGATGTAATGACAGCCAGAGATGAGAGAGAGAGGTCCGAAAAATGCTACACGGCTGGCTTTGAAACTGGAGGAGGGAGGGTCAGCAGGCGGTGTGGAGGTTAAGGTGCTGGATCCCCCATGGCCAGTTGCATGGTTTGAGTCCCAGACCTGGTGGCTTGAAAATCACACTGGGCATGTGTGCGTGCATGCCCAAAATCCTGAGAGGAGACTGGAAGAGAAGGAAATGTGGCATGGCCATCACCCTGTGGAATGATTTCTCTCTCTCTCTCTCTCTCTCTCTCTCTCTCTCTCTCTCTCTCTCTCTCTCTCACACACACACACACACAGGCACACACAGCCTTCTGCAAAACCTTAAAAAAAGGAAAAGAAAAGAAAATGAGGACAGAGACACAGCAAGAAATACAAGTAACCTCTAGAAACTGAAAATGGCAGGTAAAAAAGATTTTCCTCTAGACCTTCCAGAAGGGATGCAGCCTTGCCTGCTCAGTTTAGAGTCTGCCCTCAGAAAGTATAAGATAATAAATCTGTTACTTTGAGCCACTGAGCGTGTGATACATTGTTACAGCAGCCATGGTAGAGTAACACAAGAGCTTTCCAGGTGATGTGGATGGAAACAAAAGGCATCAACTGATTCTGATGGCAAAGCCAGAATGATATTTTGCTACTAACTCATAAAAGCATCTATACACCACCCTACACCACCCTTAACATACACACACACACACACACACACACACACACACACACACACTGGCCACACAGCCTTAGAGAATGACAATTCTAGCTGTGCAGACATTGAGATCAGAGGGTCTAGAGCTAACCTCTTGGGGTGGGAACTCTGGCCCCTACATCCACTAGCGCTCAGTAAGTTATTTCACCTGTCCATGTGCCATTTCTTATGTACTGGCACCAAATAGTAGCACTGGCTACCTTAAGAATTTGTCATGAAGATGGCATGGGTCAATACTCTCCATGTCCCTATTGTAACAGTGCCTGCACTAAATAAATGTTCAACAAACACTATGAACACTCATTAGCTGTAGTAACCTCCCTCCTAAGGGCAGAATTTTCATGAACTGTAGCTAATATACCTTGTCCTTCACCAGCAGATAATTAGTAAGTATTTCTGGAATAAAACATCTCCTGGAGAAGAGAAGACTTGCATCCTGAGATCAGGCCCAACTCTTCATGCAATGCCAACTGCCTTTGAGTACAGAGAACCTACCACTCCTCTCTGAAAATTTCCAGTAACAGGAAAGTCATTGAAGTTGTTCCAGCAAAGACAACACTGTCACTCATGTGCAGTATCTAGTTCCATCTTGGGGATGCTCTAACATTCATTCACCCATTCATTCACAGGTTCATCAAATATTTACTGAACTCCAGACACTGTGTTTAGGACAGGGAACAGAATAGTGAACCAGACCTAGTCATAGATATTGTGGACCTTACAACCAGGTAGTGGTTAAAATGTACAGGTATGAATATGACTATACACTTGGATACAAGTATGCAGATCTATTGGTATAATATTTGCTGATACATTACAGGTCACGTGTGTACATATACATTACCATCCCAAATGATACACTGGGATTTCATCACACCAAGTTAACAGCAATTCCATCACATGTGCTCAGAATAACTTTAGATTGCCATCTGACATGACCTCACTGCAACATGGAAGAAAAGAATAAAAGGGAATGAGGGGGAATTATCTTCAATCCCCCCAAAATCTAACCTGTTTAGGACTTTCCATTACATCCCCTTTAAAACTAGACCTTACCCTTTACTGCACCCAGAAGTTTGCCCTCAGCTCAGACTCGAAGAAAACTTTTTTTTTTTAAATCCACTGTTGCTTAAACATCTAAGAACACAAGTGTTCCCTAAAGGATTTTCAAGGAGTGTTTTTATTATATTTAGTTTCGCCTTATATGATGACTTTAGTACGAATTGCCACCGTGTATCATTTTATTCCCATTTACAGATAAGGAAACTGTGCTTGGAGCTTTTAAGAAATGTGTTCAAGGTCAAATAGTGAAGAGAGTGAAGTCAGGACTTGAACCAACAGCATCTAACTGAAAGCTAGCCCAAAGAAAGAATTCACTACCTCTCAGTCTCTCTCTTCTTTTATAACTATAAATGAGTTGCTTTTAACTTTGCTCTTGGAATCTAAAAAGCACGAATCTACTCCATCTTCCACATGACGGCCCTTGGAAGACTTGATGAGAGCTGTCATGTCTCCCTCTTCACCTCACCCCTTAGCCTTTTCTTCCTGTCACCGGGCTAAACACTCATACTTCCTTCAATCATTTCTCCTGTGATTTGATTTCAAGAGCCCTCAGCCCTCTGGACACTCTTTGGCAGAACACAATCCAATTTACCAGTGTTCCTCTTATGGCCTAGAAAGATACAAAATCTTCATCCCCGTGACAGAGCAAAATCTATCATTTGTTGCCTTTTTAAAAATTTATTGAGAGACAAGAGTACAAGAAATATCTCACTTTCCTCTGAAATCTACTATCAGGAAACCAGTAGCCCAAGTGAGATGATAGTGCCTCTCCCTCTGTCTGGGAGACGAGAGGGCATGGCGGAGACTTCAGTGTGCTGGAACCACAGGCCTGACACAAAGGGTGTCCTCCACCAACACCAGGTGAGGGTCACAGGAAGAGATGTGGGCCCAAGGCCCCCTGAGTTCATGACTCTTCCTAAGCTGGAAATACAGATTTGCACATGAATGTGCTCATTTTTACATGAGAGCAACAATCTAAGCAATAGTTTAAAAATACACACACGTCTTTACACCAAGTCTAGCCTGCAGTCTGCCTGTCTGCCTGCCTGTCGCCTCATTCTTAACCACACGTTCATTCTTCCAGTGAAAATCACGTCAACCCATAGCAGCCTCGTCAAATATTTGACCCATTAGATATCACTACTGATAAAAATGCCAAGGATTCTTGCACACACATGTGCACACATGCGCACATACACCCACGCACACATACAAGCACACTACGATGAAGCTGCATCCTCTACTTGTTCTTTATTTTTACCTTAAAAGTAGTTGTCAACTTAAAAGGTGGCATTCATTCCTCCTAATCGTGCCACATTAGTGAGGTTCCAGCTTTTCCAAATCATTTTTGTCCTCAGATGTTGTCCCCAAGTCATACAACCCCAGGTCAAAGAAGCTAGCGTGTCTGTGTGTCACCACAATTCACGTCTTCCTAAATTTACACCTTCCCCTGATCTAAATCATAGTCCCAATACACAGAGACTCCAACGCACAAATACCCCTGGCGAATCTGCGAGACTCTCCCCAGAGATCACGCAGTGTTTTCTGTACTATGCAGGAGGGACTGAGAGGCCACTCCACAGACTGAGGGGTCTCTCCAGAGTGGGAGTGCTCATGGGTCTGCCCCATATTCAGGGATGTCCTTGGGATGATGTTGAGGCTAGCGCACAGATCTGTGGACCACTCCATTCACCTTCAAGTTGTGGCAAAATTTAGTACACACATTGTCACGGAAACCATGACAAACGCATTACAGCCACTTAGTTAAATCCCTTCATTGATACAAGCCCCAGGATTTGCAAGAGAGCCAGGCATTCCCTTAAAGAGCCTTCTTACAGCCACAGGAATGCAGTTACCTATTGAGGGTGTACATGGAATGCCATTAAGTCAGCTGGCATGCAAGTCCATATACGCTCTGAAAAACCATACGGTACACAAAGATGTACAAAGATTACATGTAAATTATTCGTACATGTACTTTTATTTTTTATTTACATTTAGTCAGTGTACACGGTTTTTCCCAGATGAACACAGTGCATATTAGTCAAGTCAAAGATATTACCATCTATTTTATCATCAACTGATAACTTTTCATTTTTGTATCTATTCATTAAATAGATAATAGATCATAGTAAATTTTAAAAGGAAATCTTTGAAAACCCAACTCACTAAGATTTTTTTCTATGTTTTCTTCTAGTAGTGTTAAAATTTTAGTTTTCCCATTTAGTTTGTTAATGCCATTCAAGCTAATTTTTATGTGTGGGGTGAGGTAAAGATCAAGATTTACTTTTTGGAGGGGTGAGGAGGGTGTTTTGCATGTGACCACCCAATTTGTTCACTAACATTTGTTGAAAAGGTTTTCTTCTCAGTAAATTGCCTTGGTATATTGATGAAAATCAAAAACAAACAAGTCTTGATAAAGCCCCGAGCTTCATGATCTCTGGTTTGTTCCTCTGAAGATGAAGCAATAGTTTGCCAGATGAACGGCCCATCTATGGGGCCAGGTGGTAGCACAGTGGTAATGCAACCAGACTCACATGGGAGAGGTCCTGAGTTCACATCCCAGGACCCCTTTGAGCACCATGGATATGCATGCAGGCCTATAATTTACGTTGGTTGAGACTGGGGTGGGTCATGGTGTGGAGACTCTGTTGGGCTCACTCTCTCTCTCTCTCTCTCTCTCTCTCTCTCTTTCTCAAGAAATAAATAAACAAGAATGGCCCCATCCTCGTGAAGCTTATAAAGTGATAATTAAGCACAAAACCAATCATCCTCTAAAACAATGTCTTAAAAAAAAAATAGCAGGGACCAGCAGTTGGCGTAATGGCTCTGTCTCTGGACTCTCATGTAGTCATGTAGTCAACTGTGGTTTGAGTCCCAGACCCAATGGCTTAAACTCATGCTGAGCATGTGGGCACGTGTGCCCAAGATCCCGAGAGGAGAATGGAGGAGAAGGGATTGCAGCATGGCCATCCATCCTGGGGGGTGATTTCTCGCTTTCTGTCTCTCTGTCTCTCTCTGTCTTTCTGGCAAGTGCACACGCCCTATAGCAAAAAACTCTCAACATAAATAAATAAATAAATAATAAAACAATGTCTCTATCTATATAGGCAAAGGATATATGTACATATATCCTTTAAGAAATATATATATGTACATATATATGTGTATATATATATATGTATATATGTACATATATATATAACATATATTGTATGTTATATGTAAATATAAGTATAAATATAAATATAAATACACAGTCACACACACACACACACATATGTATATATTAGAGAAATTTTCGTTATAGGGCACTTGCACTCGCAAGAGAGACAGAAAACAAGAAATCACCCCCTAGGGGGTATGGCCACACCACAATCCCTTCCCCTCTTCTCCTCTCAGGATCTTGGGCACACGTGCACACGTGCCTGACATGAGTTTTAAGCCACTGGGTCCAGGACTGAAACCATGGTCCCCTGTGTGGGAGTCCAGTGACATGACCACTACACCATCAGCTCATCCCTCGGCCAAGGACACCTCAGCACATTTCCATGAAGTGCAGACAACCTAGTGTAAGGCGGTACTGTGGGCCGTGAACTCGGCTGGGCCTCTCTAGGGTGGAGCTCTCCAGGACAGGGAGGAGGCGCCCACCAAGGGACGCGCCACTCGGCTGGGCCTCTCTAGGGTGGAGCTCTCCAGGACAGGGAGGAGGCGCCCACCAAGGGACGCGCCACTCAGCTGCTGGGAGGAAACAAAGGCCTGGAGAACCACAGAGCACATCGCTTATTTGCGCCCAGGATGGCATAAGCACAAAGATGCCATCTCGTGTGCCACACCTGTGTCTCCTTCCCGGGACGCTGTGAGGACAGGACACGCGTGCGGTAAATGCAGTCCAGGGCACTGCCTCATGTGTGTTTCTTATCTGAGCGGGTGATCACCTAGGACTTGGCTCAGAGCTTTGTGAATTCTGCATACCTCAGGCCGTGGGTTTGTTTATCACAACTGCCCACACAATACAAAAATAACCTGGAAGCCCTCAGAGCGGGGCTGTGTGTACCAGTTTTAAGCTAGTCCCATCTCTAGGGAGAATGAACTTTCCAGGCCTAGGACGAGCTCAGCCAACCTTGAGATTCCTGTGGAATCTTTATTTTTTTAATTAAACCTTACCATTACACCATTTCTTCTTTCTCAGAACTAGCTACAGTGGCTGGCCTCACAGCCTAGTGATCGAGGGGGTTGAATCCCACATGGCTGCTTGTGATATAAATTCTAGCCCGGAGGCTTGAAAAACATGGCAGGAGCACCTGCATGTGTGTCCAAAATCCCAACAGGATGGAGAGATGGACGAGAAGGGGTTGTGGCTTGACCACATCCCACTGGAAGAGCTCTCTCCTCCCTCTCTAACTCTCTGCCTCTTTCTCTTTCTCTTCCTTTCTCTGTCTCTCTATGGAAAGCACACATGCTCTCTGACAACAAAAATTTATTAGTAAATAAAAAGCAACTGTGGCTTAGGACACAGCCTCTGGTTGGTCACAATGAGAAGAAATCAATTCCTTTCAGGTCTTTTCTACCCTAAGGAAAGCCCCTAAAGTCCTATCTATCATAAAGTTCTTTCTTTCTTTTCTTTTTTCTTTCTTTCTTTCATCTTTTAGAGATTCTCTTTTGCTTAGGGTGCATGTGCTCGCTGGAGAGATAGAGAGAGAGAAAGTGAGAAATCGCCCTCCAGGGTAATGGCCACGCCTCAATCCCTTCTCCATTCCCCTCTCAGGATTCTGGGCACACACACATGCGCCTGGTGTGAGTTTCAAGCCACCAGGTCCAGGACTCCAGCTGTAATCGACCATGTGAGAGTTCAGTACTTTAACCACTTCGCCACCTGCTGGCCCCTATCAAAATGTTCTTAGGACTGAGACTATGTTATGTTTAACTTCACACTGGAGCCAGCAGAATGTGATGAAAGAGGGAACTTAGTGTCGTTGCATTTTTCTAAAATATATGAATAGATTGCACCTGGGGGCTTGCCTAGCAGCTTAAAGAAAGAAGGATGTTTCTGAAGATTTAAGTCCTTTCTCCCTGAGGTCTCTGCTCCAGAAGCAAACAACCACCAATGTGCTAAGAAAAAAAAAAAAAAATAGGCAGAAAGACTAAATTTGGTGGCTTGGACTTCTGCAAAGAACATGGAAAAAAGCCATCGGCTGGTTGTTGGCAGAATCTGTAGTCATAAATATAGCTAATTAAAATGACGAATCCAGCAGAAATGATCCATGGACAGATTTCCCAAATGGTGGGCTGTATCCCACTAGTTATCTCCAAATTAAGGTAGATGACACATAAATGAACTTATTTTTTAAAAAGTCAATAGTCGTTTATTTTAATATATGTTAACTAAAATTTAGTACATCAAGCCTGTAGGTTTTATTGTTTTATAATGAGGCTGAATTCATTTTTATGTTTTAAAAAGTGAGTATTTAGTAGCAGCACACTCTAACCAACTGAGTTAACCAGCTGTCCCTAAAAAGCAAAGCATTAAAGGAAATGTATCGAGTAAATAATATTATTAGGCACAGAAATTGGGGGGGGAGGATTAAGAAGGTGATGTGGATTGCTGTCCTATGAAAAAAAGAGAGGTGAGGAGACGGTGAATTATTTCCGCTTGAGATGGAGTCAGGAATTCCCTTCCCAGACCCAGTGAGCCCCTGCCATCGGTCACTCACTTCCGGGTGAGGTCATTCTGACGCCCAGCCCTGCAGAGCATGGGATGCTTAATGAAAACAAGGCTGGAGGGGACAACATGAGGGGCAACCAAAAAGACCGAACACTTAAGAAACCCGTAGTGAAAACCCCAACATACCTTAACAACATCTTCGTCCGCGGACTTGCACTCCACAGACTCTGATACGTCAACCACGGAGCCATCTTCTTGAACGGCCACGACTTTGACGGGAACGGAGACAGGCTTTCCAGTGAGAATGGCAGTGTTCAAAACCTCCGTGTCCTAAACGGGACAAGAGGGCACAGGTCAACAAACACGCACACCAAGTGAGCCATGGGGGTTATCAGCCCACCTGCCTCCTACCTGGATCTTTGTTCTGCAGTTCCAACAGCTGTCTCAGGGAGGAAGCCATGAAGCCCACACCACAGCTGGGTGGTATTCATCCCAGACCAAGACAATCAAGCTTGAGAACGAGACCCTCTCGTCAGTCCCCAACGCCCTGACCCCACTTCCTGCTCTTTCATTCCCACCCTCACTTCCTGTCCTCCCACAGACACCTCACGCAGGAGTTCCTTCTAATATTCCTGAGGTTCACTTGGTGAGTGACTGCCCCATTTTCCACATTCATTAACGCAGTGAACATAGGCTTTATTTTGGTTTCAAATAAGAAAAGACAACAGAACAAAGATAGAAGAGAACTGGTCACACGTCATGCACATCTGCACAACTGAGGTGGCCACAGGCACCCTCTCCCCTCATTTTACAGTGCTCCAGAGGTTCCCCTCCAAACCTAAGTGTGCTAAATACTGATACAGGTCAGTTTATTTCTTCCTCTGATGATCCCGTGTGGTTCTAGAAGTTCTAGCTTCTAAAGTCTTCTTCATCTGTCTAATTGTCACCTTCTCCACTACCAACTTCCCCACTTCAGACACTGTGTCTCACATGAACATCCACAACAGCCCCCAGCTGGTTTCCCTGCACCCATCCTCTTCACAGGAGTCAAAAATCATCTACTTTAATTCTATATATCCATGATATTCCTCTCATAAATTAAAATTCTTTGACACTGTCCTACTGTTTTTTTTTTTTTTTTTTTAGAGAGGTTTTTGCTATAGAGTGCATGTGCTCGCCAGACAGACATAGAGACATAGAGACAGACCATCCCCCCGTGGGGATGGCCACGCCGCAATCCCTTCTCCTCCATTCTCCTCTCGGGATCTTGAGCACGCACTCACACGTGCCTGACGTGAGTTTTAAGCCACTGGGTCCGGGACACGAGCCATGGTCGACTATGTGGGAGTCCAGCGACATAGCCATTACGCTAACTGCTAGTCCCACCGTCCTACTGCTCTTAAGATAACACCCAGACTCATGACATGAAGTGATGTGGCCTCTGCCCACCTCTCCAGCTCTCTCTTGTTACCTTCTCTCTGTCCCTCACCATGACCGAACCTTTTTACAGTCCATTAGCAGCATCTGCCACAAGTTACTCCCCTGGGTCTGGGTTCCCTGATCTGGAAGATGGAAATAACAAAAAGCACCTACTATATGGTGACCTTATGAAGATTTAATGAATCAATCTGTGAAAAAAAACTTAGAACTGGCATGTAATGAGAAATAAGCACTCGAAAAATGCAGCTGTTACAGTAGGTGCTCTAACATGTCTGCTCAATTAACGACTTAACCAATCACTGAGTAGGTTCACGAAAGGACTTGGATGGAGATACTACTTCTACTCTCAGCTTAAGAGAAAGAAAGTCAACCAGAGAAACTGGTAGATGATGGCAACACTGCTCAGTGGTGAAGGTTAACGAAACATTCAACAACAGGATCCACTGAATTAACGATCAGATGGCTATTTCAGTGGTCCTTTTACTCTCAGAGTCCTTAGCTTCAGCTCAGGTTCTAGGTAGATTCCACATTCAATTTTCTAAATCAGACCTTCATTTTCTGTTCTAAACCTGAAAGAAGGTAGGAGATGGGCTCAACCTTAATTAATAATCACAAACTTAACTATGATATGACAGGCCATGCTCTAAGTGCTTTACATGTAAAATTGCTCATTCAGTTGTTTCAACAACTCTCCCAAGATATTTGTAGTATTATTTCCATTTTACAGATTTTTTCCATTGATATTCAAACTGCAAAGAACTACTTTTCAACAGATAACATCAACTTTGAAAGGAATATTTGAAAATAATGACACCTCAATCCAAGAAAGGTGAAAAAATCATTTCTGAGTCTTCTCTTTTTCAATATGCTCCTCTCCTCTGGATAGAGTCTTGAGGAGATAGTCCCCAAAATATAACTGTAGTCTCCATGTTCCTGAGTACTCCACCGGAGAGGCAAAATTATGTACATTTACATATATTTACATTAAGGCACACAGTGAGAACAGGAAGCACTGCGGAAGTTGAGATGAGCACCCTCGTAGGTGGGATAATGGCAGAAGTGAGAATATTCACAATGTATACAAAGAACAGACCGCTCCAGGAAAAAATGCTAAATTCAATTCAATAATGTAATTAAGAGACATATAGATAGATATCTATACATATAGATAGATAGATAGATAGATAGATAGATAGATAGATATAGATAGATGATAGATAGATAGATAGATAGATAGATAGATAGATAGATAGATAGATAGTTAGATAGATAGATAGGTTTTTGTGCGTCATGAGCAGGCATTACATTAGCCTACTGACTACTCATCCCTCCTGCCTCTTTATTCCCCACCACTACCATCCTCTGTTTAATGAAAATGTCCCATTTTCCTTTGGGCAACTCTCTACCTCTGCTATCCGTGAATGTGGCTTGGGTACACTGACCCCAGGCTACCCAGCCAGGTTTTGAAGAAAAGCACATGATCCAAATATGGTCAAAGAAGATATTCCAACCCTTTGTCGACAAAAATGGATTCGAGTAAAGCCCAAAAAAAAGAAATCACAGGCAAAAGTAAGAGAAGGATTACTGGGAATCCAGCTACCCAGGAAAGCTCTTATCTTTGGAAATGTTGACATACAAAATAAACTTTTACTATAGCCAGTTTGAATTGGTCTTTGTCACTTGCAACTGAAAGTCTTGACTCATGAGGCCACACTACATCCAGGTTCTGGGGAAAGAGAAAAGCCTCGACATCGAGTGCAGAAGCTCTGAGCCTTAGGGAGACACTACCGTCTATTTCCCAAACAGATCTGGGAGACAGGGTTGCACTGATTTTTCATAACAAACCATAACTGACTCAACCTTATCCTTAATTACAAATAACTTTACGATCATGCTTCTTCCTTCGGCTTTTTCGTGGGTGGCTGAGGTTTTGCCCCTTTTGTCCCAATGTCCATCAACAGCCTCTCAAAACTCTCAAAGGCAATCCCTGCTTGATGAGAAAGCAATTTACCATGTTAAATATTACACTGACATCATTTCCTGGTACCCAAGACTGCTAGAAATTCATCCTTTCTCAAAAGACAACTCTTACGCTGCTCCTATTTGTAAGAGCTCTAGGATTTATGCCCTGAAAGACTGTTTCTGCGCCTTATGCAGATGTGTTCCCATTGATGTTAGCATGCTAGTGTGACATCAGTGAAAATGGCAGACAGAGTAAGGCCGTCAGAAAATTCTCTTCTCCACAAAAGCAATGAGAAATTTGGCAAACAATGTCAAAATCAACATTTTTAGAACTCTGGAAATAAACCAAAGGCAGCAGAACCAAGAAAGGATTTATTCAAGAAATATGGCTGAATCTTGGTAAAAACAGAGAACTTTGTGGCATTTTTTTCTTCTCATCTTCTCATCTTTTACATTTAATCACTGTACAACTTTACAGCATACAAAATGAATTTTGCCAGCATGAATATACTGCATATTAGTACAATCAAAGATATTACCACACACGTTATCAACAGATGATTTTCCTTTTTTTTTTTTTTGACAATTAAATGTTGTGCTTTTTTTCCCTTGATCCTCTCCCTCCTGTCCGCCTTGCTGACCCTTCTCCCACACTATCTCTAGTACCTATGGTTGGTCTCCATGCTTTTATACTTTCTAATCTTTCAGTTTCTGCCATAGAGTGCATTGAATGGGGACATACAATGCCTCTCTTTCAGAGTCTGGCTTGCTTCACTTAGCATTAAATCTTCCATATCCACCCACTGTCTATCACATGTCAGAGTCTCAAGTTTTTTTATGACTGAGTAGTATTCCATAGTGATATATGCCTCACTTTTTCAATCCATTCATCTGTTTTTGGACATCTGGGTTGATCCCATGTCTTTGCGATCAAAGACGTCTTTGTGGCATTTTAAGTGGGCCTACTACAGTTCCCCACTCTCCAGCTGAACTATGGAGGCCACAAGGAATGGGATGACATATTTAAAGCCATGAAAGAAAAATACTGTCAACCAAGATATTTTTTTAAGAGAGATTTTTGTTATAGGACACATGTGCTCACCAGAGACACAGAGAAAGACAGAAAGTGAGAAATCACCCCTCGGGGGGGATGGCCAGGCCACAGTCCCTTCTCCTCCATTCTCCTCTTGGGATTTTGGGCACGCACACACATACTCCTAGCATGAGTTTCAAGCTGCCAGGTTCAGGACTCAAACCACAGTCAGCCGTGTGGGAGTCCAGCTTCTCAACCACTATGCCATCTTCTGGCTCCCAATCAAGAAGTTTTTAGAACATTTTAATAAGTTTATTTTTTTATGAGAAAGACAGAGAGGGAGAGAAATGGAGAAAGCACCCTCAACAGGGTCTCCATGCTGCAATCCACCCAACCTTAGCCAGCCAGCACTGCAGGCACCTGTATGTGCACCCAGCGGGCACAGAAAGACCTGGGACATGGACCCGGGGTTCCCTTATGGTTTCACATTGCAAAGCATCACATATTCCTTTACCACTGCAGCCAGCCTTAACCAAGGACTTGATATCCAGAAAAGCTATCCTCTGAAATACAATGAAGGCAAAATGAGGATATGCCAAGAGACACAGAGGAATGAGAGAATTCTTCCCTGGCAGACCTGCTCTAGAAGAAATGCTCAAGGAAATCCTACAGGTTCAGATGAAAAGACACTAGACAGCGATTCAATTACACATGAAGAAATAAAAAGCATGTACAGAGATACGTATAATAAACGGTACAAGTGTATTTTGGTTTTTGTAACACTTATTTTCTCTGTCTAAAAAGAGAGCTGTCTAAAAGAGAATTATAAATCTGTATGATAGACACGTATCTTGCATAGAGATGCAATTTTTAGGACAAAAATACAAAGAAGGATGTTTTATAAAATAAGAGTCAATCTACAAGAAAATTTCACAATTCTGTTGGGCTGTTGGGAAAGTCATGACACATTTCTGTACAGAAAAACATGTCATGTCTTCTTTCCTGATAACCAAATAAACAAACACACACCTAACAACGGTGCCCCAATGTATGTGAAATGAAGTAAACATAACTAAAGGGAGAAACAGAAAATTCAGTAATAAGAGTTGGAGACTTCAGTATTTTACTTTCAGTGATGGTAAAGCATCTAGGCCCAAGATCAACAGGAAAACAGAAAAAGCCACATGGCACCCAGCTGCCTCCACCACCAGGCACCCGCTGGCCTGGCACTGTCTTTCGAGGAGGGAAGGTAGCACCCTCTGGTGTTGGGATTTGAAGCCCCACTGGGTTAGGTGAATTACCCACAAACATACAAGGATCAAGAGAAAGTCAGGGTCCTAGGGGTGGGGCAGGGCAGGGTGGGGCGGGCAAACTGAACCCACCAGGAAAGCCTTGGGTTTGTGGGCCGAACCTTCCCAGAGCACATCGGGCACACACACACGTCTGTGAGCCGGGCAGCTGAGGCAGGGTGGGTTATGGTATGGGGAGCTTCTCGTGGAAGGAAAGAGAGAGAAAAATCCAGTCCCAGCTGCAGTGGCACGCACCGTTAAGGCACTGCTGGGAGGGTCAGGACCGCCTGGGAGGCCCAGCTGCAATCCCTGGTGTGGGCAGTGGTGCACACCTGTCATCCCGGCCACAGGGAGACTGAGGCAAGAGGATCCTGAGCTCAAGCCTGGCCTGGCAAGGAAGCGAGGCTCTGTTTTTGAAAGAGCCGGCCAGGGTGACACACACGTGTGGTCTTCCAGCTGGGAGGCGGAGGCAGAAGGACTACAACCAAGCAAGACCTTGTCTTCAACAAGCAAGAAGCAAATGAATGAACACACTTTTAATTTTAAAATGTTTTCTATGCAAAAATGCATCAGGACTTTCCTGACGACCCAATATATTCTCATAATAAATGAATGAGGTTGGTTCTATTATTACTCTCAATTTCATATGTATTTTTATAAGATTTTTGCCATAGGGCACATGCATTCACCAGAGCAAGACAGTGAGAGAGAAAGTGAGAAATCACACCCCTAGGGGAATGGCCAGGCCACAACCCCTTCTCCTCCATTCTCCTCCTAGGATTTTGGACATGCATGCACACGTGCCCAGAGTGAGTTTCAAGCTGCCAGGTCTGGGACTCACCGCAGTTGGCCATGTGGGAGTTCAGCATCTTCAGCTCCACGCCACCTGCTGGTCCCATTACTTTCCCGTAAGAACACAGAAGACAATCTCTGACTGATATGAAACCGGGCTGCTGAGGAATTCTGTATCCGGGTATCCTCGCTGAGACAGATGCTCGCTCAGGGTCATGTGTCACAGAGATTCATCAGAGCGTTGTTTCTGATCAGAATAGGTCGACACCAACTACGTAGTCCATTTTAATAGCTTAAAACGACCAGGGTTTATCTCGCACATACTTGCACCCCGTGGGCAATGGCCCAATGGACCTGGCATGTGGACACGTGTAGAATATCCCGTAGCAGGTAAGACGATGAGCTGGGCCACACGCTGGCTGAGGACTCACTGGGGTGCCTCGCCTTCCTTAGCGGTGACGCAGGAGTGTCTCCAGTCTTCACAGGGATGACATCTGATCAGTACGGTTTCCCACCAGCTCTCTCTGAGGGCAGCATTTGAATGGTTTCCATACCCGCGAGAATTTTGGCGTGGCCATGTGACCGACTTGCCCGGAAAACTGTGAGTGGGAAGAGGCACTACCCTCACAGCAGAAGCCTGAAGGACACGAGAGCCCATGCTCTCCCTTCTCTGTCGCCGTGACAGTGGCTGCTTTGTCAACCCGAGTGCCACCACAAGGATAGCACGGGGGGGACTCAGCTGGTTTGTGTCGGGCATGCAGTGAGAGCCAGGTAAACCTTCCTACTAAACTTCAGGAGTTGCAAGGAACTTTCTGGCATACTAACTTGATTACATACTCCCAGGCTAAAGAGAAAACTAGCCGTAGACTCATACTGAGTCCTGCCTGAGTCCGTCTCCCGCAGCAGGATGGCTCAGCAATCCCCAAACGACCCGCGGGCTCTAGGATGGAGCAAGCAGAATGTGCAGGAGCGTGAGGGCCAGGGTCCCCGCTACTACAGAAGCGAGTCTCTGAAGGGAAAGGAGAAGCGCCGTGGCCGTGGCCGTGACCTGGAGGGGAAGGGCCAGCAGGAGCTCATGAGGGCAGGGCCGTAGGTGTGTTCGCACGCGGTCAACGTGGTGTGTGTGTTTGTGTGCGCAGATTTTCCCCAGCCGTGTTCACCGAGGGCTTAGATACAAACACTGCCTCCCACAGCAATTGGTACACGTGGTTCCCGGATTTCACCTCCGCCGAAAGAAATCCGAGCTCCTCGGAGAGATGGTTGATTTTAGGCCCAAGCAACGATGGTACAAAATCACGAGCCTGAAATATCTCATGAAGCCAGAAGGTAACAGAGTGCCCAAAAAATGTCAGAAAGAGGGGACCAGCAGTTAGCGTAATGGCTATGTCGCTGGACTCCCACGTAGTCAACCGCTGTTTGCGTCCTGGACCCGGTGGCTTAAACTCACGCTGGGCGCGTGTGCGTGCGTGCCCAAGATCCCAAGAGGAGAATGGAGGAAAAGGGATTGCAGTGTGGCCATCCCCCCGGGGGGTGATTTCTCGCTTTCTGTCTCTCTCTCTCTCTCTCTGTCTGCCTGGCAAGCGCACATGCCCTATAGCAAAAACCTCTCCAAAAAAAGAAAGAAGAAAGAAAGAAAGAAAGAAAGAGAGAAAGAGAGAGAGAGAGAGAGAGAGAGGGAGGGAGGGAGGGAAGGAAGGAAGGAAGGAAGGAAGGAAGGAAGGAAGGAAGGAAGCAAGCCAGCCCAATGATGAAATGATGACTGCATGCATCAAGATTCAGGATGTGGCAAGTGCCTAAGGAAGACCATTAATGACAACTAATTTTTCTTAAACACTTAAAAAAGTGTCAGGCGCTGTGCCAAATGGTTTGTACGCATTACGTGTTAATAGCGTGTGTTTACAATAACACCCAGTACAGTACGTATTAGTATCCGGCAAGGAACAAAGCACTCAGGAGCAATGTCCGGTACCACGCACGTGTCTGACAAATATTAGCTGGGCCTCATTCCTATCTCTGTAATCATCAAACATCCCTATTGAACTGTTAGCGTGTTCTCTCCATTTTACAAGTGAGAGAAGCGGAGCCGGAAAGGGTCGGATAACGTGGCCGTTGCCACACAGCTGCTGAGCAGCAGAGCCGGGATGAGAACCCAGGCACGCCAGCGCCAAAGCCGCCGTCCCCACAGCTGGGCCACTCTCAGTTGCTCACCCGTACGCCGACCTCGCCATCCCATCCCTCTGCCTAACTCAAAAGAAAACTAAGAATCAGGCAATGCCAGATTTGTAGGGGCTTTAATTTCTGAAATCTTTTAAAAGATGTTTAATAAATGTGAAGCTTAATTTTAGTAGGAACAACCAGTGGCCCCAAAGCCCCCGCCTGGACCGCATGTGGCTCTGCGTGTTCTGTTCCAGCTCCACGGCCCCCAGCCTGTGAGGTCCTAGACCACAGTCCCGAAGCTGGCAGCTACACCCGCTGGTCCCTGGCACAGAGATAGCGGCCTCTCCGGTAGGATCCAGTTCTGACTGCCCTGTGCTCTCAGACCTTCACTCCTGACTGTCAACGCTGCAAGGCAGGTGTAAAGTCGGAGTTAGGCGAGGATGTTGGCCCCAATTTAGATAATGATGTTTTTGATCGCACCGCTGGGCGTTACGAAACTCTGAAATCAGCCCAGCTCCCCACCCCCTGCCGTGGCTATTTTTAGACTCTGATCATTTATTATCCACAAGGCACTATGTGATTTCAAAATTCAGCTCTTTATGAGTCCCTGGGCAACACAAAGGAAATTATTTCAAATAGGACAGTGAGAGAGGGGGTCCCCAAATGGAGCTCTGCTAAAGGGTAGTCCTGATGCTATTCCCGGGGGCGGGGGGGACCCCTGGCTCCGGGCCAAAGGGAGGAGCTGAGGACCCTGTGGACAGACCCTCCTCACAGCGAGCACGAGGGAGGAGACGGGGACTGGTTAAGGTGAGGCGGAGAGTGCACGGCTCACAAAGAACAGGAAAGGTGTCCCACAGACTCGGAGGGGCTAGCAGGCCGGCCGGCCGTGGCGATCAAGGCAGCTGCCTCCCACGTGGACAACTGCCCTGGTCTGAGTCTGGGCACACCAGCCCACGTGCAAGCTGCCTGAAATCCTGGAAGGAGGGAGACGGAGAAGGGCTGCGGCATGACCACCAGCCGGGTTGCGCCCTCCCTCCCCTCTCCTGCTTCTCTCTAGCGAGCACAGGCACCCTCAGGAAAAAGTGTTCAAGATAAGAAGCGAAACAGAGAGAGGAAGGATGACAGAACATCCGAGTTCAGAAAGAGCTAGACAGATAGATGAGACGGAGCCGCGTCGGATGACGCGGAAGCTTAAAGACAGAGAAAGGCGGGCTGTAGAGACCCTGCGAGGGGAGACCAGTGATGGCGGATTCGGGGAGCTCAGCCCGGCTCCCTTCTCCAGTTCTCCAGTTCGGGTGGGTCCGGTTCATGCCCACATTCCACTCCAACCCTGAATGGTGATCACAGGGTTTTCTCTGTCCTTCCTCGACCTACCAACGCTCCCTCATACTGGGTTTCTTTGTCGTCTGGGAGGGAAAAGGCCTTCTCATCCAGCTTGGCCTACATTAAAACTTCACACAGCTTCCAGCTGCCACAGGAACAGCAAGCCAACGACACCTGTCCGGCGAGAATCGAACCCCAACTTGGCGGCACTGGGGGAAGGCCCGAGGACAGGCTCAGGTGTGGAGCCCACGCACTGAGGACGGGAGTGTCACACCGAAGCTCGCGCAGTCCCTGCGGGTGGCTGGTACCTGGTGACTGCAGGGTCGGTGGGTGTTGCTGACTCCCAGGGTCAGCCGGGTGCCCTGGATGGCGGAGAGGAGAGGGGAGAGACACAGGGGGAGGGAGACAGCAAGGAGGAGCTGGGGATGGAGGAGGGAGGGAAAGAAGAAAAGGAAGAGAAACTGTGGACTCAGAGAGAAGGTGAGAGACAGGCGTGCAGAGACAGATACACAGCGACAAACAGACTGGGTGAGACGAGCTGACAGAAGGGCAGGGAGACAGGGACAAACAGAGGGAGAGGAGCCGAGAAAGGCCCGGAGCTGAGTGACAGCGGGCAGCCTGTGACTGGCAGGCGGAGAGACAGCAGGAGACAGACATCAGGGAGGAGGGGACAGATGCAGCCGCGACCTCGTGGGCCACAGGGCTCTCCGCTCTGAACAAGCCGCGCCTCCCTGGCCCCACGGGGGCTTGTCCCCAGCTCAGCCCTGTCCAATGTCACATCCTGTGACGTGACAGTCCAGCTGAAGTCAACAGCCTCACCCTCAGGAGGTGGGGACCCCCACGGTGCGCCCCTCCGCGTGGGGAGCACGCCAGGACCCGCCGCACCGTCAGGTCCACTGGGGCTCTCTGAAGGGACTCGGCATCCGAAAGGATTTGCTCACAAGTGCCCAGGGTGTGGTTGGGCATCCAAGTGAAGAACCACAAAAAGTCAAGGACATGTACGAAGTGCTTCCGCTCTGTGGGCATCACGCGGTCATTCCTGCAGCTCTCATAACCAGTCTACGAGGAGGAACTCCCACCGGCCCCGATGTACGGACGGGAAAGCCAAGGTGCAGAGGTCCCACGCAGGGCTCCATTACCGCGTGCTGAGCGCAGCGCCGGGCCCTCCCGTGCTGCACCGTGCTGCCGGCCAGTGAGAACGCTGGGCTGTCAAAAGGCGTGACGTATTTCTGCCACGTTGTTCTACGCAGAATGCATCCTGACTTTTCCGACAACCCAGTACGCTGTCAAAACATCGTAAAACACTCTGTGACCAGAAGGGTGCTAAGCCCTTCACGTGGGTTATCTTACCAATGCTCAACCCTTTTCATGAATCTCAGCTCTACGTTCTTTTTTTTTTTAAGAGGTTTTTGCTATAGGGCACATGCGTTCGTCAGACAGAGACAGAGAGACAGAGAGATAGAAAGTGAGAAATCACCCCCCCAGGGGGGATGGCCACGCCGCAATCCCTTCTCCTCCATTCTCCTCTCGGGATCTTGGGCACGCATGCACACGCACCTGGCATGAGTTTAAGCCACTGGATCCAGGATGCGAACCACAGTCGACTACATGGGAGTCCAGCGACATAGCCATTACGCTAACTGCTGGTCCCCAGCTTTGCATTCTTTTTTTTTTTTTTAATTTTATTCATTGTCATTATTTTATTTTATTATTATTAGTTTTGAAATTGACCAGAGAGAGAGACAGAGAGAGAAAGAGAGAGAGAAGTTAAGTGAGAAAGAAAGCTGCCAGGTCTGGGACTCAAACCATGGTCAGCCATGTGGGAGCCCAGCCGCCTTAACCACCATGCCACCTGCCAGCCCCCAGCCAGCCTTGCACTCTTATACATATCACTCTATTTCAGAATTATCATGATGTGGAAATAACCTGACCTATTTACCTGTTGTTGCTGTTTTTAATCTGCCTCACCTGTTAAAGCTAATTCGTGGACACGCACCTCCACACCTAAACCGTGACTGGGATTGGCCCACCTGCCGTATCTAGCAAGCCAGACAAAACATGGGAGACAACTGCTGTCAGACCCTAGGAAACAGGCAGGGCTAACGCAAAGCACATGAGTCCTTTCCATAGGGAAAGAAAACTCAGATAACACCCGAGTCCTGCTGAGCTAAAAAGACAGAGACCAAGGTCAGGGAGAAGGAGGAGACGAGAATGTGTGGGGGCAGGTTTTCAGACAGAGGAGCTGCATGCAGGAGGACTCCTGAGACCTCAGAAAGGACCCCTGGAGTCCTCGTCTATATGTACTTGTGCCCTGCAAGGCTGAAGAAAGAATCGCCAGAAATTGTAAGGTGAATAATTCTAGAACTCACATGGAGGTAGGAACGGGCCATGCGCCCACCAGCTAGGCTGGAGAGACTGCGGCATGGGGCAGATTATACAGATACCCGGGCAGAGGTCCCCGAGACGATGCCGCGGTAATGGGACCAAGCTATCCTGAGTGCAGGCTGTTCCAGCAAAGCTTAGAAACAGCTCAGAAAGAATAAAATCGATCTGCAAGCCAGACCAAAGTCCACGCTTTGAGGGAATGTGGCAAAACTCAGCACTCAACAACGTAAAATTCACAACGTACAAGAGCCAATAAGAAATCACCAGGTAACCAGAAGAAAAACCAGCTCACAGAAACAAACCCCCAAATGGTGGAGAGGATGGTGTGATACACAGAGGGGGGAAAACATGTGTATAGACAGAGAAAATCGTTGAGGAGAAAGGCCGTAGGCTGATTCCTGGGTGCTTCCGCAAGATAAATGAAACAGTATGTCCGAACAAAGACACAGAAGCTTTATCCATAGTGACGACAAGCTAGAAACAGCCCACGTGTCCAGTCACTGGTGCATGGATAAGCAAATTACGGTCTGTCCATACAGAGGAATACTGCTCATCAGTGAACGGATGCATACAAAAATGTGGTAAGTCCCCAAATAATCATGCCATGTGAGAGGACGCCGGAGTGCAGATGACATGACTCTGCTAACGTGAGCTTCTAAAAAGGATAACATTGCAGTGATAGGAAGCAGACCAGTGGTCGCCAGCGGCTGGTAGGGGATTGGTTACAAAGAGACAAAAAGAAGTTTCGCCCGTGACGGAAACGCCCCGTATCTCGCTTATGGTGGTGAGAGTGAAGGAGCTGCCCGTCGAACACGTCGAGTTGTGAAGCGGGTAAATTTCACTGCATGTCTACTCCATCTCAGGGAAATTAAACAGTTAGACTCCCTGTTCTGATTGTTACCGCACCCTGGTGGGCATTCGAGACTTACCTGTCGGAAAGAAAGGGACGGGAAGGTGAGGGGTCCGCGTGGGTCCATTTACCAGTGACAGGGCGACCAGTAACCCCGTTGGGTGAAGAAACCGAGGTACAGAAAGCTTAGCCATTTTCCCAGGGGAGGCCCTTGAGCAGATGAAACACGCTCATGGCGTCGCGCTGTGCTCGCGCTGTGCTCTGTCTAGAAGAGCCAGCGGTGTCCTGTAGCGGCTCGGGTCGCCTGGGAGCCCAGGCCTCCTGGTCGGCATCCTGCTTCTTCCACTGAGGACGTCATGTAAACACCCTGACTCGGCTCCTCGTCTGTGTCAGGAAATCAGTAACTGCCTGAGCCTCGTAAAGACCGGATTCGTGAGTGCCAGCTGAGGTGAGGCCTTCCAAAGGCGTGGGACTGGAAAGGTTAGTGACTTACTTCCGCCTCAGTCTTCCTTCCTGGAACGCCTGCACTCTAGCATAAAGCATGGCCTCCTACGGGGAGCCTTCCAGACGGCGTGTCTGCAGCGGCAGAATTAACGGTGCCCTCACACAGGTGCCCCACGCTCTGTGAATGCCTCCCTCGGCACGCAGCACCACAGCGCACCCGGCCGCCTCTTGGGCCTGTTTGGGGTGTATTTTTGAAAGCCTGGAGTCTGGCACAAGCCTGGGAACACTAAGGATGTTTGAACGAAATAATAAACACCAAGAGATTAGAGAACTCAGAGAGTCTGCACAGGGCAGTATTAAGTGTGGATGGGATGGGTCGGGGAAAGCGGGGTGTCACACCCTTGTAAAGGCAGGATCCAAATCCTCCCCGAAGCCCTTTAATGAGAGTCCACCATATCTCCTCAAAGACCAAAGCCACCTCAGAAGACCTTGTCTAATTAAGAAACTTCCAGGAAAAACCTATCTGTGAAGAAAAGGAGGCTGCGTGTCCTTGGGAGCAAACCCGACCCAAAAAAACTACCCTTTTTTCACTCAAAACATGTTACAACGTCTGTCTGGAGAAAGGCTGCAGGAAGGTAGCAAGACACGGAACTCGGTGGAAATTACACGCTCTTTCTATTTCTTCCGCCCTGAACCTGCCAAGAGCAAATGTGTGATTCCAGAACTGACGCTGCTCTTCCAGTCTGCTCGGCAAGTTACTCACCCTCGTTTCCTGATATACCTAAGGATTAATATTTATATTTGCACACGCACACACACACACACACACACACACTAAGCAACCTGCCGAAGCCACTTTGTTTATTGGAATTCCAAGTGACTGCTCGGCGTCCCTAGAATCCGTGAGCAGGGTCTCTGCTCTCAGCCTGGTGAGACTCCTGGCCGAATCTGAGCTGGCCCCTCGGCTGTGCTGCACATCAGCTCTGACGGCGTCCTTGCTCGGCCTGGGCCTCAAAGCAGAGGTAGCACTGGCGGGGAGCAGTGCCCAGGGCTGCCGAGGACCCAAACATGGCGGCTTGGAGCAGCAGAGACCGAGTCTCTCACGGTTCTGGAGGCCGGAAGCCCGAAATGAGAGCGTCAGCGGGACCACGCTCCCTCTGAAGGCCGGGGCCGGGACCACGCTCCCTCTGAAGGCCAGACCCAGGACCACGCTCCCTCTGAAGGCCAGGGCCAGGGGGACGAGGGGGCCCTTCTTGCCCTTCACAGCCTGAGATGGCTCCAGGGTCACGTGGCTCTAATCACTGCCTTCATCTCCACGTGGCCTTCTGCTCAGTTCCTCCTCTGTCCTCATACGGACTGGAGCTCCCGGAGCCAGGTACCCCGCACACCTGGAATGACCTCGTCCCGAGAGCCTCAGCTTAGTTGCTATGCCGAGGTGCCGTTTCCAAAGGAGGCCACGTTCACTGGACCAGAGCTTAGAACGCAGACACACCTTTGTAGGAGCGACTGTCCCTCCCACTACAGGGCTTTTTTTTTTTTTTTTTTTCCAAAACTACATAAAGGATGACACAAGATAATAAAGATAATAAACCAAGATCTTTAGATACAGAAAAAAATTACAAAAAAAAAAAAAAAAAAAAAAAAAAAAAAAAAAAAAAAAAAGCCTTTGGCTCTAAGCTATACTGAGAGAAAACTTAATCTTTCTCACTTTTTAACAAATAACTCCCTCACTGCTTTGGGAAAAGCAAAGGGTTCTTTCCTTCCATTTTCATAACAAACTCAAAATGCAGAACGAGCAACTGCCTGTTTCCTTTACCTTTTTATTTATAAACAGGCATCATGACATCAGTGATCCACATGCCCCAAAAAGCTGTAAAAGTTTCATTCTTTGTTTTCAAAAAATCAACCCAGAAAACAAGAGTCGGCCATTTCTACGAGCGGAGCTGTAATTTCGTCCCTGAGGATCCGTCCTCCCTCTCCGGCAACGTGGAGGGCGCACGTCCCTCGATGGGCCACTGGCCGAGGCCCAGCCTCCGAGCGCGGGACGCCGGGGAGGCGGTTTTATCACAGCTCAGGCCGCGCTCGGGCACGGAGGGCTGTACAGCGCGGGTGATGGCGCGCGTGGTGGCTCTGCCGGTCTTCTCCAGAGAAGGGGAGTGAGAATGCCCAGTTATGAGAGCAGGAACCCCCATGCAGCTTGGAGATTTCCTTCCATTTGCTGCTGCCGGAAATAACTTATCTAAACTCCTGAGGGGGGCCAGGGAGGACGACCACTTTTGGATACTGGATATGAGCTAATTAGACAGGAAAAAACAATCCGTGTTCTTACTTCACACTTGGCTTTAAGGAGTTGTGTTGATACGGAGAAGGCAGAAAAGGCTGGACCAAAAACAGAGACGTTACTGAGCCCAGGGGTTCAGAGCGCTGTGGTCGCCGACGTCCAGAGTTACTCCAGTCTCTAGGCTTAGTGATCACAATACAGTTGCAAATAGTTTTTTACTGGACAGAGTTCAGGTCCTTACAAGAAGAGCCACCAGAAAGTTCACGATCTACTCTACCCCGAGCTCAGTGAGCACACAGGGATGGTGTGAGCAGGGATGGTGTGAGCACACTGGGATGGTGTGAGCAGGGATGGTGCAAGCACACAGGGATGGAGTGAGCAGGGATATAGTGTGAGCACACAGGGATGGTGTGAGCACACAGGGATGGTGTGAGCAGGGATGGTGAGAGCAGGGATGGTGTGAGCACACAGGGATGGTGTGAGCACACAGGGATGGTGCAAGCACACAGTGATGGTGTGAGCAGGGATGGTGCGAGCACACAGGGATGGTGTGAGCAGGGATGGTGTGAGCACACAGGGATGGTGTGAGCACACAGGGATGGTGTGAGCAGGGATGGTGAGAGCAGGGATGGTGTGAGCAGGGATAGTGTGAGCACACAGGGATGGTGTGAGCACACAGTGATGGTGTGAGCAGGGATGGTGCGAGCACACAGGGATGGTGTGAGCAGGGATAGTGTGAGCACACAGGGATGGTGTGAGCACACAGGGATGGTGTGAGCAGGGATGGTGTGAGCACACAGGGATGGTGTGAGCAGGGATGGTGTGAGCACACAGGGATGGTGTGAGCACACAGGGATGGTGCGAGCACACAGGGATGGTGTGAGCAGGGATGGTGTGAGCACACTGGGATGGTGTGAGCAGGGATGGTGTGAGCACACTGGGATGGTATGAACACACAGGGATGGTGTGAGCTCACAGGGATGGTGTGAGCACGCAGGGATGGTGACTGTCTACAAGGCACGAGAGCAATCCTTCAGAGGAGAACTACCTTGCCGGCACCCAGATCCGGGCCTCGCCAGCCTTCACAGCTGTGGGCAGTCGGTCCCGTCCCGGAAGCTCCGTCCGTGCTGCTTCGTACAGCAGCTCCAGAGGACTAAGACGGGACGCGGGTCTCCATCAGAGGCCAACCCAGGCCCGGGTGCAGCAGAGCCCAGCTGTCGCGCCTGTCTGCATGACTGACTCAGTTCTCTCAGTCACACCTGCCAACGCCGCCCATTCTCTCCTCTCACGTCAAAGTCGCGGCTTCATTTCCACGGCACACCAGGCCACTCACAGCCCCTACGGCCGAGCGATTCGACACATTCCCAGAAGCGCGACAGGAATGCTGTGGCCCTTGCCATCACACAGAGGAGGGAGCTGAGGCCCAAGAGGACACCTGGGCTGAACCGGTTACGCAGCCTTCCGAGGGCAAGAACCGAGTCGGTCAGAAGCAGCCGAAGTAAGAACGACCCTGACCAACTGTGGTCGTGTGGTCTGCTCACAGGACTCGGGCGCCGGACAGCCGAGCTAGCTGAAGCTGACCCTGCTGCCCACGGGGAGGGGGTGAAAACGCTGCAGCGCCGTTTACACCGCCTCAGGACCGCGTTCATTTGCATAAACATGGGCCGATGGAGTGGTGGTGGCATGCGTTCCTCGATCAAAGACCAGCCTTCGACATTCAGCTGGTGGCCCCGCTTTGGGAACAACCCCCATGCTCCTGTTACGTGTGCAAGTATTGATAATAAACCCTAACGGAGGCCACCTCGTCTCATCCCCGGCCCAAGCCCTGAGGGGTGGACACGCCGAGTCTGCTAACAACCTGCTTCTTCTATCCTCCAGGGAAGTATTTCTGCTGGGGAGGTCTGTGTGGACTTCCTGCACAATGAGGAGGTGGGTGTACCCTGTGTTCAAACGCTGCCCCCGCGGAATGACACAGTGGCACAGGACAGATCTCTGGTCACTCTCACTTGGGTAAGAAACTGATTTTCTGAAAGATTCAACTACATCATTAAAAACAAGATTAATTCTACTCACATTCTTACACAGACCTGACACTCTCCACGGATGGCGCTGGTTTTTCATTTCTGTCATCTCAAATGAACCTGATGTCTGTGTTGTCCTGGCGGCCCCTGCAGGGGAGGCGGTGGGGTAGGGTGCGTGCTGTCATTTGTCCTCTGTCGCCGAGCACAGGCAGAGGTGGGGGTGCTAGAGGGAGGGTCAGCTGGCAGCCCGACCAGCTTCCTCTCCGTCTGAAGTACCTGACACGGCACCACGGGCCCCAGGGCAGGCACCCTGGGGACACGCTGGCTCCCCCGGCACTGTTTAGGCACTTCAGTTTCGGAAGCCCTTTGTCAAAGCACTGAATAGCATCTGGATTGCAAAGTGACATCAAGATTGTCTTTCTTATATTAGGTACATGTGCCCCCCACTTCCTCCTCCACAAAAGGAATTTCTCATTTAACAAATTCTCCTACGAATTCAGATTAGATTCAGACTGAGGTCACAGAGACACACCCAAACATTTATGTCCTAACATAACAGGGAAAAAAACGTTTTTAACCTTTTTTTTTTCTTTTTTTTTGCTTTACTTTATTTCTCTTTCTTACTTTTAAAGGTTGAAGTGCTCTTGTAACTTCTGTAAGTCATGTAATCTGTAACTATTGTAACAAATAAGGTCACAAAGCAGCCTGTTTACTTCAAAGAGGAAACTTAAAGTCAGTTTTAAACAATGGTCACAAAATTGCAACTGGGATAGCATCCCAGGCTAGCAACCTGAAGAGCTGGGACTGGTTACTCAAGGGATACAATGTAACAGGTTAAATTGGGAAACCGCACATTTACCACAAGGGTTACTCACAGAGGTCTGGGTTGGCTTGTTCAACAGTACAGAGGACAGCTGGAAGAATGCCCTGTAGCTGCCGGTGCTCTACCCTGACTGTCACAGGTCTGAACCAACAATTCAGGGTGGCCACGGGAACAGAAACAGGGCCATAAACGTCACGTGAAAGGGGAAGGTACACAGAATAATTCTGGGGAAACCGTGAAGGCAGGCGTCACGCTGAGCTAGCTTCATCTACGGAATAGAGAACAGTGGATACACCAGAAGTGGAACGGTCTCTAACCTGCTGGGGATTTCCTGGGAGCTGGCTGTGAGCCCCACAGCGCTCGGCCACTACCCGTCTTGAACACGGCTAAATGAACTGCCTCCCCCTCACTGCCTTGCCTCTCGATTATTCACAGAAGTGGCCAGTGGATTCTAGCCAGCAACACTCACCCTCCGACCCCCAGTCCTCGCCAAACCAGACTACTTGACGGGCTTACTTCCTCTGTGTGAGTGTAATCATATTGATGGCGTTAATGTTAATTCTGCCTCAGGCCAAAACAACAAAGTTGTACCCTTCCCCTTTCCAAAGTCCACCTTAGGAAACCCGGATTTTTCTGACCCAGAATTGTCTCTCGCCTTCCTAGGTGGGAGAGAACAGCACTGGCCACGGAGTGACAGAGCACTGAAGTCAAATCTCGGAAAAGAGAAGGCCCTTTTCCCTTGCCCTTTCCCAGTAGGGGACAGAGTTGCAATGTCTACCATTACAACTGCCACTTTGTGACCATGAGGCTACACATGGAAGAGGCCAAGGCAGTCTCAGAGAACCTGGCCTGATGCCCTGCGGCTAGCGAGGCCAGCAGCCACCTACCTGCAGGTACGTGGCCATGTGGAAATGTGGGCGCCAGCCAGTTTACGCTATT
The DNA here is from genome assembly GCA_026018925.1 of Tupaia tana. NCBI lineage: Eukaryota > Metazoa > Chordata > Mammalia > Scandentia > Tupaiidae > Tupaia > Tupaia tana. The sequence continues at coordinate 21,389,223 of JAKSZU010000026.1, read as the reverse complement.
ATTGCTTACTCTTTCACTTGCAGTACAGGCACCGACGAGCGGCGTGTACTAGGAACAGGCTCCAGGACGCCCAGATCAGGACAGTGAGAGGACTTGGGGCCAATCAAACATCGGCACTCCCAAACGGGACAAAAGATAAAGAACACAGAGGATAGCTAACTGCTGAGATGAGTGGCAAAAAGGTACAGGACCAGCAGGCGCCATGGTGGTTAAGGGGCTGGACTCCCACATGGTTGACCCTGGTTCAAGTCCCAGACCCGGTAGCTTAAAATTCACACTGGGCACGTGTGCATGCATGCCCAAAATCCCAAGAGGAAAAGGGACTGTGACATGGCCATCCCCCGGGAGGTGATTTCTCACTTTCTCTCTGTCTCTCTGTGGTGAGTGTACATGCCCTACGGCAAAAACCTAAAATAATAATAATAATAAAATGTACAAGAAGACTCTGGAAGACCTGAGCAACAGCTGACATGCCGTAAACACCAGTTCTGGCAGCTGGAATAAAATCTCTGAAGTGGCAGCGTTTGTACTCTAAGTTAAAACAGCCTTGCTTGAACGAACCAGAAATACACGTAAACAGCGTCCCCAAAGGCACAGGCAGTATTCGACAGCAGACAGCCCAGCGGCGGGTCGTATCAGGTGTCAGAAAAGTGATGACGCATCTTTACACAGAAAGGCAGAAAACTATGCCACGACTCTGACAGCCCAGTAAGTCTCTCTGATTTCCCAAGTTGCCCGGCAGCTTATCACATCCTTGGGTCCCCCCTCGGCTTTACCTTCCCTCCCCCCATATCATCAATACTATTTCCTTTGGTTAAAATAGACATCAGAGGAGAACCTGACTCACCTCTGCTTTCTGAGTATCCCTCTCCTACACTTCTCAGCTGGGCCAGGTCTGTGAATGGCTGGCTCCTGGCCTCGGCTGGGAACATACCTGCTCTGAGCACCCCCGAGAGGCCACACCACTTGCCCCCGAACTGGAAGGACATGGTTTCCCGGCGTGTGCTCATTCTCTTCTAGCATGCCACTGCTACGGGTGGCCTGGGCCACACGCTAACACGCTCTTGCCTCCAACCGGAAGGTCACGTCACTTATTTTTAAGTTGCTCTTGTGGAGGTACAACGTGCACATGGTGAGATGCGTCTATTTTAAGTGTGCATCGGTTTGACGCATTTTGATGAGCACACACACTAATGACTCTGATGACCCAAGTCTTTTCTTCATTTGCAATTCTTTCTTTTTTCTTCCTATAGGGCGTGCGTGCTCGCCAGACAGAAAGGGACAGAGAGACAGAAAGCGAGAAATCACACCCCCCAGGGGGAATGGCCACACTGCAATCCCTTCTCCTTCATTCTCCTCGTGGGATCTTGGGCACGCACGCACATGCACCTGGCATGAGTTTTAAGCCACCAGGTCCGGGATGCGAACCGCTGAACTCCATGGGAGTCCAGTGACATAGCCATTACGCCAACTGCTGATCCTTTCATTTGCAATTCTGTGGGGAGAAAAAGCTATTCCACATTCTCATCAGGACCTTTTAGAGCCAGCTACAAACACAGTGCCACAATCTAAGAACATAATCTTTATTTTTTCCTAATATTCATCTGCGAAGAAAATTGCGCAGGTTGATTTATCAGATGGTGTTTTAGGTGAGCAGTGAAAAGCTGAGGTCGCCCAGGAGGCCTGGGTTCAGTTCTCGGACCGACCAAAACTGGCCAGGAGAGGCGGCTGCACCTGTAATCCTGGTTAACCAGGAGGTCAGGCGGGCGGGCCATGGCACGATGAGACCGCCAGGAAGACCGACCTCTATCCTTCTATCTCTGTTTCTCCCAGAAAAAAAATCAAATGGGGAAAGGACTTTGCAGGTTAAATCTAGACAAGCTAACTGCCTCCTAGAACCTACTACACCACAAAAAGACAAAGTCCTCTGAGGCACAAAACAGATTCTAGAGTTGTTACCAAATGTTACCAAAGCTCAATTTTTCCAGGACAACCCATTAAAAGAAGGAGTGAAAGATTTGAACTGATATATAACAGATTAAGACTTATGAACGGCCAAAAAGCACAAACATGAGCTCAGTGTCATCAGTCATCAGAGAAATAAAATTAAAGTAAGGAGGTAATTCGAGGCCAGCAGGTGCATAGTGGTTAGTGCACTGGACTCCCACATGGCCAACCGCAGTTCGAGTCCTGGGCCTGGTAGCTTAAAAATCATGCCAGGTATGTGTGCCTGCATGCCCTAGGTCCCAGGAGGAGAATGGAGGAGAAGGGACTACGGTGCACCCATCGTCCCAGGGGGGTGATTTCTCACTTCCCCTCTCACTGTCTCTCTCTGTCTCTCCAGTGACCACACACACCCTATAACAAAAACTTAAAAATAAGTAAATAAGGAGATAATTCTGTATGGCCACCAAAATGGCTGAGATGAAAAAGAATGACAGACCATGTGCTTGCAGGGGGCGTCATAACTGGAACTCTCATATGTCGCTGGGGAAATGCAAAACGCCACAGCCACTGGCACCACGTTTACCACGGGCCCATCAACCCCCCCCAGGTACCTCCCAGAGAAAGGGGCACGCGCGTCCTCAGGGTCTCTATCTGCACGGTAATAGCAGCTCTAGTAAGCATCTCCAGAAACGAAGCAACCCCGATGTCCTTCAGCTAGTGAACAGAGAACTGTGTTTACCCATACATTTGGAATACTGCCCATAAAGAGAGACAAATTAATGATAAAATCAGAAATGAATCTCAAAAACATTGCCAGGCGAGGGCTCGCCCGTAGCAGTGTGGCGAAGCACTGCACGGAGCAAACCAGATCTCGCACGGCAGCCGGAGTTCACGTCCCGGCCCGGCAGCTTGAAAAACACACGAAGCATGCGAGTGCATGCCCAGGATCCTGGATCCCGTGTGTGTGTGTGTGCGTGTATGCGCGCGCGCGTGTGTGTGTCCATGCACATGTGTGCACACATAAATTATGCCTCATAAAGTCTGCTAACAAAAGTCAATGCCCTTTTTCCAACCTCCTGAAGCCGTTAGAAGACAGGAACCTTTGAGCTGCAAGAATGAGGCTTAACGTACTTGAAAAACAGTCACCCATAGAATCCTACGAGTTTGATTTTTTTTTTTTTTTTTGGAGAGGTTTTTGCTATAGGGCGCGGCGCTCGCCAGACAGACAGAGAGAGACTTGAACGCCGCAATCCCTTCTCCTATTCTCCTCTCGGGATCTTGGGCACGCACGCACACCCGTGAGTTTAAGCCGCCGGGTACTCGAACCGCGGTCGACTACATGGGAGTCCAGCGACATAGCCATTACGCTAACTGCTTCCCAGATTTTTTAACTTATTTTTTATGCGCAGTTAATCGCCATACATCTTTACAGCGTACAGCATGGCTTTTCCCAGCATGAATATGCTGCGTATTAGTGAAAATTCCAGCTGCAGTTCAGCTTGGCTGGATTTGGGACTGCTCTCATCTCCGGCCTCCACCCCCAGCTTAGACTTTCACTCCTCAGCAGTCTCTCCCTTCGTGTGGCAAGATGGCAGCTGAAAGGGCCACCCAAAGTCCCAGCAAAGGATCAAGGACGGGTCACCTCCGCACCGTCTTAATCCAGTGGCTGCTCCTGAACTAATCCCCATGGCCAGACAGCGGGCACGTGCTGACGGGCTGCGGTGGGGCGTCCACACGATGAACTTGGGTCTGTGTGTCAGGGAGGGTGTCCCCGCAGAGGGGAGCCAGAGCACCATGGCTAGGAGAGAGAACTCGTGTGGGGCTGACGGACAGCGGCCTCCGCGGGACACTCTCTGCGAGGGTGAGCCGGGCTCACGGCAGTGCGGGAGAGGCTACTGCGACTGGGATGCGTCTGAGACGGAGGAAAAGCAGAGGGCGGTGGGCGGGAGAGAAGGCACGCAGCACCGTCGGGAGGACGAGAAACAAGGCTGTGATGCCAAACGCAACGGGAGGCAGCGGAGATTTCTGACCGGGGCTCGTGTGGTCTAAGGGATTAGGAAGAGCGTCTGGCTGTGGTGTACGGAAGGCACCAGCATGGAGGCTGCGGGTGGGGGCGGGACGGGAAGACCGGGCAGAGGCCCTGCCAGTCATCCTGACAGGAGGGGGCCGTCCGGCTCAGTGCTGAGGGTGGAGCTGGAGAGGCTGGGCTGGACTCTGGGCGTCTTGGAGGCTGGGGTCCTCGGCCCTGCTGAGGGACTGGGTGTGACGCTGAAAACGCAGACAGCAAGATGCCTCCTGGGTTTTTATTCGGGGCAGCGGGGTGGACAGTGGCCATTGGCTGATCCAGGGGGCACTGTCAGGAACATTCTGTCAGCCCCTCTGGGACTTGGAGAGCCTGCAGGACCCTGGGACCACCGGAAGCGTGGGATCAACCGTGATGGGGCGAGAAGGCCGTCCTGTGTGAACACCGAGGGCCTCCGTCCAAATGGACACCTCACAGCTGACCCTGAGATGCACCTGCTGGCCTGCCATGGTGGGCATCCGAGACAGTGACATCGACGACCGCGTCACTGAAGACGTGATGGCACTGACAGAGGCCGTGGTTAGCGCCACGGGCCATCCTCACGGGGTTCCTCATCGCGGGGACCCGGGACTTGGGAGACGTGGTGTTTAGGTCCGTTCAGCCCCTGCAGGCTGGGGGGCGTAAACAAGTTCTCTTGATGTGGCTGTGACATGGTGGGATGGAGGCCATGTCCCCTCACCACACCACCACCCCGGGGACTAGACTGGGTTCTGCCCCAGTGGGTTTCCCGCTGCCAGGACAGCCCCTTGTGCTCCTCCTCCTGCAGGCTCCTCTCCCCTGCAGGGAGGATGGGACCTTGTGACGGACGTCAGCCAGAAGAGGACATTTCCCAGACCGAGGGCGGTTCTGGAGGGAATGGGATCGGAGCAAGCCTGCCCCCAGGGCCACGGCCCCCGCCCTGGTCTTAGTGTTCACGTCGTTTCCCATCTCAGAAGAGCCCAGCCCTTCTCCTGCCCAGTCTCAGAGGACGGGCACAGTTACTCCACCCAGCACCGTCCGTGCTCACGCTTGGTCTCTATCTGTGGACAGAGTCCTTCCTCCTCCGTTGAAGAAGCTCCACGGGTAAGTAGGAGAATTCTGTTCTTGGGCAGAAAACCTTTGCTGACACTTGGCTGCCAAGAATTCGCCCACGCGGTGCCTGCTCCCAGCCCGGTGCCCATGCGCTGACCCGCGGCCCAGGCGTGGGAGGACTGACACGCACATGCACCCTTAAATCCAAGCGGCCTTTCTCGGCTTCCAAAGCATGTGGGGGCTTCCAGTTCAACAGGGCAGCTGAGAACTTGGTTAGTCTAATTTTCCCTCTCAAGATCTTATTAAACAGAAATGAAAGGAATGAAAACATGGGGCGCTTGCAAGAAAAAGGAGCCATCAATGACAAGAGACCAGTGTTCCGGAAGAGCAGGGGTCACCGAGGAGGCAAGGAGGCACTGCATGCAGGACTCGAACAGCAGAGTGAGGCCGAAGGGGTGGCCGCGGGCTCTGCAAGGCACGCAGGCAGGATAAAGCCTGTCGGTGTACACTCACGACTGTCGGTGTGTGTTACGTTGTCTTTTTGCCGGTGTGAATCTACGTAGGCCCTCAAACTACATTACAATTATACCCAGACAAGGGTGCTTCAGGAAGGTGGTGGCAAACGGGATCAAAGCACAAGTTTACTTTGTGGTAAAACGAATTTGAAACCCGTGCAGTGTTGCTCCAGAACATGCATTTTCTGTGAACTTTTTGAAGACTATTGATATGTAGAGGAGAAAATGCATACTCTGAAAAAAAATATGCATGGATTTCAAAAACTCTGGGCACCAGCATACACCCGTAACTTATTCTGGTGTTCTCTGCACGGTTCAAAGTTCCGCTGTGCGCGTGCGCACGTATAAAACTAGTAGATCTCTGAGCAGAGTGAGGTGGGGAGAAGCCGAAGGGTGCTGGTCACTCGTCTGTCAGTGGGGGGAGTCGCCCCGTCCCAGCTCTGTCCAGTGAACTTGCTCCGCCGCTGCGAGTGCTGTGCGTGGAGTCCTGTGAGCCACCTGCCCTCGGGGGTTACCGAGCAGCCGAGACGTAGCCAGTGCATCTGAGGAGCTCGTTTTACTTCTACCTAATGTCGCTCTCCAGGTCCCCCGTGGCCACCCCTCGGCCACCCCGGGCTCCACGCCGAACTGCACAGCGGCGTCTCAGAGCAGCTGCGGCTGTCACAGTGGCGGGGGTGGTATAACCCGGGGAAGAACGACACTCACGCTTGGCACTGACTTGTCTTGGCCGTAAACCTCTTCCCCGGTCACAGAGGGCGTTTCTAAAGCCCCACTTGGCATTCCCAATTCTTCCTCTCTTCATTCCTAGGAAGCCGCTAATTCACTTTACATTGTGTTTAGACTTTGCTATTCTGGCCATTTACTATAAATGAAATTGAATATATTAACAACCAATAAATTCTACACATTAAAAGAGTGAAAAAAAATTGTCTCGTCCTGTGTGATTTTTTTAAAGGTTTTTGCCGGAGGGTGTATGACTCACTGGAGAGGAAAGAGACAGAGAGAAGGAAAGTGAGAAATCACCTCCCCCCCAAGGGAGATGGCCACACCATAATCCCTTCTCTTCCATTTTCCTCTCAGGATTTTGGGCACACGTGCACACATGCCCAGGGTGATTTTCAAACCTCTGGGTCCTGGACTCAGACCATGGTTGTCCATGTAGGAATCCAGCCACCTTAACCACCACGCCACCTGCTAGTCCCTCTGAGTAATGCTTTTTGAAGTTCAGAAGTTTTACATTACAGTCTTTGTCTTCTTCTAAATACATCATAAGCACCTAATGACCTCCTAGTCCACAACAGCCCGCCCACACCACAATGATCCCATGAGATCACAGCCTGGAGGCTGGGGTGCAGGAGGTGGCCCGAAGCTCGTTAAGTACACGCCACGATGCTCACACAACGAAATCGCCCAGGGATACATCTCTGCGTGTTTTCCCACTGTTCACTGACACGTGATTGTGTAAGTAAGTGTGGGGACTCGGCACTTAAAAAAGCAAGAAAGCATATAGCACGTGATCTCGTGGGATGACGTGTGATGTCGTCGGCCACCTGTGTGCCCAGCAGCCAGCATCTCTCTGCGCATACATGGACTTGGGTTAGAGATGTGGGCCGAGGGGTCTCTGACCTCACTGAGGTCTGTATTGGGGGTGCTGGGATTTTGATCCCTCCTTATGCCTGTTTTAAATTATATAGTGAGCATTTAAATCAAAATAATATAGACTTCCTAGAAAAGCCCCCACAGCCTCCATCTAGCAGCGGGGCCTACAGCAGTGTGGCTGGAGAAGGAAGCACCTCTCTAAGCTGCCAGGGGCCAGGGGCAGGGGCCAGGGGCCAGATGCGTGTCGGTACTGGACAGGGCTGCAGGAGGAACACTCCCACACTCACTCACTCACACGCAGGGCAATGTGGGAACCCCTGGGCAGGCCCCCAGGAGGCCATGAGCTACCTGGAGAGCAGGATGCAGAGGGGCAGGTGCAGGGAGCCCTGGGGGGAGGAGAACACAGGGGCATATGTGGCCACAGCCTGGTCTGCTGGCGCCATCTAGTGGGCACACCAGGGCGGTCACCTGCTATTCCCTCCCCCACCCCCCCCTCCACCCCCAGGAAAGAAAAGACCCCTGGAAAAACACCATCTTGACCATGAGTGGAATGTAAGCCATTAGGGAAAAGCTTGCTGGCTCTGTAGCAGAAGCACATGGGGATGTCCCATGCTGCTCGTGTTGGGCAGGGCTGGGCCACAGCTGGCGTGCCCTGGGAGGGGGTGGGCTGCAGTTCTTATTTACAAACGGTGTCTGTTCCGACTGACCCACGGCCATGTCACCCCATGTCAGAACATGTTCAGTTTCACCACTAATTCAAGTACTTCCCTTTCAAGCGAAAAGAAGGCGGCGGCGGCACAGCCCGCTAGCATTTACCACATGCTTATTTCTGAGACGCCTGGGCAAGTACTGCTTTATTCCATCCTTGTGACTGAGTGAGCTTATTCTAGCAGGAGTCATGTGGCCAGACTCCTGAGGACGGGCCAGCGGCCAGGTCCCTACGAAGTCCTCACACGGCCCCTAGAGGCACGGCCAGGGAGAAGGCCCCTCTGCTCTTAGGATGGTACATCCTCGCCCCAGGCCGGAAACCCACGGAGGCATTGGCCGTGCAGGTCTCCCGCAGAAATCACAGGGCTTTTCTGTCCCCCTGCAGGGACGGCATTTCTCTCCCCGGAGCTCAGACCCCTCACTCACTCTAGCTGACCCTGGATCTCGTTTTGCAATGCCACTGCCTTACACGGAACAATACATAAAAAGAGCACACATATGCCTATGCACGGACTGGCTTTTACATGCACTTTGATTCATACATTTCCATGTAATTGGTTTTCTTTATAATATATATTTTTTTTTTGCTTCTAAAATATTCCAGACTGCCAAAGGCTCCAGGACATGAAGAACTGAGAGCCTTGGGTATTGGTGGGGCAAAGACCCTGGAGCCGACAGCCTCAGTGTGCAGCCCAGCCCCGTGGCTTCTCTGGGGACTCAGTTCCGCAGGTTACTTATCCTCTACTCCTCGGTTTCCTCATCTAGCAAACTAGGTAGTAGTGTGTCCCCACAGGCTTGCTGCGCGTGCTCAGCGAGTCCACATACCGCCGCCACCATGGCCGGCGGAATAAAGGCTCCCTGGACCGCTACATTCTAACCCCATAAAGAAGCGTGAGTCCCAGGCCTTGTTAGGTCTCGGGCCAGGACGACTGGTCAGAACTCTGATTCTCTCTTGCCCCAGCCTGTGCAGACACGTTCCCCGTTGCCTAGAGACTCGCCAGGTGTATCCATTCTGTGACTCCAGGGCCTTTTCAAGAGAGAACGTGTTTCTGATCTGCATGCTCAGAGCTGAGCGCTTTCGCTTTCAGATCTGGAGCAGCATGATGAGCTGTAGCCCCTTATCTCCAGGGCACCCGTGGGAATAAACTCACCCAGCTCAGTAACTGCACAGAACGCTAAGAGCAGGGCATTCAGAGGGTAAAAGGAAGACACGTGCTTTCTGAGAGGGGACGAAAAGAGAGGAGAGAAAGAGATGCATCAGTTGGCATTCCCCAGCCGTGGAGAGGGTAGCATGAGGAACACAGAGACTTCAAAGACGATGCAGAAAGCATCGCTATTACTCCTGCTTGTGACACCCCTCTTCAGACCACCCATTTTAAAAAGGGATTTTTAAAAGTTTTGATCATCAGTGCTGCTCTGCTATAAACTGAAATATGTATGGTTTCTAAGGCCTAGTGATTTCAACTCTATAATTCTCATCCACTCTCTTTTCTCTCTTTCCATTCATTAAACAGTGATGAATCCAGCATATAATGTATGCTGAATAAATGATTTTTGTATAGTGATTAGCAGATGGAGGGGGTGGGTAGGTGGGCAGATGGGTGAAGGGAGGGAGAGAGGAGGAATAGATGGAAGGGTAAATAAAGGGCTGGAAGGATGGATAAATGTAAGGGTAGGTCAAGGGATGGGTGGATGGATGGATGGATGGATGGATGGATGGAGATGGATGGATGGATGGATGGATGGATACATGGGAGGGTAGGTAAAGGGATGGATGGATGGATGGATGGATGGAGATGGATGGATGGATGGATGGATGGATGGATGGATGGATACATGGAAGGGTAGGTAAAGGGATGGATGGATGGATGGATGGATGGATGGATGGATGGTTGGAGGAATGGATGAATGGATGGATGGATACATGGAAGGGTAAATAAAGGGATGGATGGATGGATGGATACATGGAAGGGTAGATAAAGGGATGGATGGATGGATGGATACATGGAAGGGTAGATAAAGGGATGGATGGATGGATGGATGGATGGATACATGGAAGGGTAGATAAAGGGATGGATGGATGGATGGATAGATGGAATGGATGGATGGATACATGGAAGGGTAGATAAAGGGATGGATGGATGGATGGATGGATGGATGGATGGATGGATACATGGAAGGGTAGATAAAGGGATGGATGGATGGATGGATGGATGGATGGATGGATGGATGGGGAGATGGAAGGACGGATGGGTGGGAGGAAGAATGGATGAGAGTATGTCAACATAGCCACTGCCCTTGTCAAGCCCACCTATCTGGATGATTGCATCGGCCTCCGCTCTGGCCTCTGGAGTCTCTCCCCAGGTGTACCAGGCACCCCCCCTCCAAAGCTGCATATTGATCTTCATGGAGTGAGGCTGACTTACTGCCCAAATGGTGACAATAGCATCTAGCACAACCCAGGACCACAAAACCGTGACAGCAGTTCTCCACCCTGAGCCGGGGCCACATGGTGGGATGACAGTCCCTACTCGGAGTGAGCTCATCCCTGGGCAGGGGACCCCGCCTCTTTCCCGTGCTCTGTCAGCTGCAGACCTGCAGCTCTTCTCCTGGTGACGACAGCATCAACTCCTTGCACAGTCGTGCCCAGGGACAGAGCTCAGGGACATCTCTGCACTGTATCCCTTTTGTAACAGTAAACTGTTCTTTCCCAGGGTCCCCTCAGCAGACTCCCCTTTGGATCTAACGACCAGAATGACCAGAAGCTCGTGCCAAAAACAATCATACGGAAGGGGGTGATGGCTCAGACCGACCTGGACACCACCTGGAGCCGTGGAGGGGCCCGGCCTTTCCCAGCAGGCAGAGAGAAGACAAAGGCCATGACCGAGGTCCTTTTACCAAGGAAGCAAGAGAGCGGGGCTAGAGGCGAGACTGGCCCCTGGCCGAGACAGCGCCAGTTTCTGCTACACACTTGCTGTGACAGTCGGACCTAGCCACTGCCGTACCACACTAACCAGCTGAGACCTGAGCCGTCCACGGCCTCCCAGGGTGCCGTGCACACTGTGCGTGTCGGATGAGTGCAGATAGCACACGGACTCAGTGGCACACAGATGGACAAACGCACCCCTGCTTCCCCAGAACACCTGGGCATGGGTCTCCGCACCTGGGTCCCAGGCCAGACGGTGAAAGCAGTGCAGGACTCCTGGGCACCGTCCAGCATGGGAGGTGTCCCAAGCATGCGGCTGGCCTGTGGACTTCAGGTCGTGGAGTCTCCTCTGCAGTCCTGTCCTCAGGGTGGGCCCTGGGCCTGGCGGTAAACAGCTTCTGGGAAAGTTCAGGGAGCCCCAGGGCCCTCCCAGCTTCTCAACAGCATCACGGGCAACTTTGTGGACAGGGACCCTGTGCAGGTCCCACTGCTCAGTCCCCGTGTCTCCTTCAGCCCATCTGCATTGTTGTTTTGGTTTTTGTTTTTAGAATTTTTTTGGTTTTTTTGTTTGTTTGTTTGTTTTAGAGATTTTTGCTATAGGGCATATATGCTCACCAGAGAGACAGAGAAAGAGAGACAGAAAGCGAGAAATCACCCCACAGGGGGGATGGCCACACTGCAATCCTCTCTCCTCCATTCTCCTCTCGGGATTTTGGGGTGCACCCACATGAACCTGGTGTAAACTTTAAGCTGCTGGGTCTGTGGTCGATTATGTGGGAATCTAGTGACAGAACCATTATGCCATCTGCTGGCCCCCAATCTGCATTTTAAAGTTCACCAGTCCCTGAGCCACCCCGGGGACTCTCAGGGCAGAGCAGCTGACAGGGGCCGAGTGGTCAGCACGGAGAACCGCGGTCCCCCCGCATGCCCGACCCGTCTTCACTCAGACCAGCTCTTGATCCTGCCACGCACAGAGTGAGACAGTGGAGGACAGGGCTCCCAGGAAACCGGGCCGCAGCATCCCCCGAGGAAGAGGGATTTCCACGGCAGACCTGGGTGGTTTCCGAGGAGCCATTATGGGAAGCAGGCGGATAAAATGCACTGTGAGTGTATCTTCCTCGTTTAAACAGTGCGTGTCAGGTGCACAGGAAGTAACAGACACTCCCCCCCCCCCCCCCCCCAGCGTCACACGTTTCTCTGAATAGTAAAGTACTCAGAGGAACTTCCTGGGGACACTTATTCTGAAGGCCCAGTTCCTCACCATTGCCAGAGGGACGATGCCTACGAAGGTGGTCTGGCTGACAAAGATCTCGGAGACGACCAGCTCGCTCATGGTGTCCTCCGCCGGGTACTCCACCTGCCAGGTGATCTGCTGGGCCCCCGCCAGGCCACTGCTGTTGTCAACTCCAAAGTCTACTTGCAGGATCTCGTAGAAGGAGCCGTTTGTTCTGGAAAACAAATGCATGTGAAAGTTCAGCTTGTTGAAAAAACTGAGACTTCAGCAGAACATTAAGAATGCGATAAATTGCTGCATTCCTCTCCGTCACCCAGAAGGGGGATTGCCAGGTTCAGCCAAGCACGTGGCAGTGTCGACAGAGCCTAATTCGCAGGCTGCCCGTTCACGGCCACCGCTCAGAGCGGGCTGGCGGTCCGTGTGCAGGCTCTGTGGGAAGCAGCCTGCTCCTCGGTGAGGGAGTGCAGAGGACAGTGTCCACCTCGAGCCCCTGCTCACGTGTCTCCTCCCCCGTGCCTGTACATGCCACCATCCAAGCACCACACATGGGAGGTGTCCCAGAGCCACTCCATGTAGTGTCACCTTTACTCCAGTCCCGAGGCGTGCCCTGGACCCTGGCTCGTCAGACTTCTACCTAGCTGTGCCTGTGCACCCGTGGTTCAAACTCTCTGAGCTCTAAGATGTGGGGGAAGGGCCGGCTGGGGCAGCGCCTCCTGGTTGATGCTGCTGCTTCACAGCGCTAGGACACATGGGAGGTCCGGGTTCGATTCCTGGCCCAACCTTAAAAGCCAAGCATGTAGTTGTAGCTACTTAGGGAGCTGAGGCAGGAGGATCGCAACATGTGAGAATCTTTCTGAACAACAGTAAGACGAAGCAGTTACGGAGAACAGTGGGGACCCCGTGAGAACAGGAGTGAGGAAGGACTTGGTGGCCGGCGCAGTGTTCTGCATAAACTGGGTGGCAAGGACGGCGAGAGCTGGTACTTCACTCCATCCGCCCGAAATCGGATCCCATGCAACCTAAGAAGGTCCCATCTGCCTGTCCATCAGCCCGAAATCGGATCCCATGCAACCTAAGAAGGTCCCATCTGCCTGCACTCCTGGGGTGACACACTGCTTGTGTTTGGGGGACAGGGGGCAGAAGCTGAACAAGGCACATTTAAAAACATGCAATTCACATTTTTATACACAGGAAGTCCTCGCAGACTGGAGACTATTTATTGACAAGGAAGTTGCTGAACAGAGTTAAACCAAAAGCCACCATCAGAGGACCGTGCGTGCTGTCTGTTCCCGAGCCTGTTTCCAGCTCCCTGACTCGACCCTTACCCAATCTAAGGACGGTGACAACTGATCCACAAGCCCCAGAAGCCCCTGTCACACAGACCAGCTTGTTCCCTCTTTGCCAAGGAACCTACCTGAACCAACCTGAGCTTAGGAGCACTCGGAGGCCCGAAAAAGGACCACCATCTGTTCCCACAACCCTCAGCCTCAGAGGAAGGCATGCGGAGGCAGGACCAGGGGCCTGGGCACCTGTGGAATTCCCACCATGGACAGCTCCCAGACATGGCGGACTCCTAAGAACGGGCGGAGGGAAGCCACAGCTGTACGCTTTCCTTACAACAGGGGACTTCAAAGTGAAATTGAAGTATGAATTTATTTTGTTTCAATTTTTTTAAATCCATGCATCGTTTTTCATAATATGCATTTCTCATGAACTGTTTGAAGACAACTTGTATGAATGCCAGAGGTCCATGTCTAGAGAGATGGGTTCACACACACTCCCAATCTGATTTTTTTTCTTTTTTTTTTTTTTTTTTTTTTTTGAGAGAGAGATTTTTGCTGTAGGATGCATGCACTCTCCAGAAAGAGACAGAAAGTGATAAATCACCCCCTGTCCCCACCTAGGGGGATGGCCATGCCACAATCCCTTCTCCATTCTCTTTCTGGGATATTGGGCATGCACACGCATGCGCCTGGCGTGAGGTTTAAGCTGCCAGGTTCAGGATTTAAACCGTGGTTGACTACATGGGATTCTAGCAACATAACCATTACACCATCCGCTGGTCCCATCCAGTCTCTTCTCGATAAGCCTTTCAAATTTAGGAAAGTGTTTCATGATTCCCTCAATTTAATAGTTACAACCACGTTGAGGAGTCAGATCAGTGTTTCAGCCAGAAGAGAGTCAACAGGCATTTTTCCTGGGATGGAGAAGTGCCAGTGTGTGTGTGTGTGTGTGTGTGCCTACGGTCTCAGGAGGAGAATGGAGAAGGGATTGTGGTATACCCGTGTGTGTGTATGTGTGTGTATACGATCCCAGGAGGAGAATGGAGGAGAAGGGACTGTGTCATAGCCATCCCCCCTGATGGGTGTGATGTGTGTGTGTGTGTGTGTGTGTACCTAAGATCCCAGGAGAAGAATGGAGGAGAAGGGATTGTGGCATGGCCATCCCCCTGGGGGTGTGTGTGTGTGTGTGTGTGTGTGTGTGTGTGCATGTGTGTGCTGGTAAGGCTCATGCATGAGGTGACCACACCACTGGGCTGTTTATCCCCTCCAGGTAGAGCACACCGCCTCTTCCAAAAATATCTGCTTCCTAGAAGTCCTGCCTCCCCATGGAGACTTCACCTTTAACAGAAGCCAAGCCTCCTCTCTGGGACCTAGGACCCCTGGGGCCCCTGGGGAAGGGCTGAGACAGCTGCTGAGCGCACAGTGTGGCCACAGCTCAGATGCGTCAGGAGGAGGAAGGGCGGGGCCCCAAGCCAGCAGCTCACGCCTCGAGACCTCACCCAGCCACTGTTCGGCATTTCTCGCAGGATGACGTAATGGTTGTTCTACAGGAAGGGGATGGAGGAGATGGGGAAGAAGAAATAAAGGGAGAAAGGGCAGAGAGTTCCGAAGCCTGGGCTGCTCTCAGTAAGCTGCTTCATTTGCGAAGATTGATTTTCCTTCCCCACCAAGTTCTAGATGGTTCTGGCTACCAGGCTGCCCCGTCATGGGTTATTTCTAGAAATGGGATGAGAAAAGCTGTCACTGTCTTGGGTGATTTTTGTTTTGTTTTTCCTTATGGCTCTTTTCCTGGGCATTAACTTTTCTTTAATGGCTAGAAAGCACGGTAAACACCGAGCAATGATTACATGGACAAACATCCCGGGGTAGGGCCTGCAGGTGACCCACAGCACATAATGTGCGACTCCCCACTCTGACTGTGGGCTCTGAGAGGACAGATGTGTGTGTATTGTCACTGCCCTGACTGTAGCACTGGCCTGACGCCTGGAAAATTGTAGGAGTTCACTAAGTATTGGCTCAATTCACTGGATGTACACAAAAGGGCCAACAGAACACCCTGCAAAACTCAGGGATGGCATTAGCATCCTGGCAGGCGAGAAGCCACCAGTCAACAGTCTTGAGCCATATTCTTTTGCCTGGCTGGCATATACTCTGTTTAGAGAAGACACTTTCTCCACTACCGGAAAGTAAGTTCTTCAAAGGCCCGAACCTGGAGTGGCACAGAGCCAGTACAGTGTGTGGCGGTCACCTGGTCAGGGCCATTTACTCAGCACCTGTTATGTGCTGGGTGCGGAAAACTCACTGGTAGACAAAACAGACAAGTTCCCTGTCCTACCTAAGCCTGTGGAATGACAGATGCTACAATAAAAATAAAGTAGAAGACTTAGATTTTTTAAAAAGGTTAAATAAAACTTTTCGGTGTTCAAAAATGTTAATTACTATTTAAAACGGACTTTTTTTTTTTCACTTTAAAATGGAATATGAATTTTAGCAGGAGACAAGGGACGCATGTGCAGGGAATGCCTTTGTTAGGACTTGACATTTGAGCTGAGACCCAACGGATGACGAGAAGTCAAACAGATCCTCCACGAATATTAGTTGAATAAATGAGTAAATTTATTTTAAGAAAAAAAGTTATGGGAGAAAAATGTATTCCAAACTATTAGTAGGGACGCAAGGCACTACATAAAAAAGGACATCCGTCAAGTCTTTGTTTAAGTGCCACCAGCTCGATAAAGCCTCTGTCTAAAATGCCATCCCGGCCTCTCGATGCGGAACCCCTCAGCCTGCTCCACGGTTTCCTCAGATTTCACCTTCCAACACACGGTTACTTCCTGGCCGTGCTGACCTTGCACCGCACACACACACGCACACGCACATGCACATGCACGCGGGCATACGTGGAGAACGTAAGTGTCGGGAAAGCAAGGGTTTTGCCTGTCGTGTTCACTGGCGTGTTCCCCAGCGCTTAGAGCTGCCTGGGACGCGGTAGCTGCTCACTGAATAGTAAGTGCGTGAATAAGTGAGCACCATGCGACAGCTGGGCGAGGTCTCAGAGGAACCCAGGCCAAGCGAAACCAGAGAGACCGTCTGTGCTCCAGGTGTCTGGGGAGACAGAGACTCAAGCACAGGCTGGCAGGGAAGGCTTCCTGGAGGAGGTTGGCTGGGGCTATGCTTTGACAGGCAGGTCACTATAGCCTCACTGTTGGGGTCCCCTCGTAATCCCCTCTATTCCTCACCACTCCCTCATCCCCACCAACACCATCTCCCAGAGAGGAACCATGCAGATCCCTGCTTCTCCATCACTTCCGCAGGGCAGAGTTTCTTCAGCCCCTCTCTCCCCCTCCCACACCTCTCTACCATGGTCTAGTGGCCAGCCCTGGGAGTGTGTCATAAATAAATCATCTCCTCATGCGATTTCATACAATCCAGGTCATACGTCCTCCCTCTGTTGGTCACAGGTGGCCTTGCCTTCTCTAATATAGAGGGAAAGACTTCCGGGTTAACGAGGCAGGCAGCCTGGCAGTCACTGCCAGGATCTACAATACGTAAGAGCCACTAGTCCAGATCAGGGCTTGGAATCTAGTGTCCAAACATGCTTGATTCCCTGACTTCCCACCAGAAATCGCTATCTAGAACTTTTTTTAAAATTCTGGGATTATGTCAAATGAAAATAGTTTGAAGAAATGGAGTCCCTTTATCGTACTTCTGGCTCACTAGGAAAAGTCAATAGAAAACCCAGAGGTGGTGTTTTTGTGTCACTGGGGTGCACATGCCCAGAGCCATAACCATCCCCATACTACGTTTTTATAAAACTCTAATTAACTGCCAATATTTTTAATGTGGAGAGTCCACACATCGCCCCAAGATGATATTTCTGGCTTCTCTAAAGAGATGGGAAGGTTGGGCAGCATTATCCCTCATCCCACGTGGCCACAACCAGCTGGGACAGTGGGGTGCTGCCCCCTTTGGTGGGGATGAAACTCTCCAAATGGCCTGGACCAATTCCCTCACTTGTTCTATCCCCCAAGTCCCCGTGGACATTTGTGATCTCTGCAAAAACACATTTTCTTCTCAGTCCTCTAGAAGACAGCTTAGGAACGGTGTGCCCAGCTCACAAATGAATCCTCGTTCTCCTGATCATCCACCTCCCTATGCCCTCCTTTGCCTCATTCATAGAACAAGAAGACTGGCTTTGGTCTCACTATGGAACCCAATTTCTAGCCATGGCTGTTGGCTCAGTGGGCAACTCTGACCTCCAGTGGATGGTGGATACTTCCTAGGGTGGGGAAAATTCCACCTGGGACATTTCAAACTTGGTATGGGCTTCCTTACCAATACCTCCAAATTTATCTACAGATTTAACGCAAACCCTAGGTGGTTTTATGGATAAATTGACAAGAATTAATCCTACAATTCATATGATATTTCAAAGGACCAGAATAGCCCAAACCATCTTTGAAAAAGAGAACAATGCCCATTAGCATTCGTCTTTCCCAAAACCCCAGAGAATGAACAACCAGCAGACATTCTTCCCTTGTATCCTTCCCAACTGGCCATAGTCGACTGGACCAGAGATGAAGACTTAATCTGAACTTGATCAAATAGATTCTCTCCCTCAAAATTATGAACTGAAGGCACAAAGAAGGTAACTAGAAATTGAACTATTTAAAGATAGAACTGAAAAGATATCTATTCTTCCTGAAGTCTTGGCTCTGCAACATTTGTTTTAATTATGTGAAATATCTTTTCAATAAATCCGCTTTTTTTTTTAATAAATCCGCTTTTTAGACACACACACAAAAAAAAGTGTTGTAGGTCACTCATATTTCCCAATTTCAAAATTTACTATAAAGCTGCAGAATTCAAGGCAGTGTGATTTTGGCATAAGGACAGACATAGAAATCAATGAAACAGCATTGAGAGTCCAGAAGCAAACCCTTATATTTATGATCAATCGCTTCTCAAGAAGGATGCCAAGACAATCTAATGGGGAAAAGAATCATCTTTTCAGCAAACAGTGTTGGAACAACTGGACATTCTAAAAATAAAACTGGACCCCTGCATCACACCGCATACAAAAATTAACAGAAAGCAGATCAAAAACCTAAGTGTAAGAGTAAAATTATAAAACTTTTGAAAGAAAACATGGGCACTAATCTTTGTGATGTTAGTTTAGGCAATAGTTTCTTAGATGTGATATCAAAAGCACAAGCACAGAAAAAATACAGACCATTGAACTTCATCAAAAGTAAAGGCAGGGATACTTCAAAGAAAGCTATCAATAAAGTGAAAAGACAGCCCACAGAATGGAAGAAAATATTTATAGATCATATACCTGATAAAGATGACTATCTGGACTATATTAAGAACTCATACTGTACAAGAAAAAAAAACTAAATTCAAAATATTTGAATAGACTTCACTTCAATGAACATACACAAATAGACCATAGGACATAAAGGATGTTCAATATCATTACGTACTAAGGAAATGCAAATCAAACCACAATGAGATGCCATCTTACACCACTAGAAAAGCTATAATAATAATTTTTTAAAAGGCAAAACATGTTGGGGCCGGCAAGTCATGGTGGTTAAAGGCGCTGGACTCCCACATGGTCGACCACGGTTCAAGTCTCGGACCTGGTGGCTTGCTTTCTCACTTTCTCTCTCTCTCTCTCTCTCTCTCTCTCTCTCTGATCAAACTGGAAAATAATAATGATAATAATAATAAATAAAGTTAAAATAAAATATTTAAAAAAAAAAGGCAAAACATGTTGACAAGGGAAGGTCAGATGGTATTACAATACTAACAGAATGCTATGCCGTACTAGATTCACAGGGGAAGGTTCTGGGGTTCACGTCTCAAGGTCTACTTGTGCATGCCAGGCATGTGTTCATGCACCTGTGATCCAGCCTGGCTGGGGCTGCGGGGTGGGTTATGCCATGCGGACCCTGTTGAGGGTTGAAGGTGCCAGTTTTTTTTTTTCTCTCTCTCTCCCCCCACTCTCTCTTTCTTAGAAGAAATAAATAAACATTTAAAAAATGTTGGCAAGGATATAAAGAACTCAGAACCCTCATGCATCGATGGCAAGAATGTAAAATGGTACAGCTGACTTGGAAAACAGCTTGGCAATTCCTCAGAAAAAGTAAACATGGTATTACCATATGTCTCAGCAATTTCACTTCTAGGTATATCCCCAAGAGAAATGAAAACATAAGCCCCCACAAAAACTTATACACAAATGTCCATAGTGGCATTATTTGTGACAGCCAAAAGGTGAGAATGAACTAACTCGACCTCCAGTAATAAGCAAAATATGCAGTATCTCTATGCAATAGAACAGTATTTGGCCATAAAAGATGAAGTTCTGACAGAAGCTGCAATGCGGGTGAACACGGAAAACATTATGCTCCGTGAAAGACGCCAGTCACAAATGACCACACAATGTATGATTCCACTGATGGAAACCGCCCAGAAGAGTTAAATCCACATACGGAAAGGAGACCCGTGGTTACCAAGGACTGAGGCAACAATGAGAAATGATCACTGATAGGTATAGGCTGGGGGGGGGGGGGGGGGGGGTGATGAAGATGTTCTGAAATTACATAGTGAGCATAATTCCACAACTTTATGAATACATGATAAACCACTGAACTAGACACTTCAAAAGGATTAAGTTGAAGGCATATTAATTATATCTTAATTTTTCAAAGTAGAGAAATGATAGAAAGAGGCTAGCCCCATGTCCTACTAGTTAAGGGAGGTGGATCTCACATGGACAACCACAAGGTTCAAATCCTGGTGCCACTCCCTGGAAAACACACTGGGCACATGTATGTGCACGCCCCAAATCCTGAGAGGATGGAGAAACAGAGAACAAGGGATTGCAAGGTGATCATGCCCCGGTAAAGGGTGCTCTCTCCCTCTCCCTCTCTTTCTGTCTCTCTGTCTCTGATAAACATATACAACCTCTTACCAATTAAAAAAAAAGACAGGAAAAGTCAAGGTGCCAAAGGATATGCACAGTATAATACTTTCTATTAAAATGGTAAATATGTGTGCAAAAATTATTTATTAATACATAGTTTTTATTCTAAAATACATAGTTATATATATATATAGTTTGTTATACATTAATATATATATATAGCATGGTAATTTCTATTTCAGGGAAAGCAGAGAGAAAATAAAATCAGCAAGACAGACATAGGGCTCAAATTATATCTGCAATATATGTTTCTTCTAAAACTTAAAGGAAATAAAGCCAAATAATAAGAGTTAACAAAGTTGGGGGTGGATAGACGAGAGCTATATTATTTTCTATACTTTCCTTTAATCAAGAAATATTTTATTTAAAAATATAAAGCTATCATTCTCAACTCTCTTTTGTTCAGTGGACGTCGCTTTTGTTTAAATTTCAGATATATTTTTCTGCTATAAAATACTGCAAGAAACTCTCCACCTGACTCGTAAATCATCCCGCAATAGTCAGCCAACCCATTGCCCCACTTCCCGACAACAGGAAAAGGATGTTAGAGTCTTCTTTTTCTGTTTTTAAAAAGTTTCAAAGTACTTGCAGACTGGTGTAAGTGGCCTTCTTTTTGCTTACCAACACTTTCTCAGAGCTGAAAACAATAAATCTTGGTAATGAGCAAACACTCGAGGCACCTCCAGTCTCTCAGCTGCCAGCTCCAGAACCATTTCTCACACTAACAGCTCGCCCTCGCTCCAGCTTGTTTGATTTTATCAGCATCACCATGACAAGCCTGGAGACAGCTGAGACAATTGCCACAGTTCTCTTTTTCTCTCCGTCTCTACCTCTCTGAAAACATCCCAAAACCCTTCCAGGAAATGAAGGCTCCGAAGCCGTCTGATGCCAAGTTCCTGATTCCACTTTGCAGAGTCCTCTCGCACTGTCTCTGTTACCGACCTGGAGGAAAGCTCCTGGTTCGTGAAATGACCAGGCGATTTCTCGCTGGAATCCACGTCTGTTTGGATCTCTTAGGGAGGAAGGACAAGACCATGCCGGTTGCTATGAGAACCAGCTTGACAGACACACACAGTGGAGGGGGCATGGGAGCCTGCCAGCTCTTCTCGGGGTTCCCAGGTTAAGTATCCACGCTTCACCTAGAGTGGAGCTGCAGATCTGACTTTGATTTAGAATGTAATGTTAACTTTTGAGGAAATAATGCATCTCAGATGCAAAATCCAAAAAGCGGAGGCCAGCAGGTGGCATAATAGTTAAGGCTCATGGACCATGGTTCAAGTCCCAGACCTGGCAGTTTGCTTTCTCACTTCTCATATCTCTTTCTCTCTCAATCTCTGGTGAGTATACATGCCCTGTAGCAAATTTAAAAATAATCATAATGATAAATAAAATTAAATAAATAATTATTTTTAAAAATCCAAAAAGTCTAGAAGGAAAGAAGAGGGGAAAGTCTTCCTTCCACGTTGCCTTCCAGGCCCCAACTCCACTCCCCTCAGCCAACCAGAGGTGTCCGTTTCCTTACTGGCCATCCAGAGGAAGTCTGTGCACCTACAAAGGACGAACAAGTGGGACTCCCGGCTTTGTCTTCACACACCTGGGGCACGGGCCATGCTCCGTTCTGCACCTAGAACGTCTGTTCTCTGACCCAAAGGAAAAGGGGGGTGCCAGTGGCTCCCTGCCTCCAATGGATGTTCTGGCCTAGAAGTGATGACGGGATCTGTCACGTGGTCCCCTCTGACCGTGGGGCCAAGGACAGCCCTTCTGCACGCCCAGAGGGAAGTGGTGAGCAGTACTCTTGGCCTGAGCCAGGAAGCCCTGGCCGAGGAAGGCCAGACGGCTACGAGGAGAAGCGTCCAGGATTCACCACGTGCCTGATTCCAGCCTGTGCTGGAGATAGCCGGCGTGTGACTCTCATCCATCACACACGCACACTGACGAGGGACACTGTGCACGCAGCCCCGCGCCAGTCACACACAGATGAAGAGCAGTGACACTCAGACGCCTCTGAAGACTGCTCAGTGTGGAACTTTTCTTTTTTGTTTTTCGGTTTCTGTTTTTTGGGGGTTTTTTTTGGTTTTTTTGAGAGCGAGATTTTTGCCATAGGGCCTGTGCACTTGACAGAGAGACAGAGAGAGACAGAGAGACAGAAAGCAAGAAATCATTGCCCCCCAGGGGGAATGGCCACCCCACAATTCCTTCTCCTCCAGCCTCCTCTTCAGATTTTGGGCACACACACATACATGCCCGGTGTGAGTTTCAAACCGCCGGGTTCGGGACTCAAATCGCGGTCGACTACATGCAAGTCCAGCAGCGTAACCATTACGCCCTCTGCTGTCTCCAGAGTGGAACTTCTAAGAGGACTTCCAAGTGGAGGCCTTTCTCCTGTGTGTGGCAGGGATCCCTGCAGCTATCCTGGGAAGGCCCTCGTTACGTGGGGATCCTTCTAGTGCCTAACGGGATAGTTGACTCCTCTCGGTGACAGCAGCTGCTCACAAGACCAGGCCCTGGGTCAGAGCCAGCAGGGCTTGTCCAAGTGACCCAGGAGGCCGCTGGCAGCTGCAGCTTCTGTCAGTGCTGATCCGTCCCCAGTCCTGAGACACAGGAGCTGAGAGACACACGCGACATCACGCACCAAGAATCACACGGGGCCCTCCGCTGAGGGGGAGTACAATTAGACACTCGGGCCGCTGTTCGTGGCTCACCTAGGAAGATCAGGCCCAAGGCGTGCTGTCTGCGGAACGCGAGATCAGAAGGATGCTCAGATTCACCCAGAGCAAACCTGAAAGGCCGCAGACACCTGCAGGGACCTACTGCGGACTCACTGCTCTGGGTGGATTGGAAGGGATGGAGTCAGAAGGTGCAAAGTGTGCTGTTTGTCGCAGACCTCCCGTCACCATTAAAGGCAGCTCCATCCATCCTGTTCAGAGACTCGGGGCAAAATCTCAGCCACCCTTAACTCCTCTTTCTCTAATAGCCCACAGCTAATGTGTCTAGAAAGCCATGGTTCTACCCTGGACATGTGTTTTTGAAAAATACCTAAAGTCTCACCACGTCTACCACTCCCACCCTCGTCTAAGCGTCCCCACCTCTCGCTGGGTTACTGCGACAGCCGCCTAAGTGATCTCTCTGCCTCGACCCTGCCGCTGCCCCACACCGTAACTCTGCACAGCGGCCAGACTGCTTCTGGAAGAACATGCTCCTGCCCCACGCCCCTGAGTAATTCTCGTCTCATTCACATAAAAGCCAAAGCCCTTACAAAGATCTGTAAGGTCCCCTACTCGCCCGGCCCTTGCCGTTCCCGAACCCCTTTGCTGCCATGTTCCTGCCGCTCAGTCTGCCCAAGCCACACGGGCCCCTGGCTGTCCCTCCAGCTTCAGGCAGGCTGCTGCCTCAGGGCCTCGGGGCCTCGGCTCACACCTCTGCCTGAGCCCTCTTCCTTATTTCCTCACCTTCAGGACTCGGCCACAGGCTGGCTCCTAAGTGGGTCTTTGTTGGTGACGCTGCTGAAAGACCCATCACCTATACTGGCGATCTTGCCCTCCTCCCCTGCTTTTCTCATCAGCGGTTACCACCACCGAACACACTCCGCAGAGGCGCCTCGGCTCACGCTGGGGCTCCATGCTGATGAACGTCTCGTAAGTTGAAAACATGCAAGCTAAAAGTGCATTGAATACACCTAACATACCCAATGTCACAGCTCCCCCAGACGACCTTCGATGTGCTCAAAGACTTACACTAGCCCACAGCTGGGTGACGTCATCTAACGCCAAGCCTGTTTGATAATGAAGTGTGGGGTATCTCACGTACGTGTTTAATACTGCACTGACGCTGAAAAGTGGAGCGGTCTGGTGGGTACCCAGAGTACAGTTTCTACTGAACGTGGACCAACCTTCACACCAGCGTGAAGGCGAAAAGCCTGAGCCAACACAGCCCTGGTCGGGGCCAGCCGTGTCTCATTTACTGCCTTTTCTTGAGGGCTATTTCTGAGCTCGACTCTAAGTTCCATGAGGGCAGGGGCTTGTCCTGTGTTCCCCGCAATACTCCCAGCACCCATTAGCCGCCTGAGTACGGCAGGCATGCTCTGAGTGTGTCATGAGTGGACGGACGAGGGAAGGACGGAGTGGGCTGCGAGCCTCAGAAAAGAGGCCCATCAACACCGCACCCTCCCCGCTTCCTGAGCGCACGTGTTCGTCCTTTCGCCTGAGTCGTTTCCAGGTACAAAAGCTCACGGCACCTCCAACACACCATGAGTTATTTCAAGAACAGAAGAAACATAATTAAACAAGAGGTAGAGGGAGGTCTGTGGCCTGGTGGTTGGGGAAGACAGATCCCACATGACTGACTGCGTGGTTAGAATCCTGGCCTGGAGGCTTGGAAAACTAAACCGTGTTCAAATCCCGACAGGATGGAGTGATGGAGAAGAGACTGCGGCATGACCGCGCCCACTAGGGGGAGCTTCTCCCGCTCCCTCTCTCCCCCCGCCCCCTCCCGTCTCTGACAGTGTAAGTGCCCTCCCGTAATTAAAAAAAATCAAAGACAGACAGATGACAGGCAGACAAACACGCTGAGATATTCAAACTAACCCAAACGGAATCTCTAGCCTCATTAACCTTGAAATTGAGTGGCGTTATGAGAAGCCTACAAATAGATTTGACATTCGAATGCCATTTGAGTCAAAAATCAGATTGGAATCCTTGTAACCTTGCGCTCCCCTGGCAGGTTTTCAATAAATGTCAGGTGGGCCGCAAGCCAATGGAAGGGATTTGCAGGCTCCCATATTCCTGCAGGGTATAGATCTCCCTAAGTGGGGAGCTCTCCTCCAGGGAACAAGAATTCCCGTCACTGATTAATTAAGACCCATGCGATTCCGTCCCATCTCCTACTTGGCCCATTGTATTAATTACGACAGCCTCGAAATCTTTCGTATAGCCAATTACTCTGAAGTAATTAGGTCTTAAGTCAGCCACCGCTGGAAAGGGTCACGTGATGTAACTCCTGCAGCCTCGCCTCTGCAGACTGTAGCTATTTGAACACTCCGGAAACGCCTTTCAAGGAGTTGAGCTGTTCCTATCCCACCATACTTTTATTAAAAGAGACTAATTTGCTGGGCCAGCAAATGGCAAAATGGTTACATCACTGGACTCCCATGTAGTCAACCATGGTTCCAGTCCAGGACCCGGCAGCTTACAAAGCTCATGCCAGGCATACATGTGTATGTATGCCCAAAATCTTGAGAGGAGAATGGAGGAGAAGGGATTGTGGCATGGTCATTCCCCCAGAAGCTGATTTCTTGCTTTTTGTCTCTCTATAGAGCATACACGCCCTATAGCAAACATCTCTAAAAAAAAAAAAAAAAAAAAAAAAAAAAAAAAAAAAAAAAGAGGGGGTGGGGGGAGACTCATTTGGTCCTGAGAAACAATGTGAGCCAAACTTACACATAAAATAATAAGATGCAGTGGTAAAATCTGAGTTTTTCTCTCCCGTCTCACAAGGCTGCTCACAAACCCAGGTACAAGGTACAAAAACGAGATGGCCCCGGACAGGGGAGGCCCGTGTCTGCCGCTCACGTGGACATCACATGGATTCCGCCGCAGCACCTACAAGCTGCCCGTGCTCACGCACGTGGGTCTCACTGTCACAAGCAGTCCTTTGCTGTGTGTTCTCAAGGAAAGAAAATGACTCCAGGCGAGGACGAGGTCGGGGTGTGAGTCAGCACCAGGTCAGACCCTCAGAGAAAAATCACAGCTGGCCTGAAACAATGGAACGAGAGGTGACAAGTGTCCCAGAGGCTGAGCCAGGCTCGCTAATGAGGGTTTGGTGGCTGCGTGATGGACACTCAGCTAGCTGGCCTGTGACATCACACCCCCACCTCCCGGGAGGGCGCCGAGCATGCTGGGAGTCAAAGCTCAACTCGAGAAGGGCGGGGGCGAGCTCAGACCTGAAACCCAACCAAAGGGCAAGCCCCTACTCAGACCCAAGCCCCACGGGCAACACCCGCAAAGTCGGCATCTCCGAAAACTCCATCCAGCCCAGAGGCAACCACCTGTCACCCGAGTGGGAGACGCGAGGGGCTGGGACCGCCCTGGCTGGGCTCGGGATGAGGACGCGGGGCCTGAGACGTGCAAACCTCTAATGGGCCTGAAGGCTGAGGTCAGGACTGTGCAGGTCAGGGTCAGCACGTCCAGGGGGCACGAGTAGGGCCGGATCCCACCGCGTCGATGCTCGGTCTAACCTGGCAGGACGGCCACCGCCTTATAGCCTTGGGTAGGGCCCCCAGGTTCTGGAGTAGAGCCCAGTCACTCCTACATGCAAGAGAATGTGCCCGAGCGCCCACTGTGTGCCACACGCCCTCCTCAGCACGGGACCTCCCCTGGAGTTTAGGTTCCAGCTAAAAACAGTGAACAAGCAAATAAAATATAGGAGGGCAGCTGCTCTCGGGGACCTTCCCCAAACACTTCCAGCTCCTCACTTCTTTTCGTTAGACGGAGTCTTGCCACGTCACCCCTCCTGCTTCGGCCTCGCAGCTGGGACCACAGGCCCCGTGCGCAGCTCTCTGCAGACAGTCTCACTACGTCGCCCGGAAGCCTCAAGCTTTAGCCTCCCCGTCCAGGATGGCAGGTGCTCAGGCTGCACCCGGCAGGGATAAGCCCCGCCCCCACGTGGGTCCAGCCCTGAGCTCGGCGTCCTGGCCGCGTACACACAGCGCCGGGCCGGGCTCCCTATTTTCTGGCCACACTCAGGGACTGCACTGTGCCCAACTGCGGTTGAACCAGCCAAAGGACTGGTTTGGACCCCCTGGGTGAAGCAGTTACTAGGGTGGGCCTCCATTTACCTCCGCTACCACCATCTGCAGCTTTACAAGGTGCTATTGGCCACCCGAGAGACTGACGGCTTGAGCCCCGGCTGTCTCGATGGGCTCACAGTGTGAGTTGTTTCAGGTGACTGAGATTTGGGGCCGGCTTGTTACCAGGCATAAAGCAGCCCATCCTAACAGACGCGGAGACATACAGAGGGAAGGTAAAAAGTGAAGCAGGGTCCCTTCCATCGAGTGGTGAGGGGAGGACTATCCAAGGGTTTCGGTGGTGGAGGACAAGGATCGGGGTTCCAGACACAGGACAGCAAGGGCAGGCTCTGGGCTGCGAATAGGCTCGCACATGTATGCACGTGTGTGCTCATACACGCCCATCTGCACGCGTGCTCACCTCTGCATGTACTCGTGTGCACACATGCATGCACTCACATGCACATAACACAATGACTGGATTAAAAAGAGAAAATTTGGACACAGAAACACACAGGGAGAAAAACGTGAAGATGAAAGTGGACATGAGGGCGATGCACCCACAAGCCAAGATCTCCAGAGGTGGTCAGTGAGCGGCCAGCAGCCGAGGCAGGCCGGGGCCTGGGGCCCTCTCCCTCATAGTTCTCAGGAGGAACCAGCCCTGCCCACCTCCAGCTCAGCTTGCTGTCTCAGGGGCTGAGACAGTAACTGCCTGCTGTGTGGGCCACTCAGCCCTAGGACACTACCCGACTGCCAAGGGTGGCCCCGACAATCACCCGTTGCCAATCTCACACCCCTAGCAAACGGTAAACTCACGATTAAGGCTGGCTAAGAAAGAACCAGGTCTGCTGCTCACCTTGGAAGCTGTCAGTCATCACTATCTCAGGTGTGAGCCTGTGAGCCACCTGCTGCCCGATCTCAGCTCCTAGCCACCCGCTCAGTGGAAACTCTTTTTCTTTAAGAATAATTGTATTTAACTTTATTTTTATTTATTTATTTTAATTTAACTAGAGTGGGACAGAGTGAGAGAGATTAAACATTAAAAAATAGGGACCAGCAGTTAGCGTAATGGCTATATCGCTGGACTCCCATGTAGTCGACCACGGTTCAATTCCCGGACCCGGTAGCTTAAAACTCACGCCGGGCGCGTGTGCGTGCGTGCCCAAGATCCCAAGAGGAGAATGGAGGAGAAGGGATTGCAGCGTGGCCATCCCCCCTGGGGGTGATTTCTCGCTTTCTGTCTCTGTGCCCAAACTGGAGCCAAAGCAGCCCCTCCAATATTCGCTGAGCGATTTAAGCTTCTACTGATGCGACGACAAATGATATACTAATTCGACAGTATTAAACCCTGCCAAGAGGAAGAGATGTAGTATTTTACAACACAAGTGGCGTTTTTTTACTTGCCTCATAACTTCAACTGAGGCGACTGGCACTGGCATTTCCCCATAATTCATCTGATCCATGGGGAGAGCCAAACAAAGCAATAAATCTGTGCCCTGTGTCAGGCGAGCCTCCTTTCTGGAAACCCAATGCTTTCTCCCAGGGGCAGCCTGATCTTTCCCAGAAAAGCCCTCGATAGCCAGTACGAAAACCCCTTAAAATGACTACGGGACAAACACGATTACAAACCTCCTAACCCCATTCTATAAGCCCATCTTGAAATCCAGGGAGATGATTTTCCAGGTTTTCTTGTGTTTTGAAAACATCCCACCATCATTCGACCAGAGAGCTGAAGCTCAGAAAGCCTGTGCCCAGCCTGTCCTTTCTGTCCTTGGCTGGTGGGAGAGTCGCAGTGCGGTTTCCATTCACCCCAGGGCAGAGTGCAGGGTGGGTCACTGCAGCACATGTGGCCCCCTCAGGACCTCGAGGCTGCCCAAGTGTCACCTCCCCACACCTCAGGCTGGGTGAGGTCCCTTCTGGCCACACCTGCACCCAGGGGTCCTGGCCCTGGTCCCACCCTATGCAGGAAACTGGACAGGGCATGATATCATGCAGGCTGGGAAAGGCCCTGGAGCAAGGGTAGCCCTCGGAGCAAGGAGCCGTAGGCTCTGCCAGGGGCCAACCACATCAATAGCCCACTCCGCCGTGGGTCCCTGGTGCACTGGCAGCTACGTCAGGGGCGAAGTTTAGGTAGAAGACTCTCAACTCTGAGAAGCTGCCCAGGGCACAGGGCAGCACTATCTGCACATACACTGACCATCCAGATGCTCAGATGGAGCACCTTGTGAGCCACAGCTTTGAGGGCAGTCTGGCTACTATGGCAAATTCCAGCTTGGCACTTGTGGCCACTCAGACAAGGCAGCATGGGCTTATCCTTTCCATGAAAGGCTTTGTATTAGCAGTTCATGCTGCATAACAAAATACCCCAAAATTTATCAGATCAAAACAATAAACAGTAATTGTTTCACAGTTCCTGTAGATCCGAAATTTGGGAGCAGCATAAGTGAATGGTTCTGATTCAGGACTCTTAAAGAGCCTGCTGTGCTCTGAAGGCTCTGAAGGCCAGACTGGGGCCACAGCATCCACTACCAAGGTGGCACACTTGCATGGCTGTTGCCAGGAGGCCTCAGTTCTTCACCACGTGGCCTCTCCATACAGCTGTTTGAGTGTCCCCAAGACATATAGGCTTGCTTTGCCCAGCATGAATGACCCAAGAAAGGGAAAGTGCAACTTCTTTTACAACTCAGTCTCTGAAGTCACACAACATCACTTCCACCACGCACTGATGGTCCTAGACCCACGATCATTAGACTTGTCATTTTTTTAACTTTACGATGCTTGTTTTTTTTTTTTTTTTTTTTTTTTGGAGAGGCTTTTCGCTATAGGGCGTGTGCGCTCGCCAGACAGACAGAGAGAGACATAGAGACAGAAAGCGAGAAATCACCCCCCAGGGGGGATGGTCACGCCGCAATCCCTTCTCCTCCATTCTCCTCTCGGGATCTTGGGCACGCACGCACATGCGCCCGGCATGAGTTGTAAGCCACCGGGTCCGAGACGCGAACCGCGGTCGACTACATGGGAGTCCAGCGACATAGCCATTACGCTAACTGCTGGTTCCCGGTTTTAAAAAAAGGTGAGTACCCATACAGCCATTCTATTTTCCACTTTTGGTAAAGTATTCAACAAGTAATATGAGATATTCAATGCTTTATTATAAAATACGCTCTGTGTTAGATGATTTTGCCCAACCGTCAGCTAAGGAAAGTGTCCCAAACATACGGAAGCGTAGGCTAAGCTAGGATGTTTGATAGGTTAGGTGTACTAAGTGTATGTTTAGCTTACAATGTTTTTGACGTATGATGGATTTATTGGGGCATCACTCCATCATAAGTCAAGGAGAATCTGTAGGGTAATGAGTCACTAAGTCCTGCCCACACTCAGGGGCAGCTCCACCTTTTAAAGCAAGAGTGTGTCAAAAATTCTATATCTATTTTTAAAACTACTATAGACCTCCTGAGAAAACATCAACAAGAGCTAAGCTCAAAACATTGAGGAAAAAAAAAAATTGAGGCTAGAGGCTAGACAGTGGTGCAGGAGTAATGAACACTCTGTTAGGCTGTCCTGTGTCCAAAGGTCTCCCTAAACATGCTGGGAACTTGTTTGGGGGTCTCTCTCTCTCTCTCTCTCTCTCTCTCTCTCTCTCTCTCATTGAGGAGAGAAATGAATAAACTTAAAAACAACAATAACTCCACCACCCCTAAAAAAAACATAAGGTTAGATAGACTTGGGTATGTATTCCCATTCTGTCATTACTTGCCTTGGGTTTAACTTCTTATCTGCAAAGGAGGGTAATAATATCTACACTGCCTAGTTATTGTGAGTCTCTAATTAGAAAATATAATACATAAAGCACTCGACACAGTGTCTGGCACACAGTGAGAATTCAACTCATCATCGTTAACGTGTTAATTACTATTGAACTCCAGGAGAACCATTTAGCGTTCTTTGCATAGTGAATCTCAGGATAACTTCCTCCAACGTAACCAAGACATCATAGTTAGAATTTATGTAGACAAACAACAGATGTTTTGAAATTTGTCTGGTAATTTTTGAGCAGTGTCCTGCAAATAAAAACATGATATAAGGTCACGAATACCCCCACCACATTCTCGTGGCACTATGACACATCCAATGTCCAAAGTCATGAAAGTTTGTTGGTCCATTCTGCCTTTCAAAGGGACCAGGACCAACCTCAGGGATACTTCGGCCCTCTTCCATCTAAGACCCTTCAAACTGGCAACCTTTTCCTTTGAATGGAAATAAGCCAGAAAATATTTAATGAAGTATTGCAAGAACAATGACTCAGGCATCAAAAATCCCAACTTCTAGGCCCTTTAACCTAGTGGCTAAGACAGCCAGATCCCACATGGTTCAAGTCCTGGCCCTGGCAGCTTGAAAAACACATCAGGTTCATGTGCATGCAAGCCCAAAATGCTGACAGGATGAAGAAATGGAGAGAAGGGACTGTCCCTTTGAGGAGCGCTTTCTCCCTCTCTCTACCTCTCTGGTGAGTGCAGGCACCTTCTGGCAATGATTAAAAAAAAAAATCCCACCCTCTAACAAAATAACACACCAACGACACAGGCTCTTGCTATGTGCTAGCTGCGTGACCTTAGACGAAGCACTTCTCCTAGCCTCGGTTTTCTCTATCATAAATGAAAATGTTGAATACCTGATTCTTTGTATTCTATCAAGTCTTAATTATCTGAATTCTCTGAATTTACATGTTGATATCTAAGATGGAATAACAAGAAGCTCATGTAGGCAAACCCAAATAGAAGGATGGTTTCATATGCCAAGCAGTACTGCCAACTGCAAATGCATTGCTTTAGGAAAAAAATTAAAACTCCCAGGACCAACATCTGGGGTGAGGGGAGCTAATTGGTATAAATGAATATATGCTTAAATGTGACAAAGTATGTATTAATTTATGTTGATCAGAAATTTCTTCAATTCAGTCTAATTTCTTCTCTTTTTTTTTTAAGGTATTTTCTATAAATACACGTGCACGAGCCAGAGAGAATCAGTGAGAGAGAAAGTGATAAATCACCCCCTAAGGGTGATGGTTTTGCCATGTGAGAGTCCAGTGCCTTAACCATCATGCCACCTGCTGGCCCCAATTCAGTCTTATTTCTAACACTAAAATCTTAATAGTCTAGATATTATCATAAAACATGGACAGTTTTTCCCTTCTCCTTTAATCTCTATCAGTTAGGTTTCTCTGTGAAATGAAGCATCCCAAATTTTGCAGCTTAAAATTATGGTCACCTGTCCAGCAGTTCACCACAGGTGCATGAGTGAGCTGAGTCAAGTTCAGGAAAGAGTGGCCCAGCACAGTCCTACCACGTTGCAGACCCAGGTAATTACATGCTATGGGAAAGGTAGTTATTTTGGCTTCGTTTTGGGGTGATTTGTCATGCAGCAAAAATTGATATGTAATCTTTACAGCTCATTCATTTTCCATGTCTTGCTGCCTGGTCTAGACACTCGGAACAATGTCTCGTGGCATTTCCTGTCTTCTCCCTTGTCGATCTTCTGTTAAATACAGTGTTTGTTTCAGAGTTCTGGAAGACACTGTCAGGTTAAGAAAGTTTCTTTCTATTTCTACTTTGCCCACAGTTGTTGCATAAATTAAGAGCTAAAATAGAAACTGTTTTCATTCTTTTAAACACTGAGCAGCTCTCTCCAGATGACTGGAAAACTTTTGGAAAATGGGAAATGTCTTCAAGCAGACCACTTTGTGAACATACTGATTAGTCGGCGGTGGAAGGCCAAGGAAGGAAGTAATAACGCAGCACAGAATAGCATCAAATGATAATTATTAAAGGCATGAACTCAAGTTCAACTGTAGTTCAGAGGAGAATGTGAGCTTGACTATTAAAATAAAAGTATGAGACAGAAACAAAGGCTTAGGTGAGCACGCAGCAAGCAGGGAAGACGTGGCGTGAGGGCAGGAAATGGCAACATGCTTGACCGTGTGTGAAGGCAGCGCTAGACAGTCACCGCCCCGTTTCTTCTTCCTGCGCACATGGGAAGGATACTCTTCCCAGCCTCCCTTGAAGCCATGTCTCCGGATTCTGGCCCATGAAATGTGGGTAGAGGTGATGTGAGCCACTTCCAGTCCTGGTCTTTGAAAGCATCCTTTGAGATCTTCCGGAGTTTCCATGGAAACTTCAAGGATAGCATAGCAACAGGCATAATTTCCAGATGACATAGACCCAGGACAGAAGCAGCCAGGGCCCCTGATTACTACTTGGACTTGGATGTAGCTCAGAAACTCCATCCAAACCTCATTAGACAGTGGTAAAGTGGTGAGATAGAGGGCTATTTGTTATAGCAGCTAGCATTAATTACCCTAACTAATACAAAAAGCTGCAGTGGGTGAAGTTCAAAGTGTTTAATAATGGCCTCATGAATTCCTCAGTGACAAGCTACTCTGTGTTTTATACCCATTGGCCCAAAATTCTGGCTTTCTACTTCCCATTTTCCAAGTCAGCCTTTATTTTGGGAGCTAAAGAAGAAGGAGCCTTCTTGCTTTTCCCCTGGAGGGCGATGTAACTGCTGGAATAAGCCAACATTCACCAAAGCTGTTGAATAACGGGGGTGCAAGAGTATTTCCAAATGAAAGGCGGAGAGAGGACCGAGACCCTCTATTGCCAAGCAGACAGGAGTTTCAGCACTCACGTGACGGTGTTCGACTTTCTACAGCTAAAACATTTAAAAACAACTGCTGTAGCAAAAAACCAACAAGAGGTAGGAGCAATTCACTGGGAATCACACATGTTCTTTGGGGTCTGCAGACTCAGCCCCCTCTCAGGTCCTGTAACTCTCATTCTCAGAAGAGTGCAAGCTGAACGCCCAGAGACACACAATCTGCCACTTTCTCCAAGACCGTCATTACAGCTAATGAGGATATTAAGTCAGTTAAGAAAACATTCAGGCCAGAAATTATGCACATTTTTTCTGACACCAGGAAATGGAAATTTTATGATAGCCAAATCCTCAGTGGGTCCTTACAGTACCTGGAAGCTTCAAACTTAGAAGACAATATTATTTAATGGAAAAGTAATTTTCTGGGAGTTGTGGAGGAAGATCATGAATAATTGTCACTGCTTCTGGGCCTCTGTTATCAATTCTCACAGCCTTTAGACATAACACCAAAATGCACTGAGACCCCCGTGTTCCTTCAGACCCAGAATTTTTCACATCTGCAGCAGAAATTTGTAAGGCTAACCACTTTGTTCTAATAAACTCTCTAAAATATGTCTGTGGAGCAGAAAATCCTTACTTACCCAAGGTAACACAGCCAACAAATAGCAGGCCAAGATTTAATCCCAGACAGTTTAACATCACAGTCCTCACTCATAAGCAATACACTGTAACACAACATAATAATGCACTAATGATACGATGCACGAATACCATAATATATCAGTAATACAGAAGAATGTGGTCATAGATTACGCATACAGGTACAATCATAGTGTACTAGTATGTTGCAGTATGCACCCACGTACTCATCGCTGAGAAATCATTCTAGTTGACGCTGCACCAGTTCTTGTTGCTCAATTGTATTATTTTAATTTAAGGTCTCAGGACATAGAGGGATGCAGCCCAACCTAACCTGAAATGATATTCTTTCCATGGGTAATTTTGAGTCCCTGTACCATCCCTACTCTGCCCATAGCTGCCTTAATACACACAGAGAAAGAATGAGAGAATGAGAGTGAGAGAGAAGCATGCATTATCTCCTTAGTCCCACGCAATCCTAACATTCTTGCCAATACTTAAACTGAATAACAAGTAGATTCTATAGTCGGTAACTGGTAGGGAAAAAGACAGAGACAGACAGTCAGCAAGACTGAGGTAGACTATAACTAGTTCTTACAATCCTGGATGGGGAGAAAGAGAAGCTTAGAGTAAGTTTCTTTACGTGAGTGAGATGAGTCAAGAAGCCAGTGGAATCTGTGCAGGGTCTTTATGTTCAAGCTAAGCTGCCTCATCTCACTCAGTTAACACTTAATTCTAGAGTCCAAAGCCCTTCCATGGAATATACCCAGAGCTGTGAACTTACTCAATGGAGCAAGTTCCAAGAGCTCCAAAATGGAATCTCGGGTACAGTGTTTGATAAAAGAATAAGAAAACGGGGCCAGCAGTGGCGTGGTGGTTAAGGTGCTGGACATTCCCACATGGCCAACCATGGTTTAAGTCCTGGACCTAGTGGCTTGCTGTCTCACTTTCCTTCTGTCTGTGTGTCTTTCTCTGGTCAAATGAAAATAAATGAATGAATGAATAAAATTAAATAAATAATTCTTTTAAAAATAATAATAAAACAAGTCAGTTCAACAGAGCACCACTATAGGCCCAGACCTAGGTTTGGCATGATAGGTAAGAGAAGGCATTGCACCTAGTTCCAGCACTCACAAAGGTCACCAAGAAGTGAGGAAACTTTGTACCAGCTAATGCTATTACAGTGTGCTAACATTTCTAATTGTGGTAATAATGCGTGGGTAGCAATTAGCGCTGCTGGCAGGAAGTCGTGGCAGCGAATGAGAGTGTAGAAGGGCAAGTAGAACTTTGCCGAGAGGAAAAGGGAAGGAAGGAACGACCTGCAGATCCGCTCCCTTTACCCTCCCACTTTGCAGAAACCACAAATATGCACACACAGTTGAAGTAGAAGGCAGTGTGTAGCGCTCCAATTAGCATGCTCAGGAAGAGATCGCCAGACTGACTTTCTGATTAAGTCAAAATCCTAAGAGGAGTCTTCTATCTCTTCATTTACGAATAACTTCAGGACATCACCCTGAGACTATTTTCTTCCCTTAGTAAAAAACATTCAAGTGATGAGGGATGTCCTAAGATTTATGAGCCATTTCCCTGACTTCCAACAGCTGATCATTTAGGGACCTTTGGTTGTAAGCAACAGACACCGACTAATACGAGCAGAATTTGTTGCATTTTTTGGAGGATACCAGCTCACCCAATTGAAAGAAAATCAGGGGGAAAACAAAGAGACAAGAGAAGCCCTGGAAGCTTGGGTAGCATAACACATTTTTGCCTCACCACTAACACAGATAAAATGAAGACATTCCTACTGCCTTGTCGAACCTTGCATTAATCTACCCAAAGTCCCAGAAGACAGCATCTGATTGGCTGGCCATTGGCCATCCCTCCACCTCCTGGCCAGTGCAGAGTAGGACTCCTCAATGTATAGCCCCTTTTGTAATGCTCATGATTAGAGAACAGAGCCCCCAGCGACTGATGGAGGAGATACTGTTGGTAAGTGGCCCAAACCCAGAATAGCCTCACCACACCATCTGTGCACACAGAGAGGACTAGGTTATACAAATACTACCCAAGAAGAGAGGTAAGGTGTGAAAGGAATTAGGGGAGTCTTCTCAGCTCGTATGCCAGTTTCCTGAAAAAGATTCCTCATGGGTTTGGACTTCACATCTATGTTTGTGCTAAGTAATCCTTCCTCTCCCCAAACGGCCGTAACTGATTGGACCAGAGCAACATCTGAGCCATAGGAAGCCAATCATTGTCTGGCAAAGCGTAAATCAGATTTCCTTTTGATAAATTGAGTTTAAAGACACACAGACATGGGCCAGCCCATGGCATGGTCGTTAAGGCAGCCTGATCCAACATGGCTGATGGCATGGTTTGAGTCCTGGACCTGGCAGCTTGAAAAACACACCAGGTGCATATGCACGTGTGACCAAAATCCAGAAAAGGAGGGAAGAATAAAGAAGGAATTTGGGCACAGCCATGACCCATGGTGAGGACATGCTTTCTTACATTCCCCTCTCTTTCTCTGTGTAGTTCACATGCCTTCTGGCAAAATTAGAAACAAAATATACTGAGTAAAAATGGGAGATAAGTTAAAATTAGATGCCAAACTCTGAGTCTCCAGGAATTCCTTCCTTTGGAGCTTCAGGAAATACTCTTGGTTTTGATCACCCCAACGTGTAGTCATTTAGTGGACCTCTGGACTTTATGAGCTAAAAAGGCATATTCCTAATAGATCCCCCTGTTTGCCAGGCCTGTGTTCTTATTCTTCCCAAAGCTATAGCTCCTATCTAGCCCAAGATAAATATTTCACCCAGATCTCAGCTATCAGGGAGACAGAGACTGATTGATCTGGTCTTCTTTAAAAAAAAAAAATCCTTCAATAAGACAAAAATGCTTTTATCTGCACTTTAAAAGGAAGCAAATTGAAAATCCAAAATTCCCAGATAAGTATGTTTAGCTGTGCCCCAAGACCTCAAAAGTTAATCAATATTAATTGAAGTTGAAAGAATGTAAGAATCCCAACACTAAAAATACAATGATTTTACTCCAGAGTAGGAAAAAAAGTATTTAAGTTGTTAGGGAAATAAAGAGACTGTCTTTTCTTTCTTTCTTTCGTCTTCTAAATTCATGATAGACAGTGTACACATGAGAGGAAGAGAGAGAGAGAGATGCCCTCCTCCCTCAATAGGCAGGGCTTGGTCCTCCAGTCTCCCAGCCTGCCAGCTTCCTGGACACACCCATGAACACTCAGCATGTTTTCAGGTCAACTGGGCCGGGAACTCAAACCACGGTTGGCATGTGGCTTCCAGCCTCACAGTCCAGTATGGTACTGGCTGTGCCACAGAGTCTGGGCCAAAGGGATTTTCTTGAGAAGAAAAATCAGGTGAAGGAAGGGTTAACTGTCTTTTAGCTAAAAGACTCTCCAGAATCCTCTCCCCCAAGAAAAGGAGTGGATTGAGAGAGACAGAGAGAATATGCACAATAAATCAGAGTAATTGCATTACCTGGTGGTCTGCGTGGCTCAGTTTTCTCCCGATAAATTTTTTAAATTATGATAAGATCAGTTTTGAGTGTGAATCTTTTCATAATCCATTCAGGCACCTTTAAGTAAAAGTGAAATATATTGTACTCTAAAAAGGGGATATATATTCAGGTTTGATTCAAAACCCACTGAGAAGTAAAGTGTGCAGTTGATGAAGACATAAATTATCATTAGCGTGGGGTTGATGAGAGCCTGGTTCTAATAGAGCGGATATTAAATCAGAATTGCAGCAATGCTTGCCTGAGCCTGATTATAAGCATCCAGACACCTCCTACTGAAGTACAGTCCACACTCCATATAGAATAGGCTGCTGTCCACCAACAGACAAAATGCTTTTTTATATGCACTTTAAAAGGAAGCAAATTGAAAATCCAAAATTCCCAGATAAGTATGTTTAGCTGTGCCCCAAGACCTCAAAAGTTAATCAATATTAATTGAAGTTGAAAGAATGTAAGAATCCCAACACTAAAAATACAATGATTTTACTCCAGAGTAGGAAAAAAAGTATTTAAGTTGTTAGGGAAATAAATAGACTGTCTTTTCTTTCTTTCTTCTTCTAAATTCATGATAGACAGTGTACACATGAGAGAAAGAGAGAGAGAGATGCATGCTTAGGTGGGAGAATAGCTCCAACTATATGCTGTTCCACTCAAATCACTGCTCACCACTTGAGCTTCAACAATGGAAATAAAACACAGATTCTGCTCCGATTTCCTACAGAGAGATCATCTATGAGAAAGGCCCTCCTTCCTGGCACATCCATCCCAGTTCACATTCCAGCCTAAGCATTAGGGTATCTTGGTGCAAAGACATTTTGACAACCATGCATAGTTTTTTCATAATACATATTTTCTAAGAACTTTCTGAAGACTCTCCATAATATTATTTTCAAAAGTCAGTCTTGGAAATGGTTTTGTGACTCTTGAAATCTGAGACATAGAATTGTCACATGCTCCAACAATTCCACTCCTAAGTGTATATTCAAGATAATTAAAAACGGTCTTCAAGTGAATACTTGTACACTCATGGAGCAGTCCTAATCACAATATCCAAAAGGTGAAAACCACTCAAATACCCACAAGATGATGAATGGATAAACAAAATGTGGAATAAATGTGCAATGGAATATTATTCAGTCCTAAAAAAGGGATAAAGTTCTGATACATGCTACGATATGGACAAGCCTTGAAAATATTACACGGACTGAAAAAAGCCAGGCATAAATAGTCAGATATTTTAAGGGATATACTATTATCATCGCCGTTTTTTACAAAAAGAACCACAATTTTGAGACTAAAATTACTTTCTTCAGAGATTGTTATATTGAAACTCTCCAAATACCCCTAACTCACACAAAAGACTTGAGAAGGAACCAAACACTCTCATAAACATCAGTGCAGCATTTGACCCCCATCCTGATCCTTGGGATAGATTCATTCATTTGACTGTTTAAAGAGCATCTATTAGGCAGCCGACTGTCTCCTGGGTGAGGCGGATACCGTAATAATAAATGTACCAACAAAGTCCCTGCCGCCTTGAAACTGACATTCCAGAACATAGAGACAAATGACCTTAAAAAAATACAGAAAATATAATTTCAAACTGTAATTGCTATAGAGGAAAGAGAACAGGGCCTGTGGCTGTGACTGGTTGAAGGAGGGACGATTGCAGATGTGTGTCTAGAAGGTCCCTCTTTGGAGGTAACATTGGACAAGAGACTTGAATGATGATAAGGGTCCAGCCAAGTAAGGTCTGAGTACAGAGTCCAGACAGGGTTATGTTATCCTTTCGTCAAAGAATCTTGAAGTGTACATGTTTATGCAAGTTTTCAGATGGAGGAACTCAAACTCACTAGTAGAAGCTCGAAGTGAAGATACGCATAAAGGCATGAATAAACACACCAAGAGTCAGAGATGTCCAGATCCGACAAACTAAAAGAAAAGGCCAGGATGGGTGTCAGCAGGTGGTGTGGTGGTTAAGACACTGGACATTCCCACATGGCTGAGCACGGTTTGTGTCCTAGACCTGGTGGCTTGCTTTCTCACTTTCCCTCTGTGTGTGTGTGTGTGTGTGTGTGTGTGTGTGTGTGTGTCTGGTCAAATTAAAATAAATGAATGAATAAATAAAATTAAATAAATAATTCTTTAAAAAAGAAAAAGCCAGAGTAAGAGGAGCTGGGACTTCTAAAGGCCTGGACACCATTCTTTATACAGAGCTTCCCAGCCATTGTTGAAGATTGGGTGAGCACTGGCCTAGACAAATTGAGGCAATATAATGACTTTGGTGGTACCAACACATTGTCATAGAACATAGGCCATCAGGAAGAAGGAACCCTTCAGTAATCACTGAGGCCTAAAACCAAGGCCAGGAAGTAAAATTTAGAGAACACCAAGAAAACTCAATAATCAAAATAGTAATTATTTTAAAAGCAGTTGACCAGATGTCCTGATTCCTGACTGGGTTGACCAAATAATTTAGAAGGCTGTATTGACTGAATGGTCTATTGAGTAACTAGTTTGTGAAATTATAATGTCTAGAAGGTCATGTTCACTACCTCCACTGGAGACGGGGCCAAGAGTTAGAGTCTGTCCTTACAGGTGGGACACTCTAGGCTGGTGGGAAGCCAGGTCCAGACCTGCCTGCAATCATCTAAATCAGGCTCTAGACTCTTTCCTGCTAACTCATTAGCAGTGGATTGGGTTGGACAGGATGTTGTCACTGGGCCATTCATTCCTAAATACCTGGTAAACACACAAAGCCCTAATGTATTCATTAAAAGAGTTCATGCCTTACCTGCTGAAACCATTGATTATTTAGTAGCTACCTTGTTCTTCTAACCGACTTCATCAATCAGAAGAATAATTTCAAAGCAACTTAGAAGTGTCATTATTTTTTATCTTTAGACCTTGCTAAAAATAACAGGTGAATTATAATCTTAAATCGCATATAGGAAAGGTCTTCCAAAGTTCACAGAAAGTGTGTATTATGAAAAATCTATGCATGGATTTCAATTTTTTGCATCAAAATAAAATCATACTTTAATTCTACTCTTCCCAGAACTTTTGGCTATCTCCTTATATTTTCTTGGTAATCCCTAATTATTTTGAGGATAAAAAGAGACATGAATCCACGAGGTTTCTGCAGAAGGATTTTCTCATTCCTCTGCTACTTTCATATCAATGAAGAAACGGGATGATTCCCAGGATGAATTGTACTTGGTAGAAACAGTCCATGAAGCAAAAGCGGTGGGGAGAGGGGAGGGTGACACTTAAATAGCAAGGAAGGTGCTCAGGAAGGAAAAGGAAACCTCTGTGAGAACACAAAAAGCAGACCCAGGACAGAAAGTACCCTGCGATGCCACGAGTTACCCTGCAAGAGCTCCAGGAAGTGGTTCATAACTCTCACAGTCTTAGAGCTGGGGGGCACATTAACGGACGAATGAGCTTCCACCTACCCTGCTGAGTGTCTGTCCTTCCCTCCGCCTGCAAGCGATTCCTCCCAAGTCTGCAGATCCAGCTCCTTTGCCTTCTACTCTACACTCTACACTCCCACCTTCAAAGAGGCTCTCCCCGACAGCGCTCCCGCAACAAGCCTCCCCCACCCCCAGCTGTCTCAACTGCATATTTATCTGAAGCACAGCATTATCACTCATTTATGTTATCTCGTTTATTTATTCACTTATGTGCTTATTGTCTGTCATTTCCACTATAATATAAACTGGTAATTACAAGTCTTATCTATTCCTATTTCTTGCTTTATTTCTAATATCTACAACAGTTCTGGGCAGACAACAGGCACTCGAGTAATGTTGAAATAAAGTAATGAAGTCATGTCATTTACAGAGTAACCTGAGGGCCAGGAATATTAAATTATAAGTTCAAGCCCACCCAGCTACCTTGCAGCAGAACTAAGACTCACACATCGTGTACTGGTGGTCTGGCCTTTGGGACGCTTGAAGAGAGTCTTGACACGTCAGATTCTTTTCTTTTTTTAATATACATCTTTTAATATATTTATTTAACTGAGTATAAAGAACAGATGCACATGCATGGGAGAGAGAGAGAAACACTTGACCGGCCCGCAATGCTCCTTCCCCAGTCCTCCAGCCCATTAGGGTCTTGGGCACCCAAAAACAGGTCCAGTTGTTTTCAAGCCAACCCAGAGGGGTGAGTTCATAGTCAGCCCTGGCTCCCAGCTTCGAACTCCTCCAGCACTTGGAATTCCCGATGTTGGGACTAAGCCAGATACTAAGGATCTGGAGCCACACAAGAATGAGGGGGAAAAAAATCATATACTTTTATACAATCAAGCCTTGAAATCCAGGAGGAAATGAACATAAAATCTTTTGCAAAACACCGTTATTACACCTCCAAAAGATGGTTCGGAAATGTTCCTCTTCGTAAATGACATTAGCAAATTGGAAACTCATTTCACACCAAAGGGCACAGCAGAGTTGCCAATAAAAGTGAGGGAAGTCTCGCTAATGAGATACAGTGACACAGAAAACACCACAACGCTTCTTCACAGGGAAACCGCTGTAATTAAGCCAGAGCATGTCTGTGTTATTTAGCAAAATAAATAATTACCCTATGCCCTTGAGGCTGACTGCTAATCTGAGCGCTCGGCTAATACTCTTGCGGTGGGGTCTGGAATCCACTCCAGAACTCACGCTCGGGGCACCTGAGCGACTTACACAGAGCAACTGCGGGCGACACAAAGGTGCCTGATGCGGCGCTGGTCGCGCACAGGGCAAGTGCGGGAACGTGCGCACGGCAGGCCGCTCTGGCTGTGACAAGCGGAAAGTTACTCTCCAGCGGCCACTGACCACCTGCTCAGGCCAGACCCTGCCCTGGATGTGGGGACACAGGGGTGACACCATCCCTGACCCTGAGAAGCCACACGCCCCTCGACACTCCCGAGAAGCACAGCATCAGCTTGGGCAGTGGCGATGTCTCGTCTGTGTCCATGAAGCCCCTAATTGTTTCGATGCATTGAATGTTGAAACACGGGCACACAGGGGGAAGCCATGGCTACTTCGTGCCCATCCCAAGCCCAAAACCTAAAGAGGAGGCAGGCCTGGCCCCACGCAGACAGCCGACACTCCGGACAAGTCAGAGGAAGGCCTCAGAGTGCAGTGGCCTGGCTCTCACAGCTGCCTGGGCTCAGAGGTCGCTCCGAGCAGAGGCGGCCCTGGCTGAGAGCGCAGGGCGCAGAGGCTCTCCGGGGAGCACTATTCACCGTCGGCTTGGGAAGCCTTTAATGGGCAGGTATTACAACACTCATCTGGAACAGGATGAAAGGGATAAATTGCCCTCTTTCCC
Organism: Tupaia tana; assembly: GCA_026018925.1. Lineage (NCBI taxonomy): Eukaryota > Metazoa > Chordata > Mammalia > Scandentia > Tupaiidae > Tupaia > Tupaia tana. The sequence continues at coordinate 21,345,987 of JAKSZU010000026.1, read as the reverse complement.
TTCCCTGCAATTCCACTCCTCCCAGCAAGGAGAAGCCTGTCACTGGAGGTCGTGACTCCCAAGCTTCCTGGCAACCCAGGGAGACCTGAGATGCCAAGGCCCATGTCCAGGGGTGACAGGTACTTCTCATGTCAGTTCTCCAGGTGCACAGACATGGATTTCCAAAGGCCGTCAGGCCAGGCGATCACAATCGTAAACAGAAAATGCAGCAGAAATAAAATGGACTGTATGAATCTAAAATGTGGAAAGTTATCGGCACAAAGAAAGAGAAATCTATGAACAAGCAACAGGGCGCTTAGGGAGAAGAAATGTGATTCTGAAATGCACATCACACTGTGAACACATCCCGTCACCACCCGTTCCTACTGCGGCAATAAAAGGACCCAGCAATTCCAACCGCTCTGTGGTTCGCACCCCAGTCTCCAAGGACGGCTGGCTAATGGAGGATGATAAATATGGCACTTTAAAAACACCTTGCCACTAATGAAAACCCATTCACCTCACAAGTAGGAGCTGAGTGAAATGGCTGGGTCAGGAAAGGCCTAGAAGGATCAAGTGGGCTCTTTATTTAGTTCAGGAGAAGTGGTTCAATTGATTTTAGCGTACATAGTATCTGGGAGGTGAATTCTCACCCTGCAACCCCTAAGGCAACTGGAACAGTTGGAACACGATGCTCGCAGGACCAAGGTTGAAAGCGTCAACATCACAGGGACCAGTCAGATTTCCAGAGGAAAACTCCGTTCTTGGATCCCAAACTCCATCCCTAGGTTTAGCTACTCAGCTCATTAACATGGGGCCTTGGGCCTTGGGCATGAGACTTCGTATGTGGCCAAACACAAAAACAAAAACACGTAACTTTGCAGAGCACAATCAAAAGTTCATAGCTCACTGACTGTAAGTTACTCGAGTTTTCTTCCAGAGAAAAGACAACGACATTTGATTGGTGGCAATTGTCTTCAGGAAGCTCACAGAGACTTTTTTTATTACAAGTCCTTGTAGAAACTTAACCCATGCTGATAGATGTCAACAGCCTCTCTGGCTTCAGTGAGCACACAGGACCAATGCCCTGCTCTCCCAGTCCACCCACCCCACACCTGGGCGACACCTCTTTATCACTGAGGTCTCAGTCTGATGTCGTCTCAGTAGGTCAGCCATGTTTGATCTTTGAGACTATGCAACACCTCCCTGTTTTACACACTCTAAGTTCCTACTATTTCTCTTTCACGACATTCTTGTAAGAATTAATAGATAATTCTTTAAAACCCAGCTTCACTCCAGGAAAACGGAAACTGTTCTGTTCTGACAGAACGGTATAGTACCCCATAACCTAGCACAGACATGTAGCAGGTACTCAGTGAAAACAAAATTATCGATTTACTTGTGTATTTATTTATCTGGGTGAAAGGATGAGTTAATATTCTCTCAGGAATCAAACTGACTAAAGGGCTTGGTTCACACATTCTCAGAGTTCAATTATCAACTTGGTTGGAAATCCAAGTGTAAGAGACACATATTATCTTAGCCAACCTAACATCTATTTCCTTTGTTCTTATAACAGCAGACCTTTTGGCAAAAGACCCTGTGCGACCATGTGGTTTGGATGGAGCTAACGCTATTTGCATTCTAGGAGTTGTGCATGAGCAGCTGGCTAATTAGCATATTCCATCCATTGGTCACAGTGATTGGTTTAGACATGGACACAAAACTCAAGTCTGAACCAATCAGATCGAAGCTGAGACTGTCATGGAGTCACTGGGATAGGATGTTCTGTTTGGGGGAAGATTGCACAACTGAAATCTTAGAGCTACTAGGGCCATCTTGTCACCCAGTGGAAACCAACAAAACCAACACAAAGCTAAAAGATCTTCATCTAGAAGTAGGTTCCTGATGAGATTATTACAACACCTAGATCCAGCTGTGCCTGAGGTCGGGTGTACCCTTGGGTTTTTTTGTTTGTTTTTAATGTGTGCTCATTTCCTTTGTGGATTAAGCCATTTGAAGTGAGTTTCTGTTGCTTAAGGAGAATCTTAAATAAAACATTTATTTGTCATTCAAACCACCCTGTGCACACAATAAGGGCAAAAAAAAAAAAAAATCAGAATTCTGTGAAAGAAAGTTTTCAGGAGAGTTGCTGAAACAGGGATGGATCGTGAAGGGTACTCATGTAGCAGATCGAAGAGGGACATCCTGGGGGCAAGTAGGACAGCACAGAGAAGTGGTGACCAGGCCTGGGAGGGCCGGGGAGCACCTCGCCTGGCTAGCAAATGAGGAGGCCAGCGGGACACCAGAGAAGAGGGGCAGGTGGCTGTGGTAGTCAGGAGGAAATGCGCCAGATATAAGGCTCAGGGTGAGACCTGAGGCTCAAGAGAAGAAAACAGCAAAGAGTCAAAAGTGCCCCCAGCAGCTGATGGGACAGGGCCACCTACAGCCAGTCCTAGGGCAGAGGTCACTAACTGCCGTGAACGTGTTGTCTCCTGTCCTTCAATGTGTCAATGATCAGAAAGTGAGAGATCCTTTCTTTTTCCCCCTGATTCCCTTCCTCTCACTCTCCCCCATTTAGGGGACACAAAAATGGAAAATTTATCTGATGATGATAATACGTATGGTAACATCTTTGACTGAACCACTATATAGCGTATTCATGATGGGCAGATTCATTTGGTATGCTGTAAAGATACTCAGTGATTGGGACCAGCAGTTAGCGTAATGGCTATGTCGCTGGACTCCCACGTAGTCTACCGCGGTTCGAGTCCTGGACCCGGTGGCTTAAACTCACGCCGGGCGCGTGTGCGTGCGTGCCCAAGATCCCGAGAGGAGAATGGAGGAGAAGGGATTGCGGCGTGGCCATCCCCCCTGGGGGGTGATTTCCTGCTTTCTATCTCTCTGCCTCTCTCTGTCTGTCTGGCGAGCGCACGCGCCCTATAGCAAAAACCTCTCCAAAAAAAGAAAAAAAAAAAAAAAAAAAGATACTCAGTGATTGAGTGTAAAATAAATACATAAATAAGAAAAAGGTGGGGGAAAAGGTGAGCGATTCTACCTCAAATTCAGATGTCTATCCTCTCTTCAAACAAGAGAAGATCGTGCCCTCTGTGGCCCCACGGCCCTCTGTGGCCACCATCTGCTGAAGCTGAGGGCACCTCCCCCCAGGAGGGCAGGCTCTCGGGTTACTGTCAGCCTCCCTCTCCCTGCTTCCTCACCTGGCCCATGCCCTGTCTTCCTGTGGTCAGCCTGGCCAGCCAGCATCGGTGTGTCCAACTGTGAGCAAGAGCACGCTCCTCCTATCAGCGTCACGGGCTCTAAGTGTGTCTCTGAATTCCGAGGAGGACCCACAGCCCCACTTAAAGGAGGCCCACGTGCTCCAGCCTTAGCTGTCTGGGCATCGCCAGCACCTCCCCTGCTAAGGATTCTGGACTAACTCAGATACCCTTTCTCACTGTGCTCACCTCCCAGATGCCTCTATTATTCAAATGTGTCAGGAAGCCCTTTGCAATGAACAGTCTCATAACTCAGATTACTCCGTCGGGGAGAGACCCACGCCCCTTCCCTTGGTTTCAGTAATGAAACTATAGAAGAGGAGAAAACATGAAAACAGGAATAACTTTCCGAGAGGTTCAGAAGTTTAAAAAGCTTTTCAAAGAGCTTTTGGAATAAAAGTAACAAACATTACGTTTCGTCGTCTTCAAAGGGGCAGAATTAAAAGATTGTAAGAAATGCCAAGAATGGATTTTGTAAAACTTTCCAGCATCTTCCCTGTGGGTGAGTAGCCAGAACCAGCCTGCAGGAGAACTGGTTTTCCTTCAGACCCAGTGCTAATGAAAGGCACTAACGATGCCAGCCCTGGTGGTCTTCAACTCGGTCTCACTTCCTCCTTTCACTGGGCTGCGAGTGGAGAATAATGGGAAGGCCAGGAACACTCGGATGGTTAAACAATCCTGTTCAAGAGTGAGACAAACTGAACTGGAGGAGAGATGATGTGTTCGGTTCAATGACAAAAAAAAAAATCAAGCTGTGTTCTCAGTAGCTTTAGAAAATGTGCCTCGGGACCTTGTTGCTCTGGTGCAGCCTTGGGTAACCTCAGGACCCTGCAAGGCTGAGAGCCACGTGGCCACGGGACATCCAGATCCCCTAGCCGACCTGAAAACACGCTGAGGCGCTGTAGGGCAGGGGAGGGGGCTGTGGTGTGATGAGACCCTGGCAAGGGTGCTTCTCTTACGCACGTGCTCTCTGTCATATAAAAGGAGAGGAGAGGAGAGGAGAGGAGAGGAGAGGAGAGGAGAGGAGAGGAGAGGAGAGGAGGAAAGGAAAGAGAGGAAAGGAAAGGAGAGGAAAGGAAGGGAGGAAAGGAAAGGAGGAAAGGAAGGGAGGAAGGGAGGAAAGGAAAGAAAAGAGGGGAGGGGAGGCGACGCGTGGCAAATGCACCAGAGATGCCGATGACCTGGTCACTGGTGAAGGAGACCGTGCCGTGCTGGAGCCCTGTGGCTGCACCCGTACCATCGATCTCCCTGGTGTGGTCTAAGGCCGGGTGGACCATGCTCACGATCCACACTGCCACCGTGTGCCGTTAGGGCACCACGATATGGAGTTAAAATACGGCTGTGTCCACTTCCCAAGGGACACACAGACTGCTTCCACACTGCCTTCGTGGGGCTGAGTAGTTGCACGAGGACGTGACTCACAACCCGGACCTTAACCAAAAGTGTATTAATCCCTGTTCTACTTCATGTCTCTTCGCCCCAGGACCAATCATGTTGGGAAGCATTCTGGGAAGTTCTACAGCACTAAGTAAATGCTCTGAGGTGTGACTTCCACTCACAACTCACTGGCCAGAGTCATCACCTGGTTTTACCCAACTGCCAGGGGCTGGAGGTGCAATCAAATTATTGGTGAACCAAAGTGGCTTCAGGTCCCCCTTCCTTTTTTCTTTTAGAATCTCACAGCCCTTAAAAATGGCACATCCCAGGAGCACCATATGTGGAAATGACATGACCACTAACCTTTTAGGAAACTCAGAAAATTGTAAAGCAAGAATAAAGACACTCCCTCCAAAAATAAAAAGTACGAACTCTCCCTTTCTTAGACGAGTATCTTTTCTCAGTCAGATCTCCAGACACCAATATGTCCTTGCAGAGTTCTCTCAGCCCCTGCAGGAATGTCCTGTGTGCCTCCCTGGGCTGGGCAGGGCTTCAGCTCTGATTTACTCCAGTCACTAAGTGCAAGCTGTGATTCCCACAAATGTCCCTCAGTGACGGGCTCTGTCCTTGTCAGCACTCTGCTCTTGCCTGTGAACTAAGCCCCTCAGCTCCCGAGACAGCATTTACCACTTCCGCTTTATGTCCTCAGCCTCCTCTCCTCCCCGCCCCTGCTCTCCCCGGGCGGGGTCTTTATTCTCTCTCCTCCCACCGTGTTTCCCTGCACCCGTGGTTCCCATTCCTGAAACGTGCAGTCGCCTCTCCAGCGCGCCAACCTCCCCGCCTCCACCCCCAATTAGGAATCACTCCAGAATCCCCTTGAATCATCAATGGCTGCTTGTTGAGTCCTATTAAACTCAAACTGCTTATTTCTTCTTTTAATACATAGAGCACCTTCTGTTCAGATTACTTGGGGGCCCTGGATGGTGAGGTGTATTTCAAGCCTTTAATGAGTTCAATTCAGTGTAGACTCATTTTAAGTTCTACATTTAAAGTCCTCTGATTAGCTTCACAGGAGTGGGGGGGAGTATCAGCACACTGCACTGAAAATTTCACTTCTTAACCCAGAGATATTTCAGTTTCTACTGTGATCGAAAATAAGCATCAAGTGAGACGTCGTGTCGTTAAAAAGAAAAACTGCAAAGGGACTAGGAAAGACCTCAGATGCAAGATAAACAAACTGAGAAGTCTAACAAGATCGCCTAGAATGGAATAGTTTCTGTCTCCTTAAGACTGTATTTATAAATGTTTTCCTAAGAGATAAATACGCAGATTTCTGGATGACAGAAATGTTTTCTCTCTGAAGTTCTAAGCAAGATGTCTGCCCTCACAGCTCTGTCTTTGCAAATGCTTCTGTGAAAGACCTTAAATTGCTGAAGAGGCCAAGCCAACAGCTGGCACTTGGTTCCCATGCAGAGACAGTACTCATCCTCATCACCTTCACCATTGCACGTAGTGCAATGCTGGAATGACCAGATGTAACACACACACACAGGCACACACGCACGGGCCTAGGCATGCACTCCCTTTAGCCATCTTACGGCACAACTGTAGAGGGTCACAATGGAAAATGGAGCCAGGGAGGAAAGCTGTAATTAATTCAATGCCAGCCTCCTTACTTTACACTGATTTTTTTAGATGCCTTAGACAAGCTGCAGGGCTTTTTAACTGTAAAGCTATCATAATGGTAACTTTGCTGCCTGTTCCTACAAACAGAAACTTGCCATTCATAACAGGGCATTTTCTCCATAGGTGGGTTGAAGCCAGGGCCCAGAAATCCCTGTTCAAATGAGCCCTACTTGAAAGCGCCATTCAGCTCTCCAGAGCCATGTGCAGAAGCAAGACAACAGCAAATTCAGCAAGGACAAGACATGTCTTCTGTGGGGTCTGGCCCCGTTCCTAGGGTAGGGGATTAGGACAAGCTGCCCAAACAGTAATTAACAAGGCAGAGACCATCCGAAAGAGCTCTGTGATTGGTGGTGGCACGGTGACAAGCAGAATCAGCACACACCAGGCTGAGAATTCCTGCCTTTTCTGGGGCCTGGGGACAGGCATCTGCCCTCACCAAAAGGCAGATTCAATAAGCCAATGTGCACTTGGAATCTCCAGGAGTAGATTATGAAAATCATGTACATAGTGGGAAGTACCTCTTAAATGTACTTGGTCACCTTCACGTTGGTTCTTAATGAAGCATCTCTAAACAGACTAACACTCGTAATTGACACTTAGGAAATAACTGCTACAGAACGAAGGTTTCTGGTGACTTCTCCCCCCACCGGTTTGCAATGTATCATTTCCTTTCAGGTTAAAGGTCTTAAGAGCACTGATACAAATCTTCGGAAACACTAAATGTTATCATGATGGTGTCCTCAACGCACGAGACCTGGAAGAGAATTTGGAGCTACACATCATTGCTCTCACTTCGCAACTGAGTAAACTGAAGCCCCAAGGACAAAATGCCAGGTGTGGACAGACACACGGCAAGCCAGCTGTCAGTCAGGGCAGCCAAAATGTCCCATTTCCCTGGGCGCTTGACCCAGTCTCTGTCAACATCTCTTCTGACACTTCTTTTCATCACGAGAGAAAAACACTACAAAGAGGATGAAGATATATGACAAGAAAAAGGAACTCCTTTCGCAGGCTACAAAAGGCCACCACACGCATCTGGAGACAATTTACTTACACCGTGGCTCTTTACCCCTAAACAGTTCAGTGAGATTTCCTAATAGGAATAGTCTAGAACATAATCATGGTAGTTGCAAAGTTCAGTAAATTTAAGTTATTCAATATTTATATCTAATTCATCACTCATATTTCAATAATGTTCTTAAAGCATTTTTCCCTCCAGTACAGGATCCAGTATAGTCTGTGACCAACAATAAAATAAGGAACATAAACTGCCTCTATTAGCAAATGACATCAGTGGTTATCTACAGAGAATGTCCTAAGAAATCTTTAAAATACGTATTATTGGAACTACTGAGATTAGTAAAGTCATAGAATGCACGCTCAATACGAAAGTCTATTGCATTTCTAAATTAACTATTGGACATCCAAATGTAAAACAATATCATTTGCAATTGCATCAGGAAATACGTAGTGGTAAATCCTTCTTAATTATTTGTAAGATCTGTACTACTAAAAATTATAAATTGCTTAATATATATATATATATATATACACACATATATATATATATGAAATAAGTCAATATTGCTAAACTATACATTGATTCTTTCCCAAATTGATCTATAGATTCAATATAATCTCAATCTAAATTTTAGCAGGCATTTTTTTATTTGTTAATTAACTCTAAAGCCTACATGGAGGTCAAAAGGCTCAGAATAGCAAAACATTTTTGAAACAAAAGATAAAAGTTGAAGGGCTTACACTGCCTGATATCAAGATAATCAAGATAATCTGGACAAATAAGCACCCAGGTACATGAAAGAGAATAGAGAATCCAGAATAGACTCAAAGATATATAGTCATTGATTTTCAACACAGATTTCAAGGCAATTCAAAGGGAAAAAATGAGTTTTGTTTTTGTTTTTATTTTTCAACAAATGATACTGAACCAATTGGCAAAAAAATAAAGGATGATATTAAATAAGGGAGGGTGAAATAAGAGAATGAGGAAGAACAAAAAGAGAAAGAGAACCTGGATCCTTACCTCACACCAAATACAAAAATAAACTCTAATGACTCAGAGACCTAAACATTGGAGCTAAAACTATAGAAAACAGAGTACAAAATCTTTGTGACCTCAGGTATGGTAAAGATTAGAAACAAAGAGGGACCAGCAGGTGACGTGATAGTTAAGGCACTGAACACTCCCACATGGCTGACCATGGTTCAAGTACCAAAACTGGAGGCGCTCTCTCTCTCTCTCTCTCTCTCTCTCTCTCTCTCTCTCAGAGTGTGTGTATTTGTGTGTGTGTGTCTGGTCAAATTAAAATAAATAGATAGATAGATAGATAGATAGATAAAATTAAATAAGATAAATTAAAATAGATAGATAGATAAAATTAATTAAATGAATAAAATTAAATAATTTTTTTAAAAATTTTTAGAAACAAAGATTATGAACCATAAAATTAAAAACTGGCAAATTGGGCTTCATCAAAATTTAAAACTTTTGCTCTTAAAAAGCACTAATAATAAAATTAAAAGGGACACCACAGATTAGTAGAAAATGTTTACAAAACATATATTTAATAAAGGACTAGTATCTAGAATACAAATACAACTTTCATGACTTAATTAGAAAACAATCAACATGATTTTTTCAATGAGCAGAACATTTAAACAGATGTTTTCCCCAGAGAAGATATGAATGCCAAATAAGCACAGGAAAATACTTAGTTATTATGAAATATAAATTAAATCACAAAGAGATACCTCTATATACTCACTAGAGTAGTTAAAATTTAAAACTGATATTACCAAATGTTGACAAGAATAGGGAGCAACTGAAACTCTCATATGTTATTGCAAGAGACATAAAAGGCTAAAAATCACTTTGGAAAAATGATTGATTTTTCTTAGAAAATTACATATGCACTTACCCTACAACCTAGAATCCCACTCCTGGGTATGTATAAATGTAAATGTAAACATATATCCAAACAAATATTTGTATGTGCATGTTCATGGCAATTTTATCCATAACAGTTTGCAATGGGAAATAAATTAAATGTACATGAACAGGTGGAAAGAAAATAAATGGTATCTATACAATGGAAGACTACCAGAATGGGGGTAGGAGGGTGATTACAAGTGAACACAACATCACAAATAAATCTCAAAGTATTATGTTGAGAAAAAGATACCAGCCACAACTTTCCATCTGTATATAACTCTGGGAAAGACAGACCTAGTCCTACAGGGATGAGCAGGTCGGTGGTTGCCTGAGAACAGGAGGAAGGACAGCTGTCTGAGATACAGCACAAGCAGACCTTCGCGATCACGGCACTATCCTGTGGCTGGATCGCGGTGGTGATCGGTCGGGTGAATACCTTTGTCAAAACTTTTCAAGATGTACATTTCAAATGGAAGTGTTTGACACATCCAAATTATTCCTCAAAAGTTTTTGATTTTTAAAACAGCAGCTACAGAAATAAGATTACCTTGAAAGTAAAAATAGTTAGACTGGCAGTAACTTTTCAACAGAAACAATGAAAGCTAGAAGACAATATAATGATATATTTAAAGTGCTAAAAAAACATAACTGCCAACATAGATCAATATTACCAGGGAAAATATTCTTCCATAACAAAAATGAAATGAAGACATTTCAGACAAATAAAATTAATGCCATTCATCCATCACAGACACTACTAAGTAGAACACAAAGGCACACAGAAGAAAGTGAGCCCCGATTGAAGGCTGAGGATGCAGGAAGGAACAAAAATAGCAAATATGCAAGTAACAGAAGTGGATACTGACTACACGGAGTCATGCTAATAATGCCTGACGTTATTTATGGAGAAAGAAGACTGACCTACCCAGCGGCATAGCCCTAGGGAGCAATAGATGGAATTGAAGGACCTTTCTCAGGTGTGTCCGTAATGAAGCCAGACCCACCTAAGAAAGGTCCTGGGTCTGTCTAGAGACCTCTGTGAGCATGCTGGGTGTGGACACGCCCACGATCCAGGCTAGCTGATTCTGATGGTGGAGAGAGGCCTGAAGACGCTCTTGGGAGTGCCTATCTCTCTGTTTCTCATTTTCTCTGCCTGATTCTCTCATAGGAGGAATAAATCAACTTAATTTTTTTCCCCAGAGGGTGCATGTGCTTGCCAGAGAGAGAGCACCTCCCAGTGGGGTGTGCTCGTGCTGTAGTCTCTTCTCCTCTGTTGCTCCATCCTGTCAGGATTTGGGGACACGCATGCGTACGCATCTGGCGTGTTTTTCAACAGGATCAGTATTCAAACCACAGTTGTCTGTGTAGGATACAACTCCGAATGCACACTGCTTAAGCACTGCACTGAGGCCAGCCCTAAATGAAGGACGTACTGGGGGTGCATGTGCCCGTGGCAGGGCTGGCACAGGCCGGAGTGATTGGAGCATCCAGCCCCTGTAGGAGATGCAGTCTCTCTAGTTCTGTCTCTCACCCATAGGATAAGTGGATAAATAAACTCGGAGGGGGATAAAAAAATTTAAGTTCAAATCCTTAATATAAAAACAGTTCACACAAATCAATAAGAACATATTAAAATGCCAAAAGTAATGATAGCATTCATTGAGCACTTTTATTTACAGATGAAGATGCAGATGGACTCCATGAATCATTTCATATAATCCTCACCACAAGTCTGTGAGGTAGAGGAGCGGGTAGGGTCCAGTCAGTAATTTGAACAAGGACACTTCTGGGAATGCCCCTAAGATAACATTCTAAAAGGCATATTTAAGCATTATTTAGCACAAAATACTTCGGGAACAATTTAGGCCCCGTTAAAGAAATAAAGAAAATTATGTAACATAAATAGGAAGAAAGAGTGCGGAGCTATTGAAAGGTTTACAAAGAATTGCAGTTTCGTTTGTAAATGCCTGTGCTCAGATATTAAGGGGAAAAAGGCAGGAGCACCAATTGTTTATATAGAATGTAAAAATTTCAGAGAATAGGGGCCAGGAGGTGGCGTGGCGGTTAAGGCACTGACTCCCACAAGGTCAGCCATGGTTCGAGTCCTGTACCTGGTGGCTTGCTTTCTCACTTTCCCTCCCCCCCCCCCCCCGTGTGTGTGTGTGTGTGTGTGTGTGTGTGTGTGTCTGGTCAAAATAAAATAAATGAATAAATAAATTAAATAAATCATTCTTTTACAAAACAAAAAGTGAGGTGTCATTCCAATAATTCAGTGTTTGACTCCATTACAGGATCCAAGTTTTTTGTACGCAAATGAGGGCAAGGACCTACTTCATCTTCGGGAGAAAGTAGGAGAGAAGGGATAGTTAAGAAATGATACTTCTCTAAACCCAGTGACACCCCAGGTAGATACAGCGTTTCCCAACCATCATGAAGGCAACTCTAATAAACACCACACAAAAAATCCACTTGCATCAGCCCTGCCCTGCCCACTCCAGTTCAATTTCACGGTGCACGACTGCTTCCATTTTATTGCCACGGAGGCACCAGAGAAAACAAATAGAAGACTACCATTGTTAACAGATTTTTTTAAAAAACAAAACAAAACATTTTTCTTACAGTTTCAGTGGGTTATTTCGTTTCAATGGCATCTGTTGACAATGAAAAATGGAACTGCCTTAGCTGTAAATCTGCTCGGGCTGTGCATGTTTAATTAGAATGTTTCCATTTCAATTGAAGATAAACTCGCTTTCCATCTTAAGGAGGAGCTGTTACCAAGAGCACCCTGCAGACTAATCCCACAGCAAAGTCTGTGTCCCAGCTCCCTAAAGCCCTGTTCAAGCAGGGAACCCAGGCAGCTTGTCCCAGTGGGGGCCCCAGAACTGCCACTTAAGGGTCTTTGAGGGACTGCCACATAATCTTGTTAGAGACCGAGTCAGTACCCATCCTCACGGAGCTTCGGGGGCAAGGCCACCCTGCCACCCCTCCCACCAGGCAGAGTTCACAGCCAAGGAACGTCTCCTAAGAGTCCCACTCACAGACCTGGACACGACGACCACCCCGCTCCTCCCCAGGACAGTGGACAGTGGCGGTTTTCACGTGAGCTACCAGGAACGGTCCTGCCCTGCACATCTGGGTCTGCATTATGTACAAGTAGAAGGGACCCAGAAGCCACCTTCTACCCTTGAGAAGAAAGAACAGAATGGGCTGTGTCACCCCGGGCAGACCCGGCTCCCGAACACGGCCCAGACTCCTGCTCTCGGCGTGACTCTCAGCAAGGAGGTTCTTCTGTAATCTGAGGTTCCGCTCAGTGGACTGGTGGGTCCCAATTCCTCCTGAGAATCTGAACGTAGCCCAGAGTAAGGAGAAGGTCCACCACCGGGCCTGCTGATGCACAGCTCCGAGGGTGGGGACTGGCCATGAGACCGGGCCGACTCTGACCCCAGATCACCTCCATTCAGCCCCCTCTGCTTTCGTCAAAACTGGGATTCGTTTCTGGAAGTGGCATGCAAAAACGGGCATTTCCACGGGCAAAACCCAACGCCACTTACGAGCTGGTCTATGACTTTACACATGGCGACCAGAAGATGCCGTGGAGAAGCTCGCCTCCCGTGACTCAGGGCTGGGACCCATTATCAGACCCCTGGACCCTGTCCTAAACAAACACCTTTTTTTCCCAGCGTTTTTGGAAATCACTTGCTGAGGGTTCAGGCCATCCCCAGGCACTGTCTTAACACTTTACATGAATTACCTCACTCAGTCCCCACAGCAAACCTTGGAGTAGGTATTATTCTCTCCCCTGTGTCAAGGTGAGAAACTGAGGCACAGCGCTGAGTGGCCTAAGGTCACATAGGTACTAAATAACTGGGTATGAGCCCAGCGCTCACCTCCCCCTGAAAATGAAACAGAAATGTGGAACTCCACTCCCTCTAATGGATTTGAGCCAATCACTGAACATCCCGACTCCTGGGTGGTCTTCAGATGCAGGTTCTCCGTCTCACATCCCGCCTGCTTCCCGGAGGGCAGTAACAGCACACGTCGGCAGATTCCCAGCGACGTTCTCTCCTGAACATCTTCCGAGCCGCCACCTCTTCTGCTCCTTGGTAAGTCATGGCCTAGCCCTCTGACAAAGCTGGAGTCTTTCACTGCTGCCTTTGAAACGGGCGAAAGTGGAATCCCAGAGAGGAAAACAGAACGTACCTCGAAATCCTCTTGAAGGGTCCATTTTCATTCATCTAATGGTGTGATTTTGGTTTAAAAAAAAAGTTTTCAAGGGAAAAATCATCTCAAAAATAACTGCATTCATATGTAAGTCGTTAGGGTGCCTGTCTGCTAAGGGAAAGAACCCTCCAAAGAACGTTTACGAAGGTTGGGTGGCTTTGTATTTCTCACTTCCTTTGCTTGCCTTGTAAACCCACAAGGAAATCCCCATTTTTACAGGAAGGGTCCAAGAGTCCGGTATCTGACAAAGTGCACACCACTGATGGGAGACGGAGGAGACGCTGCTGACTCCAGCCCCGGCTTCAAACCCCAGGCCCCACTCCTCTAAACAGCCCCCTTCCCCTCGCACCTGAGTGAGCTGTCTCCCAGCCGCCTGGACTGTTTCTGCCACAGTGCAATGGGATGGGAGAGCTTCAGGTACCCGGAGGAACCACACAGCACTGGGGAGACCCACGGGTTACCAGACGAGGGCATGAGAAGCAACTGTGCCTTATTTACATCTAGAGAGAACCCCCGTTGCAAGCTAAGCTCCTTTATCGGCTCATTAAGTTTTTCATCATGTATCTTTACTGTGTATTTACCACAGAGGGGCTGAGATTTATTTCTAATGAGTGTTTCACATTGTTTCCCTCAACGTGGAAACCTTTTGTTTGCATATTAATCGTATAGGGATGTTCCTCATCGTGACAAAGAAATGTGCTTCCTCGTTTATCTTGAAACACAGCACTCTGTGCCTGCTGCTCTTCACCTCACGCCCCAGTTGGACACAGGCATGGATAGTAATAGAATTAATTCGGCCAGTACTTCCGGGTCATTGATTCTGTGCCACACGATGTGGCAAGCCCTTTCCATAGACAAAATTACTTCATCCTGCAAACAGATACACAATTTTCCCTCTTTTAAAGTGGGGAAATTAGGGTAAGAGGAGTTTAAGAAACTTGGGAACCAGCAGTTAGCGTAATGGCTATGTCGCTGGACTCCCACGTAGTCGACCGCAGTTCGCGTCTCAAACCCGGTGGCTTACAACTCACGCTGGGCGCGTGTGCGTGCGTGCCCAAGATCCCGAGAAGAGAATGGAGGAGAAGGGATTGCGGCATGACCATCCCCCCTGGGGGGTGATTTCTCGCTTTCTGTCTCTATGTCTCTCTCTGTCTGTCTGGCGAGCGCACGCGCCCTATAGCAAAAACCTCTCCAAAAAAAGAAAAAAAAAAAAAAAAAAAGAAACTTGTTCAAGGTCACATGGTTAATGAGTAGTGGTATCAAGAAATACTTGGTTTCCAGAAGAACACCTGTGCACACCTGATGCTAAAGACTAACACTCCACCCCAGTTTTGGGGGGAGAGTCGGGACTGGGGGGACCTTGGTGAGTAAGACAGCGTGGGCCCCTCCCAAAGCGACTGGCCAGCTGGCTCCACATTGGGCCCCCCAATACGGGCCTGACTCCAGATTGTCAGATTCTAGTTTCTCCAGAGATGCCTGAAATGTATATTTTTAGTCAAATCTCGTGATATTTTCAATGTTGGCCCAAATTAAAGCAGGAATGGGGGGGGAAGGGGGCTCAGAAAACCAAAAAAAAAAAAAAATTACTGGTTTACGCCAATTTGCCACGCCGAGATTGGAGGGTTAGTAGCAGCAGTTAGTCCTCTTAACCCGTTAAGGAGACCGGGTGTGTCTGGAAGCAAAGCTGGCTTTCCTTTGTAACCGTCTAATCAAGGAGACGCAAGGACTAGTTCCTTTATTAACCGGAAAATAACCCCGGACCCTCATAACTCACTCAGCATCAAAATGCATCAAATTCACCATCACTGGTTTAGTTTTTGAAAATGATTAAATATTGCTTCCTTTCTCTTTATAGCAAGATCCAAGTGACAACCGATCCATCAGCTGATCTGCCGGTGTTCAACCACCGCATTTTGCATTCGTTATTTCCTACTTAAATCATTCTTTTTTAAAAAGAGGAATAACTTAATCCTGCCTGTTGACAGCAGGGAAAATAAATGGCACAAGCGTTTCTCTGACAAACACCAACAGCACATCCATAAAATCAAGCCGGCAGCGCCAACCCAAAATAAGAGTGGCAAGGGCTAACTTCTGGGAAAGCCCCTTGTCTCAGGAAGTTATGAAGTCTCCCGGGCCAGTTCGTGGCAATGGTGGTTAAAGTGGCTGGGTTCCACGTGGCCGACCACATGGTTCAAGTCCCTACTCTGCAGCTTAAAAAACAACAGGCGCATGAGTATATGTGCCCAAAATCAAAAACTTAAAAAAATTAAAAAGGAAAGAGACGGAGGAGAAGTTTGCAGCATGACCATCCCTCCTGGTGGGTGCGTTCTCACTCTCTCTCCAGCAAGGGTGCAAAATCTGCTGCACTTGAACACAGCTTGCCAACTGGCACGAACACTATGGGGAGCAATTTGACGGCATGTGGAAGGTTGAAGATGAGCGTCTCAAGGATGTGGCAATTCCACGGTCATGACTGAACCCTAGAGCTTTGGCATCACATTTTTTCTAACCCCCCATAAGAAACAGGTTTTGCATGACACTCAGAGAAACCCACACACTTTAAGGACGCTGAGGTTTCATGAAATAAAACTTTCCCTTATTACAGTCAATGGACTCTGATATTTTCTGTTTTGTGCTAATCTATTTAGTTTAGTTTTGCTTTTTTTTGTTTGTTTGTTTTTTTGCTTGCCATCATTCATTCATTAATAAGCTGCAACTCCCTGGTTAAAAACCACTATACCGGAGGAACTAGTGTAAATATTTAAGATTTCAATCTATAAGCATGGACACAGCAATCTGTAAAAAATTTTATAAAATGTTCACCTATCGGGACCAGCAGTTAGCGTAATGGCTATGTCGCTGGACTCCCACGTAGTCGACCGCGGTTCATGTCCCAGACCCGGTGGCTTAAAACTCATGCCAGGCGCGTGTGCATGCGTGTCCAAGATCCCGAGAGGAGAACGGAGGAGAAGGGATTGAGGTGTGGCCATCCCCCCAGGGGGTGATTTCTCGCTTTTTGTCTCTCTGTCTCTCTCTGTCTGTCTGGCGAGCGCATGCGCCCTATAGCAAAAACCTCTCCAAAAATAAACATAAATAAATAAATAAATAAATAAATAAAAATGTTCATCTATCAACAGAAGAAAAGCAAATAAGCTATGAAATATCTATATTAGGAAATATTATATGGAGAAGGATAAAGTGACTAGAGCCACATGAATCAATAGAGGTCAATTTAGGAAATGTTGCGCTGAGCAAAAAAGGCAAATTGCATAATTATCCTTATAGCGTAATGCCATTCAGGTAAGTTTGAAAACATGCCAAACACACTGTCATAAAAAGGCACCTGCTAACAAGCCAGGAGATTGAATCAGTAATAAGTAACCTCCCAACAAAGAAAAGCCCTGGCCCCGATGGATTCACCTCTGAATTCTACAAAACTTTCAAAGAAGAGTTAACTCCCATTCTGCTCAAATTATTTCTAAAGATCCAAAAGGGTGAATCTCTCCCTAATTCATTCTATGAAGCCTCTGTCACCCTCATCCTCAAAACAGATAAGGACAGGACAAGGAAGGAAAACTATAGACCAATATCTCTGATGAACATAGACTCAAAGATTCTCAACAAGATACTAGCAAATCGTATTCAACAACTTATACAGAAGATCATACACCATGATCAGGTAGGCTTTATTCCAGGAATGCAAGGTTGGTTCAACATACGCAAAACCATAAATGTAATACACCATATTAATAGGAAGAAAGACAAAAACCATATGGTCATATCGATTGACGCAGAAAAAGCATTTGATAAGATACAACATCCCTTCATGATCAAGACTCTTAGCAAAATCGGCATAGAAGGGCCATTTCTCAATACAATAAAAGCCATCTATGAAAAACCCATAGCGAACATCATCCTGAATGGAGAAAAGCTGAAAGCTTTCCCACTAAACACAGGAACAAGACAAGGATGCCCACTTTCTCCTCTCCTTTTCAATATAGTACTGGAAGTCCTCGCCAACGCAATCAGAAAAGAGGAAAAAATAAAGGGCATTCGAATAGGAAAAGAAGAGGTGAAACTCTCTCTATTTGCAGATGACATGATTGTATACATAGAAGACCCAATGGTCTCCATGGAAAAACTACTGGAAGTAATACATGAATTCAGTAAAGTTGCAGGATATAAAATCAATATACAGAAATCGATAGCATTTCTATATACGAATAACAGGCAGACTGAGATAGAACTGAAAAAACTTATTCCGTTTACCATAGCCACTAAAAGTATAAGATATTTAGGAATAAATCTAACCAAAGAAGTTAAAGACCTCCACAAGGAAAACTACGAGAAGGTAAAAAAAGAAATTGAAAATGACACAAAAAAATGGAAGGACATCCCATGTTCATGGATTGGAAGAGTTAATATAATCAAAATGGCAATTCTACCCAAATTAATCTACCTATTTAATGCAATGCCAATCAAAGTACCAGACACATTCTTCACAGATCTAGAAAAGACAATCTTAAAATTTGTCTGGAATCATAAAAGACCCCGTATTGCCAAAGCACTTCTACACAAGAAGAATGGAGTGGGTGGCATCTCAATCCCCGATCCAAAAATATATTACAAAGCTGTGGTAATAAAGACAGCATGGTATTGGCACAGAAACAGACATGTGGACCAATGGAACAGAATAGAGTCCCCAGAAATAAGTGCCCAAACATACAGTCAACTGATCTTTGACAAGGGGTACCAGTCAATCCAGTGGGAAAATGAAAGCCTCTTCAGCAAGTGGTGCTGGAGAAACTGGACTTCCACTTGCAGAAAGATGAATCTGAACCCCTACCTCTCTCCTTTGACAAGAATCAAGTCAAGGTGGATCAAGGATCTAAATCTAAGACCTCAAACTATAAAGCTGCTCCTGGAGAATGCTGGGGAAACTCTGGGAGACATTGGTGTAGGGAAAGACTTCCTAAAGAAGATCCTCAAAGCAGAGTCCATCGTCCACAAAATAGACAAGTGGGATTACATCAGACTAAGAAGTTTCTGCATGGCCAAAGACACAGTAGTTAGTGTGAATCGACAGCCCTCAGAATGGGAAAATATTTTTGTAAATGTTGCATCAGATAAGGGACTGATAACCAGAATACACAAGGAACTAAAAAAGGTGTTTGGAAAAAAGATGAGCAACCCTATTAAAAGATGGGAGAAGGAGATGAAGAAAACACTCTCTAAAGATGACATACGAATGGCCAAAAGGCATATGAAAAAATGTTCAACCTCCCTCATCGTAAGGGAAATGCAGATAAAAACAACAATGAGGTACCACCTAACCCCAGTCAGATTGTCTAATATTAAAAAAAACAAAAAATGATAAGTGTTGGCGGGGGTGTGGTGAAAGGGGAACTCTTTTACACTGCTGGTGGGAATGTAGATTGGTCCAACCACTGTGGAGAATAATTTGGAGATTCCTCAAAAATCTACAGATAGATCTGCCATATGATCCAGAGATCCCACTCCTCGGTATCTACCCAAAGGACAGAAGAATTCTTCATTGGAAAAGTGCTTGCACATTGATGTTTATTGCGGCACTATTCACAATTGCTAAGTCATGGAACCAACCCAGATGCCCCCGTATGGAGGAATGGATTGAAAAACTGTGGCACATATACTCTATGGAATACTACTCAGCCATAAAAACCAACAGAGCCCTGGCTTTTGACAGAAAGTGGAAGAATATGGAAGATGTACTGCTGAGTGAGGCAAGCCAGGCTATGAAGGAGAGACATTGTATGTCCCCACTTAACATATACCGTTTGTCTGCATTCTATGTCTGAAACTGACTGACTAACAGTTGAACAAACACAAGAGATGGGTGTGAATGTCAGATGAGGTGTATGTGGAGGAGTGGGGCCCAACGAAAGACATTTGGAGAAGGGATACAGAGGTAGAGCATTGACGGGATGGAGAGGTGTGGTGTTATCTGTTGAAGATATTTCGATCAACGGGTCTGGGGAGAAATGTTCACATATCGAAATGGTCTCATTGTAAGCCAAACAATATGATTGAAAGTATATACAAAAATAAATAAATTAATTAATAAAAAAAAAGGCACCTGCTATAGTTTGAAACTGCCCTGCATTACAGGAGGGAGGAAATTGGTGTGGGGGCAACAAAACATTTAACAGACACAAAAATGAAAAATTACCTAATGATGATAATGTGCATGGTAACATCTTCGACTGGATTAATAAACAATGTATTCATGCTGAGAAAATTCATCTTGTATACTGTAAAAAATTACAGTGATTGAATACAAAAAAAAAAATAAGAAAAGAAGAAAGAAAGGAAGGAAGAAAATGTCCCCCAAAAGGTATGGTTTAGCCACTGTAATAACACTGAGAGAGTAAAACTTGGTCCAATGTTGGTGTCCAAAGGTGTGGCTTTGGGAGAAGAGACGACTGATTGTGAGGCCAGGAGGCCCCTGTGAGTGGGTCCTGGTCAGTGTACAAGGTGAGGAGAGGAGGTGAGTGGTGGCCACAGGGCCACAGACATGGACACAGAACTTTGGGCAGAGCTCAAAGCCCTCCCCCATTTCATGATGCCTTTGGGCTTTCCAGTCACCAGAACTGTGAGTCAAATAAACCTCTATTTTTATAAATTGCCATCTCTGGTATTTCTGTTAGCAACACAATAGCAGGCTAAGACTGCATCTATGTAGCACAATTATGTGACCATTCATGAGAGTAATAAACGTGGAATTCAGGATGACAGTTAACCCTGAGGAGGGAGAGAGACAACTGAGGGCTACCCCTTCTAGAGGAGCTGGACTCACAGAGGAGGCTAAGGGGGGCCATCCTGTCCTTCCACCCTCTGGTCTACACCAGGGCTCCCCAAGGCCAGACCTGGATGGATGCAGTTAGCCCCTGAGTCTGGCCAAACAGGCCCAAGACACGCATCCCAGATTCTAATTCTGCAGGACAGCACATATTGAGAGGCAGCAGGTAGAATAGTGCCCCCCACCCCCAAGAAATTCACATACTAATCCCCCAAACCTGCAGCTCTGCTGACTTAGCTGGTAAACTCACACATGAACAAGATAAAGTGCAGTATCTGGGGACGGAGAGGTTGTCCTGGTTACCAGGCAAGCCTGATGAGTCACATGGGTCCTTACGAAAGGGAGGCAGGAGAGCCAGGTCAGAGCAGGAGACGCGGCAGTGGGAGGGGAGGCCAGAGGGATGTGAGGCCCAAGGCGCCGAGTGCAGGCGGCTCTAGCAGCTGGGGAGTGAGCAGACGGATTCTCTGCAGGGACCCACTCCTGCTCACACCTGGACTCTGGCCCAGTGAGACCCACTTTGGACTTCCCACCTCCAGAACCATAAAGAACAAACTGTCCCCAGAGCCACAAAGTTAGCGCTACTCTGTGCAGAGACAACGGGAACCTGAAACGTGGCCAACACCTGCCATTCAACACCACGTGTGGGGAGCCACCTGCCAAGCACAGCCACCCAAGTCGAAGGAAAGGAGAGATCACTGCAGGGGGCTGATCGTGAGCTGGGAGAGGAGGAGGTTGGCGTGGCGTGGGCGGAAGGCCGGCCATACGGAGCCCGTCAGTGGTGTGGGGGGTAAGGCAGCTGGATCCCCCTTGGCCGACTATATGGTTTGAGTCCCGGACCCAGAGGCTTGAGAAACACCCGGGGTATATATGTGTGTGCTCAAAATCCCAAACGGGAAGAATGGTGGTGTGTGCCCCCCCCACACGGGGGATGCTCTTGTCTCCCTGTCTCTGTCTCTCTGCAGCAAGAGCATGTGCCCTCTAGTAAATTTTTAAAAAGAAAGAAAAGAAAAGTAAAAGACAGGAAATACACAAACCATTATTTGGCCTCGGGGCATCATTCAAGGAAAAAACGGTCAGCTAAGACTCAGCCGCAGAAATCCCAGAGGAGCCTCGAGTGAGGAGATGGCAGAGAGTCGTTCCAGGAGTGAAGCCATCCAGAGTTCGAGTCAGAGAACCCCCTTCCCGGAGGCGGCGGCATTGCCCTGAAGCCCGCCCTATCCTCAGCGAGTGCCTGAGCAGGCACCCCGGGAGCCCCACAGCTCAGTCCTTCATGACTAATGAAGGCAGCGCTCATTTCGTGACCAGGCCTCACCTGTACACCTGTCATAAAGTACAGAAATAGGGACCAGCAGATGGTGTAGTGGTTGCATCACTGGACTACCACATAGTCGACTGTGGTTCGAGTCCCGGACCTGGCAGCTTAAAACTCACACTGGGCGCATGTGCGTTTGTGCCCAAGATCCTGAGAGAATGGAGAAGAAGGGATTGCAGCATGGCCATCCCCTTGGGGGCTGACTTCTCACTGTCTCTCTGGCAAGCACACAGCACCCTATAGCAAAAAAAAAACTCTCAAAATAAATAAATAAATAAGCACACCCCAAAAACACTAGCCATGAGGTTGACCCAAAAATTGCCCAATAGGACTCAGCACAAATGAGGCAGAGCGGGCGGTGTTCGTAGAAAAGTGTCTGCCCTGTCAGCCCCTGCGAATGAGAGTGAATGTCCCGGAACACCTCCTTCTGGCTCCTGCTTCCCTTGGCCAGACTGACTTCTCACTCCGACGTGAGTTTTCAACTGCTTCTAGACCAAATGAGTTAAGTAGGGAATCTGTTTGTGGGATCAATAGTTGATGTGGGAGGAAAACAATTCTTCCTAATGCGAAGATGGATTTGAGCAAAGTTAAGGTGGAGACATGCCCCATGCCCACCACCGAGTGTCACACCAACTACAAACGCCAGTCGATCCCACCCTGCCTGGCCGCCAAAGGGCATGCCCCCAGCTAACAATTGAAGCCAGTGCCTGTTAGCTTTGTGCTTTTTTTTTTTTTTTAAGAGAGATTTTTGCAATAGGGTGTGTGCGCTCTTCGGAGAGACAGAGAGACAGAAAGCGAGAAATCACCCCCAGGGGGGATGGCCACACTGCAATCCCTTCTCCTCCATTCTCCTCTCGGGATTTTGGGCACGCATGCACACGTGCCTGGTATGTTTAAGCCACCTGGTCTGGGACTCGAACTGCAGTCAACTACGTGGGAATCCAGCAACGTAACCACTGTGCCATCTGCTGATCCAAGGGGCCTGGAAGACCTTTAAGGGCATGCACCCTCAAGTTCACACAGGCGAGACTCAGGCCGGGGAGAGGAGCCAATGCTGTCATGAGCTCACCAGAGGCGTCCAGAAAACAAGCCCGGCCTCGTCCCAAGAGTCCAGGCTTCAGTCAGACTGCAGACTCTCAGTCCCATGGCTGGTAGCTGCCCACCCATCACACGGCCAACTGCATAGTTCAAGTCCCAGACCCAGTGGTTTGAAAAATCACACTGGGCACTTATGCGTGCATGCCCAAAATCCCAAAAGAAGAATGGAGGAGATGGGGTTGCAGTGTGCCATCCCCCCGCCCACAGAGGGTGATTTCTCACTTGCCCCCCTCTCCAGTGAGTGCATGCATGCTATAGCAAATTTAAAAATAAAAATAAATAAATCATGGAGTTGGCAGACCTTGGAAAAATGACTCCTGTTCCCTTTGGTCCGATTTCTACTTGCAGGAGGGAACCACACAAGTTAAGCTTCTACGATAGAAATGCAATCTGCCCTCAGGAGGAAAGAGCTGAACCCTACATGACACGTGGCGTGTAGGACAGAAGCGCAGTCCTCTATTTCCGTTTCCCAGAGACCCGCAGTGTGCGAGGCTGGCAATGTGGCGAGGAAGGCCCGCTTTCTGTCACCTCAGACAGCGCAACTCCGATACGGAATCTGGGGAGGCCGCCCAAGTCCCACCCCGTGCTGACTTTGGACGGAGTGTCCCCTTGACCCTGCCCCTCGTCTTTTTGAGGTTACTCTAATGCTGAGAAAACAGTGTTGAACTGGAAAATCAGCCACCGTGCGTTTGTGAGTGTCTGCTCGGCGACAGCTCTGTGGCTGCAGGCCCTTAGCATCTCTGAGCCTCACTCTCCCATCTCTGCGGGTCAACTCCGCAGGAGTTTGCCAGGTAAAGAGGGCAGCCTCTACCAGGGCACCGGCACACGGCTCAGTAAGAGCTACGTGCAGCAGGGGCTGCTCCCACAACCTCCGAAGCTCCTCTCACGAGACTCCAGCCGGCCCAGCCTCCGTGGCTGCCCCCCGTACTCTGAGACTCTCCACACTTACCCGACCCACTCTCGCAGCTCGCCTGCTCCATACCATTTGATCACATTACAGAACATTCTGGAAGAGTAATACAATCTAGTGGTAATACCACATAAAGAAGCTTAAAAGACCACCTTCCCAGAAATGTGTATTTTTAAACACTTCGAGTTCCTAATCATGCTCTAAAGACCAGCTCCAATGTCACCTCCTCTGAGAAGTTAAGACAAGCAAATTAAGCCCACAGGAAGACGGCTATATTTCAGCTATCGAATAATCCCCAATGTTGCCAAAGGCATTAAACAGGCACTGAGCACCCTCACCCAAAGCCAGCAGTGGAAACAGGCAGAAGAGTACAAAAACATTTTCAACCACTAAAAATAATCTTATCGTTTAACCTATCAACTCATTGCTACCGTTTTCTACTGACGATTTTTCTACAAGGTTATGCAACAGACATTTAATAGCTAGAAAGAAAAAAGAAGAGCCTGGACAATGGAATGCAACACTGTGTGAGCCTGATCCACAGGGGAAGGCTCTGAGTTTGAGTCCCGAGACCTCCTGGGCACAGCAGTCGTGGGCCTGCCATCCGTCTGCGGTGGGCTGGAGCTGGGGTGGGGCAAGGCAGGAAGACGGTGTGGGTGTGCCTTTCTTTCCTCTCTTCCTCTCTCATGGAATAAATAAACTTTAAAAAGTTGAAAAGAACAAGTTTTTTTAAAAGTCATAAAAATGGCCAGTAAGAATGTTTAAAGGAGGAAAAACATAATAAACACGGAGAGGGAATGGAGTGTGCCTCTAGTAATGTCAACAGAATGCTCTACGTTAAAGACCGCAGATTCACTGAAAGGCCCTACACATCTTGAAACTGTCGGGAAATAAACTGTTCATATGCACATATTTGCATTTTTCTTGGAAGAGATCCACCACTTTGATCAATTTTTCCAAGGGTTGATAATTATTGTTAAATATTCAATGACATTAAAAGATGCTGCTACACAATTCTGCATTGTTACAGACAACAACAGCTTTCAAAACTACATAAACAAGTCTAATGTTGACAAAAACAACATATGGGGGGTCTTCAAAAAGTTCACACAAAACGCATGTTATGAAAACACTATTAGTGGATTTCAAAATTTTGCACCAAAACAGACTAGTACTTTCATTGTATTTTCTGCAAACTTTTATTTTTAATAGCACAGGAGGTCACCAGAGAGAGATGAAGAGTAAGGAGCCTCTAACGGAGCGTGGTCATGCCACGATCGTCTCCTCTGCTTCTCGATCCTGTCAGGTTTGGGGCACACACACACTTGCACACACACCTGGCATATTTTTCAAGCTGCCAGAGCAGGGATTTGAACTTTAAGCCACCAGGGATCCATCCATGCGAGGTCTGGCTTCCCTGAACCATTAGGTTACAGGGCTGGCCCTTCCACAGACTCTCAAGTTTACTCCAATTCCCTACATTCCTGCCACTGTACACCTATTACTATCGAAGTAAGAAGCCTCCTTTCGCACAGATTCTGAAACTTATCAGCTGCATAAACTCACAAAGGACTCCCCCACTGGTCAGAGAAATGGTGAAGTATTTTGAAATATTTCTCTTTTTCTATAAGCCTGATCCTTTTGGAGGACAGAGGAGGAGTCCTCCATTTGTCATAGAAGACCTCTGTTGACACTTTCGAGCGTGCATTAGAACCACCCCCTCTAGGCTGCCACCTGCCACCCCCGCCTGCATGGATGTGGTATTCCCCGGCAGGTGGGCCCATGCATGGTGCATTCCTAGACATCAGATCTGGCTTTGAACTCCTGTGGCTGCTGCTTCCCAGAGATCTCCAATTGTCCAAGGGCAAATACTACTGTAAATCTAAGAACTGTTTCTAAGCCCACTATTTTCAAACCCTGAAACCTTTCCCTAGTGTTTAATTTCATTCATTCATGTGTTCCAGGAATCATCCTAGCTGCACATTAAAATAAGCTGAGGATTTTTCTCCAAAGGCCAATGCTTATGACTGGGGTTCAAGGGGGTGGGGTGGGGGCAAAGTCTAAGGAATCTGTACTTTTAAGGGCTCCTGGGGACCCCAATGTGCAGCCAGGACTGAGCAGCCTCGACTCAATACCAACAAGTCTCCATTTCCTCCTCCTATTAGTCTCCTGCGGCTGCTCTAACAAATGCCCACACACCCAAGGCCTCTTCTGGATCCCGGTGGCTCTGGACGTCATTGGCTATCACTCCCACCTCTGCCTAAGACTTCGCATTGCCTCGGGGCGTCTCATAAGGACACCAGTGGCTGGATTTAGGGTTCTAGTTCTGCACAGGGTTCTAGTGTCTGATGTTTAGATGTATATTCTCTTAAGGGAGGGGAGTGGGTGGTGGAGAGTGGGCGTGGGGGGCGGGGGGAGGAAACATTTAGCACCAGAGAAATGTGGAGTTCTCTGTTGAAAACTGTATATGTGTATGTATGTCGTGTGCATCATGGTGGGGACTTTGTGTGGAATGTGAATTTAATCTGAGAAAGAAAAATTTTAAAAAATTTAAAAAAGAAGTATATTCTCTTAAAAGGCTTAAAATAGTGTCTGATACCTAAGAAGCACTGTCTGATTTGAATAAGCTTTCGAAGTATAATACAGAATGGACAGCAGAGCCATGAAACTTGCCCGCAGAGACGTGCTAAGATGTTCCAGTGTTCTGTCTTCTGCTTTTCAATAAAACCCCTTACGGAAGGAAGGAAATAAACGAACGCACGCTGAGGCAGGAAACAACTTCTCAGAAACAGAGGCTGTTGTTGTGATCATTGGATGATCTCTTTTTTGTTTTCTCTCTTCTTCTTTTTTAGATAAGGGCATGAAGAAAGATTTGGCCTGATTGGGTCTCACAGATCCATAAAGTAACTGCCGCAGTAACGTTCTTACACTGGGTGGTCAGAAAGTCGAGACGCATTTTTTATGCAAAATGTGTCATGACTTTCCCAATGATCTAATATTATTTTTTGTTTCATGGACAACTGTCAAATTTCATGTAAAAAAAAAAAATGAGTTAGTCAAGTTTACCTCAATGGTGAGTCCTCCCCTCATCCCACTTGGTAGAATAGTTTCTGGATTCAAGAAGGCAAAGGAAAACTCCTGAAGATTGGTTCCAGATGTTTTGTTTGTTTGTTTGTGTTTGTTTTTGTTTTTGTTTTTGTTTTTGTTTTGAGACATTTTTTGCTATAGGGTGCCTGTAGTCGCAGGAGAGAGAGAGAGACTGAAAGCAAGAAATCACCCCCTGGTGGGGGGTAGCCAATCCCTTTTCCTCCATTATCCTCTCAGGATTTGGGGCACACAAACACATGCACACACACTTGGCATGAGTTTTAAGTCGCCAGGTCCAGGACTCGAACCACAGTCAACCACTTAGGAGTCCAGAGATGTAACCATTACGCCATCTGCCAGTCCCTGGTTCCAGGTTTGAAAACAGGCTCTGGCAGCGCCTCACGGGGAGCGCTGGGTCTTGACTTTGACAATGGGAGGACGCCTGCTTTCTTAAAGACCTCTCTTTTGGGGCCACTGTGTTTCTGTCTTCATTCCACGTGGACCACTGAGCTTTTCTTCAGCTCTGACAGATCTTTAGAAGAGACTGGGCTCTGGGTTGTGGCTTCTGACCACATAAAAAGCTGGCAGCTGGCCCGGCAGGTGCTGTAGTGGGTAAGATGCCTGGTCCAACATGGCCGACTCCACAGTTCCAGCCCAGACCCAGCGGATTAAAAAACACATGTGCGTGTCTGCCCAAAATCCAGACAGGAGAATGGAGGAGGGAGACTGCAGGGTAGCCATGTCCCTCGGGGGTGCTTTCTCACTTTCCTTCTCTCTCTGCCTCTCTCCTGCAAGCACGTGTGCCTGTGGCGAAATCTAAAAGAAAACAAGTGGCAGCCTATTGACTCTGGGTGTGCGGGTCCAAACGGTCAGACAGGAGCACTCCCAGAACACCCTGGCCCGACGCGAGGTGGCGTGCGTGGTTTCCTGCGGACCATCCACTTCCTTGGTTTGGTTGCCTGTCCTGAACGCTGCCAGGTTTGCTTGTTTTTCTAATCTCTCCTCCTCTGGCAACGCCGATCCCTATCTTGTGGTTTTCATCTTTAATACTCACATTCCCGCACAATGAGTGCTCACTAAAATATCTGAAATTAAGACCTTTACTGCCTTTCAAACAGAGCATCAGGTCATTCATACAATTCATCTTTCACTCTTACCACAGACTTCCAGGCAGACTGGACACTATATTCTTTTACAAACTCTATCCCTTAGGACCAGCAGTTAGCGTAATGGCTATGTCGCTGGACTCCCATGTAGTCAACTGTGGTTCAAGTCCCGGACACGGTGGTTTAAACTCACACCAGGCGCATGTGCGTGTGTGCCCAGGATCCTGAGAGGAGAATGGAGGAGAAGGTATTGCGGCATGGCCATCCCCCCAGGGGGTGATTTCTCGCTTTCTGTCTCTCCGTCTCTCTCTGTCTGCCTGCCAAGCGCACGCGCCCTATAGCAAAAACCTCTCAAAAATAAACTCTGTCCCACTCAAGCTGTCACCATGCAGCAATTACGGCTTTCTGTGGGGTATTCTGTCAGGGGCACACTCATACTTGTTCACTGGCAAGCATGGCCATGAGCCTGTTTTCCACACTTCACTTGATATCACAATTCAACCCAAAAACAAACAAACAAATATATATATATACATATATATATATATATATATATATATATATGTATATATATATATTGAGAAGCAATTACTCATTTCGATTAAGGAGTGGATTCGAGAAGGGTGTGAGATCAGCAGGATCCTCATGCCACAGGAACAAGCCCTGCCCTTCTGACAGCCAAGGGAGGTGAACTCTGAGTGTGAAGAAAGGGGAAGGGGAACAGCGGGATGGGAGACTGAAATGATGTAACCTCCTCAGGTAAGAACTTCACTTTATTCTCATGTTGCCTTTTTTCCTCTCTCCTAAGGAGAAAGCAAAACTAAAATGTGATCGTCATAATTCGTGTTGTTCTTTCCAGTTAAAACATTACCACTTGGTTGGTCAAATACTTGAACAAAATTACCTTGTTATACACAGACCACGGACACCACCATGTACCCAGATGGTAATTCTGAGGGCGTCAGGCTGGGAAATCCCGCTTGGACTTCTCTAGCCCCACGCCAGGCTCCGTGAAAAGTGGGGCCTCTCTAGCCCGTCCCCACAGCACCCACTGCCCACCCAGAGCCCTCTGCCTGCTGTCCAGCCCTCCAGGGGGGGCTGATCTGAACCCTGGTCCCAGGGCTGCCCCAGAGCTCAGTTCAGAGAAGGTGCATGATCCGAGTTACACCAAAGGGTCAGTGAGGACCAGCCCTGGGCTTGTCCTGGACCTGGGAAGGGCAGCTTCCTCTACGGTGACCGGGTCCTCAGGTGGGTCTGGGGGCTGCTGGCCGGGTCCTCTTCCTCCAGGGGAAAGGGCCTGCCTGAGAAAAGGCCACCCCAGAGGAAGAGGAAAGGCAGCAGATGGGGGTCTGAGGACCCTGCACCTGCCCGCCAGCCTGGCCTAGCCCTGAGCCTCTCCCCCGTGTGAGGAGCCTGAGTCCCTTCCTGCTTGGGCTTCACTGGTGCGGGGCCCAGTGGCATCAACTGGACACAGCCGCCTGGTGAACCAGCAACAGAGAGGAGCCCTCCACGACGGAGCACAGACACGCAAGGCCCCTGTGCAGAACAGAGACCAGACAGATGCCACGCTGGGAGAGTGTGGCCCACACTGCGAGCTGACCACTCCTTCTCTCCCCTGTGCAGAGAACATGCCCTTGCTGCAAAGCCTGGAAACAAGACCAGGTATTCACTGTCCCAGACCACCCTGCCTCGTGACAAAGGCACGGAACTCGCCGATGAGATCTAAAGGGGACACATCTATGGAGCTTACTGGAAAGGCTTTCTTCCCTGGTAAAAAGACATGCACAAGAAAAAGAGCCTTCCCTTCCAGTCTTTGGCTACAGTTGGGTGTGTGATGCCTGGAATTGCTGCAGCCACCTTGTGACCATGAGGAAACAGGCTGGAGGGTGGCAACCACTGTACTGCGGACAATGGAGTGGAAAGACAGGCAACACTGGGGGAAAGGACTGTGCCTCTGGGTTCCGCATCTACCTAGAGTCTTACCCTGGGAGATGCTAACGCCTGTCGCAGCAGCCACCTTTCAGTGGATGTTCAATCACTTACCACTGAGTGCCTGAGCAAATGGGAAATCCTAGCTCTTTCTATCTATTGGGTCATCTGAAATGTCATGCTGCATTTCTACGTAGAAAAATACGTCGTGACTGACCCAACGACCCAGTGTGACCAGCTCAGGACTGGGGAGAGCTCAGCAGGCAGAGGCGGGCTTCCAGAGAGACAATGAGCCAAGCAGAGTGGCAGATGGGCCACCTGGCCAATGGCCACCAAGGACGATGACCAAAATGAGTCATCAGGTCACTTGGCCAATGGCTCCAAGCAGGAGGCTCCTGGGCACTCAGTCTGAGCCCCTTCTCTCCCAGTTTCAAAGGCGGGTAGGAGAGAGTTCTCACTGAGCTTAGCAGGGGTCACCCACAAGGCTACACTTCTCAGGCCGCTCCCTGCCACACACCCTGTCCATTCGCCGAGTCCTCCCCGGCACCTAACTGTGTGGGCCTCCCAGGGTTTAAAGAGCAGAGAAGGTGAGCAAACAGGCTGCCATGGAACCGAGCAATGAGGACCAGACCAGAAAGGACACGTGGGCCAAGCTGAGGACTCTGAGCCCCGTCCTGGGTGAAGCAGGTGCCACCAATGGTGGCTGCATGTCCGACACAGCTCATCAGCCCAGCCACTGATGCAACCTCACATAAGGTGGGTGTCCAATGACACGGGGAGGAAGAGGAGGCACATACACTGTGTAGACAGCTGCTGCCACGGGGGAGCGCCCCCTCCACTGTGGGTGCCCTGGTAGGAGATGACGCAGTGACCATGCTCTGCTCCCAGGGGAGTTCAGCCGTGAACCTGGGCGCCTGTCTGAGCCAGCAAAGACGGGATCCCTGCCAGCGGTGTTGCGTCTATCAACTTAGGATCTGAAGCCACGTGTCTATACCCAGGTGTGCTATGAGCGGAATGCCTGCATTTAAGCACCGAGGGACAATTACCCAATAGCTATGGCCAGCCTCGGTTGCTCATAAAAATATACATCTGCCCTCACCTCTGAAATCATTTCTATTTTTCCCACCTCATTCTTGACTCTTCACTGCAAACAATAACAATCACCATCATCATCCTTTAAAGTGTGGCTACTACACCCTGCATTGTGACAAAGTGAACTCGGGCAGCTTCGGAGATTGCCCACCTAATGAGGTCATTTGCGTCTACACAGCATGAAGGATAAAGCCTCAGATGGAGTCGCATCCCTGGGGCGGAGCCACAGAGCAGACGGCTGAGCTTTGCTGAGGGGCTCCCAGCGGGAGGAGAGCATCCTTCACTCACACACACATCCTCTCACCCTCGGCTCTGGCGGCCAGCCCAGCCCCTCTGCCAAGGCACCTTGGGGACCCGTGTGCTCACCTGCTCTGCACGTCCGGGGGCTGCCCCATGCAGGTGAGGGCGGCCGTCGTCTGGGCGCCGCTGTTATCGATTTCCTCCTGCACCGCCCACTGGTCCTCGCTGCTGACTCTCACCGCCGTTATCTTCACACCTGCTGCCGCCTTGACTCTGTGGGACGGGAGAGAAACCATACGTGGGATGAAACCATTGTAGTTCAAGACAGGTGGTGAAGTGTGGAGCTTGAGCGGGTCACCTGGGGAGCACGTCCAGGCCCCACACCCTCCTGGAGAAAGAGGGGCAGGGGCGGGGCAGCAGCTGTTTTCCTCTAGGACCAAGTGTCCTGCTTTGACGAGAACCTGGAAAGCGTGGCCCAGTGGTTTCCTGGACATCCGCCTTCTGTTTAACAACCATGAGAACCAGCTTACGTTGTGCCTCGAACCCCCACGTGACGTCACCGAGACAGACATGGGTGGGAGCTGCAGGTAAAGTGAAAAGACAACCTATGTATCGGGAGGAAAAATCTACAAATGACCTGATAAGGGTCTAATATTTGCAATATATTAAAAAAAAACTCTTGTAACTCAACAACAACAACAAAAAATTCGATTAAAGATATAGGCAAAGGTCTAACGAGACATTTCTCCAAAAAATATAGAAAAATGGCCAAGAAGCACATGAAAAATTTCTCAACAACATCATTAGTCACAGCAATGCAAAGTGAAACCACAGAGAGATACTATTCACACCCATTAGGATGACTGAAATGTATGAAGACAAGCCCAGTTACGATGTACACAAATAGCACTAGCATCTTGGAGGTTGGCGACCACGTGGGAAGCCCAGGTTCAGTCTCCAGACCATCTCCAATGTGCCAGCTACATGAGCCTATACTCCCGGCTAACTCGGGGGCTGGGGCAGAGGATCATGGCACAACAAGACCCCGTCGAAAATACCTACTCTGTCTCTCTCCCTTTCTCTCTCTATTTCATAAAGGGGGGGGGGGGCAGATAAATGTTGGTGAGGATGTAGAGATAGTGGTACCTTGGTCCCGCTGCTGGTGGGAATGTAAAATGGCACAGATACCGTGGAAAACACTTTCTCAGAAAAGTTAAACACAGAATTACCTATGGCCCAGCAATTCCACTCCTAGGCATATAGCCAAGAGAATTAAAAACAGGCATTCAAGCAGATATTCGTACACTTGTGCTTATCAGCAGCACCATGTACCAAAAGGTGCCCGGCCGTAAACGGGACAGATGACGCTCTGCTTCCCAGAGACCTAGGAACTCCAACGTCCATCAGCTGATAGAAAGCTAAATAACATGTGTTTTATTTGTACAATGTTGTATTATTAGCCCATTAAAAGGAGTAAAGGGGGCCAGCAGGTGGTATGGTGGCTAAGGCACTGGACTCCCACATGGCCGATCATGGTTCAAACCCTGGAAATGGCAACTCGCTTTTTCACTTTCCCTCTCTCTCTGGTGGGCATACATGTCCTATAGCAAATTAAAAAGTAATAATAATAAATTAATTTTTTTTCAAAAAAAGGAATGAAGTACTGATTCATGCTACAATAATAAGCCTCAAGAATACGGTTCTAAGTGAAAGAAGCCAGACACACACTGCATGACTCTGCTTATATGAAATATCCAGAGGGCATCCACAGAGACAGGGAGCAGAATGCTGGTTGCCAGGGTGGGGAAGGGTGCTCAGCTAACGGGCACTTAGCTGACTTTTCCTGCTGGGGTGATGAGAACATAGGAAAACTAGGCAGAAACAGTGGTCTTGCAACTTTGTGGATGTATTAAATGCTATTGGCTTGTTCACTTTAAAACAAACAATTTTGTGTAAATTTCACCAAGATTAAAAAAAAAAAAAAAAATAGAAGGGAAGAAAAGGAGTGACCTCTCCCAGGGATGGCTGAAACTTACAAGATGTGTCAAAACTGAAACACGTAAAGGACCAGAGAAGGAACCCTCCCGAGAGTTCTCAGCCGTCGCAGAGAGATCTCTGGACTGAGGGTCACCCTAAAGTTCCGGAGCTCTGGGGGTGGAATTACGGGAGAAATGCTGGCATGGGTTAAACAGACAGGAAGTGTGCTGCGATGTACCGCCTCTCGCCTGCCTTCCTGGGTCTCTTCCCCCAGACTCTCAGACACCGCCTGGCTATCTCTCAAGCACGACATTTCCTGAGACATCCCTGCCAGACCGCACCCCCTCCGGAGACTCCGCCGACGCCCGCCCTCCTGCCTTGATCACTCTGCTGAATGCCGGTGATGGAACTTGCTGCGGCACAAAGCTCCCTTTCTTGCTATCAGGATGTTCCAGGGATTAATTTATGCAAACCATGAAGAGAGGCACCCTGTTCTGTGCCTGCTCTCAGCCGCCTGTCTTGCTGCCAAAGGGCAACAGGAGAGAATGTTCCAGAGCCCACGTCCAGAGTGGCAGAGCCCCTCCCCTGCTGGTGCACAGCCGCGCTGCTCTCCGGGCTGGCTGTCGCGGCAACTCATCTGGGATTTCAGGTAGATGGAAGAGCTCGAGGTCCATCTGTCATGCAGCCACATGGTCAGAGTCTCACGAATGTTCTTGCTGTCCAGAGGAATGAGCAGAGACCCTCCCGCCACCAGTGCAAGTAACCAGCTGAGGAACCGAGAGGTGGTCCACAATGAAGCTGGATTCGAACCCAGGCCCTCCTCCCTCCACACCCTACTCCCTTTCTCTTGCTCTGCCCCATGAACAGGGACCCTTATTACCATCTACCCGTGCGCCGTTCCTGTCCTGGCAAACGCCTCAGTACTTCGGTCCAGTGACTGCCACGTCTTGTGTTTTGTTTTGTTTTTAACGTGAATTGATTTATTGATTTCACAGGAGAGGATGATGCGGCGCGGTGGTACTCGGTGGTAGTTACAGAATTACAGCGGCCAAGCTTTCCTGAGGCCTCCTCTGTGCACCACTTTCCCGAGGGCTTTGCGTAAATTGTCTCGTGTTTTCCTGAATCGACATACTTAATCCTTACAGTACTGTGAGTGGGTCTCATTAGCCCAGATTTGCAAATGAGAAATCTGTGGCCCAAGAGACTAAGTAGCATGGCCAACCATACGAGAGGGGAGTGACGAGGACGAGGCTGATGAAGCAGGTGTGGAAATCCAGGACCCAGAACTGGCCACGTGACAAGCGAACGTGTCGCCAACAAAAGCAGTGGAAACCCTGAAGAACAACAGTGATGGAGTTGTGGACACTCTTACGGAATTAACAATGTAACCATCTGAAAAGGAGGGCCTTTCTGGGGGTGGGCCCAAGAGAATACTGTAGCCTGATTTAAAATGTATACTGTTTCTATCATCAATAAGGTTAGGACTTCTTGTTCCATTTAAAAAAAAAAAAAAAAGTAACAATGAACTCCGAGGGCAGGTCCACTGCTAAGCCCTGCCTCTGCCTTGGCTCCTGACATAACGCCAAGGCCACCTCCTTCGAATGAGGAAAGCACCGCAATGTCTGCACGCAGTTAGCAGTGTCCCCAAACAGTCGTGTCCACCCAGAACCTTAGAGCGTGACCTTATTAAGAAACAGGGTCTTCGCCATGTAATTACTAAAAGATCTCCAGATGAGACCATCCTAGAGTTGGGAGGGGCTCTAACGCCAACGACGGTGTCTTTGTGAGAGACAGAGCCGAGGAAGTAGAGACGCAGAGAAGGGAGCGTATGAAGAGGGAGACACGGAGGGGAGAGACTGGAGTGATGCTGCTAGAAGCCGGGGAATGCCAAGGACGGCTGGCGACCACCAGAGAGGGGGAGAAAGCTGTGAAGGCGTCTGGACCTTGCTGACCACTCATTCCAGCCCTCCAGTCTCCCGCATGGTGAGGGAACGATGGTCACTGTTCAGGCCGCCAAGCTGGTGGTCCTTTGTGGTGGCAGCCCTAGGACACCAACACTGGGCCCATCTCACTGGGTCGCTGCGAGGGTTCGGTAAGACGATACAGAACAAGTGGGCACAGAGCGAGTGCTACCAGAAGAGGCTGATACTACATTATGCTCAAGGAAGAGTCCCAGATGCTGACTCTGTCTGGGGAAACTGTTGCTTACGCCGAAATAAAATACACAGACAAAATAAAGAGCAATCTCTTCTAATGATCTTCGCTTTCAGAGTGCTGTGGAAATCGGCATCCCACATCCCAGGAGAGGGGGACCCACCCAGGGAGGAAGGTTGACAAGGTGTGGGTTAGTGGTGTGGTGAGAAGGGTTGGGAGCAGGACCCCAGGTCTTAGTTCGAGCTGCACGATCACGTCAGCGTGGCACCCGGGCCGCTGAACGGTGTCCGTGAACCGTGGGTGACAATGTCTGCCAATGCTGTGTTACAAAGATGAAAGGGACTGGTGTCTAGGAAGTGCTTAGACCGGATGCCCCAGAGGTTGTACACTCGGGCCTCTGACTCCCCTCTCCTTTGGAAGCGCTCTAAGACTTGAGTCCGGATCCTCCTCCTGTTTCTTGGCAGAAAATTCCCCCCTCACAACCCAGAGCAGGCCAAATGTTTAAATTTACCATAGTGAATCCATTTCTTCTGCTCCAAAGAACACCCAACTCTCAACCCTTTGGACTCAAAGAATATCAACATGCACCTGACAAGTTTTCAGAAATTTCATGGTGGTTGCCATTGAAAAACAAACATTATCCTGATTCATGTCTGCTAAAATGTCTACAGGTAGAGCCAACTTCAGATGCAACTCCCCACAGGTTCAAATGAAGCCCCGTGTTCCTTCAGCACCTAATGCTGTTCAGCTCTCCTGCATGTGGAGTCTGTCCCCCAGTGTGCCCTCTTCTCCCAGGGTAGCTGCAGCAGCTCCAGAACCCACATCTTCAGCCACAAAGAAACTGCAAGGTTCTCTTCACCAGAACAAAATTCCTCGAGCCAGATTTTTATCTGTTGAACTAGATTGGGCATGTCACCTTGGAACAATGACTAGCCTGTGGTGTGGAAGGACAGTGCTCGCTGGCCTAGCCCGTCAATGACTCTGCCTGCGCTAGGCTGAGTTTACTCCCATCTTCTTCACATGAGCGGGGTTGTCTAGGAATGGGTCCTGGGAGGAAATTCAGACCACAACTGAAGAAACTAATGCTGGGTATCAAAACCAGAGGCCTGAGGCCAAATTATTAGCATTTTTGTCTCTCTAACGTAAGCTATAAAATTGTTCCCAAGTTTCAGCCCTTGGTCCAAAGCCTTCCTAATTTTAGATTATATTTGTTAGAACAACTGAAGCACAGAAAAATCCATGTCCTGAATATTCATTACATTTGTTTTAGAGCAATATCTTTAGGCTTGTGATATTCTTAGCATTGTTATTTTAAAACCACAATATATAAACTATGTGAGAAAGATTAATGGTTTCACCACCGTGAGGGGAGGAGTTGGTGGGCGCAGCGTCTGCACAAGGAGAACGACACAACCACAAGGTGGCAGTAGCAGGAGAGCTTTATCCTGGCAACCTGGACAGGTTTGCAGAACACCCAAGTGGAGGGTGTCCCGTGGGGAGCGGCACCCACCCACAGAGAGAGAGAGGGCAGAAGAAGTCCTGGGAAAGGAAGTTCAGGGATGGGAGCTTGCACGACTAGGTGGGGTCGCTCAGCAGCACCCTGCGAAGCCTTGGGGTCAGAGATCTCTGCAGGGCAGTCATGGCTTGGGGTCTGTCAGGGCTGCGGGGTTCTCCTTATCTCTGACCACCAAACAGTGCGCTCCCTTTCACAGGGTATGCAGAACAGGCGGGCTCCACATGGCTCCGAATCTGCTTGTGTGGGCTCTGTTTGAAACAATTGGAGGTGTAAGGACGCTGTCGGGTGCCAGCAGGCTTTGCACTCACGGGGCCCAGCCTTCTGTGGAGAGGGAAACGAGGCGGGAGCCAACTCACAGGGACCGTCTTCCGTGCGTCCGGGTGAGCGGCGTTTTGTGACATAAAGAACCCACATTTGGATTTCTGTAGGTCTTCACTATGCAAATATTTGCTCTCTGAATCCTTGAGGTTATGGAATTACAAAGAGAAGGGAAACTTGGCAGAATAAGAAACTACTCAGAAAAAGTTTCACAGGCATGAGAATACATGGAAACAAGGCAAATGGACTGTAGAAGGGTATACCATAACAGTAAAAAAAAAAAGTGTTGGTGTATATATACATATATATATATATATATACACACACACACATATACTATATATGCATAGATGCATGTATATGTACATATATATAAACAAAAATCGATACACAGCATAATGCTCTTGTGAAGACGATGACTATGGTGATATTCTTGATTAGATTATCACACACTGCATGCATGCTTTGAAAAACCACACAGTACCTCCCAAAGAAGTACAACAATTAAATATAAATACGAAATTATAAAATTAATTTTTTGAAAGGTTTTTGCTATAGGGCGCGTGCGCTCGCCAGAAAGTCAGAGAGAAACAGAAAGACAGAAAGTGAGAAATCACCCCCCAGGGGGGATGGCCATGCCGCAATCCCTTCTCCTCCTTTCTCCTCTCAGGATCTTGGGCACGCATGCACATGTGCCCAGAATGAGTTTAAGCCACCGGGTCCGGGACTCGAACCACAGTCGACTACATGGGAGGCCAGTGACATAGCCATTACGCTATCTGCTGGTCTCTAAAATAAATTTTAAAAAGAAATCACTCGTGAATAAACAGATCCTTCAATAAATCAAGCTCGCTCACTCGGGACCTGGGATTCTAGCATCTCTGCCATCTTGGTTGCTCAGGGCTTGCTGATTGTCAGCTGTCACTACTGGGTCACTGGAAAAGTCAGGGTTTGCTGATTGTCAGCTGTCACTACTGGGTCACTGGAAAAGTCATGACATATTTTTCTGTTTTTCTACGCAAAAATGCATCATGACTTTTCCAGTGACGCCATGCAAAGCAAAGACTATGCAAGTCTATTACAAACCTTGTAACAGCGGAGGAGTAACAAATGCCAGCAAAGTTTTTAGTACAGAGAATTCAGGGAGGGTCCAGTATCACCCCTTCAAAAGGCATTCACTGATGGTTAACAAGCAAAGGGAGAAAATCCCCGAGGCTGGGAGGGTTCCAAAGGACATCAGCCTCAACAGCTACTACAACGAAGCTCTGGGGGAAACCTCAAACATTTCCGCTAAATTGACCCTCTTTCGTGATCCTATTGACAAGGTCCAATGGGAAATGAAAAATGCAATAGTGTGCAGTTATATACAGCTGGAGCAAAAGTGATGACAAACTGCCGACACGCAGTACCGCCTTTGTTCCCAGTGTCTGGAGTGTGGGAGCCACTGAGCCCAAAGCTGGTCTAATACAAGATAAGCCTCCTGTCATACTCTCGATGCCATTCCTCAAGGGAGAGAAAAATCCTAACCCAGTGTTGTTTCTCTATTCTCCATGAAATTCTGATTTCCATTTTTAGTGGATTCATGTTAATTAGCCAAATATTCCCCCATAACACCCTCATAGCTAGCAAAGGCAATGCTCAGACAAATGCGGATTTCGCAGGTGTGAAAATGTCGGTGGGGAGCTGAACACTGACTTTCCTGTGGTTCCTGAAATAGCACAATGCTTTCTGCTTCTAAACCTTCGCACTTGCCGTCCCCTCTGCCTGGAATCCTCTGGAGACCCTGACCTGACGGCCTGACACTCCATAATCTCCTTCAGGTTTGGGATGCCACCTCCCACTGATCCCTTCCTCCACCACCCAGTATAAAGGGCAAGTCCCTCCCACCCTTAACATCTCCATCTCTGGGTCCCTGCCTTATTTTCCTCCTTAGCACCACCACCACCCAATACTAACCCACTCCACTCCCCGTTTCTCTACACACCAGCAGAGGAATTTCTTTAAAAAAAAAAAAAAAAGAATTACCTCATTTAATTTTATTTATTTAATTTTGTAATTTGGCCAGAGAGGAACAGAGTGAGAGAGAGAGAAAGAGAGAGGACAAGTGAGAAAGCAAGCCACCAGGTCCAGGACTCGAGCTGCGGTCGGCCAAGTGCGGGTCCAGAGCCCTTAACCATCCCACCACCTGCTGGCCCCCAGAGGGAATTTCTCTAAGAGCTGTTTCTTGCTTTATCCATGGTGCTGAGAAACATGCCAGGCAAGAGGGACAAGCTTAATGAACACCAGTATAATGATGGGGTATCGTCGAAGGCGTCACCTGTCTCCGGATGCTCCATGGATGTGAGACTTTGAGGGCTGAAGATGCCCACTAAGAAACTTCTCCCAAAACTGCCAAGGGTGAGGCTCTGTGGACCACGGGCCCTGGGGACCAGAAGTTCCCAAACTTTCAAGCACACCCAAATCACCTGTGCCACTCACAATCTGCAGAGATTTGGACCCAACCTCCAGAGACTGCGAGTCTACGGAGCTGGGTGGGACTAACTGACCATGGAGAGAGAGGCATGCATCCCCCACCAGGCCTGCGGGCTGGAGCGTCAGACTGCTGAGAGCCCGTTTCAGACCGTGACTCAAACGTGAAAGATGACGGGCAGGGGAAGGCGTCCAGGGAGAGCCCACCTCAGGTCTGGCCAGGATGCCCACAGAGCATCTGGCTGTGGGGCTGAAAATGTGGACCCTGGACATACATTTATCCTCAGCCTCTGAGTCAGAGAGAGCAGGAGCCATCTTGGAGGACAGGCAACTCGTGCAGGGAGAGCACGTCCATAGAGGAGTGTCCGGGAAACGGAACCTCCACTCCGAGAGGAGGAACATGAGGAGTGGATCGTCCCACTAGTGAGAACTTGCCCCGAGAAGCACATGCTGGCTTCGGTGACACTGCTGTCCCTCTCCTGTCTAACTCTCAGTGTGCTCTTTCATCTAAGAAAGTCCAATACTAAGTGAACAATGTGAATAGTTCTGGACGAATGAGAAATCTCACCGTTTTTTTTTTAAGAATTATTTATTTAACTTAATTTATTCGTTCGTTTATTTTTAATTTGACCAGAGAGAAACACAGAGAGAGAGAGAGGGAGAGAGAGTGAGAAAGCAAGCCACCAGGTCCGGGACTTGAACCATGGTCCACCGTGTGGGAGTGTCCAGTGCCTTAATCACCACGCCACCCACTGGTCCCAAGAACTCTCCCATTTTACAAGTCAAGGAATGGCTTTCTTTCAGTGTGTCGACCACAGCGGCTGCCTTCTTGATTCTGTTGTGCTTGTGTCTCACTTCCTGAAGACAGCTGGCTACTGGTAACTGGGAAAGCAATCCGCAAAGCGAGGGGCTCCATCACGGCGAGGCAGGACTACAGAGAAGGGTCATCTTAGCTTTGTCTACCACCATTGCAGAAATGTATGCTGTGGGCCACCCCTGGCCTGCTGGTTAAGGCAGCTGGATCTCACCTGGACAACCGTGCAGTTTGAGTCCTGGACCTTCGGGCTTGAGAAACACTATAGGCGTGTGCGTGTGTGTGTGTGTGTGTGTGTGTGCATGCATGCACCCCAAATCCCCAAAAACATGGAGAGATGGAAGAGAAGGGACTGTGGTGTGACCATGCCCCATGGCGGGTGCTCTCTCTCTCTGTTCCTCTCTCCCTCTCTCTCTCTCTCTCTCTCTCTGTCTCTCTCTCTCTCTCTCTCTCTCTCTCTGTCTCTCTCCCTCTCTCCAGCGTGTGCACATACCTTCTGGCAATTGTTTTCCTAAATGTCTGTTTCACATCTGCAGAAAGTAGACTCACGTCTGCAGAAAGCTTATTCTTCATGCACTTGAGGCTGATCCGATCCTCCACCCCACGCACACACACACCTCAATGACACCATCATACTGTGGTTTCCCCAACCAAATGGTGGCTTCTACAATGCAGTATGCTGTATTCCCAGACTCCAGCTTCATAGACACTTGGCCAATCTCAAACCACAACACTGTCTACAGACAACCTAACAGATTCGAGTTCGGCCCCAAACCTCCTGGGGGGTCTCCCCTTCTGTGCTCATTCCTCAGGGCTGTTGTGACAAATGACCACTAACTGATGGCTTAAAACAACAAAAATGCATTCCCTCACAGTTCTGGAGGCCAGAAGTCCCAAATCAAGGTGTCAGCAGAGTCCCTTCCTTCTGCGAACTCAAGAGAGAATTCTTTCCATGCCTCTCCTTCAGCCCAGCCCTTAACAGACACACATAAACACACACACGTACACACACACACACATCCTTCTTCACGTTTGTGAGGGCACTAACGTAACTCCGTCCTGCGTTGGCCTCAGACAATAAATGAGTGGGTCCAGCCTGGAGCACGTCTCGGCCACTTACTTAGTGCCATTCCGCATCACCTGTGGCAAAGAAGCCCTCGGTGGCCTGCAATCTAGCTCCTAGTGATCGTGCCTTTGTGTAACCTCTTCTCCTAGAGTGCTGACAGGACTTGTGATGAATTGCCACATATGACAGGGGTGATGGCTGCCACTCCATGATCACCTCGTGTTTATAAGCCGCCATCTGGCTATCTGACTCACTCCAGGGACTGTCTCTCCCCAGGTGGCGTGGAGAGTAAGGCGTCGTGTTGGGAGAACACACAGCAACAACCTGAGTGGCCTCCAGCCTACAGCTCGCAGAAAGCCAGGGCCCTCAGCCCCACAACAGCGAGGAAATAAATCCCACCGCCAACCGAGCAGGCTCAGAAGCAGAGTCTTCCCCTGCCGAGCCTCCAAATGAGAACACAGCCCAGCCAACCCCTCGGTGGCAGACTGTAAACAGAGGACCCAGCCACGCTGTACCTGGACTTTCAACTCAGAGAAACCATGAGATAACTGGGTGTTATTTTAAGCTGCTAAGGTTGTGGTAACTTTGTTACTAAGCACTAGATAATAGGTACGCCACGTCTTCACATTTCTGAACTAAGCATCAGGTGATTTCACGTAAACATCCCAGATGGCCAGTTTCTCTCCAACAAGCCTGAGCTGAGCAGCAGCTGCCCCTGGACCAGGGCCAGTCTCTCTAGTTCACCACAGCCCCCACACTCCCTACCGCCTCCCCAACACCGAGGCTCCATGTCAATCCCACTACTGTTTGCTCTGTGGTTTTCCGAGCTGAGTTAGGAGGAAATGAAGACGCCTTGTGTCCATCTCTAAGTCAACTGTTTCCTCATGTCCGGTCTCCTCTGGTCAGTCATGTTACCAACCTGGTCCCTACAGAAGAGTCGCTTTCAACTAGCACAATAGCGCCCCCTAGACAGCATTATGTAAAAAGTGGTGGGAGTATTGGGGCTTCCCAAAACCTCAGGGGGAGGGTACAGTGAGGCCATGAAGCGCTGCTGGCATTTAGAGGACTAAGGCCGAGCATGCGGAGGGCCTTACAGCACACAGAAAGCCCGGCCCACCACACGAGCCAGGCTTCCCACTGAGAAGCACCGGAAGCAGGTCATGTTTTCAGCCCCCATCCAGATAATGTCCCCACCCCTGCCCATCCCCAAGGCAAGTGCCGGTGATGCCTTTCCCAGCACAGGACCCCACTGAGCTGCTGCTGCTCCCTGACAGGGCAGTGCAGTAAGCAGAGCAGGGGGCACGCCCCATGAACTCTGGGCATTCCTTGCCACTGCCCCAAAGTCAATGCCATGACTGTCCCACCTTCAGGCATGTGACCTATTCATTCGCTCCACCTCTTTGCAGGGCCCCAAGTGCTCCTCTCACCACCTTCAGATCGCGTTTAAACATCCCACATGACAGAGGCCTGGCTCTGCACCTCGATGCAGAAATCCCAGCCACAGCCTGGTCATCACAGCTCACACGATGGCATTCGGCAATGTGCACCTCTCTGCCCGCAAAATTATGAAATGCACACATACCCATGCATGCACGTATGCACAGGGGGTCGCTTTCCTCACAGGGCCCGGTAAGAGGGTTCTCGTGATTCAGTTAGCAGGACCACATTGCTTTATGGGAACTGGAATTGGCAAATGTAGAGTAATTAAGAACCAAAAATGCTTTTGAAATGAAAGTGATCTGGGGAGGAGATACGCTCTCAGGGCTCCGAGATGTGAGTCTGACTGGGAGCCTTAGTTGAGTTTAAGGCCTGCTCCGTGCCAGGCACTACCGCCTACTGAGTGCAGAAGACTAGGAGACACAGAACCACGAAGTTGAGATCACAGACGCTGGAGCCGTGTGCCTGGCTTGAATTTGGGACTTCGGCCGTGTGAGCTTGGACAAGTGGCTTCACCTCCTCGTGCCTCAGTTTCCTCTCCTGTAAGATGGGGAATACTAACAGCAGTACCTATCTGAAGACGCGGATAAAGCGAGTGTTAAGTGGAGTCAGTCTGTTCACAGTGCTTTGAAAAGAGCATTATGCTGGGTCCACGGTGACGGTGTGGGTGACAGCCACACCGTACATCAGCCCATCTCTAAATGCTGAATTCCAAAAACCTCCCACCCTGCTCGTCTCACACACAGAAAGAAGA
The DNA here is from genome assembly GCA_026018925.1 of Tupaia tana. Taxonomy (NCBI): domain Eukaryota; kingdom Metazoa; phylum Chordata; class Mammalia; order Scandentia; family Tupaiidae; genus Tupaia; species Tupaia tana. The sequence continues at coordinate 21,302,379 of JAKSZU010000026.1, read as the reverse complement.
CCCAGAAGGCGAGTGACCTCTGCCCAGCCTGCACCCCATGTCTCCTAATCCGGCACCAAGATTCCCCCCGGGAGCCCCCATGCCCTCAGGACAGCTACTTCAGGTTGAGCTGTCTCAACTCTTGGCTTCAGGGATTGGTATGTGTGACTGATCAACACATCGTGTTCCCCTAGTCAGACTGATTGATCCAAGGAGGAACCATGTGACCCAACCAACCCAATCAGAGTTCCCCATCCCCTGGCCATAGTTGATTGGCTCACACATGGACATGTGACTAGGATTTGTCCCGGATTGGTGAGCTCAGCTCTCTTTCCTCTAGGCAATAACCACAGAGTCCCCTCCTGAGAAAAACAGCAACAGAGGAGGGCAGAGGCGATGGGTACATCACCTGGGCACCTGAATCCAGCCAGACCTGAAGCTATGCTTGAACTTCTCAGCTATGTTGTAAAGGTGAGCTGGTAAGTTCACCTTTAGCCACGTTGGTCTGGTTTCTTCTATTTGCAACGGAAAGTTCACTGACAAAAACAGTCAGGAGTTGACATTTCTGCCACCCAGAGGATCAGAAAAAATCCTCTAAAGTTCACAGAAGATACACATATAAAGTTACCCCCAAAACCCAAAGGAAAGAGAACAGATGGCGAAACGATGTTCAATATTTCCACTGTCCTTGTGACTACAGAGAGCAAATATTCAATAAAGGAGACTGTGGGAACAGTCGGAGATGCCCTCCGTGTCATGTCCATCACCTTAGTGATAAATATTAATAAACAAAGCTGGGATATTAAATTCAATTCATACCTCAAAAATAACCTGACCTTTTATGGAATTAAACTTATTTTCTGTCCAACTTGCTATCTGTAGAACGTTTGGTGATAAAAACTTTCAAATGCCTAGTAAAAAATCATTTCATCGAAATAAGTTAGAGCATTCTGTTGGCCCAAGTGAGTTTTTTCCACCTCTTCTCTCCCATCCAGACACATTCCGGGGTTCATTCTGATGCTTGGCATTTCTGGTCTGTGAAGGGCTGACAGTACCTGGGAACTCCCAGCTACCCAGATCCACACGGACACACACAGCCCATTCTCACAACTGCATTTGCATCTACAGCTCAATGACCCCCACGGTTATTTTTGCAACATGGAGCTTTTTTTTTAGTCCGACTCACAGCCAGATGACTTCAATCACTCCTTAGGTGTCTCAAGGGAATTTATTATGTCCAAAACTGACATTGCCAATCATGAATGTGTGTGTGTGTGTGTGTCACACACACATAATATATGCTTATGTATGTATATTAAATAGGTATACATATACACAGATAGATAGATAGATATTGGGTCACACACACATAATATATGTTTATGTATGTATATTAAATAGGTACACACACACACACACATATACACATGTATATATTTGGGGGGGGGGTCATTGGAAAAATCATGATGTATTTTTCTAAGTGAAAATGCATCATGACTTTTTCAATGACCCAATATATATAAAAGAAACTAGTAGAGTGAAAATTGAAGTTGCACTTGGAACATGACGGTCTTTGTTGGCAGTGTGGCCGTAGCGATATCCTTGATTTGATTATTATGCACGTGCATGCTCTGAAAACCATATTGTACCCCACAGAGATGTACAACAATTAAATGTAAACAAGAAATCATAAAAACATTTTAAATAACGAAAGATTGCAAAGAAATCAACTCACCCAAATTGAAAATAAAACTTCTTGTGCCTTTCAAGAAAGGACTGCCCCAATTACTCAAGCCACAGACCTGGAGACGGGCCTGACACCTGCTCTGCAGAACTGCTTCCACGTCAGGTCCACGGCAAGTCCCGCTCGCCCGCGCCCACTGCCGTGGCCCTCACGTGTGTCCCTGTAGCAAGTCCTGGGCAATCACTGCAGCATGCCACACGCCACCAGAACAGATCCACGCCGCTACTGCCAGGCTCACCACCCTCCGCTAGTCCTCGCCTCTGTTAGAAGTCCCAAATCCAGCACGGCTCCGCATGCTGGGACCACGACTAGGAGAGCCCCAACCCGCCCCGCAGAGCGCTGGCTAGACCGGGCTGCTAGCGGCTAACAGGGGGGCTCTTGAACCAGACTGCCCGGGTTCAGACACTGCCCTACCATTTACCTGATGTGCAAGCGCCTCAGCCCTGAGCCTTCATTCTTAGCTGTGAAGTGGAATAACGGTGGCCAGCTCGGAGTGTCACATGACACCCGAACGTTGAGCCCCGAGCAGGTGCGGTTCTAATCTCCCCTCTAGGCTCAGAGCTCCGTGCTCACTGCTGGTCTTTCTCAGCCCCTCGTCTCCTCCCTGGCTATATGGGGTTCCAGATCCCTAGCCTAGGCTTCTCTGCCCTGCTCACGCCCCATAACAGGCGGCATCATCCACAGGTTCCCTCGTCCTCTCTCTGGTTCCCAGTGGGTTCAGCCGAGAGGAGGGAGGGCAGGAGCTCAGACGCGAGCAGCCGCTGGACTGTTCAGACCCACCACCGCTCCTCCTCGCTGCAACAGCACTGGGCTCATCTCCCTGAGAACACACCGCTGTGGGGAGCCCTGCTCTGTAACTTCCCCTCGCCGACTTCACCCTCGGCCCGGCCGCCTGACTGCCAGCCAGTGTTGCTGGCCCCACGATTCACAGCCCCAGGTTGACTCCCTTGGTCCTGACCCCATCTTAGTCTACAGCCCCTTCATTGGGCCAGCAGGTGGCGTGGTGGTTAGGGCACTGGACTCCCGCATGGCTGACCGCAGTTCAAGTCCCAGACCTGGCAGCTTACTTTCTCACTTTCCCTCTGTCTCTAGTCAATTGAAAATAATAATAAAAATAAAATAATTCTTTTTTTAAAAAGCCCCTTCATTAAATTATCCTCGGGGCGTGCCAGCCCTCTCCTACTTGAGCCCCTGTGCTGACCTTCATATATTCTGTTCCCACTACCCCACTGTTTTCCCTCACATCAGGCCTCGTCCCGCACTCCAAGATCTGGGTCATTCCTATCCATCTCCACTTCTCAACCGAATCCACCTCCTCTGGGAAGCCTGCCAGGTGCACAGGACAGGCTGGTTTTGTCTCTGCTGTGCCTCTATTTCTCCTTCCTGCACTTGTCACAACTAACACTGAGCAGCTCTCACATACGGTCTCTCCAGAGGGGAAGACCCACGACGGCGGGACCACTTCTCGCTCACTTTAATTATATCCCCCGCTCACACAATTCTGCAGACTCGGTGCTCAGAGGTACTCCTCCACTGAACGGTGAGGTGCGGCGGGCCCGTGTGGGGGAAACGGCCCGGCTTTCCCGACCAGGAAGGAGTGGGCACACTGATGTTGAGGGCAAAAACACGTTGGTCCTGCACAGAAAGGTGTCCACTCTGGTCACCTCCCCGCTGCTGACATGCCCAACTGTGCATGCTCCCAGTCCACTCTGTCAGGGAGCCCGTGCTGCCCACCTGCGCGTGGGGGCCAGCTAGGTAGGACGGGAGCTGGCAAGGACCGCAGGGCCCCAAGGACTAAGCCTGACCCGCCCTCCCACAGAGTCCAGCCGGAGAGCAGTGACAGCACGTCGCATCCGGCTACCTGGCACTTGCACACGTCACCTCACGTGCTCCTCCTGGAAACCCGTGAAACCATGACTGAGAAGGAGCGCACGTCTTAGCAGCTGTGAATAATGCTGCTAGAGACGCAGGTGCGCAAGCGCCTCACCGACTGCGTGTGTTCCGACTCTGGGTCAATACCGAGGAGTGGGAATACTGGGTCACATGGCGGTTCTATCTGTGAATTTCCGAGGAACCTGCACACTGCTGTCCACAGTCTGTTCCAACTGACCTTCCTATGAGCAGTGTAAGTGGGCCCCCTTTTCACCAGTCTTGCCAGCACTTCTCCTTTTTTTTAATCCTAGCCATTCTAACAGAGGTTACGTGGTATCTCATTGTGGTTTTAATTTGCATTTCCCTTAGGACAAGAGACTTTGAGCACACAGCCATAGTCACAAAGCGAGACACAGAACCAGGGCAGGTCAAATGACCATGGAACAGGCCCCAGGAGAGCAGCCGGTCTGGGCTGCGGGCTCGGGAATCCCTTGGCTTGGTAGGGCCCCGGCTGTCACGCAGGTGGAATGCCGCAGACCTCACCCCAGGGCCCTCTGGACGTTCCTGAAGAGGCAGCATCGTGGAGTACAGCCTACTGCAAACCCCGATGCCTGGGTTTAAGCCAAGCTTGGCCACTTCCTACCTGTGGAACCGAACGTGGTTACTGTCAGCTCTTTAGGGCTCTGCTTCCTCATCTGCATGGGGATGACGCACCTGCTCGGGTGGCAACCCCGCGTGTTAAATGTGTGACTGTGTTTACATCACACCGCACAGAGCCTGACCTGGCCTACGACAAGAACTAAATCCATTTCCCTATTCTGACCTTCTAGCCAACACCAGCTTAATTATCCCCGCTGGGCAAGCTTCTAGGCATCAGTTAAGGTGGAAATCTAATTCTACCGTGCCCCAGCGGCTGCCCCGGATGGAGCGAAGGCCTGTGTGTGATACAGTAATCGTCTGTCTCAGCCCGTAAGCCCGAGCAGTATTACTTTCCTTCACTTTCTAACATCTTTGTGTGCATTGGTAGGAGCAGGGCTGTGGCTCGGCTGTGCGTTCACCATCCCAGGGCTGGGGTATTTCCTGGGCAGATTGCTGACTGCCCCACGGTGCTCCAGACGGACTGATCTGCTTAAATCATGCCCCAGATCCAAGGAAGTTGGCACCTGAACCACACCGACAGCAGGGCTTTACGTTTCCAAATTCCTCTGGAAAAGGAGACTAAACCACCCCCCCAGCGACCAGATCCTGTGTCCTGTGGCCCTCCTTGCCCTCTGTGTATTTACGGCTGTGCCAGCCTGCCAGCCTTCCAGATCCCAGAGATCAAACTGGCCGTCAGGACGGCAGATTGCAGAGGAGCCCCCTCTCTACTCATGCTCTGATCACTCCACAGCGGTCCTGACCCCCAAGACTTTTCCTTCTTTTGAACACCCCTTGTATTCACTGTCTGTTCATCTCAGCATCTAGAATTCCTTACACTGCCTTTCTATGGCAGGATGGACGGATGGATGGATGGGTGGACGGAGTGATGGAGTGATGGAGTGATGGAGGAATGTGGATGGAGTGATAGAGTGATGGAGTGATGGAGGAATGGAGGGATGGAGGGATGGAGGGAAGGAGGGAAGGGTGGGTGGGTGGATGAGTAGATGAGTGGAGGGATGTAGGGATGGAAGGATGAAAGGATGGGTGATGGTGGATGGGAGGATGGATGGATGGAAGGGTGAATGGGTGGATGGGTGAATGGGTGGGTGGATGGATGGGTGGATGGGTGGATGGGTGGAGGGATGGAGGGAGGGGTGGATAGAAGGATGGATGGATGGATGGATGGATGGATGGATGGATGGATGGAAGGATGGATGGATGGATGAGTGGATGGGTAGATGGGTGGATGGGTGGATGGGTGGAGGAATGGGTGGATGGATGGAGGGATAAAGGGAGGGAGGGATGGATGGCTGGATGGATGGATGGATGGATGGATGGAGGGATAAAGGGAGGGAGGGATGGATGGCTGGCTGGATGGCTGGATGGATGGATGGATGGATGGATAAAGGGAGGGAGGGATGGATGGGTGGGTGGGTGGATGGATGGGTGGAGGGATAAAAGGGAGGGAGGGAGGGAGGGATGGATAGAAGGATGGATGGATGGATAGATGGATGGATGGAAGAATGGATGGATGGATGGATGGATGAGTGGATGGGTAGATGGGTGGATGGATGGATGGATGGAAGGATAGTGGGTAAATAAACCAATAACAGAGGATGGACAGGTGAAAATACGTTTCTTCATCTCTGGGATAAGTTTCTTACAAATCACTGTCATTTCTTATTTTGGACCTCCGATATCCTACTTGAAGCCTCAAAGGGCAGCCCAATAAATGACCACCTACAACAACATCAGAGAAAGAAAGAGAAACATTTCTAATCTCTTTAAACCTTTTTAATTAAATCAGAAAATGTGACCCTTTTAAAGTTGCACTTGAGTGTTTATGTTTTTAACTTTAACACTTGCAAATCTCTCTTTTTAACAGAAAAGAACTAATGAACCTCAAAATCAAGCCACTTTGGAGCCTCCAACTATCTAGCTTAAATGTAATAACCCTAGGTTTTGGGTGTATTCATTATTATAGTTGCAAGTGATATTGGTTTTCCCTTTTCAAGAGAGAGAAAACTTTTCTGTCTTAAGTAAATTTACTTTAGCAAAAATATGAGCCAATTTAAAAGAAAAGATTAATTGAACAGTTGTACCAGCGATGGGCACATGTGGGAGAAACGGTGAAATCTGATGGGAGAGACAGACTGCCAGCTGCCCAGTCTCAAGAGTTGCCAAGGTAAGGTAAGTCTAGATGGTAGGCCCATTACTGCAAAGGCTACACTTTTTATGTTAATGAGCACCAGGAAAAAATATAACTAGAACATCAAGAGGTTGATTTTCTACCTTGTGGAGTGATGTAAAATTTTCTTACAGGGTAAATTCATCGCCAAAAAGAGAATCTTCATTGAAATGAAAATGATAAGGGGAAAAGAGTTTGGGTGTTTGTAGGTGTGGGCAAAAATCACGAAGGTCTGTGAGTGACTGAGTTCCGGGAAAGGCCAGTTTCGGAGATGACAGGGACTGTCACTAGCTTTCACCGTCAGCCTCACGCTCTAGTGCAACCCTGCAGCTGCACCCCGGGGTCTCTGAGCTACAAATCAAAGAGGCAATTCTACGCGAGAGGCGGTCTCACTGTCCAGCCCAATTCAGCTGCTACGAGAGCAGTTGGTATGATGGCCCGAGATCCCCGCTCCAGGCTGGGTTTGCTCAACAGCTCAGATGAAAGGAGGAAAACACATCTGGACGAGGAATCGAGCTGCTAAAAGAGAGCTGGGAGTGGATCTCCAGTTGTCAAAAAACACTCCGCTGTAGGGAACACAGGGCCCCCTGTCACCTGTGCCTGTCTCATCTGTCTTCACACCAGCAATTCACTGAGAGCCACGAATGGGAAGCCACAAACAAAAGGAGTTTTCAAGCAAAAAGACAGCAAAGAAAACACATTTTTAAAAAGCATAACACCCACAACTTTCATCAATTTAGACTGATCTGAAATAATTTAATGACTGATTCAACCCTAAAACACATTTCAAGAACAATGGTAACAAACTGGGTTTAATGCACTCCACGGGCATCAGGCTATAGGGTCAAGTCGTCCACCTCTGCAGACCTTTAAACTCTCTCAGAGGCCCCAGGGTTTTGGTTACATCGCAATTAATGCAACGGTTCTGTCATTGGCAAGGCGGGGTTTGGAGAAGTGCAGTGCTCTGAGCAAGGTCTTAAAGAGGCAAGCCCAGAACTCGGCCAGCCAGCCCCAGTCCCCTCCCTGCCCACATCCTCCATGGGAGTCCTCTCATAGAGAAGGCAGTAGGAATGCCCCTTCCTCACGATCTCGCACCAAACAGCCTGTTCAGAACTGCCATGTGGCATCCTAGGGCCACTGTTGGAATGAAAAGAAAAATAGAATAAAAAATAAAACTGAGTGGCCTTTATTAGAGAAATACAGTTACTAAACTGGCCACACTGGAAAACTGTTTATTTTAGAAGACAAGACGAGCCATGACCTTGTTCTGTCTCAGAAGTCTATGATACAGGGTGCACTATGGAAATGGCGTCTACTTGATTTAAAGCCACGTGAGAATACCCTACAAAGCCGAAACTCGAGGGATGATGTGTTCTTCATTTGCAGGTAACAGAGACCGTTGTGACCAGACCACGAGCCACCTGCCCTCCCTCTCTCCCTGGCTCTAAAGGCCTCCCTACCTAGTCCCCATGTCCCCTTCTCCGTCCTGCTGAACTCAGCCCACCATCCAAATTCCCCTGGACGCTGACTTCGGCTTCCTACTTGAGTCCTCCTTTGATTCAGTTTCTCCTGGACCTTCAGAATAAATCCTGTCCTGTGTCAGCCGCTCTGGGGACTCCTTCCACTTCATGCTCCATGAAGGGGCAACTCCCCATCAGTCTGACCCAGACACGCCTGCAGGAGAACCCTCACTGTGTCCCACCTACATGGCTGAGCAGGCGTACCACGCCGGGGGGCATGCAGAGGGCACCCTGCCCACCTGGGCTGCACCAGGAGTTGGCACTTGCAGACTCACCAGTGTCCCCTCCCCCCACAGGGGCTCTGTGGCCAGTCCTGAGAGCCTTGGAGAAGCCACAGGAGGGCTTTGGAGGACCGGAAGGTGGTCTCTCGGGTTGTTACCCCTCCCGGCATTGGGGCATTTATTTCACGTCACCTCTGCTTGCAGACCCCGTGACGCCCACACACTGTGCATGGTGTGCCCGTGGCGTCTGCTGGGCTCGCTGCAGGCTGTGCCCCTGTGCCCTGTGATGCCCGCACAGAGCGCTCGGCTCCCTCCTAGATTCGACACCAAGCTTCTCAGTCAAGCCTCCGAGGGGACAGACTCACTCCCTTTGAACCCGTCGATCCGGGATCTTCACCCCACAGGCAGCCCCCTCTGGATCACCACCCCTCCCTTCAGGAAGTGTTACTGTCACCCCATCTAAGAGCTGAGCAAACTAGGACAGGGAGTTTAAATTGTCCCTAACCCGGCCGGCCACCTGCGGAGAGCTGCTGAGTGAGGTGAGTGTGGACGGCCACCTGGGCCCCTGGGGGCCCCGCACTCCATCAGCCACTCCTAAAGAATCAGCCCAGATGGGACCAGCAGTTGGCGTAATGGCTATGTTGCTGGACTCCCATGTACTCGACTGCGGTTCAAGTCCCAGACCCGGTGGCTTAAACTCACACTGAGCGCATGTATGTGCATGCCCAAGATCCCAAGAGGAGAATGGAGGAGAAGGGATTACAGCGTGGCCATCCCCCCCTGGGGGTGATTTCTCACTTTCTGTCTCTCTGTCTTTCTGAAGAGCGCACGTGTCCTGTAGCAAAAACCTCTCAAAAAAAAAAAAAGAATCAGTCCAGGGCCAGCCAGTAGTGTGGTGGCTAAGGTGGCTGGAACCCACATGGCTGGCTGAGCAGGCTTGAAAAACACGACAGGTGCCTGTGCATGCATAATCAAAATCCCAAGAGAAGAACTGGAGAAGAGACTGAGGCATGACTGACCCCCAGGGGTGCTTTCACACTTTTTCCCTCTCTCTGTCTCTCTGTTTCTCTCTGTGGAGTTTATGTGCCCTATAGCAAATAAATGTTTTTAAAGAATTGGCCAGACGCATCCCCAGTGGAGACTGGTCCCATGGCTCACTTGAGGGCCTGAGCTGCTGACTCGCGCCCCGGCCTACAGGAGCTCCTGCACCAGGCCACCCTGCCTCGCCGTGTCCTGGCACTCTCTGTCTAATTACTTACTCCACACTGTCTTCAACATGCTTACTGGGTTTACATAGACTTATCTGGGGAGGAAGCAATATCAGCACTCGAAATGGAAAAAGTAGTATCACTTTTCATAAAGAGAAGACCCTAAAATAGTACAACAATAACAGAACAATGTTACCGAGTTCTAGCCAGATGCTGCTGCCTGCCAAAGGCTCCCCGCCTGGGGTGGGGGCGCTCATTGTTTAAAACAAAGCAAACCAACAGGCAAGGAAATTAAAAAGTGGCGAGGGGGTGGGAAGAGACAGACGCAGGGGAAGCTGCCTCCCTGACTTAGGGAGGACACAGGAGGGCGTGAGGGCTCACCCCAGCGAGGCAGTTCAGTGTCACCTAAGAGCCGACTTCTGGTCCGAGAGCACCCACAAGCATCCTTGGCTCCCCCCGAAATCATTTTTCTGCCTCACTGGTGGTCCCCAAGGCGTGCGTGCTGCCTGAGAGGGCAGTCTCTAAGATCATTTAAAGGCCAGAGTTACTCCGGAACATGGTAGCATTGGTAAGGCGGTGAAAGATCACAATGAAGAACTCCCAGGAACACAGGAGGTGGTCAGAGCATGTGCAGGTCTCACCGAGGCAGGTCTACTGCGTTCTCTGGACTCCAGTCACGTTGCTATGGAAACGTGTCGCTGTGGTGAGCCGGACCCTCCACGGCACTGCAGAGTGTGACATGTGCTCCTTCCAGGCACCGGGCAGGCACCAGCTCCAGAACGAGCTGCCTGCTTGCCCCCCCAGGACGCTGTTTCCTCGCTGACGTCTCATACCTGCCCCGTCCTGTGTCTTCACGCCAGCTCAGTTTCTTTCAAGAGCAGAAGCCAAGAATGGCGCTCCCCATTCCATCGTTAGCTATAATCGATCCCCAAAACGTGTGTCCCTTACCAGTGGAATGTACCTCTGTGTCGTCACCTAGAAAGTCACTAAAGGACAGATCGGCACTGGGCCCAGAAAGCTGATGATAAGGGTGGGCACGTCTTTCCCCTGAAACCCAGACCCCGGGTCCTAGTTTCCAAATGACTGCTGCAATGCTCAAATGAGCCGGCACCCTAATCACAGGTCTGTGTCTGAGGCCGAGTTTCTGATACGGCCAACGACCGGTCGGATTATTCATTTGCACACACACCCACAGAGGTTTGCAGCTTAGCTCAAATATTAGAGTACATCGTGTGCTATCTAGTTGCAGTACAATCTCTGACACAATTTCCATAACAGCAGAATTTACATACAGATGGCAAATAAATAAAGCCTTTCTGTGGCTTGGTCTTCCATTCTTATGGTCAGCGAATCCTATTAGGGGCTTTATTAACCTGCTCAGTGATGGAAACGTTCTATCTGATCTTATGGATTTCGGCCACGCAATCCAGCCCTGCTGCAAAATGAAATTTAACTCTCGACATTTTTCTGCAACATGAAGCCACCGAAATTGAGTTTCTTCTGTACGCGGCATTTGAAATACCTACCTATGTTTTCTCATTTCTCATTCAAGCCACTGACAGTCTCTTTTTAAAATGTATTTCCTTAGCAGCACGTAACCGCAATTAGCGAGGAAGCACCCAGGGAGCGAGTGATCAACAAATCACTGCCAGGCAGGAGTCCAGGTAAGAAGGGGAAGCAGGGTGCGGTGGGGTGGCCTCTGTGATGGAAGACACACCAGTCCCACCGCAGGACCCCCCAGAGAAGGCCCTCCGAGCTCTCCTTCTGCAAACCTCCCTGTTTCAAGGCAGACCCTGGCAGGAAACATTTAGGGCTCAAGGGGCTGACTAATCACCAGTTAGAACGGCCACTTGCTGTATCCAACAAGGAAAGAAACCTGTCTGTGAGTGAGCTGAGTGGAGGTCGGCACCCAGACTCTCATGAAAACCCAGCACTGTGGAATTCCCCGTATCCCAGGAGAATGTGAGTGGGAAGGTCATCTCAGATCTGAGGAGGGTGAACCTCCAGAGAGGACTTCGGAGGGTCAGGGCTTAGCATTATCCTTCCCTTTGCACTAAGAATGTTCTCCATAACTCCAATCCCAAAGGAACATCCCCCAAAAAGGAAACTCAAAATCCAGGGCAAGATCCTTACAAATTCACATCTGCCAAGCACTGACACCAATGAATGGATCCATGTCAAAAGTTAAAACCTCTGCTCTTCGGGCCAGCAGGTGGCATAGTGGTTAAGGCACTGAACTCCCACACGGCTGATCACGGTCTGCATCCCAGACCTGGTGGCTTGCAAACCATGCCAGGTGCATGTGTGCGTCGGTGCCCGAAACCCCGAGAGGAGAATGGAGAAGGGATTGTGGTGTGACCATTCCCCCAAGGATTTCTCACTTTCCCTCTCCCTGTTTCTCTCCAGCGACTGCATGTGCCCTATGGCAATAATAATAATAATAATCCTCTGCCCTGAAAGGCTGAAACTAACAAGGGAACATAATGGAAAACACAGGAGTTCTTAAGGAGAAGGTAAGAAGGGGGGCGTTAAGAAACCTCTGACTTAGCAGCTAAGGGCATTAAGAACGGCTTCATTACCTCCCACCGCAGGGCTCCCTGCTGGCTTTCTGGAGTGGGCACAACCTGGTACACATAAACTTCAAGGCTTCAACAAGCCTGGGCCAGAACTGTAGCCTAGTGCTTAAGGGAATCATATTCCACAGGGATGACCGCAGTTCAAATCCGGCCCCAGGGCTTGAGAAACACTGGGCACGTGCATTTGAACCCCGAATCCCAACAAGATGGGGAAATGCAAATCCGCCCCAGGGCTTGAGAAACACTGGGCATGTGCATTTGTACCCCGAATCCCAACAAGATGGGGAAATGGAGAAGGACTGAGGTGTGACCACCACGAGGGGTGCTTTCTCCCCCTTTCTGTATCTCTTCGTCTCTCCCTGTTCATTAAAAACTCTACGGCAATTAAAAATCTCTATTGTCTCACAGTCCTGGGGACTGGAAACCCAAGATTAGGTGTCACTCGAGGGGGGGACGACGGTCGGGTCGGGGACCATGTCTCCGAAAGCGGTGATTCGAGGTGTGACGTCAATGGGGAGGAGGGGCCAGCCCTGCAGAGATGTGAGGGATGAGCATCCAGGCAGAGAAGACAGAGAAAGTGTCCTGAGACATGTCAGCCCGGGGGTCCGGGACCAAGAGAACATGCGTGTGGGTAGACCGCGGCAGGGGCTGAGGCGGCCGAGCTTTGCCTCCATCGCCACAGGCCAGCCCTGCTCCCCGGGCCACGTGCAGGGCCACTGCGGACTCACCATGGGAAAGGCGCCCTTTCGCCCCTCACCTGCCTTTCTCTTTGGACTCAATCAGAACTCCCAGCACCGTGTGTGCGGTGTCGCCAACCGCGATCCTAACCGACGCAAAGTGCGTGTCTTTGCTTCCACGCCTTTCCTCCGGAAAAACATCTCTTAACGTCGATCCCAGCGCCCCAACCCCAAGGGCAGGCAGAGAGCTCCTTTGGCTAAACTTGCTAAGGCACAAGTGCCGGAAAGGTTCTGATCCCCCTAGAGGGAAATACCAATCTATTTACCAAGTAGCAAGTGAAACCGCATTACCGTAAGTGAAGAAAAGCCATTATTGGGGACCCGGGAGGGAAGTGGCAAGTCTTCTTATTCCAGATTTCAGATTTAATTCAACTCAAGGGATCCTTTATGAGCTCTAACAGGCTGCCAGTCCTAGCTGCGGACGAGCCTCCGCCAAGTCAGCAGTCCCTGTCTGCAAGCAGCTCAGAATCAGACTGCCACACAGCCCGTTCATTATAGTATGCTGGTGTAAATGCTGGACCAGAAACCTGAAGAAAATTCTCTAAGAACAAAGAGGAGTACGTGTTGAATATCTTTCAAAAAGCTTTGTGGATTTAGACCACCCAGAGAGGAAGAAATGCAATGAAAAAGTATATCTAACCTTAAAAGTATAGACTACACAATTTATTTTCTTCTTTTCTTGTCTACAGTGATCTTTTTTCCTGACATCTTCTGCTTGAATGACAGTGAGTGGGCCAGTCTATGGTGACACAAGTGACAGGGCACCAGTGCATGGTGGCTAAGGCCACATGGGAGGCCCAGGTTTAGTTCCCAGCCTAACCTGAACAGGCTGGGCACAGTGGCGTGCCTCCAGTTCCAGCTAACTGGGAGCCTGGGGCAGGAGGATCTCAGCATGGCAAGACAGTCAAAAATACTTATTTCTTGCTTCCTCTTTTTCCCTCTCTCTTTCCCCCTGTGATTGCTCTCATTAAAACGAAGAAGGAGAAGGAGAAGAAAATAAAAAAGAAAAATGTCAATGACAGTGACCAATAATCAATTTAAACATAATAGAAGTAGAGATTATATTTTTATTTGTAATGAAACTAATGAAGAAACAATAGGTATGCTACACTTTTATAGCATTAAAATAAAATCTGATGAAATTGTCACCAAACAGGTTGGTCCTGTTGCCTGGTGGTTAAGGGAGCTAGTTCCCACATGGCTAACCAGAGTTCAAATCCTGGCCCCAGGGGCTTGAAAAGCATGCTGGGCACATGTGCATGCCCAAAATCCCACCAGGATGGAGAAACGGAGAAGAGGTTGCAGCATGACCACACCCCGCTGGCGTGCTTGCTCCCTCTTCCTTCCCCTCTTTCTTTCTCCAACTCTGTCTCTCTCTGGTGATCCCGTGTGCTCTTTTTCAATAAAAAGAGAAAGAAGAAAACCATCACCAAAGGAATACTCTCCTAGCCAGGGTGAACGATCACAAGCTTGCATCTCTGAGGCTTGCATCTCTGACAAGTACTGCCCCTTTGAAACTTACCCTAAAATAAATGACTGCACGACTCAGGGTGGCAACCACAAAGTGCTGAGAAGACAAGCTGAACGAGCTCCACACATGAGTTACATGCAGAAACTCTGCTGGGTACACAATTACTTATTTTTCTCTTAAATATAATAAAACTCTCTACTCCTCTAAGGTGAGTAGCAAAGTAAGATGGCGGCCCACTTGGTCTTGGACATGCACAAGGCACACAGGGGAGTTCTTCCAGCCCCTGGATAACAGCCCTCCATCACCACTGGGACGCTGAGCTTTACTTCAGCATTTAAATGTGCACAAGCTTCCCTCAGTTTTAGGGAAAATAATTCCCCTGATACCGTAGGTCCCTTCCTCCCAGACATAACACACTCTCCTTCCTCCTGGACACAATTCAAAAAGCAGTTATCTGAAGGCACTAGAAAGCGAACAGAAACGGGCAGGCAGTGGTAGGGGTTCCCACTCAGAAGACAGCTCTAAGGAAGTATGTCCCTGTTTTGGCTGATTCTGACCTGGAGAGTGACTACTCATCACTGCTGGAGGAAGAGGGAGCACCACCAGGGACTGAGTCTAAGAGATGAGAGAGCCCTGGAAAAGAAAGAGAGCGAGAGAGAATATTCCAATTCTGCCTGTAAATGCCTCTGGTTGAACCTTGACCCTTGCATGTGCAGATCAGGCTCAAAGCATGTCAGCCAAAGATGAAAGACCTATAATGAGATTGGAGCTGTGATCCAAGAGACTTGTAGTTTGAGTCTAACCAAATTAATTGTCCGCTAAACAACAGAAACAACACTCACTGGGGAACAGTACAGAATCCAGAGCCTCCACGACTTAGCATTCATAATGTCTCAGATATAATCTAAAATGACCCAAAATACAAAAATGATTTAGACGAAGGCGAAAATTAGATATGCATACATATATGCTAGAATAAATACTGGCTGAGATGTGCCCAAATTGGATGAAAGATATAAAATTACAAATTCAAGCAGAGCACAAACATAAAGAGGCCATGGCTGTGCACTCACAATCAGACTGCTGAAAGGCAAAGATAATAAACAAAGCAGCAAACAGAGAACAACATTTTACCTGTGGTGAATTTGATAATAGCTATCCTCTCACTGGGAACTACAGAGGCCAAGAGAACGGAATGACATCTTTAAAGTACTGAAAGAATGAAATTGTCAATGCAGAGGCCTATAAATAGAAAGAAAAAAAAAGAACTCTTCTAGAATGAAGATAAAATAAAGGTATTTTGGGGTCGGCAAGTGGCATGGTGGTTAAAGGCGCTGGACTCCCACATGGCCGACCACGGTTCAAGTCTCGGACCTGGTGGCTTGCTTTATCACTTCCTCTCTCTCTCTCTGTGTCTCTGACTCTCTCTCTCTCTGTGTCTCTGATCAAACTGGAAAATAATAATGATAATAATAATAAATAAAGTTAAATAAAATAATTCTTTAAAAAAAATAAATAAAAAAATAAAGGTATTTTCAGATAAAAGGAAATCAAGGGAATACACTACCAGCAGATATGCACTACAAAAAAATAATAATAAAAAAAAATAAATTGCCAAGGGAAGTCCTAGAGGCTGAATGGAAATGGCAAGAATGAAAACTTAGATTTCCAGAAAGGAATAGAAAGCATCAAAAATGGCAAAAAAAAGTGTGGATAAATGCAAAAAGCTATTTTGCTTTTGCTTCTTCTCAACTTCTTTATACTCCATGTAACTATTTAAAGCAAAAAGTACAGTGTTATCTTCTGGGTTTTTTAGTATTTCTATGTAATTACATAAAATAACTTTTGCATAAAAGAACATGAAGTGTTTAAATGAACATGAAGTGGTTAAATGAACCTATGCTCTTTCTACAGTTTATAATAAGTAATATATTAACTCAGAGTATAGTACAAACAGTTAAGTATGTATATTACAATTCCTGAAGTAACCACTTAAAATATAATACAAGAAAATTCATCCAAAAAATCTATAGAATCAAACTAGAGCTCTTTAAAGTATTCAAATAATCCCCCCCAAAATGACACTAAAGGAAGAATAGACAACAATATACAAAAGAAACAATTAATAAAATGATAACCTCAAATCTAACTATATCAGTAATTACATTAAACATTAATGGAATAAGCACTCTAATTAAAAGACAGAGATTGACTATGAAAGGCAACACCAAATTTAATGTGAGGGCCATATATTTATGAATGTATATATAGCCATCCATTATATATACATATAAGATAAAAGGCAATTGCATAATACCTATCAACTAGGGAAGGGGAAAATGTATTGTGATATAATAATATAGTGAAATACTCTATAGCAGTTAAAATTACTGAAGTCAATCAAACATATCAACATTAATTTTTTAACTGAGAAAATTTATTGTAAATGACATAAAGTATGGATCTATTTATATATTTTTAAATGTAAAGTAATGCAATTATTTCTGAAAGAATAATTCAAAATAAAATGGAAAGTGTGGAAGAATAACATATGTCTAGTTAGTATAGCAGCTCTCTGAAGGAGGGAAAAGAATTAAGCGTGAGTGAATGATGTGGGAAACTTCAAAAATGCCTGTACTCTTTATTGCAATGAAAATACCTATAGTGGGGATGATGAAGTATGTGAATTTAATAGTGTTAATTGGTGTGTAAAAAGCCCTTCATTATTATCTGTATTTTTAACATTTGTATTATAAAAACAAACATACCTATAAACATTCTTCAAATAAAAATATGTTGCCAAAATAGATAAAAAAAAGATAAGACACAACTGTATGCTGTCTACAAGAGACATATTTTAAGCACAAAGACACAGATAAGTGAATTTGTCAAGGCTGCAAGATAAAAGCTCTATACACACAAAAAAAATGCATTGTGTTTGTACATGAAGGCAATAAGAAAAACAGAAAATAAAATCAACAGTGGCATTTATAGTCCATTACGGGACACAATGTCAAGGGGTTGGCTCTGAGGTGTAGTGGTAACGCACTGCTCAAGAGAAGCTAGATCCCAAGTGGGAACTATGGTTCAGATCCCCAGCCCAGACAGCCTGAAACACGCTGGGTATATACACTTGTACCCAAGATCTAACAGACTGGGGGACTGGAAGATAGACTGAAAATAGAGTGGAGAAACAACCTACATAATGGTAGAAAATATTTGCAAACTATGCCTCAGGTAAGTGTTAGATTACCAGACTATATAGAAAAGTCAAGCAACTCAGCCACAGAACACTAACAATCCAATTAAAAAATGGGCAGATGAGCTGAACAGATGACTTTCAAAGGAAGACCTATGATGGCCAAAAAGCATTTTTTAAAATGTTCAGAAAATGTTCTATCATCAAAAACAGACGAGATATCATTCAACCCCAGTCAGACTGACCACAACCAAAAAATCTAACAATCACAAGTGCTGGCAAGGCTATAATGAAAAAGAGATCTCCTGTACTGCTGGTGGGAATGTAATAATTAGTACAGCCACTGTGAAAAACTATACAGAGGTTCCCCAAAAACTTATAAATAGAACTCCTATATGACCCACTAATCCTACTCTTTAGCATTTACCCAAAGGACAGAAAAACACTGAGAAAAATAATTGCACATCCATGTTTATTGCAGCATTATTCACAATTGCTAAGATATAGAATCAACCTAAGTGCCCAACAACTGATGACTGGATTAAAAATCCTGTGACACACATATACAATGAAACATTCCTCAGCTGTGAAATACAACCAGACTCTGTCATTTGATACAAAGTAGATGAATCCAGAAGATTTCATCCTAAATGAAATAAGCCAGTCTATGAAAGACAGACGCCGCGCGTCCCCACTCAATATATACCATCTGACTCTACTCTACGGCAGGAATGGAAAGGTTTCAAAGACATCACAGTAGGGAGACAAATGTAGATACCAGGGACTGTATGGGAGCGGGTAAAATGTGGAGGGTGAGTGGGAGGAGCTCAGTGCAACATTTAACAGCTACAAGGACGTGGGGTTCTTTGTTGAAAACAATGTATATAGTTCATCTCTGATTTGGTTACCACATGCTGCATGCATGCGCTGAAGGACCATATGGTATGCCATAAAGATTTATAACAATTACATGTAAATAAGAAAATATAAAAGAAGAAACTTCTAAAGAAAAGAATCATTGGCAGATAAGCCCATCAGAGAAGGACAAACGCTGTATGCCTCCCCTCAAATGAGTCAGACTACTTTAGCCAAACTCACAGAAGCAGGGAGCAGAAGGGCGGCTGCTGGGGGCGGGGTGAGGGAGACGTGGGTCCATTACGCGGTAGGCAGAGGGTCTCAGTCTCGCAAGATGAATGCGCTCTAGAGACCTGCTGTACGAGAAAGAGCACGCGGCCACAACACTGCCTGCCCTCAGACAGGTTACCAGGGCAGAGTTCATATTATCATAGTTTTCATTATTTTTTATCTCAACAAAAAATATGGTATCCAGGCCATATAAATTTCTTGCAGTTTCTTTTTTTTCTTTAACCAATATTCCAGGTCATGTAGAATAACCCACTGGGGTAGACTGCCGAGGGAAGAACGCACGAGCGCGAGAACACGCGGAGGAGTGGGAGCTCAGCATCACGGACGTGAGGGGCAGCGTTTGGATCAGGGAGATGCGCCCAGGGATGGGGCTGGGCTAAGCAGGCAAAGAAAAGTAGGGTCTGGAGGCTGGTTGCCCCGGTCAGCCACGGTTATGCACCGGCCACTGGCAGACGAGCACTGTACACACCTCACTCCTGGGAGCAGGCGCTGCTGCTGCAGGTGCACGGGACCCTGCACTGGGTCCACAGGCATGACGAGGCAAGAGAATGTCCAGGACAGCGAGGCACGGGCTCTGCCTGCTCATCTGTAAACCGGCTTGCAGGGAATCGTTCCAGCAGGACCGCGAGGAGCAGAGCGAGGTCATATGCACATGAGAGTGTACTTGGAGCCCGACGTGGTGGCTGCGGAGGGAGCCAGAAGGAAGGTCATCAGGCAGGGCCTAGCAGGCCAATGTGAGGACCCTGGTATTTACTCAAGGGCAAACTGTAGAGGGCGAAAGTGGAGGCGAGGAAGCCTGTCGGGGGGCTCCTGCAGGCACCCACAGAGAGGATGCGAGCTTGGACTGGCTCAAAGCAGCAGAGGTCGTTAGAGTCTGGATGTTGCAAAGGAAGAGCCCGGGGTTTGCAGGTAGCTCAGAGGCAGGCCATCAGAGAAGGGAAGAACCAACCGTTGTTATCAGGAGTTTGGCCTGAGCACCCGGAGGGCGGTTTAGCTGACCATGAAGTCGACACTTCCTAAATAGTCCCTTAAAGCACAAATGATCCCCATTTACAGAGGAGGGAACTGGCACAGAGAGGCTAAATAACGTTTTAAGGTCACACAGCTGGTATGAAGCAGAGGGATCAAAGCCAGGCGATCTAGCTTCAGAGTCCACATTCTTAACCACTGGACTCCACTGCCTTGTAGGGGGAAGGTCAGCCCAGAAGATTCTCTGTGTAAGCTGAGAAAAAGCTGTCTTAACAAACCCGAGTAAAGTTTCCCAGGATATCACTCAGCCTCAGTGATGTTTCATGGAAGGGGGAAATTTCAGATTTCAGACTTCCCTGGAAGTGTCACAAAGACCTGTCTTGATCCCAGCCCAGCACTGTCCTGCCACCAACCCCCAAGCCCTCTGAACCACGCGCTGTGGCTTTTCAAGGCACGGCGAATAGTTCGGGGGCTAAGGTTTCACAGAATCTATTTGGCATTAGAGAATAACCCATGCAACTTTTGTTCAAATTGGCCCCTCTATGAAACGCAGTCTTGAAACAGCGAAGTGACAAGTGAAAATGACACACATCTGTCCCCTTTCCACATGGCTCCAGCTCTGAAATTAGATCTCAACAAATCTGGCCCATGTTCACGCCTTGATCTGGGCCTCCTCTGAGCCGGGATGAACTATGTCACATTTCATTCACGAAAGGCATGATTAGGACAGACACTCGGCTGTGTGGAGAAGTGACACATTTCCCTAGGCCTAGTGCAGGAAGTATTTTATTTCAAGAGAATGAATAAACAAATGGACAGCTCCAGACCATCCAGCACAGAACTCTGGCCACACCTGCAGCAGCCGATCCAGGAAGTCGAGCTGCAGCCCCTGCAGTAACCGGCCCACAGGGCAGGACTCAGTCAGGGACACCCGGCGACCCTGCCATTTGCTTCTACTTCTATCTCAGGACAACCAGAGACAGGCAAACTGAGAGGCTCTGTGTCCACACCCGCAACACGGACACAAACAACACACCTTGAACAGTAGCTCTGAGAATACGAGGAGAGGAGGCACGGAGAGGGTTAACACGGGACGCACAATATTTAAAACGTGTAAATGAAGAGTAGCAATTAGCACAAAATAACACCGATTATACTAGGTCGTCTGGAAAGTCATGACACATTTTTGCATAGAAAAAAGAGATAAAAGTGCCATGACTTTCCCATTGACCTAACAGTAAGTATTGGGTCATTAGAAAAGTTGTGACATATTTTTGCATAGAGAAACATGAAAAAAACACAACGGGGCCTTTCCAACAACCCAAGAGTAGAATCGATGAGCACTTGACTGGATACACAGCATGCCAGGCACTCTTCTAGTACTTTCCGTGAAGTAATAATGCACCCGTGATGCTGAGGATGGTGGGGCGGTGGTTCCCCTCCCTGTGACGCACCCACCAGCCACTTCTCCCTCCCCCCAGTACACATGATGAATGAGCGATCTCGCCTTCAAAGGTTAAAACGTCGCCC
Organism: Tupaia tana; assembly: GCA_026018925.1. Taxonomy (NCBI): domain Eukaryota; kingdom Metazoa; phylum Chordata; class Mammalia; order Scandentia; family Tupaiidae; genus Tupaia; species Tupaia tana. The sequence continues at coordinate 21,281,380 of JAKSZU010000026.1, read as the reverse complement.
CTCTCTTCAGCACGACACCCTCTTGTTTTCCAAACTTGTATTTTTTTTTCAACATTGTATTGAATTCAGTATTTTCCAACATTGACTTCGAAATGCAGATGCCCACAGGGGCTACACGGGCAACATATGTGGGTAACGTGTGCCAGGCGTGAGGCAAAGTGGAGTGGTGGGGACTGGGATGAATGCGACAGTGCATGACGCACCTTAGGGGAAGCCACTTTTTAATGTGGCCAACCATGGCCAAGTGGCCAGATCTTTGAAACTTCCTAAGAAAATGGTATGTAAAATCTCCCTATTTTGAGACGTTGGAACTCTAAATTAGTTTTTTTATTTTTTTGTTTTTAGTCAGAGGGCATGTGTGCTTGCAAGGAAGAGAGAGCACTCCCCACGGGGACGGTCACAGAGCATTTATTAAAAAGGACTTTTAATTACAAATATGAGACTCCTGGACGGGGCTTCTGTCTCCCAGCCTCTGTGGGGAGCTACCAGCTACGAGCAGCTGGCCGCCATGCTGACCGCCACGGACACTGCAGCCTCTGAAGCACGCAGCCCTCTGATGCTATCGCACCCTGCCCTCCCCTTGCTCACGCTCTCAGAAACACCCAGATCACCTCTTGCCACATCAGAAGAGAGCCCGTCTTGTCCCTTTCCTGCCAGTAGGTACGGGTACCGTCTGCTTCCACAGCTCTCGCTGATGCCCACCTGCGTTCATCTTTGACAACGCCCAGCAAACGGTCAGCACCCCCCTTTGCTCACTGACTATCATGGGATCTAGGAGCTGCATTCCACTCCATCCGACCGGCACAGCCTCTTACCTGAGAGTGAAGTGGCCCGCCACAGAGCTGCTGGTCAGAGACACCAAAAAGGTGGCTGTGTCCCCTTCGCGCACAAGATTCAGAGGCACCGAGAGGACCACGTTCTCGTCCAGGCTCACCAGCGACCACCTGAGGTCGTCTTGAGTCGGGTAGACCACCACGCTCCCAATCCTCTCTCGGGCCGGCAGTGCCTGAGGGGGGCTGTCCTGGTCGGGATGAATGTTGTTCTCCCATTTGCCCTCCTCCTCCAGAGGACACTGGCCGGCTTCGTCGGCCGGGTGGAGCGTGAAGAACAGCTCCATGGCAGAGCCCCCCAGCACGGCGGGGACCTCTTCCTGTGGCTCCAGGTCCAGGCCAGAGCTGAACCACTCGGGCAGCAACTCCAGCTCGGCCACACACAGCCCTGGCGCCCCCTGCAGCCGACAGGCAGCCGCCACCTCCCTGGCCTCGGGGAAGGCAAACATCTTGACACAGGGCAAATCTTCCGAAGGGTCGCTGTCCTCCCAGCTCCTGCCGGAGATATAAAACAAGGTCTGCACTTTGGGTCTGTTGGAGTAGATAGAGCTGTCGAGGATGTGGGATTTCAACTTCCAGTTGAAGGGGAACTTCTCCATGGTTCCAAAGGGTGTGGAGGTCACCAGGAGCTCCGGGGGGATGAGCTGCTCCACGGAAAATGGGCCATAGCTGGCATTGATCATAGGGGGCGTCCTGGCCCGGTAGATGAAGAAGGACTCCACCCGGGCCTGCAGACTGGAGTTCCTCGTGAGGTCCTGGTTGGCTTCTTTGAGGAAGAAGGACTCCTCTGCATTGGAGATGTGGAAGCTCGTGGGGAGGTAGGCAGGGAGCGAGGAGAACCTCTGCAGGCTATCCGCCATCCCGCGACTCTCTGTCTCTGCACAGGAAAGGAAAGCAACGAATGAGGCCGTGTTCTGATACCAACTGAAACCAACACACGCGGGCCCCACCCACCGCCCCGCCGAACCGCCCGCTGGCCACACCATTCCTCTCCTGGGTCTTGTCACAGTGGAAGTCCTATAGTCACATAAAGTACAGTCCTCAGGATCTCAAAAAACAAACACAAACAAAGACAGCGCCGAGTGGGAAAGGACCCAGTTAGCACTTATCCAACAGTCCTGGGGTGAACAGGTTCCTCCCTGGAGAGAAAATGCTGCCCCCTCCCACTCTGAGCAGCTCCAGTCTCAGCGGATCCTGGCTGTCTCTGTTAATGACCCCTCAGAGAGTGGGCTGCACGACTGCCCAGCGACCACTCGAGCAGTGCGCCATGGCATTTCCATATGTACGCTTGTCTCCATCTCTCCCACGAGCGGTGTCTACTTAGACATGGAGGCATCTCTGTCATTGTCACTGGATGAGAGTGGAGCTCTGGCTCTGCAGGCCCACTCCTAGGAACCACTCCTTCCGAAATACCGGAGAATGCATGAAGATCTATCTGAAGGATGTTCTCTGTGGCGCCATTTAGAATAGCAAACGTAAAAGCCTCAGTGCTTGGGAGCTGGAGGGTGGTGCTATGGGGATATGTGAAGCTCTGTAACACTGACCCATGAGGGAAGGCTCCTGCTTCCTCTCTGAAGCCTCCCTGAGACCTCCCTGATCGTGACCCAGGGCTGGCGGAAGGCTGTGGGTGATTGGGAGTGTCCATACCTTGTGAAGGTCTCTCTTTCTCTCTCTCCCTCTCCCTCTCCCTCTCTCTCTCTCCTCTCTCTCTTTCTCTCTCCCTTGCTCATGGAATAAAATTAACTTTTTTACAAATGTGAAAAGAGTATATGTGCGTAAATCTGAATCCTGAGTCTACCATTTCCTAACTGAGCAACCTGGAGCAAGTTATTTACCCTTTCTGTGCCTCAGACATTCTCATATAAAGTAAGATATAAATACAAATTCTACCTTACTGGGTTGTTGTAAGGATTCATGAATTAATAAAGATGGAGTGTTTAGAACATATTTACACACATAAATGTTCAGTCAATATTTACCTGCTACTATTATTGCACATCATTTTAATCCATACTAAAAGCTGATCGATAGGAGATGAAACTGTCCATTTTTACAGTGGACTAATAGGCAGATATAAAAACTAAGGTGTAGCTAATGTGAATACACTTGGAAAGATTTCCATGATATGTTATTAAGGATAAAAAATTATAAATACGTCATATATGAGCCTATTTGGGTCAATTTTTAAGATTCTATACATACAAATGTAAAAGTACAGTACACATACATGTTCAGGTGCCTTTTAGAACCCAAAAGAGAAATATTTTTGCTTTTTGTCATTTATTTTTCTAGTTCATTTTAATTTGTTACAATCACCCTGTATTATTTTGTTAATTAAAATGTGTAGCACATCTTCATAAACATGTGTGTGTGTGTGTGTGTGTGTGTGTGTGTGTGTGTTTCAAATGGGAAAACACAAAAGGCAATGCTCCAACAAGCTTTGTCCATGAAGATAAATTATGAGGACCCAGGGTCACCAAATCAGCCAAGAGCAGACTTTTTTTTTTTTTTTTTTTTTTTTTCTTGCCCTGAAATAAACCTTCACCACTGGAGCCCATTTTCCTAATCAATGCAAGAAATGATACCTAACAGTGACGTTTAAAATGTAGCATTATGAGGGGCCAGTGGGTGATGTAGTGGTTAAGGCACTGGACTCCCACATGGCCAACCACAGTTTGAGTCCTGGACCTGGTGGCTTGAAACGCACACCAGGTGCATGTGCGTGCACACCCAAAATTCTGAGAGGAGGATGAAAGAGAAGGTATTACAGTATGGCCATCCCCCTTGGGGGGGAGATTTGTACTTTCCCTCTATCTCTCTGTTTCTGACAAGTGCACTCACCCTGTAGCAAAAATCTCTCTAAAAGAAAAAATGCCCACCCCAATATTCTGCACCTGGAAATTTGTTCTAAAGAAATAATCAAGATGCGGTGAGAGAGAATAGTGAGCAAGAATGTTCATCACAAGCAGAATTTACAACACCAACACACAGGAAGCAAGTTAAAAGCCCACTGTTAGGGAAATGGTTAAACAAATGAGTAAAGTCACACTGTATGTGCGATAGTACGCTGTCATCAGAACTGTCATTTCAACCAAGGTGTAATGTCATGAGAAAACATGCCATGTTCATGGAAAAAGAAGACATCAAAACTGTGAAATTTGTCTCAAATCTGCTTGCTCACACACACACACGCACAAACATACATGATATTGTCCCTTTGATAATATAGACTTGGGTTTTCCAAAGTGTACCACATAAGTTGGGCCAGATTTGGTTCAAAAGATGGAGGAGGGAGGAATGACTTTGAAGAATTGGCCTCACCGAAAGGAAAGTTCCAGCGACTACCACCGCCAAGGGGGAGTCTGTATTTTGACTACGCCCAGCAGTGCAGAAGCACCATGCCTGGTGAAATTTCAGAGGCTTGCTGTGTGGGTTTATTTCCCTTTCTCCTGTCGGGAAGGTAAATCCCAGGAGAACATGCCCAGGAATTAGGTGGCAACAGGATCGCAGGCCAAACAGCATTCACCTGGTATGAGCGGTCACCCGCCCACCAGATTTGGAAGTGAGAGATTGGGATTTTACCTTCTCATGAAATTTAGCGGAAGTCCAAGGCAAGGCTTAAGTTCTGATTTATTTTAGAGGTGGAGAAGGAAATTAAAATAAGTGCAAACTTTAATATACGTCATTGCGGATTCGCCTATTCTTCTCTTTATCTCTTACGTGAGTATTTTACACCTCTCGAAAACTGATTTCCAAGAAATTTAAAGCTGTGCTTCTCTCTTCTTTATGGTAGCGAAAACCTCCATTTTATCTGAAATAGCAGTGTGAAGTTTACACTCCTGTCCCACCATAACTCAAGCAAAATGCAATACAAATTTTGTCTGAAAGCTTATATGGAAAGTCATAAACTTCAGCTGCCAGGGCCTCATTTTGTCCTCAAACCAGATTGCAACAAAATATGATATCTGAGTTTAGGAGTACTTTATGAAGCCAGGGAGCTGTGTCTCAGACATGCACCGTGATCTGAGAAGCTAACCCTCTCCCCCTCCTCCCCAAATGTCATGTGGTAGCACTATTCTTTTTCTGTGGCAGGTAGACAGCGTGGCCCTCGTTCTGAATGTGCAATGAGGCCCTGCACACGATGTCTATTTCCTAGACGGCTTCTCACCTCTGGGAGGAATAGGATGGGCACTGAGAACATAAAATGGGAAAGGCTTAGTTAGGCCCAGCTGAAAAGGACCTTTCATTCCTGCCATCCTCATGAGCCAGGAAGAGAATCGAGTTCAGGTTCAGAGGGCACACAAGGTGGGCAGACAGACACGCTGTGGCTAAAAGATGCTCTGGCTCCAAACACCAATAGCAGATGGCTCCGAGGAATCCCAAAGACAGCTCTGGAATGTTGTGGGGGTGGTAGGAGAAATGGATTAACAATCAAGAATAAAGCAACTCAACTAGAAATCTTGGCAGGGATCCTATGACCCAAAGTCAGAGGATGGATGTCACTGCTGTGCCTGGCACACACAAAAATATTCCTGGGCATAGACCTCGGTGAGGACCAGTGGGACCTGTGGCCCTAAACCCCAAAATGATGCCTCATTAACTAGTTACAACCCACAGACTTAGAATCAGTCCTTTCAGGGCCAGGCACAGTGGTAACACGTAACATTCTTCGAATCTGGGAAGGTCGTGGGAAGGTCCCCAGTTCAGGTCCAGTGACCTCCCTGAGTCCCCCAGGCACACATGTGCCAGTGATCCAGGCTGGCTGAGGCTGAGTATGGGTCACAGTGTCAAGATCCTGATGGGGTGCTGTCCCTCTGTTTCTCTCATTCACGGAAGAAATAAATAAGATGAATTTGAAAAACAAAAACAAATTGATCCTTTCACTGATATTACCAGTCCTATCTGGAAGCTAATTTACCAGACTTGCGGCTACTGGCCCCTGCCTGAGAGAGAAGGCCCTGCATTTTCTGCAGCTGGCTTGCTTCAGTGGAGAATCTGAGAAACCAAACTGGACATTGGAAACTACATCTGGGCATGCAAAGTGATCCAGAAATTATCAACAGCAATAAGCCGTTACCACCTCTTGGTATGGGTTCTGTGTTATCAGAACTCAGAAGCTGGAATAATCTGGTGAGAACTAGAGCTATTGCTCCAGAGAGCTGGGGCCATGGGGATGCGCTATCTACAGGGGGCTGGAGCCACAGAGAAGGCAGTCTCAACTGACACTATCACTTCTTTCATTTCCTTCTCAAAGATCTACCAAGTACTATGTTAAGCATTTTACAGATATTAAAATCATTATCATCATTTATATAATTCTTATTTACAAAGCACTACTCTGAGAATTTCATAGGTTATAACTTTTTTATCTTGACAATCTTTTGATTGTGAGGTTTCGGTTATTATCTTTATTCATAGATAAGGAATTAAAGTGACTTGCCATGACCCCACAGCTTGAATGTGGCAGAGGTGCAATCTGACCCAAGCACCATAGCTCCAGGCAGAGTTTGTACTATTTACTACTTATGCTACTACCACAGGAAAGTTCAACAAGCATATTCTACATTCTACATTGTAAGATCTTGAGCGATGCAGCTGGCCCTCTAGTCTAAGTTAAGCCTACATGGCAGGTTATGGTTCAAAAATCCAGGCCCTGGAAGCTTTAAAAACATGCCAGGTACCTGCACATGCCAAAATCCCAACAGGATGGAGAAATGGAAGAGAAGGGATTGCAGCCCCAGTGGGATGTGTTTTCTCCCTCTTCCCCCACCTTCCAGCAGGTGCATGCACCCTCTGACAATTAAATAATAATTTTTTAAAAAACCTTAAGAAATGACTGAAGAAAATTGAAAGTGTAGCTTCAAATTGCCCAGCTCTCTAAGCACAAGATTAGGTCACTGATTGGACACCATCCATATGACGAAAGCAAGAAGCAAATCTTCTCCAAGCTTTAAGAACAATTTCTCTGGTGGGTGCTCCCACTGGGCCCCCAAGGAACACGGCAGCATTCCTAACATACATTGTGAGTTTATCGGGATGCAAGGCAGGCCACACAACAAAGGACAATCACACAAAAGGAATTCTGCAGAGGACAAAGCAGCATGGGTCAAGACAGCTGTCAACTTTTGGATAATCTGGATTGATAGACAAATTAAAACCTACAAGATGATATTGGAAAATCTCACCCTCCACACTCTCTTCAGCAATGTGCTTTCTTCACAAACCCATCAAGTCTTATAAAGAGTTAAGCAGAAGAGGGAACCAGCAGTTAGCGTAATGGCTATGTCGCTGGACTCCCACGTAGTCGACCACGGTTCGCGTCTCGGACCCGGTGGCTTACAACTCACACCGGGCGCGTGTGCGTGCGTGCCCAAGATCCCGAGAGGAGAGTGGAGGAGAAGGGATTGCGGCGTGACCATCCCCCCTGGGGGGTGATTTCTCGCTTTCTGTCTCTATGTCTCTCTCTGTCTGTCTGGCGAGCGCACGCGCCCTATAGCGAAAAACCTCTCCAAAAAAAAAAAAAAGGGTTAAGCAGAAGAGAACTTTAAATTATATTCTGCGGATACCAAGGGTCTACACAGACAATCAAAGGCACATGCCTGAGATTTAAACATAACAAAGAGAACTGATCTTTTCTTTTATGATTTCCACCACTGCTTTTATGCTGAGAAAGTCCTCCCTAATATCCCACGATCAAATACACACTCATCTGCACTCTCACCTGGGGCTCTGTGGATGGGTGTGTGTACATGGGAGTGCGATGTCTATATTCTTATATTTAATTCTCAGATCCATCCGAAATTTCTTTTGGTTATAATGTGAAGTGAGAATTTGATAGAAGTTGAAAACTAGCATGCACTGAACTCAGCCAGCAGAAGGGTTTTATTCAACATCACAGTGAGGGTTTATTTTAATTGAATTTGAACAACTTTGCATCAGGGTGAACACATGGTCTCTGGTAGTCTTCAATTCCCTAACACTCACTTCCACTCCTTTTCATTCATTTCTGGTGTGTGTTTCAGCTTTGATCTAGAGATTGTTTTCCCAAATAGCGAGCCACTACCTCCAAACCACGTTGTAGAATTTATTCCCTCTCCCATTGATATCTGATGCTTTCTGTCTGATTATCTTTTAAGTCTCAATATTTGCCAGCGCCTATTTGTGAGCTATATACTCGTTCCTTTGTTCTATGGCTAGACTCCTACCAACACCTTGTAGCTTAAATTAGTGTGAATTTGCAATGTCGTTTACCACACAACCATGTTGTGGACTGAATTGTACTCCCCTCCCAAAAAAAAAAAAAAAAAAAAAAGGAAAAATTAGATTCTTAACTCCTGGTACTTCAGAATATATATTTAGGGGTAGGGCCTTTAAAGAGGTAATTGAGTTAAATTTGGGTCATGAGGGTGGCTCCCAATGCAACATGACTGACATCTCATAAGAGGAGGAAATTAGACAAATACTCAGAGGGAAGACCACGTGAGGATCAGAGAGAAGGCGGCTAAGTACCAGCAAGCAGAAAGGTCTAAGGAGAACTCAAAGCTGCCAACACTGCACTTTGGACTTCCAGCCTCCAGAATCACGAGAAAATACATTTCTGTCATTTAAGTCACTCAATCTGTGGTACTGTGTGATAACAGCCCTCGCAAACTAATATGAAGGGATTGCTATTCTTTACTGAAATTCCCTTAGCTAGAATTGTCTGTTCCATGTCTCCCAAGTTAACTTTGGGATCATTTTGTCAAGTTGCCCAGGCCAAAACCCAAGTGGACTCTCAGCTGGAGTGCAGGTCTGTAAACGGGGATTATGGATGCCTTTCAATTCCTGCTACATCTCTCCATGTATTCTCAATTTTTATAAAATGAACATGTGTTGCTTAGTCAATCTGAGCGAAATATTGACATGTTTGCTGTAAAAAGAAAGATATGGAATTTAATTTTAAGTGGCAGACTGAGCACATTCATTCTCTCGCCTCTCTAAAGAAACCCCACTGAAATAAAACTCTAAAACTACAAAAAAGAATAAAGTTATTATCAAGAGAAATGGAGAAGAGCCATCTGCACACAAAATATTACAACAGATTTATGGAGGAGAATGAGTAGACGAACGCATGTTTCTTACTAGGAAAGACAATAGAGGAAACCTGGATCTAGAACATTCTGCATGTGATGCAGAAGGTCTATGGACTCCTCTACCCACTGGGACCTCAGAGGAGTCCCACCCACTATGAAAACAGGGGTGAGAAATGGAATCAGAAGGAAGGGGAGGGGAACCAGCAGTTAGCGTAATGGCTATGTTGCTGGACTCCCACGTAGTCGACCGCGGTTCGCGTCTCGGACCCGGTGGCTTACAACTCACGCCGGGCGCGTGTGCGTGCGTGCCCAGGATCCCGAGAGGAGAATGGAGGAGAAGGGATTGCGGCGTGACCATCCCCCCTGGGGGGTGATTTCTCGCTTTCTGTCTCTGTCTCTCTCTGTCTGTCTGGCGAGCGCACGCGCCCTATAGCGAAAAACCTCTCCAAAAAAAAAAAAAGGAAGGGGAGTAACTAAGTTCTGTAGTTTAGGTACCCACTCCAGGAGGACCTCCTCCCAGTGTCCCCAACCTCAGTAAGAGGCAGAATACTTGGTATTTATCCCCAGTAATTCTTCAAACAAATCAACTCTTCTCCAAGGACAGTGAGTTAAATCTCTAGCAAAACGCTGGTGTCCAAGTGTGGGTGTTGCATCTCTCAAGAGGGATGGTGGCAAAGCAGCCACTGTGTAACCATGAGGGCACAACGCTGGAAGACAGAAATGGCCAAAGCATGAGATTAAAAAATGAAAATAGCTCAGCCACAGTGGTACAAGCAGTAGGACCCCCTTGTGCAAGGGTGTAATGGGGGCTACCTGAACACCCACAGTGAAGGCGAGCAAGAAATCATCTTGTATCACTTATTACAGCGGCTGATGACAACCAACCCATACAACGTCTTATAGGCTTACAATCTGGACAGCTGTGGTCCTGCCCCTACTTAACGGTTGAAACAGATTGCATAGATCTTTCTTTTATTATTGTCATTTTTAAATGAACACACAATAACTGTACGTATTTCTGGGATGCAGTGTGATTTTTCTGTACCTAGCCCTCTCTTAATGTACGCTGTGCTTTTGTTAGCAAGGCGGAAATAAAGACACTCAGAGAAATGAAAGTGAAGAGCCATCAAGCCAACATGAGAGATTTGCATTGAGCACCAGATGTAGAAAGAGCATGATCAAATGGATTATATAGATTTCTTAGTGACAGTAATTTTGACCTCCTATAGGCACCATCAGCTGTTAAACAGTAGGAAATTTTGATGACCCTGTGCTAATTTCCATTTATATTTATTCTAAATTGGACACCTTGGAGACTGTTTAAATAAGAGAGGGAAATTCACTAAGTAATCCTGACAGCCCTGCCGCTGTCTGATGGGGAAGCAGCTGAGCTCACGGGAGGTAGGGAGACACCTGGGCTAGCACCCCAGATCTGCCTTCAGCTCAATTCATGCACCGAGACAAGTCAGTTCATCCCCCTGAGGTTCAATTTCCCTCCACATCAAATGCGCTGTCACTTCCTATCACCCACCAGGGACGTGCCATGAGGTGACCGGCAAGTGTGACTTGTTTTGTGTGGTCACCTCTATAGGAATGGCGAGCATGGAGATCCTTGCTTTGAACTTCCTAATTCAGACTAGCCGTCCCTCCATTTGTTCATTACTGCAATAAAAAATTATTCTTTCGGCTCACAAGAAGGCCGAATTATGCAGGTATAAACAAAGGGAGAATTCAAGGGCAGTCGTAGCTGGAGAGTCTAGGAGTAGGGTGGCTTCAGGTCTGACTGGATTCAGCATTTAAACATTGTCATCACTGCATTTTCAGATATCCTTCCATGGGTAAATGGATAACAACAGTGGTATAGCCACTGAATGGATTACTGAGCGATAAAGTAAAGCAAATGATGGATACACACGGCATGGGAAAATCTCGAATATGTGATCCTGAGTGAAAGAAGACAAGCTCAACCCTATGGGTCCATGTTCGTGACGTTCTAGAAAAGTCAGAACAGGGACCAGCAGTTGGCGTAATGGCTATGTCGCTGGACTCCCATGTAGTCGACCACGGTTCTAGTCCTGGATTCAGTAGCTTAAACTCACACCGGGCGCATGTGTGTGCATGCCTAAGATCCCGAGAGGAGAACGGAGGAGAAGGGATTGCAGCGTGGTCATCCCCCCTGGAGGGTGATTTCTCACTTTCTGTCTCTCTCTCTCTGTCTTTCTGGTGAGCGTGTGTGCCCTATAGCAAAAACCTCTCCAAAAAAAAAAAGAAGAAAAGTCAGAACTAAAAGGTTGGACAACAGATCAATTCTGTGCAGTATTTCCACTGTCTGGTAAGAACAAAATACACTTGTGAGCATGAGCTACAAAACATGAATTGTTAACACTGAGAATGCTGCATATGGGCTAATTGCTCTTACATTTGCATTCAGATTGGTATTGCACAATAAAGAGATGAATGGTAAAATTCATGCAATAATTTAATATTTCAATTTTTCTTTTTTAGAATGACATTAAATAGCAAATAAAAACTCCATGTCTAGTCAAGAGACCATAGGAAAAAAATTTATGTTTTAGAACTTTTAATGACCCATTTTTCCTGATATTTAATGGGGGGTACATTTTCATTTCCCTGAGCACCAAAATTATGTAGCCATGCCCAAGCACACAAATTAACCCACCCAAAATATCATGCTACAATCCCCAATTACTCACTCAACATTTGGGCCAGAAATTTAAAAAGCAAACCCCAGAAACTCTATTTCTGTCAGTGGCCATATATTATTTGACTTACTCAGTGGTTTTATAAAACTTGAGTTAGTCACACAAAAAATCCAGAATTCTGGCTTCTCTTTAAAAATAAAATTAGCCTTGACTAGGCTGGGTGCACATGCCTACTCAGTAATGATTAGCTTGATCAACAGAATTACTGCTCTCTTCTGCTAGCACCTGCATCCCAAAGCTTGCCCCAGTCCCCAGCATTCCCTATCGCCCACTCCAGCTCTGTCACCCACACGTACCCCGTCTAGCCCTTCTGACCATTGCCTGAGAATGAGCCCGACGCTGAGGCCAGCAGAGCTGACAGAGACAGATTCCAGGCTCTAGGATGAGGGCACAGACCCAGACATTTATTTTTCATTGATGTAACTAATTTTACACGCTTTCTGAAATGGATCAAATTATATTCCCAAGGAAGATAGTCCCAAGTTCTAACCCCCAATATCTCTAAGTCTGGAAATAGGGTCTTTGCCAACATAATGATATTAAGGATGTTGAAATGGGGTAACCCTAAACCCAGTGACAGGTGTCCTTATAAGAGAAAGGATGGGCAATCTGGGACACACAGACACAGGAGAAGGCCGCGTGAAGTCAGAGGCAGAAGTTGGAGTGATGTGGCTGCTAGCCCAGGAACACCATGACTACAACGGCAGCGCAGGGGAGAGACGCCAGGCACAGGTCTCCCTCAGAGCCTCCTGAAGGGACCAGCCCTGCCCGCATCTGGCTTTCGGACTTCCGGTCTTCAGAAAGTGGGAGGACATATTCCTGCCGTCAACGTGGCCAACTGCCTAGTGGCCATTTGTTGGAACAGCCACAGGACAAAATGTACTCATAAACAATAAGACACCACGGGCCCAGGTTAGCCTGGAGAATCCCAAATCATCCGTGGGATGTCATTCATTCTCTTAGGTGTTTTTTTTTTTTTTCTTTTCATTACAGTCTACTAGTTTCCAACACGCAAAGTCAGTAGAGCAGTGCTGAGTCACTAGAGGAACGTGAGTCAGCTAGAGTAACACTGTCCCGTTTCTGTGGCTGTTCCTGGAGAGTCTGCAAGGCTGGTTGCCAAGGGCTAAGAGTTCAACGAGTGGGTGTCTCCGACACCCCTACAGGCCTGTTCCTGTGCAGTTCTCAAAACTCCCTCTCGGGACCAGCAGATGGCATCATGGTTACATTGCTGGACTCCCACATGGTTGACCGTGATTGAAGTCCCAGACCTGGCAGCTTCAAACCAGCCAGGCGCATGTGCATACATGCCCAAAATCCGAGAGGAGAATGGAAAAGAAGGGATTGCAGCATGGCCATCCCCCCGGGGTGATTTCTCACTTTATGTCTGTCTGTCTCCATCTCTCCGGTGATCGCATGCATGCTATAGCAAAAATCTCTCTCTAAAAAAAAAAAAAAAAAGAAGAAACTCCTTCTCACTCCCATACACATAAAGGAAAAAAGAAAAAAAAAACAAAACCTAAGTCTGTTTTCTGTCTGAATTCATTTCTCAGACCCATCACGTAATGGTCCCCCAGGGTGCAGGAAGTACAGAACTGAGAAGGAAAAAAGCCAAGTGGAGGCACAGGCCACTCTGACGAGCCTCCTGGGCAGAGACAACAAATGTCCTCCAAAAAACACTGATCACCAATGAAAGAAAGTACAGTACATACTGTTAAAGCCCCTGATGTTCCATGTTGCCAGGTCCCTGAAAAAGATGAGCTCCATACAACTTGAGAGTGATCCCCAGTTTATTATAAGTAGAATAATGAACTGATCTTGTCAGTAACAACAGCACTACCTAGGAACCCACGCATGCGGACCGTGCACCAGCCACTGTTCCAACCGTATCAACGTGGACTAACATGCTCTAACACATCTGCTAGCATGTTCTGATACATGTGCTAAGATGTTCTCAATGTATCTATATGCATTAGTTCTTGGACTGGTCCCATAGCACAGCCGTTACAGGAGCTGGATCTCACATGGCTGACTGCAGTTTCAATCCCAGCCCTAGCAACTTGAAAAACAGGCTAGGCATGTGTGCATCTGTGCCCCAAATCTCAAAAGTCGGGAGAAATGGTAGCAAAGGGTTGCAGCATGACAATCCCCATTTGGGGTGCTTTCTCCCTCCTCCTCTCTGGCGAGCACACACATCCTCTGGCAATAAAAACAGTAATAACTTACATGCCCTCATGTGTTCTGAATGTAGTAATATGTCTTAGCTCTATACGTTTACTCGTTACACGGTCCTGAGGTAGATACTATTCGCATTGTATTAACACTATTATGTTACATCGATCATTTGTAATGTTATGCTCTCTATTTATAAAACGTGGGCACAGAGAGGTCAGGAACCTTGTTTAAGGTCACACAGTCGATACCAGGCAGAGCCGGGGCTGGGTCCCGAGTCCAGGCTCCAGCCACTGTACTCTACTGCCTCTTGGACTCCATCGGCTCCTGCCCGTCCCTGCTTGGCCAAAGCTCCCACCCCTTCCTGTGTGAGCCCCTTGCAGCCAGCCCGGGTTTCACTCAAGCAAAGATGACCCAGCTACTGCCTTTAACTGGTTATAGAAGCTCGACTTAAACCCATAAAGAACGCAAGGACAGGAGGAAACCCTCCCGCATCACGCAGGCCCAGGGACTGAGCCATGGACCCGTCACAGGTGAAATCTGCCAGCCACAGCTTTGGGAAACCGGCCAGGAAAGCGAGCACAGAAAGCTTTGATGGGATTCAGAGCTTATCCGTGTTGGGCCCACGCGGAGGACAGCGCTGCTGGCAGCGCAGACGGGTCTCGGGCGCGGGGAGAGCGAGCCCCCGGCCCCTTCCCCAGCGCGGTCCGCCCCTTGGCGCCCCCGCCCCAGGCTCTCTCCCGTCCCCCCTGCGGGACCGCGGCCTCGTGCGCGGCAACACTGCCACCCAGTGGCTGCGATGGTCAACGCTGCACGAGAACCAGGTGATTGCGTCATTTTCCAGGGGTGAAACCAAGATTTGGGGTGATTTACAACCATCTGGGGGCTTGCACCAAAATCCTCACTGGTAATTTATGATATAAAGACATTAAACAAAGTACAATGACTCTTCATGAGCAGATTCGTTCTTTGCAAATAACAGGAACCTCAAGGCGAATGGGTTTAGGGAGAAGGAATCACTGTCCCCCAACCACCTACCCTGCAGAAGGCAGCCCCAGGCTCCAGCCTGGCGCAGGTCCTCTGCACTCTGGAAAGGCAGGGACTTGCACCCGGGGGAGCACCCAGACCCCCGCACTCCATGACCTGGAGAAACATCTGGGTTTCCATCAGGCAAGCGGGGGTCTCACAGGCTGCACTTGAACCTGGGTCCCTCTCCCTTCGGCTGCTCATCACCCTGAGAAACCCGGCAAAATGGAGAAGAACCGACTTCTGCCTGTATCGGCCTCACTCCTCCCAGAGAAATTCTGAGAATCTTATGAAAGGGCTTTTCTTCTCTTTTTGTTTGAATGTATTCACTGCAGGGGGAAAATATCTCCAGTCTCTAACTCAGAAACTGTCCCTGTTCTACCCTTTCATAGACCGCCTGGGTGCCAAGTGGCTGCGGGTAGGAGGAGACTTTAAAAATCTGACCCCAAGAGAGAAACAGCCGAGCTGGTGATGGTGAGTGACGTGGGGATGAAGCCACAACAGCTCTGAGGTGTCTGCTGGGAAACTGTCTGAGACAGTAACCAGCCCCTCACCTCCTCGCCAACCAGCCACGGGTCACTTGGACCCTGCCATGTTCCTCCTGCCAATCCTCACAAACCCCCACACACCGCAAGTCAAGAGTTGGAAGGAGCTGGGCTCTAAAGCCAGGAGTTGGAAAACCAACCTGCCTCTTCTCTAGGAAGCACCTGAGCTACCCTGGAGGGAAGGGGCCGGAATCCCACCTGCCTTCTGAGGGTGTGAGTGTTACGCAGGATGGGTCAGGCACACCCGTTTGTCTTAGTCAGCCAGGCTGTGTAACAAATATGACTGGTTGGTAGGCTTAAACAAGGGACATCAGTTTCTCACAGGGAAGTCCAAGATTAACACCAGCAGGCTTGGTGTCTCTGAGAGCTGCTCTTGGCACACTTCTCGCAACGTCTTCCTGTGGCAAAGAGACCAAGTGCTGGTGTGTCCTCCTCTCCTTACAAAGCCACGGATCCCATCACGGGTGTTCCACCCTCTCAAACCCATTCCAGCTGAGTCACCTCTCAAAAGCCCCACCCCTAATTCCATCACATTGGGGGTTTAGGCTTCATCACGTGAATTGGGGGGGCCTCCTGCAAGTATTCAGTCCACACCACGGCTATTCAGTCCATACCACAGCTCGCAACCAGGCATTCCTGGAGTGCCCATGAAGGGCCAGCCCTGAGCTGAGCACTGAGGTGGAGAACCGACTTGGACTCGCAGTGCCCAGTCAAGTGTGAAGCCGGACATAAACCAGCCATTCCAAGAAAGAGAAGCAGAAGTCCTGACAGCGGAAGAGCGGAAGAGGAGCCCCTCGGCGGTCTGGATGGTGCCGAGGAAGACAGGACACGCAGCGGTTTGCACCTTAGACACGCACTGCACCGTTCCTATCACCTGCCGCTGGGACCGGAGCACCCAACCCTCAGCGTTACTCAGATCCCCCCGATTAAAACCCCCGTTCCTCATCCCTGTCAGATGGTATGAAGCTGATGTTTACTGCACAGGTTGCCAGGACAACAGGGTGTCAGAGTGTGCTCCGTTCAGCTCTAACACCATCTTCGTAAACGGGTTACCGAGGGTGGGGAGCTCTTCCAGCAGAAGCTGTAGCCCTGAATGGAGATTGCTGAGCCCAAGACCAATCACTCCAGGGAAGAGGAGTCCTCCCCCCAAAACAGGAGATCACAGATCAATTGTTGCGAGGCTCAGAGGGACAGGAAGACCACGGGCTGGACACTCAGCCTTTGTCTAGTCCATCAGGGACCTGTTAGTTGCCCCACCCTGCCACCTGGCATCTGTTTTTCTCTTCCTCGGGGGAGGCCTGGGTGGCTAGTTCATAAATGGCTGTGTGTCCCAAGTCATGAAGGGTGAAAGGGACTCTGGATTTGCACAGACTCCTGGAGGGAGCACCCCTCTCCCCAGGAATAGTGGGGTGTAAGGACAGAAGCTGGGACTGTCACCGTGCTGAGTGGAGAGCTCAGACCATTAGCTGGGCCGATGCCGTAGCAAGCAAGCCAGGGGGTCGGAGAGACCCAGCCCGGGGAGACAGTCCGAGCTGCCGCTGCGAGTCTCAGGGATTCCTCCTGAACACACACTGCATTCCACGGGGCACATGAATGAGGTCTCCATGGCGTCACATGGGGTCCCGACTCATGTAGACAGAAGAGAAACTCCCACCAGAAGACCAAAAGTCAGAAAGTGCCGATAAAGAAGTTGAAAACCAAAAAATTAAAATTAAAAAAAAGGCAGGCCAGATGGTGGCACAGAGGTAAAAGGCGACACTCTGTAAGGCAGCCCCACATGGGAGGGGTCCTGGCTCAAGTACAGACTCCCCAAGTGCACTGGGCACACTCTCGCTGTGACTGGGGTCTGGAAGTAAGCCGTGGTGTCAGGACCTCTCTCTCTCACTTCCTCACTCACAGAAGAAAAAGACAAACTTTTCTTTTGAGAGTATTTTTGCTGTAGGATATGTGTGTTCATCAGAGACGCAGAGAGAGACACAAAGACAAAAGGTGAGAAATCGCCCCGCCGGGGGGATGGCCACGCGGTGATCCCTTCTTCTCCATTCTCCTCTGGGGACTTTGGGCACACACGCACACGTGCCCAGCATGAGTTTTAAGCTGCCGAGTCCGGGACTCAAACTGCAGACAACTACGTGGGAGTCCAGTGATGTAACCATTATACCATCTGCTGGTCCCAGAGATAGATTTAAAAAAAAACTTTAAAACACATACAGATCCAGCCATGGTGACGCAAGCCATAGGGTCCTCCTGTGCTCATGAGAGCCATATGAGAAGGTCCTAGGTTCTGATCCCACGTCACCCTGACCATGCCAGACACACCCACGCTCACGGCTGGCCAAGGCTGAGGGAAGAATCGCAGCATGGCAAGACCCCCAGGTCCCGCCTCGCTGTCCATGTCATGAGATAACCTTTAACACACACGCGCACACATGCACACACACACGCACACACGCACAGAATACAAGAAACACCATAAAAATATGCCAGCTTCAGATCAGAAGACAAAAACCCATGTTTCTGAAATTCTGTGTAAAAAAAATAAATAAATAAAACAAAAAGTCAAGCCTCTGATCACTGACTTCAAATGTCACAATCCATGCATTCAAATAATAATCCTTTGAACTCTTAGTGAACATATATATTGACAAACAGATTAATTCCTAATCATTCCTCCAGCCGCTGCTACTTCTTCCAAACCCTTATATCCAAAAAAGCAAGGGTTTTCCACTGGGCGGAGGTGGCGTTTGCAAGGTGGCTCCGCCCTGCCTGGCTGAGAAAGGCTCCCACAGCCACGCGGTCTGCAGCATCACAACCTTCTTGTTCGGAAGGAAACTCAAAGGCTCTTGTCAGCTGGGAAGCTGTGGTCTCTGAGCTTCATGGGTTCGCATCTCCCCCTTACCCACCTGTTCTCAGGCAGATGTGTCCTGAGAAACCGCCGGTGTCACTCACACCACTTGTGAAGACTGTAGCCATGATGGGGTGGGTGCCACAGGCCCCAAGGTCTCCCCTTGTTCCGTGCCTCAGTGGAAACACCCCAGAGATGCTCCAAGTGGCATCTTAGGTAGGTAATCTGCCACACCACGAGTCCAGGGCATAAACTAGCCCCAAGGAGTGGTGTCCGAATTTCATTGAAGTTGAGAGTATTTTCCCCCAAACCTAGGACACCCCACAGTTTAAGTTTCAGGCTGAAAAAGATCTAAGACCATTTCGGAGTCTGGTTCAGTCTGGTGTGGTCATGGGGACATACCCTCATTCACCACTCAAGGGAATCTAATTGATCCTTTGGCAAAATCCACCCAAAGTGAATGAGCGCATGCCCCGGCGTGCGTTCTCCTCAGAACTCCCCTGACGAGTACGCCTGCCCACGTGTGGGATGGCACACACAGTACGGAATGGCGTGACTGTGATTGCAGACCGCAGAGGCCGCGCGCTCTGTCCAAGCCTCTCTATAGCTCAGCTCCTTCTGTCCTCACAGCACATGGGGGGTAGGCAGGTGCCCCCGAGAGCTCCGTTAAAGGGCGGGAGCTGGGAGGCACGGCAAGGTGAGGTCATTCGGCCCATAGTTGTTATCGCTGCAAACAGCTAGAACCAAGCCAGCGCTTATCCACGGAGACGTGGCCAGATAAGTTATGGACCAGCCACCGTTTGGAATGTGACGTGACAGCCCTTGAAAAATGGAGCTCTTCATGTTACAGAAAGC
Source organism: Tupaia tana (assembly GCA_026018925.1). Classification (NCBI taxonomy): domain Eukaryota; kingdom Metazoa; phylum Chordata; class Mammalia; order Scandentia; family Tupaiidae; genus Tupaia; species Tupaia tana. The sequence goes on along the minus strand of JAKSZU010000026.1, from coordinate 21,262,315 downwards.
TCTCCAAGACACACTGTGCGGTAAGTGAGAGGAACAAGGGGAGAAGAGGATTCATGGTTGCTGCTGTCGACGAGAGAAGGGCAAACTAGATATTGCATGATACACACGTGTGCATAGAAAATACATCTACGTGCTTCTCCATGCATGAAAAATCTCTGAACACATAAGGAAAAAAGCTAATAATAGGGGTTGCCTGTGCAAAAGGAAATCAGATTGCTGAGGAGTAGGATGGACATTTTTTCATTATAAGCATTATAATCACTTTCCGTTCTAATCACTCTTATGCTTTTTGAATTTAGAACCATATGAATGTATTATGTCTGCAAATATTTAACTGCTTTATGGAGGTATGCTTTCTATGCCATAAAATGTACCCATTTGAAGGGTACAGTTCGCTGGTCTTAGTGGCTTTACAGAGTTGGGTGACCACCACCACGACCCAGTTTTCGAACACTTGCAACGCCCCGGAAGTTCTCGTATTCCGGGCAGTTTATTCCCATACTCTCACCCACAGCCTTAGGAAACTATCTATCGGCGTTCTGTTTCTGCAGCTCTGCCCATCCGAGCATCCCATGCACACAAGGAGCCGGACGACACTCGGCTTCCGTGCGGCATCGTTCTCTGAAAGCCACTCATGCTGCTGCTCTCTTCATCCCTCCCATGTTACGTACGTGTGTGGCGCAAGTGCATGTTCACACATTCGCTAGCTGATGGATGGTTCGGCTGCTTTCAGCTTGGGACGGGGATAAATAAACCATCGTGCATGTTTATAAACAAGTCTTTCATTCCTTCTAGGTAGATACCCAGGAGTGGAATTGCTGGGTAAGAAACTACCCAGCTTGGGACCAGCAGATGGTGTAAGAGTTACACGACTGCACTCACGCGTGGCCAACAGCGGTTGGCGTCCCGGACCCAGAGGCTTGAAACTCACACGGGGTGCGTGTGCGTGTGTACCCAAAATCCCAAGAAGACAATGGAGGAGAAGGGATTGTGGTGTGGCTATTCATTTCATTCAGAAAGTGGTTTCTCACTTTCTGTCCTCTGTCTCTCTGTCTCCCTGGTAAGCACACGTGCCCTATAGCAAAAATCTCTCCAAAGGAAAAAAAAAAGAAATAAAGAAACTACCAAGCTGTTTTCAGAGAAGTCTTCACTGTGTTACATTCCATCAGCAATGTAAGAGGATTCCCGTTTCTTCAAATCCTTGCCAACATTTGAGAGTGTCAGAATTTTGTCTTGGTTCTTTTTGTTTGTTTTTAGTTTTTGTTTTGCTGTAGGGCACGTGCATTCACTAGAGAGCATCCCCCCTGGGGGGATGGCCACACTGCAATTCCTTCTCTTCCATTCTCCTCTCAGGATTTTGGGCACGTATGCACACACACATGGCGTGTTTTTCAAGCCATGGGGTCCAGGACTTGAACTGTGTAGTCAGCCACATGGGATCCAGCCGCTTTAACCACCACACCACCAGCCGGCCCTGTTTGGATTCTTTTTGAAGTTTATTTATTTCTCCTGAGAGAGAGACCCCGTGTACACACACCAGGTCTTCACGCCGTGATCCTCTCCGGCTTCAGCCAGCCCACGTCACGGATGTACATGTACCTGACATGTAGCGGGAGTCCTCAGGACAGTCCAGGACGTACCCGTGTGGACCCTGTCACAGAGCTCCGCACCGCTGCACTGCCACCTGGCCCGACACTGGCAGTGTGCTGAGGTTAGTGACCCCGACGGTATCTCAGCACGGTCTGAATTGGCATTTCCCTGGTGACCAATGACGTTGAGGGTCTTTTCACTCTTCAAAACGTTCAATTTAGGGGCTGGCAGGTGACACGGTGAAGGGTGCTGGACTCCCACATGGCTGACCACGGTTTGAGTCCCAGACCTGGCGGCTTGCTTTCTCACTTTCCCTCTCTCTCTCTCTCTGGCTCTTGCTCTCGCTCTGTCCCTCTCTGATCAAATTAAAATAAGTAGGTTAACTAAAATATCTTTTTAAAAAGATTAAATTTAAAAGTTTAAATCAGTAATGAACACATGGAAATAAAGAAATAACACATGAAAATCAGGACATCTAGTTTCTCTGCCCAAAAATCAAGAAATCTGATCCCTCTAGGTATGCATTCTACATATAGTGATGCAACACCTCTTGGGTTGTTTTTTTTTTTTTTTTTTTTTTTTTTTTTTTTTTTTTTTTTAAGAAAGAAAGAAAGGTTTTTGCCATAGGGCGCATGCACTTGCTGCAGTGAAAAACAGAAACAGACACAGTGAGAGGGAAAGTGAGAAATGAGCCCTCCGGGGGGATGGTCACACCACAATTCCTTCTCTTCCCAGGATCTTGGGCACACATCCACAGGTGCCCAGCATGACTCTGAAGCCACTGGGTCCAGGACTCAAACCACAGTCAGCCATGCGGGAGTCCAGCAATGTAACCACTATGCCATCTGCTGGCCCCCAGATGCAATACTTCTTTTTTACCTTTTTTTTCCCCCAGAGAGTTTTGCAATAGGATACATGTGCTCACTGGAGAAACAGAGAGACAGAAAGTGAGAAATCACTCCCTAGGGTGAACTGACCATGCTGCAATCCCTTCTCTTCCATTTTCCTCCCAGGATCTTGGGCACACACACACACACACACACACACACGCCCAGTGTGAGTTTCAAGCCTCTGGGTCTGGGACTCCAACCACAGCCGACCATGTGGGAGTCCAGCGACATAACCATTATGCCATCTGCTGGTTCCCAGACGCAACACCTCTTAACCAGAACTCTACTGCTAGACTTCCTTGATTTAGAAAGGCAATGCAATGCAAAGGCTGAATATCAGCAAAGCCGTCGGGGGCCTAGGACACTGTCCTTTCATCAGACACACCGGTGGCACCAAGCCAAAGACGAAGGCTCATCCCGAGTAGAAAAAACCTAGTGGTCAGCGCGGCCGGGCGAGAGCATACCACCAAGTGAGCTTGCTGAAAACGGATCACAAACATTTGGGTTTTCAGCGCTTCTGGGATTTGGAATTGCAAATAAAGGGGTGATGGGTCTGTAACATCTGCTCCGGCTCATGGAGGCCTGTGCTCTCCAGACCCCACGGTCCCCAGGCGTATGACCGGCCTGACCCCTGGCACACCACCCCCGGTCCCTAGGTGGCTGGCGTTACAGAGACAGGTTCACACCCGATCTGTGTAAACGCATTTGTTTCCAGTCCAGCGGCCGACGCGCCTCGATCTGCTCCACTCCCCACTCTCGGCTCGCTCCCCGTACTGAGGCGGGAGTGAAGCAGGTCTGCGCTCCTTGCAGAGCAAACACACCTGCCCCTTTCCCGAGCCGAGTTCACCCTGCCGGTCCCACCGGGACCCCTCTCACATCCTCTCAGCGCAACAGGCCGCCCCACGTGCTAGTGAAAGCTGACTGTTTCAAAGCCTGCTGGCAAATCTTATTAAAGTAATCCCCCTCCCCGAACTCAGATTATTACAGCCAACTTTATGGCAGAATAAAAATTAATTTTCTCAGCTATAATAAGAATGATAAGAATGAATCACTTGGGACCAAATAAAGATTACAATTAGCTCCAACAGAATAAATCTAAATTTAACGCAGGCCAGCTTTTATCCGCTCCTGCTTTCTCTGCCGTACACGCCTGAACGAGGCTGCCGGGGTTAGACGCCCTGGCCAGCTGGGCCATTGTTGATACAGTTACGGCGAGGGGCTCCCCGAGGAAGGCCAACACCCCAAAGGCAGAAGGCTTAGCACAGGATTCTCAGACGTTATGGAAGGTTCCGGAAGCAATGTGCTGCCCTGAGACCCACACTGTACGGCCGTGTGCTCACGGACCCTTCCTCTATGGAGTCCCCTCAGCACCCAGCCCTCCTACAAATGCACCCCGTTTTCCTTTGGGGGCTCCCCCTCCCTCACTCCACGTCTCAGGTGCAGTGGTTCCTCTCGCATGCTCAGGAATGGGTCCTTGGTCCAGCCTGGCCAGCCAGAGACCAGGGCCAGCCAGGAAGCTGGCAGCGAAGCACAGGACTTTGGTTCGAACTACCCATTGAGGGGACCAGCAGGTGGTATAATGTTTACGTTGCTGGACTCCCACAAAGTTGACCATAGTTCAAGTCCCGGACCTGGTGGTTTGAAACTCACATCAGGCGCGTGTGCATACATGCCTAAGATCCCAAGAGGAGAAGGGAGGAGATGGGACTACAGCATGGCCTTCCTCCCTGGGGGTCATTGCTCACTCTCTGTCTCTCTGGTAAGCATGCACACCCTAGAACCAAAATCTTTCTAAAGAAAAAAAGACATTCCCAGTGAGAACCCTTTGCTCCCTCTGAGCTTAACCGAGAGGCCATCATACCACCTCCGTGACGCGCGGGGTCCTCGGGGAGACCCAGGGCAGGGAGAGGCTGAGGCTCTGTGACACTGTTCGAACCCCAGACCCAGGCACACCTGGAACTGCATTTCCATGATGGAAGTCAGCCTGTTCCCATTTCCTGCTTAATATTTTCTGCCTCTTGGACCTAAAAAGCCCTCCCTGATATCATTTCTCAGGATTTCATGGGCGAATGATCTCATGGTTCGGCTGGGCCCTGTGTGAGAACCTGGGGGTTCTCAGAGGGTGGGACAGCCAGACCTCCTCCGCCACAGCACAGCAGCCTGGATCTAGTTCTGGACAAACGGAGACGAAGCAGCGGTACGGGGCACGGCCGTCCTGCAGGACAGCGGGCACTCTCCCAGGCTACCTGGCAGCAAGCTCGGCTTCCCACAGGACTCGGGCTTCTCCCTGGCCCCAGCACCAGCTCCCCCAAGGACTGGGGCCACAGGCACCCCAGCTTTTAGGGTGGGCCAGGAATTAAACCCGGGCCTTCCACACGGCCTCAGCCTGTAGGGTAGGAGCGTCTATCACCTCATGCTACCATGGCTGGGCCTCAGCCTTGATTTTGCAGACATACAAACTTCTGTTCAAACAAAGCACTTTCTTTTTAAGACAGATTTTTGCTATAGGGCACGTGTACTCACCAGAGAGACACAGAGACAGAAAACGAGAAACCACCCGCAGGGGGAATGGCCACACTGCAATCCCTTCTCCTCCATCCTCCTCTCGGGACCTTAGGGTACACACACACACACACACACACACACACAGCATTGAGTTTTAAGTCACCAGTTCAGGAACTTGAACCACAGTCGACTATGTGGGAGTCCAGTGACCTAACCATTACAAGTTCAACCATTACATCTGCTGGTCCCCAGACAAAGCACTTTTAAGCATAGGATCTGTTATTTAAGATTTACAAAAGGAGTTGAAGACGCCATGAATACACGTGCCAGCCACCAACTTCAGGTACTGCGAATACAGTGGGGAACTCCCCTCCTGGGGTTCCCCCCCAGCTGCAGAGGGAAGCCCCGTCTTCCACTCGGGCTCGTAACGCTGTGTGTGTTTTGCTCCTATGACGGCGTCCAGTGCCTGCTTACGCTGAGGAACGCTGTTGCATTTCTAGACTTTACACGGTGTCTAAGCGGGACCGCACACTCTCCTGAGACGTGTTTTCCACCCACAGTGTACACGGGAAAGTCACGCGAGGGATCTGAGTGGCGGTGACCCACCGGCTGTGCTGCTGCTCGGTATCCCATCGTGTGGAATACCATACGCACCCACGCTCGCCTGGAGAGCCACGTGGCAGTCCGTGATCACACGCGGGGCTGGAAGAAGCCGCGCCGTGCGCTCTCCTCACTGCATTTGCATTTCCACTTCCTAGGGCGGGAGTTTCTGGGCTGTCTAAGGGAAAAGCACCCTCCTGGGAAAAGCCAATGAAGAAAACCGCCAAGAGCTCTCCAAAGAGCCGGAGGTGGCACAGCGGTCGAGCACGACGCTCCACGAGATGGACCCACGTGGGAGGGCTCCGGGTTTGGATCCAGAGACCTCCTTGAGCACAAGTGAGCCTGAGAACCAGGGCGGGGGAAGCTGTGGGTTGCAGTGCCAAGGCGCCGTGAGGGGTGCTGTCTCTCATTCGTGGAAGAAATAAGCTTCATAAAAAAAGAACTCTCTCGATGAAGCAGGGGGGTGGGGCCCTAGAGCTCCTCGGGGTGTCGGCCAGAATGCTAAGGCCCCAGTGAGAGCCCAGCAGGGAAGGGACCCACCGCAGCTGCCCGTCCGGTCCCAGGTCCCAGGAGGGCATAGCAGGGCACCGAGTCCTGCTCGCAGCCCAAGAGGACAAGGACAGGAGGCTGGAGGAGAGCCCACCTCTGGGCGTGGCCCGTGGCGGCACGTGCTGCTGTGGGCACGGCTGCTCCTAGGGCCGCTCCTATGGGCGGGGGACACGGAGCCTCCTCTCATGGAGGTGCACGGAGGCGGTGGAGAGCGCCCCGTGATTTTAAGTGACAGCGCCTAATATTTACAAAGCGCTCGCTCCAGGGCCTGCACTCACTCGTGCTAACCCCCGCGAGTGCTCCCCATGATCAGCTCCATCTTTGAGGAAATGAGGCACAGAAAGGTTACGTGACTGCCTGATGTCACACAGCCAGGAGGGGCCGAAGTCTGAACCCGGCAGTCACACGCATCACCCCTGCCCTCTCCTGGCCTCTTCGAGGTGTGGTTTCCCTCCACCGGGGACTCAGCCTCCAGATACACACTCAGAGTAGCTGGGACGCAGGCTTCTCCAGCCCAACCGGGGCTGGGCCAGGCAGGGGCCGCAGAGTGAAGCCAGTGGCATAAAACAGAGAAGGCTTACTAGAGCCCGGGGTGGCCGGGGAGCTCGAGCGCCCTCCTGGAGCCCAGGCCCCAGCTCCGGCCCAGCCTGGCCAGAACTTCCAACCTTCCGACAGACTCCCAGAGTCAGAGATCCAGCTTTCTGTGTGAAATCTCTCGCCTTTGCGTGTCGGCCTCCAATTTGAACTTTGTCAAACAAACGCCAGGCGAGCCAAACCAAACGCAACCCTGGCCAGATTCAGCCAGTGGTAGCAGAGGGGCTCTTGGAAGAAACAGCAGCTCAGAGAACTTGGACAGCGGCTTGTGTATCAACGCGTGGGGTCCCCACCAGGCTGACACCGAAGTGGATGACGAGCAGCTCTGTCCTTCAACGAGGGCCCACCTTGCAGTCCCTGGAGAGGGGTCCCACGTGTCACCAGCCCTGTCCCAGTCACACCAGGACAAGGAGGTAAACGGGTCGTTGCGAGGGGCAGGAAAGGAGGGCGGGCCTGGCCAGGGTCTGGCCCAGGAAGAGCGCCGTCTCATACATGGGAGGTCCGGGGTGAGTCACACCACACCCTCCCCTGGCTCCCAGCTCGGAGAGAAGCCAAAGCCCCGGAGGTGGCCTTGCAGATGGGCCGCGGTCTGACCTGTCACCTCTCCATCCTCACGCCCTCACTCCACTCCAGCCACGCCCCTTCCTGCCACAGGATCTCTGCGGTCCCTGCTCCCTGCCCGGGAAGGGGCCGCCAGGTCTTTCCCGACATTCCTCGGTCTCTGCGGTCTCTGCGGGAGCCCGGTCCAGAACTCCCTGGACGCCAAGTCCGTGGATGCTTACGGCCTGTCTGTAAAACGGGGCAGCACTGCGTGTCGCCCATGCACACCGTGTTCTCTGAACCATCTCTAGATCTAGACTCGCAACCCGGGCGTGATGTCAGCACTGCGCAACTTAGTTACACGGCTCGGGGGGGGCGGGGGTGTATTTTTTTACTATTGTTTTATTTGCTTTGTTTGTCAGTGGCTACCCACACTCACCAGAGAGACAGAGAGTGAGAAGGGAAGAGGGAGCGCGTACCCCATGGGGACCGGCCATGCCACAGCCTCCTCTCCACCACTCCCTCCTTTGGGGATTTGGGGCGCTCATGCACACACGCCCAGGATGTTCTCAAGCCACCAGGTCCAAGACTTGCGTGTCAGCCATGCGGGATCCAGCCACTTTAACTGCCTGTTACTGGCCGGTCCCATGCTGGTATTGTTTCTTCCTCAAATATTTTCCATCCACAGTTGCTGATCCACAAATGTGAAGTCCACGGAGAAGACGGGCCACACAGAGTGGGTTCTTTCCCCTCACTCCTACCTCGGCTGACAACGCTTCCTCAGGCCAGTCTTCTGTCCCCTTCTAGAAAGTGGCCTCGTGGAGGCCAGGCAGCAGAGAGCACGCCTGTCATCTTCCTACAGCTTTTCTCTACATCTAAAATTGCTTCAACGTTAAAAGTTTCTAAACAGGAAAGAAAAGGCCCCTTAGCTTGGCGTGTTAGGGACTTGAGGGGGCGAGGATGACTGACGGGGGGGTGGAAAGAGCACAAAGACAAAGAGAGACATTTCGAGTCTGGGCAGGGGCGGGTCACGCAGCCGCGGCCCAGCAAGGACCTGGGTATATTCCCAAAGGGATGGGAGCAGAGGGCTGAGGACACCCGGAGTTAACAGGGGCTGCCACGTGGGCAGGTGCCACCCCGCTGCGATTCCCTGACTGGCTTTGCAGGACGGACTGAGTGGGAGCAGACTCAGACCTGTACAGGAAGAGCCTTCTCACTGCCCAAAGACAGAACCGTCTCCAACCCTGGAGCTGGGCAACTCGAGGCTAAGGGTCCTGGCTGGGGAGGGTACTCAGATGTGTAGCTACCAGGACACTCCCCGATGTTCTAGGACAATCGCCCAATCCTGGGAAAGCCAGCCAGGTGGGACAGCAACGCTGACCTTCCACTTCAGAAACGCCAGGGTGTGGTGACACGGTCCCCTCCCTGGTGCCCCAAGCATCCCCATTAGCTGCCTTTGAGCATCCTCAATGCCCCCACGCCACGGCAGACCCCGTGGCTGTACACTGCTGGCCAGCAGGCCCCTCTGACCAGCAGACGCGGTCTTCTCCATGGGCTTGGCCCACTGGAAGATGGTTAGGTTGATTCTCAATGTTCAAACTCGGAATGCTCTACATTTAGAGTAAGAATCCAGATTCCTGGCTTATCTTGAAATACGTGAGCTGGCCGCCCTCCTGGCATTTCCACGTGGTGATGACCAGCTGGGCAGTGACTGCGACCTCCAGACAGGGCACAGGGTCTCCGGGTCAGCCCAGTCTCCGTTATTCATTAACCAAGAAGCAAGTGACACGGAATCTGCGCCCCGATCTCAGCTCGACCGCGCCCTGCCTGCGTGCCCTTGGCAAGTTCCTTCCTCTTCCTTGCCTCAGTTTCCCCATCTGTCAAGTACAGACCGAGTACCCACCGCCTCGGGACAGCCATGAGGTGGGTGGGCGGAGTGCTGAGCGGCAACCGCTCCCAGTGGGAGGGACTTCTCTGGCACGCACCCTCACCTGGGCGAAGCATCTGTCCGTGGCTTTGCAAACCCTGAACCGCCCCCTTCCCGCCCATTGCCTGCCTGCTTCCTGCACCTGGCTGAGTGTGCAGCTTCACAAGGACACCCTCCTGCACCTGTCTGAAGGACTCAGGAGAGAGCCCAGGGACGGCCGAGCAGGGGGGACACCGGCCCCCCACCACAAAGCAGCAGGCAGTGCCCCCGACGCCACCCTCTACTCCGTGTCGCTGCGGCTGCTCCACAGACCCCCAGGCAGCAGCGGGGCGACCAGAGCTGCTGCACGGAGAACTCGCAGCTGTTTCTACATTCGGTCTCTGAAAGGACCGACCAGGCAGCCTACTGCCAGACAGTCACTAGCACAGAGGAAGAAATGTCTCATCCCCACTCCTAACCCCTGGGCTTAGCTGCAAATGACAACAGCCTCTGGCAACTTCACTAATTTGGGCTGGAAGAAAAGAGCTTTGTCCTCCCTGGACAGGGCTCGTGACCCCGTGTTGTTCCCCGCTTCGGCGACGTGCCCTCCTGGCACCGTGCAGGTCGGCCTCTCGAGGGCAGGAGGAGCTGAGTCCCTGGGAGCCTGCAGGCCGGTGTCGGAGCCGGGTGACCCCAGGGGAGCCCAGCGCCACCTCTGGGCCTACGGTGTCACTCGTCCCCAGTCCTCACTGCCTGGGGCAGAGGACAGCTTCCACTTCCAGACTGGGCTCCTGAGCAGGAAGGACCAGAAAGGCCTCCCTGTGCTGTCTCAGGTGCTCCCACGTGTCCACAGAGCTCCGTTAACTATGGGGAGCCATCGCTGCTGATCATCGTCAAAACGCCCACGCCCCGAGAAACGGGGACCTCGTTAGCATTTTCAGACGCCCACATGGGAAGTCAGGGCTGGTTCGCTAGCGGCCAGAGGCTGGCACACAGCAGGCCGGACAGCGAGCTGGAGCGAGACTTCAGTCGGGTCACTCGCACGCTCACCTGAGTTCTCTGCACGCGGTCGTGCGTGAGCTCACACCACCCAAGCGGGGTGGGGTGACAAAAATGAGACGGAAAAACACGCACCATGATCCGGAGGGTGCTCATTCTGCCCAGCTGGGGTTTACAAGGAGCCCACACACACCAGGAGACAGACACATGCCCTGCAGGGACGGGGGACTGCGCTGTGGCACGCAGGACCACTACGTGACACACGGGCCCAGGGCACAGGAAAACGCTGGGCCCCGTGGCCGAACACTATTAAGACTTCTGAGAGCACTCAGCAGAGTTCAGGGTCCTTCTGAGCCCGGCACCCTTCACGACCGCACAGGCCATGAGCCCGAGAAGCCGGCCTGGGCCTACGTGGGAGAAAAGTCATTCAAACCAGCAGGACAGACAGAAGGAGGGAGAGAGGAAAGAAGGAAAGCGCAAGGAGAATAGGGCTGGCCCTGTAGCACAGAGGTTAAGCACTATTCAGAGGAAGACAGGTGCCACATGACAGACGGGGGTTCGAATCCCAACCCCAGTACAAACACACCAGACACCACCCTTGTGCCCAGGGTCCCAGAGGACAGGATGCAGAGCTGGAGGGAAAGGACTGTGGCATGACCAGGCCCCAGGGTGTGTGCCCCATTTCTCTCTCTCTCTCTCTCTCTCCCCCGCCCCCCATAACACCTGCCTGGACACGGCGATTCAAACCGTCTCTGAAGCCAGTGTTTGCTGAGCCTCCCCGTATGCCTGCTGCTGACCTGAGGGGCTTCCAGGTCCTGGCTCGTTTTCTTGACTCAGAAGTCCTCTGAGGTCACGGGTCCTCTGCCCCATTTCTCAGCGGAGGAAACCGAGGCACAGAACCTAGCAGAAGGTTTCCAAGATTCCAGAGTTGACACAGAGCCAAGCCAGGACTTGAGCCCACACTGGGAGGTCCCCTATAAGATCAGGCAGGGGCCAGGCAGTGGCGCAGCAGCAATGCGACCCGACCCACACGGGAGGGTCCTGGGTTCATGTTCTGGGCACACATGTGCCCACGACCTGGGCAGTAAAACGGGGTGGACTGCGGCATGAAATCCACTGGGGTGCCTCTCTCTCTCATAGAATAAACACACTTTAAAAAATCACACGCACGGTTGGTGTCCTCAGCGTGCGGAATTCTGAGAAAGCAGGCATTTCAGCAGCAGGCATAGCACAGTGGCCCAGGTGCCCCACGGCAGCAGGAGTGACAGTGGTCTCGCCATCGGTTCAGGATGGCCCGTCCTGGACACCTCACCCTCGTTGTGCATCTACCTAACCATAACTCTCTGATAGACTAGATGATGGGACAGAAAAGTGGACACCGTGCACAGAGCCCGTGTCCCTCTGCACCCACGCCTGAGTCCCGATGGGTCCCCGCAAGGGGATCCTGCAGGAGCAGCTCTCAGGAGAAGTGCGCATGAGACATTTCTTGGGTGGCTGCCCCGGAGTGAAACGCAACCATCCGGATGCATTAACTGCACCATCCGTCAGCCCAGCGGGCCCTGGGAGCAGAGGCCAACTTTCCCAGGACAGCGGCACTCAGCCTACATCCCTCCAGGTGAGGCCAAAACACCCACCCAGGGCCCCCGGGAGGCCACCCCAGGACTGAATCTGGCTACCGAGGAGTGTTTCATTCTTAATGTGATTTCTTGCCAATCTTAAAAAACAGGAAGCTCCAACCCAGGCATCTTGGAGAAATGGCTGATCCCATGTTTGGAGCAAGAACTGTACCAGATGAATCCGGAGCGTCTCGTGCCAGGAAGTGGGGACGCGCTCCAAGCTGACGGGGACGCGTCAAAGGACACGTGAGCAGCTGGAAGAGCACGCACCGGCCAAGCAGGATGACTCAGTGCAGCCAGATAACTAATGACTCAGTGGGCTGAAACACGCTGTGCGGAAACCTGTGAGTTCGCAGGGACACTCCAAAGCAACCAGACGGGGAAACCTTGAGGCCACATTCTGGTTTCCATTGAAAACCTGGACGATCTGGTGGCCGCAGACCCATATCCTCACGTGATGACAACTGGCCAGAGTAGGGAGCAGTCACGTCTCATCGGGGAGGGCACATGGTCTCCACTTTGCCACAGTCCCCACCACTCCGTCACTGCCCTGGAGAGAGAGAGTGCCAGGTGCTCTTTGTTTCTATTAGGTTGCGGGGAAGGTCATGATGTATTTTTCTGTATGTTTCTATGCAAGACTGTGTCGTGACTTTCCAGATGACCCAATATAAAAGCCTCTGCTTTCTCCCTTTTCACCCATGGCGCTTTGGCCCCCGGTGTCCTCCTGATCCAGGACTTCCTCATCTAGTGGTTCCTGGACCTCGGAGCCGGCCCGAGCAGCTGAGGAAGCATCTACTTTGGCCTCCCTAGGCTGCTTCATGAAGCTGCGTGACCAGGAAGGCCCAGCAGGCCGCTCAGAAAGGACAGATCCTGTTCTCCGTCCACACTCCCTGCCCTTGCCGCCACTCTGCCATCCAGCCAGGCTTCTGAGCAGAAGGGCAGCATGCCACAGTGCCCTCCCACTCCTCAGTGGGGACAGACTGAAAGACAGCCCCAGAGAGAGGCGAGCAGGACGAGGCGATGAAGAGCGATGGCGGATTCCAGGCCGGAGACGATGGGCCTGGATGGCAGTGGAAGAGGAAGACGCGGTTGGACATTCCTTAGAGGGAATGGAGGTGACACAACTCGCTGATGGGCAAGATGTGAGAGGACGCATGGGGACTGAGGGCGCCAGGGCCCCAGCCTCAGCGATGCAGGGTGAAATGCCATCACTGCCACGTATGTTTTGTGAGTATAAGATTTTCACATCCATTTAAATTAACTTAAATCCCAATCCACTTTGATTTTAAAGCACCAGTCCTGTGTGACAGCTGCCATCCCTCGTAACTCAGAATCAAAATGGCAGCACTTCTGTAACAGTGACCTGGTTTCCCTATGACTAATAAGCAAAGATGCCAAATAGGGTGAGTGCTGAGGAAGAAGGTCCCTTTTAGAAGACCACTCCCTGCAGAATTCTGCAAACACCAACACACCCACCTTCTGTCATGCTCAATTGTGCCTAAGAATATGTGAGCAGAGTCTTACCCCATCTCCCCAAAATAGCCCACGCCGGAAAATTCCAGCCTGAAAGTTCTTTTATGGAAGAGTTAGGAAGTTCTGGAAACAGGAGTAAAGAATTGAACAGCCTGAGACACCAGAACTCAGTGATGGGTCACCTGACATGACATCATATTTCATTTTTGTAATTGCTCAGCTCATGCCTTGAGTCAGGGAGACATCCAAGACCATTTCTCAAACCAACGAGCCTATTAGCAGATGGAGAGGTGGAGCCCTTCCAAAGCCCCTGAACATACTGTGCCTCTTCAGTGAGACCCAGAACCACCGTGCTGGGGGGAGGGAGAGAGAAAAGTCAACATGTCTCTCTACATGACTGGCCACTATTGCCATGGTAACAAGAAGCCTGCTAGCCTAAATGGCCACTGAGCGATAGCCCATGGTCCCAAGGCTGAGAGCTGTCAGAGCAAAGACATCTTACCTCCCTGGGGCAGGGAATGCATATATATATATATCTGAGGAGGGTAATCTTCCATGCCTGGGTTCAAACCCAAGCATCCCTGCTAATTACCTGTGTGGATGCTGGAACTTACTAAAGAATTTTGACGCAGGGAAGGGGCCACGTCTGTATATATTTGGAAGGCAGTGCCACGAGATTTGCTGGTGGCTTGGATCAACCCCAAGGTATACTGGCTGTGGTGGAAGAGAGAAAGGACTCAAGGGTGGGTGTGGATGCTTCAGCCTGAGCAGATGGAAGGATGAGGACACCATCAACAGAAACAGAGAAGCCTGTGGGAGGAACAGTTTCGGGGCAAAGACTGGAAATTCGGCTTTGGGCCATGCGATGCCCATGACACAGCCAGCAAGAGCTGTCAAACAGACATTCAGATAGAGATGTCCACAGCTCAGGGGAGACGTCCTGGCTGGAGACAGCAGAAAACAAACAAGCTTTGCCTACCATCTGCTGAAACCTGAGGTCCCCAGAGCTCTACACAGCCTGCAGGTGTGTCATGTTAAGCCTGCATCATATTTTTTAATTTAGATTTATTTCCTATGTTTCTCCAAAGAGTCCATATTTCCAGCCTTAGTTGAAAAATCAGAAGACCTGGCAACTCTGGACCCCTTTCCTGTCCACACATTGGGCTGGGCGGCCCACTGAAGCCCTCTTAGTGAGCTGAAACCATCGCCTTGCCTGCCCAGCCCCCTGGACACCTCGATTGTGTTCCTGTCACGAGACTCAGAAATGACTCTCCACTTATACATCCACTAGAGCACAAAGCCAGCACTGTCTGGGACTTCTGACTTTGCCTCTATCCAAAAAGCTCCTTGTGAGGCCCTCTCAGATCAACCCTCCTAGAGCCATTCTACCTTTGGTGGAGCTCAAAGTTGTTAATCTCGCACGGCAACAGAGAAAGGCGGAAACCCAACCTTGACCAGCTAGGAGCAGACACAGACAGCCCATCTGGCTCTTGTTCACCTAACTCAAGATCCCCTCACTTCTGAAATTTGGGAGATAGTCACCGAAACAAAAATACCAGATGGGCAAAGTGTCAGGAGGTTGTCTTTGCCACACCACAAAGCATGTATTTCCATTACCTGTCCCAGATTGGCCAAATGAAGATCAATGTATCTATAAAATGCAATGGCATGTTAATACAAACCTTAAAAAAGATAAAATGCTTTTTATCTCAGTCTTAGGAAAACCTAATAAAGAATTAACTGTCCGCGACACCATGGAATTTCACTCAAGGCTTTACTTTATGTCGGGACTTCTTAGATCATTAACTTTCAACAGACAGCACCCTCCCAAGCTTTGGGACATGTGGCTGTCACCACACACTGTACTGATAAGTCATTAAAATTGGACTCCTGCCTTCCATCAGAGAATTTCAGTTAGGGGCTCCAACTGATGCAGCCACGGGAAGGCAGATTCTGCATTAGTTGAGGATGTCGAGTTTTGCAGCACAAAGGTGTTACAATATCCATCCACACAGGACTCTTGCAGCTCAAGAGGGATCTACACTGTGGCCCACGTCAGATGCCAGGATGTGCAGCTCCTGAGAAAGCTGGGGGATGGGCTTAATACCAGACAACTGGTAGTTGTAAGGCTTTGGAGCATGCCAACATATTCCTAATAGATGGGAGTTCTCCAGCTCTTGAAAAGGGGTGTCCAACCTCTCCCAGGGTCACCCTAACTGGAGATTTAAATGCAAAGGTATGAAACTAGACCCTTATACTCCATACCAAATACCAAAATTTAACTCAAAATGGATTAATGCCTTTAATATAAGAGCTGAAGCTATAAACACTCAGAAGAAACACAGGGACAAATCTTCATGGTCTTAGATTTGGTAATGATTTCTTAAATATAGTGCTAAATGCATAGGCAATCAAAATAAATAGATAAATTGGATATGAAATTAAAAACTTTTGTGCATCAAAGGACACTATATCAACAAAGTAAAAAGACAACCCACAGAATGGGAGAAAAGATCTACAAATGACATACGTGATAAGAGTATGTAATATCCGGAATATATACTCCTACAACTCAACAACAAAAAGACAACCCAATTTTTTAAATGACCAAAACACTTGAATAGACCTTTCTCCAAAGAAGATGTATAAATGGCAAAGATGCACATGAAAAGACACTCAACACTCTTAGTCATCAGGAAAATGCAAACCAAAACCACCACAAGCTACCACTCCACATTGACTATGGTGGCTACAATTTTCGAAAAGGAAAATTAGAAGTTTGATAAGGATGTGGAGAAATGGAAACCCTCATATGGTGCTGGTCAAAATATAAATGGTTCAGCCACTGTGGAAACGAGCTTGGCAGTGGCTAAAACAGCTAAGTATAAAATTACCTTATGAATGAGCAATTTCACCCCTACATATATGCCCAAAAGATCTGAAAACAGGAGCTCATGTTAGAAAACTATTATTTTTGATATATTTGATTAAATGAAATACATGGGTTTCTTTTTATTCTTTTTATATCACTACTAGAAAACTTTACACACGAGGTTCATATTATATTTCTACTGGACAGCCCTGCTCTGGGTGATTCTGTTATGAATACCATTATATTTAATCCTGGAGATGAAACTGTGAATAAGGAATCATTCTTATTCCCATTTCACAGATGGCAAAACTAAGGTCTGTTTTGTCCAAGTCCAAGTCACTGATTCATGGTGAAGTTGGGTCCCAGACTCAAATCCAAGCCTTAAGCATTACTCAGTCCTGCCCCCTATGCTTTGGATCACATAAGTCATTTTTGCACATTCTATTAAGAATGAATTCAGGGGCCAGCAGATAACATAACGGTTATGTCACTGGATTCCCACATAGTTGACTGCGGTTCAAGTCCTGGATCCAGCAGCTTAAAACTCATGCCAGCCATGTGTGTGTGCATGCCCAAAATCCTGAGAGGAGAATGGAGAAGGGACTGCGGCATGACCACCTGCCCTGGGGGTGATTTAGTGCTTTCTGTTTCTCTGTCTCTCTGGTGCATGCACACATCCTATAACAAAAACCTCTCAAAAAAAAAAAAAATCTCACATCAGTGTGTGCCAAAATTCCTGAGAGGAGAATGGAGAAGGGATTGTAGAGTGGCCACACCTACCCAGGGGGGGCGATTTCTCACTTTCTCTCTCTCTCTCTCTCTCTCTCTCTCTCTCTCTCTCTCTCTCGTAACTGTATGCGCCCTATAGCAAAAATCTCACTAAAAAAATTAATTAGTTAAAAGAAAAGATGAATTCAAAGGAGAAGCCTAGGAAGACAAAGGACGTTATTCCAACAGAGCAGCCTACCCTAGATACCCAGGAGTGGGTTCTCTCTCTCTCTCTCTCTCTCTCTCTCTCTCTCTCTCTCTCTCTCTCTCTCTCTCCCTGTTGCACAGATGAACACATACAGGCTTCATGGAGGACATGCTCAGCCCACATGGCCTACTCTCTGATGTTCCCCCCTCCAAGCAGCCATGCTGCATGTTTCTGTTCTATTATTTCATGCCCATGTTTCCTTGCAGCCCCTGCCCTAGTGGGCTGAATCCCTGCATGAATTTCCACAGGAGATGCAGATGAACACCTTCCCTCAAACATCTCAAAGACCCCTGGCTGGAGGAAGAGGTCCTACCAAGAGCACTACGGTCCTTCTACCCCCAGCCCAGCCACTGAGAGTTCTCCCAGGTGACTTCTCATCAGAAGAGAGCCATGAGATTATTGTCACAGTAACAGGCATTTTCCCCCTTGTCGTTTCATTGTTTAATGATGCTTGGCTGGAGTTAACCTGTTCACTTCCTTCTTATGCTTTCTTTCTTCTGTAGCATTGCCTTGTAGTAGAGAAACTGAACATTCAGGAAGGTTAAGATGGCTCACGCATGTACATTCCTACGTGTGCTGCTGACTCTGGGAAGGCTTCTTGCTTTTGTTCTATGCATGGCTCTAAGAGGTTGGAATCCTGTATATGCTGGGTCCATGTGTTTGGGCTGAGCATGTGACCCAGACCTGGTCAATCAGCATTGGCCAAACTCCTGGCCATCACAGTGAATTCAGAGGCAGGTCCATGACCCAAGAAATCCAGTGAGACTCCATCTTTCACTTCCATGAAACAACTGGAAAAGAGAAGCCCACTTTCCATCACCACCCAAAAGGATGATATAAATTTGGATTGCCACACGCCCTGACTTAGAAAGGCAGCCAAGGGGAAAAAATGGCCAACAGAGAGGCAAGGGATAAAGAGAAACCAAATCCTGATGGTTTCATTTGAGCCCCCTGCATCCAGCCATGCCTAAAGCTGTCCTTGTAGATATTAGTATTATGAAGCAATCTCTTTCTTTCAGTAACCCAGTTTTGAATTGAGTTTCTGTCACTTGTAGGCAAAACGTTCATAGCTACTGCACTGAATGCCTCACCAGAATCACTTTCCAGCCCTTGTTCTCATAACCAACATCAACCAATGTAGTCTGAAAAGTTTTTTTTTAATCTAATCTCCCCTGACTACTGCCCACTAGCTCCAGAACAAGAAAAATGGAAACATTTTACATTTGTTCTAGTTTGTAAAACCTTTCAAGCTAACACCTCCCTTCCATTCTGTCACTGCAATTTTAAAAATAAAATGGAGAATAAAAGTGTTTCTAAGCAACAAATTATATATGTAATGGGGGAGGGGAAGGAGAATTCAAAGGTTTCATCTAGTTAGAAACTCTTTGCATTTCTTCCTGAAGTTGCTACCTGCATGAAATCTCCACAGGAGAATAAAACAAAGGTTGAACTATTTTCATTCTTCTCAGATACGCTGGTAATAAAAGCACCCTGGAAATTCTTCAGCAGAGATACTCGGGCATGTGGGCAGGACTACTGTGGCAAAATGATTTCTGTGAAAAAGCAGACCGGCCCCATAGCCTAGTGGTTAAGGAAGCCAGATCCATATGGCCAACCATGGTTCAAGCCCCAGCCCTGGCAACTTGAGAGACCCTCCAGACACACATGCATGTGTCCCCAATATCCTGGGAGGAAGACTAAATGGAGAAGCAATGTGGCATGACCACGCCCCATGGGGGGTGCTCCCCTTCTCTCCGGCTCGCTCTGGCAAGCACGCATGCCCTCTGGGAATTAAAGGGGCGGGGGGGGGGGGACATCATAACCTCGGGTAGTGCACCCATCTTCTGTTGCTGTTATAAATCACCACAAACATAGCAACTAAAACCTTAATGCAGATCCTAGTGGGCACCAACTTGCAGTTTGGGAGATGAGAAAGGTCTGGAGAAGGATGGCAGACACAGTTTCCCAATATCGGTGTCACCGATGCTACTGCACTGCCCATGGAAGGAGGCACGCTGCAGGGACAGACGACGGCATCATGGTTATATCACTGGGCTCCGGACTCGCACATGGTCGACCATGGTTTGAGTCCTGGATCCAGAGACTTCCAACTCACACCGGACAAGTGTGTGCGTGCCCAAGATCCTGAGAGGAGAATGGAGGAGATGGGATCGTGTGGCCATCCCACTGGGGGGTCATTTCTCGCTTTCTGTCTCTCTGTCTCTGTCACTCGCTCTCTCTGGCAAATGCACACACCCTATAGCAAAAATCTATTAAAAAAAGAAGATGAACAGTACATTTTAAGTTATGTATATTCTATCACTTTTTTTAAAATACAACTTATCTCACAGGTCCTCAGGTCAGAAGCCCAGGCATACCTCTGGGTTCTCTGCTCAGGGTCTCGCAGAGACAGCCAAGGTACCCCCTGGGCTCTGCTCTCACCTGGAGCTCGGGGTCCTGGCCCAGGAAGGCCCTGGCTGGTGGGCTCTGCTCCCACCTGGAGCTCGGGGTCCTGGCCCAGGAAGGCCCTGGCTGTGGGCTCTGCTCTCACCTGGAGCTCGGGGTCCTGGCCCTGGCAGGTGGCAGAGTGTAGGTCCTCACAGCGCAGGACTGATGTCCCAAGGTCCCTGTTGGCTGCCAGCCAGGGCTGTCTCCTTTGTACGCCAACTACATTCCAGTTCATGGCCCCTCCATCTTAGAAGCCAGCCATGGCACATCCCCCTCCCACCACACCCCTCCAGCAGGTCAGCGTCCTCTCGCTCCTGGTCTGTGATCTCAGACCTGCTCGTGTGGTTTAGAGCCCGCCCGTCAGACAACCTCCCACTTAGCTCGGTTGGTGGGACAGAGCGTACCACAGACATGGCATCCGATAAACTAGAGGGTCACTTCTCACAGCACTGGAGGCGGGAAGTCGGCGCTCAGGGAGCCAGCATGGTTGGGATCTGGTGAGGACCGGGTCACAGCCACCGTCTTCTCACTGTGTTCTCTGGCATCTCGTTTATGAGGGCACGAATTTCACTTACTAGGGCTCTGCCCTCATGACCCAGTCACCTCCAAAGGCCCCCAAGACCATCATGCTGGGGTAGGGTTTCCATATAAGAACTGGAGGAGGGTGGGACATAACCGTTCAGTCCCTAACAATCTCTCTCTCTCTCTCTCTCTCTCTCTCTCTCTCTCTTTTAATTTGCTAGAGACCACATGAACTTGCCAGAGAAAAGCAGATACAGACAGGGAAAGTGAGAAAGCACCCCATGGGGGATGGCCACCCACAATCCTCCACTTCTCCTCTCAGGCATGTGAGTCCAGGAGAAGAACCAGGCCCTGTGGGATCCAGCTGCCCTAACCACCACACACCGGCTGCCCTAACCACCACACACCGGCTGCCCTAACCACCACACACCGGCTCCCCCAGCGCTCTCTTACTTCCAGCTCTGCCTAAAACAAAGCCTCGTCCCAGGAGCAAGAGCCTTCCTGGCCAGTCCCAGGGCTAACAGAGCACGCCCGCTGGACAGCAGGGACACTGGCCGCCATTTTCTGCTCTGTCTACCATACATGGTCTAAGTCCCCGCAACTCCACCATAAGTACGTGCTCCAGGAAAACTCTGAGGCTTGCACAGGAAGGCAGACAAGAACACAAAGTGCGGCTTGCTTATCCCGGCAGGAAGGAGCAGACAAGGACTCCTCAGCCATAAAAAACAGCAAGACCCTGGCATTTGCTAGAAAGTGGTCGGATAGGGAAGATTTACTGCTGAGTGGAGCAAACCAGGCTCTGAAAGAAGACGTTGTACGTCTCCACTTAATGTATACCGACTGTCCGCACTCTATGAAAGAGCCTGAAAGACTGGGGGCATAAGAGCAAAAAAATCTCATTTTCTGTCTCTGTCTCTCCAGAGAATGCATTTTCCTACAGAAAAAAAAATCTCTCAAAAAGAAAGAAAGATGGAAGGAAGGAAGGAAGGGAGGGAGGGAGGGAGGGAGGGAGGGAGGGAGGGAGGGAGGAAGGAAGGAAGGAAAAAAAGAAACAGATCTTTATGAACTGGGGCAAAAAAAGATCTAAAAATACCTAAAAGGTGTGGAATAAAACAAGACGTGTGGTGGGGTGAACAATTTGATCTCTGGCATATCTGAGACGAGAAGGCGTAGACACTACCTCTATTCTGGTATATGCATCTGTCCTCTGGAAGGACCCCACAGAGTGTCCGGGGCTGGCTCTGGGGAGCTGCTGTACAGTGGGGAGGACAGCTTCCCCTCCTCGCTCATCATGCTGGAGTTCACATTCTTTATCCCCCCACTAAGAGTAACTGCGTTTTCTGCTTAAATGTCAAAACAGGAAAAACCATCCCTTGAGGTTACCTGAGCAGCAAGATAAAAGCCCTTTTTCCTTCTGAGTGTCGATCTATATGTGTTTTAAAAGCTTGGAAAATGGTACATTTAAAAATAGTTACACCGGCATTAGGTAATGATATAAATCATAGGTGTTGTGGTAAACAGTGAGATGCCCCCTCCCCGAGATGCCCAGCCTCACCCCAGAACCTGTGGGTGCTGCCCCCAGAGATGCCCATCCTCACCCCAGAACCTGTGGGTGCTGCCCCCAGAGATGCCCATCCTCACCCCAGAACCTGTGGGTGCTGCCCCCAGAGATGCCCATCCTCACCCCAGAACCTGTGGGTGCTGCCCCCAGAGATGCCCATCCTCACCCCCAGAACCTGTGGGTGCTGCCCCCAGAGATGCCCGTCCTCGCCCCCAGAACCTGTGGGTGCTGCCCCCAGAGATGCCCGTCCTCGCCCCAGAACCTGTGGGTGCTGCCCGCAGAGATGCCCATCCTCGCCCCCAGAACCTGTGGGTGCTGCCCCCAGAGATGCCCGTCCTCACCCCCAGAACCTGTGGGTGCTGCCCCCAGAGATGCCCGTCCTCGCCCCCAGAACCTGTGGGTGCTGCCCCCAGAGATGCCCGTCCTCGCCCCCAGAACCTGTGGGTGCTGCCCCCAGAGATGCCCGTCCTCGCCCCCAGAACCTGTGGGTGCTGCCCCCAGAGATGCCCGTCCTCGCCCCCAGAACCTGTGGGTGCTGCCCCCAGAGATGCCCAGCCTCACCCCAGAACCTGTGGGTGCTGCCATGCATACGAGGGACGCCGCACCTGTCCTGAAGGAACAGCTGAAGATAGGAGAGGGCCCTGCCTCCGCCATCCGGGTGGGGTCCTTTCCAGAGGGGGCGGAGGACGGAGCCGGGAAGAAGCTGTGGGGATGTGGAGACAGGCGCAGAGGAGAGAGTGGGAGAAGGACATCAGCCTGGCTGCGAGGTGCCACCCTGCTGGCCTTGAAGACAGAAGGTAGACGAAGCCCAGGGACGCCCAGGCCGCAGCTGCCAGATGCCGGACACTTGCTGAAGCCTGAGCTGGAAGGATGCCCAGAGCCCAGTAAAGTAAAATAATAGTTCAGCGGGGACCCCTGGCGGGGCCAGACCCAGAGCCAGAGCCACAGAGGCCTGACTTCCTCTCTCCTGCCTCAGCTTCCTGCGGGTCCTCCAGGCACCTTAGCCTCCGACCCTAACTGCCCACAGATCAAACGCTGGTGCCAGCCAGAGACCTACTGCCCTTCTTTGGAAGGAAACCCCTCATCCCTCAATCCACATAGACTCGTCAGGTTAACTCGACCCCTTAGATCCAGACCTGACCAATCAGCTTATTCCATCCCTGCCCCCAACCAAAGTCATTGGTTCAGAACTGGTCACATGACACACGTTGGTCCAATGAGATTCAACCCTGAGACTTGCTATTGTCAGGAGGAAAGCGGTTGTTTTCGTACTCTAGCCTGAGGGACTACGAACCTGTGACTGCGGGGAGGGAGTATCTGGGGAAGGCCAGCTCTCCGGGTGGCAGATTTGGGTGTGTTTTCTTCCCTGCCCTATTTGCAGCCTCTAGGACATCTGGCACGTTGTAGGTGTGCAATTAATACTACCGAATGAGAATTTAACGAGCTTTCCTATCTCTGAGATTGAAGCCAGCAGACAGCAAAGTCAAACTGAGAGACTGGGTTCAAATGTGTGGTTTGCACACCCGGATACAGTCGGGCCTGAACACTAGTGCATCCGGACAATTTAAGCTACGTCAGCCAACAAATTGCCAGACCTGCTCCCACATGTGCAAAAAGAAACACACACAAGAACACTGTGGCCTTGCTAATAGTAGCAAAAACAAACACAGACAGAAAAACAAACACAGAAACCATTTAAATGTCTGTCACTCAGGTACTAGCAAGGTGAATTATGGGACAGCCACACACCGGAATCATGGAATCGTTCAGGGAAGGTGGCGATGCTGTGTGCAGTGCTGTGGAAGATTCTCAAAGATACAGGACGAGGTTTAACAAAGGCACAGAACCACGTGTGTGCTGCCACGTGGGGCAGGGCAGAGGGAGAGCTCGTCTAAGCTCAACACGATCTTTGTTTTGCCCACTGCTGTCTCTCAGCCCACGACAGAGCCTGGCATACAGAAAATGCTCAATAAATCATTGTTCATGAAAAAAGTGAATCAACAAGCACGTGTTTGCTCACACATGCATGAAAAAAAAAAATCTCTGGAAGGACACTTAAAACATCAGATAGCACCAGCTGCCTCTGCAAACAAGGCCGGGAGGCAGGGGCAGGGGTGGGAGTGGGGAGACCTATTTCGCACAGATCCCTGCTGACCTTTCAACTGTGCACATGCACATCAGACGTTAGCTAAATAAATACCGAGACAAACAGCATCCCTCGTAGAAGGAAAAGCTCTCTTGTCTCCCAGCAGAGAACAATACCTCTGGGAAGCAAAATGTGGGTCAAGTCTAGCCCCCTCTGCGCGTCCCCAGAGAACGGCAGCCCACGTGGAGTGAAGGCAAAGCAAATGCGGTGGATGGCAGTCCAAGCTCCAGCTGTAGCCACCCACTCACTGGGAGGCCTGGGACGTTCACTCACCTCTCTGGAACTCAGTTTCCTTATCTGTAAAATGAGAGGGCTGATCGCAAGGTCTGTCCTACAAACGTCAGGTTCTCTGACAGAGGCAGGCAGTAGCCACACTCCAGGAGGGAGAAGCAGATGGCCCACCGGTCAGCATCCGCCCTGGAGTCATTCTGAACGTCTCCCCAGGAGGCGAAGGCACGGGTCACATCGGTCTTGGTCGGCAGCAGACGAAGGGTGTCACAGGACAGGGCTGGTCTGAGGCTAAGTTACCGACTCGACGTAGCGCTTCTCCCCTTCACTGGTCACTCGAGCGCCGGGTTCAGACCTGTCAGCTCCACTGTGGAGCCTGACGCCCACAGTAATCACGTGTCTCCCGGGCCGGATTCACTCTGCATCCCCCGGGTTTTCCTGCTCCTGGTCCTTTGTCAGGGACAACTGAGCACCTGTGGTGACCCTAAAGAGAGGCTCTGTGGTGGGACAGAGGACAAGGCCTGGTAACTCTGGTTTTCTCACCTACATTTTAGGAGTGGGAAATCTATTTCTGGAATAGAATACATATTCCATAGGGTTGAAATAAATACCAACTTTGACTACTGAAGCTCAAAAACTTGTCTGGAATCGGATAAGGAGATTTCACGACTAAAATACCTGCTTTAAGAAAACCTAATATTTATGGACCCAGAATCACAAAGTGGAACAATTTGTTGACTCTATATTTCACAAAGGATTTCTGAAACGAATTATTTTCTCTTTCTTTCTTTCTTTGTTTCTTCCTTCCTTCCTTCCTTTTAGTTTTTTGCTATAGGGTGTATGCACTAGCCAGAGAGTGATAGAAGACAGGGGTGGGGGTGAGAAATCACACACAGGGGAAGTGGCCATGCTGCAATCCCTTCTCATTCATTCTCTTCTTGGGATTCTGAGCACGCACACACGCGCGCCAGGCAGGTCTGGGTCTTGAACCATGGAGTGAGCCATGTGGGATCCCGCTGTCTTAATGTCTGCACCACCTGCTGACCCTGAACAGGTCTTTGCTTGGCGAGGGCCCTGGACCTTCTGCAAGTGGGTTCATGGTAAGGACGAGTGGACAGGAATTGCACACAGCTGTTCGGGAGCGCGGCTGCCTCGGGCAGGTACTACGTCCAGGGCTCCCGGGACTGCGGGCTTTTCCGTGAGTGAGTGAAGTAGACTTTCCCCGCACACCCAGCTCCACGCAGCACCCAGCAGCAGGACTCCCAGCAAGTCCCTACAGGACCATCTTAATGGAAGGATAAGCCCACACCAGCACGGTCGTCCACGACAGGGCACGAGAGGAAAGAAGGGGAGCACGAACCACGCTGGCGCTTACTCTGCCCAGAGCTGGGGAAGCCCGGCACGGGCGTCCTCACAGGCTCCCAACCCTCAGGGCTGATAGGAGAGGACTCTGAGGCTCAGAGAGGCCGGGAGCTTATCAAGGTCAGCAGCCCTAAATGGCAGCACCCAGGAGACCCAGCCGAGCCTCCCACTGCACTGCCGCGGGTCTACAGTCTACACCGTGCCGCTGAAACCATCCAACAGCACTCCCCGCGGAGGGAAAGGGGCACTGCGAGTGAGAGGTGACAGAGCGGGGGACCCAATAGCACCTGGAGCTCACAGCCAACAAAGGAGGCCAGCAACAGGCACAGGAAGGGGCGTCCATGTGAGATGAGCTGCTTTGCGGGTGTGGAGGCCGCGGACAAGGCAGAGACCACTATGGGAATTCAGGAAAAGAGGGCATGCCGTGGTCCTGGGTAGCCCAGGCCGCAGGTGGCTAGGAGGAGCCTCCCTGAGAGTGGCCTGCACCTTCCCTGAAGCGACAACACATCTGGAGGTGCTGGGGAGTGAGGGAGGCTGCTCCAGGCCAGAGGGGGCGTGAGGCAGGTGGGCGGCACTGGCGTCTCAGGGGCGGTGAGCTGTCCACTGGGCAGTCTGCGTGGAATGAACCACGAAAGGGGGAGGGAGGACACGCTAAACTGAGGACACAGCATGTGGCACAAGCACCCATCCACACTGCAACAGACGCCAGCAAGCAACCGCCGAGGGGCACGTGGTGTCTGCTGGGGGACAATCCCGGAGCTTCGCTGCCCTTCTCTTCATTTTTTTGAAATATTTTATTTAACTTTATTTATTTACTTATTTATTTTAATTTGACCAGAGAGAGAGAGAGGGAGAGTGAGAAAGCAAGCTGCCAGATCAGGGACTCAAACCGCAGTTGGCCATGTGGGAGTCCAGCGCCCTTAACCACCCTGCCTCCTGCCGGCCCCAGCTGTTCTAGACCGTGGAGTTTGCACCCGAGATGACATTCCTGTGCCGCGATCCCTAATCAGAGCAGGTAGGACTGTCCGGGACCCCTGCGTACCAGATGGCACACCGCGTTATGCAGTGTCACCGTGGCTCCGCTAATGGCACGCTCAGCCGTTTCACGGGTAAGAAAACGGAGGCTCGGGGACAGACGGCAAAGGGAAAGCTGACTCGAAGACATGCAGCGGTGCGTCCACAGCCTGCTCGGGTCCCACTGCATCCTGGGGCCTCTTCTCGCTCTCCCCAAGTCTGAGTGTTAATTCTGTGGGGAGACATCTCCACATCTATCCTGCAACTCCACCAGGCAAGCGTTCCCCAGCATCCCACCTCAAAGTCAAGGACTGGTGCCGCCTCCCCCGGCCGCCCTCCCGCTCCGCTCTGCTCACTCCTGCCACAGCCCTTTGCTTTACCCCTCCTGCAGGTGCAGTCGAGGTGAGCCCCCAGCCAGGGGCAGGCCCTGCATGCCCTGCACCGCCTGCCTGCAGGAGCTGCTGGGGCCCTGCTGGGGTGCGTTCTCTTCCCTCCCCACCCCAGGGCAAAATGCCTCAGGTTCCCTGTGGCAGTCCTCCTGTCCCCGCAATGGGAGGACCCCTGTGTGCCCTCTAATTGAATTGTTGTCATGGAAATCACTTCCATTTGCTCTGAAAGGACTTATACCCAGCCCCTGTTTTCTCACTTTTGCTTTTGACTGTCAGCACTCCCTCCCACCCTGGGCTCTCAGTGCCCTGCTCTTCCATCTTCTGAGCTAAATGAGGCCCCTGCCCCGCCCCTCGCTGCAGTGCTCCAAGGGCTGCTCTCTCCCTTTGGGCTCATGGGGAAGGTCCTTCCTGGCTCCTTTGTGCATGGCTGGGTCACGTGACCATGCTGGCCAGTGGGCCATGAGCTGTCCCTGCTCACAGGCAGGCGGGCGGGCACACCCAGCTGCAAGTGCGAAGCCCTCCCTCTGCCTGCCACCTGTGAGGACAGTGGCTGCCCCTGCAGCCTGCGGTAGAGTGGAGGATTCCAGACTTTTCCACCAGAGAATGCTAGTCCCTATGGGAACAGACCTGATTTTTCTAGAGATGCCAGAAATTCAGATTTGGATGTGAAATCTCTGTTTTTAAGTGGTAGCCATTTGTCTGATTCTTTAACCTTTAATCCGTTCTGTCTCGTGGCCGCATCACAAACCCCACCAGCTGGACACATGGCACAGAAAGCTATTCTTCCCAGCTCTGGGGCCAGAAGGCCAAGATCGAGAGGTCGGCCAGACCGCGCTCCCTCCTGCAGCTCTGGAGAAGAACCCGCGTGCATCTCCGCACGGCTGGTGTCGCCGGCACGCCTTGGCAGTCCTCTGCGTGGAGACTGAGCTCCGTCAGTAAGGCCTTCTCTCCGGGCGTGTCTGACCTGGGTCTCCTCTCTCTCTTCTGGTAAGGACAGCGGCCGGGCTGGATCGGGGCCCTCCAGATGCCCCGTCTGAACTTGATTCCACCCACAAAGACCGTCTTTCCAAATCAGACCACGTCACAGTACTGAGGGTTAGGACGTGGTGTTGGGGGGACAATCCAGCTCGGCGCCTCCAGTTTGTCACCTCCACATTAGAAGCCAGTGTGGCCAGGCAGTATGATAAAAGGCCGTTTTACCAGAACCCGAAGTTATGCCTCGACTGGATGGCTAGGAGGACCCGCACCCCCGCCCGACTTTTGAGAGTCCAAGACTCTGCTCAATCAATCCCTCTCTCCAGACAAGAACGTCACCCGCACCTCCTGGAAGGTGGCGGCTGTGGCAGTCGCTGGGGCAGCTGTCAGGGGAGATTCCAGCACTTCTGTGTACCTGACTGACAGCCTCACGGCGAGGTCAGCTGCAGGCCAAGGACAGAGACGGCAGCGCCTCACGGGCAGGCCGCCCCAAAGGCACCGGACTCACACCCCTACCGCACTCTCAAGGCAGAGAAAAGACGTCCTCTCACCCCAACTCCAGCCCGGCCGTTCAGTCATAACGGAGACCCCCAAACAGCCTTGGGATGCCCGGAATCCACCGCAGTCACGGCCCACTTATCAGAGCCCATCGGACGGCCATTAGACAGCAGCTGGACAACAGTTCATGTCACCTGATGGCTCTCCTCTAATTAGCCAAATGCCCGAAACGAGGCTGTGCGGTGACGGCTGCTGGGATCAGTCCCATCAGCTCTGAGCTGCACAGCCGAAAACTGCTCAGATAACGCGACTCGGTGGTGACAGCTGCTGTTACCAGCTGAAGCTGTCCGACCCCTTCGAGGTCACAACAGAAGCTGGCCAGTCACGGCCCTGAGAATGCAGCTCGTCCTGTTTTTCCTACCTCTTACTCAAACGTCCAACTGCTGCAAAGTACACAAAGAAATAAGAGGAGGATGAACGAGAGCCCCAGCTCGGATCCCTCCACCTGCACCCAGGGCTTCGCTGGCCAGAGCCAAGCGTCCGTGGGGGCTGAGAGCACACGGTCCGGTTTCCAGCTTCCACCAAAATAAAGGGCTGGGGCACTCGGGCTTCCCAAGGACACAGACAGAACTGCGGCAATCTCCAAGACGAGGAAGGTGAGCTAACTACGCCCCACAGTCATCTGTTCAACTCCTATTTATTCTTCGAAATCCACTTCAGTTATATTTCACCTGAGAAACGTTGCCCAATTTCTCCACGCAGGAAAGTTTCCTTAGTAATCTGCATATTCCCCCTGGCAAAGTCACCTCAGTCACTCTCTTTTATTTTCTTTCATCTCTCCACGGCCCACTCAAAGGCAGGAAGGGGACTCGTTCCCTTATCTTTGACTTTCCAGTCTTTGTCATTGAGTCTGGGACATCAGGGGCTCTACCAAAGACGTCTTAGGGAAAGTGCTTGCCAAACACCGCGCCACCCCGAGGGAGACAGAAAAGGGAGCGAAACGAGAAGATCTCAATTCAAGGAACAAGACTCGAATCCAAGAGGGCGACCAGCATGTGGTGAAATAAGAGAAAAGCTGAATCCGCAGCCGACCCTGGGAACTCAGGGTGCGAAGGAGGCCATGAGCTGGGGGCAATCGTGGAAAGAGAGAATTCCAGCTCACGCCCAGGTGGGGTAAGGTGGGACGGGTGGGCCAGGCACGTGAGCGTTTGAGTTGCTGAGTTGGTGTTGCAATCAGCCCTGTGGTCTGCTGGTTAAGAGAGCCGGATCCCACATGGTTGACTGTACGGTTCAAATCCCAGACCCAGTGGCTTGGAAAACACACCGGGCGCATGTGTGTGCATGCCCAAGAGTCCAACAGGATGGAGAAATGGAGCAAAAGGGGTTGTGGCGTGGCCATCCACGTGAGGGGGTTCTTTCTCCTCTCCTCTGTCTCTCTTCCTCTCTGGCCAACGCACACACTCTCTGGACTTTTTTTTCTGTTAAGATAGAAAGACAGCATTGCTCGCTGCTCCTTTACGACTCCCTGGCATGGCGTCCCTGATTCCTACCCAAGTCCTCAGCCAACATTAAAAGAGACAGGAAATGAGGCAGATGTCGATCCATCACCTGGCCTTCTGTCACGTGACTGTGGGAGAGCCCGGCCTCGGTTCCTCCTCACGGGAGGGTAGACTTCCCACTTTGGCTCTGAGCTGGGCAGCCGTACGACGGTCCGGCAGCACTAGAGGCCCCGGCTCGCACCATCCGGCCACTAAAACGTACAGCCTGGTGGCCAGCGCTGACGAGGCTGCAGGGTGACCGGAACGCCCCGGCCCACGGCGCGAGTCGAGTGACCCTGCACCAGCACTCGGATGACAGGTCGGCGCCGGCTCGCAAGCCCGGAGATGCGGCAGGCTTAGGTCCAGCAGTCCCACACTGAACCCGGACAACGCACTGCTTGTGTGTCGGGAAACGTGTCCAAAACATTCGCGAGGCCCAGCCATGGTGGCATTTGGGTAGCACCACACGGGAGGCCGACGTTGCGTAAGGCCTGGGTTTGGTTCCTGGGCCACCGCGAGCGGACGGGGTAGGGCCGTGTGCACTTGCAGTGCTAGCTACTCGGGAGGCGGGGCAGGAGCATGCAGCGGGACCCTACCAGAAGCAGCTCGCTCGCTCGCTCTCTTTGTGTCTCTCTAATAAAGGGGAAAACATATCCACGGCAGCCTTCTTCACAAGAGCGATTAACAGGAAACAACCCAAAAGTCTGTCAGCAGTAAAATGAAGAAACCGTGCCGCGTCCCTAGGACGGAACCGTTTACAGCGGCACAAACGGAAGCACGACACGGAGCAGAGGATGGTGGCCCAGACGCACCGTTTAGTGAGAGAGAGTGACACGCCTGGGTGCCTGGAGCAGCCCCACTAACACGCCGTCCGTACAGAGACCCAGGGGCACAGGCGTGGAGCAGCGAAGGACGCAAACACAAACCCAGGAGGGGCTCCCTGCAGGGGAGGAGCCCGACAGGGAAGAGCACAGCTGGCCACACGAGGGGCCAGCTGTGGCCTGGCGGCTAGGGCACTGGATCCCACGGGGCTGATGTCACAGTTTGAGTCCTGGACCTGGCAGCTTGAAAAACACGCCAGGGCCGTGTGTGTGCGTGCTCAAAGCGCTCAGGGGAGAAATGAAGGAGAGGGGGTTGTGGCATGGTCGTTCCCCATGAGGGGGCTTTCTTACCTTCTGTCTCTCTCTCTGGTGAGCACACGTACCCTCTAGCGTAAGAGTTCCTACCCAGAGCAGACATACTCCCACGCTGAGAGGGAGATTACTAAGGTCTCACTAAGACGAGAGAAGACAGACGTCAGTGAAATGGAGGCACACCATCAGGTTGTCTGTCACCCTTACGTGACATAAACAAGTGACAGTTTTTGAATTCTCTCAGATTTTTGCCACAGGGCGCATGCGCTTACCGGAGAGACAGAGACAGAGAGAGGAACGGTGAGAAATAGCCCCCCAGGGGGTGGCCACACCACAGCTCCTTCATCTCCATTCTCCTTTGGGGTTTTTGGCACGCACACACATGTGCCCAGCGTGAGTTTCAAGCCACCAGGCCCTGGACTCAAACCAGGGCCAACCATATGGGAGTCCAGCATCTTAACCACCATGCCACCTGCTGGCCCCCAACTTATTTTAATCTTTAAAAACTGTTTGTGTTTTTTCCATGACAACAAAGAAAGAGGCAGAGAGACAGCACTCCCAACAGAGTCTTGATCCCACGAACCACCCGTCAGCCTCAGCGAGCCACAGATCATAAATACACACGTGTCCGGCATACTCGGGGGGGAGGGGGTGTCTCTGGACATGCATCTTCCCACATGGGCCAGTCTCACGGAGCATCACATTTTACCACCGCACGCCTGTCCGGCCCCAATACTTTTTATTTTTTTAAACTAAGTGAAGAGACGTGTGTATTCATCATATGGCTATATCCCTTACACATAATTTATACAGATGACTGGTATCTATTCAAGACAGTAGAGAGTGTGTGTGTGTGTGTGTGTGTGTGTGTGTATGCGTGTTCTCATGCAAACAGCTTCCTGAACGTTCCGTCACAGAGAGCATCTCCGAGGGAGGTCACTGGCGGCAGCCCTGCTGACCCCTGCATCTGGCTGTGTCTGACCGAAGAGTGACAGTCAATGCAAACAGATGAGCCATACTCCGCATGGAACACTCCGGAAATGGAGGTGCCAACATCTGTAGTGGGGACGTGGAATGACCCGCCAGGCAGGGCATGGAGTTAAATTAATCCTTAATGTGTCTGAGGGCTTGCTTTCTCTCATTGGGTCATTTAATAATGCGACAGCTCGCTCCTTCCCTCCGCCTTAGCTCCCCTATTGCCATGGAGACGATCGCGAATCAGCTATCATAAATAAAAATAATCCAACTGCACACGCCCGCGCCACATGCCACTCGGATGTGGTGCCAATCCGATTTTATTTTTTTCGTCCCAAGAGCTCACGGGAACCTGGGCAACACAGGGCGCCTCCTGAGGAGTGGATGCTGCGTTTGAAGACAGGCCTAGGCCCTGGGGTCAGAGCCCTGCCTGTCTCTCACCGACCCCTGGGCGGAACAGGGAGTCGTGCACTAAGTGGGGCTACTCCACCCCCTGGGAGACAGAGGTGCCCCATTTGGTCTTAAATTCTGTGACAGAAGCTGACCCCTCCAGTGCCCGAACAGTCCCTGGAAAGGACCCAGGGGATTCCGGGCCAGCACGAGTCCCGCTGCTTGGCATTCAGAGCCCTCCCAGACCGTCCCGTTCCAGCCTTTCCCGCAAGCCCCACCAACGCAGAGGACCAGGCACAGCAAGGTCTTGGGGACTATCAAACCCCCGTTACCAAGTTCCTCCGGCGACTGTCCTGCCGTCCTTACCACCAAGCAAAGACTTCTGCTAAGGAGGCTCCGCCATCTGACTAATCACCCTCATTAACCAAGAGACAGCGGGTCTTCTGCGGGCCTTCGGCAAGCAGCAGCGCCTCGCTAGGGTCTGCGGCGGTGCTTGTGTTCCATCTCTATTTTAAAGGTCCCAGCTATTTACGGCAAGTGATCCTGGCTACTCGGAGGTAGTGACAGAGACCGCTTTCAAAATAGGCATGTGTAAGTAAGACAATGAGCCCCTACATTTAATACGTATTGAATTATAGAGAGAGTAAGGTCCGGCCAATAGGTAGCATGGTGGTTAAGGGCCTGGACTCCCGCATGGCTGACCACAGTTCAAGTCCCAGACCTGGCAACTTGAAAATCACGCCAGATGCGTGTGCAAGCATGCCCCAAATCCTAAGAGAATGGAGGAGAAGGGATTGTGGCATGGCTATCCCCCCTAAGGGGTGATTGCTTACTTTCCCTCTCTCTGTCTCTCTTTCTCTCTCTCCGGCGAGTATACATGCCCTATGGCAAAAATCTAAATAAAACTTAGAAAGAAAAAGAAAAGTAATATCCCCAAGATTCAAAAACAAAAAATTATGATGGCAACATATAAAAGACTGAAAATGGAGATCAAGTCCTCCTCACTGTAGCCTCTGCTCCTTGCCACCCGTCCCACACCCACTGCACGCATGTGCACAGCACCGGTTTGCAGTTTTTGCCATAGGTCCGTAGGGTGGGCACCACCGCGCCCAGGTTTGCAGTTTAAGATGGTAGAAAACATTAGTAAAGGAGGGAGACCAGCAGTTGGTGTAATGGCTATGTCACTGGACTCCCATGTAGTCAACCATGGTTCAAGTCCCTGACTCGGTGGTTAAGCTCACGCCGGGTGCGTGTGCGTGCGTGCCCAAGATCCCTAGAGGAGAATGGAGGAGAAGGGATTGTGGCGTGGCCATCCCCCCTGGGGGGTGATTTCTCGCTTTCTGTCTCTCTGTCTCTCTCTATCTTTCTGGCGAGCGCACGCACCCTATAGCAAAAACCTCTCAAAAAAAAAAAATTCACATTTAGTAAAAGAGGATCGGAGAATAGCTACACAGGGTAAGCTGAGCACCACCTTCCAGAAGGGTCTCTCCCACTTCGCTCTGACCAGTTTTTTTAAGTGTTTCATTCAAGCTTGGAGAACTGAGAGTGACTGCAAACTTCAAGAGTCAAAGACAGCAGACTCTGGGCACAAAACTTTCCATCTTTCTCTTATTTTTTTAAAGAGATTTTTGCTATAAGGCACATGCACCCACCAAAGAGACAGAGAGACAGGGAGAGAGAAAGCAAGAAATCATCCTCCAGGGGAGATGGTCACATCACAATCCCTTCTCCTCTATTCTCCTCTCGGGATTTTGAGCATGCACGCACACACACCAGGCTTGCATTTTAAGCCACCATGTCCGGGACTCAAACCACGGTCAACTACATGGGAGTCCAGCAATGTAACCATTATGCCACCTGTGGGTCCCAAAACCTTCCACCTTTCTACCACTGCACCCATGGCAGACATTGCTAATTGATCCTGGAATCCTTTACCCAATGCCAATACTAAATGCAACGGCCAAGCAAAATGAAATATTTTGGCCACCCCTGGAAAAGAGGTTTCACTTACGTTAAATACACTCAGGAGAAGGGTCTGGACAGCTCAATCAGGTTTTGAAGGCCAGGCTCAGCCACTGCCTGCTCATGTCTGAACAGAAAAGCCCAGAGGGCAAAACTGAGCAATCACTTCAGACGCCTTAACACCCTCAGGGAGCCACCAGCGACTCCAAGACGTTTAAGCGGAGGTCTGATTGTGCTATTACTCACGAGGACTGAACACCCTCACTCCATCCACAAATAAACTCTATCTGGAAAAAAAATTATGATAAAATCCCAAGAGAAGACTGGAGAAGGGATTGCAACACGGTCATTCCCCCAGGGGCGTGATTTCTCACTTTCCTTCTCACTGTCTCTCTCTCTCCAGCGAGTGCACGTGCACTATAAGAAAAAGAATTTCTTTTAAATAATAGTTATAAGAGGCATTCTTATTCTTTTTGGTGAGCAATCCAGTCACATTGCAGGCACTCTGAGACTACCTATACCCTTTGGCCTTGTTGTAGTTGCTATAGTGACTTAACAAACTCCCCACACTTGGTGGCACAGGTCAATAACCATTTAACGTGCCAGCAGGTGGCGTGGTGGTTAAGGGCACTGGACCCTCACATGGCCGACTGCGGTTGGACTCTGAACCTGGTGGCTTGCTTCCTCTCTCTCTCTCTCTCTCTGGTCAAATTAAAATAATAATACTAATTATAATAACAAATGAAATTAAATAAATAAATAAATTTTAAAAAAATCAAACATTATAATAAGTTCCTGAGTTCCGGGGGTCAGAATTAGAATAAGGATGCGGCGGGGATGGCCTGTCTGCCGTATGGTATCTGGGCTGTCAGAGACGTGGTGGCTGGAATTAACTCAATGAATGAGGCTAGGGACACTGGGGCTGGAGAACTCGTTTCCAGAATAGCTTCTTCACCCACATATCTGGAGTGCTGACGGGGGTGGCTGGCAGGTGAGCTCGGCCCGTGCCCTCTTACAGGGCAGCCTCCTGGGTTAGGCTTCTCACGGGCAGCTCCGCGTGTCGGCAGGCGAGGCAAAGACGCTGAGCGTTTGCCAACCCAGCCTTAGACATCACAGTGTGTCGCTTCCATTACCGTCTACTGCTCAGGGAAGTCACCAGGCTACCCAGGTCCCAAGGGAGGAGACACAGAACCCACTCTCAAGGGAAAGGGTGTCAAAGAATTGGGTCAAATCTTAAAGCCACGGGGAACCAGCAGTTAGTGTAATGGCTATGTCGCTGGACTTCCACGTAGTCGACTGCGGTTCGCGTCCCAGACCCGGTGGCTTAAAACTCACGTTGGACATGTGCGCGTGTGTGCCCAAGATCCCAAGAGGAGAATGGAGGAGAAGGGATTGCGGCGTGACCATCCCTTCTGGGGGGTGATTTCTTGCTTTCTGTCTCTCTGTCTCTCTCTGTCTGTCTGGCGAGCGCACGTGCCCTATAGCGAAAACCTCTCAAAAAATAAAAAAATCTTAAAGCCACCCCAAGTGCAGTTACTACACACCCCAAGTGTCATAATTGGGTATTACACCTGAGAAAGTAAACCACATGGGGGAAATCTCATTTATACAAGGGTGTTCTCTGCAGAAATATACATGACAGGGAACATCTGTAAGAACTCAGACATCAGGCCAGTCTCATCTTCAGTGGGTAGTTAAGCACTGTGCATAGAAAGCTGGATCTCACATGCTCGACAAAGGTTCAAGTCCCAGCCCCAGCACTTGAAAAGTATGCCTGGAGTGGGTGTCCCGAATCCTGGTGGGACAGAGAAATGGAGGAGAGAGGGTTATGATGCAACCATGCCACATTGGGGAGCTCTCTCCCTGCCTTTCTGTCTCTCACATTGTTGGGCAATTAAAAAGAAAAGAAAAAATAATTTAGAAATCAACCTTAACATCAAACTGTATTTGAATTGGGACCAGCAGTTGGTGTAATGGCTATGTCACTGGACTCCCATGTAGTCAACCACAGTTCAAGTCCCGGGCCCAGTGGCTTAAACTCACGCCAGGCGCGTGTGCGTGCGTGCCTAAGGTCCCAAGAGGAGAATGGAGGAGAAGGGATTGTGGCGTGGCCATCCCCCCTGGGGGGGTGTGATTTCTCGTTTTCTGTCTCTCTGTCTCTCTCTGTCTAGTGAGCACACGCCCTATAGCAAAAATCTCTTAAAAAAATGTATGTGAATGTTATTAATAACACATGAAAATGTTCTGATAAACTGTCAAGTGAAAATAGTTGTTTTTAATTGCTGTGCTGTACTTCTGTATTTTTACTGTGACGGCCACTGCATATCCTTTTTGTAAACTGGTAACACATACACACTTACATAAAGATAGCCACTTTATCCACACACCAATCACAACCACTAAGAGGGCACACTAGCACTGGAGTTTAGGAGGTAATTGGAGACTGGCAACTTGACTTTATTTCATTTTGTTTTTGTTTTGGATTTTTTGCCATAGGGCACATGCACCTGCCAGAAAGAGACAAAGAGAAAGGAAAAGTGAGAAATCAGCCCCCCGCCCCGGGGAGGGAGAATGACCACACCACAATCCCTTCCCCTCCATTCTCCTCTCAGGATTGTGGGCATGCACACACATGTGCCCAGAGTGATTTTCAGGCCACTGGGTCCAGGACTCGAACAATGGAGTCAGTCATGTGGAACCCAGAGCCTTAACCAACACACCACCTGCTAGCCCAACTTTTTCATAATTTATAATAATCACTATTGCTGAAGGTGCAGGAAAAAAAAATTCACACATTATTAGTAGCAACATCAACAGAAAAATGAGTCAAAAGATTGAAAATTTTTCATCCAGGATTTGTACTAAGAGTTTATTAGAAATAACAAGAAAATTAATTGCAAAAAAAAAAAAAAAAAAAACCTCATAGCAACTGGCAACAAATGAATGGCTCAAACATAAGATAGTTGGGACCAGAGGATGGAATAGAGGTTACATCGTCGCTGGACTCCCACACAGCAGACTGCAGTTCAAGTCCCAGACCTGGCGGCATGAAACTCACGCTGGGCGTGTTTACATGCATGGCCAAAATCCCAAGAGGAGTGTGGAGGAGAAGGGATTGCAGTACAGCCATATCCTCAGTGCGGGGGGGCGGGGGGAGTGATTTCTCGCTTTCTGTCTCTCTGTTTCTCTCTCTGTCTCTGGCAATCACACACACTCTATGGCAAAAAATCTCTCTCTAACAAAAAAAATAGGGGGCCAGCAGTGCCATGGTGGTTAAGGGTGATGGCTCCCACATGGCTGACCATGGTTCGAGTCCTGGAGCTGGCGGCTTGCTTTCTCACTTCCTCCCTCTCTCTCTTTCCTTCTCTTTCACTCTGTCCCTCTCTGGTCACGGTAAAATAAACAAATAAATAAATGAATAAAGTTAAATAAAGTAATTATTTTCTTTTTTTTTTGGAGAGGTTTTTGCTATAGGGCGCGTGCACTCGCCAGACAGACAGAGAGAGAGAGAGAGATAGAAAGCGAGAAATCACCCCCCAGGGGGGATGGCCATGCCGCAATCCCTTCTCCTCCATTCTCCTCTCAGGATCTTGGGCACGCACGCACATGTGCCCGGCGTGAGTTTTAAGCCACCGGGTCTGGGACACGAACCACGGTCGACCACGTGGGAGTCCAGTGACATAGCCATTACGCTAACTGCTGGTCCCAATAAAGTAATTCTTTAAAAAAAAAAAGGGGGGGGGGAGGATAGTTAAATAAAATATGCCCTTGCCATGATGCCACTTTATATAAGGGCTTGGACATCTGCAGACATTGATATGCACAAGAGGGTACTGGAACCAAGCCCCCACAAACAGCAAGGGACTACCGTCCAGGCAGTCTGCAAATACCATTCCTGAAGAACATTTAAGGACATAGGGACATGTTCAAAATCCCATGCAAAGAGAAAAAATAGCAAGATGTAAACCTTCACATTAAGGATAATCACCACAGTGCTGTGTGTGTATGTGTGTGTGTGTGTGTGTGTGTGTGTGTCTTCATGCTCACTAATACACACAGTACAAAGAGTAGGAGAAAGTACATCAAAAAATTAAGAGTGATTTTTCCTGGATTTTTTTTCTTTATATTCTGCTACATTCTCTAAATTTTCTTTTTTTTTTAAATTAGGGCTTGGGGGAGAATACTTTCTAAGTATGAATTTTCAGAACTATTCATTTTGCTTTTAATGTTCATTGAGTTTGCTTTATATTTGGGGGATATGACTTAAGTTTGTGAATAGTCTTTCTTTTTTATTTTCTAAGAGAGATTTTTGCTATAGGGTGTGTGTGTAATCGCCAGAGAAACAGAGAGACATAAAGTGAGAAATAACCCCCCAGGGGGGATGGCCACACCACATTCCCTTCTCCTCCAGTCTCCTCTTGGGATTTTGGGCATGCATGCACACGCACTCGGCATGAGTTTGAGACTGCCAGGTCCAGGACTCAAACTGAGGTCAACCATGTGGGAGTCCAGCAATGTAACCATTATGCCATCTGCTGGTCCCTGTGAATATTCTTAATTGAAAGTAAAAAGGTAACAGGATAAATTCAAAGTACAACCAGCCTCGCCAATGCCAGGATGCCTTGGCCTTCAATACATCCAAGATCCAATAGGAGGCAGTGTCTCACTTTGATTGGGGATAAGCTGCAAGATGATTTATTCATTCACCAAGCTTTTTTTTTTCTTTTTTTTGAGAGTTTTTTTCTATAGGGCACGTGCACTTACCAGAAAGACAGAGAAAGACAAAAAAACAGAAAGCGAGAAATCACCCCCCAGGGGGGATGGCCATGCCGCAATCCCTTCTCCTCCATCCTCCTCTTGGGATCCTGGGCATACACACACATGCGCCTGGTGTGAGTTTAAGCCACTGGGTCCAGGACTTGAACTATGGCTGACTACATGGGAATCCAGCGACATAGCCATTATGCTAACTGCTGGATCTCTTTTTTTTTTCTTTTTCTTTTTTTTTTTTTTTTTTTGAGAGGTGTTTTTAAATCACTCTGAGAGTCTCTAAAGGACAGACAAGCTGGGAGGAAATATCCAGGCGCTGTCTGTGGCCAGACCCTTAGCAATCACCTCATCCCCATCTCCTGCCACATGCCAGCACTCAGAGGACCGATCGCTACGCTCCTCAGACCTGTGGCCAGAGTTAGAACAGACACATCTGGGAGGCTGCCCTATGGACACATGCTTTCATGTGTGGACTTTCACGGCTACGTCATCCACTCAGAGGGAGTGTACACATCCTCAGCTGAGTTCCAGATCACTGAGGTTGACAAATACCCAAGTTATGGACAAAGAATGCTTACAGTGAGCCATATCCCACCATCTGTGCTTTGACATCCTTGCAACAATAACCAAACTCCATTTCTTGCAGGTCTAATAGCCCCTGAGAATCAAAACTGCATGTCCCAGGTGGCTCTGCATTAAGTATGGCCATGTACTTAGCTGGTGCCCCCTCTCTCATCCTCCCGGCCTATCTCTCTGGCCCAGCTGTGCAGCCCCAAGCTGGCCACGTGTGGAGCCAACAGCATCCCTGCACCTCGTGTTCCTCGCTCTCTGCCTACAGAGTCTGCAGGAGCCCCTTTACTCCTCAGCCCATGCAGAGTAAGGCAATGACACCTGGGGAACAAGTCCTGGCCAGGGGGTACAGCAGCCCGGGAGCCCGTGAATATGCCCCTTCTGTATCTCAGCCCACATCCAGAGGTGCTCTCGTTGGCTCCCCAAGGCAATGCCATCAGGACCCTGGGTGTCCACAGGGGTACCCAGCTGGGCATGCAGCCATGGGCATGAGGGTTGGAGGGTTCTCCCCTCCGTCTCTGTGTCCTCCTGCCCGTTGCTCTGCCCCACGTCCTCTGAGTCTATTCCCAAATGAGTTACCTGCACACAGCCCTCATACCAGGTTCCACTCGGAGGGGGGCCCGGGTCCTGGAGATGGGACACGACAGTGACCGCACACAGTACCAGTTACTTCTCACGAGTGGCCCTAGGAGCAGAGCTTCTTCCCCCTCTCCTGCTGCCTGGAATGGGCAGGGATGGCTGGGGCGTGATCTTGAAGCACAAAGAGGCCCAGGCCTTAAGCATGGCGACGAGCCAGAAGGAACTTGCTACCCTGAGGGTCTGGCTGAGTGGAGCTGCAGTGCCAGCTCGGGCACTTCCTGCGGACTTTTCATGTGAGAGAGAAACGCCGCCCCTCTGACGCCATTGTCACCGAAGGTCTCCCTGCCCTGCAGCCACTCTGCGTCGTACCTGGCACGCCCAGTGCAGGCAGTCAATCAGGCTCCATGCTGCGCCTACCTCACCAGGGAAATTTAAGGTGACAACACGCTCCCCGGACACCTGGGTCTCTCGCTTTGTTTAAACAAGGAGAAGGCTGTAATCCGTCCTGGGCTGGGACACGGTACGTCCTCTCCCGAGCTCCCCTGACGAGCAGCTGCACTGAGAAATCCGTCCTGGGCTGGGACACGGTACCTCCTCTCCCGAGCTCCCCTGACGAGCAGCTGCACTGAGAAGCCCCAGGACACAGGCACAGAGCTAATTACCAGGCTCCACTCCCAACGCAGCTCCCAGCACCTCTCTAATCTTCGAGAAAAATGGCATTTAAATGGCATCTCTGCCGGGGAACCAGAAAGGCTGCCTGCCTCACTCCACAAAGGCTCTGCATTTGTCACCCTGCTTTCTGCGCCCAAGAAGTCATTATTTTTCCTGACGCCACTGGAGGAAGGTGAAGTGGCAAGGAGACCCTCCGAGCAG
Organism: Tupaia tana; assembly: GCA_026018925.1. NCBI lineage: Eukaryota > Metazoa > Chordata > Mammalia > Scandentia > Tupaiidae > Tupaia > Tupaia tana. The sequence goes on along the minus strand of JAKSZU010000026.1, from coordinate 21,221,272 downwards.
CTGAAATTCCGACAGCCCTCAGCAGCGCCTGGCCCCCCCGGCTGCCAAGGTTATGGACGCTCAGGTGATGAAACGAACACAAGGGAGACTGGCCGGCCCTGCAGGGTGGACTGCAGAGTGGCTGCAAATGCAGTCAGGTGCAGCGTGGAGCCCGGGCCTCCGCACAAGCAGGCCTTGCCTCAGGTCGGTATTATCCAGGCAGAGGAAAACAGCAGCTCAGCTAAAGGACTGAACGCATTAGATGAGCTGGTAAACACATTCCAACTTGCTAGTTAATAAGGCAGAGCCTGTTCTGAACAGCCTCAAAGAGCATAAACTAGTAGCGTAGGAAGATTGTCAGGGCAACAAAGCACAGTGCTGGAAGGTTCCGAAAGGGAGGCTGCTCCCAGCTCCCAACTGCTGGGTGACACCCAGGAAGCACTTGCCCTCTCTGAGCCTCACTAGGCTTCCTTGGTTTTTAATCTTAATTTGATTTCTGTCTTGATGGATAAAACATTTACATGTTTCAAACTTCAAACGATATGATGTCCTCCCACGACTGTCTTTTAGTCACTCAAATCCCCAGAAGCAGCCAGTGTTAACAGTTTCTTCTGAACCATCCAAAAATATATTGTGAACATAAAATGCGCACATATTCACATACTGTCTGTATTTTTCTTTTTAACATAAATGGCTGCGTATTAAACCCATCATTCAGCATCTCGTTTTTCATTTATAATACAGTAGGGTGGGGGTTACCGCCAGTGCATAGAGTGTCTTCATTCTCGCCATGCTGTGTATCATTCTATTGTAGGAATGCTCCAAACCCATCCCCCTCTGATGGACACTCAGGATGCTTCTGCAATGAACAACCTCATACGTGAGTTCATTTGCACAAGGGCAATCTCTCTGCATGACAGAGTCCCAGAAGTGGAGTCGATGGGTCAAAGAGTGTACGTAGTTACGCCTTGGGTGGGGACTGCCAAATCGCCCTCCAGGGAAAGTACACCAGGGCGGGCATCGCTGGGGTATGAAAGTCGAGGCAGGGTTGCCCCACTTATGAAGAGGCCCAGGCCTTAAACATGGCGATGTCTCAACTTGGCACAGCTGCCTTTAGACTGGGGACCACACACTGATGTCCACGGGCCAAAGCTGGTGGGTACACCTGTGTTCATGGGTCCACTCAGCACTTCTTAAATGAGACAACACTGAAACATCAAGAAATTCTTACTTTAAAAAATTCCAGGGACCAGCAGATGGTGTAGCAGTGATGTCACTCAACTCCCACATAGCCAACCACAGTTCAAGTCCTGGGCCAGGTGGCTTGAAAATCACTCCAGAAATGGGTGCATGCGTGCCCAGGACCCGGGGTAAGAGGAGTGACAGGAGTAACAGGAGTAACAGGCAGTAACAGGAGTAACAGGAATGACAGAAGTAACAGGAGTGACAGGCAGTAACAGGAGTAACAGGAATGACAGAAGTAACAGGAGTGACAGGAGTAACAGGAGTAACAGGAGTAACAGGCAGTAACAGGAGTAACAGGAATGACAGAAGTAACAGGAGTGACAGGAGTAACAGGCAGTAACAGGAGTAACAGGCAATAACAGGAGTAACAGGAATGACAGAAGTAACAGGAGTGACAGGAGTAACAGGCAGTAACAGGAGTAACAGGTAATAACAGGAGTAACTGGCAGTAACAGGAGTGACAGGAGTAACAGGCAGTAACAGGAGTTACAGGAGTGACAGGAGTAACGAGCAGTAACAGGAGTGACAGGAGTAACAGGAGTAACAGAAGTGACAGGAGTAATAGGAGTGACAGGAGTTACAGGCAGTGACAGGAGTGACAGGAGTAATGGGCAGTAACAGGAGTGACAGGAGTAACAGGCAGTAACAGGAGTAATAGGAGTGACAGGCAGTGACAGGAGTAACAGGAGTGACAGAAGTAATAGGAGTGACAAGAGTAATGGGCAGTAACAGGAGTAACAGGAGTGGCAGGAGTGACAGGAGTAACTGGCAGTAACAGGAGTGACAGAAGTAACAGGAATGACAGGAGTAACAGGAGTAACGGGCAGTAACAGGAGTGACAGGAGTAACGGGCAGTAACAGAAGTGACAGGAATGACAGGAGTAACAGACAGTAACAGGAGTAATAGGAGTGACAAGAGTAACAGGCAGTAACAGGAGTAACAGGAATGACAGGAGTAACAGGAGTGACAGGAGTAACTGGCAGTAACAGGAGTAACAGGAGTGACAGGAGTAACAGAAGTGACAGGAGTAACAGGAGTGACACAAGTAACAGGAGTGACAGGAGTAATGGGCAGTAACAGGAGTAACAGGAAGGACAGGAGTAACAGGAGTGACAGGAGTAACGGGCAGTAACAGGAGTAACAGGAGTGACAGGAGTAACTGGCAGTAACAGGAGTAACAGGAATGATAGGAGTAACAGGAGTGATAGGAGTAACGGGCAGTAACAGGAGTAACAGGAATGACAGGAGTGACAGGAGTAACAGGCAGTAACAGGAGTAACAGGAGTGACAGGAGTAACTGGCAGTAACAGGAGTAACAGGAATGATAGGAGTGACAGGAGTGACAGGAGTAACTGGCAAAACAGGAGTAACAGGAATGACAGGAGTGACAGGAGTAACAGGCAGTAACAGGGGTAACAGGAGTGACAGGAAGCTGCTAGAGCTGACTGCTCCCCCATGGCCGTGTCCAGGGGCAGACTATCCCACAGTTCCGAGATGGCTGTGACCTCAGGTCCCTGGTCCTGCTTCCCACACGCCCCTCACATAGCCACAGACACCCAAGGCCCAGGGAGGAGAATGGAGGAGAAGGGACTGCGGCATGGCTATCCCCCCCAGGGGGGTTTCCCCTTCCATCTTGGGGTCTTAGGTACGGACTGCATCTCCTAGGTCACTTCTTGTACCAAAAGCCTTGATCAAACCATGTCTGACTCACACTTCGGAGACTGTCTCTATGCCCACTCTCAGGTGTGCACCAACTACCACACCCGTACTGAAACCATTCATTCTCCCTGTCTTGGGACAACTGTTGTTTGCGGATCACCAACTACGGGCCAGGAACTGTCCTAGGTGCTGAAGATGCCATCTGGAACAAAGCAGAACTGAGGCCTCATGCAAGGGGTCTCAAAAGGTTCATAGTTTGTTTTGTTTTGCTCCAAAATAAGCTCCTATCTTCACTCCATTTTCCACTATATTTTGAAGTCCCCTAGTATGCACCAGGCACACCTCTGAGGATACTGTAGTGAACAAAATCAACGTCCTTACTAAGTGCCAGGCACCAAGGATGTTACCCGTCTAAGCTTATCACAGATTGGCGCACCCTGAAGAAGATGTTTCCTATTTTTTAGAGAGAGATATTTTGCTATAGGGCAGCGTGCCACCAGGGCCGGGACTTGAACTGCAGTCGACGATATGGGACTCCAGCAAGGTAACCATTACATGACCCGCTGGTCCCAAGAAGATGTTCCTATGATGCCTCATCTACAAATGCGGAAACTGAGGCTGGGAAGTCCGGGCAGCTGTCACAGTGTCACTGCGGTGTCCTCGGTGCTATGCCATAGGCACTGGCATCTGCACCGCCCAGAGAAAGGGACTGCTCACAGCCAGTTTGCGTTCTCTGTGCACCCACATTAGATGAAGTGGGGGCACAAAAGCACTGGATAAGGAGGACCGACCTCCACTGCAGAGCTCGCTGCCTCCCCAGTGTCAGGCAGCCACTCCCAGTCCTGAGGGTGACACGAGAGCAGCTGGCCATTCAGTCGAGGAGCGGAGGGAAGAGTAGTTCTAAGTTGGAAACTGCTGGGTAAAAGCCCCCCCTACTGAGAGCTGTTCAATCCCTCATTAAGGATGAAACAGACTCCAATCCACTCCATTCTGAAGGGGCCCAGGAGGCTGGGTTATTGCATCTGTGGGCACCGGGCTCTGCAAGGTGCCCCCAACAGACTGTCTGCTTTGAAGGACCCCCTCCCTGAACTGTTGGCTGGATTCAGGGGTCAGAAAGTCAGATGCCTGCAGGGACCAGACAACAATAAATGAACAGAGGCGGCCCCCACACTCTGCTTGAATATTAAGTCCATGGGAACAATCTTCTAGAAGGATGTTCTCACCTGTTGTTCTCAAGGCACACAGTCCTCTGGAAACCTCTCGTTTCCGACAGAGGTGGGGGACAGAGAAATACAGCCCACCTTGGAACACTACTGTGGAAAGATGATCATGAATGGCCACTGACAGTGTTGGTGCAGGGTAGGCAAGAGGGGGTGGTGGCGACTGTGGCAAAGCAAGGAGCGGGTACCTGACCTGAAGGAGGCACACCAGTCAGCTCCCCCACAAGTCTGTTTCTACGCCCAGATGCAGAGCCAGCATGGCCAGCATCTGTCTGTGTCAAGATGGAACAAAAATCCAGATACAAGAGGTCTTCAAAAGTTCATGGAAAAATGTATATCAGTAGAAAACACGGACTTAAACATGTCTGCACCCAAATAAGCTTGTGTTTTCATTCCATTTTTTCACAAATGGCTTGGGTCCCCTTGTATTTGAAGAGCAGTGGTCTAATTTTTTTCTGTTGGCCTCTGTTATCTCTCAGACACTCCTTTAGCAACACGAAACGTATCTGTTGCTCACATTCAGTTCACAGGGCATCATCCTGCATCTTTTGCTTATGGGGAGTAAGGATTACTAATTATGAAGAAGAAGCTATGGATTACGGCAGTAAATTCCAGTGTCTAGGAATGCCCTCCTGTCTGGCCTGGTTCCAGAACTCCCCACCCAGCCTCCGTGCACTCTAGGTGTTCTGAAAGCATTACCTTTCTAGTGAAGGTTATCCTTCCAGTGAGATCCGTGGGCTAGCAGCAGGAGCAAATGGTGACTTGGGGTGCCGCCCACGAGTAAGTGCAGTAACTCGTCCTGATGTGGGATGCGGGAGACACAGCCACAGTACACGGCTCCCCCTTCGACCATCCATCACCCATGAGCAGCATCCCTTTCCAGCTGAGCGTTCGAGTCTGTAAGCCCATTCCGCCAGGCCTCCAGATCAGACGACACTATCAGAGGACAGAGACCGCCTGGTGCAGGGTCCCACTCGGCCCGAGGACAGAGGACAGAAGCGTGCGGGCTATGACAGAGCATTTCGGGTCCATGGAAAATGGCCTGTCGATCCAGGGAGGCTCACTCTGATTTTCTGGAAGTCAATGAACAGTGATCTGAGCAAAGCTCTCCTGTATGTGCTCTTAGACCACTTTGCGGGGAAGGGGAGAGAGGTGGTTAGACGAAGAAAACAGTCACAGGGTTTTTTGGTCAGGTTTTTGCCACAGGGCATGTGCACTCACTGGAGAGAAACAGACAGAGACAGTGAGAGGAAAAGTGAGAAATCACCCCCTAGGGGGATGGCCATGCCACAATCCCTTCTCCACTCTCCTCCTGGGATTTTAGGCAAGCACGTACATGCGCCCAGCATGAGTTTCGAGCTGCTGGGTCCAGAATTCGGACTGCAGTTGGTCACGTAAGAGTCCAGCACTTTAACCTCCATGCCACCTGCTGGCCCCAGTCACAGACTTTAAGACAGAATCTATCCTTGTTTAAAAACTCTTGGACCAGAAACCTCCCACTGGGAAGACAAGTGAGTAGAAGTAGCAGGTTTGACAGAGTTACCAAGTTAAGTAAAAATTCAGCCAAAGCAAGCACTATGTTTGTCAAAGCAGATGCACACGCCACCCAGCACAGAGGACTGGGTGGCACACACATTATTTTGGGTAGTGGACAAGGGAAATGATTCTGTTAAAACACGTGCAGGGTCTTCAAAAAGCTCATGGAAAATATATATTATAAAAAAAAATAAATTACACAAGGATTAAAACAAATTTTGCACCAAAATAAACTCATACTTAAATTCCACTTTGGGGGCCAGCAGATAACGTAATGATTATGTCACTGGACTCTCACGTGGCCGACCATGGTTTGAGCCCTGGACTAGATGACTTCTAACTCATGTCGGGCATGTGTGCACGTGTGCCCAAGATCCCAGGAGGAGAACGGAGAAGGGTTTGTGGCATGACTATCTCCCCAGGGGGTGATTTCTCACTTTCTGTCTCTCTGGAGAATGCACACAATCCTATAACCAAAAAGAAAAAGAAAAAGAAAAAGAAAAAGAAAACCTCTTCCCCCCAAAAACAATTTCATTTTCACACCAGTTTTGTTTTTTTTTAATTTTTGTTATAGGGCACATGCACTCACTAGAGACAGAGAGAAACAAAGAGGGAAGGTGAGAAATCACCCCCCCAGGTGGATCGCCATGCCACAATCCCATCTCCTCCGTTCTTCTCTGAGACCCTAGGCACGCACGCACGTGCTCCCAGAGTCCAAGCCTCGAACCACACAGTCAGTATGTGGGATCCAGTGTCTTAACCTCTGCACCACCTGCTGGTCCCCCCCATGAGCTTTCTGAAGTCCCTCCGTGTATGCATGTCATATGAGTCAGAGGGAAGTGTAACCAGGACAAGCCAGTACGACTTAGAACCCAGGATACGGCTAACCTTGACACGGACGTTTAAAGCAAGTGGGTGCGGTCACAGACGTCCGTGAGGAAGTCGGGGTGGAGCGGGCACACGGAGGGGAGGTGGTTAGGAAGTGATGATGGCGTGGGAGACGCTGAAGCCAACTACAGGATGGTGTGTTCCAGAGGCCGAGATGCGCCCTGCCTGAACCGCACGTGCCACGTAAGGGCCGCACAGCGGGAGCCCCACAGCATGCACGCGGTATAGAGGAATGGCAGCACGACAACCGGGTGATCGCATGCCAGGACACCAGCCTTCCCCCGACCTCTCCGCCCAAGTGCCAGCCTGGTTTGTGCAGTTCATCGGCCTCTCCCCAGGTTAGCCTGCCTCCTCGGGCTCCCTCGTCATTTCTTCCCGAAGACGGTGGCTGCCAACCCCGCCGCTGATTGGAAAGACCCCTCTGGGTAAACAGGGTCGTCACGAGCCACCGGGGACTCCGGCTGGACACACCTCCGCTCTGCCCGTTCCAGCCCAGCCCTGGCCCTGCTGATGCGCACATTCTCATAAATCAGGCGAACCTTAGCCACGCGCTGAGCCCTCACGTGCTGTCTCCCCCATAAACAGGCAAGATCCGCGTCCTCCCAGGGCTATTATGGGGCACATTCATCTTTATTTCCGTGCCTAAGTAATGGGCGGGCTGCTACTGCCGCCGCGTCCGGGGGGATTAATTACAGAAACCATTTACAGCGGGTTCCTCGGGCTCGGGCCCCTCCTGATTCTCAGAGCACTTTTCAAACCAAGGAAAGGGAATTTCATTTAAAAGACCAACGGCCCACATGAGTAGCGTCGTTACTGGGTGCCAACTTGACCGGTGACAAATCTCAAGCATCCCGAAGGCTGATGACATTCTCGGGCTTTTCTCTAATTACTTCATCTTGTGACAATTACCGCAGCTACAGACATCAGAACCGAGGAGGCGCTCTCTGCCAGGCGGCCCTGCGGCGAGGACGCAGCCACTCAGAGACACAGCCATCGTCAGCACGTGCTCGTCAGACGCCTGCGGACCGGGCACTGGGCGTCGCACGGAGACGCAGCCGTCCCAGCCGAGGCCCCCTCTCAGAGGCTTTCACCGGTGAGAAGGAAGCAGCGGCGTAGACGGGGCCGGGAGGTGGCAGCAGTACAGCGCTGCTGCTCGGAGGCAGACCCCAGGGGCGGTCTCAGGTTCGTGTCCGGAGCCCTCCCTGAACTCCCCAGCACACACGTGCCCGCTCTCCAGGCTGGGCTGTGGTGTCAGTGTCGGGAGAACTCACTTTACAGGCTAAGTGATGTACTGTGACTGAATGTATAAAAGAAACTAAAGTAAAATTATATATATATATCCCTGCTGGGAGTGCTGTCTCTCTCTCTCTCATGAAAGAAACAATTGAAACTTTTCAAAAACTAGACGAGATGACTTCCAAGAGGGCTCACTGCAGAGACAGTCAGACGGGGTGGCAGGGCGACGACACAGGGTGATCGGGAAAGCACGGCTCATCCCCACCCTGGGACTTTGTCCCCAGCTCTGTGGTCATCACCGCCATCGCCCTGACCTGGTGGACAGTTGCCGTCTGTCCCACGTGGCCGAGATGCTGACTGCTCCATTGCACACCACGCCAACACCTTCCCTGGCCTGGGCCACTCTTTCTCTTCATCTTCCCAAGAAGGGCTGGTTCCTTCTCCCTACTCAGAATTCAGAGTGAATACCACCTTTCAGCCCAGTCCGTGGGGCCAGACGTGGATGAGTGGATCCTGCTGCTTCCCGCCCCCAGCTGAGCCTCCACCAACCCTGGCACGCAGAGTTAGGTGCCTCACAGAGAAAGCCAGATCCCAAGGAGCTGACTTGGGTTCAAATCCTGACCCCAGTGACGTCATGCAAGCACCCAAGACCCAACAAGATGGAGAATCGGAGGAAAAGAGATTACGAAGTGACCAGCCCATCGGGCTGCACTGGCTACTGTGTATACTCTCTCCCTCCTTTCCCCCTCATGTGCACACCTACCCTGCAACGGAGGAGAGGAGAGGACAGGGGAGGGGAGGGAAGACGAGGGGAGGGGAGGGGAGGGGAGGGGAGGGGAGGGGAGGGGAGGGGGAAAGGCGAGGCGAGACCTCCTCCCCCACAGGGCAGGGAAATCTTTCCTGCAGGGCCAGATGGGAATATTCTAGTTTCTGCAGGCCACATCCATTCATCCCCACAGCCCAAAAGCAGTTGCAGATAATGTGTAAATAAGTGGGTGTAGCTGTGTTCAATAAAACTTTATTTACAAAAGCGGGCGGGGGCAGGCCTTTAGGCTGTAGTTTGCCGATCTCGGCTCTAAGTCGAAACCTTTGCTTCAAACACGGCTGCCAAGAAAACCTGAAGGCAGGTTGACAGCGCCCCCACGCGCCTGGCCTTCCTCGACGTGTGGCTGTGCTCTACGGGGCCTGGGCGAGGCTGCGGGAAGATCTAGAAGCCCTGCCAGCTGGCACCCTCCACCCTTAGATACCCTGCCCTGATTCCACGGCCTGCCTGTTTCCTAGTATGGCTGTCAGAGAAGAGAGGGCAGGCGCCCAAAGCCGACCCCCGACCCCCTTCAGCAAAAGCTGGTCATTTTCCAGCTTCGGCACGACCTTCGGGACTGGCTGACAGGGGCTGGACGTGAGTGCACTGACTGGCCCCCGATCACTCTATGGACTCCAAGAGATGGGAAATGCGAATGCGCTTTTTACACACACATGCACGCACATGCACACACACACATGCACACACGGACACATGCGCACACACACACATGCACACACATGCACTCACACATGCACACTCACATGGACACACACATGCACACTCATGCACTCATGTGCATACACACACATGAACCCACATGCACTCGTGCACACACGTGCGCTCATACATATGCACATGCACACACATACACCCACATGCATGTGTGCACACACGTGTACAACCATGCACTGCACACAGATGCACAAGCGCACGTCATGCACTCGCACACACGTGCACACATATGCACTCACATGCATGCATACGCACATACACACACGTGCGTGCACACACACACACACACACCTGCAGATGACGCACGCTCAGTAGCAGCACTGACAACAGGGGCACAGAGCAGGGCTTGGCATCTGCTCACTGCTCCCAGCCTTAGACAGGGGTGTCACCGACCCACGAGCAGTCACTGTGACAACTTCAACCAGAACATGTCCTTCCAGAGCCACCGATTCATCTTGACTTGTTGAAAGATGTTACTTTCCCTCGGACACGGCCGCTTTCAAAAACGACTCATTTCACCTGTGTTCCAACCGCCCCGTGAGATAAAAAAAATAAATAAATAAAATAAAAAGGGAAAGAGAAAGGGCAGAGACCTCCCTCTGAGGCCCCCAGTCCCAGCAAGCCGGCCCCTAGGACCGACTCAAGCAGACACACAAGACGGCTGTTTTGATTAATTGTTGAACAAGAAAAGACCCTTTAATATCACAAAGCTGAACCTAAGGGAGCAGTTATTGGGAGATAAGAAGAGACGCATCTGTATGCAGGAAGGCACATTTGCACACTTTTCCATTTCATTAGGAAAGTCTTCTGTGGGTTTTTGACGGTGACCTTGAACAGAATTAGACAGAGAACTGATAATTGCCTAAAGCCTACAGCACAGCCATGCCGCCCCCGCGGGCACCCGTGCCTCAACCACCCCTCGGCACACACACACAACTTGCTCTGCAAACCACTGTAGTCCAGGCCCCTACCTCGGCTCTGAGCTAGGGAGGGAGGGTGGCCAAGGTGGGGTGAGCCACCCGGAATTCTCAGCCCCACTGAACCACAAAGCAACGCCCTGGCATCTGCTCCCCACGTTTCTGCAAATCCCAACAAATCGAAGAAGATGGGGGCTCCCGTCACTCTCCCTGCCACCCTCTCTGTCACCCTCCCTGTAGGAAGAAACCCACAGGCACATTCCTAAGCCCCAGGAGAGAGGAAATGCTCTTAAACAAAAACGCAATTCCACCTCTGATCCTCGACAATCTCCAAGGGTCTTGGCCAGGGGACTGATGAGCAGGCTCAGCCGGCCAGCAGCGCTGACAGCTCTCAGGTTGGCAGCGACACTAACAAACCTACTGGCGAGACCTCAAGGAAACCCATCTTGCCATTTCCTGAAGCCTCGGGTCCAGCCCCACCAACAGCAACCGGAACCGGAACAGGCCGCTCTTGAAGCCTCGGGTCCAGCCCTGCCGACAGCAACCGGAACCGGACGGGCCACTCTCTTTCTCTCATTCGGAGCGTTCCTGTGGGCCTCTGGGTCTCTGCAATGGCTGGGCCTCTCCCGTCTCCGTGGCTCCCTCTCCCCAGTCAGTATTCCCAGCTCTTCCCCGGAGCCCAGGCCCAGAGACACAGAGACGAATGCACAGGGGTAGGAGAGGGAGCGGCTGCCCGCGGGTGCCAGAGTCGGACCAGGTGCTGGCCGGGTCGCGGCCTTGACCTCGAGACATCAGACGGGAGGAGACAGCGCTGCCCCTGCGGCTACCGTGAGGACAGAACACCGAGGCACGGGTGGAATGAGCGAGCGCCGGTCGGAGGGGCCGCCCTGGCCGGGTATCCCGCCACTGCACCGCGGGCAGGCGAGCGGCCGGCTGGTCCTGGGCAGAGGAGGACGCATGCCCAGCAGAGTGGACAGAGCCCTGCCAGCTCCATCACCAGGGGCAGTGCTAAACTGGCGCCCGGGCCTCCTGACCAGACAGGTGACCTGGGGAACGCGGAGCCAGGAGGGGAGAGGGGTCGACGGGCCCCGCCCCGGGTCGCTTCCCGGCCAAGCGTCCTCGCCATGGCAGACGGCGGCTCCACATCAGACAGCTCGGGTCCCAGCCCTGCGTCCCTCGGGGAGGCGGGATGCTCCCTCCCAGTCACAGCTCCGGACATGGGGCAAGCACGTCTTAAAGCAGCTTTCATCTCGTGGTGAAGCCTTGGTGACATTAGGGACGCCACTGCTACCACGCTCCCAGGGGCTGGCACATGATCAGATTCCACATTTCAAGACAATTTTGAGCAATTAAAGCTGTTCCTGAGGGAGCGGCCAGGGCCGAGGAGGACTCTGAACCTCACTGGGGCGGGTCTCCGGGGCTCCCCCAGCCCTCCCGTGCACAGACAGAGCCGGGGACGGAATTGGGAATGAGCAAGAAGACCCCAGACTGCAGGGAGGTGGCAGGCAGGGACCCCAGAGCATGACAGCGTGGTGACACGGCTTCGGAGGACCCCAAGCAGGCCCGGGCACTGGGTGGAAGGGCGAGGGCGCTTTCTGCCTCAAGCAACGTGACTTTGCGTTGTCCTGCACCGGGAACCCTGAGGGCACATGGAATGTGAGCCCGCCTGGCTCGTGGGCACACGCACATGCACCTGCCATGAAGGGAGGCCGGGACATGAACCCAGGACCTTTCCCACATGGGTCCAGTCGTGTGACTGCTGTGCCACCACCTGGTGACACGGAGACCCATTATACTTGTCCCCTTCTACTATCCATGGACCACAGCAGCTGAAGGCTTTTTCAGACACGTGACAGCTGTCACCGTGCCCATGACACAGGCTGGCTGGGACCAGGGGCGGGTCATGGCACGAAGACCCTGTTGGGTCTTCTCTCTGTCTCTGTATCTCTCTGCCTCTCTCCCCCTCATGGAATAAATGAATGAATGACTAGAAAGGCAATAAAACCCTCCCTACTCCACCCCAGGGCCACTCAACTCATCGGTGACTCAGTGACACCTGCGTCACCTCACCTGGGCCCCAAACCCGGGGCTGCCAGCCTGGGGACCAGGTGGGTGGGTGGTAAGAGGGCGGTGGCGAAGGCCGGTTTCCTGGGAAGAAGACTGGGGTGACCGAGGAAGGCCCGGACGTCTCTCCACGTGCACCCTCGGGCCAGTAGCTGTGGAAGCGAGGAATAAGCCCGGGAGGGCACGGGAGTTGGCTGTGGTGTGGACCTGACACTGACCCCAACCTCTGGGCAGGCGCCCCCGAGCCCCTTCCCTCCACCCACACACAAAACGCGCCGGCACCCAAACACAGCAGCCGAGTCCCTGTTTATCAGCCCGCCCAGCCACATCACAGCAACCAGGCTGGGCACATTCAAATGGCCTTCGTGCGTGCAGGGGACGCAGCGAGCGCGACACCACGGGCAGCGCCGACACGGATGCCCCCAGTTAACTACCCAGTGTCCCAACATCTCCAGTCTCCGTGTGGGGGCGTCATCCTTCTGTCTCCTCTGAGATAACCCTGTTTTGAGCTTCCTGATATTTAAATAAGACCAGGTGGGATTAACCTGGTTTATAGTCATAAACACACTTCTTCTGGTGTTTATGAGATTCTGTTTTCTGGTCTACATCACCCCAGCTCCTGATTCTCCCCTGAAGGAGGACAGGACCCCGGGCCCCAGGAGCTGGGGTACCGACGCCTGCAGGGGTGAGTTACCATCTCTCCCTCCAGCCTCTCCGTCTGGGTCACCCCCTCCCAGATCTGCTTCTGGGAATGAAAATCACACTGGTCAGGATCTTATTTCAAGTCTCTGCCCCGCATCCGGGCTGCACAGCTCGACGTGAAAATCAAAGCCATGCTGGCGGCTGAGCCCTGGCGCATTGAGGGGCTCCAGGACTTTTAGGGGCAAGTCCCAGGAAACCAACTGGCTGACGTGGAGGAGCTCACTGGCTGGAGACAGTGAGAGAGGCAGCGAGGGCGTGGGTGGGCGTGTCCACTTCGTGCTCTCTGGAAGGAGGGAGCACGCGCCCACACTGTCCTTCCCAGGCCTCTGAGATTAGGTGGGGGGGGGGGGCAGGAAAGTGGCCACAGGGGACAGTGCGCCTGCTCTGCAGGTGCGACGCTCTGACTGGCCAGGATGTCCTCTGACTGGTCACAGCCCACCCTGTGCTGGGTCACTCCGCCTGGAGCAAATGTGCTCATCAGGAGAAGGACGCAGGTAAGAGGACCGGGGACCAGCCGGGTGGGGACATCTTCCAGGACTGCCCTTCGACAGAGAGCAGACAGGAGGGGGCTGGCAGACGCATTTTCTGTGAACTGGAGGACCTCCAGGGGTCCCCAAGAACCTATCTCCTGTGAGGTTCTGGACGAGAGAGAGCCTTTGAGTGAATGTCCCAGGCGAGCTGTCGTCAAACTAAGAGTCGACGGGGGGATGTTTTACCCTAAAAATTAGATACGGTGTTTCTCAATTAGGCAAGCATTACGGGTTTGTTGTGCACCACTGCATGCCCGCAGAGGGGTGTGTAATTACGGACACAGCAAAGGAAGAAAACCCAGCTCACAGCAGCAGCCAGGACTGAGTGTGCTGGGACGGTCACCTCTCCGAGTGCAGGGACACCGGATGCCGTGACGCAGCGACAGAACACCCCTGCGCGGCAGAGGAATGCTCTGGAATCTTGCCACTTGATTCACTGCCTCCTGAGCCCATACCACCCAGACCCAGGGTCATGAAATCTTAACACACGTGGACAACCCTGACCCTCTCCTCCCTGCCATGCCCCAGCTCGGGTTCTCCAGGTGGGAAAAGTGATGGAGTGCCGGACTCCCACACAGTGTCACATCAGAGACTGGAGATGCCTAACGAGCCGACGGAGTCCGGATGACGGATTCCTCCAGACTGCGACATCCGTCACTCCTGTCCACAGGAACAAGGGGAGAAACGCCCTGAAAGGCAGCTCTGCTTTAGGACCACAGCTCCCCGGCGTGTCACAGAAGAGCCCGCAAAGGCAGAGCCGGCGTCCGTGTGCACGCTGAGGCCAGCACTGACGGCAGGGACTCCTCCCTAAGTGGCACCTGGACGGAGACACGCCCTGGCCCCGAAGCTCTCAGACGGTGCGCTCCCGCCGCAGCAGACGGGATCCCTTATCGAGGGCTTCCTAACGCCACTGCACTGTCGGTATAGCAATCGCCATCACGGCCCTGGCACGCTGGCTCAGAACACGGCCCCCGAGTGGGGACGGCTCATCAACCCCGGGGCCCAGGGGCAGCCCAAGGAGCTGGCCCGATGCGTGCTCTGTCCGTGCTCACCATCCTGTGCACTGTTTACACACATCGGCTCCCTGACCCCAGCCTGCTCCCACCCCGGGCAGCGAAGGTGCACGCTCACCCCACGGCAGCCCGGCGCTCACACTCGAACGAAGACGCCCCGTTCAGCGCCAAGCCACCTGAGCCCAGGCCACAGAGCAACCGCTGTCCCCAAGCAGGAAGGCGGCAGGACGAGCGGAGAGGCGGCACAGGGCCGGGTCCCCACCCGCCCGGCATGGTGCTGCCTGCTGCCCTGGGAGAAGCACAGGGTGTCTGTCGTAGCAGGACGGGGGCTCACCATCCTGCCCCGCCTGCATCCGCCTGCAGAGACGGGGAGAGCCGACCCAGGTGAGAAAGCAGCTTGGAGTCCCACGCACAGTTGTTTCTCACGCACGCGCCGTGAGCTTGGGAAGACCCCCCCGCTCGTCATCACCGGTAACCACACCAAGGGCCTTCAAACGCTCACGGAAGATGCCTGTTATGAAAAAAAACAACTGCATGCATTTTTTTTTTTTTTTTTGCATCAAAATAAACTTAGACTTTAATTCCATTTTCCCACGTATTTTTGAAGTCCCCTGTACTTAGGTGAAATACTTGAGGGATAGGAGCCGACCATGTCCAGGGGACACTAGGTGGGCCGACCCCCCTCACGCAGACGGAAAACCCGGCCTGGGGTGACTTTCCTGTCAGGTGAGCAGGGCGGCTTTGACGGCTCCCCGGCCACCACCCCCGGGCCTCTCTCAGAGGCTCCTGACCGGCGGCCAGTGTACCTGTCCAGCAGAGAACTTTCATTTTAGAGCCCCCTGCAGCGGCAGCTTTGGGGACAAAGGCCATCAGCACCCCAATGCCTCTGAAGGTCCACTAAGGGCCTCCTGACCGGTACGACTGCCCTTTCTGGGGAGAGAGGAGGAAGGTCTCTTGACACAAGCCAGAACCCGTCGAAGCTGCTTCATCGGCACTCGGTGGGTACCCAGGACACAGGGCATCGAGGAAAGACGCAGACTAAGGACGTGGGTGCCCACGCCAGCACCCACAGCCTGGTCCCCGCGCTGGGAGCCGGCCGGGCAAGGGCAGCTCACAGATGGACCACACAGACCCGCACCGACGGCCCCCTGCGCCCTGGGGCCAGGTCGGGCCTGGTCCCACATCCTCTCACTCCACAAGCTGAAGTTCAATTCAGTGACACGGAGGCCTCGTGTGACCCGCAATCCCATCCCGGTATGCACCCCGGGGGACTGCAAATGGCCACTGGGACAAAACCACATGGCAGCGGCGCCATTCACAGCCCGAGGGCGGGCGCCGCCCCACTGCCCACCCACTGGGAAACAAGCGGCGGCAGCATCTCCACACGGTGGAGTAACACTCGGCCATCAGGAGGGTGTTCTGACGACCGTGTCACGGCGTAGAAGAACCTGGAAACGGCGCCGGGGACAGACGCCGGCACACACGGACACACGCTGTGGTCCCACGCAGGTCCGGAAGACGCAAACCCATGGAGACAGATGTGGGGGTGCGGACGTGGAGAGACCGCTCCTGGGGGTGGGATCTCCTCTCGGGGCAATGAAGTGTCCTGAAACAGCGGAGGTGATGGCGGCACAACACTTGGGTGCACACACGTCGCTTCGGCACACTCCTACGGTGTGTGCATTGGGTCACAGCTTTTTTAAAAGATTGACAGGATGAAGCCACCACAGCCAGGAAGGCCTCTGGGCTGAGGTCCGAGGATCGGCTGCCTCTTGGCCACACCCCGGGCCTGGCTCACAGGAGCCTGAAGGACGAAGGACACCCGAGGGAGGGTGTGGGACGCACCTCATGCCCAGGACACCTTGGAGGCACGGACACCCTCCAATGCACATGGAGAGGGGAGAGGGGAGGGGGGACGGGAGATGAGGGCCAGCACGTCCCAGGTCCCTCGTCCCTCCTACAAAGCTCAGCTCTGGCCTGGGTCTCCTGGGCTCAAGCCCAAGGCCCCCACGTGCTGGCTGTATGACCCAGGGCAAATGCGACCTCTCTGGGCCACAGTTCCCGCAAGGATAAAATGGGAGTTAGAATAGGACTGACTGGCCCAGCCACTGTGGCGCAGGGACACCACCAGCTCCCCGCAGGGCTGGAAGCCATTCGGTGGCCGTGGGTTCAGGTCCCCGGGTCAGCCTGAAAACACACTGGGCACACACAGGCCTCCAGGGTCCTGACAAGCCAGAGGGTCAGGGAAGGGAATGGCAAGACCTTGTCAAGGGCGCTTCAAGAAACTTCGCCTTATCTTCCTCCATCTTCCAAAACTAAAATGATCTATTCATCACCTCCTCCAAGCAGTCTTCCCTACTTTCTCATGCCAGGCATCTCACTTCTGACCTCACACATTCCCCCGGGCATGTTGCTAC
This sequence comes from Tupaia tana, assembly GCA_026018925.1. NCBI lineage: Eukaryota > Metazoa > Chordata > Mammalia > Scandentia > Tupaiidae > Tupaia > Tupaia tana. The sequence goes on along the minus strand of JAKSZU010000026.1, from coordinate 21,204,328 downwards.
CATAGTCCTTGCTGTGTTGGACTGAGGCACAGCCTCCCTACAGAGAAGGTAAGCCTCGTGCAGACGAGAGCCTCCACCTTTCACCCTCTCTTGCCAGCACCACACCAGAGCTGGACATTGTGGGGTGTCCCTTCATGTTCCTTTACAGAGGAACGCACCATCTCCTTCCCCCGCCCCTCGCTCTCGCCGACTCTCTATCCCTTCCTTCTCGTTGTTCCCAGCACGGCTACGAGCACACAGCCAGGGTGCTAGGCGGGCGACGGCGCTTCTGCTCTGGTCGTGGACAGCTCAGCTGGGCGAGCCATGTCTGCCGACCACCCCACCTTCCCCTTGCTGATCTTAACGGTCTCCATCAACTCTTCTCATCTTTCCTCCCATACATGTCTCTGGCTTTCAGAGCTTTCCAAACAAAATCTTCCTCCAAAATCAATCCCAGAAAATGGAAGCAGCAGACTTAGAAAAGCCGCCCGAATGCACCGTAATAGGCAGGCAAATGCAGAATCAACACCGAGTGCTCCCGGGAATTAACGCCGACGGAACAGCCTGAAGCTCCAAGACAGAAAAGCAGGGATAGAAAACCAAATCGCATGAAGCAGAGAAAGCGAGGCCCAAATTGGAGATTGTTTGGACAAACAGAAGCGGCCACGTGAGAGAAAATATGTAATAACCTCCCAGAAATCCCGGGCGTCTGCAGCCTCAGAAGCTCGGCCCTTCAGGGCACAGGGGAGAGACAGGAGCAGCACAAAATCCGAATGCAGAGAAGGCTGGTGCTGAGACAGAAGCGTGAGCAGCTGCTCGATGCTCCCTGCATCTCGGGCTCCCGGACACGCGCGGGGAAGAGCTAAGGACTGGCCCCTTGGTTCAGCAAACCTGCTCCTGGAGCCCTGGCCCCTCAGGAGGCTCAGGGACGGGTCTGGGATGGGGTCGGGGCCCCCGATTCGCTTGTTCAGCGAGCCCTGCTGCGCGCACACTGTACCCACCACAGAGCTCAGCGCAGGGACGCAGGATGGTGCTGCCCCCAGGGGTGAGCCCCACAGTAAATGAGCACGCCAATGGACACCACAAACCACGACAGCGGCTGTGGAGATTCTCAGGGGCCAGAGCAACGTGGGGGGATGTCCACGGGTCTAGGCGGTCCACCTCGTAAAGCCCACCCGAAGTGGGAACATCAGAGTAAGAGCTGAAGGTGGACTCACCTAAGCGACCGTCAGCAGACCATAAATGCGTAAAGACATTGTGGTACATCTACGTGCTGGAATACTACGCAGCCAGTAAAAAGGATGAAGTCCTGTCATTCAGACCAACGTGGGTGAGCCTGGAAGGCGTTATGTAAGTGAAACAAGCCAGTCACAGAAAGAGAAATATGGCACAGTCTCACTCATATGAGGGTACTTTGAAAAGTTTGTGGAAAGATGGAATTAAAGTACTTCATTTTGGTGGAAAAAAATTTCAAAATTCATGCATAGTTTTTTTTGTAACACATGTTTTTCCAATGAGCTTTTTGAAGATTCCTTCTACAGGGACACTAAATACACTGACCTCAGAAATAAAGAGAATAGTGATTCCTAGAGACCAGGAAGGGGAGGGGTGGGATGGAGGGGTGAGGAAGATGTTGGTTAGGGGATATGAAATTACAGCCAGATCAGAGAAGTACTTTGCAGTGCTCTAGAGCACAGTAGGGTGACTGTGGTTAGCAATAAGTTATTATATATTTCAAGAAAGCGGGACCAGAAGTTGGTGTAATGGGTATGTCGCTGGACTCCCATGTAGTTGACCAGAGTTCGAGTCCCGGACCCAGTGGCTTAAACTCATGCTGGGTGCGTGTGCGTGCATGACCAAGATCCCTAGAGGAGAATGGAGGGGAAGGGATTGTGACATGGCCATCCCCCCGAGGGGTGATTCTCACTTTCTGTCTCTCTCTGTCTTTCTTGCGCACGCACGTGCCCTATAGCAAAAACCTCTCAAGAAAGAAAGAAAGAAAGAAAAAAAGAAAGAAAGAAAGAAAGAAAGAAAGAAAGAAAGGAAAGAAAGAAAGAAGAGAGGTTTTTTAATTATTTATTTAATTTTAGTTATTGTTATTATTTTTTAAAAATTGGACTAGAGAGAGAGAGGGAAAGTGAGAAAGCAAACCACCAGGTCTAGGACTTGACCCATGGTTGGCCTTAACCACCACGCCACCTGCCAGCCCCAAGAAGAGAGGACTTTAAATGTTGCCGACGCGAGTTGTGATGTGTACTCAGAATGACCGGCATGCTAATTAGCCTGATCTGGTCATCACATGCTGCCTTCACGCACCAGCAAATCACACTGTGCCCATAAACAAGCACACTTACCGTGTCCGTTCAAACACATTGACTGGGACCAGCAGGTGGCATAATGGTCACGTCACTGGACTCCCACGTGGTTGACCACAGTTCAAGTCCCAGATCCAGCGGCTTCAACTCACACTGGGTGCATGTGTGTGCGTGCCCAAGATCCTGAGAGGAGAATGGAGGAGAAGGGATTGCGGTGTGGCCATCCCCCTGGGGGGTGATTTCTCACTTTCTGTCTTTCTGTCTCTCCAGCGAGCAGGCGTGTCCTACAGCAAAAATCTCTCCAAAAAAATAATAAAATAAAATAAAATAAGAACATCAGCTAAGGGGCCAACAGGCGGCATGGTGGTTAAGGCATTAGACCCTCACATGACTGACCATGGTTCAAATCCTGGACCTAGCGGCTTAAAACGCATGCCGGGCATGTGTGTGTGTGTGTGTGAGTGTGAGTGTGTGTATGAGTGTGTGCCCAAAATCCTGACAGGAGACTGAAGGAGAAGGGATTATGGTGTGGCCATCCCCCAGGGGACTTTCCCACTCCCTGTCTGTCTCTTTCTCTCTCAGGTGAATGCACATACCCTATGGCAAAAACCTTAAAGCAAATAAATAAAAATATCAATTTATAAAAACAGAACAGCTGAAGGATCGAGGGTCAGCCTGGGCAGCAGCCATGGCACAGCCCTCCAGCGCCCCCTGGAGACCACCTGCAGGATGGCAAGGCTCCTGGACGCCCACAGTTCCCTGTGGTAGCACTGGCCTCGCCACCCGCTCTCGACCACCCGCTCTCGGCCCCAGGTCTCCAAGAGCAGCGCCAACCTGAGCGGGTGGGGAGCCCGGGGCTCAGCCCCTGCTCCTCACGCCTCAGAAGCAGCATGGAGGTGCCCCGCCTCGCTCGCTGCTGAGGACCGCCGATGGCTCACCTCGCTGTCTGTCCCCCCTGGCATCCCCACTCCCACTCCCACATGGCCGGCCTCACCTGCCCAGGGCACCGCCTGCACCGCATCCTCAGCTTGGGGTCTGCCTTTGAGGAGAACAAAACTACACAAACCAAGGGACTGTGGGCAAAGCAGCAGCCTGAGTGCTCCCGGGGCAGAGGGTGAAGGGGCCAGAGGGTGGTACAGTGGCCAGAAGGGGCTGAGCTGCACGGGAAGGGCCCAGGTTTGTGCCTGGAAACTCCCTGGGTGTGCCATGTGTGTGCCCAGGACCAGGGCTGGCCGGGCTGAGGGGAGTCGTCGTGTCAAGCCCCTGTTGGGGGCACTGTGTGTGTGTGTGTGTGTGCACGCATGCGTGTCCTGGTCATTAAATAGATTCATTAACTAACTTAAAAATAAAGGTGATGGGGCCAACCAGGTGGTGTGCTGGTTTATTTTAAGGAGCTGAAAACTCCACTGTCTCCTGCTCGCCACCCCCGACCCCAGCCTAGGTGTGGCCATTCACTACGTTATGGTCAAGGAGCTGTAAGTAAAGGTATCTTGTGGGACTTCTGAGAAGACTGTAAAAACAACCAAAACAGAGGCACTCGCTTCCTCCTCGGGTTGCCTGGAAGGTAGAGATGATGGCCGGAGCTCCGGGAGCCATATTGTACCATGAGGTGACCATGAGGCTGGATGTCACAAGCCAAGGCTAATAAAGAAGAAAGTAGAACCTGTTTTTGGTTTTGTTTTTGTCTTTTTGACATTATGAAGTCATCATCACACCAGTGGCAGGAGATAAAAGTTAATTTCTATCTTGTTTAAGCCCTTATTATTTTGGTTTCCTGTGCTATTTATATGGGAAGCTAACCATAGATCATTGCGAAAGGACTAGAAACCACTTTTTACTAGACACTGGTTCAGTTAGGAATCCCGGTTCTGGCCTGGAGAAGTCTCCTTTCCCCAGATTAACACGATGGCCCACTTACAGGGCGGACCCAGAGACACGTATGCAGGCAACAGGAATCTCGGAGAGATGTGGGACCGCTGAATCGGGAAGGTCTGGAAAATCCTCCGACCCAACCAACTCATTCTACAGAGGAGGATGCTGAGATCTGGAGAAAAATGATTTCCCCAACTTTCCCAGGCTAGAACTTTCCATACCAAAGTACCTTTCATCAAAAAGATCTGCTCATTAACTAGAAAAGTCCATACTATAGTGTTTTTGCCAGATCTAAAAACAGAAAAGAACAACAAACCAGTCTCACTGAGCACCTCAATTAATTAATTGCCCAGAGAAGTCGGCCTGGGCCCCGAGGGACACCATGGAGCTATTTCTGTATTTATGAGGGAAGAAATGCACAATGTGACTTGGCGCCCTGCACTCTGCCCGTACTGACAGTGCGACCCTGTCTGTCTCGGCGAGCAGATGTCAACTCCATATTTGTACCTAGAACGCTCTCCTAAAGCCAATTTATAATTCAGCTAATCAGGAGATGTTTATTGGCTGGGAACGCGTAAGGAAAATTCCATATCAGAGATGGTCTTATTTTTCTAGAAAAAATAAGTAGGTGGAAAGTTACAAAAGTAATTCTTTTTTCAAAAAGCTATTGTTCTAAGAGGAACTTTAAGAAACCCACGGCCTGCGGTGTGTGGGGGGGGCTACACCTCACTTCCAAGCCGCCATCTTCTTCCGAGGAGACACCCTGCCGTACAGTCCCCAAACTGATGAAGGCCGGGCTGGGCCAACCCAACGAGCTGCGGGGTGGGGGTGCACAGGAAAGGCGGAGACTCCACACCGGTGTTGCGGGGTTCTATACAGAGTTATTTATTTAATTTTATGTATTCATTCATTTATTTTAATTTGGCCAGAGAAAGAGAGAGAGGGAAACTCAGAAAGCAGCCAGGTCCGGGACTGGAACTGTGGTCGGCCATCTGGGGGTGTCCAGCACCTTAACCACCATGCCACCTGCTGGTCCCTCCAGTGCTGTTTGTTATAGGAAATAGCATAAACACGCCATTAGAGAAATTCTCAGAAATAAATTAGAGGGGCCAGCAGGCGGTGTGGTGGTGAAGGTGCTGACTCCCACATGGCTGGCCATGGTTCAAGCCCAAGACCTGCAGGCTTGCTTTCTCCCTCTCTCTCTCTCTCCCTCTCTCTCTCTCTCTCGTGAGCACGTGTGCCCTATAGCAAATGAAATAATAATAAATAAAATTAAATAAACAATTCTTTAAAAACAGAAGCCCTCCAGTCAAGCCCTCGCCCCGGCAATCGCATCCGAATCCACTCCGACACGCCACGCCAAGGCTGGCGAACAAGGCCTGACCTGCTTTCCTCCGGGCTTAATCTGAACCTCACCCTGCGCCTGCCTCCCATCCTCGTCCTCCTAAGTGAATGAATGAATGAATGAATGAATGAATGAAAGCGGTCAGAGGGCGGTGCAGTGGTAAAACATGATGCTCTGTGAGCCGATCCCAGGTGGGAAGGTTCCCGGTTCAAGTCTGGAGACTTCCCTGAACATGCCAGACAGGCACGGGCCGATGGCCCAGGCCAGGCCAAAGCTGGGGGGCTGGGGAGAGGGGCTGCCTATCTCTGTCTCTCTCACTCATGGAATAATATCTTTTTAATAAAAATAAACCGGGCCAGCAGGTGGCGCAGTGATCGCCACGCTGGGTCCTACGTGGCTGACTCTGCAGTTCAAGTCACACCCAGGCGGCTCGAAAACCGCGCTGTGTGCGTGTGCATGAGTGCCGCAGTCCCACGAGGAGAGCCGAGGAGGGATTACGGCCCAGCCGCTCCTCTGGGGGTGAGTCCTCACGTTCCCCCTCCCTCCCCGTCGTCCTCTGGCGAGCACACATGCTCTACAGCGCGCGGAAGGAAACAAACGAACAAACGTGCAGATGCATCTGTGCCCCGCCCTGGCTGCCCTGGCTAGGGAGCCGAGGTCCCTGTTCTCCAGCCTCTGCCATGCGCTGCTTCCTGTGGCAAGAGAAGAGTTACCCACTAAAAAATACACTTAAAACCACTGGGACAAGGGCATTAAAAATGTGCCACATTCTTGGGACCAGCAGTTAGCGTAATGGCTATGTCGCTGGACTCCCATGTAGTCGACCGTGGTTCGAGTCCCGGACCCAGTGGCTTAAACTCACGCCGGGCGTGTGTGCGTGCGTGCCCAAGATCCTGAGAGAAGAATGGAAGAGAAGGGATTACGGCGTGGCCATCCCCCCTGGGGGGTGATTTCTCACTTTCTACCTCTCAGTCTCTGTCTATCTGGCGAGCACACACACACACTATAGCAAAAACCTCTTCAAAAAAAAATGTGCCACATTCTTTGCACTGTCTTTATGGAGAAAACTGTGCCACGCGTTCCCGGACCGATTCTCAGAGACCGATGTAGTCTAAACACCCCCATTCCTGCTAACATGGGTATGAGCCATGCAAGGCTTGCCCGTCCACCTGCAGAGTTTTGGGAGGTTGTTTTTTTTTTAATAATTATTTCTTTTTTTTTAATTATTATTATTGTTACTTTTTAATTTGATCAGAGCGAGACACCAAGACAGAAAAAGCAAGAAAGCAAGCCACCAGGTCCAGGACTTGAACCGTGGTCTGCCGTGTGGGAGTCCGGTGCCTTCAACCACCATGTCACCTGCTGGCCCCACCACCAGCAGAGTTTTGGACGCAGGGGTCCAGGGCATGCCCCGGGTCTGCATTTCTAGGAGGAGCTGCAGGAGAAGAGCGTTTCGGGCAGCTCCTCCAGGGAGAAGCCCCAGTGCCCGCCCCACAGCGTCACCCGAGGAGAGGCCCTCCCCGCCCCTTCACACGGCCAACTCACTCCTGAGACTTTGTAAATGGAAGGTTCTACAACCAGCGGTTAAAAAAGAGAAGCTGGAGGCATCTGCCCTGTCTCCTCTCCTCCCAAAGTACCCGAGCCTGAGCCCGCAGAGCGACACCTGCTGTGTCGGCAGCTCCGGCCTCAGCTCCCTTCTTCCCTCCCCTCTCCCAGCTGCCTTCAGGGGACCATCCCTCCCCATCCCTGCTCTCGTCACTCAGGGAGACCGATGGCGCCCTAGCAGGGGACCCGAGACTCCTGGCCAAGCAGCAGCATTTTCTCTCCCGGAGCGTAGCGATTGGTTCTGGGGCGGGCACACACCTTCGCTGGCCCCTCCGTGAAATTACAGGAGGAATAATGAAACTATTAGAGAGAGCAGCTCCCAAGGCGACGTCACTGACAGCACCGGCGGGCGTTCCGATTCCTCACGAGGAAACCTGCCAGGTACACGGGCTGCCGAGGACAGCGAAGCCAAGAGCTGCATGGAAGTTCCCAAGGATACTGTCTGAGCGCCTGGATGCAGCCAGACCTGAAGCTGCGGTGCCAGAAAATCTTTCACAGATGGATGATGGATAGGCAGACAGACAGACGGGGTTGACTTGGTTATCTATTTGGGTTGAGTCGAGCCACAAGATTCCCGATGAATACAGGTCTCAACACTTCCCGGACGCAGGGAGATGAGGGAGGAGGAGCCAGGCGACACGGAGGCCCCCTGTAGCCCAGATCCTGTAGGTTACACGTCACAGGAGCAAAGCGAAAGTCCGTCCTAACTTCGCGAAGTGCGAGAGTTCAAAACAAGGCCTGCCTCAGGCGGTAAGGTGGTAAAGAATCTGGGACCAGTAGATGATATAGTGGTTACGTGGCTGGACTCCCGTGTGGCCAGTCGCAGCTGGAGTCCCCGACCCAAGGGCTTAAAAATCACGCTGGGCACGTGTACATGCATACCCTCTCCTGAGAGGGGAATGGAGGAGGCGGATTGCAGCAAAGCCATCCCCCAGGGGTTGATTTCTCACTTTCCATCTCTCTGTCTCTCCAGTGAGTGCCTGTGCCCTAAAGCAAATATATGTATATATAAATAAAGAATCCCTCAGAAAGACATCTCGAAAATGGTGACCTTATCCATCAGCATGCATTTGGCTGAAATACCAGAAAATCCAACTAAAAGGGGCTTAAGCCGCGAGGACGCATGGCTCAGGGGTGGGCAGTGGCCGGACTCCGCTCCTTCCCTCCCGCCCCAGGCCGGGCTGCTCTCCGGGCTCTGCTCCCGTTCAGCGAGCTGAGCGGCGTCCCCTCACGGTGGCACCAAGCCTCGCAGCTCTGGCTTATGAGAACCACACAGACGCGGCCACGCAGGCGGTGGGGGGGGGAGGGCGTAACAGGACAAGGAGCCCCCTCGTCCCTGCCACTCTCATCAGGGAGGGTGCTGCCGAGACTCCCAGCCCACTTGCTCCAGCTCGCTGGCTAGGGGCGGGCCCCTTGGCCACCTCTAGACCAATCACTGGCAGAGAGGGAGCCGATGGTACCTGGCTCAGACCAATCCGGACTCGTCTCTGAGCCGGGGCCCTCCTGAACCAATGAGGGGTGGTGGCAGTGTGGGGGCAACCGGTGACATCTGCTCCCCGTCCTGCACAGCCCACCGGCCCCAACCAGGGAGCGACTCTCTGCCCGCTAGGCCGGGGTCAAAGCATCTGCGTGTCACTCCTGCACCCAGGTGGACCTTGCCAGCACAGGCGTGTGTCCCACACGCTGAGGCCGGGAGCAGAGAGGCCCAGACTGTTCGCCAGGTCCCCCAAATGTGTTCGGGCTCGGCAGCCAGGAGGGTTGCTGCGCCTCCCAACCCCGTGGGCGCTGACCACCACAACCCTCCATGAACCAAGGTCCCCGTGCCAAGTCCCTCAGCTGCGGCCCATCTTCAGCTGTCCCCTGGTCCCAGAAGCCCCGGAGGAGCTAACGAGCCTGCAGGCTGGGAGCACCAGGCCGAGCTCTGGCCAGCCCTGGAGAAGCTTCCCGTCTGGGTTCCCAGGCACAGACCCAAGGGCAGGGGCGGGGGCTTCCCGTTCCCCACTCCGGAGGCCAGACCTGCCCGCTGAGGAGCGGCCCCAGCTACTCCAGCCGACCGGCTCTGGCTCTCCCAGAAGCAGATCTGAGACGAGAACCGACACCAGGCCGGCCCTGCAGCTCAGCGGGTAAAGGAGCCAGGTCCCATATGTCCCCGTGGCTTGAAAATCCGTGTCCTGATGGGACGGACAGATGGAGGAACTGCCGCACGACCACGCCCCACTGGGTGGGTGTTACCCCTCTCCTCTGTGTCTCTCTGGTAAGCACACGTACCCTCTGGCAATTTAAAAAATGTGAAAAATAGCATAAGGCCCAGCAAGTGGCACAGAGGTTGCGGTGACTGGATCCACATGGTCAACTACACGGTTCAAGTCCCGGATCCAGCAGCTTGAAAAGCAGGCCGGGCGCTTGCACGAGGGTGCCCAAAGTCCCAAGAGGAGACTGAAGGAGAAAGGACTGTGGCATGGCCACCCCCCGGAGGGGTGATTTCTCACTTTCCCTCTCTCTCTGTTTCTCTCCAGCAAGTGATTGTGTCCTACAGGCTGCTAGAGAGAGAGTGAGAGACAAGAACTGGAGCCCAGGTGGTACTTGGTGAGGCGTAGGGTCTACAGGGCGTGGTGGCCCAGGACAGTGCTGGCACCTGGCACAGCCTGCTGGGCGAGCCGGACACCCCACCCCCCGGGGCTGGACTCCTGAGCTCACCACCAAGGCTCCGCCACTCACGGCCGGGGGACGTCCTGGAACGGCCATTGTGGGTCCAAACGGTAAGTCAGAAATCCATTTAAAGGGCCAAGCATGTGCTCAGTGGCCCTGCCATGGACCCACATGGGTGAGGTCCTGGGTTCACTTCCTGGGCTCCCTGAGCACACCTGTACACACGCGTGTGCCCTGACCCAGGCCGGCTGACCCTGCTGCAGGTGCCTGTCTCTTTGTCTCTCTCGTGGAATAAACTAATAAACTTTTAAAAATGCATTCAAGGGCCGGCAGGTGGCATTGTGCTTGAGGGCGCTGGACTCCCACATGTCCAACCGTGTTCGAGTCCCAGACCTGGCAACTTGCTTCTCACTTTCCCTCTCTCGCTCTCTCACTCTGTCCCTCTCTGGTCAAATAAATAAATAAATAAATAAACAAAGTTCAATACATTCTTTTTAAAAAACTGCACTCAATACACCTGGCTTCCCGACCGCCGCAGCCTAGCCAGCCTCAGGAGTCGCGCTCAGAGCACTTCCACGGGGGTGTGGGCACCACAGGCCACTTACCGAGGACCCTGCGGAACGTGAAAGGCAGCGCGGCCCCACGAGCCCCGAGGTACGGCATCCAGCCAAGGGGCGTTCCGCACCAGGGCGAGTCCAAAACCGCCCGTCAGGGACTGTCCGTATCCCTGCACACAGCCCCCGGCTCTGAGCTCGGAGGGTCCTGTCCAGAGGAGACCCAGTGTCAGCCACGTCGGGCGGCACCGGATGGCGGCGCGAGGGCGGTGGCATCACACCCCAGGGCTGGCCGAATGAACAAGGGAGGAACGTCAAGGCCACACCCCTGAGAGGCCCGCCTGACCCCAACTACGGGTGAGAAAACTGAGGCCCGAGGAGGCCAGCCCTCCACGGGACCCCGCAGTGCCCACACTCGAATCCAGGCCCATCTGCGACCCCGAAGCTAGCTGTCCCTCTGCGCCTGGCAACCTGGCTCCCCGCAGCTGCCTTCCCTGGACCCCGAGTCACCACGTGGAAGGTCTGCTCCACACTGACCCAGCCGCTTCATGCAGACAAAGAAACTGGCACTGGAGGAGGCCCGGGGCCGTGCCAGGACAGCCAGCCCACCCAACGGCGAGCTCTCCCAGCAGCGTGCCGGGACTGGCGTGAAAGGGCCTCCACGTCCGGCCACCTCCCTCGGGCGCACTTCGCAGGCCGCGGCCAGAGCGAGCGGGGCCTCTCTCTGAAGCCCTCGCCCTCGGCCGGCTGCTCTCCTGGTGCCCTCCTGAAACCCTGCAGCTCTCAGCCAGGGCCCTGCTGGACCCCCAGACTGTGTGCCGCTGCTCCAGGCCGGCTCGGGGGTGTGTGGGGAGGCGGAGGGGCGCTGTCGGAGTCTGTGTTAGGAGCTAATTAGGCGGATGGACCTCGACCATGCAGGGGGTGTGCGAGAACACGCGGGTGTGCACTCTGCTCTCTCCAGTGCACAACTACCTGACATTTCGCTGCAGGCGGCGTCCTGTACCACACTGGGGGTGGGGCAGGTCTACACCGCTGGCATAAGGCAGCCTCCAGATGGATCGTTGGGAGAGAAACAGTAAAAAGGGCAGTGCGTGTGGCAGAGGGTGGCAGAGCAGGAACGTGACTGGGTCCACGTGGGAGGGTCCTGGGTTCATGTCCTGGGGTCTCCCTGTGCACACGGGCATGGGTGTGCCCTCCAAGCTGGCTGAGACCGGCATAGGTGGCGGTGAAGACCTGTATGTGTGTGTGTGCGTGTGTATGTTTAAGGAACTGAGAGGCTAGGGCCTGGGCTGGGAGGCAGAACCTACTCCTCAGCAGATACACCCCCTCCTTTTGCTTAAGAGAGATTTTTGCTATAAGGCGTGTGCACTTGCTGGAGAGACAGAGACGGAAAATAAGAAATCACCCCCCAAGGGGATGGTCATGCTGCAATCTGTTCTCCTCCATTCTTGTCTTGGGATTTGGGGCACGCACACACACGCACACACACACACACACACACACACAGTGTGAGTTTCAAGACACCGGGTCCTGAACTCGAACCACAGTTGACCACAGGAGAGTCCAGTGACGTGACCATCATGCCACCTGCTGGTCTCAGATGATATCCCTTTCACACTCTCGGCATATTGTCACCACCTGCCTGCTTTCGGGCACTCCCAACAGGGTCTCCCCTCCACTGCCGGGGCGAAGGGTAAGATGAATGGGTGTGATTTTATTTGGGAGAAATGAAAATGTTCTGGAACTAGATAGTGATGGCGGCATAGCACCATAAATATTCTAAATGCCACCCAACTGTAGACTTCAAATGTTTTATGTGGTGAGCTAAATGTTAGATGAATTTCACTGCAAAAATGAAAAAGGTATGACTAGGATTTTATCTTGAAAAAACAAATAAAAATATTGCAAATAAGTCTATAATGTTCCACAAAAATTAACTGGCAATGCCAATGCTTAGACTAGAGTAAGAGTCAAATATTGAGAGCAACCATTTCATTCTTCCAGCCCAGTTATCAAGAGCACATATAAACACCTGACCCCTGGGCCAAGCGCACAGAGAAACCTGTCTTTGCTAAAATATCTCAGGGCATCATCACCTTGCCCAAGGTCACCCTTTGACCCCGTGACGGTGAAATCATTCTATTTGGACGCAGCCATTAGGTGGCTTGCTCAATTTCCTCTTCCGCAAGGGCTCTCTGCTCCGGCTGAGAGGCCCTCGCTGGTCCGTGGTTTGGTGTGGTTCCGGCAATTGGCAGCATCACTTTCATCGACTTCCTGAAATCCTATATTTCTTGCAGAAGACTTGCCATTTCATTTTATGGTCCGCACAGATTTACAGTGACTTATCATTTATCGAATCCATAATTCCTGCCCAATCCTTCAAGGAAGATACTGCTAAAATGGAATGGGTACTAATATGTATGATAATATCTTTAACTGTTAGGACTGGCGTGCAGTGTGTTTATGCTGGGAAAATTCATTGTACACACTGCTGCGATCCACCATGATTGAACGAATAAATAAATATAGTAAAAAGGTTTTTTAAAAAACAATGGAATGGGTGAGGGTTCGTGTCACATGTTACGCTAGACTGGTGAGTTCTCAAATGAGGGCAATATTGCTCCCAGGGGACATTCCTCAATGTCTGGGGACCTTTGTGCTTGTCAGCCTGGGGTGTCGCTGCTAGCCCTCAGAGCAGCTCCCCAACAAAGAATGAATGGTCCAGCCCCAAACGCGGCTGGTGCCGAGGCGAAGCAGAGAGCCCCTGGGCCACAGGGACACTGAGCCACTGAGCGGGAACTCGGCGGGTAAGTGGTCAGTTGGGTAGCAAGTATTTTCATGCGGCAGCTTTTCCAGGTCCCCAGAAATGTGCAGCCGCAGCAATGCAGCGATTCCGTAACACGTGTTCGATAGTGAGGGGTCCGTACTGCTGTGCTGCACCCCACACTTAGGAAAAGCCCTGCCTTGGGATTGTTTCCGTTGTCGCCTTGGCTGCCAGGATGCCCGGGGCCCAATTCTAGCCAACCTTGCACACACACTTCTGGTACTGCCTGACACCAGCTACCCACCAGCTCTGTATTCTCCTCTGGCTTAACGGATTCAATCTATTACACTGCTTGTTTCTATACGCTGCTCCGAGTCCTTGCGGGAAAAAACACAGAGACAGACAGCAACCGCCAAATATGCAGCTCGAAGTGCACAGCTGGAAGGGCCGAGAGACGCCTGTGCCCGGGTCGCTCCCTGCTCCCCAGGTCGAGAGACAGTGTCCCGGGGGTTGCTCCCCACGTCCCCAGAAAGCTGGGGTGGGGCTGTTTTCTCCCCTTCCTGAAACGGACGCCCTGGCTACAGAATAACCGCACACAGACTTGGCAGCAGGCCCATTTCTCTTATGCAAGTGCTCAAAGGGAAGGTTTTACACGGGCCCACCCAGACGGGTTCAGCACCTCAAAAGGCCGCAGCGGCCCAGCCTGAACTTCAGTCCTCTGCCTCAGCGCTCCGTCCATGAGGGGCACTACCTGGCCAGCCTCAGGGAATTGCCCCAGGCAGGCTGGCCAGGCTCGGACTCAATACAAATGCCCCTTCCACAAGTTCTGTGGGGCCCAGTTTAAGCCACATCTCCTCCAGGAAGCCCTCCTGGAATTCCTCGTGGCTCTCTCCTGTCCGAATTTCTACTGTTCTCACAGAGTAATGGCACCCTCTGCTTGGTCCTTTGTCTCCAAGGCAGCTGCAAGGCCTTGTGAGGTCCTGGGCAAGCTTCCTCTGAGGCACCCACTCTGCTCACCGCACCTAAATGCCCTCAGTCACAGCACGTGGGACTGTTTCACAGGCTGGGCCGGCTGCGCTGCCTCCGCCACGTCACACGATGTGTGGTTCCTGCTCACCCACTCGCGCTGCTATTACAGTCTTGCCACATTTTAGAACCAATCACTTTTCAGGTCTCCTGAGGACCTGATGTGCCCCCGGGCCCCAGCCAGAGCCCGCCAACCCCCCAGGCTGAGACGGTCCCATTCAGCTCCAGAAGCCTCCAGGGCAAAGGGGCATGATCTGGTTCTGAATCCTCGTACCCGGAAGGAGCAGACTCCGTGCTCGGGATACGTGCCCTGCCCTGTGCTGGCCGAGCACCTGCTGGATCGGGCTCTGTCCTGGGTGTGGGGACACAGCCCTGAGCCCGACAGATGAGGCCCCTGCAGGGCATTTGGTGCAAACACGCAGGTGAGCAGATGACAACGTGCCACACCAGCAGGCACCAAGGCAACAAGGAAAACGAGGGGAGGGGAGGAAGAGCGTGCGGGGTGCCGCTGCTGCCGGCGGCTGGGAGCCTCTCCGTGACGTGCGGGAGCCACACGAATATCGGCGAGAGCACTCCAGGCACGTGCAAGGGCCCATGCGAAGGCCCTGGAGTCCCTGGTTCATCCTTGGCCTCTCAGGGGCAGCATGAAGCCAGAGTCTGGCCGAGCGGGAAGGGCCTGGGGGGCCTGCTCAGGGCTGAGGGGTTACTCAGAGCGAGCAGGGAGCCAGGACAGGTGGGGGCGAGGAAGGACTGGACGGGTTCCGCACCTCCAACGGCGCACAGGACAGGGGAGAGGGGAGAGCCTTTCGGAGGCCACTGCAGCCGGGACCCGCCGATGGACGGTGGTCACAAAGATGTCACAGCCGGGAGTCCAGCGGTGCCACCACCCACCAGCAGAGAACACGAGCCCAGGCGGCTGCTAATTCAGACCTCCTGGGAGCACAGAGAAGGGTCTGAATCACCAACTTCACTCTCCCGAGGCTGGCAGGGTGCCCGGACCCGATCGATGGCGCACGCACAGGGATCCCACGTGCACGGGCCTCCGCGGTGGCTGGCCCAGCAAGAGGGTCACCTCGAGGCCCTGCTGATGGTCTGCAAGCGAGCCAAATCTCACCGACCGCTTTGCGTACCCCAGGCAGGAAGGCCCCAGCCAGACCAGAGCAGCCTCGCCAGGCAAGGGGTGGTCTAGGAAGGCAGGAGGTCCCCTTCCTGAACCCTGGTGAAAAACGTCTCCACTGCCACGATGCATTTCTCTCCCTGTGGCAGAGCGGCCGGTACACATGCCACTGTGCCACACAAAAGCAGAGGACGTGGGCGCACAGGTGAGCAGCCGCCTACGTCTGCAGGGAGGAGCTGGGTGGGCACAGAGCGGATTCCAAGCCGACCTCACGGATTCCTGCAGAGGGCTGTCCCGAGACCGAGAGCCGAAGGAGCTGCCCTGGGTAAACATGTCTAGAGGCTGGCGCACAGCGGGCTCCCGCAGCTCTGAGCTGTCCTTACAGAGAGAGAACGGGCCCCTCGGCCAGGGGAGGACTGTGTGGGGCACCGCAGGGAGCCGTGTCCTGGGGAGCAGTCGCTGCACTGATCCAGGGCACTCGCAGGCCTTCGAGAGTGACAGGGAGGGCCAGCCCCATAGCCGACGGGTTAGGGAGCCGGATTCCACCCAGCCAATTGTAGTTCAAACCCCAAGTCCTGGCGGCTTGAAAAATACACCAGGCACATGCGCACGCGTGGCCAAAATCCCAACAGGGATGGAGAAAGGGAGGAAAAGGTCGCAGGGTAAGCTGCTGCACAGAGGATGCACCCTCCTTCCCCATCTCTCTCAGTCTCTCCATCTCTCTCTAGCGAGCATATGTGCTCTTTGACAATTAAAAAAGACAGGGGCCAGCAGTTAGTATAATGGCTATGTCGCTGGACTCCCATGTAGTTGACCGTGGTTCAAGTCCCGGACCCGGTGGCTTAAACTCATGCCAGGCGTGTGTGCATGCGTGCCCAAGATCCTGAGAGGAGAATGGAGGAGAAGGGATTGCGGCGTGACCATCCCCCCGGGGGGGTGATTTCTTGCTTTCTGTCTGTCACTCTGTCTTTCTGGTGAGCGCACACACCCTATAGCAAACATCTCTCCGAAAGAAAGAAAGAAAGAAAGAAAGAAAGAAAGAAAGAAAGAAAGAAAGGAAGGAAGGAAGGAAGGAAGGAAGGAAGGAAGGAAGGAAGGAAGGAAGGAAGGAAGGAAGGAAGGAAGGAAGGAAGGAAGGAAGGAAGAGAGAGAGAGAGAGAGAGAGAGAGAGGTAGAGGGAGCGGGAGCGGGAGCGGGAGCGGGGAGCGGGGAGCGGGAGCGGGAGGGAGGGAGGGAGGAAGGAAGGGAGAAAGAAAGAGAGAGAGTAAGGAAATAGAGGGATGGTCGCCCTCAGTAATGATCCAGGACACGACTGTAAACCAGGACCGGCCCAGGACACACACCAGGACATCAGCCCTGGGCCTTTCGCCATCGCAGGCCTGTCTTGGCTGGAACCGCTGACAGCCAGGGTGGACTGGTCCACCTGAACCAAGGAGGGGACCCCGAGGAGGAGGTGGCCCACAGCCTGGAAGGGTGGGCTGAGGGGCTGGGTCTTAGGCAGCCTCCACACAGTCAAGCTGCGGGAGGGTGTCCCCGAGACGCCAGGTGGGCATGCCGCTGCCGTCCGCGGTAACCCAGAGCCCACTGCTGATGCCAGCCCAACTCCTCCTGGAGGTCCCCGAGCCGGCCACATCCCCCTCCTCGTGCTCAGGGAGATGCTGCAATCCCACAGCGCCACGCCAGCCTCGTCAGAACACTCGCCCAGACCCCAGGAGCCACTTCTCCACCTCTGCCACCTGGCTCTGAGATGCCACTGAAACCTCGTCACGAATACGGATTTTTTAAGTCCAACTTCTGCAGCCTTCCAGCGACACCCGAGCAATGAACGCTCATCTAGAGGCTCAGGGTCTCTCCCCACAGACGGCTCTCTGTGAAAATGGAGGTGAGCTCACAGACGCAAAGCTAAGGGTCTTGCAGCGCACAGGTCCGTGGTGCCTAGTACGCTCACGCTGGCACAAGCACCTCCCTGTCTCGTTCCAGAACATTCTCGTCACTCCAACAGGGGAGCCCCTCCCATGCCTCCCCCGCCTCTGGCGACCAGCAGCCGACTTTACATCCCCATGTGGGGCTCACCTGTGCCAGGTATCTCCTAGAAATGGGATTCTGCCATACAAGCCCTTCCCCCCAGTTGCTTCCGAGGTTCATTCACTGAACCCCACTCCTCTTCACGCCCATTCCCACTGTAAGGACAGACCACCTTCTGTCTGTCCACTCATCCACGGCTGGACATCAGGGTGTTTCCACCCTTTGGCCATGGCGACTACTGGTGCTATAAGCATTCAGGTTTTGTTCAAACACCTGCTTCCAAGTCTCAGGTATAAACCTAGGGGTGAATGTTACATATTCTAATTTCTTTCAAAGCCTCTAGCCAGCAGCTGGCGTCGAGGTGAAGGCTCTGGGCTCCCATATGGCTGACCACGATTTGAGCCCTGGACCCAGCAGCTAACATCATGGTTACACTGTTAGTCCACAGGTCAGACCCGTGTCATGGTACCACTCCCGCAGATCAGACCCAGCAGCTAGCATCATGGTTACTCTGTTAGTCCACTCAGACCCAGCCGTGTAGTCCCACTGCAGGTCAGACCCAGCAGCTAGCATCATGGTTACTCTGTTAGACTCCCGTGTAGTCCACTGCAGGTCAGACCTAGCAGCTAATACTCATACCAGGCGTGTGTGTGTGTGTGTGTGTGTGTGTGTGCACACCCAAAATCCCAAGAGCAGAATGGAGGAGAAGGGATCGCAGTGAGGCCATCTCCTCGTGGGGTGATTTCTCACTTTCTGTCTGTCTCTCTGTCTCTTTGGCAAGTGCACATATACATGTGTGCCCCAAATCCCAGTAAGAGAATGGAGGAGAAGGAACTACGGCGTGGCCATCCTCTAGGGGGTGACATCTCACTTTCCCACACTCTGTCTCTCTCCGGCACATGCACATGCCCTATAGCAAAAAATAAAATAAAATAAAATAAAATAAAATAAAATAAAATAAAATAAAATAAAATAAAATAAAATAAAAAGAAATAGCTGCCTGAAACCACCTGCCGTCTCTCCCGACCTCAAGCATCCGCCTGCAGATCTGAGTGTCCTCGTGGCCCCGCACAGGGACTGATGGGGACAGCGCACGCTGACATTTCTGTAGCCAGTCTTGGTCTGTAACCAAATCTGAGTCACCAGGACGATGCGGGACAGTCAGAGAATACCATGTCGTGGGCGTGAGAGATTTTTAGACTTCATTTCTGCGCTAGAAACCTAAAAGCCAGAGACAAAACGTTACCACTCCACAGTGAAGAAAAATAGCTCTGGGGGCTGTCGGCCGCCAGGACCAAGTGGCGGGATGTGGCGGGGTGCCGGGACGGGCCTTTCTTCTCATCTTTGAGAGGAAGGTGGTTGCCTTTTATTTTAAAATATGTTTAAATGAAGTGACTTAAAATAAATGCACATAGCAGGAAATCCCAGAAGAACAAAGTACACAGTAGAAATGAAGACCTCACCTGAGCCTGTCCGGGGTTCCCAGGGTAACGACGTCGCCGGGCTCAGGGCACGCCCAGGGAGCCCCCACATCTCCGTCACGCACCCGTGCAGGCGTCTGTCCACGCAGCGGCACCCAGGACGCTCTCTGCCCCCCTTCGTCCACTCACAGCACGCCTTACGGGCTCGGATCACCAGCAACGGGTCGGCCTCGTTTCGTGTTCAAATATGTTGCCGGGCGCTATTCCTGTGCGTGGATGTGTCCTCATTTCCGTCCTCGAACCTCCCCTCTTACGGTCCCTGCTGCTGTTATTAAGGCACCTGCCACCACAGCCTTACCTGCAGGATAAGCACCTCACGGTGGGACTGCTGGGCTCTAGGCAACGCTTTTAGTGCCCATCAGTGCATTCTAGAATTCAGGGGAAGAGTGGGGGGGGGGGGAATGAGAACACCTTCTAGATATAAAATACGTCCCAGGCTCTGAAGCTCAGAATGGCCTGACAGGTAAGTGCTGGTATCCCCTAATTTTTTAAATAAGAATTATTTTCATTAATTTTATTCGCCATTATTTTTTTTTTTTAATTTGACCAGAAAGAGAGAGAGAGAAAGTGACAAAGCAAACCACCAGGTTCGGGACTCAAACTGCAGCCAGTCGTATGGGAGTCCAGCGTGCCTTAACCACCATGCCAACCTGCGGCTCCCCATTTTTTTTTTTTTTGCCAGAGGGCACATGTGCGAGACAGAGAGAGAAAGTAAGAAAGCACCCCCTCGAGGGGGTGGTCACGCCGCTGTCCCTCTTCCTCCACTTCTGTCTCCTTTAAGAATTCTGGGCACACATACACATGTGCCCGGTGTGTTTCTCAAGCCACCGGGTCTGGGACTCGAACCGTGCAGTGGGCCAGTGGGATCCAGCGACCTTAACCCGCACACCACCAGCTGGCCGATGCTCTCATCCTTAGGACAGGATGACTGAAGTTGAGAGAGGGGCGTGAGTGGCCCGGCCACAGGCCCGACCACTCCGTGCTCGCCCACTGGCCTGCATCGGAGTCCCACCCCACCGCGCCCAGTCCCTGGCTGGCTCTCTGCCTTCCAGCCGGCGAACTCCACGTGCCCCGAATCTGTTGATTTATGGCTCTGCTTTGATACTGTATTAATCACCATAACTATTAATTGAACTAATAAAAGCATCATATGTTGCTCATTACACAATGTGGATGAGAAACTTCCCGACGAACGTCCCCGCGTGGTCTCATCAGAGTGTCTTAATTACCAGCCCGGGCACAGGGAGGGCATCTGCCCGGTGAGCGGCTGGGGGGCTGACAGCTCCCGCTCGCACTGCCAAAACCACAGCTGGCAGCCACAGTGGCCGGCTGCAGGAGGTGTGCAGATCACGAGGAGGTGAGAGATGTCCCCGTGGGCACGCCGCCTGGGGGCGGCCCCGCTAGGCCCCTTCTGTCCAGACATCTGTGGAGCCTCGCGGTCCACACCCCCCACACCAGCTCAGGAAGGGAATCACAGGCTTCTTCCTTGGAACTAACCAGAGGCCCAGGACGGGAGACCGTGTTCTGAGCACCTGCACCACCCTGGCCGCCCGCCCACTCGGAGCAGAGGCCCAGCCCTGACGGCAGGACCAATGCAGGACTGAGCCCCATCGTAGCTCTTCCTTCCTCGGCAGTCACCAAAAGAGCCTCCGAAGCTGAAGACAGAACCCAGGGAGGGCGAGGGGTTGTTTCCCTACCCACCCCAGCACGACCGGATTTGGAGATGGGGCCTTCAGGGAGGTACCACATCAAACTGAGGATCAATGAGGCCATAAAGGCAGAGTCCTGAGCCACTAGGACTGGTGTCTGCACGGGAAGAGACTGAGCTTGCTCCTCCCGTCACCTGCTCCACCTCCACGCCCCTGCGTGAGGGCGCTGCCAGAGGCTGCTGTGGGCAAGCAGCGGGAGAGCGCCAGAACGACCAGGCCAGGGCCCTGGTCACGGCCTTCTGGTCTCCGGAACCGTGAGAACACGGCCTGTGCTGTTCGTTACGGACGCCCGAGCTGACTGATACAGGAGGCAGTGTGGCCTGCTGGTGCCAGGACCCCACCCACAGGAAGACCTTACCGGGATGGCCTCTGGCCTGGGAGTGAATAAATGCCGGTTCTCGTGAACTGCCCAGGCTCCCCTATTTCCTCACTAGCACAGGATGGACTAAGGCAGAGACGGCCCAGCCGCTCCCACCCCTGCTGCCCAGGTCAGGCACAGCCTGGGCCGCAGCCTCCCAGGGGGCTGTAAAAGGATTAGGTGGAGACGGCACACGCAGGGGACACGCCAGCAGCATACTCAGCCCATACACCGCCTGGCACAGGAGCCCAGGCCGGCCTCCAGGGCACAGCCAAAAGAGCTGGAAGCCCCACGCCGACCATGGTTTGAGTCTCTGGCCCACGAGTCCGAGACACCTGGACACACAGTGCACACCCAGATCCTGGAGGCTGGAGGGTGGAGGAAGGGCACTATGGCGTGCAGCCACGCCCTATGGAGCTGCCTGTCTCTCTCACACACACACATGTGTGCGCACACACATGATCTATCATGAACAAATGCTTTATAATGTTAAGGATTTATGTTGATTCATATACAGACAAGACATGACACCGTTTACATAGAAAAACATAGAAAAATACAGAAAAATACATCATGACTTTTCTGATGATCCAATAAAATATATACATATATTTATTTTTATACAAATATATTTGAGGAGTCTTCAAAAAGATTCTGGGAAATGCATGTTTTAAAAAAATTTGCACGGGGTTGTCCCATGGCCCTAGTGGTTAAGGGAGCTGGATCCCACATGGCCGACGAGCAGTTCACTCCCAGCCTCCAGGGCTTGAAATTCAAGCACAGCAGGCGCGTATGCAAGCGTGCCCCAAAGCCCCCCAGGACGAGCAATGAAGGAGAAGGGGTTGCGGCCTGAGCACATGCCATTAGGGGGTGTTTTCTCCTCCCCCTCTCTGTCTGTCTGGCAAGCACGCACACCCGCTAGCAAACACATACATGGATTTCAAAATGTCTTCACCCCCCAATAAACTTGTACTTTAATTCCATTTTTTTTTCTTTTTTTTTTTTTTTTTTTTTGGAGAGGTTTTCGCTATAGGGCGCGTGCGCTCGCCAGACAGACAGAGAGAGACATAGAGACAGAAAGCGAGAAATCACCCCCCGGGGGGATGGTCACGCCGCAATCCCTTCTCCTCCATTCTCCTCTCGGGATCTTGGGCACGTACGCACATGCGCCCGGCGTGAGTTGTAAGCCACCGGGTCCGAGACGCGAACCGCGGTCGACTACGTGGGAATCCAGCGACATAGCCATTACGCTAACTGCTGGTTCCCCTTTAATTCCATTTTTCTATGAACTTTTTTCTATCCCCTCACATAGCATATCTATATAACTTTTACTTACGTTCCTTACATTAAATTTATATATGTTCTTTTTAAGAAGTGTTTGCTATGTATAAATTCTTTTCTTTAAAATGTTTTGGCAGGCATGTGCACTCACCAGAAAGAAACAGAGAGGGAAAGGAGAAATCACCCCAGGAGGGCTGGTCACACCGCGACCCCTCCTCCAGTGTCCTGTCAGGATTGCGGGCATGTGCACAGTGTGACTTCAAGCTCCCAGGTTCAGGACTCAAACCGCACAACCGGACATGTGGGATCCAGCACCTTACCCCCACGCCACCTGCTGGCCCTGTGAGCTTATTACGTTAACATATTACCTAGTATATTAACTTACTAAGTGTCCCTTTTCACATTACCTTGTGGCTGTGCTGCCGACCGGCCACTCCGCACCTGCCAGCACGTGGGGAACAGAGGTGTGCGCGACACACCCAGTGTCTCAGGGCAACAGGAGAAAGACTATATGCTATATTGATCATTAACAAACTGCATCTTAAAATAGTTTCGGGGATACATTATATTATATTTTGGATATGCTGGTGTCCAGTGGGAGATTCCAAGTTCTGGATGTGCAATAAAATTCTATGGACCCTGGAAAAGCTATACAGTCATATCACGAAGTCAATATATCAACATCGGGTCAATGTTTGTATGTGGCAAGGGGGGACCACAGACATGATCAGCCCAAGGGAACCCGTGGAGCACTACTTTGACCGGCTCTACTGCATACAATTTGTCCTTCCTGTTGGGAAAACCCACTGGACGCTGTGAGATTCCCCGTCTCCACTGAGACGTTTGTGTGTGGCTGTGTGCGGCCTCTAGGGGGCAGCACCAACAATGACTCAGACGCAGGGTTCCAACCCTAAGTCATGGCTGGGGCAGCAGAGGGAGATCATTTTTGAAGCCTCTTTGACTGGCAGGAGGAGAGACAGGGGACAAGGAAGGGTCTCTTATTCCAGCAGTCACTGGCAGAAGGCATTTACTCGGTGTCTGACAGTGTTCTAAGGACTGGCAGCAAGGCGGAGAAGGGGATAAGAACATGTAACTTCATCCTCGTGTACCTCTGTCTAGGGCGGGAAATAAGCTTGTGCTGTTTTTCTTTTTAAAAGATTAATTTATTTATTTTAACATTTTGACCAGAGAGGGACACAGAAAGAGAGAGGAAAAGTGAGAATCTGCCACCACGCTGCAGGTGCAGAGGCAGAGCCCTCCCCCGTCAAGCCTTCGGCTGAGCTGCAGCCCTGCCCAGGTTTCTGACCCACGGGAGCCACGGGCTATAAATACCTGTCGTTTTGTTCAGGGGCCTCCCCTGTTACTCCTCCTCCATCCTGTCCCATTTCTGGGGCCCATCACTGTGGAAGATGAGAATAGTAAGGGTGATGTGGGTGGGAGGCACGGGGAAGGTTCTGGAGTAGAACCGGGGTGTGACCGAAGCGGGGAGATGAGGGCCCCTAAGGGAAAGGGGGTCCAACTTGTCTGATGGATGAGAAGATGTGTTTATTTTTCACTGTACAGTATTTTAAGAGAATTTTAAAAAATACAAATGGCAAAATAAATAAGTGCCACGTTAAGCTCCTGGTGCGTGGCCACTTGCTTCCAGCAGTCACCACTTACACCCAGGCTCACAGCCTGCCAGGTCGGCAACCGCAGCAGAAGAGGAGGGCTCCGCCCCCGCGCTGTCCACGAGCATCCCAGGCTGACTCTCATTGGCCCAGCTGGAGTCACGTGCCCGACTACGACCCAATCCTTAGGGCCTGAGAGACACAGTGCTCTGATTGGTCAGGTGTAAGCCTTGGGGGAGGAGCAGAAAGTGGGCAACGCCCACACCACGGGGCTTCAGAGCAGGGCAGGAGGGGTCCTCAGGGCAGGCGGGGTTCTCCAAAAGTAAACTGGGGTGTTATTCTCAGAGAAGGCCGCAACAGAAGACCCTGTTATATGACAACATTTGGTGGGATACAATGTGGGGAACGAGATGAGCACAACCACCAAAGTGACCCCTGGGCACAGAGCGGGCGTTCATTACACGCTCGCGGAGAGGAGAGGGTGAAAGTCGCTGACGTTTGCTAACACCCATGTGAATTCAAGCACTGGGTTAAGTTTTCCTTGCACAGTATCTCCCTTAGTCCCCACCGCAGGAGGTAGGTGCTTTTTTCTCTCCGTTGACAGGTGAAAACGAGATGGGACCGAGAAGTGAAGAAACTCAGACAAGGGCTCGGAGCTAGCAAGTGGTGAGGCTGGGATTCGAACCCGGGAAACTTACATCTCGTTTCATTTCCTTGATTTTAATGATGTACTTGAAATAGCTGGCAAGAGGCACTCAGCTGTGAAGAGCGAATGGGACAGGAGCTGACGGTGAAGTCTGTGGAGGCTGGCTCCCCCACTTACACTCACAACTCCAGCAGAGAGAGCCGGAACAGAGAGCAAAGGGAAAGTTAGAGGATGGGAAAGGTGGCGAAAGGAGTCCTGGCACCTTCCTCTGTCAGAACATCCTCTACGCTACAGGGAGAGAGAAGCAGAATCTAGTCACCTTTATAAAATGATCCGCGAAGACAGGCAAATTGTTCAACTAGGAAGACGAGGCTGCTTCGGCGCTGGTATAAATGAGGCAGGTGCACACCGCGAGGCCGCCCTCCGCCCCCAATCCTTCTCCTCCCGGAATGTGCAAACCCTCCTCACAGCGTGGCCCATAGATTTAGGAAGAAACACACGCACGCATACCACCTAACTGGGCTGGGGGTGGGGGGTGGACAGAGGAAAAAAATGGAAGAAAGAACACTTCCATCACAAATTCATGCTTTTTAGAGAGGCTTTTCCATTAGAAACAAGTGCATTTATGTTAAGTGCTACCGCGACACAGAACACAGGACTGGGAGGAGGTTCCCGCTCTAGGATGGAAGCTCCCAGAATCCAGAGAAATGCCATTGAGTCGAGGGGCTGGTGTGGAGAGGCCTCCGGGAATCACCCACAACCAGACCCTGGGCTTAGCACCTCGAGAGATTTGGCCAGTTCTTGCCCTCAAGGAGCCGCACCGCTTAGACAAGAACTCTGAGTGCTATGGCACCCCCCATCGCCCCTTCTCCCACAGCGTCCCAGCTGCCTGGGCGCTGCATTCCACTGTCACCTCTGCTTCCTCGGGGGTCAGTTCTTCCTCCCGCCATCGCTGACACGGCCTGGCTTTCCTCAGTGCCCAGAGAGCTCAGCAGCGCCATCTCTGCCCGGTGTTCGTGATGGGTAAGGTGGGCGTGTGCAAAGTTTTCTGAGCCCCCTTCTGTGTTGGGGAGTCCCCCATCTCACAGGCAGAGAGAACCGTTCACTACACCTTGCTAGGTCGTGCAAGCGAATAAGCTGGTTCTGCATTAACAGGAAAGGTGGGGGACATACTGGGGGAGAGGCGGGGTGTGTGTGTGCAGAAAACCACACACGAGACAGGACTGGCTCCGTGGCCTGGTGGTTCAGGCAGCTGGATCTCACATCACCAACCCTGCAGTCCGAGTCCCTAATCAGAAGGGAAAAACACACCTGGCACGTGTGTGTGTGTGTGCCTAGAATCCCGACAGGACAGAGAAATGGAGGAGAAGGGACTGTCATGGCCACACCCCAGGGAGGGGGTACTTCCCCCCTCTTCTCTGTCTCTGTCTGGTGAGCACACAAACCCTCTGACAAAGTTTTTTTAATATACAAATCAATGGTGTACTATACATTTCCTGTAGGAAAAAATATTCAGCAAACCAAAAAGTGACTGCTTTGGGAAGCACCAAATAGGTCAAGAGGGGCCTCAGATTTATCTCAAGTATTTCCGAGCTGTTTGTACGTGGCTAACCAAGATGGCGCTATGCATTCACTGGACTTGCATTCTCCTCCTGGCATCCAGAAATAACATTTCCCAGGCTCCCCCTTAGGAGGCAGAAGGGACTCGCGTACACACGAGCTCTACCAGGATAGGTGTGTTACAGAGCCAGCTGTGGCCTGGCGGTTACTGCCGCTGGGTCATGGAGACATCAGCCTCACAAGTGCAATATGGTGTCTCTAGAGAAGCCGAGTGAGTTCTAGCTCAGGAGCAGAGAAGAGCTTCCCCCTTCGGCACACCCCTTTCGCCCTCTCTGCTCCTCAGCAATGGCCTGCTACCCGCCCTCCGCCTTTGGACTTGCCAGCCACCTGAATCGTGAGTCAAATAAACCTCAGTCTCTTCATAAGCCGCTCAGCCCAGGCACGTCTGTGAGCAGTGTGGTCGTCGTCTAAGACGGGGTACATGCACGCTTCGCAGAACAGCCCAGGGCCACAGCACCAGGGCCTCACCCCCGACATCTGCTTCTCAAACCACATCATCACGAGTCTTCACTCCCCGACGAGCCCTGTCTCAGCAGCTGCGCCGACTCCCTGCACCCGTGCTTCTGTGTGCTCCTGAACTCCTAACCGCACCCGGCCTGAGTCACCTGGGCCCCCTGCACCAGGGCCCCGGGACCAGGAAACCACAGCAGCAAATGTGGAATGTCCCACTGAGGCGTCCTCACCCCTGACAGGGACCCCGAGACCTGAGGGAAAGACGGGCTCTGCTTCCACATCGGCCACGCCAACGCTAAATACCAAAGGCCTGCCGGGGCTTCGCCTCTGCCCTCCCCTTCCCAGCTCACCTGCATCGCCCTCAGCCCTTCACGGAGGTCAGGAAGGTCAGCCTCCTCCTGCCCACAAGATCGCATACAGGTATCCACGGCGCTCAATGCATGCACGCACACGCGTGTGCCCACTGCCGAGGCGCGCACAGCGGCGGTGAGAACCCACGGCGTCTGGCTGCCACGGCAGGCCACCTCCGACACCTGCCACACGGAGCTTGGTCCCTAGGAATAGGGTCCCACGGGGCTGCCGGGTCCCAGCCTGCACTGCCCTCCAGTCCAGCAAGTCTCCCGCGTTCTCAGCCGAAGCTACCGAAAGACTCGTGGAACCACCAGGCTGGGGCCCACAGGGCAGGGACCCCGGGGGCTGGCTGCAGCCTTGAGGGGCGGGCGGGGCCGGCCAGCTCACCTCTCAGGGCAGAGGCCACCCGCCCATGGGGCGTGCCCTCCCGCCCCAGGGCTCCCCCACCCCTCGTGTGGGCCGCAGTAGCTATCGGCCGCTTCCTTCCAGTGGAAGCTCCTGGACCACAGGGCAGACTAGACACCTTCCCGTCCCCGCGGTCACAGCCCCGGGCCGGCCAAGTGGTCAGCACGCACCCACGTCAGGTCAGTTCTGGGTCTTGCTGGGACAACTGGGAAGGGACATTCAGATTCTGCTAGTCAGAGGGCAGCGCAGAGTGCACCGTGGCCAGCCCTGACCTGGGTGGAGAGAGCCACTCTGAGAACTAAGAGATCAGGGAGCAGACGGAAGCTCTCATTCGGAGAGCTGCTGGATCCAGCCATGCCTGAAGCCGGTGCCCTAACATGTCCCAGCTCCAGGGAGCAGTCAATTCCCACCTTCGTCCCTCAGGACTGAGAGAGTCCACAAGGACAGAGTGGCGTCCCTTCTACTGGTCACTTCACCTCCACGAGTGCACCCAAAGGCTTGGCATCGGAAACCCAATGTCATGGGCCTGAGTGTCGCAGGTAAACACAGAAGGCTACGTTCTTGGAAAATCACTTCATCGGAAAAAACCGAGGTCAGAGAAGGCCCCTCTGGTGGGCATCACTCCAAGTTTAAAATAACTAAGCAGTGGGTTCCTCTAACACTAGCTCCCTTGGCAGCATCCCTCCACGGGGTCTGCGAGCCGGGAGCTTGAGGTCGCCTGCCGTCAGAAACAGCTTGCACACATGTGCTACTATTTTTAAAATGTTACATAAACGCTACTGTAATTACCAAGGCCCACTCACTCCAAGGCACTCAGAGATGAGGGCAACTTTTGATCAATATGTTTTTCTTTTCAACCCAAGAGTTACCAAACCCATTCTTCTCATTCAGGGAAGCTGGGTTAATTTTATTTTTTTTTTAACATTAAAAAGGGTCCTTTGTGGCCCAGCAGGTAGCATGGTGGTTAAGGTGCTGGATCCCCACATGATCAACCACGGTTCGAGTCATGGACCCAGTGCTTGGAAATCACACTGGGCACATGTGTGTGTACCCCAAATCCTAAAGGAAAAGCGACCACTGCAAGGCTATCCTCCCCACCAGGGTGGGCGAGGGTGTCTCACTTTCCCTTGCTCTGTCTCTGCTGAGCAACAAAAAAACTAAAAAACTAAAAAAAAAAGGGGGGGGGGGCCGCTGGTGCTTGTTCTTGCTGTAAACCTACACTCACAGGCATCCCTTGCTTCTCCATGAAGCAAACTTCACTTAAAAGACCAGACAGCTGAGGTCAGCAGGTGGCGGAATAACGAAGGCTCTGGATTTCCACAGGGCCCACTCTGCGGTTCGAGTCCCGGACCTGATGGCCTGAAAACCACACCAGGTGTGTGTGCACGCGTGCCCAAGATCCCAGGGGGAGAATGGAGAAGGGACTGCAGCGTGGCCATCCCCCCTCTCTCTGTCTCTCCCCGGAGTGCACACGTGCTCTATGACAAAACACAGAAAGGAGAGAGAAGGCCCAATAGCCGGCAGCTTATCGGGCTTCGCAGGCCTTTGACCTCGGTCCCCACCGCCCCGCACGGCCACTGCTGTACGGAGGCCGTCATCCACGAGATGTGTGCAAACAGACATGCCTGTGTTCCAATAAAACTTTATTTACAGAAACAAGTGGAGGGACCAGCAGTTAGCGTAATGGCTATGTCGCTGGACTCCCACGTAGTCGACCGCGGTTCGAGTCCCGGACCCGGCGGCTTAAACTCACGCCGGGCGCGTGTGCGTGCGTGCCCAAGATCCCGAGAGGAGAATGGAGGAGAAGGGATTGCGGCGTGGCCATCCCCCCTGGGGGGTGATTTCCTGCTTTCTATCTCTCTGTCTCTCTCTGTCTGTCTGGCGAGCGCACACGCCCTATAGCAAAAACCTCTCCAAAAAAAGAAAAAAAAAAAAAAAAAAAAAAAGAAACAAGTGGAGAGCCGACCTTGGTCCAGAGGTCTTAGTTTGCTGATGCCTGGTTTAAAAGGTGCAGAAAACAGCAAAGAGCATGTCAGGGGCCGAGGCCAGTGCAGGGGCAGGTGGGTCCCCACCTCCCAACGTACCTGGACGTGGAAGAAGGAGGCAGCTCTGACCGGCACTTCACCTCCCTCCGTAGCCACTCGGTAAGTTAGTTTGTGCTGACAAACACACACAAAGTGCGGGCAACGAGCACTCAAGCACGGGGCTCTCTCCTCGTGGAAGTGGTTTCGGCAGGAAGAATGCACACCAGCCCGAGTCTACAGACCGCAGTTCGAGTCCTAAGGCCGCCCCTCTCCAGCTGCGTTCTCCCCAGGGGAGCGGTGGACAGGGCCAGGTCCCTCCCGGTCATGACCACAGCACGCACAGCAGCCAGCATTTACTGAGCACCCTGTGGGCCCGCCGTGCTGACATGGCCCCTCACCGGCCATCCCGAATCCTCCCCTCAGTCTCCTTCCTGACACCTGCCTGTCTCCACTCTCGCTTCTCCACAGGCTCCGAGGAAACCCTGACGCCAAAGACCAACCCACAGGCAGAGTCACCATGTTAAAACAAACAAGTATTAATTTGGTCCCAGTTCCAAGTGCAGTGGGAGGCACACGACACCTTACTGATCCTGCCACTCGACTTTCAAAATCCAAGCTGACTCTGCGTCTCACCTCCTCTCCGGGTATCGCCTGCTCCACGCCGCCACCGCCACTGCCTGGACCACTGCAGTAGCCACTCAGTCGGAATACGGCCTGCCTCTGCTCAGACCTGCCTGCGGCCCCCATCTCACCCCCAGTAAAAACCCACGTCCTTCCTGGGCTCTGGTCTCTGTCGGCGGCCCCTGAGCCCGGCCTTACCGCAGCAACTCCCACCTCGGGATCTCCACGCTGTTGTTCCTCTGCATGGACTCGCCCCAGCCCCCTGGCCTCCCCCTGCACCTCTCCAGCTCCTGGCTCAAAGGACACCTCCCTGGCTGAGATGCGAACCTTTCCTGCTTGGTGTTTCCCAGAAGCACTAGGGCAGTTGGAGGACCTGTGCTTGGGACTTGATTTCGTTTTGCATCTGTCCCTCTCTCCTTCACGCTGACCCCACAGACAGGCGCCTGGCCTGCCCCTGCTCCATCTCCAGTCCCCAGAACAGGAGCATGAAAGTGCACTGGGATAAACAAAACCAGGAGGTCGGCAGAGGTGAGCCCCCCGTGCCCACTTCCCAGACAGGGGGACTGAGTTTCCAGAGGCCAAGAGGCTGGGCCGCGTCCCGGCCACCCAGGTTCCCAAGAGAAGCCGAAGCCTGGATAGTGAGACCGACAGCTCCCGATCTGTGACAGCTGACGGCGAGAGAAGCCCTCTCCTGGAAACGACTCCCTCCTCCCCTCCCCACGGCCAGCCCCTCCCCGACAGAGCTGCACTTGGGGCTAAGGCCCGACGCCCACCTGGCCACCCCCCACCCCCGCCTGGGCCCCACGGCCCCTCCTCCCCCGCCCAGGTGCCCCCGGCCCCACTGACCTGGTCCCTGGGCTGGCCCCCAAAGCCAGCAGGCTGCAGCCGCAGATGGCCGAGCGCAGAAGGGAAGAGTACCAAGCGAGGACAGAAATGCGTCCACAGCACCCAACACAAGAGGACCCGCAAACAAAGGGCGCCCGGGAATGCGCGAGGGAGGCCCGCCCGCCGCCCCAGACTCCCCGAGCCGTGCAGCCAGGCCGGGAAGGCAGGAGCCACCAGGAGCCGCCAGCGCCGAGCAGCAGCGTCGCGGTGTCCGTTTGCTGCGATGTGTTAAGAGCCCTGCTGGGAGCATGCCGGGCTCAGAGCAGGTTCCCGAGACGCGGTGTTTACTGAGTCACCCTTCCTGGGCACAGAACCCCAGGCTCCACACACTAGGCCCCTAACGGGTTAATCCAGGTTACATCGCAAACGTGGCAGGGCACCTGGCAACTCGCCCTCGGTGATAAAATAGAGCAAATCAAATTGGACTCCATTGATTTCTTATGTAACTATTTTGGGGCTGGAGCGTAGCGGAGGGTATTGATCAGTTAAGGAATCAGGGTGTCGGGGAACGCTGAGAGCCAGGTGACCTGGCGAGAGAACCCGGCTTCTCCTCTCCTGCCCCGGCAGAGGATGGACAAGAGGGGTCCATCCTGCCCTCACGGGGAAGACGGCTGGGTGTGGAAGTAGTGATGGGGGGACCAGCAGACGGTGCAATGGTTACATGGCTGGACTCCCACATAGTCAACCGCGGTTCGAGTCCCAGAGCCGGTGGCTTGAAACTCACACTGGGCACCTATGCCAGTGTGCCCAAGACCCCGAGAGGACAATGGAGAGGGATGGCCGTCCCCAGGGGTGATACTCTCTGTCTCTCTGCATCTACCTCTTCCCCGCGCACCTGGCTTAGCAGTATGTATGTGTCTGCCTGCTGCTTTATTGTGGGTGCCCTCCTGAATGACAGCGCCCCCAGGTGCGGGTTCGCCTCCTCCCTGCTCTCAAGTGCTGCCACGGTTACCACGTCTGACGGACTGAAGAGTGAGCGAATGAGTGAGCCCTGGCATCCCCTGTGCCCACGCGTGCACCCCCTGTGCCAAGGATGCACATGCGTCCCTTCTCCAGTGCAGCTCCTCCTGGTTATTTAGATCTCAGCTAAGAAAGCTGCCTCCTCCTCCAGGAAGTCTTCCTGGATCACCCAGTTGCTCGCCATCTATTGCCTTGCATTGACAAGGAGCACGCATTCACGTCTGAGAGTCTCCTGCTGGTGGACACAGGGGCTTCTTGTCTGTCTCCCCAGCACCACCAACCTGCCTTAGAACGCAAGCCCCGAAGTCTGTGGGCAGCAAAACTCCAGGACTGGGAGGCACCATTAGGGCAGAGGCTCTACCCTGCCACCCATGGGCGGGTTGTCTTGAGCCTGGGTGCCCCCACGTGGGGACACATTCCACCCCTGACCTTGGCCCTGGCCCAAGAATCCAGTGAAGTCAGAGGTGCGAAGCCACCCGGCAGACGGCGGGCAGTGCACCAGCCTCCCTGCGGCTCCGAGTGGTGCAGCTGAGCACCCTGGGCCCTGCCCGCCGGCGCCCTCCTGCACGGGCCCACTCCCCGTGCCCCGCGCCCAGTCCTGCTCGCACACTGGTCTACAAGCCTCTCCTTGCTGGGCTCCCCCAGCCGGTAAGGAGATGGGGGACGGGGGGGTTAGGCCCACTGTGCGGACGGAGAGCCGGATTTCAGAGCGGTTGGTACTCCCAGGCCTCCCAGTAGCTTGAGCGAGACAGAAACCTGCACTGCAATCCTGACACGCCTTGATTTTTAACTGCCGGCGACTCGGGCCCAGCAGGTGGCATGGTGGTTAAGGCCCTGGCTGATAGCGGTTTGAGTCCCAGACCAGGCGGCTTGCTTTCTCACTTTCCCTCTCTGTGTCTCTCCCTGTGTGTGGGTGTGTCTCTCTGGTGCGCACGCGTGCTCTATAGCAGACTAAAGAAAATAGTAATGATGGTAATGAAACGAAATTAATAAAATGCTGGCAACTGCCAAGAGATGTGCGCAGGCCACGCACGGCCCAAGGCGGTCAGAGGCCTCCACGCTCCCAGGCCCGCCCGGTCCCCTGAGCGCCACGGCCTGCCCTGCCGAAGCAGCCCCACTCCTGACCGGGTCTGCCACAAAAGGCCCAACTCTGCCCTCACCTCTAGGCAGGTCCCTGGATCTCCGCGGGCCAAAGTGGACTCGAAATCCAACAAGCTGCCTTAAAAGTCCAGCCCGAGGACAGAGAGGACCCCAGCGCTGGACAGATCAGCCCGGGCTCACAGCCGCGCCCCATCACTCAGCGGCTGTGAGGACAGAGAGGACCCCAGCGCTGGACAGATCACCCGGGCTCACAGCCGCGCCCCATCACTCAGCGGCTGTGAGGACAGAGAGGACCCCAACGCTGGACAGATCACCCGGGCTCACAGCCGCATCCCATCACTCAGCGGCTGTGAGGACAGAGAGGACCCCAGCGCTGGACAGATCAGCCCGGGCTCACAGCCGCGCCCCATCACTCAGCGGCTGTGAGGACAGAGAGGACCCCAACGCTGGACAGGTTAGCCCGGGCTCACAGCCGCACCCCATCACTCAGCGGCTGTGACTGCTCAAGCCGCGAACCCTCTTGGGCCTCAGTTTCCTCATCTGTAAGGCGGGGTTCTTGGAGATCGGATGAAGACAAACCCCCTGCCAAGCGCTGTGCCCACAGGGAGCCCCAGCCGGGTGAGCTGCTGTGCTGAACTCCTGCGTGCAGCGAAGGGCCAGGACCGGCCACCGAGTCTCTGACATCACCTCTGACTCCCTGGAGGGCACAGGCCCCTTCAGGACCCCTAGCTGCCTGCAGAGCTGACTCCGACTGGTTTCTGCGGCTCTCAGCTTCTGCTCACAGGACGGAGTGACCTGTTGCAGGGAGAAGGAGCAGAAAGGGAGGGACACGCGGACAAGCCTAACCACCAGCCGCCACCTCGGCATGGAAGGCGGCTTGTCCGGGGCCAGGCCTGTGGGTGTATGCAGTGGGCAGTGAGGCACAGACCAGCAATTCCTCCCAGTGCTGTGTGACCCTGGGCAAGATGCTTGGCCTCTCTGGGCCTCGACATCCTCACCTACAAACTGCAGTGAGTGTCCACCCGCCAGAGTGGGCACCCCGCACGGTGTCCATGCGAGCACAGGCCCAGGAAGGCGTGCGGCAGAGCGGGCGCCCGCCCCCCGAGCACTCCCTCGCCACGTCACTGCTGGGATAGGCCCTGTCTTCCTTTCTTTTTTTTTTTATAATTATGTTATTTCATTTCATTTATTATCATCATTATTATTTGTTTTTAATTTGATCAAAGACAGAGAGACAGAGAGAGAAGGAGAGTGAGAAAGCAAGCTGCCAGGGCTGAGACTCAAACCATGGTCAGCCATATGGGAGTCCAGTGCCTTTAACCACCATGCCACCTGCTGGCCCCAAGCCCTGTCTGTCTAGTGGACAATGGTCATGCACAGCAGGTGTCATTCTCATGACCTTGGGCTCCTTAGGCCGAGTCACCATCCCCTAAAGGACTGTATGGACCTTGCCCTTTTCCAGGAAAGACCCTGATCTAGGGTTAGAACACCCCATGAGAACGCGAAAAGAACAAGGACGTGAGCCCGGAGCCCGGTCTGAGCCCGAGCACACCCGTCCCTGTAGGCGTGTCCTTTCTCCTGTCCCCCAGAGGGCTGTGGGGGATGCTCCAAGACGCCTCTCACTGCAGTCGGCCCGGGCCTCAGCTGAGGGGCTGACCGTGCACGGTCACTCACAACAGCCCGTGCGCCGGTGACAGCAGCCCACACACCTGCTGAATCCCGGAACCGGAAGGGAAACTGGGCCCTCTCCTTCCTCACTCACATTGAGGCCATGAAAGGAGCAGCCCAGTGACCAGGAACAAGGCCCCTGGAAGGACTTGGCTGGCCAGAGACCACCCACCCAGACTTCGAGCCAACAAATGAGGGGTTTCTTTTGCTCCCTCGGGTCATGGCAACCACCACGCCTGCTGGCTGCTGGCGCCGAGCACTGCCGAGCACTGCCGCTCATGCGGAAGCCCCACGCCTCCCCAGCTCCTGCATCCGGGGGGCGGGGGAATGAAATGATTTACTCTGGGAACCTCCACTGTGCCACCGTTAAATGGCCAGGGAAGGCCGTGTCATTTGCATACTACTCCCCACCACCTCAGTGCACCCCTCTGCAGCGCAATGCCACCCACAGGCAACCCCCACCCTCCACTGTCACCACCCCAAGCCAAGGTGCCAGGCAGGGCCAAGGAGCCCAAGCGCCCCCTCCCCACACTAGCAAGCTCTGCCTTTGTGGGGGGGGGCCTGTGTGGGGGTGTACTCCACCCACCCTGATTTCAGACACCCCCCCCCCAGCACAATGGGTCAACGCAGCAGGGTGCGTCCATTTTCCCCAGCAGGGGCTGTGATGGCTTGCTTGGTTAATTTGCAAAGCCACAGCGTGCACAAAAGTGGCTTGAAAAACGGGGCCCCCTAGTCGCTAAGCTGGGGGATTTGTGCTGACTCCCACCAAGTACAGTTCCATATGTTTAAGCGCTTGCAAGGCTGAAAGAAGTACACCCACCACAGTCTTTACCATGGCAGCTGCCCACGCAGGAGGGGGGCAGGAAGAAGACAGGCCTGCGTGTGATGGGAGAGGGAGACCGCGAGTCCTCGCCTCTCAACCCCTCCAGCTCCTCTCCCAGAACCTCAGCCAAACAGGACTGGTAAGGCATGGCCGAAAACGCCCAGAAGACCCGAGCGGCTCTGAAAGCAGGTCTGGTTAACTCCTCTGACTCTCTCAGCCAGATACAGACAGCTAAGTATCTTCCAGGAATGTCAGCCTTGTTTTTATTGCCAGCTCTCCTAGCTGGTGCTAAATATAGAGTTATCAAACTGTCGTCTCTTTATGTCCCTGGCGGGGACCGGTGAGAGTCTCGCATGTGCTTCAGAGGGCCGGGCATGGCACTGGGGGCTCTGCTCTGGCGGCGTTCGCCGGAACCAGCTGCCCAGATGAGACTCCCAGAGAGCAGCAGAGCACCGGGCAGGAGCAGGCAGCGGCAGGTTTGGGGGTACACCTTTCCTCCCAGGCCAGCCTCCTCCGTTGCTGGGGGTGGGGCTGGATCATCGCGTTCCCTTACCAAGTATTCAGCAGGCAGCTTCTCGGAGAGACCCGTATTCACTTATGGGCACACTCAGGCTAACGCTGACCCCCGCAGAGAAGCAAAATACAGACAAAACTGCAACTGTCAAGTCCAAAGGGCCGTGCGCTTTGGAAACAGGTCCCACGGCTTCCGCTAAGAGGAAAGAGCCCGACCCCAGCAGCGTCCCTCTGAGGTACCCAGAGCAACAACGCCGAAGGCCAAACAGCTACCATAGCTGCTCGTCAGCCAAGCAGGTCGGAGACTCGGCCACGGCAAGCCCACGTCACCCTCTAGGATGAGCCGAAGCCAGATGCCGAGGGAGACCTCTGCTAGCCTGTCTCCAAGTCAAAGGGTTTATTGAAAACATTGGGTCACTTAGGGCTCCTCAAAGGAGAGCACTGTTTACTCCGTCCACGCGAAGACAGCGCGTCAAGTTGACATGCAGGGTTTGCTCCTCGCTGCAATCTTACCAGGGGAGTTCAAACTGAGAAGTGAAAGTTGCGTTTTTCCACTGCATCCTGCGTCTTTGTGTGGTTTGTTTATTAAGCACACGGACATTTTCTAAAGCAAAAACGACCTGCTCCCAGATGGGGGGGGGTCCTGATTTTAAAAGGTGGGGGGACTGGGCTCTCAGGGGCACGAGCGTCCCAGGGACTGTTTTCCTCGCTGGAGCCCTTAGGGTTCCCCCACTGCTCAGCGCGGGGGAGGGGAGGGGCCGTCATCTCAGGGTAAGCTCCCTGGAGGACCGAGGACCGACATGTAGCCACACGGGGTGGGGAAGCTCTCCCAACTCCAGCGGAGACGGAAAATACCTGGTTATTTTGCTTTCCCTGCACACTAGTTTTGAGGACGGCTGCGCTGGGGCCAGCAGGGAGCCGGCTCCGACACCCGGGCGATGGCTCGGGACATCGCCACGTTCCGGCGGCCCTGCCCGCCTGTGGCTGCCTGGCCACCGCGGCTCTCCTGCGGGCCTTGGGGTCAGGGCACTGGGGCAGCCGCGTGTCCAGGAGGCGAGCAGCAGGAAGCACCGTGGCCGAGTGGAGGCCACTGGGGGGCACAGGGAAGCAGGGGAACGCTGCGGGGGGTGGGGAGGGGCTGCGGGCCGGCTAGACACCGCCGGCGGGGAGACCTCAGGTGCACGGGGACACGGCCGCGCGTGCGGACAGCGGCCAGCCAGAAGGTCGCCACCGACGCCCCTACCACAGCAAAACCCGCATGAACCGGGCCCTGGGGGTGCTGCCCCGAGGCGGGGCCGGGAGGGGGCTGGATTTCTGGAGGCGCGCCCCCACCCGCTCGGGGGCGCTGAGCGCACCCGCTTGTTGCCCCCGCGCGCCCTGGAAGGATGCGCAGGTTGCCGGGCTTTGGGGGATGGAGGCAGACGGGCTCTCGCGCGAGGCTAAGGGGAGCGCTGGGGAGCCCTGGGTGCCGAGGGTCTCCCAGGTCCGTCCAAGTCCGGGAGACGCAAGTGGCCAGGGACTTGAGGAGGAGGTGGCCGCCCAGTTCGGGAGCCAACTTCGTGCGCGGCGGCCGGGGTCGGGGATGGGGTCCGGGGACGCGTTACCTGGGCACCGGAGCGCGGTCAGCGCCAGCAGGAGCCCGAGCGGCGGCGCCCGGCCCGGGGTCGGCATGGTCCTCGGCGCGCGGCTGGTCCTCTCGCGCGCCCGGCCCGGCCCGCGGCTCCCGGGAGCAGCCCCCGGTGGCTACGCCCGAGCGCCCGGCATGGCTCGCTCCCAGCGCCGCTCCTCCCCAGACGCAGGCGCCGGCGCTGGCGGCGCTTCCTCGGCTCGGCCGTGCGCGGCTGGGGAGCTGGGGCCGGGGCTCAGCGCCCCGCGCTGTCGCCTGCTGCCCCGCACTTGGCCCGAGTTGCGCGGCCCCCGCCGCCGCCGCCGCCGCGGCTCCTGCGCCCCAGAGCCCGTCCCATCCCGGTCGCGCCGCCGCCTCTGCCAGCGCCAGCTGCCGGCCGCCCCTCGAGCCAGCGAGCGAGTGAGCGAGCCGGGGAGG
Organism: Tupaia tana; assembly: GCA_026018925.1. NCBI lineage: Eukaryota > Metazoa > Chordata > Mammalia > Scandentia > Tupaiidae > Tupaia > Tupaia tana. Next base: position 21,166,524 of record JAKSZU010000026.1, on the reverse strand, counting down.
GCGGGGAGGAGGGAGCAGGCAGAGGGGAGGAGGGAGGGGCCGGCGGGGAGAGCGGGCACCGGGCGGCCGCCCAGCCGATTGGCGGCGGGACGTGCCACTCCTCGGCGTCCCGGGGGAGGGCGCCGGCCGAGGCCTGGGGAGACCTGCGAGGGTGGCCGGGGCGTCTGCGGGCAGGGACAGCGAGGAGGGTGCGAGTGCAGGGAGGGGGCCCCGGGTGGGTCGGGCGTGCTGGGGGCACAGAAGTGCCTGTGCCCAAGGTCGAGGGGTGAGAAAGCTGTGCCCAAGTCCCCGGAACCGGGCAGCGACGTTGGGAGAGGAGGTGTCTGCGGGGCCAGACCCCAGGCCTGAGCGCAGACCGAGGTGCCTGCGGGGAGCGGCGGCGGGGACGGCGCGGGGACTGTCCAGAGCAGTACGAGGGCTGGGGGTGCGCAGGCTCGTCGCCGTCAGGGACCCCGGGACGGAGGAAGGCGTCCAGGGCCAGCGCCCAGCGAGAGGCAGCGGCTCCCTTGGCTGAGCCGAGGACGCGCCTCCCCTGTTCTCGGAGGCCCTGGCAGCGGAGTCCTCTCCCGGGAAGGCCCGGGGCGACTTCCCAACGCCAAGCCAGGCAGTGGGGCGCGGGGCGGAGGGACAGGTGGGGAGTGAGTCCTCGGGGTGGCAGTCTTCAATCCAGGCCTCAGGGCCTCAGCCAGAGCTGGGAAGGAGGTCACAGGTCACAGAGGCCCAGTACCTATTCCCCAGAAACCACCTGTCCACCTGTCCACCGGGACACGTGGGGCACTGCACCCCCCCACCCGGCAAGGCACCTGGGCTGGCGGGAAAAGCTGAATGCATGGGTCGTGCTGGGTCCTCCAAGCTGCCTGCTGCCCGGAGAGCTCCGGCCAGGGAAGGCCAGGTGGGGCAGTCCCCAGAGGTCCTTGCTCCACCCAACCCCACCACACCAGCCCTCCACCCAGTGCCAGCTTTGCAGTGAGAAGTGGCTATGGAAATGTCACCACGGCAGCTACAGGGGGTGAAAGGACAGGCCTGGGGGGGACTCGAGTCAGGAGCCGTGCCAGAGAAGCTGGCTCAGAAGCCTCCAGGGGCGACCTGCGTCAGCCGCCTGTCTCCCGGAGCCTCAGTGTCCCCATCTGAGAACTAGGAGCCATGCCCCAAACACCTGGTCCCAGGGAGGCCCACACGGCCGCTGGCCTATGAAACGCAGGCGCACATGCAGTACCGCCGTCGCCCCTCTCCGTCTCGTCACCACGGCCATTACTGCTGTGAAGCGGATTCTCCTCTAAGGCCAAGCTCCGTCACAGGGACACTGCCCTCGCAGCTGGAGAGGGGACCAGGCACCTTCATCAGTACAGACTGGCTCATTAGCAGGGCAGCACTCGACCCTGGCGGATGAAAGACGGGAGACAGAGCTCGGGGCAGGACGTCTGGGGCCCGGATTCAGACGGAGACACGACTGGTCTTCCTGCTGCGGCCGATCTCCTTCCCAGGAGCCATGCCCTGGCCAGGCCCCCGGGATGTGACCAGGAGCACAGTAAGCCGGGTCGGAGGTCCCCTTGGGGCTGGGGGACCTTGCTAAGGGCCCGTCTGTCCCCTCTTTCCGCGCTGGGATGATGACCCCGGAGAACTGTCAGGCCTCTCTGAAGATCCTGTGTGCCCGCTGGCCCAGCCACCCTGGCTTCCCACTCACTCACCCCTGGGTACTTGCTGGGCTGGGCACCCCGTGTGCCTCACCTGTGTGGGGTGATGGCGACCCAGAAAACGAATGACCACCAGGGCTGCCCCACCAAGGGACCCTGTCTTGGGAAGGGGGGAACCGCACCCCGCTAGTCACATGGCGGCAACAGTGACCTGGGCGTCTGCACCCAGATGAACCACGTGTCTGTCCACGAAGCCTGTCATCACAGCTGGGGTCCAAGACGGGAGACCAAAACTCCCTTCCTGGTAGGAGGGGGGTCGTTCTGTGCGACTCCGCAGGGCTGCAGGGACGGCAGGGGGCGGTCTGGCATGTCCCTAAGCCTGGGTCACACAGTCCCAAGGGTGATGGAAGATAGCTACTGCCTCCCTGGCCCCACCCCCAGCGCAGGACCACCCTGTCACACGCCCCAGGACCACCCTTCTTCTCCAGGGTGGAGGTGGGGCTGGGGCCGACCCTCCCGGACTGGAAGATGCTGACGACATTTGAATCAAACACTGAGAAGTCGGTGTCGGGAGGGTCTCTTCCACACACAGCTGTGACTCTGGACAAGTCCCGAACCCTGAGTTCATTTGTGGAGCAGGGATGAGAATTCCAGACCCCTGAGCCTGTGTCTCCAGTGCGAGTATTTGGGGAGTCATTCTGAGCAGAAGAGCCTTCCTGGATCCTGATCGCGGAGACTAGGAGACCCCAGGGCTGGGGTCCTCTCGCCCACCCGCCCCGCACCTGCTGGCCCAGGAGCCTGGGGCGGAGTTTAGGATTATACGGCCCAAATTCTCCCTGTATTCCGGTGGGGAAACAGGCCAGGAACCGGCCTCTTCCTGCTCCTGTGTGACGAGGCGAATCTGGCTAGCCAGCCTTGGGCCACCGCGCGGCCGTCCCCTACCCACCAGGCAGCTGTCCCAGCGCGGCCCCTCCCGGGTCCTTCCCCGCCCCCACTCTGCGGCGCCTCGGCCCACGCGCCCGCCGGGCTACGGGAAAAGAGCAACAGTGCCATCGCGTGGCTGCCGCTGGCACTGCAGGCCTGGCCGAGGCCGCCGAAGGCAGTGGACCGGGCGGGGGCGACCGGGAGCCAGGCGGGAGGTTTCCCCACCTCTGCCACCCCCAGCGGCTGGACAGACGCCCTCGGCCCTTGCAACGCCGTGGGGTCCAACACGCAGCTGCCCCCGCGGTGGCCGGTTCAGGCGGTCTTTGCAGACTGGGCCAGTTCCTTTCCCAGTGCAAACGCCCTTGCGTGGCTAAACGGCTGGCATCCCCGCCAGGGTTAAAGAACCTGACCCTGGTCACCCAGAAGTGTGTGGGGGGGGGAGGCCCCTCAAAATGCAGGCGGAGCGCACGTGTGAGGAAATCAAGTATCTCCTGGGCCAGCCGGCCTGGTGGTCAGGGGAGCCGCACCCCAGGTCCCATCGTAAGGACTGAGTCATGACCATGCCCCAGCAGGGCAGGGGCGTTTTCCTCTTCCCTCCCTGTCTCTGGCAAGCACATGCACCCTCTGACTAATTAAAAACAAAAACAACAACACACACAAAAACTAAGAATCAAGAATGTCAAGAAATCAGTTACTTGCTCACCTGGATATATGGACCCAGGATGGAAGGAAGGGGCCCCTTCCAGCAGCCTTCCTGGGGAGGGAGCCTCCGTGTCCATGTCCCTCTCCCCTGCCCGGCCTTCCCTTCCTGTCACAGCTGTGACGTCCCCCGGACGCCATGAGTAAGGGAGAGCCTCCTCCTGGAAGGCCAACCTCCGCCCACTGACCGCACAGCTGTCAGTAGCCAGGGGGTTCGCAGTGCTCAGCCACAGGGAGCGTCCGGCGGAGACGGGTTAAATGCGTGAACGCATGAGAGCAGCCCAGCACCGGACCGCGGACTCAGCTGAGCCGGAGACAGCAGCAGAAGCCCCGTAAACCTGGGAAAATCGAGCCCTGGAGGGACCTGAGTCCTGGGCCAGGGAGAGCCCCAACTCAGAAATGACTTTCTGGGTGTTGAAGCACAAAGCATGTTTTCGATTGCAGAGACGTAGAAGAGGGAGGGGAAGCTCCCCCCAGGGGGGCATGGTCACGCCCGTGTCCCCCACTTCTCCTCCACTGGGGACTTGGGGCACGCATGCACACGTGTCCAGCATGCTTTCCAAGTCTCCGGGTCTGGGATTCGATCCGAGGTCGGCCATGTGGGATCTGGCTCACCATAACACTAGGCTGAGGCTGGCCCAAGCAGAAAACATCTTGAACAGCCCCCGCCTCTGAGTTTCTGGGGAGCCGCTGGATGGTTCCTGGGTGGGCAAGACTGGCAGGGGTGGGGTGAGGGCACCGTCGGGGTGGGGCTCGGGGGCCAGGGGAAAGTGTGCTGGGACAGGGGAGCAACCAGTGACGACAGGCTGGCAGCGCCGGGCGCTGCTCGGGGTCCTTCCCACGAGTGCTGCGTGCACCTAACACAGAACTGCTCATTCTGGCCATGGAAGTGTGCAACTCCGAGGCATTCAGTCCATCCAGTGTCACGCGGCCATCGCGGCTACATGGCTCCAGGATGTTTGCAAAGCCTCGGAACGGAGCCAGCACCCCGAGACCCCCCGTTCTCCGCTCCCTCGGCCCGGCATCACCGACGACATTGTCTCTACAGATGGGCCTGCTCCGGCCGTCTCATGGCAACGGAACCACGTTACGTGACCTTTCTGTCCGGCTTCTCGCCTGAGCATCACATTTTCAAGGCCCATCCATGTCAGAGCATGGGAGTCATATTCCGTGGCACGGGGAGACCACAGTTTCTATGGCCACGCTGCAGCCAGTGAGCCACCGAGACGGGCGGGTATGCCAGTCTCCACCTCTACCTACCCACCTGTGCCCAAGCCCTCCCGAACCCAGTCTTCCTCCCAGGCAGGCGTGAGTGGCAGCTGCCAGCCTTGGGGGAAGGGGTCTGAATCTGACCAATCACATTCCCTCCAGCCAGGGGCTGCTCTGGAGAAGCCGCGACCCGGTTCTAAGGTTCTAACCGGTGAGATGCAGGAGCCTGCAGCAAGCCTGTCACCGGAGGGAGGTGCAGGGCTCTGGGACACTCCCCTCCTGGCTGCTAGCTGGATGAGGGTGTGATGGGAAGGCTCTGGCAGCCTCCTGTGATCATGAGGCACCGCAGCGGCAGAGTGGGAAGACAGAGCCATCCTGGCAACACCCTAGAGCCACTGTCTCACCCCCAGAAGTGCCCCCGGAGACGCCGCCACTGAGATGATAAATGCATTGTTTACCTTGGCCGTTGGCCCTCTCCTTGGCTTGTGGCAAAAGGTGGCCTCAATGATAAAGGCGGTGTTTTGGGCAGGGCTGTCCAGAGACTGAACCAACAGGAGAGAGAGACGGGAAGGGAGTTTCGGGACGGCTCACTCGTTTGTGGGGGACCGAAATCCGGGCAGGCCGCCTGCACTGGAGGATGAGGGAGGACGAGGTGCTCGGCCCAGTCTGGAGGCCTCGGGCCCATGGAAGCCGATGGTGTGACTCGGTGCGAAGAGGCAGGCTGAGAGGCCGGGCCCCGCTGCTACGCTCCGGAGTCCCAAGGCGTGGAGCTCCGACGCCCACAGGGCCGCGGCCCGCTTCAGTCAGGAGCATGCGCTCTGCCAGCCACACGGTTTTGTTCCCGCCAGCCCCCAGCCGATTGGATAGTGCCCCCCTGACAGTGCCTGATTGGATAGTGCCCGCCTGATGGTATCTGATTGGATAGTGCCTGCCGGGGTGGCTCTGCTGGGAGGGAGCCTGGGTGGTGCTACCAGGATGGCCCCTGATTGGATGGCGCCTGCCTGATGGTGTCTGATTGGATGGTGTGGCCAGGGCGGTCCCTGACTGGATGGTGCCGCCTGGATAGTGCCCGCCCACACAGGGGCAGATCTTCCCCACTCGGTCCATGGCTCCGCTGTCAATCACCCATCAGATACACCCTCACAGACGCGCCTGGGGCAGCCCAAACTTTGCAGTCAAATGTCAAAGTGCCTGGTGGTTCCGCAGGAGAGCAACGAGCTCAGGGCCTCCTAAAGCATTGAGGATGATTAGTGCAATGACAGGATAAATGATACCATGGTGTGCGTCGTGCTTATCCTGCCCTCCCCTAACTCCGTCAGGCGGACACTTCAAATAGCCATCGCAGGTGAGTCCAGGAGACCCGATGCACGCCGCAAAGTAACCGGGCGTCGGATGGTACAAAGATGCAGAGAATTCTATTCCCTTTGTACTCACGTGTGAGAATTAGATTATTTTTTTAATTACGTGTTTCTAGCAGAAACTCAGAGACACAAATATTCAAAAAGGATACCCCCCCACAAGAGATAACCATTTAAATATTGCAATGTATTTTTTCAGTCTCTCCTCTATATAGTTTATATTTGAAGTGGGTCCACATAATATGTACTACTTTAACTTGTTCTTTGCACTTAATTATATAATATGAACCTCTTTCCATGTTATCTAAATGTTTTTTTTCTATTTTTTAAATTTTGCCAGAGAGCACATTCACTCACAGGAGAGAAGGGAAAATGAGAAAGCACCCCATGGGGACTGTTGCAACCCCTTCTCTCCCGTCCCTCCCTTCTTTTGAGGAATTTGGGCCATGAACACACACACACACACACACAGTGTGTTTTTCAAGCCACTAGGTCCGGGACTGGAATCAGGCCTTGGCCATGTGGCATCTAGCACCTTAACCACCATGCCACGGACTGGCCCCCATTTAAATATATTTCCACATGTTTTTTGTTTGTTTGGGGGTTTTTTGGTAGTTAGCTAGAGGGTGTGCCTGCTCACTGGAGAGAGAGCTACAGGGAGAGAGGGAGAGTGAGAAGTCACCCCCACGGGGGATGGCCACGCCACGAGTCCTTCCCCTCCTTTGTGCTCATGCTACACGCCCGTGTTGGTTCTCCAGAGCGTATTCCTGAAAATGAATTTTCTGGGGAGGCAAATGCAGTTTAGGGGTATTCACATCAAGCCCCTCTCGGAAAAGCTGTGCTGCTTCAACTGCCCGTGAGCGTTTGGTGGTGCCCATTTTCTTAAATCTTTTCATCATTTTTCTTGTCATTTTAGATTTGCACGCAAGAGTGGCGCATCTCTGTGGGGCCCGGTGTGGTGGTTCAAAGCTTTTGTACAGTGTGTGAGACTCCAGTCAAGGAAGCGCAGCCACCGTCTCCAACACTGACCTTGGCCTTGCGCGGTGCACGCTCGAACCCACGCCGCTGGGTGTTCAGAACCTGTCACAGTGTCCAGGCCTGCTTTGCCTGGCCGCACACCCTACAGCCATCCCGCTCGCTTGCATGCATCTGCGTCTGGGAGTGTGAAGCCTATCGCGTGCTGCATTTATTCATCTTTCACACACACTCGGCTTACAGCAGTCAGCAAAGGCTACCACTTCAGGTATGTGTTCATGAACGCTTATGAAGCTGTAAACATCAAGGACATGGTGCAATGAAATTTAGACGTTTACTGAAATCATCACTAATTGTCATTTTTTTTAAAACATTTTTTTCATTGCCGGAGGGTACATACACTCACCAGCGAGAAAGCACCTCTGAGAGGGTATCGTCACACCACATTTTTTTCCCTGCTTCCTCTGTTCTATCAGGATATTTATTTTTTTCTTTTTGGCATGTATACACATGGCATGTTTTTCGAGTCACTGGGGCTCAGGTTTGAACTGCAGTCTGCCGTGGGAGATCTAGCCCCTAACCTCTGTGCTATGGGGCCTGCCCTGCTGGTTGTAATTTTACCATCACTTATTATCAGAATTGTCTACTCCACTACCCTGGGGTAAAATCTGAGCACCCATCTGGTGTGGGGGATCAAAATTATGCCGTTGTTGGGGACACGGACGGCGTTTCCCCCTATGTAGCCCACTCTTGACCACATGTGCCCGTGCCCACCCTTAAATGTTACTTATCTCACTCATACATTTGATCTATTCTTCAGTCTTCACTTGGGGGAGCTTCCTGTCGGGAAATTGGAGAGCATTTAGCACCACGCCAGAACTAACGTTCTGCAGGGCTGCAGAGCCGGCAGCTCCCAGAGGTGCAGGAGCAATTTCTTAGCCAGGGCCCAGGTGGGGTGCAAATGCCAGGGCTTGTGGATACCATCCTACACACACCCACGGCCAGGCACCGCATTTAGCCTGCAAAGAGCCAAGGGTTTTCTTCTTACCTGGAACCAGAGGGCTCAAGGTAGCGTGATTTTCATAATGACAAAACCCCATTTAAGGAGATTTATGGGCTTACCTAACTAAGGCAGTTCTGGCTTCTGTCTTGGCTGGTGCTAGGTGCTCAGTGTCCCCAGGATTCAATCTCAGCAGAATGGAAGGAAAGGACTAGGCATGGCATTGGCCCCAGGGAGGTCACATGTTTACCCTTAGACCAATCACGGTGCCCAATGATGGAATATGCTAATTGACCAGGCCTGAGTCACATGCCCATCCCTGTGGGTGGTCACTCAGTCTGAGTGAGAGCAGGGAGGAGAGTCTCCCAGGAGAACCGAGAGGTGAGGGACAAAAACCACAGACGTAGGGGCTAGCAGGTGGCGTAGTGATTAAGCCACTGGACTCCCATGTGGCCAGCCACAGTTTGAGTCCTAGACCTAGAAGCTTGAAAACCACACCAGGCGCTTGTGCCTGCATGCCCAAAATCCCGAGAGGAAGACAGAGAAGGAATTGCAGCGTGGCCATCCCCACTGGAGGGTGATTTCTCACTTTCTGTCTCTCTGGTGAGTGCGCACGCCCTATGGCAAAAATCTCTCCGAAAAAAAACCCCACAGATGTCCCCTGGAAGTGTAAGAAACAGTCCAGGAAAGATCGAGGAGCAGGCCTCCTGCCACCCCTCACGTTCCCAAACACACCTCTGCACCCGGTGGGCAGAGAGCTGAGCGAGGGCATGCTATGCTTTTATTATTATTATTATTCAAGATCTATATTCAGTAACTAATCATATGTTTTCAGATAAATTTCACGATGCTTATGCTTTTATTTTTTTTATTTTTTTTATTTTTTTTAATAATTATTTTATTTAACTTTATTTATTTATTTATTTAATTTGACTAGAGAGGAGGGGAGAGAGAGAAAGTGAGAAAGCAAGCCACCAGGTCCAGGACTTGAACTGCGGTTCACCATGTGGGAGCCCAGTGTCCTTAACCACCACACCACCTACCGGCCCCGATGCTTATGCTTTTAAATGTGTTTAAAATCCATCGAACACAACCATATTTCCTTAAGCACACCATACTGCGCTCCCAGAGCTCAGTCGCCCCAAGTTTCCAGGGCCGACCCGCTGGGAAAGGCAGCAGACCCGGGGGAACTGCAAACCAGAGCATTGGGGGCCTCCTCCTCGTCTCCTCCAGTGCCCTGGGTCAGGAGGAAACGTGCCATGGTCAGCTCGGAAGTCCCACGGACGTGCTCCTGAACACCCGATAACCTGAACAGGATCATCTTCGTCGTGTTTAGCAAGGCCTTCCAATGTGACAAACCATTTCACTACCCAGGCAAAAGTGGGGGAGGACTTTATCCCCCTTTTACAGAAAAAGAAACTGAGGCACAGGTGTCTCATCAGTTTCCCCAAGTCTTCAAATGGCAGAGGTGGGATTCGAACTAAGACCGGGCTGTCTCCAAAGCCCTCACTTGGTCACCACAGTGTTTTGCCTCCATCTCTCTTTTTCTCTCTCTCTTTTTTTATTTGCCAGAGGGTGTGTGCACTCTCCAAAGAGAAACAGAGGGACAGAGGGAGAGGGAGAAAGCGCCCCAGTGAGGTGTGGTCCCGCCACGGTCCCTTCTCCTCCATCCCTCTGCCCTGTGGGGTTTGCAGCATGCTGTCACACACGTCTGACGTGTTTTTCATGTCAGCGTTGGGATTCGAACTGTGCAGTTGGCCATGTAGGATCCAGCTCCCCTAAACCACCAGGCCACAGGGCCAGCCCTCCCTGCATCTCTTGAGAAAGCCATCTCTGATGCCAAGACTCGGAGCCACTGCACAGGGACAAAGCCCCATCGCTCAGTCACATCCAGCCCTCAGGAGCAGCGTCCCTGACGTGGCTACACAGTCACTCACACCGGGAACAGCCAGTTCCTCCAGTGTGAACTGGACTGGGGTTTGAGCAGGACGTTAGATCAGGCAGAGGACCCAGATACGGAGTCGGAGTGGCTGGGGAAGCCAGGACCTGCCAGAACCCTGCCAGGACTCGAGGGCATGGGAGACGCCAGCGCGCTGAGCTGTGGAGCCCCCCCGTGAGGACCTTACACCTGCTCTGGGTGGGGAGAGACCCGTTTGTTGTATACAGCCATGAAAAGCCCCTTGGGAGTAGCGTCCTTAGAACCATAGCATCTGGATTTCATTGCAATCATCCTGACGTTTTCAAATTCAGAGCGTGTCATGAGCTAATCTGAAGTGGAAATCTTTTATTAATTGCATAAAACACAGTGTATATTAAAAAGGAATAAATTAAACAAGGTTGAGTGTGCAGACCTCGGATATACTGGCTGTAGAGAGAAGCTGAGCCCATGCGGCGGGGACCGAGGGCAGGGTCGGAGGCTGAGTGGCTCTCGGAGAGGCCATGGCTTCCCCTGTCATTGGGCAGGTCACCCTGGCATGGCCTGAGAGCCCCGCCCACATGGGGACACTTCACTGCCCTGCTTTTTGCTGACTTCGGCTGCGGGTGTCAGAAGCGTGTGTGAGTCTCGGAGTCAGGGATGCTTGTGTTGCTGGATCCCCAAGACACGTCAGGATACCCTGGGGGCACTCAAGGACACACGGTTGCCTGGACCCAGCAGAACCTGACATTCTTCCCAAGTCATCGTCTCAGGGTCACTGCTGTGGCAGCCCCGGTCATGATGTCACATGGCTGTCTGACGTGTCCCTCCACCTGTTTCACTTTCCGTAGTCGCTCCATGGGGGTATCCAGGTCACATGGCCCATGGCATCTTTCCTGGTGAGGCCTGAGTCCTGAGAGAATCAGACAGGAGAGAGAAGCAAGGCAGACTCCAGGCTAAGCCACCATAGAGTCTAGCAAAGTCGGGGTGCTGCTCTAGATGAGGCCTGGAATTTGTGGATGGGAGGCATCATGAGGAAACAGGAGATTTGCTACTAAGAGGCTGGGGGGCAGTGAGAGCAGACAATGAAGAGACCCCACCATCTTGCTCTGTAAAGAGATCTGGGAACATTGTCTCAGTCAGCTACTGCCACAGTAATGCTGCGTAACAAACCACCCCACATTCAGTGGCTTCCTGAATTGGCTCCTGCTCACTCATCTGCAGTTTGACTGGGGCCGTCTGGCCTAGGTTGGCCTCTCCTGGGCTTTTCTGCAGGCTATGGGTTTTGTCAGGGTCCAGGAACCCCTCGAGCTCTCTGGACCAGCAGCCTGGTTGTGGCATGGTCATCTGAAGGCAGTATGGAAATGCAGCAGGGCAGGCTCACCACACAGCACCCTTCAAGGGTCTGCTGGCGTCATGTCTGTTAATGCCCCAGTGGACAAAGCCTGTCACGTGGCCAAGTGCAAGACCAAGGCGGTCCGCTCTTAGTAAGGAGCTGCAGCATCACCTAACAAGAGTGGGAGGAGGAGTCGGGAGCAACAGCAGACTCCACAAACACGCCATGCTGGCCATGCCGGCCCGCGAAACCCACCACCCAGGCTGCAACGGCCAAGATCAGGCTCCACCGGGGCCACGGGCAGAGGGGCTCAAACAAGAGAGACTTTGTTTCTCTCCCACGTCCAAACAGGCCAGACCGCAGGGCATATTTCCGGCTTTGCAGACTGCACAAATATCTCTGCCATGTGTTCTTCTGTTGTCACCCCAACCACTAAAAATGCAAAAACACACTTAGGGGCTGCACACGGGGAGGCCGGATTCGGCCTGAGGAGGTTGAGGGTCTGGCTAAGACAGCTCTGCTCACCTGGCATCTCCCAGGCAGCCGGAGGGAACGCCCTGGGCCCTGCAGAGCAGAGAGCCTGTCCGTGGGGGGCAGAGCGCACCGGGGGCTGCCCCCGCTCACCCTCGGGGCTGCCACAGGGGCCTGCTCAAGTGTCTTCAGGAATGAGCGAGGGTGGGGCGGATGGTGGCACCGGGAAGACGGGACACTGGACAAGGCTGACGCCCACAGGAAGGTTTCAGGCTCTCATCCGGAGACCTCCCGGGGACACCAGGCACGCGGGAGCCCGTGAGCCAGGCTGAGCCGGGGGTCCCCACGGTCATCTCTCTTTCTCTCTCTCTTTCTCTTGTTCATGGAAGAAATAAATAAACGTGGGGCCAGCGGGTGGCGTGGTGGTTAAGACGCTGGAATTCCCACATGGCCAACCACGGTTTGAATCCCAGGCCTGGTGGCTTGCTTTCTCACTTTCCCCTCTCTCTCTTTCTCTGGCAAAACTCATGTGAAATAATAATTAAATAAATAAAATAATTCTTTAAAAAAAAAAAAAAAAGAAAAAAAGAAATAAATAAACGTAAGAAAAAAAAATGATCAAGGGACTTCCCCAAACACAGCAAAACAACAAACAAAAGTTTTTTGAAGTCCCTACCCGTAGAGGGCCTGCCCGTGAATGAGCTCGCTGAGTCAAAGCACGCTCCACCTGTCCCCATCCTGCACGGGAGGGAGAGGCGCAGAGAGGCCCGTGCCTGGACACAGGTCACACAGCCAGCGAGTGGCGGGCCGTGCATAGACCTCCGATCTCTCTCCCCTCGGCCCTCGGTGCTGCCTCCTGTCCCTGGAGGGATTGCTGTGAGAATGACGCTGGCCGCAGGCCGGCCCTGAGGTCGGGGCTGCCGTGGGGCCTCCTCGGACTGTGCTGGCCGCCGGTCTCCCGGCCGAAGTCAGGCCTACTTTCCAGAGCTCTTCGGAGAACTCACGCAGCTCAGAGGAGCGGCTGTAAACACTAAATATAACCGCTTGAAGGCACGCTGACAGCTCCTCGCAGGATGAAAGTCCGGGTTATGTAACACGCAGCCTGGGGAGGGAAGGCTGCCTGCTCCGGGAAATGGAAAAACAGACAAAGGGGTTAAAACTGCCCTCCTTAACCCCTTCCACTCCGTCCTTGGATGGATATGTATTAAGCCCCCACTGTGCGCCATGCACGTGTGGGTACCGGGCACGTAACAGACACGCAGACACGCTTCCCGGGGCCCCGTGCAGGGACACAGACCCAGCCCGAGCGAAAGCCAGCAGTGCAGCAGGTCGGATCACAGCACGTGCAGAGAAGGAAGACACACAGGGGATTTTTTTTTAAGGTTTTGCTATAGAGTGTGTATGCTCACCAGAGACAGAGACAGTGAGAGATAATGAAAAATCACCGCCGAGGGGGTGGCCACACCACAATCCCTTCCCCTCCGTTCTCCTCCTGGGATCCTGGGCACGCACGCACACAAGCCCAATGTGATTTCCAAGCCTCTGGTTCTGGGACAGGAACGGTGGTGGCCCATGCGGGAGTCAAGCACCTTAACCACTGCGCCACCTGCTGGCCCCGCAAAGGGGTATTTTAAGAGTGGAAGGGGATGTTTTAATTGGGGGAGGGAATTTGAAAAGGTGATGTTTGAGCAGAGAGAGCGAGGGGCTGGTTCTCCAGTGGGTGTCTGAGGGAGGAGATTGCCGGGCCTGGGAGCGGGAAGCGCCATCACAGTCACAGAGGAAGAGCCAGGACAGAGGCTCTGCAGACACCACGCCAGAAGGGAGCGTGGCACCCGGAAGGCAGCCATGGATGGATGCGGCCGGGCTGCAGGACCAGGAAATGGCTCGAACTCATTCTCGGCTAGACAGCATTCCAAGACTCCCATCCCATGTGATCCTGGGCCAGGATTCACCCTGGGAGTAGGTCCTGTGATGCGTCTAGTTGGCTTCAGGGAGGGAGATTGCCCTGGGTGGCCCCTTAAAGGAGACGGCTCTTTCTGGAGTCCAAGGTCAGCAGTGTGAGGTGTTCAAAGTACAGAAGACCCCGAACTGTGGGCTCAGCAGCTGGAAGACCAGAGAGAGGGAATGCAGGCGGCCTCCAGGAGACGATGGCCGTTAGGACACGGAGACCCCCCTGCCACCACCCCCAAAAGCTTGGGAGAGGCTCCCCAGCCCCACGAGGCCCCCCACCTAGCCGACACCTTGATCTCAGCCTCGTGAGAACCGGTGTGGAGGGGCAGCAGGGTCGGGCCTGCGCCTCACACCTGGGAGCTGACGGGGGTGTTGTTTTAAGCGGCTACCTTTGGGTAACTTGTTACGCGGCAGTAGAAAACTAACGTTTCTTAAATATTTTTGAGTACCTGCTATGCGCCAGGCCCTGCTAGGTGTGGGAGACAAAGCAGATAAGATTCCATCTAACGGAGCTTGTGTGCGGATCGGGGAGATGGGCGGCTGTAATAACAGACAAGGAACCGAACGTGGCCAGGCCCGGAGCGCCCAGATGCGGGTAACGTGGGCCTGAAGGGTGGGACCCGAGGGCCAGGACGACAGCGGAGTTTCGAGGGCCCACTCTCCCGGCCAGTGAGGCCCAGGCCAACAAGCCAACCCTGCAGGCAGGCTTTCTGGCCAAAGCGCCCCTCCAGTCTGTGCGACGCGGCCTGCCCGCCTCTGACCTCACCCCTGCTGCTGTTCCCCTCTCTCCAGCTGGACCCTCCTGACCTCAAACATACCACGCTGCTCCCACCGGGGGCCTTGGCTGGGGTCGTCCCTCTGCCTGGGACACCCTCCCCCAGATGGCCGCAGGGCTGGCTTCCCACCTTCCAAGTTGCTCCTGGAATACCACCTTCTGAGACTCCGCCGAGCTCCCGCCTAGGGAAGCCCCACACGGGCCCTCCCATGTCTCTCCCTGCCTGACACGCGTGGCTGACGTACATTACCTCACTTATGCATTGGCTTTTAATGGCCGCTTTGCTCCCCCGGAACGCGACTGCCAATGCCACGGAAACCGAGTCGTTTTGCGGCTGTGTCCAGAGCCTCAAACGGTCCCCGGCCCAGGGTAGACACTCAGTAAGTATCTGTTGACGAGTGATTGGAAAATTCCTCTGATCAGTCGGTGGTTGCTTTCATTTTTTTTTCCCACAGGGGAGAAAAAGCAGTGAGAAAGGAATAATTCATAGAAAAATGAAAATCCTAAGCAAGAGGGAGACATTCATTTGCATAATGACAAGCATCTGAGTTTTAATAGATTCCACCTCCAAAGTGAAACATTAGCTATTCAAATGGAGCCAGGGCCCGTGAAAGCACTGAATAAACAGGAGATGAAACCGCGAGGGTGGGACTGAATCCTTCAGAGCTCCTGCCCCTCCGCCACAGCAGCAGCTCAGTCTTGCCAGCCTTCCGGACCCTGAGCTGTCGAACCCCACGCCCACTCCCAACTTTCTCTCTTGCCTCCTCAGTCTGTAAGGGGCAGGACAGCTCGGTCATTTTCCCACACTCTCTGCAGACCTACTTCTGCCTGACGAAATGAAAAGAAAAAGGGCTTAGAGATCATCTATTAATAGGAATACTTCTGCCTACCCCCGAAAAGAATAGGGGTGCCAGGCCAGGTGTTGTCCCTTTTTCTGCCTTAAATTATGCTTTAATGGCTGGACTCACAGCAGTCATCTTGTTACGGTGAGGAAAAGGCCAAAAGAACCACAGAGATCGTTGGCCCTCACATTACTAAGTAGCCTGGTTGTCCCTCGCAGGTCACCATCTCTAGACTTTTCGATCTGTGAAAAAAAATAAATCCTTATAAAGTCACAATGGTGAGTTTCCCAGTCATTTATAAAAAACATTTCTTACTGCTCCCTCAGCAGGAGGGTACAGAGCTCCACGTAAGGGAATGGAATTTTATCTTTTGCCAAAGCAGGTACCCACCCGCGATCTCACTGCCTCTTCGCAATACTCTGAGAGTTTGCGCTGGCAGGCGTTAGCGCTCCTGTTTCTCACATGAGAAATCTGAGATTCAGAAAGGTGAAGTGACTTGCCAAGACGACACAGCTGTGCGTGAAATTCGAGACTCCGAGCGAAAACCTGGACTTCCAAACTAAGACATGGAGAGACGAGAAGCCACAGAACAGGGCCAGCCTATGGCGTGGTGGTGAAGATGGCTGGACCCCACACGGTCAACGGTGTGGTGTGAGTCCCTGACCCGGTGGCTCAGAAAACATGCTGGGCACAGTGCATGCGTGCCCAGAGTCCCCGGGGGAGGCATGGAGGAGGGCCTGTGGACGACCGTCTCCCTGGGAGGGACTGTGTCACTTTCTCTCTTTCTCTCCCATGAGTGCATGTGCCCTACAGCAAATTAAAAAAAAAAAAAAAAAAAAAAAAAAAAAAAGCCACAGTACAAAATGCGGTCTCTGGAGGCAGCTCAAATGAGCCTAAAAAGAAAACTTTTCAAGGTCAGTCTCTGTTTTAGGCCAGGAAAAACTGTCGCAGCTCATCCAGGAACTCGGGACACAATGGCCGCGTCTCGAGCAGGTGGAGGGACTCCTTACAGCATCCTGAAGACACTCACGCCAGGCTCACACAGGTAGCTCACAGCAGAGCTTGGATCCGAACCCACGCAGTCTGGCTCCACAGCCCATGTGCTTAACACCTTGCCTCCCTTCAAAAAAGAGTGGGAGCTCACAGCAGGGGCCCCGGAGTCCCCCGGAGGGCCAGCAGTAAACAGTATGACAGAGTGACCGTCATCGAAAGCACGGTGAGCACTCTTTTCGAACCTGGCCGTCACACAGGTCAGAGTGCCCCCCACGCCCTGGGGGAACTCAGGGGGAGGTGCAGGCCCAGCCCCCACTTCCTTCTCGGAGGGAGACGCGTGCACGCAGACGCGCCAGCACCCAACGTGAGCGAACCGGTCAGATTACATAATGCTAATTGCCGCTTTGTGTTCCATTTGGCAACTTGTTAAAGTAATTGAACAAAATATAACTAATGAACAATTATAATGAAGTTCGTAATTAGGTCCTTGAAACACTTGATACGGAAAATATTTCAGATGCTTTTTAAAAACTGCACTCGAGCGAGGTGAAGCAGAGAGTCACGAACAGGAGGAAGCTATGGATGGCTTCTCGGGTGAGGCGTGGACAAATCGCCCTTCCCACAAACCACTGCCCGGGTCACAGCGCCGGCCCCCCAGAGCCGACAGGCTTATTCAGAGGAGACAGGATGCGGCAGGGTACACGCGCCAGCGTGGCACACAGCAGGTGCACAGGAAACTGGTTAGTTCCTTCCCTCCCACGCCATCGTCATGGTCTGTCCTGGGGCGCCCTGCCAGACCCTGAGTGCCCGGAGGTCCTCAGAGAGGGGAGCTAAAAACAGCAGCCCCAAGGTCTGGGGGCTACGGGAGCCAGATCCCACACGGCCAACCCCGGTGCAAATCCTAGTGCCAGCTGCTGTGAACGCTCCAGGTGCGTGTGTGCACGCCTAAAATCCCACAGGAAGAGAAATGGAGAAAGGATTGCGGCAAGGTCACACCCCCTGGGTCTGGTGACCACGTGTGCCCTCAGGCACTTAAAAAAGAAAGTGCCACTTACAGGAAAATATTGATTAATTTACACTCTCACCAGCAGGAGGGCTCCGAATTCTCCTCGCCCTCCCCGAAGCCCAGTGTTTCCGGACACATGTGTACCTCACGTGGCCACCACGTGGCTAAGGAGCGCTAACAGTTACCCCCGAGAAGGCACCTGGGCAGCCCTGGTGGGCTGAAGACCCCCTGCAGCTGGGGTCAAGAACAGGCCCTTCCCTCGGTGTTTCTATCTGTGAGAAAGCTGCTTACCTCCTGGCCTGAAGACGGACCTCGGGTCTGGAGATGGAGCATTAGAAACGACACTGTGGCCCTGGCACAGTGGCTAGTAACACCACAGCCGGCGGAGCCCACCCATCGCGGGCCACGGTTCCCGCCTGGGGAGCCAGGAAGACGCCGAGGCGGGGGAAGGGGACGGCACGGGAAGAGCGTGGACTCCCAGCCCGTGGGTCTCCCCCAAACCGGCGCTGAAGCCCAGCAGCCAGGCAGAAGGGCTGACCCCCTGAATTCAACCCGCAAGGTCGATGACACACAGCCCGGGCCCAGCAAAACGGTCACGCCTGCGATGCGGCCACGTACGACGCGCTCTTGCGGGGATCGGACGTGACGGCGATCCGTGACACGCACTGCAGAGGCTCCCCTCGGGGGGAAGGAGACACTGGGAGTCCGGTTACTGAGAAAAAGAAAGAAGGAAGCGAAGGAAAGCCACCAAGGCAGGTTCATTTGACGTGAACACTTCCACGTCCCCGGAAATCACACGTGAAGACAGAGGAGCCGGAATCCTCCTGAAAGCTCCATTGTCTTAAGGGTATAAATAGCGTCTTCTCAAAAAGCCCACGATTTCAATCAAGCTGGAATAATGGGCAGGACCATTCATGGAATGGTGTCTTTTAAATTTTCATGACACATGAATAGATTCGCACTCCAAATCTAATTAGAGGCTCGAGCACGGGAGGGAGTTGGTGACGGCGTCAGAATGGCGGCGACCGCACGTGGCACTGATCTTTTCACGGGGGCTGGATCTCTTTCAATTAACCCAGACATTCAGGAACTACCTTAAAAAAGGACCGCCAAAAAAAAAAAGAGGATTCTCTCCATTCGTCTTCCGAGCTCTTGCAAAAGGCAGAGAGAGAGGGAAGAACCTCAAGGTCTGAGCTGGAGTCAGCCGGGGTGGCTTTGAACTCGGCGCCTTTATCCCAGACTGCAAAATAGGGATGGTGGCCATGCCCACTCCCGCCCCTAGAGCAGAGCCCGGCACGTGCTCCGTGTTATGGCCATGTTCACGATCACCACTGGGGACCCGGCCCTGAAGGGCTACAGACGGCCCAGGCCCCTCAAACACAGCCCTGCCTGGGAGCCAGTGGTCCCGGGCCCCACGTGTCATAGGACACCTCGGCAGACCACCAGTGGGAGCCACGGCCCTCAGCCGACAGGGCAGCCCGACCAGCCGTAAAACCAGCGTGGGGCCAGCTCAAGGCGTGGTGCTAAAGCTCTGGGTCCCACATGGCCGACTCCACCATTCAGCTCCCACACCTGGTGGCTTGGACAATCACGCCCGGTGCGCACCAAAATGCCAGGAGAGTGGAAGAGAAGGGACTGCGGCACGGTCATCCCTCTGGAAGTTGCTTTCTCACTTTCCCTCTCCCTGTCTCTCTGGCAAGTGCAGGTGCCCTGTAGCAAAAAAAAAAAAAAAAAAAAAAAAGAAGAAGACAGTAAGCCGTGGCCCTCAGCAATGGCCCTGACTCGGATCGGTGCAGAGGGGACAGTCTGAGGCAGGGAGGTGCTGGTCAGCTTCCCCAGCTCAGCCAGTGAGGGGCCCCTGCGCCATGGCCCCTCGCAGCGCCCTTCCCACAGGCCCGTCCCCACACTACCGCCCCAGCCACTCGGGAGTCTGAGCACTGGGGCGCTGGCAGGAGCCCTGCAGGGAGAAGGGCACGCTGCTGACCAGGCTGGACCCACACTCCAGCCGCTGCTCCCCCACCTGCTCCCTCGCTCCCTTCTGCAAAGGCAGGGTACCACGAGCATCTCTGCCGGCGATCACCGCTGCACTCGCCCTCCCCAGCCCTGCCGCCTGCCTCCCCTTCCTGCCCCACATTCTCCGGGCCAGTTCATCCCCTCCCCACGACTGAGGGAAGGGTGTCGCTCACAGCCAGACACGGGGCCTAGAAGGGCAAGCCGCCACTTGCCGCAGCGTGGCAGGCATCAGGCCGGTGCTCGGAGCCGGGACGAGGAATGAGCCAACCCGGGCCTGTCCCCAGGGGCCCAGGTGGAGGGAAGGGGCCAGCACCACGGCTCGGCCCACAGCGTGAGGGCAGCTGCAGCTCGGGGCTCAGAGCACCTGCCCTGGCAAGCGGGCAGCGTGGCTGGCCTGGGCTGTGGAAAGACTCCAGCCTGGACGAAGCCCCAGGGGCTGGGAGGGGAGGGCCAGCTGCTCAGAGGCCAGCGAGCCTGGGAGATGGGACCCTGGCAGCCCCAGCGGCCGCTGACGGGGAGCTGACACCTGCTGGAGCTGCTAGCAGGAAGCGCGGCCGAGGAGCAGGAGCAGGACATCCGGACACCTGCGGGTCTGAGTGGGAGTGGGCGGGCGGGGCTTCAGGGCGATGCGTTCGCGTGGCCGTTGTTCCAGACCATCTGTCCCGCGTTAATGAAGTCGTCCGGCACGGCCGGCACAGGCAGCCGGGTCATCGTGGCGGAACTGAGGGCGCACGGATTAAGCCGTAACCGCTCCTCAGATACCGCCAATGCCCAGGACGGGGCCCTGCGGGGCCCGGCTGACCTGCACCCCGAGAGACCTGGGGAGGACGGGCCCGGTCCAGGACGTCAACACCGGGGCCCTCCCAGCGCAGGCTTCCACCTCCCCAAGGCCCTGGAGGGCTCTCCCTCAGACAGGGCCGAGGAAGACACCCACACCTGGGCCCCGGGACCTGTAGGTGCACTGGGTTACGTGGCGAGGCGGTGAAGGATACGGGGGTAAGGCGCAAGCCAGCGGACGTTGATATAGATGGACCTTCCAAGCAGGCCCCGTGTAATCACAGGGTCCCCAGTGTCAGGGAGATGTGGGTGAGGGGCTGACCAGACAGGAAGGGATCCCTCAGAGCCCCAGAAGGACAAGCCTGGCTGGCACCAGACTTTAGCCCCTGGAGACCCACGTGAGACTCCTGACGTCTAGAAGCTTCAAAATTTGGGCTGTCCCATGCCGTGGGGGGTCTGTCACAGCAGCCCCCCCAAACAAAGGCAGGAGGGGAAGGTCCTGCCTTAGCACTCGGGCTTCTGTGCCCCGGTGCTGTCCAAAGAGGGTTTCCAGGAAAGCCACCCTTTTCTGATGAAAAGGGACAGACACAGGAGGCGTGGGCTCTGTGCCCCTCAGCAGCCGTCATTTCCTGCTCCTTCCAGACTGGAAAGTGGGTGGGAGGTCAGAGGTCGGCAGTACCCAGGGACAAAGGTGTGACAGCCACACCCAAGGACCGCTGAGCTGGGGGCACTGAGAGACAGAGCAGCAGCTGGGCTTGGAGGAGAGGGACAGGCAGCGGCCTGCTTCCAGACCTGGCTGAGCTCGGAGGACCGGGGGACAGACAGCGGCCTGCTTCCAGACCTGGCTGAGCTCGGAGGACCGGGGCACAGACAGCGGCCTGCTTCCAGACCTGGCTGAGCTCGGAGGACCGGGGCACAGACAGCGGCCTGCTTCCAGACCTGGCTGAGCTCAGAGGACTGGGGGACAGACAGCGGCCTGCTTCCAGACCTGGCTGAGCTCAGAGGAGAGGGACAGACAGCGGCCTGCTTCCAGACCTGGCTGAGCTCGGAGGACCGGGGGACAGACAGCAGCCTGCTTCCAAACCTGGTGGGCCGAGCCTGGCACTGCGACTTGTAAGCAGACATGATCCAAGTGACACCCAGCCCATCCTGAAGGAAGGGACAGTGGGGGAGCCCAGGCAGGGGGCACCCAGCGTGCTGGCTCCGCGCTGAGCAGTGCTCCTCGGCCTATGGTCACAGGGACGCTGCCATACACCAGGGGCCTGAGGTGCCCCACACCTGGACGGACGAGCCAGGGTGCAACTGGCAGCTGGCATGTTGGGACAACCCGCCTCACACCCGCAGACCTGTCACTGCCTTCAGAGAACACACACAAGCACACCACACAGGTACAGGTGTGCACACACACACATTTACTGCACGAGGTCCCTCATGGCACTTTCCCCTATATTTTTATAATCCAGGAGTAAAAGGATTCAATCAAGTATTTCATTGTGCTCAGTTTAAAAAAGTACAAAAAAATGAACATCAGGATTACTGATACAGGTTAATACGCACACTGAAAAGCACACAAGCCGGCTGGCTGCCGAAACCTGACCAGTCCCCGGGGGGCCAGTCACACCCTTCTGTACAGATATTCCGAGTTCTCAGGTAGAAAGTGCAGTGAGCCCGAGCGGCTGTCCCCAGGACCCGTGGTGGCCGCACTACGTGGGCATGTGGCCTGGGGCAGGCTGGGGGCCCAAGAGGAAGGCAGGTGGACATTCGGCACTCCAGACACCCCACACCAGACACTTCATTAACATTCCAAATATTGCAAAACCCGCGTGCTAGAGACCCAGTTAGACGGACGCACACACGTCCTATAGGACGCTCCGCTGCAGGAGGCGCTGCCCGGCCGGAGTGTAACATGGCTCTACAGGAACCGCACCGTCGGTGGCACAGGCGTGAGCGGTCGGTCGCAGGGGCCCGAGTCGGAGAGAAGCTGGGCCAGGTCTCAGTGGGGTCCCTTGCCACAGCAAAAGCTCAATAGTGGGTGGCCAGCCCGAGGGAGGACAGGAGAGCGGGAGACAGACAGGGAGGGGAGGAGCAGCTTCGCGCCCTGCAGAGCCAAACGGAGCACCGGGCGGGGGGACTGAGGCAGGATAGCGCGGCCGCTGCCCCACACCTGTGCCCTCCGCGCTGTATGAGCACAGGTGGGTGTGCATGGGGACAACCACGACGCTCCCTCCCGCCCCTGCAGCTCAGGACCCCGTTCCAGTGTGAGGGAGACCCGGGCGCCCCCAGACTGAGCTGTGTAACATGACGATCCTTTCCCACGCCCCGTGGCTCTCGGTGCAAACTCCCCGCACCCAGCCGTGGTGTTGTCGCTCCTCGGACTCGCGGCTCTCTGCGTACAACGGGCTGGAGCGCGCGGGCCACTGGTCAGAAGTCCTGCAGCTCGGGGATGTCACGGTACAGATCCAGGGTCTCAGGGTTGGAGAACGCCCCGCGGTGCTCCACGGCTTTGCCAGCGATGATCTGCCTCACGGCCACTTCCACCTTCTTGCCGTTGAGCGTGTACTGCGAGGGAGGGGTGCGGGGAAAAAACACACGTTATGCGCGGAGAAAAAGCTTCCTCTCCAGACAGAAAGACACGGATGATGGCCGTGACTACCCACAGGCAGTGCCAAGGCCACCGAGGACGAAGTGGGCGGGAGGGCACCACAGCGCACAGGAGACTCGGCGAGGTGTCTGCCATCGGAGGGGGAACGCGTGGGAGGGCTGTGTGCCCACGCCCCACACGGAGTGCAGGCTGGACGTGGGCCCAGGGAGTGTGGGCGCAGACGCTCTGGGGGCCCGCTCCGGCCCTCGCTGCGCCAGCACCGCCATCAGCCCACTGTGGGGATGGGGGCTGAGGCTCGGGCTGCTAAGTAGTCGCTCCAGGGACCGCTCTGGGGACCCACATCTCCGCCAAGCTCTCCCCAGGATCCCACGGGTGCTCCCCAGGGCGTGGAGGAGCGCGGTCCCTCCCAGCAGAGCCGAGCACAAGCGGGCAGGGCTCAGTGCGCCCGGCACCAGCCCTGGGGTGGGGAGAGGCGCTGCCCCCAGCCTCCAGCACAGGGTGCTGCCTCGGCAGGGCCCTGGAACTCTGCAGCCAGGACCTGGGCCGTCTCCCTCCTTCCCTGGGTGGGTCCAGGTCCAAGCAGCGGGCTGGTGCACGCTGGGTCACCTGCTCCCTGGGTCACCAGCCCCCCCGGCAGCAGTCCCTGCGTGAAGGCTCTCCTAAGCAGGGGTCTGAAAATACGAGGGCCCTCAAAAATACCGAGTGACCCTGGAAGTGACCCCACAGGGCCTCAGGTGCGGAGAAGGCAGTACCCGGAGGGCAGAGCTGGGCACCGACGGGGCAGGAGATGGCAGGAGCGCCCGCCCCCGACCAGCCCACTGTGCCTGCCGTCGGCGCAGGGTGGGACAGCCGTTCTGAGGCCCAGGGCACACGCCTGGTGGGGACCCCGACACATGTGGGCTCAGGGGGAGGCGGCGGTGACGGGCCGGGCCGTACCGGGATGCCCTTGGTCTCCAGGATGCGGCTGGGGACGTGCCGTGCAGACAGGCCGACACGGATGGCGTTGCGGATCCTCGTCACCAGGCTGGGCTGGAAGGTGTGCCCGGACGCCATCTTCAGGAAGAGGACCACCCTCTCCTCCCCGTCCACGTTGCACTGGGGCACACACAGGCTATCCAGCACCTCCTCGAAGGCTTCCACTGCGAGATGGGGGGACACGGTCATGCTCTGGCCTCCTGGGCCGGCCCAGGCCTCGGCCTGCAGCCCCTCAGGCCCACTGGCAGGACAGGAGGACCCCAGGCCCGAGGGTGTGGGGTGCGGGGGGAGGAGCACGCATTCCCCAGGGAGCCTAGGGGACGGTATTTCACAGGGACCTTTGTTCATGAGAAACTAATTAAGAATAAAAAGGAAGCAAGACCCCATGGGGGGTCACCCAGAATTACATGGATCCGGGCGTCCCCGTCTGTACCACGGCCTGGACATGACACTGGGCCCAGCCTCGGCGCTAAGTAGAGGCCGCCACCCAGAGGCCGATTTCAGGCCGGGGGGCGGCCCACGGGCCTGCGCTGCCTGTGCTGGGCGACCTGCCGGTGCTGTGTGATTTTCTAGCCTCACAACCTCTCTGGGCTTCATTTCTTCTGCTGTCAAGAAACGGACACGGTCGGCCACCCCACTGAGCTCGCTGCTCGGTGAGCGCTGCGGGAGGGGTGGGCCGTGGGACCGTGAGGGCCCACCCTGAGGGCGTCGGAGCTGGGCCGCGGGGACGAGGTGGGTCCTGGGAAGATCGGCCCTTCTGGCACCAGAGCTGGCTGGGCAGTCACGCCCGGGCAGGCTGTCAGGACCTGGGCCTGGGGTTCTGGCTGGGCCCGTCCCCACCCGCCGTGGGCAGCCTACCGATGTTGTAGATCTCCGAGCTGCCGAAGCGCACTCCGTTGGGGTTGAGCGTGCCGTCGCTGGGGGGAGATGAGCGTGAGCACACGGTGCTGCGGGCCGGGGCGCCCAGGGCCCAGGGAGAGCAGCGCCCTCTCCCACCCCCGCTGCCGCCCCCACCGCGGCCCGCACAGAAGGCCCCTCCCCAGCTCCCGGCCCCCTGCCCGGCCACCCCTTTCCGCCTCTACTCAGAGCTGGACGCCTCGCTGCCCACTGCCAGTCCCTCACTGCCCCACTGCTGGGTCCCTCGCTGCCCCACGGCCCACCGACACGCTGCTGCACCTCTGCTGTGGGGCTCCCACCCCTGCACCCACCCTACTACGGGGCTCGGAGGTGTGGGTCGGGACACAGGGACACCCCTCCAGAATGGCTCAGGAAGAGCCAGGTCAGGACGCAAGCCCAGCTGCAGGCTGGGCCGATGAGGGCCAGACGTATCCCCGGAGGTGTCTCCGTCGGGGACAAGGACAAAGGCTCTGAAGTGGTGGGGGGGCACCAGTAAGGGAAGAGGTGAAACGAGGCAGGCAGGGGTAGCCCCGGACACCGCAGGCCGGGCAGGGTTGAGTGTGGACTGCGGCGGGGACACTGCAGGCCGGGCAGCCCCTCACCTCCGGCCCAGCATGATGATGCCTCCGGTCTTGGGGTTGATCTTGCAGTAGTCGCCGTGGGCCCAGACGCCTGCGCGGAAGCAGAAGTGCCCGGTCACCCCGAGGGGTCACAGTGGGCAGGCACAGCAGCAATGGGCACGGGTCCACACGCATCACCAAGGCCCAGAGACAGGTGGGGACGGGGTGGGGCGCTCAGCGGGGTCAGAGGGAACCCGAGAGGTTGTCCCCAAGGAGCACGCCCCCTGTGGGGACGCTGACACGGGCCAGCGTGGGAGACACGCCACCCTGCGAGCACCAGGAGGGTGAGCTCAGCCTCAGACGGACCCACGCTCTGCTCAAGGCAGGACAGGCCTCACCCTGGGAAGGCAGACGGTACTGGCCAGAGCGGCTGGGGCCAGACCTGGGGTGGGACAAACAAGCAGCATGACCAGCCGGAGGCTACTGCACCAGTCCCAGCACCACCAGCCCTGAGTGGTGGGACTAGGGTGCCATTCCAGGCATGGGTGCTCGCAGGAGAGCCACGAACACGCCGGCTAGGGAGGGAACACGGGATCTGCAGCAGATCACACCAGCGGGTGACCACTGGCCGCTTCCCGATTCTCCCCCCCGTGGTCCCTGCAAAATCTAATGACCTTGCTGGAGACTGCGGAAAGCGAGCGAGGCCGTAGCGTAAATAACTCCAGAGCAGAAGACGCACAAACTCTGAAGTATACAGCAGCCATAACTCGAAGCTGCTCATGAAATACGCAAGAGGGGGGCAGGAATCGGAGCTTTAAATAAAAGGCTTCCTGCTCTGGGTGCTGGTGCCTGGCTGTGCCTGGCTCCACCTGCCAGCACCTCCCCCCAGGGCCTCCTGAGGCTGAAGACATTAACAAGGGGCTAGAGGAGAAGGAAAGGAGGAGCGCCAGCAGGTGGCACTCCCCACGCAGACCCCAGCAGTGGGACCTCCGCCCCCACACGGGCAGCCGTAGGTTAGGGTTTGGGGACGCGGGGCTCCCACGGAGGACTGAGATTCAACTAAACCCAGAGGACAGGCTCCCACGATGGCTTCAAGCAGAAGGTGACAAGGCAGTGACTGGAATGCATCCTTGCCCCCAGGCGGGACGCTCCAGTGGGGGGGGGGGGGGGGAGCACGTCCAGGTGAGGCTGGGCCGGCCGCGGGCGCACCTGGGAACCTGGAGAAGTAGGCCCTGCGGTACTTGCTGCCGTTCTCGTCGTTCCAGAAGTGCGTGGGCTGGCAGGGCAGCGGCTTGGTGCACACCAGCTCGCCGCTCTCTCCCCACACCGCCTTTCCTGGAGGGGGACAGGCGAGCGATGAGCCCAGCACAGGCCACGCCCCCGCCCGCTGCCCTCCCCTGCGCGGAGCGCTGAGCTCTCACTGAGAGGCGGCACCGCGCGCCCAGCCTGTGGTCTACCCAGCCTGTGGTCTACCGGAGAAAGCGCTCCCCGCCCCGCGCTCCCCGATCCGCCCTGGACAGCTGTCCCATTGTCCCGTGTGTGCTAACGCTTTACTCGCTTTACTCGCACCCTTGCAGGGCATGGCATTCGTATTGTGTGCACTCCCCCGACGCGTAGTTACTGTGTTAGAAAGCACTTTAGAAGTAAAGAGCGGTTCAGCTTCGAGGCAGGGACTGCCCGGCCCCGGCGCCTGAGCACACGTGTCGGTCTGAGCTCCGGCCAGCGCTGGCCTGCGTCCGGGGCTACGGGAGGCTGGGCAGAGGCCATCACTGTGCTGTCCCTTTCAGGGCGGCGTGCAGGCCGGTCACCAGGCACGGCACACACCCCGGCACCCCCAGCTGCTGTCCTTCCCGAAGCCCAGAGGAAACCCGGGAGGCCGTCACCTTCCTCGCTCCAGGCCTCCACCGCCATGGCCAGGTTCCGTGCCTGGATCTCCCCTCTGTACACAGGGATGGTCGGGTTCTGGCCCATGAAGCAGGAGATGATGTCGGTGCCGCCTGCGAGCAAAGACCAGAGGGGTTCGGAACCCAGAAGCCTGGGGCGGGACGCTGGGTTTGTGTGTTTTGTTTTTAATCAGCAAACAACGATGGGGAAAGGTCCAAGAGGACAAAACCTGCTGCCCCACAGGGAGTCCCACGGCGGGAGCTGCTTCCCTGACACCCTGATTTGCTTCTGACCCAGTTTTCCTGCCAGACCCTCTAAACGAATGACCTCTCGTGAAACTCCAGACCAGGTGGGGAGAGCGGGGGCTTCGCTCCATGGTGTCCACCCACAGGCACTGCCTGGCGGCGGATCACGCGGAGGGCTCTGGTCTACACTCGCTTAGGTGTCGGGAAGGCAGAAGCCCTCCCAGCTGTGTGGACCACGGAGATGTCTCAGGAGCTTGGAGCACAGTCAGGCTCCGAGGGCCAGCAAGCAGGGGGCAGTAGGAGCCTCCCACACAGCCCCTGCTGCCACCCCGTGCACACAGGTGCACACACACAGAGGCACACTCACACACACCTGGGTGCACACTGGCTTGTGCACACACACATGCATATGTACACATTGGTATGTGTACACATGTGAATATGTGCACGTGTGTGCACACGTGTGCATATGCACATACTGACATGCACACATGGGTGCACACTGACATGCACACACAGATGTACACATAGAGGTGAGCACTCCCACATGCACAGCTGCACACTGACATGTGTGCTCACATAGGCACACACACACACACACACACTGGCATACACACATGGATGCACAGTGACACATGTGTATGCACAGGTACATACACAAGTGAGCACACGGTGCACACTGACATGCACACACAGGTGTACACACAGGGGTACACACTCAGGCATGCACAGGGCAACCTCATGCACACACATGCACACACTGACGTGTGCACACACTGATGTGCACACACGCACACACTGCCGTGTGCACACACTGACATGCGCACACTGACACACACACTGACGTGCACACAGGCGCACAAGCAAGGCCAGGTAGACCCCCGGGGAACGGGGAAGCGGGGAGGGGCTGTCCCCACCGTGGGTGTGCCGCACCAGAGCCGTACCTGAGATGGAGCCTAGCAGGACGCTGCTCTTGATGTGCGTGTACACGTAGTCGTAGCTCTGGGCCTTCAGCGGGGAGCCGGTGGACAGGATGGTGTGCAGCGTCTGCAGGCTGTGGGTCTCCACTAGGGTACGGGACAGCGGTTAAAGTGAAACCACCCCCTGGAGCCTGAGCACGCGGGGAGCTGCCGCCGACGCCTCTGGGGCAGGGCTGGAGAGCTGCGCTCACCTGGCTTCAGGTCTTTCTCTTCCAGCACCGACAGCCACTTGGCCCCGGTTCCAAAGATGGTGATGCTGGGGCCAGACAGGAAAGGACGTCAGAGACTCTTCGAGGCACCTGGGCACCCCACGCCACGGGTGTCCTCAGCTAGTGGTGTCTGACCGTGTGCCGCTACCACTACGGCGTTTCCAGGTCGGCCTCGCACTTGGTACTGACTCGGGCGTGAGCTGCGGTGCCCATGTGCTGAGGGACACCGTGCCACGTGGCCACGCTGTCCCCACATGCAGGCTCGGGCTCCCTGCCCCTGAAACGTCATCTGTATGTACACCTGCTCTCTCCCCACTGCGGGCATTTTGTCTTCTGGCATCAAAAGGCCATAACATCACAACTCCCTCCCCCTCTCCTACACTTAATTTTTTTTCATTTTTAGATTTTTGCCATGGAGCACATGAGCTCACCAGAGAGAAACAGAGAGGCATAGTGAGAAATCACCCCTGGGGGACGCCACGCGGCAGCTCCTTCTCCGCCACTCTCCTCCTGGGATTTGGGGCACAAGGCGAGGGCACCGGGGTGGCGAGAGACTCCCTCCCGCCTTCCCAGGCCCGCTCAGGCCTTGACGGGGTTTTCTAACAGCTGCCCTTCCCTTCGCACGCCCTCGACCCCGAGTGTGCACGGAGGACAGGCTCTCTGCCTCTGCCAGCCTTGTCCTGTCAGGGTACCTACCCTATCCTGTCGACCAGGTCCCAGAGCACGTTGGGTGTGGGGACCAGGGGGGAGCCGTCGTACAAGACCACAGACGCCCCTGTGGCGAGGGCAGACACCATCCAGTTCCACATCATCCAGCCGACCTGCAAGGCCCGGGGGCGCAGCTGAAGCAGCCTGGGCCGGCACTCGGGTCTGCCCTTAGGCCTGCTGAGCTCGGCTGGCCAAGGCTGGCAGGACGGCCCGCTCGGACGCACATGCCCTGACCCGCCGTGCCCTCTGAGAGCTGGCCGTGCAGATGCGCACACGCGCGGGAGACCTGTCAGAGGACGTCTGCCGTGGAGACGGAGAGCGCCCAGGTGTCACCAAGGCAGGAACAGTCCCTGCGGCGCACAGGCACGCCGAGCCCTCGGTGCCCCAGCCCACACGAGGACAGCAGGTGGGACCCGCACCGCAACCACCTGCCCCTGCCGCGGCCTCACCGTGGTGTAGTACAGGAGGACGTCGCTGCAGCCGGTGTTGCCGTGAAGCAGGTGCTCCTTCAGGTGCTGGATGAGGGTGCCCTGGGGAGAGAGGGCTGGTGAGTGGGCTGCCCCCAGGCGCCCTGCTGCGAGGGCTCGGACGTGAGGGTGCCCTGGGAGAGAGGGCTGGGGAGTGGGCTGCCCCCAGGCGCCCTGCCCCGCAGCACTTCTCTCCAGGGGCTGACTCCGGAGGGCCCGGCTGTGAGCCCCATCCTGGGTCACTCCACCTGACACCTGCCCAGAACCCCCAACTCGGAAAAGTCCTGACGCACCCTGCCTCCCATGAGGCACCCCAGGGATCCCCAACTTTAGACAGAAAGGAAGTGAATCTTGAAAGAAGAATCAAAATTAAAGGGCTTGCTGTAGGCATGAACCCACAACACGGTAAGTAGACAGCCTCGCCCCGTCCGGGGGCCCGCGGTGGGCAGGGGCAGCAAGCTGGCAGGGCGAGCTCGCTGGGGCTCGGGGAGCCCCGCAGCAAGGACGGCACCAGCCCCCTTCCAGGCCTGCTGTAGCAGGGGTCTGTACCCTGAGCCTTCCCCACTGGCTCCGCGGCCGCCCTCTCAGACGGCACACGAGGCTCTGCTCCTCCCTCGGGATTGTCTTTCCGTGAGTCTTTTTTTTTTAGGAATTACTTAATTTTATTTATTTATTTGTATTTGACTAGGGAGACAGAGAGCTAGAGAAAGGGAAAGTGAGAAAGCAAGCTGCCAGGTCCAGGACTCGAATCACGGTCAGCTACGTGGGAGTCCAGTGCCTTAACCGCCGTGCCATCTGCTGGCCCCTCTCCATGAATCTCAACCGTTCACGTCGACTATTTTTCCATTCACTTAAAAAATATTTATGGCCAAGTCTGAATGCTTTTCCTGAGGGTACAAAGGGTGGACGCTTTCTGTGGGTCTCGATACAGAGAGTAAATTAAAAGAGGGAAAAGGGAAACTGAGACCTCCTAGCACTTGGAAGACACGAACCACAGACTATGGCACAAGCCCCGCCCTGACGAGCCAGGGCGCTGAGCAGTCCCGCCTGCGGCCTGTCCCCACCTGCTGCCTCCCAGCTCCTGTCCAGGCCGCTCTGGAAACAGAAAGAGGCTCAACCACTTCTCTGGAGACGCAGCCCAGGGAGGAGGGAGAAAGACGGTTTCCTGGTATTCTGCTCCACACTCTCAGCATACCGGCATGATCATTTTATGGGCAAACTACATTACACCTAACACATTTTTACGTTCCTCTCCTAAAATGACATTCAATATGCAAAAAACACTAAAACTGAAAGCACGGTTACCCCTTTCCATGTTTTGGCAGAATGTCTGCTGTTGCCCGGACACCCCGGCCTTGCCTGCGAGGGTTCTGAAAGGTTTAGCCGTCGGCCCATTCACAGGCCCCTGCCAGGAGGACCAGGCTGCCCCTCCACAGCCAGCAACGCCCAGACTTTGAACTCCCTGACAGTACGGGGAGGCGTGAGCGGCGGGGACTCACTGTCTACAGAAGGGCACCTGGGTCTGGCCAGCGTGGCTTCCCGAACTGGTGCGTCGGCCTGGCGTGCCTCCTACCTCCCGCCCCTTGTGGTGTCTCAGGGAGTCACCAGGGCACCGACAGGCTCTCCCGGCGTCTGAGCGTACGTTTCATACAACCGGATCTCCGGTGAGCCGGGCCCAGGTAATAGTGAAGCGTGCTAACTCCTTTCCACGCCCTGATGCAAACACTCTGTAAAACGCTATATAAGGCTTGGGACCAGCAGCCACGGTGGCTAAGGCACGGGACGCTCCCACATGGCTGACCAGGGTTCGAGTTCTAGACCTGGCAAGCTTGCTTTCTCGCTTTTCCCCTCTCTCCCACTCTCTCTCTCTCTCTCTCTCTCTGGTCAAATTAAAATAAATGAATGAATAAATAAAATTAAATAAATAAATCTTCCCCCATAAGAGCTATATAAGCTTTAAAATGATTCCAGTGTGTCTCTTTTCCAGGGGAAGGATTTGACCGGTACAGAACCTCCAGGATGAGGCGGGTGACAACTCAGCTGCCACCACTGGCTGGGGGCCTCGCGGCCTCCGAGCAGGAAGCCCAGGCCACCGGGCGGGGGGCGCCTACCCCGGCGGAGTGCACCATGCACTTGGGCGCGCCGGTTGTGCCCGACGAGAACATGATGAAGAGGGGGTGGCTGAAGGGCAGCTGCTCAAACTCCAGCTGGGGGGCCTGCTCGCCTGTCCTGGCCGCCAGGAAATCGTCCAGAAACACACTGTGGGCAGGAACAAACAGGAAACAGGCAGTGAACATTCCAGAGTGCTGCTCGGGCCGCCCAACCCTCCCGGGGCGGTGTGGCCCTCCCTGCCCTGGACTTGCCCCGCAGCGGGCCGGGAGGGCCGGGAGAGGCTGGCCTGGCATGGTCGCTGCACGCGAGGGAGGGAGGGAGAGCCCACCGTTGCCGTAACTTCTGGAAAACTGACGGAATGGGTGAAATTTCAAACTGGTTTATTAACACCGAAGACAGGCCCAAGGGCTGCCTCTTCGGAGCATGGTTTAAGTGCTCCCGTGAGGACTGGAGAAGCGTCACTCACAGCTAACGCCGGGGCGACGCTCCGAGCCCCTCCTGAGGGTACCACTGACCAGTCACCTATGCGCACACCCAGGGGACGGGGCTGAGGAGGGCGCTCTCCCGGGGGAGGATAACGAGGTCCCCACACAGGGGCCGGGCCAACGTCCCCACCACGGTTCCAGTCCCAGCCACGACGCCAGCACAGGCAGAGGCCTTCGAGGGCCGGCCCGTAGTGCAGGGTGGCCTGAGCATGGGCGATGAGCCTCACACGGCCGACTGCGTGGAGACACACAGGGGAGCAGGCGCTTCTCCGTCCCGACAGGACGGCGCGACAGACAGGGACGTGGTGTGGCCGTCCCGCTGGGGGTACGCTCGCGCTCGCTCTGTCTCTATGTAGCAAGTGCACATACCTGCTAGCAATACATTTACACATAAATAAATAACAGCGTGCCAGAATAAATAACATTTATCCTAAGAAATGCTGCCACCTCACCCCCAGAGCTGACGGAGGCATCATTGTGGGGGCCAGGAACCACCAAAGGGGTGGCACGGACAGGAGGTCAGTTTTCTGAGTCAGGAAGAGCAGCAGAAGCCACGGCAGTCCCAGGGAGGGCGGCCCTGTTTTCAGATCAGCAGAAAGGTGGGTCCTGAAGCCCGCCCTCACTGTGTCTGACAACGGCACGTCCTCAGGGAAGCAGGGGAGGCTCAGGGAAACCTGGCCGCGGCGGCTGCTAAGGGTCCGTGCTTGCGTGCGTCTTCCCTGAAGGCACCCCAAGGTGAGGCTGGCTCCCAGGAGGAGGTGCAGGAAGGGCGTCCAGAGCAGCCCAGCTCGGCGGGAAGGGAGACGAGGCCGGCTGCTCCGGGGCGTCAGGAAAATGATTCCCTGCGGAACCCCAAGTCTAGAGACGCCCGCTCCACCTCCACCTCCCTACGGACCCCATCTCTAATAGAGCACCTGTGTAATCAGACACTTCACGTGGAGAAAAGCCGTTTCTTCCAAAGGCCATAAACCACGGCAGGTAACGACGGCTTTGCTGCTCTTCTGAAAACGATGGATGGCACCCAGGGCTTAATGAGGGGCGCTCTCTGCAGCATGTGAGCTAGGTCAGGGGGCTACTGGGGTTCTGCTGGGTGCCCGCCATTGTACCAATCACTGCTAACAGCCCCAGCGTAAAAGTCAGGCGCCAGGGGCTGCCACAGCCCAACGGCTCTCCTCCGAGCCTCTGCACGTGATGGCCGCCGGCCTGTCGATAAAACACAGGCAGCCGAAGCCGAGGTTGCGTGAACTAGGACGGGGGCTCCGCTGAATTATCAAGGGGGGCAGGCTCCCACACTCCCCGGGGCGAGCACCTGGGCCGAGCACCCGGGTCTGCCTGCCAAGGACCCAGATGCCCCAGGGGACAGAACCCACTGCAGCCTCACGATGACAGACGACACTCCTGCCAGCTAACTGGGTGAGCCTTGCTGAGCGCTGGCTTATTTCACGTCACAGCCAGCCCCAGGGCAGGTCCCACCACCACCCTACAGAGGGACAAACCGAAGCACAGAGGTTCATCTCTTGCACAGGGTCACACGGCCGAGACCCTGAGAAGCCTGGCTCTGAAAACTACAGCCCTGGTCGAACTGCCACTTTGCTCACAGTCCCTTCAACCTCTGGAACCCTGGCACATGCAACTGTCCCCTCATACCTCAATGCCACCTCGTCACCGCCCGTCCCCGTCCCCCACAGCTCTGGGCATTCCTGTCCCCCCCAGCTGTGTCCATGGCGTCTCAGGTCACAGCCCACTTCCCTACAGGGCTCTCCTCCCTCTGCCAGCCTGCTAGCTCTGGAGCGCAGGACACAGGCATTAGTCTCTGCTGCCCCCAGAGGGCGCCCGCACAAAACCGGCAGGTGAGCGTCCCCTGAGGTCCGCCTGAGCAGGGCACCAGGTGTGCCCGCCCCACCCCCCCACCGCCCTGGCCAAGCTCCTGCCTCTCAAGACGCTCTTCTACCACAGTGTCAACTCCAGGGAAAGTCTACCCGCCAAGGTAGAGACACCAAGGTCTCGAAAAGCTCGCCCCACAATTCTTTATTATTTTTATTATTTATTTTAATTTGACTAGAGAGAGGGAGAGAGGGCAAGTGAGAAAGCAAGCCACCAGGTCCGGGACTTGAACTGCAGTGGGCCATGTGGGAGTCCAGCACCCTTAACCACCACGCCACTTGCCGGCCCCCTCGATTCTTTTAAGGAAGGCTACAGAAGTACAGCTTCGAGAACACTGGGATGAATCCGACTTTGCCCACATCGAAATCCGTGTCCTTCCTTTCTATTCTAAGTTCAGGTGCCTACAACCCTACCTGGCGCTCAGGACACACGGCTTGGCGGTTCGTAGATGCCGGAGAGACAAAGAGGCTGGGGCCAGTGATCACGCACGGCCACGAACCCCTGTACACGGCTTGTTCACACAGCTGCCACGCGTGCTGCATGGGCGTGTGCACGCCTGACCACGTGTACACAGGCATGCACACTGAGCCTTGAACGACACAGTTTGAACCACGCGGGTCCACTTACAGGCAGTTTTTTTTTTTTTTTAAGTTTAAATATTTTATTTATTTTACTATAAATGATTTTAATATTCATGAGTATTTTTTTATTATTCTAATTATTTTTTATTTAAAATCACAGTACAGTATTGGCACAATGAATGTATGTAAGCGTAAGCGTTTTTTCTTCCTGGGGTTTTCTTTCTTTTTTTTATTTTCCAGAGGACATGTGCACGCCAGGGAGAGAGAGAAGGGGAGAGGGATAGAGCCCCCCCGGGGAGTGGTCACACCACAATCCTTTGTCCTCCATGTCTTCCTTTTGGGACCGGGACACACGTGTGTGCATGCACACCCAGTGTGTCTTTCAAGTTGCTGGGTCTAGAACTCAAACCGTGTGATCGGGTATGTGGGACCCAGCTCTCTACCCACCAGGCCACAGGGTGTGCTCACATTGTTTTCTTTTTTTATTTTAGAGAGAGAGATTTTGCTATAAGGTACGTGCACTCGCCACAGAGACAGAGACAGAAAGTGAGAAATCATCCCCCAGGAGGGATGGCCATGCTGCAATCCCTTCTCCTCTATTCTCCTTTCGGGACCTTGGGCATGCACGTCACACACACCCAGTGTGAGTTGTAAGCCACCAGGTCTGGGACTCGAACCGTAGTCAACTATGTGGGAGTCCAGTCACTTAGCCATCATGCCATCTGTTGGTCCTGCGTGATTTTCTTAATAACATTTTTCCTTTCTCTAGCTCACTAACCAGACGAGCTTTGCTGAGCGCTGACTTATTTAATGTCTCAGCCAGCCCTAGGGGCAGGTCCCACCACACCTTACAGAGGGACAAACCAAAGCACAGAGGTTCATCTCTTGCACAGGTCACGGCCGAGAAGCCTGGTAGTAGGAGCACAGCACATAACAAACCGCGTAGAAACACAGGCTGATCACTGTCTAGGTTATCGGGGAGACTCCCAGCCGGCTCCCCAGGTCTGGGGAGTCAAAGTTTTATATGACTTGTCAAGTGTGCAAGGGCTGCCCACACTTTGTTCAGAGTCAACTGCACATGGTAGTTCCAAAGCAGAAGGGCGTGGCTGAGGCTGGGAGGCAGGCCCGGCCCTCCGACCACACCTGAGGGAGCCAGGTGGGAGACGGAGGTCCGGGCTGTCTGCCACCCCTCCTCTATGGCCTGGGGCAACTCTGAGGGCCTCTGCTCTGCCACACAATGAGGGTCGTAACTAAAACCTCCTCCACCCTAAAATGCCGGGACTGGCCCGTGGGAGGCCCCACGGAGACGCGCACCAGGGCGGTGTTGAGGGAACCCGCACAGCTGTGTACCAGTGGAACGCGGCCAGCTCGTACCTGTTCGGAACCTTCGAAATGTCTATCTTCTCCCTGGGGGACACGTAGGGGATCACCACCACCGTTTTCAGGTCTGACAGCCCTGAGGAGAGAGGACGCGGTTATAGGCCACGGGCGCTCAGCGGCCAAGTCAGTCTGCGGTGTGCCGGCCTGGGCAGGGACCACCCAGGGACTCGCAGTGGCCGCTTCGGGGAGTCTCTGACTCCAGAAGAGGAGCCTGCCTCTAAGGGATGCACATGGGTGCACACGCATGTGCGCACGCGCACTGGGCCGGCGCAGGGGGATGGGCGCCCACCTTTCACCACCTGCTGCAGCTTCTCCAGGTGGCTGTGCTCCTTGCCATTGTAGACCACGGCCTCCACGGAGAAGAGGAGCTTCGGCTGGATCTGCGAGAACCTGTCCAGGACCCCCTGAAAGTGCAGGGGCGAGTCACTGCGGGAACCAGCAGGCCAACCGCGCGGCCCATCGGGGAAGGGGCAGCCTCGCGTGTCCCCACCCGGGGCCCAGAGAGGGAGCTGGCCAACACGACGCCCAAGGAGGCCTCGCTGTCCTGCCACAGGACACCCAGGGGTCCACGGACATCGGGAGACGGGCACCCGCAGGGGCGTATCTGCCCTGCCAGAGACTCCCCTTGGCCCCTGACACGCTCCCGTGCAGGTGCGAGGAGCAGCCCCTTCCAGAAAGGCGCGGAGCACTGAAGCGGCCCGCGTTCCGGCTCTGAGTCTTCCGCTGAGGAGGACCCTGAGTCCTCCAAATCCCGTTCTTGTCAACCCGGTGCAGAAGCCCGCGGATGGGTAGACTAGTTATCAAGCCCGTTTTTATTGTTTACTTTTTATTGCCCGAGGGCACATGCTCTCCTAAGAGAGAGACAGAGACTCAGAGAGGTAAAGCACCCTCCAACAAGGCAAGGCCACATGGCAATCCTCCCCCTTGTCACCCACTTCCGGGCCCCGGCACACGTGCCCACTAGTGCTCGCCACGGCCGGGCACCGCCGAGCTCCTTAGAGACTGCCACTAGTCACAGGGCTTGGAACTCGGGGGCGGCGTCCTGGGCAGCTGAGGCCGGCCAGTCTGACCTGTGCGGCTGCCCGGAGCCACCGTGCCACCTCCACTGAGGAAAGGCCAGCGTGGGGAACAGGGAACCAAAGCACAGCAGACTCAAGCCCGGGCCCGGGAGGGAGGGAGCCCCACTCGGCTGGACAGCCCAGCCGCTGCAGGACGCCCCGTCCCACGTGGGCACCGAGGACAGGCCCGTCAGCCAGGCAGGTCAGGGCAGAGCCGCACGGGCCAGGGCCGGGGCTGTGGGAGTCGGACCTGGTGAAGGGAGAGGCTGGTCCACTCACACGAGCTGGAGGCCGGCGAGGACTGGGCCAGCCCTGGAGGGCGCAGAGAAGGCACATGGGACCCAGAGGCTCGCCCTGCACCCGCGGCAATGACCGGCCAGGCAGGGGGCAGGGGAAGCCGGCCTGCAGGGATCTGGGCTCAGATGTTCAGGCACAGCGACAGTGACAGCCCGAGGTCGGGATCCTAGTGCCGCGGGAAGACCCCGAGTACCCACGGCACGGGGGTTTTCCTGGCTGGCCAGCCCACGGTGAAGAGGGCGGAACCTGAGCCCAGCTGTCCTGCCTGTCCGGGAGGGCTGCTCAGCCTGGGCCCGACAGCTGCTGTGGGAGAGGAGTGGGGAGCAGGACGCCGGAGGCCCCCAGAGCAGACGAGAGGCCATCCTACCACACACGCACACGGCCACCTGCCACCTGCAGACGCTTCACACGGGGGAGCTGTGGGCTACGTGGCTACCAGGAGGGCCTCCCTGACACCTTCGAAAATGCCACCGGCTCCAAGGTAACCAGTGAAGTAAAGATTAAAAAATGAGATTTTAAAGAATGGGAAACAAAAGAAAAACCGGGTCTGGCCGTCAGGCTAGTAAAGTGTTCGCTAACTAACCCCACCAGAGCTGCATGTGCAGCCCCAACCCGAGTCCACACGGCAGCCCGTTGCGGACACCAAATCCCGGAAGCGGGGCTTATCAGACCACGACCATGCTGCTCTGTAAAAGCAGCCCTGGGGTCTGCAGCAGAAAAGCCGACTCGGAGCAGGAAGGACATTCGGGCCTCATGGGGTTCGGCAGAAAAGGGCCTGGACTGAAAACGGGAGCCATCAGGAAACTAGAAAGACCTGTGTTTCCAGCAGAGATCCGCAAGCCCGCAGAGGGAGCAGGAGGCCCAGGAACCCCCGCCGGGGCAGCCCGCGGAGGGAGCAGGCCCAGGCCCAGGAACCCCCGCCGGGGCAGCCCGCGGAGGGGAGCAGAGTTTGACCGGCCAGTCCCAGGCCCTCCTCGGCTCACAGGTGTGGTGTCCCAGGAGCGGGCACAGTGCCACGTGGCACGACACCGGCCGCCCCTGCAGCGAGAGCAGCCAGGAGCATGGCCGCCTGAGCCTGCCCAAAGGACCGAACACCAACGGGCTCTGCCGACCGGCTGGATGCACACTTGGAGGGAGAGGCAGGACGGCGCCCACTTTCCCGGCAGGGCAGCGAAGGCTCTGTCCCACAGGCCCCGGCCAAACAAGGGCCAGCATCGGACCGGGCAGAGCAGAGGGGCAGAGCGAAGGGACGGGGCAGGCGAGTCTCTGCAGACACAGACCTGAACCTCTCCTGGGAAGCCGCCTGCTCAGAGCAGGGCCACGCTGCCACCTAGAGCCGACTCGGCCAGGCCTGCACTCACACCAGGCGGCTCTTGCAGCTGCTGACCCAGGAAAGCAGTAAGTCAGACCGCGTCTGCACAGAGCCAGCCCTGGAACGGGGCCTCCCAGGACCTGCGAACAGGGGTTAGCTGGGTGTGGCCTCTGCTGGGGACACCTGCACAGGTACAGCCCACCTGGAGGAGGCAGCCTGGAGGACAGGTGACAGGCTCAGGGAGCTAGAGCTGCTGGCCTCACCTGCCTCCACCGAGAAAGGGCGAGTCCAGAGCTGAGGGTTGGGTCTTCCCAGGGGAACTCCATCCTGGAGGCTGTGACCACCCAGGCCAACCACATGGCCCCCCCAACAGCCTCAGAGCCCACCACACACAGTTAAAAAGCTGCACTTCAATGCCAACATGCCCCTACATTCACCAGGGGCTATTCTCACTGACCTGCCAGGAGGTCCAGCCTGCCCCACCCCCACCAGGAGCACCTGCCACACCCTCCCGGCCCCTCTGCACCTGAGGACGCTGGAGCGCCGGGCTGGGAAGTGGTGCTGGGCCCAACTGGGCCACCAGGGCTGCCTGTGCCCCACGCCACCTGCCTCTGTGCCCTCTGAGCCCCCCCTTGCATGTAGCTGAGACCTGCCGAGGGAGCCGAGAACCACCGGACCTGGAGCCTGGGCCCAACCCTCCCAACTCCCCGAGGACACCTGCCCCGAGCTGCTCACAAGCCCTGCAGAGAGCAGGGGGACTCGGGGGGCTGCATGTGGGGGCTCAGCCTCTGGCCGGTCCTTGCTGAGCAGAGGTGTCCTAGGGAGACAGACTGCAGAAGCGGCAGGAAGGCTCTGGGTACACAGCGCGGCCAGCCAGCCACACTGGGGGGACTGTGAGGTGGTCACCCCCCCTCGGGCCCCAGGCTGACGTGGGGTGAACTAGCAGTCAACCCTGCTCCAGGCCCGTGTCTGCGGTCCCCTTCACTTCGTAGGGGGGAAGACCATCTCGAAAACCTCTACCGAAAGCAGCCCAGGCTGAGCTGCGTAGCACACGCTGGACACCGCTGCTGGCGGGCCGAGCCAGGAGGGCCCGGGGCAGCCTCGCAGCCCCCCACCAGCCAGGTGTGGCAGTGCATGCCTGCGAGCCGGCTCCTCAAAGGCTGACGCAGGAGCAGCGTGGCATAGTGAGACTCCAAGGAAACACGGCAAAGAAACGGGTGGTGGGACCAGCAGGTGGCGTGGTGGTTAAAGGCGCTAGATTCCCACATGGCCGACCGTGGTTCGAGTCCCGGACCTGCCGACTTGCTTTCTCACTTTCTCTCTGGTCAAATTTAAAAATAATAATAAATAAAAATAAATGAATAAATAATTCTTTAAAAAAAAAAAAAGAAAGAAAAAGAAACAGGTGGCAGGTGCTGCTGAGCAAGGCCTGAGCCACATGGGAAGGCCTGGGGTTCGAGTCCTGGGAAGACCTGAACATGCCAAGTACACCTGTGACCCTGGCTGGCTCGAGGGCTGCGGGAGGAGAGCCGTGTGACAAGATCCTATCAGGGCGCGCTCTCTCTCTCTCTCTCTCTCTCTCAAGGAAATACAGGGAAAAAAAAAAAAAACCCACCCCAACACACAGAAGCAAGCCTCAGGGAGACCTGTGTCAGCTCACGCTGGAAAGGCCCGGCCTGTGGGAAACCATGACGGCTGACTGCTGAGTGCGGAGCCCAGGGGCCAGGCTGCACCTGCAGCCCTGCCGTGGTCACCGAGGGCCAGCCCTGCCCTGCATGTGCGTACGCGTGAACCCCTGTGCCTGCCTCGACAGCCAGCCCTGTCCTGCAGGTGAAGTCTGAGGCACAGAGAGGGTGGCTGACAGGCCCAGGGCGCACAGCCAGCAAAGCCAGCCAGCTGTGTCAGACAGAGGCCACGGGCACTGGGTGGGAGGTGGACGCATGGACGCCGCGTCCTCTAACAGGGCCTGTGCTCGTGGCTCCTGAAGGTCCCGGTCCCTGGCCCCCGGGCTCTGCGCAGGAAAGGCCCTGGCTGGGCAGTGGCTGTGGTCTTGCGCTGCTCCTGGCGGGGTGGTCCCCGGAGAATGGTGGCAGGGCAGCCGCGGTGGGGCTCAGCACACCTCCTGCCCCTGCCCGAATGCACCCCAGGCTCCTGTGGCCCCTGGGGCGGCATGGAGTACCCCACACAGCTCTGTGAGCTGCACTTGCTGGCCACAGCACGAGCTGTGCTCGGGGGACCCTCAGGGAACCACGTGCTCAAGGGTCATGGCGAGAAGGACAAGGCATCTCACGCTGGGCCTCGGCCACGCTGGCCACTGCGTGCAGCACCTGCTGAGGCCACTGCCATGCGTGGATGGGGACCTTAGGGACACTGGGAAGGAAGGCCATCACCCTGCGGGCCTGGGAGTCTGGAGGGGATCGCAACAGCGGCTCCTGCCAGCACCACTCGCTCGGCACATGGCTCCCAGGGAACGCCGCCCCGCAGCCCCCGCCAGACACTCAGGCAGTGCCCCGCAGGGACCCGGACCCCCACTCACATCGAAGTCGGGGGCGTCCCCTACAGGGACTCGTACTCACGTTCACACCGAAGTCGGGGGACGTGGAGCTCCAGATGGCGCCGATACTTGCCGCAGCCAGCATGGCCTCCACGGCGTGCTCGCCGTTGGGCAAGTAACCTGTCGGGAGAGGGGACAGGGCCGGCCTTGGGACGGGGTGTCGGAGGTGGCCGACTCCAGAAAGGTTCCCGAGAACCAGGGCCAACGTGGGGGCAGGGGGCTGGGGGCAGGGGGCAGGGGGCGGCCTTGAAGTGCCCACGAACGGAGGCGGCCCCGTGCCCACTGCGCGGGGTCGCCCACCACCAGCGTGGCCACTCCCC
The DNA here is from genome assembly GCA_026018925.1 of Tupaia tana. Lineage (NCBI taxonomy): Eukaryota > Metazoa > Chordata > Mammalia > Scandentia > Tupaiidae > Tupaia > Tupaia tana. Next base: position 21,125,137 of record JAKSZU010000026.1, on the reverse strand, counting down.
GCCACCCCCGACTAGCCACACTCATCAGAGTGACCCTGTGGCCCTGCGCGTCCAGGCACCCTCCCTGGCCCGTCCTCCCTCCACACCCCGCACTCCGGGTCCGGGCGCATCGGCTCCCTTCGCTCCTCGGTGGTGGCAGGCGCCCCGGCCCAGGGCCACGGCACGGCACTCCGCTCTTCGCTCTGCCTAGCACATCCCACTCCCAGCCCACATGAAACTTCCTCAGACAGCCCTCCTCCGAGGCCACGCTGTCCCACCCCGGGGACTCAGGTGCCCCCGCTGGTCACCTGTGCTTCTCGAAGCTCGCCGGGCTCCCCTGACCTGTGAGCCACGGCTGTCTAAGGCCTCTCTCTCGAGGGGAGGGTCACCCGGTCACCACGCCCTGCATACCAGGGCCCTCAGACATCCGCTGACAGGCTGGTGGGCGGATGGACGGGGCACAGAGGATGGCAGACGAATGGACAAAGGATGGTGGGTGGAAGGAGAGGAAGGAGAGAAGGAAGAGCCGGGCAGGGGAGCCGAGGGCCCACCAGGGAGAGCCCGAGGGTGTGCGGGGGAACTCTCGTCAAGGGCCGAGACGGGGTACCCGGCTGGTCCGTCTCTGCCAGCTTCCTCTCCATACCTGGCAGGGGCTGAGCGATCAGGCGGGTGCGTTCTCCTCTCTGAGAGGAACCAGAGGGGCCCCGCCCCGGGTTCCCCGCCAGCTTGCACACAAGGGGGCCCAGCCTTCTGCTGTCCACACACACAGCCGGGAGCACCCTGGGGGGGAACGCCCGGCCACCGCCCGGCCTGCACACCTTGCCCATTACTGAGGGCGAGGGGGGTCAGAGCCCTGACGGCCGGGGCCTCGCCTGTCTTTACCTGCTGTCCCCCACACACCTGCCCACGTCCAAATTAACTGCAGTCCGGGGCAGGCAGGTCTATCTACAGACCTGAGCGTTTTCCGGAAGTCAAGCTGGGAGGAAAACTGTCACCTAAGTCGCTCTTCAGAGGGAACCACAACTCACTCCCTGAGGGACGCTGGGAGGCAGGCTCAGGGAGGGAGAACGAGCCAGGCCTCAGCCCCTCGCTTGCCATGTAGACGCCAGCCCTGCTCCTCTGGAACAGTCCCCCATGCAGCCTCAGCCCAGGCTCGGGGGGCTGCACCCCACTCCTACCTCCCTTGGGCTCTGTGCACACAGTCCCAGGGGTATAGGGCAGAGGCACGGGCAGGACTCTGGGGAGAGGGGGTGAAGGTGGACATGGCCTCTGGGGCCCGGGCACCGGCCCGCTATCCACACTCCACACTCTGCCCGCCGAGACCCTCCCGTCTGCCTTCATTCACCCCACCGATGGGTACCGACCGTGCACCCCGATATTCTTGGAGCTGTTTTAGGCTCCGGGACACGCAGGGACACAGCACAGAAGAGGGCAGCCTTTCAACGGCCGCCCTTCCTCGTCTGCTTTGGCCTCGTGGACGCAGCTGGAGCCCGCGTGGCTCTGCAGTACCACACAGCTCTGCCTTCCTCAGAGGCCAACCTGGGGGGCCCACGGCTGAGGTATGAGCGCCGGATCCCGAACGGCCACCCACACGGCTCACGCGCTGGCCCCAGCAGCTTGAAACCCACACCAAGCACATGTGCACGCACGCCCGAAGTCCTGACAGGACGGAGAAGTGGAGAAGGAACCGACGCGTGACCGCTCCCCCTCGGGGCCTTCCTCTCTCTCTCTCTCTCTCTCTCTCTCTCTCTCTCGGCAAGGACACACCCTCTGGCAAACTCAACAACCAAAACGTTGTCCCAACCTTACAGGCCACTTACTCCGCTTTGGTCCCCTCTCCAAACCACCGGGAACACTAAACCTACTCACCGACGACCCGGTCACCCTTCTTCACACCCGTTTTCCTCATGGCTGCGGCAAACAAAGCCACGCGCTGCCTCAGCTCTTCAAAAGTCACCTTCACAATTTCTTCCTTGCCTTCCCCTGGGAAGAGAAAAAGGACAACTCGTACACAGTCCCTGGTAAGAAGGCAGGCTCAGAGTCACAGGCGCCGGGGGGAAACTGCACCTGTTTCAGGGCAGGTTACCGACCCGCGCCCAGGGACGAGTCACACAGGTACAGGGACGCACGACAAGACGGGTCAGCTCGCAAAAAGAAAAAAAAAAAAACAGGGGACCAGCAGTTAGCGTAATGGCTATGTCGCTGGACTCCCATGTAGTCGACCGCGGTTCACGTCCTGGACCCGGTGGCTTAAACTCACACCGGGCGCGTGTGCGTGCGTGCCCAGGATCCCGAGAGGAGAATGGAGCAGAAGGGATTGCGGCGTGGCCATCTCCCCTGGGGGGTGATTTCTCACTTTCTGTCTCTCTATCTCTCTCTGTCTGTCTGGCGAGTGCACACGCCCTATAGCAAAAAAAAAAAAAAAAAAAAAAGACACGTCAGCTCGGCTTCGTGGAGAAGAAAGGTGTGTGAAGGCAGCATTGGAGCAAACGGCGCTGGCGGGGACTGCTTCTACCAAGTGAAGAATCCTCTGGTTTTGGTTATGAGGGGGGTTTTTATACTATTTTGGAATAATTATAGATTCGTAGGACATTGTAAAGATAGCACAAAGGGTCGCATGTCCCCTTCGGCTTCCGCAGCGGTACATCTTACGCAGCCACGGAGTATGATCAAAGCCTAGGACGGACGTGAGCAGTGTGTGCAGAGCTCTGTGTCGTCCTTTGTCACCCCGTGGCACCTCCCGTAGCCACCACACACAGGACACAGAGCATCCCCGTCACCACACAGCTCTGCGCCTGCTCCCCCTCCCCAGGGCCCCCATCATCCTCCCCTCCCCAGGCCATCAGCAGTGGGGTCCCAGCACTACAATGCTGTCATGTCGAGAACACTGTGTCAGCTAGCCCTGAAGCCTACTGGTTAAGGGAGCGGTGGGCCAACCACGCTTTGAGTTCCGGCCCAGCCGCTTGTCAAACACACCAAGTACGTGTGCGTGTGTGTCCAAAATCTTGACAGAAAAGAAGAATAGAGGAAGAGGGACTGTGGTGTCCATGCCCCACTGAGAAGTGAGCTCTCTCTCTCTCTGTCTCTCTCACAAGCACATATGCCCTCTGGCAGCTAAAAAAATAATAATGTTATATAAGTGGATTCCTCCAGAAGGTGGCCTTTTGACATTGTGCTTTTTTTTTCATTTTTGCAATGTGCTTAACATTCATTTAAGTAATTGCATGCATCAATAATTCAGTCCTTTTTACTGCTGAGTAGTATTTCACTTTGATTTACTGCTGAGTAGTATTTCACTTTGATTTAGTTTCAATCATTTTTCACAGATTGTAAAGATAATGCAAACTCACTGTAGAAAACTTCGCAATTGCTGAAAAAAGTATGAATTTAAAAATATAAATTAAATGATCAACTTCACTAGTTATCAAAAGACATGTACATTAAAACAGTGAGATAAACAGTGAGATTCCGGGGCCAGCAGGTGGCATGGTGGTTAAGGCACTGGACTCCCACATGGCCAACCACAGTTTGAGTCCTGGACCTGGTGCCCTATGACAAAAACCTGAAAACAGACGAACTGTGAGATGCCAGTTTTCACTAATGCACTGGTAAGAATGGAAGAGGGTGGTGCGGCAACCAGCCTCCACGATGACCCCCGGTGCTCTCTGCTCCCACACAGGCCGCACACACCTGGCCCGCGTAGGCACCATCTCACTGCGGAAGTAAAGTGATTCCTGAGCCTTGGTCACGAAAGACACTGCAGGTGCCACTCGGCTGACTCCGAAGGGAGCTAGCCACAGCCTGTGAGGGTGCTCAGGTCCATGGAGAGACCCACGTAGAGAGGAGCGGAGGCCTCCCGCCAACGGCCAAGTGGGCACACCATCCTGATGCGGCTCCTCCAGCCTCAGACAAGCCTTCGGATGACTGCAGCCCCCGCACAGCCTCAGCAACCTCGAGAGACCACCGCTAAGCTGTCCCTGAGCATGGACCCACAGACACTATAAGATCATAGCAGTCTCTTGTCTTGAGTCACGGCTTTCTGATCATTTAATATATGGCAAGATAACTACATTTTTCTCTGCAAAAAATGTGTCATGACTTTTCTGACAACCCAATAATAAAGTACGACTTAATGTTGTGACGATACAGAAAAGTTATTGGAATGTACTTTCTAAAGGAAAGATGCTGACCACTAATTTTTTTTATTATTTCTTTATTTTATTATTATCATTATTATTTTAAGTTTGCTATAGGGCACATGCACTCGCCAGAGAGAGATAAGGAAAGTGAAGAAGCTAGCCACCGGGTCTGGGACTCAAACCGCAGTTGGCCACATAGGAGTCTAATGCCCCAACCACCGTGCCACCTGCTGGCCCCATCAACCACTATCTTTGATACAAACTTTTATTTATTTATTTATTTATTTATTTATTTATTTTTAGAGAAAGATTTTTGCTATAGGGTGCATGCACTTGCTGGAGAGACACAGAGAGACAGAGAGACAGAAAGCAAGAAATCACCCCCTGGGGGGATGGCCACGCTGCAATCCCTTCTCCTCCATTCTCCTCTCGGGATTTTGGGTATGCACACACACCTGCCCAGCATGAGTTTTAAGCCACTGGGTCTGGAATTCGAACTACAGACAGCAACGTGGGAGTCCAGTGACGTAACCACTATTCCATCTGCTGGTCCCTAATGCAAACATTTTAACCCTGATTGCTAATTGCTTTTCACTTCTACAGCAGAAAGTATGTCTATTCCAAAGAGAAGGAATATCTTATTTTGGTCTAAAACTGGCTTTTTCCTGTTGGCTAAAGTTGTAACACGCTTGCCTATCACCCTTGTCTCGGAGCGGCCTGTTAGTTTCTTCTCCAGCATTTCCAAGTATTGAGTAACCTGACATCCACTCTGCAAAGACCAGACGTGCTGAGCAAGCAGCTGTCCCGGTGGCACGGCTAAGGCGTGCCGCCTGGCCGCACGCACTGGAGCGCGAAGTGACAGTGCACACGCTTGTTCCAGCAGGGCGTCACGCTGCCTCACCTGGGATCACACACAGAGGGCTGAGCGTGCTGAGAACACCCAGGTGAGCACAGAGCGGAGCCCCCCGGCTCCCACTGGCAGCTGGCACGGCAAGGAACAGATCAAAAAAACATGCAGAGAATGAAACCCATGATCCCGTCACCCATAACATCCCCAAGCCGACGACCAGCCAACTCGGGACCCAGCTTCAGCGAGACGGCCTGTCTGTAAGCGGGATTCGACCCCTGGCTGGAGGGCGCTTATTCCCACTGCAAAAATGAAGAGAGGAGCTCATGAAAAGAAGGACCAGCAGTTAGCGTAATGGCTATGTCGCTGGACTCCCACATAGTCGACCACGGTTCGCGTCCCGGACCCAGTGGCTTAAAACTCACATCGGGCGCATGTGCGTGCGTGCCCAAGATCCCGAGAGGAGAATGGAGGAGAAGGGATTGCGGCGTGACCATCCCCCCGGGGGGTGATTTCTCGCTTTCTGTCTCTCTGCCTCTCTCTATCTGTCTGGCGAGCACACGCGCCCTATAGCAAAAACTTCTCAAAAAAAAAGAAGGAGATCAGGGCTCGCCCCGTAGTCTGGTGGTTAAGGGAGCCAGATCTCACACAGCTGACCATGAGGTTCAAATCCTGGCCCCAGCAACTTGAGAAACACACCAGGCACATGTGCATGGGTGCCCAAAAAGAGAAATAGAGGAAAAGAGAGTGGGGGTGCTTTCTCCCTCTCCCACACTCTCTCAACCATTCCCTGTTGAACACATATGCTCTCTGAAAAAAAAATTTTAATTAAAAAAAAAATGAAAATGAAAAAGCAGGGGCTCAATATCTAAGAAGAAGGGATGGTAGGAGCGGGAAGGAATGTGGGCAAAGGAGGGGTTCGCAGGCGCAGAGAGTGGGATCAGGGCGCACGCAGCAGGCTGGGCCTGGCACGAAGAATCAGTAACAGTGAGTCAACAGACCCTGAGACAGAGGCACCTGGCTGGAGGCAGCCCGCGTGCACCCAGGACTCGGAGAGAGCGCCCGCCCCGCCCCGCCCCACCCCGCCCGACTTCTGGGAAGCCTGGCCGTCTCAGCACCAGCCGTTGGGATGGCACTGTTCTCCAGAAGGTGAGTGTGCTTGCCGGAGGGAGACAGAGAGAAAGAGAGAGAGAGGGAAAGTGAGAAAGCACCCCCTCCAGGGGACAGCCCCCCCAACTCTCCTCCTGGGGTTTTGGCAGCGTGGGGCTTTTTCTGGTCACATCTGACCATGTGCACTTTCCAGGAGGGAAACCAGGACCTCCGGGCGGTCTGAGAGGCTGGGTCAAAGCACAGCCTCACTTCGAGGGATCGCGGAAGGAGGTGGGCGAAGTTACCTCCCAGACGGAGTTAAGATCCCAGTTCTCCGAGATGGGGAGAGGCAGGCTGGCTGGCGTCCCGGCAGGGCCTGCAGTGACACCGCACACCCAGGGTGGGGCGGGACAGGCCTTGCAGAGTTCCTCGTGGACACACACAGTCTGTCCACGCCATGCAACGCTGCCGGGTCACAGGTGGGTGATACTCGGGATGAGCCACCATGTGGCCGTCCCTCAAACACAGGCTGAGTGAGGGGAGCAGGCACTGAAGGCCACCCAGACGCCCAGTATGACTGCACTTACATGGGCTATCCACGAGGAGGGCAGACTGGCGGCTGCCAGAGGAGGGCAGGGGAAGGGGTGACTGCCAGTGGCTGGGGTTTCTCCTGAGGGGAACGAAGTGTCTGGAAGGCACAGCAATGGCTGCACAACCTGTGCAGTTCTACAGACCACCGTGTGCTGCACACGATCCTTTCTCGGTCAGAAACAGCGTGAGCTCACCAGAGAGAGATAGAGACAGAGACGGGGGAGGGAGAAAGCACCGCCCTGTGGGGTGTGGTCACGCGCAATCCCTCCTCTGTTCCTCCAGCCCGTCGGGGTGTGCGGCAAGCACACGCGTGCCCAGTGTGCTCCGAGCCACGGGCCATGACTCACGCCGCCATCGGTCATGCGGGCCCCAGCTCCTGTAACCACCAGGCAACAGGGCTGTCCGCGGCGCACACTCGAACAAAGTGAACCGGGCATGCGATCGCATCCCAGCTGACAGGAAGAGCCTCTGGCCGCCCCTGCCTCCTGTCCCCAGCCTGAGCCCACCAGCCCTCCCTGCAAGTCCCTTACGCAGTCTGCCTGGGACCAGCACTTTGAGATTCACCTGGACACGCTGTGGGCATGCATTTTACACTATTGGCACGTCTCAAAGTGCTGTGTATGGGACCAGAGATGGCATAATGGTTACGTCTCTGGACGCCCCCCACGTAGTCAACCACGGACTTGAAAAGTCCCAGACACGGTGGCTTAAAGTTCATGCCAGGTACATGTGCACCCAAAATCCTAGGAGGGGAATAGAGGAGAAGGAATCGTGGCATGGCCACCCCTCCTGAGGGGGGATTTCTCGCCTTCCGTCTCTCCGTCTCTCTCTCTGTCTCTCCAGCGAGCACACACGCCCTATTGCAAAAATCTGTCCAAAAACAAGAGAGAAAAGCCTGCCCGCAGTCCCTGGCGCCGGCGCGGCCCCCCGCATGCGCAGAACGTTGGCAAGGCCGCCGTCAGACTCACGTGCGACGTAGAGGGCCACATGGTCGTTGTCCTTGTGCCGAAGGAGGTTCTCCGCGTAGTTCAGACGGCTGCCTCTGAACCACTCGGGGACATCTGCGATGCCTTTCGACGTGTCCACGACCTGTGGAGAACAACCGCGAACCAGGACACACGCGTGAGCTGGAGACCACACGAGGCCGAAGCACCTCTGCCCCCAGGCGCCACCTGCCTCCTCGCCCAGGAGTCCGGGACTCACTCCTGGGGCCAGCTCCGTCCCACAGGGGCACGCATCGCTCCACGCAGGCCGAGCCCACGGGGCGATGAGCTGGCAGACTGGTGGGTCCCTCGTAGCAGGGCAGGCCCAGCAGAGGTGCTCCTCTCTCTCCTCGTGGGTGCTCACTCATAATTCTTTAAAAACCAATTTATGGACTGAACTTTGGACTGGACTAAAAGCTTGAAACTGAAAACAGAAATTAACGCCAAGGGAAAACAATCCTCCCCAGTAATTTACTCTTTCAACAAATATTTACTAAGCACCTACTTTAGGAGACAGGAGGGATGAGGCCTGCCCAGGTGCCAGGTGCCAGGCTCCAGGGAACAGAAGAAAACCCGTTGGTCAAGCTCCAGGCTCTGCCCCTCCCTCCTGTTCCGGAAACCTGATCCTTCGCTTCCCTCCTTGAGGTGTGGAAACCTTGGACTGAAGACTGCAATGGAACTGGGGCCAGCAGGTGGCGTAACGGTTGTGTCACTGTACACCCACCGTGACTATGGGTCAAGTTCCGGACCCAGTGACTTAAAACTCATGTCAGGAGCGTGTAAGTGCAAGCCCAAAATCCTAAGAGCAGAATGGAGAAGGGATTGGAGTGTGGCCATCCTCCCTGGGGGCTGATTTCTCATTTTCTGTCTCTCTGTCTCTGTCTCTGTCTCTGTCTCTCTAGCGAGCACACACACCCCACAACAAAAATCTCTCTCAAACAAACGAAACTACAAACAGTTTTAAAAAACACCACAGGGCGGGGTGTGGGGGTCAGTGTAATGGCTAGGGGCTGGACTTCCACATGGCAGACCATGGTTTGAGTTCGGGACCCAGCAGCTTGTGAATCACACTAGACTCATGTGCATGCATGCCCAAAATCCCAGGAGAGGGGACTAGCAGATGGCATAGTGGTTGTGGCAGTGGACTCCCACATAGCCGACGGTGGTTCAAGTCCCAGACCCGGTAGCTTGAAACACACCAGGTGCATGTGCATGTATGCCAAAGATCCCAGCAGGAGAAAAGATGGCGGCATGGACATCCCCCTTGGGGAGTGATTTCTCACTTTCCCATTCACTGTCTCTCTCTCATGTGTGAACACATGTGTTCTCAGGCAAAAACCTTTTTTGTAAAGAATTATTTTATTTAACCTTATTTATTTATTTATTTTTATTTGAACAGAGATGGAGAGAGAGAGAGAGAGAGAAAGCACGCCTCCAGGTCTGGACTTGAACCGTGTCGGCCATGTGGGAGTCCAGCGCCCTTAGCCACCATGCCACCTGGCCACCTGCTGGGCTCGAAAAAAATGTATTTTAAAAAAAGGGATTAGAAAAACATAACAGATCAGCCACGGAGGTACGGCGCTGGTAAAGCTCTCCGCGAAGCTGTGGTCACGTGGGACGGTCCTGGGTTCACGCCCTGAAGCCTCCCTGTGGCATGGTGGGCGCGGCCATGCATGCCCGTGAGGCTGGGGCTGGGCTGTGGCATGGGGACCCTGTGGGGGTGCTACCTCTCTGTCTCTCTCTCTCTCACGGAAAAAAAAATAAGCTAAAAGAAAATAAAGAACTGCAACGTGAGTGTACTAGGTGTCAGTACAAAGGAGGTAAACCTCACGGGCTGCTTTGCTGTCTCCCATGCCATATTCCAGCTCAGCCAGTCGGCCCTAACTCCTTAGTCCTGTCTGTGTGCACAGCCACGGTTCCTGAGGTCACAGCAGTTGTGATGTTAATGCCGTGTGTCCCACCACAATGGCACATTTAGAAGACTTTTTAAGTCCTGACTCCCTACCCCTGAGGGTCACTCAGGTCCCCAGGAGAGGCCTGCCTGGGCGCTACGGCACAGGACTCATGGACCGCAGGGTCTCCTGGGGTCCACGATGGCTCGTCTTTCCATTAAGTTTTAGTGACAGTGTCTGTGACACACGAGAGAGGGGTTAAATGACGGGTTAATGCCAGCACTCGAGGGCAAAGACTTTCTCTCACTGACATGGAGCTTTAACAAACATGCATGGTGCAGGCTGGCCCTGTAGCCCAAAGGTTATGGTGTCAGACCCCACAGGGCCGAATCTCCAACCCCAGCAACTTGGCAAAGTGCTGGCATGTGTGTGTGCAGGCCCCAAATCCCAGCAGGAGGAGGGATGGAGGGAAAGGAGCTGCGGCGTGACCAGAGCCCACCGCGGCAGTGTCTGCACGCTCTCTCCCTCCCTCTGGTGAGTACCCGTGCCCTCTGGCAATTTAAAAAAGAAAAAAAGAACAGAACAGAAAACATGACTCAGAATTCCTGAACACTAATACCCGCTCTGACACACGAGCACGCACACACACCGCGGGCTGTGTCCTACCTCGTCGTACATGCGCGAGAAGACCAGCCCGCTGAATTTCCAGAACTCGGCCCAGAAGTCCGCGTACGACTCCACCGACCAGTGGTACAGGTCGTCGTAATTGTCTAGAACAGAGCAGATGCAGCCTCAGTGCAGCCCAGCAGGCCGACAGCGGGGGACGCGCCTGGGAGGACGGCACATGGGCGCCCACACACCCGGGGAGGAGCGGTCTGGGTGGGGGACAGCCGTCTCTGCCGAAGCTTGCCACACCACGGGTCCCCGAGGCACGGCGAGGCCAGGACTGTGACACTTCACCACCGAGCCCACGAACAGGGCTCTGGAGCCACAGTGCCCGGGTGCACAGGAATACACAGGTGACCACCTGAGGGCACAGGTGAGCTAACCCGTGACACGGGAGGGGAGGCGGAGGTAATGCAGGGCAGGCGGTTCTCTGGGGGCCAAGGTCCCCGAGGCGCCTGTGGGTAAGAGGCCCCAAGGCTCCTCTCAGCCCACAGTCGTTTTTAGTCTGTTTTAATTACCTTGGACCCCATAAATGGCAGAGTTCCAGTGGCAAAAACTTCCCCAAACTGATAGAAGAGACGCCCCGAGCCTCGAAACGCAGGCCTCCATGGAGACCCTCAGAAGCCCGCGACTAGCCAGCGCCGTGGCACAGCGGCGAAGCACTGCAGAGAAGCCAGCCCCACGTGGCCACCGAGGCTTGAGTCGGGGCCACGGTGGCTTGTATGACACACTGGGTGCACACGCTCGTGCCTGGAGCCCTGGCGGGATGGAGAACTGGAGGGAAAATAATATTGCAGCATGACTGGCCCCACCGGAGGGTCTCCCTCTCTCTCACGTGCACGCACACACCTACGGCGTTCAAAAAACGGAGGAGGGGGAGTGGCTAAGGCAGCCAGACCCCACAGGGAGGAGCCTGCAGTAGCTGGAAAGCACGCTGGGAGCATGTGCTGCAAGCCCCAGAGCCCAACCTGATGGAGAAATGAAGGGAAAGGGAAAGGAGGTGCTGGTATGACCAAGTCCCACGGAGGGCGCTTTCCTTCTCTCTCTCTGTCTCTCTCTCTCTCTGTCCTCCACCTCCCCAGAGTACGTACCCTCTAGCAAAGACGTGTTTAAGCCCATCACAAAAGTGAAACCACCCACAGCCTCTGAGTGGGAACATACCCCAGCCCCCGAGTCTGGGGAACAGGCGGCCACAGTGGCGTCTCAACGCCGTGGGGACCCTGCGAGGCCACCCGGCCTGGGCCACCTCTGTGCAGAAACCTACCATCGACGCTCAGCAGAGCCCTCGGCACGGCTCCCACACAGGTGGCCAGGTAGACGCCGCCCACCACAGGCACATCCGGCTCAGCCTGCACCATGTCCCAGAAGAACCTGAACTAGCTGCCAAGACTTGGAAATCCATTTTTAAATGAAATCATTGGAATTCTGGCTTCTCCTGAGGAAAGCAAGTATCTGACCCTGGCAGGCAGCGAGTCACACCTACACACACACGTCCCCTGGGGCTCCCTCCCTACCCCGAGCAGGGCTGCCGGGCATAACCAAAAGGACTTTGGAAGTGACCCAGTGTGACTGCCTGGGCCAGGTCGTGGGGACACCGCAGTGTCTGTCCTGCTCCCTTAGGTCACCTGCTCGGAAGAGCCAGAGTTACGTCCGAGGACGCGCGAGCAGTCTTACACGGCATGTCCCCCGCCCAAGTGCCGCTCCTCAGCCCTGAGCCAGACCCACCCTGAGCTGCCCCCAAGTCCCTCGCCCACAGAAGCACACAGCTAGCGTCTGCTGTTTTTCATCTGTTTGACCAAGAGGGGAGAGGGAGGCCTCTCCATGGGGCCTGCTCACGCTAACATCCCTTCCCCTCGTGTCTCCCTCCCTCCAGGACTGCGGGCACACACGCACATACACCCAGCATGTTTTCAAACCACTGGGCCCAGGACTCACACTGCTCGGCCAGCCATACGGGCTCCGGCTCCCTCGACCACCTGGCCATTGGCCGGCCTGCCTGTTTCAGACCACTCAGTCCGGGGGTGATTTGTGGCTGGCACCACCCTGCCCCCTAATTAGAGCAGCGCCTGCAGCGTGTCTCCTGGGGCAGTGCAGAAGGGCCAGCAGTGGAGAAGTACCCACACACACAGCGCCAGCCAGCAAGAACTGGGGGACAGCTGCCCACCTGCCCCCACCCATGCAAAAGGCAGCAAAGGCAGTGGTCGGGGCAGGGCTTCTGGAGGCTCCACCCACAGGTGCCAAGCCCTGAGACCACCTGTTTCCCTAGCTGAGGGGTGACTGCAATTCTCCACCTGGTAGACCTAGGATGAGGACCATGTGAGTTAGTAGGTGGAAAGTGCCAGGATGGGGTCTGGTGTACAGAGAGCACTTGCTGAATAGTAACTATTATCGCTATCTCTGGAGGTGTCTGAATTTTCACCTCTTCTTCCTCTCCACCTACGAGGACTTTGGCCAGCTCACACTTGCACATCTCAGCCAAAGAGCGCCTCAGCCCTGGGAAGCGGCGTCTGCAAGCCCAGTGCACAGCGAAGCACTCAGACGCAGACACTGGTCTGCCCGTTAGCCGGGCGCCTGCACTGGTGAGCTCAGGCCCTGTCTGCCTGGGCTTTCTCCCCAGCCGCTCTCGAGCTATTCGGGAACAGGGACTAAGCCTTCTGCCTTCTATCTTGGCAAACTCTGTCCCAGCTGCTTGTGCCCAGAGGTATTTGTGGCTGGTGGAATACAGAAAGACACTTGGCACCGTCCTCCGAAGAGCACGTCCTTTGAAGCTGGCACCACCCTGCCCCCTAATTAGAGCAGCGCCTGCAGCGTGTCTCCTGGGGCTGTGCAGAAGGACCTAAATCACAGCAGAGGGGCAGGTCCACAGGCTGCAACTGACCCACCTGCATCAGAAGACCCCTGAGCCCCGCCTGGACTGCAGAGGTACACAGGAGGCCTGGGTGAGTGTGGCTGGAAGCAATGACAGGACAACCAGCGCACGCCTCTGTGGGGGAAGAGAATATGCGACTCTGCCCAGGTCCTGCTCCCCTGAAATGCAGGGAACCTCCGCCAATCTTGGTCTGGGGAGACAGGCTCAGGGGGGTCCGCTGGAGTGGGGTACTCTCTTTCCCTCCCTTCCTGTCAATCAGTGCCCTCTGGGGCCGAGCAAGGCTGCGGGGGGCCCATGAAGCTGCATGCTTGCTCTCGGTGCACCCAGCCCACAGCACTGCTCGGGGCTGAGTGTTGGCTTCCACCAGGCCGCGGTCAGGGCACAGAGACTAGGAACTCAGGCACCATCTTCCAGCCATAAGAAGGCTCTCGAAAACATGAAGAAGCCCCAGTCATGTTCACTGAGTGCAGAGAGACAACATTCCAAGAGCACAGTCGGGGCCTGGCAGGTGGCATAGTGGTTGAGGCGCTGGACTCCCACATGGCCGACTGAGGTTCGAGTCCCAGACCCAGTGGTTTGCTATCTCACTTCCCCTCTCTCTCTCTCTCTCTCTCTGGCCAAAGTAAAATAATAACAATAATAATGGATAAAATTAAATAAATAATTTTTTAAAAAAGATAGTGATCACAGAGAAGGAAACATTCGAGTTGGATCTTAAAGCCAAGACAGAACGTCCAGGGCCAGGCTTGCAAAAAGATGAGATTTCATCGACAAGAGCAGTGCAAGGAGGAGGGACCGATGAGAGCTCTAACCTCCCACCCGCAGCTCCAAGGGCCGCCATGTGGAAATGCAGAGCCAGAAGCCCGGGGGTTTGCAGAATGTGGAAAGCTTGTGTCCCAGGTGTGTCTCCCAACATGTAAACACAGGCCACAGCAAGTTCACGGGTCAGCTCTGGCCCCAGGTCACCTGTCTGAGAGCCTCGAAGGTGGACAAGCAGCTCAGAGCACCGGGACTAGGAGCAACGCAGGACCCCGCAGTCTGGGGGCAGAGCTGAGCACAGGCCTGGCCACGCCATGTCGCCCACACAGCCGCCCGCTGTGCTGGTCCTCGTCCGTGCCCGCTTCACAGGTGAGGAACATGCGGCTTGGGGAGATGCAGTGGCGTCCTCCTGGCTACTGCTAGAACGTTGCAGCCAGTTCACAGTCCAGGGAGCCAGACCCCAGGTCCCCAACCCTCTCCACTTCCCCGGAAGGTTGAGTCCCTTCACAGGGCTGCCCTGATGTGAAATTATTTCACAAAGTGTCAAGGCTAGACCAGCATCGGAGAGAACGTAATCTCAGAAGATGTCCTGGGGGTCACGGCTGCCTCCCTGCCCTCCCCTGCACTTCCCAAGGGAGACGCACACTTGTCCTCAGTGAGAGGAGGGAGCCAGGGCATCTGGGTCAGTCGGGAAGGGCCCCCTGTAGGCCCTCATGCTGGCCATGGCCTGGAAGCTGCCCGGTGGCACTGGCAACTCCGAGGTCAACAAGGAACCACCAAGGCTTCGAGCCAAACTGTGACAAAGGCACACCTGTGCTCAGAGGACTGGCAAAGCCAGCAGGGCTCACTGGAGGAGGCAGGAGTAGCAGAGACTTGGAGCAGGAAAACCCACCCCTGTTCAGGAAAGAGGAAGGAGGCTGCAGGAGGGCCTTGGCAGGAGGCAGCTCAGGCCTCCAGCCCGTGAGGCTGGCCAAGGACAGCAATGCCACCAACAGAAAGAGGGGGTCCCTGAAGCCACTGAAGGTGTATGAAGGGGAACAGAAAGCCAGGCACCTGACGAGGGTGGAGAGGCAGCTGGAAGAGCCCAGGGAGCAGGAGCTCTGGGAAGGATGCTCCTCACCCAGAGAAGACCCAGCCCCACCCACCGGACAGGTGGTTTCTGAGGGCCAAGGCACCAGAAGGAGGCTCTGGTTTTGGGGAGCTGGGTAACATGGTGAGATCCCAAAGGAGGGCTCCTGCCTGCCGGTCCTTCCAGGTGCAGAATTCCAGGCTGGTCTCTAGGCCAGCTTGGGCGGGAGGAGTGGGGTTTACGGGGAGCACAGGTGCTGAGGCTGGAGAGCGACCCCCACTACTTGTAGAGAGGAGCCCGAGTCGGAAAGGCCCTGCATCGAGGAGGCCGAGACCCCAGGGACCCCCGTACAGGCGGAAAGCCTAGCCAGGGCCTCATCAACAGGGGGCTGCAGGGCCAGCGAGGCCAGGGCGAGGGTGGCGCGCACGGAGATGCTGCGCTCCGAAAGAGTGCGGCTCCCACGGGCGGGGCGGAATGCAAGACCGAGGCCCCCACAGACTCCGACTCCCCGACTCCCCGACTCCGCCGAGCCCAGAGCTGGAACCCAGCGCAGGGGCCATCCTGGCACACGAGCGCCCTGACAGCTACGCCCCGGAAAGAAGGCGCCCCACCCCAGGGGAGGGGCCTCAGCCAGGTGGTCGCTCCGAGCTCCCCGCTCCCAGAAAGGCCCCGGCGGCCAGGCCGCGCGCCCACTCACCGAGCGCCAGGCCGCAGGCGGCGCCCACGGCCGCACGGAAGCGGTCCATCTGCGTGTCCTTCTTGCTGTCGGGCTCCCACATCACCTGGCACTCCATGATCTCTTCCTGCCGGGCCCGCGCCTCCTTCGACATGGCAGCGGCCGGGGACCGGGCTGCGGCGACGACCGTCCTGGGGCTGGGGACAGTGGCGGTGGGCGCCGGTGGGCGAGGACTGCGGCGCGAGCGGCGGGAAGCGCACGACCCGGCGGGAAGCGCACGACTGAGCCGGCGCCGCCGACTCCCGCGGGTCACTCGGCCGAGCCCCGCCCCCGGCAGGCCCCGCCCCACAGGCCCCGCCCCCTACCCGCGTGTAACCCTCCGCCGCGTGCCGCGCTCGCAAAGGAGTGCTCGCCGCCGCCCGGGCTCGGGCTCGCGCACGCGCACGCGGTTGGGGGCGCGCGGGGCCGCGCAGGACCTCACCTGCGGCTGCGGCGGTTTAAAGCGGTGCCCGAGGCCCGGGGTCGAGGCGGCTGTCATTCACTGTGACTTGTTCTTCCTGCGGGCATTGACTGAGCGAGCGCCTGGGATGCAGCAGGCTCTGCAGACACAGCAACAAATAAATCCGAATACTTACCCCGGTCTGCAGGAGCTAGGGATGAGGAACCGGGTGGGGAGGAGGAGGGACAACCACTAAATAGCACATCATGTGTGTGTGCATGTGATAACATGTCAGCGCGAGACACCACCGTATGCACGGAGTCATGATTACACGCGGTACTTAATCCTTGTATGATCCAAGGCAGTAAATGCGGTGGAGAAAAGCAGAGGAGACATAAAAAACGGAACATGGAGGGGTGTTTCCGGTTAAGGAAGGCTGTCAGGGAGGCCCCCTCATAAAAGTGACTTCCACCAAAGACTTGAAGGTCACGGGAGCTAGCCAATCAGTAGCTGGGAAGCCACCCGAAGTACCTGGGG
Organism: Tupaia tana; assembly: GCA_026018925.1. NCBI lineage: Eukaryota > Metazoa > Chordata > Mammalia > Scandentia > Tupaiidae > Tupaia > Tupaia tana. The sequence continues at coordinate 21,108,602 of JAKSZU010000026.1, read as the reverse complement.
AGGGTCAGTTCCCTGTGCCAGGACCCTGGCAGGGCTCCTAGCTCGGCGGACCCCTGGCAGGTGTCACGGATCCCAGCTCTCTCCCCCATCCCTCCGCTAGTGGATACGGTAAGCTGCACCAGCAGGCTGGGTTCTTTGGAATCGCTGACAGGAATCATGTGAAAGGCACAAGGATTCGGAAAGAGCAAGTCTTCCCCCAAGCCCAAACAAGATCTCGAAGAACGGCGCCCATGCTGCGGCAGAAGCCGGAAGTTCGTAAGGGCGGTCCACGGTCCATGGTGCTTTGGACCATAGGAATCTCATCCTTCTCCTCTATTCTCAAAGTATGGTATTTCTTGGCACACAGAGCAGCAAATGCCACACGCTAGGACGAAAATATCTGAGGGAGAAAGCCAGGACGGAAAACCAGCTGCTGCACCCCGCCGCCCTGCCGTTCCACTCTTATGAGGTTGGTGAAGGGTGCTGAGAATGTAGGTACTCTCTCTGGAGGTTTTAAAGGCCCAGGGCAGGAGAGGTTCAGGGTCTGTAAATTAATCACATTAAAAGAATCTGAGCTCTAGGCCAGAGGTGGCTTGGAGGTTACGGTGCTGGATCCCACATGGCCAGCTCCATGGTTTGAGTCCCAGACCCTGTGTCTTGAAGATCACACCAGAAGAGTGTCCATACCTGCCTAAAATCCCTAGCAAGAGAATGGAGAAGGGATTGTGCAGTGGCCATGCCCTCCGAAGGATGATTTCCCAATTTTTCACTTTCTCTCTCTCTCTCTCTCTAGTGAGCACACATACCCTACAGCAAAAAAGAAATTTTCAAAAGAAATAAGAAAAAGGGACCAGCAGTTAGCGTAATGGCTATGTCGCTGAACTCCCACGTAGTCGACCACGATTCGAGTCCCGGACCTGGCGGCTTAAACTCACGCCGGGCACGTGTGCGTGCGTGCCCAAGATCCCGAGAGGAGAATGGAGGAGAAGGGATTGCAGCGTGGCCATCCCCCCTGGGGGGTGATTTCTCGCTTTCTATCTCTCTGTCTCTCTCTGTCTGTCTGGCGAGCGCATGCGCCCTATAGCAAAAAAAAAAAAAACTCTCAAAAAAAAAAAAAAAAAAAAAAAGAAATAAGAAAAAGAAAGAAAGAAATCCGAGCTTCTCTATCCCTTAGGAAGTCTTTTCATATCTCTGAAGGATATAAGTATCCCAATTTAAAGAACATTTAAGGTCTAAGCCAATCATGATGCTCCTTTTTCTTCTTCTTCTTTTTTTTTTTTTTTTTGAGATTTTTTTTGCTATAGCGCACATGTGCTCACCAGAGAGATGGAAAGAGATAAAGAGACAGAGAGCAAGAAATCACTCCCCGGGGGGATGGCCACACCACAATCCCTTCTCCTCCATTCTCTTCTCAAGATTTTGGGCACTCATGCATATGTGCCCGGTGTGTGAGTTTTTAGTGGTGGGTCCAGGACTCAAACCACAGTTGACTATGTAGGAGTCCAGTGACATAACCATTACGTCATCTGCCGGTCCCTCCTTTTTCTTCTTTATCTGTGATTTGGCCTGGGGTAGGCATGTGACGAAGCGCTGTCCAGACTAAATGGGGGCCACTGGGAAATGGTCCCTGGCCCCGTGCCCGAGGTCTTTGTGCCCGGATGGCACTGAGGGGCTCTCTCGAGACCTGAGAGATAAGGCTGAAGAGGGCCATCAGCGGGACAGCGGCGGGGCGGAGGGTGGGAAGACGAGGCCGTCTCCACAAGCCGCCAGAGCAAGCCAGCGTTTCCTAATCTTGGGTTTGGGTTGAATAAACAGCAACCGTGATCACGGCTTACACCGCCGGGAGCTGAGTGTCATAACTTACCGCGGAAAGCTTCCCACTGAAGCAATCCCCCGAGGTCATCCCACTTGAAAGTGCCCGCGGGGCCATTTATCAACCACGGGGCATGGCCTGAGGATATGAAGCCACCAGAAATAACAGGGAGGCTCCGGTCCCGGGCCAGGACCTCGGTAGGGTCCTGGGTCTCAGGGTGCCACAGGATGGGAGGACGAACCTGAAGCTTCTCCACCGCCTGGAGCACTGTGGTGGGTGAGGACCGAGCAGGCACCAGGACCACAGAGCTGAGTAGCTCCCGTCCAGGGTCACGTCCAAGTCGCTCTGGAAGGCCAGCACCGCCCACCATGGTGTTCGCCACTCATTGTTCTAAAAGTTTCTTTGAGTGTCTTGTTGACTTGATTTTTTTTTACTTTATTTATTTTATTTATTCGTTTTTTAATTTGACCATAGAGACAGAGCAAGAGAAGGGGAAAGTGAGAAAACAAGCTGCCAGGTCTAGGACTTGAACCGCAGTCTCTCATGTGGGCGTCCAGTACCTCAGCCACCACGCCACCTGCCGGCCCCTGATTTGATGTTTAAAACTTAGGAGACTTCACATCAAAATCTGGCATTTGGGACCGGCAGGTGCCATGGTGGCTAAGACGCTGGACTCCCACATAATCGACAGGAGTTTGAGTCCCAGACCTGGTAGCTTTCTCGTTTTCTCTCTCTGTTTCCCTCTGGTGAATGCATGTACCCAGTAGCAAATTAAACAATAATAATAATGATATATAAAATTAAATAAATCATTCTTTTAAAAAATAAATAAAGGGGGACCAGCAGATGGCATAACGGTTATGTTGCTGGACTTCCACGTAGTCAACCATGGTTCGAGTCCCAGACCTGGCAGCTTAAAAACTTACGCCGGAGGGCCAGCAGGTGGCATGGTGGTTAGGGGCGCTAGATTCCCACATGGTCAATTGTGGTTCGAGTCCCAGATTGGTGGTTTGTTTTCTCATTTTCCCTTTCCCTCTCTCTCTTTGTATCTCTCTGGTCAAATCAAAATAATAATACTAATTATAATAACAAATGAATTAAATAAATAAATAATTTTTTAAAAAAACTCACGCTGAGTGTGTGTGTGTGTGTGTGCATGCCTGAAATCCCAAGAGGAGAAAGGAGGGGGAAGGACTGTGGCATGGCCATCGTCCCAGAGTGGGGGAGGTGATTTCTCGCTTTCTGTCTCTCTAGAGAGCACATGTGCTCTGTAGCAAAAACCTCTCTTTAAAAAATTGAATTAATGGGACCAGCAGTTAGCGTAATGGCTATGTCGCTGGACTCCCACGTAGTCGACCGCGGTTCGAGTCCCGGACCCGGCGGCTTAAACTCACGCAGGGCGCGTGTGCGTGCGTGCCCAAGATCCCAAGAGGAGAATGGAGGAGAAGGGATTGCGGCGTGGCCATCCCCCCTGGGGGGTGATTTCTCGCTTTCTATCTCTCTGTCTCTCTCTGTCTGTCTGGCGAGCGCACGCGCCCTATAGCAAAAACCTCTCCAAAAAAAAAAAAAAAAAAAAAAAAAAAAATTGAATTAATAATAAAGAAATAAAGGAAAAGAAAGGGGAGAGAGTGTGTCCAGGGGACAGGGAGGTGTTTTAGGACCTTGGCCATGGAAGGACCCCTTCCCGTAAGGTCACACGAGTTGACATGGAAATAACTGAAGCACCAGGAAGTGCCGATCTCTGGGAAGAAGCTTCCAGAGGGCGCGGCAAGCGCAGAGGCCCTGAGGAACGCTTGGCACGTCATGGCCGTAGAGACCACGCAGGGCCTGGGGAGGGCACGGCGTGAGGACGCGGGGCTCCATCCACGGTGTGCGCTGAGAAGCGTCTGGATGGTTCTGAGCAGGGGAGAGACATGCCTTACATTCCGGAGGGGTGACTCTGGCCACTGCGTCATCGTGTGGGCTGGAGCGGGGACTGGAGCACCGCGGGAGACCATCAGGGTATGGCAGATGTTCCCCTGGGACGTCGTGGTGGGCGGGCCGCTGGGAAGGCAGAGATGATGAGAAGGGCGCTTTCTCTACATGCGTAAGTGGGAGAAACCTGTCTTCAAACGTGCACTTACAAACCCACTTCCGGTAACTCCGAATCCGCCCGTAGCCGCACACGCAGCCATGTGGGAGAGGAGGCGCTGGCAGCTGCGGCGGGTGAGACAGGAGCTGCCGAGGCCGAGAACGCGCGAGCGTGACCCTGCATCACCCAGGCAGCACCGAAGGGGTGAAGTGGAACTGAAGACACGTCAGTAAGGCACACGTGGGGACCAGGCAGGTGGCGGAGTGGTTAGGGCCCTGCACTCCCCCCGGGCACGTGTGCATGTGTGCCCAAAATCCCAAGAGGATAAGGACTGCGGTGTGATCATCCCCATGGGGGGGATTTCCTCTCTCTGCCTCTCCAGTGAGCACACTCACCCGATAGCAAAGATCTCTCTCTAAAAACAATAATAATAATAATAATAAAAACAATAATAATAATAATAAAGCTCACATCTAGCAGCAGCTGTGAAGGTGGCTTTATTTGGAAAGAGGGCTTTGCGGATATAACTACAGTAAGAGTCCTGAGGATCACCCAGAAAGGCCCCAGATCTAATGACAAATGTCCTCGCAGGAGCAAAGACTCAGAGGAGAAGCCAGTGACACAGAGGCAGAGTCGGAGGGATGGAGCCACAACCCCTGGAAGGCCAGGAATCCCCAGAAGCTGGCGGAGACAGGAAGGAGCACCCCTGGAACCTCTGGAGGGAGTGGCCCTCCCAGCACCTGGATTCGGAGTTAGGGCCTCCAGAACCCAGGTAGGACACATTTCTGTTGCAAGTCACCTGTTTGCGGTGCTTCAGCAGGGCAGAGCGGCAGGGCAGGGAGCTGGCAGCCTTCCGACAGGGGCTGCTCGCCCAGCAGCCCCACTTGGCCGTCCAGGGACAGGGAAGGGCTGAGACCCAGCAGGGCCCAGGGGTTACCAGGCCAAAGATTACAGGAGGATTTCCTCTCTGGCCTCCACAGTGGGGGCTGTTGCATCAGCCCTCTCCCAATGCCCAAGGGGTTGGGGAAGTCACAAGGTGCCAGCTTCCAAGGGCCAGATGTGCTGGAAGAGCCACTCACAGTTCAGCTGGGGGAGGCAAGGGAAGAGCGTGCACAGCACCAAGTGCCCACGCAGGACAGGGACTGCCTGGAGCCTGCCCAACAGGCCCGGCCAGCATGGTGGCAAGGCCCCGCCTCCCTCCTCTTGGACGAACACTGCCCTGAATGTCGCGAGCACAGCCTCGCCTTTGTACTCTCTGACGTCTGCTCCGAATCAGAACCTCCGGGCTCGCCCGACTCTGAGCTCTGTGAAGGGCAACGTGCAGCCTGTACGCTTCTGCCGGTGCTAGGGCACATCTGGAGAGCGTGGGTTTTCCCTGCTTCCACGTCCCTGGGTCCTGGGCTGGGACAGCAGTCAGCCACGTGGGAGGCCAGAACCCTAGCCACGACGCAGACTCCTAGCCCATCCATTCTCCTCTTAGGAATTTTTGGGGCACACATGCACATGCGTGCACACACACGGTCTGTTCTCCCAGCCACTGGGTCTGGGACTCAAACCGCACACAGAGACACGTGGAATCCACCGCCTTCACCATCGCACCACCCGGCTGGCCCACGCTCGGCTATTCCTTGCAGTGTTCAAACCTCCTGTCTTTGTTTACCGGCTTATGATGGGCTTATGACCTGGCTGTCCCGAGACTCTGACCCACAGCAGAGCAAGGATACCATCGGGGAGTCAGGGCTGACAGTGAAGCAGACACTCCCCACAAGCAGCGGCCTGACTTGACCTAAAGAGAGGCAGGCCTGCCAGACTACCTCCGGCGGCTGCAGTGGGCTCTCCAGCTTGATGGTTGCAGAGCAAGAGAGAGCGACCCGCTGAGGTGCTCTCCCCACCCTCTGCCTTATTTTGGCTATTTTCTCCTCTTACGAAAGTTTAAAAGTTCTCTCTTCAGAAGCCAGGCTTCCAGAGAAAAGAATCATGAAAAACACACAGTCCCAGCGTATTCGCCTACCACACACCATGATGCAAGGGGATGGACAGTGAGAGGAGACGTGGCGTTCGGTGGCGTTCGTGTAGACTCCTCCCTGCAGGCCCCACACCGTCTCCAGGCAGGTGGGTACGAGCCACAATAGCGAGCAGGCTCTCCATCCTACGCCCCGCTTTACCTGCTGCTCGTCTCATCACTGGAGAGTCCACCGTGTGTCCCCAGCTAAGCTGGGAGTCACAGGGCTCTGGGCCACATCCCCAGGTTTGCAGGTGACACACCGGGAGCTACTCAGTAACACTGTCAGCAAGGCCGGCAGTGCGGAGGCCCAGGGCTTACGGGCCTGCGTTATCTATGTCTACACCAGGCACTTCTTTTGACATCTGGGACAAGTTAAGTCTTTCTTTTATTTTTATTAGTTTCTGTGATTCGTTCGGTGAGTGACTGACTTAATTGTCTTGTTGCTGTTTAATTTTGCTAGAAGCCACACGCCGGACAGAGAAAGAGGGAAAGTGAGAAAGGTAAAGCATTCTCCAAGGGGATGGCCACACCGCAATAACCTCCTCTCCATTCTCCTCTCTGGGTTTTGGGCACACACGCGTATGCCTCCTGCAGGTTTTTCGAGCCTCCGGGTCGGGACTCACACCACGCTTTCGGTGGGATCTGGCTGCCTTAAGCTCCACGGCCCCGTCTGGACCCATAGATTTAAATGCGTTCCTGCGTAAGTCCGGAGAATTTGCAGGAGGGGCCTTCTGCTCGGGGGAGCCCACTCTGGGCGAAGCTCCCGAGCTCCTCTGGCTCCCGCCGCCTCCCCGGGCGGAAGCCGCGGTCCCTTCTCCGCCCCGGGACTCCGTACTGCCCCGGGCGGCGGCGGCGGAGGGATCCGGCCTCACGCACGCGCCACGCTCACCTCGCGCGCTGATAGGCTGACGGCGGGCTGGCCCCACATCGGCCCAGGCTGTCGTCCCGCGGAGGGCCGGCCTGAGCACCAGCCAATCGCAAGGCGTTCCGATGCCGGAGCGCGTCTCTCAGCCAATCGTAAGGGAGAGCCCAAAAGGGGCGTGCCCAATTGGAGCTGGGCAGAGGGGCGGAGTCACCCTTCGGCCCAGGAGGCGGGGCGCTGTCACCTTGACAACCTCACCGTCCCGGCTAGGCGGTGCTGCGCCGCCAACGGGTGTCCCCAGTCTTGAAACGCTCCCCTTGACCTGGAGTCACGGCTGGAGCGGGGCCCCTGCGTGTTCGTTCTGCCACTGACCTATCCGCACAGGTGCCTGCGGCCCTGAGGGACCCCGAATGGCCGCTGGCGGGCGGGGGGACCCCACGGCCGAGCACTGATTAGCCAGGGCGCGGATTGGCGTGGTCAGGGACTGCTTGTCATAGGATGGGCTTTGTTAACCTTTGGGCTCTTTTTCATTTTTTTCTAGAGAGGTTTTTGCTATAGGTGAGTGTGCTCGCCAGACAGACAAAAAGCGAGAAGTCATCCCCCTGGGGGTTGAGGAAGGTGGCCGCTGCAATCCCTTCTCCTTTCTCCTCTCAGGATCTTGGGTGCACTCCCTCCCAGTGAGTTGTTTTTCTCTTTCTTTCTTTCTTTTTTTTTTTTTTTTTTTTGGAGAGGTTTTTGCTATAGGGCGCGTTCACTCGCCAGAGAGACAGAAAGCGCCAGAGAGACAGAAAGCGAGAAATCACCCCCCAGGGGGGATGGCCACGCCGCAATCCCTTCTCCTCCATTCTCTTCTCAGGATCTTGGGCACGCACACACACGTGCCCAGCGTGAGTTTAAGCCACTGGGTCCGGGACTCGAACCGCAATCGACTACGTGGGAGTCCAGCAACATAGCCATTATGCTAACTGCTGGTCCCAAGTTGTTTTTCTATAAGAGAGATTTTTGCTATAGGATGGCATGCACTCGCTGGAGAGCCAGAGACAGAAAGTGTGAAATCGCCACCCGGGGGATGGCCAGGCTGCAATCCCTTCTCCTCCTTTCTCCTCTCAGGATCTTGGGCGCACTCCTGCCCAGTGAGTTGCTGTTTTTCTGTAAGAGAATTTTGCTATAGGATGGCATGCACTCGCTGGAGAGCCAGAGACAGAAGTGCGAAATCACCCCTGGGGGATGGCCAGGCTGCAATACTTTCTCCATTCTCTTCTGGGGATTTTGGGCTCACACGCACACGGTCCTGGTATGAATTTTAAGCCACTGGGTCCAGGACTCCAACCACAGTTGACTACATGAGAGTCCAGTGACATAACCACTATGCCATTTGCTGGTCCCTGCTCTGCGTGAGTTTTAAGCCGCTGAACCTGGGACTTGAACCGTGGTCATGGGAATGGGATGTAACCAGCGACGTAACCATTATGCCATCTGCTGGTCCCTGAGCTCTTTCAAACCACACATTGCAGCAGGTGCTGGGGTGTTTTTCCACCATCCCCTCTCAGTGTCTTTGGGTCAGGCAGAGGTGGGGGACCCTCAGGCTGGACCCCCACAAACACAGGTGTCTAGAAGGAAGATATTACGGCCAGAGAGACACCATGTCTTCTCTCCTGTCTCTTTTTGAAAATTTTTGTCAGAGGGATGATACGCTCACTAGAAAGTGACAGAAAATGAGAAGTCATCCCCCACAGGGAACGGCCAAGCTGAAATCCCTTCTCTATGTCCCTGTTCGGAACCTTGGACATGCTCACACACATGCCTGGCATGTTTCTCAAGCCACAGCGTCCAGTCAACTGTGCAGTTGGCCACGTGGGATCCAGCGGACTTAACCACTATGCCGCCAGCTGGCCCCCAGCAGACACTGCACCCACCAAACCCGAGGGACATGTGCAGTCCCGGCCTGCCTCTTCCCGGCAGGGCCCGTGTGTCTGTGCGGCCTGCCCGTTGCCTAGGTTGTGCTGCTCTGAGCAGACGGACATTAGGCGCCAAGGCCCCCGACCCGACCTGACAGCCATGCCCTACATTCCCAGGACAAAGCGCAGGAAAAGACCACTTGTCCTTGTAGGAATTCAGTCGTTCTGTATGTCTGGACCATTATCTCCCCTTCGCACTACAAACACAGAGGTTAAAGACAAAGGCCAGGTCACTTACATTTTTTAATCTTTTTTTTTTATATGTTTGCTATAGGGCACACATATTCACTGGAGACAGATAGAGAGGGAACGTGAGAAAGCTCCCTTCAGATGGGATGGCCTTGCTGCAATCCCTTCTCCTCCGTTCTCCCTTGGTATTTTGGACATGTACACACACACGCCCAGTGTATTTTTCGAGCCACCGGGTCTGGAACTCGAACCATGCAGTCGGCCATGTGGGATTCAGTTGTCTTAACCTCCATGCCACCGGCTCGTCCAGAAGTTTAAAAAAAAAAAAAAAATTGCTCTAGGAAATAAACAATAAATAAACAAAAGCACCTAGGACCAGCAGGTGGTGTGGTGGTTAAGGTGCTGGACACTCCCACATGGCGGACCATAGTTCAAGTCCCAGATTCAGCAGCTTGCTTTCTCATTTTCCCTCTCTCTCTCTCTGTGTCTCTCTCTGGTCAAATTAAAAAATAAAATGAATAAATAAATAAAATTAAGTAAAAATAATTCTTTAAAAAAATAAACAAAAGCACCCATGTTGGGAGAAAAGCTGACATGGGACATGTGACCAAACAGAGGGAACCTTCAGAGTTGAGTTGCTGACTCTCAGTCCTGACTCTCCACACTCCCTTATTAGCGGTGACATTTTGTACACTGACTTTCTCTAAGCCACACACAACAGAATTTGTTCTAAGATTTAAATGAAAAAAGGGGGGTGCAGGTGACATGGTGATTAAGACAGCTGGGTGGCACATGGCCAACTGTGCCGTGTGCACACTCGATATCCAGACAGGAGAATGGAGAAGGGGCTGTGGTGTGGCCATCCCCCAGGGGGTTGCTTTCTCAGTTTCACCATCCCCTACCCCCATCTCCAGGGAGGACACATGCCCTATAGCAAAAATGTTAAAAGAGGTAAACCATAAAATGACAAATACTAGTGTGACTCCCAGGGGCCACTCTTTGGCATAGAAGAGACTGTGGTGGGGCCAGTAGGTGGTGTGGTGGCTAAGGCACTGGACTCCTCACATGGCTGACCATGGTTCGAGGTCCAGACTGAGCAGCTTGCTTTCTCACTTTCTCTCTCTCTCTCTCCAACTCTCTGGTCAAATTAATAATAAAAGTAAAAATAATGATAAAATTCAAAAACAATTCTTTTTTTAAACAAGATTGTGGTCATTCTAGATTTCTGACTGCCATAACTGACAGTCCTTGTTCATTCAGGGCTACCAAGAAATAGCTCCAGCTGTACAAGCTCGAAAACCCCTCTGATGCCCTGCCGCCCTCAGGAGGGAGCTGCCAAGGGTGGTCTAGTGGGCTCGAACCCAGACTCCCTGAGGACCAGCTATTTGACCTTGGGTGGTGTTCCTCAGCTTCTCCGAGCCTGAGTTTTCGGCCCTGAATCCAGGGGTAATCCCTTCTCAGTGACTGCACTTCAGCACGTCGGGCAGGCTCTCAGCCTGAGAGTTACTCCTGCCACTTACGGGGCACAGAAACCCCTGGTTTCCCGCTGCCTTCTGCCAACCCACGGTCCTGAAAACTGGCCCTCCTGCAGGCTGTCTGCCTTCGCTTCCCAACACGTCTCCAGTCCCAGCACAACCCTGCAAGTTCTCCACCTTCACTTGACTGTGGTTGCAGGACAACGACCACCGCCAGGCAGAACTGAAGAGTGGGAGGGTGAACGGAACTCCCTTACGGTTGGCGTTGTGCCAAGCACTCTGCCTGAGTTCAGGGACTCGGGCCACTGAGGGCCTTCTGCCTCCCAAGGTAGGAGCACCGCGCACCTGTGTGGATATAGAGGTGACGGCCACCCCTCCTACCCACGGACCGTGCAGAGGGCAAGGGCTACCAAGTCAGCACCCTTCCACCAACGCCCGACGGCTTGGGTCAGCTCCGACATCCTGCTGTGGTGGAGGAAAACGCGAGATCACTGCGCTTTCCCACCACGCAGACCGTGCGGACCACGCGGCGGGCCAGCCCCCAGCCTCTCAGTTCTGATCTTGAGAGCTCGTAGCCTTTCAAGTAAAATTAAAATACTGTCAACCATAGCAAGGTTCATTTTGGGTTTATAATTACTGCCCCTGAAAAATATCCAGGGGGCCAGCCCATGGCCTGGGAGTTAGGAAGCTGGATCCCACGTGACTGACTATGCAGTTCAAATCCCCAACCTGGCAGCTTGGAAAAGACTCACCGAGGTGTTGTGTGCATGCGCAAAATCCTGAGAATGGAGGAGAGGAGACCGGCACAGCCATCCCTCCTGGGGAATGCTTTCTCACCTTCTCTCGCTCTCTGGCAAGCGCATACACACTATACCAAATTTTTATTATTTTATTTAACTTTATTTCATTTATGTATTTTAACTTGACCAGAGAGGGACAAAGTGAGAGAGAGAGAGAAGGAAAGTGAGAAAGCAAGTCTCAAGGTATGGGACTCAAACCGTGGTTGGCCATGTGGGAGTCCAGCACCTTAACCACCACACCACCTACAGGCCCCCCTATACCAAATGAAAAACAAACAAAAATTCAGGATTTTGACTCTTTAGAAATTGGAGAATAGAATCAGCTTGTTGTCAGGAACAGCAGTTAGCGTAATGGCTATGTCGCTGGACTCCCATGTAGTTGACTGTGGTTCGAGTCCCAGACCTGGTGGCTTAAACTCACGCCAGGCGCGTGTGTGTGTGTGCCCAAGATCCCAAAAAGAGAATGGAGGAGAATGGATTGTGGCATGGCCATCCCCCCCCGGGGGGTGATTTCTCGCTTTCTGTCTCTGCTCTCTGTCTCTCTCTGTCTTTCTGGCGAGCGCACGGGCCCTATAGAAAAAAAAAGGATTCAGCTTATTGTCAAAACTGGAGACATGCCATAGGTGCTTGGCTTGAAAGTGATGAAACATATTTAAGAAGCCCATACAACAAAATTACAATAAATGTTTATTAAGCCATAATTTTCACAATTCTGTTCTGAAATCAATCTACAAATATCTCTAGATAACACCACAGTCAGTGATTTAATAAATAACAGGAATGTATATATCGCTTTGCAAAAAAAATAAGCCCGATACATTTATGTCTATATATTTGTATAATCAGTTCCCCAAGACTCACAAAACTAAAGCGCGCTCACTCACACACACACACCCACACCCCATATACACACACCCACCACCATATTCAAATCAAATGAATTTATATTAAGTTCAAATTAAATGCTATACAAAATTTATAACCAGAGACAATTCATCGAATTGTGAATACACTGTGGACTGTGGTACCACACAGCACGAGTATGATTCCCAGGTAAGAAGAGGGAAGTAGTTGCTTTGCTGGACTTCACGTGTGTGCTAACCAATACCACAACAAATCAATTTAATTACACAGTACTCAGATCTCACACACATGCGGGTATTGAACTGACACTACAAGAAAACCTTTAAACCTGTAAAAGACATTAGGACACACAGCCAGGAATACCTTTAGCTGCTTCAGGTTTTCAGCGGATGAGGCAAAAGACAGCCAGCTTTTATGGCACCAGAAAAAATCCAGTTCCGGCGCCACCTCCATACATCGGGGGTCGTGGAAGAGCCAGCAGACCTCGGGGGTGCTGGATGTTTGTCTATGCTGGGTCCTGGCCAGTGTATGGAGGGCTGCTCTGTACGAATGTCAAGGACACTGTTAGGGCCTGCAAAAATACACAGCTCTCTTAGCCACGAGTGAGGAGCGGGTCCAACCACGCGGTGGCCATTAATAAAACTTTGCAGAATAGTGACATCTCAAAAAGGAACAGGCCGGCCTATAGCGCAGGGGTGAAGTGCAGTGCATTGGGAGCCAGATTCCACATGGCCGACCGGTTCAAATCCTGGCCCCAGCAGCTTGAAAAACACACCGAGTGCGTGTGCGTGCATGCCCAAAACCCAGACAGGAGGGAGAGAAAGGGATTATAGCGTGACTGCCCTCCACCAGGGATGCCTTCCCTCTCTCTGGCTATGAATGCACCTCTGGCAATTAACAAAAGCTGGGGGGAGGGATGGTGTGACACATTAAAGGCCTGAGGAATTTTTTTTTAAGGTTTTGGCCATAGGGCAAGTGCAGTCACCAGAGACAGAGACAGAGGGAAGTGAGAAATCACCACCCCAGGGAGAATGGCCATGCTGCAATCTCTTCTCCTCCATTCTTTTCTCTTTCTCAGAATTCTGGTGATGCACACACGTGTACCTGGTGTGGTTTTCAAGCTGCCGGGTCTGGGACTCAAACTGCATTCAGTCATGTGGGAGTCCAGAGTCTTAACCACCATGCCCCCTGCTGGCCCAGGAATTTCTTTGAAGGCTAATCCTGAGACCATCAGTGAGGTTATCGGGGTCAACCCGGACACCAGGTATCACTCCCCAGAAGTGCCTTACATGGTAGGACGGTGGAGACGGAGCGGTTCGGGACTCCCACCCAGCCGACGTCCGTCTACTCCCCTGCCTTTTGATTCTGTGTTGACAACTTAGTCTCCATTATCACTGACCGCTCCGTAAGGACCCCAGGAGCGGCGGAAGCTGCTCACACCCTCCCTCGAGGCAGCCCTCCCAGGGGTGCGAGTCCTGTTATAACCCTCCCACCGCGGCCGCCTGCAGTCTCCCTCAGAGCCCCCGGCGTGGTCCCCGGTCACTTCCCGCCTGACATAAAGGCATCCCAGGGAACGTCCCCCTGCTCCAACCCCTGCGAGGGGCCTTTCAATGGCCTGCACCCTTCCCCAGCACTGTCGCCCTCACGAGTGACGACTCGGTTGACGAGGCCACCCTCCCAGGTGCTCTCTGGCTGTGCACGGTCACCGGGAATGACACGAGGCTGATGCCTCCAGAAGCCACAGAACAGGCAGTGGTGACGGTGCCGGGGAGCCGAGTCAGAGAAGCAGCTTCGCTAGTGCATCCGGGAAGATGTCACTGAACAGTGACCCCCCACACCCACACGGATCCAGCAGCTCAGAGATGCTTGGTCCTTTCCGTTTCTGTTCTAGTAAAGCAAGTATTTATTGTGACACTGAAGCACGCGGAAATTAACACTGACGATGACATCTTAAAACTTGAGTCTTAACTCTAACAGACCCACAGTAGTTCTCAGCAGAATGTTTGACGTCACATTCAGCAAAGGGTGGGACTAATATATTCTACAGCCTTGAAGATATTAAAAAAGGTTTCTCTTCAAGGTGGGATATGGTACAAAAATACATTTTTCTACATACAAAAGACAGAAAAGAAAGAGAAACCAGGGAGTCAGGGGAGGCCAAAGATTCCATGGAATGGAGAATGAAAAAAAAAAAAAAAAAGAAAGAAACCACCAACTATTTGGGGTTAAGAATATGCCCAAGGGCCAGCCCGTGTAGTGGTTAAGGCAGCTGGTAGCCAACTGGCCAGCTGCGTGGTTTGAGTCCCAGACCCAGCGGCTTGAGAAACATGGAGGACGCATGTGCGTGTGCGCCCAAAATCCCAACAGGAGGGAGGAATAGAGAAGGGACTGTGGTACGACCAGGCCCCATGGAAGATGCTTTCTCACTTTCTCTTTGTCTCTCTCCAACACCTTCTAACAAATTAAAAAAAAAAAAAGAATAAAAGTGAAAGTTATGTATTAAAAACCCAAGGCCTTTTCAAGTTTTTTGGAACTGGCTTCTAGAACTTCAATCAGAATTTAATGTTCTACCCTGAAATGATATTCAAAATTAACTGTAGGTACTTTAGTTTCAAGGAAGAAGGCCAGCCAGCGCTTGGCGGTTAAGGCGGCTAGATTTCACTGGGCCAACTGCATGGTTTAGTCCCGGGCCTAGGGGCTTAAAAATGGCACTGGACACATGCCCCAAGTCCTGAGAAAAATGGAGAAGAGCTTGCAGCATGGCCATCCCCCTCCAGGGGTGCTTAATCATTCTGTCTCTGTCTCTCTCTGGTGAGTCCATATACCCTATAGCTAGTTTGAGGAGAGGAAAAAAACAAAGACATTGGGGCCAGGCGGTGACACAGTGGTGGTGCAGCTGGGCCCCCGGATTCACATCCTGTCCCCTACCTGGACGTTCCTGGTGTGGGTGTGCATGATTCGGGCTGGCTGAGCCCTGAGTGGACTGTGGTGTGACATCCCGTGGTGGAGGGTGCTGTCTCTAGATTCCTCATATGGAAAAAATTTAAATAAACTTTAAAAAATGAAGCCATCTTTCACTGAGTGTGTCAAGCCATGAAACTGCCCTCACTGGTCCCCGTGGTGCCATGGAGAGGGAGCCGGTCCCACATGGCTGACACAGCGGGAATTCGGGCCCCACGGATCGAAAGCCACTCCACACACGTGCGCACGTGCACGGGGTCCTGACGGCTGGAGAGACACGGAAATAAGGATGAGCAGGCCTCGTCGGGGCGGGGAGGGAGGTGCTGTCTCTTTCTTGCACCCTCTAACCAAAACAGAAAAACCAAAAACGGCCCCAGAGCCTCCACTTACCCAAACTGGAAACGGTGCATGTTTTTGAGAGCAGCGTTCTGAGAGTGGTCTCACTCCATCCGCACCCAGGACATGAGCTCCCCACTGTGCCCTTTGGGTCCTGGGGTGAGGATGAGGAACGTGGCCTGGCACAGCCCAGGGACAGCTCCCGCTGTAACACGCAGGCGTCGGACAAGGCCAGAGAGGCAGAGCCCGGGCCAGGCGGCTCTGAGCAGGGACGCCCACTTCCCTGGCCGACACGGACAGGCGAACGCCGCGGTGTCCAAACACGGCATAGCCGAGCAGAGGAAGGCGGTCACCGTGGCCTCCCCAGGTTAAGGATACCCTGTGCTAAATAAAAAGAGGCTCGTCGTCTCAAAGACAAAAGTACAATGGATTCAATCCAGAAGTTGTGTTCAATCGCCCATGGGTGGGGTTTGCCCAGGCGGACCTGGAGGACAGACCATGTCAGGAAGTGACCCCAGCAGGAGTCCGGCCCACTGTGTGCCACAGAGAGAAGGTTCGCAAGCTCCCCTGCGGCACCTGCACCTGTTTTCCAGAGCTGTCCTCCACACAGACACCTGGACCACAAAGTCCTGGTTCTTCCAGGCCCGCCAGGGGTCTCCGCCACCCACACACAGGGCTCTGGGGGCGGAGGACAGGCGACAGTGGCTGCCATGACCCCGCGGCCCTCAGAGCTGTGTTCTGCAAAGCCAGTCTCCTAGGGAGGACTCTGCAAAGGAGCGCTTCCCCCCGGCCCTGGCCCAAGTCCAGCCAAACTCCTTTGCTCAGGACCCCAGCAGCTACCCACTCCGCCACCACCACTCTCCGCCTCCAGATCTACCTCAAATGAGGACGCAGCAGACTTCAGACAAAAAGCACCTCAAATTTCAGAAAAACAATTCGGGCCTTTCTCGAGGCTCGTTTATCACAGCAGAGGCGTCCTGAGAACACTCCAGAAGCAGCAGCGGACTTGGAAATGGTCAGCCGCTGCTGCTCACTGCCCCTCAGGTCCTGAGTCGACCAAAACCTGCGGGTTCCAGCGTCCCTCCCCGGCCGGGCTGGCCCGCAGTGAAGCCGGGCTATCGGATTGTCGTGGGACCTGCCACGCACCCCAGAAGGCAGGTCCGGGCACCCACCCCCACAGGCCCCTTCGCCCTGTCCTGGAACTGGCCTTTTCGAAATGCTTAAGTTAAAAATATCTCAAAGTGCAGAGGGAGGCATCTCAGGACTTCTGAAAACGATTTCTTCATTTAGAGATAGGACCCATGGCGGTTTGGCGGGTGTCGCTCAGATCCAGAAGAGGGCGAGTCTGAGCCTCGAGGCCAGCTGCCCGCACTGAGATGCGACGACATTCACGAAGTCAACGTCCACCCAAAATAACACGAAAAGCTCACAGTCTGGGAACAGGAAAACAACGCGCAGCCCTCACCCACCAATCCCTCCACGGCAGGAAAAACGCTCGCATCAAAGCTTCTCTCAAATGTCGAATTAGCATATTCTTCCTTCCATGTAAAGTTGAAATACACTTGACTCAATCTGCCTTTATTAAAAAACCTTACAAAAGATGTATTTAAATGCTTGAAAAAACTAACTTTATGCTCTATGCACAGATAAATTTCTGACTGTACAGCTAATATGGTTATATCCTTTGTTTAAAAAATATCTCCCCTAACGACACTTGGACATAAAGTAAAGGGTCCTCCGTTCTTCCCGGGATGCGGGGCTCCGCTGGACACGGCCCTCACCACGCGCCCGCTCTGCTCAGTGTCGTGTTTATTAGGATGGTGTGGGGTTTGGTGGCGGTTTCTTTTTCCTCCGCCTCTGTTTGCCGAGGGCCCGCGCTGGCACCGGGGGGCCGGCCGGGCCGGCTGACCTTCACTTGTCCTTGGGGCGGTCGAGGCTCTCCAGCACCCGGTTGAGGCGGATGTTGAGCAGTCTGACCTGGTTCTCCAGCTGCTCCAGCTTCTCCTCCACACCGGGGCCGCCGGGGCCGGGGCTGCCGCGCCAGTAGAAGCCCATGGGCCCGGTCATGAAGTAGACGGCCACCACGAAGCAGAGCGGCAGCACGGCGTGCTCGGGCTCGCCCTCGTGCTTGTGCAGGACGTACACGCAGGACATGGAGAACAGCAGCACCCGCACCACCCAGAAGAAGCGGCCGAACACCAGGTGCAGGACGCCGAAGGTGAAGCCCAGGGTCAGGGACAGGAACCAGTAGGCCAGGAGGATGACGCCCACCAGCAGGAGGGCGCGGGCCGGGCTGTTGGCCACCGAGGCCGGGCTGAAGTACTGGGACAGGTTGGACACTGCGGGCGGAAAGAGGAACGGGTCAGGGCCGTCTTGGCTCAGAGGCAGGGCTGGGCCTCGAGGCCTTCGGACAACCCCAGGAACTAACCACACCCCTCCCTCAACCTTTGAACTACCCCTGCTGACAGCCCAAGGAACTAACCAAGCCACACCCTTAACCTTTGACTATCCCTGAGGAGGCATGGGGTAACCTCTGCCATTTCAGAACCTGCAGGTTGTCCTTCAAATTTGCATAGTACTGAACACCCACTTTCCAGCTGGGCAAAGGGTTGCCTCGGGTAAGGGCATTTCCCAGCGTTCCTTGACAAAGCTTTAACAAAGGAGAGGTAAAAAATGTAAAAAAAAAAAAAAAGGCATTTTGCAGTAGGTTCAAGGCCTTTTCCTGAAAGAAGAGAGACTGTGCCCTCTATCTCTTCTTCCACAAATATGAACACAATGGCTGGAGAGGAAGCAGTCATTTTGGGCCAAGAAGGCGAGGAAGTCATTTATGGGGCGCGAGGAAACAGGTCCTTCAGGGCAGCAGAGCCTTCATCCCTGCGCAACCAATTCCTGGGAGCTGCCCCGTCAGAGGGAAAAACGCTTCCCCCCTCCTGAACCATTATCTGGGGGTTCTGTCACTCTCGGGCAAACCGAACCCTAACCTGCACACACCGAGTTTTATCTTTTCAGAGTGGCATCTTCTCGAGCCCAAGTGGAGGCCCATAATAAGCATCGCTCAGGCCAGCCACACACCCTGCTGGTTTAGCAGCTGGATCCCACACAGCTGACTTGAGTTCGAATCCCAGCCTCAACAGCCTGAAAACCACACCAGGCACAGGTATGTGTGCCCCAAATCCCAACAGGGTGGAGAGATGGAGGGACTGCCGCGGGACCACACCCCCTGGGGTGCTTTCCTCCTCGCCCTCTCTGTCCAGCAGGTGCATGGACCCTCTGGTAATTTTTTAAACATGAAAGAAAATAACGGGCATTGCTCAAAGGTAAGTGAAGACCGGGGGTGGACGTGCTTCTTGGCTTGGCCAGGTAACGTGGTACACTTGCCCAGTCCCCGGGGTGAGGAGGGGAGGCTGGTCCCCCATGGCCTGGCCTGGAGAATCTAGATTGGGCGGGTCCCAGCTGCACGGGGACATTCTTCTGGGAGTGGAGCCTCCGTGAGCCGCCGAGTACTCGGGAACTGACCGTGGGCGGAAGCTGCCCTGACCACAGACGAGGTGAGTGGGAGCTCTGCCCTCGAGGACTCTGTGCGGGGGTCCACAGCCAGGGCCAGCCGGGCCCATATCCAGGAGTCTGGTCCCAGGGCCACCTGGGCCTGCCCACCCAGCTCGAGCTCCTCCTGGTTTGCCACTCACGGCTCCAGTCAGCAGAGGACCTCAGCAACCTGAGGAAGACGCCAGCCACCCCGGCTCCCGGTCAGGGCTCAGGACGTCCCCAGGCCGTCTCTGGACCAGGCAGGTCTACAGCAGGGACGAGAGGCCTGGCAAGGTTGTCCTGAAACGGGACAACTCCAGGTGCTAAGGGGTGGACACGGACGGGACTGCGTCTCAAAGCCCCAGGGCCAAGGAGAGGTGAGACCCACACGCAGGGTTCTCTGTACCGACTCCTAGTGAAACAGTCTTTTTTTCTTTTAGGTTTTTACCATAGAATGGGTGTACTCTCGGGAAGGACAGAGACAGAGACAGGGAAAGTGAGAACTCACCCCCCAGGAGGGACCACATCGTGACCCCTTCTCCTCCCTTCTCCCCTCGGGATTCTGGGCACGCACACAGGCACCTGGCGTGATCTGGAAGTCTCTGGGTCGAGGCCTCGAACCACAGTCAGTCATGTGGGAGTCCAGCACCTTAACCACCACGCCACCTGCTGGCCCCAAATGATGTTTTGGAATGTGCTAGGTTAGCTAAAATAACTTCTTAATCTCACAATTTATTTTTATGTACTTGTTTTTCCCAATGTGGTGTGTGTGTGGTGTTAGAGAGAGGTCCGTGTTGCCACCCACCCACCTCAGCCTCCCAAACAGCTGGGACTACAGGGCACCATGTCCAGCTCCTAGGGCACCCTGGGAATTGAACCTGGGCCTCCCGTGTGGCCTCAGCTTGCCTAGCAGAAACGCCCAGCAGATACTAACACATACGACCTCCTTTTTCTGTCTTTTTTTTTTTTTTTTTCTCTTTTTTAAGAGGTTTTTCCCTTAAGGTGTGTGCACTCAACCAGGGAGAGAGAGACAGAGACAGCCAGAGGGAAAGTGAGAAATCACACCCCGGGGGGATGGCCATGCCACAACCCCTTCTCCTCCTCTCTCCTCCTGGGATCTTGGGCACACACACGCCTAGCGTGGGTTTCAAACCACCGGGTCTCAGACTTGAACCATGGTCAGCCATGTGAGAGTCCAGCAATATAACTGCTACACCATCTGCTGGCCCCCCTTCTCTGTTGTGTTGGGGCTACCAGACAATGTGAAACCACACACGGGGCTGGCCAGGTCTCCACTGGCCAGCTCAGGCTAAGGAGTGTCCGTCTGCACTGGCACGGGACCGTCCTGCCGAAGCACAGGAGGGGTGTCACGGCTCGGTCTTTCTCACTTTCTCTCTCTTTCTCTCTGTCTCTCTCTTATCAAATTTAAATAAATAAATAATAATTATTTAAAAAACAAATACCTCATGCTGGGCACGTGTGTGTGTGTGTTTGCCCAAGACTCTGAGAGGAGAATGGAGAAGGGACTGTGGCGTGCCATGTCCCCTGGGGGGTGATTGCTCACTTTCTGTCTCTCTGTCTCTCCAGCAAGTATAAGCACCCTATAGCAAAAATCTCTCTTGAGAAAAAAAGGTTTTCTAAGAGTTTGGGGCCAGCAGGCGCCGTGGTGGTCAAGGCGGTGACTCCTCTAACTCGCCCACCCAGTCCCGGGTGCGCCGGCGTGAGACCGTGTGCAGGTCGAGGACGCCCGCACCTACCGTCCAGCCCCGGGCGTGTCGGCGTGAGACCGTGCGCGGGTCGAGGATGCCCGCACCTACCGTCCAGCCCCGGGCTCGCCGGTGTAAGACCGTGTGCAGGTCGAGGACGCCCACACCTACCATCCAGCCCCGGGCGCGCCGGCGTGAGACCGTGCGCAGGTCGAGGACGCCCGCACCTACCGTCCAGCCCCAGAACGTCTAGGAGTTCCGTCCAGACCTTCCACAGCGTCTCCACGAACAGGTCCACGCCCAGCACGAACCTCTCAGTCAGCCTGGTCAGGAACTGCAGAAATAAGCAAACGGTCACTGCCGGGCCGCTGAGCCACACCTGCCCGGGCCAGCAGGCCAGTGGTCATGAGCGCCTGCCGCACCCCAAGCTCCGCACTCATGGGACCCTGTGGACACCGATGAACCGACGGACGAGCAGGACGTGGTCTGTCCACACGGTGGGTGTACCTGGCCAGAGAGGGGCGAAGCCCTGATTCGTGCTACCACCTGGACGAACCCTAAAACATGACGCTAAAGAAGCAGCCAAACACGGAAGTCCCCGTCTGCTGACCCCGCTGGCATGGCGTGTCCAGAATAGACAAGTCCACAGAGACAGAGGGGAGGCTAGTGGGCACGGGACCGGGGAGCAGGGTCACAGCTAAAGGTCAGGATTCCTTTGTTTTAGTTTTTAATTGTCTGAGCATTAGGGGGGGAGAAGAGGAGGGGAAAGCAGAGCCCCCCAGCGGGACGGGCATGCTGCAATCTTTCTCCCCCATGTCTCCACCCTGGCAGGATTTGGGGCACATGCACATGCCTGGTGAGTTTCTTTCTTTTTTTTTGAGAGGTTTTTGCTATAAGGAGCGTGCGTGCACCAAAAAGACAGAGACAGAGACAGAAAGCGAGAAATCATCCCCCAGGGTGGATGGCCACACCGCAATTCCTTCTCCTCCATTCTCCTCTCGGAATCTTGGGCGCACACATACAAACATACACACACACACACACACACACACACACACACCCGGCATGAGTTTAAGCCACTGGGTCTGGGACTCGAACTATGGTTGGCTACCTGGAGTGCAGCGACATAGCCATTACACTAACTGCTGGTCCCACCTGGTGAGTTTTTCAAGGCACCAGAGGTGAGGTTTGAACTGTGGTCAGCCATGTGGGAGTCGGCTCCCTATGAACAGAGTTAAACTGTCGTACTATGGGGCTAACCCAGGATTTCTGTCTGAGGTTGTAAAAATGCCCTAAAATTGGGACCAGCAGGTAACATAATGGTTACGTCATTGGACCCCCCCCCCCCATGGATGACTGTGGTTTGAGTCCCAGACCTGGTGGCTTAAACTCATGCCAGGTGCGTGTGCGTGCGTGCCCAAGATCCCAAGCGTGCCCAAGATCCCAAGAGGAGAATGGAGGAGAAGAGACTGCAGGAGGTCAACCCCCTGGGGAGTGATTTCTTGCTTTCTGTCTCTCATCTCTCCAACAAGCACACACGCTCTGTAGCAAAAATCTCTAAAACAAAAAACAGTCCTAAAGCTGTAGTGACCAGCTGTGACCCTGGCACACATCTGCATCTGGACCAAACCACCAGGCTGCGCACTCGGGCGGAGGAACTGTGTGCTGTGTGAACTACACTCAGTAAGGCTCGAAAACGGAAGGGTTTACAGAGAGACAAGAAAACAACAGAAAAGCAGGCGGGGCGCCCGGAGGAAGCACAGACGCGGCACAGGAGGGCCTGCCCCTCGGCTGGGGTGAGTGGGTGGGGGCTTTGGAAGGAGAACCCACAGAAAACCAGCATGGAACGGAGTCACAGCCCTGGAGAGGTCTTCTGGGACCCATCATCATCACCTTGGAGCTGATTAGAGATGCAGACTCCCGGCCAGCAGATGGCCTGGTGGTTAAGGCGGCTGGATCCCAAACAGACAACTGTGCAGTTCAAGTCCCAAACCCGCAGCTTGAAAAACGCACTGGGCACATGTGTGCAAGAGGAGATTAGAGAAGGGACTGTGGACAGTCAGCCCTCTGGGGTGTTTCCTCTCTCTGTCTCTCTCAGGTGAGTGAATTAGTCCTGTGGCAATTTTTTTTTTTAAACAGGGACTAACGGGTACCAGCAGGTGGTGTGGTGGTTAAGGTGTGGACACTCCCACATGGCTGACCACGGTTCAAGTCTTGGACCTGGTAGCTTTCTTTCTCCTTTTCCCTTTCTCTCTCTCTCTCTCTCTCTCTCTCATATCAAACTAAAATAAATGAATGAATAAATAAACTTAAACAAATAAAACTTTAAAAAAATAGAAAGAGACTAGCAGGTGGTATGGTGGTTAAGTCACTGGACTCCCACATGGCCGACCGCGATTCGGGTCCAATGGCTTGAAAATCACACCAGGCGTGTGTGCGTGCATGCCCAAAATCCCAAGAGGGATTGTGGCATAGCCACCCCCTCTTGGGGGTGATTTCTCACTTTCCTTCTCACTGTCTGTCTCTGGTGAGCACCCTCCTGCCTTAAGGCAAAACCTAAAATAAATAAACCTCAAATAAACAAAATACTATTCCAGTCCAAAGAAAATGTTCCACATAGGATAGACGCAACCCAGACGTCAGGGATCAGAACGCAGAAGGTGGAGTGAGGGCTACGGGGTGCCCTGCACCTGCCCCTTCCTTTGTGAGTGTTGGAGGTTTTCGGATTGCTCCATCAGGCTCGGGAGAGCTACAGAGGCCTCCAGCTTTGGAGGCTCAGGGCCCAGGCGCCACGTGGGCGGGACAAGATCGCTCAAGCCCAGGATTGCATGAGCCCTCTGGCAAGCAGCGAGGCCAGGACGCCCAATGCTGAGCCTCAGGTGACGATGGCCTTCCTGTATCCAGATCTCTCTTCCCCTGAAACCCCCTGGTGCACACCACCTGGCCCCATGGAAACCAGGCTGTACGGGCAGAGATGCCTTGGGCAGGCCAGAGGGGGCCGAGAGGGCCGAGGTCAAAGTTCCCAAGCACCTGAACGCGCAGTAGGCAAAGGTAAGGTGAACGGAAAACACTGGAACAGGGCCCGGCGCGTGAATGAATTACCAAACGAAGAAGCACTGTGAAGCCGAGGGTCTGTCCCCCTTCAACCGAGTGCTCCAACTCAAGGTCACCTGCTGGACAAGCGATGGCACCGGCGGGCCCCACACGCCGGAAGTGCTGGCACGCAGGGATGCAGCGTCCCCTGCAGGCCGTGACGCGTGCCTGAGCCAGCCCTGGGAACCAGTGGAGACGCCGTGGGCATTTCACAACTGGGCTGTCGGCACTTCACTCCCCAGGTCGGCTGTGATCAAGACAAGCGTGGGCGAAGACGTGGAGAAAGGAGCCCTCACACACTGGGGTGGCAAAGTTCACAGACAGCTGCTTGGAAAACAGCCCGGCGGGCCTTCAGGGCGGAGTCAGAGGTTTCAGTATGAGCCCACAATTGCACTCCCAGTATGCACCCCCAAACGCCGAAAACCTACGTCCACACGAAAACCTATTCGTGGTGTTCAGAGCAACCTTATTCTTTTTTTTATCTTAGAATTATTATTTAATTTATTATCTTTTTATTTTTTTTTAATTCGACCAGAGAAAGAAAAGGGAAAGCAAGAAAGCAAGCCGCTAGGTTGACTTGAACCACAGTCTGCCATGTGGGAGTCCAACACCTTAACCACCAAGCCACCTGCCAGCCCAGCCTTATTCCTAATAGACAAAACGTACTAACAACCCAAAGGCCCACCAGCTGATAAATGGAGGGCCACGAAACAGAACGAGGTCCTGACCTGGCCGCAGCGCGGGGACCAAGCGTGTGAGACAGAGCGAGGCCCACAGCACACGCGGCACTCATAGGTGATGTCCAGAAAAGGCAGGTGCAGACAGAAAGCAGATTTGGGGTGGCCTAGGGCGTGGAGTGGGGGCTGGAGATGGCTCAAAGGGGGAGCTTCCTCTCAGCATGCTGGAAATCCAGAGGCGACTGCAAGTGACACTAAAAGCCACCGTACTTGCCGAGGACGGATGGTATGGCGTCTGCCTGGAGCTCTGTGAAGCTACTACCCGCCAGAGAAGACAAATGGTCTGGACTCTCCCGAAAGCCGGTGTCATAAAGTCCCGTCAGCCCTGTGACACCGCCATACGGCGTTGCTCAGCTCCCAAGTGGCAGTCACGGTTCGAATCCCCAGCCCTGTCAGCTTGAAACATGCCAGGCACACCCTCCAGTGCTCAGGACCTGCTGGGCTGGGGACTGAAGGAAGGGCATTGCGTGTGACCAGAACCTATGGGGTGCCCCTCTCTCTGTCTCTCGGTCTGAACACACATCACCCATGCTCGTGAAGAAAGAAGAAAAACCATTGTAAAGCCTCCAACCTCATAGAAAGTGAAAGAACTCTTGGGACCAGCAGGTGGCGTGGTAGTTAAGGGCACTGAACGCCCACATGGCCGACCACGGTCCGAGTCCCAGACCTGGCGGCTTGCTTCTCACTTTCCCTCTCTCTCTCTCACTCTGTCCCTTTCTGTCAAATTAAAATAAATAAATATAAATAAATAAAGTTAAATAAAATAATTCTTTAAAAAAAAAAAGAAAAGAAAGTGGGAAGATGTGCCCTGGAGGACACAGATGGCATAATGGCATGTTGCTGGACTCCCATGGAGTCGACTGCAGTTCGAGTCTTGCACCCAACAGCTTGAAGTGGCTTGAAACTCATGCCAGGAATGTGTGCAAGATTCTAAGAGAAGAATAGAGGAGGGATTGCACCCCTGGGGGGGGAGGTGATTTCTCACTTTCTGTCTCTCTGTCTCTGTCTCTCCAACAAGTGCATACATCCTATAGCAAAAATCTCTCTCTAAAGAATAAATGCTTTAAAAAAAGAAAGAAAGAAAGTGAAAGAACTCTTGACTAAAGAGGTGTGAAAACAGATACAACCAGCAATGTTTCCTGGGGTGCTACATTTTTTAAAAAATGTAAGGGCCAGCAGGTGACGTGCTGGGTAAGGCATTGGATTCCACATGGCTGACTCTGTGGCTCCAGCTCTGGAACCAGCACTTTAAAAATCACACCAGGCACGTGTGCCCAGAATCCCAGGAGACTGGAGGAAAAGGGACTGTTTATAGCCTTATGCTCTGGAGGGACATTTCTCACTCTCTGTCTCTCTTTCCCTCTGACAAGTGTGTGTGCCCTATGGCAAAAACCTAAAAACCGCTATGAAGGAAATTCAAATGTGCACTGTCTGTGACTAAATATCGCTGCACTAAATGTTGTTTCTGGGACCAATGGTCGTGTGGATCTGGAGGACAGAGTACCATGGTGTCTGCATACTTTTGAATGGTTTGGCAAAATAAAGTGATATATATATATATATATCACACGCCATAGGCCGCATGCACTCACTGGAGAGACAGAGACAGAAAGTGAGACATCACCCCCCAGGGGGGATGGCCACTCCGCAATCCCTTCTCCATTCTCCTCTCGGGATTTTGGGCACACACATGCCAGCGGGTCTGGAGTCCAGTGACGTGACCACTCCGCCATCTGCTGGTCGCACGTGCAGCATGTCTGTAGAGAAAGACAAACCCACTGGATAGTGAGTGGTGAACCTGGGCAAGCTTACAGCTGCCCCTTATCCTTTCCACTTTGAGCAGTTTGAAAATTTTCACTACCAAGTTAGAGAATTAAAAATCGTTAGAGGAGGAGGCCAGCAGATGGCGTGGTGGTAAAGGGCACTGGATGCCTACATGGCTGATCACGGTTTGAGTCCCGGACCAGGCGGCTTGCTTTCTCACTTTCTCTCTCTTTCTGTTCCTCTCTGGTCAAATTAAAAATAAATAAATTTAAATAAAAATAATTTTTCAAAGATAGAGGAGGACTGTTGGTGGCATAGCAATAACTCAGTACTCTGTGCGGCTGGTCCATATGCGACGGTTCTGGGTTCACGCCTGGGGACCTCCCTGAACATGCAGGCACATATATGACCATGATCTGGAGTGTGCAGAAGGTGGGGGTGGATTGCAGCATGAAGACCCCCAATGGGGGTGCCTGTCTCTCTCTCTCTCTCTCTCTCTCTCTCTCTCATGAAAGAAAAAAAGAATTGGGACCAGCAGTTAGCACAATGACTATGTTGCTGAACTCCCATGTAGTCGACCATGGTTCGAGTCCTGGACCTGGTGGCTTAAACTCATCCCGGGTACGTGTGTGTGCGTGCCCAAGACCCTGAGAGGAGAATGGAGGAGAAGGGATTGCAGTGTGGCCATCCCCCCTGGGGGGTGATTTCTCGCTTTCTGTCTCTCTGTCTCTCTCTGTCTTTCTGGCGAGCGCATGCACCCTATAGCAAAAACTTCTCCAATAAAATAAAGAAAGCAAGAAAGAATAAGCAAACAAACAAGCACGGAAGCGGTTTGGATTGGGCTGTGATGTTCTCCCAGGTACATACACACGTCAAAATGTATCAACGTGCACACTTCAAGTAGCACACCTCTCTTGAGGTGCAAGGTCAGACTTCAGTAAAGGACCAGTGGGGCCGGCAGGGGCATGGTGGTTAAGGGGCTGGACTCCCATGTGGCCGACCGCGGTTCGAGTCCTGGACCTGGCGGCTTCTTTCTCACTTTCCCTCTCTCTCTCCCTCTCTTGCTCTTGCTATGTCCTTCTCTGGTCAAATTAAAATAAGTAAATAAATAAATGAAGTTAAATTAAAAAAAAATAATTCTTTAGAAAAAATAAAAAGGACCAGAAAGCGTCGGTTATTTTGTTCAAAATACCTTCTTGCAAACAGCAAAAAATGCAAGCCTCTTTCAAATCAAAAGACCAACAGCTCAACAGAAAAATAGCACAGAAGACAAAGGACTGTTCCCAGAAATAAAAATGCCAATGTTTTCTGCATAAATGAAAAGAACGATTGTTGGATACATAGCGACACTGTGAAGGGTGGCCCTGCGACGGTGCTCGCACTGTGTCCTACAGGCTGGGACCACCAGGAGGCCAACAGGGCGGGTGACGCCTGGCTGTCATCTCAGCGACACGGGGGCTGGGGGCCTGGGGCGCAGCAGGAGTTCAAGGTTGGCCTAGGCAACACGGAGCGGAAATGCCCACCCCCTCTTTCCCTCCTGCACGTTCTCTTAAAAAATTGTTTTTAAAAGTTACCATTTAAGGGGCCAGCAGATGGTATAGGGGTTAAGGCGCTGGACTCCAACATGGCCAACCTTGGTTCAAGTTCCAGATCCAGCAGCTTGAAATTCATACCGGGCACGTGTGCACGCATGCCCAAAATCCCACAGGAAAATGGGAGAAGGGATTGTGGTGTGACCACTCCCCCTGCGGGGTGATTTCTTACTTTCCCTGTGTCTCTCCCTCTCCTGCGAGCCCACACCTAAAAAAGACCAAAATAAAAGCTACCATTTATCAGCCAGTTGGTGGCACGTGGCATGTGGGTCAATGTGGTTGAGTCCCACGACACACCAGCCATGTGTGCAAGTGTGCCCAGAATCCTGAAAGGCAAATAGAGACCACACCCCATGACGGGTAATTTTTCATCTTCCCTCCCTCTATCTCTGTCTCTCTCCAGTGAGAACACACGCCTTTTAGCAAATTAAAAAGAGAGAGAGAGACACCGGGTGTTCAGCACGAGCTGCCCGCTCTCCCTGCTCTGGCTAACGCTGGGCTTGCCTTCCTCACGTGTCCCTGTGGCTTGGTTTTACAGCCCTTGGGCGAGCCAACCTGATCTGAGTTCAGTAACAGTTGATTGGCGACCCGGATGGGACTCAGGTCCTGTGTGGGCGTCTCGTCCGGGTACAGCGACCCTTGGCCCATGGCCGCCCTCGGGACTCATCCTGCAGCTGCCTGAGCACCTTGTCTCAGGGACAGTCCCGGGTTACTGGCCGACGTCCAGGCGCCGTTGGCCCATGGCGATTTGGGGTTTGTGGTGAAGGAAGCATGGCATTGGCCTGGACTTGGTAGACGTCCGGGGGGAGACTGCCAGCTGTGAGCTCAAAGACCCCAGGCTGAATGGCTCCAGAAACCCGAACAGAAATTTGATTATCTAAAGTCCCCAATCAAGAATGCCCACAAGGGAACCTGCAGTTAGCGTAATGGCTATGTCGCTGGACTCCCACGTAGTCGACCGCGGTTCGCGTCCTGGACCCGGTGGCTTAAAACTCAAGCCGGGCACGTGTGCGTGCGTGCCCAAGATCCCAAGAGGAGAATGGAGGAGAAGGGATTGCAGCGTGACCATCCCCCCGGGGGGTGATTTCTCGCTTTCTGTCTCTATGTCTCTCTCTGTCTGTCTGGCGAGCACACGCGCCCTATAGCAAAAACCTCTCCAAAAAAAAAAAAAAGAAAGAATGCTCACAAGACGATCCTGTCCTCTTGAACCAGTCTCTGAACTGATCACGTGCCTGGGACCTCTGCCTCTAATTTTGCCCTTAAAAACGTATGTGGGGAACATCTAGGAGAGACCAGGTTTTTCAGCATGAGCTGCCCACTCTCCTTGCTTTGTGCTTTGCAATAAAGCTGGTTTTCCTTCATCGAAAAACAAAAAAAAACACCTGCACAGACCCTCTGACTCGGCAATCTCACTCCTGTGTACAGATGAACCTGTCTAGCTGCGCCCAGGATAACGTGTTCAGGGACCCGCTGCAGACATACCTGGAGTGGCTAGACAGGAAACCCGCAGAACCTCGACTCTGGTCGGGTTCATGATGGGACAACCGCACAGCAATTCACCCTTTCCAGGCCTTCACCAAGAAGAAAGCAAAGTTTTATATACTGGTCGAGTCTCACCTCCAAAGAAAAGTTTTTTGAGAGGTTTTTGCTACAGGGCGCATGCACTTGCCAGAAAGACAAAGAGAGATAGAGAGATAGAAAGCGAGAAATCACCCCCAGGGGGGATGGCCACGCCGCAATCCCTTCTCCTCCATTCTCCTCTCGGGATCTTGGGCACGCACGCACGCACGCACACGTGCCTGGCCTGAGTTTAAGCCACCGGGTCCGGGACTCGAACTGCGATCGGCTACATGGGAGTCCAGCAACACAGCCATTATGCCAACTGCTGTTCCCTCACCTGCAAAATTTATTATTACTTTTTTTTAAAAAAGGTAAAGAGCAAAATAGGGGCTGGTAGGTGGCATGGTGGTTAAGGGTGCTGGACTCCCACGTGGCCAACCATGGTTCACGTCCTGGACCTGGTGGCTTGGTTTCTCACTTTCTCTCTCTTCTCTCTCTCTCTGTTCCCCTCTGGTGAAATTAAAAATAAAAATAAATAAAGCTAAAATAAAATAATTCTTTAAAAAAGAAAAAAAGGTAAAGAGCGAAATAAACAACAAAACCACCGACAGGGGAGTGGGATCCAGCCCCGGTGGCACAGAGCTGCAGTGCTGGAAGCCACACAGCCAACCACGGGTTCAGATCCTCGGCCGGCCTGGAAACATGCACCCAGAGGCTGAGGGCTGTGGGAAGGGGCTGCAGTGAGACGAGACTCTGGCCCGTCTCTCACTCTCTCACGCATGTACATGCGCTCTCTTGAATTTAAAAAGGAACAACAGAAAAGTAGTTGGCTGCTCTGGGGAGGGGACGGGAGATGTAGTCCACACAGCCACATCCAAGAACCCAGGGAAAGAAGTGACGGCTCCTGGCTCTCCAGCGGGGCTGTCGGGTTCCCACTCGCTGGTCCAGCTATCCTGTTAATCTACATGCTTGCCGGGGACCAGCCTCGGCGTGGGTGGGTTATCTCGACCGAGTCGGACTCCTCCACATGCTCACAACCAGCAACTAACACCAGATGTGCCGAGGTGGGGGCTCCCCACACGCCAAGCAAGCAAGCAGTTCTGCAGCAGATACCAGCTGGGCATCTACTGACCCAGTCCATCCAATCCTGACACCACCTACCCGGAGAGTGTCACCTCCCACAGAGGGCACGAGGGCTCAGCCCCACAGGACCGTCCCCACTCCCGATGCCAATAGCAAACCCATGCTTCTGACCGAGGGGTTCACCTCAGGGATCCCACAATCCTTCCTTGGCTGGAGCAGCTCACAGAACTCCGGGAAACATGCCTCCCCATTACAAAGGATGTTATGAAGGACACGGATGACCCGATGCACCGGGCAGGCCAGGCGGGAAGGGGTGAGGGGTTTCCACACCACCCTCTGGAGTCTCCAACCCTGCCCCTGCAGGGATCCTCCGGATTAAACCACTGGTCACTGGGGAGGGCCTTAACCTGGAGGCCCTGTCCCTCCTCCCTGAGGCTGGTCTTTCAGGCGACCAGGCCCCATCCCAAAGCTACCAGCCACCCCTCCACTAGCACAGGAGAAGGCCTCTCAGCTTGGGTTCCCGAGGACCTCAGATTCCCACACCAGGAAACTGGGCAGGTGACCAAATACGTTCACTGTTTCTCAACAGTGCGCTCCGACTGTAGGCAGCAAGGCACAGACCCACAGCCTGGGCAAAAGGCGAGCACCCACCTACAGGAGGTGCGCGGTGCTCCTGAGAAGTTAAGCTCTCATTACACCCGATCAGAATACTCGGCCCATCTGATTCAGTGCTCCTGTTCTGTTTTCCCCTCCATCTCAAAGACCAAACTTTCTCTGCACCTGAAGTCGTCTAAGCGGGGTCACTGCCACTGATCTGCGTGCCCGCCAGGAACGACACTAACGGAGCCGCGCCTCTGGGCCAGGAAAGTTACAGCCTCACAGTGAAGGACGGCGAGGGTTTCTTCCTGTCCAGCCCCATTTAACAGATACAGAAACGGAGGCTCAAAGGGAAGCCACGTGCCTTTAGGCAGCTTGCGTGAGGCAGAGCCCCGCTCGGCCCAAACTTCTGCGGGCCGCATCCCAGGTCAGCGCCGAGCACAAGGAGGCGCGGGAGCGTCGCCACATGTAACCAACCGTCCCAGCAACTTCCCCTTCCCCCAGCTAGCGGACTTAGACCCCGCGGTAGGGCGGGGGTGAGGGGGTGGAGGGGAGGGGAGGGCAGGGAGACGTCCCAGCAGCGCCTGGGGCCCCCCCCACATCCCTGGGGCTGCAGGCCGCTGCAAAGCCCCGAAAAAAACCCAAAAGAGAGTTGGAGACGGCCGCGCACACAGTAGGCGCTCGGACGGCCAAAGCAATAGGGCAGGCCACATGGCGCCCTTCCTCTTCCTGTGAGGCTAAAAACAAGCCCAGTATCTTCAGAGTCGGGCCTAAGGTGCTCGGGCGCGCGCCAGGAGAAACCCGGGCTGCTGGGGAGAGCAGGGCAGCGTGGGGACAGGGGCGCCCCCTGGGCAGCGGGCAGCGGGCACCGCGCCTGGCTCACAGTAGGAGCCCATTCAAACGTGGGAGCGAATGAATGAGGGGCGCGGCGGGCGCTGGCTAGCCCCAGGGCCCGGGCCGCAGCTCTCGGGGGCAAAGTCCAAGGAGAAGCGGAGAGGGCGCCCGAGGCCCGGCCTGGAACCCACCGCCCAGGCCCGACCCTACCGAGGTGGAGGGCCACGGGGCGCTGGGCGGGCCCCTTCCCCTACCCGGTCCCCCTCTTCCCGCGGCCCGCCCCGGAGGCCGCGCGCGGCCCAGCCGGCCCGAGCGCCAGGTGCGCGGAGACCCTGGCAAGGTGACCGCGGCGCGGGCCCGGCGCCCACCTTCTGCGCGGCGCGCACGTTGTCCTCGCCGAACAGGCTGCTGACGCTCTGCGAGAAGGAGCTGACCGTGCGACGGTAGCTGTTCTTCTCCGCGCCGCCGCGGCTCCGCGCGCCCTGCGCTCCCGGGGCCAGCAGCCCGAGCAGCAGCAGCAGCAGCAGCAGCGGCGGCAGGAGCCCGGCCCGGGCCCGGGGCCCGCCCGAGGCGCGCGCGCCCATGCTCGGCCGGTGGGATGCGGTCGCGGTGCTGCTGGAGGGCCGCGCGCAGGGACACCGCGGGCTCCGGCGGGGACCGCGTTGGCGCGCTCGCTCGGGGGCCGCGCGCCGCGCTCTGCCCGCCGCCGCCGCCGCGCTCGGCCCCGCCCCGCGCTCGGCCCCGCCCCGCGCTCGGCCCCGCCCCGCGCTCGGCCCCGCCCCGCGCTCGGCCCCGCCCCGCGCTCGGCCCCGCCCCGCGCGCAAAGGCGCGACCGCCCTGCCACGCCGGCCCCGCCCCGCGCCGCCGTGTCCTCCGCCTCGGACCTGGGGCTGGCCGCCGGGCAACGCTCGCTTCCCCGGACACTCGACCCGCGCCTGCGGAACTTGGAACGGCCTCAACGAGTCCAGCGATCGCGGCTGATGGCACGGCGAGGGACGGCAGATACCTCGTCTCCCCCGGTGTGTTATAACGGTGACCCGCCCCCGAACTGGCCACCAGCTCCTTCCGAAAATGTTTAAACAAGGAAAGCATCTAGCGTCCTCCTGCTTTCCTGAAACTTTCACGGCCGCGAAGTAGGAGTTGGGGGAAAAGTGCAGCCAGTGAAGACGGAAAGAATCCACGTCGCTGGGCGCGCCTTCGCGAACGGTAGATCCCGGCGGCGAGCCTGCAAAGAGACTTAAATCAGGAGGTGACAGTTTTGCTGGGAAACTGAAAATGGAGGGTACACGCTGGGAAGACCCGGTTCCAGGAAGTGCCACCTGCCCTGGATTCCTGATTCAGGCCACGCTGAGCCTGGACCCGGGCTGGCCTCTAACACCAACATTTAGAAGCAGGAGCAGTGGCCAGGTCTGGTGGACACGCTGGGAACACAGGACCCAGTTATTCAGTAAATAAACGGCAGAAAGGTGACCGGACGGAAGGGTCTGATTTAAAAATGAAGAGCCACAATAATCAAATGCAAAGCCAGTACCTTGTTCGCATGGGAAATCAATCAAACCAAGTCTAAGCGGACATTTTTTGAGACAACCAGGAAAATAAAACTTCTTTTTGCCAGTCGAATTTGTGGAAAATTGGGGCCAGCCAATAATAAATTTCGGAGGTGAGGGAACAGCAGTTGGCATAATGGCTATGTTGCTGGACTCCCATGTAGCCGACCGTGGCTCAAGTCCCGGAACCGGTGGCTTAAACTCAGGCCGGGCGCAAGTGCGTGTGTGCCCAAGATCCTGAGAGGAGAATGGAGGAGAAGGGATTGCGGCATGGCCATCCCCTCTGGGGGGTGGTCAGCCATGTGGGAGTCCAGCGCCTTAACCACCACAGCACCGGATGACCCCATAATATTTTTTAAGCAGATACTTTTCCCTCCATAGAGACAATGTAGCTATGTTATTCAGGCTGGCCTTAAACTCAAGATAGTCCTTCTGCTTCCCAACTACCTAGAACTATAGTAGGCCCTGCTGTGTGTGGCCGACTTACTTTCAAGTCACATAAATATATTTAAAGAAGGAACTTTCGATCACAATCGGAAGCCACGAAATCCATGGAATCACAGGTTTGATATGGTGATCACACCTTGAAAACTCCACGGAAGGGCCACCCCATGGCCCAGTGGTTAGGGAAGCGAGTGCCCACATGCCCAACCATGCGGTTTGAAGAATGCACTAGACATGTTGTATGTGTGCCCAGGATCCAAACAGGATGGCGGGGGGGGGGGGGGGGGGGGGGGGGGGGGGGGGGGGGGGGGGGGGGGGGGAAGGGACTGCAGTGTAACCATGCCCCATTCACCTCGTCTCTGTCTTTCTAGCATGCTTATACTCTCACTGGTAAAAAGTTTAAAAATAAGTTCATTTAAATTAATATATAACTTTGGGGCTGCCAGGTAGTATGGTGGTTAAGAGCACTGGATTCCCACATGTCGACTGTGGTTCAAGTCCCCAGAGGCTTGCTTTTTCACTTTCCCTCTTTCTCTCTCTTTGTCCCTTTCTGGTCAAATTAAAATAAATACATAAAGTTTAGGAACCAGCAGTTGGCGTAATGGCTATGTTGCTGGACTCCCATGTAGTCTACTGCGATTCGAGTCCTGGACCCAGAGGCTTAAACTCACGCCAGGCGTGTGTGCATGCGTGCCCAAAATCCCAAGAGAATGGAAGAGAAGGGATTGCGATGTGGCCATCCCCCCGGGGGGGTGATTTCTCACTTTCTGTCTCTCTGTCTCTGTTTTTCTGGTGAGTGCACGCGCCCTATAGCAAAAAAAAAAAAAAAAACAAACACAAACTCTCAAATAAAGTTTAAAAATAATTTTAAAAATAAATTAATACATAACTCAAACAAAATTTTTAGAGGTTTTTGTCTTAGGGCACATGTGGTCGCTGAGGAGAAAGACAGAGACAGTGAAAAGAAAGTGAGAAATCACCTCCCAGGCAGGATGACCACGCCATAATCCCTTCCCCTCCATTCTCCAGGGATCTTGGGCATGCATGCACACAAGCTCGTGGTTTTTCAGGCCACCAGATCTGGTACCGGAACCATAATCGACCATGTGGGAGTCTAGCGATATAATCACTACACTATCTGCTGGCCCCAATAACTTTACCTTTTAAAAATTTCATCTTTTCTAAATCGTAAAATAACTTCTAGTTTACCTTTTTGTACTTTAACTTAATAGCTTCTATTTTGTGATCTAATTTAAATGTTTGCCCTTAACAAATTAATGTTTCTAACAGAAAGAAATGTGGTACAATATAACTGTTCTACTCACACGATAATTACAAGATTCGGAAGCTGCTTTGTTCCCGGGTGTGCCGATGTGCGACCCTGTAGAGAGGGTGTAAACTGTCTACTAGCTGCCTCCTCCTTTCAGCTCTTCTCTCTGTCCTTGGGACCGAAGCAGTTGGTGCCTTCATAGTTTCTTGTAAGACTATCAGAAAATGCAAATGCAGGGGCCAGCAGGTGGCATGGTGATGGAGGTGCTGGACTCCTACATGGTCAACCACGGTTCAAGTCCCGGACTTGGCAGCTTGCTTTCTCACTTCCCTTTCTCTGTGTGTATGTGTGTGTGTGTGTTTGTTTCTGGTGACTGCATGTGCCCTATCGCAAATTAAATAATAATAATAATCCTTTAGAAAAAGAAAATGCAGGGGCCAGCTCGTGGCCTGGTGATTAAGGGCGCTGACTCCCACATAGCCGACCGCGGGTCGAGTTCCAGACCTGGTGGCTTGCTTTCTCGCTTTCTCTCTCTTTCTCTCTGATCAAATTTAAGTAAATAAATAAAATAAAGTTGAATAAAATAATTCTTTCAACAAAACCAAAAAAAGAAAATGCAGATGAGCAAAACAGGGTAGAGGAAGGAGTTTGAGGAGCGAGGTGACAGCTTTAAAATTTCCAAAACGCCCTCACCAAAGCGGCCAAGGCAGTAGTACAACATCACTAGGCGATTCAAGCTTAGAGACAGAGGTCGGGCCCGGCTCACCCTGGGCTTATACTCGGGTGCCTGCGGTGACGTCAGGCCCCGCCTCTCATCAGGCCCCGCCTCTCATCAGGCCCCGCCCCCAGGCACGGCACGGCCCCGCCTCCCGTCCCGCCCCTCAGAAGTCCTGGCAGCCACAGCTCTCGCGAGAGCACAACCCGGAAGTCCCGCGGCCTGAGCCTGTTGTCTGGAAACCCACGTGGGCTGGGCCTCAGGTTGGCTTGCTGGTCCTGCGCGCGGGACTGAACCGGGCGGAGGAGCCATGGGGAAGCTACGCCGGCGATACAACATTAAGGGGCGGCAGCAGGCGGCCCCCGGCCCCTCCAAGGGCCCCTCCGAGCCGCCTCCGGTGCAGCTGGAACTAGAAGGTAGGCGTCCCGGGCCGGGGGCGAACCAGGGCGTGCCGGGGTCCCCGGGCCTGGACCTGCCTTCGCGACTCTGGGGTGAGGGGCCCAGAGATGGTCCAGAGGATCCGATGATCCGAAGGACCGGGGAAGCGGTGACTCGGGAACGAAACCCGGCGTCTCCCTCCGCTCAGAGGAGCTCGGAGTTTGGCGAGAGGACTAGATGGTGCCCTGCGTCCTCTGCGTCCCCTCGTCCCCGATGCGCTTTCGGCCCAGCCTGTCTGCTCAGCATCAGGCTGGTACTCCTGTGTTCAGACATGCTCAGTAGGAGTATCCCTGCCGTGTGTCAGGTGGTGGAAAGGTGCTGTCCATGCGGTTTATTTCCAAGCAGAATATGAGTGACCTAGGCTGTGTCTTGGGGAGAGGTTAGCAAAAAGAATATACCTTAATCGGTTGAATATACATCTCAGAGGTACTATGCCAGGGACAGGATGCAGGAAGAATCCTGTAAAGTGGAAAAAAATGGTCTGTTTGTGGGCATGACTCCCCCAGGCCCTCTGGGAAGGACTTTGGAAAAAAATAGGAAGAAGCAGTCAGACTTCTGTCCACAGTTCTTAAAATCTGCACTGCCTCGAGCCTACTCCTTCTGGGAGGGGACAGCCAAGTGCACAGGAAAGCACTGCCGGGGCGGTGGGGTGGGCACAGTGCCGGGGAGGCAGCAGAAGAGGTGTCTGTAGGCTGCAAAGCTCCAGCTCTGTAAGGGAAGGGCCTCCCTGAGAAAGTGTTAATGACCTGGAGGGGGCCTCTCCGACAACGGGGCAGGACCTGGCTTTCCCTCAGTGAGAGGCAGCCCCAGGAGAGTTTAGGGCAGAGGAGGACAGGATGCGGGGCTGTGTTTAGGCGTCACTCTGGCTGCTGTGTTGAGAAGCACTGGGGAGCAGAGGGGTAACCGGGTGACCTGTTAGGAGCTGGGGGAGGTGAGGAGAAGTTGGATCTGGGCAGGCGGAGGACCACTGGCCTTGCAGATGTGCGGTCTGTCAGCCTAGGAGGGCCGCTGGCCGCTGTTGACACAACACGGAAGGAGGCAGGCCCAGGTGCCTCCCCGACCACCCCACCTGTCCCACAACACCCCCCACTTCTTTTTACCTTGATCACATTCTCTATTTTTTTCTCCTATAGCACAGTACTTCTTAGGCCCTTTCGTGCTCAGGATCCTTTTACGTTAGTTTGAGGACTCAAAAGCTTACCTTTGTTTCCGAGGTTTTTTTTTTTCTTTTTTTTTTTTGGAGAGGTTTTTTTTCCTATAGGGCACGTGCGCTCGCCAGCCAGACAGAGAGAGACAGAGAGATAGAAAGCGAGAAATCACCCCCCAGGGGGGATGGCCACGCCGCAATCCCTTCTCCTCCATTCTCCTCTCAAGATCTTGGGCACGCACGCACACACGCCCGGCATGAGTTTAAGCCACTGGGTCCGGGACTTGAACCGCGGTCGACTAGTGGGAGTCCAGCGACATAGCCATTACGCTAACTGCTGGTCCCGAGGGTTTTTTTTTTTTTTTTTTTTTTTTTTGAGAGATTTTGGCTATCGCTGTGTGTGTGCTCGTCGGAGAGATAGAGACAGAAAGTGAGAAATCACCCCTAGGAGTGATTGCCATACCTCAATCCCTTTTCCTCCTCCTATTGGGATCTTGGGCATGCACATCTACGAAACTGCGTGAATTTCAAGCCACCAGGTCCGGGACTCGAGCCACAGTCAGCCATGTGGGAGTCCAGCACCTTAACCACTATGCCACCTGCTGGCCCCAAAAGAGCTTTTGTTAGTGTGGGTTATATCAATTGAAACTTACTAATGTTTGACATTAAAACCACGATGCTTTTGAAATGCAATTATATGCATACAGACGAGTAAGAAAGCCGGCGGTCCTTGCGTTCCCGTGACTTCGCCGTGGGGACGGAGCCAGTGCTCCACTCGTTGACAGGGACACAACGCGGGGCCTGTGCTGTCACCACTGTGCCCTTTCTTTTTCCCTTTGCTCCTCTGTTCACTTGCGAGCTGCAGACTGGGGACAGGTGAGCTAGCTTGCATCGCTTCTAGTCTTCTCGTTCGTCTTCGCTGGGGTCACAGAGCCTCTCCGACACAGGACAATGTGAGACAGACATACGGAGCCGAGTGGTGCTGATTGAGAGCTGGACCCCACTTGGCTCACCGCGTTTTGTATCCTGGTCCGGGGGCTTGAACAAACACGCTGGGCATGTGTGCGTGTGCATTCCCAAAATCCTGAGAGGAGGGTGGAGAAGGGATTGTGGCATGGTCATCCCCCTTGAGGGGTGCTTTCTCTCCCCTGCTTCTCTCTCTAGTGAGCACACGCACATTATAGCAAACTTTAAAAAAGAGAAAGGGAAAAAAAATGAAATACAAACTGAGCAGTGGATAAGAGAATCAGACACTGCCCCGATGGGGACTGGAACCCCACCCTCAGGTGCGAGGCAGTAGTGCTCCCCGTTCCTCCTCGCCAAGCTGATGCAGCAGGTGGCCCGGGGAGCAAGGTGGTGACCACGTTCTCCCGAAGTGGCCTGTGACATGCTTGGCAGCTGTCAGGTAGAGGCAGCACAAGCAGTGGCGGAGTCCAGGGGACCCCCTAAGAGAGGGTGGTGGGATGACTGAGAGCAGCTGGCCTCACAGACCCCGTGTTGCTGTGAGCTCCCAAGTGGGCCCGGGGGCTACAAGGGGTGGGTCAGCAGCCGCAGAGGAGGGCTGCGAGCTGGCTGTGTGGCCGTGGCTGAGGCGACTGTGTCTGTTCAGACAAAGGCACATTGAAGGGTGTCGATGCAAGCAACGCGCTCGTTCTGCCGGGGAAGAAGAAAAAGAAGACCAAAGCTCCTCCCCTGTCGAAGAAGGAGAAGAAGCCTCTGACCAAGAAGCAGAGGAAAGTGCTGCAGAGAGTCTTGGAACAGAAGGAGAAGAAGAGCCAGGTACGCAGTGCTCGGGCAGCGTCTGCGCGTGGCTTTCCGAGCGGGAAGGGGGGGGGTGACTGTCCCCACGGCGTCCTCTCTGCAGCAGGACCATCTGGTAGGACTTTCTGGGACGAGGGGAGTGTTCCACCTCTGCTCAGTCCCTCCTCAGTCCTGCTGGCCCCGTGTGGCTGTTGCACCCTTGAAGTTTGACTGGTGTAGCTCTGGGGCGAGTGCGATGTCATCCAGTTTCCTTTTCTTTTTTTCTTTTTCTTTTCTTTTCTTTCTTCTTCTTTTTTTTTTGAGATTTTTGCTATAGGTCGCGTGCGCTCTCCAGAGACACAGAAAGTGAGACTTCATCCCCCCAGTGGGATGGCCACGCCACAATCCCTTCTCCTCCACTCTCCTCTCGGGGATTTTGGGCACATACGCACACATGCCCGGCATGAGTTTTAAGCCACTGGGTCCAGGACTTGAACCGCGGTCAAGTATGTTGGAGTCCAGCGATATAGCCATTACACCATCTGCTGGTCCCGCAATTTTCATTTCTAATTCAAGTCACCAGTCGTGTGGCTTGCAATCCCTTTGCTGGACACACAGCATTAGGACCTTCAAACCTCTGGGGCCCACTGCCTGGGTCTCCATCATCCTGTTACCTGTCCAGGTGCACTGGGCAGATGTTTGCTCCCTGGGGAATCTTTCAAAGATTGGCATGCTTTTTTTTTTTTTTTAAGAGAGATTTTTTTGCTACAGGGCACATGTGCTCATCGGAGAGACAGAGACAAGAGAGACAGAAAGTGAGAAATCATCCCCCAAGGGAGATGACACCCCACAATCCCTTCTCCATTCTCTTCTTGGAATTTTGGGCACGCACACACGTGCACCTGGTGTGAGTTTCAAGCCACCAGGCCTGGGACTTGAACTGTGGTTGACTAAGTGGGAGTCCAGCGATGTAACCATCATGCCATCTGCTGGTCCAAGTATGCTTTTTTTTTCTTTTAAATAATTTTGGGGACCAGCAATGTTGCTGGACTCCCACGTGGCCAACCATGGTTTGAGTCCTAGATATGGTGGCTTCAAAAATCACTACAGGCGTGTGTGTATGTGTGGGTGCCC
Source organism: Tupaia tana (assembly GCA_026018925.1). Classification (NCBI taxonomy): domain Eukaryota; kingdom Metazoa; phylum Chordata; class Mammalia; order Scandentia; family Tupaiidae; genus Tupaia; species Tupaia tana. Next base: position 21,068,363 of record JAKSZU010000026.1, on the reverse strand, counting down.
AAGGTCCCAGGAGCAGAATGGAGAAGGGATTGTAGCATGGCCATTGCCCCCCTTGGGGTGATTTCTCACTTTCCCTCTCACTGTCTCTATCTCTGTCTCTCTGGCAAGCGCATGTGCCCTAAGGCAAAGCCTGTTAAAAAATCATTTTGTGTTAATTTTTAACTATATTTTAAAGAATTTTGAACTTTAAAAAAACTACATATTTAAATTGTATTATTATTAAATTTGCTATAGGGCACGTGCGTTCATGCGGCAGAGAGTTCAAGAGGGAAAGTGAGATAGCAAGCCAGCGGGTCCAGTGCACGAATCACAGTCGGCCATGTGGGTGTCCAACTTTTTTTTCACATAACAGTGAGAGAGAGGGAATGCAACGAAGCACCCTCCATGGTACATGGTCACGCCACTTTCCCTCTCAGTTTCGCCTCCCCTCGGGACTTTGAGCACGCCCACACACAGTGTTTTCCAAGCTGCTGGGCCAGGATTTGAACAGTGATCAGCTGTGTGGGATCTGGCTTCAACACACACCACGTAGCCGCTGCGCGAGGCCAGCCCTAGCCTTTTCTCTAGAGGCCCACGTCCTCTCTGGAGGAAGGGCAGGTCTGCCAAGTGCCTGACGCCCTTGTCTTCCTCCCAGCGAGCAGAGATGCTGCAGAAGCTGAGCAAGGTCCAGGTCTCCGAGGCCGAGATGAGGCTGTTCTACACCACGTCCAAGCTGGGCACGGGGGACCGCATGTACCACAGCAGAGAGTAAGTCGAGCAGGGCCCGGCCTGAGTGGCTGGCAGTCCCTGTGTTAGATGCCCTCGCAGAGGATTTGGGTGCCGCCAGGCACCCGCAGTGAGGTAGGAGCAGCCTCATCGAAACTCAGCACCTCTGCAAAGACCGGATCCAAACGAGGTCACCCTCTGAGGTCGGGCTGTGACCTTGGGGCGACACTGTTCAGTCCAGCACAGCCTTCTCTTCACATGATTGCCAGAGGGCATGTGTGCTCGTCAGAGAGACAGGAACAGACAGGCGTGCACGCTCAGCAGGGCATGACCACGCCGCAGTCCCGTCTGCTGCATCGCTCCATCCAGTCGGGATTTAGGGCAGGTGTGAACACGTGCCCAGCATGTTTTTCCAGCCACTGGGGCCAGGATTCGAACCGTGCCATTGGCCATGTAGGATTTGGCACCTGTAACCACTGGTCCACCAGGCCAGCCCCCCAGTACGGCCGACATGGAAGACTTAGGACATTTCACGTTAAAATCCAGGTGCCCACCTAATCCCGACCGTCACTTAGGGCCGAGCCTGCGTTACGTCTGTCCACGTCGGCGCTGGCCTGTCTCTGCGAGCATCCCTGTCCCGTAGCCCCTGCCTGTTGAGTGTAGACGTGTCCCAGCCTGTCCTCTAGGCCCTGGGGGCAGAGCAGGGCCCAGAAACCGAGCCCCCTTCTTAAGGAGCTCGCAGCCTGAGGGCGAGGAGCGAGCAGTTGTCATGCGAACACACGTGCTAGTGCCAGTGACCCCCGTGAGCGCAGAGCAGGAAATGGCGGGGCAGAGCAGTGGGGGGAGGCGGGGGAAGCCGCGTGGCCAGGGCAGCGAGGGAGGGGTTGCCGGGGTCGTGTCGAAGAGAAGACACAGCGTGTGCAGAGGACCGTGGGAGGGGTGCGGCCTCTGGGTCCTGCACTCTGGGGAGTGGTTGGCAGCCCAGAACTGCTGCGGATGTCCCAGGGCCTCCATGCTGACAGCTCTGCTCTCCCAGCAGGAAGCCTGACGAGGCAGAAGCCCGGGGCCCGGGGAGGGTCAGCAGCCTCAGTGGGGCCCACCGCAAACGCCGCCGCAGCTCGACCACAGAGGAGGAGTCCGAGTCCGCAGGGGAGTCTGAGCCTGACACGGCTGCGGCCTCCGAGCAGGCTGAGGCCAGTGCAGGGACCACGGCCACGTGTGTGCTGCCGGCTCCCCTGGGGCCCGGGGACGAGAGCCCAGCGCCCAGCAGTCAGCCCACGCTGGCTGCAACTCCCACTCCCTCGCCTCCCGCAGCAGCTGCCACCCTGACCAAGCCCCCGACAAAGCCCGCCGTGTTTGTCCCCGTGAACCGCTCCCCGGAGATGCAGGTTTGCAGCCTCGGGTTTATGGTTAAGAATGAGTGGGCGGGGTCAGCAGGTGTTGTGGTTGCTAAGGGGATGGACTCCTACGTGGCCAACTACAGTGGCCAACTACAGTTCGAGTCTCACCAGGCATGTGTACACATATGCCCCAAATTCCGAGAGGAGAACGGAAGAGAAAGGATCGCAGTGTGGCCATTCCCCACGGGCAGTGCCCTCTCTCTGTCTCTCTCTTTTTTTTCTCTCTCTCCCTGATGAACACATGCGACCTTGTCCTCTAGCCAATTAAAAAATGTAATAGAGGAGGGACCAGCAGGTGGCGTAGTGGTTAAGGTGCTGGACACTCCAACATGGGCAACCACAGTTTGAGTCCTGGACCTGGTGGCTTGATTTCCCGCTTTCCTTCTCTCTCGCTCTCTCTCTCTCGCTCTCTCTCTCTGGTCAAATTAAAATAAATGAATGAATAAATAAAAATTATTGGGACCAGCAGTTAGCATAATGGCTATGTCACTGGACTCCCACGTAGTCGACCGCGGTTCGAGTCCCGGACCCGGTGGCTTAAACTCACACCGGGCGCGTGTGCGTGCGTGCCCAAGATCCTGAGAGGAGAATGGAGGAGAAGGGATTGCGGCATGGCTATCCCCCCTGGGGGGTGATTTCTCGCTTTCTATCTCTCTGTCTCTCTCTGTCTGTCTGGCCAGCGCACGCGCCCTATAGCAAAAACCTCTCAAAAAAAATAATAAATAAATAAATAAATATTATTAAAAAAAATGAAATAGAAGAGCTGGCAGGTGGTTAAGTACACTGGACTCCCACATGGCCCACTGTGGTTCGAGTCCCGAACTTGGCAGCTTGCTTTCTCTTTCTCTCTCTGTCTTCCTCTCTGGTCAAATTAAAATAAATAAATAAAGTTAAATAAAATAATTCTTTAAAAAGTGAAATAGAAATATAGCAGAATAAAGAATATTAGCTCACTAGCTATGTGCGTAGAGTGAGCAATGCTTCAAGAAAGTTTTCTTCAGAATGCTATGCGTGCATACCTGCATGCACACGTGTGTGCTGAGACTCACGGTAGAAAGCGTGTTTCTCCCCGTGGGTCATGGGAAGGAAATGTGGGAGGGCCACCCGGAGCAGGTGCCTGGGAGAGCTGTCGCCAGGCCGCAGTCCCCGCCTTAGGTAAGATTAGCACCGGGTCAGTACCAGCTTCTACGGTCTGCAGATAGTGCATGCCTGTGAGAGGAGCGAGAGGGGCACCCCGTACAGCGTCCGGGCGCACCGCGGTCCCCACCCGGCCCCCAGCCCCTCAGTGTCTCGGGGGCACGCGTACACACCGGTGGCACTTCAGCAGCCAGGGCAGCCAGACCATGGCACGCCGTGTGACTTCCAGCACTGCAGCTCCGTTTGCGGCCAGCACAGCTGTGAGTACCAGGGGCTGCTCTGCCCCTGCCTAGCCGTGCCCAGGGACATCAGTGCTGATGTCCCAAAGCCGCAGATGCTCTGCCTCCGTCTCCATGGACTGTGCCCCCTACACCCCCACTTTTTGTTTGAATTTGCGGGAGGGATGTGTGCTCCCTAGAGAGAAAGCAAGGGATCGCCCCACCGTGGGGCGTGGTCCTTCCACGGTTCCTTCTCCGTTTTTCCCTCCTCTTGGGATTTTGGGCATGCACGTGCACCTGGCGTGTTTTTCAAGCCACAGGGTCCAGGACTCAAGCTGCGTGGTCAGCCATGTGGGATGCAGCCACCTTCCCCACTGTCCCCCCGGCTGGCCTTGGGCTGTGGCTCTCTGCCCCCACCCCGCCAGCCGTCAAGGCCCCCATTCGGCCCAGGGCGTGTCTGGGCAGGGTCCCCTGTGCCCCCTGCCCTCCTGCAGCTCCCCTGCCCCAGCTCCCACGTTGACCCCTCTCTCCTGGCAGCAAGAGCGGCTGAAGCTCCCGATCCTCGCTGAGGAGCAAGCGATCATGGAGGCAGTGGCCGAGCACCCCATCGTCATCGTGTGTGGGGAGACTGGCAGCGGGAAGACCACGCAGGTGCCCCAGTTTCTCTATGAAGCTGGCTACAGCAGGTGGGGCACACACGGGCTCTCTGCCGGGCCTGGGGTCAGGGGAGATGTCCCCCGAAGTCATCAAGAGCCTGGACTCCCGGGCACTCCGTCTTCGCTCTGCCCTTACGTGCTAGGTGACCTCAGACAAGCTGCCCAACTTCTCTGCACCCCTTTCCTCCACTGTGAGGCTGGGACGGAATAGCGCCCCTCCCAGGGCTGTCCCCGGAGATCGCGAGTGGACTGCTCGGTGCCCGCCGGCTGGCACGCAGGGTGCTGTGTCCGCTGCTGCCCCTGTGCACAGCCGCCCGTTGGCAGCTCTGACCCGCGTGTACCCTTGTGGTTGGGGTTCCTAAGGCCACACCCAAGTCTGTGTGTCGCTGGGAAGCCCCAGGACTCGGCGTGCACATAGCTGACCTCAGGCTGGGGTTTGTGAGATGACAGCACAGCACGGTCAGCTTCGGGGCAGGCAGGGCCAGCACCGCTGACCTGTCGCATTCTACCTCCCCAGCGACGGCAGCATCATCGGTGTCACGGAGCCTCGCCGCGTGGCCGCTGTGGTCATGTCCCAGCGAGTGGCCAAGGAGATGAACCTGTCGCAGAGGTGAGAACCCTGCTTCCCGGGACGGGACTGGGGTCGGGGTGGTCCTGCACTCTAGCCTGGCATCGGCCGTCCAGGAGGAGGTGGATAGGTGTGGTCCCCTCCGCGCCGAGGGTGTGGACGGAAGTGCCCCTCTCTGGGCTCCAGGATCGCTGCACGGGGGCTTCCCCTGTGACAGACAGTGCTCTCGTCACACCCAGTGGGCTGAGGGGACAGAAGAGCCAGCACAGGGCCCGGGGCAGAGCAGGGCCAGACGCAGGCAGGCCGCAGCTAAGTCAGCACTGCCGAGTGCATTTCAACCTTGGGGTTCCAAAACGCAAGATTTTTTCTTGGCAGAGTCCATAGGCTGTGCTTTAGGTTTTTTTTTTTTTTTTTTTTTTTTTTTAAGAGAGATTTTTGTCATCGGGCGCATGCACTCACTGGAGAGACAGCGATAAAAAGCAAGAAATCACCGCTCAGTGGGGATAGCCATGCTGCAGTCCCTGTTCTCCCATCTCCTCTTCAGACTTTGGGCACGCACGCACACGTGCCTGGTGTGAGTTTTAAGTCGCTGAGTCTGGGACTTGAACTTCACTCAACTCCATGGGAGTGCAGCTATGTAATCATTATGCCGTCTGCTGGTCCTGGAAAGTCATTTAAACAAAGCGAGTGTAGACAGTCCCTGTTACAGTAGCTCCTTGTCAGACTCGGGCCTCACTGCGGTGCGGAAGTAACACACATTCGGTAGAGACTGACTTCGAAGTCTGGACTGGATCCTTGGTATACGGTGTCGGGTGGCTCACCCAGTCTTGGCTCACCCAAGCGCTCTGAGCGCACCTAAGACGGGCTGGGCTGAGTGACAGTGTCCGGGAGGCCAGGGGTCAGGGCTTCATGCACCCTCCAGCCCTGGTTTTCCGGACGCGCTTTTCAAGCATGCGTGTGTGGTTGGTGTGGCCCTTTCGTGGGCTGCAGCGGCCCCCCACTTCGCTCTGGGCTCTGGGGTGAGGGCGGTCGGCAGGACCCCGGGCCTCATTCCTGGTTTGGCGGCCCCGCCCTGCCGGGTGTGGCCAGGCCTCCTCCACTGCCCCCCGGAGTGGCCGTATGGTGCCCCAATCGGAGCAACCCTGGGGACCTGTTGAGCCGAAGCCTGTCCCCGCAGGGTCGTCTCCTACCAGATCCGGTACGAGGGGAACGTGACCGAGGAGACCAGAGTCAAGTTCATGACGGACGGCGTGCTGCTCAAGGAGATCCAGAAGGTTGGTCTCATCCCCGCCCCGCAGCGAGCGGGCTGGGGTGGGGACGGGAATGTCGCTATGACACGAGCAGCCGGTCTGCTGGCCTCGGCACAGCAGCATGGGCCACCCGGCCACGCTGTAACTTCAGCAAGTTGGTGGCCCTCCCTGAGCCTCTTTCTGGACCAGCACACGGGTCTTCCTCTAGAACCATCACGAGCTGTCCATTGCATGAGGGCAGCCCGCCTGGGGCCTGTGCCCGGTCGGTGCCCGTTCCACGTGGCACGAGTCCTCACTGATGGGGCTCCACTCCATGGCACGAGTCCTCACTGGGGCTCCACTCCACGTGGCACAAGTCCCCATTGATCACGTGTAGCACGAGTCCTCACTGATCAGGCTCCCAGAGTTTGTGCACCCCCAAGTGTTGGTTGGACACTTAGGCGCCAGGCACCGCCCTGCAGGTTGGAGAGCGAGTGCTCCCCTTGGGTGTCCTGGGCTCATTGTGTGCTCTGACTCTGACCGGGGACTCGGCCTCACACAGAGGACTGGGGAAGGTCTCCAGCCTGGTCTCCGGCGGCAGTGGGCCGTACTGTCCCCTGCAGCCTGTTGTGGGGTGTTCGCTGGGTGACTCAGGGCGCTCAGCCTCCACCTCCTCTGCCTGCCCACTCGGCCCCAGGAGCTTCCTGGGGAGCTGGCACGTTTTGGCGGCTTGGCTGGGCATTGGCAGGGGGCAGGCCTGTCCCCGGAGGGCCTGGAGGGCCAGGTTGAGGGCCACTGTCTGGAGAGGAGCGGTCGGGTGCAAGAGCAGCTCCAGCCTCGAGGGTGCTGGGCCCCTGGGGTGGCCATGGCACGGACGTGGCTGTGCGTCTGGATGGCCCAGTTTAGAGTGGAGCTGCTTCCTGGCTAGGCGCCCGCTCAGCCAAGGGCTAGGCCAGCCCGAGGTGCCCCCCAGCTCACGGCTGCTGCTCTCTGGCTCCTTCTCCGCCAGGGCCCAGGCCTGTGCTCTGGACCTCACAGGTACTAACTGCCCTAGGATCAGGAGACATCACTTGCCCGAGGTGAGTGCCAGCTCTCGAGGCTCTGACCTTGGCCACTGTGGGCCTGGAGTGTGGTGGGGAGTCTGGGGCCGGCTGACCCTGCGGACCCCTCCCCAGGACTTCCTGCTGCTCAAGTACAAGGTGGTGATCATCGACGAAGCCCACGAGCGGAGCGTGTACACCGACATCCTCATCGGCCTCCTGTCCCGCATCGTGACTCTCCGGGCAAAGGTAGCAGGAGGCAGGGAAGCTGGGGAGCCCCTGGGTGCCCAGGCCAAGGCCTCCCTGCTAGAGCTTGGCCCTTCCCCAGCCCCTGCCCGCCTGCACCCCGGGCTGCTGCCAGGCAAGGGTCCTCCAGGGACATGGTCCTGCAGACCTGGGTCTGGGCCAGTGCCGGGGCTGTGATTCCACCCTGGGGTCCCGGCTCCTGCCCACGGACCGTTATTCCTCCCTCCCTGCACACCGAGACACTCAGGAAGGGAGTCGGTGTGTGCCTGGCCCCCCAGCCTGTAGCTTCCAGATGCTCGTCAGGGCTGTGTGGCCCAGTGCTCCCTCTCTGAGACGGTGCCCCTAGTGCCGGAGCCAGCCTCTCCACCCACCCACTGGCCACCGGGCGCGCTGTGGCCCCGCTCAGGTCAGGCAGAGGCCTGCGTGTGGAGGCTGCCCTGGGTTGGGGCTCCAGGAGAGGCTGGCACCATGGGGCTGGGGGCATGTGCCTGCCATGTCCAAGGCCCAGGGAAGGGACAGTGAGGGGGACACTGCTGTTGTAGCAGTCCTGCTTCCCAGGGCTTCATTTCAGCATGTGAGCTTGTCACGGACAGAGCCAGGATGGGACCCAGGCAGAGAGGGAGGGCTGACGGCGGGGAGGGATCCGGCCGTGTGGGTGGCGGGCCGGGGAGGGGGCCGGCCGTGTGGGTGGTGGGCCGGGGAGGCTTCCTTTCAGGGAGAGAAGAGCAGGCTGAGGGCCCTGAGTGGGGGCCTGCCTGGTGTCTGTCTCTGAGTACCAAGCTTTCCTGAGGTGTTCTGATTGACCGTTGAAATGTGACGGGGCGGGTTGTAGCACGGTCAGAATCGTGCCGCCGTCGCCAGTCTGAGCACGTTTTCATCCCCGGCCCCAAGTGTCCTTGTCCCCATGGAGCCCCGAGCCTCCTGTCCCTGCAGCCAGCCTGCTGCGTATTGCAGGCCCTGGACTCGCTGCACGAGGCTTCACGACTGGCGCCTTCTGGCTTGAGAACACGTAGGTTCTTTTTTTTTTTTTTCTTTTTCTTTTCTTTTTTTTTCTTTTTTTTGGAGAGGTTTTTGCTATAGGGCGCGTGCGCTTGCCAGACAGACAGAGAGAGACAGAGAGATAGAAAGCAGGAAATCACCCCCCAGGGGGGATGGCCACGCCGCAATCCCTTCTCCTCCATTCTCCTCTCGGGATCTTGGGCACGCACGCACACGCGCCTGGCGTGAGTTTAAGCCACCGGGTCCAGGACTCGAACCGCGGTCGACTACGTGGGAGTCCAGCGACATAGCCATTACGCTAACTGCTGGTCCCCAAGAACACGTAGGTTCTTGGTTCTTTGAGAAGTTCATGGAGAGATTGTAATCTAGAATCTTTATTTCAAAGCTTTTACCCCAAAATGGAATTCGCTCTTCAGCGCCCTCCTTCCCTGAGCTTTTGGAAGCCCCCATGGTGTGTGGCAGGCCCGTGCAGGCCAGTGCTCCACGCCTTGTGCCAAGTCCTATATCCCATGTCTGTAGACCCCATCACACCTTTCCTTAGTGGATGGGCAGGGGCTCCTGTGGACAGGGATGGCTGTGCCGTGGCAGCTGAGTGGACCGCTGGCTGCCGCCAAGTGTGGCATCTATAGGCACCTTCGACCCCACAGCACTGGGGCTCCTTTACCCCACGGCCTCGCCAGTCTTGTCAGTTTCCGTCCAATCCCCCACTGTCGGGTGTGACATGGCCTTGGTGTGCGTGTTGGGGTGAGTGAGGTGGGGGGAAGAAGGTCAGAGGGCATGGCTGGGACCAGGGCTGCAGGTCTGGGCAGGGAGGCAGCCGGGGACTTCTGTCCCCACAGATACTCGGGCTGTGCGCTGGCTCTTGGGTTTGGGGTCCACCGGGTGCAGAGACAGCAGGGCCTGATGGCACAGCCCCCCACGGCACCCTGGGCGCTACATGGCCCAGTCCCCCAGCCCACCCCAGAGAGACAGGCAGCCTCTTCCTGCAGGCAGGCGGGCGGGCGGCGCTCCGTGGGCAGCTTGCCGGTGGCCAGGCCTGCTGTGCTTGGAGCCACCTAAGGCTTGCTTGGAGCCACTGCCTGGGAGAGGCGGCACGTCAGGTCCCTGTGCCTTGTCCCACAGAGGCGGCTGCCGCTGAAGCTGCTCATCATGTCGGCCACGCTGCGGGTGGAGGACTTCACCCAGAACCGGCGGCTCTTCGCCCAGCCACCCCCTGTCATCAAGGTAACGGCCAGGCCCGTCCGGGACCCCTCTGTCACTCAGGGTGGCAGTGTATCGGGCAGGAGAGCCGGCTGGGAAGGGCAGCGGGGCCAAAGCCCGCCTCGCCTCTGGTCCCTAGGTGGCAGCCCGGCAGTTCCCCGTGACGGTGCATTTCAACAAGCGGACGCCGCTTGAGGACTACAGCGGCGAGTGCTTCCGGAAGGTCTGCAAGATCCACCGGATGCTGCCTGCAGGTGGGCCTGGCTGGCCCGGGGCCTTGTCTTTGCCATGCCTGTTTCCTCCCCGGGTCTGACTCTCAGCACCCGCCTTGCCTCTTCCACCGCCCTAGGGGAGGCCTCTGTGATTGCCAGGGGCCAGCGTGGGGGCTGTGCTCTATCCACAGCTGCTGAGCAGGACGCCGCCCAGGGCCCAGGTGCCTCGCCCCTCCCCTCACCATCTCACATGCTCAGTCAGTCCCCTCGTTTTGTCTTACTGGGCGGACAGGCTTGTGTCCATGCTAAACGACATTAACAGGAGCCAGCTCGCTCAGCGGCGATAGACAGTAACCCCACCTCCCCTAAACAGCACAGTGGCCGGACCGCCGTCCCGGCTTTCCTTTCTGTAAGAGGTTTTTGACTTAGGGTGCATGCTCTTGCCGAGACAGTGAGAGGGAAGGTGAGCGACCACCCCCAGGGGAGAGGGCCCTGCTGCGGTCCCCTGTCCTCCCTCTCTCACCGGGATCTGGGCATGCACAATGAGCCCAGCATGATTTTCAAGCCACCGAGCCCAGGACTCGAACCACGGTTAGTCCTGTGGGTATCTAGCCATGTAACCGCTATGCCATCTGCTGGCCCCAGCTGCCCGAGGCTCTCAGCTGCACTGCCCGGCCGGCTTCGTCCATGTCAGAGCGGCCGAGGGCAGTGGAGACACTCCTGGACAGCTGTCCTGGTGCAGTTGCCCCCGTGTGCAGGGCTCAGGGCCATGGCCTTTCCGGGAGACCGAGTGGAGGCTAAGATCGGAGCGAGGCGGGGCACACCACGCGGCCTCCTGCCTCTGTGCGGGCAGCGCTGCAGGGACCCCTGTCCACTGCCTCCGCGCCATTCCGGGGGTGCCCCCAGGGGCCCGCTGGGTTGCACCTTCGGTCTGGTGTGCCCGCTCTTGCTTGTCTGTCTGTCCGTCCGTGGCTCTGCAATTCTGGCTTCCTGGCCGTCATGCAGCCCCACTGTGCAGAGCAGGCCTGCCACGCACATGGCGAGGCAGACGTTTGCTGAGTGACTGACATAACGGAGGCGCATCTCCCGCAGGCGGAATCCTGGTGTTCCTGACGGGGCAGGCGGAGGTGCACGCGCTGTGCCGCAGGCTCAGGAAGACCTTCCCAGCCCTTAGGCCCAGCGCTGGTGCACAAGGTAACGGGCGCCAGCTCCCCTGCCGGATGGAGTCTCAGCCTGAGCCTCCAGGGCTCCGCAGCACCGGCTCCCTCCCTCTCACGCCAGCCTGAGTAAACGGCCTTGCTCTGGCGATGAGGGCCCTGCTGGTCACCGGCGCCAGCACAGCATGTCCCTCTGCTCAATTCCCAGGAAAGGAAGGGCAGGAGGACTCGGTGGAAGGGACACGGAAGTTCAAGAAGTCACAGGCGCGAACCAGGAAGAAGCAGGCCACGGTACGTGTGGGGCTCCGGGCAACTCTGGCCCCAGGGCCGTGTCTTCCGGGTCAGTGACTAGTCACAAGCAGCTGTTGAGATTTAAATGTCGTTGGAGAGAAGAGATTTAAAACCCACATGTTCAGTTGCGCCAGACCCTTCAGGAGTTCAGTGGACAGCACACCTGCACCGGCCCGAGGAGGAGGGTGCTGCGGGGTGGGGTTACGCTTTGAGATACCTTGAGAGGAATCCTCCGGAAGGTGGGCCCCGAGCACCTGCGCAAGGCTCAGAGGATCCCTGGAGGGCAGCAGACTCCTGGGTGTTTGCTGAAGAGCTGGGAGAGCGGCAGGGGTCGTTTCCCAAGGTGGGCAGGCTGGTCTGGAGGGCAGTCCCTGTGCTCCCCTTCCCGCCCGCTCACAAACCAGGCGGCGTCTCAAGTTCCCCACAAGCTAAGGATCCCCGTGCCAACCCTGGGGTAAGTCCCGTGGCAGCCCTGGTTTAGGCAAGGAAGTAGGCAAGCGAGCCAGTGACCCGCCTGGGGTCAGCGCAGTGGGTGGGGGAGCGGGGCCCATGCAGCTGGAGGTGCACACGCCGTGTTCGCGCCGCGTTCGCGCCAGGGCCTGTAGCCCATAGTGTCCTGTCTCGTTGACCATAGATGCTGCCCCAGATCAGCCTGGACAGTTACTCAGTGTTGCCCGTGGGCGATGACGACGAGGACAGGGAGGCGGAAATGGACGACGAGGAGGCCCTGGGCTCCGATCTCGACCTGGACCTCGGGGATGATGGAGGGGACGGAGGTGTGGCCCTACAGCCCTCCTGATCTTGAGCACACTCAGTCCCCAGACTCAGCCTGTGCTCATCAGACCCTTCACGTGTCAGCCCGGCAGACCCCGCCGAGACACCGACAGCCCTGCCCTTGCGGCGTGACCAAGGGGGCTGGCATGTGAGCCAGCAGGAGCTGGGGTTCTGGCTCCTTTGTCCTCTGGCACAGAGTAGCCGTCTGGTGGTCACGGAGGGGCCAGCTTGTGTACACAGGAGCCCCATGCCCTGCTGTGTCCACCCAGGGCCGCGCAGGGCAGTCGAGGGCACCCCTACATGCCCTGGGTCACAGCCAGGCTGTCGGGAGGAAGATGGCGCAGCATCGCGGGTGGTTAGGACCTGGTGGGTGCAGCTCTGTTGGGCTACCCGCAGTGTAGAGCCCTGGCCCGGGGTTGGGAAGGAGCTGGGCCCTGAGGCTCCTGCTGCAACCTCCCCTCCAGGTGGGCAGCCCGAAGCCTCCCTCCCACTGCACGTGCTCCCGCTCTACTCGCTGCTGGCCCCCGAGAAGCAGGCGCAGGTAAGCGTGCGGATCCTGTGGGGCCGCCTGGCCGGGGTGCCCGCCTCCTGCTGGGAGCCATTCCTGCTCAGACCGAGCTTGGCGAGGGCTGAGGCTCCATGTTTTCACCCAGGAGCCCAGTGCCTGGGCAGGGGCGGCCGCCCCCCAAGCCCCGCCTCCTGGTCTTCCACCTTCGGGGCCCACCCGGCTGCCCTCTGATCACGAGCGAGCCTGGGCCTCCCCAGCCTGCAGCCCACCACCCCTCCTGTTCCCGATTCTCTGGTTTGCTCACTGCCCTGTGCCCTGCACACAGGTCTTCAAGCCTCCCCCAGAGGGGACGCGGCTGTGTGTCGTGGCCACCAACGTGGCTGAGACGTCACTGACCATCCCCGGCATCAGGTACGTGGTGGACTGCGGGAAGGTCAAGAGGCGCTACTACGACCGCGTCACCGGCGTGTCCTCCTTCCGCGTCTCCTGGGTCTCCCAGGCTTCGGCTGACCAGCGGGCTGGCCGGGCAGGCCGCACCGAGCCTGGCCACTGCTACAGGTGGGTGCGTGGGCACCTCTTACTGTGTTTTCCTTTTTAAAGAATCAGTTAGTGATTTGGGGCTGGAAGGTGGTGTGGGGGTTAAGATGCCGGACTCCCACGTGGCTGGCTGTGGTTCAAGTCCCGGACCTGGCAGCTTGCTTTCTCACTTTCTCTCTGTCTGTGGTATAATAACATAATAATAACAAATGGAATTAAATAATTATTATTTTTCAGAAATAATTTGTTATTGAATGATATTTATTATTATTTTCAAAATTTCATGTAGGGCACATGCACTCACCAGAGAAAGACAGAGATAGAGTGAGAAAGCAAGCCACCTGGTCCGGGACTTGAACCATAGTCGGCCATATGGGAGTCTGCTGCCTTAGCCACTATGCCACCTGCTGGCTCCTACTTTCCAGAATTTTTATTTGGGAGGGAAAGCAGCACATACAGGGGACGCCAGCTGTTCAGACCTCCCCCATCAAGGGTCCACTCCTCAGAGTGGAAGTGCTGGGTCACGTGAGGACCTAGTGTACCCGGCAGAACTCCGGCAATCCTCGACCAGCAGCCCACCCTCACAGATGCCCGTTATTGGCAGTGTTCGGGTCCAGCCAGCCGAGGTGTCAGCGGTCTCCCCCTGGTTTCGGTTTATATTTCTTTTTTTTTTAAAGAATTATTTTTGGGGGACCAGCAGGTGGCGTAGTGGTTAAGGCGCTGGACACTCCCACATGGCGGACCAGGGTTCAAGTCCTGAATCTGGTGGCTTGCTTTCTCGCTTCCTCTCTCTCTCACTCTCACTCTCTGTCTCTCTCTGGTCAAATTAAAAAATAAATGAATGGGGACCAGCAGTTAGCGTAATGGCTATGTCGCTGGACTCCCACATAGTCGACCGCGGTTCGAGTCCCGGACCCGGCGGCTTAAACTCACGCCGGGCGCGTGTGCGTGCGTGCCCAAGATCCCGAGAGGAGAATGGAGGAGAAGGGATTGCGGCGTGGCCATCCCCCCTGGGGGGTGATTTCCTGCTTTCTATCTCTCTGTCTCTCTCTGTCTGTCTGGCGAGCGCACGCGCCCTATAGCAAAAACCTCTCCAAAATAAATAAATAAATAAATAAATAAATGAATGAATGAATAAAATAAATAATTATTTTTTTTAGAAAAAGAATTATTTTTTTATTTAACTATTTAATTATTTTTTATTTAAGTTTATTTTCCAGTTTGATCAGAGAGAAACAGAAAGATAGAGGGAAAGTGAGAACACAAGCCACCAGGTCCGGGACTTGAACTGCAGTTGGCCATGTGTGAGTCCAGCACCTTTAATCACCACGCCCCCTGCCGGCCGGGTTTAAATTTCACTATTAGCTCATGGTGTTCAGCATCTTTTCAGGTGCTTATTGGCCTGTCTTCTCTGGAGAACTTCCTTTTCCTTTAAGTCTGCCAGAGGCCACATGCTCAGTGGAGAGATGGGGAAGGCCCCCCACAGCGGGCGTGGCACCGCCTCGACCCACCTCCCCGTCTCCATCCTGCTGAGATTGGGGCACGCATGCACACATACACGGTGCATTTTTATTCTCTTTATTCTATTTTTTGGTGTTACCAGAGGGCGCACGCGTTTGCCCAGGAGCAAGAGCGACCGTGGGCAACGGTCACACCGCACTCCCTTTGTCTCCCTTGCCCATTGGGATTGTGGAGCACACTCAGCGCCTGGCGGGGGCTGCACGGAACTCAGCCACGCGGGGTCCACTTCCTTGACCGCGAGGCCGCAGCCTGGCCTGTTTGCTCTAGGACACGCACGTGCCAGAGACAGACCGGGAAAGTCAGAAATCACCCCCAGGTGATCCTTCCTCCTCTGTTCGCCCTGGGGATCTTGGGCACGCGTGCATGTGTGCCGGGATATTTCTCAAGCCGCCTGGTGAAGGACTCACCTGTATAGTGCACTCTGTGCTCTCTGCTGGCCCTACAACCTGTCTTTGTATCGTTTGTTTATAAGATTTCCTTATGCAGGGGGGCTGGCAGGTGGCATGGTGGTTAGGGGTGCTGGACTCCCACATGGTTGGCTGCAGTTTGGGTCCTGGACCTGGCAGCTTACTCTCTCATTCTGTCCCTCTCTGGTCAAATAAAATAAATAAACATCAATAAATGAATACAGTTAAATGGAATGACTTTTTAAAAAAAAAAAAAAGATTTCCTTATGTAATCTGGACATCAGAGCCTCATTAGACATACCCTTTGCAAATGAATTCCAGCCTGTGTGTTTTGAATAGCTTCATTACTATTCTGTTCAACTTACTCTGAAATTACAAGTGTAAGAAATTCAAAAAACATGCTGAGAAAACTAGTGAGCGTAACTGTGGTTAACATCTACTGAGTATCCGGGCCGGCAGGTGGCGTGGTAATTAAGGGAGCTGGACTCCCACATGGCTGACCATGGTTTGAGTCCCAGACCTGGTGGCTTGCTTTCTCACTTTCCCTCTCTCTCATTCTCACTCTGTCCCTCTCTGATCAAATTAACGTAAATAAACTTAACTTAAAAAAAAAAAAAAAGAAATCTACTGAGTGTCGGTAGGTGTTTGTCAGGTTTTTGCCTCAGGGCACATGCTCTCACAAGAGAGAGGGCAAGTGGGAAAGTACCCCAGTAGGGGTGGCCATGCTGCAGTCCCCTCTCCTTCATTATCTTCTTGGGGTTGTTGGGCACGCACATACGGGCCTGGCATCATTTTCAAGCCTCCAGGTATGGGTCTCAAACCATGGTCATCCACATGGGAGGCCAGTGCTTAACCACTACAGTGCCTGCTGGCCCCACCGCAGCACTGTTTCGAGTCCTGTCCCTGTGTCACCTGTCACAGCTAATGTCAGCAGGTTCCTCTGAGGCAGCTGCTAGTTAGCCATGTCAAGGGACGGTGCAGTAGAGGGGGTCAGGGTCCTGGCCTCCTGAGAGTCTGGTCAGCACCATGTCCAGGTGGGCTGTGGGCTGACTGTGCCTCTGTCTGCCAGGCTGTACTCATCTGCGGTCTTTGGGGACTTCGAGCAGTTTCCTCCTCCAGAAATCACCCGGAGGCCTGTGGAAGACTTGATCCTTCAGATGAAAGCTCTCAACATCGAGAAGGTCAGCTGCAGCGCCAGCCCTGCCATCACCCCACCCCGCGCTCCCTGCCCCCAGGCCCTGGGGCCACCTCCCTTCCTTCCCTGCGGTCTGGGAGTTGAGCTGGCTGCGGTGCACCCAGCCCTGCTGAGCCCTGCTGGGGGCTCCCCCAGGTCCTGGGGCCACCTCCCTTCCCTGCAGTGCACCCGGCCTGTGCCTGCGGCTTGCAGAACCTTGCATCAGCAGTTGCCGTGGGGACGTCTGGTCCCCTGTGGCACCACGGCCCCCATGTTGCATGCTTTGGGCCTCTGGGACTAGCTTCCTGGAGCAGGACTGGCAGGGCTGGCAGCAAGGCCCACACTGTGTCTGGCCTGGAGCTCTGGAATGTTCTGCCAAGTCCTCCCGCTGTAGCCATCTCTGGCTCAGTCCTTTGTGTGGAGGAAGACCTTGTCCAGGGCCCCTCCTCTCCTGCAGGCAGGGGGCCAGGCAGAGTGCCCTGGGCCAAATCCCTGTTACCAGGTGGAGAAACCAAGGCAGAAAGTGACGGGCTTTGTCCGGGGACACACACCTAAGAAGTGATAGAAGCCAGATCGTCTTCCCTTTTTGCTTTTTCAAGTGTTTTACAATTATACCAGACAGGGCCAGTAGGTGGTGTAGTGGTTAAAGCGTTGTAGTCTCACAGGGTCGACCTCGGTTCGAGTGCTGGACCTGGCAGCTTGAAAATCACGCTGGTTGCGTGTGCGCATGTGCCCAAAATCCCGAGAGGAGAATGGAGGGGAAGGGCTTACGGCGTGGCCACCCCCAACGGGAGTGATTTCTCACTTTCCCTCTCTCTTCGGGGTTGTTTCTGTTATCTGGTGACTGACTGCACATGCCCTATAACAAAAATTTAAAACAAAAAAAGTGTATTACAGAAGTAGGGAAACACTCTCCTGGCACGTGGTCACACTGCAGTCTTCTCTCCGGTTTTCTGTCTTGTCAGTTTTTGGACACATACACACATGCACCAAGCGTGGTTTTTTTTTTTTTTTTTTTTTTTTTTTTTTTTTGCCAGAGGACACGTGCTGTGGCAGGAATGAGTCAGAGAGAGGAAGGCGCCCCGATGGGGCACAGTCACATGACCACCCCTCGCCTCCACCTGTCTCCTTCTGGGGTTACAGACAAGCATGCACACCCACCAGCCTCTCTCTCAAGCTGCAGGCACTGGGTGTCAGACCGTGATCAGCCATGTGGGGTCTGGGTTCTGTGCACTGAATGTTAACCAAGTGCTGGCCTCATTGTTCTTTAAAAGCTCATCCTTGGGGCCAGCAGGTGGCACGGTGGTTAAGGCACTGGACTCCTGCATGGCCAACCCCAGTTTGAATTCCAGGCCTGGCGGCTTGCTTTCCCACTTTCCCTCTTTGTCTCTGTCTCTGTCCTGGTCTGCTGAGCACATGTGCCTTATAGCAAATTAAATTAATAATACATCAAATTAGGGGGAAAACTCATCCCCGTGGGCCGGGTGGTTGCCTAGTGGTTAAGACAGCTGGGGTCCCCACAGCTGACCATGCTGTTCAGGTCCCCGACCCCGCAGCTTGAGAAGCACTGGGTGCATGTGTGTAGCCGGCATCGCGAAAGGAGGGAGAGACGAGACCGTGACGTGACCATGCCCCTGGGGGTCCTTTCTCTCTCCCTCTGTCCATTTCTGGTCGTTTGAAGAAAAGATAAAAGGTTTAATGAGGTGTACGAGAGCTCACGCCCACCCAGTCCGCTCGGTGAAGTGTGCATTTCGGTGCTGTAGGTCTTCACAGAGGGCGGTCACCACCGCCCATGGCTGTTCTTACTACCCCAAAGAGCCCCTGGTCCCTCCAGCTGTCACCCGGTTCCCAGCCCCTGGCACCCCATCAGCTGCCCCATCTCAGCATTTGCCTCTTTCGGGCATTTCCTTCAATGGCGCCTACCCTAGGCGAGGGCAGCCGGTGGGCCCGGCTCCGTCCCGTCACCCTGGGTCTCACGCGGGGCGTTGCGTGGGCAGACAGGCCTCGTCTATGCTGTCACCCATGATGGATGCCTGCCGTACCTTGTGGCCGCTGCGATCACACATGTGCAGGTGCTCACGTCCCCTCTCCACTTACTGTCTGGGCGGTTCTCCCGTGGAACGCTGCGCTCCTGTCCTCTCATTCCCCACGGCCCCCACCGCTGCGCACTGGTGCTCAGCAGCTGCCCGGGCTGCCGCTGAGCCAGCAGAGGGTGTCGGTCAATGGTGGCGGCTCTGGGGCTGGCCTGGCATGGGCTTGGGAGTGCCAGGCCCCGTGCCCCAGTCGGCATGAGTGCTGCTCGGGCTTTGGCCCTGCCGGGAGGGCAGACAACCCAGCACGCTGGAACGACTCCTCGCTCTTCTGCGCGGTTCACTCTGCCTTTGCTGTCACCTGTGCCCCAGGTCATCAACTTCCCCTTCCCAACGCCGCCCTCCCTGGAGGCCCTCATAGCCGCCGAGGAGCTGTTGATCGCGCTGGGTGCCCTGCAGGCGCCCCCAAAGGCAGAAAGGTAGGGGAGGGCAGAGGGTGGAGGGCCAGTCCTTGCCCGGTTCTCGGCCCTCTCCCCTTACCCGCCTGAGCTGCCTGAGCACTGGGGCCCCTTCCTCCGGCTCCAGGGCCACCTCCTGCAGCCCCGCCCAGAACAGCCTCCCTCCCTAGGATGAAGCAGCTGCAGAGGTCCCGGCTGAGCTGCCCCATCACCGCGCTGGGCAGGACCATGGCCACATTCCCCGTGGCCCCCCGCTACGCCAAGATGCTGGCACTGAGCCAGCAACATGGCTGCCTGCCCTATGCCATCACCATTGTGGCCGCCATGACAGTCCGGGAGCTCTTCGAGGAGCTGGACAGGTGCGGACTTGGGGCTGGGCCCTTGGGGGTCGTGCTCAGCCCCTCGGAGCCCTGGGCTGGGACACCCTGCGCATTGGTGGCCTCGTGTAAGCCCAAGAGCGGGAGCGAGAATGTGCCCCCAGTGGGTGAGGTCACACCTCAGTCCTTTCTCCACCTCTCAGCCTGTCAGATTGGGGCACGCACACATACACGCATACACATACGCACACGCACACGCACACACACATGCACACACATACACACACATACACATATGCACGCACACACATACACTCACATACGCACACGCACACACATGCACTCACACACACGCGCTCGCACGCGCACACACACACTGGGTCAGGGTTTGACCACATGGTTGGCCATGGCAGACTGGCTCCTTTGACCAAGAAGCCGTGGGGCTGGGTCACCCCAGATTATTTCTTCCAGTCAGCATATAGCGGGGGAGTTGCAAGGCCAGGCAGTGTCCACGTTCTTGGTCTTGATAAGTGCCTGTGGGGAGACGTTTCCCCCAAAGTTCGTTGAATTCTCTCTTCCGTGAGTGAGACAGACTGAATGTGAGGGAGAGAAACAGGCGCCCTCTACGGCTGCCACATGACACGCCCCGTCCCAGCCTCTGTTCGTCCCGAGTCAGTGTCACATTCGCACCTGCGTGTAAGGGAGGTCTCAGGTTCGAACCTGGGACCCTCCCGTGTGATCAGCCCCAGAGCGTCGTGTGGACCCCACACCAGCATCTGGCTTCCCCAAGCCGGGCGCCTTAACCTCACCCACCAGGGATGTATGGCCCCGCTCTGCCCTGGCCCCCCGGAGCCTCGAGGTCAGTGGAGCTGGCTCCTAGTGGCCAGCCCCTGCTCTGCCCTGGCCCCCCGGAGCCTCGGGGTCAGTGGAGCTGGCTCCTAGTGGCCAGCCCCTGCTCTGCCCTGGCCGCCCCGGAGCCTCGGGGTCAGTGGAGCTGGCTCCTAGTGGCCAGCCGCAGTCTGAATCCCGCCTTCGCAGCCTGGAAAGCACACCTGTTGGGGGGGGGGGGCGTCCTGACGGACGGGAGACGGAGGAGAAGGGGTGCTTTCTCCCCGGCCCTCCCTTCTGCCTCTCTGGTGCGTGCACGCACTCTCTGGCTGTCTGGAAACAGCTGTGTGTCCCGGCCCCGAGGTGCCCGGACGTGGCCCCGACGGGGTGTGTGTGTTTTCAGGCCGGCCGCCAGCGAGGACGAGCTCACCAAGCTGAAGGGCAGGCGGGCCCGGGCAGCCCAGCTGAGGAGGACCTGGGCTGGGCGCGGAGCGTCCCTGCAGCTCGGGGACATCATGGTGCTGCTGGGTCGGTGCCGGGCGCCTCGGGCGGGGTGGGGGCGGCACAGGGCAGGTCTCGGGGCTTCCCGGGACCCTGGCCCAGGGAGTGAGTGCGCCCCGCTCTGGCCATCCGCAGGTGCCGTGGGAGCCTGCGAGTACGCCGGCTGCTCGCCCCAGTTCTGCGCGGCCAGCGGGCTGCGGTACAAGGCCATGATGGAGATCCGGCGCCTGCGGGGCCAGCTCACCACTGCGGGTACGGCCCCTCCCGGCTGCGGCTCCAGTGGCCGGGCACTCCCTCTGCACGGTGACAGTTGTCTTGACCAAAGCATTTCCCAGGTTCCCCGTCTGCGAGCGTGGCTACTCGCCGGTGTACTTGTGACCCACACCCAGCCTGTGGCCGTCACCGTGGGGTGGTCATGTCTGTTCCCAGGAGGGGAGGACATGGCACGCCCAATGCTCATGTGGGCGTCTGTTCTTGGCCTCGCCCCTCCTGACCTCTGTCCCCCACTGTGGCTCGGATGTCCCCGGGGACCTCAGACCTTGTCACGCAGAATGACGAGACCTCACCCTGGCCAGGCCTGGGCTCGGCTGCTCACGTGACTTCCTGCCAGCAGCGCCCCTGGGAGCTGAGGGAGGGACTGTCCCCCTCAGGACACAGCCCCTCAGAGAGGAGAGCCGGCCCAGCGGAGTCCCCAGATGGCCCATGCCCCTCCGAGGCTGACGGGGACTCTGAGACCGAGGCATGCAGGTCCCAGGCTCTGAAGCTGCAGCTGGGCACTGCCTGGTGTCACGTGGGGCCCTCGGAGGTGGCTCCCCAGCAGCCTCATCCCCAGATGCACCAGTTCGGAATCACGTGGTCAGCAGTGGCTACAGCAGCTCGGCCACCACGGGCCTCCCCTCTTGCTGGGCAGAGGAGCGCGGGCCCATGCCCAGTGGTCACCTGTAGGCAGAAGGCTGAGTGGGAGCTTTAGGGGCCTCTGCCTTCCAGGCCGGGGAAGGAGGGGCTCGGGGCATCCACCCCCGCCCAGCTCCCTGTCCTGCGCGTTTCCAGGGACTCGGCCGATTTCCACCTGCACACCCTGGACCAGAACCGGCCCCACGGCTGTCCCTCAGTGCACCCTGCCCCACGCAGGAAGGGGGTGCTAGGAGGGGCACTGCGGTTCTGTCCCGCTCTGGGCTCCGTCTCCTGCCCATGGCCTGCAGGAGGGCCGAGACCAGTGGTCAGCCGAGCCCAAAGCCCTTTCCGAGTGCAGGGACATGGCCGGCCCAGGCTGGCTGTGGCTAGCGCCTGCCCTCACGCCCAGCTCTCCCTGCAGTCAACGCCGTGTGCCCCGAGGCAGAGATCTTCGTGGACCCCAAGATGCAGCCGCCGTCCGAGAGCCAGGTGACCTACCTGCGGCAGATTGTGGCGGCCGGCCTGGGCGACCACCTGGCCCGCAGGGTGCAGGGCGAGGAGCTGCTGGACGACACGTGGAGGAACGCCTACAAGGTGGGCTGGCTCCGCGCCCCGCCGCCTCTGCCCGGCCACCGTGGGCACCCGGCCCGGGGAAGGGGGTGGGGACCTGGGTGACCTGTCCTCCTGTCACGGGGAGATGACAGCAGCCTGGGGAAACCCTGCCAAGGAGTCTCGGCCTCCTTCCGCAAGGGCAGGGGAGAGTGCAGCCGTTTCTAGTCAGAGCCTGATCGAGGTTCCATAAAATTAACCGATGCAGGCCCCGCGGTGGAGGGTCACTGCTGCCTGAGGACCACATGGAGGCCTGAGTTCAAATCCCGGATGGCCTGGGTTGGCTGGGCGTGGTGGTGTGCACCTGGGGTCCCAGCCAGCTGGGGGCCAGGCCAGAGGATCTAGGACCCTTTCTCCCTCCTCCCACAGCAGCCCAGAAAGCCCAACTAGTTCACAGTGCCAGTCGGTGGTGGGTGGTGTGTCCGCAGGGCTGTGCAGACACGCCAGTCATCTCAGACCCTTCCCTGCTCCAGGAGCTGCTCCCGCCCCACCCCATCCCCATCCCCGCTTCCTGCCCCTGGTTGTGCCGAGTGCACTCGTGCACGGAAGGCCCGTGTCTGCATCGTGTTCTTGTGGTTCAGCCTGTCACAACAGTGCTGGGCTGGGTCCTTCCCTGGCCAAAGCGTGGCCCAGCTTCCGGACGCAGCACCCACCAGTGGGGGCGGCCTCCCGCCCTGGTGGCCGGGAGTGGACGGCTGGTTCATCCGGGGATAGAAGGCCGCGGTCTGCTGCTCACCTTGTCCCTGACTCAGGCCTCAGTGGGGGCGGCCCCCCGCCCTCGTGACAGCAGTGGATGGCTGGTTTGTCCCAGGGTAGAAGGCCGCGGTCTGCCGCTCACCCTGCCCCTGACTTGGGCCTCAGTGGGGGCGGCCTCCCGCCCACGTGTCCCGGGGTAGAAGGCCGCAGTCTCCGCTCACCCTGCCCCTGACTCGGGCCTCTCCTCTCCGCAGACACCTCTCCTGGATGACCCCGTCTTCATCCACCCCAGCTCCGTCCTGTTCAGAGAGCTGCCGGAGTTCGTGGTCTACCAGGAGGTGGTGGAGACCACCAAGATGTACATGAAAGGTGCCGAGGCAGGGCCCACGGCGAGGGGTCGGGACCCGGGGAGCACACGCCAGCTCCTCCCAGTGCCCCTGTGACGCCAGCCCTATCCCCGGCCGCAGGCGTCTCCGCCGTGGAGGCCCAGTGGATCCCAGTCCTGCTGCCCTCCTACTGCCAGTTCGACCAGCCCCTGGAGGAACCGGCCCCCACCTACTGCCCCGAGACGGGGCGTGTGCTGTGTCACCGCACCAGTGTGTTCTGTGAGTCGGCCTGGCCTTGGGTACAGGTGCCCTCGGCCCCTGGGATGGGGGGCTGGGACGGTGGCCACAGGAGGCCCCGGCTCACCAGCTCGTGCCCCCAGATCGCGTCGGCTGGCCCCTGCCCGCCGTCCAGGTGGACTTCCCAGAGGGCATTGACCGCTACAAGCACTTCGCCCGGTTCCTGCTGGAGGGGCAGGTAGGCGGCATGGGACTCCCCATGGCCCAGTCCTGGGTGCGTGGGCAGGGCTGGCGTGGGATTGCTCACCCCCCGGCTCTCCCACAGGTCTTCCGCAAGCTGGCCTCATACCGGAGCTGTTTGCTGTCCAGCCCCAGCACCATGCTGAAAACGTGGGCCAGGTACAGTGACCAAGCCTAGTGGGCCTGTGGCTGCGTGACCGAGTGCCACACGCTGGAGCCTGAACCTCCAGAAATGTGTTCTGTCGTGTTCCGGGACCGGCATCGGGTGTCAGCAGACTGCACTCCTCCTGAAGGAGCGTGCGGAGGGTCCGCCCTTTCTAGTGGCTTCTAGAACCCAGCGTCCACCTCTGGGTCCCCACAACAACAACTCCAAGCATTTCCCCTGTGCTGGGGGACAGCCTCTGTCCCCATGGCAGTGACATCCCAGGGTAGGGAGGTGGCACCAAACCACATGACTAGTGCAGACCGCAGACAAGACAGTTCCAGGGATCAAGCAGGGTGGAGGGGCCAGGCTCCGTGGGCTGGGCAGGGGCGTGAGGAGCTCCAGGCTGAGAACATTGGCAGGAGGCGGGGCCTAGCCACCTGGCAGACACCTGGGGGACATTCCCAATGGGACAGGGTTGCACGTGCCCCACGGTCTTGGCCAGAAGGCGTGAGGAAGGCCAGGGCCAGTCAGAAGACAGGATGGTGGGAGCGGTGGCATGTAGGCCCTTCTACCCTAGGATGATCAGAGAGAGAGGTCTTCGTGTCCCCAGTAGGGCTGGCCTGCTGCTGCCCCTCCAAGCGCCTGGGCAGACCCCGGTGGGCTGGCAGGTGCACGACCAACCACCCACACCTGCACCCTGCCCCCAGGCTGCAGCCCAGGACCGAGAGTCTCCTGAAGGCCCTTGTGGCTGAGAAAGCCGACAGCCGCGACGCCCTGCTGGCTGCCTGGAAGAAGAACCCCAGATGTGAGTTTGGCCAGGCCTGGGCTGGGAGGGGGCAGGACGGGGCCATGAGGCAGGGGCCTTGCTCTCTGTGCCGAGAGAAGGCCTGACGCAGTCCCCTCCCCTGCAGACCTACTGGCTGAGTACTATGAGTGGCTCCCGCAGGCCATGCACGCTGACGTCGAGAAAGCCTGGCCCCCCACCTCTGACCGTTGACCCGACCCCAGGGCCAAGGACTGGCTTGGGGCCTGAGGGCCTGGTGGCGGCCAGCGGCCAGCGGCTTGACCACCAGCCCAGCCCGCTCTCAGGAGGCAGATGAGCCCGTGAAGCCCGCTCTGGACCAAGATGGCTGCCGCCAGGGCAGCCGGGCTCCGCGCCACTTGCTGGTCCCCGCACACGAGTGCCCTGTTAGGCTCCTAGACAGCGGCAGTGCTGGGCGCGTCTGCAGGCCCTTCCCAGAGGTGCACACACGCCACCCCTCGAGGTGGGGAGGCCCCCGCCCAGGCCTGACCCTGGCCTTAGAGCATCCCAGGTGACAAGCAAGCCTCAGGCCTCTGCTCCAACCCGGGGAGCAGACCTTCCCAGACCTTCCCACACACCTTTCCTGCGTGTGGCACAGGCGTGGGCGTCTCGTCCCCTCGGTCAGCCCTTGACCTTCGTTGGTCACCTCTGCCAGCTGCAGAGGCGGGCCTGCTGGCCTCAAATGGGGGTCCCGGCTCTCTCCCACTCGCCTTCCACTGGCAAAAAGGGACAGGAGGACCCCAGGCACTACCAAGGCATCAGGAGGCCCCGCCCTTCCACCCTCCCTGGGAAGGGCCCAGACGGCCCAGAGCTGAGCTGGGGTCAGGACAGCCCCGGGCCTGGCTCCCTGAGGTGCAGCTTCTTTGGAAGCAGTTCTGAAATAACAGGTTCCTCCCTGGGCCCTGTCAGGACGCCCCCTCTTCTCTGCCAGGATCTCTACTGTGAGTTTTTTTAGTAAAACTTTTAGAAATGTCTTCCTGGCCAGCTCCATACCCCAAGTGGTTAAGGGCGCCTGATCCCATATGACCAACAGCGTGGTTCAAGTCCCAGCCCCAGCGGCTTGCAAACCAAGGTGCCAGTGTGTGCACGCGCAAAATGCCCACGGGGTGGAGAATGGAGACGGGACTGCAGCGGGACCACGCTGTACTGGGGACGCTTTCTCCCTCCGGTGAGTGCACACACACTCTGGCAAGTGAAAAGATAACGTACAAAGCAAGGTCCCCTGTGGGGCCAGGCAGCAGCACAGTGGGGAAGCAGGCTGCAGGGGCCAGGCAGCAGCACAGTGGGGAAGCAGGCTGCAGGCCGACCCCTGAGGGAAGGTCCCGGGCTCAGACCTGAGGCCTCCTCGTGAGGAGGCTCCGCGGCAGGTCCCTGCTGAGAGCGCTAGCCCTCTCTGCTGGAGAAGCGCACTAAGCAAAAAGCGGCTCCTGCCCGGGTGGGCTCGTGGGAGAGACTTGGGAAGATGCCCAGGTGGACCCGGCCTGGGCCTGGCACCGCCTTCCCCCTCCTGGGCTCTTGCCTGTCCAGGCCCCTTCTCAGTCGTGCCTCACCCCATCGCCCGGCAGCGCTGAGACGTCCTCGCTAACGTGGGACGGAGACGTTCTCCACCCAGACTGCATCTCCGACTTTCCCCAGAGCCCACCCATGCAGGCAGCAGACCCCAGCTGCAGGCAGCCGCAGCCAGAACCGCTGACTCAGGTGTGGCTGGTCCCCGGCTTCTGCCCCACGTCCCTCTCGCCACCACTGCGAAGGCACCGGTGACGTCCAGGCAGCCCTCAGGAATTTCTGTGAAATTACTGAATGGTGACGTTCACCGTGGGGACCTGTAGAGTCCTGTGGCTTTGAGTAGGTTCCCAGACGTCACGATCTACCTCCAGGGCATCTCATAGCCCCAAAACACACCCTGCCCCCCCTCAGCCCTGTGCCCGCACACTGCCCATCGCCAGTTGCCTGTTCCAGACATCGTGTTCCTTAGGGGCCGGTAGGTGGCATGGTGATTGAGGGCACTGGACTCCCATATGGCTGACCGTGGTTTGAGTCCCGGACCCGGTGGCTTGCTTTCTTTCTTCCTTTCTCAGTCCCTCTCTGCTCAAATTAAAACAAGTAAATAAAGTTAAAAATAATTTTTTACTAGTGTTCTTTGAAGCACAGGAATTTTTTTTGTTTTTTAGTTTTGCTGTAAGGCGTGTGTGCTTACTGGAGAGAGAGCGAAATCACCCTCCAGGGGAAATGGCCATGCCGCGAACCTTCATCCTCAGGAATCCGGGCACACGCGCACACAGGCCTGGTGTACTTTTCAGACCACCAGGCCCAGGACTCCGACCGTGCAGATAGCCGTGTGGGGTCTGGCTTTCTGTCTCACTCTCTTCAGCAAGCACATCCGCCCTGTAGCAAAAGCCTTTTAAAATAAAAAAAACCACTCCTGGTGGGACTGGCAGGTAGCATGGTGGTTAAAGGCACCGGGCTCCCACATGGCTGACTGGTTTGGGTCCTGGACCTGGCAGCTTGCCCTCTCACTTTCCTTCTGTCTCTCTTACTCTGTCCCTCTTGGGTCAAGTAAAAACAAACAAACAAATGAAAGTTAAATAAAATCTTTAAAAAACCCCCTTCTAGTCCTGGGCACTGGGCATCTGTTCAGCGCCCTGGCTCACGTGTCACGTCCTGCCTGCGTGTGTTCACAAGGCCAGAGCCAGAACTGCCGGGTTAAGCGGTCTGGAGATTAGCTGAAGGATGGCCAGGCCGCCTCTGGAGCCCGGCCCGGCGTGGACCATGTCACCGCCTGGCAAGAAGCCCTGTGAAGAGCTTCCACTGCACGCAGGATCCAGGCCCACCCAAACGTGGCTTCTGAGAACAGGCCTGCACGACGTTCCAGCCTGCTGTCCTCTCAGGACTCCCTCTGCCTTGTTCCCTCCCATACCCCCGGCTGCTTCTCCCCTCCAGAGCCAAGCCCTCCCCCACCTCCGGGGTCCTTGCCCCGTGGGCCTAGCTGCCCTAGACAGCAAGCCACACGATAGGTCCCACGACAGGTCCATTCCGCTCACCGTCTCCTGTCCCATGTCCCTGTGACCCCAAATGTGAGAAAATTGCAGAGTCCAGAAAAGGGGGCCAGACTCCCACATGGCTGACCACGGTTCAAGTCCAGGACCTGGGGCTAGCTTTCTTCTCACTTTCCCTTTCTCCCTTCCCCTCTGGTCAAATTTTTTTAAAAATAAATAAATTTAAAATAATTCTTTAAAAAAAAGAATCCAGAAAAGGCTTGTAACGGAAAATATGAGGAGTCTTCAGAACGTTCACAGAGAATGTGTTATCAGAAAAATCTATACATAGATTTCAACATTTATTTGCACCAAGATAAATTCGTACTTTAATTCCACCTTAGAAGTCCCTTGTACACATTCCAAAAAACACGAAAAGAAAGGGAAGAATCTGACCTCATGGGAGTTGTAGGTCGATGTGGCACGTGAAGAAGACAGAATAGCCCAGAAAAACTTTGCAAGACGTGAAGAAAGCATGGGGTGAGCTTTTGCAAGAAAAACACAGGTAAAAGCTATGAAGTGAATTGGGAACACTACATGTAGGGACCAGCAGATGGCAGAATGGTTCCGTTGCTGGACTCCCACGAACTCCACCGGGGTTGGACTCCCACGAACTCCACCGGGGTTG
This sequence comes from Tupaia tana, assembly GCA_026018925.1. Lineage (NCBI taxonomy): Eukaryota > Metazoa > Chordata > Mammalia > Scandentia > Tupaiidae > Tupaia > Tupaia tana. Next base: position 21,040,638 of record JAKSZU010000026.1, on the reverse strand, counting down.
GACTCCCACGAACTCCACCAGGGTTGGAGTCCTGGACCCTACTGCTTAAAACTGGCTGGAAGTGTGTGCGTCAGAGCCCAAAATCCAGAGAGGAGAATGGAGGAGAAGGGATTGTGGAGTGGCCATCCCCCCTGAGGGTGATTTCTCACTTTGTCTCTCTGGTGAGTACACACACCCTATAGCAAAAATCTCTAATAAATTAAAAACAAAAAAAAACATGTAAATGGCTAGTAGAGAAAGTTTGAAAAGATGGCTACTCTCCAGCAAGAAATGAAAATTGTATTACTGTGTACCCCACGGATTTGGAAGGAAGTATCTCGGCAATGCCCAGTGAATTGTCACGGTCTGGGGTAGGGGGAACAACACTGAAAATAAAAATGTTCTGTAAATAGCGATAGCCAGGCCAGCAGGTGGCGGGGTTAAGGTGAGCGGGATCGGAGTTTGAGTCCCGGACCCGGCGGCTTGCTTTCCCACTTTCTGTGTCTCTCTGGTGAGCGTGTGTGCCCTGTAGCAAATTAAATAGTAATAATAATGATAAAAAATAATTCATTTAAGTAAGGTAAGTGGAAGTAGTCACGCCGGTCGGCCGCAGCGTCCCCCGTGGGAGGTAGCCCAGGAGACAGTGTGCACTCCACGTCACGGCGTCCCAGCGGCGAGGCACAGCCCTGCCCACCCCGCCCGGGCCAGGGAGTGCTAGGGACTGTCCCCAGAATTTGTCCGGAAGCCCCTTCTTCTCCCCATCTCCGCTGCCGCGCTCTGGAGGGAGCCGCCCCACGCCCCCTACCCCACACCCGGCCACGCCGTACATCTCGGCTCGCGTCCTTCCGGCGGCCCAGGGTTCCCCACACGGCAGCCAGGGGCAGCCTTTTCAACCCGGTCACGTCGGACCCGCGTCGGCCTCTAAGGTTCGGCCTCCGCTCCCCCCTCGCTTCCTTTCTGTCCCTGCAGCACAGCGCTCCCTGCGCCCACCCGAGCCTTGGCACCTGCCATTGCTCCCAGCGCGCGTTCCCGCAGACAGGCGTGCCCTGCCCACACACTCAGACACACACACCAAGTCTCTATCCCATCGCCATTACCGTCTTCCTAGGACACGGCTCGCGTCTCCTGGGCTGGAATATGAAGTCCAAGAGGGTGAGAAACCCTCTTACCCGGGGGTACCAGGGGGCTCAGCACCACCTGTGCCGGCAGGCGCTCAACGCCTCCTGGCCTCCGGCGCGCAGGAGTTCCAGAATGAACGGCAGTTGTGCAAAACCAGGCTTAGAAACTGGGTGTTTTCTAACTGCTAGATGGCACAAATTGCTGGCAGTGTTCGTTTAAAAAAGAAAAAAAAAAAAAAAAAAAAAAAGCACCGCTGATCCCTGAATAAAGCCGCCATCACTGAATCCAAACCTCCCGAGTGGGCCCTGGAAACAGGATTTCCTGTAGCTTTAGGCTGACGGGTGGCCGACGGGTGGCCAGCGCCAGCGTCGTTTACCCTGTTTTGTTTTCTAACCGTGAAACCGGAGGGAAAAGAACGTGGAGATGCCGGGGATTGAACCCGGGGCCTCATACATGCAAAGCATGCGCTCTACCACTGAGCTACATCCCCTGACCCTCTGCCGCAACTCCCGGAATGGTGATACAGGAAGCAGCGCCCTCTCCCCTCCCCGCGCTCCTCCCCTTCTGCACTCTCCGCGCCCGCGTGGACGCGGCGCACCTCTCGGCGCCCGGGCAGGGCTGCTAGAAGCTGCACCTGAGGCGACCCGGGCGCAGCGGGCGGAAGTGGTAACCTGAGCACGCATGTCTATGGGGAGTGACCTGGCCGAGCGCTCACCGGGTCCGTCCTCGTTAGTATAGTGGTGAGTATCCCCGCCTGTCACGCGGGAGACCGGGGTTCGATTCCCCGACGGGGAGGCCCGCAAGGCTTTTTACCTAACGCGCTTTTTAGACCCAAGATTTCCCCGGCGAGAGCCGTTGCGTGGCTCACACGGGAGGGGCGGGTTCAACCCTCCAGGGACTCGGCCCCTCACACAGTCACAGTCCACGCGCGACCTCGGTCACCTCTGCGGGGAAGGACTGGGCTCCTAAGTGGGAGTAACTCACTTTAAAGAACAAGGGGGAGGACAGAGGGAGGAAAACAAAATTGAAGCAGTCGGAAAGGTAAGAAGTGATACACTCCGTTTTCAAAACTCCAAACGACTGAGATTTGATGAAAACCAGCGGGTCCCCTGCCCTAACTCCACACTCCTCACCTGTCACAATGTTCCAAACGCACACTTGTTCTTTTTTAAAATACCAACGGGAGCTAAGTTGGTAGGGACTTTACTGGCCTTTTAAAATCTGTCGCTATTTTTTAATTCTGTGTATCTGATCAAAATCCTGAAACTAAGAAAACGTCTAATCAAGCACTTGGGTCCAATATCTTGGGTCAAGGAAAATCTTTTCTCCTGTTACATTAAAAATATCAATCTAGACTCTCATCTCGCTTTTGCAAAAATGCCTTCTAATGGATTTAAAAAGCCATGTGTATTTTTAAAAGCAAAAGAAATTAAACTTGAAGAAGAGTACAACAGTGTATTATATCATCGCACCATCTCAGAACATGAAAGGGACAGAAAGTTCTTGCCAAACTTTTAGCAACAGCAATGGAAAAAGGATTTTCTTCATTCCAAGTCTTTAGGTATAATGGTTAACCTTGTCCATGTAGTACTTTAGCACCTGGAGAAAACAATGAAGAACATTGGCAAAGGAATAATCTATTATAGAAGTGACTTCCACAAATCATTAAGAAAAATCCCAAAATATCAACAGGTTACAATCAAAAATGAGCTTACAGAAGAGGTAAAATGATTTGTTGATAAAATATATAGAGAGGGTCAGCCAGTGGCATAGTGGTTAAGGTGGCTAGACCGCACATGGCCTATACTCCGGCTCCAGTCCTGGGACCCAGCACCTTAAAAAAAAAAAAAAAAAAAATGCCCAACCATATCCAAAATTCCCAGAGAATGGAGAAGGAATTGTAGAGCCATTCCCTGGGGGCATGCTTGCGTTTTTTTTCTCTCTCTCTCTCTATCTCTCTATCTCTCACTCTTTCTCTATCCAGCTTATGTGTCCTATAAAAATGTTTTAGAGATTTTTGAGATAGGGTGTGTGTGCTTACTGGAAAGACAGAGAGAAAGTGAGAAGTCATCGCCCCGGGTGGGAGGGTGTGTGGCCACGCCACAATCCCTTCTTCTCCATTCTCTTCTCTGGACTGTAGGCAGGAAAGGCGCCCGATGTGAGTTTCAAGCTCGTGGAGCTTGAACCACAGTCACAGTCAGCCGTGTGGGAGTCCAGCGATGTGACCGTTATGCCACCTGCAGGTCCCTAAGACGTTAAAGTAATAATCAATGAAATGATGCGTGGTCCTTGTACCCAGTTGAACAAAGGTCTCTGGAGACGTCTGCCTGGGACCTCAGAATGTGAACTTCCTTGCCACAAGGGTCTTTGCGAATACGATTAAGTGACGATCTGGAGCTGGCCCCATCATGGATTAGGCAGGTCCTAAATCCAGGGATGTGTGTCCCTCTAAGGGACACAAACAAGTCATTGAAGAGACAGGGAGGGGCCGGCAGGTGAAGACGTGGCAGAGAACCTACTGAGCTGCGTTCAGACCGGCTCAGCGTGTGCTCCCCGCGAGGCGCAGCATCCGGTCAGGGCGAGTTATTTTTCTTCTGGCATTTTCTAGTGTTGAGATGATCTTGCTATTGTTTGCTGATGGGTGCTTCCCGGATGACTTCAGGTCATTAAGGCCCTCCCCACACCTCATCCTCTCCCACCCACCCCCTTCCCAAAGGGAAGGGAAGGCGCAGAACCCGGATGCCAACCTGCTGATCCCGTCATGCCTTGCAGCTGGGTTGGTGGCGCAGCCATGGAGGCCACGCAGCGGCCGGGGTCTGAGTCCTCACTGCCCCAACAAAGCCACATGCTGGCCAGCGGTCCTCGGCAGGCCCTGCTCAGTTCAGCCACACCTCTGCTTCCTGGGGACCTGCCCCAGAGAGGCGACCCTGTCCCTCTGGGTAGAGAAGGAGGCTTAGAAAGCCCAGCTCTGAGCGGGTGGGATTCATACGTGCGTTGGTTTCTAAACACATATTTCCGAAGCACCTCCTGTGTGCCGGGCACTGTTCCAAGCACCGAGGGCTCTATTCTCCACGGGAAGGGAGCAGAATTCCAGGGGCAGACCACGCTCCTGGGCTCCGGAATCAGACCCGGGTCGACTTCCCTGCTCCTCCCCCGGCGGTCATTGTAGCTAGGGAAACAGCGTGGGCGAGGACAAGGAGAAATAAGCTGGTAAAGGACAGTACAGGGTGGCGCTCTGTCCGAGGCTTGATCAGGGAAGGCTTCACGGAAGCGGTGGCTTTGAAGGAGGGACCGACCATGGCACTCAGGGGCCAGGCGAGCCGGGCGAGCGGCCAGTTGCGAATGAACTGGCGTCAGGGCGGCGGGAGCAGGCGCCCTGGAGCCCGAGGGCCGATCCGACAGCAAGGAGGATAAAAGCGGAGCTCGACAAGCGCGGGAGCCGAAATAGCTCAGTTGGGAGAGCGTTAGACTGAAGATCTAAAGGTCCCTGGTTCGATCCCGGGTTTCGGCACTTCCTGTTTTCCTTCCTTCAAAAGCAAAAACTGCGAAAGTGCGACGCCGTATCTTCCGAGTTCCCGCGGCGGTTTCGCTTTCTGTATTTAAGAGTCCCAGCGGGACTCACAGGAAGATGAATGAAAACTACTGCGTTCCCCTCTTCTCGGTAAATTCAACAGACGTCGTTTGTTGGATTCTTAATCTCTGTTTCTTAACGTCTGCGCCGTCTTTTTTGCCTTCTGTTTATTCATTGTTTTCGGTCCTGGGCGGCGGAATAAGGACCCGGCAGATTAGAGCCACTTTAATATAGCACTAAGAAAATAAAAAATGCCGAGGTTTTTCAAAGACGTCGCTAGTTCAAAGAAGTTTAAGTGCACTTTAAAGACGCCACTTGAGGCACTTTCAGTAGTACCTGTCCTCGTTAGTATAGTGGTGAGTATCCCCGCCTGTCACGCGGGAGACCGGGGTTCGATTCCCCGACGGGGAGGTGGTGCCTTTTTTTATCACTTCTTAGTGAAATTTCATCTGTCTTATGAATAAGTTACATTCTTCAACTTTCTGAGGAATTCCTTACTCTCCCTTGGAAAATTTAAATAGACAAGCAAGTGATAGTCAGTTCTGTAGCTGGCGGTTCTTTTCAGCAGTCCGGGTCACACTCTAGTTCCAGTCCCACAGCTGCAGGGGCTGTCACTCCCAGGAAGTCACATTGTCTGGCTTATGGAATGGCTTCCCAGAATAGAACTGTTAACTTCCACAGCCAGGAACTGCTCGCCCTCCTATGTTTTGCTCCAGTCCTGAGGTTGGTTCCCCAAGAACTATTTATGGATGTGAGACATTTTCTGGTCCTAATTCAGGTGCAGACTCACCTTCCTGAATGAGCTATCATCCTTCCCAGGCACCTGTGTTTCATTCACTGACTCATTTACTCATTTCTTTTTTTCTGTGTTTGTTCCCCAGGTGTTCACTCAGCGACATTGTATGCCAGGCACTGTTCTGGGCAGCAGGGGAGGCGTACCTGGCCCCGACAGATCGCAACTTCATGAAGGACAAAGGCAAATGTTGCTATAAAAATGTGTAAATGCAAAAAAAAAAAAAAAAAAAAAAAGAAAGAAAGAAAAAGTGTAAATGCTACAGAAAAATAAAAAACAAGTAAACTTATTTTTTAAAAAAGCCCAGAGCTAGGGAATGAGAGGGACTCGGGCCCCCTTAGAGGCTTGCTGCAGTGGAGCTAGCTAAGCCAGGGCTGGCAGCCGGTCACAACCAGAGAGGAGCGTGCACTGCAGGCAGAGGGCCCGAGGTGGCCAGGAGGAACAGCGAGGGCTGATGTGGCCCGAGCCGGAGCGCCGGAGAGCAGGAGATGAAGTGAGAACTAGAGCCCAGATCACCAGGCCTGAGGGACGCAGCGCTGGGAGTGTGGGGTTGGCTGTGAAGTTCCATGCAGGAGGAGACCTGGCCGGGCTCCTGTGGAGCAGGGCTCTGGCCCCATGCAGCTGGGCAGTGAGGCAGCAGGACGCCTGCGGGGCGCACGCACGCTGGCTTGCTCTGAGCCACACCCCACATCGTGCACCTGCGGGCTGTCCTGTGCGGCTGCCAGCAGGGCCTCCCTCTCCCCTCTCCCTCACCTCTCTCACAGCCTCCCACCTGAGCAGAGGAATCAGGACAGGAGACGGTCTGCGCAGTGGCCTGTGCCACAACTCCCCGCTCTGTCCTCTGTCTGTCTCACAGAATAATAAACTCATAGAATGGTAATAATAATAGGGAGCCAACAGATGGTGTAGAGGTTAAGGCAGCTGGATCCCACATGGCCAACCTTGCAGCTGGAGTCCCAGACCCGGCAGCTTGAAAAACACACCAGGCGCAAGTGTGTGTGTGTGTGGCGCAAGTGTGTGTGTGTGTGCCCGAAATTCTGGTACGAGGATGGAGGAGAAGGGATTGTGGCATGGCCGCCCCTCTGGGGGCGACGCTTCCCCACTTTGCTTCTCCTTCTCTCTGTTGAGTGCATGTACCCTATAGCAAAATGTTTTAAAAATATACAATAATAATTTATCTTACTAAAAGTAAAATAATAATATTTGTCTAATCACAACTCGCACTTCAGAGCAGGTACCAGCTACCAGATATGTTCTAGAAGTTTTCCATGTAACCCATGGACCTGTCACTATGGCCCCATGAGGTAGATTTACTCCAATCCCTGTTTTGCAGATGGGACTGAGAGGGCAGGCTACGACGCCCTGGCTGCAACAGCCTCTAATCTGGCATGGCCTTTAGGTGTGTGTTTCAGTCACCCCCAGACTACAGGGGGCTGGTGGGGGACCAGGTGGCAGGACATCGTGGGGGATGTCTCCCCAACATGGTGACCACATTTCCCACTGGGCAATCACAAGGTCAGTGCGAAGGTGTCACCTTCCATTTTCTGCCCACTCACCTCCCACTCGCCGCTCACCCACTCCGCGGCCACCGAGGGCCCGGACCTGAATGACGCTCATGGGTGAGGCTGCCCTGCTGGGTACGGCTGCTCTGCATCTGGGCAAGAGCTGTCCCGGCGCAGTGGTGGAACGGCTCGTTTCATGGGACATTTCACGGTTGCCTTCCTCCAGCGGAAGCCCCCGGAAGCCCTGATCCCGAGATTGGGAGCTGTCCCTGTTTAGCTTTGTTAGCTTTTTTTTTTTTTTTTTTTTTTTTTTTTTTTAATAATAATTTACTTAATTTTATGGGACCAGCAGTTAGCGTAATGGCTATGTCGCTGAACTCCCATGTAGTCAACTGTGGTTTGAGTCCCGGACTCGGAAGCTTAAACTCACGCTGGGCACATGTGCGTGCATGCCCAAGATCCCGAGAGGAGAATGGAGGAGAAGGGATTGCGGCGTGGCCATCCCCCCCTGGGGTGTGATTTCTCGCTTTCTGTCTCTCTGTCTCTCTCTGTCTGTCTGGCAAGCGCATGCACCCTATAGCAAAAGCCTCTCAAAAAAAAAAAAAAAAAAAAAAAAGAATGATTTACTTAATTTTATTTCTTTATCTTAATTTGACCAGAGAAAGACAAACACACGGAGAGAAGGAAAGTGAGAAAGCAAGTCCCCAGGTCCAGGACTTGACCCGTGGTCGGCCATCTGGGAGTGCTCGGTACCTTCACCACACCACCTACTGGCCCAGCTTGTTGGGCTTATACTCAGAAAGAAGTCTTCAACCTGCTCTCTAAACCTCAAAGTCCCTGAAGGCTGAAATGGCTCTAAAGGACTAGAAGCCAGAGATTTCTGGGTAGAGGCACACTTGAGCCATCACCCCAATTTATTAGAAAGAAGCTATTAATATTTTCCTTCCCACGAATAGGTCGAGTTTTGTTTGTTCCCTGGTTCTGGAATCCACTGTGATTTTAGCGGCATGGCTAAAAGGCACGGGCTTACTTGGGAAAACATTAAATTATTTCTTTTAGTTTACTTTTGCTAAATTTTGACAGCCATTTAAAATATAAACCTTGATTTAAGGAAAATCCTTTAAAAGTATGAGTATAGCAGAGATTTTTAGAAAGCAAGGCAGAAAGGGTAGGGGATGTAGCTCAGTGGTAGAGCGCATGCTTTGCATGTATGAGGCCCCGGGTTCGATCCCCGGCATCTCCACTTTGTTTTTCCATTCTGTTTTTGTTTTTCTTTTTTTAACTATTACTAAAGCATTGTGGATGGGATTCCAAGTCTCATGCATGTTATAAAAAAAATAAAACTGCACGAGTTTCCAGAAATGTTTGCACCCAAATAAACTTGTCCTTTAATTCTTCATGAACTCACATTCCAGCTATTCCTTGGAGCTGAGATTTCCACACTGGGCAGGATCTTGCTATTCCTAAGTCCCTAGCATTCCAAGAGGGAAGGGTGGCAATTAGCAGAAAAATGAAGCAAGCCCTAACCTGGCCACCCCCGTCAAAGTGAGCAGAGGAATCACGCTGGGACTTGAACAAAGGCCTCCAAGACGGGCCATGGTGGTGGTGGTGGTGGTGTTCCAGTGTGCAGGTCGTCCCGGGGCGGGCCTTGTGCTTCCCTTGTCCTCTCAGGAGCGCTGTGTTCAGAGGGAGCCATCCAAGGCAAAGACGCATCCGACTCGGGCCCTACTCTGCTTCATTGGGCGACTCCAGCAGACACAATCGGCGTACGCTGTCTGCCCTTGCATTTGCTCCCTCCAGCTCTATTTCTGTGTTTGATTTCGTGGAGCCAGCAGGTGGTGTGGTGGTCAAGCGTGCTGGGCTACCATAGGACTGACCGCAGGCCAAGTCCTGGACCTGGTGGTTTGCTCTCTCACCTTCTCTCTGGTGGAATTAAAGCGAATGAATAAAATCAAGTAAATAACCCTTTTTAAAAAATGAAGCTGTGGGGCCAGCATGGAGCATGTTGGTTGAGATGCTAGAGTCTCACATGATCAACCATAGTTCGAGTCCTGGACCTGGCAGCTTGCTTTCTTACTTTCTATTCATGAGTGCTGTATCAAATTAAAAAATAGCAATGATAATAATAAGAAAAGAATTACTTTTTTAAAAAGAATTATTTATTTAATTTTATTTATTCACTTTTTTTTTTTTTTTTTTTAATTTGGCCAGAGAGAGACAGAGAGAGAGAAGGAAAGTGAGAAAACAAGCCACCAGGTTCAGGACTCGAACTATGGTTGGCCATGTTGGAGTGTCCAGCACCTTAACCACCATGACACCAGCTGGTCCCATAAAATAATTACTTTAAAATAAAAAATCAAAGCTGTACTTCTGTGGAAAGAAGGGCTCCTGATGCATCCTACATCTCTGATGACAAGGACTTCCTCTCCTCAACATGACTTCATCTTCTAAATGGCATCTAATCTTGGATCTGGAGGGACCTGGGTCTTCCTAAAGCTTTCCTTTTAAGGTGAGGAAACTGCAGTTCGCGAAATGACTCACTAGTTAGGGGTGACGCACTGGCAACACCGCCTGGTTCTAAGGAGCTTCGGTGAAGGTCATTTCTCTCTAAAAGTCAACAAGGTCTTAAGGAACAAAATCTTAAGGGTTACTTATAAACTTATCAGGCCTAGCATGAAACTAATAATATGTTTCTGTCTTACTTTGTTTCCTATAGTTAAATAATTAAACAGTGCTAGAGGAAAAAGACGCCATAAGGAGTTGTTATTGTGAAAGGCTCGTGTTGGGAATCAGAGCTCCCTACGAAAGCTGGGCATTTTCCCCCACTTTGCTGTAGGGCACAAGCAACCCCCACAGAGAGACAGAGAAAGGGGGAGAGAGGAAAAGCGAGAAATCACCCCCAGGGGGGATGGCCACACCGCAATCCCTTCTCCATTCTCCTCTCAGCATTTTGGGCACACATGCACACACATGCTTGGAATGTTTTTTAAGCCACTGGGTCTTGGACTCAAACCATGTAGTCAGCCGTGTGGGATCCACCCACCTTAGCCACTATGCCACTGGCTGGTCTGAAAGCTGTGAATCTTTGAAGAATGTTTTGTTCAATGATTAACTACTTTTTTAAAAATTTACTTTTATTTATTCATTCATTAATTTTCATTTGACCAGAGAAAGACACACACAGAGAAGAAAAGTGAGAAAGCAACCCACCAAGTCTGGGACTCGAACTATGGTTGGCCATGTGGGAATATCCAGCACCTTAACCACTATGCCACCTGCTAGCCCCAATTTTACTTTTTTTTTTAAAGATTATGTTTTATTGGGACCAGCAGTTGGCATAATGGCTATTTTGCTGGACTCCCATGTAGTCGACCGTGGCTCAAGTTCCGGACTCAATGGCTTAAACTCATGCCAGGCGCATGTGCATGCGTGCCCAAGATCCCGAGAGAAGAATGGAGGAGAAGTGATTGCAGCGTGGTCATTGCCCCCCTGGGAGGTGATTTCTTGCTTTCTGCCTCTCTGTCTCTCTCTGTCTTTCTGGCGAGTGCATGCGCCCTATAGCAAAAACCTCTTAAAAAAAAAAAAAAAAAATATATATATATATATATATATATATATATGATTTTTTATTTAATTTTATTTATTTACATATTTTAGTTTGACCAGGGAGGGACAGAGCAAGATAGTGAGTCCAAGAGCGAGGAGCGAGAGAGAGAGAGAAAGCAAGAAAGCAAGTCGCCAGGTCCGGGACTTAAACTGCTCTCAGCCATGTGAGAGTACAATGCCCTTAACCACCATGCCACCTGCTGCCCCTAACTCATTTTACGTATAAAAACCCCAAAGGGGACAGCTGGTGTAATGGCTATGTCACTAGACATCCCATGTAGTCAACTGCAGTTCAAGTCCCAGACTCAGTGGCTTAAACTCATGCCAGGCATGTGTGCGTGCCCAAGATCCCAAAAGGAGAATGGAGGAGAAGGGAATGTGGCGTGGCCATCCCCCCTGGGGGGTGATTTCCCACTTTCTGTCTCTCTGTCTCTGTCTTTCTGGCACACGCACACATGCCCTACACCAAAAACCTCTCCAAAAAAAGAAAAAGTTTTGGGCTAGTGGGTGTTGTGGTGGTTGGGGTGCAGGTTTGCAGCATGGTGGACTATGGCTTGAGTCCCATATCTGGCAGTTTGCTTTCTCACTTTCCCTGCTGGTCAAATTGAAAAAAAATAATAATAAAATTGAACAGGTAATGCTTTCAGATGTCAGGACCAGCAGGTGGCATAATGGTTACATCAGTGGACTCCCACATCATGTAAGGGTCCAGAGATCGGTCTGACTGATGGAGACGCAGAGAGACAACGACAATGCAACTGCAAAAGAGGCTTTTATTCTTTCCAGCTAGCTGGGGTCCAAGTTTCTGCCCAGTGCAGCGGGCCTCAACAAGGACCCCGAGCCTAAGATGAAGGGATCTTTTATAGTTCAGGATTTTTTATAGAATGTAACACATACAAGGGAGGGGGCATGAGAAGCGAGGGTCCAGCTGTCACCACCTGCTCAGGTCTAGATAAGGGCTCTCAGCTAAGGGTCTGGATGACCTTGCCTCGGAGGTGCTGGGCCCTCCCGTTTTCCACTTATCTGAGAGTTCCCAGACTCCTGGTTCCAGTCCTTGAGGCCCTAACAAAGTGGGCTCCGTCCTTGAAGACTGAACAGGGTAGCAATGAAGCTGACTCGGCCCCGCATTCCCTAACATGGCGGTGATTACGCTAACTTGGCCTAACAACAGTCAACCAGAGTTCAAGTCCTGGAACTGGTGGCGTAAACCCACACTGGGCGCGTGTGAGTACATTCCCAAAATCCCGAGAGGAGAATGAGGAGAAAGGATTGCAGCATGGCCATCCCCACTAGGAGGTGACTTCTCGCTTTCTGTCTCTCTGTCTCTCTGGGGAGCACACATGCCCTATAACAAACATCTCTAAAAAAAAATTTTACATGTCCCTTAAATTTTTTTTTTGGGGGGGGAGAGGTTTTTGCTATAGGGCGCGTGCACTGGCCAGACAGACAGAGAGAGACAGAGAGATAGAAAGCGAGAAATCACCCCCCAGGGGGGATGGCCACGCCACAATCCCTTCTCCTCCATTCTCCTCTCGGGATCTTGGGCACACACGCACACGCGCCCGGCGTGAGTTTAAGCCGCCAGGTCCAGGACTCGAACCGCGGTTGACTACGTGGGAGTCCAGCGACATAGCCATTACGCTAACTGCCGGTCCCATCGTTAAATTTTTAAAAAGAAGAACAAAACAAAACAAAACAAAACAAAACAAAACAAAACAAACCCAAGTTTCATTAAATGTGGTACTTGGAATAATCAAATTCATAGTAGACCTAAGGTAGATTGGTAGGTGCCAGGGGCCAGGAGAAGGGAAAATGAAGAATTATTCGATAGTGTGGAGCAAAACCAAGTTATAAGGAAAAAGGGAGTTTATTGGTCTCACAAAGGTAGTAACAAGGAAGGGTCAGACCCTGGGGTGCTCAGTCAGACCCACCTGCATTGCAGCCAGATGGAAATGATAATATGGCCACCAACCCTGTCCAGGCAAGGGTCTCTGGTAGGTTACAGTACATGTAAGCTGCTCTCAAAGCGTTTACCCTGGACAGGACAGGGAAGCAGGCAGATTAGAGACCAGAATCCATGTCTGATTTGGACCGGTGGCAAATAACTTGATTACGTTCACGCTGAAGCCGGAGCAGCCTGTATCGTGCCACTCGGTTGAAGAGCAGGTACGTAAACAGGAAGAACGCACCCCCGGGGAGTACATGTCTTGTTGTTTTATTTTTGGTTTGCAAGGTGTCAACCCTGCAGATACCCTTGTCCACCTTCTGCAGTTGCATAACTGATGACAAAGCAAGCTTCCCCATCCAGCTCTCCCATGTCACCCTCTCCCTTGGGGGTAATGTTTGCTGACCCTCGTGTTCGTGTCGCAGTTTCTTGGTACTGAATTAGGTCACGTAGGAGGTGTTTGTGACCTTCAGAGGAGCTGAATCCTTGTGGGGAGGAGTTGGAGAGCTGGATGAGTAAGCACTTCCCCCCCTTCCTCAGCCACCCAACACCCAGGCCCTTTGTGAGCTCAGCCCGTCACGTGCTCACAGCCTCCACCAGTCCTGCCCTGTTGCTGGGCCTCTGTCACTTTGCCATTGGTGCCAGCTCAGAAGCAATCTTTTCTGGGGCGTCTGCAAAGGACGGATCTGTGGGCGGAATGAACTGAAATGGGATCCGGTGACTCACCCTGCTTCTCGTACATTCGAGCACATTGCATTCTAGGTCAGGGATTTCAGGTCTCGGGGACGTGACTTGATACTGGACCAGTGAGTCCAAGTGGGACGCCTAGGCTTGGGGAGCCTTTTCCGAAAGCAGAAAAGCAGCTGTGACAACGGTGAGGACAACCCTCTGTAGGGCCCTGTGTCCAACCTCACAGCACGACTGCCAGCTGGGCTGGATAGCTCTTTGTTGAGGGGGACTGTCCACTCCATGGTAGGATGTTTAAGGCCACAGGGGCTAGTAGTAGCACCCCCACACCCCACAGTTATGACAACCAAAATTATCTCTGGCGTTCCCAATGTCCCCTGCAGGGCAAATCACTCCAGGCAGAAGACAAGTGCACCAGGGAAGCATCAGCCATCTGTATGGGGAGGCCTTTTTCTCCTGACTCCCTCTCACCCAGGGCCATTGAGCAACTTCGCCTTTGTTCGTATCAAAGACAAGCCACATCAGACTTCAGTTAGGGAATGCCGTATGTTCCAGAGAATTCTGCAAGAAACCCGGCTTTTCTCTGGCCTAACCCTTGGCCCATTCCTCACCTCCTCACCACCATCCCAGCCCTTCCCCGTCCTTCCTCGCCCGCCCCCCTCCCAGCCTCTGAAATCAGAGCTGTTTTTCTCTTGTTCCTTTTGGACTCTGAAAAAAGCAATGTCACAAAGCTGGTGACTCAGCCTTTAAAATCTGAATCACAAGGCAGACACCAAAGCAACTGCCAAAAAACAAACAAACAGGGTGTGGCTTAAGCCAGGCCTGGTCACCTTAGTCTCAGCTTTTTGTAACTTTGAAAACTTGCTGAAATTTACAAAGAAATAATTTTTACAGAAACCTGCATTGGAAACCACTGGGTCTCCTGCTGAACCTGGGAAACGCATTCTTTTGATCACGTATCTTAATTTTTCAGGAACGTATGTTCATTCTCTGTGAAAAATACGAAAAATCACAGAGGTTCACAACTCTATTTTAGATCACACTCAGAGCTTGTATTTACACACGGCGCCGTATAAAATATCCAGTAGTTGTTTAGCTTTGACTCACAGGTTAAGTATACTGTTTAGATAGTATGTTCATAGTTAAAACACAGAAGTGTAGTCTTTCTAAAGGCAAAACATTTTTCATTGGTTGCCTCTTTTCCTGTATTTTTCTCTTTTAAGGATAGAAATGAAATATCCTCCCTAACACACACTTGGAGGAACACGGACTCTTTCTGGAAGTATCCTGAAGGAACAGTGGCATCAAAGAGATTTCACTGTAAACATTTTAAAAGCCTGCTTTAAATGACAACATATTCACATATTTTTAACAATTTTAAGACTATGCTGAGGAAATGACACATAAACAAAGTAGGTTCTGGTAAAAAAGAAAAATATGGCTGGTGCCCACCCCCCTTGATCTCGAAATGGAATTTGCCCATAGCATTCCGTTTCCTGTTTGACATATTGGAATTTCTTCCAGAAAGTCAGGGTTGACATTAGTGTCTTAAAACCGCGGAAGGAATGGGTTCGGTTTCGCAGCCCAGCTGGTGGGCCACAGTCATCGACATTTCGAGGCGTCCTCGTGGACCCCCGGGGGAGTCCTCGTCCCGCTCTGCTGCTCCCGGGGCCCAGGTCCGGCCCGGGGAGGGCGCGGCCGCAGCGGCTGAGATCTGCCGAGTCACCCGCCTTGTCCCGGTGCCCGCCCGGGGGGAGGGGCCCGGCCGCCACGAGTCGGGGGGCTGGGGTCCCCGAGAGGCCCCGCCGCGGGCCCGGGCTAGCAAACCCCGAGCCCCATCGCTGCCCAGACGTCACCCCAAGTAACGACCCTCCGGCTAGCGGGGCGGCGTGGGGACCCGACTGCGCAGGAGACCGCGGCCCGACGCGCCGCGCGCCGACCTGGCGGGGCCGTGGGCTGGGGACCGTTGGGGCGAGGGCAGGGCGCTGGGGCGCCGGGGCCGGGGCCGAGGGACGCGGAGAGCCGCTCCGAGCGCCGCGCACTCCGGGCCGGGCTTTGGCGCCGGCCGCGCCCCGCCCCCAGCGCCGCCACGTCCCGGACGCAGCGCTCAGCGAACGCGCGGATCCTTCCGCCGGGCCGCCCCGGACGGCAGCCCAGCCCCGGCCGCTGTCGCCTCTAAAGCCAGAGTCCCACCCGGAGAGCGTTTTAGGAACAATACTGAGTGATTTGGAGAACTCGCTTTCTCTCCAGAGACCGGAAGGGGCTGAGAAAAGTAGTCCCTTCTCGGCGTTTCTGCGCAGGGATCTCTCCGGGGCGGCGGACACCGCAGCGTATATAAGGGCGCGCCGGGCGTGGCGCAGCTCGTTCCGCCGAGGCCGGGAGTTCGGTTGCTGTTCGTCTACGTTCGCTGCTGACACGGTCGCTTGGTAAGAGGATTGTCGCGCTGGCCTGGGGCGTAGTGCCCCTCAGGCTGTGAGGGAGGAGGGGACATAACTGCTGGCCGCGGGCGGAGAGGGAACTGAGGCCCTCAGTCCCCCGGGGCCGGCGACCCAGGTGGATCTGAGGGGGAGGAACGCAGCAAGATGGCGGCCGCTTGCGAGCCCGAGTTGGTAGAAACCCGACCACGAAGTGGGCTGTGAGGTGGGAGAGGGGGAAAATGGTGGTCGGAAAGAAAACGGAAGGACTCTGAGGTCTTAGTAGTGACTAGAGAGCGAGGTTTCAGCGGGTCTAGTCGGTGTTTGGGGACCCTGATGAGAAGTTTGTGTATCGCGCCTCGACTGACGAGATGTCGGTTTTTCTGGCGCGGGGAGGGGGAGGACTTTGTTCACTGGCGATGCCCTTTAGCCGTTGCCCTCTCGTGGGGGGAGGGGCGCACCATCGCGGTCTTGTGACGTCACCGTTCTCTTGGCTCATAATGTAGGGTGGAGCCGCTTTTCCGTTTGTGCGTAGAATTTTTTTCAGCCGCGGGACGCAGGGTTTGGGAATGGGTAGGCATTACTGATTTGACAGGGGCCAGACATCCACTGCAGCGGGGAAGATAAGTGAAGCCCTGAGTATATTTTGGTCAGGTTTCCTAGCTATTTCTTGTAAGTGGTGAAGCCTAGGTTTTGAGGTAATGTAATACTACTATTAGGGGTATTTTGTGAAGTTTCTTAGCTATTTATATCCTCATTGGGTCATTATGGAATGACATTGAACTAAAATGACATTGAACTGAGATTAGTAACCCTAGCAAATTGTTTACTAAATGCTTGGGTGGGGTTTTTTTGTTTTATTTTATGTTGTAACAGATAATGCAGATCTTCGTGAAGACCCTGACAGGCAAGACCATCACCCTCGAGGTCGAGCCCAGTGACACCATTGAGAATGTCAAGGCGAAGATCCAAGACAAGGAAGGCATCCCCCCTGACCAGCAGAGGTTGATCTTTGCCGGGAAACAGCTGGAAGATGGGCGCACCCTGTCCGACTACAACATCCAGAAGGAGTCCACCCTGCACCTGGTTCTCCGTCTCCGAGGTGGGATGCAGATCTTCGTGAAGACCCTGACTGGCAAGACCATCACCCTTGAGGTCGAGCCCAGTGACACCATTGAGAACGTCAAGGCGAAGATCCAAGACAAGGAAGGCATCCCCCCTGACCAGCAGAGGTTGATCTTTGCCGGGAAACAGCTGGAAGATGGACGCACCCTGTCCGACTACAACATCCAGAAAGAGTCCACCCTGCACCTGGTTCTCCGTCTCCGAGGTGGGATGCAGATCTTCGTGAAGACCCTGACTGGCAAGACCATCACCCTTGAGGTCGAGCCCAGTGACACCATTGAGAACGTCAAGGCGAAGATCCAAGACAAGGAAGGCATCCCCCCTGACCAGCAGAGGTTGATCTTTGCCGGGAAACAGCTGGAAGATGGGCGCACCCTGTCCGACTACAACATCCAGAAAGAGTCCACCCTGCACCTGGTTCTCCGTCTCCGAGGTGGGATGCAGATCTTCGTGAAGACCCTGACTGGCAAGACCATCACCCTTGAGGTCGAGCCCAGTGACACCATTGAGAACGTCAAGGCGAAGATCCAAGACAAGGAAGGCATCCCCCCTGACCAGCAGAGGTTGATCTTTGCCGGGAAACAGCTGGAAGATGGGCGCACCCTGTCCGACTACAACATCCAGAAAGAGTCCACCCTGCACCTGGTTCTCCGTCTCCGAGGTGGGATGCAGATCTTCGTGAAGACCCTGACTGGCAAGACCATCACCCTTGAGGTCGAGCCCAGTGACACCATTGAGAATGTCAAGGCGAAGATCCAAGACAAGGAAGGCATCCCCCCCTGACCAGCAGAGGTTGATCTTTGCCGGGAAACAGCTGGAAGATGGACGCACCCTGTCCGATTACAACATCCAGAAGGAGTCCACCCTGCACCTGGTTCTCCGTCTCCGAGGTGGGATGCAGATCTTCGTGAAGACCCTGACTGGTAAGACCATCACCCTTGAAGTTGAGCCCAGTGACACCATTGAGAACGTCAAGGCGAAGATCCAAGACAAGGAAGGTATCCCTCCCGACCAGCAGAGGTTGATCTTTGCCGGGAAACAGCTGGAAGATGGGCGCACCCTGTCCGACTACAACATCCAGAAAGAGTCCACCCTGCACCTGGTTCTCCGTCTCCGAGGTGGGATGCAGATCTTCGTGAAGACCCTGACTGGCAAGACCATCACCCTTGAGGTCGAGCCCAGTGACACCATTGAGAACGTCAAGGCGAAGATCCAAGACAAGGAAGGCATCCCCCCTGACCAGCAGAGGTTGATCTTTGCCGGGAAACAGCTGGAAGATGGGCGCACCCTGTCCGATTACAACATCCAGAAGGAGTCCACCCTGCACCTGGTTCTCCGTCTCCGAGGTGGGATGCAGATCTTCGTGAAGACCCTGACTGGCAAGACCATCACCCTTGAGGTTGAGCCCAGTGACACCATTGAGAATGTCAAGGCGAAGATCCAAGACAAGGAAGGTATCCCTCCTGACCAGCAGAGGTTGATCTTTGCTGGGAAACAGCTGGAAGATGGGCGCACCCTGTCTGACTACAACATCCAGAAAGAGTCAACTCTGCACTTGGTCCTGCGCTTGAGGGGAGGTGTCTGAGTTTCCTCCTTTCAAAAGCTTTCAACAAATTTCATTGCACTTTTCTTTCAATAAAGCTGTTGCATTCCAAAGTAGTGTGGATTTTTTTGGTTTGGTGTTAAGGTTTTGAGTTGGGCAGGGTTTGTTGCTGACTTTAAATATATTGGGTTGGGGCCGGCAGGTGGTGGTAAGGGAATGAATACATAAGTAAAAGTTCAGTTAAAATTTAAAAATATATGTATATATATATATCAGGTCATCTGGAAAGTCATGCATTTTTGCATAGGGGAAAAATATGACTTTCCTGGTAATGGTTTAGTTTGGAAGTGGTGTGTTCAATAACAGAATGGGAAGTTTTTTGGAACATTAAAAGTCAAAGAGGTGGGGACCAGCAGGTAGCGTGGTGGTTAAGGTGCTGGACACTCCCACATGGCCAACCATGGTTCGAGTCCTGGGCCTGATGGCTTGCTTTCTCACTTTCCTCTCTGTGTGTGTGTCACTGGTCAAATTAAAATGAATGAATGAATCTTAAAAAAAAAAAAGGAGTGAGTGATTCAGCGGAGGGTGTCTACAGAAGAACCAACTTTAATACGTGACTATAAATTGAGTGGTCTTCCCGTAGACTTAGTCATTTGTCCAGGTTTAGCTCATGGCATGGTGGTTAAAGCATATGGATCCCACGTAGATGACTGTTGGGAGTCCTGTATCTGGTGGCTCAAGGGAATGATGTGCGTATACCCAAAATCCTGTATAGAGGGGATTGAAAATGGATTACAGCATGACTGTTGCCACTGGGAATGTTTTCTTACCACCCCCGCAAGAACGTGTCAGTGATCAGGACTTTTGGCCAGATTTTTAAGAAATGCATACGACAGGTAATATGGTAATAGGTGTTGAGATGTATTCCTGCTTATCAATTATGGAGAAGGTTCAAATAGGAATGGGCAATGAAAGGGTTGAAAAAGTCATAGTGAAATGTAACTTGTCAAGGTGACTGATTCCTCTCAGTTCGTGTGGTATATAACCTAATGAACCAACTGGCCTCTGGTCTAACTTACCCTAATAGCAATTCTCAATCAGATGTACAGTCAAAAAGTTCTAACTGGGACCAATGGTGGAGGTTGCAGAATGTGGCTTAATATAAGGAATTGGCACCAGATGTTTGGCAACCTAAAAGTCTGCCAGGACCTATTTACTTTAAAATTATTTTCCCAAAGTAACACTCCCTTCACTCTCCAGTTCCTCTTAGTTTTTGGGTAGCTGTGTAGTTGTTGCTGGGAAAGGAATTATGTGTTGTCCCTGCTGATACCCGAGAGCAAGCAGGTTTAAACCAATAGCTTCTAGTGTTAGGGATCAAACTTGGTGCTATTAGGGATATCCATTGATCTTAAGCAAATCTATTAGTTGGGTTTTCAACTTATTTTGACAAGTTTAATGTGTAGTAAGTAAACTCAGTTTCTCTCACCCATGCAGGTGAGCACATTAAAGAAACAGCTTGCCAGCTCCTATAGTCACTTGAAGTTAGTACTAGTGATAATTTTTTAGTGCTCATTGAAATGAGTGGCCTTGGGGCCAGTAGGTGGCACAGTGGTTAAGGCACTGGACCCCCATATGGCTGACCATGGTTCAAGTTCTGGACCTGATGACTTTCTTCTCTCTGACGAGCGTATGTGCCCTATAGCAAATGAAATACTTTTTAAAGGCTGTCAAATATCAAAATACTTTAAAAAAAGTGAGTGGCTGTATGTGAGAAAAATAGTTTATTGAATGAGTTCACTTTGAATGATAGGTATTATGAGGTTCCTAAATCAGTGTTTAGCACTTTTTAAAAATAGGCTTTAATTGGGACCAGTGGATGGTGTGGTGGTTAAGGTGCTGGACACTCCCACGTGGCCGACCACGGTTTGAGTCGCAGACCTGGTGGCTGACTTTCTCGCTTTTCTCTCTCTGTCCCTCTCTGGTCAAATTAAAATGAATAAATCAATAAAATTAAATAGTTCCTAAAAAAAAAAACAGGTTTTAAAATTGAAGGGAGGGCCTAGCTGATGGTGTGGTGGTTAAAGTGGCTGGACCTAACATGACCACACACACACAGTTCTGGATGTAGTATCTTGAAAAATAAGCTGGGTTGGGACTAGCAGTTGGTGTAATGGCTCTATTGCTGGACTTCCATGTAGTAGACCTCAGATCAAGTCCCGAACCTGGTGGCTCAAACAGGCTGGGCACGTGTGTGCATGTGCCCAAGATTTCAAGAGGAGAATGAAGAAGGGATTGTGGCGTGGTGATTTCTCGCTTTCTCTCCCCGGTGAGTGCATGTGCCCTATAGCAAAAAACTGCAAAAAAAAAAAAAAAAAAAAAAAAGGCTGGGTGGGGGCCAGCAGGTGGTTGAGGTGCTGGACTCCCACATGCTGACTGCAGTTTGAGTCCTAGACCTTGTGGCTTGCTGTCTCACCTTCCCTCTCTCTGGTCAAATTTTTTAAATGATTTAAAAAAAAAAAATTGGGGTGTGTGTGCATGTGTGCCAAAAAGCCCAGAAGAGAATGGGGAAGAGGAGATTGCAGCATAGCCATCCTGGGGCGAGGGGTGGAGTTCTCACTCTTATCTCGTCCCTCTCTCTCCAATGAAAACACACATCCTATAGTAAAACTTAGGGGAAAAAAGTTGGAGGCATCGGTCTAATAAAGCTGTGTGTATGTTGTAGGTGGCCAGGATGTGCTATTGAAAACTCAGAAGAACATTTGGCTCCTTGAACTAAAGTGCTTTTCATCAAATTCGGTGAGAAAATAGCTATAGGTGTGGGTACCAGAAAGGTTTTGGAAAGCATTTATAGAGCCTAGTAATAACTGATATGGAAGTTGAAATTTCTACATAAGCAGTGTAGTGAAAAAGATATTTACCTCAATATTTGTGCTTACAATATGTACTTAACATAAGTATAGTTTAAGTGCATTTGTGTATGTAAGTTTATGAAGTCAAGTGATAATTCATGTAAATTCCTATTTTGTTACCCAGTTTTATTCCCAGGGATAACTACTTTTGCCTGGTCCTCTTTTGAGCTTTTCCCATGTATAATACACCACATTTATTATATATGTATATATACATGCACACAAATTGACTTTTCTCAGCATAACACTGTTCAACTTTTTTTAAAGAATCATTTATCATCATCATCATCAGTATTTGCTTAATTTGACCAGAGAGAGGGAGTTTACCACGCCACCTGCCGGCCCCAACACTGTTCAACCTTTTTTTTTGTTTTGTTTTTAAATATTTAACTTTTCTCCTTCCCTATCTTCCCTCCCTCCCTTTCTTCCTTCCCTCCTTTTTGACCAGAGAGGGACAGAGTGAGAGAGAGAGAAAGCAAGCCACCAGGTTCAGGACTTGAGCTGTGGTCAGCCATGTTGGAGTCCAGCACCCTTAACCACTGCACCACCTGCCAGCCCTCACTGTTCAACGTTTCAAACATTTAAAAAATTATGAACATCTTTCTATGCCCTCATACAGAAGATACTTGTGATTTGAGATTGTACTCTTGCTGCTACTCCATTATATGGATGCCCTATGATTTATTTAACCTGTCAACATTAGTTTCTAGGTTTTTGGTATTAAGATACTGCTATAATGGGGCCAGCAGGTGGCATGGTGGTTAAGGCAGCTGGAATCCCACATGGCTGACCATGGTTCGAGTCCTGGACCTGGCAACTTGCTTTCCTCTCACTTTCCTTCTCTCTCTTTGTCTCTCTCTGGTCAAATTCAAAATAAAATAATAAAATTTTAAAAAATAAGATACTTGTACAAAGTACTTTTTTTTTTTTTTTTTTTTTTTGGAGAGGTTTTTGCTATATGGCATGTGCACTCGCCAGAAAGACAGAGACAGAAAGTGACAGGGTGATGGCCACACCACAATCCCTTCTCCATTCTCCTCTCAGGATCTTGGGCACGTATACACATGTGCTGGCGTGAGTCTAAGCCACTGGGTCTTGGTACTCAAACTGTGTTTGACTACATGGGAGTCCAGCAACATAACCATTATGCCAACTGCTGGTCCCGCAAAGTACATTCTTAAATGTATATTTTGTATCTTAATATTTCTGTAGCAAAGGTTACTAAAATCAGAACTGCCCAGTTAAGGGGATCACATTTCCATACTGTTTTATGTTTCAGTTTTGATTTTTTAGAAATGTAATAAGGAATTTCAAAAGAAGGTTCTTGAAGGCAGGCAAGGAAAATCTGCTCTTCTTATACTCTTTATATACTGTACACAAAGATTTTGAGAGTAGCGTAAATTCAAGATTTATTTATTTATTTATTTATTTATTTTTGCCATAGGGCAATGTGTACTCACTGGAAAGAGAGGAGAGAGGGAAAGTGAGAAGTTACCCAGGGGATGGCTACTGTTGCCATCTCTTCTTTCTCTCCTTGAGATCTTGAGCATACATACACACACACACACACACACACACACACACACACACAAGTCAGGTTTTTTTTCTGAGCCACTAAGGTCCAGGGTTCAAACTGCAGTCAGCCATGTTGGGTACAGCTGCCTTAACTGCCACACCACCTGGCTGGCCCTCCTTGATAGTTTTGATGGGATTCTATCCTTTCATTTTACATAAAGGAAAAAGACCTTCCATATAATTTTGTCTAGAATAAAACTGCAAGTGTAGCACAGTCCTAGTGAACATAGAATATATAGAGGCCGCTCCACCCAAGCAATGTATCTCAGGAACTACGGTGATGTAGTGAGGGATGAAGGGGTGTGCCTGCCATGAAGGACAGAAAGGACCACGGAGGGCCTAGAAAGGTCCCTTTCTAGATAGGGAGAGAAATGCTTTTTATTTGACCAGAGAGAGACAGAGAGTGAGAGAGAGGAAGTGAGAAAGCAAGCCACCAGATTCAGGACTCGAACCCTAGTCAGCCATGTGGGAGTGTCCAGCGCCTTAACCACCATGCCACCTGCTGGTCCCGATGATTGTGAAATCTTAAAGTACCCTGAAGTTTGGCTTCACACTTGAATACAATTAAGAATTCACTTCCATAGATGTGGTTATGTGAATCTTGAAAAAAAAAAAAAATACAGTGACTGGTCTCTAAAACAGTTTCCCCATTTTTTTTTTTTTTTTTTTTTTTTTGACTGAAAGCACAAGATCCTCCTCAAGTTATAAACATGGCCCTCGTCCTATGTTTAGAGGCTGGCAAGTGCCTTTTCATTAAATGGGGTAGTATGCAGTGTTTATTTCTGCCAGAAGAGGGAGCCGCTGGGACAGATTGGTTTGATTACAAAGCCTGCAGCGCTCCCAAGCGGTTCTGGTTAACCAAGCAATTCATGCTCATATCCACTTTCAGAGGCTGATTTACTCATCAGAAAAAGTTAATTTACTGCTCACTCCCCTGACCCCTCGTGCCTTTTACTTTTTGTTTTTATTATTTTTTTCCTAGAAAGAGCTGCTTTCTCAGTTTCTCTCCTGACTGGAACCACTCCATCACCCCCAGTATAGCTACTACTCAGTGTGGAATCGTTTCCTGCCACACCTCAGAGAGGTCTCATCTCTTCAGAGGTTCTCCTTCCTGTCTTTCCTAATCCACTGCCCAAGCACTTTCTTTTCCCTTGTATTTACTCCAGCATTTCCCATCTCTTTGTTTTATTTAAGCTGTCTCTTTTTTTCTTTCTTTTTTATTTTTTTCTTTTTCTTTTTTCTTAAGAGGTTTTTGCTATAGGGCACTTGCACTTGCCAGAAAAACAGTGAAACAAAGAGACTGAAAGAGAGAAATCACCCCCCAGGGGGGATGGCCATGCTGCAATCCCTTCTCCTCCATTCTCCTCTCGGGATCTTGGGTATGCACTGGATATTTTTTTTTTTTAAGAATTATTTATTAGGGACCAGCAGTTGGCATAATGGCTATGTTGCTGGACTCCCATGTAGTCGACCACGGTTCGAGTCCCGGACCCAGCGGCTTAAACTGGGCGCGTGTGTGTGCGTGCCCAAGATCCCGTTGGCCCAGCCAACGCCATCCGCTCTGACTTAACCTCCCACCTGATTCCCACTGCCACCTGGGCCGGCCAGCGGTCCTCCTCCCAGCAACCTGGGAGTGCACAGATGTCTTCAAAGATGCCAGCTCGAGTCACACCCTTCGTTCTGGGCAGGTAAAACAATGGGGAGAGAACCCACATGGGGCTTGAGGGTGTAAGTGAGGGGCACCCCTCGAGAGCCCCGGCGGGTAACAGCATGCTAGCCCACGCACCATTGGCCCCCATGTCAGAGGCTCCCTCACTGGCCTGCCAGTGTCACTCAGCCCTCCCTCCTTCCAGGACTTTCTGAAGGCCACCAGCCCACGCAGAGCTCAAGTTCGCTCCTGGCTGTTGTGACCAGGCTCGCTCGGGCCACTCTGCCCCCAGCAACTCCTGCGTAGACACACCGGTGTTCTTTCTGGCCTGTAACGTGCCAGACCGGGGCCAGCTCTATGGTGCGGTGGTAATGTGCTGCTCCAGAGAAGCTGGGGGGCCCAGCAGGTGGTGTAGTGGTGCTGTCGCTGCACCCCCACATGGCCAACCGTGGTTTGAGTCCTGGACCCTGTGAAGATCACACGGCGGGAGGAGGAGGGGTTAGGTGGACGGGACCAGCAGGTGGCGCGGTGGTTAAGGCGCTGGACACTCCCACATGGGTGACCATGGTTTGAGTCCCGAACCTGGTTGCTTGCTTTCTCACTTTCTCTGTCTCTCTATGGCCAAATTAAAATAAATGAATGAATAAATAAAGTTAAAATAAATAATTAGAAAAAAAAAGAAAAAGAAAATCACAGTGGGTACCTGTGTGAGGGCCCAAGATCCCAGGAGGAGAATGGAGGAGAAGGATTGTGGCTTGGTCATCCCCCCTGGGGGAGATTTCTCACTTTCCTTCTCACACAGCCTCTGTTCCTCTCGCTGGCCAGCACATGCACCCTGTGACAAAAACCTCTTAAAAAAACACCAAAAAATAGAGAAGCTGGATTCCACACGGCAACCACGGTTCAAGTCCCCTGCCTGATCAGCTTGAAACACACCAGGCACACACGGAGGGGCGGGCGTTGTAGTGATGAGGCGCTGTGGGGTGCCTTTGTCACGCTCTCCCTCAGTGTCACATGTGTGTGCACATACTCTCGTAAACAGAGACAAAGCCATGCCATGCCGAGCTTGTCTGCCTCAGAGCCCCACACGTGCAGCTCCCTCTGCCTGGAGCGCCCTTCCCTTAGTAGGCTCCTTGTGCTGCAGGTGTCAGCCTGACGCTCCTTCCCTGTCCACCACTGTGAGCAGGTGCGCCGGCCCCCCAGCACCCACTCCTGTACCCGTCACCATGCTCAGTGCTGTGTTACGAAGTCCCTCCTGCTGACCATTCAGGTGCTTCCGCAGTCGGCTGCTGAATTCAGCGCAGGAAAGACTTCTTCTTCTTTTTTTTTTTTCTCATTGTCGGCGGGTGTGTACACTGGCCAGACAGACAGAGAGGAGGGAATACACCCCTCAGTGGGCATGGTCAGACGCAATACCTTCTCCTCCATTTCCCCATCCCACCAGGAACGTGGACACGCACGCGTGCACGTGTATCTGCTGTGTTCTTGAAGCTACCGGGGCTGGAATTTGGACCATGTGAAATCAGCTGTTTAACCTCTAGGCTGCAGTGGTTAATAGACTGCTGATTATTTCTTTCTTTTTTTTTTTTTTTTTTTTTTTTCGCTATAGGGCGCGTGCGCTCGCCAGACAGACAGAGACATAGAGACAGAAAGCGAGAAATCACCCCCCAGGGGGGATGGTCACGCCGCAATCCCTTCTCCTCCATTCTCCTCTAGGGATCTTGGGCACGCACGCACACGCGCCCGGCGTGAGTTGTAAGCCACCGGGTCCGAGAAGCGAACCGTGGTCGACTACGTGGGAGTCCAATGACATAGCCATTACGCTAACTGCTGGTTCCCACTGCTGATTATTTCTACACCTAGGTGTTTGCCCACGTGTGCCAGTATATCTGACAGATCGACTTCTCTAAGTGGGCTTGTGAGTCAAAGGCCACACACATTTTACATTTGGACAGGCTTTGCCCAGTTCCCTCCCTAGGGGTTATACAGATTTACGCGGTCAGCAGCAGTCAACAGGTCTTTTCCTCCACACCCTGAGCAGCCCAGGAGTTTCTCAGACGTTGATCTTTGCTTCCCTGCTAGGCGAACAATACTATCACATAGTGCTTTTATTTTCAGCATTCCGTTATGTGTCCCCTAACACAAAAGAACCTTATTAATTATCCCACTAGACAAAGTCACTTGCAATTTGAAAAACATTCCTGGAAGCCCCAAATCTCCCGGGGACTTTGCCCCCCAGGAAGGCGCCTACTGTTTGCACTGATTGCCTCACTGTCACCAGCGCTGAATTGCGCCTCGCTAATGATTAATTACGATTAGCTCTGATGGGTGCAGAGAGATGGCAGGATATGGTGTGCCACAAACGAGGACGAACTGTAGGTGTGCCTGGACATGACTTTAAAAGCATGTATGTTGTTGGGACCAGCAGTTAGCGTAATGGCTATGTCGCTGGATTCCCATGTAGTCGACCGCGGTTCGAGTCCTGGACTCGGTGGCTTAAATTCACGCCGTGTGTGTGTGCCCAAGATCCCAAGAGGAGAATGGAGGAGAAGGGATTGCAGTGTGGCCAACCCCCCTGGGGGGTGATTTCTCGCTTTCTGTCTCTGTCTTTCTGGCGAATGCACATGCCCTATAGCAAAAACCTCTCAAAAAAAAATGTATGTTTTTCATAAGTAACTTAGTGGAAAGTAGTTGTGAGTGTGTTTGTGTGACTGAACAGGTCAGGAGCTGCGCTTTTTGAAAATTTGTTGTGGGGTATGTGTGCTCACCAGAGAGAGAGAGAGAGAGAGACAGAGAGAGAGAGAATCCACCCCGCAGGGATGGTCATGACTCAGTTTCCTCCATTCTCCTCTTGGGATTTGGGGCACGTATGCACATGTGTCTGGCAGGGGATTTGAACTCTGTGGTAGGCCATGTGGGATCCTGCCCCCCAACTCCCAGGCCACAGGGCCGGTCCAGGAGGGGAATCGTGACACTGGCCACAGCACAGATGGACCTAGAGAACGTTCTGCTGAGTGAAATATGCCATTCGCAGAAGGCCAAATGCTGTGTGACTCCTCCGTGCTGTCCCCTGGAGGGTCAGTCTGTAGAGACCGAAGTCACATGGTTTGCCAGGCGCCAGGGACCAGGAGTTAGTGCTTCCTGGGAGCAAAGCTTGTGTGCAGAGGGTGGGAAGGGCTGCGGAGGCCGATGGTGGTGACAGAGGCACAACAGCCCGGGTGGGTGTGATGTCGCGGAACTGTACCTCTGAAAATGGGTGCAGCGGCTTTAAAAATGGTGCGCGTCTGTCCGCAAGACGTGGACAAGTGTTTAGAAAACGGGGGACAGAAAACGGTCATGGAGCCTCCCACGTAGGAAGGTCTTTAACTGTCGCCTAGAAGAGGGGCCACCTGCTGGCTGTCCCTGTGAATGGAGGGTTCCTGCAGTCACACTTCCACGTGGACAGCGAGGGTGGGCTGGAAAGGGCCCTGGTGGTCAGCCACGGAACCTAAGTTACAGGGCTAGACGGTGGCACGTGGTCCAATGTGACACTCAGGCTGGCCCACACGGGAGGCCCTGAGTTCACGGCAGGACCCCTGACATTGCAGCATGCGTGTGTCGTCATCCAGGGCCAGCTGAGGCTGGATGTGGGTCCCTGTGTCGAGACTCCGTTGGGGGTACTGTCCCTCTCTTGCTCATTGAAGAAAAAAAGAAACTTAAAAACAAAACAAAACAAGCTCGAGGTGGAGAGGTCAGGGCTCAGAGGCCGGGTTACCTTAGCCAGACCACGGGGTGCCTGCTCCCCCGGTCTCTCTGCGGCTGCTGCAGAAACCTCAGCGGCCACCAGGGGGAATGAACGTCCCAGAAAGGAAGCACCCCCTTCCCTCCTCATTCCTCCACTTCCTCTTTCCTTTTTAAAAATTGTGGCAAAACACACATGACGTAAGTCAGCATTTTAACCATTTCTGAGCATGCACTGCAGGGACTCTAAGCAGATCTGCAGGGCTGCGCGCCATCCCCTCTTCCTAGTTCCAGCGTGTCCTCATCGTCTCTGGAGGAGACTTTGTACCCAGTAAGCTGTCACTGCCCCACCCGGTTCTCCCCTCTTGGCCCTGGCAACCCCAGTCTGCTCTGGCTCCGGGTTCCCTGTTCTGTACGGCTCGGGTACGTGGCATCAGCCGCTGGGTGGCCTAGCGTGTCGTGTTGTCTGGGGTCATCCATGTTGTAGCAGGTGTCAGCGCTTCTTTCCCTTGGTGGGTGAATCATGGTCCATCGGATGGTCAGGCTGCATGTCCTTGCTCATTCATCTGTTGATGGACATTCGAGCTGTCTCCAGACGCTTTTCCACATGGTTAAAATGATGAATTTTAGGGGACACGTGTTTTTGCCTTTGACTGTTATGAACAATACTGCTTGAACATGCCCGTACAAGTTTGTGTTTTATATTTTTGGAGAGGTTTTTGCTATAGGGTGTGTACATTTGCCAGAAAGACAGAGAGAGACAGAGAGACAGAAAGTGAGAAATTGCCCCCCAGGGATGATGGCCACGCCACAATCCCTTCTCTTTTCTCCTCTCGGGATCTTAGGCATGCACGCACACGCACCTGGGGTGAGTTTAAGCCACCGGGTCCGGGACTCGAACTGCGGTCAGCTACATGGAAGTTTAGCAACGGAACCATTGTGCCATCTGCTGGTCCTGAGTCTTTTTTTTGTTTGTTTTGAAGGATCATTTTATTTAACTTTTTATTTACTTACTTACTTATTTTAATTTAACCAGAGAGGGACAGAGTGAGAGCGAGGGAGAGAGGGAAAGTGAGAAAGCAAGCTGCCAGGTCTGGGACTCAAACCGTGGTTGACCATGTTGGGGTCTAGTGCCCTTAACCACTACGCCACCTGCCACACCCCACCCCAACAGGGTCTTGATGTCACAATCCACCCTTAACTTCAGCCAGTCTTCCACTGTGGGCCACCTCAACCCACACTCCACAGTCCAGCCTGAAAGGATTTTTTTTTGGTGTGTTTTAGTTTTAGTTTTGTTTTTTAAGAATTATTTAATTTAACTTTTCTTATTTATTTAAATTTGATCTGAGAGGGACAGAGTAAGAGAGAGAAAGAGAGAAAGTGAAAAAATGAGAAAGCAAGCCACCAGATTCAGGACTCAAACTGCGGTTGGCCATGTGGGAGTCCAGCGCCCTTAACCACCATGCCACCTGCTGGCCCTTGTTTGTTTGTTTGTTTGTTTTGATAACCAAAATGTTGTTTCTTAAAGGAGAAAACCGTTTGCCCTGACCAGTGTCTGTGTCGCTGCTGTGTGGGAAACGAGAGTGCTTGTCTTTTTCCACTTAAATAAGAACTCAGTTCCTCTTGCTGGCGCTATGCTGGGGAAAACCTAATTTCAGTTCTTTATTTTTATAAATCCTGGAGAAGGTGCAAAGAGACAACAGGAAAGACCTCAAACTGCTGGCCATCATCAGATTCTTCGGTCCGAGATCGTGTCCACCCACGGGTTAGGTCTCAGAAGACAGAGTATGGGATTTTTTTTTCCCCCAGTTTATATATTTCTTCTGTGAGTGAAAGAGGGAGAGGGGGAGAGAGAAGGGTCCCCAGCAGTGGTGTCACGACCCACCCCGGCCTCAGTCAGCCCTGGGTCACGGGCTCACACGTGGCCGATGTACCCAGGGAGGTCTCTGGACGTGAACCCAGAAGTCCCCACATGGGCAGCCTTGCAGAGCGGCCACCATTGGCCCCAGACGCTCCGGCCTGAATTCGTGTCCATGAGGTACCCATGACAGGCATTGATGAAGGTGAGGCCTCAGCTGGGATCGTGGGGGACTCTGTCCCTGTCCCCACATTCCCTTTTCCCTTTTAGTTTAGCGTCCCTGCAGTCTCGGAGGGGCACATGGCCTTCCTAGCAGAGGTGATGGTTCCCGGCTTCCTATGAAGGTAGGTGTGGCCTTGTCACGTTCCAGCCTGCACGACACAGGTGGAAGAGACACTTCCAGGCCATATGGTTAGGACACTGTTGTCCCAGCTCTCTTTCTCCCTGCCTTTGGTCTGGTGTGTGGCCAGGGGAGGGGTGAGCCAGCTCTGACCTGGGGGTGGCCGAGCCATGAGGCAGCAGGGGGCGGGGTCCGTGGGGGTCGTGGGGAGCCATTTCCTGCCTTCCTGGACACCGACCACCTAGACTGTACGGCCAGAGGGCAGTGCGTCCGATCTGTTAGAGCTTCCGTTTAACTTACGCCCCGACAGCACATCAGTTTTTGCCTTTTCCAACGCGGCTTTTACTGGAATGGGAGTCCCAAGAGAAGAGGAACTGTGTGTCCTTGTTTATCCCGATGGCCCAGCCCCCGCCGGTAGCAGCAAAGGAGTGACAGTGGTTCTCAGGCCGGAGTGTGCCTTCCACCGAGCTGGGTCACCCATGAACGAGAGGGAGTTCTCAGGACCTCAAGCCAGTCTGCTGGCCTAGCCAATCACATCCTGGCGGAGACGGCCTGTTGGCACACGAGCTACAGCCACGAGCTACGCAGCGGAGACCCTGCTGCTGGGCCGGACGTCACAGAGACGCCTGGGTTTGAGTCCTGGCCCTTCTTAGAAGGGGTGGTGCATACATATGGTCCCAGCTACTCAGAGGTGGAGGATGAAGACACAGCCAGATTTGGGCCAGCGGGGGGTGTGGTGGCTAAGCACTAGAATTCCCACGTGGCCCTCTGCGATCTGAGTCCTTGACCCGGCAGCTTGCTTTCACTCTCTGTCAAAACTCATGAGAAACAGGGACCAGCAGTTAGCGTAATGGCTATGTCGCTGGACTCACATGTAGTCGACGGCGGTTCGCGTCCCGGACCCGGTGGCTTAAAACTCACGCCGGGCGCGTGTGTGTGCCCAAGATCCCGAGAGGAGAATGGAGGAGAAGGGATTGCGGCGTAGCCATTCCCCCTGGAGGCTGACTTCTCGCTTTCTGTCTCTCTGTCTCTGTCTGGCGAGCGCACGCGACCTATAGCAAAAACCTCTCAACAAATACAACACACACACATACCCACACAGAGTAATTTAGCAGCAAACTTGTCATAGAGAGGCGATCTGTATTCTTAGAAAGGACGCACCAGTGTTGGCAAGATGTCGGAGTCCCCTGGATTAACCAGAAATCTACGCCATTCCAGTTAAGATTCCAACAGGGGATTTGGGGAAATTTGAGAAAATGGTGTTGAAGTTCATCAAGAAAAATGTATGAGAATTGCCAGGAAAATTCTGGAAATGAAGAACAGTGGGGGGTTCTGGCTTCACTGAATACGATGATGAATTCTAAAGCTGGCGTGTTGTTGATCTTGCGGGGTTGGCCCTGGGGGTTAAGGGAGCTGGATCCTCCGTGGCCAAATGTGGTTTGCCTCCCAGACCCAGGAGCATGAAAACACTCTGGGTGCAAGTGTGCATGTGCCCAGCGTCCCGACAGGATGCAGAGATGGAGAAGGGATTGTCCCCCGGGGTCTGCTCTCCCTCGCCCTCAGTCTCTGTCTCTCTCCGCTGAGTGCACATGCCCTCTGGGGAAGAAAAAGAAAAGCTGGTCCTGAGGAAGGAGCGGGCCGACTGAGTGAGGTCACCGAGGGCCATCCGGGAAGAGCCCCGAGCACGTGGAAAGATGGTTGTGCCAATCTACGGGAGGGGGATTCGAAATACTCGGGGTTGGGACAGCGGAGCCTCTTTCTTATCTCATAGCTGAAAACAAATGAGTTCCCAACAGAGCGGAAAATAGAACATGCCAGCCACGAGTTCAGCTGTGGGTGTGAGTTCAGCCACGAGAGCATGCTTTGCCATGCTGGAAGCCACACGGGAGATCCGGGTTTGAATCCTAGGGTGACCTGTACACGCCAGGTGTGTGTGCTGGTGGTCCCGGCTAGGCGGTGGGGGTCGTGGCACGCCCTGGTGAGGGTGTTTCTCTCTCTGTGGGTGTCAACAAATACTTTAAAAAAATGAGAAGATCTAGAAGAGAATGTAGATTTAAAAGCAAATTCTTGGTCTGAGATTTGACCTGTGGAAAATGATGGTGCCCTTTCCAAAGATGCGATTCAAAATAACGCAGAGCATGGTGGTCAGTGGCGAAGGCCGGCCCAGGGCTGCTGTGCGCTCAGGCGGCTACTCAGCTGCCTTTCAAGCCCTTTCCGGAATCCGTCAGAGTAGAGCGGGTGGCAGGGGCCAGGGCGGGCACTCGTGTGTGTCAAGGGGACCTTTCTGTGTCACTTAGATTTCTTAGAGCTTTGTCCATGAGAAGCCCCTAGGTTGGTTTGTTTGTTTTTGAATTATTTATTTAATCCCATTTGCTGTTATTATTTTTTAAAGAATTATTGGGGCCAACAGGTGGCATAGTGGTTAAGGGTGCTGGACTCCCACGTGGCCGACCGTGGTTTGAATCTCGGACCCGGTCACTTGCTTTCTCATATTCCCTCTCTCTCTCTCTGCCCCTCTCTGGTCAAATTAAAACAAACAAACAAACAAATAATTTGTTTTATTTGACCAGAGAGGGACAGAATGAGAGAGAGGGAAAGTGAACAAGCAAGCCGCCAGTTCTGGAACTTGAACCGTCATTGACCGTGTGGGAGTCCAGCGGCTATAACCACCACACCAGCTGCCGGCCCCTCTTATTATTTTTTTAAATTTGAGCAGAGAGAGAGCAAGGGAAAGCGATAACTCAAGCCACTGGGTCTGGGACTTACTTGAACGTGGTCAGACATGTGGGACTGCAGTGCCTCAACCAGCACGCCACCTCTGACCCCCAGAATCCCTCACTGACAGTTTCCGAGGTGAGCGTTAGGACGTTCCACCTGCCTGCAGGTGGGGGGTGAAGGAGGGGACCTAGGCCGTCACCCAGGAAGAGTCGGTGGTGGCAGGGGTCGCTGCCCTCCAAGTGTGGGGGGACCCAGCAGCGTCAGGGTCTCCTAGGAGCTGCGGGAGGTGCAGAAGGCTCAGCGGGGAGTCTGCGGTCAGGGCGGGGTGGGGGGGCGCTGCTGTCCCGGCCGGGCGGTGGGCAGGGTGTCCTGGTCCCTTGGGGCTGTTGTGACAAAGGACCACATCTGGGTGACTTGAAGCGACAGGAACTGACCTGGCACAGTCCCCTGAAGTCAGAAGTCAGGTGCAGTCGGAGCCTCACCCCTGGCAGGTTCTGGGGGCCCTGCCTGCACGCTTCTGCTGCCCCGGCCCTGGTCTGGCAGCGCCTCTCTCCAGCTCCCTGTGTCTCTGGGGCGACCTCACCCCTTCTGACGAGGACACTGCCGGTCCCCTGACGCAGTGCGACCCCCTCTCCACTCTGCACATCTCCAAGGACCCCATTTCCAAATAAGGCCACGTTCACAGGTGCCAGGGTGAGGGCTCCACTGTCTTTCAGGAGGGACGGGTTCTGCACCACAGCGGGGAGGGGTGAAAGGACTCAGAACAAGCAGGGGCCGTCCTGGCAGTGCGACAGGACAGGTGGGCGTGGAGCGGAGGGCAAAGAAGGCGCTGCAGGGGCCCCTCTCCCTACACAAATAGCCGTGGGTGTCCCTTTTCCCTCCTGAATGAGCTCCTTAGGGTAGAATTCCAGGAACCTTATTCCAAGCCCTCGGGTGTGGCATGCACATTGCCGCAGAGTCCCCCCCCCCCAGGCCTCCCTCGGGTCCCTGGTGTCCCTGTGGGGCAGCGTTAGGAGGGAGGGGCCCGAGAATCCCCCCCCCCCCCATGATTGCACTGACCCCAGCGGGGCACACGTCAGAGCCTCTGGACTGGCCTGGCCGCCTCCGAGAGGACGGCGCTGACTGTCCAGCTTGTCCGTGCAGGAAGCCTGCCAGTCAGGGCGAGGTCTCCCTCCCCCAGCCAGGGCGACAAGCACTCGCCCTTCTGGAAGATTCTCCTGCCCTCACTCAGGAGTGTGAGAATGCCCGGAGGGCTTGTGGCCGTGCCTGCTGGCTCCCGGCCAGGTTCTCAGGCCTGGGGGTGCTGAGAATCCACCATCTGCTGGTCCTGAGAGCGTTTCTTTAGATGGGTTGGCCAGGGCAGCTCTGCCATGGAGCCGATAGATGCTTTTAAAACACTAAGAGCGGCTGGCGTAATGGCCATGTCACTGGACGCCCATGTAGTCGACTGCGGTTTGAGTCCCAGACCCGGTGGTTTAAACTCATTCTGGGCACATGTGTGTGTGTGCCCTTGGTCCCAGGAGGAGAAGGGCTCACAGGCGTGGCCATCTCCTGGGGGTGATTTCTCACTTTCCTTCTCACTGTGTCTGTCTCTCCCCCAAGTGCATGCGCCCTAAGGCAAAAGCCCCTTAAACAAACAGAAAACAGCAAGAGCATCTGAAGCAGGAAGCTGGTGCGTGCCTAGGCCCTAGGGCCTGTGGTTGGAATGAGCTGCTCATGCTGGAGGATCTGCAGGACGCCAGAGTCGCAGCAGGTGGGCCTGCTCCAGGGAGAGGGGTGAAGGCAGCTGGCCTCCGGCCAGGGGGGTCCTGGGGCTCTCGCCCGCCCAACAGGAAGCTAGTGGACAGCTTCACCGGGAAGTAACCCGACCCGGCTGCTTCTGTAGCTAAGCCTCACCGAGCGAGCGCGCGGATCCCTTTCCCTGAGAGCGCCCTTTCCCACGTGTCATTGTGCACCATTCTGTGAGTGTAACACCCCGTTCTCCCCCGCCGCCGCCGCCACCGCCTTGTGAGGCCTTGCCCATGGGGACACGTCCACGCTGTCCAACAAGCTGACCTGTGATGAGTCCCCGGCACCGCCCGTCCTCCCCAAACAGAGCTTCGGCTGCCACTGCTGTGCCCAGAAGGTGCCACTGTCCATTGCTTTGCAGAGCCTGTTTTTAAGCTGCTTCCCCATGGGTCCCAGCTCCCCGGGCACACACCTCGGCCTGGGGAAGACGCGTGGGTGGAGGGCAGTTCCCACCCTAACAGGGCCTCAGCGCCAGCGCCAGCGCCAGCTTCCAGGTGCCCCGGCTGGCTGCACAGCGCCTGGAGAGGACACCGGTGAGGACAGCTGTCTTCTGGGCAGGCAGCGTGGTGCCCTGCCAGGGAAAGAGCAAGACCGACCGACGGGGACAGGGACAGGGACAGGGACAGGGACGCTGCAGCCGAGTGTCCCCTGGGGCTGCAGCCTGAGCGTGTACTCGGCCCTTGTCCCGGAGAGGTGAGGTTGCAAGGAAACCTGAGAACTCAGCTCGCTGGATCCCATCAAACCAGAGCTCAGACACACAGGGCCTGGGGATGGAACCCAGAGAAAGAGGGAGGGAGGGGCCAACAGGTGGCATGGTGGTTAAGGCTCTGGATCCCATGTGGCCAATGACGGTTCGAGTCTCAGACCGGGCAGCTTAAAAAACACGTGCCAGGCCTATGTGCATGCCCCAAATCCTGAGAGGAACATGAGGATGGAGGAAAGGGGATTGTGGCGGGGCCATACCCCTGGGGGTGTTTTCTCCCTCTCTTTCTCGCTGTCTCTGTCTCTCTCTGTCAAGCACATGGGCCTTGTACCAGATGAAACACGAGGGATGGGGGCTGGCAGGTGGCGTGGTGGTTGGGGGCTGGACTCCCACGACCGTAGTTTGGGTCCCAAACCTGGTGGCTTGCTTTCTCACTTTCCTTCTCTTTTTCTCTTTCTGTCTCTGGTCAACTTCAAAAAGATTAATAAAATAAAATACTGGCAATGACTAAAACTAAATAAAATAATTCTTTTAAAAAAGAAAAAACAAGGGGAGGGAGGAGCTCGAGCCCTGGGCCTTTTGCACACATTGAGACACTTTCTTGGAGGCTGCTGCATCATTCCACGCTCACACCCATCATGTCAGCGCCTGGACTGCGCAGGGGCCATTGCTGCCCCGGGGCCTTTGCACGGGCTGCGCCTCCGTCCAGAGAGCACAAGCTTGGACCTCTTCCAGCCGTCCTCACTGAAATGTACCTTCCCAGCAACGCCCAGCCTACTCACACTCTGTCAGGCCTCTGTTCGGTCCCTTCTCAGCATCAAACTCACCTGTAATTATTCTGTGGCTTCTTCACCTCGCGCCCGTCTCCACCCCCTGGAATGCACCTGTAGGAGAGTGTGGCCGGGGCTGTCCGGGGCTCGGTAAATAGTCCCCGAAAGACTGAGTCAACAAAGACGTTGGTTGTGGCGGCTGGCGACATCCGTGGAGAAGCCTGGGCCTGGAATGCCAGGAGGTATTAACTGCTGTCATTGGGCATTTCCCCGAAGGGGATGTCCTGAAGGGGGCAGTGTTAGGGTTCTCTGTTTCAGTGCAGTGGCGTCTCTGCAGATCCTGGCTCTTTCCATCTCCATGCTCTGCACTGCAAGGGGTTGCTGTCAGCTCCACGATGCCGAAGCCACATGGGAAGGTCCCAGGTTTGAGCCCAGAGGCCTCCCTGAGCAGGCAGGACATGTGCGTGCTCGTGACCCAGTCTGTGAGGTAAGGGGGTCGGGCATGGCATGAAGACCCTGCTGGCGGTGTCCTCTCTCTCTCTCTCTCTCTCTCTCTCGGAAAAGAACTAACTAACAGGGGTCGGCAGGTGGCCTGCTGGTTAAGGGCACTGGATTCCCACGTGGCTGACCATGGTTCAAGTCCTGGACCTGGCAGCTAGCTTTCTCACTTTCCCTTTCTCTCTGTCTTGCTCTGGTCAAAATTAAAAATAAATAATAATAACAAATGGAAAATATATATATATATATATATATATGTATATATATATATATATATATATATATATATACACATATATATATATATATATATATATATATATATATAAGAAATAACTAACAACAACAAAGATGGCTGTCAGCAATCCCGGCACCTTGCCCAGACGGGAGCGCGCCCTGCTGGGCTGCGGGAAGCAGCTGTTCCCTGTGCCCGTTCGTGAGCGAGCACGCCTTTCCCTGCTCCCCAGCACACGGCTCCCGCACGCTCGCCCCTAAGCCAAGCAGACCGAGAACAGAACCACCAGGAGTGACTTAGAATAATTGGATGTCCCCGGGGAGGGGGACAGGGATTGTTTTGTGAGCATCTGTGGCTGCTGGGAGGGAAGTGGACCCTCTGCCTTCGAGAGAAAAGGGGATTGGAGAGACGGGATTCGGGGGAAGCAACCATGGTGTCTAGAATCGCGTGTTCAATGTCTCATTTGATCCGCATGAAAACCCTTGTCACGGGGTCCCGTCAGCGAGTCCCTCGTACCTAACCCCTGGGTGGATCATTTTTAAAAACATCTTATTATTGTATTATTCTTATTATTACTTTAATTTGTTAAAGGGCACGTGTACTCACGAGAGAGACAGAGAGAGAGAGAAAACGAGAAAGCAAGCTGCCAACCTTGGGATTCAAACTGTAGTCAGCCACGTGGGAGGTCCAGCACCTAAACCACCCCGCCACCTGCCGGCCTGAGCAGATCATTTTTAACACACCTCTTAACCGTTATTTTCAGTAATAAAATAAGTGTGATAATGAATACTTGTAATAATCAGTAGTCGCTATTTCATTGATTGCATTCTTTTGTGTGTGTGTAAATGCCGGAGGACATCTGTATACGCATGAGAGCCAGAAACGAAGCAGGAGAGACGGGAAGAAAGGAAGCACTCCCGACAGGGCCTGGCCGGGCCACAGTTCTTTCTCTCTCAGCTCTCCCTTCCTACCAGGATCAAGCCACCAGGGCCGGGACTCGAACCCCGCTCAGCCAGTGGGGCCTGGCTTGCTGAGCAGAGTTTAACTGCTGCACTATGTGCACTATGGAGCTGCCTGTTGTCTAGTCTTTTTTTTTTTTTTAGAGGTTTTTGCTATAGGGCGCGTGCGCTCGCCAGAAAGAGAGACAGAAAGCGAGAAATCACCCCCGGGGGGGGAGATGGCCACACCACAATCTCTTCTCCTCCATTCTCCTCTCGGGATCTTGGGCACGCAAACACATGCACCCGGCGTGAGCTTAAGCCACTGGGTCTTGAACCACGGTCGACTACGTGGGAGTCCAGCGATATAGCCATTATGCCAACTGCTGGTCCCACCCCCCCTTTTTATTTTAAGAGATTTTTTTATAGGGCATGTGTGTTCACTAGAGAGAGACAGCAAAGAACAGAAAGCAAGAAATCACCCCCTAGGGGGATGGCCATGCTGCAATCCCTTCTCCTCCGTTCTCCTCTTGGGATTTTGGGCATGCACGCACATGCACCTGGCATAAGTTTTAAGCCACCGGGTCTGGGACTGAAACTGTGGTCAACTATATGGGAGTCCAGAGACGTAAATATTACACCATCTGCTGGCCCCACTGTTTAGTTTCAGAACAAACAAAAAGGAATGTACCTTTATTTTAAAGATGTCGATTCAAATTCAATAAATTATTGTGCATGTGTGTCTATGTATAGGGGTATCTGGAGGTCTCTGAATTAAACTATGTAGGATATAGTACTTATTTAAAGGTAAGTAATACACTTGTGCTAATTCGAAGCTTATAAACATAGCATTAAAACTTAGCAGGCAACAATTGTTCAGTGCCAGGGTTTGTACTTTGGATTTGGCAAACTTTTCTGTAACGTGCCAGATAGTAGGTATTCTAGGTTTGGGGCCAGTTTCTGCTGCAATTAAATGCTGCTGTTGTAGGTGAAAGCTGGGCATGGCTGTGTTCCAATAAAACTTTATTAACAAACACAGGCCGGGGACCAAAATTGACCTTTGCGTCGTCATTCCTTTACCAATTCTTTGTTTAGAACTTGGACCAGAAAGTGATTTCTTCGGGGGGAATGTTCTACCTCTGACATTTTTTAGTTACTGGCACATGACGATAATGAGTAGCAAACATAATGAATGGGTTTTATTATCATTTTTCATTGCTTTATTTATTTATTTATTTAATTAGATCAGAGAGGGACAGAGTGAGAGGAAAGCAAGCCACTAGGTCTGGGACTTGAATCACGGTCAGTCCTGTGGAGTCCCGCCCCTAGGCACCATGCCACCTGCTGGTCCCTTATTATCATTTTTTAGGTTATTTTGTTTTAGCCACCAGAGAGGATTTGTGCTCATAGAGAGAGACACGGAGGGAGAGGGAGAAGGCATTTCCCAGGACCTGGCCTGTTCAGGTTGGTCTGGGATTCGAACCTAGGCCTCCATGTGGCCCCAGTCACCACACGACATCTGAAGAGCCCTTCATGGCCTCGTCTCTGCTTATCTGTTCCTTGAATAAACTGAGCATCGCTTTACCCCAGGCCCTTTGCACGCGCTGGTTCGTTGGCCGGGAAGGCCTCCCCTGTTCTCGGCCTCCAGGCCTCCCCTCTCCAGCCCCTTCTCTCTGCATTACCTTATTCCTCTTGTTCGCACCTCGCACCCTCTGAGATCTGCATTTATGCATTTGCTGTGTATTCTTGTGCTTCGAACCCCGCCCCTCCACCGGAAAGCCAGGCCAGGACAGAGCGGACCTGTGTCTGTTCGCAGTTGTATTCCCAGCCCCAGCACACAGTGGGTGCTCAGTGAGTGAGCAAGTAAGTGAAGCCATGCGTCCCTTTTCAGAGCAGGCTGGACAGGGCCAGAGGACCTCGGAGCAGCCTCAGGGTCCTGGGGCAGGCGCCGTGCCCTGCCTCCCTCCAGCTCGGGGCTGAGCCAGGTCCCCCAACACTTGCACCTTTGTCCTGGAAAGGTTTCTGTGGTGGAGGGTTAGCTCTGCCAGAGACAGCCAGGAGTTCGGGGCAAAGGTGAGGCTGGATCTAGGCAACGGGGCTGAGGAGGAGGAAAGGCCTCACTCACCCACCCAGAGCTTGGGTGATTTTGCAGGATGAACAGGTTTGAGGGTGCCCTGGTCTGTCAGCTGCTGTAACAGGACACCCTCGCCGGGTTTGTAAACAGTGGGTATCTATTTCTACACTTCTGGGGGCTGGGACGTCGTCACCCGGGCACCGGCAGATTCTGTCTGGGGAGGACCCGCTTCCCGGTCGCCGGCACCTTCTTGCTGTGCACTCTGTCCTGGAGGGGGCGGTCAAGCTCCCTGGGGCCTCGGACACGGGCCTCCGAGCAGGAGTGGGTGCTAATCCCACTCACGAGGGCTCTGCCCTGCTGACCCAGCCGGGAGCCAGAACCCTTTCCTGCCCCAGGGCCGCGCTCCAGGTGACCGGCGGCAGGTGACGGGCGCCACGTTCCCTCTCCCTCCTCCGCTTTCTCCTTGGCTCTTCATCCTTCGGCCACCCCTCACCCTCCACTTTCTTTCTTTTCTTCCGTTCTCTCAGTGGAGTCGTGACCATGCTGGGCCCTGGAACCGAGCGACTCCGGTTCGGGTCCCCGCTCTCACCTCGGAGCCTCAGCTGAGTGGTGCGGTCTGGCTTCTGCGCATGCGCATCAGCTGCCACCGGGGCCCTGTTCATCCTTCCCGGGCGGGCGGGGCCCCGCTGCCTGCGAGTGGGGCTGTGGCTCCTGCAGGGACTGTCCCAGCGAGCAACCAGCACTCACCGTGTCACCGGGACTGTCCCAGGAGGCAGGCCCTGTCAGACCGACCCATGGCGCCAATAAGGAGTCTGCAGCACAGTCAGGCAGAGGCTTATTTTCATGTATTTATTAGGTTTTTGCTATAGGGCTCTTGCCCTGGACAGAGACAGAGAGAGGGAAAGAGAAATCACCCCCGGGCATGGCCCCGCTGCAGTGCCTTCTCCACTCTCCTCTCAGGATTTTGGGCACACATGCACCCACCCATACACACACACACACACACACACACACACACACACGCCCTGATGTGATTCAAGCTGCAGGGTCCAGGGCTCAAATAGTCGTGGGAGTCCAGAGCCTTAACCCTTTGCCACCTGCTGGCTCCGTGAACCCTTATATTTTACTAAATCGTCAGAAGTGTGTGTGCTCCACAGAGAGAGAGGGGGAGAGGGAGAGGGAGAAAGCACCCCCCCGACGGGCAGGGTCACACTGTCCTGCCGGGACTTGGGGCACACAGGCCGGGCATGCTTTACAAGCCAGCCAGGCAGGCCTCCAGGCGCGCTTGGTCTGGTGGGACCCAGTGCCCTTACCCACCGGCTGTGGCTGGCCCAGAGGCAGACCTTGGCTCGGGGACACGGGCGGAGGAGCTGCAGAGCTCAGGTGCGGCTCCCGGGGCCGGGCACCATAATGGGCAGGGTGAACAGAGCTTCTCCCATGGGGCCTTTTCTCTCCTGGAGGAAGAAGGAAGACAATAAAACAGGCACATGCGTGCGGCAGGCAGCGTGCCCGCCCGAGTGTCGGCTGGCGATAAGGGACTGGGGGAAAACCAGAGCTGGGAAGCGGCGAAGGGAGCACTGCGGGTGGGGGGTTGTGACTTAACAAGGGTGCCTAGGAAGGAAGTCCATTGAGGAGATGCCCTCTGGGCAAGGATCGGAGGAGGGGAGGCCGAGCCTCCAGGGCGCCGGAGAGACAGGCATTCCAGCAGAGGGACCTGCAGGGGCAGAGGCCCTGGAGCAGGGACAGGGGCAGATGGAGGAACTCCCAGAGGCAGGGGCATGGAGCCAGGGAGGGCTGGGGACCATGGCCCACGGTGGGGACCTTGGCTTCTACTCTGAGTGAATCGGAACCATGGGAAGGGTTCCTTTTTTAAACAAATGTATTCCAGGGACCAGCAGTTGGCGTAATGGCTGTGTCACTGGACTCCTATATAGTTTACCGCGGTTCAAGTCCTGGACCTGGTGGCTTAAACTCACACTGGGCTGTGTGCGTGCGTGCCCAAGATCCTGAGAGGAGAATGGAGGAGAAGGGATTGCAGTGTGGCCATCCCCCCTGAGGGGTGATTTCTCGCTTTCTGTCTCTCTACCTCTCTTTGTCTTTCTGGCGAGTGCACGTGCCCTATAGCAAAAATCTCTAAAAAAAAAAAAATGGGTTCCAGGGGCCAGCAGGTGGCATGGGTTAGGGACAATGGACTCCCACATGACCGACTGCGGTTCGAGTCCTGGACCTCTTGGCTTAACTTTCTCACCCCCCCCCCCCACCGTCACTCTCTGGTCAAATTAAAAGTAATAATAATGAATGAAATTAAATAAAAGTAATAATTTTAAAAATTCCAAAGGGGCTGGCAGGTGGCATGGTGGTTAAGGTGTTGGACTCTCACATGCCCAACTGTGGTTTGAGTTCCAGACCTGCTGTCTGGCTTTCTTGCTTTCCCTCTCGGTCTCTCTGATCAAATTAAAAAATGATAATAATAAATAAAGTAAATAGTAATTATTAAAAATATTTCAAAGTTATGCAACCAACCAATGAAAGCTACAATTAGTTCTAGAACTTTTTTTTTCTTTTAGTTTTGCTATAGCTGCTGTGCTCACCAGAATGAGAGAGAGAGAGAAATCACCCCTGGTGGCAGTGGCCACCCCTCAATCCCCTCTTCTCCATTCTCCTCTCAAGATTTTGGGCATGCATGCCCCGTGTTTTTCAAACTGACAGGTCCCGGACTTGAACTGTGTGGTTGCCATGTGGGATCCAGCACCTTAACCTCTACACCACCTGCTGGCCCTGGAATATTTTCAACAAAAAGAACCCTGTGCCCAGGAGCAGTCAGCCCTCACCCTCCACCCGGGCACGCCCAGTCTCCTCTCCATCTCGGCAGACTCGCAGACTCGCCCTGGGCCCTGGACGGTACATCCTTCACCTGGTGATGGCCCCGCCCACTGCCTGCGTTCTCTGGGCCTGTCTAGGAATAGGAAGCGTCAGAGCTCCGCCCCCTTCATGCAGAGTGGCGTTTGGCTGTGCCACCAGCCTAGTCTCGGTGACCACGCGCTCACTGGCTGCCGGCCTTGGGGTTGCTCTTGCCGGTGGGCTGTATGCATGTGCCGTGCACACTCACATGCGAGTTTCGGCACGGACACGGGCTTCCCTCGCTCTAGGAGTTAGACTCTGGCTGGGAACTCTAGCTGGCCTTCTGGGGGTGCGTCTCACAGTCCCACCAGCCCGAGAAGGGTTCCAGTCTCTCCCCATCTTTGCAAATATCCACCTCTGTCTTTTCGGTTATGGGGAGGCTCTGAGCACAGGAGGGACATCGTCTGACTTGTTTTCACAGGATCCTCCGACGCCATGTTGATAACATCTTACTAAGAACCTCCCTCCCCTCTGCATCTTTGTCCTCTGGGTCAAGGCCCTCCTCGCCTCTCCCCAGCCTGTCCTCCCTGCCGCTTGTATTCGGATCCTTTCATCTCTGCCCTCCTCTTGCAGCCAGTGACAGCATATTGCCGTATGACATGACGACACTCCGGCATGGCCTTGGGGGCCTCTTAGGTAAGCACCACGCACATAGGGACCTTGAAGACTTGGTGATAAGTGAAAGTTGGATTGGGCAAGATGAGCAGGCAGCAGCTACGGAGCTGGGGGGCGGGGGGCAGGGCTCCAGGGCCGGGGCAGACCCCATTTCTAGTTAACAGGCCAGTTTCCCAGAACTGCAAAGGTCATTCAGAATACAAGCCTCCCCGTAGTTGAGGGCTGCTAACGGAATTCAATAAAAGGGAATGAATGAATGAACCCGTCACTCGGTTGATGAATGAATTAGCTGATCAATTTCTGAAAGCGTTTCTGGGGCACCTGCTATGTGCCAGGCTTTGTTCCAGGTGCTGGGGCTCCACCGATGACCAAAAGAGACCCGCTTCTTTATCAGGAGCTGGGTGACAAAGGAGTGAACA
Organism: Tupaia tana; assembly: GCA_026018925.1. Lineage (NCBI taxonomy): Eukaryota > Metazoa > Chordata > Mammalia > Scandentia > Tupaiidae > Tupaia > Tupaia tana. Next base: position 20,996,645 of record JAKSZU010000026.1, on the reverse strand, counting down.
GGTGACTCTGACAATTTCAGACTCAGAGGGGCGACTTGGTAGAGACTGGGTTAGAGTCCCATTTTCTTTTTCTTTTTTTTTTTTTTTTAAAGAATTATTTATTTTATTTATTACTATATTTTAATTTGACCAGAGAGAGAAAGAGAAAGGGAGAATGAGAAAGCAACTGCCAGGTCCGAGACTCCAACTCCACGTGGGGGTTCAGCGCCTCAACCACCATGCCACCTGCTGACCACAGGACTCTCATTTTCTTTTTCCTTTTTTTCCTCTCTCTCTCTCTTTTTTTTAGAGGTTTTTGCTATAGGGCGTGTGTGCTCGCCAGACAGAGAGAGACAGAAAGCGAGAAATCACCCCCCAGGGGGGATGGCCACGCCGCAATCCCTTCTCCTCCATTCTCCTCTCGGGATCTTGGGCACGCACGCACACGCACCCGGCGTGAGTTTTAAGCCACCGGGTCCAAGACTCGAACCGCAGTTGACCACGTGGGAGTCCAGCGACATAGCCATTACGCTAACTGCTGGTCCCTCTTTTTCATTTTTTAAAGAGAGATTTTTGCTATGAGACAGAAACAGAGAGACAGAAAGCTAGAAATCAGCCCCCATGGGGGACGACCACGCCGCAACCCACAATCTTTTCTCCTCCATTTTCCTTTTGGGAACTTGGGCATGCACGCAAACGCACCCAGCGTGAGTTTAAGCTGCTGGGTCTGGGACTCGAACTGCGGTTGACTACGCGGGAGTCCAGCAATGTAACCATTACAGCATCTGCTGGTCCCAAGATGCCCATTTTCAACAGATTAATCAGTGATGGCTTCTCTGAGGAGGAGGCTTTGAGCTAAGACCTAGAGGAGGAAGAGGAGTCAGTGTGGACGGCTATAGGGAAGACTGTCTGAGTTAGAGGGAACAGCAGGGTTGAAGGCCCACGGCAGGACAGAGCTGGGAATGTGCAAGGGACAGACGAGGCTGGGGGAGGCTGCGGGGGAGTGGGAGGACAGGAATGGTGAGGCGGGGTGGGCGGGAACCATGCTACACAGGGCCCGGGGACCATGACCACTGGCTGGGTCGTGCTTACACCTACCAGGCCCCGTTCGAGACACCACAGTTCTCCGACTCGTTTAGTCCCCAGACGGTCCTCAGAGAGACTTTCATGACCCCGTTTTAGAGTTGAGCAAACAGGTAGAGAGACCCAGACCACTTGCCCCGAGACACTGCGGTGGAAACCCCACACGTGTGGGTTCTCTGAGCCTGTTCCCTGAGCCCACAACCTAGCCCTGGCCTCCTGGAGCGGGCTCAGTAGCTGGGCTCTTCCCTGAGGCCCTGGGGGGCACCTAGCAAGGCCACCTGGTTGCCCACAGAGGGTGCCCGCATCTGGTCCCCATCCAACATGCTGCAGACAATGGGCCGGCTGGAGGAGGCTGCTGTGCTCCAGTGCCGGGGGAGCTTAGAGTGTCGTTCTGAGCTCTCCGCCCCTGTCAGGGATAACACCCTGCCTACCCTGGGTACCCCTGGAGAAGGGCCTGGTCCTCCCTGTATCCCCGAGGAGGGGAGTGGCTGCGGTATGGGCCCACACTTCATGCGAGGCAGGCAAACGGCAGGAGCAGGATCCACCTTTTTCCCCCAAGGCAGCCGCCGTGCCACCTGCTGGCACCCTGCACGGAACATCATCGCCCATGTCATTAGAAAGCAGGCTCTTAATGTTGTTGACTTAACCTCTGCGCCTGGGTTTCCTTATCTGCGAGGGAGCCCCGTGCGTACAGCTCAGCGGGGCGCCAGCCCCTGGAAGGCTCCTCATCACTCCTGCTGGAATATGATTGATCCTGAGCGTGCAGTGGTGCCAGGCAGCGTCTAGCTCCGAGGATTCGCGGGGGCCAAAGGCCCCAGCCCTTCAGGGCTGGCTTTACGGCTAGGGCACACGGTCGGACTGCGAAGGAGCAGATGGCTGCGTGACCTGCCGGGCCGCGCCCACGCCCACGCCCCACCGCCAAGATAAGACTGGGGCTGCACAGGGCGGCTGCGGGGCCTCTCCGATAAGGTGAGGAATGGTCCAGGCTAAGGAGCCCGTCGAGCCCGCCGAGTGGAGGGTGCACGCGGGCCTGGGGCAGCCGGGCCTGTTCCGGGAAAGCGAAGCTGGCACACGAGGCGTGCGCGCAGAGCGCAGGGGGCCTGGGAGAGCTGGTGGGCGGTGGGATTCACATAAGTCATCGTAGTGCTTGGGCGCGCCCAGTCACCAGCGTCTCACTAAATGTGACCAATGCCCACCTCGGGCAGGCACCGAAGAGGGAGAGGAGGGGGAGGGGAGGAGAGATGCGGAAGGGGAAGAGAGGAGGGGCGGGAAGCCCCGGCACTGCAGACGTCCAGGCGCACAGGCCCCCAGGCCTTCTCCGCTCCCGCCTGGAAACGAAGGGGGCGGGGCTAACCGAGCCCAGCGGCCTTGGCCCCGCCCCCAGGCCCATCCGATGCTCGCCCCGCCCCGTTCGCGCTGGTGCCCGCCCCCCGCTGCCCCCTCCCATCGCGCCGCCGGAATCCCGGAGCCTAGGGCGGCCCGGGGGCGGTCCGGCAGGGCCGGCGATGGCGCATAAAACCGCTGGTCCGCTGCCTGGCTGCTCCTGCGTGCGCCGGGGTCCGGGGCTCGTCCTGCCGCTGTGGTTCGTCACCTCGGAGTCCCCGCCTCTGTCACCGGCCCCGTCCCCCACAAGGCGCCGAGCCCCGCGAACGCCGAGCGGGCGCCAAGGCGCGCAGACATGGGCGGCAGCGCCAGAGCGCGCCGGGTGGCGGTGGCATTGGGCGTCCTGGGGCTGCTGTGCGCGGTGCTGGGCGCCGTCATGATCGTGATGGTGCCCTCGCTCATTAAGCAGCAGGTCCTCAAGGTGGGTAAGGGGCTCTGGGTCCACGCGGGGGGCCCCGGGCTGCAGAGCGCGGGGCGCGGTGGAGGGCCGGGCACGAGGCCGCGTAGCACGGGGAGAGCCGGGCGCCTCGGGGTTGGGCGGTGCTGCCCACCTCCCAGTACCTTCTCCGGCCCAGACGGAGGCCAGGGGGCAGAGGAGGCACCTGCTGGAGGCACAGGCCAGGCTTAGAGCCTGGAGTAAGAGAACCCCCCACGGGGTCCGGCCCAGCGCGGGTCAGGAATGCAGCCACGTTGCTCTGCGCTGACACGGGATGAGCCCAGGCGCGCGGAAACGCTTTTTGGCTATAACAGCCGGTAGCGCTTTGCTGGTATCGCGTGAGCCCACGAGGACAGAAGCTTCCCATTCATGTGCTTTTATAAGGCCCACCTAGGTGCCCGGCCCACGGGACGTGCTCGGTGGCGCGTCTCCCGCTGTCCAGAATCTCCCGCAGCCCCCCTCTCCGCAGGGGGGCGCGCAGGCCGGTGCCCCCCACACTGCCCTCTTGGTGCAGGCTGGAACGCTTAAGCCGCTTTCCTCCCCAGATTCCCGGAGCCGGCTACAGCCCCGAGTGCTCGCTGCCGGAGGTCCCTCCTCTGATCCTGGCCTTCCGCCACTGCCCTTTTAACCCGGGAGACAAATTAGGCGGCCAGCTGGCCTTCAGAGCCGCAGACTCTGCCCCGGCTGCCTGTTTGAATGAGCCTGGAGTCGGTGGCGCCGGGAGCTTGCAGAGTACTGCGCGCCTTTGCGCTGCCGCCAGGGTGCAGCCTCTGCCGGAAGCAGAGGTGCGGGAACGTGGGCTCCGTCTCCTGGCATTCCCCCTTCGCCTGCTTCCGTAGAGCGCCCGGGGAAGGGGCGCGTGCCCACGTTGCCTGTGTGCCCTGCACACACAGTGGGTGAGCCGCAGCTACATCTGCAGCTGGTCGGGATCTGGCTGGCTTTAAAGGTGGAGCAACGTTGGTTTTGTTCAAGATTTCTGGGACAGCAGTTGTCTGAGTCATCTGGGCCACACTTTTTGTTTGTTTGTTTCAATCCCGTAATTTGATTGCAGAGAGGTGGTGGCGCTGTTTTAGTTTGGCGTAAAAGCTCCAGTCGGTCCAGGCAGAAGTGCTTCCACCCCGAGACAGCTCTGCGTGCTTCTGTCACACTGTCCCAAGTAGCGGGGGGGGGTGGGGGAGTGTTGGGGGGTGAGGGGTGGGCTGGAGGTGGGGGAGTTTTGGGGGTGGGGGGGTGGGTTGGGGGGGGGCTTGGTTGCAGTGACAGCCTGCAGTTTCTGCAGTGCCCAGGACCTGGCCTGTACACAGCGTGTGCACAGCGAGCAAGCGCACTCCTGCTCCCTGGGGGGCTGTCACTCATGCTGGAAGCATGTGACCCTATGCAGAGGGTGCCCAGTCTCTTGGGATGTGGGTGGGTGGGATTTATCCCTGGGAAGAGCCTTGCCAGACTTGGGATTCTTGGGCTTATGTCAGGGTGTCTTCTTTCTCAGGCTGTCAATCAGGTTAGGGTGTCTGTGTGGTGTGTGTGTGCACACGTGCATGTGTGTGTGTGTGTGCACCTCCACACTTCCCCACCCTTCCCCTGGGCTTCCAAAGAGGAAACCACATTGTCCTCAGCCGTCCTGGAGCTGTGAGCTCCGGGCTAGAGTTGAGCCTGCCCGCATCCTCCGTCGAATATCCCAAAGGCTATTGGTTCGGGGCCGAGTGGCGTGAAGACAGGGAGACAGGAAGACACGCCCGCCAAGAGCGGCTTCTTGGACAGCCCTGCCGGAGTAGTGGCCAGGGCCTTCCTGTGGAAGCAGCTGTGTCGGGGGCCCAGAGGGTGGGACGCTGGGACAGGAGGCACTACCCCCGGCCGTTTTCCTTGGCCGAGTGTGTCCCTGTGTGGCTTGAATGGGAGGCTTGTACTCAGGTTTTATTTTTTATGCTTTTTGGCTAAAGAGGTCCGCGTATAAAGGAAGGAAGCTTGTTTGTCGGAGACCGTCCCTGTAGAGGAGAGAGAATGCCCGTGTGGTCCCCTGCTGGGGTAGGACCACTGTCACTGGTGCATGTCCTCTCGGCCGTGTGTGCAGTGCGTGTGTGCGTGCGTGTCAGTACGCAGCGTCTGCGTGCGCCTGGACCCCACCGTGTGCAAGGACCCAGCTGCTTGCTGTTTTTTTTTTTTTTTTTTTTTTTGCCCGAGGGAGTATGTGCTCACCAGAGAGAGACACGGAGAGAGGGAAGGGGGAGAAAGCACCCCCGTGGGACATGGTCACGCCACAGTCCCATCTCCTCCATTTCTCTGTCCGAGCAGGATTCTGGGCACACCTATGTGCCTGGTGTGTTTCCAGGCCGCCGGGTCCGGGATTTGAACTGCGTGGGTGGCCCTGTGCAATCCAGCCCCATTATCCACTAGTCCATGGCGTTGGCCCCACAGTTAGCTTGTCAGCTCAGTGAGATCACGTGTACGCGGACCGCGGGCCTCCGTCACGGCGCTCGGTGTTCCCGTGCCCGCCGAGCTGGAGCTCCGCTTTCCCCGTTGGCCATTTTCCTGTCGCACACAACACGATGTCCTGACCCCTGCCGCCCTGTGTGCCTCGGGGCACGTCCTTGGGGTGGTTTCTGGGTGGGGAGCCCTGTCCCAGGAGGTGCGCTCGGGGGAGCTGTGAGACTGTTCAGAACCCCGAAGCGGGGCTGCCCCAGGGCCCTGGCCCCCCACCCCGTCGCCCTCCCCGGGGCTGTCTATGCCTGTCTTGCTTCTGTTAACCTGACGGGCCGATTTACATCTCTCGGTTCCTCCGAGGCTGAGCTGCAGTGATGCGCTTTGAAACCTGTCAGTTTCCGCTGCGGGGTTGTGGCCTGGCACCCAGGGACCTCGGGCCAGTGAATTCACCCCAGGGCCCAGCTTCCTTCTTCAGCTCCAAGAAGGGGTCAGGTCCCATTGCCTCCCGGTGAGACTTTAAAGTGCAGGGACCACACGCCTGTGGAAATGCCCCGTCGTGCCTCGTGTCTCACTGGGACCTGACACGGCCTTGTGAACAGGTTTTTCCTTCCTCCAGCCAAGGTAAGGGAGGCGTGGCGGAGGGGACGTGGTCCCCATCACCGAACCTCAGTCTGTCCTTTGACAGAGAATAAAGGGGGGTGCCAGCCAGTGGATTTTTAGGCAAAAGTTAGAAAGAAGGGGATTTCTTCTTCCTTCCTTCCTTCCTTCCTTCCTTCCTTCCTTCCTTCCTTCCTTCTTTTCTTTTCTTTCTCTCTTCTTTCTTTTCTTCCATTTGCTGGTGGGCTTGTGTGCTTGCCGGAGACAGAGCGCGAGAGAGGGAGAAAGCACCCTCCGTGGGGAACGGCCACGCCGCAGCCTTCCTCCTCGGTTTCCCCTTCTTTTGGATTTTGGGCACGTGGGTGTACTCGCTGGTATGTTTTTCAAACTGCCAGGTCTGGGACTCAAACCATGCAGCTGGCCATGGGGGATCCAGCTGCCTTAACCACCCCGCCACTGGCTGGCCCTGAAGGATATTTTAATGAAAAATAGATATGTCAGCTTGGTGAGGTCACAAAACACGTTACTAACTGAACGCTCTAGTACCATTTATGTTAAAAAATAAAGACACCGAACAATATTCTCTACTTTCTTTTTCTAAAAGTACATATCTCTTATTCACAGAGATTTAAAAAAATTATTTATTTACTTTTATTCATTCATTCATTTTATTTTGATTTGACCAGAGAGAGACACAGAGAGAAAGAGAAGGAAAGTGAGAAAGCAAGCCATCAGGTCCAGGACTCAAACCGTGGTCAGCCCATGTGGGAGTGTCCAGCGCCTTAACCACCACGCCACGTGCTGGTCCCTCATAGAGATTTTCTAAAGAATTATTTTATTTAAACTTATTTATTATTATTTTCCAGTTGGTCAGAGAGAGACAGAAAGAGAGGGAACGTGAGTAAGTAAGCCACCAGGTCTGGGACTCGAACTGCAGTCAGCCATGTGGGAGCCCAGTGCCTTTAACCACCACGCCACCTGCCGGCCCCCAGTATCCTCTACTTTCAATAGCTTAGTCTCAGTGCATGTGAAAGCTTAAGAAAAGAGGATTCCTGGCCAGAATGGAAACGGGAGCTCAGAGGGGAAACACGGTCTGCACGTAGCCGACGCGTCATCTGGGTGCTCCTGTTTCATTTAACAAAGACCTCACACGGCCGACTGTGGTTCAAATCCCGGCCCCAGTGACTTGAAAAACATGCTGGGCACGCATGTGTGCCCAAGCGCCGACGGGGTGAAGAGGAGACTGCCGTGTGACCCCACCCTCGGAGGGCGCGCTCTCCCTGTCTCTGGCTGCTAGCCAGTGCTCGCGTCCCCTGGCCATTAGACGCGTCCAGGCGAGCAGGTGCACAGCCCTGAGGATGGCCAGATGCCGACCTGGGCGCGCGAGGCCCCCCGGACGCTCTTGCTGAGGTCTCCAGGAGACGCTGTGGCGAGGCGCGGCTCCTTCTCCCTCCCCCAAGAGGGCAGGGTTGGACGGAACACGCTGGAGGTGGGGACTGTGGGCTTCCTGGCGTGCCTTTGTGGGGGACCTGCCATCCATCACACTGGGGTCAGAGCGCCTTGGCGAACGTCGCGCCCTTTTGTCCAGGCGAGTACTGGGCCATGCACCTGCGAAACAGGTGACCTGGCTGCGTTGTGCACACGTGTGAGAACACCCAAAGGCAGGCCCTGCTCGGTGGCGCAGGTGGGAGCTTACAGCCGCAGTGCTGGAGGTCACGCGGCCGACTGTGGGTTCGAATCCCGGGTGGCCTGAGGACATGCGGGGCGTGCGAGCGTGCCCACGATCCTGAGGACCCGGAGGGCCGGGGGACGGGGACTGTGGTGTGCCGAGACCCTGTCTGGGGTCTTCTTATTAAAAAGTTTGCTAGAAGGCCTGTGTACTCACCGGAGAGACAGAGAAGGAGAGAAAGCACCCCTGAGGGAGAGAGGAGAGCGAGCACCCCCTGGAGGCTGTCACATTTCAGTCCCTTCTCCATCTTTCCTCCCTCCGACTTGGGGTACACAGGAGCAGCCCAGGTGCTTCAGGCTGCCAGGGCTGGTACTTGAACCCTTTCTTTCTTGTGGGTGTGCACGTGCTATCACTCAATAATAAAATCAATGAAACTTCAAAGAAAAGAAATGGCTCAGAGGCAGACCCGTGAGGATGGCCTTCACTGCCTGGGCCTGGGCCTGGCACGCGCCTGCCCTCCAGTGTCTGAGTGAGCGACGATGCGGGGCCGGGGGTCTGTGCATTCCTGTGCATCTTGGTCCTCCAGGGAAGGCCCACCTCATGGACGGTGCCAGAGGCCTCTCGGCAGCGGGGCTGCGGGGAAGGGGTGTGTGCCAGAGTGCCGGGAGCTGTCCGTGGGGACGGGCCTCAGGGCCTGTCCCACGTCAGGAGAGGGTCTGCGGTGCCGTCTCTAGGTGGGTCCCCGGATGGGTGCAGCCCCAGCGTTGTACAGGCCCGGCCCTGCCATGGCGGCTTCCCACCCCCTTCTCCTCTCACCCAGCAGTGCCTCCGCATGTCCCGGCTGTCGGGGCGCAAACCCGGGGCTGTCTTGCCCCCCCATCTCTGGTTCCTATCTGTCTGGTGCGTGGGCAGATCTTGTGGATTTTACTTCTTTCTTCTTCTTCTTTTTTTTTCCCTGTTTTTTCTATAGGGTACAGGCATTCACTGGAGAGAGAGAAGGAGGGAGAGAGAGCGCTCACTCCCCGGGGTGAGGGGGGATGGCCACGCTGCAGTTCCTCTCCATTCTCTGGGACTTGGGGTGCGCATACATGCCCGATGTGTTTTCCAGCCACCAAGTCCGGAACTCAGAGTGTGAAGCTGGCCCTGTGGGCTCCAGCACCCTGACCACCACTCCGCCTGGCTGGCCTCTGGGTTGTACTTTGGAAACGCGTCCGGAGTCTGCTGTTTGTCCCACCGTCGGCGCTTGGTCCTTCCCTGCCCATCCCTGATGGGCAGTAGTCTCGTCCTGGTCCCCACAGGCGGCCAGTGGAGTCACGAGAAGTCCTGTCCCCTCTGCTCCCAGCCTGCTGAGGTCTCCCATGCCACTCTGAGACCCAGAGCCCTTTCAGCCGCTGGAGGGGCCCTCCGATTCCCGCTCTCACCTCACCTTGCTCCCCAGGCCCTGCTCATCGCCCTGGTGGTCCTTGGGCTGGCCAGGGTGGGTCCCAGCTCGGAGTCCCAGCCTGTGCTCCCGTACCAGAGGGCTCGCCTGGCTGTGGACGCCACGACTGCACCCAGACCGGCTGCCCCTCTCTATTCTCCTCGCTCTGCTTATTCTTTTTCTTTCTTTTAAAAGAATTATTTATTTTATTTGATTTATTATTTTGTGTGTGTGTATTTTTTTTTTTTTTTGAGAGGTTTTTGCTATAGGGCGCGTGCGCTCGCCAGACAGACAGAGAGAGACATAGAGACAGAAAGCGAGAAATCACCCCCCAGGGGGGATGGTCACGCCGCAATCCCTTCTCCTCCATTCTCCTCTCGGGATCTTGGGCACGCACGCACACGCGCCCGGCGTGAGTTTTAAGCCACCGGGTCCGGGACATGAACCGCGGTCGACTACGTGGGAGTCCAGCGACATAGCCATTACGCTAACTGCTGGTTCCCCTGTGTGTGTATTTTTTAAGAATTATTTTATTTAACTTTATTTTTTAGAGGTTTTTGCTATAGGGCATGTGTGCTCACCAGAAAGACAGAGGGAGACAGAAAGCGAGAAATCACCCCCTGGAGGGATGGCCACACCACAATCCCTTCTCCTCCATTCTCCTCTCAGGATCTTGGGCACGCATGCACACGCGCCCGGCATGAGTTTAAGCCACCGGGTCTGGGGCTCAAACCGCAGTCAACTACATGGGAGTTCAGTGACATAGTCATTACGCCAACTGCTGGTCCCTATTTATTTATTTTAATTTGACCAGAGAGGGACAGAGTGAGAAAAAGAGAGAGGGAAAGTGAGGAGGCAAGCTGCCGGGACTGGGACTTGAACCGTGGTCAGTCATGTGGGAATCCAGCACCCTTAACCACCACGCCATCTACTGGCCCTAATTTATTATGATGATTCTTAAAAAATTTGCTATAGAGCAAGCACACTCACTAGAGAGAGAGGGAGAGAGGGGCGAAGTGAGAAAACAGGATAGCAGGTCTGGGACTCGGACCACAGTCAGCCACGTGGGAATCCAGCACCTTAACCACCATGCCACCTGCTGGCCTTTTTTTTCTTTTTAAAGATTCATTTTATCTATGTTAGCGAGCGTGTGTGTGCTCACGAGAGAGACAGAGACAGTCGACACGGTCCCTGTCTCCAGCCGGCTTGTCAGTATCCTAGTCACGCTCACGCGCTCATGGGCTCTCGTATTTCTTCAGCCTGGTTGGGGGTCCAAACCTGCTGTGGGCCTGTGGCTTCCAGCAGCCACTTTGCTGCCACCTGCACCAGGAGGCTGAGCCACCTGAGCAGCTCAGCTTGGTGCTGGGTGGCCGTGCGGGGCCGGGTCTGTCCCTGGCTTTCTCCTGTCCGCCATGGAGGGTGCAGAGCCCGCCGCTCGGCCTTGGGGTGCTCTCCCCTGGCTGTGGCCCAGGTGAGCCCCGGCCTGCTGGCTTCTTCCCCTTCCTGCCTGGAACTTCCCCTTCCTCGGGTGCACGCGCCACTGCCGCCAGCTGGGGACACGGCTGTTTAGTTCCCCTGAGTCTGGCTGTTTCTGTTTCCCTCTCTGCTCTGGCACGTTGGCGTCTCCTCAGTGTCACGAGGTGTGTGTTTGTGGTCACACGTGCTGGTGGTGCACACACATGCGGCCACACACAGACACGTGTTCTGTGCACACGGAACAACACACATCGACTCATGCCAGCATGGGCGTTAATGTGCGTGGCTGCGTCTACATGCATGTCCTTGCGTGTGGGCGTGTGCAGACTTGTCTGTGGCCCCGTGCTCCGCTGTCTGCCCCGAGGCCGGGTCTGGCACCGGGAGTGTGTTCAGTGTGGTTGGGGCGTCCTTTTCCAGGAAGCGTCCCCGTCCCTTCCTGGAGTGACTGTGGTACCAGCTGTGCCCACTGGGGGTTCAGCCCGCTCAGCCAGAACCAGGCAGGTGTCCTGGGGCTCTGCACAGCCTGCTGCTCTGGGTCATCTGCCATCGTGGGCCGGGCTTTAGGCCGGGGTGAGCTGTCAGCCAGGCCGCGGGGACCCCAGCTGCCCTTGGCTGTTTCCAGTCGTTGGACCAGAGAGTTTAGTCGGGAGACCCCAGTGTGGGAGACCCCAGACCCGGGGTCCACCTGCAGCCTCGAGAGGAAGCAGACGTAGAACCCCACCTGCCTCCCTCCCTCTCCAGCCGACCTGGGCCTCCAGGGCTGCCCGTGAGAAACCACGGCAGCCTGCAGGGCTGCTCTGGGCCGGGACGTGGGTGCCGGCCCAGAGCCACTCAGCCTGCTCTGAGCCCCTGCGCCCGACCTGGCTGCCGGGGTTGCCGTGTTTTCGTCCCCTGGCTCCGCCCTGTGCCCCGCTGTGGGGAAGGAACAGGAGTGGCCTGACCCTTGTCCGCTTCCTGGTATTTGGGCTGAAGTTCCTTCCACCTTCCTTGGAAGCTCCTGGGAGGCTTTTGAGCAGCTGTAAATGGCACCCCCAGGTGTCCTGCCCCCTCTCTGGCCGGCGCCTGCTCTCCCTGAGGCTCCCTTGTCCCTGGCGAGCTCCTCCCGTCTCTCTGTCTGTCTCTCCCGTGCAGAGGCTGCCCTCATCCTGGCCACTCCCAGGTTGGCGTTCCAGACCTTTCTCCTGAATTCCAGCCTCCAGCACCCGGCGGGACTCTAGATCCCAACTCAGGGGTCAAAGGCTGCTCACACTTGGGCCGGCAGATGGCGTGGTGGTTAAAGGTGCTGGATTCCCATGTGGCCAACCAGGTTCGAGTCCTGGACCTGGCAGCTTGCTTTCTTGATTTCCCTTCCTGTTTCTCTCTGTCTCTCTCCGGTCAAATTAAAAATAACAATAATAATGGGACCAGCAGTTAGCGTAATGGCTATGTCGCTGGACTCCCACGTAGTCGACCGTGGTTCGAGTCCCGGACCCGGCGGCTTAAACTCACGCCGGGCGCGTGTGCATGCGTGCCCAGGATCCCGAGAGGAGAATGGAGTAGAAGGGATTGCGGCGTGGCCATCCCCCCTGGGGGGTGATTTCCTGCTTTCTATCTCTCTGTCTCTCTCTGTCTGTCTGGCGAGCGCACACGCCCTATAGCAAAAATCCAAAAAAAAAAAAAAAAAAAAAAAAACAATAATAATAATAACAAATGGAATTAAAGAAATATATCATTCTTTTAAAAAGTGAAAAAGACCGCTTGCACTTGCTTGGCTGAGTCCGCATGGCCCCAGCCCTGCTCCTGGCTCGGTTCCCTCTCAGTGAGCATCTGGCCTTGGGGTCACCTGGGCTCTGCTCCGTCCCCCGGCATGGTGAACCCAACAGGAGGTGTGTCGGCCTCATTTGCAACGTATCCCCCAAATCCAGCCACTGCCCGCCACACCCACGGCCCATCGACTCTGGCCCACGGCACCATCGATCCTCAGCTGGGTCCCTGTGGCCACCTCGTGGCCGGCTCCCCGCATCACCCCTGCCCCTCACTAGGCTTTCTTCCGTACCCAGCCGTGGACACCCTATTAGAGCTGCATCAGCTGGGCCGGCCCTGCAGCCTAGTGGTTAAGGGAGTGCGATCCCACATGGCTGACCGTGGTTCGAATCCCGGCCGCTGCCTTGAAAAAACATGAGCCGTGGGGCCAGCAGGTAACATCGTGGTTATGTCACTGGACTCCTACCTGGCCAGCCACAGTTTGAGTCCTGGACCCAGTGGTTTAAAACTCATGCCGGGCGTGTGCGTGTATGCCCAAGATCCTGGGAGGAGAATGGAGGAGAAGGCATTGTGGTGTGGCCATCCCCCTGGGGGTGATTTCTCCCTTTTCCTTCCACTGTCTCTCTGGCGAGAGCATGTGCCCTAAGGCAAAAAAAAAAAAAAAAAAAAAAACACCCCAACTAATAAAAGGGGGGGCACATATCCCTGAGCCAATTGCTGTGATTGGAGCAATGGACTGCCGCGATGGGGCAGGCTTGGGTCACGTGACCACTTGGAGCCAGGGAGGGACGTTCTAAGCCACAGAGGTCCATGTGGGAATGGGATGGTCCCTAAAGAAGCCGTTAGCAGGAGGGGCCGGGGGTGGCAGGCAGCAAAATGCCGTCTGCGTCTGCGAGCTGCCCTGCAACCCTGCGGTTAGCATCTGACTGTTCTCAGCAGGGAGCTTTGTCTGCTCTGTAGATCTGGGGCTGCCCTCTGCTCTTTGTTTGGGAAGACAAAACCCGGAAGGGATTTACTCAAGGCCCAGGAGCGGCTCAGAGGAGCGGTGTGAGGGCAGAATGTTCCAGGCCTGCTGGAGAAGCGGGCTGCGGGCCTGGGTAGGTGCAGGGCTGATTCGCGACGGCTGTTCTTCAGCCTGAAGGGCCCCGGCCTCGGCCCATGTGCACACTTGCTGGCTCACGTCCAGCTGGGAGTGGGCCGAGGGTTCTCAGGAACTAGGAGAGACGGCAGGGCCCAGCGTGCTAAGGGTCGGGCGTCCCCGGCCTCAGCCGAGGCTCCGAGGTCGAGCCTGGCCTCGGGCCTTCATCAGCGCTGGCCTGGGTGCAGCTGCGGAGGAGGCGACTCCCAACGGCAGCCCCAAGTTGTTCTGCGACCAGGCCCAGCTTACCTCACGGCCGCGGTTCCCAGAGCAGGCGCTGCCAGCCCACCTGCCCCGAGCGCGCTCTCCCTGCCCGGGCCGCTCCCGCCTCAGCTGTGCGTGGGAGGAGCACCTGGCACCGCCAGGCCCCAGGCCCCTGGAGAAATCCGTCATGCATCGTGAGAGCGCCCGGACCACCGCCCACCTGGCAGACACGGGCAGAGGGCACTCTGGGGTGGAGGTGGCCCTGGCACGGCACTGTCCAGGTCAGGCGTGAGAGCCCGAGTGCCCTACCTCTCTCCAGCCTGGCCAGAGTTTCAGCCTCCAGGAGCTTTGCCGTACCCAAGCTTATGGACACAGAGGCAGACAGCCCAGGTTCGAATCCTGGCTCTGCCACTTCCTAAAATGGGCCCCTTCAGGCAAGCAGGTTGATCTCTGTGCCCTGTACCCGCTCTGTAAGGTGGGGTTAATAAAAGCACCCTGCGTCGCCCATTCTGAAGGGGGAGGAATTGGCACATGCGGGCACCTGGAAAGGCAGCTTGGCGGGTGTCCCCAGTGTTTGCCACATTCGATGGTAACCTGTCCCCGCCGCTCAGCCCTGCACTGAAGGGGGCCACTTGCGCGGGCTCCCCTGCCCCTACACTTCTCCCCGTGGCCGCCGTCTAATCCTCCGTGGCCCTGGGCTCACCTGCTGACGGCCACGCTCTGGTGGCCCAGCCGTGGACCTTGGGAGTGCTGCAGTCAGCCGCCCCCCGGGAGCCGGGCACAGCGCACAGCAGCTGCTGAACAGCCGGCCGGGCCTCTCCCACCGCAGGGTTGACTTTGTTAACATGTTCTGGGAAATCACAAGGGGGGTCCGACCTGCTGCACGGGTAACCCCTCTCCCCGTCTGGCTGCTGAGCCCTCCGACAGACCCTTGGCAGACGCCACGACGTCTCACCCAGATCCCGCGTGGGCGAGCGCGAGGACGTGTGCTCTCACCGGCCGGGCACGCTCCGGGCGGCTCACGGCGGCTCTGCCCGCGGGGCCCTTTGCTGTTTCTCGCGGTGCCGGACCCAGCGCCACGCCCTGGTCCCACTGCCCGGCCTTCTATCCCGTCCTCCAGCCTGTTTTGGTTTCAGGACCCTGGCGTCTGGGAAGGGCCCGGTGGTGTTTTTGGCAGGACGCCCCCGGGCCGGGCTGTCTGCCGCTCTCCCCCGCGCGGGTTCCTCCCGCGGGCTCCCACACAAAGCCTCCTTGTGCCAGTCACCTTGTGCAGAGTCTCCTGGCTGAGCCTGGTGTCTGGACGCGGCCCCGGCCTGCAGCTTAGCCCACAGTGGCCGGGACCCCAGGGCGACTGCACCCTGGCTGGGAAGAGCCCGTGAGTCGGCCCGGCCCCTGCCTCCGCCGCGTCCTAGTTTTCCTGGCTTCCTTTCTGGCCTCGTGCAGCGGTGTGCCCGAGGCTGGGCCCGGCCCTTGCCCTCTCCAGCGCGGGGAGGCAGTGGAGGCTCTGATGCCCGTCTCCTCTGGTCTGGAAAGGCCGTGGGGGCCGGAGGAGCCCCTGGGGTGGGGGTGGGTCACAGTGGCAGGTGGGCTTCTCAGCCTGCCTCCTCCCCGCCTGCGCTCGGGTCCCTCAGGAATCCTGTGCCATGCTGGGCCCCCTGGGGGTGGCTGCTGGACGTCACCCTGGCTTTAGCTGGCCCTGGGTACGGGCTGGGGAGGGGGATCGTGGCTGGCCTCTGTCTTCCGGGATCCCAGCTCCCCCTGCTGTGCACTTAGGACCCGTGAAGTTGAGTGGGTGATGTGGGTGGGCACGGTGTGGGCACCCCAAGGTAGAGAGCGTGGCCCTCGCCACCCCCGGAAGCCCGTGCAGAGCGTCGGCACTGGTCCCCGCGCACTCCGCTGCTTCTGCTGCTTTTTAAAAAATGGAACTTACTTTAAAAAAAAAAAATTATTATTTATCTCTATTTTGAACGCGGTGGCCGTGAGCACTCCCACCCTCCCCTGCCCCCGGGTTCCTCTGAGGATCCGTCGGGAGGGCTGTGCTCGGCGTGGGGGGCTTCGCGGTCCTGGGAGAACTGGGCTGTTTTCCAAAGCGGTTGCAACACTTCTCCTTCCCACGATCTGTTTACAGATGGGCAGGTATGACCCCGAGCCTAGACTCCTAGGCTCCTGCAGCCCCGCGGGGGATCTGCCTTGTTCGGTGGGGTCCCCTCTCCAGCCAGGCTCATCCTCGCGGGGAGGGTGCCTTCCGGCGTGTGGCGGTGGGCACGCGATGCTTCCTCGGGGTCTCGGTTTGCCCGTCTGTGCGGTGGGCCGGCAGCAGCCCTGGCCCCACGTAGCTGTTGCCGCAGGACAGGTGACTGGGTGGATGAATAGGCAGTGTGTTGGTGCCGCCCGCCGCGTACATGGCTGCCGCCAAGGGTGGTGAGGGCACCCCGCAGGCTGGCCCTGGTGACTTGCCAGCCTTCCTGTATAAATTCAGAGTCAGCCCCTGGGGCTGTGGGGGTCTGTGGGAGAGGGGTTCACAGAGTAGATCGGGGACACCAGGAGCCCTGTGGCGCTCCGGGCCCACCTAGGGCCTCAGGCCTGTTGCAGACCTGCCTCAGTTTCCTCATCTGTCACAGCACCTGCTCTTCCCACCTTGACAAGAGGTAATAGGAGGAAACGAAACACCGCTCCTCACTGTAGCTCCTTTTCTGACAGGGTGTGTGGAGGCAGGCCTCTGTAGGGAAGGGGAGCCAGAGCGCGGCACGGTGGGCCTGGCCGCACCGCCGTCCTTCCAGCCCGCCTGCTCTGGTGTGGGTGCTCAGCGTGGTCCCCCAGCCCCAGGGCCGGGCCTCGGACCCGGTGGGCCGTGCGGGATCGGGCTTGCCCTGCTGCCTGCGGGGCTGACGCGTGGCCCGTGACCGCAGTGCTGGTCTCCGTGTGGCAGTACAGGGGCCCTGGGGGACAGGCCCCACTCTCGCCCCTCTCCGGGCGGTGCCCTGAGCTCTCGGAGCCCCGGTTTCCGGGCTGTGCAGTGGGAGGGCTCAGTGTCGCCTTCCTTGAGCGCACTGAGGATGCAGTGGGCGGTGCTGCTTGTGCTGAGACCCTCAGACCCTTGCGGTGTGATGGGGGTGGGAGGTGGGGACCCTGCACAGGGGAACCGGCCCAGCCTGTCCAGGAGGTGGGAGCAGGCTGGGCTGTGCCGGGGGTGGCAGTGCCGGCAGCCGTGGCCCTTGGGGGTCAGCCTGGCCTCACCACCTCTCCTGTAAGACACGGGGGGGCCTAGCGGCCCTCCAGCCCCCTCCAGCTCCGGCCGCCATTCCCTGGCCGACAGGCGTGGCTGGCTGTGGCCTTAGTGCAGGAGCAGCCGAGGGGGGGGGTCCCGCTGAGCTGACTCCTCAGCCTGCGGGTGGGGGCGCTCCTGGGCCCCCGTGGTCAGGGACCTGCCCGCAGCAGCCTTGCGTTTCGCGGCGCTCCCCTCTTCCCTGGAGCCCCTACGATGGAGCGGCCAAGGCCTCAGGTGCCCCTCAGGGGCCCCCAGAGCACGGCTCAGTAGCTGAAAAACAACCCCATTAAAAACTGGGCCGAAGGCTCAGATAGGCCCTTCCTCACAGAAGACCCGGATGCCCACGGCCCGTGGGGAGCGCTGGACGTCGGTCACTGCCGTTAGGGAAACGGGCGCCGTGGGCCGCCTCACGCCCATCGCCCGGCTCCAGGCAGACAGCACAGCAGTGTGCGGCTGGGGGGGACAGGACGCCCGGCGGGGCTCCTCCGGAAGCTCAGAGTAGAATCGCCCCATCAGGCCGTGACGCGGCGGTCGCTTCTGGCGTGTCCCCAGAGGTGAGAGTGGGCGCTGGAGAGGTGCTTCCATGCCCGCGTTCCCGGTGGCACCGGCCGCAGTGGCTGAGGGGTGCTGCGATCCAGCTCGTGGACCGGGGTGAACGGAACACGGGGCGGACAGCGAGGGGTACTCCGCCTTGGAAGGAGGGACGTGCCAGCACATGCTGCCGCCTGGATGAACCCGGGAGAGGGCCCTGTCCCCAGTCGCTGCTGCGCAGTTGCACTTTCATTGAGTTATTTATTTATTGGAGAGGTTTTCGCTACAGGGCGCGTGTGCTCGCCAGAAAGACAGAGGGGGCAGAGAGACAGAAAGCGAGAAATCACCCCTCGGGAGATGGCCACGCCGCAATCCCTTCTCCTCCATTCTCCTCTCGGGATCTTGGGCACGCACGCACACGCGCCCGGCGTGAGTTTAAGCCACCGGGTCTGGGACTTGAACCTCAGTCGACTACATGGGAGTCCAGCGACATAGCCATTACGCTAACTGCTGGTCCCACAATTGCATTTATCTGAGGTCCCTGGAGCAGTTAGGTTCCTAGAGACAGACGTGGGATGTGGGTGCCAGGGATGGGGGAGGGCAGTGGGGACGGTGCTTATGGGCCAGTTTCAGCTCGGGAAGCTGAGAGGGCTCTGTGGGTGGACGGTGGTGACAGTCACATGGCCCTGTGGGTGTGCTCAGTGCCGCCCAGCTGTATTCCAGATGGCTGAGGAGGTGTGTTTTGTAACGTGTGTATTTTACTACAGTTAACACCTTCGTGGTCGTAGTTAGGATGGAAGCTGAGGGGAGAACAGGTACCGGCCCCTCCTGGTGGCCTGGTTGGGCTGTGGGCTTGGAGCACGTAGGTGGCTGGGCCCATCGGCCACGGTCGGATTTCAACACGCTAAGCCTCTTGCCAAAGGAGGCAACCCTGAACTGCCGGCCCCTCCAGGTCGGACCCCTGTGCCCCACTTCCTAAGACCTTGGCAGGCCTCACGGTGCGTTCTTGAACCGTGGCCAGCCACAGGCTGAGGAAGGCTCATTTAGCAACCGCCCCGGGCTCGCTCGCATCCCGGATGCCTTAATCAGAACAGACGGCGTGCATGGCACCTCCTGCCCTCTGCCCTGCCACCAGGGAGGGGAGGCAGCCCAGGGGCCCGGGGAGCCCGGCCTCCTCCGTGCCGCTGTGGAGCAGGGCAGCCCCTGCCGAGTTCCTGCGTGGTCTCGGACAAGGGTTGGCACTTTCCATAAAGGCATGGCGAGCGCGCCTCCCCAGCTCTGGCCGTGTGGCCGTGTCCCGGCCTCTGTGGCTGTAAGGCACAGGCTGCGTGGGCAGGGAGGCTGTGCTGGTATGTGTGACGGCTCGGTGCCATTCAGGGTGCTCTCTGTGAGTGGCGTGCAGTTCACACGTGTCACCGAGCGGTGTTTTCTTTCCTCTTTTTAATTGCTAGAGGGTACGTGCGCTTGCCACAGGAGACAGATAGAGGGGGACCTGGCGCCCTCCCGTGGGGCACAGTCACACGCAACCCCTTCCTCGCTTCTCTGCAGCCCATTGGGGTTTGGGGCATGCACCCACATGGACCTGGCATGTTTTTCAAGCTGCTGGAGCTGGGATTCGAGCTGCAGGCAGTCACGTGCGCTCCAGCTCCCTCAACCACTATGCCACAGGGTGACCTTTTTTCAATTTTTAAAACCATCTAAAAAGATAAAACCCTGTTAGGTTGTGGGACAGTGGAAACAGGCCACGCTGGTCTGACCTGGGGTTGCATAGCTGGACCCTTGCTGGGGCAGAGGGGACTGGAGGGGGCACTTGGGGTGACATGGAGGCAGCATTGGGAGGGGCGGCTTGATCTCTGCGTGCCTGAGGTAGGGAGAGCGGGGCTGGGGTCTCCCTGGTGGAGACGGGGGCGGGGGTGCAGGGCCTTCCCGCCGTGGAGGTGCCATTGCTGATGTCGCGCGCAATCGACCTGGGGACCGGGTCAGCAGCCCCCTCACTTGCCCGCAGTCCTGGCACACCCCCGTGGCAAGCCTTTGCAAGGCCGTGGGCACAGTGGTCAGAGTTCGGGCTTTCCGGGCTGCCGTGGCTGGGTTTGTGCCTGTGCAAGTCAGAGGGTTCATCTCCGCGTCCCTCAGTCTCCTCATCTGTAAAACCCTGTGAAAAACCGTCCCTGCCTCTCGACTACTGTCCACGCTGATGAAGGAAAGCGTTTCAGACGGGACGCTCTGAGCTGCCCCCAAAAGAGAACCTGCCTCCGAGTGGCTGGCATCACGCAGGCGTTTACCAGCATGTCTGCTGATAGATGGGAGGTGGCAGGTGCCCTGCCCAGGTGGCAGATGCTCGGACCCCAGGCCCAGCAGCTTGAGAAACATGCCAGGTGCATGTGCGCGTGTGCCCCAACTCCCGGTGGGCTGGAGAGAAGCGAGGGAGGGGTTGTGGCGTGACCGTGCCCCACGGGAGGGGCCAGCGCCCTCCCTCTTCCACATTTGGTCAGTGTCTATGCCACTCTCTTGGCTTGCCCTCATGGTCACATGTTGGCTGCCACTGCACCGGACATCATGCCGTCACCCAACACCAGAGCCAAGAGAGGGGTAGCGCAGTTGGAGGGCTCTGCTCAGGCCTTCCTCTTTTATTGGAAGAGGAATTTTTTTCCCCAAAAGCTCCGACAGACTTCCCTTTCCTTTGTGATCACTAGCACAGGGGCTAGAGTCTGGGCCACTGCCCCTGAGTGGACAGCTTTCTACCCAACCCTGACCAAGCCAGGGCTCTCCGAAGGGGGAGGGTGGAGACGGCCTTGGTGGGCAGCCGCGGCGTCGGCCCCACGAGTGCCAGTGCTCAGTGGGCACCAGGCTGGCACTTAACCGTGGCCATCAGCCTCGTGTGGGGGTGTGCAGAATTTGCATGAATGAACACGCCCAAGTGACCACGCCCAGATCCAGGAACCGCAGCCCCCTGCAAGCCACTGCCCCACCCCGGGGTCACTGCCCGCGACTTCTCACGCCACACACGGCCTGTTCGAGACCAGCCGCATCCCCGTGCTGACCTCGCCCTTCTCCGAGGGGAACCCATGGTCGGTGAACTGCGTCCGCTGCTCTCCGTCCCCGTGAGGGTCATGAGATGCGTCCTGTGTGGCTGAGGTCCCCCACTGCTGGCCGTGACTCGCACAGACACCTCCGTGTGGTGCTGGGGACCGGGTGGCGGGATTCCGTTGGGTCTGTCACGGCTGAAGCTGTGCTTTCTTTTCCCTTGAGTCCCACCAGGAGCAGGTCACCGGGTCGTAGGGCGCGAGCGTGATCCGCTTCGGGAGATGCTGCCCGAGGCCCCCGCGGCGGCAGAGTGGCCACGCTTGCCTGTGCGGGCCGTAAGCACGTATGATGTCCCCGTGAGCTGGTCGTGAGTTACACGTGTCTTCCCTGCTTCCTGCCCTGCGCCCCGAGGGCAGAATCCTGCTTGGCTAACTTGTCCCCGAGAGCACGGGGCACCCCTTCAGACACTCAGACACTCAGACAGGGCCGGAGCGCGTGGACGAATGGACGGACGGACGGACGGGTGAACGAACGCCGCGTGCCCCTGTGCCGTAGCATGGGGATTGCGAACTCGGATACCCGGGCGGCTCTGCAGGAGCAGAACTGAGCGACACAGTGTGGAGAGGCGGTAGGGAGTGGTGGGGCCTGCGGCAAGCCACGGCACTCACACTGTCTGGGGAGCAGCCGCTCAGCCCCAGCGGGCTGTGGCCGTGTGTGGGGCAGGCCCCGTGCTGGCACACCGCCCAGGTTTCAACAGAAGCCAGAAACCTGGAGTTTATCCACTAGTTTTGAGATTGCCAAATTCAAATATGTTGAGATCCCATGTGTTCCAAAACTCATCTGCCAGGCAGACCGGATTATGCAGCCTGCCTCAGGAGCCCCAGGCCCCATCTGTGTGCTTTGCCCCCGGGGAGGGAGGGGTGTAAGAACCCGTAAGTGATTTTTAAGGACTTATAAAAATAGAGTGGTCCTGATCGCCAGGAGGCCTGTCGCCAGCTCGGCAGACAGCGGGCAGGCGCTCCCCTTCCCGAATGCCCCCCGCCCATCTTCCCCTTCTCTGGAAGGTTCCAGAGCCCTCTCCCACCTTGTCTCGCTGTCAGGGTTTCTAACAGTCATTCTCTGAGTCCTGGAGAGCTGGGCGAATGTGCATCGGGGCCCACCTCCAGGGCCGTGGCAGGGGTCTGAGGCCAGGCCTGGGTCCAAGGCCGGGCCCACGGATCCGCCCTTCTGCCAAGTCCCCCGTGCCACTGCCGGGGTCGGGACCACGCTCTGAGAAGCGCTGCTTGAACGCCGGCAGACAAAGCAGCCCCCAGGACAGAGCCAGGCAGCCGAGGTGTAAGGGGGCATCGACTGGGGGTTCTGAAATCCTCGGGGGCCACCCTCCCTTCCCAGGCTGTTGGATGGAGTGAGGCTCGGGTCAGTATGAAGGACAGGCACCAGGTCTCTGTTTCCTGGGCCTAGCCCAGTCTGGAGGTTTCTGGAACCCGAGGACCCCCGAGTCACCTGACCTCAGGCTGCCTGTGCTCGCCCCGTCTGTGCCCCGGGGACCCACTGTACTCGCGGCCTGAGTCTGGCCAGACTCCAGGTTCCGATGCTGCCTAGGGAAGGGGACACTGACCTGGGCGTGGTCCACTCTGGCCCTCTCCCCCCTCTGCTTGAGGAGGAAGCTGGCTGAGCCCTTCTCCGGGCGTGAATCTCGGACACCCTGAGTCTCCTCTCAGTGCCTCGGATGTCAGAGGCGGCCAGTAGCCCAGGCAGGTGCAGAGCAGAGGCCTGGTGCCACGGAAGGCCACGGCCCGCCCTGCCCGCAGACCACCCCGCCCGGCTCTCTGGCTCTCTTTAGGCGGCTCAGCCTGAACTATGAAGGGGCTCAGGAAGCAGGGGGACCGTCCTGGGCGAGGGTTCACGTTAAGGAGGAGAGCGGGCCCCCCCAACGCCCTGTGGACAGGCCCTGGTCCGCTCTGCCCTGCCCAGGAAAGGAGGGGGTCCCAGTCAGTGTCCCCGCCCTGGTGCTGGGGGAGCCCTGTGTGGGAGGAAGCCCCCGCAGCTCCAAGTGGGCCTGGCGGGCTGACTACTGGCCCACAGACGCTCAGTCC
Source organism: Tupaia tana (assembly GCA_026018925.1). Lineage (NCBI taxonomy): Eukaryota > Metazoa > Chordata > Mammalia > Scandentia > Tupaiidae > Tupaia > Tupaia tana. The sequence continues at coordinate 20,974,180 of JAKSZU010000026.1, read as the reverse complement.
AGTTCCCGGGACCCGTGAGGGTCGAAGTCACCGCAAGGGCACCCTTGTAAGAGAGAGGTTGAAGGTCAGAAGTGACACCAGAAGCAGGTGTTGAGTGACGAGGCTTCGGGACCTCGGAATGCAGTGGCCTGGGAGCTGGAAATGCGAGGAAAATGTCTCCCTGGAGCCTCCAGAAAGCCCTGCCCACACCTTGGTCAGTCCCGTTTCCGGTGAGGCCTGGCGTGGACCTCTGCCCTGCTGAGCTGTGAGAGAAGCCGGTGCCTTGTCCCTTGTGGGTTCATTTTGATACTTTGTTACAACAGCGCCTAGAAACTAAAAGTCTGTGCCCTAAAACCCAGGAAGGTCCTATCCTAACATATTATGGTCTTGACTCAATTAAGATATCTAAAGTTAAATTGATACTGTAACTTTGGACACTTTTGGTATTTTCAAAACTAACAGTTCAAGTCCTGTCCCTGGCAACTTGTTTCTTTCTCCCTCTTTCTGGTCAAATTAAAAAAAAATAATAATGATGATGAATAAAGTTCAATAATATTTAAAATAAGAACATGGGGCGCCCTTCTTCTCCTGCCTCAGGCTCTGCCTTGAATTGCTGAGGCAGTCATCCGACCTCACTGTAGCCCTATGGAGTGGAGCTTGTTATTCCAGAACATTCAGAGAGGGCTACGGAGAGAGCAGAGTCACCACGTACCCAGCCCGGTTTCCCCTGCTGTTAACACCTCACCTTTCTTAGATGACGAACCTCCCAGGGCTGGGGGTGACTCGAGGAGCTCACAGGGACCCTTTCCGTTCCACCATCCATTTTCATCTGGCTTTCCTGTCTCAAGGCCGCCTTGTGACCCAAAGTGGCTGCTGTGGCGCCGTCAGTCATAACTGAATTTGAGCGGCAGGAAGGGGAACTCATCCGCAAATACATAGGGATTTCTTTTATTTTTTTAAAGAATTATTTAATTTTATTTATTCATCCATTTATTTTTGTAAAATTTGACCAGAGAGAGAGAGAGAGATACAGAGAGAGAGGGAAAGTGAGAAAGCAAGCCGCCAGGTCCAGGACTCAAACCACAGTCGGCCATGCGGGAGTGTCCAGCACCTTAACCACCACGCCACCTGCTGGTCCCCCGCAGGAGTTTCTGATAGTGATAAGCCGGGGAAGTCCAACAGGGTGATGGATAGAATGTGATGGGGGAAGGGCTCTGTTAGAGGAGGGTCTGTTTGTCCCTTTGGTTCACTGCTGTTTTCCCCGGGTCTAGAAGAGAGCCAGGCAGGCGGCAGGTAGGAGGAGTGCAGTAAGTATTGTGGAGGGGTTGCAGAGTGTTCAGGGGAAGGGGACTTCGGGCCCCAGCAGGGAGGGGTCACCTGTGTGGGCCTGGCGGGAGAGGTTCCCCTGGAGGAACACGCCGTGCGAAGGTCCTGGGGCAGAGACGTGTCTGGCAGCTCAGCACCGCAGGCCGGTGTGGCTGGAGTGCGGTGACCCCGGAGGATGGTAAAGGTGAGCTTGGAGTGCCGCAGGGAGCCAGCTGGTACAGGACCGCCCAGGTCACCGTGGGAGCTTGGATTCCGTTTGGACACGTAGAGCCGTGGAGAGGTTCATGCAGAGGAGCGGCCTGCGCGGACTGAAAGGAATAACTCTCGTGGGGAGGAAGGCCAGAGGGCAGGGCAGAGGCAGGAAGACGGCGAAGAGACGACTGCGCCCGTCCAGGCCCGGGAGCTGGGCGGTCTCGAGGTCTTCCGTGTCCCGGTGAGGAGGCAGGGCTGGCTCAACCTCTGAGGTTAAGCAACCTGTTGTCTGGGTTTCTCCTGAGAATCGCTGGGGCTCACCTTCGCCCTTGAAAATGAGGAGTTGGGACATAGGCCAAGGCCCGGCCGGCTGGGCCCGCCCTGCGGTCCTTCCTGCGTCCTTGGCCCCTGGGGGTTCCAGGTAGAAGCAACCCGCTGGCGGGCCTGAGTGGGTGGGCCTGGGCTCGCCCTGGGCCGTGGGCGGAGTGGCTTCCTGGCCCGTTTGGCCGAGGTGTGTTGTTTCCTTCATCACCTCGGAGGAACTGAGTGGTGATTGGCCGCCGGGAGCCCTAACGATCAGTTCCCGAAGCTCCCATGTCTGACCCGTGGGGAGGCGTGGGAGAGGAGGACACAGGCCGAGGTGGGCGTCAGAACTCGGGCTCTCCCTACACCTGTGACCAGGAGCCGGGCCTTGGCGCCTCGGCGGTAGCCGCTGCGAAGTGGGCCTTTCAGGATGGGATGAGGCGGCGGCAGGGGCCTTCTCACCTGAACAGGGCCGGCTCGGCGTGGTCCTCCTGCCGGCTCGTCCCAGCACCGCGGCCCGCCGTGTTCCTCTCGTGTCTGAGCCCCCCAGGCGGGCGTGCAGCTCATTCCCCTGCAGCGAGGGACCGGGGTCCCCAGGAGGGCGGAGCGGGCCCCTTTCAGGCCAAGTGATCCGCACAGGCTTCCTGGAGGAGGTTTTAGGTTTTGGGTGGGGGTCGCTGTGGGCGCAGGAGCAGAGGGTGCGTGGGAGGCTGGGAGCTGATCCGGCTGGGGCGCCGACCGGGTTGGAGAACGTGAGCCTTTGGGCTGCACGGCTGAGATGGGGCCTTAATGCAGGGTGGAGGGGTTGTACGTGGAAGTGGAGGGACACCGGGGAGTCCCAGCTCCCTCGCCTTACACGCCTGCCGTGTGCTGTCGCTGCGCCCTGTCACCTCATGACGGAGGGCGCCACCACTCACGTCTGCAGACGAGAAGGGGGGCCTCTTCCCTGAGGCTGCGCAGCGTGGGAAGCTGAGTGGGCCTCGCCCCGTGTCCCTCTGCGCCCGCAGTGCCCGCAGCAGCAGGCGCAGCCCCCAGCGTGGGCCGCGTGGGATTGGAAATGTTCTAGCAGCACGTTAAGTAAAAGCACGTGGAAACGGCGTTCGCTGTAGGGGCATGTCCCGTTAACCAGCGCAGCCAGAACATCGCGTGACTGATCGCACGGGTCTCGCGGCCAGATGTCTCGCGCTCGCGTGACGCCTCCCAGGCCTGCGTGCGTCTGCCCCTCACGGCCCATCTCCGATGGCCGCGTCCTGTCTGCTGTCACTCTCCACCTGCCTCCAGGCCTGCGAGGACTGGGTGACCACCGTCCCCCACCCCGGGGACCTTGCTGGCGAATTCTCTGCTGTCTCCGTGCCCGGGCGCTGCTGGGCCTCAGCACGGAGAGGCATCTGGGATGCAGTGGGACGATCCGGTGAATGTGTCATCTGGGCCTTGGAGGGCGTCGCATCGTGGGCTCCTCACGGGGTGCAGAGGACACAGGGCTGTGGCCTCACCGCCGCGGGCTGCTCCTTGGTGCCTGGGCATGAGGGGTGCACACGGAGGCCTTGCTTGTCCTGGCCCCGCCCCCGCAGTGGGGGTTGGGGGGCCCAGAAAGCTACCCCCGAGCCCTAGCCCCGCGACCTGGAGGCGGCTGTGTTTGGAAACGGGTCTTTGCAGACGTGGTCAGGGAGAGGCTCGCGTGGCCCCCCCGTCCAGTGAGACTGTACTTACGAGAAACAGCACGAGACGCACGGAGGAGGCGCCGGGGTGAGGGGAGCCGACGGCGAAGAGCCATGTGCCAAGGGTGCCAAGGGCTCGGGAGCCGCGGAGGCAGGAGGCAGGAGGCTGGGCGGGGCCTCCCTGGCCTTTGCAGGGGGCCGTGGCTCCCCGGATTCCAGACTCTGGCCTCCAGACCCACGAGGACATCTCTGTCATTCCGTGTGATCGTCGCAGCCTAGGGCATGTGCGGATCCCGTGTGGGGCTGTGAGCTGGGCGTGGCGGGCCCAGCGGAGGCTCAGCCCAGGGAGTGGGGCTTGCCGGCCTCCCTGAGCTGAGCCTCTGCACTCCGGCTGCTCGAGGCGGGGGGAGGGTGGAGGCCCTGGGGTCCCTGCTTTCTGATCCTCCGCTCTGAGCCTACCCCAGCCGTGCGTCACATGCCTGGCTGTCCAGCCCAGTGCCCAGGAGGACAGCCGTGGGAGGCCCGGCCTCTGCCCTGCCTCCTTGGGCCCGTGAGTGAAACCAGAGCTGGCCCCGGTCCCCAGGCTCAGGGCCACTGCTCTGCCCTTCCAGGGAGGGCTTGGCGTTCCTCCCAGCTCAGCCCCAGGAGGCCTGCTGAGCCCTCCCAGGCTGGCCGCAGCCTCGCGGCCACTTCCCTCAGACCCGAGGCCGCAGCTGGCTGGGGCGGGGGGGGGGGGGGGGGGGGGGGGTTAGCTTCCCAAAGTCAGGATTTTTAGTTTTCAATTTTAAGAGTTGATTTTTAAAGGTTTACTTAGATGAATAGCTAAAAATTAATGAAGTTTTCGTTCTATCCATCACACCTGGCCGAGCAGGCTTGTGTCTCGAAAAAGTTGTTGTCAATTCTGTGCTCTTTAAAATGCCTGCAGTAGAGTGAGTGGCGTTCCCACCCCCTCCTGGGCCCACTTGGTTTTCCGGTACCGGGTCCCTCTTGCTCGTACACTCGGCGGGTACTCCCAGACCCCCTGCTCAGAGCCAGCCCTGCTCTGGGCCCTGGGACACAGCAGGTGGACAGAGTCGGCGTGGACGTGGACGAGGGTTGTGACATGCTTGGTGTGGGTGGGGACAGCATTTTGAACCAGGATGGCACAGGATCGGAGGTTGGGACAGTGAGCAGCCTGGTTGTTACGGGGGAGTGGCAGCACGCTGGGAAGGGGGGTGCTCTTTGTGGCGCCCCTGGTGGCTGTGCATCATGGGCCTTGGTGGCCGCCAGGGCACCTGCAGGGCCAGCAGGGCTCTGCACACGTGACCGGCGAGGAGCCGCTAGCACCCGCACTCCGCGGCGGCTCCCTGCTGCTGTGCACGCAGCCACCGTTCCCATGCCCCCGTAGGTTTGCTCGGGTGTCTTAATTTCATCTGTCTGTTTGGACCTGACATGACATTTTAATTTGCAGTTACACTTTCTTTTTAAAATTGTGGTTGAGATGTACTAACATAAAATGTATCACTTAACCATTTAAAAGTAGCTCAGAAACATTAAATTGAGCAAAAGCAGCCAGGAACCGCAGGCATGTGTGGAGAGGCTGGACGTGGCCCTCCGTGTCGCTGCTGGGCTTTGGGAAAAGGAGGGCATATTGTGGATGCATCGGCAGCTGCGTCTGACTCCGTTTATGTGAGGAGTGCAGAAGAAGCAAACCTAGAAGGTCGACTGGTGGGGGCCAGCAGGTGGCGTGGGCCTTAAAGCAGCTGGATCCCACGTGACTGACTGCGTGGCTCACAGGCCTGGCGTGTGTGCGTGCGTGCCCAGGGTCCTGAAAGGAGGGGAGATGGAGAAGGGTGTGGTCGTACTCCGTTCTCCCCCTGCCCCATTTCTCCACCCGGTCAGGATTGGGGGCATGCACACACATGCACTCTCCTGTTTTTCAAACATGTAGGGGCTGGGATTCAAACCACAGCTGGCCAGGTGGCAACGGCGCCTGCAGCCTCTGTACCGTGAGCTGGCCTGGCAAGCCATTCTCTGAAAGGCTGTGGCTCTGCCGGGAGCTCCCTCCCCACCGTCTTCTCCTGAGAAGCCCAACACTTTTTTTTTTTTTGAGAGGTTTTTGCTATAGGGCGCATGTGCTCGCCAGGGAGACCTAGAGAGACAGAGAGATAGAAAGTGAGAAATCACCCCCCCACCAAGGGGGGATGGCCATGCCGCAATCCCTTCTCCTCCGTTATCCTCTCAGGATCTTGGGCACGCACGCACACGCGCCCGGTGTGAGCTTAAGCCACCGGGTCCAGGAGTCGAACCGTAGTCGACTACATGGGAGTCCAGCGACATAGCCATTATGCCAACTGCTGGTCCCCAAGCTCAACTCATTTTTTAATATCCAGCTCACATGTACCCTCCTCCAGGCAGCCTTCCTGACGGCCAGGAATGACCAGGAAGCATCCATTTGGCTGCATCAGAGGGAGTGGCGTCCAACCAGAGCTCACCTTGGCACCCTGTCCCACTCTATCTTCTAGGACTGTGATCTTTGACCTTGGGTCCAGGCGGGGCCAGATGGCACAGAATCAGCCAGTTCGGCCCGACAGGGCTGTTATCTAATCAGTGGCTGGTCCAGAAGCCTCCACTCTGTGTGACCCAAAGAAAGTTGTCCTGCCCAGGACGGGCAGGACAAAGTCTGCCTCCCGCTGGGTAGGGCAAGGAGGAGGGTCACGTGTCAACCTCCCAGACGCCCCGGGCCTGCAGACGCTGCTCTGCGCCCTCCACACGGGGCTCACACCTCTGCCAGCTCAGGTTCCACCCCGAGACCCCGGTCAGAAGCCGCTGGGGCTGCGGCAGGGAGGCTCCGTGGCTGCCTCTGCTGGGTCGCGCCTTCCTTTGCGTAAGCGGACTCGGGAGCTCACGGGTGGCGGGAAGTCTCGTTCCGGTAAACAGTCCCTACACCCGCAGGCTGGTTCTGACTCGAATATTCCAAGAGAACTCTGACATCCTGATTTGACACTCAGTCTGTGTTTTAACTTGCTCTGTGACACGTGTGCTTATCAGTGAGAGAGACAGCCCACCGCGTCCCCTCCTCGTCCTCGGGATCGTGGGCACACACACACGCCTGTGGTGGTGTGTTTTACAGGCTTCCGAGTCCGGGGCTTGGACTGCATAGCCGGCCATGGGTCCGCTGCCTTAGCCACCATGCCACGGGCTGACCCTCTCCCATTTTTTTTTTTTTTAATTATCAGAAGGTGCATGAACTCAGAAGAGGGGAACGGAGACAGAGACAGGAGGAGACTGCAGCCCCCGGCGTGGTCCTGTGGGGATTTGGGCACACGCGTCCATGCACCTGGCGTGGTATTCAGGCCACCAGGACCACGACTGGGATTATAGTCGGCCACGTGGGGTCCAGTTCCGTGAACCACCCAGCCACAGGGCCTACGCAATCTTCTAATGAAGGAGGGTGCACCCGTGCATGAGAGAGACAGAGACGGAGAGACGGGAGAGAGGCTCAGCACGCTCTCGTCACAGCACAGCCCCTGCTCCTGGGTGATGCATGCGCACGTCCGCCCGCATGTGTCAGGCCGCCCCAGGAGCTGTGCCTCCGCGGCTGGGCCCTGGCGTTTACCTGGTGGTAACGGATTAACCTCCTTCACAGCAGTGCCATGAAGGCTGGCCTAGACCACGGTGGCCACGGTGTCACCAGGCCTGCCGTGCAGATGGGAGAGCCGGGCCTCAGGGAACCTCACTGGGCAGCGGGCCCAGCAGGGCATCCTCGGGCTTGGGTTGCCTCCAGACCCGCTCCCGCTGGGGGACATGGGTCAGACCTGACCGCCAGCACTGGCCTTCTGCCTCCCCCGGGCCTCCGCTGATTCTGCCTGTTTGGGGACAGTGGGGGTGGCTGTCCTTGTCCTGGAAGGCCACGTTCAAAAGAAGGGCAGAGGTGACGTGAGCTGCCCTGGCCACCTCGTTTTGTGTCTGAGGGCTGGGCCAGACCCGACCTGAGTGGACGTGAGCACCGTGGCCAGGCCAGGTGTGGGTGGGCGTGGGGCCCCGTGCAACAGCAGGCCAGGCGTGGCAGGTGGTGTGCTGTTCAAGCCACCAGGCTGGGATTTGAACTGTGCGGTTAGCCTGTGGCATCTGGCTCCTTAGCCACCAGGCCACAGCCAGCCATGTCTGTGTCTTGACATTTCCTGGCTTACCCGAAGGCCGTCTCAAGCTCCCCCACCCCCACCTGTCTGGTGTCCGCGCCCGTCTCGAGCCTCCCGTTTCACTGTTGTTCAGGGCCCTTCCCCTACCACAGCAAGGGCCCCACCAGGCGCCGGGCCTGTCCCTCCTCTCCCGTGGGCCGGGCCTGTCCCTCCTCTCCCGTGGGCCGGGCCTGTCCCTCCTCTCGCGTGGGCCGGGCCTGTCCGTCCTCTCCCGTGGGCCGGGCCTGTCCGTCCTCTCCCGTGGGCCGGGCCTGTCCCTCCTCTCCCGTGGGCCGGGCCTGTCCCTCCTCTCCCGTGGGCCGGGCCTGTCCGTCCTCTCCCGTGGGCCGGGCCTGTCCCCCCTCTCCCGTGGGCGGGGCCTGTCCGTCCTCTCGCGTGGGCCGGGCCTGTCCCCCCCTCTCCCGTGGGCCGGGCCTGTCCGTCCTCTCCCGTGGGCCGGGCCTGTCCGTCCTCTTCCGTGGGCCGGGCCTGTCCCTCCTCTCGCGTGGGCCGGGCCTGTCCGTCCTCTTCCGTGGGCCGGGCCTGTCCCTCCTCTCCCGTGGGCCGGGCCTGTCCGTCCTCTCCCGTGGGCCGGGCCTGCCCCTCCTCTCCCGTGGGCCGGGCCTGTCCGTCCTCTCCCGTGGGCCGGGCCTGTCCGTCCTCTCCCGTGGGCCGGGCCTGTCCCTCCTCTCCCGTGGGCCGGGCCTGTCCGTCCTCTCCCGTGGGCCGGGCCTGTCCGTCCTCTCCCGTGGGCCGGGCCTGTCCCTCCCTCCCCCTCTCCAGCTCAGCACACACATCCAGGAATGAGTGATGCGCATGGACACCAGGGCTCACATGCCCGCAGCCCTTGGACTGCCACCGAACAGGCCCGTGGGTGTGCCTGGCCCCTCGGCCACCGTCCCTTGCTTGGCGCTGGCCGGCGGCGCTCAGGAGGGCTGGCAGCAGCATGGCTGGCTCGCCCTGACCGCATCACCCCGCGGGGCAGAGCTGGGCGGGGGCTTTCCTCCCCAAGCTGCAGCCCGGGAGCCGTGGGGGCTGGCGGTCACAGGGCAGCTGTGGAGCCACAGCAGGTGGCGGCACCTCCTCACGCCTGTCCGTCCTGTCCGTCCCCAGAACGTGCGCATCGACCCCACCAGCCTCTCCTTCAACATGTGGAAGGAGATCCCCGTCCCCTTCTATCTCTCCGTCTACTTCTTCGACGTCCTCAACCCCAACGAGATCCTGAAGGGCGAGAAGCCGCAGGTGCGCGAGCGCGGGCCCTACGTGTACAGGTGAGGCCGGCGGGCGGGGTCTTGGCATGGCGGGCAGGGCTGCTGGCCGGGTCCTGGGGGCATTCCGGAGCAGGCCAGGCACGGAACGGGGTGGGGGTGCCGGAAATTCATTCATTCTCTTTTTTTTTGGAGAGGTTTTTGCTATGGGGTGCGTGTGCTCATCAGACAGACAGAGAGAGACAGAGAGAAAGCGAGAAATCACCCCCCAGAGGGGATGGCCACGCCACAATCCCTTCTCCTCCATTTTCCTCTCGGGATCTTGGGCACGCACGCACACGTGCCCGGCGTGAATTTAAGCCACCGGGTCCGGGACTCAAACCATGGTCAGCGACATGGGAGTCCAGCGACATAGCCATTACGCTAACTGCTGGTCCCATCTTTCTTTCTTTTTTAATAAAAAAAAAATGTATTTACTTAGAAGCATTCAGAATGTCAACAAAACAGCTGCAACTTTTTTGCAATTACAGAGTGGTGTTCAGTTATCAGAACAATTATTTCGTATAAGCTGCATCGGGGACAGCTGAAGATGAAAAAACTACCATCCCCATATATAACGAATCTGTGCTGTGCACCAAGAACCCGCTTTGAATTTCCATGCCAATTTCCAACCCCCATACTGTCCCAGGCAAGGGTAGTGGCTACTGAAAATACCACCAGGACAGGATTAGCTGAAGTCAGTCGGTAGGGTGCTAACTACACACAGAAAGCCACTGTGCAGTTGAAAAACACGTCTTACACAGCCTTACATTTTAACATTTTACTTGAAAAGGACTGAGTTGTGTACAGGGGCGTTAAATGCTTTATAGACAAGGAAGGAAACTGCGCTAGAACCCACTTTTTTTTTTTTTTTTTTCTTTTTTTGGAGAGGTTTTTGCTATAGGGCGCGTGCGTTCGCCAGACAGACAGAGAGAGACAGAGAGATAGAAAGCAGGAAATCACCCCCCAGGGGGGATGGCCACGCCGTAATCCCTTCTCCTCCATTCTCCTCTCGGGATCTTGGGCACGCACGCACACGCGCCCGGCGTGAGTTTAAGCCACCGGGTCCAGGACTCGAACCGCGGTCGACTACGTGGGAGTCCAGCGACATAGCCATTACGCTAACTGCTGGTCCCAACCCACTTATTTTTCATCATCATCTCCTTCATCTTCATCCTCTTCACCTTCCTCTTCCTCATCTTCTTTGTCTTCCTCATCTTCCTCCTCCTCCTTTTTCTTGCTCTTTTCAGCCTTGACAACTCCCTTTTTTTCTGCATCAGGCTTCCCTGTAGCTCGGTGTGCACCAATATCCTTTCCGTATTTTCCGTCAGCTCAGCAGCCTTCTTCTCATAAGGCTGTCTGTCACCTGCAGCGGTGTTACTCCACACCTCTCCCAGTGTCTCTGCGACATCACCAATGGACAGGCCAGGGTGTTCTCCTTTGATTTTTGGGCGATATTCAGGACAGAACAAGAAAAAGGCCGAAGGAGGCCTCCTGGGTGCACTGGGGTCCTTGAACTTCCTTTTTGCTTCTCCTGTAGGAGGGATATAGGTTTCCATTTCTCTTTCCTAACGGGCCTTGTCCGCCGTTGCCATATCTTCACGCTTTCCTTTCCTTTAGCAGACGTGGTCTCCTCCTCTCTGAGCACTTAGAAAACTCTGAGAAGGTGACTGGAGCATCTGGGTGCTGCTTCTAGTGCTCCTCCTGGCAAGTTTGCACAGAGAATGCATCTGACGGCATTTTCCTCTCGGCGTCTTAGGCTCTCCTTCGCCCATGGTTAGTTACCTGTCCTCGGCGAGGCGGAGTCGCCCAGTGCCCGTTGGCTCTCACTTGCCCGGCACTGTCTCTGTGGAGCTCCATGGACTGCAATGGCTCTTTCTTTTTATGTAACTTTTTTGAGAAGTTTTTGCTATAGGGCACATGTGCTCGACAGAGAGACAGAAAGTGAGAAGTCACCTCCCAGGGGGACGGCCACGCTGCAATCCCTTCTCCTCCATTCTTGGACATGCACGTACACGCGCCCGGTGTGAGTTCAAGCCACAGTCACCTACACGGGAGTCCAGTGATGTAGCCATTACGCCACCTGCTGGTCCCACATAGACTCTTTATCTTGGGAGTCCTGACCTTCCTGCCTCCACATGACTGTCCCCGTGTTATGGTGGAGGCGAGTGGGATCCGGGTGGGCCGACCAGGGTACCCAGGTCACATGGGGGTGCGAGGCATGGGGGCGGGACCCCAAGCCTGGCTGCCAGCACTGCTCGGGCCTCGGACCTGGAACCTGGATCCTGGAACCGTGGCGGGTGGAGCCGAGGGTGTCCCAGCGAGGTGTGGCTGACCCTGCTGGGGCTTCCTGGGGCAGCGGTGGGCAGAGAGGTTCCGGTGCCTGAGAGCAGCGTGGCTCTGGAAAACTGGGATGGAAATGCAGACGAGCCAGGGTTTGGGTGGACGCCGGCCAGGGCAGTGCGTGGGCACACAGGAGCTCACTGGCTCGGTCGCTGGGTGTCTGCCGAGCACCTATTTGGGTGTTTGCCGAGCACCTACTTGGGTGTTTGCCGAGCACCTACTCGCCGTCGGCTGCTGCTCTGGGCACGGGCTCGCGGGTAGTGAGCACAGTGGGCAGAGGCGCCTGTCCCGGGGGCTCGTGCTCGCGTTGGGGTAGGTGGAGATGAGCGGGTGGAGCCGTGTGTGAGCGCAGGAGTGCAACAGGGCGGGGCAGGGTGTGTGGAGGGCGTTTGTGCCCAGGCGAGGGCCGGACGGGCCAGGGAGGCTGGTGTGGTCCCCCAACGGTGAGGGAAGGTGGCAATCGGATTGGGAGGCGACCCTGGGGTCAGGGTGCTCCGTGAGGCGGCTCAGACGGTGGGGGCAGGCGAGGGTGAGCCGCGCAGGGGTGGGGGGCACGGCAGGAGGCGCGGGCACCAGAAGGCAGCCGTGCCCGGCATTGGCGCCATCGGGCGGGGGCCGCGCCTGGCCCTCCCAGGGACCCCTGCCACAACGCTGACCCCCACCCCCGCAGGGAGTTCAGGCACAAGAGCAACATCACCTTCAACAGCAACGACACGGTGTCCTACCTCGAGTACCGCAGCTTCCGGTTCCAGCCCGCCAAGTCCCACGGCCTGGAGAGTGACCACATCGTCATGCCCAACATCCTCGTCCTGGTGAGCCGCCCTGCCTGCGCTCACGGGGCTCTGGCCCGGTGTGGTCCCCACTGTCCCGGGCAAAGGCCAGTGTCCGGGCAGGGCCCCCAGCCGACTGGCCAGGGTCACTTGCCCTCCCTCCCTACGGCCCTGAGGTCCCCTGAGGTGGGGCCTGGAGCCGAGTGAGGGGTTGCCCCGGGACATGTGGGGCTGGGGGCGGGAGTCGGGGAGTAGTGGCGTGGAGGATGGCTCGCTCTGTGTGGGGTCCCCAGGAGCACCCCGGGCTGGCTTCCTCCGAGGGCGTGCAGGGCCCAGCTCGGTGGTTCTCACACTGTGGTGTCTGATTGGAGGGACCTGGGCACCCCCAGTGGAGTCCCGCAGGGGACACGCACAGTCCCCCAGTGAGGTGCCACGGCCCGCATGAAACGTCTCCCGGGGAGCCCGTGAGAGACCAGCGCCCAGGTTTACCCTGGCCACTCTCAATCTCTTCTCCTCCATTCTCCTCTTGGGATTTTTTTTTTTTTTTAAGAATTATTTATTTATTTAATTCCGTTTGTTGTTTTTGATTTGACCAAACAGAGACAGAGAGAGAAAGAGAGAGAAAGGGAAAGTGAGAAAGCAAGCTGCCAGGTCCAGGACTCGAATTGCAGTCGGCCATGTGGGAGTCCAGCGCCTTTAACTACCATGCCCCCTGCAGCCCCAACTCCTTTTTTTTTTGGAGAGGTTTTTGCTATAGGGCACGTGCGCTCACCAGAAAGACAGAGACAGAGAGACAGAAAGTGAGAAATCACCCCCCAGGGGGGATGGCCATGCCTCAATCCCTTCTTCTCGATTCTCCTCTTGGGATCTTGGGCACGCACGTACAGGCGCCCGGTGTGAGTTTAAGCCACTGGGTCTGGGACTCGAACCGTGGTTGACTACATGGGAGTCCAGCGACATAACCATTACACCATCTGCTGGTCCCGTGAATTTTCTTTTGAGTTTTTTCAGTCATTAAACAATATAAAAAGCAGCCTTGGGTGGCGTAGAAGCGGGTGGGGGCTAACTGTGGCCCGTCGGCCAGAGTTGCCAACCCAGTGGAGAGCTTTTGGAAGAAGACCCCCAGATCTGGCTTGCTCAACTACTGTGCGATGGGGTTCGCCCTACTCAATGGAGTTTTTAAAAACTCAGAGCGTGAGAGCGAGAGAGCGAGAGAGAGAGAGAGACGCACCCTTACGGGACGGGTCACGCCGCCATCCCTCCCGTTCTCCAGCTCCCTGGGATTCTGGACAAGCACACGCCCAGCCTCTCGGTTCAGTCTGGCCGGGGACCTGAACCGTGGCCAGCCTAGAGCTTCTGCCACCCCAGTCCACGTTACTAACCACACCACAGGGCCGGGCTTCCAGCACACCATGCTCGTACCGGGCCGGGAGCCGTGCAGGGCGGCCGCGTCCCCCATGTGGCCACTGCGGGGACGCCCGAGGCCCTGAGCGCCTCCCCGGAGGCCTGGCTGGAGCCGAGGGAGCGCTGACCACGGCCTCTCCCCGCAGGGCGCTGCGGTGATGATGGAGAACAAGCCCATGAGCCTGAAGCTGATGATGACCCTGGCGTTCAGCACGCTGGGCGAGCGCGCCTTCATGAACCGCACCGTGGCCGAGATCATGTGGGGCTACGAGGACCCGCTTGTGAACCTCATCAACAAGTACTTCCCGGACATGTTCCCCTTCAAGGGCAAGTTCGGGCTGTTTGCCGAGGTGAGCCTGGCGGCCAGGGCCGGGACGCGGCTGTGTCCTGGCCTCCCTCCACACGGCCTGGCGTCCGGTTACCGGCCCCCTGCCCAGCTGGGGCAGGGCTGTGGTTATAGGAGCACAGGCTCAGGTCACGGAATGCCCATGGGGTGGCTTCAGGTACAGCTCGATCCGGGCTCCAATGATATGGTCGAGACTTTGCTTAGAGAACTGCTGGGTGGCGGGGAACAGCTGCTGGGATACCGCCAGGCTCTCGGGGTGCTTACCTCGGCCGTGATCTCTGGTAACCTGGTAGGGTTGGGCTCCTGAGCCAAGGGCAGATCCCCGACCTCTGGCCCCGAAGACCTTGGCTCCCTCGGTGAGGCTGTTTATGTGTTTGCCCGAGAGCACACGCTCCGCAGAGAGGGTGGCAGTGGTGGGGAGAGGGGAGCGCCCCATTGTTTGGCTTCCTGTCTCCACCCTGTCGGGACTTGGGGCACACACACAGATACACGTGCCAGGCATGTTTTCAAGGCTCTAGGGCAGGGATTAGAACTGTGAGTCCGGCTGTGCTCCCGATGCAGGGTTTTGTTTGTTTTTAAACGTTCATTCATCTGACACCCCTGCACCCGGCCTTGGTGCGGCCAGCGGGGCGCCATGCCCCGTCTGCTGCTTACGTGCCCCCTCACTAAGCGGGGGGTGGGGACGGGCTGCCATCCACGGGAGGACTGTGGACTCCCTGAAATGGGGGGACGCTAGGACAGTCCAGCTCACTGTCCAGGGCAGCATCCCTCCTCGGAAGTGCCCGGGCCTCCTCCTCTTCCCCCTAGATGCTGGGGATGACGGCCCCGTCCTGGTGGAGGCCAGGGTGCAGCCAGGAACCACAGGCGGCTGGATGGCCCCGACCTGGTCTGAGGCTTAAAGACGCCATGCCCTGCCTTGTCCGCAGCTCAACAACTCCAACTCCGGGCTCTTCACCGTGTTCACGGGCGTCAAGGACTTTCAGAAGATCCACCTCGTGGACAAGTGGAACGGGCTCAGCAAGGTGGGGGTGACGGGCAGCCCCCAGCCTGCGCCCGAGGGAGGGCGAGCCGGGCGCCGCCGGGCCGGGGGTGGCAGTCGGGCGGTGGCCTTGGGAACAGTGGGGTGGTCTCCTCCGGGCAGAGGGCGGGGAGCACGCTGTGGACTCGCACCTGGTGTCCACTGGGGACCCATCTCTCTCTTCCTTCGATTCTTCGTTGATGAACACGTTTCAAAATAAGGCACGGTAAACACAGGAAGACGTCCCCATTAACGACAGAACAATGAGATAAATATAAAGTGCCCTTTTACCACCTTGCCTCTCTGCCAGCGGGGGGCTGCCCTGGCTGCACCTCTTCTCCGTGTGCTCAGGGGAGGCCGCTTCCTCCACGGCGTGCGGGCGGCGAGCGGGCGGCCCAGCCTGCCGCTCCGCCTTCGCGAGGGCGATGGTGCCACGGTGACCAGGGACCGTGTCGATGGCGCCCGACCGCTGCCCAGGGTGGGGGAGCGCCACCTGGGACTGGGACAGCCGTCCCGAGGGTACAGTTAGCCCTCTTCCTGCCTCGTTTTTTCTACGTGAAGGCAGACGTGCAAGTGGCTTAAACACGCTGATGGGACGGCAGGTGGAGAGGCCGCTTCTGCGGGGCACCTGCTCTGGCAGGCCCTGTGCTGCGCTGTCCTGGGCTGCCCTGGGAGTTTCAGTAGTTTCCGTGTGTGCTGTTTCCTAACTTACCTGCGTTAGTGGGTGGCTGTGACTCCGGTGGGTGGGGAGGTCAACCTCCTGCCCGCCTCCCGCCCCCCGTGCACCTCGTGCAGCCCGGTCTGGAGTGGTGGTGACTGTCCCATCTTACAGGTGAAGGAACCAAGTCCCTAGCAACGTTCCCCATTCAGGGATCCAGTTAGCGCTGGGGCTGCAGAGGACTCTGTCTACACAGCCTGCTCCCCATCGCTAACGCTGGGCCTGTAGTGGGCTGCCTGTACCAGGGCAGATTGGGTGCTGGCCCTGGCCTGGGCCGGCACCCAGAGTCATGTCTAGTGTCTCCCCACAGGTCAATTTCTGGCACTCCGATCAGTGCAACATGATCAATGGGACGTCCGGGCAGATGTGGGCCCCCTTCATGACGCCCGAGTCCTCGCTGGAGTTCTACAGCCCTGAGGCCTGCCGGTAACTGCCCTGACGGAGTCCCCCCCCCCCCCCCCCCCGGGCCTGGGGTGGCTCGTGGCCTCGTGGGGAGGCATTTGTGCCCTTGGGAAGTGTCTGACTCGGGTACTGACCCACTAGCCCCTGGCACCATCTTGAATTCTCTTTGGCTACACCACGAGGGGCCAAGGTCACCTGCCAGTGCTTTTGAAAACCTAAAGAGAGGCCGTTAGTGGTTGTCTGGGGCGCGTGGTGCCGGCAGGGGCGGGAGGCAGGACATGGCTGCAGTCCCCGGAGGTGGCTCCCTGGGCGGCGGGCTGCCCTGGGTGGCATGTGGATGTTGAGATTACTGGAGGGCCCCGTCTCCTGCTCTGCAGTCCTGGGGCCTGCGGGGCTAAACCTTCCCCGGGCGGCTGTGGGCTGGGAGCCACCGGGCCAGCCCCGTGTTCCCATTCCACTCAGTCCTGTTACCCCAGCCGCCTGCCTCGCCAGGAGACCTCTGTGGAGCATGGCTGTGCCCGCGCTGGGGACACGCCACTGCCAGGTGCCAAGGTCCCATTCCCTGGGAGGACAGCAGGGTGTCAGATTGCTCTCTTTGCACACCGTCACTTTATAAAAATAGACTTTTGAAAATTTTGCCAGGGCATGTGTGCTCACCAGAGAGCGAGGGAGAGGGAGAAGGAAAGAGAAGGTATGAGAGCCCCCTGGGGGACGGCCCCCCTGCGATCCCTTCTCCAGTTCTCCCTCTTGGGATTTCGGGCATAAGCACACACACGCACCTGTGTGTTCTTCAAGCTGCCAGGTCCGGGACTCGAACCACCTGGCTAGCTATGGGATCTGGCTGCTCTAACCCCCGGCTGGCTCTCTGGTGTGTGGCTGTGGTGGGGAGTGGGGCAGAGGGACCTGCCGGGCGGTATTGCGGGTCCCCAGGGAATGGGGACAGAAGGGGTGGCTCCGATCGAGGCTCAGGAGCGCAGGCAGGGGCTGCTCACGACTCCCCTCGGCGAAACCTGGCCCCCCACGACACCTGCCCTCCACAGGTCCATGAAGCTCATCTATCAGGAGCCGGGGGTGTACGAAGGCATCCCCACCTATCGTTTCGTGGCCCCCAAAACCCTCTTTGCCAACGGGTCCGACTACCCGCCCAATGAAGGCTTCTGCCCGTGCCTGGAGTCCGGGGTTCAGAACGTCAGCACCTGCAGGTTCAGTATGTGTCGTGGGACGGGGGCGGGGGGGCCTAATCTGCGGCCTCTGCACTCTGATAATCCCATCGGGGAGATAAGGAGGCGCTGACAGCGGGACAGTGCTATCTGTCTGTGTGACCTCCCCACGGGCCAGACATCCAGCCCAGAGCGCCTGCGTGTCCGGGCTCCGGCCGGGGCGGGCGGGCGGGCTAAGAGCGAGGCGCCCAACACTCCTCCCGGAGGGCCTGGGGGCTTTTCAGCTGTTCCTGGACTCCTACCCCGCCCCTTCCGCCGTCTTCAGCACCAGCGACTCGACTCCCTCGGTCCTCGCGCCCCTTCCTCGCCCTCTTCCAGCATTACGGCCTGAGACCTGCTGGGCGCCCCTGGGGGATCCGGGGAGACCTGGACCCTGAAGGCCCTTTGCACTGACCCAGGCGCCCACAGGGCACGGGGGTCGGGGCATGGACTCCCCGGGGCCGTGATTTCTGCCTGGAGCGGGAGGCCTGTGGGAGGAGCCCTTCACGGCTGGCTTCCCACGGCCATTTCACTTGAAACGGATGTAAAGGAATCAGGTGGAGAAGGCACACCTTTGTCACACTGGCCGTCACCGATGCCCAGCAGCCCTGCTGCGCACTGGGAGCCAAACAGAGCCGTGTCTGTTTCCTGGAAGGCCCTGGAAGGTCCCGGAGGGGCTTTTCACAGCCCAGATGTCACCCTGCTGCTCTCTGCTCTGACCTGCCCTCCGCTCCGGGTTTACCCTGCCTTCAGGGCCAGTCTCTGAGGTCATTTCTCCCCTGCTTTCTCCCGCCCGAGTGGCTTCTTCCTTCCCCGGTTTCTGTGTCCAGTTACCAAGTTCAGTCCCACCTCGGGGCCTTTGCAAGCTGTTGGTCTGCTCTCTCTGGATTTCCCTGTGCATCAGTCCCTTGCCTTTTGGTCTGTTCAGATGACACCTCCTCCTAGAGGCCTATTCTGATTTCCTCTGCGGTGGGCATTTGTTCTAAGATGCCCACTGCTTCCCGCCAGCTGCCGCCCGTCACTTCGTCCTTCTGTTGCCTCCTTGAAGTCCTCGTGGATTTTGCGGCCTCCTCTGAACACTGCGGTGGGGCTCCCTGTTCTTCCCTGGGCGAGGTCCTCGGTCCTCGGTGTTCAGCGCTGTGCCCCGCTGCAGGACACCTGCACTGGATCTGGACGTTTGGATGCCAGGGTGTTTTGTTCTTAGTAAATCAGGGCCCGAGGCCAGGACGGACTGAGGTCACGGTGGGTGGGCGCGGAGCCGGCCTTCTGTCTGGCTGGGGCTTCCCCGTGGGAGCCTCTGGTTGAACGAGTCCTGGTGGCGGGTGATTCCGGGGAGGCCTCTGCGGCGGTGGGACTGCAGCAGAGCGGGGCCCTCCAGGAGTGCAGGGCCTGGGTGCTCCCCGGGCATTCCTTGGTTCGGTCTGTCTTTACTGAGACCTGTGAGTGAGCGGAGGACATGGGACCGTCTGTGGAGGCGTGGCAAGCGGCCAGTGCTGGTGCCCTTGGCTTTGGCCTAAGAGGGCACTTGGTGGTTTGGGCGACTAGAGCTCCCAGGCAGATCCCCGTTCCAGGCCTGGACCCCCAGTGTGGGCGTTGCCCGGCATCTTCACCACTCCCCAGCTCAGCTTCCCCGGCCGGCACGGCTCCAGGCAGGCGCCCCCACAGCCGCCTGTGAGGCTCCAGGCCCACCTCCCCAGCTCTGCGCCCTCAGTACTCGGACAGAAGTCCCGGGGTTTGCTGATTGGTCTGTCGTGCACCCCTTGCCCAGCTGTGAGCCAATCACTGCACCGAGGATGGGCCATGCCGACTGGTCAGGCTGTCACGTGCTCAGCCCAGCTGGCCAGGGTGGAGCTGGCACCAGGCGGAGCACGTGGAGAGTGGGAGAGGGCCTCCACTGGGGTGCGGGTTCCAGAAAGCGGAGCAGAGCCCATGTGCCCACGGCCTGCTGAGGGCTCGGACGTGGTGCACGGCACCTCCTCGGCTCGTCTGCCCGGAGAGCTCCGCAAGTGTGAGGAATTTCAAATCCGTGACGTTTCCTTGTGACTGAAATGCACGCGTGTGCAGTGCTGTGCCCAGCGGCGTGTGCGGTTTGAAGATTCACGTAGCGAGCACACCCAGGTAGCCCGCACCCTGCTTGAGAAATGCAGCGTGGCCAGCCCGGAAGTCTCTGCCCCTCGCACGGACCTGACCTCAGCACCCTGGCAGGTTCTGCCCACTGGGTCTCCACGTGCTCGGCCTCGGGCGGTGGGCAGTCCTGTGTCCGGGTTGCTCCTCTCTGTGCACGGCAGGGCCCTTCCACGTCGTGGGCGTTCGCAGTACACCCTCTTTGCTGCTGCGTAGTACTCTCCGGGCGAGTGCACCTCAGTTCTGGCCCTTCTCGCTCGCAGCATCTCAGTACCTTGTTACACACTTGTTCTCCTTTTCCTCATTTTTTTTTTTTTTTTTAAAACAGTCCTTTTTTATAATTATTTATTTAATTTTATTTAGTCACTCATTTATTTTTTTAATTTGACCAGAGAGAGACACAGAGGAGGAAAGAGAGAGAGGGAAAGTGAGAAAGGAAGCCACCAGGTCCAGGACTCGAACCATGGTCGGCCATGTGGGAGTGTCCAGCACCTTAACCACCACGCCACCTGCTGGTCCCTCCTTTTCCTCATTTGTAACAGAGTGCACACCCACCTGAGGGAGAGAGAGAGACGCACCCCACAGGGTCTGATCCTGCTGTGAGCCCCCCTCCTGTCCCCTAGCCTGCCAGACCCTAACGCGGTGCATGTGCCTGGTGGGTCTCAGGCGCCTGGGCTGGGTGCTCACACCACGGTCACATGGGCTCAGGCCTCTCCAGAGCAACGCTCCACAGCTGTGCCACGGCGCTGGCCTGCGTCCCCACTTTGCACCGTCACCGTGTCCCTGTGGCATTTAGCTGAAGATAAAATATGCCCACATGGGCTGGCAGGTGGAGGGTGGTGAAGGTGCTGGACTCTCTCTCTGGCTCTCTGTTAATCATGTGTGCAAAGTTAAAAATGATAAAATTCAGTAAATTCTTAAAAATAACACACACACATGCATGCAGACACGTGTGCATACACGCGCGTGTGCACGCATACCCACACACAGACACACACACATACGTACATACACACATACCCCCACACACACACACATACAGACACACACAGACACAGACACACACACACATACAGACACAGACGCACACACACACAGACACACAGACGCACACACACACAGACACACACACATACAGACACACACACACACAGACACACACACACACACCCCTTTGCCTTTCTGGGCCTTGGAAATCTCTTGGACTCAGGAACTCCGTCATCACAAACCCGTCTGCTCACGACAGCCTCTGTCTTGCCCCACGGGGCCCCTTAATCATAATCGGGATTCCAGGCAATTATGTTGTGTCATAAAGCTATAAATTCATTACCGCGGATTGCCAGGGCGGGGCTCCCGGAGTGTCGGCGATCACAGGGTGACACACGCACCAGCAGTGTGCTCTCAGAGCCCGCGCCGCTCCAGCCAGGGCAGGTGCCGGCTCGTCGCTCCCGCCTGCTCCCTCCTGCTCCCGCCTCGCCCTGGGTCGGAGGCAGGACGGGGCCTGTTCGAGGGCCTGGCCTCATGGCCGCCGCCGGGCCTGTGAGAACGGGGTCTTCCTGTTTGCTCTTTAATCTACGTCCCTGGTCGAGAGGGGAGGATGGGAGCCGGGCTTTCCCGTCGCAGGTCCTGCCTGCTCCCCCCGCGGGGTCGCTGCCGGCGCCAGGGGGCTCCGAGACCTTCCGAGCACCCACCCAGCTGTTTCTCTAAGCGCGGTTGATCAGTTTATTTCTTCTGTGTGACAGAAGGGGGGAGGAGAGCCGGAGGACGGGGCACCCCAGCAGGGGATCTCCTGTGACCCTGCCCAGTCCAGCCAGCCTCGCGTGCCGGTGCCCGTGTGCTCTGAGAGGTCCTGGACGCAGACCCAGGCTCTTCCCGCGTGGGCGTGGCTGTCCCACTGCTGCGCACCTGCTGGTGCCGCCATCCGTCTCTGGGCCAAAGACGTGGGGGTCCCACAGTCGGTGAGGACAGGCGTCTGCCGGTGTCGACGTCGGCCTCGTCACTGGCGAGTGATGCCGTGCGTGGTGCCATCGTGAAGCTCCTTTTTAAAACATTTACGGATGGCCTTGGCGCGGACTTCAAAGCAGCTCGTTATGGAGTCGGGCCGGGCATGCTGGGATGTGGCCCAGCCTGGGGCGCCGGGACGCATGTGAGAGTGGCAGGGAGGGTGTACAAAGCCGGAGAGGGAAGCCAGATGTTAGTAACGTCCCAGCTCGGATTTAAACGAGCGCTCGGCCCTGCCGAGAGAAGCAGAAGTAGGGGCTGGCAGGTGGCGCCGTGGCTAAGGAACCGGACTCCTACATAGATGACCACTTGAGCCTCCAGGTTCAAGTCCAGAACCTGGAGGCTCGCTTTCTCACTTTCCCTCTCTGTCTTTCTCAGGTAAGCACATGCACCCTATAGTAAATTTAAAAAGTAAATAATAAATAAAATTAAATAATTTTTTGAGAGGTTTTTGCTATAGGGTGTGTGCACTTGCTAGAAAGACAGAGAGACAGAAAGTGAGAAATCACCCCCCGGGGGAGATGGCCACGCTGCAATCCCTTCTCCATTTTCCTGTTGGGATCTTGAGCACGCACGCACATGCGCCCAGCCTGGCGTGAGTTTAAGCCACTGGGTCTGGGACTTGAACTGTGGTTGACTACATGGGAGTCCAGCGACATAGCCATTACGCCAACTGCTGGTCCCAAAATGAGATAATTCTTAAACAACAACAGCTGAGGAGGTGAGACGCACAGAAGTCGGACGGCCGTCTCCCGAGGCGGGGTTTGAGAGCTGGAGACCTTGTAGGTTTGGCTTGTGTTTTCTTTAGTTGTACACTCACCAGAGAGGGGGAGAGGGAGAAAGCACCCCCACTGGGGCGTGGCCACGCCGCCATCCATTCTCTGCCCTGTTGGGATTTGACATGCACACGCACACGCAGGCCACCAGGCCTGGGATTCGAACGGGACCTCGCCAGGCCCACAGTCCCTGCCCCTGCCCGTTCTGGCCGGGACACCGGGAGGCTCGCCGTTAGCCTGTCATTCCTCAGGCCCGTCCACTGTCCCAGGGCCGCCGGCCTTTGGCTTGTGCGCGGTGACGGCGCCGCACGCCTCCTGTTCCTGTGTGTGGTCTGCTCGCTCGGGGCGCTTCCCTGTTCACACAGGGACATCTTGAGGACCTGCTGCTTGGAGACGAGGAAAAGTGGGCTTGTCCCCACCCCTGTGCACGCGGGGAGGCCTGGCGGGTGGGCACTAGGCTCGGACCTTACTGCCCAGCCGCCCCACCAGGTGGTCCAGCCTGCTTGACTTGATGTTGACGCCCCGCCCCGCAGCCAGGTTCAAATCCCACCTCGACCGCTTCCCACCCTCCAGTTCTTCACGTGCCCTCTGCCCCATGGTGCCTCCTGTACTTCCTCCGCTCGTCCTTCCAGCTGGGACATCGCCGCCACCTCTGCCTGGCGTCTCGGAGACCTCCTCCTCCCCGGGGTCTCTCCTGTGGAGCCAGTGCCCGGTCCTCGCACGGCACCAGTCCTGGCCGTCCGCAGTGCCTGGCCTCTACAGAACGCAGGAAGGGACCTGTCTGGCGTGGGCATCTGCATCTTTTTCTTATTCAAAGAAAATGTTAAGTGTTTTTGAGACAGTCCTGCTGGGTCGGCTGGGCTGGCGTCCTCCCACTCAGCCCCCGAGCAGCTGGGACTGCGGGTGTGCACCGCCGTTGCCTGGCTTCGGGGTTTGCCCTCGTCATCTGCACAGGGTGCTCCGCAGCTTGGGGCTGTGTCGGCTGCGGCCCTCACCTGGCCGTCCTGCGGGCCGCGATCCCCACGCTGACGGCCGCCCCCTGCCCCCGCCTGCAGGTGCGCCCCTGTTTCTCTCCCACCCACACTTCTACAACGCAGACCCGGTCCTGGCGGAGGCGGTGACCGGCCTCCACCCTAACCAGGAGGAGCACTCCTTGTTTCTGGACATCCACCCGGTGAGCCTGCCGTCTGCGCGGGGTGGGGCCGGGGGCGCCGGGCTCGCGCAGCCCCGGCTTCGGTAGCACCCGGAGTATCGAGCCCTCCTCACCTAACCGACTCCATAGTTCAGGGCTTTTGCTGTCCCTTGATAAGGGCTTGGTTCTATAAAAGCTTATGAGACAGTAAATTAATTAGGGATTATCGGCCGGGGCGTGTCTCCCCAGATTAGCGGAGATAGCCCCGAGCTTGTGTCAGGAAGCCTGAGACGCTGCCAGATACACTCCAGATATGCCGGCTGGGGACGGCCTGCAGGTGCGGCCAATTCCGGGAGTGTCCCGTGTTCACAGGGACAGACTGTCTGCAGGTGGCACCGTCTAGAATGTGCCCAGTTGGACTGGGGTCTACTGTCCACTCTCGGATCCCCGGCTCTGTCTCTTCTTTTCCTAGGTGTGTGTGCTCGCCAGATAGAGACGGTATTGGGGGAGAAAGCGCCCCGGCAGACGTGGTCACACCAGTCCTTCTCCGTGTCTCTCTCCTTTTGTGATTTTGGACACACACACACACACGCCTGGCATGTTTCTCAAACCACTGGGTCTAGGACTTGAACTAGCAATTGGCCGTGTGGGGTCCAGACATCTTTTTAAAAAAATTTTTTTTTTAAGAATTATTTACTTATTTATTTAATTCTATTTGTTGTTGTTATTTTTTAATTTGACCAGACAGAGACAGAGAGAGAGAGAGAAATGAAAAGCAAGAAAGCAAGCCGCCAGGTCCGGGACGTGAACCATGGTCAGTCATGTGAGAGTTCAGCGTTCCCATCCACCGTGCCACCTACCAGGCCCGGGACCCAGACATCTTAACCGCCATGCCACCAGCTAGCCACCCACAGGCCTTGGTTTTTTATTTGTATTTTTTTTAGGGAGAGATTTTTGCTATAGGGCACGTGATTCACCAGAGAGACAGAGACAGAAAGCGAGAAATCACCTCCCAAGGGCGATGGCCACGCGCAATCCCTTCTCCCTTCTCCTCTCAGGAGTTTGGACATACGTGCACGTGTGCCCAGCACGTGTTTTAAGTCACACGGTCTGGGACTCGAACCACAGCTGACTATGTGGGAATCCAGCGACGTAATCATTACGCCCTCTGCTGGCCCCCCCCATGGGCCTTATTAAAAGCATTGAGGGGCCAGCAGGTGGCGCAGTGGCTAAGGCACTGGACTCTCACATGGTGACCACGGTTTGAGTCTTGGACCAGAGGTTTCAAAATCATGGCGGGTGCCCAGAGGAGAGTGGAGGAGGGGCGGCTGTGTGGGCCTCTTCCCTGGGGAGTGGCTTCTCACCTTCCTCTCGTGAGCACAAGCCCTGTGACAGAAAACGAAAGGAAGGACAGATGGGATGGTTAGGTCCCGACCCGGGAGAGGCTCGCCGTGGTCGGACGTGCTGGGCGGCTGCCCAGGGTTCCGCGGGGCCGTGAGAATGTCTGCCTTGGACTCTACTGGCCCGCGGGGCCTTCTGGGGTTAGGCAAGCCCTGCCGGCAGCGAATTTGGGGCCCGCCCCTCCACGCAGGGCCCGGGAAGTGCCCCCGCACGTGAGGGTGGCCCGGCCCTCATCGTGTCTGCCCCTGCAGGTCACCGGGATCCCCATGAACTGCTCCGTGAAGCTGCAGCTGAGCCTCTACATCAAGGCTGTCAAAGGCATTGGGTGAGTGGGCTGGGCGGAGTCAGGGCGGATCCGGGGTCCCCGATCGGGGGTCCCGCCGGGCCTGGGAGGGCCTGGGAGGGACGGGGACCGGAGCTGTGGGCCCAGGCCTCCCTCCCCGCCTGCCCCTCCCACCCGGTCGCGAATCTGCGTTCTAAGCTGTTTCCCTCCCCAGAGGGCTGGAACGTGCATGATTGGAAATGGAAACATACCAAGTAGCATACTTGGTAATTAAAAAAGAGAATACATAAATAATGTATTTGCTAGAAGGTGTGTGCATTTCCGAGAGAGCGAGAGAGCGGAGGAGAGGAGAGACACCCACAGGGATAGCCTCCCGCCGCTCCTCCATCTCCCACACCTGCTGGTATCTGGGGCCGGCGCATGTGCACACACACACGCACACACACATGCACACACACGCATGCCCAGTGTTCTCACACCACTGAGACCACGCTGGACTCTGGATCCCACAGTCGGCCACGTGGGATAGGCCCGGTCGGCTGAGGTTGAGTGAAGTCACTCCCTCTGGAGACCGCCCCAGGGCGGGAGGACGCCGCCGGCCAGGCCCAGTGGTGGGGGTAGCGGGGACATCAGTGCTCCTGGCCGGGAGTGAGTGCCGTAAACCTGTGGCAGGTCGTCTCACCTGCTGTCCGTCCCGTTATTTCCAGGCAAACCGGGAAGATCGAGCCGGTGGTCCTGCCGCTGCTGTGGTTTGGGGAGGTAAGGGTGGACGTCGGCGGAGCGGGGGGTGTCGGGCCGGCCTCGAAGGCAGGGAAGGCGGGGCCAGGGTGACCACCGTGGCGTGGGGCCGCCCCCTCCCCTGGCCGGGTTGCAGTGAGGTGGCGGGGAGAGCACCGCTGTCCGAGGGGCGGCCCTGGCCCGTGGGAGCCATGTCCTCGCTGCACGACCTCACCTCCGAAGGGGCCCGGCTTCAGGGCGCCAGCTCCTCCCGAGCCCCCACTCACATCTCCCGTTCCTCTGTCCCATTCTGTTCCCACGGGATTTTACCAGGTCCTTTTTTTAGAGAGATGTTTGCCTTAGGGCACATGTGCTCACCGGAGAGAGACACAGAGAGCGAGAGGGAAGAGAGAAATCACTCCCCAGGGGGGATGGCCATGCCACAATCCCTTCTCCATTTTCCTCCCAGGCTCTTGGGCACGCATGCACACATGCCTGCTGTGATTTTCAAGCCACCAGGTCCAGGACTTGAACTGCAGTTGGCCATGTGGGGGTCCAGCGACGTAACCACTATGCCATCTGCTGGTCCTGGGCTTTTACCAGATTCTGTCTGGCCCAACCAGTGGCTACCAGTTTCAACTGGTTTCTACCAGATGCTGCTGGTCTCAACTGGTATAAACTGGATTTGACTGGCTTCCATTAATTTCTGTTGTATTCTATTCTATTTTTTTTCTTTATTTTTTTAGTTTTTTTTTTGCCATAGGGCACGTGCACACACCAGAGGGAAAGTGAGAAATCACCCCCAGAGGAGATGGCCACACTGCAGTCCCTTCTCCTCCATTCTCCTCTCAGAATTTTGAGCACGCACCTGCCCAGCGTGATTCTCCAGGTCCGGGACTCGAACCACAGTGGCCGTGTGGGAGTGTAGTGCCTTAACCTGCCACGCTCCCTGCTGGCTGTCAGTCTCTATTCTGCTTTGTTGTATTGCTTCTAGGAGTTTCTCCGGGAGTCTGTTACTGGTCTCTTCATTCCCGTCGGGTTCATCCCCCGTTCTGTCCTACCTGAGGGCCCGGCACAGCCGGGGAGGCCGAGCTCCCTCCTGGCCGCAGCCGTCTGTGGAGGGTTGCTGTGGGGGGGTGGGGAGGGGTCGCTCTGCTCCGCCATCCTGCGGGGCAGCAGGGCCCTTCCTGTCTCGTGGCCTTGAGACAGCGATTGGGGGAGGTGTTATGGGCCAGGCCCCTCCCATTGACCAGAACGCAATCACCTGGCCCCGCCCAACTGCAAGGGGTCTGGGAAACGTGGCCTTCCCAGCGCCCTGGAGCCGGGACACCTGGCAGGCGCCGTCCTGGCCGAGGCCACAGCTGGAGGTGGGGCAGTGCGGGTGCCCGGCTCACTGTCCTTCCCCGCAGAGCGGGGCCATGGAGGGCGAGACGCTGCGCACGTTCTACACCCAGCTGGTGCTGCTGCCCGAGGTGCTGCACTACGCCCAGTACGTGCTCCTGGCCCTGGGCTGCCTGCTGCTGCTCGTGCCCGTCGTCCACCAGATCCGGAGCCAAGTAGGTGGCCTCGCGGGGCGGGCTGGCGGCCTCGGCCTGCCCGCTGGGCTGGTGTTGGCTGGCTCCCCAGGCCGGCTGCCCGCGTGGTGGTCCCGGGTCTCCACTGGGTGGTGGGGGTGGTCACCGCGGTGGGGGTTGGCGCTGCACCCCTGCCTCTCTCGCGTCCTGCCTCCTCCTGCTCTGCCTGTCCTGGGAGGCCTGGCCCTGGTCATGCAGGACAGCAAGCTGTTTGGCACAGGCAGACCCTTAGCCACCTGCGGGCTGGGCCTCTGGGGCCTCAGGAGGCCACACACCGGGGGTGGGCAAGGGAGGCCCCTGCCGGCGGGGACAGCCCTCTCACTGAGGAGACAGGTGAAGCCGAGCACGTGAGCAGAGGTGGTTACTGCAGCAATGGAGACACGGACACGGGTGGGGTGCGGGAGCAGGTGCGCAGCGTGGCCACGCATGTGCGTGCGTTCTCCTTTCTCTTTCAGAACCACTGAGTTCATTTTATTTCTTAACATTATTATCTTTTGAGGGAGATTTTTGTTATAGGGCACATGTGCTCGCTGGAGAGACAGAGGCAGAGAGACGGAAAGTGAGAAATCACCCCCCAGGGGAGATGGCCACACCGCAATCCCTTCTCCTCCATTCTCCTCTCGGGATCTTGGGCACACAATCACACGCGCCCGGTGTGAGTTTAAGCCACCGGGTCCGAGA
This sequence comes from Tupaia tana, assembly GCA_026018925.1. Classification (NCBI taxonomy): domain Eukaryota; kingdom Metazoa; phylum Chordata; class Mammalia; order Scandentia; family Tupaiidae; genus Tupaia; species Tupaia tana. The sequence continues at coordinate 20,946,426 of JAKSZU010000026.1, read as the reverse complement.
CTCGAACCATGGTCAACTACATGGGAGTCCAGTGACATAGCCATTACACCATCTGTTGGTCCCAAGGGGGGGGGTAATTCATTTTAATCAATTTTATTTAACCAAAACATATCCAAAATATTATTTCCGTCCTAGTCAACATAAGAGATGTGTGAGTTCTTGCATCCGCTTCTGCACGGCAGTGTTTTGTAACCACAGCAGGCCTACGTGGCCCCTAGACTGGGCAGTGCACGTCCAGGGGCAGGAAGGGCGTCCCGAACAGGGAGGGCTTAAGCTTTAGACGTGAGTGTTAGGGCCTGGCCTGAGGCAGGGAGGGCCCGGGCGGGCTGGAGGTTCAGGTGGGAGAGAGGTTGGAGCCGCCTCTGAGAGGAAGCAGGGTCAGGGCTCAGGGCTCAGGGGCCCCGCCATGCAGGCCTGGCAGCTTGGGGATCCCCCGATGGTGCTGCAGAGACTCGTCCAGAGGAGTCCGTCTCTAGGTCCACCCCGTGTGCAGTGGGGCAGGCCCCAGGTGAGAGCAGGCCCTGGGAGGGAGGGGGCGGGGGTGGGTAGAGCCCCAGGGAGCAAGGTGGGTGCAGTGGGGGGTGGCTTGGTCAGGAAGGACCTCCAGGGCACTCCTGCAGGGTGTCCTGCCTTTGGGAGCAGGAAGGGGCTGCAGATCGCTGGGTTGGGGCCGGGCGTTCCATTGTGCTCCCCCGGCACCTCCACACGCTCTCTGAACGGCACCGTACGTGACCGGAACGTCAGGTCTGGGGACCAGGACAGGACAGACCTTCAGGCGGGGACGTGGCTGCATGTGGAAAGGCCACCGCGTGGCCCCGCCCAGGCGTCCCTCCCTCTGTCCCCCCCCCTGCTCTCTCTCTCTCTCTGCCTGGAGGGCTACCGGGTGCTTGCTTGCTCGCTGGGAGGGTATGGACTTTCTGGGCCCCTGACCTGGGCCTCCCGGCCCAGAACCTGACTCCCTTCGAGCTCCTCGTTCTCGGGGAGGAAGGTTCCAGGTGCAAAGTGGCAGGGTCCCCGCACCAGCCACCTCGCTGCCCCAAGGGGCCCCACCGGCTCTGTGGGCCCCCGTCTCTGTCACTACCCTAGCCAGGGCCGGGCCCAGCTGGGCTGCCACCCCAGTCTCTGGTCTGGACTCTGGGGTGGGTGGAGGGACCAGAGCCAGAGCTCCGCCCCCGTGCCACCCAGGTGAGTGTCCCGCAGCCGCTGGTTGGACACTCAGCCACCTGCAGGGCTGGGCCCAAGGGGCCCAGGAGGTCACATAGGCTGGGCCTTCTGTTCTCACCTGGCTCGTAGCTTGTCTATCTGAGGGGGGAGGGGAGACGCCCCCAAATCCGCGCCCCAGCCCCTCCAGTGAGAGCGCGGTTACTTCTTCCACCCCGTGGCCGGGGCTCCCCCTGCAGGACTCACGGGAGGGCGAAGGTCGGCCCTGGCCCTCTGGGCATTTGGGGTTTAGCAGGATTCGGCATCACTTCAGTGGACATAGTGTCTTCAAAAACCCCTGGAAAATGAGTATTACGGAAACTGTGGGTTTAGAAGCAATTTTGGGGTGGGGGTTCATGATTTTAATACCATTTTCCACAAGCTTTTTGAAGTTCCTTTGTATTGGTCCTGACTTAAAAGAAAAAAGAACGAATCATCTGCCTTTAAATTCAACATATTTTAATTTCTTTTCAGAAAAAATTTTCTTTGCAAGTCATTAAAGAAAACTAAAAAAAAAAAAAAAAAAGTATTTTAACAGAAAAATCTGTTTCTGACTCATTTCAAATGCTACCTGCTCAGTCACTGATTCTGGCCTGACCGCCCTGGCCACTGGGACCCCCACCCCGCAGGGCCCCCGGCCATGAATTTTCCGTCTGTCAGATAGACGGGCATTCTTCTGCTTGCCGGCCGGTCCCTCGGGCACGTTTCCCCACGCTGTTCGTGTCCCATCGGAGGGCAGAAGCTCAGTTGGCCACCGCTGGCGGCTGCTGAGGGCGGGTCGCCCGGCTCTGCCCTGGTCTCTGCACCTTCTGACGGTGGCCGACCCAGTGCCGGGCCTGGCGGCGCCGACTATAAACCAGCTCGGTTGTCTTCTAGGAGAAGTGCTATTTATTCTGGAGTAGTAGTAAAAAGGGCCCCAAGGATAAGGAGGCCATGCAGGCCTACTCTGAATCCCTGATGACGCCAGCGCCCAGGGGCACAGTCCTGCAGGAGGCCAGACTGTAGGTGGGTACCAGGTAACGCCCTCCCCGCCCCTCCCGCAGGGTCGGACTCGCCGTTGCAGGTGGAGTGTCTGCAGATGGCGCCGGCTCGCGTCCAGACAGCCCTCTCAGAGCGGTCGGAGGGCAGTGTCCCACCCGCTTCTGCTCTGGGGGCTGGTGCCTTGTTTGCAAGGTCGGGCTCAGATGGCGGGACGCCACTGCCCAACCCGGTGTGCGGTCACTCCCGGGAAGCTGGCCAGCCTTCCAGCTCCGGGAATAGCATGGGCCCAGGCAGCTGCGTTTCAGGGACCCCCCCCCCCCCAGGGGGGTCTGATCTAGACGGCGGAGGGCCCCGGGCCAGCAGCATCCGTGTAACCTGGGGCCGGCCGACCTCGAGCCCCAGCTGTGTACCGGCTGGGCCTGGGGTGGGGGTGCTGGACTGAGCACGGCCGATAGACCAAGAGGCAGCAGGACGCCCGGCCAGGCGGCCATCCAGGTGGACAGGGGTGACCCGCAGTGAACGCTGGCTCCCGCCTCGCGGCACATGTTGACGCTGAAGACCCCTCTGTGGTCGCCCGGACCTGGGTGTCACAGGCGCCCGGCTCTCCGGCTGCCCCTCTGCGGGAGGAGTGGGCTCGTGCCTGGGATCCCCCGGCGGGCGGCTTCCTTCAGAGTAGCGATGTGTGGTGTCCCTGCTGGGGCGGGGACAGGCAGAGGTGCAGGCCCTGGGGTTGGGGTCGGGCAGTGGGGAGGCTCTCTGTGGTCTGCCTCTGGCAACAGCTGTTACTTCAGTTGGTGAGAGCTGCCACCTCTCAGTACCAGGACCTGCTGGGTGTAATAGAGGCCGGGCAGCCCAGCCCCCCTCCCCGCAGGCCTGGCGGAGGGATGGGAAGTGGGTGGGCGGGCTTGGCTTGGCGGGTATACGGCCCTGCGGGAGGCGGGCGGCTGCACCCCTGCAGCCTCAGGCTCTGAGCTGAGCTAGGCTGGCCTAGGAGAGCCGTGTCCTCCTGCGACAGGTTCTGGGTGTGGGGCAGGGCATCTTAGCGGGTCCCCTCTCCTCGTCCTCTCCCAAGGCTTCTCCAGGACACCTTTGTATGTTTTCCTTTTTTAATCTTGTTTTTTTTTTTTTTTTTTTTTTTTTTTTTTTAAAGTTTTAAGACAGGGCACGTCAACTGCCTCCTCTTCCGCTCTCTGTAGCTGGGATCTCGGGGCATGCTGGAACCTGTGCCCGGCCTGTAGGTCGGACCACGATTCGGACCCCGGCCTCCCTTGTGGCCCCAGCCCGCCGAGCAATGTCTCAGCGGCGCACGGCGCACGCCACGGGCCGGGTCCCGGGGCACTGGTTGTGAATGGTCAGGCCCCACTGTGCCCCTGCCTCCTCCCAGCCGTGACCCCTGCAGAAACCACTGCCTTGGTGCCCCGGGGTGCGGGGGACTCAGGACAGAGCAGGGGCCGCGGTCACCGTCGCGGGCAGAGCGGGCGGGAGGCTGCCTCCCCCGATGGAGCCTGGGTGTCTGCCCCTCCCCAAGAGGCAGAACTGGGTCCTCTGTCAGAGGCCACTGTTCAGGTTGTTAGGGAGCTGGCGACGGAAGGGGACACGGCAGCCCTGTCCTGTTCTATCTCGGGCCTGAGTCTCCTGGGGAGGCCCCACTTGTCCTGTCCTGGGGTCAGGGTGCTGTCCAGGGGCTGCCCTGCTAGGGACGGGGGCCCGCAGGGCCTTCACTAACCCGGAGAGTGTTTATGCGAGTAAGAAAGAGGCTGTGAGCAGAGGCAGTGCCCGTCACAGCCGCACAGGGGGTGTTCCTGGACCTCTGCAACCACCATCGCCACAGTGCCCGTCACGGGAAGGACAGGAGTCTCCCCTTTATCAAGGGCCCCTTGGTGCCCTCTGCTGACGTCCAGCCACCCTTGGGTGCTGGGGGAGGGCTGGTCTCACCGCGCATGGTCAACCTGCCTTGCGTGTGGCTTAGCACGGAGCCTGAGGCCTGCCTTTTTTCTTCTTTTCTTTTTTTACATTTTTTTGCTATAGGGCACATGCACTCACAGGAGAGGCAGAGAGACAGAAAGCGAGAAATCACCCCCGGGGACATGGCCACACCGCAGTCCCTTCTCCTCTTGGGACCTTGGGCACACACGCACATACACCTGGTGTGAGTTTAAACCACCGGGTCCGGGACTCAAACCACGGTTGACTACATGGCAGTCCGGCGACATAGCCATGACACCACCTGCTGGTCCCGGAGCTCGAGGCCTTTCTGAGGAAGAGCACCGGGAGACCCTGTCTATCCAGAGTGGGAGTCGGGAGCGGCAGCCCCTCGTCCTTACCGCCTTGACCACTTTGTTTCTTTGAATTTGCGGGAGTGCCCGTGTGCTGTCAGAGACGGGGAGGGAGAGGAGAAGCACTCCCCGCGGGCGTGTCCCCCTGCAGCCCGGGCTCCACCTCTTGTCCCATCGGACCGGGGCAGGGACTGGGGCAGGCGTGCACACGTGCCCAACGCACTTTCAAGCCGGCGGTGCCGCGATGTGAGCTCGCCGTTTACCGTGTGGGCTCCGGCCCCCGTAACCACTGGGCCATCGAGCGGGCCACTTGGGACCTTTACTTCACAATTTTTAGTCGAAAACCACTTTATTTATTTTTTTCTTTTTTTGGAGAGGTTTTTGCTATAGGGTGCATGCGCTCGCCAGACAGAGAGAGACAGAGAGACAGAAAGCGAGAAATCACCCCCCAAGGGGGAAGGCCACGCCGCAATCCCTTCTCCTCCATTCTCCTCTCAGGGTCTTGGGCACGCACGCACACGCGCCCGGCGTGAGTTTTAGGCCACCGGGTCCAGGATGCGAACCGCGGTCGGCTACGTGGGAGTCCAGCGACATAGCCATTGCGCTAACTGCTGGTCCCCAAAAACCACTTCCTAAGTGGGGGCCAGCAGGCGGCATAGTGGTTCAGGTGCTGGACTCCCACGTGGCTGACCACAGTTCAAGTTCGGGACCTGGCGGCTTGAAACTCGCGCCGGGCACATGTGCGTGTGTACCCTAAGTCCCAGGAGGGGAGTGGAGGCGGGGACTGCGGCGTGGCCACTCTCCGGGGTGGTTTCTCACCTTCCCTCTCATTGTCTCATCTCTCTGGCGGGTGCACATGTCCTATGGCAAAAACCTTAAAACTGTTTTTTCTTTTTTTTTAACGTAAAACTAGATTAGTGACGTCTGCGTCCTCTCCTGCCAGACTCCACATAACTGGGCACCTCGCTCACTCCCCTGCTGCCCGGTGTCTTTGTCCCTCTCCCCACTTACCACTTGTCCCTCTGCCCCCAAGGTCACCGCTGCCAGGAGGTGGGGCGTGGGTCTTTGCTCCCCAAATCTGCACGGACATGTCTGTGCCAGCGGCTTCACGACCTTGTCTGGGGACCCGTGTCAGGTCTGCTCCTGACCGCCCGGCCCCAGGACGTCTGGGCCAGTCTGCGTCCTGTCAGTGGGCGCCTCGGGCGTGTCCAGCTGCTGTTCACACTCACGCCCTGCCACCCCCGCCTGGCACGTTAGGCCAGGCTCTTTGGCCTGTGTCCCCAGATGGGGTGAATGGCCGAGGAGGCCTGTCAGAACACCCCAGTGTTGCAGATCACTCCAGCCCGGAGCGTCATAGCTTGTGCCAGTGGGGCGGGGGCTGGGGACGGAGGTGGGGTTTGGTGACGGTGCCTGGTGACCCAGTTTCCCCTTCTCCGCAGGGCCCCAAGGATGCCATGAGCCCGCCAAGCCTGGCCACTCAGCCCGACCGGCTCCCCGACTCCTGCACCCCGCTTCTTCAGGACTCTGTCAGCGGAGAGCCCTCCAGTCCCCAGGCCTGAGCCCCCAGTTGCCACACACCCGTCTGCACCCCTGCACATGCCCCAGCACACATGCACACGCATGTGCACAGGCGTGTGTAGACACACTCAGGGATGGAGCTGCCGCTGAGGGCCCTCGGGGAGTCTCGCCAACAAGCACTGTTCTGGGACCTTCTCTCCAAGTGGCCCCCAGGCCTGCACAGGCGCCTGGCTCTCGGCGACTCGGATGGCCTCTCCCGCTTCCCTCTGGCCGTCTAGGAGGGCCTGGGCACTGCTCTGGAACCCCAGGCTGGGCTGCTGCTGGTCTGAAGCCCAGTGGGTGGGGGCTCAGGCCCAGCCTGGGCAGGAGCGTTGGCACTACCTACCTGCCTGGGCCAGGCTGAGCACCTTCGCTGGGCTCCTAAAACCGTGAGCCCGACAGGTGCCATGCACTGCCTGAGGCCCCCTCGGAACCTACCTGGCAGGACCTGCAGTCCAGTCGGGCACGGGGCCTGGGTGTCCAGGCTCTTTTCGTTCAGCCTAGCCTAATGTCCTCTGTGTCCTGAGCCAGCCGCCCCCAGGGCCCCCCAGCTTTTGGGTGCAGGGGGAGATGGAGGACCCGCAGGCTCCTCTGGTGTCTGGTCTGGTGGCCGCGTGACCCCTTGGTGCGAGACACATCTGCCTGGCACCTGGTCCCCAGGGCAAGGCCCCGCCCTTTTTCTACCAGAAGAGAAATGAGTTTTATCATCTTTTACTAATAATTCACTGCTGAAGTAATAAACCTTTTATAAAATGGAGCACGAGTCCATGACTGCCTGTGCGCCTGGGGTGGGCAGGGCAATCCTGGCGGTCTGCCGGGGGTGCAGGCCCTCCCTGTTCGGCCCTCCTCGGGGCTGCCGGCCGCCTTCCTGTTGCTCGGGCTCCACCCCGAGCTTCCCAGACTCCATGTAGATGCTGCGGGGTGTGCACCGGAGCAGGGCTAGCTGCTGGCTCTTAGGAGGACGCAGACCCGGTCAGTCGGGCCCCCTGTGGCCTTGGCCTACCTGGGCCGTAGAAGCCCCATCTCCAAACCCCCCACTGGGGTCGGCTCTGGTCTAGGCCGTGGCGTGACCACAGACCCGCAGCCCGACCACTTGGCCGCCATTCAGCTACAGGAACGCGGCTCGTCAGGGTGCTGTGTCTCCGTCTTGTTAAATAGCAGGGATGTGAAATTGGGCCGGCACTAGTGCAGCGGTTAAGCTCTGTGTGCAGGGAGCCAGATCCCACATGGCCAGCCGTGGTTCGAATCCTGGCCCCGGCACGTGTGTGTTGGAAGTCCTGCAGGGTGAAGAGCTGGAGGAAAGGGGGTGGTGCGACCACACTCTGCCAAGGTCCTCGTTTTCCCTGGCAATACATTTAGGGGGGCCAGCAGGTACCGCGGTGTCGAAGACACTGGATCCCACATGGCCCACCGTGGTTCAAATCCTGGACCCGAAGGGACCAGCAGATGGCGTAGTGGTTACGACTCTGGACTCCCACATAGTCAACCACGGTTCAAGTCCTGGACCTGGTGGCTTAAACTCCCACTGAGCGTGTGTGTGTGTGTGTGTGTGTGTGTGTGTTCCCAAAGTCCTGAGAGGAGAATGGAGAAGGGACTGCGGCGTGGCCATCCCTCTCTGGGGGTGAATTCTCACTTTCTGTCTGTCTCTGACGAGCACGTGCACCCTATAGCAAAAATCTCTTAAAATTTTTTTTTAAACGTGGAATTTAAACAAATCCTGGATCCGAGAACTTGGAAATCATGCCAGGTGCATTTGTATATGTGGCCAAAATCTCAAGAGGAGAAAGGAGGAGAAGGGATTGTGGCGTGGCCACCCCCTGGGGAGTGATTCTCACTTTCCCTTTCTCTGTCTCTGGCGAGTGCATGTGCCCTATGGAAAAACAAAAACAAAAAACAGAAAAAAACAAACAGAAAAACACACAGACACAAAAAAGAGCCCACCAGGGGCAGCCCTGCCACTCGGCAGTTAACGGAGCAGGCTCCCACGGGGCTCACTGCAGCTTCAGTCCTAGCCCCCGTGGCTTGAAAACACGCTAGGTGCATGTATGTACGTGTGTGCAAAAGCCAGGTGGGAGAAATGGAAGGGATTGGGGTGTGATGGCGCCCTGGGGGTGCTTCCCCTCCCTCTCCGCTGAGTGCAGCTTTAGGCAACTACACACACACACACACACACACACACACACACACACGTGTGAAACGCGACCTGCGGTGAGATGCAGGGGGCCCTCCCATCGGTCCCCACGTTCACGAGTGGCCCACCCAGCCCTGCTCTCGCAGGTGTGTGCCGAGACGCGGCTCCCCTAAGGGGCTGGGAGCGGGGCTCCCAGTCCTGAGCAGTGCGCACAGCCCCCGCGCTGGGCTGGTGTCACTGAGCTGTCAGCTGACAAACCCACTTGACCTCTTCAAATCTAGAAACCACGCAGAAACCGCTGACTTGCAGAGGCACGTATTACCCAATCTTTACACTTGTTCTCGGCCAGCACTGGGGTCGTCCTCTGGACCCGGCTGGTGCGCGGTGCCCGGTAGTGGGTGGGGTGGGGTGTGGGATCCCGGAGGCGCCGGAACAGCTCGCAGCCCTGCGCCTGCAGACGCCGGGTGAGTCCTGAAACCCCCCCAGGCTGCTCCCGGAAAGCCGCGCCCACACTCCTGCTGTAGCTGGAAGCCACGGGGAGGTTTATTCTCACTTAGAGAGATTCTTGCTACAGGGCGTGTGCACTTGCCAGAGAGACAGAGACAGAAAGCGAGAAATCACCCCCACCCCGGGTGAATGGCCACCCCGCAATTCCTTCTCCATTCTCCTCTCTGGACTTTGGGCACACACACGTGCCTGGCATGAGTTTTAAACTGCTGGGTCAGGGACTCAAACCAAGGTCAACTACGAGGGAGTCCAGCAATGTCACCATTACACCATCTGTTGGTCCCAGCAGGAGGTTTTGTAGATACCGGCACGCAAGCCACATGGCAGACACCTTGTTGTCTCCATGCAGCCCCACCTGCTGGTGGGAGAGAACACAAGGCCATCTGCAAAAAGCATTCTGTGTGTGCGTCTGTGTGTGTATGTATGCATGTTCGTGTGTGTATGCATACTTGTGTGTGTGTGTGTCTGTTTCTATGTGTGTGTGTCTGTGTGCGTGTATCTGTGTGTCTGCATGTCTGTGTCTTACACAGGCCTCACAGGCATGCAAGCCCAATTCCAGCAATGCCTCCTTCTCCAGGAAGCCTCCCTGATCACTTTTTGTTCAGTTTTCCTCCAGCCGCGGGACTCCTGTTAATTAGAATGTTCCAGAATACTACCAGTCCTCACTCCAGGTGTGGCAGCCTGAGCCCCTGGCTGGCCCCCACAGCTGCTGTCTGACATGCGTGCATGAGCCTCCTGCCAGGCGTGGGCAGACATGCGCAGGGTGAGCCCCTCAGGGGGCGCAGCACCTGGAGAGGGCAGCCCTCGCTCCTGGCTTGGGTTTTCCTCCTGGAGACGCAGTTGCCCTCCCTCACCCAGAGAGGAGGTCTCTGACCATGGAGCCCAGTGAGTGGAGGTGTGTGTGGGTGGCCTTCCTCTGAGAACGTGCCTCAGGGCGTCAGTGGGGGCTCCGGAGCAGGGGGCCCTGCTTGGTGGCCCGGGGCTGAGACCCGTTCTGAGCTGAGCTGTCTGGGTTGGTTCAGGGCTGGGGTCTGCAAACCTGAGGGCCTGCCAGACTGGTCCGGGGGCTCCAGCCCCTCGCGCCTGCCCTGGGGCGTCTGTTCTCTAAGCAGCGGCCTGGGTCACCACCAGGCTCACCCTCGCTTCCAGGGGCGCCTTTCCCCGCCGCCAGGATAAAGCCCTCCTTTGGGCCCGCGGGGTCTGACGCCTTGCTGGGCGCCGCGCAGTCCCAGGCCTGGCCACTGGGGGGCGAGCTACGCACGCAGGTGGCCTGGAGGCTGCGTCTAGCAGGTGCGGCGATGGCCTTCCTCCCTCGCTCAGGTCCCTTGAATTAAGGGGATCGATTTAGACGGAGGGCTCCCCCGCGGCCCACCGCCGGCCTCGCCAGCCGTAGCTAGGAGCTGTATTTACGTGTCCGGGCTTTCTATTCTGGGAAGTGTGTCCTTCAGATTTTCAAAGGGGCCCTAACCCTCGCTCTCCCAGGGTCTTGGGAGCAAGAGACACCCCTGAAATAAAGACCAAACCCACGCGAGGGTTGCTCTTCCTAAGCGGTAAGGGAAGGCGTCTCGCCTTGGAGGCGGCTACCTTCGTGCGAGTGTGCGCCCTGCTCAAGGTGCTGGTTGGCTTCGGAGCAATTTATGACCTCTCTGAGCCTCTCCGCGCCCGCCCCGGGAAATGGGAGTGAAGGGCGCCGCTACTGCGAGTGCGGGCTAGGGCCGCCAGGGGGCGCTGTGGGCCCAGCCTGCAGGACCCGCGCTCGCCAGCCCTGGGGGTTGGACCAGGTCGGTTCTTCCGACAAACTGACGGTGGCCCCGCGCACAGACAGTGCTGTTGCACGTGTTCATTTAGGAAGTTAATCGTGCGCCCGAAGAAGTGCCAGGGGACCAAGTACCTGACGCCACCAGAGTTTGCAAAATTCTATTTTTTTAAAATTTAATTTTATTTATTCATTCATTTATTTTAATTTGACCAGAGAGAGAGACACACAGAGAGAAAGGGAAAGTGAGAAACCAAGCCACTAGGTCCGAGACTTGAACCGTGGTCAGCCATGTGGGAGTGTCCAGCGCCTTAACCACCAGGCCATTTGCTGGTCCCCAAAATTCTGTTTTTTAAATTTATTTAATCTTATTATTACTGTTTTAAAGAAAGCTTTTTGCTATAGGGCACATGCACTCACCAGAGACAGAGACAGAAAGCGAGAAATCCCTCCTGGGAGGATGTCCACCCGCAATCCCTGCCCCTCCATTCTCGCAGGATCTTAGGCACGCGTGCACCTGTGCACGGTGTGAGTTTCAAGCCACCGGGTCTGGGACTCGAACCATAATTGGCCGTATGGAAGTCCAGGAACATAACCATTATTCCATCTGCTGGTCCCATTATTATTATTTTTTAAATTTGACCAGAAAGATATACAAAGTGAGAAAAGAAGCTGCCAGGACTGGGACTTGAACTGTGGTTAGCCAAGTGGGAGTCCAGAGCCTCAGCCACCATGCCACCGGCCAGCCCTTTTTTTTTTTTTTTTTAGTTAATTTCTTTCATAAGTGTATTTATTTCTCTCTTCCTGAGAGAGAGATAGCACCCCTGGGGTCCTGGGGTCCTGGTGCTCTGGGAGGTCTCCCACGAGTACCTGGAACCATCCCGCGGGCCACCTCTCGTTCCCACCGCCGCCTGGCCCCTCGTGGTCCTTGGTGAACGATTGCGGGGAGGCAGGGTTTGGTTGTAAAGGGGCTCCAAGCTTCTAGTCTGGGCGAGGCCCGGGACAGCGTCCTCTCCCAGGCCTGGTCTGCAGTGCTCTCACGAATGCAGGCCCGGGCCTGGTGCCTTCGCTGGTCCGCCAGGAAGGGGCACGGTCCTGATCAGGACTTGGGATGGCCCAGACAGCGGCACTCCCAGCCCGCCCAGGCTGGCCACTCGCTCTGGACAGCGGGCTGCTGACGGCGCTGATGGCAGGTGTTGTGTGCCCGAGGTCCCCGAGAGCACACGCACGTGTTGGGTCTAGGCTAGTGACAGGCTCTGTGCCCAGCAGGGCCGGGTCACTCTGTGACAGCACTCGCGGTCGGCTCTGGAGCGCGTCTGTCTGGTTGTGGAGTCCTGCTCTGGCTCCGGCTTCCTGGGGCGTGTGGGCGGGTTATTCAGCAGCTCCTTCCGGGCGTGTTGGTCTTAGTTAAGCAGATAGGGTGGGGGTGGGGCAGAACCTATTTCGGAGTCCATGGTGACAGCCAGGACACTGGTCCCTTGAGACAGACGAGCGGGTTTGGACCCCAGCCCTGTGGCATACTAGCTGTGTGGCCTTGGGCAGCTCACGCACCCTCTCGGAGCCTCATCTGTCTCATCTGTAAACGCGAAGACAGTAAGATGTGGCGTTGGTTAGTAGCGCAGACATCATGTGTCTCTAAGAGTTTTTAAATTTTTTTTTCCATTGCCAGAAGGCACACGTGCTCTCCAGAGCGAGAGAGCGAGCGACCCCCCCCCCCCCTCCGGGGGTATGGTTATGGCTGCACTGCAGTTCCTTCTCCACTTCGCGTCCTGTTGGATTTGGGCACACATAGATCCTGCCAGGGCTGGGATTTGAACCATAGACGGCCATGTGGAACCCAGCTTTTCTATACATAGCACTTAACCTGTGCACCATGGGGCGGATAGCTCTGGGCTCATGGCAGATGGTACTTCCTGGCCCCCTGTGACCTGTGGCCGAAGATGGAGTGTCACCTCTGGGGCGGGAGCTGTAACGTGGCACTTGTCCCCTCTGCCCTGGTGACAGGCAGTCGGAGGCTGGCTGGCCAGTCACGGGGCCCAGAGTGGGGACGGCACAACCTGGGCTCCTCTGGCATGAGTCCCTGCTTTGTAGCTCGAGGCACGGGCTGGGAGCCTGTCCCCTGCTTGGTGCGCACGTGCCCCCTCAGCCCGTGGCTGTGGCCGCCTCCCCCGGCAGGCTGGCAGCCCCCTCAGGCCAGGGGCAGGCGCCCAAGGGCCAAGGCGCTCACCCAAGAGGGCCAGCTCGACCCGAGTGCGGTGGGAAGGCCCCCCTCCTTGGCCTTGGCTGGTGTGAACCGACCCCAACATGTGGGTCTGCTTTTATTTTTACTATTGATTTATTTATTTTTGGAGAGGTTTTTGCTATAGGGTGCGTGTGCTTGACGGAGAGACAGAGAGAGACAGAGAGACAGAGACAGAGAGAGAGAATCACCCCTCGGGGGAATGGCCACCGCAATCCCTTCTCCGCCATTCTCCGCTCGGATTCTGAGCTTGCACGTGCGTGCGCTCGGTGTGAGTTTTAAGCCACCAGGTCCAGGGCTCGAACTGCAGGGGACTGCATGGGAGTCCAGCACCATAGCCACTAGGCCACCTGCTGGTCCCCTTTCTTTTATTTTTTAGCACTATTATTATTATTTTTAAGAAGGATTTGATCTAACTTTATTAATTTATTTATTTTAATTTGACCAGAGAAGGAGGGAGAGAGAGAGAGAGAGAGAGAGAGAGAGAGAGAGAGAGAGAGAGAAAGCTGCCAGGTCCAGGACTGGAACTGTGGTCAGCCATGTGGGAGTCCAGCGCCCTCAACCGCCATGCCATCTGCCAGCCCCAGCATTATTTAATTTAGTTTTATTCATCATCATCATCATTATCTTTTTAGAATTTGAACAGAGAGAGAGCAAGCTGCCACACGTGCTGGTCAGTCGTGTGAAGTCTGGCACCTTCGCCATCGCTCCACCTGGGGCCCCCAGAGCAGGCTTCCTCGTTCCTACCCCTTCCCTGCCGCCCGGAAGTGGCAGGTGGCCCTGCGCTGTTTCGGTGGTGGCCCTTGGTGTTCGAGCGGCGTGTTTATGTGTTTTCTTCACAAGGTGATTCGAGACACTTCTCACCCCAGTTAGGGCTCCTGCTGTTCTTAGGGCCGTCAGCCCCGACGCTCCTGTCGCTCCTGTCGCTGTGTAGCCTGGGCTGTCTTCGCCTCGGCGTTGTTGGCACGGGGGCTGGTGGGCCTTTGCTTCCTGCGCGCTGCAGGGTGTCGGCGGCACCCCGGCCTCTGCCCGCTAGGTGCCAGCAGCACCAGCCTGCCGTGACAACAGACATGTCTGCAAACCCGGCCTGCTCCGTCCGGGGCCGAAACCGCCCGGCTAACCGCTGCCGGGCTGGAGTTCTGGTCCGAGGCCTGAGCTCGGAGCGCAGAGGCGTCTCAAACCCTGAGCTGACCCGACCCTCTTTGCCCCGAAGTGCCGGGTCCCCCTAAGTGTTGGTGCAGACTCCCAGCCGGCTGCTCTGCTGTGTCCCAGCTTCCCCGGGCTGTCTGCATGCCAGACCTCTGTCTTTTCCCTGAGGTCCCTCCTAGAAGCCCGGGGCCTTTTCTTGTGCTCATAAGGACCCGGAGGAGTGGCAAAATGGGATTTCCTACAGGAAGCCCCTCCCTCGACTTTTCTGCCTCTTAACAGAATTAATTTCCTGGAAAAAAAAAAAAATCAATGCCTCTCCCTCTGCACCAAGTACTAAGCCGTCCTGCAGAAGTGGAGGTGGCGGTCGGTAGCTGGCGTTGTGGGTGAGGTGCCCTCTGATTTGGGGGCCTGGGAGGCAGGTGGACGCCCAGCCGATGCCCTGAACCCTCACCTCCCTCGGCCGGCCAGGCTTTGTCAGTGAGGAGGCAGGACTCAGGGCCCCCAGGTACCCATTCGTCTCCCCTCATTTGCAAGCGTGGAATGAAACCGCTCCGCGTTTCCGACCGGGTAGAATGCAGCAACTCCAAGCGAGCTATTTATGGGCCATTTTTCCAGCATTACTTGCATATTATAATTAAGAGATAATGTCAGTGGAATAGAACATTGTCACCCGTAATGGTCTCCTGCTGCTTCTGAAATGTCACGGCAAAGTCACAGCATTTATCAAAATAAACGTTGGCGGGAAGACGGGACGTTTGTTTTCACAGCGGGGATATTAATCCCGGGACAACGATATGGCAGTGTCTTTATTTCTCTGCTCTGGAGTGACGGATGCCGACGGATGGGGGGGTCTGCAGGCCGGGGGTCTTGCCGGTGCGGGGAGGCCAGCTGGGCGGGGGCGCCGGCTGCCGGGCCAGGTGGCGATGTTCTGATGGCGTTGGCAGGATGCGCTGGCCACCCTTGGCTGCCTGCGGCCCAGGATCAGCAGATCCGCTGCCCGCTGACGTGCTGAAGGTGCCCGGGGGTGTCCTGGCTCCGGCTGGGCAGGCGTCTTCTGCAGCTGCCGGCGGCCTGCTGATTGGGTGGGAAGAGGGCCGAGCAGCTGGCAGAAGCCCTCCCTCCTGCCACCGCGCCGGTCCCCGGGGAATCGGGCTAATGATGGAGTGATGTGCCCTTGGACAACCTCAGTTTCCGCATGGCTACCCGAGAGGAGCCAGCATTGGAAAGGGCAGCGGAGACAGCCGGCCAGTGTCGGCCCCCAGGCCCCCGGGGCGTCCACACTGGGCGTCCCGGTGTAATTGCACGCCTGGCCGACATCCCTTCCGCCCTGCTGCCCCAGTGCTCTTTCTCAAGTGCAGATCTGATCCCGTGGCCTCTGTCGGCCCCCGGGGCCTCGGGGTCAGCCTTCGCTCCAAAGTGGGGGCACCAGGCCTGCCGGTTCTGCTCCAGCGCGACTTCCCGGCGGCCTTGAAATTCCTCCGAGCGGGCATGCTCCGTCCACCCCACCGTCCCCAGAGCCAGGGCGTTCCCTGTTCCTTCTGCCTGGACACCCTCCCTGCTCCTGCCCGCACCCCGGGCCTGCTGTTTCCCACCTCTTCAGACCTCCATTTTGACGACTCACCCTCCGGGAAACCTTGCCCGTCCTCCCGAGCCTTGGCTTTGTGCCCATTCCGTGTGCTTCTCCGCAGACCCTGCACAGCCGGAATCGCACTGTGGCTTCAGCCTTTCTGTCCTGAACTGTGGGCTCTGTAGGGTCCTGCCAGTGGTTCTGTCCCTGACCACTAGGGGGCTGGTCACAAGTGCACGTGGAACGGTGGAATAGGCGAATGAATAGATGGAGGCCTTTTGTGTCAGTTTGTATCCGTTATCTGTTGGGAAAATATGCTGCATAACAAATCTCCCCATGGCGTGTCGGTTAACGTGCTGGACTCCCACGTGGCTTCTGCGTTTGAGCCCCAAACCTGGTGGGTTTGAATCCTGGACCTGGTGACTTGAAACTCATGCCAGGTGTGTGTGTGTGCCCAAGATCCCAGGAGGAGGATGGAGGAGAAGGGATTGCAGCATGGCCATCTGCCTTGGGTGGTGATTTCTCATTTTCCCTCTCTCTCTCCCTCTCTCTCTCTCTCGAGCTCATTCACTTTATGGCAAAAACCTTAAAAAACAAAACAAATAGGACTGGCAGGTGGTGTGGTGGTTAAGGGCGCTGGACTTCCACATGGCTGACCACAGTTTGAGTCCCGGACCTGGTGGCTTGCTTTCTCACTTTCCCGCTCTCTTGTTGTCCCTCTCTGGTCAAATTAAAATAAATAAATAAATGAAAGTTAAAAAATAAAATTCTTTAAAAAAACACAAACAAATCACCCCAAATCTCAGACCTGAAGCAACAAGCGTGTCCCTGCTCCTGCACCTGCAGGTCGGTTGCGGAGGCCAGGTGTGGCTGGAGGTTCTTCTGTCTCCGCTGGGGTCGTGGGTCGGGCGGGCTGGCTGTTGGCTCCAGGTGGCTCTGTCCAGGTTGCTGGGAGAGCTCTGCTTTGCACACGACCCTGCTCCAGCAGGTGAGCCCAGCCACCGTGGGTGGTCATGGCAGAGGTGGGAGAGGGCAGCAGACACAGCAGGCCTTTTTTTAAAAAAAGAATTATTCATTCAATTTTATTTATCATGATTATAATTTTAAAATTTGCTCTGGGGCATGTGCACTCACAGAGACAGCGAGAGAGTGAGGGAAAGTGAGAAAGCAAGCTTCCAGGTCCGGGACTCAGACTGCGGTCGACCATGTGGGAGTCCAGCACTTTAACCACCATGCCACTTGCTGGCCCTTAAGTAATACATCTATATATTTAAAGAGCATAGACATGTGTACATATGTATAGAATTTAATTAGGCTCTTGGCGAGGAATTTGGAATGCCGGTCTGTGAGGGTAAACCCCATTTGCGAGGGCGAACACGGATCGCGGGCAGCCCTGGAGCTGAGGCGTGGCTCTCATTCTTGGTGACATTTCCGAGGCCACAGCTCTCTGGTCAGCCTTGAGCTGCTCTGTAAAAAGCGGAGTGCCTCGTGTGTGCATGTGCGTGTGCGTGTGGCGCTGACACAGGGCATGCTCGTCTCCTCCGTCGTTCCGATTTCAGTGTGTGCTGCTGACCGAGCGTAGCTGGCCCTTTGTAAAGACGCTCATTTATATATGCGTTCGGAAAGAGAGCGAGCACGCGGGAGACACTGCAACGTCTTCACGCTGCGCTCGCTTCGGCCTCAGCCGGCCTGGACCATGGGCACGTGTGTGCTGGCGTGCTCAGGGAGGGCCTGGGCTGGGAACCTGGGGCCTTTGGCGTATGGGTCCAGCTGCATAGACACCGCGGCACCATCTGGCCTCACACCAGGCCTATTAAGGCATCGCTGGCACTAGCACGTTGTCACTCTCACCGGTGTAAGCTGGTCACTGTCCAGTTCTGATCCACACGGTGGGGCGTCCACGTCTCCGGTGTGGCGAGAGGAGTCGCAGAGCCACCTATAGAAGGCGTGGAGCCGGGGCGGGCGTGGGGCTGGCCACCCACACAGTGGCTCGGAGCAGGGCTGTCCAAACAGGAAGGATAAACGAGCAGGACGTGCGTGTGGTAAAAGACGGTGCACTCATTCCACATCTTTCCACCCGAAACCGACTCGTCCTTCGATTGCATTTGGAGTCTCTTCTCATAGTGATTCTTCTGACGATGTTCTGTTTTGTTTTAATTGTGGCAAAACACACGTGACCTAAGCTTAGCCCTCCGAGCCGCCTTCAGACCACAGAGTGACGGTCTTTTCTGACCCATTATTACACTCAGCGTAACGTGCTGCAGGCTCGTCTGCGCGGTAGTGCATGAGGGTGTCCTTTCTTTTCCAGGCCGCGTAATATTCCACCACACGGACAAGACGCGTCCTGCTTGTTCACCCTTTCAGCCGTCCGCCCACGCCTGCTGGGCCACTGTGAATTATGTTGCCATGACACCCCAGTGCACACTGCTCTTCAAGGCCTTGCTTGCTGTGCTTGCGGGCACACGCCCCGTGTGGGATGGCTGGAGGTGTGGTTTAGCCTGCTGGGGAAGCCCTCCGTGCACACAGCCCGATTCACGCCCTCGATGGAGCAGCAGTTCATCGGTCGAGCTGTGGGTCCGGCCGTGGGTCGGGTCCCCTCTCTGCTACTCCCTGTGTTTTCTCAGTCCGTTCGCCCACTTGGAGCCTCAGTCTCCGTGCAGTGCGGACAGTGCTGGTGTCTACTCTGGAGTGTGTGGGTTACCTGGGCAGGTGCTTGGAACAGGGCTTGGCGCACAGCAAATGATCAGGAGATGACGCCGCGTGGTTATGGAGGTCTGTACCCCGGCCCCCACGCTCCCCAAGGCTGAGAGTCGCAGCTGACGGGTGGCAAGGAGGATGTGTATTGTCTATGAGAAAACACTCAGAGTTCATCACCGCAGGCCGACTGGCTGAGTTTGGTGACAGGCGCTGCTGCGTGCTCTGCTAGGATGCCTGAGCAGCCTGGAGGGGCTGGGGCTGCCGCCGACTCTGCACGTGGCTTGCAGGTGGGCAGGAGGCCCGGCGGAGGTCTGCGATCCCGAGGCTACTCCCTGGCCCAGGCTGCAGTTTGGACGAGCTTGCATAACGGGAACATTTGGTTCTTTCAGCGGGGCCTACGGGGGGAGGCCTTGGGGCTGCAGCGTTGTGTGGGGCTGGGAAGGCTGAGCGTGCTGAGGTCCCCCCAGGGAGGGTGACTTCGCCGTCCTCGGAGAGGAGGGAGGACACGGGGAAACCGCGCGGGGCTCCTGGGCCCCCATCTGCCTCGGTCCTGCTCTCTCCTGGGGCTTCCCAGTCACTTCCTTCATGCCCGGGCAAACCTGCGGCCCGGGCCTGAGGTTGAGTCTGCACCTCCTGACCCAGGGGGATGGGAGCGGGTCACAGGTGGGAGGGCCACGCACAGACGTGGCCAGGCCCCAGATGGCACGATACGCTCCCACATCAGACCTGTCTCTGCAGCTGAGTAAGGGATGCTGACCAGGACCAGTGCAGGGCCTGGGCTGCGACTCTCCGGGGGCTTCTGCGACTCCCGCAGGACTCCAGTGTCCCCGACCCTGTGTGTTCCTCACCGCAGTGAGGGAGGCTGGAGTGCTTCAGGGTCCTCCCATGCGTTTGCTGAGTACCCTGTGTCTCCAGGCCCCAGGCAGGTGCTGGGAGAACAGCAGAGACAGAGCAGGGAGAGCCACGCTCTGAGGAGCTTCGACCCCATGGAGGGCTTACCGAGCTCCGCACCTGGTGACTCGGCTGCGTGCTCTGGGTTACCTCTGAGCCGTGCTCTCGTTCGGTGCTGGTGTTACAGACTTGTCCACCAGGCCTTCATGCCTGCATGGAGAGTGCTCAGTCGGCCTCGATTCCTTACCCTCCCTGCACCTGGGCCCTTGCCCTGTGACCCAGCACTTCTCACCTAAGTGAGGTGCATTCCCCACCCTTGACCTTAGGTCTGGCCACGTGACTGGCTTTGCCCAGGAGGATGACGTTGAAGTGATGCTCTGCTAGTTCCAACCCCAGCCCACTGGAAACCTTGTGCATTTTTGCACTGCTGTCATTGTGTGAGGTAGATGCCCTGGATTAGCCCGCTGCTGCAAGAGGGGAGGTGACAGGAGAGCAGCGTTGCCCTGTCTAGCCCAGCCTGGACCAGGTAACCCCAGCTAACTGGTCGTTGTGGAAATGATAAGGAATGGCTGTTCTTGTAAGCCATTGAGTATGGGGATTATTTGTTACGCAGCATATTGGTGGTAGTCGCTAACTGATACAATGAGCTATTGCTAAGTGCTATTGTTATTATGTTTTAAAGAATGCCATTTTTAAAATGGCATGAGAGAGAGGAGAGAGACAGGCACGGGTCCCCATGCTGTGATCCACACGCAGCCACAGCCAGCCCAGATCACGGTGGCACTTGTGTGGGCTCAGTGCGCACAGGGAGGTCCCAGGACATGAACCCAGGACCTTCCCATGGAAATCCAGTTCTGGCACCACCACTTGGCCCCTAAGTGCTGTGAATAGCATAACCCAATCCGTAGGTAAGAAAGCCAAGGCCCAGAGAGGTAAAGCAACCATCTGGAAGTTAGAGAGCTGACACGGCTAAGCCCGGACAGGACCCCGCTGTGCCCACTCCAGCGTGCCTGGTCACTCAGGAGTGCTTCCTGTGTGCCTGTCCTCGCGCCAGACACCGGAGGAGGCAGGCGCTCTTGTCCGAGGTTAGTGTCCACGCACGGGGTGGGTCACCTGCCCACTCTGAGCCTCACGGTGGGGACGGATGGGGGCTGATTAGCGGGCTGGTCGTGCATCAACCAGTGAAGCTGGGGAACCTACCTAACTATACGGTCTGAGCCTGGAGGCCGCTCAACCCCCCGCAGCCCCCCAGAGAAGAGGTGCAAGGACACGGTGGGAGGTTACGGTGTTCATTCCAGTCCTCCCGGCCCTGATTAGAGCCTTGGCGAGGCGCCCTGGGCCCAGCACTGCCCCAGGCCTGCCCTCCCCACCGTCCTGGTGGGGCCTGCCTGGCTCTGGGCAGATCAGCCGTGATTTATTCCCGGCATCTGTGCTGCCGCTCGCCGTGAGGAGCTGCCGCGGAACCATAAGTTAGGGGCCATTTGTCTTGCTGGTGGCGTCTGATAAAATGAGCAGCCTGAGCAGACAGGGCCTCCGACGAGCGTGATCAGGGCTGTGCGTTTAGAAAGCAGGAAACCTTGAAACCGGCTCTCACAGCAGGGGTTGGCGGCCAGGGCCTTGGCGGGGTTGGTTCAGGCTGGAGACACCCACGTCCCGCATGCAGGTCGCGGCCGCGGGCAGACCCCGCTCTGCGTCTGGGTCGAGCCCCTGCTCTGGGATTGCCCTGGGCAAGCTGCAGGGCCTCGCTCAGACCTCGTTTTCTCGTCAGTAAATGGAGATGTGTCGGTCAGTGCTGGGTTAGGTATGCCGGGGAGACAAACAGCCCTGAAGCTTGTGGTGTGCAACAAACGAACACCTTTCCTTCCTTCCTTCCTTCCTTCCTTCCTTCCTTCCTTCCTTCCTTCCTTCCTTCCTTCCTTCCTTCCTTCCTTTCTTTCTTTCTTTCTTTCTTTTTTTAGAGGTTTCTGCTTTAGGGTGCGTGAGCTCACCAGAGAGAGACAGACACGTGAGAGGGGAAGTGAGAAATCACCCCGGGGGTGGCCATACTGCAATCCCTTCTCCATTTTCCTGGGATCTTGGGCACTCTCACACACGCGCTCAGCATGATTTTCAAGCCACCAGGTCTAGGACTCAAACCGCGGTAGGCCATGTGGGAGTCCAGACAAATAACCACTCCACCATCTGCTGGTTCCCTCCGCCCCTGTTTTTAAAAAAGATTTATTTATTTAATTTTATTTATTATGTTTTAGTTTGCTATAGGATGCATGCACTCACCAGAAAGGGGCAGAGAAAGGGAAGGAAAGTGAGAAAGCAAGCCACCAGGTCCGGGACTTGAACTGTGGTTAGCCATGTGGGAGACCAGTGCCCTAACCGTCACGCCCCCTGCTGCCCCCTCCCCCTTGCCCTGGGACCCGGGCTGGTGGGGCAGCTGCAGTAGAGTGCTGTGGGCACGGGCAGATGGTGCACTGGGCCTTAAGCCTCTTCTCAGAAGCACCGTCCATCACTTTGGCTGGCGTCTCATTGGTCCAGTGAGTCACATGGCTGTCCTGGCTCCCGGGGGCGGGGCTGCAGAGGCTCCTGCCATGCGTGGGTCTCAGGAAAGCCAGTCCGGGTGTGGTCGTGCAGGCAGCTCCGCTGAGCATCACGGGGAGGCAGGGTTTCCCTCTGCCTGGGGGTGCTAGTCACCTGACCGCTCCATCTGTACCCTCTGCCGGATTCGTCATGCCGCCCGCTCCTTCGCCACGTCCCTCGGTCTGTGAGAGCAGCCATGCCTGCCGAGAGCTCAAGCTGGGCACCTGGCACTGCAAGAGCTCCTGGGCAGCCCCTCTCGGCAGCCAGCTCTGGCCCAGGCGTCCAAACCCGCGGTCTGTCCCGACCTAGAACAGCGCCGGCGTGCCGGCAGTCGAGTTCATGGTCACAAGTGTGCGACCTTGCACGCCCTGTCCTAACCATGGCGCCCACACCAAGGGCTCTCTGCTGAGCACGCTCAGGGCTGCCGCCCACGGTCACGGCTGTGTGGGGGACACGCACCTTTTGCACACGGTAGCCCCGTAATCCTTCAAGTCCTCCCCACGGGGCGCAATCGTGGCAGCCCCCTTTACGGAGAGATGCGTGTGTGCTGGCTCCCGTGGTGCCCCGCTCCTCATTCCGACACGGCGCCCGGCCCTTCTCCGGACCTTAGTATCCCCAGGGCAGGAGTAGACGCTGCCATTGGCTTATTGGGAAAGTCAGGACATAATTTTTTTTGTTTTTTTCTAGGCAAAAATGCTTCATGACTTTTCCCACAACCTGACAGAAGGTCGTCCGTCTAGATCTGCTTCGTGAGTCCACGTCGCGGTCGGAGAGGCTCAGCTGCTGCGGCCGGAGCCCAGCGCACACCAGCTGGCCAGAGGGGCCGTCTCTAGTGTCGGACGGCGAGGTGGCGGGTGCCGGGCTGGCCTGGCTGCTCCCACCCTGTCCCGCCAGCCCTCAGACGCAGTGCGCATGGCCTGTCAGGACGGTCAGAGGCAGAGCGACAGTCCAGCTCCCAGAGTCGGGGAGAGGACAAAACTGGGGGCCGAGCACGTCCATGGAGCAGTGACCGGGTGTTGCCCACCCCCCGTGGGGTCAAGGGGGTTCGGTGCCCTACGCCTTGCTGCGGCTTGACGTTTTTCTTTCATTCTGTGTTACCGGAGGGCACACGTGCCTGTCCGAGAGGGGAAGGGAGAAGGCACCCCTTCGATGGGATGGTCACGCCGCAATCCCGTCTCCATTTCTCCATCCTGCCGGGGTTCTGGGCGTGCACGCGCACATGCCCACCATGGCTTTCAAGTCACAGGGCTGGGATTCCAACCACGGTCAGCCGCGTGGGACCCGGCCCCCTTCCCGCTACGCCGCTGCCTGTCCCGGTTTTACCTGATGTCATTACGATGTTGTAACTGACACAGCGGTGTGGCTGACGTATTTATGGGGTGCAGTGTGACGCTTGGAAGCACGTATCCACTCTGTACCAACTGGGACACGGCGACTGGCCTGGCCAGCGCCTCGCACACCTGTTCTCTCTGTCTGGAGGATGGTCCCATCCCTGCCTTCCACGTTTGGACCTGCAGTGCACTCTTGCCGCCTGCAGGGGCGCTGCTGTGCGGCGAGGACCAGCCCCTACTCCAGCCTCTCACTGCCCCCTGCACCCCACCTGCACCCCACCCGTACCCTGCCAGCCTCCCGGAACCAGCTGCAGGCTCACTCCTGAGGCAGGAGGCTCTGCAAGTCCTTCAGGATGAGCTGCTGACAGGTGGCACTGGTCTGGGGACAGACGTAGGGAGGGAGCGAGAGTCTCCCCTCCTGGGGGAGGCGGGTGGCAGGCGGCAGGCCTGTGACCTCATTCCGGCAATGCTGAAAGGCCAGGGGTCCAGCAGCTGGCCGTGCACCAGGAAGGGGGTGCTCTGAACTAATAGGTTTCAGCACAGACGGGACGCCTGCCCCCCTGACATGGACACTGCAGGATTTCGCACGGCTGGGGCCTGACCCGAGCATCTCCGAAGGCCCCAGGGAACCAGCACCTGGAGGGACCACTTGTACATGGTCTTCAATGCCACCTGGAGCAGAGAGCCTGGTCTCGAGGCTAAGCCCGACTCGTCCCCCACCTGGGAGGACGAGGGTTTGAATCTGCTCGAGGTCGGGAAGAAAGAAAAATCGGTGCTGTCTTGCAGTCCTGGGTCCGTGGCCTGTGAAGCATTCCACTTCGTCTACAGGTTTTTATTATAGAGCTTTGTGCTCGCTTGGCGGAGAGAGAGACAGTGAGAGGGAAAGTGAGAAATCAACCCCGGGGCGGGGGGTGGCCACAACGCAATCCCTGTCCATCTTCCTCTTGGGATTTGGGACATGCACACACATGCACCTGGCAGGATTTTCAAGTCGCTGGGTCTCGGACTTGAACTGCCGTCGGCCATGTGTGATCTAGCACCGGGACCACTAGGCCACCTGTGGCCCACCGTTTTTATTTCTGTGGTGACTTCCAGCTTCCCCGTGACACTGTGCCTCTGCGGGGCAGGTGGGTTTCCAGCGCGTCGTGCAGTGCACCGTGATCGGGCTTTGCCCACGGCGGCCTGCATTGCTCCTGGGGAGGGTCCCCGGCTGTGGAAGCTGCACTCCTTCCCCCTCAGCGTCAGGTGCAGCCGGGCTGGCCCCTCCTGCTCACTCCTGGGGCACGCCACCCACGCTTGGCCAATCAGACCGTCTCATGCCCTGACCACCCTCACTGGTTCAGACCAGGGTCACATGACTGAGAGTTCCGTGAGATTGGGTTCTGGAGACCCTGGGGGTGGCAGCCGGCACCGTCTTCCCTCACGCTGGCAGGGCTGCTCTCAGAATGAAGCCACCCTGGAGGAAGTGGAGAGGGTGAGCTGCTGGATCCAGCTAGGCCTGAAGCTCCCCCACCCCTAAACTCTGTCGCTTCAGCGGCTTTGAATGGAGAATTTATCACTAGCAGCCGAAAGCCAGGTAGGACTTTTCCTCTCTGCCCATTTCACAAAACAGAACCCCCACCACGCCGCACGCGCCGAATCCCCTGCTTCCTAAGAAGCGAGTGAGAAATGGAGACCGGGGAGGCCGCGCGGTGACTCCGTCCTCTCCGGCGTGCGAGGACATCCATCCTCCTGCGCCCCCACCTCGCCTCACTGAGCTGGAGCCGATCCCACTTAACCCCGGGCGCTGGCTCTGAGGCTAATGATGGACGGCGCCCAGTGGGGCAGCGCGGCAGCATCTGGGCCGTCGGGCCGGCCCTGCGGCTTGCACTCCCGGCCGGCCAAGCAGGAAAGGTGTTTCGGAGCAGGCGGCCTCTTCTGAAAAGGCCAGTGGTAAACACCTCGGGCTTGGGGGGTCCCTGCCGTCCTTTGCTCTGTTTTGGACACCCTTTAAAGCAGAGCCATTATTCTTAGTTCGAAGGCTGCACACTGAAATGGGCCCCGCTGTAGTGTCAGACGGGGTGAGGCCGGGGTCGCAGGACGGAGGTACCTTTCCTGTTTCCTGTCCCCCCCCCCCGTCTCCCTCCCTCCCTTCTTTTCTCTTCCTTTCCCTCCCTTCCCCCCCTTCCTCCCTTTCCGTCTTTCCTGGACAAAACCCTTGCTCTCCCAAACCAGGAAACAGCCTGGAAACGTCGCGATGGCAAAACTCAGAGCGAGAAAGAGCGGCCGTCTCCTCTCCTGGCCGTTTCTCTCCACGGCGCGTCCCGCTGGAAACGGTGGGTCTAGCTGTTTACAGGGCACCTGCCTCCCCGTTCCAGAATGCAGGTTCCCTGAGGACGGAGAGCCCTGGGCGTGCCCGCGGGGCCTGGGGCTCCTGATAGTCGGGCTGACCTCAGCGACCGGGGCGGGTGCAGACCTGTGGTGGACGTGGCCCAGGGCAGAGGCTGGACGTCCCACGTGGGCAGAGCTGGGCGGCCCCCGGGAGGCCCCTCTGTGCAGAGGCGTGTGGGCCGTGGCCTGGACCCGGCCGGAGGAGGGAGCGCCCCGTGCCTGGAGGTGCAATCAGACCCTGGCTGCCCATGGGGCCGCTTACGGAGGTGACCCGCCTCCTCGGGCAGCAGACCCCACGACGTGGCCTGCCGAGAACCCCAGCTATAATTTTTTGAAAAGTTTGTTTATGAATTTTCTTCTGGGAGAGGCAGGGGCAGCACCTCCAGTCGGTTTGTGGTGACCCGGTCCTCCCACAGCCTCCGCCAGCCCCGGTCACCGCACACGCATGCCCAAGACCTCAGGGAGTTCTGCAGGTTCGAACCCAGAGCCCTCCCTTCCGGGCCAGTCTTGCAGTTTGTGCTTTGTTTCCACGCCACTGTCCATCTGGCTGTAGGCTGCCGAGGCTCAGGTGTGGCCTCTTGGGAGTCTGGGCTGCCCGGAGTGGCCCTGTAACCGCCCCCCGACCTGTGGAGCACGCAGAGCCCGTGGGACCCGAGCCACGCCCCGGGCCCCGTGCTTGGACGCGCCCGCAGCCTGGACTCCTCACGGCCTGTGCCACCCAGGGCCTTCCCTCCAGGGCTCGTCTCTGCTCGCCCACCCTCTGCTGGAGCCGGGGCCGGGTCACAGGAGTGGTGGGCCCTCGGGTAGGCCCCGTGTCCCTGCGTCACGTCGGGTGCCGGGCCAGCGGGAGTCCAGGCTGTCCGCCCTGCTTTCTGCGCTCGGCCGTCCTCCCTCCCGGGAGTCTGGGGCGGTTCTGGGTCTCCCCTGCTGGCCCGTCCGCGATGGCAGGTGTGGGCCCGCTGGGGCCGGGGCCTGGCCTGGAGCAGGTGCCCGGAACCCCAGGCAGGCGGTCGGTCCCACAGTGCCCGTCGGCCAGCTCACAGCGTGGTCTTCCTGACGGCTGGGAGCGCCATGGGCTGGTGAGTGTTCACGGCGTCGCAGCAACGTCCCGGAACCGGGGCCGGAGACTCCCCACCTCGTACCTGAATCCTCCCACGGCCCGGCCCCACCCCGAGTGCCCGTGTACCCAGACCCTCCCCGTGGTGCCCAGCCATGGTGCTGGGCCTGGAGGTGACAGAGGTGGCCCTGTCCTCATGGCATGAGGGGTGACGGGGGCATCGCAGGGCCTGGGCCGCACCCAGGGGTCTGGGAAGTCTGTCCCGAGGCCTGTAAGCCTCCAGCGTGGCTAGCTCACGGGGAGGCCCCAGCCCTGGGGATAGCTCTGTTTGGGGCCACGGCTTCGGGGACGCTCGGTCACTTACTGGTGTGCACCTCGGCCCCCCCACCCAGCTTTGGGGACACTCAGGTGAGCCGAGCGTCTGTGACAGATGAGACGGAGCGGCCCCAGCGCTGAGTGCGGACCACCGCTCTTCTGAGAATACCGAATGAAACGCACGAAGAGCAACATGTCGGCCCAGCCTTCGACCACCCCGCGGAAGGAGCCGGGCAGTGTGGGCCGCGTGGGGACCAGTGCTCGCGGGAGCGGCCGCTGCTGCGAAGGCCCCTCGGACATGGCCTCCTGAACGCGCGGAGGGCCAAGTGCAGGGTCTACCTGGGTCTGGCAAGGGCTGACCCCTGCCCTTTGGGGTCCACAGAGGGAGTCAGACCCTCCGGGAAGAGGTGAGTCTGAGGCTGCAGTGGGGTGCAGAGAGAAGGTGGAGACGGGGGCTGCGTTTCCAGACGTGTGAACCCGGATTGCAGGGCTGGTTAAAATGCCAGCCCAGTTCTGGGGAGCAGGACACGGAGACTGCCCTCTCCTCGTCCCTTCCTCGCCTGTGAAAAGACTCCTGCGGGCAGTGAGCGCTGAGCCCCGGGCTGCGGAGGACGGAGGACCAGGAGCCTGCCCCTCCCAGCGAGCAGAGGCCCGGGGAGACTCACTCATCAGCCAGAAATGACTGGATAACTCCGCCGGGAGGGCTGCGGCTGGCGTCCTGGGGCTCCGGAGGAGGCGCTGGCTCAGGACTTTCGGGTAGCCACGGAGGCCGGCTTCCTGCAGGACTGTCTGGGTCAACCTCAGGGCTGCTCCAGGGAGGCTGCCGCCCCAGAGGGGAAATGACTGCAGCTCGCCCCTGGAAAAGCCGGCCCAAGCGCCTCGGCCGCCCTGGCGGTGGCCGCAGGGGTGTTTATTGAGCGATGCAGCCAAGCACTGTCGCCCAGAGCCTTTGCCCCGCCTGCTCCGTGCTGGGTGCTCCGCGCTGTCGACAGGAAGTCGAACGATGCACGGTCTTCACTCTCAAAGCATTCCAGCCTCAAGTACGGGACACCTGCCAACCGGTGGTTTCTCATCCTGGGAGGCTTACCCAGGCTCCCTGTCTGCAAGTGGGACACAGAACAGAACAGAACAAAAACCTCCAACTGGCTTAGGAAGAAAGGGACGATAGCGGTCATCCTGTCATCACAAAGTTAGGTGCGTAGCTTCAGGTACGGCTTGATCCAGGGGCTCCAAAGACTTACGAGAATCTATTTTTTTCCTTGTCTTAGCATTCTGCCTTCCATCTCTGTTTTTTTTTTTTTGAGAGGTTTTTTGCTATAGGGCGCGTGCGCTCGCCAGACAGACAGAGAGAGACAGAGAGATAGAAAGCAGGAAATCACCCCCCAGGGGGGATGGCCACGCCGCAATCCCGTCTCCTCCATTCTCCTCTCGGGATCTTGGGCACGCACGCACACGCGCCCGGCGTGAGTTTAAGCCGCCGGGTCCGGGACTCGAACCGCGGTCGACCACATGGGAGTCCAGCGACATAGCCATTACGCTAACTGCTGGTCCCCCATCTCTGTTTTTTAATTAATTAATTTGGAGAGATTTTTGCTACAGGGTGCACGCACTTGCTGAAGAGACAGAGAGAGAGAGAGAGAGAGAGAGAGAGAGAGACAGAAAGGGAGTAATCACCCCCTGGGGGGATGGCCACTCTGCACTCCCTTCTCCTCCATTCTCCTCTCAGGATTTCGGGTACACATACACACACACATGCACGCGCACTCGATGTGAGTTTTAAGCAGCCACGTCTGGGGGTTGAACTGCAGCCAACTATGTGGGAGTCCAATGACATAATCACTGTGCCATCTGCTGGTCCCTGTTTTTTATTTTTAATAAATTTGAAAAAAAAAATTTTTTGCCATCACAGGGTGTGCTCACCAGAGAAAGAGAGCGAGGACCCCCCCAGCAGGACAGCAGCTCCTTCACTTGTCCATCCTGCCGGGGTCCTGGCACGCGTGCATACACGTGTACCTGGCTGGTTTTCAAGCTTCTGGACACGGGATTTGAACTGCAATTGGCTATGCAGGCCCTAGCTCCCCAAGCGGTGTGCTTAATTGCTGTGCATGTGGCCCCATTTATTATTTGGAAATTTGTTTATTTTATTGAGAAAGAGAAGAAGAGCGAGATAGTGAAGAGGTGAGGGAGGCAAAGGGACGGCCACCCTCGACAGGCCGCACCACAGTCCCCTTCACTCCACGGGCGAGGCTCCTGGGCACCCACGCGGCGTGTTCCAGGGCGACTCAGGAGCCACAGCTGTGGCGGCCACGTGGCTTCCAGCTCCCAGACCAGTGCTGGCTGTGCCGGCTGCCAGGGGCCACAGCGTGACACAGCTCCCAGAGGGGGCCACGGCGCCGCTGGGGTGCTGTGACTACGCGGCTCTCTGTGCCCAGTGGGGACTGGAGACGGGAGTGACCCTGGGTTCTCGTGAGGTGACGGGACCACAGGGCCCAGGGGTCAGTGGGGACGCGAGGGGGGGGTGGAGGCTGGCCCGCTGGGTGAGGCCGGGAGCCCGGTGGGCACAGCTGGGAAAGGCAGTGTCAGTGCCCCCAGGACCTCCAGGGCACGCTCGGCTGGAGAGGAACAGCGGGGAGGAGCCAGCACCCCATGGGCTGCCCACGCACGCACGCGTGCCTCCTCCATCGCTCCATCTTGCCCGGATTCGGGGCACACGCGTGCGCCCAGCGTGTGTCTCAGGTCACTGGGGCCCGGATGGAATGGCGGTGGGCCACGTGGGATCCGACCCCCTCACCATGAGGCTGTAGGGCCAGCCCCCCGTGGATTTGGGTCTACTGGGGCCCGTTCTGGACCTCTGCGCTCCGGAACTGTGGGTAATAAACTCACGCTGTCCTACTCACGTGCCCCTGGGTTCGAGTCCAGGGAAAGATGGACGCTTCCCTGGCCACTGCAGCACCGTCCGGTGGCCGCTCCCATTGGACCGCCCGGGTCACGTGCCTACTCTGAACCAGTCCCCCGGCTGGCCCTGCTCAGACCGCCCCCGGGTGGGGTGGCTCCACCTCACGTCCTGGGCCGGACTCCGGCAGGTGGAGCCGCCGCGCCCGGAGCGCCTGTCCGCTGCAGAAGCCGGAGGAGGAGCGCGGCTCCGTGGCCGTCCCGTCCGCACGTGTGACCTCGGGTAGGTGCGCGGCCTCTCTGGCCACCCTGTCCCGTATGACGTGGCTGATGGTCACAGCCTCGCGTCGCCCGAGAGCCGGGGTCACTCCGGAGTGACAGGCCAGCCTCGAGCCAGCCGGGACCCTGCTCGGGGCAGCTCGTGCTCGCCCGCGGCTGTCACGCTGCTCTCGGTGGCCTTGGTGGTCTGGCTTCGGGCAGGAGGTGGCGTCATGGCCGCCGACTCAGACCCCAAGGTGGCGCCACCGCAGTGCTCCTCCTGCGCTGGCACCTGCGGTGACCTGTGGGTCCCACCTGGCCTGCCGGTCTCTCTTGCTGGCCGTTGTCACCTGTGGGGGATTCCTGCTGGGGGCTGGCCCATGCGTGGAGCAGGGGCGCCTCGGGGCCAGCCGGCGTCCTGGCTTGGTTGGGAGAGGGTTCCCAGGGCCACAGGCCACTTCATCAGGACTGGCTGAACAAGACAGAAAGACAGTCAAGTGAGTTCAAATCCCAGCTCCGCCAGTTACTAGCTGTGTGACCCTGGGCAAGACACTCAACGTCTCTGAGCCCCGCTTTCTCAGCCTGTAACATGGAACTGGTGACGGGCCCTGCTGCTCAGGTCGTTCTGAGAGCACAGACTCGCTAGCCAGAAAGTACGAGAACACAGCCGGCTGGCACGTGGGCGGCCCACGGGAACGACAGCCATTACCGGTGCCCTCGGCTCCGCCCCGCAGTGGGCGGAGAGGGGTGGCGTGACTGCACCTCGGGCGGGAACGCGTGTCCCGCCATCGTTCCGGTGTCCTTCGGTCACAGCAGCAGGAAACAGCAGTCGGACACGTGGTCGCTGGCACCGGGCTGGCGTGACCTTGGCACCAGGAGGGACAGGGACAGCTGCCAGGGGAAGGTTAGTGGCAGCTCCCGTCCTGGGACGCTCCAGGGCGGCTGGATCTGGAGAAGAGGGCTGGTGAGATGACTCGGCGTTCGTTACCGGAGACCCTCGTTCTCGGGCACCCTGGGGGCAGGCGTCACCCCCGGCCCCTCGTGCTGACGGCCTCCCCAGAGAAAGGCCTCCGCGTGGCCCGCTGCGGTCCCCAGGGCTCACGGTGACCTTTGAGTCGGGATCGTTCCCATTTTGCAGACGGGGTAAGTGAGGTCCAGAGAAGCAGGTCACTTGCCCAAGGACACACGGCTAGCGAATGGCGAAGCCGAGCATCTTCACGGCTCCCGGCCTAGACTCAGACTCTGGTGTGAGCCGGCGTCCTGGGGTGTCCACGCAGACCGCGAGTTGGTTCGGATCCGTGGGCTTCTGGGCGGACGCCTGCCCGCCTCTCCCCAGCCCAGGGCTCCCACTCAGACGAGGACCTGGGAACGTGGCTTTCTTCCCCGTGGTCCACGTTAGGGTCAGGTTAAGGCGTACCCCTCTCCCGCAAAGCCAGCCACACCTGGTGAGTGCGGGGAGGCATCGTGGGGAGCGAGCTGCTGGGGTCGGCGCTGCGCAGGGGAGTTCTGGGGGAAGGAGCATTTGCGCCAAGTCCTGGAAGACAGGTAAGAGTCGGCTTTGGCGAACGGACTTGATGGGTTGGTCAGCATGTCTCAGCTGTGAGTAACAGACAACTCAGTTAACTACGGCCCCAATGGTAAAGCCACTTAACTTAAGAAGATGCGAGGCAAGAGGTCCAGGCTGGCTCAGCAGTTCAGCAATGTCGCTGAAGACCAGGCCAATCATTTCCCAACACTCTGCCATCTCTCTTGCCTCAGGGTCCCAATGTGGCTGCAGCTGCTCCAGCATCATTTCTTTACACAATGGCATCTCACAGGGAAGAAAGGGTCTGAGCGGAGACAGAAAACCATGTGTCTGTCCTGGAAGGAGGCAGGGCCTTCCCCTGTCCCCAGCAGACTCCCTGTTGGTTGCACTGGGCAGAAGCGAGTCACATGGTCACATCTAGGGCCAAAAGGGAGCGGAATTTCCGCCCTGTGCACTCATTGTCTGGGCACCGTCATCGGCCACCCTGTGGTCAGTGGCAGGATGTGGCCACCCCTTCTGCAACCTCTCTCCAAACAAAACCCTCCTCCCCGACTGACGGCCTCCAGGCCCTGCGCCGGGGTCCGGGATGGAGCTGGTGGGGGTGGCTTCCAGGCAGGCTGAGGGCCCAGGTGCCGCGGAGGTCCCTGTAGGGTGTGGGGGGAGGTGGTGAGGCAGCAGCTGGAATGGAGGTCTCTGGGGCTTCTGTTCTCTGCTCCCTGTCACCGCCATGAGCTCCTAACATCTGGGGGAGCCTTGAGGGCTTCTGGGGGGCTCTGGGGCCCTTGCAGAGCCCTCGGTGCTAGGGACACTCCTGGGTGTCCTTCCAGAAATGGCCTCTGAGGCCCGCTCAGGGCTCACCCGGGTTCCAGCTGATGTGTCTGCAGGCCGGAGACTGTTTCTAACGCGCTCCTGGGGAGGCCGAGGCCCTAGGCCCTAGGAGGAGGACGCAGTGCTTACATGTTTGAGAACACGACCCACTCGGCACACCCACGGGGACACGCATGTGCGCACACGTGCACGCAGCCATACAAAGCCTTCAAAAATTGCTCGCTGGTTTGGCCCAGAGAGGGCCCAGGGTCGGGTGGAACACTGGTCAGGACCCACGGGCTGCCAGGGACAGACAGCGCGGCCGTTCGCCAGCTGTGTTGCCCTGGGCAAGTCACTAACCTCTCTGACCGGGAGGTTCTTACTCTGGGAAGTGGAGATGACCCGTGGGCAGAGGGGTAGGGTTTGTTTAGGCGGCAGCCGCAGGGGTTCCCTGGGGATCCCACCCCTCACCCCTACGCCGCCCTGCCCTCTGGGTCTGTCTCTGGCGGCCTCCTCCTGCCTGTCCGTCACTGCCTGTCCTGCGGGGCCAGCAGTGAGCGGCGGGTGCTGGGCACCGGCTGTGGGCCTGCCCACCGTGGGCCTGCCCGGGGATCGAACTCCCGGCCCTGCGGGGCTGCTCTGCCGGGGCTGCCATCTGCGCCAGGCCAGGCACCTCCCCGTGGCTGTCCTCTGTGGCGGGCGAAATGCTCAGGTGCTGCCCTGGCCCCCGTGGGCGCGTCCTACGGCCCCTGCCCCTTGGTGGGAACGTGATGGGGCGCTTGTCCCTCAGTCATGCCCTGTAATAAAAAGTGGTGGTAGGGCCCAGCAGTTAGCGTAATGGCTATGTCACTGGACTCCCACGTAGTCGACCGCGGTTCGAGTCCTGGACCCGGTGGCTTAAACTCATGCTGGGCGCGTGTGTGCCCAAGATCCCGAGAGGAGAATGGAGGAGAAGGGATTGCGATGTGGCCATCCCTCCTGGGGAGTGATTTCTCGCTTTCTGTCTCTATGTCTCTCTCTCTCTGTCTGGCGAGCACATGCGCCCTATAGCAAAAAAAAAAAAAAAAAAAAAAAAAAAAAAAAAACCTTTCCAAAAAGAAAAAGTGGTGGTAGGGCTGGCAGGTGGCGAGGTGGTTAAGGTGGCTGGACTCCCACATGGCGACCGCAGTTTGAGTCCTGGACCTGGCAGCTTGCTTTCTTACTTTCCCTCTCTGTCTCTCTCTGGTCAACTTCAAAAAAATAAAGAAAATGAATAGAATTAAATACTTCTTTAAAAAAGTAAAAAGGGGGCGTTATGGACACAGCACTGGGAGGCCGCCCCGCTGTGCCTGAGCACCAGCCGCGCGAGGGCCTGCAGGTCACTGAGGCTCTCAGCCCCACTCCTGCCCGTGTCCCCGAGGCCTGGAAGAGAGGCCTGAGCCTCGAGGAGCCTGCAGCCCCACTGACACTCGGCGTGCAGCCCGACGAGGCCCCGGCAGCGCACCCCGCTCGCCGGCGCTTCCCCTCGGACTTGGGCGAAGCTGAGAGCGGAGTCTGCGCTGTCTGGGTCCTCTAAGCTGCCGTGACGTGCTATCCAGCTTAGTAAAGTAAAATACTCTCTAAGCTGGACGGCCGCAGCCAGTGGCCCTGTCCCCTGACTAACGTGCTTGTCCCTCTACTCCTCTCCCCTCCTTATGAGAGTCCGTTGGGAGAGAGAGGAATGAAATCCAGACTCTGTTCCTTGCGTCAAAGTCAGGGTTCAACTTGGCCATGACAAAAACCCTGTGAGAGTGGGTTAAGTGAAAAGCACCTCCGTTTCTCTCGCTGTCAGAAGTCGGGGGCAGGCGGGCAGGCGGGCAGCTGTGGGCTGCGGTCCTCAGGGACCCGGGCTACTCCGTTCATTTCGCATCGCCACCCTTACTGTGGCTTCTAAGTTTGTCTCATGGTTACAATATGGCTGCTCGGGACCAGCCGTTAGCGTAATGTCTATGTCGCTGGACTCCCGCGTAGTCGACCGCGGTTCGTGTCCCAGACCCGGTGGCTTACAACTCACGCCAGGTGCGTGTGCGTGCGTGCCCAAGATCCGAGAGGAGAATGGAGGAAAAGGGATTGCAGCGTGGCCATCCCCCCCTGGGGGTGATTTCTCGCTTTCTGTCTCTCTGTCTCTCTCTGTCTGGCAAGCGCACGTGCCCTATGGCAAAAACCTCTCCAAAAAAAAAAAATAAAACAAACAAACAAACAACAGTGTGGCTGCTGTAGCTCCTGCCATCTTGTTGCCGTGTAGACAGGAAGGTGAGGAGAGGAGCAAGGGCGGAAAGTCTCCTTTAAAATCTTTCTAGGGGAAGTAACCCCAAGCTTCTCAACAGGCGACTGGGTAAACTGTCGTATACGCAGACCTGGAGTCCTGCTCCATGGGCCAGCCCCATAGCCAGGTGGTTACGGGAGCAGCGTCCCACAGGGAGACTGTGTGGTTTGAGCCCCAGGCCCGGCCACTTGGAGACACGCTGGGCGCATGTGCGTGTGCCCAGTCCTGAAAGGAGAGGAGAAGGGGAGGGGACTGCGGCGCGACCGTCCTCCAGGGCAGCACATCCTCTCTTTCCTTCTGTCTGTCTCATCTCTGTCTCTCTGTCTTCATGCACCCTTTGGGAAATTTAAACAAAAAGAAAGAAAGTAAAAGAAGGAAAGAGAAAGAAGTCGGCAAAACAGAAGGCCAGGCCTCGTGACCCCTCCTCCGCGGTGACCGGCTCATGGGCGCTTAATGGCGGCCATTAGCGACACGGGCACTCGGAATGCGGCCTGTGAGACTGAAGGACAGCTTTGTTTATCTCTTACTTTAATTCCTTTACATTGCAAATGAAAACCTGGGCTTGCCTATTAAAGGAGGTGACTGCCTCTCTCTCCGAAGGCTTCCTGTCTCCGTGAAGGAGCTGGCTGGGTCCTGGGTCGGCCTACCTGCTCCACGGTCGGTTTCTGACGTCGGTGTGCAGAGCACGCCTCTGTGATGAGAAGTTACGGCCCACCCTGCGCTGGGGCGTGTGGCTGGGAAAACGCGAGTGCGAGAAACACGCGTGTAAATCTCTCGCTGATAACATTTTTTGAGAGAGAGATTTTTGCTACAGGGTGTGTGCGCTTGTTGGAGAGACGAGGTAGAAAGGGAGAAATCACCCCCCAGGGGACCGGGCCACGTGCCGCCTCCTCTGTCCTCGGCATTGCAGTCTGGCCTCCGTGTGCCGTGGGTCTCGTGTCCCCAGCAGAAGGGACTGTCCTCAGTATCTGAGTGTGGACTCTCACCTCCAGGGCATTCCTGCCTGCGGAGGAGCCCGCTGCCGGGAGGCCGCGGGGTGACTCGGTGCCTTTTCTGAAGAGGAACCTACGTGTCCCCTCCCGACCCTGCGGCCCCCGACCTGCCCGGTGAGCCACTCGCCTTTGTCCCTGCCTGGCTGGGACGTCGCTGAGTTGTCCCCCTGTTGGCTGCAGAACTGGACTGCAGGATTTTTGTCCCCGAGGCCTGGGGGCATCTGAAGTTCAGATCCCCTGGCAGGAAACGGCTGTCCTTGTCACACCCACAATCAATACCGCATCGACCCGGGCAGGCGGTGTCCTCCCAGTGCCTGCAGGCAGGGTGGTGCAGCGCGGGTTGGCGGCTGCCGGGTGCTGGCGCAGGAGTGCACCCCTGCGTGCCGGCAGGTGCAGGAGGGCAGAGCTCAGTGTCCAGCTCCACCACTTGCAGGAGTCCAGCTCGCGGACTTGGGCACACTCTCATCCTCCCCTCCAGGGTCTTCCCACCGCCCCCCTCGCTGGGTTTTCAGACTTGGGGGAGAGGGCTGGTGGGGCCCAGCGGGTGTGCGGCATCCGGGAGGAGTGGCCGGCGTGGGCTGGGCTCCCTCCGGCGTCTCCGGGCCGCCCCCAGGGAAAGCAGACACAGGAGCTCACGGAGACGCCCCGGGCTTCTTAGAGGGGCTCCTTCCACAGGCGAGGCTGGGCGGGGGCAGCCCGGGCCACAAACAGGGTGATGACGCGCCCTGGGCTGGGACGGGAAGGCAGGGACAAGAACCCGGGGCGAGGGCGCGAGGGCGCTAGGGCTGCTCTGAGGCGGTGCGTCGTGGCCCTCCCAGCCCGCTGTCTCCCGCAGGGCCCGGCACCCAGGCAGGCCAGGGCGGCTGGGGGGCTGTCGGGGCAGGGCAGCCTCGGGTGAGGGTGGGGAGGAAGGAGACCCTCTGGGGCAGCGAAGTCCCTGGCACACAGGTTGCCCCCTTGCTTGTGTGGGGATGCTGTGGCTGTGCCCGCAGCACTGACCCCCTTTTCTGGTAACGCCCCAATTTCATGGAGGGACTCGGCCCTCTGCTCTCAGTATAGATGGTGCACCCCGACACAGGAGTACAGGTCTGCGTGTCAGCTCCCCCAGGGCCTCCACGGTGGGGTTAGAATCAGGGCTGATCCTGGGGCCGTCTCCTGCTGGGTTCAGACCTCAGGGGAGGCGCAGACAACTCCTGCAGCCGTCTTGCCACCATGAGGCCAGAGCCGACGTGGAGCAGAGGACAGGCGGAGACGGAGCGCGCCAAGTCCACGGGCCTCATCTGAGCCCTGACCCAGCTGCGCCCCAAGCTACCCTGTTCCTGGAATTCGAGTTGCTTGAGCCGATAAACTCCCTTCGAGCTGGAACCGGCTGCCTGGCGCGGGCTCGCAGGAGCGTCCTCACATTATTGGTTTGCTTTTCCTTTGTCTCAGCTCCGTTCTGGCGTGCTCGGGGATTTGACAAGTTCAGCAAGAACGCTGAGCAAGCAGCAGGTGCGGGGAGCGGCGAGCCCTCCTCCGCCGCTGGCTCTGGGTCAGCCTTCTCTCTGCACAGGGCCGGCCGTGAGCCTGGAGGGGAGGGTCCCGGGTCAGAGCATGGTGGGAGGGCGGGGGTCAGGTGCAGCAGGAGAGGTGGGGCAGCCTGGTGGTTAGAGCCAGGCTGGGTCAGACAGATCCGACCTGTGCCCCTCATTGCCCGCTGACTCTGTTTCTGAGGGGAAATGGGAAATGCGCCCAGTGCCTGGGGCTCGCAGAGCCTGGAGAGGCGATGGGGCGCAGGGCTCCGAGCACAGGCTCTGGGCTGGCGTCCCGGCTCGGCCACTCCCCGCTGGGGGGCCGGGGCACACCACCTCACCTCCTGTCCCTCAGTCCCCTCGGCCGGAGTACGAGGATAATAATAGCGCTCTTCCCCGTCAGAGCGTCACGGGTCTGGAACACCTGTGTGTAGACAAAGCCCTGGAACAGCGCCAGGCACGGAGACGCGCTCAGGGGCCAGCCTCTGGGTGTTTACCAGAGGTTGGAGGCGATGCTGCCAGTGCGGGGTTGGCGTCCCCTCACTCCAGCAGCTCTCCGAGCCCCCGTGTCCCCAAGGCCACGCCTCCTGCTTCTCGTCAGCACCAACGAGTCCTCGAACCTCTCTGCAGGGTGGGGCGCGGTGGCTCTGACCGTGAGGGCTCTCGTCAGCCCACGTGCGCTGGGCCCAGAGTGCAGCTGTCACCTCGGACAGGACGGCAGGAGGACCCCAGCAAGATCTCGGGGGACCCCAAGCACGTAATTCCAGTAGGCGCCGATGGGCCCCTGCCTTCATCCCTTCTAGATTTTTTTTTTTTTAATATTTATTTATTTATTTATTTTAATTTGACCAGAGTGAGAGCGAGAGTAAGAGTGAGAGAGAGAGAGAAACGGTGAGAAAGCAAGCCGCCAGGTCCAGGACTCGAACCACGGTCGACCCTGTGGGAGTCCAGCACCCTTAATCACCATGCCACCTGCCAGCCCAACCCCTTCTAGAACTTAAGAGAAATGGGCCAGCAGGTGGCATGGTGGTTAAGGTGCTGGACTCCCACATGGCCAGCCATGGTTTGAGTCCTGGACCTGGTGGCCTGAAAATCATGCTGGGTGTGTGCGCGTGCCCAAGATCTCAGGAGGAGAGTGGAGGAGGAGGGATCGCAGCGTGGCCATCTCTTTTGGGGGTGATTTTTCACTTTCCCTCTCTGTCTCTCTCCTGCAAGAGCACACACTATATGGCAAAAAATAAAAATAAAAAAGGGATTGTCCAGAAAATGATACATTAAACATATATTAATATATAAACTTAAATTTATGAAGTTAAAATGTGTTAAAATGAATTTTATCTGGCAGTCCTTAAAACAGCAGGGCGAGGGCATGTCCAGCAGAACTGTGTCAACTCAGCCCTCGCGTCACCCCTGCCCTTGTCCCAGCAACTTCCCATCCATCGGCCCTTAGGAGTGACCAGAGACTCCTTCCAATCCTTGCTTGGCTCGGGGTCACGTGGGACAGTGGACAGATGGTCCTGGCTTCAGGTCCCAGCCCGGGTCTGAATCTCAGGCTGCCTGTGTCATCCAGGTGACCTTGAGCAGAACATTCAGGCTCTGGGCCTCGCTGTCCCCGCATGGAACACGGGGTGGCTCGGCTCCCCCGCGATGTCACGGTGTGGTCAGAGCGGTGTCCCTCAAAGGCGTTGGAGTGGCTGCTCCTGCCCCACAGGACCTGCCGGTGCCCGCGCCAGCATGCCCTGTGCGTCCGCAGGCAGAGATGTCATTTTCCACCGACTGGTTCTCACAGAGCGTCTGCTTCGGTGAAAACCTGCCGCGCACCTGGTTGTGAAGAGGGCGCACGGGTGCCCGGGGCGTGGCGTCCGCTGTAACCCCGAAAGCCGCCGTCGGGGGAACGGCTGTCTACTGTGGCTGGAAAGGCGCTCACTGCTCACCACTCACAA
Source organism: Tupaia tana (assembly GCA_026018925.1). Lineage (NCBI taxonomy): Eukaryota > Metazoa > Chordata > Mammalia > Scandentia > Tupaiidae > Tupaia > Tupaia tana. The sequence continues at coordinate 20,907,619 of JAKSZU010000026.1, read as the reverse complement.
GGCCCAGCCGGGCCGGGCACCTGGCTATGCCCTGAGCGTACAGCCAGGCCCACGGCAGGCACCTGGCGCGGGCGGTCTCCAGCGTGCGTGGCGGGCCAGATGCCGAGTGGGTGCTGCGGACAGGTGCCGGCTGTGCTCTGAGGGAGGCGCGGGCAGGACTGTGTGTCCGAGGGGACACTGAGGCCCAGCAGGGCCAGGGAGCTCACGCATGCACACGCAGCTCCAACGTAGCTAAGCAAGGCGTGTGCCACATCCTCCGAGAGCCTTCACGTTTCTCACGCTCGCCGGGTGTGGTATGGCCTCTGGGACACACGTGTGCACGTGCACACACGGACTGTGGGGTGAGGGCTGCTGGGCCCCTACACTTCCCTGTCCCTCCCACAGCCCGCTGAGATCTGCATGGTTTCTGTCACCTTGTCATAACCATGGCCACCCCTCCCGTCTGAGCCCCACACGGAGCTTCCGCGGAGGCCCCTGGGACGGTGGCCCATGATTTGCAACTCTGGCTTCCCAGCGAGAGACGTGCCCTGCCCGGGAGAGATGGCAGAGAAAGGTCTGGCTGGTTCGTTTTGTATCAGAGGAGAACACGTCCGAGAGCGCCAGCCCTGTCCTGTGTCCTGAGACAGAGCTGGTGGGCCCTGTTCCTCCGCACCCCATCTCTGTCCCGGTCTCCGTCGGCGTTCACGGGCCTTCCTGTGGCCGGCTGAGTCCTCCCAGCGCTGCTTCCCTGCCAGGCCCTGTGCACTGCGCCAACCAGCCTGCAGGGGGCATCTCCTGGGGAGCGTGTGACAAGTGGCCACACTCGGAGTCCAGTCGGGGCCTCCTTAAGCGAAACAGCCCACAGCTGACACGCTCGTGTGCACGCGGTGTCCCGTACCGGCGGCCACACATCACCCTTTCCTGCCTTCGCACCCTCCGTCCCTCTGACGCGGGAGGCGGGGTCCTCTTTCCTGCCCCTCGACCTTGACTGTCGCCAGGACGACCGGGGCGTGCGCAGGTCCGAGGGTGACGGCTTTGCTGGCCGTTTCGTCCTTCCTCATTGCCACGACGGAGCGGGCAGAGCAGACACCGCCCTGGAGGGGGAAGGAGACAGCCCACCCCGTGACAGCCCTGCCTGTGCGAGACGACTTGGCACCGGCCAGGCCAGGCGGGGTCTGCAGGCACACCCCCTGGGCCCCGTGCCAGCTGCCCTGCACACACCGAGCCGAGTAACTGCTGGTGGGTTTGTGCTTGCGTCCTGGGGCTGCTCGTTACGCAGCATGTAGCAGGTGTCAGTGACGGCGGGGCTCAGTGCTCCGACGTCACGTGGAGGTGCTGGACGGCCGGGTAGGGCAGCCAGCAGTGTGGGTGCAGAGGGGTGCCGCGTGTCTTCCCAGATCTTGGCCACCCTGTCAGCCTGCAGGTCGCACAGGCCCGCAGAGCTTCCGCTTGCTCTGTTCGCTGTCACCGGAAGAAGCTGGATCTGACTGGAAGCTACTCCACAGGGTGGCTCCTTTCACCTCCGCCAGAACTGGAAGGTTCTCTGTCCCACCAGCACCTGTTATTTACTATAAATAATCAGTAGGGCCTTCTGCCTTCCTCCCTCCCAGCGTTCGTGGGCGATACGCACAATTACGGCAGTGCAGGGTCCCACCTCCAGCCTTGGAGACAGGGACACGTGAGTGCAGCACCCGGCGTGTGCATGGGTCACCTCAGCTACGGAGCCCTGGCACCCGGGTGTGTGCACAGCCTCACCTCAGCTACGGGGCACCAGCACCTGGGCGTGTGTACAGTGTCACCTCAGCTACGGGGCACCAGCACCCAGGCGTGTGCACAGTGTCACCTCAGCTATGGGGCCCCAGCACCCAGGCGTGTACACAGTGTCACCTCAGCTATGGGGCCCCAGCACCTGGGCGTGTGTACAGTGTCACCTCAGCTACGGGGCACCAGCACCCAGGCGTGTGCACAGTGTCACCTCAGCTATGGGGCCCCAGCACCCAGGCGTGTACACAGTGTCACCTCAGCTATGGGGCCCCAGCACCCAGGCCTGTGCACAGTGTCACCTCAGCTATGGGGCCCCAGCACCCAGGCGTGTACACAGTGTCACCTCAGCTATGGGGCCCCAGCACCCGGGCCTGTGCACAGTGTCACCTCAGCTATGGGGCCCCAGCACCCAGGCGTGTGCACAGTGTCACCTCAGCTATGGGGCCCCAGCACCCGGGCCTGTGCACAGTGTCACCTCAGCTACGGGGCACCAGCACCCAGGCGTGTACACAGTGTCACCTCAGCTATGGGGCCCCAGCACCCAGGCGTGTACACAGTGTCACCTCAGCTACGGGGCACCAGCACCCAGGCGTGTGCACAGTGTCACCTCAGCTATGGGGCCCCAGCACCCGGGCGTGTGCACAGTGTCACCTCAGCTATGGGGCCCCAGCACCCGGGCCTGTGCACAGTGTCACCTCAGCTACGGGGCCCCAGCACCCGGGCCTGTGCACAGTGTCACCTCAGCTACGGGGCCCCAGCACCTGGGCGTGTGTACAGTGTCACCTCAGCTACGGGGCACCAGCACCCAGGCGTGTGCACAGTGTCACCTCAGCTATGGGGCCCCAGCACCCAGGCGTGTGCACAGTGTCACCTCAGCTATGGGGCCCCAACACCCAGGCCTGTGCACAGTGTCACCTCAGCTATGGGGCCCCAGCACCCAGGCGTGTACACAGTGTCACCTCAGCTATGGGGCCCCAGCACCCAGGCGTGTGCACAGTGTCACCTCAGCTATGGGGCCCCAGCACCCAGGCGTGTACACAGTGTCACCTCAGCTACGGGGCACCAGCACCCAGGCGTGTACACAGTGTCACCTCAGCTACGGGGCACCAGCACCCAGGCGTGTGCACAGTGTCACCTCAGCTATGGGGCCCCAGCACCCGGGCCTGTGCACAGTGTCACCTCAGCTACGGGGCCCCAGCACCCAGGGGTGTGCACAGTGTCACCTCAGCTATGGGGCCCCAGCACCCAGGCGTGTACACAGTGTCACCTCAGCTACGGGGCACCAGCACCCGGGCGTGTGCACAGTGTCACCTCAGCTATGGGGCCCCAGCACCCGGGCGTGTGCACAGTGTCACCTCAGCTATGGGGCCCCAGCACCCGGGCCTGTGCACAGTGTCACCTCAGCTATGGGGCCCCAGCACCTGGGTGTGTGCACAGTGTCACCTCAGCTATGGGGCCCCAGCACCCGGGCCTGTGCACAGCCTCACCTCGGCTACGGGGCCCCGAGCACCCTGGCATCCCTCTGCATGCTCAACCGGCCCAGGGGAGCAGCAGGTGAGGGTGTGACGGCCGGTCAGAACCGCAGGAGCCTGTCCAAAGGAGGCAACCTGCAGGCAGGGGTGAGGCACCTCCCAGGGGGATCCTGGCATCGGCTCACACGGCCCAGCCACAGACACCCCTTCTCATCTGAAGCAGCCAGGCCAGCACTGCCCACCACCACTGAGAAGGGACCGGACAGGTGCAGGGCCTGGGTCCGGGTTCGGGCCTTCCCCTTGGCCGGCCCCTCCCCTCCTGTCCCTTCATTTTCTGAGACCAAGCTCGGTGAGCCAGTCCAGGGAAGGAGGTCTCAGGGCCACACGGAGCCTGGTGGCAGAGTCCGGGCCATCGAGGCTCTGACCAGGGACCAGACGGGCACCGAGCTCCCTGCTGAGCTGTGTGCTCTGCTTGTTCCACTGCGAGGGAGAGAGGGAGAGAGACAGAGACAGAGACAGACAGAGAGTGGGGGAGGGGGAGAGAGAGAGTGGGGTAAGAGGGAGAGAGGGAGAGAGACAGAGAGTGGGAGGGAGGGGGAAGTGAGAAGGGGGAGAGGGAGAGAGACAGAGAGGAGAGAGGGAGAGGGAGAGAGAATGAAATGGGCCAGGATCCGGTGAGGCCCCTTCCCAGGACCTGCCTCAGTCCCAGCCCCCCAGCCCCCTCCCCAGCCTCTCGATTCCCTGGGAAGGGTGCAGGCGGCGAGCCGCGAAGCCCAGGAAGCCCCCCCAATTCCGCCTTTCCCACGAGGAGGCTTAATGAGGCAATTAAGCAGAACGTCTTCTCTTTGTCTCCTGCTCCGTCTTCCCAAAGCACGTCAGAGCCTCAGAGCCTGGAGGGCCGTCGGAGAGAGGAGCGAGAGGCTGGAGCCTCCCCCTCGGTTTTCAGAACCAGGAGTTGGGCTCAGGGAACACAGCGGCTGGGCCGGGGTCACACGTGCTCCTGGACCCTGGCCAGCTGTGATGCTCAGTCCTGGCTGGAGAGTGGTCATGGGGGGACCACCGGGTGGTACCCACATAGGGGCACGGGACTCGGGTGACCTCCCAGTCTGATGAGTTTTTGAGGGGAGCTTAGAGTCCCATTCTAGAACATTCAGTGCAGCCAAGCAACACGTCTACACCCAGGTGTGGCCCTGCCCAGGTGGGCCCAGCCTGGGAGTGCAGGAGGAGCTGGGAGCTCCCTCACGGCCGGAGCATCCCGGGGACCCCGAAGGTCTGCAGCGGGCCTGCCGTGCGCAGCGTGTGGGCGTGCACTGCACAAAGGACCCGCTGAGGAGGACGCGGGGCCCCGGGCCGTGCTCGAATGGCTGCGGGCTGCTTGTCCTGGGAGAGGCACGTGACCCATGCCCCCCACGGGGCTCCTTTTCTGGAGTTCAGACGGTGGTGCTGGGCCAGCTGGAGACCCCAAGGACAGACCCCAACACGAGACTGGACACGCCAGAGGCTGAGTGGGGGACGTGGCCCCAGGGGAATGGGACGTGAAGCACCCCCTGGGAGCTGCTGAGGGAGGGGCCTCAGGCTGCTGCAGGGTGCCGCCGGGTCTGGCTGGCCAGCGGGGATCCCCACTGGGGGGCTTGCATGTGGCGAGGCAGATACACCCACCCTAGTTTGCCCTCCAAGCTGGCTCACTGGCCCGGAGCACAGCAGGGAGCCGGGCGTGGGGCAGGCTGTGCAGAGGCCCGGCAGTCCTTCCCGCCCTCTGCAGGGCCCCCGGGGACCACTTCCGCAGGGGCCACAGCGCCGGGAGTGCGTGCCGCGTCGCAGGCCAGCAAACGGGTCATGTATTTGCCAGCGGTGGCCCGTCTGGAGACTCGGTTGAAAGGGTCTGGCTGTCTTAGAGTCACCGCCCGCGGTAGGTCGTGTCCTCAGCCCTGGCAGCGACGTGACATCTTTGTCCCCGGGATGGCTCTGAAGTTTCCTCCACACCATCGGGCATGCCTGGTCTTAGACGGACGCCTTAGTTTTTTATTGAGCTGGCTCTGACAAATTGCTTCAAATTCAGTGGCTTCAAAAGACACATGGTGGGTCAGCTGGCGACATGGTGGCTGAGGTGACTTGATCCCACATGGCCACCCACGTGGTTCAAGGCCTGGCCCTGGTGGCTCGATAAACACCCAGAGCGTGTGTACGTGCCCAAAATCCCAAAGGAGGGAGAGGAGGAGGGGGGAGCAGTGTGACCACCCGCCATGGGGGTGCTTTTTCGCTGTCCTCTCTCTGTCGCTTTCTGGGGAGCAAACATGTCCTATGGCAAATTTCAATAATAGTTTTGAGAAGTGCACGTTTATTCTCCTCCCGTTCTGGAGGGCAGAAGTCCAGTTCGAGTCTTGCAGGACTCAACTCCAGGCGGGGGCAGGGCGGGCCCCTCTCCAGCCCCCGATGGTCTGTGGCCGGCCTCTCCCACTGCACAGGTCACGAGTCCCTCAGACCTTAGGTCTCCTTCGTCAAGGCCACCGACGAGGCGTCCGGCTCTCTCTGACCCGCCTCCGTCCTGGGAGGAACTCTGCGTGTGACCCAGCGTCACCTCTCTGCAGGTCCTTGGCTCAGTCCCATCTGCAGTGTCCCCCATCCCTGGAAGGTGGCACAGCCCTGGGTCCTGGAGGCCAGGACATGTGCAGCTCTGCAGGGCCCCCACTCGGTTACTGTATCATATAAGCCAGCTGAAGGCCGGACCGAGGTGGTGGGTGACAGGGCGGGTGGCAGGGTGGGTGACAGGGTGCCACTGTGGATGGCGGTGCCCTGGTTTGGGGCCTGGACAGCCTTCACGGCTGGGCGTGGTGGCCGCGCTGTGGTCCCAGCTCCCGGAAGGGACCCTGCAGAAATGCCTCCCTCCAGGAGCTCCCTGCCGTGGTAACGTGGCTCAGGAAGCTTAGGTCCCACGTGGTGGCCATGGCTCTGCTTTCTGGCCCCACCAGCCTGAGACATGCCAGGCACGGGCACCAGTGCCCAGGGTCCGACGGGCAGGAGGGGAAGCGGAAGGAGGTCGCGGCGTGATGAGACTCCGGAGGGCACGCCCCTCCTCTCATGTGTGCACGCGGGGTTTGATCGTGAGTAAAACAAAAAGCCTCTCTCCCTCCCTCCCTCTCCCGCCCTCCTCCTCTTTCTGTCGGTTGAAGGGAAAGAAGAAACGGTGAGAGGGGGTGGTGGGGCAGTCCCTGGCCGGGAGGAATGCCCGCCCGAACCAGCCGTGCCAGCCGGCATGGCCCCACCTCTCTGGGCTTGGCACAGGTGGGCTGGTTTCTGGCGCTCCGCACGGCCTGCTCCGGCATACACAGCTCCCGGCTCCGGGGAGCCGCCCCTTCCTGCTCTGGTCCCTGCACTGCAGGTGGACGTGACCACCCTCCCCTCCTCTCCAGCCCGGCGGTGGGCAAGGGGCCACGTCTGGCCATCACAGTGCTTCACGCCCTCGGCCAGGCCAGGGGAGCCGGGCTTGCGGTTGGGGGCAGGACCCGCGTGTGGAGGGGCGCTCTCTCTGCAAGGTCGCTAAGCAGAAGGAGTAGCTGCCCCGTCATCCTGTCTCCAGGTGGAAGTACCCACTTGAGGGTCTACACGGGCAGAAATGTCCTAAGAGACAGAAGGTAGTCAGTTCTTCCTTTGAGCGCCTGAATTCAACCACACCTGAAGGTGGAGGTGCTCTGCCGTCTTCAGATACCGAAATAGTAAATCCCCTTTTGCCGTCCTATTTTAAATAATAATTTATTTATTTAATTGTATTTGTTATTATTATTTATTTTTAAAATTAGACCAGAGAAAGGGAAAACAAGCCACCAGGTCTGGGACTTGAACCACAGTCAGCCATGTGGGAGTCCAGTGCCTTAACCACTATGTCACCCGCTGGCCCCAGTCGATCCCCCTTTTGCTGGAGCCAGCTTCAGCTGAGTTGGTAATCCTGGCTGCTGGGAGTCTGCCTGGCACCTCCCGCAGTCGCGAACCCCCGGCCCAGCGCCACAGAGCCCCAGACCTCTGTGAGCGGGCTCCCGGCCCAGGCACCCGGCTGCTTTCCCTCTCCCCCAGCCAGCCTCGCTGCGGGGCGATACATCCTAATGTATATTTAACAGCGGCTCAAAATCGAATTAATTTAGGTTGGTTAATAAACTGTAACATCCGTTTCTAAATCAAGCTACATTTTCCTCTTGAGCAACTAAATTCATGCCTGTCGGTTTAATTTGTTGCCATTGTAATCCTTTAACGCTGATGAAATTATGGAAAGGTTTCGAGTGAAATTATCCAGATTTGATTAGAGTTGAACATATTAATATTTTTTCTCCCGGTTGTCTTTGGAGAGAGGTTGGCTGAGGGCGCGCGGGTTCCCTGTGCTGTGAGCGCTCTCGGAAAGCAGATCCGTGCTGTCCTTTGGCTAATCCGCGTGTGTGCCTGTGTGTGTGCGTGCATGCGTGTGTGCCTGTGTGTGTGCACATTTATCGAGCACTGACTGTATGCACACCCTGGACGTTAACGTCCTCAGTGGAGGGTCTTCACGAAGAGGTTCTGCCCCGCATTGTGAAGGCGCTCGGGGCCACCTCGGGCCACCTCCCACTGCCTGCAAACAGGCATCTAGCTGCAATGGCGTGCTCGCTGCCTCGTTTGCCCAGACCCACGCCAGGTGCCCGAAGGAGCTCGCGTGCAAGGCGGGTTGACCTTGAGTTTGACCCCCAGCGTGTCCCGCTGACACAGAGCAGCTCTCCAAGACCCTGTGGTGAGCTGGATGGGGCTGAGGCCGACGGGGTAGGGGTCACGGCGGGAGCCAGCCCGGCAGGGAGGGGTGAGGCCTGGGCAGTGGCGGGGCTCCATCTGCAGGCTCCATCTGTCCCTCTGTCTCTCCCGCCCCCCTCCCCGCCTGCGAACTCCATTTGTTCTGGAATGTGCCAGGCCTCTCCCGAACAGTGCATAATCGCCCAGGAATCCGAGCGGCTTCCAGACTCCCTCCTTCAGGAGACTGGGCTGGGCAGGGCCGGCAGCTGAGGCCGATGGCTGATGTCAGGACCAGAGAGACACACGGGCGGGGGCCGGCAGCCTCGCTCTGCAGGGGACGGGCACCGTGGCCTGACTCACCCCCCCTCGCTGGTGTTCTGCTGGGCCATGGAGTCGCCAGGAGGGGCCGCTCTGGCTTCCCGCTGCAGCCGGTGCCGTGACTCCCCGTGTGGCCACGTGTCTGGGTTCCACTGGACACCGCTCCCTCTGCAGATAGCCACGCGGGGTCCCACTGCTGAGCCTTGAGGGGCCGCCCTTCTACTGGGCCTGGCCTGCTCCTGGCTGTGCCCACTCCCCTCCACTCCGGCCCCTGGTTCTTAGGGGCGCTGTCCTAGCACTACGGAAAGATGGCTCGTGTCGGCCCTGCTGTGGGTGGAGCCCCAGGGCCCACCCGGGGGCCGCCACTGGTGGGTCACGAGTGCATCTAGTCATCCTTGCACAGTGTTAGTATTTTTAAAAAAGTAACTGGTATCGTCTTTTTTTTTTTTTTTAAGAGAGATTTTTGCTATAGGGAGTGTGCATTTGCCAGAGAGACAGAGAGAGACAGAAAGTGAGAAGCCACCTCCACGGGGAGATGGCCACGCTGCACTCTCTCTCCTCCTTTTTCTTCTTGGGATTTTGGGCACACACGCACACGTGCCTGGAGTGTTTCAAGCTGCCGGGTCTAGGACTTGAACCACGGTCAGCCATGTAACCATGATACCATTTGCTGGCCTCTAATAATTAACTGGGGTCATCTTACATAAGAGATTTCACACTGGACATCGGGGGCTGAGGGCCGGCTCCCTGCCTGGTGGTTGAGGGAGCTGGAGCCCACGTGGCCGACCACGGTTGGAGTCCCAGCCTGGAGGCTTGGCGAGCACACTAGGTGCATGTGTGTGCCCGGAATCCTGACGGGGTGAAGAACGGAGGAGAAGGGGTTACGGCACGACCGAGGCCCGCTGGGATGCTTCCTCTCTGCCCCTCTCTGGGTCTCTCTGTCTCTCTGGCAAGCACCCGTGCCCTGTGACATTTAAAAAGTAAATAACTTAAACTCCGGATTTGCGTTTTTAGACATCGGAAGCTCTGGTAAGCCGGGCCCTGCCTTTCTGCGTGATGGCTGGAACCAGCCTCTAACCCGGACAGGTGCACCGTGGTCACTCCCGGCCGGTCCCTCTCCGTGAGTGCTGGGGCCGCACCCCACATCCATGGCCCACAGGTGCTGCGTTTCTGGCCTCTGGTCACGTCCTCCACATCATGCTGGATGCCGGGCCTGGCACGGAACGGACCCTCTGCGTTCAGCCGGTCCTTGCCACCACCTTTCAGGACGTGGCTTCGCATTTTCGCTCAAGGAAACAGGCCCAGAGGAGCCAAGCACGTTTCCGAACTGCCGCGGTCGGTGAGAGGCAGCGCCGGGGTCCAGCCCGACTGTCCGGGTGAGCAGCAGGCCCTTCTGCGGTGGGAGTCTAGGGGGCGTCAGACCACAGCCGCCAGCTCCCAAATCCGGCTAACCTCCCTCCGAACCCACCCTCTCTAGCCCTTTCCTCCCGGTGGTAGTTATTTGCCATTCGTTAAAAAGAGAAAAAGCAGGGCCGGCAGGTGACATGGGGTTAAGGGCTCTGGACTCCCACGTGGCTGACTGCAGTTCAAGTCCTAGACCTGGCAGCTTGCTTTCTCACTTTCCCTCTCTCACTCTGTCCCTCTCTGGTCAAATAAAATAAAATAAATAAATGCAGTCAAATAAAATAATTATTTAAAAAAAGAAAAGAGAGAGAAAATGCAGGGCCAGTAGGTGGCATCGTGGTTGAGGTGCTGGGCTCCCACATGGCCCACCTGGTTCAAGTCCCAGACTTAACAGCTTGAACCTCACGCTGGGCACATGTGTGTGCGTGCCCAAAATCTCAGGAGGAGAATAGAGGAGAAGGGATTGTGGCGTGGCCATCCCCCCCGGGAGCGATGTCTTCCTTTTCCTTCTCTGTCTCTCGCTGCCTCTCTCTGGCGAACACACATGCCCTACGGCAAGAAAACCTTAAGAAAGAGAGAGAAGCCAGTCTGGACCAGGCACCATGCACAGCCCCGTGCATGTCCCAGAGGAGATGGGCGTACCCCAGGGTCTGACGGAGCAGTAGCTCCATGGGGGCAGGGCGTTGCCCGTTTTGTTCCCTGTGGTCTCCCGAGAACAGGAGCTGGCCCTGTATGTGCTCGGTAAGTGTTTGTTGAACGACTGAACGACAGCCAGCAGCTTCTTCCCACGTGCTTGCTGTGGGACCTTCACCGCGGGACCTCCTGTCGGGGTTCCTCCTTTCAGGTTACGGCCCCTGAGCTGCTCCGATGTGGGAGGTGGGTCAGCACTGGCCCGGCTGCTCCGGGAGGGGCTGGGAGCAGAACTGGAGCCTCTTCTGGCTCCAGCCAAGGAACAAAGCCTGGTCCTAGTCCGAGGCTCCTTTCGGCATGCACGTGAGCTGTGTGACACGGCGGTGTCAGGGCCGTGGTCCCCACCCAACGATGGAAAAGGTGGGTGGGGAAAAACGCCTCTCCTAGGCGGCTCAGCCAGCCCTCCAGGGCCGCTCTGGGAGGCTCGTGTGGAAAGGGGACTCAGCCTCCCTTTCCGAAAGAGCTGCTTGTGGGATCCAGGGGCCTCAGAGGAGGGTCTGGAAGGACACTTCGGCCTTCATCACGTGTCGTAACTCCTCCGGTAAAATACTTACACAGCGCTTCAGGGAATCCAGAAAAGCGACGTTTAGGGGAAATGCGCACGCACACCCCGCACATTCTTTCCCCCCGACATAAGCTGCAGGGACTTTATCTGTTCAGAGGCCAAACTCGAGGTTTAATTGAACACTTGGGCGGGCTCGTGGTTTCCATGCGCGAATGTTCCATGGTTGGGGATGAGATAATAAGGAAACGGCCGGGAGCCAGCATTCGGTTCGGCCAGAGAAACCCAGACTCCCTTCTCGGGAGGGCTGCGGGGCTCGGGCCGGCGGCTCCCGGTCGGACCCAGGCTTGCAGTTGGAGACTTTCCAGGCATGAGGGTGACTGCGCCATGCATGGGTGTGCAGGCTGGCACTGGCCTGGCTGCTCGGCGCGGATCCCTGGGTGCCCCCGGCCGTGGGGACATGAGGACAACCTGCCGTTGTCCGGAAGGCCCTTGAAGGTGGCCTCTCTTGATCAGGGCTGCTCCTGACCCTCCAGCCCTGGCCTCCAACTCTGTCTGCCCCCCGGGAAGGAGGGGACCCGAACCTGAAGCTTCCACAGGGCCCGGCTGCATGCACTGGGGGCTCGCCGCGTGGGAACGAGCGGTCCGCGGATGCCGAGGGCTCACGCCCCCTGCGTTTTCCTTCTGCTTTGGGCTTTCTGGGAGCCTCCGACCCCAGTGGCAGTGGGTCGAACCCCAGCTTCTCCGAGCTGGATTCAGGAAACCAGCTGGGGGAGGTTGTTCTTGAAGGGACGAGGGTGTCGGGACAGCTTCTACTTCAGGGTGGCTGGGAGGTTCATCATTCATTTTGCTTTTCTGTCATCAGAGACAGCGTGTGCTCTCTGCACCAGAGACAGGGAGGACAAAGCGTCCGTTAGTGGAGTGGTCACGCCGCCGTCCTCTGTCCCCATCTCTCCGTCTGTTGGGATTTGGGGTGTGCACACACCTGGCGTGTTTTTCAAGCCACTCGCTGGGGTCTGACTGCAGCCAGCCGTGTGGGACCCAACTCCCCTAACTGTAGGTCCCCAGGCAGCTCTGGCGGGAAGCTCTGAGGCTCATGGCCCACTCCACTGGTCTCCCGGGGAATCCCTAACTCCGGGCCACCGGTGCCCCTCCAAGGACATAGATTTTCAGCATCCCGGTGCCCTGCCCTACAAGCCTTCACGGGCTCTCATGAGGCCAGCTGATGGGCCAGGCAGGGGCAGGGGCAGGCAGGCCTGTCCCAGTGGGAGGGTGCGTCTGTGTGCTCACGGAGCACCTGTCGTGGTTCTGGAGAACAGACAGAGAACACACCTGGGTCCAGGTGTGGCCAGGCCTGCGCCCTCTGGATGCTCCGTCCCGGGGGACCCTTCCCAGCCTCCTCACTGTGGGGCAGCTGCATTGCTGGCGGGCATTCCCCCCTCACGCATCCTCTCTTCTCACAAGGATCCCAGGCACGGGTTCAGGCCTCCGGGATCCAGTGTGACCTCATGCCCTGATCCCATCTGCAGACCTGTTTCCTGTGAGCTCGCACCCCCAGCTTCTGGGTGGATGTGGAACTGCGGGGACTCTGCAGCCCAGCAGGGTCTCTGAGGCCGGTGCTGTGTCCCCTCCGGGTGGCAGGCACAGGTACAACGCCCCACCGCACGGGTGACACAACTGAGCTCAGGCGGGCCTGTGCCCAAGGTCACGGAGCGAGGATCTGACTCCAAGCTAGCCAGACGACAGGGCCTCCTCCCGTCCTGAGCCCGAAAGCTGCGGCCAGGAGAGGCCCGAAGAGTTCTCACATGGCACTGGGGTTTAGAGGGTTTAGTCCCTGTTCAAAAATGTGGACCAGGGGCCAGCAGGGGGCATGGTGGTTAAGACTCTGGACTCCCACATGGCAGACTGCGGTTCGAATCCCAGACCTGGCAGTTTGCTTTCTCACTTTTCTCCTTTCTCTCTGGTGGGTGTATGTGTCCCACAGTGAGTTAAAAACGATAATAAATAAAAGTTAGATAAATCATAAAAAAAACAAACAGACTAACCATGTTTAGGACAGGACAGATTAAAAGGTTGTTCTAGGCGTGGAAAACCTGCAGAGACAGACAGAGGCTGGTGCCGGGGCTGCTGGGGGTTGGGGACAAAAGAGCACCTTCGTAATGGGTAAGGGCTGTTTTTCGGGGAGCAGGGTATGGCCACAACGGCCTAGGCACAGAGAAGGGTCGTGTTTGCACAGCATCATGTACGTACCGAAAACCGATAAACGGTTCAGTAAAACGGTTTATTCTGGGACATGCATTTTACCTAAAAAAAAAAAAAAAAAAAAAAAAAAAAGGTTTCTGGTCCAATGTCCGATGTCTTTCCTACATCGGAAATCCCCACCTAGAGTTAGCCTTCGGCGCTGAGGCCGTGTGGGTGCCTCCGTGGGTCTCCTCCTTGGGCGGGAGTCACTGAGTCCTGGAGGCCCCACCGCTGTGCCGGCGGCTTCCTGGAGGCGGGGTGGAGTGCGAAGTGCCTCCTTGAAAGCCGCGCATGGAGGGTTACTCTGCAGCTGCCGTTCTAGAAGCAGAGGGACGGGGACACAGGACAGGGGCAGGGATGCGGGACCAGGGAGGCCACCTAGCCCTCCTGGCACCCCCTGTCCTTGCTCCCTGGCAACCCCAGTCCCGCCCTCCAGGGGCACTGGGCCCCTGTCGGGCTGGTCCGGAGCCCGGCTCCCCGTGAACTCACCCAAAGGCCTGATACAGCAATAGCTCAATTTTATTGATTTTGTCAAAAGCAGTAATTCAAGACAGCTATTTAAATTCACGGGAGGAAGCCAGAGCAATTATCCGCGTCTGCGTCAGATGCTTCATCATTTTTGTTATTGGGTATTAGCCTGGAGACAGAAACCCTGGGTGAGGCTGACGTGGCAGCCGGGGCCGCTGTGGGCTGAGGTCTCGTTGGTAGCTGGAAGAAACCCCACAACCAACAGTTCCCCACTGCACATCTGTGTGCGTGAAGGTTTACGGGTATTAGCAGGAGGCGCACGGCGCCTGGTGGTTTAAATTCAGTGTGTCCCCGGCCCTGCCGACCCCAGCCCATGTCCGCTGCCAGGTCTGTGCAGGGCAGGTGGCTTGGCAGTCTTCCCCAGGGTCACCCTTAACAAGAGCCCAAGTCCCCGTGGACGGTGCGCGGCGGCAGATGGGATGGGGAAGTGTGGGGAGGCTGGTGGGTGCGTTGCGGGGGAGACGACCCACCACGCGCCCTTGGAGTGCCCGGACTCCGGCAGGCAGCCTCCTCTGGGCCAAGGTCAGCTCCGAGTCCCTGCACAGTCCCGAGCCCCATGGAGGGGGGTCCGACGGATATCCGGACGGGCGAGGGAGTGGCGAGGTGCTGGCGGGAGTCGCTCCTGCGCCCGCAGCCTCTCACCTGTAGTCTCTCTTCCCACAGCTTCATCTCTGTGGTCAGACGTGGTCCAGATGTGTTCACGGAAAGTTCCAGAAACACGGATGTCTACGTTTTAAACGGCACTGTTCAGCGCAGCGCGATGAGCCCTCACAGCACCCCCTCCACCCTGCCCACGTGAGTCACCCCCGCGTCCAGAGTCCCCACGCTGTACCTGCTACGCGGTGGTAGTCCCTCGGTAACCGGGATGTTAGACTGACTGTCGGATCGCGGTGCTCGCGCTCGCCTCACCCTTCTCCTTCGCCATGGCCAGTGGCCGGGGGTGTCAGTGTGTCGCTGTGGCTGCCTTTTTTAGTACAAGCTGCCGTGAATCTCTGCTTCTGCCCAGCTCACCAATTACACCCCGTCATGGCACGGGAGGCGAGAGGCCCGGTGTGAGGGCACGGCGGGTGTGCCCAGCGGGCGTCCTCTGGGGGTCTGGGATGTGCCGTGGTCCATGGTGTCTTCTCTGTGCTGGACTCTGGGTGCCCTCCAGGCCCTGCACCTGTCTTCTCCAGGCTGGCCTGTGTGGGCAGCACCCTCGGGTCATCCTGCCCTCTGGCATCTGGCAGTTCAGCCAATGGGAGGTGCCCGCGGGAGGCGGGGGGCCTGGTGTTCCCCCCAGCCTGCCCGGCTGGCTGCACCTCCCCCGAGGACGGCCCCCAGTCCTCTCTCCCGGTCCTGCCCTCCTAGGTGTGGCGACCTGGAGGGGAGGGACTGACACGGCTGCAGAAACCCGGTTAATCAGTGCTTCCCCAGGTCCTGCCTGCGTGTCCCTTTCTCCTCTTTCTTAGAGAAATTCTTGCTATGGTGCATGTGTGCTCACCGGAGAGAGAGACAGAAAGCGAGAACTCCCCAGGGGGACGGCCGTGCCACAACCCCTTCTCTTCCACAGTCCTCCCAGGATTTGGGGCCTGCATGCACACACGTGTCCAGTGTGAGTTCAAGCCGCTGGGTCTGGGGCTCGAACTGCGGTGGGCTATACTGGAGTGCAGCGACAGAACCAGCCATTCGTGGCCTCCCCCGTCTCCATGCGCCGTCGGTCTGAGCCAAGGCCCGTGAGCTGCTCGCGTCTCCTCCTCCTCAGACCAGTTCCCGGGCAGTCCCCCCAGCTGCCCCCCGCTTTGAGGAGCCCATTGCAGCTCCACCTGCACCCACCAGGCTGCAGAGGGTGGCCCAGCCACCTGTTTCCAGGTGCCCTCAGGGGACTGACACCGCTGGTCTCCGGGCTGTGCCCGGCAAGTCAGAGGTTGGTGTGCGTGGCTGGCCTCCATCGCCCGGCCTCGTGTCCTCCCTCCCGTCAGGATGGTGGCGTGGCCTTTCCTAGTTCCTCTGCAGCGGGGGGGCCCGGGATGGTGTCAGTGGCGCCGTGGGGCTAGGTCCTGGGACAGCTCCCTAAAAGGCAGGGGTGGGGAGGAGCAGAGGAAACTAGTGCGGGTGTATCGCCCTTCGCGCTTCCCCCCTTCCTGCCTGGAATTCAGATGCAATGCTGGAGGTGGAGCAGCCGCTGGGTGACCGTGGGTGCCCATGACAGCGAGAGGCATGAGCTCTGCTGCTGGGCAGTCACTTCCTCAGCCCTGGACAGGCTACCTCCAGGGGTCCCGTTCGAAGCGGATTCCTCACGGGGTGAGCCTCTGTCCTCTAGCCCGTGGGCTCCTGGGTACTTGTGCATGACTGGCATGTTTCGGGATGAGCAGGCCGGGACCCGAGCTGTGGTTGCCATGTGGGACCTGGCTTCTCCTGCGGAGCCCTGGAGCTGGCCTGCCTGTTCTGTTTTTCGGCCTCTCTCTTGCCCACTGGGCAGGCAGCCATGCCCAGGCCGGATCTCTGTGGGTTCCGGCAGTGTGGGCAGCCCGGCCGTGCATCTCCTGTGTTCGAGACTTCGTACCGCGGCTGGTAACTGCCCAGTCTCATGGTTATAGCTGCGTTCCTTGCCATCTGGGCTCCACCATGGCTGGAGACGGACACCAGCCGTCCCGGCTCACATACAACGGGGCGACGCATGCACCTGGAATGCACCCGGTAGGGCGATGAGGACCCTGCTGCCTCCCTGCCACGCTGAGCCAGTCCAGCATGGTGGGAAAGCTCTCCTACTTAGGAAGGTGGAGGGAGGGGCCGGCAGGTGACACGCTGGAAAGGGCGCTGGACTCCCACATGGCTGACCGCGGTTTGGGGCCTGGACCTGGAGGCTTGTTTTCTCTCTCTCTCTCTATCATTCTGTCCCTCTCTGGTCAAATTAAAATAAATGAATAAATAAATAAATAAAGTTAAAATAAAATAATTCTTTAAAAGGAAAAGAAAGGCAGAGGGAGAAGCCACCAGCCTGTCCTGTGCACCAGCCAGGCTGTTGCCCTGCTCTGCAGAGGGTGCCGGGCGGCCCAGGATGTCAGCAAAGTGTATAGAAAAAGCATTCCAGAATCCGGCGGATGTGATCACTCTGGGAGGCTCTCTCCCTGGCTCGAAGGGAACTTGCCCGCAATGATGATACTGTCCCTGCCGCTGCCTGGCCTCCCAGCCTTGGGCAGGTGCAAGTCTGCAGGGCCGTCTCGGCCGCCCTCTGGGTGCCCCGTGGCAGCTGGGTGCCCTGTGTGGTTGCCCATCGTAGCAGCTCGTGCCATGGGGGGGTCAGAGCTGCCCGGCCCGACCCGGGGACAGTGAGGCTGGCCTCAGGGATCCCGTCTCCGAGCTCTGAAGGAGAGGCCGCACCCCTCTAGGGACCTCGGGGGGACGCTGGAAGGTGGCTCTCGTTTAAGCTGGACTCTTGGGTCTGGGAGGCTGATCTGCAGCACTCCGGTTCACCGGGTGAGTCTCCCTGGGCCGCGGGCGGTGAGGCTGGCGGTTTTGTGGCTGCTCTGTGACAACTCTCTCTGTGATAATTCCAGCTGGAAGGCAGCTGGGGCCAAGGCAGGGCGAGGCCGGAGTCTGCTCAGGGCCGACAGTAGGTCCTGTTCTGCAGACGTGGCCTGCTGTGGTGTCCGAGGGTCGCTTTGTGAATTCCAGGCGCGCCTGGGGAGTGAGTCAGGACGCTGAGAATCGAATCGCACGGTCGAACGCGTTCTCTCTGGAGTCCTTGGACGAGGGGCATTCTGCCCTGGTGGCCTCTTCGGAGCTGAGGACGTGCCAGAACACGGTGCAGGGGCCTGCGTTCACCTCCAGCCGCAGTCTCAGACATGGCCGGGGGCTGCAGACGACAGGCATTCAGGCCTTCTGCCCAGACAGCCCGGCTTGAACCAGCTCTTCCAAAGTATCTGCCGCATCACGTAAACTAGTGTGCCTACAGATGAAGGATGTTCCGGGGACTTAGGGGGATCCAAATGTATTTCACTTTTTCTTTTGGCCATAGGTTGCATGCGCTCACTAGAGAGAGACAATGAGAGGGAAAGTGAGAACTCACCCCCGGGTGGATGGCCATGCCGCAATCCCTTCTCCTCCCCTCCTTTCAGGTTTCTGGGCACACGCACACACAAGCCCAGTGTGATTTTTCAAGCCACTGGGTCTGGGACTCGAACCACGCGGTGGGATCCAGCCACCGTAGCCACCATGCCATCTGCCGGCCCCAGGCCATTTTGAACAGTCCTAGCCGGTCTGAGATGTGTCATTGGAGAGAAGGAGCAGTCTCCCCAAGAGGCACAGAAGCCCTCCTGGCATCACGCCGGCACAGCATGGCCGCACGGGGCACGGGGAGCGGCAAAACCCACGAGCGTGCCCAGCACCTTTCCCCCGAGAGGCGGTGCCCGCGTGGTGTCCTCCCGCCCCTGGCTGAACCCGGCCGGGTCTGGCCCGCTCCACCACTCACCGCCGTCCCGTCGGAGCCCCCGTGTCTCCCTCTGTCATTGCAGTGGGACCACATGGGGCTCTGTCCTGGGCACCCTGCCCTGGGCGGCCGTTCGAGAGCGGGCAAGGATCTCTTTCCACCACGTCCGGATGTTTTGGAATTTTCCGCCGCCCGCACGTGAGGTGACACATGTACAGTTTGAACAAGGGGAAAATCGGAAGTCAGTGAGGCTGTCTTTAAAGGGTTAACAGCAGGAACTGCTGAAGATCTCCCTGCCACAGCACCCCTCAGAGCGGTCTTGGGGTGGGGCGAGCACGGGGCGGCTACTCAGGTCTGGGGATGGGTCAGGCACGTCTGTGCCCGGAGAGGCCCCGTCACGTCACCTGGTGCTGCAGGACAGAAGTGCGGAGCACAGGCTGGTTGGTGAAGTAACAGCTTCCTCTGGGCAACCCCACAGGGCGAGGCTGGCCCAGCCTTTCGTGTTCCCCGAGAGCCCAGCCAGACAGGGTGGGAGGGCACAGTGTTCACGAGCACCTACTGTGCGCCACGCACCGAGCCTGCAGCAGGCCGACGAATCGGCAAGGGATGCTCGCCCCTGGCTGGGAGTGTCATGGCGACCGTGATGGGCAGGATGTGGGTGGGCGTCGGGGTCTGAAGAGGGGACATTTACCCAGAAATCTGTGTAAAATCAAGGAGCCCCTGGGTTGGCCCCTTAGTCTAGTGGCTAAGGGAGCCGGCTCCCACCTGGCTGGCTGCAGTTGGAAGCCCAGCTCCGGCGGCTTGAATGACACGCCAGATGCATGCGTGTGCCCACAGTGCAGACCGGATGGAAGCAGGGAGCTGGGACTGTGGTGTGACACAGCTCCTGGGCCGCTTTCTCCCCTGCATCTCTCTGGCTCGCTGGCGAGTGTGCACGTGCGCCCTGGCAACTGAAATACAACCGTCATGACGGAGGCGGTGTCCGCGGCACGTCTAGGGACGAGCCTCCACTGGGGCTGCTGCCAGGGCCGAGGCTCAGTAACCATGGAATGTTCCAGAAGGGGCCGAGAGGGCAGTGCGGCTGGACCTGGCAGCCTCGGGCTGCGGGAGAGGGAGCGCGGCGAGCGGGCATGCTGAGCGGTGCAGGCCGGGGCCGCAGTCGGGACGTGACCGCGGACGCGGGAGGTTACATCTCGCTCTCCCGGCTTTGGGCACAGCGTGTGTGAGGCCAAGAAGGCGGCCCGGGGTTTCTGGGACCGCAAAGGCTTCCTCTGCTCACGCGCAGGCACCGGGGCTGGGCCCACCTGCCCCCTGGTCACGGCTGGGCTCTGAGCCGGGTGGGAGGTGAGGACAGCGCTGGGCTGGGCCCGCGGCAGGAGGACAGAGGTGCTCAGCCGGAATGTCAGGAGGTGTATCTCGGGGAGGCAGGGCAGGGTGGCCGGGCTGGGGTTGGGGGTAGCGACATCTGAGCCAGCCTTCCAGGGGACAAAGTGGCAGCGAAGTCAGCCACCCCCTCCCCTCCCCAGACACCAGCTCACCAGAGCGTCACACATGGGCAGGGTCACCACACGGTGAGGGTGAACCGTGTCCCCTCAAAACGTGCCTCAGCCCTGGGCCCTGGGCCCTTCTCCGGGAAGAGGGACTTTGCAGGTGTTCTCAAGTTAGGGGGCAGCCACAGGAGGGGCCCACCACGGCTGTGTTCTGTGGGAAGAGGGAGG
Source organism: Tupaia tana (assembly GCA_026018925.1). Lineage (NCBI taxonomy): Eukaryota > Metazoa > Chordata > Mammalia > Scandentia > Tupaiidae > Tupaia > Tupaia tana. The sequence goes on along the minus strand of JAKSZU010000026.1, from coordinate 20,887,846 downwards.
CGCGGGGGGACCCTCGCCATCCTGGAGGCTCCAGCCCAGGAGCTCAGGGGTCCTTGGAGCTGGAACAGCCAGGAGGGACCCTCCCTGAGGGCCTGCGGGTGCGCCAGCCCCTGGGTTTCAGACCCTGTCCCAGGACAGCTGTTCTGAGCCCCGGTGTGGTCGGTCCTACGGCAGCCCTGAAACTAGCACGTGGCTTTGGGGGAGGCCCTGGGGCCTGGCGGCTATGCAGCCTGGGCTGGGGCAGTCTGAGGCCCACCCTGTGGGTGTGACGCTCTTCACTGCCAGCCCGTCGCCTTGCCCGCAGCTAAAAATCTGACCAGATAGGGACAGATGGAGAGAGAGAGAGGGGGAAAGTGAGAAACCAAGCTGCCAGATCCAGGACTCGAACCACAGTCAGCCATGTAGGAGTCTATGCCCTAACTACCACGCTACCTGCCGGCCCCATGATGGGGAATGTTGACACACTTTTCAAAAAAGAAACGTGAGGAAGAGGTGGTTGCTCACCTTTGGCTATACTTTGTCTTGTCGAGATGTGATGGTTGGATTTGCTGCAGCCACGTTGGGACTATGAGGGGAGTCCAACATCAAGGGTGGCCGAGAGAGAGTCCCAACGCCGAGGGCGGAGAGTGTCCTGCTGTCACCTTTGAGCTGCCAGCTCAGCCAGCCTGGTGCTCACGCACCTCGGGACCCGCCGTCAGCTCTCGCCATCGGAGCTGCTTGAACCAGGGATTTTCTGCCGAGCCCCTCCCGTCCCGCTGAGCACGCACCTCCGGCCCTGCACGCTGACCCTCCACCAGGCCCGGGAATGGAGCAGCCAGAGGGTGCCACGTGGGGTCCAGTCTTGGGTTCCTGTCCCAGCCCTGGTGGCTTTGGCCACACCACGGCCTTCCACGTGGACGTCGAGGGCAAGGCCAGGTCACACGTGCTCACCACGAGTCGCGGGCAGGGAAACCCTGAAGCTACAGCAGTGACAGGGCACACACAGCCCACAGGGCTCACGCCCAAGTGCCCCGGTCTCTCCCGCCGCTCTCTGCCCGCCTCTCCGGTCGCTCCTGCCTGCCTGTCTCCCTGCCCTGCACGACCCCTGGGCACCCGCGGAGCTCCGGCCCCACGTCCAGCGAGCCCGACGGCAGTGTGGAGCCCCAGGACTGCCCCAACTCAGATGGCCACGCACGGCCTGGTGGAGGGGGCTGTGACGCTCAGCCTCTGTGACGTGGGCGGTACCTCCCCTGCATCCCCCACGCCGGCCTGCCCTGGAGCGATGCCCACACGGCTCAGGACCTGCTGCTCCCCAGGGAGCCAACCGAACCCTGCCGGGACTCCGTGACGCAGATACACCTGGTACATTTTGCCGAAGGGGACACGGACACCCAGAGAGGTTGAGGAACTTGTGCAGGGTCACACAGCCCTTCTCGTCCAGAGCTGTGACCCCAGCACTGCACGGCACCATGCAGAGGCGGGCTGGGCCCGGGACCCCGGTCCAACTCCTGCCTCGCTGGTTCGTAGTCCCGGGACCTTGGGCAAGCAGTCGGTGCTCTCTGGCCGGGCTCTTCATCCTGCGGAGTTCAGCGGCCATTGTCAGGGTGGCTAAGTGTTTGACAGAGTCCGCTGGGTCGTTTGCTGGCTGGGGTGTGGGTGGCGGGGACCCCCAGATGACCCCTGTGGGGGGGGACAGAGGCTCTCTGAGCCCGCCTGCCCAGCCTGGAAGAGGCCGGATGCAGTGCACGCGAGGAGGCCGCCGGCACGTCGCCATGGCAGCAGCTCAGGGCTTCCCAGCTGTCCCGGGAGCCCCTCCACCTGCCTCCCTGCTGAGGGCCCCCACCCCGCCCACGCGGCCTGCCGAGCTGCAGCTGGCAGCGCACAGGCGGCCAGGGAGAAGCCTCAGGGCCACCCCAGGGCTCCCAGCCGCCTCCCGGCGAGCCCCTGCTCTCTCCCCACGCCACGGAGGCTCAGCGCCTTCCGGCCGGGAGACCCCGACGTGACGTTCTCTCCCGGGGGCTCGGTTTGTCATCTGGGCTGCCGCGGGGCTCCGGTGTCCCTCACTCTGCGCAGGTGGCTGGCAGGGGCCCTGGCCTAGCGGGCATGAGGAGCCTCGTCCCCCAGGGCTGGGCCGTGCTGCCGTTTGCTCCCGTTTGACAGATCGGGAAACTGAGGCACGAGGCGTCTGTCCCCGCCTACCCAAGGCCTCTGCTGCCGGCAGGCTGCCTCTCATGTCACGGGCCTCAGACGTGGGCCCTGCGAGGGCAGCGCGGGGCACCTAGTCAGTCCGCTCAGCGGGTGGAGGTCGGTCGAGGCATGGCCGGACCCGGGGCACCCAGGAGCATTGGAGCTCCCCGTCACCCTCCACCACCGCCTCCGTGGGAGGGCCTCAGGGGTCGAGCCCCGGCCTTCCCTCCTCACCCACTTCCTGACACGGCCTCAGGCTGCGGAGCCCTCAGGTAGGGGCCTCTGCATGGCATGGCCTAGTGTCCTGCACCCTGGGAACCCAGGGCTGGGGGAGCTGAGACACTGGAGCTATCTCAGACAGCGTCACCCCAACATACACATGCACACACCTGTACACACAAACACACAGGTGCTCAACACCCACATACATGTACACACACGCACACACAGAGACACATGTGTGCACACATACACACATGTGCACATATGTGTATACACAGACACATGCACAGATACATATGGATCCCACATGAGCATACACACATACATGCACAGAATGCACACACATACACACCCCCATGCTACATACATGCACACACTGATATACACACCCACACACTCATGCACGTGTGCACACCCACACACAGACCCTGCTCTGGCTTCTGCACCAGGCCATGGGGCCTTGAGGAGGTGTGGCCGCCCTCCGAGCCTTGCCCTGCCCATCCGTACAATGGGGGTGATCTGACCCTGCCCCACGCCTGGGCAATTCTGGGGAGAAACTGCCTCCAAGCCCCCAGGGGTGTGGGCCTCGTCCATTCCCGCCCTCCGTGCTTCCCCGCCTCTGTGCCGTGCTGTGCCGTGCCGTGCCGTGCCGCACTTTCCTGAGGCTGAAAGCTCGCTGGGTGTGGAGCGCCCTCCTCCCCCGCCTCCCCACCCCCCCGCCCCTGCAGAACAGTGCTGGGAGTCCAGAGTGTCCCCTGCACGGGGTTTCCAGCCCACCTGGGGTGGCCAGAGACCCTGGAGGCTGACAGCTCTGCCGCGTCCCTTGTCCTATCCCCAGTCCCCGGGGAGCCGCGGCGAGGAGGAACACTATTCTCTGTAATGTCAGGGCCTCCTCAGTGCTTTCATGTTCAAAGTGCTTCCTCGGCGCTAAATAATTCATTCTCGCCACGCTCCCGTGCGAGGGAATAATAAATGTCACTTGTATGGGGTGACTAAGCCCGCCGGGATCAAGGCTGACAGCGCCAGCGCAGGGGTCGGCCGGGGACATCGCTGTCAGGGCCTGCTGCGAGGTCAGGGCCACCAGCTCGGCCAGCCGCGGGGGCAGGGCAATAGCACCCAAATGTGGACCCCAGGGGCCTGTCTGCTCGGCCCGGTGGGGTGGGAGCACCCAGCCCCGGGTCTCTGTCTCTGAGACATGTCCTGGACCCCGAGGGCTCGGGGCTGGCATGGCGCCTGCTCTGCCCGTCTGCATGGACAAACGCGCGTCTCTGTACCCTCAGTTCCTCTTCCTGTGAGCACCCCTCCCCCAGCTCAACGTGGCCCCGTGTACCTCAGTCGTGTCTGCAAAGACCCCCTTTCCAGATAAAATCGCAGTCACAGGTGTGGGGGGCCGGGGTGGGGGTGCCAGTCACTCCAGGAGGAGGGCCCTGGGGTGTCACCTGTGCTTCCCAGGCAGCTGGTCAGGAGCACAGACTCGAGCTGGCGGTCTGGGTTCAAATCCCGGCTCCACCACTGGTAGGCTGTGTGACCACAGGTGTTGCCAGACCTCTCTGGGTCCTGGGTGGCGTTGACGATGCCAGCTGCCTTGCAAGGTTGTCCCGAGGATTACGTGAGTGTGCATAGAACATGCACACGCGTGCCCCAGGCCACAGCAAGCCAGCAAGCATGTGCTGTCATCACATCTTGCCGTCCCCAGTGGCGGGGGACCCCCTGCCTGCCCGTTTCAGGGCGTGCCCCCAGGCCGGTGGGTCGTCCACGCCTCACTCAGCTGGCACGGCTTCCCCAACAGCAGCGTGGGCAGACGCTCCAGCCCCGCCCCACCAGGCAGCGGGACAGAAGCCAGACTGAGGGGCTCCTTGTCTGCGGTCACGGTCACCTTCGGTTTACAGCCGTGGCACCGGCGCTCCAGTTACGGACGGGCTCAGCTTTCCCCGTAAGTCAGTGTATCTGTCTAAAGAGAAAGCGAGGGCTTGTTTTCAAAGAGCGGAGCAAACGGCTCGGGGCAGAGGGGCAGGACAGGGAAGGCAGGGCTGGCCACGGTGCCGCAGGCCAGGGCAGGCGCCGCGGGTGACGCCCCAGAGCGAAGGGGCAGGCGGCCACCTGGGCGCTCCCAGTCCGGGGTGGGGTGTTTCACTGTGCGCCTTCAAAGGATCCCATTATCCGCAGCCTCTCCTGACCTGCGTGGATGCCACCGGGACAGACCGTTCGCCTTCGTCACCGTCTCCCTTCTCTCAGAGACGGACGAGACTGAACGGGGCTGAGAGACAAGACCTGTCAGGAGGCGCGACGAGGGTCCTTCTTGGGGATGTTGGTGTGAGACTAGGGCTGGGGAGGGAGGGCGGACCTACAGCAGCGTCCACGCTGGGCCGTCTCGGTGCCAAAGAACGCCCATGCAGAGCCGTTCCCTCTAAGAGCCACCATCTGTCCCCAGCCCAGCCACGGAGCATCCATAGCGCCACGTGGGAGTGCGGGCCAGGCCGGGCTTTCCCTCCCACGGCTGTGGTGGCCCAGTGTGTGGACATACCACAGTCCCCACATCCGTTCCCCTGTAGATGTGGAGGTCGTTCCAGAACCCCACTGTGACCTTCTGTGGCTGGCACTGAGACAGGGTCCCTGGGTCGGGCTAGCCCCGCCGTGGAGAACACCTTAACATGAATGCGTCATTATCGCTGCTAGCCAGGACGGCCGCCGTCGCCCCGCTCCTGCTCGAGTCTCGCTTTGGCAAAGGCTGGGAGTGACTACGGCTGTTGTGGCCGTGGGCTGGCTGGTAAGGCGGCTGCTCGGGCCTGGGTGGCATGGAGGCTAAGGGCCCTCCCCGCCCCCCTCAGCCCTGTGCAGGAGGCCCCTGGAGCCAGCTCCTGCCCTGGCCCCTGCTGCCCCGGCTGCACAGACATGGAGCTCAATTCATCCTGGCTTCAAAGGGCTCCTGTCTGAGCTGGGCGCAGCCCCAGCCAGATCCTGGCCAGGAGACACACTGGGCCCTTGTTTAGGCCGAGGCCCTCCTGCAGGGGGTCGGCCCAGCTGGAAGGCAGTATCCCCAGCTCAGCCAACAGCAGGGCTGGGGGGCCCGCTGCTCCCCGCCTACCCCTCCAGGGCCGCCCCGCTACCCCACAGGGCACCCCCCAGGTGCACTGCCTGAGGTAGAGGCTGTCTGGGAAGGACTGGCCTCACCCGGGGACTGGCTGGGCCTGTGGCCCTGGCACCCGTCAGCCTCGGAAACTGGACACGATCCATTTTCATTTCTTCCTCACGGTTCTTGAACCAGACCCAACCAGCTCTCAAGACTCTCTATCTCAAACAGAAAGCTCCCCAGCCCGAGCCCGAGCCTGAGGTTACGGTTCTGTTGCCCCAGTTGGTGGGACTTGGTACAGCAGCCTGGGGAGCTTCCGGGGCAGGCCTCCAGCCCTGGGGCAGCCGGGCCGCTGGGCTCCGTTTCCTCGTCCCTGGCCCTCGGAGCAGTGGGTGACACTTGTTGGCTGAACGTCATAGAGAACTCAAATCAAACGAGCGTGTCAACAGGGCAGAGACAGCGTTCAGCAAACGCCAAATCCTGTCTGTGACTAGAACCCAGGGAACGAGAAACGGGGATGTTCTCACCTCGAAAAAATTCATCTAGAAAGCGCTTACCACTAACGTCTCACTTAGCGGTGACAAGTCAGACTCTACCCTTACAAGGAGGCCCCTCTCACCACGCCTTTTAGCATCATACAGCGAGAGCTAGATAATGTGATAAGAGAAGAAAAGGAATGAAAAGATATACATGTTGTCAGGAAAAAATAACACTGCCTTTCTCTTAAAAAAAAAAAGTTGCCATAGGAGGCATGCATGCACTGGAGAGAAACAGAAAGAGAGGGACAGTGAGAAACCAGCCCTGAGGGGATGGCCATGCCACACTCCCTTCTCCGTTCTCCTCTCAGGATTTTGGGCGCTCATGCACGTGTGCCTGGTGTGATTTTTAAGCTGCTGGATCCTGAACTCGAACCGTGAAGTTTGTCACGTGAGATCCAGCACCTTACCCACCACACCACACCACTAGCTGGCTCAAAGCCGCCTTTTAAAATAGAGGACATGATTCTTTTTTTGTAGACAATTCCGAAGACTTAACCACAAAACACTCTGGAACGGGTAAGCGATGAGAGCGCCGTGGCAGGAGGTAGTAACTGCGCGGAAGCTCACTGCTTTCCTGTAACCAGCAGCGGGCAGTAGCAGCCGCTATCGGCAGAAGCCTGGAAGTGCCGTGTTGGAGCCGGGCCGTGTCCGGGCCTCGGGCCTCCTCCCTGTCCCGGGGCACTGAAGACGGAGCGCCAGGGCACAGGGAGGAGAGGCCGTGGGTACAGCCTGCTCAGGAGAAGCCTGCCGACTGGAGGGCCCAGTGACAACGAGGACTGGCGGAAGAATACCCCGCTCCACCCCACGTGCACACTCTGAGGCTTGTCCGCACTGTCTCTCGGCTCCCCGAGAACGGGGCGCCCCACCTTCACTTCTCGTCCTGTCTCTCTTCCTCGCTTTCCCAGCGAGGGCTCCTGGGGTCAGCTCTCAGACCACTGTCCCTCACCTCCTTGTATCCGCACTGGCTTCAGAGGGGACCCCTGGGGAGAGCGGGGACCAGCAGCATCTGTTAGGAAAGCAGACTCACCCAGCGCCCCCAGCCCCTAGCTGTCACATCAGAGTCTCGTCACTCCGCTAGCTGCACGTGAGGCTGGGCAACACGCATTCCGGCTTTTCCGGTCTCCAAATCGGAGGGGCGAAGGAGCGGGGTAGGGTGGGCAGGTGGGCGTCGGGGAGCCAGCCTGACGTGTTCTGTGCCACTCGAGCGACTCTGCCCCGCCCAGCCCAGGCCCGGCTCCCTCTGTGCACGCTGCCCGGAGCGCTCCCCGCCCGCCTCTTGACCACACTGCCGCCATGTTTAGTCCTCCTCTGGGCGTCACGTCCTCCCAGGCGCCGTCCCTGGCCCTGATGTCTCAGGACCTCTGTTCGCGTGGCTGGGGTGTCCTGCTTTCCCCACCGCGGCCCCCGCGCTTGGTTTCTGAGTTAACACCCGGTTTCCGAGCGCCTCTGTGAGGGCAGGGGCCCTGCTCTGGCCGCCTCTGAAGCCGAGTGGCTGGCACGCGTCGGTGTCCGGGAAACAGTGGTGGAACGGGCGAGAGAAGTGGCGTGGTCCAGGCGCTGTGTGGCCACACTGCCCTGTCCTCGCACAACCGTGCTATTCACCGGCGGGGAGCAAAGATGGCGGCCGGGGGCACACGGCCATGTGTGCAGGACGCCTGCTGTGAGTGAGGGGACACACGGATAGATACGCTGTCATGTGTCCCCATGTGGGGTCTCCCTCCAGGAAGGGGGCAGTTTCCACCAAGCCCTGGAAGGTGGCCACATAGTCATTCTGCCCCAGCCTGTGGACGTGTTGGGATTCAGCTGGGGGACCCGGGGTGGCTGCGCTGGGCCGTAACCCAGGTGGGGACCCTCAGGAGGAAGCTCTGGGCTGGAGGAAGGAACCCGGTGGCCTGCACTTGGAGGTGGTGGCAGCTGGAGCACGGAGTGAGGGCAAGACCATGGGCGCTTTCTGTTTAAAGAATTAAAAAGAGGGGCCAGCAGGTGGCATAGTGGTTGTGGCATTGGACGCCCACATGGCCAACTGCAGTTCGAGTCCCGGACCCAGCGGCTGGAAACTCATGCCGGGTGTGGACGTGTGCATGTCCAAAATCCTGAGAGGAGAATGGAGAAGAAGGGGTTGCAGCGTGGCCATACCCCGTGGGGGTGATTTCTCATTTTCCCTGTCAGTCTCTCTCTCTGGTGAGTGCATGTACCCTGTGGCAAAAACCTAAAAAAAAAAAAAAGTGAAAGAATTGAAAAGTTACCAGAGTTCAGAGACCGAGGGGGGCTGTGGCTGGAGGGGGTACGTGGGGGAAATGGGGGTGTGGAGTCATTTAGGGCTTCTAGTTTTTAGTAAACGGGACACAAGATTGTCGTCGGGGCCTGGCCTCATGGCTGACTCGCGGTGGGTTTGCCCGAGCACCCAGCCTCCCTGAGGGAGGCTCTTTCTAGCCTTCCCTGCTCTCAGTCCCTGGGATCCCCCCTGCCCCCCCAGGCCCTCAGGACCCCAGGGAGGGACTGCACCTGGCTCCCCCGTGAGCCCGTAGCACCTGGGGGGCCGGCATGTGGGGGCTGGCACCTGCTGTGGGGGCACGAGGATGCGGGAGTCGGAGCGGCAGTGTGGACGGCGGTGCAGCCCGCAGTCCGCGCTAAGCCCTGCGCTGCACGCGGTCACCCTAGGTCAGGCCTCACTTCACGCTCTGTACCGGGTGGTGCACCGTCTGGACCCCAGAGCCCGTCCTGCGTTCACCTCAGTCCACCCGCTGGCTGTGTGCCCTGGGGACCGGCCCCTGCCCTCTCTGTGCGTCCCCCTGCCTTGTCTGGGAAGCGGGAGGTCGGTATGAGGACGGATGAGAACGAAGCGCTTCACGTGGTGTTGGGCAGACAGGGAGTGCCGCGTCAGAGCCGGTGCCCGTGCCCTTGCCCGCCACCTGGGGAGGCAAGCACAGAGCTCGCCAGCAGCCACTGCTTCCGCGTGGGGCGGGGCTCCTCGCAAGCTCCTCTTTGGGACCACACGCCGTGAGAGCCGACTTTCTGAGATTTCTCAAACCGGAGACTCAGCCTCTGGCCCCGGGCGGGGCACACCGCGCTGTACCACCTTCTTCTTGTTTAAGAACTACTTCTTTCTTTCTTTCTTTCTTTGCTTCTTTCTTTCTTTCTCTCTTTCTTTTTCTCCCTCCCTTTTCATTTGACTAGAGAGGGGCAGAGTGAGAGAGAGGGGGAAAGTGAGAAAGCAAGTCGCCAGGTCCAGGACTCGAACCACAGTCAGCCATGTGGCAGCCCAGCGCCCCAACCACCATGCCACCTGCTGGGCCTGCCCCCGCCTCCAGGTCTGCACTGACACGGGAGGTTCAAAGTCTTCGAAGCTAGGCCAGGGCTGCTGCCAGTGGCCGTGTCCTGGGCCCTCGCCCTCCTCCCCACTGGGTGTCCCCTGCGGTGGCAGCGTGTTGGCGGCGTAGGCAGGAGCCAGGGTGCGTTCCTAGATGAGTGAGTCTGTGTTGGGGAGTGAACCCGGCCGGTCCGTGGCGTTGCACTGAAGGCCCTGTGCTCTGGCGGCCTCGTCACTCCTGCCCTGGTGCAGAGGCGGGGGGAGGAGGGAGGACAGGTGGGACGGCTCGCCCGCCCCTCACACCCGCGGGAGACTCCCGGGGAGGGCCGCACACAGAGGGCAGGACCCCGGCTGGGCGTTCTCTGGGCTCTGAAGAGAGGCAGGAAAACATCACGCTGCGAATGCACAGCCCTCTCCCAGCCCGGCGTTTTATTTCCTCTCCCCTGCGAGCACAGAGGACGTGGTCCTGTGTCCTGCCACAGCACGAGGGACTCGTTAATTACAGGCTGAGCAGATGCCACCGTCCATTAAGCCTGGCCGGGTGCTCCTCGCAGACGCCGCCCCCTGTACTGCCCGCTTAGTGCCACCACTGCCCGCGCTGCCTGGGCCCTGGGGGAGGAGCCGCGAGGCCATGCCCCAGCCGGCTGGCGGGGTGCCCGTGTCCTTGTCAGCTGGGTCTCTGCCGGCGGACGGGGGGTGATGGGGACTTCATTTTCAACACGTCCATCCATGGAGCTCAGTTTTAAATCACTGTAACAGCAGATTAAAAATATATACGTTGATATTAGAGGACATTCTCAGGGCCTTTATAAATATCTGAAATCAAAAGTTCGGCCTAAGCGCCCTTGGGCGGATAGAGAAGGCCGCGGGTGGGGGCTGGGCCAGGTGAGCCCAGACTGGGAGGGCAGGGAGGGGTGCGGCCTGGAGGCCTGGGCATCACCTTCAGTGCCCGTCAGGACCCGGCCCTCCCTGCCCTGCCAGGAAGCACTTAGGAAGTGGGCATTCCCGCCCCCGTGGTCACCGGGCCTGGGCGTGCCGGCCACGCGGCCTCCGCCTCTCATCCCACCCTCACGCCCGGTGCTGGGGGTTGCTGTTCTCCTTTTGCGGATGAAGTGGAGAGGGGCTTAGTGACCTGCCCTCGGTGGGGAAGCCGGGCCTGGGACCCAGACAGCCAGGTGCCGGAGGGTCTGCTCCAGCCGCTGTCCAGGGCGGCGTGGGAGAGCTGCACTGGCCCGACGGGGGCTGCAGAGCGCCCCCGGGCAGGGAGGTTGGAGCTGGGTGCCGGGTGAGCAGGGCAGGGGTGCCCGGGGCAGGAAGCGAGCGGCAGGTGAGACAGCACCACACAGGCCCTGCGGTGGCCAGGGCTGGAGGGCAGATGGCCCCGCAGGACACCGTGGGAGCCTCCGACCCGAAGAGGTCCGCAGCCTCGCCGCCTGCAGCCAGACTCCTCCCTGGGACGCAGAAATTCCGCTAAATTCTAGAACACCCTAGAGTCATGTTTCTGTCCAGCTGAGCATGCTGCGGTGACCGGGACAGCAAGGACGCGGAGGGCCAAGGCTGGACATCGGCCCAGGTGACTTTCCAGGCTGAGAAACGCAGGGAGGACAGTGTCCTGGCTGCTGGGCGCACGTCGGCGTTTCCCGGGCGCCCCATCCGCGCTGGCTCTCTTCCCTGGGGCTTGCTGGGAGCCCTGACTGAGAGGCGGGTGAGATTTTCGAGTCTCAGGTCTCTTTCAGATTAGCTGTGGGATGGTGGGACAGTCCTTGGCCCTCTCAGAGGGGCCCTGGATTCATCACCTGGAACCCGGGGTGACAAGAGCCGGCCCGAAGTGTCCCCGCTCGGAGCGTGTTTGGGGTGTGGCGATGTTGGCGAAGGGGGTCTTGATCTCAGCGCTGTGTAGGACTGCCGTGGCCTCTGGTCCTACACCTGACCTCCGTAGAGGCCTCGAGGCCATCGCGACCTCAGGGCCTTTGCCCTCAACGACCTCGGCCCCTGCTGGTCCCTAGTGGTCCTCAAGTCCTTCTGAGTCTGAACCAGCCCTCCGAATGGCCGTCCTCCTCCACTACCTGCAGAGGCGGGGCCTTCTCGTTCTCGTGCTCTGCCGTGTGACGGGCCAGTGGCCATGCAGCAGGTGCTCGGTGAACCTCTGGGGACTGACTGTGACCTCAGGCTGGTCACGCCCTCCAGAGCCCATCTCCCCTTCCTCACCTGGAATTGGGGTCTTCATTCCTGCCTGTTACGGGGGGAGCTGGCAAGCCGACGCTCTCAGATTATACGGAAAATCCATCCCTAGATCCAGTCCTGAAGGAGGACTTCTCTCTGGCTTCAATCCCAGAGGACTTCCTGGATGAGGGAGCATTCTCCACCCAGCTGTGTCAGGCACTGGGGCTCCAGGGTTGGTTCTGTCCTTTCAAAGCCACCTCCTAATCCCCGGTTCTCTTCCCAAAGCCCTGCAGTTCCCCAGGGTGAGCCCTAGCCACTGTCACCGCCCACCCCCAGCCTGAGCTGAAGGTTTTCTTCGAGAATGCAGGCCGTCAAGGTCACGGCCTTCTCCTCCTGTGACCGCCCCTTAGCCTGGGGAATTAGTCTGCGCTGTGCCATCTGTCTGAAAGCAATTAGCAGTAAACGACGTCGCTCGGGGGCCTGGGTCGTGGGGATGGAGGGTGGGGGCCAAAGATCCAGAAGGCCCTGCTGAGTCAGCCTTCCTGTCTGGGCCAGGAAGAGTCCCCTGGTCACCCCAGAGGGCGCGTCCCAGCAGCCTGCAGAGCCTCTGAGCTGGCCCAGCCGGGGCTGGGGGGCGCTGCACAGGCCACCTGGCGGGGTGCCATGAGCTGGCGGGGGCAGGGGCAGCCTCGCCTGCAGCGCGTCCCCGGCTGGGCACCTACGCTCCAACACAGGCCCCAGGGGCCTCGAAGCCGGGCAGGTGTGCCCAGCATCCACGGCAAGGACTCCCAGCCTCTTCCAGCCTCACTTCCTGACAGGGAGGGGTCCCCGTGCTGCCACTCTCAGTTTATCTGCATAAGGTTTGGCTCACCGAGCTGTTTTCCACTTTTTGTTAATTTGAATAAGCTGCTAGCTTAAAAAAAATAGAGACTTTTCACATAAAAATCTGGATGTTCAGCTTCTTTCGAAAAGTGGGAGACCTGGCAAGCCTGGGCTGGGATCCAGCAGGACGAGGCCGGCCGGCTGGGGCGGGAGGTGGGCGGCTGCCCCGGCTCCCACTCGTGGCTTGGGCTTCCGGCGTGGCTCGCGTTCACTGAGCGGTGGTGTCGGGGGCTGTTCACTCGGGCCTTAGGGGCGGGGGCGCTCCGGGGACACACGGTCGCTGAGCACCCAAACTGGGGCACGTGTAAGGTTGTGTCACAGTCGGCACAGCCGTAAGACACCTGCTGGGCTGGCCTGGAGTGTCCGAGGTCAGCCTGGGAGGTCAGCACCCCTCGGTGGCGCAGGGGTGAGGGAGGGACGTCGGGCTGCCTTCGGGGTGGGGTTCGGGTCCCAGGGTGGCCCTACTGCTGCCTCAGTCTAGGTAGCCCTGCCATGAGCCCCAGGGGACTTCCCGCGGGGCCAACTCTGAGGCCTCCCCGTGGTTTGCCCTGGGTCTCTAGCCGCCCGCCCTGCTGTCCCGGCTTCCTGGAGGCAGTGCGCCTTGATGGTTAGGCCCCGCCCCATCCTGCACCTTGTCCTGCCTGCGCTTCCCTGTCCATGAAGGGGGTACCTCGAACCCACATGGCGGCCGGTGTCACCCCAGCACCCGTGGAGAGCCGTCGGTGCAGACTGGGTAAGTGCGCGGAGGAGGTGTGCGTGCCGTGGGCTCCGGGAGCAGGTCCCATGGTCGAGGGCACCGCTCACGTGCGTTCTGCAGCTCTCGGTCTCGCGTCCGGGGCTCCCACGGCCAGCTCCCGGCCCTGCCCCAGGGCAGCCCAGAACTCTGGCCTGCCTCCCGTGAACACCACTGGCCCTGCTGTTTTTGAGTGTTTTGCGTGTGTACCTGCCAGAGACAGGGTGACAGGGAGAGGGAGGGGGCACCCCAAGGCCTGGTCACGCCCGTGTCTTCTGTAGGGATTTGGGCCTGCACGCACATGAGTCTGGCGTGTTTTTCAAACTGTCAGGGCCAGGATTCGACCCATGTTTGGCCATGTGGAACTGGCCTCTCTACCCACCACCAGGCTGCAGGACCTCGTGGCCCTGCCTTGATAAACCTCGCTGGCCCGCTGCCCGGGGCTAGGAGGACAGGGCACACAGCATATGCCAGCCCAGGGAGAAACAGGAATGGTGGAGAGTGGGGTCCCGGCCCCCCGAGATGCTCATGTCCTCACCCTCCCAGAGCCTGCCCAGGAACAGGGGGCCCCGCAGATGGGACTACGTTAAGGATCTTGATACGGGAGTGATCCTGGCTTACCTGGGTGGGTGTCTGTAGGAGGGGCAGAGGGGATTAACTGGAGGGAAGGAGACGGAGATGGACCCAGGGGCGTGGGGATGGGATCTCAGGCATGCAGGCGCCTCCAGAGTTGGACAAGCAGGGACATTTCTCCCCCAGAGTCCAGAGGGGTGGCCCTGCCAGCATCTCGCCAGCCTGGGAGACCCGCACGAGACTGGGATTCCAGAGCGCAGGGTCACGTCTGTGAGTCTCTAACCACCACGGTCCTGTAACTTGTCCCCACGGCAGTGGGAGGTAAGGCCGGGGCCTGCAAGGCGACTTTGAAAAGTGAATGGAAAAGCAGAATTACAACAGGGGTTCATTTTGGCGCAGAAAAGAGGTTGAAATCATACGTCTGTTTGGTAATTCGCACTTTCCGTGAGCTGTTGGGGCCTCCCGCCGCCCAGCAGAGGCCGGGGAGGGGTCTGCGATGCTGCCCTGCGGGTCACCCCGGGCACAGTGGGCAGAGGGTGAGGGCATCGTGGCTAAGGGGCGGGAGGCCTGTGAGGACACCCAGCCCGTGGCACCCGACGTTCGACCCCAGCACGGCAGTCTCCCCGGGCGGAGCGCGTGCGCTGCAGCCCAGCCACGTGCGAGCAGCCCGTGTGTGCCCGCCGCCTCACGCCCCCTCGCCCGTGCCGTGTCTCTGTGGGCGTTCTCTTTTTTCCGATCTGTGTTGCCACCAGCGAGTTTCAAAAGCCGAGAGAGAGGGAGCGGGAGATGAAACGACACTTTCTACACAGGAACCTCGCCCACCCCCTCGGCGCCTCGCTCACAGTGCCTGGGTCTAATTAGGGCTGCGTTGTTTGGGGTGTGAATGCACCATTGCCGCTCCTTCTGCAGGCGGGAGGCTGGAGTGGGCGCCGCCGACACCCGGTGTGGGGCGGCTGGGGCTCCTCCGTGGGCCCTGGCTGGCCTGGGTGGGCTCCCCGCTCGCAGGGAAGGTCTGCTCTGTGTGCACGAGAGGGTCTGGGCGGGCAGGGGCCTCGGGACCGCGGAGGCCAGGGCTCTGCAGAGGCCAGGGCTCTGCAGCCATGTTGTCCAGCTCTGTGGATTGGAGGCTGCTCCCGGGGCTTGAAGGGGAAGGAAGGGGACTCCGTGCAGGCAAGAGCTGGCTGAATAGAGCCCCATCTCATCCTCACAGCTCCAGGGGCTCCCTGGCACCCAACAGAGGCTGAGGAAATGGCTCGTGGGGGAACCACGACTGAGGGCAAGCCCAGGACCATGCACGGGGCCCTCAGGGCTCGGTGGGGTCCCCGTCTGGCGCGTTGGCCACCGAAGCTATCTTGGCCTTCGGCCCCTCCTGCAGCTGCTTTCCAGCTGAGGCTTAGCACGGGCTAGTCCCTCAGATGACAATGCCGCTCCCTGCTTCCCTGGCCATCTTAGCACGGGCTAGTCCCTCAGATGACAATGCTGCTCCCTGCTTCCCTGGCCATCTTAGCTCGGGCTGCTGTAGCAACAGCGACCGGGGGACTAAGACGACAGCTAGTTCTGGGGGCTGCAAGGCCATGACCAGGGCGCCAGCGTGCCTGGGTTCTGGGGCCTGTTCTTGGCTGGGGGGGTGCTGTTCCACCGAGCACTGCTGGGCTTTTCCTCTGCGTGTGCTCCTGGGGGGAGCCCCGGCGTTGCTTCCCCTTCTCCCCGGGGCACTAATCGCATCGCGGAGTCTACCCTCATGACCCGTCTCACCCTAGTCACCGCGGGAGGCTCCTAGAACATCACGTGGGGGTTAGGGAGGATGAGCACTCAGTTCATGGCGTTGGCCTGGCAAATCGTACTCACCTCAGGCCCCCTTAAAGGCCCGGAGGCTCCCAATGCATAGATACAGGTTCGAATCCCAGCTCTGCCGCCTGAACCGGGTAACTTCGGGCAAGCCACCGAAGTCCTCTCTGCTCAGTTTTGCCTTCTGTGAAACAGGAATATGAATAGAGCTTACTTTGGAGAGCTGCAGGAAGAAGGGAATTAAGAACATAATTAAGATCGTTTTTAGGGGACCAGCAGTTAGTGTAATGGCTATGTCGCTGGGCTCCCATGCAGTCGATCGCGGTTCGAATCCTGGACCTGGTGGCTTAAACTCACGCTAGGCGTGTGTGCATGCGTGCCCAAGATCCTGAGAGAAGGGATTGCTATGTGGCCATCCCCCCCGGGGGATGATTTCTCGCTTTCTGTCTCTCTGTCTCTCTCTGTCTTTCTGGAGAGCGCACGCGCCCTATAGCAAAAACCTCTCCAAAAAAAAAAAAAATCGTACCTGGAACACATGATCATGGGCAGAGAGAGGACACTGGCTGTTCCTCTGACCCATTCGAACAGCTCTCCCGTGGGAGCGTGTGTGGCCCCCGAAAGCTGAGCTCCTGAGTGGAGTCTGTGCGTGTGAGGCCCTGCTGCCCGACCGCCTCTCCGAGGATGTGCACATGTATTCTTGGACTCCAGAACATCCCTGTCTAATTCCAGAACATTCAGGACCCAAAGAAGCAGCCCACTGGCCACCACCCCCAGAGGCCACGCTTTTCCTGCCCTTTCCGAGCCTTGTCACATTCTCTAGTCATTTATTAAAAAGATTGATTTCATTTTATTCATTTATTATTATTATTTAATAATGTGCTATCAGGCACGTGCACTCACCAGAGAGAGGGGGAAAGTGGTAAAGCAAGCTGCCAGGTCAGGGCTCGAGCCATGGTTGGCCGTGTGAGAGTCCAGTGCCCTAACCACCACACCACCTGCCGGTCCCCCTCCTGTCACCTTGCTGGGCCTCCTCCTACCCTGCCACGGGCCTGCTTCATGTGTGAACTTTGAATTGTTTCCTGCAGCTCGCAGTCAGAGATCTCGAGCTGACGGAGAGATGCAGTCTGTGAGCTTTGCTTTCTAACTCCGCAGCCTTTGTACGCTCGGCCTCGGCAAGGCCGCGTGGGCACCACGGCGGGAGCGGGGCTCCACCTCTCGCGGGCGCTCCCAGGCAAATGGGCACTTCATCGGAGCTGTTTTCTTTTTCCTTTTTTTATGACTATTTTTAAAGTTCTGCAAGGAAGGACACTCTGGAAGTTTTCCTTAGCAACTTTGCTGGATGTCTAGCGACGCCCGATGTCATGAATGTCCCCTCGCACCTGCCCGGCTCTCCTACTGCAGCTGAAGCTGTTTTCCACCTTGGCTTTTGTCCGTTCCATCCCCGTGCTCTGAGTAAGCGGCTGCTGCTGGCACGTGGACGACCCATGACGGTGACAGTCCTGTGTGAGCAGTCGCCATGCGGCTGCCACTCCCTGAGAGCACTCAGCGTGTGCCGGGCGTGGGTGTGTCTCCTCTGGGTGTGCTCACGCAGGGACACTGGTGCCACCCTGGTCCCTGTAACCTGGTCTAACCCAAAAGTCAGAGCGCCGTGGGTACACGCAACAGGTCTGTGTATGTGCAGGTTTGGGTGTGTGCACTGTCTGTGTGTGCGCAGTCTCTGAGTGTGCAGCCTGAATGCGTGTGTAGTCTAAGTGTGCACAGTCTGGGTGTGTGCACAGTCTGAGTGTGCACTGTCTGTGTGTGCGCAGTCTCTGAGTGTGCAGCCTGAATGCGTGTGTAGTCTAAGTGTGCACAGTCTGGGTGTGTGCACAGTCTGTGCACAGCCTGGGTGCGTGCGCAGTTTGGGTGTGCACAGTCTGTGTGTGTACACTGTGTGCGCGCAGTCTATGTGCACAGTCTGAGTGTGTGCGCAGTCTGTGTGCACTGTCTATGTGTGTGTACAGTCTGTGTGTGCCATCAGTGTGTGTGCAGCCTGGGTGTGCGCAGTCTGGGCGTGCTTAGACTAGCTGTGCGTCGTCAGTGTGTGCAGCCTGGGTGTGTGCCATCAGTGTGTGTGCAGCCTGGGTGTGTGCTCTCAATGTGTGCGCGGCCTGGGCGTGCGCAGTCTGGGTGTGTGCAGTCTGGGTGTGCGCTGTCAGTGTGTGTGCAGCCTGGGTGTGTGCTCTCAATGTGTGCGCGGCCTGGGCGTGCTTAGACTAGCTGTGCGTCGTCAGTGTGTGCAGCCTGGGTGTGTGCTGTCAGTGTGTGTGCAGCCTGGGTGTGTGCTCTCAATGTGTGCGCGGCCTGGGCGTGCGCAGTCTGGGTGTGCGCAGTCTGGGTGTGCGCTGTCAGTGTGTGTGCAGCCTGGGTGTGTGCTCTCAATGTGTGCGTGGCCTGGGCGTGCGCAGTCTGGGTGTGCGCAGTCTGGGCGTGTTCACAGTTGGGTGTGGCACGGGCTCTGGCTGGCCCCACTCCCCGTCTTCCCTGCCTTGACAAGAGGTCAGGCTGTCCCCTCTGCAGGTGTCTTGGGGCGTCCCTCACGCAGAACCGAGCAGCCTCTGCCTTTCGTCCTCTGGGCTCTCTGGGCACGCCCTCCCTGGACGGTCACGGCAGGCAGGGGCATGCGACTCCCCTCCAGGACCCGACGGCCAACGCGGGGTGGGACGGGCGTGCACAGAGGGGAGCCAGGAAGGACGGGGTGCAGTGGCAGCGTCCTCTTTGCCCCCTCCCTTCCTCCCGCCTCCCCAGCCCGGGGGACCCACCTCTGCAGCAGCAGTGCCAGCACGTGTGGACACGCACCTTCCACACGCGGGACCTGGAGACAGCTCTAGGAGCTGGGTGTCCTCAGCCCTCTCAGGGACGAGGAGGTGGCGAGCAGGGCAGGCGCTGTCCCAGAGACAGGGTGGAGGCAGTCGCACCTGGGCTGTAGGAGCAGTGCCCACCCACTCCCCTGTGCAGGGGAAGCTGAGTCTCCGCCCACTGGGGCCCCCTCCTGGCAGACAGGCGGGTGTGGGCCTGCTGCTGCCACCCGCTCATCTTGTTTGTTCCAATTATGTCAAGTAAGTCATTATAATTTTATGTTTTTTAGATTAACGTTTTTGCTCAAGGGCACAGTAATTAGCGAGCAGCTAAGAGTTTAACTTGAGGCGCAGCGAGCGAAAGTTTCGCGTAAATCTCTGGGAGGGCCTGGGGTGGCTGGGCCACAGCCCTCGGCTCTGGGCTTGCTGGGACAGACAGGCTGGTGAGAACAGGGCGCAGGCCAGCGCTCGGGGAGGCGGGCACCTGCAGCCCGGACCTCCCATCCCTCTCTCTGTGGGTCTCCATGGAAGCGTGACCTTCCCCATTACTCCCCCAGGCTGCCTTGTGTGTCTCGAGCAGGGACACGCGGTAGGCACACAGTGGATGCTTATCGTCTGAACAGACAGAGGTCACAAATGGGTGGCCCGTCGGCCACCGTTGGCCCCAGATGGGCTGAAGGGGACAGTATGACGTAGTTTCACGCTGTTCGGATGCGTCCCAGCCGTCTGGTGTGGGGGGTGTTTTACATGCATCTGGACTTCCAGCTTCTCTGGAGAGTCGGGGTTTCTAGCCACTGGCTCTGTACACCCATGTAGCTGCAGCCCTTGAAGGTCAGCATGGCCGCACCCTCTCAATGGGGTGTAGACCCAGTTTGCCACAGTCCCCACTACTCCCTGTCGCATCACACCCAGCCTTGCTACCCCGCCTTCATCATCTGGCCCCAAGAACGTTGGTGTTTTTGATGCACAAAGGCTCCCCCTGAGCATGGCAGGGTCTCTTCTGCACAGACTTCGGGGTTCAGGGCAGGAATTTAGGGGGAGGAGGGCTCGCCTCCTTGCAGACGTTCATGCCTCCTCCTGCCACCTGGTGGTCCCGCCATGTCCATGCCCGAGAGCTTTAATGCAGCCGCATTCCCAGCCGTGGGAACAGGAAGGGCCCCCGGAGCACAGAGAGGACAGCTGGGGGGGCCAGGCCTGCAAGCGGCCCCCATCACTTGAGTCCCCTCCGGTGGGCCGGGGTGTGGTCCCGTGTCCAGGCTGGGGAGTTCATCCTGTTGTTTATGGCAAGGATTTAAGTGATGGGGGCCTGGTCTCTGCCACCCTCAGCCTCCCCCCGCCCGGCGACCGTTGTGTCCTCCTGGGCTCAGGCTGGCCCTCCCATCCTCAAATCCGCAGGTGTCACCATGGACTCGCTACTGACTCCTCACAGGTGGGTGTGCGGCTCAGGGGCCCAGACTCCTTCCTGAAACTCAAAGGCTTTGGCTTCTGAGACGGAAGGCTCTTTGTGATCCTTTTCAACGCCGTCATCTCTCCCCTGGGCCGACTCGAGGTCTAGTTTGGCAAAGGGCAAGGGACGAGGGACAAAGCATTTCTGAGCTGAGGACACTGGTTAGAAATCGGGTCCTGCTTCCTGGTGAGATGACACGAAGTATTAAGTCACCCGTCGTGACCCAGCAATTCCACTCCGGGCTGTTAGCCCCAGAGTGCCCACGGGGCTGAGGCTGGGAACGGCACGGGCCCAGCAGCCGGGGTCAGGTGGGTGAACGGTGGAGCCGGCAGCTGGAGAGCAGGCGAGAAGCTGTGGATTCAGACCGCGGAGCCCTCCCAGCAACACAGAGGAGCAGCTACCGACGGTGCAGGAGCGGGGCACCTCAGAGCCCTCACCCCCAGGCAGGGAGGAATGGCCAGACAGGGTGTCGCCAAGGTGTGGAATGCCCCCTCGCGTGCTGGGAGCTGGCTGTGATGGGATTAAGAGGGAGGAACTTAATCTGACCATGGAGAGGTGAGGAGAGTGAGGTCCTGGAGGGGGGCATGTCACTGACTCCCGGAGGGTTTTTTTTTCATTTAGTCCTTTTGTCATAGGGTGCATAGGCTTTCCAGAGAGAGACAGAGAGAGGGAAAGTGGGAAATCACCCCCGGGGGTGGCCACACTGCAATCCCTTCTCCTCCCTTCTCCTTCTGGGACCTTGGGCATGCACACATACACGCCTGGTATGATTTTCAAACCATCGCATGTGGGACTCGAACCATGGTCAGCGATGTGGGAATCCGGCACCACGCTGCCTGCTGGTCCCCTCCTGGAAAGGAGACAGAGGCGGGCACCCACTCTGCCCGCCCTCACCCTGTGATGTGACACCTCAGCGCTCGCTCCCTGCTGGTGGGCATGGAAATGGGACAGCGTCGGCCCATCGGGCCGCTCTGTGACGGCCGAGGTCTGAAAGCACACACCCACGACACACCCACGCGATGCTGCCGGGAAGGTGCGTAGTGCGCTCGCTTCACCACTCAAAATGGCAGTCAGCCAGGTTTTCCTTCCACTGGCGACGCCTGACTGTGGTACGCCCAGACACGGAATACTATTCAGCACTGAACAGAAACATGCTCTCCAGCCACGGAAAGACACGCAAGACACGCGAATGCCTGCCACTGAGAGAGAAGTCCGTCTAAAACGGCTACTCGCTGATCCCAGCGGCACAACATTTGGGAAAAGGCAACAGGAGATTGTGGAAGGTCCCCTGGGCCTGCGCGGCCTGGTGGTTAGGGCGCTGGAACCCACAGGGCTGGCTGGGCAGCTCAAGTCCCGGAGGTGTGAAAAACACACCGAGCCCGAGTGCGTGGAGCTCAGGTCCTGGGAGAATGGAGGAGAAGGGACTGCAGCATGGGCCTCTCTTCGGGGGCTTTCTCACTTCCCTCCCTGTCTCTCTCTCTCCTCCAAGGGCACCCTGTAGCAAACCTAAAAGGGAAAAGATGCGGGCTAGCAGGGGCGTGGGGGAGGGTGGGCAGGCAGAGTGGGAGGCTGCGGGGGCAGCGGGCCTGCTCCATGGGACACTGCCGTGCCACGATCGTGTCTTAAACCCAAGGAACCGGGCGGCACAGAGTGGCCCCTGCTGTGAACCGCGGACGCAGTGAGTGATGACGAACCAACGTCAATGCACGGGTGGGGGACAGAGGAGCCGGACTGACCGGAGTCAGTACAGGGGAGCTGGGTCCGCGTGGGGCTGGGCTGAGCGGGTGAGCGGGCCCTGCACGCCTGCCGACGTTCCTGTGAACGTGAAAGTGTGCCGAAGGAAAGGCTAGTCATTATTTTTCTAAATATAGAAATAAAAATAAAAAACACTCTTAGCTTGCAGGCCTTAGAGAAGCAGGCGCGGGCGGATTTGGCCGGGGCCTGGGGTTCGCGACCCGGTGTGCAGTGGGAGCGGCAGGCTGCAGGTGCGAGGCTGTTCAGGACGTCAAACTCTGGAGAAGGCGACCCGGGCTCCCCCACAGGCGGATGAGGGCAGGGGTGGAGCGGCTCCTGACAGAAGGCACGGGCGTCTGGGAGGACGGCCTGTCCCTAGCACCGACTGGGTGGCCTGAACCGCTGAACTGCGGGACTCAGATAGCTGTGCTTTCTTACAACACGTGCTGGACCACCCCCCCCCCCCCCCCCCGACGTCGGCGTCCTGAGGTCAGGCCGCGTCTGTCCCATGCAGGTGAGAGTGGGGACGTGCTTTGCAAACGCCAGCGCGGGGCAGGGCAGGGCAGGGCAGGGCAGGGCAGCGCAGTGTCTGGGAGTCCCCAGGAGACACCCGCTGACCCTGCTGGGTGAGTCAGCTGCACGGGGCCAGAAGAGGAAACTCCGGCCGAGGCTGGGTGGGAAGGGGCTGGCGAGTTTGAGGAAGCAGCTGGGTGTGGCCCGGGTCGAGAGGTTAGGGGGCAGGCGGTTGGGGGGCACATGTCGTTGGCGTCAGTGCCCACCCTCCCGCCAGCTTCCCCCACCCAGGCCGGTGGTCCTCACACCTTCGGGACCCTCTGCCCAGGCCTTTCATGACCCCAGGTGCAGGCAGAAGTCCCCCAAGTTGAGGAGCCAGGCTGTGGGGGGTAGCTGCCCATCCCGGGGAGGGTGCGGGGCTGCGGATCGCCCGCCCGGCAGGTTGGGGGGCAGGTGGGGAGCGTTTCTGTGAGACAGGTGCGTGGATGGTGGCTCCGTTTCCTGTCACTGCTGTGACAAGTCACCACTGAAGTGACCTGAGTGACAGAAGCATCATCTTACAGACCTGGAGGGCAGAGATTCAGAATGGATTCTTTTTTTTTTTTTTCTTTTTTGAGAGATTTTTGCTATAAGGCACGTGCGTTCACCAGAGAGACAGAGACAGAAAGTGAGAAATCATTCCCGGGGGGAAGGCCCCGCATCAACCCCTTCTCCTCCACTCTCCTCCGGGGGACTTGAGCACGTATGCACACGCACCCAGCGTGAGTTTTTTAAGCCTCCGGGCCTGGGACTCAAACTGCAGTCAACTATGTGGGAATCGAGTGACATAACCATTATGCCACCTGCTGGTTCGGGCCAGGTCGGAGGACTGGGTCCCTCGGGCCCTTTCCTGTCCAGCTCTCCGGGGCTGCCTCCTCCCTGGGCCAGCAGCTGTGTCCCTGGCCCTCAGCCTCCCTGGTCACGTCTCCTTCTCTGAGTCCGCCCTCTGGCCTCCTCCGGTAGGGATCTTGTGATGACCCGGGGCCCACTGGATAGTCCAGGACAGCCCCACATCCCCGAGTCCTTGACTCGGGCAGTTCGTAGCCTCCTGGGTAAGGAGCCAGATCCCACGTGACTGACCGCAGTTCAAATCCCAGCCCTGGCAGCTTGAAAAAACACTCCAGGTGTGTGTGCGTGTCCAGAGTCCCGATGGGAGGAGGGGAAGCCGTGATCGTGTGACATGCCCACCACAGGGTGCACTCCCCCCTGCCTGTCTCTCCCTCTTCTCTCTGTCACTCCCTCCGCCTGTCCTTCTCCCCGTCAGTCTCTCTCTGTGTCCCCCGGGGTGTGACCAGGCCTGCCCGTCCCTTTCCCACGTGTTACAGGTCAGACTGGGGCATCGCTCCTGACCAAAGTCCTTGCGCTGAAGCCCTGACCCCCAGTTCCTGGGAGACGGGGCCTTCGGGGGAGGTGATTAAAGGCAAGTGGGGTCACTAGGGGGCCCCAATCCGATCTGGCGGTGTCCTCATGAGGAGAGGGAGTGAGGACGCAGGCACACAGAGGCCACGCGAGGACAGGGGCACATCTGCAAGCCGGGAGGGGCCTGCCGAGGCGTGGCCGTGGGCGCCAGCCACCAGACCTGGGACGCGGTGCGCTCCTTTCCAGGCCGCCCGGCCCCTAACGCCACGGAAGCTCATGTGTTTGCAGCGTCCGGGGCGTGGGACAGGGCACTGCGGGACCACTGCTCTGCCTGCCGTGAAGGTGAGCGTCCCTCCTCCCAGGGCCCTGGAGCAGAGGGCAGAGCCTCGGAGGGGGGCAGCGCGGGGTGGGCCCTGGGCTGGTGCTGGGACTCTTGTTCGTCAGTTCCACTTCTTCTTTTTGAGCACTTCCTGACCTTCCTGAGGGGACCACATGACCCTGCAGGGGTGTGTGAGGACAAGAGGCGTCCAGGCTGGGCCTTCATCGGCCGGGACGGGACCTTCCAGGGCTCTCTTTCCTCTGCCCCAGTAACCACCGTGTTCCAGGAGGTGGCTCTTCCATCAGCCTACGTCCTGGTGTGGGGACAACATCGGACAGAGTCCACAGCCCCGCCCACAATGGACGTGTGATAGGGCGAGAGGAAACCCTGGGTGGGGCTGTTTGTTACTGCAGCGTAGCTGGCCTGGCCTGACTATAGCAAACCCCCCATGTCCCACTTGGAAAGGAATGGCCTCCAGGAGTCACTCTAGCTTGGACAAGGAGCATAGCCAAAGGGGCACATGTGAGGCGTGTGCAGAGCAGAGGCCACTCCAAGTGACTCTGCATTCGTACTGCCACCACCGTTGTCATGATCGCTACCTGCAGTGTCGCAAGAACCCAGACCACGGGAGCCTTTGCTGTGCCTTCCAGAGGCCTAAGTCCACTCCAGTATCTCAGTCTGAGCAGAAGAGGGGTCCTCCTGAGATGCCCCTGATTTTAAACTCCCCTCACTCTGCGGGCCAAGACTGAGGACAGCAAAGAACCAAGTTCTGGAATTTGATGCGAGACGCCAGGTGCCCTACCATTTGAGAAGGGAGGAGGGTCCTGGCCGCAGAGAGGACTTCTGAGCAGGGAAGAGTGTGGCATGCCGCTGGGCTGGAGTCAGGGAGTCTGGAGAGGATGCGGAGTTGAAAGCCAAGCAACAGGCAGTGGTGTGCTTGTGCTGCGTAACAAAAGCCCCCGAAACATCCTGGGACCTGGGAGCCATCTTGTTATGCTCACAGAGCCTGTGGGCCACAGGGCATAGCGTGACGTCTTGTCTCTGGTCGGGTGCCGGCTCTTCAGGAGGGAGGGTGTGCCTCGACTGCTGTGGGCAGGACTCCTCTGGAAGCATCTGTTTGGTGGCTGGAGCTGGCTGCCAGACTGAACGCCTGCTCAAGGCCTCCTCGTGTGGCCTGCTTGGGCTTCCTCACAGCATGGCGGTCCCAGGGCAGTGGCACCACTCCTGTGGCGTCCAAGGGCTGCAGTGTGATGGTGCAGTATCACCTGAGCCCCGGGTCGAACATGTAGCAGCTCTTCTGCCACATTTTATTGGTTAAAGTGAGCCACAAGCAGGCCCAGATTTAAGAGGGAGGGGACATACCCCTCTCCAGGCGGAGGAGTGTCTGGGTCCTATGGGAAGAAGATAGGGGGCCGGCGACAGAGGAGAAGGTGGCAGCCGTCTCTGGGAGTCACCACCTGTGACCACGGGCTGAGCCCACTCCTTGTCACCCTGCTCCTACAGGCCTGGGTCTTTCCAGGCCCCCACTGTTTGGAGTTTCTGTGTCATCGCTCAGGTGCTAAAGGTCCTTTTGCACAGTTCTCTGCTGAGCCTCCGGGCAGCCTGGGCTCCTGTCATGCCTGGCCGTAGGTCCGATTGTGCCAGGAGCAGCCCCAGGGCCTCACCTGCAGGCTGCCCGCGGCGTTCTGGGTGAAGAGCACGCCCCTGCAGGGTCTGCGGCAGGAAACCAGGAGCTGGCCACCCCGCCCAGCCTTCAGGACGGTTCAGGCAGCTGCAGCCTGCCCACCTGGGGCAGGAAGTGCTGGCTGCCAAGGCTGGCGGCCAGCTATCCCAGCTGGGAGTGTGGGAGGCCGCCCGGGCCGCAGGGGTGGGCGCAGCCTGTGTGAGAGGGGAGCGGGGGCCTCGCTTGTGTTTCTGTCGTCAGCTGCAAACCCAGCTCCGTCGTCCACTCGCCCCTCATGTGCTTGGCATCCTCATCGTCCTCAGCAGGAGGAGACAGACCGGGCACACACTGAGGCCGGGTGGGCCGGGCTGGCGGGGTGGCAGGAAGAGGTGTGAGCTGAGGAAGGAAGAGAGGGGGCAGGGCTGCTTCGGAAAGGCCCCTGGGAACGCCTGGCTGGAGGTGATCTTAGACCCAGCCGTGCCAGGATCTAGGGAACGGAGCTTCCGGCCAGAGACTTGCAGGTGCAAAGGCCCCGCGGCACGTCCCTACCCGGCACGCTCGCGCCCCACAGGGAGGCCTGTGAGCCGGGGGCAGGCGGCGTGGGCTGGGCTCTGAGCCCCCTGCCTCCTAGGTCAGCCCAAGGCCCTCTCCCCTGCACCCTGGCCCCTTCTCACCGCGACTCCCCGTTCTCTGTGGCCCCAGGACTTTCTGCACACTTGTTTTGACTCTTGTTTTGGCATATATTGCATGAGAGTTGGACATTATTATTATTATTATTATTATTTTAATTTGCCGGAGGCACATGTGCTTGCAGGAGGGAGAGAGAGTCAGGGGTGGGGGTGGAGAAAGCACCCCTCATGGGATGGCAGCACCACACCCCTTCCTCTGTCCCCTCCGTCCCCCTCTCAGGGTCCCGGGCACGCACACAGATGTGCTGGGAGTTTCTCATGCACGGGGTCCAGGCCTGGACCATGTGGCCGGCCTCGTGGGACCCTGCCTCCACCACCACGCGACCAGCTGCCCTGACATCACTTCTCAGACGAGAAACAGCGCGCCCCCCACTCTCAGGGTGGAAGTGCTTTGGTATCACCCTGGAGGCTGGGACTGGGAACAGTAGCTGGTCCCAGCCGTCCCTGGAGAATGGCCCGGTGGGACCCGAGGGGAAGGCGGGGATCCAGGCTGTAGACGCGGGCCACCTTGAGCCTCGAGGCCCGAGCTCTTCGCCGTCTCACCGAGGGGCTGTCTTTGCACCCATTTCAGCCGCCGCCAGGGTCCTCTCAAGTCTCTCAGGGTCTCAGTAGAGGCAGCTGGGGGACGGTGTGGATGGGGGCCCAGTGTCAGGACCCCCGGGAGATGAGCTCTGCCTCGCTCGTGAGATCGTAGCCCCCCTCTGTGGACCACTCTGGAACCCACCGGGCGGCGGCCGTGTGGAGGTGGTCTTACTGTGTGCGCTGAGATTCCTGGAGGCAGTGGAGACTGGGAGGGGAGTCTGCTTGTCCCTGCGCCGCGGAGTCACCCGGCCCCGCCAAGCACAGCCCCCTGCAGTGCTGAGACTCCGCTCCTTTCAGGGCTCCTGAGCGCCAGCAGAACCGGGGCCAACCTTGAACTCAGCGAGGAGGAACGCTCGCCTCCTTTCCAGCCGGAAGGCCGCGCCTGGGATTTACGAGCGGCTCTGAGTAAACGCTCAGCGCTTTCGTTCTGGGGAAAGAGAGCAAAGCCCTGAATTGACGTTGGATCGATGTCTCTTCCCAACATAGCCCAAGGCCTTTGCAGCCTCCCCGGCTCAGTCAGCCAGAAAAGATGCCCCAGCCACCGAGATCACGGGCAGGGACAGCCTGCGGCGGGCGTCCTTACCGTCCCTCGGGTCCCGCCTCCCTCTGCAGGGCGCCGACTCATCTCCCTCATCTCCCCGTCGTGAGACTCATCTCCCCGTCGTGGTCGTGAGCAGGCCCGTGCCGCAGTCCCTAACCACCGTCTCCGCCATCCCCCCACCAAGCACCTGGCACTTTCTTACGGGCATAACATTGTTCTTTTAGTTGCTAGATGGCTTGTGCTCTTGCCAGAGAGAGACCGAGAGATGGAGAGACAGAGAGATGGAGAGAGAAAGAGGACAGAGAGAGGGAGAAGGAGAGGGGGAAAGCCCTCCCCGGTAGGGAACGGGCACGCCAGTCTCTTCTCCGTTTTCCGTTTTGTTGGGACTGTGGGCACACATGTGCACCCAGAATGCTTTTCAGGCTCACTCTGCTGACCTTGACCCTAATGGCCCCCCAGAAGCCTCCGGGGGGGCTGAGTAGTATAGAGGGGTTACACTGCCACCCTCTTAGTGCTGCTGCCAAGGCTCACTAGGTCTCCGCACACACACGTTCTGGGGCCGCGTGTAAACTGCATGTAACGGTGGGATTTCACTCAGTCGTTGAAAGGAAGGGAACTCTCCACGACCCCCGGGGACAGCCTCGCCGCAGTCCCTTGTCCTCCAGCCTCTTCTCGGGATTGCGGGCACACATGCACACGTGCCCAGCGCGTTTTCCAAACTGCCAGGTCCAGGGCTGAAACCGCGCAGCGAGTATGTGGGGTCTACACCACCAGCGGCCCGTATCACTGTTCATACGGGGTACTCAGAGCGGACAGACCCAGGGAGGTGGGGCGGGAGGGCCCGTGGCGGCGCGGTTCCTGCCGGGCGGTGACAGTGTTCTGGAGCTCTGGGGGAGAAGGTTGCAATGGCCCAAAGCACAGCGGCCTTTGAGGTCCTAAGAGCCAGTAAACTGTACAGCGTAGACGGCAGGGAGGGAGGTGGGACCCCGAACGGCCGCCCTTGGTAACCGCAGGGGTCTGCATGGGGACACGGCGGAGTGGAGAGCAAGGGATGCGAGTCGGGCCTGTTCTGCCCCAAAGCCCCTGGACGGCCCTGCACCCCAAGGACCCCAGGCCTGAGCGAACCCTGCTGCCTGTCGGCCTCGGTCCTCCCCGTTCGTGTGCCGGGTGGGATTCGCGGCGGCCGGGGCCGGGCCGTGCCAGGCACAGAGCAGGCGCACCCCTCCCCTTCTTCGGGAGGATGGAGAGAACGCAGTTCCGGCTGGGGGCTGTGGCTGCCCAGAGCAGCTGGGCCACCTCCCGACAGCTGTCCCCAGGCAGGGAGCCAGGCAGCGTGTTCCCGCCGCCCGCGCGTGGGTTTCTCGACACCCCCCCTTGTGCTCGGGCAAACACATTCCCCGTGAGGTCCCTGTTGCCATGGTGAGAGGCGCCCTCGTCCACAGAGTGACAGGCCCCAAGGACAACTCCTGCTGCCACCCACTCGGCTCGGCGGCCTGGCCTTCCCGGGAAGGCCCGCTGCTTCCTCGTGGGCTGCTGCTCCTGGGGCGGAGAGCGGGCGCTAGACTCCCTGGAGCTGCGCCCTGTCCCGGGGCCGGGGTGGGGTGCGAGGGCGAGCTGGCCTGGGTTCCCGCCCTGGCGCCTCTCCATGTCCCAAGTGACCTTCATTTGGACCCCCCTGGACCGGTGTTAGGGATTGCTTATTCACCAACGTGCTCGAAGCCCTGAGCAGAGGCCAGGGGGGAGCAGGCAGCTCTCAGTCCAAAGCCCAGAGCCAAATAGAGGGGTGCGCTTGCAGAGAAGAACCCTTGCTCTGTGTGAGGGGGGGCCCTGGGAATCGAATAGCTCTGATGTCATGGACAATCCCTAGTCCCTCCCACAGGCAGGTGACAGTGCCTCAGTTTTGCCCAGAAACCGCTCAGGTCCAATAACACTATCACTGAGAACCACAAAAAATGTGGCCGTTGTCACTGCCTCCAGGAAGCCTTCCAGGTTGCCCACTAGAGATGGAAAGGCCTGTGCAGAAAAGTTGATCTTAACCCAGTGCCACACATAGGGTTGTCGCCGTGTGTCCACCTCTCCTGTGCTCCCCCTCGCCCCCCAGGGCTTGGCAGGGCAGGGCAGAGCAGGGGCGGCCGGAGTGCCCTGTGCTGCTGGTGGCTTTGATCTTATTTTTTAAAAACTCCACTTTTCAGAGTCTGCAGTAGCAGCAAGGCCCACCCAACCTGGCATCTCTGTGGTTTGGAAAAGGGTGCCGAGTGCCCCAGCCTGAGCCCCCGCCAGGAAACCCCTCTGGAACTCTGGGCCTCAGGAACTGCTCATTGCAGGATCTGCGCAACCTCCCGGGGCAGCCCTGCTGTTGGCATCTCAGGCCGAGTGGCTCTCGGGATGTCTGTCATCTGTGCTTTCCCGCCGGGGGCCTGTGGGCAGGTGGCCCCTTGGGTTGTTGTCCCGAAGCTGCCTGCTGTGGATCTGTGCTCCTCACGCTGTGGTCCTGTGGCTGCCCTGCTGCCAGCCGCGGGACCCGGCCTTAATCCCCGAGCCTGTTCCCCTCCCCAGGGCTCCCGAGCAGCTGTTCCAGGCACTGGAAGAATGGGTTTTCCTGCCAGGCCAGACAGGGCTGCCGCGGGGCGGGCGTCAGCCCCACTCTCCCTCCCCGTCCCTGCCCTGCAGGGCCAGGGCGTTTCTGACCTCCATTCCTGGGAGGCTGTGCCAGGTGCGGACGTGGGGTACTGTCCGGCGTCTCCCCCAAACACAGGGCCGTGGCCCCTGCAGGCATACACTGCACCCAGCTCAGACCGCCAGCACCGCGACCCGCAGGGACACTCGAGGGAGAGGACTCCATGTCCACGTTGTCAGATGAGGACGCCGAGGCCCAGAGAGTCGGCCACCGGGGCCCAGAGGGTGAGCGGTTGGCGAGATCTGAGCACCGCCCAGGTAAACCTTGTTTCCAAGGGACGTGCAGCGCAGTGGACGGTGGCTTCGTCCTCCCTGGTCCACAGGCGTCCCTTCCCTACCCAGAAGCATCTCCAGGCCCCAGATCTGTGCGACCTGCCCGATGACTGTCGCCCACACAGCATGCACGAAATGCACTGAGGCTGTCACCCCGTCTAGCCCTGGGGGAGCTCCGGACCTAGCCACAGTACTCCTCGAAACCGCCCAGGTCACACCAAGGGAAGTCTGGAAACTGTCACAGCCATGATGAGCCATGGAGACGGGAGGGCTCGGTGAAACGTGGCGCCGGGCCAGAGAAGGCCGCGAAGGCGGACCGACTCCTGTAGATGTCTCGAGTGTCCTTGGGTGGCTCGTTGTAACAGACGTGTCCTACCCATGTAAGGCATTCACAACAGGGACACAGGGACATTCAGCAACTCTGTCCACCCTCACACTTTTTAAGAAAAAAATGTATTTGATTTAATTTCAATTATTATTATTATTATTATTTAATTTGACCAGAGAATGACAGAAAGTGAGAAAGCAAGCCACTAGGTCTAAGATTTGATCCACAGTTGGCCATGTGGAAGTCCAGTATCTTTAACCACCACACCACTCGCCAGCTCCCTCACACCTTTGTAACAGGGCGTGTGCACTCCCCAGAGAGACAGAGAAAGACAGAGAGACAGGAAGTGAGAAGTCACCCTCCCAGGGGGGACAGCCACGCTCCAATCCCATCTCCTCCACTCTTCTCTCAGGATTTTGGGCACACACGCACACATGCCTGGCATGGTTTTCAAGCCGTGGGGGTCCGGGACCCCTACAGCAGAGTCGGCCATGTGGGATCCAGCCTCCTGAGCTAGCACACCGCTGGCTGGCCCCAGTAAATTTAAGACTTCTAAAAATTAAAGTTTACTTTTTAAAAGGGATATGTATTTTTTATAACTCTATCTAGCTATACACTCAGGCCCTTTCTAGTATGTATTATTCCTCCCTTTAAAAAGAAAGCATGCGGGGAGCAGTAGATGGTGTAGTGGTTAAGTCACTGGACTCCCATGTGGCCGACCGCGGTTCAAGCCCTGAGTCTGACGGCTTAAAACGCTCTGTGTGCCTGTGTGTACATGCCTTAAATCCCGGGAGGAGCGTGGAGGCGAGGGGAGTGTGGTGCGGCCGTGCCCCTTGCGTGGTGATTTTCTCGCTTCCTGTCTCTGTCTCTCTGGTGAGCACACATGCCCTATAGCAAAATCTCTCTTAAACAAACAAACAGACAGAGCACACGCACGTGTGCACAACATCCTGACAGGAGGGAACAGTGGAGGAGGGAGTGCGATGTGTCCATGCCCCGTGGGCGTGCATCCTCTCCCCCTCTTCCTGTCTCTCAAGCACGCACCTTCTAGCAAATTAAAATAAATAAATAAATAAAACCAGAGACCAGACATGACACGTGAAACATGGACTGAGGAGCGTGCTCTGCGCCTCGCCTCCCGGCCCCTCCCTGTGAAGCTCCGGGAGCTCACTGCCGCCTGCCTGGCCCCTCAGCGTCCCGTCTGCGAGCCTCCGTGCCCCTGCAGAATCGCCACCTGGAGGGCTCAGCTATTTTACTGAGGAGGATCAGGGAGGGCTTCCCTGAGGAGGGGACATCTGAACGAAGATGCCACGTAGCTCTGTGGGCGTTGGGTTCCCGCAGAGGGAGTAGCATGTCCACGAGTCCTGCACAGGGACTGTTCTGGTGCGTTCGAGAAAGTCGCTGAGGGAAGGCCACGGGGCTGGCAGAGGATGTGTTCCGCCTCTCGGAAGAATCGGGGCTTTATGGTGAGCAGGATGGGGCACCTTTGGGGGACGGTGCAACCCTGAAGTAGGTTTTGTTTTGTTTTGTTTTGTTTTGTTTTGTTTTGTTTTGTTTTCAAGAATGATTTATTTAGGGACCAGCCATTGGTGTAATGGCTATGTCGCTGGACTCCCATGTAGTCGACCGCAGTTCGCGTCCTGGACCCGGTGGCTTAAAACTCACGCCGGGTGCGTGTGCGTGCGTGCCCAAGATCCCGAGAGGAGAATGGAGGAGAAGGGACTGCGGCGTGGCCATCCCCCCTGGGGATTGATTTCTCGCTTTCTGTCTCTCTGTCTCTCTCTGTCTTTCTGGCAAGCAAAAAAACCTCTCCCCCCTAAAAAAGAGAATTATTTAATTTCATTTATTCATTCATTTTATTTTAATTTAACCAGAGACAGAGACACAGACAATAGGAAATTGGGAAATCAAGCCACTAAGCCCGGGACTTGAACTGTGTGTGGTTGGCCATGTAGGAGTGTCCAGTGCCTTAACCACCACACCACCTGCTGGTCCCCCTGAAGTGGTTTTTAAAAGGGCCTCTTAGGGCCAGCAGGTGGAATGGTGGTTAAGGCACTGGACTCCCATGTGGTTGGCTGTGTTCAAGTACCAGACCCAGCAGCTTGGAACATGCCGGGCACGTGTGCGTGTGTGACCAAATCCCAGACTTCATTAAAAAAGAAAAGGCGGTGTGTGTCCCCCCAGGTCTGGAGGACAGAGTCCCAGATCAGGGTCTTCCAGGGCCAGGCGCCCACTGAAATTCCGGGTGGAGCCCCTCCGTGCCTCTCCCAGTTCTGTAGGTGCCGCCCTCCGTGAGCCCCTTGGCTGGTGCCCTGCCGGACCCTGCCTGTCCTCACGGACAGTCCCGGGTGTCTCTGCCCTCTCCCTGTAGGGAGCCCTCCGTTGGGTGTAGGGCCTCCCTGTCCCAGCAAGGCCTCCTTGCAGCTCACTGCACCTGTAAGCCCAGCCCCACGGTGAGGATGCTTTGGGGGTTAGACTTCAGTGTGTCTTCTGTGGACAAAGTTCAACCGCAGAAAGGGGGCACAGCTTCCCAGGCAGGGAACGGCAGGTGCAAAGGCCCAGTGGCAGGAGAGGGCTTGGCCATGGGCTCTGTCCTGCAGTCCTCGCTCAAGAAGAAAAGGACGAAGCAGAATCCCGTAGGATGTGGGAGAGAAAGAGAAGTGCTGCCCGGCTCCGGCCAGCCGAGCGGCCCTCACCCCGCCATAGCCAGCCCCCACGCCCACCCTCTGACCCAGCTCTCTGCCCTCGCTCCCTCCTTCCGGTTCAGGCAGTCCAGCCCTCTTATCAGCCAGCACACAGCTTCCTTCTTGCCCAGAGGTCGTTGCTGTAACACCTGCTGGGATAAGGAGCAGGCCTGTGCCCCATCTCTGGGGTGGGTAGAGGGCAGTGCTTGGGGCTGGCACCACCTCCCAGGAAGATTCCCCGAACGTCAGTGCGGAAGAAAGCAGCCGGCACCCTTGCCGAGTTCCTGACACCTGGGCCTGTGGCCACCACGCTCCCAGCTCCAGCTGTCCTCCCAGCTCACAAACCACCCCACACTGAGCAACGCAGCGCGGCCTCCACCACCACCCACAGCCGCAGAGCTGGGGAGGACTCAGCTGGGTGGAGCCCCCCTATGTGTGTGAGTTGGCAGGCATGGCTGGGGCCAGGCGATCCAGCCTGGCTCTTCCCACACTGTCCAGCCCTCCGGCTGGCCCCAGCTCTGCACGTGCAGCCTCTCATCCCCCAGGCTTCACTGTCCACGTGGACTCACATCCTCCTGGAATCTGCCCAAGGTACTTTGCTTGGCATCCAGATCCCAAGAGAGAAAAAGCAGACGCTGCCCCGTCTCTTAAGGCTCAGCCCAGGACTGGCATGGAATCACAACCAAACTATCCTATTGGTCAGAGCATTCACAGAGACCACCCACTTTCGAGGGTGGGGACACAGGCTCCGCCTCCTGATGGGAGGGGCTGCAGGTGCATGTGGGGATGGGAGGGCAAGGCGGCCATCCTTGCCGGCAGCAGGCATGCTCCTCCAGTCCACCTCCGCTGGCCTGGCCAGACCTCAGGGGCTGCAGGGGACGGTGGCTCCCACCCGTGAGTGGCCACCAGACAGCGGCTCTGAGGAGGTTCCTGGATGAAAAGCAGGGGGGCAGGGTATCCCACCAAAGAGCAAGCTTTGGAAGCACTTGGCACCGCACTCAAACGGGAGGCTGAGCACACAAATTAGTGTTTATGAGAATAAACAGTCATTAGAACTCAAGAACGAGAGAGGAAATAAACACCATTTCAAAATATTTTACTGATTCAACTCGGAACTCTGCCTGCCTGTGGATCTACTGGCTTTTGGCTGGCAGAGACGCCGGCGGCGTGCATCCGAGGGGACTTGACAGTCCATGGAAAACGGAGTGGAAGTACGAGGCTATTTTGAGGCAGAAAATGATGAAATGCCTGCAGTTCTTCTGTGCTGGGCAGGCCTTGTCCTTTCTGTAAGTCCTTTAAGCAAGTGTCTTTGCTGACTGCTTCTGTAAAATGAGGCTGGGAACCCCGCAGTCAAAGTGGTTCTGGGGGTTAGATAAGATGCACACAGGGACCAGCAGTTAGCGTAATGGCTATGTCGCTGGACTCCCATGTAGTCGACCGCGGTTCGAGTCCCGGACCCGGTGGCTTAAACTCATGCCGGGCGCGTGTGTGTGCGTGCCCAAGATCCCAGGAAGAGAATGGAGGAGAAGGGATTGCGGCGTGGCCATCCCCCCTGGGGGGTGATTTCTCGCTTTCTATCTCTCTGTCTCTCTCTGTCTGTCTGGCGAGTGCACGCGCCCTATAGCAAAAACCTCTCCAAAAAAAGAAAAAAAAAAAAAAAGATGCACACACGCACTGATGACAACGGGGCCTGGCACCGTAAGTGCCCAATAACTGAGCGCTGACCCCCGTTCATTCTGTTCATCCAGCCAGCATGTGCCAGACCCCAAACCCAGGAGGCGCCGTGCTCAGTGTAGAGAACCAAAGAGCACCAGGGGCCCCGTGCCAGCCACGGCCGGCACCCAGGGGCACCCAGGAACAGGCTCCTTGAAGGAGCATGAAGGGGCATGCACTTTGCCCTTGAGCCGGACTTGGAAACAGATCATTGTGGACACTGACGATTCCTGTTCCAAGTGGAGACCCCACCCAAGGGCGGAGTGGACGGGCTTGGCTGGCGGCATTTCGGCGCTGGCCAGGGTAGTGGGAGGGGCAGGAGGCCCCGTAGAGCGCTGTGCCTTGTACAGGTGGACAACGACGCGGCCAGGTCACATGCTGGAAGAAGCAGGTGCACACTTTGGAGGACTGGGCCGCCTGGCCGAGGGGCCCTGGCTGTCCTCCTGCCTCCACGGCGCAGTCCCCTGGTTTCCAGTGAGAGCTGCAGGCGGCAGAGATGGGCCGGTCGGCCACGTGGGAGACTTGGACAGCGGCTGGCTTCGGAGTCTGTGTGAGGTGCAAGTTAATGAGTGACCGGTCATCTGAGCAAGCCCAGACACCTCGTCATGCAGTCTGGCAGCTCTGTCTGCAGAGGTTCTCGTAGGCAGCAGGGACCGAGGTCTGCCAGGGCCTCCGATCAGGAAGTGGGGCTCTCAGGTCCCGGGGCCTGGAGTGGAGGTTCTGTCTGCATCCCCACTGCCTGCAGGTCCCGTGCATGCCTCAGGGATGGGGCCCACCCAGGGCCCCACGGGACTGGCAGGGCCCAGTGCCAAATGCAAACGCACAGTCTGTGTTCCAGAGTGACCCAGAACTTCAGGATGCTGTAGGGGATTGTTAAACCAGGCGGAGTTTCTGAGCACAGGTGCCCCTGCCCCCGCACGGCCAGAGCCCACGGCAGGGACGGGAAAGCGTGGATGTGGCTGGATGCTTGCACCTCCACACCGACCGGGTGGGGAATGGGACTCAGCAGGGCTGCTTTCTGGGCCCCAGGGGCCCGCATGTCACCCTTTGCTCATCTGCCATTTGGATTCACCCTCCTGTCTTCTGCCCTCCGGGGGAGGCAGGCTTGGCGGAGGGCAAAGAGAAGCTCTCAAGGGACATAAAAAAGGTTGGAGGGGGCCAGCAGGTGGCTCGGTGGCTACGATGCTGAATACAAGGGACGCAGGTGGCGTAGTATTATGTTGCTGGACTCGCACAGTCTACTGCGATTCAAGTCCAGGCCCCAGCAGCTTAAAACTCCCGCCAGGCAGGTGTGTGTGAGTGCCCAAGATCCCGAGAGGAGAATGGAGAAGGGATTGCCCGTCCCGGCAGGTGATTTCTCACTTTCTGTCTCTCTGGCATGTGCACACACCCTATAGAATAAAACATTTCTCTAAATGAAAAAGAGGCTGGGTACCCACATGGTCAGCTGCAGTTTGAGTTCTGGACCTGACAACCTGAAAATCACAACAAATAGATGGATGATAGATAGATAGATAATAGATAGATAGATAGATAGATAGAGATAGATGATAGATAGATAGATAGATAGATAGATAGATAATAGATAGATAAATAGATAGATAAATAGATAGATAGATGATAGATAGATGATAGATAGATGATAGATAGATAGATATAGATAGATAGCTGATAGATAGATAGATAGATAGATAGATGATAGATGATAGATAGATAGAGGATAGATAGATATAGATAGATAGATAGATAGATAGATAGATAGATGATAGATAGATAGATGATAGATGATAGATAGATGATAGATGATAGATAGATGATAGATAGATAGATAGATGATAGATACATAGATAGATAGATAAATGATAGATAGATAGATAGATAGATAGATATAGATAGATAGATGATAAATAGATAATAGATAGATAGATGATAGATAGATGATAGACAGACTGATAATAGACCGATAGATAGATGAATGATTTTTTTTAAAGGCACTGTATCGAATGTGCAGGTGGAGTTCCAGACCTGGTGGCTTGAAAATCATGCTAGGTGCATGTGTGTGTACCCAAACTCCTGAGAGGAGAGGGGACTGTGATGTGGCCAACCCCAGGGGGGTGTTCCTCACTTTTTCTCTCTGGTGAGTGCACACACCCTATAGCAACAGAATGAACTGACTGAGACATCGGGTAATTATGGGGCGGGTCTCTGCTCGGGCCTCAGTGGCAGCGTGGCAGAGTGCCTGGTTGGTACAGTGCCAGCTGAGGCCAGCGCCTTGCGTGCGAGAGATGCTGGGCAAAGCTCAGGGCGTGCTGCGAAGGCTGGCGGTGCTTCCTCTCTGGGTGCGCTGCACCCTGCCCTGGCTGCTCGGGAGAGAGAGAAGGCACGGTGGCGGCAGGCGGGGAAGCAGGACGCAGCCCCACGTCCATCCAGGAGGCCCTGGGGTGCGGAGGGGCAGCGGACCCGGCATAGACAGAGTCCTAGGTCTAGAATAAGACGCTACCTCTCGCCCAGCCTAAGGGGACCTGGCGTTGCAGAGTCCGTGAGACCAAACGAAGCCCACCTCCCCCAGGTCTACCAGGCTCCAAGCCCTGTCCCCGTCTCCTCCCCCACCACACTCTGCCATGCCAGGGTCCTGGCAGCTTCCTGAGCCCTGCAGGCCCGTTCCTGCCTCAGGGCCTTGTACCTGCGGCTCCTGCTCCAGGTAGTCTCTGACCCCAGACCCTGGAGGGCTCAGCTCACTCACCCTTCCGTTCTGGTCTCCACAGCCTGACCTTGGTCATCACCTTGTAGCTATGTGTGATCGTCTCTCCCTGTAATGCCAGCTTCCTGGAATGAGAGGCCCCATCTGTCTTGCCACCGTTATGTCGCAAACAGCACGTAACATGGCCACCGCGAGGCGAGGCGAGGCGAGGCGAGGCCAGGCCAGGCGAGCTCCCAGCTGGCCAACAGGAAGGTGCCTCCTCCTGTGTTTTTTATAAACAATACAAAGCGTTGGGGGTTATGAATTAGATAGCCAAGTACGACGTGCACATTTTAATTAGGGATAGCGCGACAGGAATGTGTTCAGGCCTGCTTGAAGTCGCATGTTACGTAAGTGACGTCACACAGTACGTAGCCGTTGCCGGCGCCTCGCTTGCATCTGTCAAGTCGTGCTCTTACCGAACCCTCTGCCCATGCCCTGGGCACTGTGCTTTGCGTCATCGCACAGAGCGTCGCTGAGCCCATCTGCTCCCCTTCTGTCTGGAACTTTGGGAACCTGGCATCTTTTAAATCTGCGTCTGATGCAGCCGCTGGAAATTGTATCCCAGGCCACAGAAATCCTGGTGCGTAAATTAGGACACGATTGTCTCCTTTGCTCCGTGGGTGTGTATTATTAATGAGCTCCAGAGCAGCCACTCGCTGTGTTACTTTTTAAGTGATTCTCTAAAAGGCTTGTTTCTGGCGACATCCAGTCCCCGGGGCACAGTAATGGCTCTGTCTGGTTGTCTTGGCTGTCTCTGTATGAACGAGGCCGACGTGAGGATGTGACTTAGAAGACCCCAGGCAGCCTGGCTAGAGGTCGTTTCAGGCTGAGCAGGGGCTCTCACCTGCCTGCTTTTGGGGGACGTTTTAGCACATGGACGCCCGTGGATGGCTCTTCCCAGAAGACCGAGCCAAAACCTTGTGGAGGGACACCTGCTTTTTTAACAACCCCCCCGAGTGGTTGTAACCCTGGCCAGGTTGAGACGCGAGGCTCATTTGGGTATAACAAGACGGTGGTTCCCAAAGCTTGGTGGCAGTGGCACCTGGGAACCTGCTGGAATGCAGATGTCGACCCGCCCGACCTCCTAGGCAGACCCCTGGGGCCCAAAGACCTCTGTTTCCGTCGCCCCCAGGGAGCCCTGATGCAGTTGGAGAGGGAGAACCCTTGTTCTCCTAGAGGGACCCTTTCCCAAGCTCGGGGGCTTCCTGAGCAGGAAGGTCTTCCCACTTTAGCCCAGGAAGGGCGGCAGGGGAGCCCAGGTCGGGGGGACTCCCTCTGGCCTCACATTATGAGATCTGGGGGCTCGTGAGGCAGGGTGCTCTCCACGCGGTGAGATCCATGCAGGTCAATCTGTCACCAAACCATACACTGAGGATTCCAGCATGTTCTGTACATGGGAAAAACCACGATTTAATACAAAGATTCAGGGTCCAGCAGATGGCCTAATGATTACGTCGTTGGACTCTGACATAG
Source organism: Tupaia tana (assembly GCA_026018925.1). NCBI lineage: Eukaryota > Metazoa > Chordata > Mammalia > Scandentia > Tupaiidae > Tupaia > Tupaia tana. Next base: position 20,848,787 of record JAKSZU010000026.1, on the reverse strand, counting down.
TTGACTGCAGTTCGAGTCCTGGACCCGGTAGCTTAAAACTCACACTGGGCGTGTGTGTATGTGCTCAAAATCCTGAGAGGAGAGTGGAGGAGAGGGGATAGCAGTGTGGCTATCACTTTGTGATGGAAGTGAGAACTCACTTTCTGTCTCTCTGTCTCTCTGTGTCTCTCCATCTCGCTGGTGAGCACACGTGCACTATAGCAAAAATGTCTCTTAAAAAAAAAAAAAAAAAAGACTCCTCTTCACCACTCATGCGTGCTTCGCAGGGCAGTCCTTGATATAAAAGCACCTTGAATAATGGCCTCCTTTCATAGGGTGGGGCCCAGGTCCCTGGACCCAAGGTTGTGCCTGCGGTGGGTTAGTGGTGTCTCTGGGGGAGACATGTCGGAAATGCCGTGCCCCCGGGCTCTGGGCAAGCAGCACCGAGTGTGGTTTGCGGCTACCCGGAGCACCCCTCAGCTCTGCCCTGTGAGCCTGGACCCGGGTGTGCGTCGACCCTGGAACCGCCACCACGCAACAGCTGCACGCCCAGCTGCAAGGATGCCTCGCAGGGCGGGTCGCAAACCTATGGACGCGTTGGGCTTTGCAGGAGCTGGGGGTGCTGCGGGCTTGCAGAGGCGGGGCGGGGGCGCTAGGCCCCTGGTGCTAGGGCAGCCCTGGAAGAAGGCGTGCTCTCACTGCACGGGTTCCCAGCCCCCGCCCATCGTTTTGGGTGAGAACCCCGTGCATAATAAACCGAATCTAGAACTCTGACTGTCGCATAAACAAACCAAAAGTTTAAAAAATTTCGTGTAGGTATTTGCCATAGAGCACGTGTGCTTACCAGGGACAGAGAATGACAGAGACAGAGCGAAAGTGAGAGATCACCCCGGGGGAGATGGCCATGCCACAACCTCTTCCCTCCCTTCTCCTCTCGGGATTTTGGGTATGCGTGTACTTGTACACGGTTTGGTTTTCAATCCACCAGGTCCAGGACTCGAACCGCAGTCAGTCATGTGGGAGTCCAGCACCTTAACCACCACACTGTCCGCTGGCCCCAAACCAAAACTATTTTTGACAGAGACTTCAGTGCACACTGGGCTTCCCAGGAACGGAATGAATGCACGGATCGAGAAAAGAGAGCGGTTTGTCCGGAGTGAGGCTGGGCATCGGGCACCACTCAGGAAAAGCAGGCTGCTGAGGAGGGCAGCAGTCCACGCCCTGTGCCAGTCTGCGCGTCCCCAGGCGCTCACCGTGACTGCCTGGAGGCACGGCCATCTGATGACAATGTCTTCTGCGACTTAGAGAAATGCACACTGCCTTGTCACAAATGTCTTCCCTCCACGTCTCAGATGTGGTTTTCTGCGTGTGCATCTTTGGAGGACCTGGGCTGGCAGCTCCTCCTGGCCACAGTCGCATTTCTGGACAGTAGGGGAGCCAGCGCACATGTCTGTCAGGGGGGAAGCCCGAGTTCCAGAAAACTCTCCACAGGTGCCCAGAGAGGGGACGCGGGAGTTTCCTGGTAGCCCCGTTCGTAGTCAGGGAAAACTGAACAGCCCCACGTCTGCAGCAGCCGCTGACGGAGTGAAGGAGTGACCCTGGCCATCTAATGGAATCCAATACAGTGGTCGAAATGAATAAATGGGTCTGTCTTGTCAGTGTGCCTTGTACAGAAACACAGCAATGGACAGGAAATACTAATTACAAAGCAATTTGTGGGAACCAGCAGGTGGCACGGTGGTTGGGGCACTGGACACTCCCACATGGCTGACCACGGTTCGAGTCCTGGACCTGGTGGCTTGCTTTCTCACTTCCTGTCTCTCTCTCTCTCTGTGTGTGTGTGTGTGTGTATCTGTATCTGTCAAATTAAAACTAAGTGAATGAATAAATAAAACTTAATTTTTTTTTTTTTGGAGAGGTTTTTCGCTATAGGGCGCGTGCGCTCGCCAGACAGAGAGAGAGAGACATAGAGACAGAAAGCGAGAAATCACCCCCCAGGGGGGATGGTCACGCCGCAATCCCTTCTCTTCCATTCTCCTCTGATCTTCACAAGTTGTTCCGAGACGCGAAACTAAGTGAATGAACGCTAACTGCTGGTTCCCAATAAAACTTAATTTTTAAAAATTCGTGCAGTGATAGGCCGTGTGGGAAAGGCTTTTATTATTATTGTTATTTTTTTTGCTCGAGGACAAGTGTACTTGCCAGAAAGACAGAGAGAAGGCAGGAGTGAGACAGCACCCCTTGGGGCGGGGGACGCCACGCAGCACTCCCTTCTCCAGTCTCCTCTTACCTCTTGGGATTTGGGGCACACACACGTGCGCACACAGACACACACACACACACAGACACACACAAAACCGGTGTGGTTTTCTGCTGTGTCCGGGACTCGAACCACAGTCAGCCACGTGGGATCTAGCTGCCTTAACCTCCTGGCGCCCGCTGGCCCCAAGGGTAAGATTTTAAAACACATGGAACTAGCAAAGTCTCTAAACTAGGAAGGCGAGCAGAGCGTCCCAATCACTGGAAGGAAATTCACCCTGAAATTCCCGGATGGTGACTACCTCTGGCGAGGGAGGGGACGCGTTAGGGGAAGGGCTGGCCGAGTTTTCTTTGTATCCAAGTTTAATTGCTTTTAAAATGTAACTGACACAATTGCGGCAAAGTCTCTCTGTGGCAAGTGCATGCGCCCTGCAGCAAAATTAAAAAGAAAAAGAAAAAAGTAACGGGCTCCCCAGATGACTTTAAAAGAATAACAATATGAGAAATTCAGGGAAATAAGGAGACAATGTCAAAACTGATCTGCTTGAGGAGACGGTTGTGTGGTCAGATAACAGGAAAAACCCTGCATCCTTGTCTCTGATGAAGTCTAGCCTTCGCCTCCGAGGACAAATGTTCTTTCAACGCTCCCGGGAGGAAGATGCGGCCCAACGAGAGAACTGAATCCATGGTTGGCCAGGATCCAGTGAAAAAGGATCCAGGAGAAATTGCTGGAAAGTAAGCAGGGCCCGAAGATAGGCAACGGCCCCAGTATTCCAGAGCCGACAGCGAACTGGATCAGGGAGACCCCAGGTGGAGTGTTTCTGACGGTGAGAACTCAGAGTTCTCGAACAGGGCAGTGGTGTCGGCCCGGGCCTGTTCGGAAGAAAACATGGTCGTGATGCAAAGAAGCTAACACAGATGCGCTCGGCTTCCTCCTGCCTCCCGGGCTCCACTGCCTGTGTGCACGCGAGACCGCCCTGCTAGACCAGATGGCCACTTAGACCCTGCCCTCCCGAAGGATTTCCACAAGGGTGGGTTCTCATCGTTAGCGTGGGGACTGCTGTCGGTTCTTGGGTACCTGCCCCGCAGTCCCTGCGTCCGCACGTCTGACAGTATTAATCCCACTCCACGTGCCTATGGGGGCTTTTCCTAGTTGTCTGTAAGCTGCTCAGACTTGTCCAATAACCTGTGCTCACCAAGAGTCTCTTACTTGCAGGGAAACCGGGTTCAGAGAGGCTTAAGCAGAAATCTGGAGGTTTACGGTTTCAGGCATGGCTGAATCTAGGCGCTCACACCAGCTGGGGGCCCGTACCCGGCCGTGTGCTGGGTCTGCCCACCGTCCCGCTGGCTTCATTCTAAGGCTGCATTTCCTCGAGTGGAGGAGAGGTGGTCCCAGCAGCTGTTGGACCGCCTCTTGTCACCTTGGCAACCTGGGCAGAAGGGGGGTGCCTCCCGACGGACAGCTGCAGTTATCTGAGACAACGCCAACTGGCCCAGCTGGCTCTGATGTCCTGCCCTGGCCAGTCGCCACGCCTGCCGGTTGGGCACCTCCTCCATACAGGTCACGCCAGAGGTCACTGCATTCCGAGCAGGCGAGGTCTCGATCGGAAACCGAGATGCTGTTATTGGGCGGAGACGGCGTGGGCACTGGTCAGGCAGGGACACGGCTGCTCGGGTTCTCCTCGGTTACGCAAGTCTGTGCATTCCGTGTGGGGTCCTAATGGCCTTGCAAAGCCCCAGTGAGCGAGCGGGCGTTCCCTCCCCTGCCGCGTCCCCCGCTATCGCGCAAAACAAGGCAGAGTTGATGGGTGGCTAGTGCCCGGCCCAGGAGCACTGCTGGTGCCCTGGTGGTGTGTTTGCACAAGACCACGCCTGGGCCGCAGAGGTGGGTCCTGGCGAGCCCTTCTGTCTAGAAATGAGGGTACGCTCCTGACGCTGACGGCTGAGGGCGGGAGAAGAAAAGGTGGGGCTCCGAGACGGCTGCACGCTAGGCAAGTGGGCCAGGTTCAGGGTGGTGGCGTGCGGGCCGTGTGCTGCGTGGGCTGCAGTCCCAGGCAAAGCTGTCCGCCTTGTCTCTGCTGCGTGTGTTCCTGCCCGAGGTGAGACCCAGGGCGCAGCCTCCTCCTAGGCTGGGCACAGGAATGTATGCAAGGGCCACTCCAGTGCCAGCTACAGCAGTCAGCGCAGCCACCTTTGACACGTGCAGAGAATTAAAGGCTTTATCCAGAATCAATGGACAAGAGTGCTGGGATCGATTAGCAATGCCTGCATGGGAGAGGAGGATGGGAGAACGGTACAGTGACCCCACCGTTGCCAAGCCCAGGCGTGGCCTTCCCAAGGCTGTTACACAGGGAGGCGGTGTCCAGAGACCCCCCACCCCAGCCTCACCGCTGAAGACAGGGCTATTTCCATTGGGCAGCTGCTAAATGAGGTCATCGCTAGGCGGAGCGTCTGCTCTGAGCCCGCCTCCACTTGCATCATCAACTCTCTCTACCCCAGCCCCTGAAACCAGCCAGGAAGGAGGGTGGCGTGGAGCGTACTCAGGCTCCCCGTTTCTGAGTGCTGTCGCGTACCGTGCGACACCGCGCTGGCCACCCTACAGCAGGGCTAGTGTCGTCTTTAAATAGTTTCGCTTTACACCTTTTTATCAGAGTACATCAAGCCTACGGGACGGCGCCCAGGTCTTACCTCTGCAGCGAAGCAGTCGGGTGAAATGGGCGCACCTCGGAGCGTGTGCTCTCTGGGAGAGACAGACCAGCCCCGTCCCTGCCTGAGCCCCCCCCCCCCCCCCCCCCCGCCCCAGGCCCCTTTTCGGTCCCTGCCGTCAGTGTCACCGCGATCCTGACTTATAACTGTGGACTCGCTCTGCCTGGCGGGGGACTGCACATCCATGCACGCCTGCTCTTCGGGTGCTTTTGTGTCTGCTTGGGTCTCGGTGTTCGGTGCCGCTCGGTGTGGAGTCCGTGGGGGAAATATGCCCCGCTTATGACCCGTCTGTGCCGGCGGGCACCAGGGGCGTGTCTGGGCTGGTGTGCGGGAAAGCAGCCTGCTGTGGCCATGGTGGTGCCCGCGTCCGCAGGAACACGCGTGCCGAAGTGTGTATACCGGGTTGCAGTCGCTGGGTCGTAGTCGATGGTCCCCTTTCTTGCTGTGGGAGCCCTGATTTCACTTAGGGGCCCGTGCCTCTCCGTGTGATCAAGCAGTGTGACTCGGGGGATCTGGACTGGTCCAGGCATGGTCTCCTTCCTTTGCCGGAGGTTAGCTGAGCCACGGGCATGGGACCCAACTCTGGCAATGAGCCGTGAGTGAAGGGCTGCAGTGTGCAGTGGGCTTTAGGGTTCTCGCTCTCGGTGCGCTGGTTGTTGTGTCTGGACATATCACTTAGATGGAGCAATGGCAGTCATTTTGTGGTTATGAGGGGACTTGGGATGAGAATCAAGCCGAGGGTGGGAAACGAGAAAGATGGAAAGAGCCAGGGAGTCTCCATCAATGCTCCTCCATTATCCAAGCCTACAGTGACCTCGCCTCCTGGCTTCTTGCTACATGAAGTCATAAATGACCTCATCATTCTGCTCGCGTCATAAGGCGATTTGACTGAGTGACCGCCGTGCAGACAGGAAGGCTCTGCCCGGTGCCACCGCATCCCTGTGCCCCACACACAGGAAAAGCACATTAGCTTTCGTAATTCTTCTTTTTAAAAAAAGAATTATTTTATTTAACTTTATTTACTTATTTTAATTTGACCAGAGAGGGAAAGTGAGAAAGCAAGCCGCCAGGTCCGGGACTCAAACACGATTGGCCGTGTGGGAGTCCAGCGCCCTTAACCACCACGCGCCACCTGCTGGCCCTGGTCATTCTTTTTATAATTGCCAGAGGGCATGGGTGCATGCATGCGTGTGTAGGAGAGAGAGACAGAGATAGGCGAGGGAGAAAGCACCCCCCAGCGGGGTGTGGTCACGTTGCGATTCCTTTTCCTACATTTCTCCGCTGTCAGGACTTTGGGCACAGACACACATGCACGGAGCGTGTTACAGGCTGTGGGGCTGCGGGCTGAACCTAGTTGGTCGTATGGGATCTGCACTAAGGCCAGTCCTGCTAAGTCAACACCGAGGCCGAGTGGCTGGGCCCCAAAGGCAGGTCCCACACAGGGAAAGCTGGATCCCAACACGAGGGCGGCTGTGGGCCCCGCAGTCAACGCTGGGCTTCGAGGCCCAGCGCTCTGCTCTGACGCTGGCGTTGCTGAGTTCACTCTCTCACCTCGTTTTCCTCCGCAGAGGATGGTGCTGGGGGGCCGAGGAGTAGCCCCGACGCCGCCCAGGTGCTGATCCCCCGAATCCGTGACCGTGTTACCACACGCAGCCGAGAGGCTTTGCGGATGGATTAAGTTAAGGGTTTGAGGTGGAGGATTATCCTGATTAGCCGGGTGGCCTTGCAGTCACAGATTCCCAGCCAGAGGGAGGCAGGGGGTCAGAGTGGGAGTGGAGAGGCCGCAGAGGCAGAGCCTGAGCCCCACGGGGCCGTGGCCGCTGGGAGACGAGGAGCGCGCTCTCCAGAGTCCTGCAGACCGCGGAGCCCAGGCTGCCAGGGAGGAGCTTCGTGGGTTTAAGCCTTGGCCTCTGAGGTCACTCATGAGAGCAGACACAGGCCTCATCCGCGGTGCCGTCGCCGGTCCGTCCCCAGAAGTTTATAAACTTGCCATGAGGTTAGTGCCCAGCGGACCACACCTCTGCCAGGAAGCCATCCCAGACTCCTCCAGTCCCCCCTCCTCCCCTGGGCTTCGCACTGGCAAGTTCTCAAGACCATCCCACCCCTTGGGGAAGGGGCGCACAGGCCGCCCACCTTATGGAGGAGGAGACGGGGGCGTGAGAGGTTAGGGAAGATGATCGGAAGGGGTGCTCTGGTGGCAGGTGGAGCCCCAGGCCTGACCCCAGCACCAGGTGCCTCTCTCAGCTGGCTCGGCCCCTGTGGCCTCAAGAGCAGGGGGGCCCTGGGGCCCCAGACCGTGCCTTTCCACAGACAGCCCCAGAGGAACGGTGGGGAGTGGAGTGCACGCGGGGTCTGCTGCCCCACGGCTGAAAGCCTCACTTCCCGGTGCCAGGGGCACACTGCCTTCCCCTGGCCACGCTGTCTCTGGCCCAGCACTGGCACCCGCGGGGGGCCTGACATCTCACCCGATGCTCAGTTGCATCCACTTCCTCCTGCTCTCGGCACGGCCTCCCTGCACGCCCCCCCCGCACGCCCCCACTTGGCCCCAGCCCCCACCTCCCTGCCTCCCACCTCTGCCACCTGAAGGCTGACCATCCTGAAACCCGCCCCAGACCTGACCACAGTTCTGGACACGTGGCAGGGTCTCCCGCTGCTCCCAGGGCTGCCTGGTCTTGTGTTGCTAAACTCTCTTCCTGTCCTACCCCAGGGCGTTGGCATTCCCCCTCCCGACACGCCCCTGCTGTGGAACCCTCGAGGCCGGCAGTTTCCAACAGGCATGCACCTTGTCCCTTCCCAAGGGGGCCTTCCCTGCCGCGCTCGGTCCCCTCTGCAGTCCCCTCTTCCCTCAGCGGCGGAACTGACACCACACCGTCGCAGCTTCCTGCTCTCCTGTCTATGCAGCCAGCCACGTGCCGAGGGAGGGCCGGGCCGTTGTGCGGACGAGGCTGGAGCAGCTTCCTCACTGCCAGGCTGACCCTGCTCCCTCGAACCCGCCGACCCCGTCCGGGCATTGCTGAGAGGAGGAACGGAGACCGGGTGGTTCTATGAAGAAGTCAGGTGTTCTTGGGCAGTTTGGAGTCCAGGGTCCAGGGCCGAGTGCCGGCGAGCCTCCGGCACGGCGGAGTGTGGGAACCCGGGCAGAGCGGCCGTCCCGGAGCCTCTGTCTTGTTCGGGTCTCACTCCCTGTGTATGAAGTCACCAGAACCCAGTCATAGGCCTCACCCTAACTACGCCATCACACCTGAGGCCCTGCCCTGGGGTGCTGTGGGAGGAATTGTGTTTTCCACTTAGCACCCTGCGATACCACAGAGGGGCACCCACACTGAAGTCACGGTGTTAAGCGGGAGTTGAACCCCAGCCCATCTGGTGCAGACCATGATCCTTTGCTTCCCCCTTGTCAGACAGGCCCTCCCCAGCCTCAGAGCCCTGTAAACTTTGCACACACCGAGTTATGCTTTCAGCCTCCTGAGGGCTCCGGTGAGGCCTGGAGGGCCCTTCTGAGCCGGGGACCTGTGCACTGATTTTTAAAAACGAGAGTGCTTGCTAGCCCGTCAGACAGCAGCAGAGGGGACCTGGAGGGGCACACAGCTTGGCTCCGAGAGCAGGGGTCCTGCTGCAGCCCGCGGCTCGGGGTGCTGCTCTCACTCTTCTGGGGCCTGAGCCCTGGCCCCACACAGGCTGCTCGGGAGGCAGGGCTGCCTCAGATCCGGTGTGCCGCCAACGCCGACGCAGAGCCGGGCTCTTCAACCATCTGCGCGTCCATCTGGCAGGCCGCTGTCCTGGGAAGGAAGGCTTTCGCGGGCTTCCCAGGAGGCCAGGCCACCCAGGGGCTAGTTCCTGACGTTCTCAGGGAGGCTTCTAAACGCAAATGTGGTGCAAAGACGCAGGGAGGGAGAACTCCTCAGATGGATGGCGGAACTGCGGGAGTGCACGCAGGGATGTCCACAGCCAGATGGCCCAGCTGGGGAAAGAGGCGTTTTCATCACACGTCTCTAAGCACTCCACATGGGATGCCGTCAAAGCAAGCCACCCACCTCCCGACTGCCAGAACCCAGGTGACCTGGCCTGGTCTCCCCTGCCCGCCCAGTGTCTCGCTGTCCCTGGAATAAGTGTGCTCCTGCCCCAGGGCCCTGACACTGGCTGTCTCTCGGCCTGCTCTGCTCTGTCTCTGCACACCCCTGCACGCCCTCTTCCTTCCCTGAGTTCTTTTTCTCAAGTACGACCACCTCGCCCAGCGTGTGCTGTGCTTATTTATTTAGTTTCAAGTGGCCTCTCCGCTTAGCGCAGCTGCGTGAAGGTGGAGGCTGCGCTGTCTCGGTGGTGGCTATAGATGGCCCCGCCTGGCGCCTGGGGGGCAGCAGCACTCCTGGATTAGGGGACACCCTACGGAAGTATCCGACAGAGACAGCACAGAGGAGCAGCCCCCAGACACACACTGCGCACCTAGCTCTGGGCTGCTGCTGCACCACGGGACCTGCCCTGGCCATCTGCCTCATTGGATTGCACGGCCTGGGCTCGCTTGTCTCCACAGAGGGTCGGCCAGGCCGCTCCGGGGCCTCTGGCCACAGCGAGGAGGACTGAGGGGCTGTCCTCGGGCCAGGCCTCCCCTTTACGGTGCATTTCTGTGCCCCCGTCCCCGGGGGCCCGCAGCGAACGCTCAGGGGGATGCCCATGGCGGCCCAGCACGCGGAGAGGCAGCCCGGAGTAAGACATTGCTCCTCAAGGTCCTCAGGCCTGAGACAGGGCCTGGGTTTTGTTCCCTACCTCATTCTTTTTGGAGAATGCAAATGGTGTCATAAATAAAGGCCCAGACTCCGGAGGGGGCTGGTGACACTGCAGTTTCTTGCTGCAGGGTTGGGCAGGCTAGGGCTCTGAGGGTTGCTCTTAGCACACCGCAAGGATGGAAGGGGCCCTGGACGCCTGTCCCGGGAAAAAGGGGGCTTGGGAAACCCCGTTCTCTGCAAACGGCCTGTGTCCTGACATTCAAATGTCTATAAACACCGCGACATTTTCTTACTAAGGCCTGGCTCGAGGGCCCGGTTCTTCATGTCTGGGAGAGGCTTCCCTGGCACGGTTCTGTCCCCCGCCACTCCTGAGAGTGGGCCTGGACGCTTTCGCTGCTCCATCCCACGTGCTCAGCACACAGTAGGTGCTTACGACCGATGCACTGAATGGGTATAGCTGGGATGCAGTCATTGCAGGCTTTCCCTCCTCCTGTTCACGCTTCCGAAAGAGGGTCCTCCTCCCCCATAGAGCGTCTGACCCCCTGCCCCAGCCCAGCCCTCCGTTTTAGTTTCAGGGGTCACACACAGCCCCCGCCCCGACAGTCAGTGTTTGGTTTGGCCGGGCTTGTGTTTCAGAGCAGGGTGACCTAGCAGTTAAAGGAAACCACATCCCACTTCCAACTGTGGTTTGCATCAGAGGCTTGTGGCTGGAGAGCACGCCGGGCATCTGTGCGTGCCCTGGTTTCCGTCTGGCTGGAGAAGCAGGGGAGCAGGGGAGAGGGGAGAAGGGAGCGTGGCCGGGACCGCCCGCTGGGAGGGTGCCTTCCCCTTGCTGGATAGGCCATCCCGGGCCTGCCTCTGCCGTGAACACTCACCCTTCGGCAATTACAAAGAAAAGGTGACTGATCCTCTCAGGGCGGCCATGGGATGCAGAGGGCCCTCCCGTCTCTGTGACTCACCCCTCCTCCAGCCCGGGCTGGCTGTTCCTGCTAGGCCCCATGGGCTTTGAATTTGTAACCTCTGTCTAAAGCCACCAGCAGTATGAGAGGGACTTGTAAGACCTCCCTGCAGCGGTGGGGTTCCGAGGGCTTGCTCCCGGCCCCAGGTAGGCTCGGCCCCAGGGAGGCCCCTCTGGCCCGATGCACTAGCTCCCAGGGCCACTCGGGCTCCAGGCCCCTCAGTGTGAGTTCTGGCCTTCTGCACGCCTTGCCTCCAGGGGCGTTATTTTGGAGCAGGCCTAGGAGTGACCGTGAGTTTGAGCTGACCCTGTGCTTGTCCAGGTGAACTTGCGTTTCAGGCACATGCCGGGGAGTGCCCACCTGCCGGAAGTGTGACCAGAGAACGGGTAAAGGGTTGACCCTGAAATCTGCCCAGGGAGCATGGGCTGGGAGGCAGGGTATGTGGTCATCCTTGTCCCCGTGTCCAGATTATCAGGCAGTGTGTGACCTCGGGCCGGCCTCCTCTCCCTCCGCTGCAGGCCTCATTCAGTCACTGCTCACTCACTTGCATCACATTAACTGAAGGCCTACTGTGTGCAGGGGAAACGGCACAGACGGGCCTCCGCTGTCATGGTAGCACAAGGCGCTATGCAAGTGACAAATAGGGGCCCAAGATGATTTCCGGTGGCAGTCAGTGGCGGAGAAAATGAACAGGGAGTTGACTTAGCCAGGCCCCTAGACAGGGGTTAGCGAGGGCTGAGGAGGTGGCATTAAGCTGGGACCTGCAGGCCGGAGATGGCTGTCTCAGGCAGAGGGGGGAGTGCAAAGGCCCTGAGGCAGGCAGGCTTGACTGGCAAGTGTAAGGCAGGAGTGACTGAAGGCGGAATTTGACGGCAGGCCGGAGCCTCTGACTCTTCCCTCCCATGGACCTGCCACTATGCCCCCATGTCCTTGGGTGACCTCCTTAACTCAGTTTCCCCTTACAGGGCCCAGCGGGCTGTTATTATTACTGTCGATCCAGGGCTTGGCGCCCACCCCCGGCCCCGGCTGTCCGAAGGCGGAGTGTTCTCTGGTAATCTTGCAGAGCGGCTGTTCTTTTTGGGTATACTCGGACCTGGGCTGCTGCCACTGTATGTGCAGGAGCAAGTGGAGTTCCGTGCTGTGAACAGGAGCAATCGGGGGTGCCAGTCTGTGGGGGGCCTGGGGTGTGGGCAGGGGGTGAGCTGCCACTGCTTCCGCTCATCCCCTCTGAGCTGGGGTGTGGAACACCAGTGTGGACTGGCTAGCCGAGGGAGTCCAAGTCCAGCCAGCTACACTGAGCCCCAGTGTCCCCGTCTGCACTGCGGTCAATACCAGGCTGCTAAGGACATTCCGGGAAGCCCCGAGTGCTCCTTCAGCAAGCCGTGTGGTTCCCTGCCGCCTGGCAGAGCGTGGGCCTAGTAACCCCATTTTACAGCCCCGAGCAGGTGTGGGCAGGAGGGCAGAGCCTCCTCCTCCTCCAAGGGGCACCTCTTTCCTCCTGGCCTCCATGACTCCGTGGGACAGAGGCCTGGGTGACTACCTGGCTCCCCGCGAGGGTGTCTAGTGGCCTCTGGGGCGTTACATGACTGATAGCCCCTGGCCCGCTGACCTCCTCCCATGCCACAGGGAGCCCTCCGGACAGGAGCAGGGTTAGGGACTCTCAGAAGACACCCCACGTGTCCTTGCCCAACTCCAAATCCCAGACCCCTGGAGGGGCAGGCCTCCCTTCCACAGTCTGGCTCTCTGCGTGGATTCCCCTCGACCTCTGACAGGCTGCCCTGGGTGGGGGGGAGCAGGTTGACTGTGACCTCCTCCTGTTCCAAACTGCACACCGCTCCCCGACCCCTGCACGCACTTCCCCTTTCTAGGTTCTGCCCGCCCCCCCTGAAAAACCCTCAGAAACTAAAAGCGGAGGGGCAGAGGTCTTCGCTGCAGGGGAGGCACCCCCAGGACTCTGGCAGGAGGTGGAGGCCGCCTGGCCCTGGAAACCGCCGCCTCGCCCTCGCCGCAGCCACTCCGCACTCTCCCTGGGGGTTTTCAGATGTTGGCAGATGGCAGAACAGAATCTGCTGAGACGTCACTCCAAAAAAGGAAAGTTGAACTGAAAAAAATTCAAACTCTCCAACATCTTAGGAGAGAGCAGAAGAGGAAGGAGGGAGGCCGGCTTCAGGCCGGGGCTCCCAGGACCCTCTGCTGATTGGGAAGATCTCCCGGGTCCTCTGGGCTGCTGTGGAGGGGACGCCGAGGACACGTGCTGCCAGGCCAGCCAGTGGGGCCAGGGCTCTGCAGAACTGAGTGTCTGCGTGTGCATGGGTGAGTGTGCATGTGTGCTCGTCTGGCTCGTGTAGCCTGGGTGTGTGCGGCTGCCTTGGGCATGCTTCCTGCCCCGTGTCTGCGTATGGGGACCACAGGCGTGTGACATCGCGTGTGCATTTGTGTCCCAGAATGTCCCCAAGGGGGTGTTCACCCAACGCACATTACTGCTGCGACAGGACGGTGTAGGAGTAGCCAGAACCTTTGCCCTCGTGCAGCGGACGTTCCGGACATGTGCGCCTGCCCTGTGTTCCGATCTCTGGAGTGTGCCCCAGAGCTCATCCAGGCGTGACCTTGTCCTGGGGGCTAGGTCCCAGCGTCTGCACAGGTCTGTGACTGTCATGAGTTTCGCAGGGAGTCACCTGGGCTAGATCTCCCATCTGGCAGGGCTCAGCCTGTCCACGTCCTCTGGCGAGACTTCTGCACCCTACGGTCTGCGCAGTCCCCGCCAGTGGGCAACACCGTGCCTGTCCCTGCGCATCTGTGTGTCCCTAAAGGTCCATGTGCAACCCTTCCGGTGCACCCCCTGCCCATCGCTGGCTACTCCTGAGTTATAATTTAATAGCTGAAACGCGATTCCAGGGGAGTATCTGGGTCTGGGGAGGAGGAGGGGGAGCGGCTGCAGGAGGGGGAGGGGGCAGGATCCGGAGGCACTTCTCCCTTCTCCCTCCTGCAGGAGCTGCCGAAAGAAACTCGGCGTCGCGCCCGTGTGTGTGTGTGTGTGTGTGTGTGTGTGTGTGTGTGGCCGCGTGTGCGCGCACGAGTGGGTACGCGCCGGGCCAGGGGAGGAGGCGCGGGCCCTTTAAGCAGCCCGAGGGGGCCGGGCCGGGGCGCGTCGGCGCGGGCGGGGAGCCGGGAGCTGGGGGGCCGGGGCGCCGCCTCCTGGGCTCCCGCCCCGCCTCCTCCTCCCCCTCCCGCCGCCGCCTCCGCCGCCGCCGGGGAGCGCGGAGCCGCGGGCAGGCCGGGCCGCACCGAGCCCCGCGTCCGCCCGCGCCCCGCCCGAGCCGTGCGCCCGCACCCTACGCCCCGCGATGCGCGCCAAGTTGCGGGCCGGGGACCCCGGGCTGGCGCCCTAGGAGGCGGCGGCGGGAGGATCGCGTCCGGGCCAGAGGCCGGGCCTGCTGCGCGCCCCCAGCCCGATCCGCACCGCCACTTGCCTGAGCGCCCGTGCGGCCCGAGCGCGCCCGGAGCCGGGCGCCACTGCCGCCACCTCGGCGAGGTGAGTGGGGCCGCGGGTCCCCGCGGAGGGCAGGGGGGAGGCGCGGGGCGCGCTTCCGGGGGCTCAGGGAGGAGCTGGCGGCGCACGCGGCGGAGTTGGCGGGGCCCCTGGTCTCCCGAGTTGGCGCTCTTGGGGTGGCCTGCTGGGGAGATAGGCTCCCGGTCGATACTGCGGCCCGCGTGCTTGGGGGCGCCGGGGAACTTAGGGGAACTCCAGCTCCCCAGCGAGGGGGCGGGAAGGAGGGAAGTGGCTTGAGGGCGGCGGGGGGCTCCCTGGAAATGCGCAGAGCGGGCCCCCCATCGTATGCCCCAGCCCTGGGCCCGAGGCCGCTAAGCGCCCCCTTCCTCCGAAGCTGCCCCGGACTTGGGGGCGACACTGCGCCTTGTTTTCCAGAGGGCAGTGCGGGTTCGGGGAGCCCTGGGAGAGGGCGTCCTCCAGCCTCTCGGCCTGGCTGCTGGGGGGGGGGGGGGGCGCACGGGGGCTTCCCGCCAGCCTGGGCTTGGGGCCAGAGGGCGGGGTCCCCCGGGGAGCGGCGCCCCTAGTTCCCCCTCCCCCGCGGGCCAGCGTTCCTGGTGTCTGGGCCTGCCTCCCGAGACTGGTGACGCCTCCTCGGGCCGCCTCTGGTCCCTCCCCGGCCTGTGCGGGTACTTGGACGCACTAGTTGGGAAGTTGGAATTCAGAGCGGTTCCCATTGGAGCCGACCGGGGAGCCCCCGGCCCTAGTGTCGACGGGTCGTCCCCAGAGCCTGCTGGGAGTGGGGGCCCCGTGGGGCGCGCCCTCCCCTCGCCGGGCTCCTGCAGGGAAAAGTCGGAGGGAGGGAGCCAGGGCAAGGCAAGGCGGGTGGGAGGGAGAGACTCGCTGTACCTGCGAGCCGCTCGGGCCCAATTAGCGTGGGGCGCCCGCCCGGCGTTATTTTTACACTGTAGGTTTGTTTTTTTGGAAGCGAGTGTCCTCCCGCCGCCTGGCGCTCCGGCTCTCCGAGGGTCTGGTGCAGGCAGCGGGGGCGGATCTGTTCTGTCGGCTCAGCCTCCTCCCTTCCTCCCCCTCCTCCTCCCCCCTGTTGGTGAGAACTGGTTTTATTATGATTATTATTTTTTTTTCCTTTTTGCAGATTTGGAGGAAGGATGTGTGAGGGAGGAAAGAAGGAAGGGAGGAGGGGCGGGGGTAGATCCCTGTGGGCTGGGCGGGGGAGTTCTGGGCTGGAGGGAGGCTTATCTGTGGCCTTGACTTCGTCCTTTTAAAACCAGATCTGGGTCCCGGCGCTTTGATTTAAGGGGCTACCCTGAGGGTGTCTCAGGGCCCTGCTGTGTCCACCCTGGGTGGTCCTTCTGGGAAGGGCGGAGAAGGGGGCCGAGGAGGCCGGGGGAAGAGGGGGACTGGGTTAGACTGGCCCTCCAGCAGCTGGACTCCTAGAGTCGCCACCCCCCATGGCAGGCTGACACAGATGGCCTGGCCTCTCTGCAGAGTGAGGGTCCTCCCTGGTGTGCACTCGCACTGCCGTTAGTTGTGGTTATTCCTGGGTTTGAACTTGGACTTTCACCTGTGAAAAGGGCAGGGCAGCTTCCCTTTGCCTGCAGGAGTGGGGGGATCCGGTGATGGGGGGCCTTGTTTCCACCCAAGGTGGTTTCCAGGGAGGAGGGGCCAGCTGCCCTCAACCCACTGAGCAGATGCGGAGACTGAGTCCCACCCACTGTGCGGACCCCGCTGAGTCCCACCCACTGTGCGGACCCCGCTGAGTCCCACCCACTGTGCGGACCCCGCTGGGCCTGGAGCTGGCTGGGTGCAGTAGGAGCGGCTGCCAGGGCCTCCCAGGCCCCGTCTGGCTTCCCCTGCTGCCTGCCATGTCCTTGCTTGGAAATTTACCCTGCCGCTACCACCCGGTTGCTCTGCCCCGGGAAGACTGTGTGCCAGTGCCCAGACATGGGGGCGGGGTGCCCGGCTGGCCTGGCCTCTTCCCACTGAGCTATTTACGCCGGCTGGCTTGGGATCGATACTATTGATAAATCCACGTAAATGGTAATGTGCTGTCAGGCCCCGGTGAGGGATGGAGACCCCTCGTGGGGTGTGTGTCCCTCCCCCTCGCATGCAGTTTGGCTATAATCCCATCTTTTCCCCCAATTAATAATACTCGTGCAACCTCCTGAAGATTTCCCAGCGCCCTGCAAACACAAATTCAGCTGCAGGAAAGCCTGAGCCGCGAAGGCCGGCTCGTTCTCCCCTGCCCAGAGGGGCGGTGGCAGGGCTGACACCCACCCGCTGGTGCTGGCAGGCTGCCTAGGAGGCCCCGCCGGCGCCTGGCCTTGCCTCTCCCTCCCTGCAGGCTGGATATAGAGGCTGCTGGCCTGGTCTCCCCTGCCTGTGAGGGGCGCATCGTCCCTGTCTGTACTCCCACCCCCGCTGGGAGCCTGTGTGCGGGGAAGCTGGTGCTTCACTCTAGATGCGGTGGCACCTCCGCGCACCCCAGCCCAGTGGGGAGGGGAGTGCTCACCCCTTCCGTTCTACAGCTCACAGCTCCCTGAACCAAAGCCCCCGCTCAGATGCCACCTCTGACAGCGGGGCCTGAGAGCTTTCATTTGTGTTTTCCCCTCAATTGTTTCCTTTTCTAGTCTCCAGCGCCAAACAGCTGCCTCCCCGGGTGACATCCCCAGGCTCAGCTCCCTGCTAAGGGTGCAGCTTGGGGCCGGGGGAGGGAGGGCAGCTGCTGGCTGCTCAGGGCCAAGCCACGCCTGCCCCCTAGGTGGGTGTGTGTGGTCCCCGGGGAAGGGATGTTTAGAAGAGGCCAGCAGGCCGGCCTTAGGGGAATCTGGGAGGCAGGAGTCTGCAGAACCGACCTCACACAGTGTGTCAAGTGGGGGCCAGGGCTGCTACTGCGAGCTGGAGGTTACCATCCGTAATGCAACAACAGTAACCCCCTGCCTGGCCCCTGCTGCACGCTGCTGGGCTCACCACTGTCCCTTCAGAGCCGCTAGGAGTTGGCACTATTACCATCTAATTTATGGATGGTGAAATTGAGGCACAGAAAGGTCAGGTGACTTGCCTGCGGCCACGCAGGTTGGCTGAGGCCCTCAGAATTCAGACCCTGGAGTACTGAGGGCATGTTGGTGCAGGAATTTCCTGCAGGCCTGCTTTGCAGAGCTGCTTGGGCTGCAGGGCTGCAGGAGCTGGCTAAGGACACTATGTTTCCTCGTCTTTGCCCCAGGAGGCAGGAGGTGGGGCCTCTCCTGGGCTGGGGGGTTGGCGTGGGGCAGTGCCAGCAGCAGGCTTGGCATTTCTTTGAAGTCTCATTTTATCTTAAACATTTATGCAGATTGGGCGTTCGCCTTGGCGACATGGCTGTTTATTTTGAAATGAAAACATGGTTTTGAATTATTTAGCATGGCGTATGATGGGGCTGCAGGAGTCTGCCGGGTTGACATTGTGGCCTGGCCTGGCCTGGCCCCCAGCTAAGCCCTGGGGTACTTCGTAACCGGAGATTCTGCTGAGCCCCAGTAATGGCGGCTCTATTCCCATTTTACAGAGGAGGGAGAGACTCGCCTAGCCTGAGGTCACGGGGGCGGGGCTGTGCGGACTGAGGCCATGGAGCTGTCATCCTCAATGTCTTCACCATTCCCCATTTTAGAGCAGGGAGGCTTCCGACCTGGCCACACCCACCTCACCCAGGAGGGCGCAGCACCCTCTAGAAGGTTCCTTCGGGTCAGAGGTCTGTAAGAACCATCCCAGCAAGTGGTGGAGATCAGTCTGGAGGGTCTCACGTGTCCCTAGGCGGGCGCTGACTTAACAATGCACGTTCCTGCAAGTTCAAGTCCCAGCCCGGCCATTCCTGAGCAGTTGCCCATGTTGGTGCCCACCCCTCTTAGAGTTTGGGGGGCCCTCGTCTTTGGAATGGGCACATTGCCCACTGCAGTAGGGTGGTTGGCGGTGGTGGAGGGCATGCATGTTGGTTCGAAGCTCAGCTCTGCAGCGGTGGGCTGAGTGTGGCCAAGTTACTTCACTCATCTGAGTCTCCTTTTTTTCTTTCTTTCTTTTTTTTTTTTGAGATATTTTCGCTATAAGGGCACATGTACTTGCCGGAGAGACAGAGACCGAAAGTGAGAAATCGCTCTGGGGGGGGGGGAGGCCATGCCTCGATCCCTTCTCCTCCACTCTCCTCTCGGGACCTTGGGCACACGTGCACACATGCCCAGCGTGAATTTCAAGCCGCCGGGTCTGGGACTTACACTGTGGGCGACCTTGTGGAGTCCAGCGTCTCACCTGCTATACCCGCTGGCCCGAAGCCTCAGTTTGCTCATCTCTGAGATGGGTCGATGGCGATGGTATTCCAGCCTCGGTGGGCTGGTGTGTGTTTCCGGAACTGCCGTTCACTCCAGCTCACCCGGCGGAGGGCAGGGCTTGCTGTGGAGGCTGCCGTGTGAGCCTGGCCTCGCCGGCCGGCCGGCTGCCCCACCCCCCCCCTCCCCCCCCCACTCCCCCCCCTTCCCCGTCCTCAGGGCTGCGGGAAGGACCTCTCGTGGGGGGCTGTTCTCTTACTGGGCTCGGCCTTGGGCTGGTCACCGCAGACGGTGCGGTCCCTCCCCGCTACATGAGCCGCGGTGCCTGGTTGGTTCCGGCTCCGTGGAAGGCCCAGGCTTCCCATTCCCACTTTAACACCGTGCCTGTTGTGTCTGTGGGCATTCGGGGTGCCTGGGGGGCTCTGGCAGTTTGGAGAGCGTGGGCGGGGCAGGGAGAGAACCATGCCCCCCCCACGTGCCGACGATGTGGTCCCGTCGCCCAAAGCCTCAGGCCTGAGCTCAGTTCGTCCTGGGGGGACTGTGGCCGCGGCCACTTCATCACACGGTGGGGCTGGACAGTGCACGCGTTTGTGGTTGTAGTGAGCCAAGGAGGGCCCTGAGCAGGGCTTCCTGGCAGCTCTCCTTAGTGTCCACAGGCCCTGGCGCTGACCCTGGCTAGGCCGGTGGGCGCAGGCCTGCTCTGAGCTGAGCCCACAGTTCCCTCCTCGCCCCGCACCCGGTCCTGGGCTTCCTCCTTGAGACCTGGAGTGGCGCCTACAGGATCCGTGTCCGGTGCCCTGGCCCCATCCTGCGTGCCGCCTGCGGGAGCCAGGGCAGGGTGGGCAGCTGGCCGAGAGCCAGCACCTCCCTGCAGAGCAGTCTGCTGCCCTCTGGCCTCCCTTGGCCGGCCCGCAGTACTGCGTGTGGGGCGAGGCGGTGTGCCAGGCGGGTCCGGGGGGCCCTTGGCTGTCCTGTGTCCTAGGGGCCTCTGGGCAGTGCTCCAGGGCCCAGTCCAGGAGGCCAGGCCGGGAGGGGCCTGCAGCAGGCCCCGTTGTCCTCATGCTGAACCCAGCAGTGCCCGCTGAGACCCTCTGGGGGTGTCACCCAGCTGCCTGGTGTCCCTGTGGCCATGGCAACCTGCCTGGCACCTGGCCCTGTGTTAGCCCAGGGAGGAGAGCCTGCGGGCGGGACCTGGGGCCGGCCCTCCCCCTGCCACTCTGCAGGCTCAGGGCTCCTCCAGGGCCGGGGGCTTGAGCCAGGACCCAGGGCCAGGTTTGGGGGGAATCAGGTAGGTGTGGTGGCACCTGGTGACCTCTGCAGAGGAGGTGGGAGCTCTGCCCGCCGCACCCCTACTCCTATCACCCGCCTCCCTCCCGGGAGCTGTTTCACCGTCACCCGCCCTCCCCGCCCTGGGACCTGTGCGTGGTCCAGGCCCCGGGACTCGGTTGGCAGAGCCCCCATCCCCAAGTTCCTGCTCCCCAGAACCTCGGAGGTGGCACTCTTTGGAGTCAGGGCCTTTGCTGAGGGGGTGAGTGTGGATGGGTCCTGTGAGCAGGGTGGCTGGGTCGACAAGGCAGACATCCGCTCGAGGAGGGCACCAGGGGTGACCGGTGACCCCCAGCCGTCACCCCACAGCTCCTGCAGGAGCGCAGCCCACACCCAGACTTGGACTCGAGACCCCCAGAACCAGGGGAGGATCGGGGTGGGCTGTCATGAGCCCCGCAGGTAGCCCCACAAGCACCAGCTTCCAGCATGGCCCGGCCTGGCCCGGCCCCCGTGCCCCTGGGAGCCCAGCCGTGGCCCGCTGCTGCTCAGTTCCCTCCACGACATCTCGGCTGGCATGGTCTGCCCTCCCCGTGTGCGCATCTACTCTGCTCACCCACTCTGTCCCCGGCTCCGGCCTCACCGCTCTCCACAGTGCAGATCCCACTCAGGTCGCCACTGCTGTGCTGGGAGTGGGGTGTCACCAGGTGTAGGCCGGACATGCCCTTTTCCTGTGGCCTTTGCCCGTGCGGCTCCGGTCTGAGGCTGTCGGATATACCGAGTCACTGTGTTGAAAACCATTTCCTCTTGGGACCAGCAGTTGGCCTAATGGCTATGTCGCTGGACTTCCATGTAGTCGACCGTGGTTCGAGCCCCAGACCTGGTGGCTTAAACTCACGCCGGGCGCGTGTGCGTGCGTGCCCAAGATCCCAAGAGGAGAATGGAGGAGAAGGGATTGCTGCGTTGCCATCCCCCTGGGGGGTGATTACTCTCTTTCTGTCTCTGTCTTTCTGGTGAACGCACGTGCCCTATAGCAAAAACCTCTCAAAAAGAAAAGAAAAGAAAACCGCTCTCTCTCTGCATGGCTCGGCCCATCTCGGAAACCGTGGTTTTTCCTGTTCCTCTGGCTGTGGGCGTCCCCTGCCGCAGCGGCCCTCCACGTCTGTCCCGTGTCTGCTCCCCGTGGAGTGGGCCGGGCCTCAGCAGGTGCCTGGTCGGGGCGGGGCCTTGCCTGGAATGGCCTGACCTGGAGTCCCACTGCCCGAGGGTGTGTGGAGTCATCCACCTGAGCCGGCGTTCACCTTGACCCTCACCTGAGGCCCTCCCTGCCCTGCGCTGACCCTGCTGAGCCTACGGTGGTTCCCTCCCAGCTCTGCGGGCTGTGAGGGGAAGTGATGGGGAAACTGAGGCCCAGAGTGGCGGTGCCGCGGGGCAGGCACACGACTCATCGGCCTGTTCCTTGGTGGCAGCTGTCACGGGCAGGCCTGGCCTATCCTTGCATCTCTGGGGACAGTCCTGGGGCTGCCGCTGGCCCTAGGCATTGCAGCCCACATCTCTGCCCAACAGGACCGTTCCTCGTCACCCTCCCAGACGCCCGGCCGCAGCCGCTCTGCTGTCAAGGAGCTGACCTGGCGGCCTCCGCTCTGCCTCTCCCTGCTCAGCTATAAACAGCCGCTCGGCCGGAGGCTGCGTCTCCCGCCCCTGCACTCGGCTGCCGCTCTCACCGCGGTGCCTCCCAGGGCCCGGCCGCTCCTGGTGGGAAGGCAGAGGTGGAAGCAGGTGTGCACTCAGTGTGGGTTTGCTGTGTTTCCTTCGGGCGCTCACTGCCCTCTCTGTGCCCCGGAGCCCCTGGCCACGTGTCTGGGCTGCTTCTGTGCTCACTGGGCTGCGGAGAGCTCTGCTGGGTGTCAGGATGGCCGGGTGTCAGGATGGCAGTGAGGGAGGTGCCGAGGGCTCGGGGTGGAGGTGGGGGAGGTGGGGGAGGAGCTTCCCCGGGGATTGGGCTCTGAGTGCCGGGACACAGCACGGGGGAACTGTGCGGAGGGCCCTGGGAGGTGGACAGGAGCGCTGGGCATGGGAGACCCTCCTGACTGCTGGGGTGCAGGGTGGCTTTTGCACAGCCTCTCTGGGCCCTGCGAGGGGGGGTGCTGCACCCTCCCAGGTCTCCTGGCAGGGGAGAGGTGGGAAGGGCCCTGCAGGTAGGGAGTGTCGCCGTGTCCCTGGATTTGGTGTCGTGGTGTTGTTGTTGCTGACGCCCTGGAGTCGCAAGGCAGGCTCACCTGGTCCCTGTCCAGGCTGCCCTGGTCATCACAGCTGTCGGGGGAGGGCTCTGGCCCCTGAGTTCAGCCCTGCCTACCCCTTCCCCCTCTGGCAGACCCTGACCGGCTGCGGTGAGGGTGGACATGGGCGGCTTCAGCATCTTTCCTTCATTCTCCTTTCAGGATCTTGGGCACGTACGCACACGCACCCACTGTGAGCTTAAGCCACCGGGTCCGGGACTCGAGCCGCCATGGGCTACATGGGAGCCCAGCGACATAGCCATTACACCAGCTGCTGGCCCCGCCATCGTCCGTTGTGCCCCGTGGTCGTCTCTGCCCCCACTCCCAGGGCTCGCAGAGGTGTGGGCGTGGCTGGGGCCAGCTTTGCTCCTGGCCTAGTCCTCAGGATGTGGGGGCCGGTGTCATCAGGGCACATTTCCTGTCTCCTCAGGGTCTTCTGGAGTGTGGGCGTACAGTAGGGCAGTTTGGACTGGTCAGAAAGCGTGCTTAAGGTGCCGACCCACATGGCCAACCATGGTTCAAGTCCCGGCCCTGGCAGTATGAGAAACAAGCCAGGCGTGTGTGTGTGCCCCAAATTCCTGAGGAGACTGGAGGACTAGGGATTGCAGTGAGGCCATCCCGCCCAAGGGTGGGGCAGTTTCTCACTTTCTCTCTCTCTCCCTCTCTCTCTCTCTCTCTCTCTCTCTCTCTCTCTCTCTCTCGGCGAGGGCACACCCCCTATAGCAACCTAAAGAAGGGAAAAGGAAAAGGGAAAGAAACCCTCCGAGGACTGCTGAGGAGTGAGCTGTGTTTGCGCAGAGAAGGAAGCCTAGCACTGTGGCCGCAGGGCTCTGCCCGGGCGCCTTCACCGTGGCTAGCCTGGCACCGTGAAGACATGGGTCCCCAGCTGGGCCCGGGACCTGGCGTGCCTGTGTGCTGGGTGGGGACAGACCCTGCATCACTTGGCAGAGGTCCGGGCCTGCGGGCGGGGCGTTGGGACGTCCCTGAGGCCTGGAGGTGCTGGTTTGGAGCCGTGGACGGCAGGCCGGTGGCCCGGGGTGCCCTGACCTGCAGAGGCGTGGCTGCTGTGCCACGTGGCCTAGGGTTAGGTTGCAGACGGCACCTCGGGTCTGGTGAGCTGCTTGGGGTCAGAGATGGAACCCCAGTTGCCCCAGTGGCCTCCGTCCGTGGGCTCTTCATGAGGAGGAGACAGAGACGTCGAGATTGACTCGGGGACACTCCGCTGTCCCACTGAGGGAAGGGCCAGGAGCCGAGGGACACGGGTGCCACTGGGAGCCTGGGAAAGCAGGTCCGGGAACCGCGGAGGCTCTGGGGGAGCAGCAGCCCCTGGAGTTGGGCCTGCGAGGCCCGGTCCCGGCCGGGCCAGCGCCGTGCGAGGCAGGCGTGCCGTCTGTGCCGTGGTGCCGAGCTCCCTGGTCATGGAGGCGGCAGGAGCCTCGTGCCGAGCTGGGCTTTCTGTGAACGCAGCGGGAGAAGGCCGCGTGGATGTCACCAAGGTGGCAGGTCACCGAGGAGGTGGCCCTGTCCCTGTTGCTGGTAACCTTGGGGTCCATGACCACTCAGTTCCTTGGCCGGTACCGGGGCTGCAGCTCGGGGACACAGTCCTCCTGCAGGTGGCCCTGTGTGCAGAAGGAAGGTGACAGCCACGCAGGAGCGCGAGAGTGGGAGAGGCCACGGTGGGGGCGTGTCCGTATCTCCATGGGATGCCGACTCCATCCAGGCCAGGCTGGCGCCTGGTCCCAGCGGACGGCCCGAGGGAAGTGTCCTTAGCACGTCCGTGACAAGGCTGGCCGGCGTGGCCCTGTCCCCAGGCAGGCGCTCCTGGTTCTCAGGACAGATGGCACCACAGTGCTTCCTTCCCAGCACTGCAGAAAAGAGGAAGAGACGGCCGCGCCTCTGCCTGGAAGGCCTCCAGGCCTGCGGCCAGAACCCTGAAGGCTGTGCTTAGCCGCAGCCAGGCCTCGGGGGGAGGTGGGGGTGGGGAAGGCCCTTGGCCCCCATGAGGAACACCCTGATGGCCTGTATGGGGGCGAGGTTGGAGGCTGGCGCAGGGACAGGAGAGGAGGCGGGGTGGCCCGGCATGGCCTGTCAGGAAGAAGAAACTGGCAGGTGACCTTCACAGCCAGTGCCTCCCAGGGGCTGCCTGGGCTCAGCCCACCCTCCTTCCCCAGCGTCCCGGCCCCGGTGCAGCCCCTCAGCGGGGCCAGCTCGGCGGGGCCTGTGTCTGCCGGTCGGCGGCCATCTGCCTCTGTGGGTTTGTAGGTCAGCGTGGTCGGGACGGCAGCGCTCGTGCAATGCAGTGCGTGACGGCCTCTGCCCCCCCCCCCCCCCCCCCCCCGCCCCGTGGCCGAGCGGGCTGACGGCCTGGCTCCCTCCCCGCGCCGCCTGCCAGCCCGAGTTCGCGGCTTCACGCTGCCTCCTGCCCCAGCTTCCCTGGAGTAGTTTGAGAATTCAAAGGCAGCACCGCAGCGTCTCTGTTTCGGAAGTTCATTTATTTTCTCCATGATCAGGAGAGACCGAGATCGAGACAGACAGAGAGACGGCCCCCCAGTGGGGTCTTGAGGCCGCGAGCCACCCCAACCTCAGCCAGCCCTGGGTGTGGGCACGCGTGTGCCTGGCACGGGGGGTCTCTGTACCTGTGTGGGCCGACCTCTTTGATACCTGCGGTGTTTGTCGCGGGGTTGGGGTGACGGCGGTGCCAGCTCTGGGGTTGGCTGTCGAGTGAGTCTGCCACTCACCTCGCGAGCACCTCCGGGGCCCCATGGAGCCGCCAGCCACGGCTTTTCCAGACCACGCCAGCAGGTGCTCCGTGGGCTGCGTTCGCCCCTGCCGAACCCTTGCGTGGCTGGTGGCCGCCCCGCGAGAACAGGCTGGGTTTCTAGAAGCAGAACAGACGTGTTCCCTGTACGCTGGGAAGTCAAGGGCCAGGAAGCCCGTGCGTGGGAGTGTGCCCTGCGTCCCCCACTGTCCGCGGCCTGGTGTGCCGGGGTTTGGACGCGGGAGCAGGCGGGACCTGGACCCCCAGGTGACCGTGGGGAAGCAGCTCATGAGATGGCGCAGTGGCAGTCCCGCTCCTGACCCAGTGGCCCGGAACCCTCAAGGACTGCTGGCATCTGGTGGCTGCGGTGGGGAGAGGGGTTTGAGTCCCTGGGACGGGGCTTGGAGCTTCGCCCCGCCCCTGTCCCCCATTGCTGTGACCCGGCACAGGACACCGGCTGCTCCAGCCTTCACCTCCTCTCCTTCCTCCACCCGGCCTGCACAGAGGGGGTGCCCGACGGTGCCTGCACATTCGGGACGGCAGGCTTCCCGGTCCGCGCGCTGTCCTCCGTCCTGCGGGGTGTCGGACTGGACCACTTGCTGGTCCCCGCTCTCCCCTGACCCGCTGACGTGGCCCGTGTGTGGGGCGTGGTCACCCCAGGTCCTGGCACGGGGTGGGAACTCAGAGGCCCTGAAGGGGTGTGCCTGGGAGCCCGAGTTCGGGCGTGGCATTTGTGGAATTTGTGGGTTCTCACGCTTTGATTAAGTACCTGTTGTGGGGGTGGGTACCGGGCTGAGAGCTCAGAGCAGGCCGCCCTCCCAGCCCAGCCCCGTGGGGGTGACCGAGGCCCGCTCCTGCCTCAGTTTTCACCCTCTGTGAAATGGGCCAGGGTTCTCCTGCGGGCCTCAGGTGACCCTGCGAGGAGCTGTGTGGCTGGGCCGGCCATTTTCTTTCGGGGCTCAGAAGCCCCTGGAGCGTGGGTTTCCTCTGAGCTCTCCCCTCCCGGGTCCCTTGGCCTGCTGCCATCAGGTGTGCACGCCTGTCTGTCCCCAGCGGTCACCTCGGCCTGCCGTGCCCAGGGCAGGGGTGCTTGGCACCTGTTCCTGGCCCTGTGGCTGGGGGTCTCCCCCACGGGGGTCAGCCTCTCTCTCCAGGCCCCAGAGGACACCCTTCGGGGACTCAGTCGATCTGTTTGATCCTAACTGTGACCTTGAGATTAAAGTCGCAGGAGAGGGGCGGCCTGCCTGAGCAGCGGTGGCATCTGGCCCTCCAGCCAAGGTGCCGCTGCAGGACTCGGACGGGGCCCTGCGCTTGTCACGCGTGTCCCCAGTGGCCACACGTGCTGCTGCGTGTGGTTCTGACCTCGTGAGCGGCGGTGGTGGCCACGCTCCTGTGCTCCCGGCAGGCAGCAGAGCTGAGGGGTTAGCCTCGTTCCGGGACGTCCGCACCCCGACAGCCCCTTCACCCCCAGCTCTGGCTCGGAAGTCGCCCCTCAGCGCAGTCTGAGATGGGAGGATCAGGGTAAAGCCCGAGGTTGGTCTTCTACAGGGTCGTGAAGGCGGGGGCAGCCCGCGGACGCTCAGAGTGGGGACACGGGGCCCAAGAGGAGGTGGGTGCCGCCGTGGGAAGCGTGTGAATGTGACCTTGAAGAGCCCGCCTGGGGTGGCTCCTGGCAGGGCTCTCTAACGGGCAGTTCATGAAAATCGCCCGAGGAAGGTGGCTTTTATGGTGTGGGACTGCCGCCCCACTGGCCGAGCGACAGGCGTGGGATAGCCAGAAACACCTGCACGTTTCTGAGGTGACCAGAGGTGGGGACCCCTCAGTCCTAACCCACACGCAGAAGCAGCGGAGCTGCGACAGGATGGTCTGCCGGTAGTATGCGGCGGGGCTCGGGCAGCCGTGGGAGTGACAGCAGGCTGCACCCGGCCCCCGCCCTGAGGCCTCCCGGTCACGGCCCTGATGCTGTCGCCTCCGCCCGCTGTGCCCTGGCTGGACTCGTAAGAGCCTCTTCTGACCCTCAGACCTGCCCTGGGCCTGCGTCTGTCTATTCTCCGGGGACAGGGAGTCGCCACGTCTGGTCCCCTTTGAGGATCCGTGCTGCTGGGCAGAGCCGGGGGCCCTGGCCTGGCTGCATGCTCTCCTGCCCACCCCTGGGCCTTTGCACATGCTGTTCCCCTCCTCGGAACACCTGCCCCAGGGGTGGATGTGGCCACTAAGGTGGCATGCTTGGGAGCCCCTGGGGGTTAGGGCAGAGGGGTGACCCACCAGAGCAGACCTGCCCTGCTCCGGGCTCCTGCTGTCCCCCTCCTCTGCCCGGCTCCGCGTCATCACAGCTGTCACGGGCTCTTAGCACTTACACGTGCTTCTACATGACGCGTGTCTGCGTGTGCTCACGTTACCACATCATGTGTTATCTATAACGTGTTTCCTTCACCGTAAACACACATGGCGGCTCTATGGGTACAGTGGGGTGGCGCTGTCCCACAGAAGGGGTATGCTACAGCTTTTGGGGGGCTTGGAAATGTGGCACTGAGAGAAACAGCAGGTGCCACGACCACGCGGCCCTCAGTCCCACGACCACGCGGCCCACGGTCCCACATCTGCGACCACGTGGCCCTCGGTCTCACATCCACGTCACGTCTAGGATAGGCTCGTCATAGAAGAGAGCGGGTTGGCATTCTCCGGGGTGGGGACAGCTGCTCCGTCTCGTCGGGCCCTGCCTCGAGTGATGGACACGGTTTGGATCAGGTGGCGCCGTGGGCACCGTGGCTGAACCGAGCGTGTACGAGGCGCTCTACGTCGGTTAGTTTTATGTTCCCGGAACTGAACGACCCACGTGTGCCAGGCACCTGGCAGGCCCTCCTCCCATCACTGAGTCTGAACCAGCCCCCGGACAGGAGAGTTCCCGTTTTACAGAACGAGAGATGAGCCCAGAGACATCAAGCCACGTGCCCGGGGTCACACAGCGGGGATGGCACGGTGGTGCAGCCAGAGTCCGAACGTGGCTCCCAGACCCGGTGCTGAGGCCGTGGGAGCTGCCGTCTGTCTCCCGTGGGGTGAGTCTGTGCCGGGGTGGCCTCCCCCGCTCTCCGGCCCGCCCTCCGCGTGTACACGCCCCGAGGCGCAGCCCCGTTACAGGTGTGTCTGTGTGTTTCCTGCGTGACCCCGAGACGCTGGGCCAGCACGTGCCGGCTGTGTGCGTGGAGTGGTGTTTGCGTGCTGGGTCTGCAGAGGGTCCCAGGCGGAGAGGTGGCACCCGCTCCTCACCGGCTGCCAGAACTGGGACTCCCCGCAGGGCCAGGCCTCAGTCGGTGTGCCCCCTGCAGAGCCCTCGCGAGCAGTGAGGCCGCTTCATTTCTGCCCTTCACCTGACCGGCCCTCCTGGCCCAGACCTTGGCCTCCGAGCACGGCCTGAGCTCATCCAGGCCCCAGAGGCGTCTTTCTGAGGCTGCCCCTCCTGGTGACCTGGGCCTCGGTCCGTCTGTGTGAGGGGCCAGCAGGGAGGTGCTTGCTGGGTCTCTGGGCGTCGGCGAGGGGCCGTGTGTGCGGGGGTTGGCCTGCAGGGCCTGGGCACAGGCACTGGGGGCTGAAAGCTGTGGGGACTCTGGTAGGCCTTCCGATCTTAGGCCCCCAGACTCCAGGGGCCGGCTGTGTCTGGGGCTTCCATTCTCCATGGCAACCGGCCCCCAAGCTTGGAGAGTGACTGGTCCCACCGACATCTGTGACACCCAGGAGGTCTCCGACTGGGCCTGCTGCTGTGGGGGGTGGGCGGTGCTCATCCTTCCGGCCCTCCCAGGCTGTCCCAGCCCTGGTCCTGGGTGTTGTGGTCTGGGGACGTCGACCGGCATCAGGGCAGGGCAGGGTCCCCGGGAAGGTGGGCCTGTGAGCCCCAAGGGGAGAGCCGCTGAGCGCTGGCCTGTGTGGGTCGAAGTCTCTTCAGCAGCACCAGCCCCGGTTTAGGAATGGGGACCCCGAGGTCGGAGAAGCCAGGCGACCAGGCTTTGCCAGAGGGTGACGCTGAGGTTTGAGCTGGAGCCGGCTGGCTTGGCCACGCTGCGGTCCCACCTGAGCTCAGAGAAGCCAGCCAGCACCGGGCGCGGCTGCTGCAGGGATGCGGCCGGTCTTCCGCATCCCTGACGTGGGGTGTTTTGGCCGCTGCTGTCCCCTGCGGGGTGTCACTGTCCTGGCTGAAGGACAGTGCTGGTCCCTCCTGGGACACAGGTCACGGATGCTGGGCCGGCTCCTCCGCCTGGGTTGGGCCGCTGTGGGGCGGGCACAGAGGGAGGCCTAGGGCGAGGGGAACGGAGGCGGGGTGGGGGGAGCTTGCGGGTGTCCAGTCTCCCAGGACCGAGGCAGCCGAGCCACCCCCTGCCTGCCCTCGGTGACTGGACTCCCCGACTCCCTGGAATGTCCCTGGAGCCCTGGTGACAAATCTCTTCACCGTCTTGTGACCCAGGCAATTAATTGCATCTGGCGATCGATGCTTGCTCGCCCGGCAGCCCCTGCCTGCCTGCTGCCTCTGATGGCCCAGACCCTGCTCTGGAGGCGCCGCTGCCAGGTGTTCTTCTCTGTGGCAGATTGGGGACAGATCCCCCAGCCAGGTGGCCGCCTCTGGGGAGAACCAGCAGCTCATGGCTGCGGCCCTTGCTCTCCACGACCCCGAGGCCCAAGCGGCATAGTCTGTGTGGAGCTCTGAGGCGGGCGCTGTCACAGTCCCCTTTTGCAGATGAGACCACCGAGGGCGTGTGCCCCGGCCTCCTGGCCGCTGGGTTCCAGGCAGGCTGTCTGGCGGAGGCGCCTGGCTGGTCGGGGCAGGGTATGGTCAGCGTGGGAACATGGCGCCCTTCCTGCCCCTGTCCCTGCCCCGTCTGTGAGGTGGGTGGCTGTCGGGGGTGAGGAAGCTTAGTTGTGGGCCAGCATGGCGACACGCAGAGCCCCTGGCCCCTGGGGCGTGCACCCCGGTGCGGGGCTGCGGGCTGGGCACACAGGTGGACGTGTGGCCTCCTGGGTCCGCGGGCCTGTCCGTACCCCTGCCTGGCTTGGCCCAGCCCAGGCAGCCCCTCAGCGTGCGTCCATGGTGGCTCCTTCCGGCTCTAACAGCTGCTGGGGCGTGGTCTCCACACCGGACCCCGCAGGCCGTGCCCCTCAGCCAGCGCGGGCCAGGAGGCCTCTGAGAAGCGTGTTCTGGGCCGGTCGGGACCGGGCAGTGGAGGTTGGCACCCACGGTCCAGTCTGTCTCTCATTGGCCTCGGTTTCTCCTTCCAGGAAGTGGGGTCAGGATGTGCCCACCTCACGGGCCCATCACTGCAGGGCTGGCTGCAGGGGTGGGGCAGGGCTGTTACTGTTGTTCTGGAGGGCGGGCCCCTCTGGGCTCTGGGCCTCAGGTCCCTGGGACTCAGACCGAGGGACTGTGGGCCGGGTGTGCCCAGGGCAGGGGTCAGGCTCGCTCCCTGCCCTCCCCGCCCACACACTTCCCGCTGCCAGCCCCCGACCTTGCACGGCTGGCCCAGCCTCTCCCCACTCCCCTCCAGCAGGTCCCCTCCAGTAGCCGCAGGCCGAGACTCGGCGATGGCCTTTCTCAGCTTCGAGGCCTGCCGGCAGACCAAGGGGGCACCTCGATGTCACCGAGAAGGAAGATGATCCGTCTCCACGGTGGCTTTTAGATGGAGAAGCCTCAGGGGCCATCAGAGTCGGGCTTGCCCCCATGGGAAAGCCCAGAGAGCCCTGTGGTTTTATTCTTAGAGGAGACTGTAGGAGGAGGTGGAGGCTGGGCCTGGCAGGAGGCATGCCTCCACGAAGCCCTCAGGGATTGATTCTGTGATGTCCTTGCTGCTTGAGCCTCACCCTGAAATAAAAGTCATCCTCCCTCCCCGCAATGCTCCACTCCAAGCCCCACCGGCTGCCTTCTGAGTCTTCGACCCCAAGCCTCCCCATGGTCAGGGCCCTTCTCCTCTGCTGTGGGGCCTCCTCCTCGGGGAGCCCCGTCTGGGCTGCAGGCACACCGTTTGTGCCACTTGTCCCGCTCTGACACCATCTTGCTTGTTCTCGGGTGCACCTGGGGCGTTTGGGTGTGGGTCCGTGTGGCCACGCCCCCGGCCCTCGGCTGGTGTTCACAGCTACGCCGTGTGCCTGGTGTGTACTAGGACTCTGCCGTGTTTGTCACCCGGCTGGGGTCGATGGCATGAAGCAGGATAGAGCTGCCACAGGGTTCGGGTCCCAGCTGGTGCTGCCCTCTCTGCTGTGTGGCCGTGGCTGGAGGCTTCCCAACTCGGTAGGGTGGACAGGCAGGCCTCTGTGGCCGAGGTGACCTGGGTGGGCTTCCTGGAGGGGAAAGAGATGGTGCTCATGCTGGTTCTGGGAGGGCAGAGGAGAGGACAGAAGCTGTGAGGTGGACCTGGGCTTGTTTGAGGCTGCGAGGGGCTCTGGGTGCCTCGGAGGTGGGGGTGGGGGTGGAAAGAGTCTCACCATGCAGTTGCAGTGGGCGTGGGGAGGGAACCCTGGAGAGGCTTCACGCTCTGCTCCTCGGCACACTCTGCTCCTCCGCTCGCTCTGCTCCTCGGCACGCTCTGCTCCTCCGCTCGCCCTGCTCCTCCGCTCGCCCTGCTCCTCCGCTCGCCCTGCTCCTCGGCACGCTCTGCTCCTCCGCACGCTCTGCTCCTCCGCTCGCCCTGCTCCTCCGCTCGCTCTGCTCCTCGGCACGCTCTGCTCCTCCGCTCGCCCTGCTCCTCCGCTCGCCCTGCTCCTCCGCTCGCCCTGCTCCTCGGCACGCTCTGCTCCTCCGCACGCTCTGCTCCTCCGCTCGCCCTGCTCCTCCGCTCGCCCTGCTCCTCGGCACGCTCTGCTCCTCCGCTCGCTCTGCTCCTCCGCACGCTCTGCTCCTCCGCTCGCTCTGCTCCTCCGCACGCCCTGCTCCTCCGCACGCCCTGCTCCTCCGCTCGCTCTGCTCCTCTGCATGCTCTGCTCCTCCGCTCGCTCTGCTCCTCGGCTCGCTCTGCTCCTCCGCACGCCCTGCTCCTCCGCTCGCTCTGCTCCTCGGCACGCTCTGCTCCTCCTCTCGCCGCTCCTCGGCACGCTCTGCTCCTCCGCACGCTCTGCTCCTCCGCATGCTCTGCTCCTCCGCTCGCTCTGCTCCTCCGCTCGCTCTGCTCCTCGGCACGCTCTGCTCCTCGGCACGCTCTGCTCCTCCGCACGCTCTGCTCCTCGGCTCGCTCTGCTCCTCCGCATGCTCTGCTCCTCTGCATGCTCTGCTCCTCCGCTCGCTCTGCTCCTCTGCATGCTCTGCTCCTCCGCTCGCTCTGCTCCTCGGCTCGCTCTGCTCCTCCGCTCGCTCTGCTCCTCCGCACGCTCTGCTCCTCTGCATGCTTTGCTCCTCCGCTCGCTCTGCTCCTCTGCATGCTCTGCTCCTCCGCTCGCTCTGCTCCTCCGCTCGCTCTGCTCCTCTGCACACTCTGCTCCTCGGCTCGCTCTGCTCCTCGGCTCGCTCTGCTCCTCCGCATGCTCTGCTCCTCCGCATGCTCTGCTCCTCCGCATGCTCTGCTCCTCTGCACAGCTGTGGTTCTGGGAAACGAGCTGGTCAGCCCCCCAGAGAGGTGCTTGGGAAGGGGGAGTGGGCTGACCAGCTCCCTTCAGCTGTTGGGGGCTGAGCCAGCATCCTGCAAACGGAGTCGAGAAGGCCCCCCCAACAGAGGAAGTGGAGAAGGGGCCCTGGTTCCCCCAGACAGGCTGAGTCAGAGTGGGAGCTTGTGGGAGGGGCGGTAAGCGTGAAGGGGCGTGTGAGGGGATGAGAGTGCGCACCAGTGAGCATGCGCACGGAGTGGGTGTGTGAGAATAAGTGTGTGACCGAGGGTGGCAGGGTCATGAACGAATGTGAGTGGGAGAAGGGCAGGCGAGAGTGACAGAGGCCTTGGGTGAGAGTGATTGTGAGTAGGAGTGAGTGTGCCCTCTGGGTCTTTCAGAGAGATGTGCTACCACGGGGGAGAGCTGAGCTGGGACTTCTTGGCTATCGGCAGTGGCTCCCCACGACCTGGGTTCGAATCCTGCCTCATTCCCTTCCTCACTGTGACTTCAGGTGGGCCTCATCCACTCTCTGAGCCTCAGCTTCTGGGGGGATGGGCGCTGCTGTCCGTGGAATCCAGAGAGGGACAGCAGGTGTGCGTGGTCACCCTCCGCTGGCAGGCGCCTGTTCCGTGTCCACTGGGAAGCCTGGCACTCTCTGCAGCTCCCATCCATCCCTGTCCCCTTATCATCCCGCCCCTGCCCCTCCAGCCACCACACGGCTCCTGGTCTGGGTGCTCCAACTCGGCCCAGCTCGGCCACACCAGCCTGCCCTCAGCCCGAGGTCTGCTCTGGGCCTCGTCCTCCCACTGCCTCCTCTCGCTGTGCCCTGCCCTGGTTCCCTCCCCTCGGACCCTTGTCTGTGCTGGGCTCCCTCCCCGTCAGCCACGTCCCTTGAACTCTGACAAGACCTCTTCTGGGGCGTCCCTGTGGGGTTCTAAGTAAGGAGCCCTCTGAGGACGTGCGTGTCGCTCAGACACTAGGGAGGTGCCCGTGGCCCACACGCTATGACCTTGGAGCCAGCCCCCGGCTGCCTGGCACTGGAGAGGTTACGGAGAAGGAGCCCGGGGCTCTGTCCTTCCAAGGTGGTGGTGGGAGCCTCCTGCAGCCCGGGGACCGCCCGCTGGGCCGACTCTGCCGCACCGCAGGGACAGGCTGCAGGTGGCCGGCTGCCGAGGCTTCTGGGAGCCGGGCAGGACGGCCGTGGAGATGTGCCAGGCCCTCCTCGTCTCCAGCCTTCCTGCAGGGGCCTGTCTCTGGAGCCACCGCAGATGGCAGGGCCAAGTGCCAAGCCTGGGGCATCGTCATGAGAAAAGGAAAAAGGGCAGAAAGAAGTGGCTGGATTGTTCTCTAAAGCCGCGCACAGCTGCCCCTTCAGAGGCTCCTGGGGATTTGCAAGGGCCTGCCGGGCGGGGTGTGGGCAAGGGCTGGAGCTGCGGGCTCTGGGCAGGGGCGGCCCAGCTGCAGCGAGCTCAGCGTGTGCGCTGGCCCTGCACCACGTGACGTTTGCCGCATTCCTGTGAGGTCCTCGTTTCCGTCATCGGTGTCATTTGAGAGGTGAGGATGTGGAACCTCAGGGCTAAAGCCGCTGGGCCCAGGCCGCCCAGGTAGGATTTGAACCCAGGGCTCCTGGCTGGAGAGCCTGAGCGCTGGCCCCAGCTGTCCCAGCCTCGTGAGAGTAGGCAGCTGCATTCGGCTAGCCCTGGGTCTGGCGCAGGGTGGAGAACGGGGTCCTTACAGGGTCACTGTTTGCAGATGGGCAGGGCTGGAGGACGTCGCTGGGGAGCAGGCTCGTGTTCCGGTTGGGAAGCCTGCCTGGGAGGGCTGGGGCGCCCATGGTCACCGCTGCTGCCGGGGAGTGGGGCAGCGGGTCCTTGACTCTCTGCGCTGAGCTCCGCGCTGTGCTCAGCAGACGTTAGCACAGTGCTGGTGTGGAGGTGAAGACGACGGGTCCTGCATGGCTGGCTGCGCAGTTCGAGTCCCGGACCCAGATGCTTGAGAAACACACCAGGCACATGTGTGTGCGTGCCCACAAACACACCAGGCGCATGTGCGTGCGTGCCCACGATCTGAGAGGAGATCTGGGGAGAAGGGGTTGCTGAGTGCACCCCCTGGGGCGGTGCTTTCTCACTCACTCTCTCCCCCAGGCAAGCACACATGCCCTGTAAAAAATTAAAAAAAAAAAAAAGCAAACCGAGGACCAGCAGATGGCGTAAAGGTTACGTCACTAGTTACGCCACTAGCCTCCCACATGGCCGACCGACCCTGGTTGGAAAGCCCAGACTTGGAGGCTTGAAACTCACGTTGGGTGTGTGCCTGCGTACCCGAAATCCCGCGGGGACAATGGAAGAAGAGGATTGCGGCGTGCTTATCCCTTCTAGAAGGTGATTTCTCGCTTTCTGTCTGTCTCTGGCGAGCGTGTGTGCCCTGTAGCAAAAATCTCCCCCGCCCCCAAAAAAGCAAAGCACAACGGAATGAACGCACACGCAGAGGGGTGCAGAGGAGCGAATCACAGACGGGAGCCCTCTGCCATCTCTCCGGAGCGACTCCTGACTTCTCTGGGGAACCTGCTGTCTCTGTCTCTGCTCGGGAGAGTCGCATGCCTTTCCTAGAGTCGTGCAAGTGGAATTGTAGAGTGTGCGACCTCAGCCACAGCCCCTCTGACGCAGCGGAGCAGGCTGGGGTGCACTGCGTGCTGGGGTGACTTCAGCTCATTCCTTTCCTTTTTAAATTTGCTGGAGGGCGTGTGCACTCACTGGAGAGGCGCTGAGAGGAAGGCGAGAAAGCACCGCCCTGGGGATGGCCATGCCGCAATCCCTTCTCCGTCTCTCCCTCCTGGGATGTGGGCACACACACACCCCCCCCCACACACACGTGCCTGGCGTGTCTCTCAAGCTGCTGGGTCCGGGACGCGAACTGCAGTCAGCCGTGTGGATCTAGCAGCCTTGAGCACCAGGCCACCGGCTGGCCGGCGCGCGCCCCTTCTGTGTGTAGTTGTAGTCCGTGGCAGATGGACCTGTGCAGCGCTCACGTGGACTGGCAGTGGGGTTCTCGGTGGCTCGTGACCACGTGCAGCTCCACGTGGGTCTGGGTAGCGGGTAGAGACCTCGGAGCAGAATTGCTGCGTCACGCGGTGGCCGCACCGTTCCGCATCTCAGCAGCCCACCTGGGGTCCGGTTACTCTGGTCTCGGCGACGCGGCACTGGCTGTCCCCGCATCCCAGCGGGCGTGCAGTGCTCTGCTGCAGTCTTGCTCCGTGCTGGCCCCACGACTGATGACACCGAGCGCCCTCGTGAGCTCGTGGCCGCCTTTTGCCCTGATCTGCCGAGTGTCGGGGTGACGACCGTTTCTGGGGTGGTCTGGCTGTCAGGTTTTATGGGTGCTTTGTGTATATGAGGGGTTTTCAGAGAGTCTGGGGCAGCGCGTCTCATGACGAAGTGATGTGTAGGTTCAGATTTGGCACCTAATCAACTCCCAACTCCATTCGCCACGAGCTCTTCGAAGTCCCCGCGGGCTCTGGGCGTCGTCGCAGTTTCTGACCCGTGTGAGGATGCGGGTGTTCTGACCGGCACAGCTGACCCGCCATGCTTCAGGTGTCAACCTCTCAGCTGTTGTAGGGCCCCCCGGAGTGTGGGCCTGCGCCGCCTTCCTAGCTGCCGCGCCGTCCCCTCCGGCCGTGGAACTCAGGCGGGAGGCGGTGGTCCCGCCAGCCTTCGCCTCCCTCGCGCGCAGTCAGATGGCAGCCGCACCTGCTCCCAGGGACTCGGAAAGCTCAGAGGGGTTCGCGGCGGGCACGCCTGGCCCAGAGCCCCAGGGCCGCCCTCCCCCAGGCTGAGTGTCGCCTGACGGTGTCTCCTGGTGTCGCTGTGGCGTGAACCCCCAGGTGGGCACCTTGGTGTGTACTAACAGACGGTGTTTCCTCCCGCAGGTCTCTGTGAGTCGCCAAGGACACCTCGCACACCTCGCACACCTCCACGGGGCAGTTTCTGGTAGGTTCCTGGGATTCCGGCTGCGGGGTCCTCCTGCGGGAAAGGGCCTGGGCTTACTGGGAGAGATGGATTGTGCCTGGGGGCCGTGGTGGGGTGCGAGCGCCCAGGGCAGGGAGTGCTCGGGGCCTGTGGGGTGCCGGGGGTGGGCTGTTTTCTTTTTTCTCTTTATTTGGAGAGGTTTTTTTTTTTTTTGGCTATAGGGCGCGTGTGCTCGCCAGACAGAGACAGAGAGACAGAAAACGAGAAATCACCCCCCGGGGGGATGGCCACACCGCAATCCCTTCTCCTCTATTCTCCTCTTGGGATCTTGGGCATGCACGCACACGCGCCCGGCGTGAGTTTTAAGCCTCCGGGTCCGGGATGTGAACCGCAGTCGACTACATGGAGTCCAGCAACATAGCCATTAAGCTAACTGCTGGTCCTCGTGGTGGGCTGTTTTCTGACCGAAGCAGGGCAGGGAGGTTTAGACGGTGCCTGGAGAAGTGCTCGGGCTGCCTGCGGACACGTTGGGGAACTGGGCTTCTTCTTCATGGTTTCATCGGGGGTGAGGCCCTGGCAGCCCCGTGTGAACCCCGGGGAGTGAGACGCCTCTGTGCCGTGTGCCCGTGTGGCAGGTGGGCGTCCCGCCGGGATGGTTGGGGCGTGCAGGGCGGACGCAGGCACCCTGGCTCCTGCCTGGCTGCTGCCGGAGCTTTGTTCTTCTGAGTCGGGCAGTTCTCAGGCCGCTGCTCCGTGCAGGCCCCGCTCCGGGTGCTGGGGGCAGACAGACCAGTGGCCTGTTCTCCCTGGGGACAGGGACCGCCCCCACAGTAAAAACGGCGGCATGCAGCGGGTCCTGGTGTGCAGGGCTGCAGAGAAGGGCTTGGGAGCGTGCGGGGACTAGGGGTCAGTTTCCGGTGGCTCAGGTGGGTTTCCTCCGAAAGGTAGCACTTGAACAAAGACCCCCAGGGAGGAGAGGAGTGCTTTGGGACTGGAGTTGTGTCCCTGCGGGGTGGAGGGCCAGTCCGTGCAGAGTGGCTGCCTGGAGCGGCCTCCTGGTTTGCAGGATTTTCAGAGTCGCCTGGCAGGGCTTTCCTGGGGAGGCCTCTCGCTGGTAGGCAGGAGGGGGCTCAGTCCTGTAGGCGTCTGCGCCCCCTGGCTGGGCCGTGGTGGTGGGGGGGGCTCAGCCCTGTAGCTCGTCTGCGCCCCCTGGCTGGGCCGTGGTCCGGGGGCTCAGCCCTGTTGGCGTCTGCACCCCCTGGCTGGGCCGTGGTCCAGGGGCACCCCGAGCGGTGACTGTGGTAGCAGGGTTCCTGCCTGAGCTCGGGGGGCTTTGGAGTGGGCGGAAGGCGGCCTGTCCTGGGGCCCTGCGCCTCCTGGCTGGCCCTCCTCCTCCAGCCGTCCTCCTGGCTGGCCCTCCTCCTCCACCAGCCGTCCTCCTGGCTGCCCAGACTGGCCCTCCTCCCTGGCTGAATGACCTGCCAGCAGCCATGGCCGCCTGAGGGTGGTGAAAGGGCTTTTTGTCTGCAGGCTCTCAGTCTCCCTCCTGCTGTCCGTCAGGGCCAGGCAGGGAGGGGCGGATGGGGGAGGGCTGGGACCCTTCTTCCAGGAGCTGCCTTGGCAGACACAGGCTGTCTCGGGGCCCTGGAGTGCAGAGCGGGGCTGTTGGGGACCCTGAGGCTGGTGCCCTGATCTCCCCCAGAGAACAAGGTGTTGCTGAGACCTCAGGGGGACTTTCTGGGACCCTCCTTGGCCTGGGGAGGCCAGGCAGGGTGGGAGGGGGACCTGACAGCGAGCTGCACCTGCCCCGCCCCCCGGAGCCATCACAGGAGAGGGGCCGTCATTGTGCCAGCTCCTCAGGGCTGTGCCGGTGGGGGTGCTCACAGGGGAGTCCCGGAAGTGGGTCCATCTGGCGGTTTCTTCAGCTGCAAGAGGGGTGCGGGGGTTGGTGTCTGTGGTGCCAGCTTTGGGGCGAGGGAGCACACGTGACGGGGGCCAGGGCAGCCGCCTCCACACACCTGGGGAAGCTGTCCCGTCTGCAGTGGACACGTGACCAGGTGTGCGGGAAGGTTCCAGGGGCTTGGCCAAGCGGCCCCTCTCCGGGTATCTGTGTTCCACCCAGGCAGTGGGGGCCTGGATTTGTCCCCAGCTCGCGAGATCCTGGGCCTCCCTGGGTGGGAGGAGAGCACAGGTGTCCCCTCCTTCCCTGCAGGGCACCCCTCCCCAGGATGTGCAGCTCTGGGCACGCGCCCCCTCCTCCCCCTCCTTTCCTCTCTCCTCCCTCCCTTGTCCCCACAGGCCACCCTCAAATGACAGCAATTAATGGTGCCTGTGATGGGCTGAGAGGAAGAGGCTGACAGTTCAGCTGTCTGCCTGTGGCCGGTGCTAATCGGCTGGGGACGCCCCTCCTCCGTGGCCCCGTCACTCACAAGGTCACCAGCATTCCTCTCCTCCTAGGACCGTCCCCCTTCCCTGCCCCAGCGAGTGCTTGTGCCGGGCCGGAGCCCCAGGAGCCCCACTCCCAGCTCCTGTCCTGACGTGACCTCTCGGGGTGCACTTGTGCTGCCCTCAGGGCCAGCCCCTCCCCGCGGCACCCACATCCTTTTGTCTCGGCCTTCCTGGAAGGGCTGGGTTGGCGGCGTCCAGGAACCTTGTCCTGTCCCAGCTGCAAGCTGCCTGACCTGGAATGGGGCAGCTCTCTGAGCCTGGGGGCCCGTCTGGTGGTAGGGGGATTCTTGTGTTTGTCAGGGTTACAAGAACCCTGGCCCGTCCTGTCCGAGCTGGGCTGGGCGCTCGCCGGGTTCACATGGAATACCAGGCCCCTGCCGCCAGGTTGCCAGGCCTCCGTGTGGTTGCTGTCCCTCGTGGCAGTCCTCGAGGCCTGGGGTGTGTACCACCTGCCTTTGTGGGTGTGGAACCTGTGGGACAGTGAGGACGAGACTGGCCCTGAGTGGCCCAGCAAGGGTGACACCCTGGGCGTCTTGTTCAGTGTCGAGAAATCAGGGCTTTTGGGAAGCCTGAGGACCCGACAGACCTGCTACGGAGGGGACCGAGCCCTGGGCACTGGGGCTGGAGTTGGTGACATGTACGTCTGTACACTCGGTCAGTCTCGTGTACGTCTGGGTGGGTGACATGTCTGCTATTCTAGTTGGTAGTACGTACCTGTGTATACATCAGAGTTAGTCACGTGCAGGCACTTACCTCTGTGTTTCACTGAGAAAAATTGCAAGACAGACACGGCCTTACTGAGATCTAATCAACCTGCAGTAAGGTGCACCCACCCCAGTGGCTCAGTTCTGTGCGTTTGGTAGACGTCCACATCTGAGTAACCACCATAGTCAGGATGCAGTGTTTCCATCACCCTGAAAGTTCCTGTCAGTTCCTCTGCAGTGAATCCCGCACCAGAAGTACTCCCGATCTGCTCTCTGTAGAGGTTCTGGAACCTTCTAGAGTTGGGTAATACGGTTATCACCGAGTATGGCCCTGGTCTGGCTCCTTTCATGCCGGATGGTGCTGAGCGTCATCGGCGCTGGTGCGTGTGTCAGTGGTTCGTTCTGTCTCACTGCTGAGTAACACTCCTTCGTGTGAAGGCGTGCACTCAGTCTGCTCATGGATGGGCGTTGGGTTGTGTCCAGCACTTGGCTATCATGAACACAGCTGTTCTGGACATTCTCGTCTTTTTGTGAAATCTTGTTCCCCCTTCTCTTGGTTAAATATCAAGGAGTGAGTTGTTAGGTCACATGGTAAGTGGCTATTTTACTTTATAAGAAACTGCCCACCTGTTTTCTAAAGAGGCTTTCCCTGGCCCGGTAAGGGAGGTAGGTTTCACATGGCCGACCCCAGTGGTTTGAATCCTGGCCCCAGTGGCTTGAGAAATACATTGGGCTTGTGTGTATGTGTGCTCAAATTTCCAATAGGACGGAGAAATGGAGGAGAAGGGATTGTTGCGTGACCACACATAATTGGGGGTGCTTTCTCCTTTTCCCTTTCTCTGTCTCTCTCTCTCTTTCTGGAAAGTGCATGTGACCTTTCGCAATTAAAAAAAATAAATAAATAAGAAGACTATCCCATTATACATTCCCACCAGCAGCAAACGAGAATCCCAGTGGCTCCATGTCCTTGCTAGATTTGATGCTATCAGCCTCTTAATGTTGACCATTCTGTGGGTTCCACTGCACTTTCTTTTACACCTCAGTGTTTCCTGCATTTAGGGAAAGTGTAAAAGAACTTCAGAGCATCATTTCTTTTACACTTCAATGTTTATTGCATTTAGGGAGAAGCTATGGCTTGGTGTTTTGGTTTTACGTGCCTGGCCACCTGGTGAAACTCTTCTGGATCGTGGAGATTATCATATGATCATAACGACATCTACCCATGCTGGCTATTTTCCTTTCTACTATTTACTCCACCTATTGCTTTTTCTTGTCATATTGCATGGGCTGAGACCAGTGTAGCATTTGGTAGCAGCAGCTGGGTTTTTCAGCATCAAGTGGCTGTGGGTGTTTTTAACATGCCCGTTTTATAGATCAGGACGTTGAGACTGAGATGTCAGGCGCTGTTGCATACAGTGAGGCCTGAAACTCGTGACCGTGAATTGCTGCTTTTCCCTTCTCTGGGCCAGGACGGACCATGTTTTTATTGCTGTGTTGGCTGGTCCAGAGGGTCATGCTAACGATGGGCATCTGGGTGGGACCATCATGCCCTTTCTCTCCCTAGGATTTCCTGTGCTGGAGAGAAGAGGGGATGGAGGAGGTTCTGTACCTTCTGGGTCACACACTGTCCTCTGGCACCGAGCATGCTGAAGGAATGTCAGGCCTTGGCCCTGCCAAGGGTCTGCCTCGTTGGAGCCTGTTGTCTTGGGTGAAGTCACGCAAGCCTTCACAAGCCTTCGGGGAGCTATTTTGGGGCAGGGCAAGCATGGGGGCAGGGACAGAAGGGAGCCCTCTCCCGCCCCTTGCCTGAGGGGTGTCAGCTCAGATGACTTTTCGGAGGAGGCCGTAAATTAAATAAGCAATCCCGTAAATAAATAAGTAATGAAGTTAGTGGGGTGCCTAATTACATCAGATTCATGATTATGGATGGCTGCCTGCCCGATAATTGTACTTGTTTTTAATCTTTGGCTTCTACCTGTGTTTCCGTCCCTGCCCTGGAGGGAGGCACTGCCAGGGGCCACCGGTCAGCCTGGGTGGTGAGGAGTGAGCCCCAGAGGTCCAGGGTACTTGTGTGCGTACCACAGCCAGGTTTATAAACCTCGATGGCCCGCAGCCCACGAGGACCCTGACGGGAACAGTGACTATGAGCTTGTCACGTGACGGTGTGACATGGCACCTGACGGGGGAGTCCCTGAACCCTCCTCAGGGGAGACGCGGAGATCGGCTTCCTGTCCTAGTTACGGATGAGGAAACGGAGGCACAGAGAGGTGTAGTGTCTCGCTGCAGGTCACACAGCAGTGAGATCTGAACCCAGGCCACGTCCTTCTCTCCGTAGCCTCCGGGTCGTGCCAGGCGGCGCTTCGAAAGTGCTGTCTCCGGGAGAGTGCTGCGTCCGGGAAAGGCTGTCTCCCGGGGTGCTGTTTATCGCTGACTCCTCAGCTGACTGGTTGAGGGAGAGACGAGACGGGAGAGAGACGCCGCTGGGATGGCCCGGTCTCGGGAGGTCGGATGCTGTAAATCTGAACAGAGCCGCTCTGACCGAAGTGAGCGTGCGTGGCGGCCGCCGATGGAGCAGGCCCGTCAGAAACAAACGCCGTCTTCCTCCGGTTGCTCTTTCCTTGGCGGCCCCCGTTTGCTGGTTCTGAGGTTCTCTTCTTCTTCTTCTTCTTTTTTATTTAACTGTATTTACTTATTTTAATTTGAAGAGAGAGAGAGTGAGAAAGCAAGCTGCCAGGTCTGGGGCTTGAACCGTGGCCAGCCATGTGGGAGTTCAGCGCCCTAACCACCACGCCACCTGCTGGTCTTGGTGCTCTTTTTTTTAAAAAAATATATTTTTGCTATAGAGCACAAGCATTCGTCAGAGAGAAAGCGAGATCACCCCCTAGTTGGATGGCCACACCGCAGTCCTTTCTCCTCCATTCTCTTCTTGGGATTTTGGGCACCCACACACGTGCCTGGCGTGAGTTTGAAGCTGCCAGGCCTAGGGTTCGAGCTGCAGCTGGCCGTTGACGCCATCCGCTGGCTCTGTCTGTAGGCGCTCTTGGTCCTGCCTGGGGTTGCATGGTAATGAGTGTTAGGTCCATTTTACAGATGAGTAAACCGAGGCCCAGGGAGGCGAGGGTCCCGGGTGAGTCCCACAACGACTCGGACACAGAGCCCGGATTTCATGGGCTCTAACCACCTGGTGTGGGGGACGGCGGCCGCGTCAGGTCCTCAGCGTGGAGGGACTCCTGCCCCGTCCGAGGACTGCGGGGGGCTGTGTGTGCCCTAGGCTGGCTGCCGCAGGGGGACGCAGGCTGTGCGGGGTGATTGCCGCCGTCTGTCTGTCACGCGAGGTGAGGACACCAGCTGTGTCCCTCATGGTCATTTCTCAAAGCCTGCCGGGTGTGGAGGAAGGGAGTTGGACAGGAGGGTGGGCTGGGGCAGGCTTGGCCTCGTGCACTGTCCCTGCAGGTACCGACACCAGCCGGTGCCCCCCCCGTGCGTTCCGGCGCATCGCCCACCACCCGTGTCTCTGACCCCAGGCCAGCAAGGGGAGTGGGACTGATGCCTCTGCCTCCACTCGGGACGCAGGAGGGGCTGCGCTTCCCTTTCTGGGATGCGCTTGTGCAGCCGCGTCTCTGGCATTCCGGCAGAGGTGCGGTGTGGGCGGGGAGGGGTGTGCATGGCCCCTCTACTGACCTCAGGCTTGGGGACTCTCTGGCCCTCCCTGTACCTGGGGTGGACAGGGGAATCGAGGGCAGACCCCCGTGAAGAATCTCGTGTGTCCATGGTGCTCTTGGGGTTGAAGCAATCCTGGAGGCTGCCTGGAGGAGCTGGAACAAGCACATGGAATAGTAACCGACCTGCCGTGGAGGGGTTAACGCGTGAAGTGCTCTGACGGGACCTGGCGCAGAGCGGCAGCTGCAGTGACTGCGAAAGCGGAAGTGTCCTGGCCTCTGTGCTGGGGGAGTTTACCCCATCGCCCTGGCCGTGGTCAGCTGAGGTTCCGATCCCTGAGGCTCTGCCGGGTGCCCGCTGTGCCGGAAGCGCATCACGTACATCCCTGTGCGTCCCTTTCCTGGCAACTCCGTGAGGTGCTGCCGTCAGCTGCTTTATAGGTGGGGGAGCGGAGGGCACAGAGAGGTTCAGCCAGTTGCACAAGGTCACGCAGCTAGCAGCTTGCAGAGCCGTGGTTTGCACCTCTGTTGGGATTGTGCGGGCGCCCCCTGAGACGCTCCCTGAGCCTTGTGGTGTGCCAGTCCCTGCCGTAGCCAGCTGGTTGTCTGGGCAGAGCCGTGCAGTCGGCTCCATGTGCCACGGGCTGCAAGGAGCGCAGCAGGGACTGCGTGCGTGGCGAGGACGGGTGGCCCTGCCTGGCGGCGACCGGCTCACGTACCCGTGGCCTCCTGGGCGGGTAGCACAGCAGACCAGACGCAGGCCTTGCCCAGCAGGGCCATAGGTCGCAGAGAGCCGGGCGTGCCCAGCTCCAGCACAGGCCACCTGCGGGTAACAGGGTCGGGCGGCAGGGGTGACCAGTTTTGGGGGTTTGCTTTAGTGGAGGTCAAGGTAGTCTATGAGGAGGGGGCGTCCGGCTGGCGCGTGGACGGTGGGAGGAGCCGGGTCTAAGCGTTGGAGGTGGTGGCAGGGGCCAAGGCCCCGAGGCCAGGATTTCTGGCCCACCGAGGGGGCTCGTGTGGTGCAGCAGAGCCAGGGTGCCGGGGTTTCTTCCCTGACCTGCGCTGCCCTGCAGGCTCGTCCGCGTCGGGGACAGAAATCTAGGTTGGTGACCCCCGCTGTCCTCTTGTTCTAAGGTCGCCTTTTGGACTCTCGGAGGCCCCTGGGGCCATACATGGAGACCCGGGCATCGTGCCTGCCTTTGATGGTTCGCATCCCACGGGAGGGGCAGGCCACGAGCGAGGAAGGAGTTCAGGCGGTCCCTGGAGTGACCACGGCCGGGCTGTGTCTGCTCCCAGACAGGCGTCGTCCGAGGTGACACCGGGGTTGGAGTGGGGCAGTGAGTGCGGACTCAGTGTGGCAGAGACAGGCTCGAGCTGGGCTGGACCACGGGAGGGGCGCTCCGGCACAACGGCCACGTCCAGGTGGGGTGTTCGCACGCGCCGTGGGGAGCTCACTCGGCCCCGGCTCTGCTTCCGTCTTCTCTGGCAGGTTCACGCCACCAGCCCCGCCAGCCCGGGGGAAGAGGAGTGACACTCTTGTCTGGTTCCCTGCCGGGGGCGAGGTTGCCAGCGTGGGGGCGGGATGCCCAACTCAGAGGCAGAGGAGGGAGCGGATGATTCAATGTAGGACAGACGGGCGGGGTGGAGAGTGTGGCTCATGGGCACGCTGGCTATTCCGATTCTTTTCCGAGGCGG
This sequence comes from Tupaia tana, assembly GCA_026018925.1. Taxonomy (NCBI): domain Eukaryota; kingdom Metazoa; phylum Chordata; class Mammalia; order Scandentia; family Tupaiidae; genus Tupaia; species Tupaia tana. Next base: position 20,804,032 of record JAKSZU010000026.1, on the reverse strand, counting down.
CCGCAACTCTGGATTCTGTAAGAAATGCCCTAATTTTTACAGCACCTGGTGTGTGAGCAGGACAGAGAGAGCTTCCCTGTGGGCCACACCTGGCTGTCACCATTCGGTGGCCTCTCTTCTTAGCTGTGACTTTCATCTCAAAGTATTCTGCTCCCCTGTGATGGGGCAGGATGTCCCACAGGACATGCCAGGAGGTCCCAGGGCCCCAAAGTCTGTCTCTGGAGATGCTGTTTCCGGGAGTCGGGCGCCGAGGCAGCAGCGTCCTCTCTGAAAACAATGTTAGGTCTCGGGGGCGGGGGGGGGGGGGGCTGGTCGGTCTCTGAGGGGCAGAAAGCCTAGTGGTTAGTGGTGTGGGTGTGGTACCCACTCTCAGGTTCAAGTCCCGAGCTGCTGCGCCGAGAGGCATGCCCTTGCAGGTCACCTCACTCCTCTGCGCCTCGGTTTCCCTACCTGTTTGATGGGGCAGCAGCTCTCCACTGTCGTCGTGACTCTGTGGGTCCCAGCGGGCCTGTGTACAGTGAAGGCTGCTGCGAGGTCTTCCTCCCGGTCGGTCCCGAGTGCCAGCAGGCGTGGTGTGGACGGGGGCGTGGGATCCCAGGGCTCCGGGCAGGCAGCTGCACCCCTGCCCCCACTGTCCTCGCCCGCCGCTCCGTGCCCACGGCCTCCTGACTCTCCGTGGTGCCGCCGTTGGAAGGGAGTCTCGAGTGAGCCGTTACCCTGCCAGCCGCCGGCTCACACCTGCGCGGGGCGGCCCCTCCTACAGCGAAACGGCAACCAGGAGCGCGGCCTAGAGCACCACGCGCTTCAGCCGCCAGGGGTGGGGCGGCTGGGACGCACTGGTGGGAGAGCCTGGACCAGCAGGTGGGACGGGACCGCTTGGTCTGGGGCACGGAGTGTGGCCTGTCCCTGGCCTTCCCGTCCAAAGATCCCCTTTCCTGCCAGCTACCCCCGAGTGGCTCCTGGGTGCCTCTGGCCAGGGGGTCTGGTGCTACCTGTGGGGTCTCCTGGGCCCTTGTCCAGCCCCAGCTGCTGCAGGAGCCCCCAGTGGCTTCCCAGAGAGGCCCCGAGCAGCCCACAGCTTTCAGCCTGATCTCTGGGACTGGCGCTGGCTCTGGGCACGCGATGCTAAATTGGGAGTTGTTGCTTTTTTTTTTTTTTTTTTTGCCACAGGGCATGGACAGAGAGAGAGAGACAGAGAGAGGGAAAGTGAGAAATCATCCTTGGGGGGATAGCCATGCCACAATCCCTTCTCCTCCATTCTGCTCTTGGGACTTTGGGCATGCATGTACATGCGCCCGGTGAAGCCACTGTCAGGTCTGGGGCCGGAACCGCGCAGGCAGCCACGTGGGGTCCAGTGCCTTAACCACCACACCGCCTGCTGGTCCTGAGAGGTATTTTTTTTTTTTTTTTTAAAGAATTACTTATTTTCAATTTTTAAAAATTTATTCATTTATTTTAATTTGACCAGAGAGAGAGAAGGAAAGTGAGAAAGCAAGCCACCAGGTCTGGAACTCAAACTGTGGTCGTCCATGTGGGAGTGTCCACTGCTTTACCAACCACGCCACCTGCTGGTCTCAAGGGTTTTCTTCTTAATTGTCAGAAGGTGTATGCACTTGCCAGAGGAAGCAAGGGGAGGGGGAGAGGGAGAGAAGGCGCTCTCCGGGGACGTGTGTGACCCTGCTGTGAGTACTTCTCCACTTCTCCGATTCGTGCATGTGTGCGCCGGGGCCAGGACTCAGGCTGTGTTCAGCCACGTGGGACCCGGCTCCTTTACCCAGCAGGCAGTGGGGCCCGTCCCACGCTGAGTCTGGATGACGGGTTGAGCTGTGCCCTTCCCACAGAGATTCATCCATGTGGACACCGGGCAGGTGGCCTCATCCGGACGGTGGTCTCTGCAGGTGGAGTCAGGGCGAGGATCTCAGTGAGACCGCCTGGTTTGGGTGACCTGACCTGAGTGGCGTGCGTCCTTCTAGGAGAAGGGAAGACCCGCAGAGCGGGGGCATGTGGGGACCGTGCGGCAGAGACCCCAGCGATGCCGTCACATCCCAGAGTGCCCTGGAGCTGGCAGGAGCAGGGTGAGGCAGCCGGAACCTTCCCCGGAGGCTTGGGAGGGAGCACAACCCTGCGGACCTCGGCGTCCGTGGCTGGCCTCTGGCTCCGTGAGAGTATGTGCCGCCATTTCAAGCTGCCCTCATGGCCACTTGTCACAGCAGCTGCAGGACACCGATACCGTGGGGACTCACCCTCGCCACGTTCGAGACGAGGGACCCGGCATCTGGCCCACGGCGCGTTTGCTGGCCTGGGTCGCTCAGGGCTGCGTACACGTGTGCTGGGCCTGAGGCTGCCGCCGGGGGTTCAGGAGCAGGGCCCGCGTGGGGTGGCCTTATGCAAAGCCGTCTTTGTCATCGAGGTGCAGTGATGTGCCCTGAGCACGCCTGTGGGTTTAACACGCACTGCACCGCGCCTCTGTCCCGCACCGCGAGAGCGTGCTCAGCACCCAGAGGAAGCCCCTGGCCTAAGTCCTGCTCCATGTGGACAAGTCTCCCCCAGCCCGGGCACCCCAGCCCGCGTAGGCCTCTGGGGTTCCCTGCCCGGCTACTTCACAGAGCGGGACCAGACAGTGCGTGGCTTCCCGCGAGGGATGTCGTCCCTCGACGTCACATTTGGAGGTGCCCCCCCCCCCCCCCCCCGTAGCCCTGTGTGTGGGTCAGTGAGTCTCTTCCGGCTGCACGTGGACAGGCAGTGACACCGTCTCACGGCGACTTTTCAGATGAGGAAACTGAGGCTGCGCGGTCCCAGGACACAGGGCGGAAGGGGCTCTGGCAGCTGGCATGGCTGGCTCTCTGCCTTGCCCCTGCCCCTCACCCCAGCTGCCAGCCTCACCTGTGCCTGCCGTGGGGACAGAGCGGGGGGCAGTCTGTCAGCCAGGCTGGATGCTGCAAGGTGGCCATGGCCACAGGTCCGGATCTGGTCCCCCAAGCTCCTCCAGCCCTCCAGCTGCGCGGGTTCTGTTAACCTCAGGAGGCGGCAGGCAGGTGCATGCCCTTTGGGCAGCTGAGCATGGGATGCCTGGACCAGGCCTGGCTGGGGCCACTCGGCCCAGGGGGTCCCCGCCCAGGATGCCTTTGGTCACTGCCCAGCCTCCAGGCCCCAAGAGCGTGGCATCCTGGAATGTCTTCACTGACCATTCAGCCGCCTGACGCTGGGTTCAGCAGGTCCTGGGAGTGGCGTGGGGTAGGTTCGGGGCACATCGGAGGTGGGGTGGGTCCTGCCGAGCAGATAACCAACCGCACGGCTTGCTCTGAACCTGAGCTCAGTCCTGCCTTGGGCCGTCCAGAGGTGCTCTCCCTGCTCTTCGATGGTTGGTTGTCATGGAGTCAGTCAACAAACGCCCCCTGCCCAGTGTCTTGTGGGGACATACAGGAAGCAGAAACGAGTGACCTCAGGGTGACACCGCCTGGCGTGAACCCGCCTGGTTGGGTTTAGACGAGCTTCTCCAACCCCGTGCCAGCCCTGGCGGAAGTTGGCACCCGTGTCTGAGTCCAGAACCAACCAGGAAGGAGAAGGCAGTGCTGGATCTCGCCTGCAGCTTGCAGGCCCCGCGTCCTGGCCCTGTGTAGAGGGAGCCGGTCTGGCCCGTTCCTGGGTCTTAGGTCTCCTGGGGTGACAGTGCCGAGAGCCAGTTGGCGGGAAGGTACCTGAGTCTGGGCCACAAACATGGCTATATTTCTGTCGTCCTGTCGCCCGCGCCTCAGTTTCCCTACCTGTGAAGGATTCGGAGTAGACTTGTCCATGACGGGTCTGTAGATGCTCTGGAAACCCTCCATGGGCACCGTCCTTGGAAGGACTAGAGGGTGGGCTGGTGAGGGCGGATACGGCTGACCCCACGGGGCCTCCCTGGTCTCTTTGCCGCTCACCTGGTGGCCACTCCGGGTCTTGGCTGTCCAGTGGCCCCAGGCCCTGTCACAGGCAAAGCCGAGCTTAGTCACGGAACCTTCTGTGGCTCCTCACTGACTAAACCACGTGGCCCTGTGGGTCCAAGCCCGTGTGAATCCCAGCTTGGCCGCTTTCCAGCTGTGTGACCTTGGGCAGCCGCGTAACCTCTCTGGGCCTGCTTCCTTTGCTGTGTCCTGGGGCTTGGAGGGGTGCGTATGTTTTGTAAAGTTCTTCCATTTATTCACACACACACGCACGCACACACCAGCACCTGGACAGGGTCACAGGCTGCGATCCACCCCCAGCCTTCCCAGCCAGGATCGCGGACCCGGGCTCATGGGTGTTCAGGACGACCCCGGCCTTGCACCTGGTCTTTGCGGGGCCAGCACTGTGGCTGTGCGCTGCGAGGACGGCTGTCTGGCGGGATGTGGAAGCGCGGCTCTGGGCCACGGCGCACAGGGCAGGCTGTGTGGGCCCCTGGCCGTCACCCCTGCTCTCAGGCCCACGGACTGCGCTCGCCAGAGCCCGCCCTCCCAGCCCGTGTCCCCGACACCTGACCCCATCTTCCAGTTCCTCCATTGCCTGCACAGCCCACGCCAGCCCCAGGCCTGTGCTTCCTTGTCCTGCAGGACCTCTGGTGTCACCAGGGTGCCACCTCGGCAATCCTCGCAGCTCCAGCTCCTGCCTGCCAGGCTGGTGTGTGAGTGGGGACCTTTCTGGAGCCTCGCTGCACCTGGCAGCCTCCCCGGGCCCCACGTCACCTGGCCCAGCCACCCTGCGACCCCGGGGAGTGGACATCCAGGGCAGCCCAGAGTCAGCTGAGTCCCACTGCAGGCAGGGGCCTTGGCACCATCCCGGGGCGCTGCCCATCCTGCCTTTGGGTCTGTGCATGTGTGCTTGCGTGTGTGTGCATGTGTGAGCGTGCAAGCATGAATGTGTCCATATTGCACACATGCATGCCTGTACACATGTGTGCCTTGACCGTATGCGTGCTTACGTTTCTGCACACATGCATGCATACACACACGTGTTAGTGTGTATGTATGTGTGTGCACTTGTGTGCCTGTGTGCGATTATTAGTATGTATGTACTTGTGCAAGTATGTCATGTTACTGTGTGTACATGCATGTATGCGTGTGAGTGTTAGTGTGTATGCATGTGTGCATGTGTGTATGTGTTAGTGTATATACGTGTATGCATGTGTGCATATGTACATGTGCGTGCATACACGTAGGTGTTAGTGTATGCGTGTGCATGTGTGTGGGTGTTTGTGCATGCATGTACATGTGGGCGTGCACGCACACACACATGTATGTGTTAGCATGTACGCCTCTGTGTCAGTGTTTGTGTGCACACGTGCATGTGTGTGTGCATGTGCGGGTATTAATGTGTATGTGTGTATGCGTGAGTGTGCATGCGTGTGTATGTGGGAGTGTTGGCTGGGTCTGTTTCTAGGCCTGTCTGTGACATGCCCCTCACTCAGAGCACTGTGAGAGGCTCCTGGCCTCCGAGGTTCCAGGCGGCACATGGCCCCTGACGGCTGGTGCCCACTGCCGTCTGCCGGGCACCGGGAGGCCTGCGGGGGGCTGAGCGGCCCCTGGGGCGGCGGGAGGAAACGGGTTAAGGAGGGAAGCAGGCTGGCAGCCGCCCTGCCGGAGAGGGGAGTGAAGAGGTTTTCTAGCCGAGCTATAAAAAGGCCTCGCAGTGTTGAGCTAGGAGCCTGGAGGCCCGCCAGGTTACCATGGCGATGAGGAATTATTACTTACTGCCAAGGCTGCTAGCAGCTCTCGCTCCGGGCCCCGCCGAGGAGTGGACTTATGTAATTCCCGGTTTGCAGGCCCGGCGGCAGGAGCACCCTGGCCCAGCTCGGGCCGCCCAGCAAGGGGTCCGGCAGTGGCCTGGCCACCCTGTCCCGGCATCGGAGCCCGGTCTGGTCTGGCCACAGAGCCTTGGAGCTGGGGAGTGCAGTGGCTGGAGGGGGAAGGGCTGGGCTTTGGGGTTGGGGTGTCTCCTGGAGGCAGTATGGGGCTGGGGTGGGCCCGCCCTGCGTGGCCCGCCGCCCGCGCCCCTGCTCGCCGCGGGGACTCCCTGGATTTGCGTGTGCAGCTGCCGCGCACAGAGCCCGGTCATGTGCTCGGGTAAGAAGTTGCCCGTTTGGGTGGGCAGGGCCACGGGGTGACCTGTCCCTGGACCCAGGGAGGGCCGGGGCTCTTGGGACCCTGCAGGACTGCCAAGGGAGTCCCCTGGGAGGAGCCCCAGTTCCGCTGCCTGACAAGTGGCTCAGGGCGGGGACGGGGCGCGGGGGTACCGGGCAGTGGCGGCCTGTCTGGCCAGCCCAGGACAGTGGGCTGCTCGCTTGTGTGCAGAGTTGCTGAAGCCCAGAGAAGAGGGCCCGGGGAGCCGGCCTGGAGCCGTGGGTGCTGGGTGGGCCTCGCGCTCCGGCCCTGGGCAGAGCAGCCGGCGGGCCTGGGGCCAGGGTGCCTGTGAGGGCGTGGAGGCCGAGGGCCGGGGGCCTTGGGCAGGGCCAGCCAGGTGCAGGCGGCGCTGTGCCCGACTTGGCGCCCTGCTCCCCACCGAGGTGGCGCTTGGCTCGCTGCCCGTGTCTGGTTTGAAGTCAGCGCCACCGGCCCAGGCTTGCCCAGGGACTTGGCAGCGGGCGCGGGATAAACACTGGAAAGTTGGGAGGCCTTCCCGGCTCACAACAAGCCCTCAGTTGCGAGGTGAGGGGATGAGGGGGGTTCGTCCTGAGGTCTGGGTGTGCCAGGGCGGCCGGAGGCGGCAGGAGCCTCGGAGCTGGCAGGGGCAGGGCCTGGGGCCCCTTCAGCACAGACGCGGGCTCGCGTTCTGCCTGCTCTGCGTGCGCCGCCTCACGCCTGCGAGCCTCAGTCTCCCCGCCTGTAAGAGGCTGGCGCTGGGCTGCACGGGTGGGACGCGACAGGAGAGCTGTGCGTGCCGTGCCAGCCCCGCTGGCCACCTCCTGGGCGTGTGCCCTGGGCAGGCCTCGCTCCCAGCCTCAGTTCTCCCATCTGGCCCCCGGCGCGCTGTCCCACCCCAGGCCGCATGGCTTAGGGACGGCGGGAAGACGGGCCCTGCCGCGCTCTGCAGCCCGCGCTCCATGGGAGCTGGTGCCGGAGCCGGCGGTGGCCATGGAGGGCGGGAGGGGGGCTCCGGGGGGCTTGGCATCTCATGCGGGTGGAGTCTCCCAGGTCGTCGGGGCAGAAGGAGGCCGAGTCCCAGTGTCCCACCTCGAGGTCGGTGTGCCCACGGAGCCCCAGTTTCCCCATCCGTACAGCCGCGGTGTGCCTGCGGGAACTAGGACCCCCGGCTGCAGCGGGCCGTGCTGGGCAGGGGCTCGGGTCCAGTTTGTCTTACTCGGCTCCGCCTGCTCTCACAGATGCTCGGCCCAGGGTCTGGGCTGGTCCGTCCCCCCGTGTGGCCCTCTGCTCTGACTCCACGTCGCTGTGCCCTCCGTACCAGCCCTAGGCTGCATGCCCCTGACAGTGCTGGGCACAGCCGGGCTGGGTGGGAGGCGGCTGTCCTGTTTGTAAGTGACACCGGATGCTGGGCTGGTGGCTGGCTCGGGGCCGTCCCTGTAGGACCAGCAGAAGCCAGCTGGGAGAGCCCCGGGTGCCCAGAGCGCCCGCGCCAGCCACCCGCTGCCACGTCCTTGGGCTCCGTCGAGACCTGTGGAGGCCTCTGGGGCGGGCCCAGGCGGGCCACTGCTGCTCCAGCCTGTGGTGTCCCCTGAGTGGGCTACAGCTGTGTCCTGGGGATCCCAGCAACTCGGTTCCCACCCTCGAGGACAGTCTGTGAGGTGCCTCAAAGACGAGGGTGGCACGGGCCGTGATGGGCAGCTGTGTCACGCGTGACAGAAGTGCTGGGACAGGTACACACGTGCTCACGTGAACCCTCACACTCTCGGGCTCACGTGCATCCTCACACACTCACATACATGCTCATGTGCACCCTCACACGTGCTCACATGCATCCTCACACATGTGCTCACACAGTGCTCACATGCACCCTCTCACACACACACGTGCTCACACCAGTACCCCGGTGTGCTGGGGTCGCACTCACCGGGAGGAGCCCACGTGCACAAGCAGGTCTGGGACGACGGCAGGCAGCGTCACTTTCTGACTGAGGTGCCCACCTTAAACCAGAGTTGGTGTGTCCCACAGGGGCAGGCAGGGACATGGGGGCTCCCGGCGGGGACTGAGAGGAAAGTGAGAGGGAGCAGGCCCAGGCTACTCTGGTCTGAGGCCAGACTTCCCCTTGTCCTGGAGGACTGAAGCTGGTAGCTTGGCCCCCCGTGTCCTCAGCCATGACCCGGGCTGACGTTGGGCCCCGGCAGGGCTCACGTGTGCATGCGTGGACGCTGGCTAGGCCCATGGGACAGTGCTGGCCCTTGCCAAGAGCTGTGTGGGGTGTCCTGCCGCTTGGCGTCGTGGAGGGGGCGTGCCGTGTGCCCCCAGATGAGGACGCTGGTTCGCAGTCGGGCACCCCGAGGGCACTTTGTGAGGGCCGGGCTGGGAGCCACACGCTGGCTGGAGCCTGTGCGTGGTGGCCCTGGGCGGTGCCTTTTCCTCTCTGAGCCTCAGTTCCCGTTTTCCTTCTCGTCCCATCCGTAGGCTGGGTGGGGGGTTAGCCACGGTGCCGGGCTCGTGACCTGGGAGCCAGCTCCTCTGGGGCCTCTGACTGCCCCCCAGGCTGGGCCCTGGGACACCCCCGTAGACCCAGGCAGGCCTTGCTTGGTGCCAGGGTTCCGGTTCAGATGGCCACACCCACTCCTCAGGTGCACCCCGTCCCCCGCTGTGCTCTGGGCTGGGAGTCCTCCCGCTCCCTTCCCCGTGGTCCTCCCGCGTCCCTGCTGTTCCCGTGGTGCGGATTTCCCTCAGCCCCCACCCTGTCGGGGAGAATGCCTCCGGGGTGTGACCGGCTGGCTCACCCTGCTGTGAGCTGGGTCATCCCCTGGTGCTTCAGCCTGACAGACGCCCTTCGGTCCAGCCACGCTGGTGGCTGATGTCCGCGGAAATCTCTCTGGGGCTCTTGGGAGAGTTGGTCGTCTGTCAGACCTGGGGAGGGCCTGCAGGGGTCGTCTATCAGACCTGGGGCAGGGCCTGCAGGGCCTGCCGTCTATCAGACCTGGGGAGGGCCTGCAGGGGTCGTCTATCAGACCTGGGGAGGGCCTGTAGGTGGTCGTCTATCAGACCTGGGGAGGGCCTGCAGGGGTCGTCCTCGGACCTGGGGAGGGCCTGCAGGGGTCGTCTATCAGACCTGGGGAGGGCCTGCAGGGGTTGTCCTCAGACCTGGGGAGGGCCTGCAGGGGTTGTCCTCAGACCTGGCTAGGCCGAGCCTGGACCCTGGTGGAAGCCCAGGCGTGACTGTAAACCTCAGGATTGCAGGGGTCTGAGCCTTGCCGTCCGGGGACACGCGGGCTCCTGAGAGGTCCCATCGGAGCCATCGTCAGAGGGACGAGGCCTGGAACTTTGGGTGTCAGGCCACGCCTCCCTGGGTGGGGGCAGTCGGGCGGGCGCCTTGTCCCCACTGAGGGCTTGCTGGGCCCTCCCTGAGCCTTCCACTCCTTGCTTTACGGCTCTGCTCAGATGGCGCCTGCTGAGGGGCCCGGCCTTTGTCACTCCTGTCACCTCAGTTAACTGTCCTTCATACATGCCCACTCACAAGGCCCCCTTCCCGGCCTGCTCACTCCCAGGGCCACCCCTTCACACTTGGGTTTCTCTGTCAGCATAAGAGTTTTGGGGGGACACAGAAGGTCAGACTGCAGCACCCCGCACCCAGTTTCCGTTCACCTCGGTCCCTGCCGGCCTCCAGCCCCAGGCGCACTGGTGTGCTGTCCCCACCTGGAGCTCACGGCAGGCCCACCGCCTTCCTGTTGGCCCTGCAGGCGCTCCTGGAACGTTCCGGAAAGTTGTGCCTTTGCTCCCAGGACCTATAGGAACCCTGCAGGCGTCCCAGAGAGCCTGCTGCTCCTTAGTAAAGCCGGGGAGGTCGGGGAAAGTGGGGGCCAGGGTGTGTGCCTCGGCCCGGCGTTGCTTTCAGCACACCCTAGGAAGCGCCTGGAATAAGCCTCTCCTGATGAGGCACAGAGAGGGTGAACAGCTTGCCTGAAGACACGCAGCACAGCATCAGTGGTAGAGAGCATGCAGTGGCGGGGTGGCGCCCAGCACCAGCCTTTGGAGGGGTGCTTCTCCATCGTCGCCAGCGGGCGCTTTTCCATCTGTCTGCGCTGGTGGGGGGCTGCAGGGGGGCAGGTTTGGACCCAGCTTCCAGGGCCCTTTCTGAGGCTGTTTCTGCGTTCCAGGGACCTGACCCCAACCTGGGAGGGGCCCTGTTTGACCCGATCTGAGACCCAGAGACCAGAGATGCTCAAACTTCCCAAAGGCCGGGGGCGGTTTCCAGGGAGGCGCTGGAGTTGGAGCTGGAGCTGGAGGAGCCGCCCCCTTCCTCCCAGCCAGCATTTGCATGACAACGATCCCTTTGTCCCTGGGCAGCCTCCTTCCCAGGCTGGCAACATAATTCCTGGCCCATGACGTCACCACGGGCCCTTCCTGCGCGTCGGAGGCAGGCAGGGTTGGCACCCCGTGGGAATGAGCGGGCTGCAGTTCCAGCCCATGCCTGTGCTGGCAGGCTCCCTCCGTCTGCGTAAGCCTCCGGAGAGGGCTCCCGGCCTGGGGTGCCCCTGATGGGCACGGGAGGAGCTGGGGCCTGGAGAGGTGCTCCTTGGTCCCACTGTCTGCTCAGCCCCCTCGGCAGAGCGCTGCCAACCTGGCCTTGTCTGTGAAGTGGGGTGAGTGTCACCACCCAGCCTCTCCGGAGGACGTGGCTGGGAGGCTCTGCTTCCCTGCAGACTCACTGCGGCCCTGGGCCTGTGGCCAGACTCCCTAGGCCTCATTGCCCACCTGCTCAGTGGGCTCTGCGGCGTGCTGCAGGGCCGGGCAGGTCTGCAGAGGAGCAGCGTCACAGCAGCTGTGGCCGTGCAGGGGATGCACATGGCCCTCCAAGATGTGTCTGCGCCCTGGTGGCCGGGCCTGCAGACGTGGCCGAGCCGGGGGAGAGGGGCTTGGCAGATGCGTTAGATGAGCTCCCCTAGGGCTCCCAGTAGGCCCTAAGTCAGTGAGCAGCGGCCTCAGATGAGATGGGGGACACGCAGAGGAGGCCACGTGGGGACCGAGAGCAGAGGTCCTCAAGCCCAGGACACCTGGAGCCCCCAGAAACTGGAAGAGGCAGGAAGGGGCCTCCCCCAGGGCTGCTGAAGGAAGTGGGGCCCGGCCGCCAGAACTGCTAGAGAATAAATTCCTGTTGGCTTAAGCCGCCTGGTTGTGATTTGTGGCAGCACGTGGGGACTAGCCCAGCCCAGCCCAGCCGCCGTCCCTGGAGTGGGCCTGCCTTGGGGGGCTCCTGGCTGTGCACTTCCCCCTCCAGCCTGGAGGTCAAGTTTGAGTGGCAGAGAGGGCCGACTGTGCACGGTGGCACGCGTGCCCCACATGAGGGGCCTGGGCTCTCCAGGGAGGACAGAGACCGCTGGGAATGACCTTCCTCGCTGAGATTCTGAGTCCACAGATCTCTGGGACCCTTCACTGGCCCGTGGGAGGCTCCCGGACTCCACACTGAGCTGCCCCAGGCCCCAGGCCCCAGGCTCCTTACCGCACACACTGGCTGTTCGCCCAGCACCCGGGCAGCGAGCACCCAGCAAGCCAGGAGCCCTTGACAAATGGGGAAACTGAGTCTAGACAGGGCGGGCCGCCCGGCGGAGCCTCGCAGCTCTCGAGGCAGCGATGGCGGGTGGCCAGGCTGGCACTGCGGCTCCCGGGAGGGAGGGACGGGAGCCCGCGGCTGGGGCTGGAGCAGGCAGCGTCACCGTGAGACCCAGACTGGGGACATGCCCGGCTCCGCTCGGCAGCCCCTGAGGCCTGGCTGCGCGCAGACCCGCCTGTCCCTGGGCCGCAGTTTCTCAGTTCCCACGGCGGCCTCGGGCTTCAGCCCAGTCTGGGGTCCTGCTCGTACGGTGTCTGTGGACTCAGCAGTGCACGGAGCGAGCACCTGCCGTGTGCTGGGCTGGGACTCAGCGGGGACACACCGGCGGGCGCTCGCGCTCATGTGGACGTGGGCAGAGGTACACCATGGGCGCTGGAACTGGGGGTCGGGAGTGGGGTCCTGACGGGGCGGTGGGGCTGGGCTGTGCGGGGGAGAGAACCTGCCCTCCCTCAGCTCCTGGGCCCGGCGGTGTTTCGAAGCAGGTACTGGGGAGGCTGGTTGGGCCGGCTCCCAGGACACCGTGGTGGAGGTGAACGCCGGAGGGGGTTTGCCTGGTTTGCATCCAGGCTGTGCCTGCTGCGTGCCTTTGGGCCAGTTTCTTAGCCTCTCTGTGCCCCAGTTGCTTTGGCTGTAGGAGGGGTGACGGCAGCTGCCCCCCAGGACGTGGTGATGGGCGATTGCTGCAGCAGTGCTGGGCCAGCGAGGGGCCCTGAGTGCGCCGTGCACGGGCCGGCTCCTGGGGGACTGTGGTCTCGGGAGTTGAGGGACCTCCGCTCATCTCACCGCCCACGCCTGCCTGGAGGAGAGCCCGGGCCTCGGGTGTGGGGGTGGGCACAGTCGGGGGCGTCATCCCTGCCTGTCCAGGTGGGGACCGTGGCTACAGCCGACTGGGAGCAGCCGTCTGTTCACAGCCCCGGCACCAGCCACAGGGACGGCCGGCGTGCCCGTGGTCCCCGGCGTGCCCGTGGTCCGGCCCGCGGTGCTCGGCCGCAGACAATGCCCCTTTCTTCCAGCCTGGCAGGTGACTGGGCCGGCTCAGCCTGCCTGGGCTCGGCGGTGCGCTGGGTCCTGCGGCGGGAGCGACGTTTCTTCCAGGGATCAGGACGTTCCTGCAGAAACCCAGGCGGGGGCTCAGGCGACCCCGTGGTGGCCGTGGGTGGCCGTGTGCCTGTGCTGCCGAGCGCCCCAGTTCTGAGCCGGCCCTGCGGCCAGCCTTTACTGCGAGGCCGAGGCTGAGACCAAGGCCGCCATGGACGGCTCTGGACCAGGGCAGGGTGGCCCACCCTTCAGGGTGCGAGATGGGACTCTGGGCCCGGTCGCCTCCTCTGGGGGCAACCCAGGAGGAGGTCTGATTGCGGGGAGACCCTGTGGCTTAGAACTTGGGTCTGGGGGTGGTGCTGGTTGCAGCGGGCAGACCTCCCGATCCTCCTCCACACCAGAGGCTCAAGTCACCGTATCCGCTCAGGGACGCGTCCGGAAGAGCTGGCTCCAGCCCCCACGGCACCCCGCAGGCCCTGGTAGCCACAGCCCAGCCGTCCTGGCGGCCGAGGGGGCCTTGTCCCTGCCATTCCGGAGAGGGGTTCTGCCGGCTCAGTTAGACTAGTCTCGCCCCGAACCAGGCCCTGTGGCTGGCCCCCTTTGACCAGAGCCGATTGGCCCTTCCTGGAGGACTGGATCAGCCTCCCCCAGACCCAAACTGAGGATGCAGGAGGGGGGTTCCCCAAAGGGAAATTGGGGTGCGACGTGCCCTGTGTGGTGGAGGTGGAGCCAGGTGGGGTTCCTGCTCAGCCTGTCCTTTCATGGCTGGTGTGTGTCCCCTTGGGCTGGAGAGGGTGTCACTGACGACTGACCGCTGCCTTGTGTTCCCTGTGGGAGAGGGGCTTTGGGTCCCCCTCCAGCCTCGGTCCACGTCTGCGGACGTCCCACCAGCTGTGTGCTGTCACCCCTCTGTTCAGCCTTCCCAGTTATGGCTAGGCCTCCATCGTGGCTCAGTGACAGCTGTCATAAGCCGCAGGTCACAGCCTGAGCCCGCGCGCTGTGTTTGGTGTCAGTCCGATTTACCGGGTTGGTTCTGTAAGAAGGCGGCTTTAGAGGCTTGGTCGGTGTCTCAGGGGGCTTCTGGCCTCTCCCGAAGTACCTGGACCCTGGGCTGCCCGGGCCTGTCCCCGAGCCCTGCCCAGCCGCCCCCCCCCCCCCCCCACGGAGCTGAGCCCCCTCCCGAGGCCCCCACTCGCAGTGCTCTGGCAGGGTCTTGGTGCCCACGGCCCCCCTTCCTCATTCGTCACCACCCAGCTTCTGCCAGGGACTCCTCATTCCGGCCGCAGCCCCCGGGCATCACGGCGACTGAGCCGCCGTCTGGGGCTCCCAGCTGCAGGGCCGGGACCGCGGGGTTCTTGCTCGCTGGGCGTCATCGCTCACGCCCGTGCCTGGTGACGAAGGGCCCAGACGAATCCACAGTGGACTCAGGCAGTCTTGGGGCGGGCAGGAGTGGACTCTTCCCCTAGGCCCGGTGTCTGGGTGGCAGGCGGGTTGTCCCAGCCCGGCCTGGGGAAGCTCGGGGGCCGCGGTGAGTGGGTGGGCCCCTGGCTTGGATGCCGCTGCTGGCACTGCTGTTCTGAGCAGCCCGAACATTTGTCCTTGTGCACACGTGGCCAGCGCTCCCCAGGGACCTGCCCTGAGATGCTGGGATGACCTGTGAATTCCTCCAAAGGGGAGGGGCCGGAGGAGGCGTTTCCGGCGCTGCACAGCTGTGGACGCGTTTGCCAGATGTGCTGACGCAGGGAAGTCGGTGGGAAACGGTGGGGCCCAGCCTGGGGTTTTGGGGCCCAGGGGCCCATCCAAAGTGGCCGAGAGTTGAGGCCATGGATCAGGCACTGGCCTGCCAGGCCCCGTGGCCATCAGAGGTCCTAGACGCCATGGGCCAGAGATAGGCCTGCCCCTCCCCGCCCTCGGCTGTGCAGGTCTGCTGAGAACCCTCGGCACGCAAGCAGGGAGGGCCCCGGAGGAGGAGTGCCTGCGTTTTACTTACAGCTGTGCACGCCCTTGGTGCAAAGGTGACCCCCTCAGCCACCGTCCAGCCCAGCGAGGAGGGTGCTCGCCTTGTGCAGCCAGGGAGCGTCTGCAAAACTGAAACTGCACCCCAACAGCCTGCCCCGCTCCTCCCACTTTCTGTCTCTAGGTGCCACCTCCCTAGTGACCTTGGAGCCCCTGGGTCCCTGTCGTGACCAGCTCCTGCGGGATCCCGGGGAACCCAGTAGCCACGGTCCCCGGGCAAGGACCTCTGTCCGCCGTGCAGCCCAGGGGGGGAGGTCAAGGCTTCCCCAGGCCCACCACCCCCTGGCAGTCTCCTGGGGGTGCCCCTGTCCCCATGCAGCCGTGCGGAGTGCCCGGTGGAGGAGCGGGACTCAGGGCCGCCGCGAGGAAGAGGCAGGCAGGGCTGGGAGGCGTTGGCGGACTACCCGGGGAGGGGTGGCCCGGGGCTCTGGCCGGGCTATCGTCTCTGCTGTGGCTTCTCGCTCTCCTTCCTTTTAAAATTGAATGGAAAAAAGGCGCAGAGGAGGAAGTGATCGAGCAGACTGCGGGGGGCGGAGGGACCGTGAGCGAGCTGGCCGCACGCACACGCACGGTGGGTTGGAAACAGAAACAGGCCCCCTCGCCGCTCCCAACGAGGCCACTTCCCCTGTGCTCACTTGGGGCGGCGGGCCTGGGTTTGGGGAATCTGAATGAAGCCTAGCTGCTTCCTGTCTGTGTGACCTTGACCTCGGGCGGGGAGTTCACCACTCTGAGCCTCTCTGGTCTGTTGAACGGGCTGGTCACGATGGGCGAGGGCAGGTGGAACCTTCTGTGCTGGCGCGGGGCATGTGTGGCCTGCAGCCTGGTGGGACGCACGGGTCCTGGATGGAGGGAGGACCGGACTGGGAGCCCCGAGCAGAGGCTGGGGGTGCGGCGGGAGGGCCTCACCCAGTGCTGTGGGTCCTCCTTAGGGAGGGGAGAGACGGGGTGTGTGGGCACCTGACCCCTGGCTTCCCCTGGAAGGAGGTGAGGGAGTGGCGTCGGGGGGCTCAGGCATTGTGGGCTGGGGCATTTTGGCTCAGGAAGTGCAAAACCAGGATCACGGGCTTGCCCCCCTGCCTCAGTTTGCTCCCCTGCAGGGTGGTGACAGTGACAGTAATTTCAGTGCTGCGATGGGCATGGCCACGCCTCACCCCCTGCACCCCCACATCCGGAGTACCCTGGGGTGGTAGTGGCTGCAGCTCTGCTTTTGGGGTCGGGGAACCTTTCATAGATCTTTTTCCAACGAATCGTTTCTAGCGAAGCCCAGAGAGGTTGGTACCCCACCCAGAGTCACACAGCTGCAGGGGCCGCGGTCTGCAGTGGGACGTGGAACTGCGCTCCGTGCCTGCTCTGTCCTCTCTTCGGGTGCCCCTGTCCTTTCTCTGTACGCGGTGGGCACTCTAGGAGGATGGGGGCGGCAGGCACACGGTTCTGCTGTACGCACTCCCGTACGGGGTGGGCTGCTGGTGCGTCTGGTACTTAGTGAAGGTGGCCACCTGATGGAAGTCCTGGCGTGGAAAACTCAGTGCATGGCGGGACTTGGGCCGGGTGTGCACCGCTGCAGGGGCAAGCATGTGCAGGGGTGCTGGTTTAGGAAACACCGTCTAAACACCGTGTGTGTGCACACCTGTGTGTGCATGCGTGTGTGTGAACATGTCACCATGTGTGGTATGTCACTGTGTGAGTGTGTGTGTGTAAGCATGTGTGTCATCACGGCCCAGAGGGTAAGAGTTGTTACTGCCCTATGTAGTATGTGTGTGCATACGCACATGCGCGTGATCGTGTTACTGTGTGTGCATGTGTGCAGGTGTGTGACCACCATGTTACTGTGTGCTTGTGTGTGCATGTATGTGACCATCACGTTACTGTGTGTGTGTGTGTGTGTGATCATCATGTTGGCTCAGGGTAGGGATCATCGCTGCCCTGTGTGTGCATTTGTGCACCTGTGTATGTGTGTGTGCGTGTGATCATCACGTTGGCTCGGAGGGTAGGGACCGTCGCTGCCCTGTGTGTGCGTTTGTGCACGTGTGTGTATGTATGTGTGTGATCTTCACGTTGGCTCTGAGGGTAGGGACCGTCGCTGCCCTGTGTGTGCGTTTTGCACATGTGTATGTGTGTGTGTGTGTGATCTTCACGTTGGTTTGGAGGGCAGGGACCGTCGCTGCCCTGTGTGTGCGTTTTGCACATGTGTATGTGTGTGTGAGTGTGATCTACACGTTGGCTCGGAGGGTAGGGACCGTCGCTGCCCTGTGTGTGCGTTTTGCACGTGTGTGTGTGTGCGTGTGATCATCACGTTGGCTCGGAGGGCAGGGACCATCGCTGCCCTGTGTGTGCATTTTGCACGCGTGTATGTGTGTGTGCGTGTGATCTTCACGTTGGCTCGGAGGGCAGGGACATTTTGCAGATGGCAGGGTGGAGGCTCCTAGGAGGGCAGTGACGTGCCCGAGGCCACACAGCAATGATGGTGCAGCAGGACTTGTTCCCACGTCGTGAGCCTCACAGGGGTGTCCTCTTGGTGGCTGCCGAGGTCTGCACGGGCAGCTCGTGGCGGTGGGCAGAGCTGCGTCGGCCGTGGCCCTCAGGCCTCGGCTTGCGGCGTTAAGAAGGGTGACAGCCCTGATTCAAGGCTCTCCTCTGTGACCCTTCCTTTCCTGTACGTCTGAACTTTCGGAGGCAAGGACAGAAACCCCGCTGAAGGCGGCCAAGACAGAACACCCAGGAGTACGTGGCTGCCCTAGAGGGGGTGAGCGGCCTCATCAGGACAGCACTGTGCCCCTCCACCCCTCGGCTCTGCCCTCCTGCGGGTCGGCAGCCTTCCGCCTGTGCTGCGCCCTTGAGCTCTGGCTGCCACCCTCCCGCCCGCCCTGTAGGTCCCCCCGGGGCACCTGTCCCTGACCCTCCCAGCAGCAGTCTTCAGCATGGTCACATGCTCATCCCCGAAACAGTCGTTGGTCCAGGGGGTGCAGGAACCTGACTGGCCAGCCTGGGCTGCGTGACCATTCCTGGAGTGTGGGGAGGGGGGTCGTCCCAGAGAGGACAGTTACAGCTGGAAGAGGAAGTGGGTGGGAGTGGGACAGTCAGGACCCCCGTCCGAGGTCTCTTTGTTCCTTTCGCACTCATCGCAGTCTCAATGTTCTTCTGCACTGGACCATCCCGAGGTGGGGTACAGGCAGATCACCAGGTGCCCCCCTACGGTGGTTTCAGGGCGGGGCGGAGGGCCGTGATGATGGAGCCGCAGGGAGCTGGGGACGTGCTGTTTCCCCTCCTTACCCCTGACCATGAGTGATGCAGCCCAGCCTCTGTCAGGTGGCCCGTCCAGGCCTGGGCCCCTGTGGGGTGGAGGTGGAGAGGGGTTCGCATGTGGCTGGGGCCTCACAGACCCACCTCTGCCGAGCGGCTGGTGCAGGAGAGGGGAGGAGGCCCCATCTGGGAATGAAGCGGTGTCTTACGGGGGGAGGGGTCCCTGGATAGCCCTAGCGAAGCAGCCCGCAGGGCCCCGGGGCCCCAGGCTTGGATTCCTGCTCCTCTCTGGCCTCCTGTCTGTGGGGCTCTTGCCCACTCCTTGCGATGCTTCCCTGCGCGGCCGTGGTGGTTCCCCTAGGGGACCGCACCGTCTGTCTGTCCCCGGGAGCCCTCTGTGGCCCTCCCACCCCAGTCGTGGCCCTGCTGGCTCTCGTCCATGTTCTGCTTAGGTCTGGGTGACCTCAGGTTCGTCCTGCCGTGTGGCATGCCCTCCTGCAGAGCCTGGCCTTACCTGGGGTCACGCTGTCACCTGTGTCCTGCACAAGGCGTCCCAGGGCACTCGTGCACCTTTCCTGCTGACACGCCCCTTGGGACAGGCCTGGCCGGGGTGGGCTCCAGGTGCCAGGTACTTTCGGAGTTTACCCCATGACTCCGAGAGCCCCAGAGGCCGTGGAGTGAGGGGTGGCCCGAGGGTTTTGATGGGAGCAAGGCTGGACTGGGCCCCGGGAGGTGGGGAGGGGTGGCTGTCCCTTTGGCAGGTGTGACAGGTGCTGGCCTGGGGGTCCTCAGATGCTTTCATGTCCCCCGTGCTGTCAGTGGGCAGGAGTGTTGGGAGACCTGTGTGCCCACTCTTGCCCCCGGGGCCGCAGGACTACTTGGGGACCCCCAGGCCCAGCGAGGAGCCAGCTGCACACACCGACCTATTCTGTCTGGTTTCTCACAGGTGCCTGTGACGGGGTGGCCTGCGAGCAGATGACCAGGACAACTGGCTTTTAATCCTTGGTGGCCATCGAGAAAGCGTGTAACAGGGCCCAGGAGCCCCCACACCCCATCGACATGTCAGGGTCCACGCAGCCCGTGGCGCAGACGTGGAGGGCCACGGAGCCCCGCTACCCGCCCCACGGCATCTCCTACCCGGTGCAGATCGCCCGGCCGCACACGGTAAGGACCCTGGTTCCCATCTGCTTGCGGCTCCTCCCTCCCCTCCTCGGAGGGGTGGGGCTGGCAGGGCTGTGGGGAGGTGGAGGCAGAGCTTAGGCAAGCCGTGGGTGGCTCAGGCCTCTCCCAGGCCCATCACGAACTCCCCGAGCTGGGAAGGAGGGCAGTCAGCTGCGTGGGGCCCCACCTGTCTCGCCCGGGGGTCTCCCACTATATGCACCTGTCTCGCCCGTGGGTCTCCCACCGTATGCACCTGTCTCGCCCGTGGGTCTCCCACCGTATGCACCTGTCTCGCCCGTGGGTCTCCCACCGTATGCACCTGTCTCGCCCGTGGGTCTCCCACCGTATGCACCTGTCTCGCCCGTGGGTCTCCCACCGTATGCACCTGTCTCGCCCGTGGGTCTCCCACCGTATGCACCTGTCTCGCCCGTGGGTCTCCCACCGTATGCACCTGTCTCGCCCGTGGGTCTCCCACTGTATGCACCTGTCTTGGCCCCTCCTTGCTCTAGAGCTGGGGCAGCTTCCAGGGCCTTGCCGACCCGCAGGGCCTGGGGTTTTCCCTCCACGGAGGTCTTGTGGCTCCGAGGTAGTGAGGCCCCCTCACCCCCAGAGCCCATGCTGTGTCTCTGAGCCCCTGCATGGGGCCCGGGGGGTCGCTCTGCTCCCTGGGGAGCCTCCCCGCAGTGGGGAGCGCTCGGGCCTCCTGGGATCCTGCGCCCACGCGCTTGTGCCCTCGATGGCTCTCCTGGGCTGCCTTCCCTCTGCACCTCGCTGCTGGGACGCTGTTTCCTGCCTCAGCGTGTGCTGCATGTGAAGCCAGGAGGCCAGGCGCTGGGTTCCACTCCACTGGCGTTGCTGGGGACCACACGTGTGTGCCCGAGGCCGGCTGACTGGGGCTGGGCCGATGGCGGGCTCTGGGCGCTTGCTGAGGGCTTGTGGAGTCCTGGGCGTCCGGGGCCGGGAGTGTGGGGCCTGGCGGTCACAGTGGGTGAAAGCTGGCTCCGCCAGCCTCTGTGCGTGCATGTGCACACGTCTGTCCTGTGGCAGGTGCACCCCTCCTCCTGACACAGGAAGTGGCGTTCCATCGTTGGGGACGTTTTGCATATGCACTTGCTGGCCTAGCCAGGGGAGTCCCCCCAGTGGCCTCCTGGAGCTCTGGGCCCCTGGCACATTTCAGAGCCAGCTGCGGTAACTGGGTGTCCTGGGTCCCTGCTAGGAGCCAGTGCCCGCTGTCTGGACTCGCACCAGCAGCCCCGAGAGCAGCAGGCACTTCACTTAGACGAGGCCCAGGAGGCTAAGTGACAGGGAGGGTGCCATCGTCCTGGGGGCTGGACAGTAGCACGGCGGCTTGGTGACGCTCCGTGAGGCCGACCCACCTGGGAGGTTGCAGGTCTGTGACCGGGGACCTCCGCGTGTGCCGGAGGTCGGGGCTGGCCGGGGCTGGGCCGTGGGGGCTTACGCCCCGCGGGAGTGCTGTCTTTTGCAGTCTCATTTGTTCAGGGCATAAATAAACTTGGGGAAAAAAAAGGAATTCCAAACCCGGGGAGCCCGGCTCTGTGGCACTGGCCAGAGCCCCATGTCCTGAGCTGCTTGTGGGGCACCTGCGTGTGTGCTGGGCCGAGGGGCACGTGCTGGGGCTGCCGGGGGTGGCCATTGCCCCATCACCGCCTCCACGTCGCGGGCACCCCACGGGCTGGGAGCCTCGGTTCAGCCTGCCTGCGCCGGGCTTCGGTGCCCCTTGGCCCCACAGCAGGAGGAGCACTCTGCGGGTGAGGGTGCCGGGCACGCCGCTTAACCCCGAGCTCAGTCCTGTCCGTGACGAGGCTGGCGTCGCCGGCCTGCCCGTCTCCTACGCCGTCGTGAGGGTTAGGGTCACAGTGGGAGTTCCCG
Organism: Tupaia tana; assembly: GCA_026018925.1. Lineage (NCBI taxonomy): Eukaryota > Metazoa > Chordata > Mammalia > Scandentia > Tupaiidae > Tupaia > Tupaia tana. The sequence goes on along the minus strand of JAKSZU010000026.1, from coordinate 20,782,975 downwards.
GACAGTGCCTGTGCCCGGTCACCCCACAGTGGGCACCTGCTGTCCCTCGTGCTTGTCCCTGCAGCTGCCGGGCGGGGCTGCCTCTGTGGGGGTCCCTCGATGCCCAGGGCTCCAGCTGCTCGCGCTTTTCTCGGCCGTGCCTGCCGGTTCCCCATGGGCCGGCCAGCACCCTCAGGCCCCTGCCCTCCCACCCTCCTGCTCTGTGCCCGCTGGGCCCTCTCCTAAGCATTTGGGGTCACGGGCTGACCCTGGGCACCTCCCACTCTGCTGCCAGGCCGTCAGTGCCGCGGATGTGGCTGGGTGGACCTGGCGGTCACCACCCTCACCAGGCTGGGGGAGCAGGGCCAGCCGGGCTGCTGCGGGTTGGAGCCTCTGTCCGGGTGTGGGGAGCTGGGGCCGCCTGTGTGCTCTGATACCTGGCTCCCGCCTCCCGCTGCCCGCCGGGGCTGCAGCAGGAACTCCTCTTGTCACCGAGTGCAGGGCCTGGCTGTCCCGGACCCGCTGCCTCCCTGTGACTCACTCGAGGCGAGCGTCAGCGGCTGCACCTGCAGGTCACCCCACGGCCCGCCCAGGCCTCCCGTCAGCCCGTTGACGAGGACAGTGCACGTATGATGGCGCTCTTCTTCTGGAGCGTTCCGTCTTCCAGAGAGGGATGGGGGCAGGAGAGACAGAAGCCCCACCTGAGGGCCGGTGTCCTGGTTCCTCGGACAGGAGTGGCCTGGCGGATCCAGGGGAGGGTCTGACAGGAGTGGGTCTGGCGGATCCAGGGGAGGGTCTGGCAGGAGTGGGCCTGGCGGATCCAGGGGAGGGTCTGACAGGAGTGGCCTGGCGGACCCAGGGCAGGGTCTGGCAGGAGTGGGCCTGGCGGACCCAGGGCAGGGTCTGGCAGGAGTGGGCCTGGCGGATCCAGGGCAGGGTCTGGCTGTGACTTAGGACTTTGCCACACAGCTTTCCCTCGGGCTTGCCTCTTGGTAGCACCTTTTGGTCCAGAGGCTTCTTTGGGACATTGACGGCAAGTCCTCCCTGGAGCCTGAAGACCTGCAGTGTGGCTTTGAGTCTCGCTCGTCCCCACCGTGTTGAGTGACAGTGGGCTGCTCGCTCGACCCCCGGAGCACCTGTTTCCCCGTCTGTGGTGTAGTGGTGGGTCTGAGCTCTGGTCGAGGTTCGTGACGCGCTCGGGTGGCATCTGCAGGCAGTGAGTGCACAGTGGGCACCGGGCTCCTCCTGGCGGGTCCCGACCCACGGCTGCAGGACCTGAGCGCTGCGCCGGGCAGGGGGGTGACAGGCTGCAGCACTGCTGTCTGCTGGACCTGGGCCCTCCACACCTCCAGGATGCACGAGTGGCAGGCTTCGCGTGGGGGTGCTTGCAGGCAGGGGCCTGGCCCCGAGACCAAGGAGAGTGCTCGGCTCCCAGCCGCAGCCTCGGCCACGCTCTGCATTGCACCTCGGCCCCGTCCACCCTGCAGCATGTCCCCGTGCCCCTTCCTCTCCCCACACTCACCTTCTCTCCTCAACGGTGTCAGATCCCACGTTGTTCCTGGAGCGTCTCCCAGGGTTGAGGGTCCAGGAACGAAATGCCCTCTGACCTGTGCCCCTCTCGTGCCTGCGTCCTTTCAGGCCTTCTGTGCCCCTGCCCGATCCCACCTTCTCCGGGTCTCTGGGACCTCCGAGCTCCCCAAGCTCCTCTAGTCCGTGGGCTGAATGGCTGCATTGAAAGTAGGGATCCAGAGGCTCAGCCCCGGCACCGTCCCCTCTTGCTGTGTGGCCGTGGGCAAGTTCCCTAACCTCTCTGCTCTGGAGCCAGGCTGCCTGCACTCACCTCCTCCCGCAGGGATGTCCTAGCTGTGAGACCCCTCCCGGTGCCTCAGTTTCCCCATCTGCTGAGCAAGGGGAGTCATGAACTAGCAGAGCCCCCGCTCAGCCTGCGGAAGGGCAAGCAGGTAGGCACGTTGTCAATACCGTGATCACAATGGTGGGGTGGCGGCCACCGTGCCGCGTCATGCCCCAGGGACGCCACTCGCAGCCTCGTCTGTGGGGCCGGGGCATGCATCTCAGGCATTTCTTCCTGACGGGGCCGCTTCCCTTGGCTGTTGTCGGGGGTCGGTGGTGCGGCGGGGGCCTGAGGGACAGTGCGATATGCGGCGCTGCCCCTGTCTGCTCTGGGCTCGTCCGGCGGCACCTGCGCCCTCAGTGACAGTGTGAAGGTCTGTCCGTGAATTTCCAGCCTGCCGCAAGTGACGTGCCGTCCTGTCACCTGGGTGAGACGTGCCCTGGAGGTCCTGATGTGCTCACGTCTTGGCCCCTCGTCACACTCGGGCACACGGTGGCCCTCTGAGGAGGGCGGGAGCTGCCGTGTGCTTGGTGTCGCCCGTGAGTGTGGGATAGCGCCGCCCCCTTTGTGACCGCTGTTAACTGAGGGCGTCGGGGTCACTCGGGGAGGCCCTGCCCCGAGCCAGCCTGGAGGTGTCCAGCCTGGGTGCGTCCACGCCTGTGGTCACATGCCCCCCTGTCCTCCTTTCCTGTAGGACTTCCAGACATTCTCGGGGCCCTGGGCACTTGCTTCAAGCCTGTGGCCCCCGTGGAACAGCCCCCACAGTGCGTCTTGGACGAGCTCCCGGAGTGGGCAACCGAGGCCAGGGTCGGCGGTGAGGGCAGACCCTTGTTCTCCCCAGCTGGCAGTGGTGGTGCTGGCCTGTAAGGCCCTGGCAGAGCTGGACGGACTCTGCCTCCGCCTCCGCCTCCGTGCTCGGGAGAGACCGATGGGCGAGGTTCTCCCTGGCAGACTGCGGGCCTGCTGGTCTTTCCTTACACCTTCACACGTGTGCGCGTGTGTGTGTGATGCGGGGGCTCTTCGCCTGGCAGCCTGTCCGCATTCAGCCCAGAGGCCCCCTCCCTCCTCGGGTCCCGCTTCCTCCCCGGTCTCCAGCACCTGCTGCGTGTGCCAGACTCCGGGTGGGGAGGCCCAGCCCTGCCTGCCTCTGGAGGCACCCCATCCAGGAGGACAGAGGAATCTAGAGAGGGGAGAGGGACTAGAGGTGGCAGGTGTGAATGCCTCCTTCCGACGGTCGGTGTCCAATCGGAGGGGAGGGGACAGTGCAGTGGGTTTGAGGAGTGGAACACACAGGTGGCCTCGCCTGGTCCCTTGCGGTGTCTCGTTTCGTTTCCACATGGGGCTGCCCAGGGAGCTCCTCTCCCCAGCCTTCCAGCCTGGGGGCTGCCGGCCCTGACCCCAGGCCTCTCCTGTGTCGCCCCTGGGCCGCACCTCCTGTGTGCTGGTTGTGTCCCGTCTGAAGTGGGGACCTTTCCTCTCACCTGGCGTGCTCTCTAATTCTCTTTGTGAGAATAACTGCCTAGAAAAGAGAGAACGAGTGGGTCTTCACAGGGTACTGAGGACATTAAGGAAAGGTGCTGAGAGGGAACCAGTGCTCGCCAGTCCCTCTGTCTGCAACCTCACCTGTGGCAGACATCACTAATGGATCAGCACACCTGCACAGCCGAGTATTCCAGGCAGACAGAACTAATTGATTGGGATTGGGACACGAGCCTGTCTTGATTTCTTGTTTGAGAGACTTGTTTCTGTCTGTCCTTTTTTTATAATGAGCAAAAACACTACTTACTACTTCCTTTTTTTTTTTTTTTTTTTGGAGAGGTTTTTGCTATAGGGAGTGTGCGCTTGCCAGAGAGACAGAGAGAAAGCGAGAAATCACCCCTGAGGGGGGATGGCCACGCCGCAATCCCTTCTCCTCCATTCTCCTCTCGGGATCTTGGGCACGCATGCACATGCGCCCAGCGTGAGTTTAAACCACCGGATCCGGGACTTGAACCGTGGTCCAACTACATGGGAGTCCAGTGACATAGCCATTACACCAACTGCTGGTCCCACCGCTTACTACTTCTCAGACCAGAGTATCCTCGGCGGTCATGGCAGCGCATTGGTTACAGTTAGCTTTGTCGGATGTGCCAGCTGGCAATCACGTGAAAGCAGCAGTCTGCCCCTTCTGACGCGCGAGGCAGCCTTTCCGCTGGTGCCGGAGTCTAGACGGCAGTGAGGGTCTGACGCTGGGAGAGGATGGCGGGGCAGGGTGGTGGCCCTCTAGGTGGAGCCCCCCTCTGAGCTGACGTGGCAGGATTCTCACTACTGCTGGGCTATACGGGCCCTGCCAGGTGGGGCCAAGTCAAGGCTTGGTCCTGGGGATTGCTCGGAGGAGGTGACCGAGTCAGCCAGGGCCGGCGTGCTATCGATGAAGGAGATGTACACCGTGTCTGTGTGTCTGTCCATGCTGCATGCTTTCCTTCTGCAGAAGTGGGCGCTCATCTGTACCGTGTCCACAGGCCCGCGTGCCGTGGGCGTGTGGCCCCGGCCTTCCCCAGCGTGGCCCTGTGTGGCTGCAGAGGGGCTTCCTGGCCACGGCTGTGGGCCCAGCAAGACTGTGAGGGGAGAACTCGGCTCCACGCCTGCACGAGGGCCAACCGGCTGCGTGTGCTGTGTGTCCCGTTGGCCTTGGGAGACTGGCGGGGACGTGGGCACACCGCCTGGGCCGGGAGCTGGCGCCTGCCTTGTGGCCCAGTGCTGGGTGGCGGGTCTCCGTGCACGCTGGCACTCACCACCCTCTGTCCCCCTGCAGGACGTCGGGCTGCTGGAGTTCCAGCACCACCCCCGCGACTACTCGCACCTGTCGCCCAGCTCCATCGTGCAGCCCCAGCGGAGGCGGCCGTCCCTGCTGTCGGAGTTCCAGCCCGGGAATGAACGGTGAGGAGAGGCCTGCGTACCTTCTCTGGAAGAGTGGGAGCTCCTGGGGGCCGCTAGATGAGGGTGCCGGTCACGTGGCTGGGACTCTGAGCAGCCGAGGGAGAAGCAGTGAGCAGCCACTGCCCTTCAGTGGCCTCTGGGGGTTGTGGCTCGGGCAGGAGAGGGGTGACGAGCAGCGGGCTCTCGGGCGGCCTCTGTCCCCCTCCCATTGCATCCTGGCAGCTGTCCCTGTCCCAGGTGGGGCCGGCCCAGCGCCCCTTAAATCCAGGTGGGACAGGAAAGGGCAAAGGCAGCTGGGGGGACCCAGGTCCTCGGAAACCTGCTGTGGCGCGTCCTGCTCCCTGCTCCAATCTGGGGAACTGTGCCCATTTTCCGGACGGGACTGCGAGGTTGAGGAACAGCTTGTGTTTCCTCGGCTGGGGCAGGACGCAGAGACCAGGCCGAGCCCTGCAGAGACAGAAATAACCACACTCTGCATAAATAATAATTAATGCGGTTTATTCTAAGCACCAGATTGAGTGACTGCCCGGAAAAGCACTTTCAGGGTGCTTAGACACAGAGATTCTTCTTCGGCCCCGAGAGCGGAGACGCCTGGTTGGCTCATCAGCAAAAGTTTGCTCGCTCCCAAGAGAACGGCTGCTCTCATGAGAGGGTCAGAGGGCGTCACTGCGTGTCATATAGCACCCTGCCAGGGACAGGGCAGGAGCAGCCCACCGTCAATGATGTGCGTGACTCCTCCAGGCCCTTGGGGAAGGATTTGGGGGACTGAATATCGCCCTCACGTTCACACACCACGTCCCAGTGAAGGACGCACGCAGTCTCTCCGGGAGCAGGCGGAGCTGGTGGAGGCCGGGCAGTGCCCGGTGCTGGTTGGTCTCCTGCAGCTGCCACCACACATAACCTTGGCCGGGGACGGGGCCGGCTTGAACAGTAGGAGCTGTCCCCACATGGTTCTGGGGGGCTGGGAGGCTGAAATCCAGGTCTGTAGCTGTGTTCCCTGAAGGCTCTGGGGGGCCCTTCTCCTTCGAGCTTTGGTGGCCCCGGTGTTCCTTGACCTGCTGCCACACCCTCCAGCCTCCGCCGCATGCGACCTTCCTCTCGGTGTTTCTGTGTCCTTGTCTTTTCCTGTAAGGACCTCAGCGCTCAGTCTGAGCGGGGTGACCTTGTCCAGGGTGACCTCATCCCGAGATCCTTCACCACTGGCACGTGCAGAGACTGTTTCTGAGTAAAGCCCTGTTCGGCGGTGTGCTTCGGGGGTGCCGTTCAGTCCCCTGCAGGGCCTTTTCCGTGTCTATATGGAACAGCCTCGTGCTTCCTAGGATGGACCAGCCCTGGCTTGGGACCCAGCTTTGCCAGAGGAGGACTCGAGGGCCTGGGGAGTGAGCAGAGAGGGAAGCGGCCTTATGCTCTGGGAAGCCAGCTGCACACTGCTGCGTGCCAGGCGCCAGCTTCCCGCCAGGGCCAGGCAGTGCGGGTCCCGTGTTCTGCTCCTGTGGAGCAGGCAGCACCAACACGGGCCGTCAGGAGGGGTGGAGCGGCCTGTGGGAGCCTGCGCTGAGGAGGACGAGAGGCAGCGAGGGGTGTGGGTGCTCCACAGGGGTGTGAGTCCCCCCCCGCCACGCAGAGGCCTGGGGTGGGGATGCGGTCGGTGGGTGGGGTGAGCCAGGCCAGGACCTGGGCAGGACTGTGGGGACAGGAACGAGTTTGGATTTTACCCTAAGACCACAGGAAACAACGTGAACTTGAGAAGCGCTTCGGCAAGGGCTGCATCCAGGCTGTCTGTGGGTGGTGACGGGCCTGGATGGAAGACGCACCGGGTGGGCTTAGGAAGGCCGTGCCTGTCTGGGCAAATGGGCAGCACTAGGAGGAGCCAGTCAGGCGTGGTGGGACTGGCAGCTCCCGTCTGCACAGACTGCTGGGCCAGACTAGCAGCAGCAGCTCTGTGGTTGGCTAGTGATGTCTGCCCTGGCTGTGTGCGGGGAAGGTAGCTCGCACGCTGCTGTCTGCCTAGACCTGCAGCTTGTTTGGACTGGGGTGTTCCTGTGGATCCCCTGGGGAACTTGTTAAAATACAGAGCCTGACTTGGCAGGTCTGAGTGGGACGCCAGTTCCAGGAGGGGCTGGTACCGCAAGTCCACACATCAGCCTGGGAGATTGCTTGGTGTCAGCCCTGCATCCCCTTCCTGTCGGTGTGCTCACAACTGTGGGTTTGCGGAAGACAGAGCTGCCTTGTCGGGCCTCACTGCGTGATGTGGGCAGGTGGGCTCTGAGGAGGCCTCCCGTGGGATCACACCGTGGCCTGGCGAGAGGAGCGTGTGCAGCGTGGGGGCCAGGGGGCCTCTGAGTTGTCCTCCTGCCTGAGGCCCCGCCTTCTTGCCTCCCGCAGGTCCCAGGAGCTGCACCTGCGGCCCGAGGGCCACTCGTACCTGCCCGAGCTGGGCAAGTCGGAGCTGGAGTTCATTGAGAGCAAGCGCCCGCGCCTGGAGCTCCTGCCAGACCCCCTCCTGCGACCGTCGGCCCTGCTGGCTGCGGGCCAGCCTGGCGGCTCTGAGGACCTTGGCAAGGTAGGGCCTGGCCCCAGCTGGGGGCTCCTCTGCCCAGGGCAGGTCTGCTGCTGACCGGGTTGGTGGAACGGAAGGGGCAGGTGTGCAGGGAGATGCAGAGGGCTCCTGGCAAAGGCTTAGAGGTGCCACCGAGCACAGGGTGTCCGGAGGCTGGGCGGAGGCTGGGCAGCGAGAGGAAGGGCCAAGGATGAGGTCTCTGGAGGTGCCAGAGGCTGAAAGGACTGGGAAAGGGGCTGCGGGTGGCAGGATGCAGGTGCACAGACCCTGAGGCACGAGCCAGCATGAAGCCACCGTGGCTGGCCAGAGTAAGGGGGGAATGGGGAGTGAGGGCCCTGGGACCACGGAGCAGGTGCAGCTTAGGGGTATGGCATGGGGACAGCACTGTGTCCAGCTTCCGCACGCACCGAGTGTCCAGCAGGGCCTGGGTGTCGGCTTGTTGCTCTTCTGGCCTGTGAGGCAGAGTGGGTCCACACCCACGGGCTGTTCCAGGTTGGGCCTTGCACTGGCCCCAGCCGCCCTCACTGCCCGCCTGGACTATCGCAGTAGCTTCCTCCCGGCTCTCTGCTCCTGCCCTCGCCACCGCCCCCTTCAGTCTGTCCCCTGAGCAGCAGCCAGGGGCTCTAGGAAAGGCAGAAGTTCGTGTTCCCCTGCACAGCCCTGTCGCTAGTGGGGAAAAGCCTGAATCCTTGCAGTGGCTTGCAGGTCTGGCACGATCCAGCCTCCTCACCTCCCTGACCTCGTCTCTGTCCCCCAGCACCCAGCCCTCTCAGCTGCAGCCCTGCCTCAAACGGCCCAGGTTCCCAGCTCGGGGCTCCACAGTGCTGTGCCCTCTGCCAGGAGTGCCCGCCCTCCGTGAGCCTCACCTTCTCTTTCTCCTTCATGGGAGAAGGAGACCCGGGTCAGGCAGTGGAGACCGGTCAGCCCCGTAGGGCCCTCCTTGTGCAGCTGTGGCTGCGTCTGCACCTCCACCTTGTCACCCAAGGGTGAGGTTCAGCACGGACGGTGCCCCCAGCCCGAGGGAGAATTGGGGCCCTGGTGCTCACAGCCTTGAGTCTGGCCTTGGGGCTGGTTCAGACCCCACACCCCCTTCAGTGCTGCACCCTGGGGTGGGCGGCAGGACAGGGCTCTAGCATCCCCTCCTGCCCCCCTGAGGAAGAGCCCCGGCCCAGGGCAGCCCCTGCCGTGGAGGGGCTAAGGGAGCAGTTTCTGGAGACCCCAGGAGTCCCGGTGCCCCAGCCGCTGCTGCCAGCAGGGCGCTCCCTGCGCCCGGGCCGGGCAGTTCTCGGCCTCGTTTCTGCTCATGTTGCCTTTGGGAAGTGCTCCGGGGGGGATGGGCTGGGCTGGTCTGATTTCAGGGAGGCCTGGCCCTCACCCCTTCCTCCCATGTCCTGACTGTCCTGGTTGCCTCCGGACTCAGTATGGCGGGAGAGCTGGCGGTGAGGGGTGCCCTTTCCTGCGGCGGGACGTGCCAGCTGGTTCCAGGGTCCCTGCCTGCTGTTGCCTTACCCCGAGAAGTGACTGAGGCCATAGGAGAGACTGGCCCAGGCCCTTCGGAGTCTGTTGGAAAAAGCAGATTGCAGAGCGGGGCCAGGGGAGCAGGCATGTGATGTAGAAGTGGCCCGCCTCGGGGACTCTGGGCAGACAGCAGGCAGCCAGTGCACAGGCCCGGGGTGCCAGGTGTGTTTGCTGCCTCGCTGGACTCCCTGCCCTCCTGTTGGGAGCCCTTAGGCCCCACCCCTTTACATGCGTACACACACATACTCACGCACACACGTACTCATGCACACACACGTACTCACACACACATACTCATGCACACATGTATTCATGCACACATACTCACACATGCACTCATTCACACACGTACTCACGCACACACGTGCTCACACACGTACTCACGCACACACATACACACGTACTCACACACAAACACGTACTCACACGCACACACGTACTCACACACGTGTACACACGTACTCATGCAAACATACACGTACTCGCACACACACATACTTATGCACACACGTACTCACACACGTACTCACACAAACACATGCACGTACTCACGCACAGGTGCTGCTGCTGTTTCGCACAGTCTCGCCTCTCGTGCCAGGCGTCCCTGGGCCCTGAGCCCCTGGAAGGGCTCTTGCTTTGGCCCTTCTGCCAGCTGCATGGTTCTGCGGGGTGAGCAAATAGGTGGCTGGGACCCCGTTTCTGCTGTGGGAACCCCGGCAGTCACCCAGCCCCAGCCCAGGCTGCACCACTGTGAGGCGAAGTGAGGCCTCAGGACAGCCATCTCTGGGCCTTGGTCTCCTCGCCTGGAGAACGGGCAAGCAGTGCGCCCCCTTCAGGGCGGCAGACGTAAATTGCAAGAACAGGGCGAGCCGGCTCTAGCGGGCTCCAGACCTGGTCCTCAGCCCGCGTGTATAAATAAAGTTTTATTGGCGCGCAGCCAGGCCCCTTTGGAGTGTGTCTGTGGTGGCTGCTGCCGTCATACAGCGGCGGTGAGTCCTTGGGACAGGCACCATCTGGTCCCCAGAGCCCGCTCTGCTCCCGCCATCTGGCCCTTCTAACCAAGCACTCTGCAGCCTCCAGGTTCTCGGGGTGCTTGTCTGTACCCTGGGGTGGGTGGCTCCCAGCTGGGCTGCCATGAGCCGGGGGAGGGCGTGCTGGGCATGGGTGGACCAAGCTGGAACTCTGGGGCATCGCTGTGGAGGTGGTCTGGGGACCAGGGAGTCCGCTTAGTGTCGCTCACACTGGGCAGTCGAGGGCCTGGAGGCTTGTTTGCATTTTTGGCCTCAAGGAGTCGTCATGTGTGGAGGCAGAGCCCAGAAGGCCAGGCCCTGATCCCGTGTCCTCCCCCGCCATCCTGCCTCAGATGGTGACATCGAGGACAGGGTGCAGACCTCGTATGATCTGAGACTCTGGGCTGTGCAGCCTTCCCAGGGGTGTTGGGGGGCAGGACAGGGACCCTGAGGCTGGGAGGGGTGAGTAGAACGTGGCATGGGCCCTGCGAGTCCCGAGATCAGGGGCGGGCGCTTGGTGGTCCTTGGCTGCAGTTGTCCCGGGGAACAATGTACCCTGTGTCCTCCGGGTGCAGCTGCCGTGGGGGCGGGAGGCAGCCTGGCTCTCCTCCAGGGCTTCGTCTGCCAGCAGCTGCTGCTTGGCCCCGAGGGTGGCACAGAGCGAGGGCTGGGCAACGCCTGTGCTGCCAGGCCCGGATCCCGGGCGGGGGGCACCATTCCAGCCAACACTCACTGAGCACCACTGAGCGGGGCTCCGAGCTGAGCATCAGGCATACAGCACCTCACTCAGGACACCCAGACCCTGGGAGGTGGGAGCTGGGTCTCCCCATCGTGCAGGTCGGGAAATAGGAAGGGAGCGTTTGCTCCAGTGATGTGTTGGAGGTCATAGAGCTTAGAGGCAGCAAAGTGGGCCTGATTTAAACCCAGGGCTGTCCAAGTGAGGACTGAATGGTTTTCTCTTACTCCCCAGAGCGTTCCTAGCACAGCCCTTGTGTAGTCGGCGACAGGAAGAGTCAGCAAATAACTGAAAGCAGGAGTCCTGGGCTTGTTAAACATGTCCTTTAAAGCAACTTAATTGTATTAAGAGTCGATGTTGGAGACCAGCAGTTGGCGTAATGGCTATGTCACTGGACTCCTAGGTCAACTGCAGTTCGCGTCCTGGACCTGGTGGTTTAAACTCATGCCGGGCGCATGTGCAAGCATGCCAAAATCCCGAGAGGAGAATGGAGGAGAAGGATTGCGACGTGGCCAACCCCCTTAGGGGGTGATTTCTCACTTTCTGTCTCTCTGTCTCTCTCTGTCTTTGTGGTAAATGCACGCGCCCTATAGCAAAAACCTCTCCCCCCAAAAAAGTTGACGCTGGCCCAGCCTCAGTGGCATAGGTGGTAGTGTTCTTACCTACAGTGCTGGAAGCCACATGGCTGACCTGAAACTCGCCAGGTATGCATGCCCAAGACCCTGATGAGCCAAAGGGCTGGGGCAAGAGATTATGGTGTATTGAGACCCTCTCTTACATGCATGTGCACACACTGATCACAAGTAAAATAAAAATAAACCCAATGAAGGAGTAGACTTCAATGGAGGAAACTAAAAACGCAGTGGTTAATAAAAGAGGGTAAACGTGTCCTCATTTCCCTCTGCCTGGGGAGCTCCTTTCATCTCCTCTGTAGCCCATTCTTGTAGTTTTTCTGCGTGTCTGTGTGCATGTGTGTTTTCTGCATAGCCAAGTCTGCTGTACAGAAGGTTCTGTAACTTGTTGCTTGGACTGAGCATTGCGAATGAAAGCTTGTGGTGGGCCTGCGGAGGCTGGGCCTTGGGGGTACTGAGGCTGTGGGTCTTGGTTCCTATTTATAGAGTTTGGTCTGGTGGGAGGACACAGCTGGGGAAGTGGAGTAAGACAGATGTGTTATGGGAAAAGGCAGGGGGAGGGCGTCGTGTCTTAAGGGGAGGTTGGGAAAACACTTGTGCAGGGGGAGTGTTTTAGCCTCCTCTTGTTGTAAAGGATTCTGACCTTCAGAGATGGGCAGCCAGATGGGAACTGTACGCCTGGCAGGACCACAAGGGCAAAGTCAGGGAGGTAAAAGCTGGGAGTGTTTTCATGACTGGCCCGTGGTCATGACAGATGCTGGTTTGCTGGGCCCTCAAGTCAGGGCAGGAATCAGGGGGTGTATTGGAGAGTTACACACGAAGTGTATCCCCTATGCTAACCCAATGGTCATTTATTATCTGCCATAGGACCGCAGCCTGACAGGCAAGCTGGAGCCAGTGTCTCCCCCAAGTCCTCCACACACCGACCCTGAGCTGGAGCTGATGCCTCCACGGCTCTCCAAGGAGGAGCTGATCCAGAACATGGACCGTGTGGACCGCGAGATCACCATGGTGGAGCAGCAGATCTCCAAGCTGAAGAAGAAACAGGTACCAGCAGAATGGGGTTGCCCTGAGCCTTCAGTCCAGCAGCAGCGATGACAGCGAAAATGACACTAGTAGTAGTTGTGATGAATGTGCATGGAACGCTGCCCAGATTCCTGGGTGGTAGCTCGTTTTTATTCCCTTTATTAGATACAAGTGTGTACAGTTTAGCACTGTCCAGTGTCTTGGGCACTTTCCCACATGCCGGCTCATTGTTATGCCCTTTATATTTATTAGATTTGAGCGTGTGCAGTGCAGTGCTGTCAGTGGATTGAGGACATCCCATGTGCTCGTGCGTTTTTTATGCCCTTTACGTTGATTAGATTCAGGTATGTGCAGTGCAGCGCTGTTCAGTGTGCTGAGCACTCCCCATGTGCTGGCTCATTTTTATGCCCTTTGTATTTATTAGATTTGAGTATGTGCAGTGCAGTGCCATCAGTGTTTTGAGGACTTCCCATGTACTGGTTTGTTTTTAAGCCTTTTATGTTTATTAGATTTGGGTATGTGCAGTGCAGCACTGTTCAGAGTGCTGAACACTTGCCACATGCTGGTGTGATTTTATGCCCTTTACGTTTATTAGACGAGAGAACGGTATGGTACAGAGCTGTCCAGTAGGACTTTCTGTGATGATGGACACATCCTACATCTACTCTAAATAGCATAGGAATGGTGTGTGAGTCTAGATTTCTAGCCATGCTGTCCAGATCGAGACCCTGTTTCTACCACTTTCTGGAAATGTGGGGTGAGCAGTTGCTTCTCAGGGCTTCACTTTTCTCACCTATAACATGGGGGAAATGTAACCTAGCTCTGGGATTTGAATGGGCCTGTTGTCCTAGTGCTGCTTCTCACCAGTTCGGTAGCCTTGGAATGTTCACCGCTTACAGCCTTGCAATACTTTTTTTATAGAATATATACATATACATGGTATGGGGGTTAAGGCACTGGACTCCCACATGACTAACCATGGCTCAAGATCCAGACCTGGCTTGCTTTCTCACTTTCTCCCTCTCTCTCTGTGACTTTTTTTGGTGAACACATGTACCCTATAGCAAAATTTAAAAATAAATAAATTAAATTAAATTAAAAATAAAAAAGAATACATGTATTTTTCTAAGCCAGCAGGTTGCATGGTAGTTAAGGTGTTGGACTCTGACAGTGCTGACTGCAGGTCGAGCCACTTGCTAACTCACTTCCCTTCTCTATCTCTTTCTGTCTTTTTCTGGTGAGTGCATGTGCTCTATAGCGTATTAAGAAATAATGAGGACCAGCAGGTGGCGTGGTGGTTAAGGCACTGGACACTCCCACATGGCCAACCACGGTTCAAGTCCTGGACCTGGTGGCTTGCTTTCTTATTGTCGCTCTCTCTCTCTCTCTGTGTCTCTCTCTCTCTGGTCAAATTAAAAATAAATGATTGAATAAATAAAATTAAATAAAACAATTGTTTTTTAGAAAAGAAATAATAATAATATTGGATCATTGGGAAAGTCGTGACAAATTTTGTATAGAAAAACAAAGAAAAGTACATCATGACTTTTCTGATAATCTGGTAAATAAAATTAAATAAATAATTTTTTAGAATAAAAGAAAACATATTTTTTAATTGCCAAAGTGTGTGTTCATACGCCAGAGAGAGAAAAAGAGACAGAGGGAGAGAAAGGAGACATCCCTCAATTGAATGTGGTCACATCTACAATCCGTTCTCTTCATCCTGTTGGGATTTGGGGTATGCACATGGTGTCCAATCCACCAGGGCTGGGACTTGAACCATGGACTGCCATGTGGAATCTTGCTTCCTTAGCCACTAGGGTACATGGCTGGCCCTCCCCACTGTAGTATGAAATAGGTCCTTGTCTTTGCTAATTGCTTTGTTCCCAGAAGTGTCTAGCACATAGTAGGTGTTTATCACCAACTGCCGATCGGCTCCCCGGGCACTGTCTTGACTCTGAGGAGGATCTAAAGGGGAAAGGGTCTGCTGGTCTCCAGCCAGGAAGAGTGGGCACCATGGAGGATCAAGGGCCCGTCCTGGCCGCTGTGGGCAACTCGTGGAGGCTAAGAAGGAGAGGCTTCCCGGGAGAGGCGTCCTGTGAGCTGGGTTTTGAAGGATGTTGAGGGGCAGTGTTGATTCCAACACCGGGGTAACAAGGCATCAGGACTACCCCTTGCCTGGAGTTGCTGGGCCCAGCAGAGTCTCAGTCAGCTGTCCCAGGCATGGGACCAGATCTGGGGCTTAAGGACAACAGCGCAGGCATCGCATGAGAGATCGGGCCCTGGGTAGGTCAGGCAGGCATCACAGAGCCAGCCGGGCACCGCTACCTTTGGCTCCCAGGCCTGGCTGTGGGGTGAGCTGAAGCTATAGACCACGTGTCTTGGTTTTGCCAGGTCTTGGCTGCACTGCTGGCAGCCACCAGCAGGGGCGCTGTAGGACTGGGGCAGCTGGACTCTACCAGCCGGGCTTGGTGCCAGCAGAACCAGACCTGGGGTGCTGGGTGTTGGGCATGTGCGGCATTGCTCTTCCAGCTGCCTTTTGGGCTTGGGGGGGGTCTGCTCTGTGGCCCCGTGCCTGACTGTGAGCGTCGCGAGTGTGTCGTTATGACCCCGCCGTGAGCTCCTCTCAAAGGGCAGAATGGCCATTGTCCCCCGTGTGGCCTTGGCCCAGTGTCTCAGGCCCTCTGGTCGCCAGCTTTCCTCTGCGGTGTCAGCAGACAGCGCAGGGGGTGCCCTTCCAGGAGGTGTGCCAAGGGCCCGGGGTGAAGACCGCAGGGCGGGTGGTCCCGGCGGCCGTGTGCCGAGGCCGGCTGTGGGCTGGCCGGCGCTTTCACACAGCCCTGCACTGAAGGCTCACGCCAGCTGTCGGGTGGCAGCTTCCATCACGTTTCCCAGAGGAAGGTGCGGCTCAGAGAAGCTCAGCAAGGAGTGGTAGGAGTCGCGACGCAGCCCGGACGGCGGGCTCCAGGTCTGTCCGCGCAGGCCCTCCTGAGAGCCCTCGCAGGCTTCCCGCGAGCCCGGCGCTGACACGCCTCGCCTTACTTGGTTCTCATCACTGCCCGGTCAGGGAGGCCCCATTTTACTGAATAGGAGACCGAGGCCCGGCGGGCTGGGGCTGCTCACGCACGGTCTTTCAGCCGGTCAGTTCCTGAGCGGGATTTGAACCTGGGCGCCTGGCTGCAGAATCAGGAGGCTGCGGCAGCCCTGAGGGAGCCGGGCCTCTCTTGCGGACTCCCTGGCTGACTCAGAGGAAATGGTTAACAGCCTGACTTCCTGTGCACAGCCCGGCCCCTGAGGGGAGCCAGGCGCCCGGGCCGCGCTCTGCTTCCGCCCGCCGAGCGTGCTCACCACCTCTGCCCCTTCCCGCAGCAACAGCTGGAGGAGGAGGCCGCCAAGCCGCCCGAGCCCGAGAAGCCCGTGTCGCCACCGCCCATCGAGTCCAAGCACCGCAGCCTCGTGCAGATCATCTACGACGAGAACCGGGTAGGCGCCCGCCCCGGCCCTTCCAGGCCTCAGTGTTCCTCTCTGGGAAATGGAACTCTGCTACGGTCCAGCCCGTCGGCCGTGCTGTGTGAGTGGGTGGGGGCCCACGTGCTGCAGGGTCGGGTCGCTGTGCTGGCCTGCAGGTGCAGCCTGAAATGCACCTCCTCCAGGGTGTCGGGGCCATCGGGGCCCTCGGGGGGAGGGGCGCTCAGGCTGCAAACCTTCCTGAACATAACAGGTGACGCCTTTGCCACTGAGAGTCACAGCCAGCCTCGCCGAGCCCCTCCTGTCAGTCCTCCTGCCGCTGTCCTGGGAGGGGAGTTCAGCCGTCGCTTTCCTTCTACATGAGGAGAAACTGCGGCCCAGGGAGGCCCCGCAACTTGTCTAAGGGCACAGAGCTAGGAAGTGATGGACGTGGGATTCGAACCCGTGGGACTGCAGGATTCTTCCACACTGGCTTTACTGACAGTTGGTCCCGGGAGAGCGTCTTTGGGGCAGTTGAATTGTAGCGTCTGTAGTGGACTGTAGGGTCTCTGGGAGGGGCTGCCGTGTGTCTGAAGGGTCTGAGTTTTGGCGACAGGCCTGGGGTGCCCAGTGTCTCCAGGGCTTGAGCTGCTGCGCTGAGTCCTGGTGTCTGGCTGGCACAGACTGGGGTTCAGTGATTCACATGGGCTTTTCCGGATGCGCCCGGACCCGGGACAGAATCCCCTTTTTATCTTACGGAAGGGAAGCTTAGGCCCAGAGGGGGATTGGTCCTTGTCTGGGGTCACCTAGTGAGGTGTGACAGGTGGGGGCCCCCCTCTCAGCTTCGCTGGCCCCGACTCCTGCCTGAGGCCACGGCCACCCCTCCCAGCCGCCTGTTCCGCCCTGGCTGGCTCCGCTGAGCGTCCCTGGGCCTGGCCGTCCCTGGGCCTGGCCGGTGCCTGTGGCAGCAGCCCTGGGCTGGGACCTGCCAGACCCACTGGATTGACGAAGCCTCTGCCTCTGGTAGCAGCAGGGTGAGGCAGCGTGGGATGGATCCTGGGGGGCCTGGGAACTGCGTGTCAGCCTCCCCCCGTGACGACGGGGCACGGAGGGCCTTGCACACAAGCGTCAGCCCTACGTCCTGGGTTCGAGTCCCATCCCTCCCCTTCACGTCTCTACCACCTGAGCATTCTCCTTGCAGACTAGGTAATACAACGACCACCCCACCTTGAATCGGGGTGCGGGGGTGACACGATCCCATCGCACAGCACCCCGGGACGATAGCTGGCACTGCAGGTGTGCTCGCCAGGGTGACCGTGTCATCACTGTCATGGCTGTCATCGCTCCTGTCCTTGGTGCCATTTGTGTTTTGCATGATTTCATTTAATTCTCTCCAGCTCTGTGGGAAATAGATACCGTTATTCTGTTTTCTCATCAAGCAGCAGAGGCTCAGAGAGGGAACGTGACCTGCCCAAGGTTGCACAGCAAGTGGGCTGTGAGGCTGGGTCTTAGCCCCAAGATCGAGCCGCAGAAGGAGCCGGCGGTGGAGGGGACGTGGGCAGGTTCCTAGGAGGGTCAGCTGGGTGGCACACCTGCCTGCCCGCCTGCCCTGATCCTTGGTGGGAGGGCAGTGCGGTTTTGTCCCGCAGCCGTGGAGGGGCTCCGTGGCTCAGGGTGTTGTTGAGGTGCTGGAACTGCTCTTCCCCCGTGGTCACTCCGTCACCTGCCTCAGCTCCTGGCCCAGAGGTCTCAGCAGGGTGAATTCTGAGCCCCGTCAGCACCAGGCCCGCTCCGTGACGGCCTCCTCTCCTGCCCGTGCCCCACGGGATTCCTGTTTTACTTCCGACCGTGGTACAGGGACGCTCCACGGGCAGGGTCTCCGAGGCCACTGCAGGGCTCGTGTTGGACGGTGCCGTTGCTCAGTGCGTGCCGGGTGGAAGATGTGCAGATGGCGCAGGGGGGTGGTGGGGCCCCGGGGATGCTCTGCCTGGCTGAGCCCCAGAAGCTGGTGGGAGACCTGGCGGGCAGGAGGAAGGCCCCTCACTGCCCTTGGCAGGAGCAGCCAGGACTTACGCCCCGTGGGGGATCAGTGGGATTAGATTTTAATCCACCCACCTTCCCCACGGATTCCCGGGAGAGAGGAGGGCTCGGGGCCTGTCTACACGCAGAGCCGGCCCGAGCACAGCCTCCGGCCTCGGGGCCCGCCTGCCTTTCCGAGGCTGGGCCCTGGCTCCTTGTTCCTCAGAGCAGTCGGCGTACGGCATATGCTCCCGTGGAGCTGGGCTTCACCTGCCCTGGGCTGCCGGGCTGGCAGGCACACACAGCTGGCAGAGCAGGCTGGCCAGTCCCGGGAGGGAGCCGACCCGGAAGCTGCTGGGAAAGGCTTCTTGGAAGCAGTGGGTGGCGGGCGGGGGAGGGATCTCCTTTGATCTTCAAAGGGGCTGTGTAGGCGGGGCCGGCTGTCTGGGAGGAAGCACACACTGGAGCTGGGATGGAACACACACCAGCGACGGCCTGTGTACGGCTGGGCCCTCGGCGTTCCTGACGGAGCTCCGTCAGGAGTAATGTCGCATAGGCCGAGCAATCACGGCGGGCTTCGTGGAAGAGATGGGACTTGAGCTCATTCTCAACAGCCCATCCGGAGGCGTGAACACCCGTGGGCTGGCACGGGTCCTCAGTCACCAGACCTGTGCCAGCCCACGGGTCTGGTGACTGAGGACTGCCCCGGCACAGCTCCCGGGCTCTGACTGTCAGCCGGCCTGGCCACGTGGACCCTGGGGTCCCTGTAGGGATGTTGTCACGTGACCCCACCTGCCCGCGTTCCGGGCTGACTGTGCAGAGCTGAGCTGGGTGAGCTGCGCTGGGCGACCTTGGGCAGGGCCCTCTGTCTGGGACCAGCCGCCTCCTCTGCAGGCACAGGTGTTCTGACCCGGCTCACAGTGACTGGAGCAGAAGCTACAGCTCCTGGAGGCCGCTGGACACAGGGGACCTGGCGAGTGGGCCTGGCCCAAGGCATTGGGGTGGGGGTGTCCCGGGAAAGGGGCTCAGGGAGAAGGCTCGGGGCAGGTTTGGGGTTCTGCCTGGGACCGTGTGGGCTGGCCGCCTCCTAGCTGAGCATCCCAGCCAAGCCTCAGTTTCCCCGTCCGTAAGACGGGGCAGTGATCGTAGCCCGGGAGCAGGTTGTCCAGAGATTCAGCAGCCCTGGTTATGGAGGAATTCCGCTGCCCTGCCTGTGTCTCCACGGAGGTGCCAGGAGGGCACTCCCGGGTCTGGTGGGGGCAGCTTGCCCTGGGCGCCACTTCTCCGCAGCCCAGAGAGAGGGCTCCCGCCCTTGGGCCTGCAGTCGGGCCCTGCCGATGGGGCCTCTGGTGCAGACAGGGCCCGTTGGGCCAGCTACCAGCCATTAAAGGTGGACAAGGTGCTGGGAGGGGCTCGGTGCTGGGGGCCATGCAGGAAGCTGGGCTGAGAATGGCCGGCTGAGGGGAGACCCTGAACGGGGAGCCAGCCCCCCACTCCCGGTCCATGGGCCGTCCCCACTGTCCCCAGGCGCCCACTCTGCCAGGCACGGCACGTTACAGCAGAGGACAGTGGATCCCTGCCCTCGGAGCGGCGCCCGGGAATGGTCAGTGTGGTGCCCATCAGGGGCCGACACTTGGCCTGGCCGCGTGCGTGCTGTGAGGGCGGCAGGTGAGGGACAGCCCCCCGACCCCCCGACGCGGAGATGCCCCTGTGGACCTGGCCCTCAGAGCTCTTCTTTTTGGGAGCCTTCACCCCTACCCTGTCTCTCTGTGCCTTGGTTCCCTCGTCCGTCCAGTGAGGGCACTCGTCTGCTCATCATGAAGTGTGATCCGGGCCTCGGGGCCGGCCCACGTGGGCGCTCAGGAAATGGGCCTTGCAGGGCCAACCTGCCTGATTTCCCGGGCCTCGGCCACCCTCCAGGCTGTTGCTTTCAGGGCCCGGCTCTGCTCCTGGGTGAGCTGGGCCCCAGTTCCAGGCAGAGGTGCCAGCTCGAGCCTACCCGCATGCCCACCCTCTTTCCGGGGAGCGGGCCTAGCCCTTGGCACTCCCACCCTGATCTCTGCCAGGACCCCTCTGCACGGAGCCCGTGGAGGGCCACGTGGGGTTCTCTTGTCAGCCACATTCTCTGGGGTGCCTCTTGTTAGCGGGTCTGTATTTGGGGTTTCTTGGGGACGGTATCAGTGTGGTGGTGACCTCCATGGCTGACCTGGCCATGCCACCTTTGGCGTGGTCTCCCGAGCCGAGCTGGGCCAAGTCACCGGCTCCTACCGAGCAGGGATGCCCGCGCTGCCTGCTCGCTCTCGCGTGCGGCCGCTTGTGTGCTGGTCTTTAAGCGTGCAGTTCTGGTCCCTCCGGGCAGCGTGGCTGTCGGGGGTCAAACCCTCCTGGGGCTGCCCCTGCTCCCGACACTGACCCCGGGGAAGCCTCCTTCCAGAGCCCCCGGCATCCCTCACTGCCTCCCTGAACCGCCTGGGCGGGCGCCTGTAGGCAGCCCCTGAGTGGGCCCTGGTGGTCCCAGGATGGGGGCTGGCGGGGCCTGACTGGGGCACAATGTCCTCCTTCATGGCCCAGCGCCCCGAGGTCCAGCCTGTTGAATTGGCCATGCAGCCCGCTCTGCACATGGCCCTGTTTTCCAAATAAGTCCGGGTTGTGAGTGGGGAGGGAGGCGGGGAGGCCCGGGGCAGCCCAGAAATAATCACATGATTGTGAAACACAGGAATCCTAGAAAGGGTATCTCTGTGGCCCGCCCGCCCCGCCCGCTGGCCGCACGGCCGAGGTAATCGTAGAGGACAGCGGCGTCCAGGGCCGACGTGTGGCCGGGGCGGGCTGTGCAGCGGTGCCCAGCTCGCCAGGCCTGGGGCTGGCAGGGGTGCCGGCCCGGAGGGCACGGCGTGTTTGCTCAAGTCGAGACCTGGCGTGCTTGCTGGATCGTGGGGTCCCCAGGTCCCAGGGTGGTTTCTTTCCAGCCAGGGAGGGCTGCGGGGTGGGAGCGGCTGGGCAGCTGCCCGCTGTGCGGGGTCTCTTGACCTGCCTGTGTCGTCTCTAACCCCCCCTTCTCCGTCCCTGCAGAAGAAGGCCGAAGCCGCGCATCGGATCCTGGAAGGCCTGGGGCCCCAGGTGGAGCTGGTGAGCACTGCAGGGCGGGAGAGCGGGCGGCAGGTGGGCACGGGAGGAGGAAGTCACCCGCTGGCTGGAGCTGTCCGAGGAAGCAGGAAACGCGACTTCTGATAAGAGGCCTGGGGGCGGCGAGGGGTGGGCCGGCCCGGGGCGTGGTGGGTGGCAGAGTCAGCGAGCTGGGGCCTCCGTGGGCACCTGCTGATGCCCCGAGGCCCAGCCGGGCAGCCGTGGGGAGAGCAGCCCGTTCTCGGGCTGGGTGATTGGGTTCCGCCCCAGACCTGCTGCTCCAGGGCTGGGTGACCCCGAGCGGGCCTGTCTCTGTGCTCGGTTGCCTCATCTGTCGTGGGGAGTAATGAGAACACCGAGCCCCGGGGTGCGGTGAGGGTGAGCTGTATGCATTAGTTTAAAGGAGCTTATGTGTTTATTCCATAAGAGAGAGACACCCCCACTGCGAGCTCGGCCTCAACAGCCCGCGTCGTGCGCATGCTCTGTGAGCCTGGTGTGCACAGGGAGCATTGGCCAGGAGCAGGGCCATCGCATGCGGGTCCCATGCGCGGAGCGTGCGTGATGCGGTGGCATGGCTGGCTGCACACGCGTGTCTGTGCAGAGCACGGAGGACGGTGCCCGTCTGTGCTGGCACGCGCGGCCGTCAGCGGCTGCTTTTGCTCAGGGGACAGCAAGACCCCGCCAGCAGCACGGCTGGGAAGCAGGTCCCGCGCCCCCGGAGTCTGGCCTCCTCGGGCTCCCCTGCTCCCGTTGGCGTCCCACCGAGGTGGTCGGTGCGTTGTCGTGGGTGGCAGCGTGGGCTCTGCATGGGGACACGGCCCAGCAGCCTGTGCAGGACGGATGCAGGCAGGCTCCGGCTCTTGCTGGGCCCAGGGGGGTGTGCAGGGGCGCGTGCTCGTGGGCCTCAATAAAGGCTCGTGTGTTCGGAGCCTGGTGCTTGCCTAGCGGCCCTGGCAAGGGACTCCCCAACCTCAGTCTCCCATCTCTGAGGTGGGGGTGCCTGTGGGCCCCCTTGGGGGCTTCAGAGAGTTGGAAGGGATGAAGCATGGGCCAGGCTCGCTTCACATGGTACTCGGGCCCGGTGACCCCCAGGAGACCGAGCAGTTGTCCCAGAGTTTGGGCAGGTGCCCGATTTCACGGGGTGAGGGCACCTTGGAGCCCAGGGTTCATCACTCAGGGCCTTCGGGAACGCGGGTGACGGGCCTGCTGGCTCCCACGAAGGCGAGACACAGGCAGCGGGGGCTGTGGATCCTGCAGTCCCGGCTCAGGCCCCGACCAGGCCCTCCCTCCACAGCTGGGCTCCTCCCGCTCAGGCCCTGGCCTTGGGTCCCGGCGCAGGTGGTGGCTCCTGGTGGTGCGGCTGCCACAGTCTGCACCAGCTCTGGGACGTCTCAGCTGCTGGCTTTGACCCGCTCGGCCCAGGCCCGATTCACGCGCTGTCCAACCCCCACTTAGGGCGCACAGCGGTGGGTTTGCACATGTCGCAGCTGAGAGCGGCCGTCACCACAGCATCGCGGGAGAGGTTGCCCGTCCCTGGGCCTCCTGTCCTGGACATCTGTGTCAGCGGGGCTGCTCGGAGGTGGCCGCTGGAGCCGCGCCTGCTCCTTGGCCTCGGGTGGCCAAGGGTCGTCTGCACAGAGCGTGTGGCAGAGCTGCTGTCCTGAGCGGAGGGGCTGGACACCCCCCCGTCAGGCGCTTTCTTCCCTCCCTCTCTGCGTCTCTGTCTCTGTGGCGAGCACACGTGCCTGTGGCTTTTTTTTTAAGGCCTTTCAGCTGAGTGACAGTCTGCTGAGCTCAGACCCGTGCGTGTCGTCCCGTGGCGCCTCTAGCTGCTCTCGTTTGGCTGCCGGGAGTCACGCTGCGCGGCCGTGGCCTTTCTCTTGGTGTGCACCCTGAGCAGTCTGCAGCACCTCCCAGGGGAGGGGACTGGTGGCCGCCGTGTCTTGGGCTCAGGGACGTAGGAGAGGAGGCAGGGACAAGGTCTGTGTGAGCCAGCCTGCGTGTGCATACGTGTGTGCACGTGTGTGCGCGCGTGCATGTGTGTCCCTGTGGCTCACTGGTCTCAGGAGCTTTGGAACCAGGGGCTTCTGGGTGAGTTTTCTGGTTCTCTGGAGAGAACGGCGTTGTCTTCTGCTTGGGGCGCTCAGTCGGGGTTCCCTCAGGGCTGCGGCTCGCAGGCCCAGCCTGCCCTCCCTGGAGAGGCTGCCAGCTGGAGTCAAAGCCAGCAGGCCTCGGCGGTGTGGCCCTCGGGGACACACTGACAGGTACCTCCCACGTCTGATGTCATGGAGCTGCCGTAGTTCCTGGTTTTCTGGGTGAGGCTCAGAGAGGGTAGTGCTTTGCCCAGGGTCACACAGCAGGAGGTGGGGCGGGGTGCAGCCGGCCAGTTCTGCATAGGTCCGCCCTCTGGCTTGATCTCCACGAGCCCCAGGTGGCCTGAGGTGCCCTCCAGATAGTGAGCGTGGGGTGCACCCTCTCAGGGCCCCCTGGTGTCAGGGACAGCCTGGCGCTGCTGCCCTGGGGAGTGTGGGCCCCTGGGTTTCCCGTCTGGAGCCGCGGCATGTAGCCAGGGGCAGCCAGCCGAGGAAAGGAACCCTCCGGCCACTCGGGTGCCCCCGCCCTCTGGGATAGAAGCCCGTGGGTGTTGCCCAGTGGGGGGCCGTGTGGGGGAGGGGAGGCTGCAGGCTTCGGGCAGGGAGCGGGTGCGGTGGTGCTCCCCAGACCCCGGGTTCCTGCATGTCCCCCAGCCTGGCCCTCCCAGCAGGCTGGCGGGAGCAGGTGGTGCAGTGTCGAGTGTGGGGGCAGCCCGACCCCCTTGCCTGAGTCACTGGCTTCCTTCCTGTGCAGAGGTGTTATTTTAAGAGCTGGGTGTCACTGGAGGCTGAGGGCTGGCCTGACACTTCTGCTCGCCTGCTCCAGGCCCTCCTCTCTCCCCAGGCCCTCTTCCCGCCCACGCAACCCCGTCGTCTGCACCCCCTTTGCACTGGCTCTGCCCTCCCGGTGTTGGGCTGCACCCCAGTTTTCTCAGGAGGGTGCAGGCTCAGAGAGCCCCCGGGCCTTGCCCTGATTCCCCTGGTGGTTTCTGTCACCCCAGGCTGAGAAGGGATGCCTCTCGGTCATGCCGTGTCCCCATGCAGTGTCCCTGGCAGGAGGGTGTGGCTGGGAGGTGGCCCTGGCCCTGGGTGTGATGGGCGTCTGAGGCCGCTCTGGCACAGAGCAGACCTCGGCTGGGGTGCCCGTCTGCAGAGGGTGGTTAGGGGTTGGAGGCCTCCCTCACAGCACTCTGTCCAGGACTGTCCTCCCCTCCTGCCCCTCTGTGCCTTCCCACAGGGCGGCCCTGTGGCCTGTTGCCGTGGTGACGATGGCATTTTCCCCAGGGTGTCCTGGCCTAGGTCTCCTTGGGCCTCAGCCCGGGCGGCCCTTCTGTTCAGAGGCAGTGGGGCACCCATCTTCAGAGTCAAGGTTGTTCCCGAGGGCCATGTCGAGGTGCAGGTTGCCCTGTGTCCCCTTTTAGCGGGGCAGGAGGCCGCAGGGTTGGGGGGTCAGAAGTGGACTTCGCTGTCCCTGCCGGGGGTCAGGCTCCTCTTTTCTGCCCCTCCCTGCCCACCATGAGCTCCTGAGAGTGGTCTTCAGCCGCTTTAAAACCAGACCCAGGAGAACAGACTGGCAACCTGGCATTTCCGGGGCTGCTGGGAACCCCGAGGTGGCCCCGGCCCACCCCCATCTTCCAGGTGTGGAAGTTGTCTGTATGCCAAGGGCAGTGTCCCCACACGGCGTAGCTAGCCGGAGGGGACAGCATTCCCGGCGGGCTGCTTTCGTCCTGGAGTCTGACTGCCCCACGGTGCCCTCCTGTGAGCCTGCCCGATGTGGCCGTCCCGCGTTCAGGGGCCACGAGGGATCTGGCACGGCGTTGCGGGCCAGTCAGGGCCTGGATCGCAGCCTTCTGTGGGCACATCTTTCCATGGAAAGTTCTGCAGTCTGGACTCAGGCCCCCACCTCCCACTGTCCACTGACCCTGCTCTTTTAGCCCTGGAGTTGGTGTGGAAAAGCCCATGTCTTGCCTGGCACTTCAGGAGGGAGGGTGGGAGAAGCAGCCCAGGGTGCGTTGCCACGAGGGCCCCGGGGGTGTGGGAAAAAAGCGATGTCCCGCCACTGTCCAGGGCCATGGAGGCCCCTCCCCAGGCTGTGGTCTCGCTGTGGACATCACCAGGGTACCTGTGGGCATCAGGTGAGTCCAACCCACCCCTAGGGAGGAGGGCCAGGACGGAGTTTCGTGCTCAGGATTCGTGTGTCCATCCTCCCCTGCTCCCGTTTCTCATCAGCTCTTCATTGTGTGCCACCCAAGACTGCAGGCCCCCACAGGAGAGGGAGAGGGACAGATGGACACAGAGACAGACGCAGGCAGAGAGAGCAGACCCCTCTGCTGTTGGAGTTGAGGGATGGGGCTGTAATTGAAGCTCCTCCCTTTCCAGCTGGAGCTAGCTGCTTTATGCTTACAGACTCGATTTGCCCATCTGTGAGATGGGTTGGTAGCTGTCAGCAAGCCATGGCTGTGTAACAAAACAGCCCCCTCTTCAGTATCTCGGGACAGCCTCGTGTACTTCTCCTGCAGCCAGACGTTAGCTGAGCGGTTCTGTCTGGCGCCTGGGGCCCACCCTGAGGGTCAGGCGCTGGCAGTGACTCGGCCTGCCCGTGATGGCTGCCCTGCTCTGTGGCATCTGTGCCCGCTGGGGCAGTCAGCCAGGCTCCTCTCCTGACAGGGGGAGTCAGGAACAGACTCATTTCCAAGCCACTGCTTTTGGGTTTGCGACTGTCCCATCGGCCACAGGGAAGAGTGGCATGCACAGAGAGGCGTGAGAACTGGGGCCGTCCACCCAGCCCCGACCCTCGTGGTGACAGTGACACTGGTGCTTGTGAGCACGTTGGTCTGCTAGGCCCTGGGCTCCCAGCCTCGCCTGGGCCACCTCGGCTCGTCCTGTGCCCCAGACCCTCTTTACAGATGGGCGGGACAGAGATGACGCCAGCTAGAAAGTGCCAGCCCAGGGTCTGAACCCAGGCGTGCTGCCCCGGGGCACGGACACGCAGCCAGCTCAGTCCTCGCCCTGCTCTGCCGTCCTGCGTACGCTGAAGCTTGCGTGCGTGGGTGCAGGCCTGGCCTTGGCTGGAGTCCCTGCGTCGTGGCGCTGTGGCATTTGCGCGTCTTCCTCCTCGGTCAGTGGCCCCCGGCTCCTGGGTGCCGTCCTGAGCCGCGTCGTGTGTCCGTGCTCACCTCCCAGTGGCGCTCGGTGACCACGCCGCACAGCCTTGGGGCGGGTGGTGTCACCTCACTGGCCCGCGTGGACGGTGTGTCTTCCCCTGCAGGGCGCCGGCATTCCAGTTACCTCCTTCCCCACTGGGGCTTGGCCTGGTGGGCTTCCTTGTCTTCTGCCGGGAGTGTGTGTCGGGGGGTGTGCATCTTCCCTGTCGAGGCTGTGGTTTCCATGGTCACCGGAGAGGCTAAGCGCTCTCAGGTTGAGTGGCCGTGGCTGGCCCGGCCTGGGTGGACGTGCCCCTAGGTGCTCTAGCTGTGGACCCTTCCTGGTCCCGTGGAGCAGCCAGGACGGCCTAGGCAGGGGTCACGGTGTCCATAGCTGTGCCCCGTAACCGGGCACAGCCTGTCCTGGCTGGGGCCACACTGGGTCCCTGTGTTCCGTTTCATGCCTCGCCGCAGCGATCACTCACCTCAGCGGATGGCCCCTGGGTGCCAGGGCCTCGGGCTCCACGCTGAGGTGGCCCCGGGCTCTGCCCGCCTGGCCCAGGGCTGACGCTCTCTCCCTTGCAGCCGCTGTATAACCAGCCCTCCGACACACGGCAGTACCATGAGAACATCAAAATGTGAGTACGCAGCTGGCGGGCCCTGGGACGGGGCAGGCGGGCTCCGGTGGCTGGGGTGGGCCGAGGGTTCTCCACCAGGCAGGAGCTGGAGACGGGCCAGAGCAGGCCTGGGGGGCAGGGAGAGACGGAGGGCCCCGGGACGCAGACCTTGGGCTGGGGGGGGGGGGGGGAGCTGCAGTGCAGAGGTGGGGTGGGCGGCTGTTGCCGGGTGAGGGGAGCAGGCTCCAGAGGGTCGGGGTGGCCAGGGCAGCAGGGATCTGTTGGGGCACCAGGGTAAGCCCATTTGGGAGTGTCGCGGGGTCTACACCAAGGGTCCCTCTGGCATAGCCCAGTGTGGGGCAGCCGGGAGCACTAGGCTAGGCCTGGGAGGAGGCTCTGGAGTTGGACATGATAGTCCCCCGTGAGGGACGCCAGAAAGGGAGACCCAATGCCAGTGAGCAGCACGTCGCGGGGGCTTGGCAGAGGACAGGGCTGTGCTGCAGGCCGGAGCAAGGCGTTGGAGTCGCGGTGCTGAAAGGGGCTGGCTTCTTCTCCGGACGCATTAACAGGAGCATGGCTTCTGCAGCCGAGGAGGGGATGTTACCTCCCGCTGTCCCCAGCACCCCAGCGGCTAAGAGGGACTGCGGCCTTACCTCGCGAGGGACGTGCGCTGTCAGTGTGGTGGGGCGTTAGGCTGGGATCGCAGCGTAAGGAGGTCCAGGCATCCTTTTGAGTGTGGCCTCAGTGGGCGGCTCTTAGCTGGTCCGTGAGTAGTCTGGCAGTCTGTCCTTCACTGGGCGAAGGGCGGAGCGTGTGCAGAGGGGAGGCCGCTCTGTGGCGGTTTCTTAGCCGCACGATGGTCCTCTCCTGGCCGCCCGCTCGCCACCGTCTTGCAGATCTCAGGGGCTCCTGGGGCAGCCGAGGGAGTGTTCCAGCCGGTGGGTTCACGATGGCAGCCCCGGGGCCTCATGGGTCATTCTGCCCTGGGGCCAGCAGGGTGTGGAGTGTGTCTGGCATCAGGGTCCCCTGTCAGCCCGGCCTGTACTTGTCCTTTGCTTCTTGGGCTTGTTGGTGGCTCAGTCCCTCTTGACCAAACATGGAACAGTTCCCAGCCAGGCCATCCCAGCCCTTTCTGTGGCCTCCTGGGGCTGGGCGGGCTCTGGGCAAGCCAGGGCGCTGGGCCCTCTGTGGGCCTCGGCAGCTGAGGCCGGAGAAGCGTGTGATGTGAGCCAGTCCAGAGTGCTGGGCGGCCTGTGGCCCAGCGGGGAAGGAAGGCGGATCCTCGGGGCCGCCCTTAGAGTCCGGGCCCAGCAGCTTTAAAAACCACAGGGGGTGCCGCACACGTGCGCACTCAAAATCCCAGCAGGATGGAGAAATGGGGGCTTCCCGGCGGGGCCATGCCCTGGGGCCGTCTTCTCCTGTCTGTCCCTCTCCCTAGTGAGTGGGTACACATGCTCTCGGCTCGGCCGCACGGCTGTCTGGCACGCCTAATGCCCAGTAGGCCTGGTCGTGTTTCTCCTGTGGCCGTAACTTGGACAGCCATGTGACCGTTCGGGACACTCAGGTCCGTCTGGTCCTTGGGCGTCAGTGGGACGGGAACCGTTGGGTCAGTAGAATAGCCGGGTCCGATCAGGGAGGCGTGGCCGCAGTTATAGCCCGGGGCACTGCCGGCTGGAACACGGACTGCGGCCCTGCGGGGCGGCCGGGACTGTCGCACAGCGGGTCTGGCCTGCCGAGCTCCTCTGGCCTGGCCACCCGAAGCACGCGAGCGCACGTCTGCTCGACACGGGGCTGTCAGGACTCCCGCCCGGCTCGGTCAGCGTGTGTGAGCAGTGAGTCCTGAGTTGTTCGGACCGAGTCCTGAGAGTTTTATTTGTTATTACGGGTTTTCTTTCTTTCCCCTAAAACTGGCTCCTGCCGTGCTCCCATTCTCCTGCCCCCGCTCCCCAGCTGCGCCACGGGTGTGGGCCATGCGCCCGACCTTCAGGTGGTACTGGGAACTGAACCAGGCCTCCCGTGTGGTCCCAGCCTGTGGGGCACAGCGTGTTAGCATAGGCCACTGCGGAGGGCCCCATCCTGACACCTGCATTTTTCATTTCAACATGGCCGTTCTTAACTCAGCGCATCCTTCACTTAAAGTTATGTGAGACGGTAAGCGAGATGTGGGAGAGCGAAGGGGTCACCCCAGCAGAGGTCAGGGCAGGATGGGACAGTCGAGGGGACCCTTGGGGCTGAGCCGCAGGCGGCTGTGTGCATGACGCAGCGGGCCTCTAGGGCAGGAGCGTCTAGGCAGGTGGAACAAGCAGTTCAGAGGCCCCAGGGGCGCCCGAGCTGGGAGCGATCACAGAGTAGCCGCATGGCCTGCAGGGGGAGGCGAGGGAGAGGAGGCAGGGGCTCCTCCGGGCTGTGTGCAGGGCAGTGGGCCGTCTAGTTTATTCGGGAAGCAGCGATGGGGCTGAGCTCTGTTCTAAAGGCCCGTTCAGTGACAGCAGGGGACGAGGACCTGGGGTTGGCGGAGATGCGCGTGGGGGCGGGCGCCTAAGGAGCTGCTGGGGCTGCAGAGTCGGGGCCAGGAGGGCCAGGGGCCGCCGAGACCGAGCCCCTCTCTGAGAGCAGGCGGATGGCGTGGGGCAGGCTGGCGTCCCGGGGCCGGGGACTCCTGTGGAGTTGGCAGACAGCCACTCAGGCCACCCGTGCGTGCCCGTTGCCTGAGGGCGGGGAAGCTGAGGCTGGGGACAGTGGGGTCTTGTCCCGTTTGACAGCCTGCCTGGCCCAAAGCAATCGCAAGTCTACTCGGAGGCTCTAGGCCCCCAGTTCCGGCATTTCCTACAGGTCGGGCCAGGCTGGTCCAGGGGTGATGGCGTCAGGGCGGGCGCAGGGGTGTCAGCGTCCCCAAGCCTCTAGGGGCGTGCAGTGGTCTACCTGGCCTCTGTGTCCCCACAGATGGGCCCTGGGGACCTTCCCACCACAGGCAGACACCAGGCTGGTGCGGGGGTGCTCTGAAGGGAGAGCTGTGTGTTCTCGGGTGAGGGTCAGAGAGGGACCCGAGCCGGGCCCTGAGGGGGGAGCGGGAGGGAGGTCCCCCACTCCTGTGCTGCTAGTGGGGAGCGAGGGTTCCTTCTGGAGGTTTGGCCCAAAGAGAGGGAGCAGGGACTTCGTAGGGGAGGCTCAGGGCTCCCGGAGCCGGAGGCCCGTAGCAGAGTGGGTCCACGTGTGGAGAACGCAGAACTGGTGCGTGGCCGCGGCTCTCGGGGAGCGTCATGAGCACCCTGCCCTGGGAGGCCTGCGAGCCGAGGGCGGGCGATGGCCCTCGGGGACCCTCGGGGAGCCTGCAGCCGCGTCCCATGCGTGCTTGCACCCGCTGGCCCTGCCGTGTGTGACTGCAGGTGCCAACCTCAGCAGTGGCCGCGGGCGTAGAGTGGGGGCATGGGAGGGGCCCCCAAGGCACACCCCGCCGTGTGGCCGGACTTCGGGGTCCCAGGCCTGACCATGGCTCCCTGTGCCACCAGCTGTGTCCTTGTGGCCAGTCACTCTCACTGCCTCCGTGTCCCCAGCAGGGCAGTGATGGCCCGTGTGGGGGTTGCCACGGGTTACCGAGTCAGTGGCCCCTCAGCGCTGGCACTGTGTGGGGCACGGGGAGGGTGCAACTGTCCCCCGTTTATTCGCAGGGACCGAGGTTCCTCCATTGCTCACTCACCCAGCTAATACTCACCGAATGGCTTCCAGGGGCCAGGCCCTGCCATGGGCCTGAGGGCAACAGCAGTGGCCGGTACTCGATGGCACATAATGCGCCCGAGCGGCGTGACAGCAGGGACAGGACAGTGAGATACAGCAGGGCGGGCGGGGCGGCCGCACCCAGGTGCCTGGCATCCGCCAGCTCTCCGCCGCCTCTGCCCGCTTCCTGCCACCGTGATTACCGCGAGGTGGGAGACTGTTCCCTCCCCGAGGACCTTGCCTTGCCAGTTTAATTTCCCGTGTCTGCGTGCTGGGCTGCGGAGTTAAAATTAATTTCACGCTCGACTGCCTGCCGCACGACACTTTCGGACAGCGTGTGGAGTCACCCGTCCTCGCCTCTCCTGCGTCCCCTGCCGCCGGCCTGGGCAGTGCTGGGGCGCTCTGCTCCATGGGGGTGGGGGCAGCTGCTGCAGCCCCTCGTGGGGAGCGGGGAGAGACCGGGGCAGCTCCAGAGAGGTCACGACAGGACTTGCCTGTGTCTGGCGGAGCCTAGCCGGGCCGCGGGGCAGGGACAGGCCTGCGTGCAGGTGGTGGTGCTGTGCGTGGCCTTCCTGGCTCGAGCCTCTCCGGTCAAGCCAGGCACTGGCCAGGACTGTGTGCCCATCCTCCCGGCGGGCCCTGGCCTTGCTCCTCCAGCCTCCTAGGCCTGGAAACCAGCTGGCTTGTACTGCTCGGCATTTTCCTGTATTTCTGTCTCCCAACCTGATTTCTTCGGGCGGCTGCCCCGTTTGGGGTTGTACGATCGGAACCGGCCGGGCTGGGGCTGGGCCAGCGGTATGTGATCAGTCAACCCAGCTAGCCGTGAGCTGGTCTCTAGACTCTCTGCGGGCTCAGAGACGTCAGGACACTCCCCAGGGCTCCACAGCCAGAGCCCCGGCCAGCCTGAGCCGCACCGCCACGGCCTCCTCTCCCAGGTGTTCAGCGCAGGCTCAGCCCTCCTCGCGGTGGCCCCGGGCAGGTCGCAGTAGGTGCTGACAGGAGGGTGGGCACCCTCCCTCAGCCGCCGTCTGCAGATTTTAGACAGTCGGTCACCCCTGCCTGACAGGCTCTTCTTGAGGCGTCGGGCCCGCCTGCACCATTCCGTCGCACCCCTCCTGAGTGGTCGGAGGCCAGGCTCTCCCAGAACATCCCTTCAACCCTTCCTACTTCCCTGAACTCAGCTCTCGCCTCATTTCCCTCTGCTCCCAGCCCTCAGCTCTAACCCCTCTTCCAGGAAGACTCCTCTGATTGCCTCTAGCTTTCCTTGTGGAGAACCCATGGGCTCTGGCCATGCTGTTTTCTCATGGCTTGCGCTCCTTTGCCCCCTGGCTCTGCAGCCGAGTGTAGACATCCCACAGACGCCTCCGGCAGCCCCTCAGGCTCTGCCTTGCTGGCCCCCGGCCCCTCAGAGACGCTCCTCTTCCTGTATGTGAGCTCAGCCAGAGGCTCCCTGCAGTGACCCGTCCGCATCTCTGTCCCGGAACCCTGTGTGGGACCGGGTATACCCAGGAAATGCTTGCCAGAGGGATGTGGGCAGCCCAGCGCCCGAGCTCGGAGTCTGGGGGCCCATCCCAGGTGCATGCGACCAGGGCAGGAAGGAGAGTCAGAGTGCAGAGGCTGGGCGCAGCAGGGAGTGGTGGGGACTGGGGAATGACAAGCTCGTAACCCTCTCAGGGACCAGGTCCCACTCCCCGCCTCGGCTGACGGGGCGTGTGGCGGGTCACCAGATCGCGGCTCTCGTGCAGCAGCCCGGGGCCCGTGCGCCACAGTGCTCCGAAGGTGCCTCCGTCCGAACGGCCCTCTCGTGGCTGGCCCTGGCTGGCGGGCTGTACCAGTTTGCACCTGCCGACCCGACGAGGCTGCTGCCGGGGCCAGGAACTGTGCTTGCTTTGGAAGGCAGCCTCGCCTTGCAGTTGGCGTGGGAGGGCTGCAGGCCGCACGTGCCCGCCCGGAGGCTTCCCCGGAGCTGTGCCCGCCGGCCCGGCTTCCTGGGGCTACCCTGACAGGCGACCACAGCTGGCCGGTGACAGGACGCGCTGTCTCCTGCCCTGGAGTTGAGGTCAAGGTGTCGGCAGACTGAGTTCTCTTGAGGGCTCTGGGGTGTCTGATGGGGTGCAGGGAGGCTGCCGGGGTGATGAGGCCTCGGGATAGTCCTGGCCAGGGTGAGACCTGCATGGCCAGGATCTGTGGTTGATTCCAGCCCATCAGCAGGGAGCTCGTGATGGGGCGAGCGCTCGTCCCCTGGGGCCGGGTGTCTGGGTTCCCTGGAGTAGCCCCAGGCCCCGTGCCTCTGGAGGCTGGACTGCGCCCCATGGTTTTGAGTTTTGCTGGGGCTCGGACTGGAGAATGTGGGAGACGGGAGAACTCTGACCCAGGAAAGCAGACGGGCCACACACACCCAATGGGACAGGCCAGTTCAGGGGTGCGGCGGGGTCCCACAGGCCTTTGGCTCAGCTGCAGCGTTGTGTGGGAGGATCGTGGGTGTCCCTGGGTCTCTGGGGGCTGCAGGTGGGGGTGTCTTCCCTCCTCGTCCTCCATCACTGACTTCCCCCTTCTAGCTCGTCCCTGGCCTCTCTGTCTCTGCCCCTCCCGTCGTACCGCGTGTGTGCCTGCCTGTCTGGCTGTCCCTCTCTCCCAGCCTCACCTCCTTCTGTCCGTCTGGGTCTCATCTCTCTCCCTCTGTCTCTGTCTCTCCCCTGCAGGCTCTGTCTGCCCCGCCCCCTGCCCTGTCTCTCTGTCTCTCTGTCTCTGTCTGGACCGCCTGTACTCTCCCTGGAAGTGCCTGCTCTCCTTAGCGCCCTCGGTCCCTTGTGTGGACCCCGTGGCGAAGGCCCGGACCCTGTTCTGGCCGCTTCCTGAGCCTGTGCCTGGCCGGCCCCCAGCAGCCCGCCTCTGCCCTCATCGTAGGCTCGAGCTTCTCCGGGGGCACCAGGGCCAGCCCTACAGTGTTCGTGGCCGGTCTCCGTGGGGCACGGGGCAGCCCAGGAGCACGGGCTCTGGCTCCTTTAAACCTGCGTTTTCGCAGCCCTCGCGGCACTTGGGTGGGCAGAGGAAGGCGGCCGGCGGCTGGACTGGGACCGCCCTGGGTTGCAGTGCGTCCTCCCTCACGGGAGCCATACCTCCCGGGCGTGGGCGCGGGCGTGGGGCCTGGGCTGTCGCAGCCCCGCGAGCTGACTGCCTGTTGCTCCCTCCTGCTCAGAAACCAGGCGATGCGGAAGAAGCTGATCCTGTACTTCAAGAGGAGAAACCACGCACGGAAGCAATGGGTAAGCGGCCGTGGGGCGAGGGCCCAGCACCCGGCGGGCTCCCCGAGACCAGGGAGGAGGCGGCCACTTGGGGCCACGCCTGTCGGCCCCTCGCTTCCCACAGCTGTCTCACTGCTGAGCGTCCCGGCTGTGAGAGCCACCAGGGGCCGGGGAGACCCGGGGAGCCCGTAACCGCCGGCATGGCCGGCTTGGTGCTCAGTAGCCCCAGCGGCCCGGTCAGCGGGGCTAGGCCTCTCCGTCCTGGCCGGGAAGGAGAAGTGTTGGCCGAGCAAATTAGTGGCCCGTTGTTGGCTTGCCAGGCAGGAGAGGCCTGGGAGGCGGGGGACTGGAGCACCAGTGTGGGGGTAAGGACCCCGAGGGGCCACACCCAGACTTAGGACACATGGGTGTGAAGCAGCAGGGCACTCTTCCCTGCCATTTGGTGCACTGTGCTACACGAGGTGGTGCTGATTCCCTGTCCCATAGCAGGGAGAGGTGGAGGGCCGCGTGTGGCTGTGCGTGTCACCGACCACTGGAGTTTGGGACCCAGTGAGGGAGAGGAAGCTCCCCTCCTCAGCCGCAGATGCAGACGGGCTTAGACAGTAAAGGAATTGGTGCCTTGGGGTGGACTTCAGGAACCGTTCGGTTAGGTCTAGACCTCACTTTGGTGTAGGGTTTCCGACCGACGTGTCAGTGCCGTCGCCGTAGGTACTGTAGTGGTCCTAGAGTTTCTGCAGCAGGCGTGAGTCTCCCAGAGCTGGAGATGGCGGTCCTTCTCCGACGGGACTGCCGAGGGCACGGGACCCTCTCAGCCAGGGTGGATGCCAGGGAGATGAAACCACACAGGCCGGGTTGGGCTCCTGGACACCTTCTCTAGAGCTGACACGTGATTTCATCCGCTCTGCCCGAGCGCTCAGGCCACCCGGGGCTACTGGGAGATGGGGTGAGGCTGGGGTGGCCCCAAGAACATGCACCCTGCCGGGAAGAGGAGGCCGCGGGGCTGCTGCCTCAGGATCCTTGGGTAGGAGAAATAAGGAAGGCAGGATTTTTGTGGGCGGCGCCCCCGACCCTGCACCCCTGCAAGGCATCTCCCTGTGTCCTTGTACAAGGTCAGGCCACTGGGAACCTGCCTCCAGGAGGCCCTCCCAGCCTGCAGGGGTGGCTTCGTCACGGCCAGCACGCGAGGCCCATGGCACACAGCCGTCCGTCTGCTCTGCATTTCAGGTTGCCTAAGTGGGGACTGGAACCCGTGGTCACCATGGGGCTTCTAGTGCTGCAGTGTCCCCTCTCCCCAGAGTGCCACCAAGGCTGGGCCGAGGTCTCTTTTCCATCTGCGAACGCTTTTGTATTTTTTGGGGAGACTTTTGCTATAGGACGTGTGCGCTCACTGGAGAGACAGAGAGAAGCAGAGAGACAGAAAGTGAGGTCACCCTCAGGGGGATGGCCACACCACAGTCCCTTCTCCATTCTTCTCTCGGGATTGGGCACGCACATACATGCACGTGGCATGAGTTTTAATCTGCCGGGTCTAGGACTCAAACTGCGGTCGACATGTGAAAGTCCAGCGACATAACTATCACGCCATCTGCCGGTCCCCATCGGTGAATTTCTAATGTAAGATACAAAGTCTTCATCACGAGGCTTTCAGTCATACAGTTTGACAGAAGAGTAAAGGGGACGCCCACCCTGCGCCCCTGGAATGGGTGCGGTCCGTCTTCTGTGTGCACCCCGAGATCAGATGTGTCTGCTGTGGACCCGTGGAAGGAAGGGGGTGCGGAGGCCCCAGGCCTAGCCCCTATTCCTGAGAGGAAGGGGGTTTGCCCATTGTCACACCTCAGGGTCATCTTCCAGCTGGGCCACCTAGGCGTGTCCCCAGTGGCCCCTGCTGGGTCAGGAGGGAGAGGAAGGTCTGATCCCATTGGAAGGGGCTCTGGCTAGAGGTGGAGTTGGGGTGTGGATAGACCGTACAGAATCTCGGCTGGCTCCGTGGAAGAAGTGTCTGTTTGGGGTTGAGAGGGATCAGCTTCTCAACGTTAGAGAAATGGCTGGCAGAAATGGGATGTCTGAGAAATTCGGGGTGGCCCTCCCGTCAGGAGAGGGTGTCATGAAAGCCCCAGGGTTCAGAAGCCTTGGAGCCACGAAAGCGGGCCACCGACAGTCCTCCTTTTCCTGCTCTCATAGACAGGCCCAAGCCCCTGGTTTTTGGAAAGACCTGGCCGGGGCTTGGGCAGCGTGGCGTCCATGCCTCTGAGCTGCGCCCCCCCGGCAGCCCTGCCCGCACTCACAGTCCGGCCTCAGGCCTGCCCCTCCCAGGCTATGCTCACTCGCAGCCCCGCAGCCTGGCCACAGCTCCAGCCCACACGTGCACGCGCGCGTGTGTGTGAGGAGAGTGGCTCTGCTTTCACCCGAGTGGCTTCTCTCTGGCTCCAGGGATGGGCTGGAGCCACCCACAGCACCCCCGGTGGCCAGAGTGCCCCTCCGGCACAGTGGACATGGCGCGGCCACAGCAGGAGCCCCTGGGGTGACCTAGAGGGGGATGTCTGGGCTGGGCGGCCGGCAGAGGAGCTGCTCGGGTGCTTGGATCGTGGAGGGAAATTTCTGCCTCGTCCCTCTGCCCACCCGCACCCCGAGGGCCCACACTGTAGCTGCCACCCCACTGCCCCTCTGCGTCCAGGTCTCCTTTCCACCGCCCTGTCCCGGGGGACACAGCCCCAGCCCCGTGCTGCCCAGCCCTGGAGGTGTGGCTGGGTGGTGCCTGGGCGAACCCTGCTCGGTGTACGATTCAGTGAGCAGCCCTGTGTGCTGGGGGCTGCTGTGTAGACGGGTCCTCTCCAGGGGCGGCCATGGCCCCCAGGGAGAGCCTGTGGCTGTGGTCAGGGCCCAGGTCTGCCTCGCGTCCCCTGGGACTGCGTGTCTGCCTGGTGTCTGCCTGCGCGTGGCTCCCAGCTTTATGACTGTGTCTGTCTGCCTGCCTCTGTGCGTGTGTCTGTCTCTCCTTCATCTGTCTGCCGCGTGTCTGCCATCTGGCCACCTTTGTGTGCGTGTCGTCTGCCTGTACGTGTCTGTCTGTCTTCCTCTCTGTGTGTGTCTGTCTGTCATCCTCTCTGTGTGTGTCTGTCATCTGCCTGCCCGTGTCTGTCTGTCATCTGCCCATGTCTGTCAGTCGTCTGCCCATGTATGTCTGTCTGTTATCTGCTCGTGTCTGTCATCTCCCTGTGTCTGTCTGTCTGTCATCTGCCTGTATCTGTCTGTCGTCTGCTCGTGTCTGTCTGTCATCTGCCAGTGTCTGTCTGTCTGTCGCCTGCCCATGTATGTCTGTCATCTGCCCGTATGTCTGTCATCTGCTCGTGTATGTCTGTCATCTACCCATGTCTGTCTGTCTGTTGTCTGCCCATGTCTGTCATCTGCCTGTGTCTGTCTGTCTGTCGCCTGCCCATGTCTGTCTGTTGCCTGCCCGTGTCTGTCTGTCGTCTGCCCGTGTCTGTCTGTCTGTCGCCTGCCCGTGTCTGTCGTCTGCCTGCCTCTGTGTCTGTCCGCCCACGTGTGCCGTCTGTGTGGCCCTGCTGTGGGTGCAGGCTGGGCTGGGCAGGCGGGCCGTTGGCCGTGGTGGAGCTGTCCTCAGCGCCCGCCGTCCCGTGCCCGCCCGCCCAGGAGCAGAAGTTCTGCCAGCGCTATGACCAGCTCATGGAGGCCTGGGAGAAGAAGGTGGAGCGCATCGAGAACAACCCGCGGCGGCGCGCCAAGGAGAGCAAGGTGCGCGAGTACTACGAGAAGCAGTTCCCCGAGATCCGCAAGCAGCGCGAGCTGCAGGAGCGCATGCAGAGGTGAGCCGGCGGGCGGGCCAGCGCAGGGGTGGGCGAGCTGCAGGAGCCCATGCAGAGGTGAGCGCGGGTGGGCCAGCGCAGGGGTGGGCGAGCTGCAGGAGCGCATGCAGAGGTGAGCCGGCGGGCGGGCCAGCGCAGGGGTGGGCGAGCTGCAGGAGCGCATGCAGAGGTGAGCCGGCGGGTGGGCCAGCGCAGGGGTGGGCGAGCTGCAGGAGCGCATGCAGAGGTGAGCCGGCGGGCGGGCCAGCGTAGGGGTGGGCGAGCTGCAGGAGCGCATGCAGAGGTGAGCCGGCGGGCGGGCCAGCGCAGGGGTGGGCGAGCTGCAGGAGCGCATGCAGAGGTGAGCCGGCGGGCGGGCCAGCGCAGGGGTGGGCGAGCTGCAGGAGCGCATGCAGAGGTGAGCCGGCGGGCGGGCCAGCGCAGGGGTGGGCGAGCTGCAGGAGCGCATGCAGAGGTGAGCCGGCGGGCGGGCCAGCGCAGGGGTGGGCGAGCTGCAGGAGCCCATGCAGAGGTGAGCCGGCGGGCGGGCCAGCGCAGGGGTGGGCGAGCTGCAGGAGCCCATGCAGAGGTGAGCGCGGGTGGGCCAGCGCAGGGGTGGGCGAGCTGCAGGAGCGCATGCAGAGGTGAGCGCGGGTGGGCCAGCGCAGGGGTGGGCGAGCTGCAGGAGCGCATGCAGAGGTGAGCCGGCGGGTGGGCCAGCGCAGGGGTGGGCGAGCTGCAGGAGCGCATGCAGAGGTGAGCCGGCGGGCGGGCCAGCGCAGGGGTGGGCCAGCATAGGGGTGAGCCGGCGTGGGGGTGAGCCGGCGTGGGGGTGAGCCTGTGGGGGGTGGGCCAGCACAGGGGTGAGCCTACGTGGGGATGAGCCAACACAGCACCTGCCCTCCCACCCCCAGGGCCGGTCGGAGTGGCGGGGTCCCCTCTCGTGCCTCACCGAGAGCCACCTGGCCTGACCCTGCCTGGGAATCACCCACTTCTGGGGCGCCGTGGCTGGTACCTGCCCCTGTGTTGGCTCCTGTGACCTTCATGGCCCTGAAGGCTGCTGGGCTTGAGCCCGCTGGGGTGGGGTCAGAGGGGAGAGAGCCAGCCTGCCAGTGGGGATCGGGGTGCTAGCCCTTGGGGTGGGGAACTGCCTGCGGTTCCTATTAGGTGTCACCATGTCTGCCAGATGGATGGGTCCCCGGCTCGCTGTCACAGCCACATGTTCCCCTCTCCAGGCACCTGCCAGGGTGTCTCTGTGAGCCTCAGATGGCCGCTACCAGGAGGAAGGAGGCCACAGGGAGTCCCACCTTGCCTGGGGCCGTAAAGGCAGAGCTGGGATTTGAACTCAGATCTCTGTGGCTGGGTTTTTCAGGGTGTCTTGTAAGGTAGGAAGGGGCTGAGGCCCTGAGGTCTCGGGTCAGGGTGGGGCTCTGTGTCCTCCCTGGACCCTTGGCTCCGGCCGGCCCTGTGGGTGGGAGTCTGGCCCTCTGCCACTCCCGTTTCTGGGGAGGTTGGGGGCTGGCCAGTATTCCAGTTGCTGGCTGGGTGTCCTGGTTGCCAGCCGAGCGTCCCGGTTACCGAGGGGCTGGTGCTGAATGTGTCCCTTTGGTCCCCAGCAGGGTGGGCCAGCGGGGCAGCGGGCTCTCCATGTCGGCCGCCCGTAGCGAGCACGAGGTGTCCGAGATCATCGACGGCCTCTCGGAGCAAGAGGTAAGCCGGGGAAACAGGGCCTGTTCCGAAGCCGAGGCCGTCGAGGCCACCGGGACAGGCCGTCGGGTGGGGTGAGTGGAGGAGCACATAGCTGAGCGTGCGGGCCCAGCATGGCCAGGGAGGGCTGCGGCACAGCAGGGCGGAAGCTGGACAGGTCCCAGCTCTTGCTCTTCCTGTGTCTGCCTTGCTCCCACTGACTGGGGCTGGCAAGAGGTCAGAGGCCAGCAGTGCCTGCGGCTGTGTCCCCAGCATGGCCTCCCAGGGGTGCTGGACTCCTGAGGTCCGTCTAGGTGAGGAAGCAGGGAGGAGACTTGTCCCCCGGGGAAGAGTTGGTGCCAACCTGTCCCCTCCTGGGTCTCGAGGGTCAGGCCCCTGAGTATGGAGGGCAGCTTACTTCAGTTGCAGAGTCCTCGCTCGGCCCGTCTCCAGAAGTCTGAGCCTGCTGTCTGGGCAGAGCCCTGGGGTCTGCATTCTTACACGCTGCCCCATGAGCCGGTGTGGGTGACTATCTGGCCATTAAAAAAGCACTTTGTTTACAAACCTCTCATGATACGTTCTGCTTCACACCACATCCAGTCGCTGGAAAGCAGAGTTCAGCAGGCCACCGCCTGTAGTCCCGAGGCCTGCCTGGCACATGGGCACACAGCTGGGTTGGCCTCTGCCCCATCCCGAGAGCCCTGGCCTGTGGGCAACCGTGGAGCCCCCAAGCCTTGCTCTGGAAGCAGGAGGCGACCCCGTGCCAGTGGCCAAGGGTGTGTGGCATCTGGGCCACCACTCCCTCCCCCCTCTTCCCAGGGTCCGCAGGGGTGGAAATGGAACTGGATGGAAACTTCCTTGGCCAGCAGAGCCACCAAGGGGTGTGCGGAGTTGTGGGGTGCTGGGCAGTGCGGAGAGCTTCCCGTGGTCAGAGCACATGACCAGGGTGGGAGGGACAGCAGGGCAGCCGTCCTGGGGGGAGGTCTCTGCCATTGTTGGTCTCCTCTTAGAGCTGGCCAGCGGTGGGGGCACTTGGCCCAGCTGGGGGGGCAGTCTGGTGGGCCCCACTTTCTCCCTGGCTGAGAGTTCAGATGTCGAATGCTGAGGGGCTGGGCTGGGCAGCGGGTCTGGGAACTAGCTGACCTTGGCCTGAGCCTCCTGGCCTTCAGAGAGGGGTGTTCAATCCCCAGTGACTGGTGGGCTGCAGAGATTTGGGGCGACCCCAGCTGACTGACCACTAAGCTGCCTAGCAGTCCTCTTGCCACTTGAACATGCCGCAGGTGCTATGGGCTGGGGAGACAGGTGGCAACCTCAGCAGGCTCTCTGGAGGAGGCAGCCCCACCTCTCTTGTTCTCCATGTCCCTGGGCATGCCCAGAGGGGCAGCTGGTCCTTGAGACCCAGGCGTGCTCTGAACCCCCTGCCAGGCATCGTTTGCTGAGCCGTCTGGGCCAGCGGGCTGAGTCTCTTCCTGTGTGTTTTATGGCAGTGCATTTCCAAAGGGAAGGTTCATCGCTGCCCTCCCGGTGCGGACAAGGCTGTGCCGCTCTCCACGTTAAATTTACAGCCCTGCCCACCGTAAACCTGTCGCAGCCTCTAAATCCTCGCTCCCCCAGCGTCCCGCTCAGCACTTACTAGCCCGCCGTTCTCTCCCTGGGCTCTGCACTCGCCCGCGCTGACTGGACCCTGCTCTGTCCCGGCAGAACCTGGAGAAGCAGATGCGCCAGCTGGCGGTGATCCCGCCCATGCTGTACGACGCCGACCAGCAGCGCATCAAGTTCATCAACATGAACGGGCTCATGGACGACCCCATGAAGGTGTACAAGGACCGCCAGGTGATGAACGTGTGGAGCGAGCAGGAGAAGGACACCTTCCGGGAGAAGTGAGTCCTCCGCCCCCACAGCCCCCTGAGGCAGGTCCTCCCTGGGCTGCCCAGGCAAACTGGTGGCTCCAGAAGGCAGGAAGGTGTCATGGTCCTGGAGGCGGGGCCAGGGGGGGCCCAGATGGAGGCGGGGCTGGGGAGGTGGGGGGGCCCAGACGGAGGCGGGGCCAGGAGGGGGGCCCAGACAGAGGTGGGGCCAGGGCTGAATCCTCACGTGGCTCTCCTGTGTCTCTGGTATGTCCTTTCTGTAAGGACACCGCTACGTGGCGCTGGGCTAGCCCGGTCCCCCTTCATCACCTTAGTTCCCGTGTCC
Organism: Tupaia tana; assembly: GCA_026018925.1. Classification (NCBI taxonomy): domain Eukaryota; kingdom Metazoa; phylum Chordata; class Mammalia; order Scandentia; family Tupaiidae; genus Tupaia; species Tupaia tana. The sequence goes on along the minus strand of JAKSZU010000026.1, from coordinate 20,741,660 downwards.
GCAAAAGCCTCGTGTCCGCATCGGGGCACGCTCGAGGTTCTGGGGGATGTGCTATCAGGAGGATGCCCTTCGGGGCTCCCTCCCCGGGTAGATGGCGCCTCTTCAGGACCCAGGATGCCCGAGGCCTGAGAGGGAAACTGAGGCACAGGTAGGGGCCCTCCGTCTGCAGAGTGGTGGGGCCTCCCTGCCCCCTCCGGAGAAGGCCTCCCCCTCAGGAGAAAGGACATCCTTCCTCCAACACCTGCTGGGGGTCAAAGTCCAGGCTGGGTGCCCCAAAGTGCCCGCCGGGGCCTGAGGGGTGGGGAGAGTTTGGGCCAAGCAGGGGCAGATGAGCCGGTGTAGACAGCAGGACTTGAACTGTGACGGCAGGGGAGACCTGAGAGGATCCGGGGGAAAATGACAGGTTTCAGAGTAGTTTTTGGTGATAGACATTGTAAAACACAGAGAAGCGGGGGTAGTATAGGAGCCTGCATCCCCCTGCACGGGGACGGCACTGTGGGAGCAGGGCTGGCGGCGTGCTGCGGTTTCCCGCTCAGGGGCAGACAGAGACCCACCGTGGCGAGCTGAAGCCACCGTCAAGCCGAGTTCTATGTCTAATAGTGTCAGTTTACCCCAGGGAGGTGACAGTCACAGCTGAGAGTCACTGTGGCCTTGGAGATTAGAGTTCCTTCCTGGTATGCCTGGCAATTTTATTTATGTTTTCTTAGTAGAAGCATTTGGGGTGCTTCCTGTGACTCCAGTCTTTATGGAGGTTTCATGTTGCCCTTCAGGGCCTGAAGATGCCATCTGCTGCTGACGATGTGGCGTCACACGCAGCCCGGTGGTGGGAGCCTTCCCGGGAGAGTGGTTTTGTTTGGAGATGCCGAGGGATCATGATCTATGGAGACGCTAGCCTAGGGCTCCCCTGCCATATACTGGCGGCATGGCCTCCAGCAAGCCATGCCCCTCCAGCTAGCCACGCCCCCCGACTTTGAGTAAGCCACTCCCCCTCCAACCTCCGGTTAAGCCACGGCCCTCTGGCTTTGCGCAAGCCACGCCCCTCGGCACCGAGCAAGCCACTCCTCCAATCCCGAGCTAGCCACGCCCCCTCTGACTTCGAACTAGCCACGCCCCTCGACCTGGAGCTAGCCAGGCTTCAGACCTGGAGCAAGCCACACACTCTGACCTTGGTCAAGCCCTGGCTCTTCTGGCCCCGCTGAGTCTCAGTTTCTTCATCTGTGAAGTGGGGGCAGCATTGGCCCCTCGCTCGCTGTCAGGAGGTGCCCGGTGCTAGGAAGTTTTCAGTACACGTTGGCAGGGACTTCACGGCGCGGTGGGGGAGGGAACAGGTGGCTAGGAGTCCCAAGTTTGACTCCAGGTCTCTTGGGGGTCCCCATCTCTGCCTGGGAAAGCCCCATGGGTGGGATATGGGAGGAAAGAAAATGCTCCTGGGGCCAGGACGGGGACAGAAAGGCGTCCCATACCTGAAAGGAAAGCGCTTCCCCATGGCTACGGCTATGCCTGCTCCCCGAGGGGGTTCCCAAGCAGGGGAGCCTGAAGTCCGACACCGGCGACTCACTGCTTCCTCCGGGAAAGGAGGAGAGGCGGACCAGATTCTCGGGTGTCCGGCTGGTGTCTGGGGAGGGGCCCCTGGCCTCCTGCCCAGCCATCTGGAGGCCTGGCCGGGCGTCCTCAGTGGGAGCCGCGGCCTCTGCCTCGCTCGCTGCTGCTCTTCTGCTTGCACAGTGGTGGCACAGCCTGGGGACGCCAGGCCAGGGCCAGGACCCCGGGCCCCACCCAGGGCTGGCCCGCGGGCCTGACCCAGCCCCCACCCCCGCCGTCCGCCTGCTCCACTGGCCCTGACATTTCAGCCCTGCCGCGCGGTTTCCCAGTAATCCTCCGGCCGCGCAGGAAGCCAGCTGGCACGGCACCAACTCCCTGCCAGCGCGCGGGCGCGAGTCCGTCCCTGCGCCTCCCCGGCACTCCGAGCCTCGCTCGTCCGGGAGGCCGGCAGCAGTCCGCGCCGGCCGTGACCTCGTGGGTGGGGCCCCGTGTTCCCAGGCAGGCCCGTGTGGGCCGGGCGAGGCCCCGCTTCCCAGACCCAGCTGGAGGGAGAAACAAAAGCAGCGTCTAGAGGGGGGGACCCCACCAGAGCTGGTGTAATGTCCTCATTTTTCCTGGAAGCCGCCTCCAGCAGGACAAACAAATATATTTTCAAAGGCGCTAAAGCCAGTGACTCACTCCCAGGAACGCCCTCTCAGCCCGCGTCCACCCCGCCCTGCCCACACCCCTTGGGCTTGTCTGCTCCGATGGGGCGGTGCCCGCCGAGCGGCGGGAGAGGGCAGGCGCCTGGAGCACAGCGCCCCGCAGGGAAGCCCCTCGCCGCTCACGCTGCCCCCTCTCCCACAGGTTCATGCAGCACCCCAAGAACTTTGGTCTCATCGCCTCGTTCCTGGAGAGGAAGGTGAGTCGCCGCCCCCCAGGGGCCCTGCCTCCGCCCCCTTAGGGTCCACTTCCCGTGGCCTGAGCTGGGGTGTGGAACACCCCCTGGCCACAAGGCCTCAGCCTGTCGGCCCCCACCGCCGCTAGGACCTCCCCTCCTGCCAAGGTCCTCCCTTCCTCCGCCGTGCTCCCTTCCTGGCTCCTGGGAGAAGCCGCCAGGCCCCGCCCTGGCCTCATGGGCGGTAGGGGAGGAGCCAGGAAGCCCGGGCTCTGCCGGTGGACAGGCCTGGAGAGCCCTGGGCGCCGGCTTCCTCCAGACTCCTACACAGCAAGTGTTCTTACAAGGTGGGGGGCTCTGGAGGCTGTCCCGCCCAGCGTCCCAGTTACGGCTTCACAGGCAGGAGGGGTGTGCCTCCAGAGGCCTGAGTGCAGTGACCTTCGAGGTCCCCAGTGGTTGCTGGACACCACGTTGGCCACCCTGACTTGTCCGTACCCCGAGCCGGGAGTGGCCCCCCTGTTTTGCTCCAGCACCCCCCCATTGGCAAGCAGATGTAGTGTGCCCCCTCTTTGTGCACTCAAGAGGCTGGTCAGGCAGAGCCCGGAGACCACGGTTGGGCGAGAGGTGGCACCATGTCCTGGGTGAGGGTGTGCGCAGGGACTTCGGAAAGTTCGTGGAAAATGGGGGTGGCGGTACGAGTTCACTTGGGTGGCAAACAGTTTTTAAGTGGATTTTCAGAATCCGCATTTCCCACGAGATTTTTGAAGACTCTTGCGGTTTGGGCAGCCCTGGAGCCCCCGGCCGCACTGGGCTGGAACCAGGACCTGCCCTATGGTTTTCCCTTTGGGGGCTGCTGCCGTGTGTTAAGGAACTTTGCCTGAGCCAGATTTCTCGGAACGGGCGTCTGTTCACCCCGGCTTTGCTACTGAAGGCCTCGGGCTTCCCGGTTTGTGGGCAGTTCCTCGAAGGATGGCAGTTGTTGCTGTGTCCGCACCTCCTGGTCCCCAGGAGGGAGCTGCGACGCTGTGGAGAAAAGCCCCCCGGCCCCGAAACCCAGCGAGGAACGGGCAGGGCCAACGACTGGCCCAGGGTGGACGGGTGCCGCCCAGCAGATGCTAGGTGGGGCCCCGATGCACGCCGGCCTTTCAGCAATCAGTCCCCGGGCCAGCCCGTTAGGAACCAGGGGTCGGGCGTCTCAGCCCTGGAGAGAGGGCGTCATGGTGCCCTTTGGCTAAGAGGTGTACGTGAGGTCTACACAGGAGGTGCCAAGCCAGAGGCCACCAGGTCCACAGGAGCAGGGGAAACGGCCACCATGCTTCCCGCAGGGCAGGTGCTGCACAGGCCAGCTGAGGTCGCGGGGCACCGGGCGCTCTCCTGGTCCCCGGAGTAGCTGGCCCGATTCACGTGCACTGGCCTGATTGTTCGAGGTCCTCCAGACTGCGGGCACGTTTGGGGCCGGGGTTGGCCTGGGCCCGCCTGTAAATGGCCTCTTCACGGCACAGTCCAGGTGGCGGTGGTTTGGGAGGAGGGCAGCCTGGGGTTCGGGCCCGGCTACCTTGGCACCTGGCAGGCCTCATGGCATGCCCCTCAGGCGGGTCCCGGCTCACCCTTGGTTTGGGCATCCCAGGAGCAGGACCTCCCGCACGGTGTGAGTGACAGCGAGCCCGCCTCCGAGCTGGGCCCACCGGCCGCTGGGGCAGCCTGGCCTTGCTTTCTGGGGGTGCCCCTTTGGGTCTCATCTGGACAAGAAGCCCAGTGGGGCTGAGCGAGCAGGCTGCTCACCCAGCACGCAGGCTCTCATCCACGTGGAAAGGCCACCGGGGGAGCGACGTCGACCCGGAAGGGGTTCATGGGGACACGGGCAGTCCTGATGCAGGAAGCTCAGAAGAGTGGCTGGGGACTTCGGAGAGAAGGCTGAGACGGAGGAGGGAGGCCCCGGGTCCGTGTTTGGGGATGATCTGGAGTTCGCCCGTCTGAGTAGAACCCTCGTCCTCCCTGAGAGCCAGGCATAGAAACCGTCATCGTCGTCAGTAACAAAAGTGATGGTGGTGACAGGTGTCGTGTCTGGAGCACTCGCCCCGCGCGCGTGCCAGGTGTCGCCCACGTACTGACGTCACTACACGGCCGCGGACTGGGTCTGTGATGGCCCGTTAAGGAGGTGCAGAGCTGAGACAGGTTTAGGCGGCCTGTCCGGTCACCCAGCCAGCGTGCACGCTGGGCTCGGGGCTGCTGCTCTGCCCTGACACCTGCGTGTCCCTCTCTCCGTGTCACACAGACGGTGGCCGAGTGTGTCCTTTACTACTACCTGACCAAGAAGAACGAGAACTACAAGAGCCTGGTGAGGCGGAGCTATCGGCGCCGCGGAAAAGGCCAGGTGAGAGGTGGGGGTGGGCGTCCTTGGGGACCTGCCCCGTCTGCCCAGCTGCCTGGTGGCCGGGGCCGCATGGTTGACGGTCACTGCCTCTGCTTGTCATGTGCTCTGCGGCTGGCAGACCTGGTGGCAGCCGGGCTAGGGAGACCCTCCCAGAGCACTTCCGTTCTCAGCCTGGACAATTCTGGGTCACCTGGCTGATGACCCAGGGTCCCTATGGTTTGAGTCCCAGACCCAGCAGCTCAGAAGTCACACGGGTGTGTGCGTGTGTACGTGCATGCGTGCCCAGAATCCTGAGAGGAGAGGGAGAGACTGGAAAGGGACTGTGGCGTGGCCATCCCCCACGGGGAGTGGCTTCTCACTCTCCCTCTGTCTCGCTCTGGTGAGCTCATGTGCCTTATGGCAAAATTACCTTAAAAAAAGGTTATGAAGAGCGATAAAAGTCCGTGGTCCACAAACGTAACTGTGTTTTCAACTTAAAAAAAATTTCTTTTAATTAACGATTAATTTATTTAATTCCATTTGTTATTGTTATTTTTTAATTTGGTCAGAAAGAGAGAGAAAGGGAAAGTGAGAACACAAGCCACCAGGTCCGGACTCGAACCATGGTTGGCCATGTGGGATCCAGCGCCCTTATCCACCACACCACCTGCCTGCCCCTGTTTTCAACTTTAATAGGGTGTGTGTATGTGTGTGTGTGTGTGTGTGTGTGTGTGTTTAATGCACATTTGAAAGAAGAGGGAGCTTGTAGGCCATCCCCCCCGTGTGTTCGACGTGTCGTCATGTGTCCGATGTCGACGTGTATCTGACGACACTGCTTAGGGTGGACTGAGGGTGACAAATGTTAGAGTGGGCTGGGCACGTTGGTCGGCAGACTGCGTCTGGTCCCCACCTGTTCGTCGGAGTGTCATTGGCACACGGCTATGCCTGACCCTGTACCTGTTACCCTCTTACCACAACGGCTTTCAAGCCCACGTGGCAGGGCTGGGCGGTTGTGACAGAAACTGTCTTGCCCGTAAAGCCTAAAATACATGAGACTGCAGAGTTCGTGGAAAAATGAAATGAAAGTACGAATTTATTTTGGTGCAAAAGATACCCGAAGTCCACGCAGAGCCCGCCAGCGTGGGTTTTCTGGCCCGTTAGAGGAAAAGGTGGTCCTCGTGGAGGTGGGGGCTGAGGGAAGGGCAGATCCCTGTTGCTCTGGGGTAAAGACTGCTGGGGCCGGTGCTGGGAACACCTGTGGGAGGTCTGCTGACCGGCAGTAGGCGGGATGTGGGCTGGGCCTGCAGGGGCAGGTGGGGGGGCCTGGGGGCCGGGCCCTGGGGAGATAGTGGGCTGTTGGGGCCTTAGGAGGTGTGCACTGCAGGGGTAGTGGGTGGGGCCCTGGGAGGTGGGCGGGGCCTGGGAGGCGGGCCCTGCAGGGGCGGTGGGTGGGCCCTGGGAGGGGGCCCTGCAGGGATAGGTGGGGCTGTAGGAGGTGTGCCCTGCAGGGGCGGGGCAGTTGAGGCCTTAGGAGGTGGGCCCTGCAGGGGCGGTGGGTGGGCCCTGGGAGGCGGGGCCCTGCAGGGGCAGGGGCAGTTGGGGCCTCTGTGGCAGAGTCCAGAATAGGCGGAGCTGGGGTAACAGGACCCTGAGGTTTTCCAGGTGCTGCTGCCTGATGTGGTGTCCCCAGGCCCTCCCTCCCCACTGCCCACGCCCCTGCCCTGGGCTGGCTGGGTCAGGCCCTGCAGCACACCAGGCCCACGGTGGCAGCCCCACTCCTGCCCTCCTGGAGGTGGGCCACTGGGGTATAACCAGCCCTGGCTGCAGCGTGAACGTGGCGCCCGCGTTCCTGGGCCTGAGCGCTGTCCTTGTCCCCATGGGTTGTTGAAGGCAGGCTCTATTTGGTTTGCGGATGGGGTTTTCCTGTCTGGTTTTCTGTAGCCACAATTGGCCAGCCTCTAACAGACAGGAAAATCCTGGCTGGGGGGCCCAGAGCCGTGTGTTTGCAGACACCTGGTGAGCTGCAGAGGACACACAGAGAGTGTCTTCGCCAGGCCTCAGGGCCCCAAAGGTAGCAGGTCAGATGAGGCCAGGCAGGTAGCATGTGTGTGCCGATACGTGAGGGTGGGGGGGGGCACGTGTGTGCCGAGGCATGAGGGCGGCGGGGGTCACGTGTGTGCCGAGGCGTGAGGGCGGCGGGGGCAGGAGGATCGCGGCCCTGGGGAGCGAGGGGCCTGGCGGTGGGTTTGGAAAGCATGACCAGGTGTCTGCGGAGCGTCCCCGGGGCCAGTTCTCTGCCTGGTCTCCCCACGTCCTCCCTGCTGCTGTTGTGGGCCCTTCTCCCCTCCAGCAGTGGGGCTGGAGACGGCCCATCCCTGCCAAGAACACGTCTGTGTGCAGGGGGAGACTGTGCTGAGGCTGTCTGGGAGGGGAGCCCCAAGGTGCTCTGAGGGCGCACCTGCCCTGTGCTGCGTAGCAGGGGTGCCCTGCCTGCACCCACCCACGCACTGGAGCATGTGACTGCTGGTGGCACAGAGCAGCAGGAGGCGGCTTCCAGCCTGCACCTACAGGCTCCCGAGGGGCAGGGATGGGCTGGGGGAGGACCCCACTGCGAGGTGAGGCGAGGAGGGAGCCAGAGGGAGCCGAGGGCTTCTGGGAAGAGGGAAGCGCGAGCGCAGAGGCTCAGGGACGTCAGGGAGCTCTGTGTTGGGAAGAGTCCCTGCGTCTCTGGGGCCTCGATTGTGAAGAAGTGGAGACCAGCTTCACCCTGATGGGTGGACAGAGGTGTCTCGGGGTCCCCCTTCCTGGTCAGCTGGGAGTGCAGTGGCGATGCTGGCACGGCCGGTCCTGTGGGGATGGAGACGTACCCTTGTACCCTGGAACAGCTTCTGTGCCAAGTGGATATGTGCCCTGCCACCTGTCTCCGCTCATCAGGGCCGACACAGTTGGACGTCCCCGTGGTGACTGTGCCCAGGCCTCCCCACCCGGCAGCAGAATGCAGGTGGGCCATCCCGCAGTCCGAGGGCCCGTCTCGCAGTCCGGGGCCCGTCTCGCAGTCCGGGGGCCGTCTCGCAGTCCGGGGCCCGTCTCGCAGTCCAGGGGCCGTCCCGCAGTCCGGGGGCCGTCCCGCAGTTCGAGGGCCCGTCCCGCAGTTCGAGGGCCCGTCTCGCAGGGCCCGTCTCGCAGTCCGGGGCCCGTCTCGCAGTCCGGGCCCGTCTCGCAGTCCGGGGCCCGTCTCGCAGTCCGGGGGCCGACTCGCAGTTCGAGGGGCCATCTCGGCCAGAGCGGGCCTGAGCTGCTCCGTCTCCGTTGCTGCTGTGAAACCCCCGGCCTTGCCCGTAAACCTCCCGGTGCCATTGCCGATCCTGGCACGGAGCAGGTTCAAGCATCTCTGCTCGGGAGGACAGACGCTTGACTGACAGAGCCCGCTGTCTTGTGTTCTGTCATTTTCTTTAACGTCAGAAGGTGTGTGTTTACACGTGAGAGACGTGGGACTTTTCCTTTTTCCTGGCTCCCTCCACCCCGTCGGGATCTTGGACGTGGTCCGTGCACGCCCAGTGTGTCATGAAGCCCCCGGGGCTGCGATTCCGATCCCGCCCGGCCCTGCAGAGTGCAGCTCCCTGTGTACAGGGCGTGCCCGCGGCAGCCCACGCAGCTTCTTACCGAGGGTGGTGAAGCCACTGCCCACCCGCCCCGCCTGGTGCAGCAGGAGCCTCCAGGTGGAGGGAGTCGTGCAGGGCCCCGGTGACCAGTGTGGGCTGGGGCGGTCACCCCAGCTGTCCGTCCTTGCCGAGCAGTGCTCTGGACTCCTGGCGGCTCAGGGCCTCAGGATTCTGCAGGGATCCCAGGCACAGGGCACCCGGCCTGCCCTGCCACCCACCCTCACAGCCACCCTGGGTCCTTCGGTGCTTGTCGCCATCCTTCCTGTGGGCTTCTGGGTAAGCAGAACACAGTCCCTGCCTGCCGCCCTGGGTATGGCCTGTCCTTCCCCCACAGCCCCGAGGGGTGGCTCTCCAGCCGTCCCAGTGGCCGAGCCCCCGGAGGTCTTGTGGTGGGGACCAGCTGCAGAAGGGAGCCTTCTCTTAACATGTCTTCAGTGGGGTTGAGCTCTTAGGGTGGGGGTCGGCTTCTCCCTGCCGTCCTGGGCCCCAGACACGGGAGAGACTTAGTTTGTCCCTACCAGTACGAGGGGTCTTCAAAAAGCTCCCAGGAAATGCTGTAAAAACCCTGCACGGGTTTCACACTTCTGGGCACTGACGTCACTTGCATGTCAACCCCATTCCTGCAGGGATGTCGGGAGCTGCCTCGTGTGTGTCGGTGTCCCCGTCCTCAGGTGTTGGGGTCTGTGGGACACGGGAGCTCTGCTGGGCTGCTGCCGTGGGGTGTTAACTGGGCTGCGCTGCAGCTCTGACCAGCGTGGCGGGGTGACCCCGTCGCGACCCCCATTTCACAGAGGAGGGGACAGGGCAGCGAGGCTCAGGTGCTTACTCACCTAACACCTGCGGTTCAGGGACAGAGGCAGCTCCAGCCCAGCTCGCTCAGCCCTTGGGGCCGAGGGCCTGGCCAGCCCATGAGCAGTCCCAGGTGGTCCCGCGGCCGTCCCACGGGTGGCGTCTCCGCCACGAAGCCACCAGAGGCTGACCCCGACCCAGGTTTTTCTCTGGTCTGTCTCGGGCCTGCTAAATCAGGGCTGCAGACGGGGCTCACAGCGAAGCTTCGTGTCGGGGGCAGATGTGGATACCGGAGGGGCACCCCAGGTGCACCCCCGAGACCTCCCAGCAGGCAGCCCGGGGCAGGGCCGGCTGTGCACAGCTGTACCCATGGTCACTCAGCCGCCACTCTGTGCTGCGACTGCCCTGAGCTCCTGGCCCTGCCTGGCCCTTGCCGTTGGGGACCTCCAGCCCAGGGGTCTGTGCCTCCCTCTCGACTCACCCTTGCCCCATTACCGTTCATGTCCAGGCTGTCCTGGGGGCTCTCCTGGGGTCTCTGCCCCCCTTCCCAGTCTCACTCGCTGTCTCTGATACCCCGTCTGTGTGTGTCCCCTCTCTCCCGGGTGGCCGGTGGCTGCAGGGAGGCTGTGGAGCCTTGGTCCTGGCGCGACACCCCTGGCTCGGGTCCTGTGGTCACCAAGGATGGCCACAAGTGGCCACCCTGCTTGTCAGCACAGCTGCCGCTCGGTAGCCATCCTGCTTCGCGTCTCTGAGCTCACCCCTGGCCCACCCCGAGAGGTGTGTCAGACGCACGGTGTGCGTGTGCTCACTGGGGCGTTTGTCGAGTGCCTGCTGCGTGTCACAGCTGCAGGACATCACCTCGGTGCGTCAGACCGGGGCTGCCGGAATGGTGGCGGGAACAGGCTGGTGCAGCCAGTCTCAATGCCCCAGGCTGTCCGATTTTGAGCTGTAGGGGCAGGTGCTAGGTGGGACTCCAAGGTGCTGGGGGTGGGCACAACCACCCTCCTCGTGCCCCCACTAAGAGGCGCCAACACTGGGTAGCCCGGCCCACAGTCCATGCCCGGGTGCAGGACCCCTCCCCTCTGCTCCTTCCTCAGTGGGACTGAGTGGATCCAAGGAGGGGCAGTTGTGGTCACCGGGGGAAGAGGAAGCCGCGGCGTTGACAGACATGACCCTCAGGGACATGGGACCTCTTCCTCCGGACACCCTGGTTGCCTAGGCTGGCCGCAGCCGTCGGCTCTGCCCTGCAGGTGTCTGCCCCAAGGTCAGTGTGTTAGGACAGGGTTTCCCAGGCCGAGCTCTCGAACGTGAGCATGAGTTGGCATCACCGGGAAGGCCGTGGAGACGCCGTTGCTGGGCCGCACCCCCACCCCCCACAGCCGTGGCCAAGACGGCACGTCGTGACTCCCAGCCTGGATTGCCCTGAGCAGAGGCAGGGGCACGGAGGAGAGGGCGAGCCTCCAGGGGCCTCGTCGACAGCCTCGGCCACTGTGGAGGCTGTGCCTGGGGCTGGCCTGGCCTCTGTGGGATCCCGCGTGGGACCCCAGCCTGGCCTGACTTGGCGCAGCAGCTCTGAGCCGCGTAGACGCCTGTTGGGCTCACAGCTGAGGGCACCGCCGGGGGTGGCTGGGGAAGCAGGCCCTTCTGCAAGGGATAGCCGGGACGGCTTATTCTGGGCACATTTGCAAACCAGTGCTTAACCTTGGCGAGTGCGCAGCGGGGCGCCACCGCCTCCCCGGGACCGCACGCTGATGCGCTCTGACGGGGCCTCGGCCCCCGCCCTCCCTGCCCCGGCCCAGCCGTGTGTACCCAGTTCTGCTCTGCTCTCCCTCTCTCTCAAGCTTACTTGTGCTTTCTTTCCGTGATTAAGAGAGAGTTTCAGAGACAGCACCCGCAGCCTGGTCTCGACGCCACGACCCACCCAGCTCCAGCCAGCCCAGGGCACAGACCCGGATGTGCCCGGTGGACTGGGGAGGGCTCTGGACTGAACCCAGGATGTCCCGGGCCTGCCGCCCGGAGCCTCGCTGCAGCTGCTCCATCTGGCCCGGCCTTCACTTCCATGGTGCCTTTTCAAAAGGCCGTGCCGTGCGTGGAGTGCACGCTCCTCTCGTAGACAGTGCTGGCCACAGGGTGCCTTGGTGCAGACCCCCAGGCTGTGTCACTGAGGGGGGTCTGAACCAAGAGGGCAAGACCGTCCTCGGTGCCTTCAGGCCGGTGCCCGACCCTGTACCCCACCGGAGGTGAGGGCTGTGGTCTGGTCACTTGGAGGGGCAGGTTTGCTTGTTTAACGGAGGGTGCCTTCGCCTTCTGGAAGCTTCTCTGTATTCTGACAGAGGGAGCTGCAGGCCAAGACCCAGCCTTTCAGCATGCCGTCACCCCCACCTCCTCGGACCCAGCCCCTGTGTCTGGCTGCGGCTACTGAGCCTGTAGGCTGGGCCGGGGCCCGTGCATCCTCTCCAGGGCTCCCCAAGGTGAATCACGAGCTGTGGGGCTGGGGGCAGCCCCAGTGCAGGTGACGGCATAGTGGTCTCTAGGCCGTGATTCAGAGACGGAGGGCTGCGTTTGTCTAGTGAATTGCAAAACCAGAGCCCAGGAGCACTGTGGCCGGGGTGGCCTGGCCGTGCATGCCATCGGGGGCGAGGTGTGAGGCCCACGGGCCAGTCAGCAGGGCCCGGCCCTGGCAGTGGTGGAGGCGGTACGGCCGAGGGCCCATGTTCCTGAGGGTGAGTTCCCCTCCTCCACCCCAGGACCCTGTGGCACCTGGAGAGGGGCAGCAGGTGCCAGGGCGGAGCGAGGCGGGTCACCTGGTGGCTGGCGTGGTCTGCAGGCGTCTCCCTCTCTGCAGAGACAGGGTAAGGGGACAGGAAAAGACTGGGCAGAAGTCCCGGCCGGCCGCGGCGTGTCCCCCTGCAGTCTGGCCTGCTACTTCTTGCCGTGGTCTGCCCTGTGCCCTGGCCCACTTCCCCTGTGGTCTGGCCCTCTGGGCTCTGCTCTTCCAGGCGCTCAGCCTCTGCAGCTCCGAGCTGCTGTTTCCGGTTTCCTGGTCTGCCACACACCCTCCCCTGCCCTCTCCCCGTCCATCCCTGTTGCTCTGTGTTCTCTGTGTGCAGCTGTGTCTGTCTGTCTCTCTGTCTCTCTTCCCTTTGTCTCTGGGGCCCTATCTCTCACTCTCTGGTCCTGCCTCTGTCCTCATCTGCCTCCCCGAGTCTTCCCTTCTCAGTCTTCATGAACTCATTCCCGGCTCTGTCCCCTTCCTCTCCCCTCCTCTCCCCACCTTTCTCCGGGTCACTCTGCCTCCCGGCTGCTGTCCTCTTTCCAGGTCTGCTGTGCCCCCGCCTCCTCCGTCTCACTCCACCTCCCCTCCTCTCCCAGCTCCCTGCCAAGAGACAGGTGACCTTGTTCCGCTGCTGTGGCGCTCCAGCGGCCTGCGTGCCTTGGGCAGCTTGCACAGGGACGGTGTGACCGGGAAGGTCATTCCAGGGCAGGACCGGCCGTGTTCGCCTGGGGCGGGCCTGGGCGCTGGGCCCTGGGTGCTGGGTTGGGGTCTGGCTGTCCCCTCTGAGGGTGCACTCGTGGCTGGCAGATGCGCTGCCCTGACTGCGTGCAGCCCCCTGGCCACTGTGCTCACATCTCGGCTCCGCCCTTGCCCGGAGCGCCTCCCGCCTGGGGGTCCAGTCCACTTTCCCAGGCACCCAGGGGTACAGGGCAGCAGCCTCTCTGCTGGGGCTGGCCAGTGGCCTGGACCTGGGCAGACCTGGTGCTGAAGCAAGCAGCCGTCTGGTTCCTGTCCTGCTTGTCGTGAGGTGGAGCCTAGGCTGTGGGCCAGATGTGCCCCCAGGATAGTGTTCTCAGGGAAGCAGCTGGTGGGCGGGCCCCCAGGGGGCAGGAAGGACAAGACCCCAGGGACAGAGTGAGCCCGGCTGCCATTTAGGGCTTTTGCCGGAGCCAGGAGTGGTGCAGGGGAGACCCGGCTCTCTGCCAGCCCCCTCGAGGCAAGCCACGTGGGCAGGAGGTGGAAAATGTGAGTGCTGTTGGCCGGACGGTGGGCGGGTCCGTCAGACTCCAGGGGCCAGCGCTGGGCCCTCCGGAGCAGGGCAGCAGCAGGGCCGTGTCCTGGGGCAGCGCTGGGCCCTCGGAGCAGGGCAGCAGCAGGGCCGTGTCCTGGGGCAGCCCTCCGGAGCAGGGCAGCAGCAGGGCCGTGTCCTGGGGCAGCGCCCTGGGGCAGTGTCCTGGGGCAGCGCTGCATGGTAGCTTTCTTCCTGGATGCCATTCTAGGTGGTTCCCCAGCAAACAGGACAAACCAGCTCCTGGCGGACGCTGTGGAGAGGTGGACGGCACACGCCTCAGTGAGCAGGCTGTGCCAGGGGACGTCAAGGGCCCCTGGAAGGTCCTCTAGTCTGGAGCAGCCAGGGACATCGGAGGTGACCCTGGAGGCTTTCCCCAGGGTCGCCTGAGCTCTGAGCACGGAGGAGCCCCTGGTCTGGCAGCGGGCCTGGAGTGCCAAGGCCCCAGGAAGCAGGAAGGAGTGTGGCATCTCCCAGGAGGCCTGAGGGGTGGGCGAGGGAGGCAGGGTCTAGCCCGCGGCCTGAGGTGAGCACCACACTCAGTTCCAGACGGCGGCCAGCATCTGGTTCAGGATTAACGCGATCCTTGACCGCCCCAACCCCCCTCTCCGTAGGTAGGCCGGCATCCGGCGTGTCGGTGTCGCTCAACCTCAGTTGACGCCGTCACTGCGTAGCGGGGCGCTGGTTCACGGCCAGCTGCGTGCGGGGGAGCAGGGCGGTTTTGCTGCCTTTGCCACCTGCCCTGGTGGGGTAAATGCACCCACGGCCCCACCCCAGGGTGCCACGGTGTGTGGACTCAGAATTGCAGAGGTTCGCCGGAGCGCAGCGCTAGGTCCTGTTCCGGCACATGGATCCAGGGGACGGCAGCCCCCAGAGTGTGGACGGTACCGCGTTGGCCCAGGACCTGGGGAGGGCAGTGCTTGCGCACTCAGAGCCTTCGGTGTGTGTCCTAACGACTTTTACCGAGGACCTACGTGTAGTTCTCTGCTTCGTTTTTTCGTTCGGTGTTTTTGTTTGCACGAGAAGGCAGGAGAGAGGACAGAGGGACTGCGGTTTCGATGGGGTGTGGCCGCGCCACCCGCCTCCTGCTGCAGCCTCCCCTTTAGCTTAGGGTCACCGGCACCCCGGCCTCCAGGTGGCCGTGCTTCCCCCTTGCGGCTGGCCTTACTGCTCCAGCCACGGGTCTTACCAGCTGGACCTGGCAGCCCAGGGGGCTCGTGGTCCGGCGCAGTTGCCTGCAGCCCCCTCTGTGTCTTAAGACGCCCACATGGGCCGAGATCCCGTCCCTACCTGTGCTTTTCCCAGGAGCGACAGGACTGGGTGGGAGGAGAGGCCGGCTGTTAGGGAAGGGGCTGCCAGAAACTGCCCTGCCTCGGCCCTGACCCCAACCCTGACCCCGACCCGAACCCCTGAAGCTGCTTCTCAGACCAGTGTCTGAGAGCGGCTCCCGCAGGACGCACTCGCTGTGGATATCCATTGGTTGAATGAATGAGAACATGCCTTAGGCGGTGTCACCGGGCACTGGGACATTCTCAGCTCACGCTGTAAGCCTTGTCACCTGAGCATGTGACATGGAGAGGACATCCGTGGGTGGGGCAGTGTTGCTGGATGGACGTGCACCCCTGACCACGGCAGGGAGGCAGAGCCCGGGCTGCAGCAGCTCTCTGTTTATTTAAAACGTTTGTCTATCTCTCCTATGAGCGGGAGAGACAGAGACAGCACCCTAGCCAGGTAGCAACAGCACGGTGCGCCCTGGCCCAGCCAGCCCCAGATGGCCCGTGTGCCCGGCGTGCTCAGGGAGGGCTTCCTGGCAGCGTGGGCTCAGTCTCGCAGTGTCCCGTTTTGCCTCTGTGCCACCTGACTATAGGACCTTGCTAGGAAGCACTGTGTGTCCTTGGGTCAGTTCTGTGACTTCTCTGTGCCTTGGTGCTGTCCTTTGTGAAACAGGGATGACACCAGGGCTGCGGGAGGATTTAGGCGTGGCAGGAGACGGCCTCGCCGAGCACCTGCCACTTTTGTTACTGTGTTTTTGTGCACGGCCCCTGATCCAGGCCTTAGCACCAGCTCCGGGGTACGAGGACTCTCAAGGATTTGAACCCCTGGTTCTGGCTATCTGTAGATCCAGTCAGGTCTTCCGTAGACTTGCAGTGTGGTTTGGACTGAGCACTGGACAAAAAGCCATCACTGCCTGTCGGGCATCGTGTCCGAGAAGCAGACGGCAGCCCTGCCGTGGCCGTGGCCGTGGCCACGTGGAGGTGTGGGGTGGGCTCTGCTTCTTTCCGATTCTTCCTCTCCCGGGCCCCTCAAGCTGGGGGTGGGTGTCCACAGGCATCACCTGTTGTCAGTGGCATCACTTGGTAGCGCTTAGGGGACAAGGGCCTCTGTGGCCTTCCTCCTCGCCGTGGCCTGGGGGCCAGCAGCAGCCACCTCCCCCAGGAGCCGACCAGCAACGCAGTCTTAGGCCTTACCCCGACCCGCTGAACGGGAGCCTGGGTCACCCAGGTCCCCGGGAATTGTGCACCCTCGTGGGTGAGCAGGGTGGCAAAGGGCGGCCCCCAGGCCCACCCTCTGCTTTTGTCGATGAAGTTTTTGGCACAGTCTGCCCGAGTGGTGCTGTGACCGCAGGGCAGAGTGTGCACAGCTCACCGGGCCCGCCGTCCCCCGTCTGGCCTGCGTGGAAGACGGCCGCCAGCCCTGGGAAGGTGTCATCTCGGTCGTGGCCGTGCGCAGCGACCCTGGGGCACGCAGGGCCTGGGTCTGCCTGTGGGTCTCAGCCTGGATTTGGGCTATTACTAGTGCGGCCCACACGAGGCCTTCATCGCGGTGCCCTGTGACCTCACTGCACTGTCCGTGGGGCCTTGGGAGCCCGTGACCCTGGCAGGTGTGGCTGTCCCGCTGGCTGCGCTGAGGACCCATGTGGCGTGGGTGCCACCTGAGCAGGCACGCCCTCCGGTTAACCGGGAGAGCAGCACTGCCGGGCTGCCCTAGCCGCGGGGTGCTGAGCCGGCCGCCCTGTCCCGGCAGACCTCCCAGGAGCAGCGGGAGGAGCGGCCCCACGTTGGCCCTGGACACGCGTGCAGGGCTGCACGGCCTCTGGGTACAGGAGATGGGCTGCCCACGGACTCTGCCTCGGCACCAGGTGTCAAGGCACACCCTGCCCCTGAGGACAGCCAGGCTGGGCAGCGTGTAGGGCAGGAGCCCCGTCCTGCCGGCCACAGCATTGCCTCCTTCCCTGGGTCCTGCCCTCCGATTCTCGCCCTGCGCACGCCAGGAAACCCTCTGCCACCTGCACCCTAACAAGCCTCCCTCCATCCCCATGTCAGCCCTCGCTTTTGTTTGAGGGTTCGAGATTGGAGGGGCGCACAGGCTGGTCCACGCGCCCAGACACCCGGCAGGAATCAGGCATCATGGGCTGATCTTACAGAACGCAGGGGCTTCTCGGGGAGGAAAGGGCAGACCACAGCTGGGGTGGGGTGGGGCGGCGCCCTGGAGAGCTCACGGTTACCAGTGCCACGGAGTCGAAGGCACGGGGCTGGGGCCGTGGGCAGGACGGCCTGGTGTGCTTCCCTGTGCCGGCTCCGCGTCCGCCCGGCCGCTTTCGCTTTGCTTTCCCTGGGGTCGGAGTGCTGCGACTGCCCAGCGCACGCTAGGAGGCGCCTGCGGGTTTGTTCTCGGTCCGCTTGGCCCTGCAGGGTGGAAAGTCGGTCTGGCCTGGCAGCTGCCCGCAGGGGGCACCTTGGGGTGGCCAGGAGCGTCCGCGTGTGCCTTAGAGAAGGCAGGACAGGAAGGAAGTTGGGAGGCGGTGCTGGGAGGGGCCGCCGGCTGCTCGCACCTCTCCCCTGGCTTGCCGGGACGGTCAGCAGCCGGACTGGGGAGGATGAAAGAAGACGCCCCACGAGGAGGCGGCCTGCCCTGGCCCCGCACCCCTTTGATCTGCCCTGTAAAACGGGCTTGTTTTCTTTCCCTCGGAGGGTGAGTGTGAGAGGGAGGCTGAGCCCAGGCCGCCAGAGTGGCCATGGGCATAGCAGCGGCCACCGGCCCAGCCGCTTGGGTGACACAGGTCACAGCTACCTCCCCATTTTACAGACATGGAGACCAAGGCTCAGGAGGGTGGCCTGAGCTTGTTGGGCAGGGCTGGGCCAGCTGAGGCGTCGGAGGTGTGTCCCCAGCTTCCCTGATGCTCACCGGCTCTGCCTGGTGACCAGGGCACCTCCCTGTGTGCTCCATCACGTTGGTACCCCTGGCCGACACCAGGCGGTTCTCAGTGTCTGTGAGGAGTCCCTCATGGCCACCTCCCAGCCCCTGGCAGAGGCTCAAGCACCCTGAGTTACCCGTTTTCAAGGTGGGAATCGGCACAGAGAGGTTAAGACCCTTACCCGGGGTCACACAGCTCTGAGCAGTGGAGGCAGGGTCGCACTCGGGGCATCTAGTACCAGTGCATGTTCCCCTCCGCAACTTCCACACGGGCCCGGGTGCGGCCTCTGCCCCCGAGGCCTGCAGGCTCTGACTCCCCACTTGCCCGTGGCCTCTCCTGGCTGACTCGCTTACCCACGACTCACCTGTCACCCCTCCCTGCCCTTCCCGCCCGGTGGCAGCAGCAGCAGCAGCAGCAGCTGCCCCGGAGCAGCCAGGAGGAGAAGGAGGAGAAGGAGAAGGAGAAGGAGGCCGAGAAGGAGGAGGAGAAGGCAGACGTGGAGAACGACAAGGAGGAGCTCATGAAGTAAGCCCCTGCCCGCCCTGCCCGGCTCTGCCCAGGGGCAGCTGTTCCCCTCCACTCTCCTCCGTCTCAGCCCTGGGCGCCTCTGTGGAGCTGGGGGAGGGTGCCTTTCCTGCTCTGTCCCCTCCGACAGCCCCTTCCGGGTGGGATGTCTGCCCGCCTCGCTCCCCTCCGCCTCCCTCCTCCCCTGGCTCCTCCGCCCTCTCGAACCCTCTGGAGACCTCAGAGCCTGATAGCTCATTTGAGCTCTGCTCCCGAGCTAATAAATCCAGGCAGTGACTTCGGAACTCCGCCGCCCCCTCCTCCTCGCCGTCCCCCCCTCCTCCCCCTCCTCCTCGCCCCGGTCCCCCAGGCCAGGGAGGAGTGGGAAGGACCGGCATGTTGGCAGTCAGCTCTCACCTTTTGAATTGGCCATGTCAGAGTGAGTTCTCGGAGATCAAGGCCTGCCAGCCTCCCTCCTGCCTGCCAGGCAGCGAACGCAGCCCTCTGGGAAGGGGCGGGGGCGGCGCGCTGCGCGCCAGGTACCTGTGACAGCCCAGGAATGTGGCTTCTGAGAGCATCTGGCCTCCTCGCCCAGCTCCCAGACGGCTCTGCAAGGGCCTTTCAGGAAGATGAATGGGGAGGCGGAGGGGAAAGCCAGAGCTCAGAGCGACCCCCCCCCCCCCCCGTCGGCTGAGAAAACCCTGGCTCCCGCGTCCGAGTCACGTGCGCCTGCAGGCCCCCACGCACCTGGCTGGGCCGGCTTGTCTGGCTGTTCTTCCAGACACAGCGGCCAAGACCGTGCCCCGGGGAGATCTCTGCCCTGGGGAGATCTCTTGGGGGAATGGCGTGGCCTTGCTGGATGCTACCAGCCCCCACTGGATCGGGTTAATGAGACTCTGGTCTCAGGCAGCAGTGTCTGTCTGTAAGACGGCCTTGCAGAGAGCCACCAGCCCACGCCCCTGACGAGCAGCGTGAGCAGAAGCCCGCGCCCCTCCTGTCCAGGCCTCCCCTTCCTGTCTGGGCTCCCCCCGATACTCCCCTCCTGTCCATCCTGTCCAGGCCCTTCTCCCCCACCACTCTTCCTGTCTAGGGCTCCCCCCGATACTCCCCTCCTGTCCAGGGGATACCCCCCGCACCCCTCCTGTCCAGGCCCTTCCCCCCTCCCCCTACACCCTCCCTCCAGGCCCACCGTCTGGTTAAGCGCCAGCCCGCACTCCTCCCTCGGTGATTGGGTGGCACGCACCGTCGTCGCCCTCTTGCTGGAATTGCCACAGCCTGGCCGAGGCCGCCCGCCCAGGAGCGCAGGCCCTGGCAGAGCTGGGCAGCCAGAGTGCAGGGAGCTGCCCTCCCGCCTCGGGCCAGCGAGACCACCCAGCACCCTCCCGGCCGGCAGGGAGAAGACGGATGACACCTCGGGGGAGGACAATGACGAGAAGGAGGCGGTGACCTCAAAGGGCCGTCGGACCGCCAACAGCCAGGGGCGACGCAAGGGCCGCATCACACGCTCCATGGCCAGCGAGGCTAGCAGCGAGGAGGCCGTCACCCCGCAGCAGAGCGCCGAGCTGGGTGAGGCGGGCAGGGGCTGGGGCGCTGGGCGCGGGTTTGCGGCAGCACGCCAGGGCCCGGGGCAGCCGGTGACCCGGGTCAACCCGCGGTGTGTCCCGGGCGAGTCCCAGAACCTCCCCGTGCCCGTCCACGAGGGGTCGGCACCGTGGGTCCCTGTACTGTGGGGTGAGAGCTCGGGGGCCGCCCAGGAGCTCAGACGGACCCGATTCCGGTGGAGTCCTGGCCACAGCAGGTGAGGCTGTGGGGAGCCCAGGCAGCCCTGGCTTTTCCCTCGTAGGGGAGTGGGTGTGCACCTAGGCTTCTGTGGGCCTGTTTTCTCTTTCTGCTCCTCCCAGCGTCCCAGCTGCCCTGCACCTCTCCCTCTCCTGAAGGTTGTGCAGGCAGTAGAGGTGGATGAGTGGCAGTTCCCAAGGTCGGCCACAGGGGGCAGCGGTGTCTACTTCGGCGCCCTCTGACTGTCTAAGGCCAGGCCTGCCACCCCTTCCTCCACGGAGCCCCAGAGCCGAGAGCACACGCACCCCTGCATGCACGTAGGGGCCACTTCTCAGACCCCCACCGCTGGGTATAGACAGGAGCCCGCTCTCTTCCCCTGAGAGGTCCTTGACCCGGTTGACAGCTAGGGCTCCTTGAGCTTTTTAGAGACCTTTGCTGCCTCCTCGCTCACAGAGGGGCAGGATTTGAACCCAGCTCCATTGCCCACAAATCGGGTGCCATTCCCTTGGGCATTTTCTTTTTATTTATTTATTATTCTGGGGGGGAGGTTTTAGTTATAGGGTGTGCATGCGCTTGCCAGAAAGACAGAGAGAGAGAGAGAGAGAGAGAGAGAGAGAGAAATCACCCCCCAGGGGGGATGGCCACACCGCAATCCCTTCTCCTCCATTCCCCTCTCAGGATCTTGGGCACACACGCACACGCCCGCTGTGAGTTTAAGCCACCGTGTCTAGGACTTGAACCACAGTCCACTACATGGGAGTCCAGAGACGTAGCCGTCACGCCGACTGCGGGTCCCTCCCCTGGGCACTTTCAGGCTGCCACATGGTGGTGGCGTACCCGCAGGCTCCAGGCAAAGGGTTCCCTGCAGAAGTGTGCGGGCCTGTGCGGATGGGTCTCCGGGACCCCAGGCCGATGCACATCCGGCACCGTCTGCCTTGGCGTGGACTCGGGTAGCCCATGTGGGGGTCCCGCGGGAAGGAAGGGGCAGTCGGTGAGACCCTGTAGGTCAGGCATGGCTGCAGGGACAGGGAAGCCCAGGCAGGTCCAGCCCTTACAGGAGTGATGCAGGGCTGTCGCTGGCGTGGGGACCATCTCCTCCTGGCCTCAGCATCCCTCCTGCCGGAACCTTCCTCAGCCAGCCTGCAGGGAGCGCGAGCGCTGGGCCTGGCTCTGTCCCGGGCGTGGAGTCCACGAGGCTGCACTCCCTTCCTCGTGCCTGCCCCTCGCAGGTCCGCGGGGGCTCGGGGAGTGGCTGTAGGTGCCCACGGCAGAGGCTTGGGACCCACTACCACATGAAGCCCGTCCTAGCGCTGGGTGCACTGGGGCCGTGGTGCCCCAGGGGCCCCCGGAAACCTTCTGGTTGGCACATGTGTGGTGGGGGCTGCCGGCATCGCACGGCAGAGCCCGGGAAGCTGCTAGCCAGCCCACCACGCTCAGGGCTTCCTCACAAAGAGGTGGCCAGGCGCCAAGTCGCCCGTGGTCCGACAAATGCAGCTGGAGCTCATCCCCGTGTCACCGGGGGCTGGCGCTTCTCGGCGACAAGCTCACAAGGGCAGCTGTCAGCGTCTGACCGCGGCTTCCTCAGTTTCCCCACCTGTACAGGGAGACTGCAGGTCCACTGGCCCTGGGGGCTAGGCGGGCTCCCGTGGCCTGGGCCCCTAGAAGCACCTGGCGCCCTGTGAGGGTTCAAGGCTTTTGGGCACCTCATGGGATTGGCCGGGCAGCATGGAAGATGGGGCCTCCTGCGGGCTCAGGTCCATGAGGGGCCCCGCCAGGCCCCGTCCACTCCCTCTCAGCTCAGGGAAGGGGAAGCAGCGCACGTGCCCGCCACGGGCCACCCAATCCGCCCGTCTGCCTTGCAGCGTCACTGGAGATGAACGAGAGCTCGCGTTGGACAGAGGAGGAGATGGAGACCGCCAAGAAAGGTGAGCCGGGCTGCGGGCCTGCTGCCGCGCGGGAGCCCGAGGCCGTGCCGGGCGACGTGGACGTGCTCGGCCGTGAGCCGGGCTGCGGGCCTGCTGCCGCGCGGGAGCCCGAGGCCGTGCCGGGCGACGTGGACGTGCTCGGCCGTGAGCCGGGCTGCGGGCCTGCTGCCGCGCGGGAGCCCGAGGCCGTGCCGGGCGACGTGGACGTGCTCGGCCGTGAGCCGGGCTGAGGGAGGTCTGGCCCAGGGTGTCCTCGGACGGGTCACTTCCCCTCGGCCTCAGGACTGTGTGGTGCACTGTCACAGGCTCCGAGCTGCACGTTGTCGGGGCGCGGCTCGGAGACACAGCCTGCGTGGTGACCGCGGCTGGTGGAACGGCCTCGGGGTGACCTACGTGGCTAGCACCTCGGCTGTGTGGACGGAGTGGTGGCAGGAGGCGGAGGGCGCTTCGAGGGGAGGTGGGGACCTGCGGTGTGGTCACCACGGGAAGTCCCTGGGGGGGCTTCTAGTCCTCACAGGGAGTCCAGCCGAGTGTGGAGCCCCAGAGGCCCCCACGGGCGTGGACATGCCGGGGTCGGAACGATCAGTCCTCCGGCGAGTGCAGGAGTGGGTGGGGACGGCTGTGGAAACAGCCATGTCGGCCCGAGCCTGCATTTCGGTGCCGGCGGGCGTGGGGCCGGGGCAGAGTCCGGTGGCTCGCGGGGCCCTGTGCTGTGCAGCAGGGCAGGCAGGGACGAGGCACACCGCGCGCCAAGGTGCCGACACCAGGCCTGTCCACTGGCGCGGAGAGCCCACCTGCCCTCCCTGCTCCGTGACTGTCTCTGGGTCTTGCTCTGCCCGTCTGTGAGAAGGGAGGGGCACCTGGCCGGCCGTGAGGACAGAGAACAGGCACAAGGGCCTGAGTGGGGCAGGCTTTCACACAGTGAGGACCACACGCAGTTCCCGGCCCTCCCGCCCCCTCCCCTGTGCCCGGAGCCGGGAAGCACCAGGCTCCCGCTATACACGTGTGCCTTGACACCAACCCTGAGAGGCAGGGCCTGCCCCTGTCCCTGTCGTGTGGATGCCGGATTTTCCAGGGTGTCCTGGGGCTGGTGTGGGTGCTGGGATCCAGCCTGGGCCTCTGGGCTCTCGGACCTCACGGCTCTGCCCGAGCCCCTGACCCCACGTCCAGGGTGCAGCCTCAGCACGAGCAGAAAGCTCCGAATCACGGGGAAACGAGCAGCCCTACGGGGCGGCCCCAGGCAGGCGGGCAGGTGCGTCTGGGCGTGGCCAGGACCACGGGTCTGTCCGGCTCCTCACCCCCGGGGTGGGTGTTGGGGGTTTCGAGGGTTTCTCTCCTTGAGCCCTGGATTTCAGAAACTACCCTCCAGAGCCCCCCTCACCCTGCCCCTTTCTCTGGGGCTCCTGTCTAGGAATGCACCCGTCTACCCACCACACCCCTTCCCTCTGAAGCCTTTGAGCCAAGGTGCGCCTGCAGGAGGGACCCTTGGCCTCGTCCAGAGAGGGAGGGCGGATACCCTGCCTCCCCCAGCAGGCACGCTTCTGCTCTCGGGACTGGGGGGGTGCTAGTGGGGCCTGGGGCGTAGTTCCCGCTGCCGGTGCCCGCAGAGTGCTGGGCCATGCTGTTGTTTTCACCGTCTCTCGTGGTCGCTGGTGGGGACCACACCGAGGCACATGGAAGAGGCTGTGTCGGGGCGTGCCGCCCGCGCTCCCACAAGTTTGGTAAAACGAGTGTCCAGCAGTGGAGTTGGCTGGCCCAGCCGTTGGAAGAGAATGGCTTTGCAGCGGTGCCGCCATCTCCGCCGTCTGTTTCCAGAGGTTTCTGTAGCCCGCACGGACAGCTCATGGACACGAGCAGCCATGCCTCCCCGGCAGCAGCCCCTGGGCCTCTCACGCGCTTTCTGTCTCCATGGACGGCCGCACCTGCCCTGGTGTTTCTCATGGCAGGACACGTGGGGCGTTGTTTCTGAGGTCGCTCACGCAGCGCCCTGTGGTCAAGTGATGTCCATCAGTGGACAGGACATCCACCATGGCTCGTCTGCTCCCAGGCCTGTGGTTGTTTCCACCTCGGGCCGTTGAGGTGCCGGGGTCGTGCCCCGGGGCTGTCCTCAGAGGACCAACCTGTGGCCACAGCCTCTCCACCCCCTCCTGTGTGCTCCCGGTGTTCCACGCCCTGTCCCTGGCACTGTCCCTTGTCGCCTGGGAACTGCAGTCAGCCCTGCCTCCCAAGGGCAGATCGCAGGTTGGGAGGACGGCGGGGATGACTCACGGCCGAGACGCGAGTGCACCCCTACCGTCTCAAGGTTGGTCCTCAGTGATGGGGTGAGCTCATCCCGGGTCCTGCCCGGAGCAGGCAGCGAGAGTCCCCGGGGGCCGTGCTGAGGCCCTGCTCGGTGACATTTGTGATGCCGTGGGTTACAGCAGTCCGGGTGGTTACTGCTCAGGGCCGCTGCTCTAGGCCCTGTGTTCTGGCGGGGGCGGAGCGGCAGGTGCTGGCGGCCCCAGCGGCGCCTTCACCGCCTGCAGGGCTGCGGAGACTGGAGTGTTCCAGGACCCCCACCTGGCTCAGAAAGCAGAGCTGGGAGAAGGACCCCGAGCCAGCTGTGCCGAGGCAGATACGCATCACTGAGCTCGGCCCTGCTGTGCCGTGTGGGCAGGGAGCCCGGGCAGGTCACACCCAGGGGCCCGGGGACTGCCGAGCCTGCCGGAAGCAGCTGGGGGGACTTCAGCAGCCCGGCCTTGAAGGAAGAGCTGCAGAGGGCCCAGCTGCCGACAGGCCCTGGTCTCGGCCCTGGGCATCTGAGCCGTGCGGCCCCAGGATGTCAGCCCGCCTCTCTGGGCCTCAGTTTCGTCGTCTGTCGTGGGGCCGGAGTGTCACCACCCTGTCAGCTTCCTCGGCTGCCGTGGCAGAGGCCCACAGGCCAAGTGACGTGAACACGGTGTATCCCTGACCTGTTCTGGAGCCCCCACTGGAGGTGTCAGCAGGCGGCCTCCTCCGTCCTCCGGCCCCGCGGGTCCCGCGGGTCCCGCCCCGCCTCCCCCACCTCCGGTGCTGCGGCGAGTGGCCGGCCTTTGCCTTGACGGCCTGCCGTCCGGGCCTCTGCCTCCCTTTTCAGAGTGTGACTTCATCTTAGCTCGGTCACCCCCGTAAAGACCTTTTCTTCAAGGGAGGCCACGTGCACAGGTTCTGGGTGGACATGGAAAGTGGGGTCACCGTCCAGCCCAGCACACACCTGTCGGGGTTCAGGACAGGATGCCTTGGGGACAGGTCATCATGTGCAGCTGCCTACTCCCGCGTTCTCACCGGCCCGTCCCGCTGCCTGGTGTCCCTCCCTCTTTATGATGAGGCTGTGACCCCCAGGGCGCCGTCAGGGAGGAGAGAACCAAGCGCCGGCAGTCCTGGGTTTGCAGCGGGCTCCCGGAAGCGGCAGGCACCGCTCTGCGCATGTCTAGAGCCGTCCTCGCAGGTCCAGGCCCCGGCTCTGCATCTCGGGGGCTCTGACCCTGAGGAGGGCCTGCGCCTTGAGGGGGGTGGTGGTGGCGAGGGACCTGCCATGCACGTACATGGTGACCACGGGAGGAGGGGCCACAGCACTGCTGGTCCCACTGGTTCGAGAGGGCTCCCCCTGAGCATGAAGAGATAACTAACGCGTGACCTGCAGTGACACCGCCAAGCGCTCCGGGGTGCCGGAGCTGCTGAGCCCTGCAAGTGTGAAGTCCCTTCGTCTCCCCAGCCTGAGGCAGGTGCCGTTGTTAGTTCCTTTTCTGTTGTTGAGGGACCCGAGGCCCAGAGGTTTGGTGAGCTGCCTGAGGTGGCAGAGGTGGGATTTGAACCCGGACATCCTGGTTGCGGAGGAGTGGACACGTTAGTCCGGGGCTGGCTAGCGAAGGAGGGAAGGGCGTCCCGCAGCAGAGCGGGCGTGCGCAGTCCGGGTGCATGGCAACGTGGTCAGGGAGGCGTCGTGGAAACCTGGGCAGTGAGGCAGCGAGGGCCGGGTGGAGGGCCACCGAGAGGCTTAGCCTTGCTCCTGGTGGCGAGTCGAGCTGTTACTCTAAGAGCTTGGAGGACCCTCGGGGGGTGGCCTCAGAGTCTCAGGTGGGGAGGCGGCATGTCCCTTCTCGTGTGGAGGCGGGGCGTGAGCCTGTGCAGGAAGCAGTCGTCCCAGGGAGCTGGCTGCCTGCCGTGGGCTCAGCGCCATGCTGGGAGGGTGGGGCCGGCCGGGGGCCAGGACGAGGACTCTGCTTCTCCTGGGAAAGTCAGCCTGGCCCGGCTAGAGGCCCGACCTGGATGTACCGGAAGCCCAGCTCTGCTGGTGGCTTGTGGGGCCCAGGCCATCTGGTCACACAGCTAGTGGTGGGGCGTGGGGAAGCCCTCGGTCACGCCATCCTGGACCAGGGATCGGCCCTGGCCTGGGAACAGTGCCACCGGGAAGCCCCGTGCCCAGGTATGCTAGGCAGACCCAGAGGCCTCCCGGGGGCGACAGGCTGGCTGTGCCTGGCAGCCTCGCCCTGTGTGTGGGGAGCGAGGGCGAGCCGGGCAGCTGGGGGGGGTCTTACTGTGCCCGCAGCTGGTGCCTGAGTCGCTGTTACTGATGGGGAGTCCAAGGCTGGGCAGGGGAGGGGTGAGCATGGAGTGTGGGAAAGTGGGGCCTCCTCACCCACGTGCCCATCGTCAGACCGCGTGCTGCCCCGCTGTGGGGCCCACAGGAGAGGAATGGCATGTGTGTGCCACCTGCACCCCAGCGCATGAACCACGGGGCGACCCTGGGCAGTGCTGTGCGGTGGTCAGTGTGGACGTTGGCAACTGGTGCCCCGGGCTCTGGTGTGCTGGGCTACTTCCTGGACGCAGGATCAGCTGGGCCCGGCAGGTGTCTGGGTGACACTCAGTGCTGGTGACCTAGGGGCCCGGTGGGTGCGGGCAGGGAGACGGCGCTGAGCCAGCAAGCTGTGGAGGAGCCCCTGCCAGAGGCTTGGGCATGGTCTGTGACGCTCCAGGAAGGAGAAGGTCGTGGCCGACAGTGCTCCTCATCGCACCCGGGAGATACGTCGGATGCCTGCCTGGCCCCTTATCCCACTGGGACGTCCACACACCAGGCGGGGACGCATGGCAGCGGACACAGTAGGACGGCGCCCCATGGGGGGCACTCCACATACACATGCACACACACGTGCACACGTGACCCGTGAGCGGACTGGGCCCGGGTGGTACCGGCAGTGGCTCGCCTGCCAATGCACCTGCTCCCCACCTTGCCCTGCCTTGTAGGGAACCTGACGTTGAAAGTGCCGCGGCCTCCCCGGGGTGGGAGGCGGGTCGGCCTGCACACCGCTCACTCCTGCCGACCGTGTTAACCTGCGCAGGGAGAAGGTGCGGCCACTCGTGGATCTGCGATCTCCATGCCTCCCTGTGGCCGAGGGTACGTGGGAGTGCGGGTCTGTGTAAAGGAGCAGATGAAAGGCACAGGCAGGCGAGCGAGCGTTCAGGTGTGAAGTCGTCCCCGAGCATCCCGACGGACGTCAGGACTGGCTGAGGTTTTGGCGACTCTGGCAACATGCAGTGGGTGCCCGGCGAGGTGGCCAGCTGATGTCTGTGGCCCTGTGGGAGCCGCCTGGTGTGGGGCTTCTGAAATGAGGAAGCAGTGTGACTCAGGCCTGAGACGCTGGCTCTTCCTCCCCCTCCTTTGACCGTGTGTCGGGCAGAAAACTTAGTTTTGCAAACTGGAGGTTTCCCTGGGGAGATGGCTGTTGGAGGGGTGGAGGGGTGGCAGTAGAGCCCTCCTCCTGCATGAGAGGCTCAGGGTGGGGCCGGTTTCCAGGGAGAGCAGCTGTGACATTTCCAGAATGTGCCCAGGAGCGGGAGGTGGCTGTGCCGGCAGGTGCAGTCCTCGGCAGTGGGCCACGGTGGCCATGGCCCCGCCGGGGAGCAGCCTGGGGGCCTCCCTGGAGACCAGGTCATGGCTCCACAGAGCAGTTGCCATGGGCTCTGGGCAGCTAAGACACCCCTCACCCCGGGCCTCGGGCCACCAGGCTCCTTCTCCCCCATCTCTGTGACTCAGACCTCCTGGCCCGACTTCCTGTCTTGGTCAATTTCACTTCCTAGTTCATGTCTCCAGAACGAAACTCCTTCCTTAGAAATCAGAAGTGGGGTCGGGGATGCGGACCGCAGGGCATGCCGTCTCGAGACAGTGCAGAGCCTGTGCGGGAGTGCCCCTGGGTGTCCCGTGGCTCTTGGGCTCTTTTGGGGAGGACCTGGGACACCCTGCCTGACTCTCCCCTTGGGAGCCCTTCCTGGGCCCTGCGAGGTGGCAGGGATGCCTTGGGGAAGCCCAGGGAACCCCGTGTCCCGCCGCGGGTGTCTGAAACGGTTGCCTGGCGCCTCTGCAGGGAGCCAGTTCTGGGGCGATGAGACAGTGCAGGCCGGGGAGCAGGGTGGCTGGGCACTCTGGAGGAGGTGATCAGGGAAGCCACCTCCCAGCAGCATCATTCCAGCCAGACTGGGAGGAACACAGGCAGGTCTGTGAGAGCCGCGTCGGCAGTGGGCACAGGTAGTGCAACTGCCCAGAGGCTGAGCGGCTTCGGTGAGGAGCAGCGGAGGGGGAGGCTGCAGGCAGGTGCCCTGGGGCCCCTGGGCCACAGGAGGCCTTTGGGTTTTATTCCACGAGCCCAGGGCCGTCGTCGAAGACTTGGAGCCAAGGCGTGACATGCTCAGATTGGCATCTCTGGAGCTTACTCAGCCTCCCTGCGGAGAAGGGACTGTGGGACCTGGCGGCTAGACCCGGGTCCCTGATGCCCCGCCTTGGCCTCGAGCCCCACGGCGAGGGCTGGGGGAGGCTGGGGTACAGGGAGCCCCAGAGCTGCCTGCCGCTCCTGGCTTTCCATGGGCAGGATGGAGAGGCTGAGGGTTAAAGGGAAAAGCAGATTAGTGACCCCAGAGTCGGGGAAATCGGTCGTGACCTGGATCTCGCTCCAAAGTTCAGCTCAGTTAACTTTCAACCTCCCTGGAGCTGCCCAGGGCGGCCCAGCAGGTGTTGTGGGGAGCCGGCCAGTAGGGCAGTCGAACGGGAATGGGGAGGAGATAGCCACGGCCCTGAGACCTCGGGCAGCAGAGCCCTCCGGAGACCAAGCCTTCGCCCACCCTCAGGGGCTGGCGTCTCCTCCATCCTAAGCCTCTCCCAGGGACGGGAAGCCAGCCCTGTCTTCCCGCAGTCCCCCACCGGGGGCCAGGCCAGCCTCGGCAGCGGCGGCGGCAGGCCGTCCGGGGGGCAGACTGCAGGTGGAACTGGCGAGGGGGCTGACGGCGGAAGGAGCTGTTTGCTCCCGTCTGCCGGGGGTGGAGAAGCTCTGTTTTTCTGGAACCCTCAGCTGACGCCGCCACCGCCACGGATGGGGAGAGAGGGAGGGGAAGGCAGTGCCAAGTTGGCCCGCCCCTTCTGAACCTGGGTCTCTGCCACGCTCCCCGCCCGCCCTGCTCTGAGCCTCCGTCTGGAGGTCACGCTCAGTGCTGACGCCACTCGCTGGGTCAGGCCGCAGGAGACACAGCTGAGCCGGGCGCAGTTCTGCTCGGGGGCACGGCTGCCTCTCCAGCTTGGGGTCCGGAGGCTTCCGGCTGGCACCCCTCGCTGCGTCTTGGACGCCCCGGTGCCCAAGGAGCCCTAGACGCTGTGCTCCCTTGGTGACGCCTGGCACAGGGACACCCCGCGAGCACAGCTGACAACTTCCCGGCGCCTGCCCCTGGGGAAGGGTACCTCGCAGGCGCGGCAGCTGGGGGCACGCGTCGGAGCCAGAGGAGCTCTGGGCCACCCACCCTGCGAGCCCAGCGCTGCCGCCTCCCGCCCTCCTCGAGCGAGCCTCCACCGCCCTCCCTCCTCCCCCCGCCCCTCTCCCCTCCCTTCCTCCCTCCTCCCTCCCGCCCTCGCCCTCGCAGTTGGACAGAGAAGGATGTGAGGCAGCAGCGCTGAGCCGCCAGGAGCAGACGCCAGCCCGAAGCCTCGCCACCGGCCGCGGCCGCCCAGCCTCCCAGCCCACCTCTCCCAGCCCCGCTCCCTGGAGCATCCTCCCTGCCGGATGTTTCCAGAAAACTTGGCCGAGGGGGAGACGCGGATGAGAGGATGTGAGTGAGTGGCCGCGGGAGGGGTTGGGGGCTTCGGGTGCTGGTGACAGGGACCGCGGTGTGGCCGGGAGGAAAGTGGCCCGTGGGAAATCGCAGCTCGGCAGTCAGGGTTGGACAGGGACGTGGGGTTGTGGTCCCACCGTCTGCCCCCTGGTGCCCCCTGCCCCGTCATCTGGCAGTTGGGCTGGGGCTCCCGTCGGCAGGGCCAGACCCAGGACTGTGCCGGGGAGGGCCACGGGTCCTGGCGGCGTGCTCACAGGCGGGCTGTCCCGGAGGACGGCGTTCTGGCCGGGTCCGGCGGGCGGGCTCCGAGGCACGTTGGGGCATAATGCAGTTTTCTCTGTGCCCAGCTCCCTTGGCCTGGGGCTCCCAGAGCCGGAGCCCGGGAGCCTTCCACCTGCGGTTAGGGACCTGAGGTCCAGGGGACCAGCAGCACACTGCCCAGGGCTCCTCAGGAGGGCCGGGCCCCCACTCCGCTCCCCTGCAGCTCCTCGCTCCTGAGAGCAGAGTTCAGCAGGGCCACGACCCCCGGACTGCAGCCACCTCCTCATTTATCCCCTGGGTATGCGTCTGGCCGCCCCGGCCCTCTGCGCCCCACCCCACCCCAGCAGGCCCCACCCCTCCCTGGTTCCGGCCCGCGATCCCTGCAGCCCGCTGCGCTTGCCGGGACTCTTGGCCCTGGCTGGGGAAGTATAAATGAACGCACGTCCCCGTCCCCGCGGGCTCTGGAGCAGCAGCTGCTGCTGGCGCGGGCGGAGGGAAAGGTCAGGGGCCGCGTTACACTTGATCCCACGGCCCGGCCCTCCCCTTCCGCGCCTGTCCTTGAGGAACCCTGAGGACCCGGCTCCCAGGCGGCTGCAGGCGAGCAGGTGGCCTGTCCGTCCGCAGCCACCCCCGGGCTGCCGGAGCCCCGAGGGCTGGGACAGCAGGAAGCCTGGTCCTCACACCACGCTGCCCCTGCCCTGTCCACCGAGCTCAGGTGAGGTGGTGTGACCCCCGAGCCCTGGCATCCCCATCACGGGGACAGGAAAACGGCCGGGGCCCCGCGGCTAGGGTAAGATGGGACCGAGTCTGCAGGCTGTGTGAACTCCGTGCCCCTCAGTCGGGTGTCGCCGTGGCTTGTGGGCGTTTTTCTGCTGTTATTTTACCTTGGCCGGAGCCTCCTGCGAGCAAGTCCTTCCTGTGGTTAGAATGAATGAGCCCAGAGCATGCCGGGACAGACAGCCCCTGTAGAACCCCAGTCGTAGTTCTGCCTGACGCGTAATTCGATTCAAGTGGGTTGGCCTAAGACCTTGTCACGGACATCTTTCTCTGACACGGTTCAGAGTACAGAGGGGGCACAATGGCTGCCCATCTCACCACCGGCCTGCTGCTCTTCAGGGGGCCGCTGGCCTGCACCGTGGCCCCTGTGGATAGGTGCGTCCCCTCTCCTCTCAGCGTGGGAGCGTGGACCACACAAGGTCACGCTGTCAGAGGTGCAGCGTGTAAACAGCCACGGGCTGCCCCGTGCCGAGCTTGCAGGGCAGGTGGGCTGAGCTGCGGCCCCAAGGTGCAATTGGGACTGCTGACCTGGCTCTCACAGGGTCAGAGGCAGAGCCTGGGAGGCGGCGTGCAGTCCTGGCCTGGGCTTTGGGATGGAGGGAACTTGTGCTGGCCCAGGTGGGTCTAGGGCAGGGCCTGGCAGTTTCTGGAGGAGTTCTCCCAGCAGGAGGTCTGCAAGGCTGTGAGAACTTCCCAGTGAAGGCTGTGATTTGGTGTAAATCTACTCCCAGCCCAGAACCAGCTCAGTGGGCCCTGGCTTTGCTGTGGGCCTTGCAGTGTCCACAGGTAGCTTTGTGTCCTGGGGTGCCCCGTTAACCTGGGTACCAAGATTCACAGCCTGGCTCATTCCCACTCTGACCACCCTCTCCTCTTGGTTCACCAGTGTGTCCGTTTCCCTAGCCTGTGTGGGCACACCCGGTCTCCCAAGGCAGCTGCACACAATCCGGGCTCTTCCCCCACCGGGGGGAGTCAGGAGGAGGGGACCGTGGGGTCTGTGTCCTGGATGTCAGCCCTTGGCCCCCAGATTTTCACCAGCGGCCTTGGCGGAGAAGGCTGACCCGTACCCCAGCCCACAGCCGAGGGCTGAGGACAACTCCCCTTCCCAAGTCCCCCGCGCGGTGCCCTGTGGCCGTCCTGCCCCGGCAGCGGGCTGCCCTCCGCAGCAGGCCCCAGCCCGGCCCTCACCGTGCCCTCTCCCTGCAGGCCTCCTGGAGCACGGCCGGAACTGGTCGGCCATTGCCCGGATGGTGGGCTCCAAGACCGTGTCCCAGTGTAAGAACTTCTACTTCAACTACAAGAAGCGGCACAGCCTGGACGCGATCTTGCAGCAGCACAAACTGAAAATGGTGAGCGTGTGCTGGCTCCGGCTGCCGTGGGCCGGGCTGGGCCTTGTGCCGGCAGTCCCCTGTAACTGGGGCACTGCCCGGGGTGCGCCGAGCGGGACAGCGCAGGGGTGCGTGGTGCTGCTCTCTGTCCTGGACACTGCCCCCTCCTGCCGCCACCCTGCCCCAGCCCTTCGTCGGCTTGCTGCTGCGCCCCTGGGGCCTTCGCCCTTGGTGAGCTGGGGGTGCAGCAGGCGCTGGCCAGCCAGGAGTCTGCGCACAGCACCCGGGAATGAAGCCAGAGGCAGAGGAAGGCCCGGTGGGGGTGGTGCGCGTCTCACCACCTGCCTGCCCTTTTGACCTCATAGTTTTGGGGCCGCAGCCCAGAGGGGAGGGCAAGTCTGGGGGAGCAGGAGGCAGGCGCGGGCAGGCGAGACTCCCCTCCAGGAGCACAGAAGGGCGGGCTCGCCTCACCGAGCGTGTAAATGGTCCCCGAGGAGCAGCCGCTTCCTCTGCAGCTGTTTCTGGGAATCCAGGACTGGGGGGGTCTGCCGCCTTTTCTCTCTCCCCCTCCCTCTTTTCTTCCCTTTCCTCCTTTCTTCTGTTTTTCTCTCTCTTCTTTAGAGCACGCTTTTGGAGCGTTGTCATTTTTAGAGCCGGGGAAGCTGAGGCCCAGCTAGGCCTGTAAGTGACTGAAGTGGGTTCTGAACCCGTGATGTTGTGACTGAGGCGTGCTCTTAATCGCCAGGCTGTGTATGTCCTCGCACATACGTAGGCACGGGGGCCGCAGAGCTCCCCTCCTGCAGGGCCCCCGCTGCCCTCTCCTCGGGCTGCCTTTCCACACAGCCCGGCGAGGCCCAGAGAGGGCAAGCTGGCTGCGGAGGTCAGAGCGCACAGCGGGTGGGCAGGGACAGCGTCGCCCCCTTGGACCTGTCTTGAGCCCTGCAGGGAGTTGAAAGATGCCCTTCCGGCCCTCCCAAGAGGTTTCCCTAGCTGTGAAACATCCAGCCCCCCACGGCCAGGGCTGATGCGATGGTGGGTCCCTCCCTGCCTGTCCCCTCCTTTTGTCGTCCCTGCTCCCCTCCAGATAGGCCCCTAGTTCGTCCCCCGAGCTCTGAAGGCTTCAGGCACAGCCTGCCTGTCTTGTGGATTTGGGGGTCTTCCTGTTTCCGTGGGGCGGGAGGCCGAGTGTGGAGCACCTGCTGTCACACGTGCGGAGACCCTGGGAGCGAGGAGGGCTTGGCGGGGCATCAGAACCGGTGCTTCGGTGCACCCCGAGTCCAGGGTGGCCAGCACAGGACCAGCCTGGGCACCCCCTCCCCCTCTCTCCCCGCAGTGGCCTTCCTCCCAGCCTCTGCCCCCCACACAGTCCAGGGCTCCAGTCCAGGGTCATGGGGGCCCCACAGCCTGATTCCCCTGCCCCCTGTAACCCCTAAACACGGGTGCACGGGCAGAGGGCTGCAGACGCCAGCAGGCTGCATAAGGCAGGTCGGGCAGGACTGGGCTGGAGCCCCCGTGACTGCGGGCGGCACTAAGTCCCCAGCCTCGGTTTTCTCCCCCGCACAGTGTGGGGTGGGACCGTCCTCCAGGAGGCCACGGGAGGCTCCAGAGGCTTGGTGACCACGAGGAACTCGGCGTCTGTCGCAAGGAAGCACCCAGAGCGTTGGCGGCCCTGCCGGCGGCTGCCCTGGCCGAGGTCCCTTATCCGGAGTGCTGGATTCCCGGTGTCTTCCGGGTTTCAGGTTTGGGGATATAGCAGGTAGACAGCGCACTGTCTCTGCGCTGGGACCAAGCCTGAGCGTGAAAGTCCCTTGCGTCTCTCACACGCCGGGCGCCTCCAGTAGCCTTCTGTGGTACGTGCAGCCTTCGCCCGCCACCTGCCCCCGAAGGTCAGATTGGAATTTCAGTCGCGTCCCGTCGGTGCTCACGCAGCTTCAGATTTGGGCTTTTGGATCGGGGTACTCAGCCTGTCACCGCTGTGCAGGTGACGATTATTTTATGTTAAGCACTGCTCCCTCCCCCCAGGCAGTGGAGGCCTCCCCTGGGCGGCGTGTGCGGGGGCAGCCCCAGCCCGTCAGGAGGGAGAAGCACAGACTGGACCCAGGAGTTCTGCCAGGGGACGGCTTCTGCCCCGGAGCGATGTGACCTTGGGCACGGGACGTGCTCCCTCCGTGCCTCAGTTTCCCCGCCTGGGAAATGGGGGTGGCGAGGGGACCCACCTGGAAGGGCTGCTGCGGGGGATGCCTGTGAAGTGCCCGGGGCAGCCCGTGTCGCGAGCTCCTGGCCAGGCATAGCGGCAGCGTGCGGCGTGGCGGGCTCAGGCAGCCGGCGCCCGTGGGCGGGGGATCTGCTCCTTGGCAGACAGGTGGATCCCCCCTCCATCCATCCACCCGTCCCTCCCTCCATCATCCCTCTGTCCGTCCATCCATCCATCTATCCATCCATCCACCCGTCCATTCATTCATTCATTCATGTACCTCTCCCTCCTCCTCTCCCTCCCTCCATCATCCCTCTGTCCGTCCATCCACCCATTCAGAGGCAGTGCAGCAGGGTGCTCTTGAGCTGGGGGTTCAGGAGCTGTCGCCCAGCTCTGCCACAGTGACCGGTGCCGCGGGGCACGTGACTTGAGCCCTGTCCCTCCTGCGTCCTCCTCCGTAAAGCGAGGACGGGAACAGGACCCACACGGGCTCTCAGGAGCAGAGGGGCTCCTCTGTAAAGGGCTCTGCCCGGCCGTGCTCCGCCGCTGTCGGACATGCTCCTGTTCCTCCAGCTGACCACTGAACGCCCGCTGCACCCGGGGGCCATGGCGGGGGCTGTGGCGGGGGCCCGAGGGCGGCAGCCTGGGTAGGGCTTCTGTGTGGGGCTGAGAAGCTGTGTGTTTCTTCAGTGGACCGTGGGAGCTGTGGAAGGTCTTTGAGCCGAGGGGCAGCCCACCCAGGGCTGGATCCGAGGGGAGGTGCCCTGGTGTCGGTGAAAGTGCCTCCAGGGAGTGAAACACGCTCACACTGATCGAGCAGGCGCCCTGCGTCCTGGCCGACCGCTCATCGGGAGTGGACAGGAGGGGAGCCCGACAGCAGCTGGGCCTGGAGAGAAGGGAGACATGGGCACTGGGGCGCACTCCCACCGTCCTCCAAGGGCCAGACCTCCACCCAGAGCTGTGAGAAAGCACAAACCCGGCTGGCACCCAGGACGGCTGGCCCAGCCGGGGCCTCGGTCTCGGCAGGGGCAAGCTCGGGCCACCGGAACACGCAAGCCTCCAGCCCCAGGGAGGAGGGCAGGTCCTTGTGAATCCCGAAGTGGTGGCCGCCACCTCTGGCCACCAGCCCAGCCCTGTCTGGAGCACAGGAAGGCGTGTCACCCTTGGCCGGCGCAGGAAGGAGTGGAGAGGCCGAGGGTCAGCGGGTGTCCCCTCCCGCCTCACACCAGGCCTGGCCTGAGCGTGGCCACAGGCGATGTCAGCAGGAAGCAGGATCAGTGGGCGGGGCCTGGCCGGTTAGGTAATGATTGGCATCCTCATCCTCTCGGAGGCTCCCCCCCCCTCCCCCCCGGCCTGTGGCCGAAGGTTACCCTTTCTCCGTCTGTGAACCCCGGCCCCTGGGGCTCAGTTTCCATGCTCCCCAGTCACTGCCTCTGCCCTGGCCCGGCTCTGCCCTGGCCTCAGCCGTCTCTTCTGCTCGAGGCTGCAGGCAGGGAAACATTGGAACCTGGGCTCCTCCACTCATGCGCTGTGTGGTCTTGAGCGAGTGTCTTGGCCTCTCTGGGCTGGTGTCTTTGTCTGCCAGGGTCATTCATCTGACAAAGCAGTTAGAGCCCTGGTCTCTCCCAGGCTCTGTTCCAGGTGTGGAGGGAACACGGCCGGACAGACAGGCTGCAGGTCGAGGGCGAGAGACGGGTTTGCGGAAGCGTAGCTACCACTCATGGTCTGGCGAGGCCGGGCGGGGCACAGAGGGGAAGCGATGGATGCTGGGGAAGGAGGGCTGAGCTCATTGTGGCGGGGCAGTCGGGGAAGACCTGTGAGGAGGTAGGAGCTGGGGAAGCGATGGTGCACCCACCCGGGAGGGTCTGGGTAGAGGGCCGGCTGGTGCAGGTTCGTGGCTAGGCGGGTGAAGCCGGAGGGCGTGGTGCGTAGTTGACTGAC
The DNA here is from genome assembly GCA_026018925.1 of Tupaia tana. Lineage (NCBI taxonomy): Eukaryota > Metazoa > Chordata > Mammalia > Scandentia > Tupaiidae > Tupaia > Tupaia tana. The sequence goes on along the minus strand of JAKSZU010000026.1, from coordinate 20,705,363 downwards.
CACGGTAGGGGTGGAGAGTGGCTGGGGGGTGCACAGCCAGCAGGGCTGAGGGGTGGGGAGAGGGCTTGGGTTTTACTCGGGGGCTGGGGCAGGAGTGAGGTGCCCCGACGCTCACGGGCCACGCAGAGCTGGTGAGGGAAGACGTTGGGCACACGGCTGGGGTGCTTAGGAAGCATCTCCGTTAGTTGCCGGCATCGCGGGGCCTGGGGCGCTGGGCAGTCTCCGCCGGGCAGGTTTCCTGCGGCACACTTATCTCCGGGAGACCCCGTGTCCCACAAGGAGGCACCAAGCGGCCCGTGTCCCCACCCCAGGGTGATCACGCCTGCCCGCCCAGCCCTGAGCCCATGTCCCTGTCTGCTAAAAATAGATTGGGGAAGAGGGGAGCCCTGGCCACACCACAGAACCCACATGCCACAATTTTCTCGCGCCTCCAAGGGTCCGAGCTGGCCCTCCCCAGAGGCACTCATGTTGGGAGCAGGGCAGGGCTGGCCCCGTGGCCAATGCTGGTGATGGAAACCGTGACCAGTGGGCAGGTATCCCTGCCCCTCCCGGGCCTGTGCAGAGGACCCCGCAGGCTCAGGAGGACGCGAGCTCACCAGACGGCACGTGTGCAGCTGAGACCCCCCCCCCCCGAGTGTCATGACGAGGGCCTGCCTGGCCCCAGTGGGGACAGGCCTATGTCCCTGGGCACGGATAGGACCACAGTTTGAGTGGGACATCTTTCCTGGGACCCGGGCACTGCAGGAGTCCCCTGAGACACTGCGACGGTGCCACAGTCCACGGCTGACGACAGCAGACACATCCCAGCTGATAGCTCTGGAGGCCGGGGCTGAGGTCCAGCTGTCGCAGGGCCCGCGTGTCTCCGGCACCGTGCTGCCTTGGCACAGGGGCGTGCTGCTCCCATCCGTCGTCACGTGGCCGTCTGTGTCTGCGTCCGAGTTCCCTCTTACAGGGGCGTCAGTCGTGTTGGATTCGGGGCCCACCTGTCTCAGTACAGCCTCAGCCTAACTAACTGCTTGCAAAGACCCTTCCCAAGTGCTTCCTGAGCTTCTGCGTGGACACGGACTTGGGGGGCTTCATGGTGAGCCGTAGGCGCCTCCAGCCTCGTAGGTCCAGATTCTTTTTGGCAACCCCTTTCGCCCTCAGGGGCCAGTCCACTCTCCGTGGGAGTCCTGGTCACCTGGAGACCCCGGCAGACTGCCCCCGCACGCACTAGCTCTCTGGGGACTGTCTAAGCCCCACGAGGCACCCAGTCACCATTGGCCAGCAAGTCACTCTGCAGACATGTTCTGAGCCTGCCTGGCTCAGCTGGGTGTGGAGACCGGGGCCCGGTGAGCTGCGGTGACGGCAGTCGACTGCACTTCGGCTGTACCCAGAGAGGGAGTGCGAGGGCCTGGCCCGTGGGAGGAGCTGGAGCGGGGCGGGGGCGGAGTGCGGGGGTTTCCGGTGTCTGTGTTTCTAGAACACCCCGGCTCATCCCCGCTGTGGGGAGTGTGCACGTGTGCTTCTTTGCACCTGGCCACTGTCTAGAGTTTGCCCGGCCGGTCCCCTCGTGCCACGCAGATCTCGGCTCAGATGTCGCCTCCACGCAGAAGCCTCTCCTGGTCGTCTGACCCAAGGAGCCCCTACCCCCGTGCACGATGCCCGACCTTGTTTGAGCCCTTCCTGCGTCTTAGCCCTGCACAGCCCCCCAAGAGCTGGCCTTGGGGGGCCTCGCCTGCCACCCTCCTCTGTGCGGAAGCCCCGGTGCAGTGGGGCACACGGCGGGCTGGGTAGACACTGGTGGGGTGAAACACCGTGATCCTGGGGGCCGGGGGCAGGAACAACAAGGAGTTAGCATGCCCGGTGGTTTCCACCCGCGGATGGAGCTGGCCCGTCTTTCTGGGGAATGTGGCCGCCGCTCTAGCTGGGAGAGTCGGAGGGCTGGAGCAATCACGGGGGCTGTCAGGCAGAGGCAGACGCTCATCTCTTGGGGAAGGATGTCAGGGCCAAGCGGCCAGGCTGCACCCAGACTGTATCTGGGACGCGATGGAAGACTAAAGCCTCTGGTAAAAATAACCACTGCCATGTTTGGCTGCCGTGCGGACACGCGGGGGAAGGTTGCCCTCAGGCCACGTGTCTGGGATCACTGTGCCTCGCAGCTGTGGCGAGGTCTCAGCATGGGAGTCCCCGGGCTGACAGCCCAGGCCTGGGCCCTGACCGCATGCTCCCTGCCCCAGGAGAAGGAGAGAAATGCACGGAGGAAGAAGAAGAAAGGCCCGGCTGCGGCCAGCGAGGAGGCCGCCTACCCGCCCGTGGTGGAAGACGAGGAGATGGAGGCGTCGGGCGTGAGCGGCAACGAGGAGGAGATGGCCGAGGAGCCCGAAGGTGAGGGCGGCTTGGGGGGGGCCGGGCCAGGGCTTCACGGTCGTGGCAGTCCCCTCCCCGAGCACCTGGGTTCTTGGAAGGGGCCTGAGCTCCCTGGAAGGGGAGAAGCCTGCCGCTCTTGCTATGAGGATGGTGACAACCACCATCAGTGTAATGCCACGCCCAAGCCGCGCTCCATCCACCCAGCCCCTGCGGGCACCATCCCGTGCCTGGGCGACTGTGGCCTCTGGACGCCCCTCCGGGTGTCACGTGTTAGAAAAACCTACTTTAGAAAATCGTTCCTTGACCAGACTGTTAACAGGTCAGCCTGTGCCAACTGATCTGTCAGGTGGCATGTCCTGGGCCCGCGGAGTGACTTTTAGAGACTCCTCTCACTCCCCGTCTCCCGGCGTAGACTGTCCACACCGCGGCCCCGGCACTGATCGTCCCTGCTTTCCGTGTGGGGGATGTGAGGCGTGGGCAGAGAGATGTCCCAGCCTGGGAGCCCGAGGTGTCAGGGTCGTACCGTCTGCACACGGAGAAGTTCCCCCCGGCCACGGGGGCACTGCCAAAGGGCAAGCGTGTGGCCTCCCCGCCCCTCGGAAGGAGGGTCTCGCCCGCCTCAGCCAGCCCCCTGATGGGCAGCTCAGCTCTGCTGTGTGTGGGCCCAGGCGTTAAACCCAGGCCGCCCGGCACCAGACCCCGCTCCTGGTTACTGACAGGCCACCTTCGACCCCCACCGACCTCATCCCCCTCAGGGCTGGGTCTGGGCTGCCCCTGAGCACGATCCCCAGAGGATGTCCACACCTTGCTGAGCTGGGTGCTACCTCTCCACCCACGGCCAGAGCAGCCCCAGCTGGGCCCTGTTCCTCTGCCACCTCTCCTGTCACCTTCCTCTCTGCGTGTAAACACCCAGGCTCCGGCCAGCGCTGTGACAGAGATGCGGTCACCTCCTGGCCGGGCCAGGAGCTAGAGCATTGCAGCCTCTGGTGCTCCCAGCCCGAACCCTGCCTCGGGCCGGCCTTGGTGACGTGTCCCAGGCCACGCGGGTCCAGGAGGTGGACCTCACCCACTCTGAGTCGGGCCTCACCCACTCTGCGCCTCTCTGGCCTGGGTCATCCGACTGAGAGCCAAGCCCGCGAGTCCCTCCGGTCATCCCTCTGGGTCTGAAGTCTGCAGCCAGGAAAGACAAGACCTGGGGAACAGACACCCGATCCGTCCTTAAATATCCCCCAGCTGTCCCCACGGGAGGGGCACAGGCGTGGTGGGAAAGCCAGCAGAAGCCAGACGTTGGCTCTGCATGACAGGAGAGGTGGCAGAGGGAGACAGGAGACAGGAGCAGATGCTGCCTGGTGGAGAGCTGTGGGGCGCTCCCATTGCTCGTGGGTCCCCACGTCCTCTTAGGGGTGGGGAGGGCGCCGGGCTGGTCTGGCCAGAGCTGAGGCTTCTGAGACCCTGGCGCCCCTCGAGCTGGCTCTGAGCACAGCAGGGACAGCGGCTGGGAAGGCCCCGGCCCAGCCTCCCGGCCCATGGTGTGCTGCTCACCTTGCATCTGGAAGAGGAGCTCGGTCACACGGGGGTCACGGGCGTAACCGGTGCGACCTCGTCTCCCGTGTCCAAGATTGGGAAGGCGAGGTGGGATGGGGGCTGCGTGATGCTGATAGGATCTTCCGGAAGTTCCAGCACGCCCGCGGCTCTGCAGACCTCTGTGAAGGCAGGACATGCCGCGTGTCCAGACTGGGGGAGGAGGAGTCCCTCTGCTCAGGTGTTTCCAGGAATAATGACGGTCACACGGGGCCTGGAGGAAGCCCTCTCGTTGGCACGGCCGCCCGAGGAGTAGGTGCCGTGGCTCCCCCGTCGTACTGCGAGGAGAGGCTGCCAGCTGCCCGAGGCACGTGGGGCTGGGTGTCGAGCGTGGCCAGTGGCTCCAAACCCGCGTGTGCTGTGCAGGAGGGAGGCCGTCTGGTGACTTGGAAGGCACCTGTCACGTGCCGGGTACTGCACAGGGCATTCGCCCCGGCCTGGGCAGCCACTGGCAGGTGCAGGCTCCTAACAGCACGAGTGCCAGCACTCCCTGGGGCTGGTCAGAAACGCTGATCCTGGGCCCGCCTTGCACCGTGTTGGGTGGGGCCCTCCGACCTGTTTCCAGTGAGCTTGCTCGTGTCTCTGGCGTGGGCTTCAACCCGAGAGCCGCTGGTGTAGACGCACCTCTGTCATGGAATATGTGGGGTGTCAGCTGCCCACATCGTGGGGGAGCGTGCTGGGACCCCTCGGCTTCGGCTGCCCTGTGTCCTGTCGTCTGGCCACGTGGAAGGGCGGGGATGGCTTTGCCAAATTCATAGCAGGGCAGGGAGTCCAGTGGTTAGGGACACAGGGCCTGGGCTCAGAGCTCTGCGTCCGTGCAGGGGCCTCACTTAACCTGTGTGCCTCAGTGTCCTCATGTGCACACGAGAGTGACACGAGAGTGACGACTGTCCTGATCTCAGAGGTCGCCGAGGACTCAGTGAGGCCTGTGTGCTACGGTGCCACTTTGCTGCTCTTACTGGGGCGATTGTTCTGGAAGAAGTGGCCCCTGCTCCAGCCCTGAAGGGAGGCAGATGCAGGAGAGGTGGAGTCGGGGCAGCAAGGGCTGAAGGAGGCATTTGTCCAGGGCCGCAGCAGCCCAGAGGCCTCCCTTGCAGTCTCACCTGCCCGAGGTCAGCCCCACAGAAGGCTGTGACTCACCCAAGAACACCCTGGGATGACACTCGCGACCTCATAACCGGCCAGCTCCAGACAGACCTGGACTTCCCCGGGACAGGCACAGGGCAGCGACCCAAACCCGAGGGAGGGGCGGGTGGCTGGAGAGCTGGTGCAGGTCCACCTGCTCCCTGCAGCCTGGCCTCCGCCGGCCACACCCACGGCTCCCTCCCTCCCTGCTGCTCACTGCCAACCCGCTTCTAACTCTTCTTCAACTTCCTTCCAGCCTTACATGCCCCTGGAAGCGAGGTCCCCAGAGGGGAGTGCAGTGGCCCAGGTAGGGATGCGGCCGGCTGGCCTGGGAGTGGGCTCGGGCTGGTTCCTAAGGGAGGGCACCTGTGCTCAGCAGAGGGCTCTGCTTCCGGGAGCAGGCCTGTGAGCAGCCGTGTGCGGCCCCGGCCTCGGTGCCCTTCTCCCGCCGCATCCGCCGTGTGCTGTCCTCACTCCCTCTGAGGATCAGCACGTGGCGAGGCGGCCACATTGCGCTAGCTTTCCCCACGTGCCCCTATTTAACAGGAAAGGGGCGATCGAGACCCCGAACGGTGGCAGGTGTGAGTTTTAGGCTTGGGGTCCCGTGCCCTCCACGGGCACCTGCCGCTCAGCTGGCGTCTGTGTCCCTGCTGCAGGGAACTGACAGGACACTGGGGCATGATGTCCCCGTGGTCTGCTGCCCTACAGTGTTGTCAGGGTGACGACAGGGCAGTCACTGGGTGCTCACCTGGGCTGTGCACTTGACATGTCCACCCTGAGCAGACGGACAACCAAGACCCATAACGCAGCATTTCCTACGAGTGCTGACCATGCGGGCAGGGCAGGGCGGAGCCAAGAATATGGGGACCCCCCCCCCGAAGCATGGCCTTAGCTGCCCAAGGCCTTGCTCGGGTGCTGGCCACCTCGTCCCCAAGGCTGGGAGTGCACCAGGTCATGGGTCTAGGGTCAGCGTGAGGGCGGCTGAGCCAGGGCAGCAGCCGTGGAAGGGTCCTGGCTGGTTGTAGCATAGGAGGGGTGCCCGGGTACGGGGCCGGGGGGGGCGGGCCAGGCCAGGCAGTGCAGACACCGTGGCCTCAGGGCACCGCTCACCCTCTTCCTGTTCTCGCCCGCACAGCCACTGTCAACAACAGCTCCGACACTGAGAGCATCCCCTCCCCGCGTGCCGAGGCCACCAAGGACACGGGGCAGAACGGGCCCAAGCCCACACCTGCCCTGGGCACTGAGGGGCCACCCCCCGAACCGCCCACCCCACCGCCGGAGGACAACCCAGCCCCAGCCGAGCCCGTCCCTGCTCCCCAAGCCACTGGCCCACCCACACCCCCACCAGCACCCCCGTCACCAGCTGCACCCCCGGCTGTGGTCCCCAAGGAGGAGAAGGAGGAAGAGGCCATAGCAGTGCCCCCAGCGGAGGAGGAGGAGGAGCAGAAGCCCCCTGTGGCCGATGAGCTGGCTGCAGAAGCCGGGAAGGAGGGGCCGGGGGCGGCACCCCCAGAGGAGCCCATCAAGACCGAGTGCAAGGACGAGGCCACTGAGGGCGGTCCAGACAGAGGCCAGGGACCCGAGGCTGGCACCGACGCCGCACCCGAGGGGGCACTCAAGGAGAAGAAGGAGGGAGGGAGCGGCAGGGCCGGGGCCAAGGGCGCGGGCGCCCCCCAAGACAGCGACTCGAGTGCCACCTGCAGCGCCGACGAGGCGGACGAGCCTGAGGGCGGCGAGAAGAGCAGGTGAGTGGGGGCTTGGGGCCGCGGCTTCCACGGGCGCACGCTCTTCTCACCACCCCATTCCGTTCCCCGTATTCATTCATGCTCGGGGCCCACATTCTCATTTCATCCCCGCATCCATTCATGCTCAGGGTCTGCATTCTCATTCCGTTCCCCGGACTCATGACCTGGGTCTGCATTCTCATTCCGTCCCTGTATTCATGCTCAGGGTCTGCGTTCTCATTCCGTTCCCCGTATTCATTCATGCTCAGGGCCTGTGTTCTCATTTCGTCCCCATATTCATTCGTTCTCAGGGTCCGCGTTCTCATTCATGCTCAGGGTCTGCGTTCTCATTCCGTTCGCCGTATTCATGCTCGGGGCCCGCGTGCTCATTCCGTCCCCCTTTATTCTTCATCCTCCGGCATCCCGCGTTCTCATCCTGTTGGGCTGTCAGCAAAGTCTATGCAAAACTACGCCGTGACTTTTCCGACAACCCACTGTTCTCGCTTACGCCTTCATTCTCCGACTTCCTGCATATTCACGGCTGTACCTGAGCCTGCATCCCCCAGAACAGAGTCCAGAAACAGAGGTGCACAGAGGAGGGTGGGGTGCGAGTGACATAGGGGCTTCCGGGAGGTGACTTCCAAGCCGAGACCTGGGTGGAGACAGCAGCCATGGACGCTCGAGGGCATGTGTGTGCCCAGCAGCCTGCTCTGCACTGGTGACCTGCAGGAACTCAAGCGAGGACTTGCAGCCTGGCGCCTGCGGGCCGAGCAGGGTGTCGGCAGAGCCTCATCCCGTGGACCCTGGGGAGACTCTCCCCATCTCTTCTGGCTCTGGTGGCTTCCGGAGCCCTCAGCTCATGGAAGACCTCCCCGGGCTCTCCCTTCTACTGCTGTGGGACCCAGCCTCGCTCAGTCACACCACCCGGCACCCTGCTTCTAGGAAGGTCGTGTTCGCAGGCACTGGGGCTGGGACTTGAGCGTAACTTTCTGTGGGACACAACATGGTGGGAACAGCAGTGCAAAGGCCCAGGCGTGCACTGAGTCTGGTGTGACTCGGTGCTGAGCAGTGACCGGGCAGGGAGGGGTAGGCGGCCAGGTGGGCAGCGCCAGCCCTTGTGGGGCCACGCAGTGTGCTGCATGGTGCCCAGGGCAGTGCAGTGGGGAGACCTTCAGGGCTTTGGTCAGAGCGGGGGTTCTCTGGCTGAGGTCGGCTGGTCGGGCGGCGGCTGTACGTGGGACTGAGGGTAAGGGCCACAGTCGGGGTGCGGCAGTTGTCCTGGGATGGCGATGGTGATGCCGAAGGGTGGTGGCGTCAGGAGTTTTGACAGTTTGTCGCCCACCTGCAAGAGTTCAGGGCTCGGGCTCGGGAGGCCCCCGGCCGGGCTTAGCTTTTGGGATTTGGTGGTCAGGGGCTTCTCTGAACAGGGGCTTTGTCGCAGCTGGGGTGACAAGAGGGACCCTGTGCTGTCCCTCTGGGCGCCGTCTCCTGGTTTCTGACTCTGTCTTGTCTCTTGGGGACCCTCAGCCCCGGGAGCGCTGGGCTTTAATCTGGACCCCAGAGGCCCCCGTGCAGAACAGAGGGATCCCCCAGAGTTCGGGCCGGTGCCGGGGACCCAGGCCGAGGCTCAGACCAGTCCTGCTCGCGTCTGCGCCCAAGGAACCTTCTCTGACAAGGCGGGCAGGTCACTTCATTTGGAAAACAGTGCAGTCTGTTTTCTTTCCTCTCCGGTCTCTCGGAAAAGTTCCGGGCAGAGCAGGGCAGGAAAATCTGACCTTCAGACCCGCCAGGTTCGCGGCCATTCCCCGCGCCCGTGAGTCACGTGGGCGTGTTTGCGGGGCATCTGGACTCCCCTTCACTGGGCTCTCCCCAGGAGCACCCCATGGTCCCTCACCATCCGTGTCTGGAGGTCCCTGGGGGCCCAAGGAGAGACAGGTGGTCTCGGGGCCAGCTGCGGCCTGGTGGTTAAGGCACCGGATCCCGTGGGGTCGACTGCGTGGTTCGCGGTGAACTGGACGGCGTGTGTGGATGTGAGCCCAAGATCCCCGTAGGAGGAAAGTGAAGGGTTTGCAATATGGCCGTTCCCCCAGAGGGTGTCTCTCTCTCTCTCTCTCTCTCTCTCTCTCTCTCTCTCTCTCTCTCTCTCCGGTGAACGCATGCACTCTATAGCAAATTTTAAAAATAACAAGAAGGGAACAGATGGTCTGGTCTGGCTGGCCCTTGGTAAGGGAAGGCCTGGCCAACAGGTTCCTGAGGACGCGGAGTCCTGGGCTGCTGTGACAGGAGTAGCTCAGCCCACAGTGCTCCGGCTCGGCCCCGTCTGGCAGGAGGGGACGGGCCAGGGTCTCCAGTGCCGGCGGAATGGAGTCAGGCGGCCGGCTTCCCACCCAGCTCCTGGTGGCTAGGGCGCAGTCATGGAAACAGTCTGGCTGGCGGGGACAGTGCTGAGCTCACGGGCGGCCCTGCGGTAAGTGGCCTCCCGGAGTCTGTTTTGGTGGACGTGGTGGCCTGCCAGACTGCAGGGCCAGGAGGGTTGGCTTGGACCCCCAGGGCCCGGCCTGACACCCTACAGGGTGCCGTGAGCCTCTCCTCTCCCCGGACGGGCCCCCGCTCCCGAAGGGCGTGTCCTGCCCTCCCCAGCTGGGTCTGGCTCCCATCCACCCTCCTGGTGTCCAGTGTCCACCCCAGGGAGCCGGGCTCAGCTGGAGTCAGGACACCTGGCTGCTACACCCTGTGTGACCGAGGCCAGTCCCCGCCCGTGGGGCCTGCCCTGTCCTCCCGGCAGTCGAGACTGGACTCGAGCCAGCCTGCTGACCCCTTCCTGGCTGGCAGCCCGCCACGCCTCCCTCCTCCGGCCGGCCACGACTGCACAGGACCCGGCAGGCGCCCGAGGACTCAGCTGAGATGCGTCAGGGCGGGCCTGGCAGCCAGGGCCTCCGGGAAGGGCGGCGAGATGGGGGCCCCCGGGTGACCCCCGGTGCTGGCCGTCTGCCCACCACCCGCCTTCCTGCCTGGCGGCCCCAGCTCAGTGAACTCTGCGTCCCCGGGCAGACGCAAGACGGATCTCATCCGGCCCCGGCCAGGGTGACGCTGACAGAGATGACGCTCTGCTCAGGCTCTCCCGCGCTGGCTGCCAGGTCCGCCCGGCCCCTTGGCAGACCACCAGAGATGGTGCTGACTGCAGAGCCCGCGCCTGCCCGCCGGCCTGTCCCCTCCCCAGAGAGGGTGCCCGAGTGCTTCTGCCAGGGCCTGGCCTGCTCAGGTCCCTCCCCCGAGCCTCAGCTTCCTGCCCCGTGAGCTTGGCTCAACCCGGTCCACTGGCTGGCCTGTTGTGAGTTCATGCTAGACGCCCTCCCAGTGCCAGGCCTGAGGGCACTCTCGAAACACTCACACCCTTCAGATCTGCCTCAGGACCTGGAGGGCACCCCGAGGGGGCGGAGTGCAGCTGCTCCGGCGTCCCCGGGGCTTTGCTCCTCCTCTGTCCCTTGTTCTACTGATCGGGCTGGTCGGGCACAGGCCTGTACCAGCTGCAGCCCTGGACACAGGGTGGACTCGGGTACGCGCAGCCCGGCCAGAGCAGGGCACACTGGGACAGGCCCATCACCCCTTCCCTCTCCCGCCAGCCAGGCCTCTGGGTGGGAGGGAAAAGAATGACAGGGTGGCCTGGCCCACTCACTGCCGGGGCTGCCCTCAGTGCACCCTCCTCACCCACAGGGCAGCCCCCCTGGTTACAGACCAGGAGACAGGCACGTTTGGTGTGTGGATTTGATCTGGGAGTCTGCTTGCCCCACTACAGGGCTGGGTGGCAGGCAGGGCCTTCTGGTCACGTGGGCTGTGCCAGGCCCCGAGGGCCCTGCCCTACCCAGGCCTGCAGAGAGGAAAATAGAAGCCACTGTCTTCCAAGGGAACAAAGGAGAGCGTGAAGGCGAGGGCGAGGGCGAGGGTGAGCGGAGGGAGGGCTGCAGGGAGGAGGCTCCTGGTCTGCACTGCGCTCTGGGTGGGCTGGGCTGTGTGCTCCCAGCTCTCCCGCCCCCTCTCCTCCATGGGCTGGGACGCTCTCGGGGCTCCTGGGCGGTTTGTACCCACAGCCCGGGTCGGATGCTGCACCCCACCCTTGAGAGGCCGGCTGAGGCCGGGAGGCTCCTGTGGACTGCAAAGTGTGGCCCCGTTTCCACGTGCTGCTGCCTCGCTGCAGTTCTGGGCCTTCACGTGTGCCCAGGAGGCTCTGTGAACTGAAGTGCCACGCCGTGTCCCCCAGCCCCACTGTCCTGTCAGTGCGGAAGCCGGAGAGAGCCGGCTCCGGGCCTTCGTGGGTCCTGCCGAGAGCATTTGAGCAGCAGTCCCCACCCACCACGTCGCGCTGATGCTGAGCCGTGGGGAGACCGAGGCTCTTGCAGCCCTTCATGACTTGAATGTGCTAACAAGAAACAGACTTGGAGCTGCCACATAGCCTGGTGGTTAAGGGAGCTGGAGCCCATGTGGCTGAACATGCAGTTTGAATCCTGGCCTTGGAGGCTTGGGACACACAGCAGGCGCGTGCGTGCCCCAGGTTTTGGCAGGGTGGGGCGCAGAGAAGGGAGGGTGTGTGCTTTCTCCGCCTCCCTGTCTCTGTCTTTCTCTAGCAGATACAGGTGCCCTCTGGCAAGCTAGAGAAAAAAAGTGAAAGAAACACATACCCCAGAGGATCTTTACACAGATGCCGAAGTTTGAGTTTTGACTTGAAAGTTTACATCGCGGCATTTTTCTATTTTTGCGCATATGTGAAATATAGTGCCGTTATTTTTATTGCTCGTAGAAAAGATTACAGTTGACCCGTCAGACCCTGGATTTCACGCCCAGAGCATGTTCTTGTCCCTTCCCATAATGGCTTTCTCGAGACGGAAGTCACACACTGCGTTCACTTCACGGGCACCGCGACATCTTTTCAGTGCATTCAGAAGACCGTCACCGTGAGCTGGCTCCGCGGCATTCCCACCCTGTGCCCGGGAGCAGTCGCCCCATCGCCCCCTCTGTGTCCCAGCCCCAACTGACCCGCTCTCCGCCCCTCTGGACCTGCCTGTCCCAGACGTGTCCTGTGAGTGGCGTCATGCGTGACTTGGCCTGCCTCTGGCCTCTCGGCCTCAGCAGCGTGCCTGTGACCTGCGCCCACGGGCCAGCCGGCTCGGTCCTGCTTCATTCGACGGCTGGCCGTGTTCCGCGGGGCCGTGGGCTGCCCCTCTGTGGCCCGTGTGGGGCTGTGTGCCCGGGCACTCCCTTTCCCGGAAGTGCTCAGGAGTGGGACTGCGGGCTGCGTGTCCCTCGCTGTGTATTTGGTTCTTGTGGTAGCCGCCAGGCCGTTGCCCAGAGCAGCTGCAGCATTCTTTTTAGGTCTCAGTTTACAAGCGAGGTGGTTTGGGCCAGCATGTGGCGGGAGGTGAAGGTGGTGGATCCTGCGTGGCTGACCGCGGTTCACGCCCCAGACCCAGCGGCTTGGATCTCACCGAGCGCGTGTGCGTGCATGCCCAAATCCTGAGAGAATAGCGGAGACTGCGGCGCGGCCATCGCCCCGGGGTGTTTTCTCACTTTTCCTGTTTTCCGTCTGTCTCTGGAGCAAGCACACGCTCCCTATGGCAAAATCTAAAAAGAAAGAAAAACAAACACACACGTGAGCCGGCTCACACGGTGAGCGAGAAGTGAGCCTGAAGGGCAGATGCCGGGCCTGGTGCGCTCAAAGCCGGTCGGCGAGCCTGCCAGGACGGGCGGTAGCGTCGTGTTTGGGCCTGGGTCACGGTGCTTGGCCTGAGGGGGGCCAGTGGTCAGAGGAGAGGCTCCAGGAGCTCCCCTGAGAGCGAGCAGGGTCAGGACGGTGGAGAGGGCGCAGGGGACACAGGCCGTGCGCACAGGCGAGTCAGCGCGACCTCCCCCTGCCCGGCCTCCCGCACACCGCAGGCAGCCGGGGCAGGTGTTGCCGAGTCTCCTCCTCCCTGCTCAGCCGAGCGTGTGGCAGGTGCAGAGCAGCCTGGCACCTCAGGACTGGCCCGCCCTGTGGCCGTGGCAGCCCCGGGCTTCCGCCTGCTCTCCGGGCCAGGAGTGTCCCACGCTGGTGGCCAGGGCTGGGGTGGGCTGAGCCGTGTCCTGGCTGCCCCCTGGCGGACACGGGGCACAGCTCACGTCCGCGTGGCACCCGGTGGTGAGGTCACCGTGCAGCATGGCTGCGTCTCCAGCAGTGCTGGCTTCCGGCCCTGCCCACCTTCGCTTTGCCCCCTGTCCGAGTCCTAGGCCCCTGGCGGGTGTCCTCGTGCGTACCCCGTACTCATTCCACTGGCTCTGAAGCTGGCAGGCTGGCTCCCGCCACTCCTCTGTCACCTCGGGCACTGGGCTGCCTGCTCTGTGCTCCGCAAACCCAGCGTGCAGGCGGGAGTGGAACTGGCAGCACCTGCAGTCCACCAGGCTGGTGCAGGCCCACTTCCTGCCCTCTGAGACCTTTCACCAGCTGAGCCAGTTGGAGAATCCAGCAGGGCCCCGTGGCGTGTGCTGAGGTCCTGGAAATCCCCAATGGCTTCCTGAAGGAGGCAGCGCACACCACAGTCAGCACAGGCTCTGCCTGGGCGCGTCACTGAGCACCCTCTGCGGGTCTCCAGGTCTGCATCTCGGCAGCAGCAGAGGGCCCGGCACTCCTGACTAAGTGGTGGACGGACGGTCCCTCCAGGAGGCCTGTGGCCCGGGGGGTTTTCCCTCCTTGGTGGACGGTGGGGGTGTCCAGGAGTGGGCGTGGCTCCTAGCTCCTGTCCCCGGTAGCCAGAGTCGGTCTGGCCCAGGCCCGAGGCACTGGCGACCAGGCTGCTCAGATGTGAGCGGTGGGTAATCCCGTAAATCCACAGTAATCTCATCTCACCGTGCCCGAGTCTGGTCAGCTCTGCGTTCCTGCAGGTCCCAGCGGGCTGCGCGTGGCGTCGCCCCGAGACAGGCTTCTCTGGATTTTTCTGGCCTGGGGCTGTCCCAGGAATGCTTGATCCCAGCCTGGGGCTCTGGGCCAGGGCGGAGGCTGCCTGACCCTACTGGGTCCATGTGGACAGAGGACGGGGGTGCCGCCATGAGGGGCCTGAGCCGGGTCGGCGCCACCATCAGGAGGGGCCCACGGTGCGCCACTGCGGCCTAACACTCGTGTCCCCACAGGCTGCTGTCCCCGAGGCCCAGCCTCCTCACCCCAACCGGCGACCCCAGGGCCAACGCCTCACCCCAGAAGCCCTTGGACCTGAAGCAACTGAAGCAGCGGGCGGCCGCCATCCCTCCCATCGTGAGTGCCCATGTCCCGGGCTCCTGCAGGGCCCCACGGCCTTGCCGCCCTCCACCGAGGAGCACACCGTGGCTGGCTGGCGGCACGGCGCACCCCGGCCACGCCACACCTGCAGCCCCGTGCTCACGCCTCCGGCTTCTGGGAGAAACCCCCAGGGGGATGCAGGGGCAGCCGGGAGGCGGGCGGGGCGTCCCTGCCATGGGGCCCTGTCCTCCTGTCACCAGCGTCCACGGAACAGGCCGGGCTGGTTCTCTCCACCCAGGGCTTCTTGAGCTCCAGACCAAGTATGGGCTGGGAGGCAGACCCCCCAACACCTCAGCCAGAGAAGGGCCGTCAGGGTACCCTGTACCCCATTGAGGTTCCCCCAGCCAGGCGGGGCCCTTGGGGCTGCCCCCTCCCTCCCGGGAGCCGGGCCTTCGCTTCCCAAAGGAATCTGGGGCTCTGGACCTGAAGCCCCCACCCACGGGGCGGAGCTGCTGGCTTTCCGAGCGATGGCACTGGCACTTCAGGCTGCACCCCCAGTCCTGGCTCCCCTGCCTTGGGGGGTGTCAGGGCACAGGGCAGGACAGTGACGGGGTGTCGGGGGCAGGACAGTGACAGGGTGTCGGGCGCATGCCTGTGCTACTCAGGCCCCTGGAGGCTTCGTCCTGAGACCCCCCACTTCCCAGGTGTAGGGCTGCCCTGTCCCCCGGGCCTCGTGGCCAGTGGTCCATGCAGATCACTACTGCCCTCTGTCACACTCAGGCCCCTGTGAAAGTGCTCACTTCTTTCCCCTCTGCAGGTCACCAAAGCCCACGAGCCCCCCCGGGAGGACGCAGCTCCCCCCAAGCCGGCTCCCCCTGCCCCCGCGCCAGCTCAGCACCTGCAGCCGGAGAGCGACACCCCCCCGCAGCCCGGCGGCAGTCCGAGGGGCAAGAGCAGAAGCCCCATGCCACCCACCGAGAAGGAGGGTAAGCCCGCACCTGCGCATGGCGGCCGGAGGGGCTGGGGGCAACCTCGCGAACTCCTTCCGGCAACCGGGCAGGGGGCGGGGGCCATGGGTAGGTGGCGTGCAGTAGGGATGGCAGGGCCTGTGGCAAGCAGGAGATCCCACGCGTGGCCGAAGTGGGCTTCGCTGAGAGCTGCCACGTGGTGAGTCAGGCCCAGGGAAGTTTTCCAGACGAGCCCGAACCCCGTGTTCTCGTGTGACACCTGCCGGCCATTTCCAGGGCGTGTGAAGCACCCTGCGGGTGGGCAGTGAGTTCGCAGCCCAGCCCTGCCGTCCGCGTGCAGCCCATGCGCAGCTGCTGCACTCGGGGTCCCCGCGCCCAGCTGGCAGTGGCCCTGGGGCTGTGCGGGAAGCACTGCCCCTCCGGTTCCGTCTGGACCTCGTTCGGGGCTGCGAGGAGGCTGGTACGCAGGTCCCAGGTGGGATTTCTTGTCACCGTGGGAAGCTCTGCCCCATCCCCACAGGACCAGGGGATTCTGAGCCCACGTCTCCACAGAGGCACCTGCAGGGCCAGCCCAGGCTGACCCAGAGCCCTCCGCGCTGGGTAACCTGGGGCCCGTGGCTGCTCCCGTGGCCTGAGAGCAGCAGGACCCCAGGCCAGCTCAGTGCAGGCCCCACCACTGCCTTGGTTAGAGCAGCCCTTCTCCAGGGAGCCAGTCCCCTTGGCCACCCGCCGCAGCCACCAGTCTCTGAGGACAAAGAGCAGGGCCGCCCAAGGAGGAGCCCAGGCACTCCCGTGTCACCTGGCCCGTGGCCACCCGTCCTGGTGGGCGTCCCCGTCAGCGCTCAGCTGGCCTGTGGCGCCTCTCCAGCTGTGCTTTGGTGGGGAGAAGGCCCGGCGCGTGGGAGCAGCGCAGTGGGCGGAGGGCGAGGTGGCCCGGGGGAAGGAGCCGGCCGACGGAGGCTCGGGGAGGGCGTTCAGACAACGGGACCAGCACGTACACAGCCCCGGGTGGGAGCAGGCTGGGGCGTTTGAGGAGTTGCCAGGAGGTGCTTGTGGTGGGAGGCTGGGGTAGGAGGCCAGGGAGCATTCGGGGAGCCAGATGGTGCAGACCTCGGGGGTCATGGGAGGGAGCGGGTTTGGGCTTGCCGGGGCGGAAGCTGCCGGAAGGGTTTTATGTGAGGGTGTGCCGCGGCTGGGGTGTGATGTGAGCTGTACTTGGCGAAGACCTGTCCCGGCCATTGGTGAGGGGCGGCGTCCAGGCCCGAGCAGACCTCCTGGCCGTGATGCCGGCAGCCCGCTCTTCGCAGGTGGCCGTGAAGGCGGGGGGAAGGGGCAGGGAGCTGGCTTCAGAGGCAGAGCCAGTGGGCGGGCGAGGACCCCGTGTGGGGACCAGGGTAGGAGGGCGTCGCTGGCATTGGGGCGAGGCTGGGCTTTGCTGACCCGGGAGTGTTAGGAGTGCTGAGTCTGGAAGGACTCGGGTTTGGGGTGCTGCCTGTGAGGGTGGCCGCGTGGACATCGACCCAGACAGTACGGCCGCTGCCAGTGCTGAGCGGTAGGGACACGGGACTGGGTCATAGGTCCTCATCCTGGGAACACACGAGCCGTCTGCCCACGGTCCCCACGGCTGGCTCTTGGCCTCCCAGACCCCCTCTCCCAGGGTTGGTGCGGCTGGCCTCGGGCCTCCTGTGCCTTGCTCAGCTAAGATGGGCTCTCGGGCTCCCATGGGCCCTGGTGGAGGGACAGACCGTTTCTGTGGTCTGCATCTCTCTCCCAGCACCGCGAGCCCTCGCCCCAGCCCGGCCCCCCAGAGGGGTACTCAAGGAAGGCTGTGGGGTGCCTCTGCGAGAATCACCACCGTGAGTCACTGCCTGTGACCCTCCCGCCCCCCCCGCCGTGGTCGCCTGCCCTGCCAGGGTGCAGGTCCCAGGCGGACTCAGTTCCCTGGAAGAGGAATACACTATGCAGCTCTCAGGCCTGGGCCCCCGCTGGGCCCAGCAGGCGTCCCTCTGTCTGGCACTCTGCTGCCACACCCCCACGGGCCTTAGGAACCTTCCTCGGACATCCGGAGGTGGCCCAAGAGATGACAGCACCTGCCGTCCCACCAGGCGCCGAGGGCTGTCCTTCCCAGTCGTATCTCTTCCCGACCTTGCGGCCAGGAGGCTCCGGGCTGGGCCTTGGGGAGGGGAGAGCTCAGGGCAGCCATCGGTACCAGGTGGGGCCTTCTGGGGCCCGCCCTGATGTCGGCTCTGCTCCCAGCCCGGGACCAGACACCTCACGGGGGCTCACCACCCCAACACGTGACTCCGAGGAGAGGGACACACCCAAGCCACGGCAGGGTTCAGATCCCAGCCTGGCCAAATACTGGCCGGTGACCTTAGCTAAGTCCACGGTGTGTCGGTCTGGGCCCCAGTTTCCCCTCTGTGAAACGGGTCCGTTCTGCACAAGCTGGCCCGGGGGCGCGTGGCAGCCAGGGGGCACGTGGCAGCCAGGGGATATGCCCTCGTGCTGGCACCGGCATCTGCCATGTGTCAGTGCCCGGTGCTGCCCTCAGCTCTAGGCCCGCAGCTGTCGCCCTGCCGCACACGCCGCTGGCTCACGGAGCAAAGCGCGGTCAGCCAACTCCGCAGGAGCCCGTGGTCACTGTCAGGCTGCCGCCCCCCACGGCCCGTGGCAGCCCTCTGCCCTGTATAGACAGGAGGCTGAGGGCCCTGACTGGTCTCTGGCTGAGGCGTGTTGGCAAAAGTAGGGGGTACCTAGGCCCTTGTCTGCCTGGCACTGGCTGAGTCCAGATGGGGCCATGCTCTTGGCCTCAGAGATTTCCCGAGCCCCGTCCCATCCCCAGACATGCCCCCTGTTGAGCAAGGCGGCATGGTGCAAAAAGCATCTTGGGGCAGTCTTGGGGGGCTTCTTGGAGGAGGCTGTCACAGGCGTCTGGCTGGCCAGCACCCCTGCCCCTGCCCCAGGCAGCACTGCAGATGCTGGAGGACCCGTCCGAGCAGGGCTGGGGTTCCCCGGGGTTGCCAAGCACAGCCTGACCACCCGCCTCCCACCCTCTGCAGAGAAGCCCGTGTTCTTCCCGGCCTTCGCAGCCGAGGGCCAGAAGCTGCCCACGGAGCCCCCGTGCTGGACGTCGGGCCTGCCCTTCTCCGTCCCCCCTCGGGAGGTGATCAAGGCCTCCCCACACGCCCCGGACCCCTCGGCCTTCTCCTACGCCCCACCTGGTGAGTAGCTTGGCCCAGGCTTGGGCACCCGGCACCGCTCTCGGCCAGTGCACGAGCCTTGGGCACTGACTGCGCCGGCTCGGAGCTGCCCCGGAGGGTCTCAGGTGGCAGGACCCAGCAGGGCGCCCTGTCAGCAGGCACAGAGTAGGGCATCTTGCCGGATTTGGCAGCAGCCGGCCATAGGGAGCGCAGGAGAGCTGGAGAGGGGAGGGCTGCCGTGGCCGCCGAGGCCGCGAGGCGGGATTGGGCCTTTCTGGCTCCGGTTCCCCAGTCCTGCTGGGCTCTGCGGCAGTGAGGCAGCATACCCGGGCCTGACGTGGACTGCGGTGCCAGCAGCGGCCGTCTGGCAGAGCTGGCCTGGGGGCTGGGGGAGGCACGCCAGCGGGGCGGCAGCATGCACCGGGGTCCAGAGGCCGGGGAGAGCGGGCAGGGCTCTGGAGACCGAGACCCGCTGCCGTGGCCGAAGCTCATCACCCAGGAGGGTGGGACTTCCTTGGGACAGCGGGAGCCATTGAAGGTTCCCAACAGGAGGGCGTGGGCCCGTGAGATCCCGTGGCTTCTATGCGAAGGGACTTCGGGGAAGAAGCTGGACACTAGGAGACCGGGGAGGGGCTGCCCTCTTTGGTGGTCCCTCAACTGCGGACTTGGCACTGCCGAGGACGGAGTGGGCAGGGCAGCAGGGCTGTGCGCAACGGGACCCACTCGGGCAGGAGGGCGGCCGGGCGGGGACTGGCCCTGGCGGCACGCCCCGTGACGGACAGACATGTGCCCTGCAGGTCACCCCCTGCCCCTGGGCCTCCACGACAGCACCCGGCCCGGCCTGCCACGCCCGTCCACCATCTCCAACCCGCCACCCCTCATCTCCTCCTCCAAGCACCCCAGCTCTCTGGACAGGCAGATGGGCTCCGTCTCCCAGGTGAGGGGCGGCCCTCCCTGCTCCGGGCTCGGTCTTCCTCCTGCAAAGTGGGCAACAGGCCCAGAGAGGTCTGGGTGGGCAGCCTGGGGCCAGTGCTGGACACTCAGGTCTCCGTCATTTGCCGGACAGGGTCCCCACGTGGGGCTCTGGGATCAGAGTGAGGGCTCACGCAGGTTACTAACCTCTGCACCTCGGTGCCCCCAGTCTTCCTGTGGGTGGGGCGGGGACACGCGATGGGCGTGCGGTGGGGAGTGCTGGGGCCTGCCCGCCTCCTGTCCACCCCCCCAGACGTCCCCCGGCCCACACCGCTCCTGTGTGCTGTTTTTAAGCCATACCCAGTGACGGTGGCCCCGCTGGCTCAGAGAGGCCCCAACTCGCATGGTCCCTCGCTGGCGGGACTGCCTGCACCCCTGGGGGGGACTGGGCAGTGTGGCGGGAGCCCTGAGAGCCACAACTCTGTCCTCAGGGAGTCTCAGTCCCGTTCTCCGAGCACGCCAAGGCCCCGGTGGGGCCCCTCACCATGGGGCTGCCCCTCACCATGGACCCCAAGAAGCTAGGTAAGGACCTGCCCAGCCGGGCAGCCCCGCCTGCCGTACGTGGGGGTGTGGTGGCTGGGAGGCCCCCCAGATGCAGTGTGGGGACGGTGACACTGCGCACCCCTGCAGGCCTGGGCCGCAGCCCTGGGGGAAGGCGGGTGGGGCCCCTGTCCAGGGCACACGGCTCACCCCCCTCTGGTACTCAGCGCCCTTCAGTGGAGTAAAGCAGGAGCAGCTGTCCCCCCGGGGCCAGGCCGGGCCCCCGGAGAGTGTGGGAGCACCCACGGCCCAGGAGACGTCCGTGCTGAGAGGTGAGAGCCCGGCCCCTGCAGGCCTGGGCCACCTTTCTGCCCAAGGCCTGACTCCTGCCCTTGCCGGAGGTGGTTGTGGCAGGAGCAGGGCCCTTCATCCAGAGTCCGGGGGGCGGGGACCGGGCTGGGACACTGAGTGGGACGTGCGGTCACCTGGAGCAGTCGGAGAGGCCCCAGACCCCTCAAGCCCCCATGCCTCGTGTCTTCCAGGGACGGCCCTGGGCTCCGTGCCGGGCGGAAGCATCACCAGGGGAGTGCCCGGCCCGCGGGTGCCTGCCGAGAGCCCCGTCAGCTACCGCGGTTCCATCACCCACGTAGGTGTCGGCGCGGCCGGGGGGCCAGGAGCCAGCACAGGGTCCACCACCCAGTGCCCGTCTGCATCACCGCATGGCACCGGCCTCTGTGGCCGGGTGGCGACCTGCGGGACAGCCACCCACTATGTAGACGTGGGTCTCGGCTACGTAGAGCCGGGGGTGGGGGGTTGGGGGTGGGGGTGACCTTCCCCCCCCCCCACCCAGCCAGCACTTAGTGGGAGGGAGCGGATGGGAAACCGAGCATGGGGTCCGAGTAGCCGGGGCTGCAGGGAGTGAGCTACTGCCCGAGGACCCCCGGGGCGGGGAGGTGGCTTAGGCAGGCAGGGCCGAGTGACTCGTTGGCCATGGCCAGGAAAAACAGGTGCGAGATGCATGAGAACCGCAGGGAACAGCGTCTGGGCCCAGGGAACGGCACGTGCAGAGGCTGAGAGGTGGGCGGGTTCCTGGCTCGAGCACAGGCCACGAGCTGGCGCGTGGCAAACCCAGGGCTTCGTGTTGGAGGTGACGGCCCCAAACACCAGCCAAGGGACTGGTCTCCCATCCACACACTGACAGGCGGACAGCCACACACTGACACACGGACAGCCACACACTGACACACGGACAGCCACACTGACACACGGACAGCCACACACTGACACGCGGATAGCCACACACTGACACGCGGACAGCCACACTGACACGCGGACAGCCACACTGACACGCGGACAGCCACACTGACACGCGGACAGCCACACACTGACACGCGGACAGCCACACACTGACACGCGGACAGCCACACACTGACACGCGGACAGCCACACACTGACATGCGGACAGCCATGCATGGACAGCAGACAGCACACCTCCGAGGGCCGAGGGCTCAGGGCGTTGTCAGAGCCGTGGGCTGAGCAATGCAGGCTCCGCCTTCCCTGCCGCAGGGACCTCCAGGTGCCACGCCGCGGGCTTTCGGAGGCAGCCTAGTTGCCTGCAAAGAGCCAGTGCAAGGCCCAGGCTGCCTGAGAGCCAGCCCTGAGAGTCCGTCCAGGGTCCCCGCCCACCCAGGCCCCTCCCTGCCTCGGTTTCCCCTCTGGTGACGTCTTCCCGGGAGGCTTCCACACCCCACGAAGGTGTAGGGCTAGAAGGTGGTCACTCATTCCCGGGCCTCCGGGTGGCCGTGACCCACGCCGTCTCGGTCCCCCACCCCTGAGGGAGGTTCTGGAGAGTGGCAGGTCCAAGTGTGAGGTGGTGAGAGTCCACGTTCCCATGGCCTCGCCCCATTGCCGGGGCACGATGAGATCGGTGCGTGAACCCCCACACACACGGACACCCACACACAAGTGGTATTAACCATGCAGTCCCACGGCCAGCTCAGGCCCGGGGAGGCATAGCTCCGAGTCCCTCTCGTGGCCTGCCCACCTTGGGAGTAAGTCCCATCCCCGCTGGGCCCAGGGGCTGCAGGCTCGTGCCCTGGAAGAAGCAGACGCTAGGTGCTCTAAGGCGTCCGTGTTCTGGAGTTTGTCCGGCGACCACCCCAGGCCACCGGCCCTGCTGGGTGCCTGCCCTCTGCCCTGCCCGCTGAGCACCCACTGGCTCGTGAGCCACGGGCACCGGCAAGCCCGGCAGAGCCCTGTCATCCTTGCACTCCTCGCTGAGCCTCTGGCTCGGGCCACCCAGTGCCCTCTGGGCAGGAACACGGTGCACGGGAGCCAGCTGCCTCGGAGGGCCCTGCCCACCCGGATGTCCTGCGTGCTCTCCTGAGAGGCGGCAGCCCCGAGCTAGCTCAGCGCCCTCGTGCCTCGCCCGCAGTCACGCAGGGGCCGGCGCAGCAGGTGGCCGTGTTCCAGCGTGCTTGGAGAAGCTCCCGCGACCCCTCGGAAGTCTGGCGTGGTGCCTTTCACAGACAAGGGCCCGGGATAGGTGCCCAGGGGGAGCAAGGGGTGACCCGCGAAGGGCAGGTCTGACAGGTAGCTCTGAGGCCACAGGGACCATCAAGCCTTGTGGAACCAGACAGAGAAGAGGGTTGAGGACTTTCTGTGCCAGGTGCCGTGGGTCGGCACGGAGTGGCTCCGTGTCCAGGGTGTGACCCGAGGCGTGGAGGAGAGGGGCTGGGCAGAGGTCACACAGCAGCGTGGTGGTGAGGTCACTGCCCAGCGTCCCAGCTCCCCGTGCTCCTGTTCCGGAGTGGCTCCAGGCAGGACCCCGTCCCCCTTCTTGAATACATCCCTGACGAGCTTGTGCCTTCAAGGTGGCGGATCATAGCCCGGTAGCCCCTAGGGGACATCAGACACCACCGGGGCTGTTTTTGTCACGACTCATAGCGGCAGGCATGGGGGGCATTGGCTTCCAGCCTCCCGCAGGTCGAGCCCCACAGCCAAGCTGAGCCCGCCCCCAAGGTGGCCTCTGAGCACCCCTGTCTGACAGCTGGGCATCTGGGGTCCGACCTGACCTGAGGCTCTACCCGGGCTTGGGAGCCATGCATGGCTATGGCCCTGATCCCTGCGGGGAGCCTTGAGCCCCGGCCTCCACCGGGTCTGTGTGCTGAGCACCGAGTGTCAGGGCTGTAAGAAAGAGACCCCCCAAGTCAGGACAGGTGGACCCTGCTCATTAGCCAGGGGGCCCCAGCAAGGCCATCGGACCACAGTGTGCCTCAGTGTCCCCGCTGGAACTAGGGCCTGCCCAGGGAAGGGTCTTGGGAGCGCGTCAGCCCGTAGCGAGCATTAGAGCAGGGGCCCCGTAGCCGGGCTGCGTGCTGGCCTCCCGTCGGACACGCGCCTGTGCACACGCCTGAGGCACCCGCGGGCTCGTGCACGCCCGCGCATACGCAGGTCGGTTCAGCGGTCCTGGGCCGTGGCCTCCTAGGCTGACCCCCACGTGCCCACAGGGCACCCCGGCTGATGTCCTGTACAAGGGGACCATCACCAGGATCATCGGCGAGGACAGCCCGAGCCGCCTGGACCGCGGCCGGGAGGATGGCCTGCCCAAGGGTCACGTCATCTACGAGGGCAAGAAGGGCCACGTCCTGTCCTATGAGGGTGAGTGGCCTGTGTCCTCTCCGCAGGCCGCTGGGGACAGGCAGGGCCGGCCGAGCCCTCTCTCCTCCCGTTCACGAGGATACGAGAACTCATGGGGACCTGGGAGGACCACGGTCACCCAGCCAGGGCCCGGCGGGGACTAAAACAGACCGGGACCCCCTGGGAGGGTCTCAGGACACCGGGCGGAGGGCACACAGGATGCCCCCTTGTCAGTTCTCAGTCACATCCACGGGCAGCTCGGCCCGGCCCTCCCACCACATGAGCTCCCAGCAGAGCCAAGGCTGGTTGCTGGCTCCTGGCACCGGGGGTCCGGGCAGCTCCAGGCCTGCGGGCCTGCCCGGCCGCCCCCACCGTGCCGTATGTCTGGTTTCCAGGTGGCATGTCTGTGCCCCAGTGTGCCAAGGAAGACGGCAGGAGCAGCTCAGGACCTCCCCACGAGCCGACCGCCCCCAAGCGCACTCACGACATGATGGAGGGCCGTGTGGGCAGGGCCATGTCCTCCGCCATCGAGGGTGAGGCCTGGCACCTGCCTGGGCTGGGGGCGGGGAGAAGCATGTCTCACTGCAGGGGAGGGGTGGGCTGGCAGGGCCCAGGAGAGGGGCCGTTGGCCCCCCAGGGCTTCCCTACGCTGTGGGCTGCCCGACACCGGCCCGGACTCACCTCCCGCCGTCCCTCTCTCCAGGGCTCATGGGCCGCGCCATCCCGCCTGAGCGCCACAGCCCCCACCACCTCAAGGAGCAGCACCACCTCCGCGGCTCCATCACTCAAGGTGCCCCTCCACCCCACGCCCCCTGCGCCAGCCGGGGCAGCGGCCGCCACAGCAAGCCCTCGGGGGTGGCCGGTCACAGGGCCCAGAGGGGGGCACACCGGAGCACTGCGGGGACTCGGGGCATCCCAGGAGGGCGTGTGGCCGGGGCTGGGCCCCACAGAGAGGTTCTCACTGGAGACGGGGAGGAGGTCTGCGCCACCCAGCTCCTGCCTGTGGCTGTCCTTTACGATTGACCGCTGTCCCCAGGCACCCTCTGGGCCCGTGGAGGCCGTGGGGCCACCTTGGTGAAGAAGGGAGTGTGTAGGAGGCGCAGGGTCACACAGCCCGTGCCCACCGGCTGCTGTGGTAGCCGGAGAGCTGCATCATCACGTAGGCGCGGCTGGCCAGGTGGTCTCGGCTGACGTCAGGCCACCGCACGTGAGGCGTTGGCTCGAAGCCCTCCAGGGCTGGCCCGGCACTGAGGGCGTGCTTGCACCGCAGGGATCCCCCGCTCCTACGTGGAGGCCCAGGAGGACTACCTGCGCCGCGAGGCCAAGCTCCTGAAGCGTGAGGGCACGCCGCCTCCGCCCCCGCCGCCGCGCGACCTGGCCGAGGCCTACAAGACGCGACCGTTGGAGGCCCTGGGCCCCCTGAAGCTGAAGCCGGCCCCCGAGGGCCTGGTGGCCACCGTGAAGGAGGCGGGGCGCTCGATCCACGAGATCCCGCGGGAGGAGCTGCGGCGCACCCCCGAGCTGCCCCTGGCGCCGCGGCCGCTCAAGGAGGGCTCCATCACGCAGGTGTGCGGGCGAGGGGCCGGGGCAGCCGGGCGCACTCTGTAGGGGAAAGCCAAGGCCGGAGTGCTGGTGTTGGGGGGCCACGAGGGCCCCGGACTGGACGGAAGGAGGCCTCTCCCCGCACAGGCGTGCACGGCCTCTTCCCAGCTCACCGGGGCCCGCAGAAGCCCTCTGCGGCCTCCGGGGGACTGACTGCCAAGCTCCTGCCAAGGCCTAGCAGGGTGGGGACTGGCATGCCGCGAGCAGGCTGGCGGGGCTGTCCCCCGCCCCTAGAGAGCGAGGCCCCACCCCTGTTTTACGGGGAAGTGGTCCCAGCTTGACCCAGGGGCTCCACCCCTCCTGCAGGGCACGCCGCTCAAGTACGACCCCGCGTCCTCCGCCGGCTCCAAGAAGCACGATGTCCGCTCCATCATCGGCAGCCCCGGCCGGACCTTCCCGGCCGTGCACCCGCTGGATGCCATGGCCGACGCCCGGGCGCTGGAGCGCGCCTGCTACGAGGAGACCCTGAAGAGCCGGCCGGGGGCCGTCAGCAGCTCGGGCTCCATCACCCGAGGGGCCCCGGTCATCGTGCCTGAGCTGGGCAAGCCGCGTCAGAGCCCCCTGACCTACGAGGACCACGGGGCACCCTTCGCGGGCCACCTTCCCCGCGGCTCGCCCGTGACAACGCGGGAGCCCACGCCGCGCCTGCAGGAGGGTGAGTGGGCGGGCGGGGATGCCCACTTGAGGGACAGGCTCAGGTGCCACCACTAGCTTAGGTCAGACACGGGGCACCCCTGGGCCCAGCCGCACCCAGGGTGCCTGCCTCTGTCCCTGCCTGGCTGTCGCCCTGCCGTGGTCTGCTCTGTAAACGGCTGCCAGGAGCCCGCAGAGAAATGCAAATGCCCCAGTTCCTCCTGCAGACGCCTGTGGACATCACGCTGCCCCGGGACAGAGACCTTGACCCCGGGGCCTTGGGAGTCCGCGGCCGGGGCCTGCCCACCCCTCTCGACCGCGCTCTGGCCCGCCCCAGCCCCAGTCCAGCACCCTTTCCTTCAACACGCTCAGCTCCTCTGCACTCGGGGCCTTTGCACGTGACGGTCCCCTGCCTAAGCGTCCCCACCTTCCAGGTGCCGCTGGTTTCTTGCATCCTTCGGATGTTCGAATGTCACAGCCCTAGGGAGGCTTCTCGTGACAATGCCCTCTACCCCCGCCCCTTCGAGTTCCGGTCACAGTCCGTGACACCTGAAGGGCCTTTATCCTTCTAAAGTCGTTATTTGTTCACGAGTCTGTCGGCTCCCCCATCACACGCCTGCCCTGGGGGGTTAGGATTTCTGTCCATTTTACTCACTGGGGTCACCCCAGCATGCAGAACAGAGCTTGGCAGGGGAGAGGCTGCGCGGATGACTTGGAGTGATCGAATGAGCAAGCGACCTCGTGAACAAGTGGGAAAGTAGGGGCTCCTTGAGGTGGACGAGCAGATGACAGACACCTGCTGAGGGCAGTGCTCCAATGAGGGGCCAGCCAAGGGGCCCGGTGCTCGAGGTCCCGGAACCCACCCTTCAGTGGCTTCCCATGAAGTGCCCCGGCTGTGACTCGAGTGTACTGACACCCACGGCGCGTCCCCACAGGCAGCCTCTCGTCCAGCAAGGCCTCCCAGGACCGGAAGCTGACCTCGACGCCCCGGGAGGTTGCCAAGTCCCCACACAGCACCGTGCCTGAGCACCACCCACACCCCATCTCCCCGTACGAACACCTGCTGCGGGGCGTGAGCGGCGTGGACCTGTACCGCGGCCACATCCCGCTGGCCTTCGACCCCACCTCCATACCCCGCGGGATCCCTCTGGACGCAGGTGACCCAGCCGCGGGGATGGGAGCGGGGGTCGGGACTGCAGTGTCAGCCCAAGGAGTCCTCCGGCATCAGCCTCCGGTTCCCCTGCCCAGGGCAGTCGAGGCCTGGATGGCCATAGTGAACAGTCTGGGTTGGAGCACAGGTTTTCCCGGGAGGCTGAGGGACGTGCTAGGTGGACGGTGCTGGCTGGCTTTCCCTGCCGGCCTTCTCAGTGCGCCCAGAGGCTAGCTCCGGTGTGCCTGGGAGGAGTTGGGGGCAGGGAGCGATGCCGATGGCAGGCACCCTGTGTGCATCAAGCCGTTGTCCGCTCTTGGGCCCTGAGCTGTCTGCCCCGTGCTCTGGGCGCCATGCGTGTGGGTGGAGCAGTGCTGGGACAGGAGGCGACCTGACCCCGGCCCCTCCTCCCAGCAGCTGCTGCCTATTACCTGCCCCGGCACCTGGCCCCCAACCCCACCTACCCGCACCTGTACCCCCCATACCTCATCCGCGGCTACCCCGACACGGCGGCGCTGGAGAACCGGCAGACCATCATCAACGACTACATCACCTCGCAGCAGATGCACCACAACGCGGCCACCGCCATGGCGCAGCGGGCCGACATGCTGCGGGGCCTGTCGCCCCGGGAGTCCTCGCTGGCCCTCAACTACGCCGCGGGCCCGCGAGGTAGGTGCAGGCGGCCGAGTCCAGCCCCCCAGTATGTGAAGGACACGCGTGTGCACCCCTGTGCCGTGCTCCTGCTGAGCTCGTGGCTGCCAGTCACCGTGTGAGCGCGCAGTTGGGCAGGGCTTGCGCGTGCCGTGGGCGTGGCTCCTGTGTGCTGCGGGCCCCGGCTGCATCTGGAAGCGTGTGCACGGTGCTGCGTGGCATCCTTGGAGTGTGCCCTGGAGCCCGGCGTGAGCTGGCTGAGGCGGGCTTCCCTTGCCGTGGAACCGCCTACATGGCTCTGAGTGTGCTGGGCGTCACGGGAATGCCTGAGCTCGGTGTCAGTGCAGACAGGCTCGGAGGGGGCCTGACGTGGTTCCGCGGGAGCAGCACACCCTGGCCCACGAGCCACGGGGCGGGGATTCTGCGGCAGAGGGGGCGGGGCCCGCGGGACCTGCTCGGAGCGGCTGCAGCCCCGACCTCCCACAGGCATCATCGACCTGTCCCAAGTACCACACCTGCCCGTGTTGGTGCCCCCGACGCCGGGCACCCCCGCCACGGCCATGGACCGCCTGGCCTACCTCCCCTCGGCAGCCCAGCCCTTCAGCAGTCGGCTCAGCAGCTCCCCGCTCTCCCCAGGTACTTGCGGGCCCTGGGCCGGGAAGGAGGCCGGGCTGGGGCTGGGCGAGCCGTGCCTGGCGCGCTCTGGCCTTCCTGAGGACACGCCTGGCCCCGTCCTGGGCCTGACTGAGCGTCTGACTGTCGCGTTCCAGGAGGCCCCACTCACTTGACAAAGCCAACCTCCACGTCGGCGTCCGAGCGGGAGCGGGAGCGGGAGCGGGAGAAGTCCATCCTCACCTCCACCACGACGGTGGAGCACGCACCCATCTGGAGACCCGGTAGGGCATCGGGGACCCCCGCCCGAGTCCCGGGATCCTCACGGGCTGCGTGCACCGGCCCCCTCTGACGCCGCAGCCTGTCACCAGGTACGGAGCAGAGCAGCGGCGGCGGCGGCAGCAGCAGCCGGCCTGCCTCCCACTCCCACTCCCACCAGCACTCGCCCATGTCCCCGCGGACCCAGGATGCCGTCCAGCAGAGACCCAGCGTGCTGCACAACACGGGCATGAAGGGCGCCGTGGCCTCCGTGGAGCCCGGCACGCCCACCGTCCTGAGGTGGGCCAGGCTGGCGCGAGGGCGCGGGCAGGGGCCCCGGGGCCGCGGGTGGAGAGAGGTGGGGTGGCGGCGCTGGTTCCCAGACAGCAGTGGGGAGCAGGGGCATGCACTGAAGAGAGGACAGCGGGTGGGGGGCCCAGCTGGGCGGTCGGGGAGCTGAGGGACGGCGCATGGGCAGCGGGTGGGCGGCAGCCGGGCAGGTCTGGGTGGGCTGGCGGGTGGAGGTGGCAGAGACGGGTGACTGGGCGGTGATGGGTGGTGGTTGGATGGGTAGATAGGTAGTCAGAGGGTGTGTGGGTGCTGGTCGGGTGAACGGTGGGTGACGGTGACAGTGGCATACAGCGGGCATGGGTGGATAGTGGGGGGAGTGGTCCAGTCCAAGGGGCCCAGCGTGGGTCGAGGACAGACGGTAGGTCCTCCCCAGGTAGGGGGAAATGGGCCGAGACGGGAGCGTCACCACCACCCTCCCCAGTACCCTGTCATGGGCCTGTGCTCTGGCCACTAGCCCTTCCAAGCCAGGTTCGCGTCCGTAGGCGGCCCTGCGGGACACTGCCGTCCACCAGCAGACCCACACAAAGTCCCCGTCCTGGGCGGACTGCACGTGAAGTGCCGGGGTGGGTGGACCCCACGCGAAGGCAGACCCCGGGCTGCCCTAACAGCCCCTCCCGCACTGTGGCTGTGGCACACCCACTCCCCTTCCCGGCAGGAGCACCTGGCTGGTGAGAACGTGGCCGCTGGACGCAGGCCCCTGTGCAGAAAACCTTTTCTCCACACGCATAACAGCGTTCAAAATTGACAGGAGGGGGACCAGCAGGCAGTGTAATGGTTATGTTGCTGGACTCCCACATAGTGGTCCACAGTTCAAGTCCCAGACCCAGCGGCTTAAAACTCACCCAGGACGTGTGTGCGTGTGCGCCCAAAATCTCAGAGCAGAACGGAAGAGCAGGGATTGCTGTGTGACCATTCTCCCGGGGGGTGGTTTCTCGCTTTCTGTCTGTCTCTCTAGCAAGCACACAAACCTGATAGCCACAATCTCTCTTACAAACGAAGAAGAAGTGTGATGGGAGGGCCAGCAGGCAGCAGGCATGGTGTTAAGGTGTTAGCTCTCACGTGGCTGACTGTGGTTTCAGTCCCAAACCTGATGGCTTGAGGATGTGCCAAGCGTGTGTGCGTCATGCCCTGATCCCCAGGGGAGCGCTGAGGAGGATTGCGGCCTGGCCATCCCCCGGGGGTGCTTTCTGACCTCTCTCCTCTCTGTCTGAGTCTCTCCAAGTGCACACCCCTGTAGCGAGTTAAAAAAAAGCACAGGAAGGTGCGATGGGGACCGCAGGCCCTTCCCACAGAGGCCGACAGGTAGGGCTGGGAGGGGGTCCGCATCCGCCAAGGACGGGGTGTCCTGAGTGGCTCCCGTTGGAACCAGCCCAGACGAGGGCGAGCTGGCTAGGCTCCCCCGTGGGAGGAACGCCGCTGCCGCCCGCCCAGCCTGCCCTGCCCCAGCCCGTGCCCGTGCCTGGCCACCCGGCTGTGCCCGCGTTCTCTCTTCTCGCTGATGCGTCGCTCTGGGGTGGTTATGTTTGGGGTGCTGGGCCCTCTGTTGGCCGCCACGCTGACGGTCTTCCTCCTGCACGAGAAGGGAAGGACCTGCCTCGTGCTCAGTGCCACCGTGTTCCCAGAGCACCGCCTGGCACCCAGTCCTGCTCCCAGGACCTTACGGGAGATGCAGCGGACCGTGCCTCTCAGAGTCGTGCAGAGAGCAGATTGACCCTGGGAGCGGCGTGGAATGTCCATGCGGTGGGGACGCCAGGCAGTGAGGACTCAGCGAGGTGCTGGAGTGAGGGCAGCTCCCGCAGCCGCCTGACCCCCTTCTCTGCTCCCCCAGGTCCACCTCCACGTCCTCGCCTGTCCGCCCGGCTGCCACATTCCCGCCTGCCACCCACTGCCCGCTGGGCAGCGCCCTCGATGGGGTGTACCCCACCCTCATGGAGCCTGTCTTACTGCCCAAGGAGGCCTCTCGGGTGGCCCGGCCTGAGCGGCCCCGAGCGGACAGTAGCCATGCCTTCCTCACCAAGCCCCTGGCCCGCTCCGGCCTGGAGCCTGCCTCCTCGCCCAGCAAGGGCTCTGAGCCCCGGCCCCTGGCGACCCCCGGCTCCAGCCACGCGGCCGTCACCCGCACCCCAGCGAAGAGCCTCGCGCCCCACCACGCCAGCCCGGACCAGCCGGCGCCGCCCACCTCCGCCTCTGACCCGCACCGGGAAAAGACTCAAAGTAAACCCTTTTCCATCCAGGAACTGGAACTCCGTTCTCTGGGTAAGACCACCCTGACAGCGGCCACCTTCATAGACGCGATTATCATGCGTCAAATTGCTCACGATAAGGGGCCGCGAGAAGGAGGCTCTCTGTCCAGCGACTCCCCTCGCGATGGTAAGACTTCCGGCCCCGCCGCCCGCCCCACCTTGTGGCCTAAAGATATTTCAGATCTCGGCTTTTTGTTTTTCCCCATTTTCCGTTGATTTTGGTATTTCATTTGGAAGCCTGTCTCCGTCAACCCGCACGCTCCGACGACCCTCCGGCTGGCCCACCCCAGCGCGGGGTCCTCATTATCTGCACATCATTTTCTCTTGAGTTTTTGGTGATTTTTATTTCTGGGGGGGATTTTCGCTTTTTTCCCTTTAATGGATGGATCTGTGATTGAGCTGACTGTGCCCCCGTTTGCACCTTCCTTTGGGGAGCAGGGAGTGGGCTATAGAGGGCTTGGGCAGAGGGGTGGCCTGCCGCTGCGGGGCTCGAGCCTAACCTGGAGGGACGAGACAGGCAGTGTGGGAGTGAGATGGGGAAGGCGGAGGGTGCCACGCTGTCCCGCGACCTGGGGACCCCGTCCTAGGTGGGGGGAGTCCTCTGTGCCCAGCTCGCTGCCACCCCAGCTCACAGCTCCTGTGGACCGGGGCTTGCCGAGGCCGTGGGCCAGCTGAGGCCCCCAGGGCTGGGTGTCCCTCCCACCTACACCCCCACTGCCACCCCACACCTGTATTTCCCAGAAACCAGCCCTCATTCCTCACCCCCACTCCGTCTATCTCACCCTGCCCCCCAGCCCCTCTGCCCGAGACCCTCGGTCCCTCCCTCCGTGGTCTGTCCCTCTCACTGTCCCTTGGTCTGTCTGTCTCTGCATTTTCTCACCCCTCTCAGCCTCCCCCCTACCTTTCTGGCTTACAGTCTCTGGGGGTGCCAGCCCTGCCCCATCTGGGTTCCTTTCGTCCCACGGGCACCCAGCCAGCGTGGGAGGGTGGGCGGAGGGCATGCCAGCCCCGGCCGGCCAGCGCCTGACTGGGCCCGTCCTGGTGTAGGTTACCACGGCGGCAGCTACAGCCCCGACGGCGTGGAGCCCGTCAGCCCCGTGAGCTCGCCCAGCCTGGCCCACGACAAGGGTCCCCCCAGGCACCTTGAGGAGCTTGACAAGAGCCACCTGGAGGGGGAGCCGCGGCACAAGCACCCAGGTGCGCCCCGAGACAGTGCCCACCCTGTGGTGGGGAGACCCAGGCGCGAGAGGGGCCACGGCCTGACCGGCTCCCCTGCCCACAGGCTCCATGAAGCTCGGCAGTGAGGCTGCCCACCTCCCGCACCTGCGGCCGCTGCCCGAGAGCCAGCCCTCGTCCAGCCCGCTGCTCCAGACTGCCCCGGGGGTCAAAGGCCACCAGCGGGTGGTCACCCTGGCACAGCACATCAGCGTAACTACCGCTCTCCCCTCCTCACCTCCGCACCTGTGTGGTCAGGCCTGGGGTGTGGGGTAGCGGGGACCCAGGGGGCTGTCCAGAGCCAGGCCCTGCAGCTTTACAGGCATAGTTCTAGAAGTTTCTTTTTTTACTATTTTTTAAAAGAATTGTTTTATTGAAATTTAATTTTGACCAGAGAGGGATAGAGCGAGAGAGAGAGAGAAAGTGAATAAGTAAGCCACCAGGTCCAAGATTCGAACCATAGATGGCCATGTGGGAGTCCTGCGCCCCCAACCACCACGCCTCCTGCCGGCCCCTCTAGAAGTTCCTTAATGTATAGCCAGTCAATCCACCCCATCTGCGGGCCATGGGCTGAGACCTGTGACTAAGTCCCGCTCCTGAGATGCCCCAGGCCCTGCCTCCGGGCTCTGCCCTGGGCTCCGTCCGCCTCCCGCCTCCCCAGAAGGCTCTGGCACTCAGCTGCCACCTGACGCGCCCTCCCCGGCCTGCAGGAAGTCATCACGCAGGACTACACGCGGCACCACCCTCAGCAGCTCGCCGCACCCCTTCCTGCTCCGCTCTACTCCTTCCCTGGCGCCAGCTGCCCCGTCCTGGACCTCCGCCGCCCGCCCAGCGACCTCTACCTCCCGCCCCCTGACCATGGCGCCCCGGCCCGCGGCTCTCCTCACAGTGAAGGGGGCAAGAGGTGAGTGGGGCGGTCAGCAGCGGGAGGCTTGCCTCAGGTGTCTGCCCGGGCCCCGCTGGGCTCGGACGCACAGGGCCCCACTGGGGCCGCCGCACAGGTGAGAAACCGAGGCACGCAGGCGGGGGAGCCCGGCTGGCCTTGGAGCTGACGGAAGAACTGCAGAGGCTTAAGTCGGCCAGGGGTTCCTGGCGTGGCCTGAGCACCAGCACAGCCTCCTGCAGCTCTGGTGGCGAGGCCCAGGTCCCCCCAGATGAAAACACTGAGGCCTGAGAATGGACTTCACTGTCCGTAGGGGCAAAGCCAGTGAGTCTCAGAGCTGCGTGATCAGGAGAGCAGCCCCCACGCACACACGCACGCCCACATGCACACTCCTCCCCTGGTTAGCCCAGGGCCCTGAGCTTTCTAGGGTGAAGGGAGAGTTAGCAGGGGTGCTGTGTCAGACACGGATGTGGGAAGAGAGGCAGGACATGTGGGGGGTGCACCAGCTTCACAGCGCGCTGGCCCATGGCCTGTCTTGAACACTCGTGCGCTATGAGGGCGTGCAGGAAGAGGAGGAGGAGGCCACCCAGTGCCTCAACCACAGCCTGGTGTCCGCAGGAGTGGGCTGATCCAGAACCGGGCGCTGCTCCCCTCGGGAAGGAGAGCCCTGACTGAGCTGAAACCTCTGCCCCAGGTCTCCAGAGCCGAGCAAGACGTCGGTCCTGGCAGGTGGCGAGGATGGCATCGAACCCGTGTCCCCACCAGAGGGCACGACCGACCCGGGGCACCCCCGCAGTGCTGCATACCCGCTGCTGTATCGGGACGGGGAGCAGACGGAGCCCAGGTACCTTCACAGCGTGGGCCCTGCCCTCCCTCGGCCTTGGTCCCCTGTCTGGAGGCTCGGAGGGCTCTGGGGCTGTCTTAGGCCTGCCAAGCAAATTTTGCAGCCTTGAGGGGGTTCAGGTGTACCCTATCCTCACGGGGGGCCTCTGTGCCATCCTATGCCTCAGCTGTGGCCTGAGCCCAGGCCAGGCCCCTGCTGCCGGCCCTGCCAAGTGTGAGTACCGAGTCCCACGTGCTGGCCTGAATCGAGGGGACAGTGGGGAAGGAGCTGGGCCCGCTGGCCCACAGGGGACTTGGCTTCCCCTCTCAGTGGCCGAGACTTTCCAGGGGTCAGGCTAACGCAGGTGTTTGGGTGGCCCACCACGCAGCGGCAACATCCGGGCCACCCTAGCCCCAGGGTAGGCAGATGCACAGGCCTTGTGGGGCTCCGTCTCCTGGCAGACGATGCAGGGCCTGGCGTGGGAGAAGCTGGGCCCCGAGTGTGAGGGCAGCTCAGGTGGGGGCATGCCATCCTCCGAGGTGTGCAAGCTCGGGACCAAGCGCTGACGGGGGCCTCTGATCCCACAGCAGGGTGGGCTCCAAATCTCCAGGCAACACCGGCCAGCCACCAGCCTTCTTCAGCAAGCTGACCGAGAGCAACTCCGCCATGGTCAAGTCGAAGAAGCAGGAGATCAACAAGAAGCTGAACACGCACAGTCGGAGCGAGCCGGAGTACAGTAAGCGCCCGCCGTGCCCCTGCGGCCTGCCTGGGGCTGGGAGCCGGCTGGGCAGTAGAGCCCGCGGGCGCTGTCCAAGCCTAGTGGACTGCTGACCGCCTGTTCCCCAGCCCCCACCCTCCATTCAGGGGGCCTCAGGGCAGTCTCCGTGCCAGCCATCCGTGGCATTGCCTCACCGATGTGGCACCAAGGGGTAGCGTAGGTGCTCAGCGGATCGTGTGTGAGTGGATCTGAGCCAACCCCCACAGCACGCCAGGGGTCGGTCCCACGCGTGCAGGGCCATCCGTAGCACACATGTGCTTTCGCCCCCTTGCGTGGTGCTACACCGAAGTCTGTGCCTCGCTCCCCGCCCTTGGCGGAATGCCAAGCGTAGAGCTTCGGGGATCCGTGATTGGCGGGTGAGAGAGAGAGAGAGATCTGTTGTGCCCCTGACCCTGAGATACCTCCTGCCAGGGGAGCTTGGGCAGGTTTCAGGGGTTCCCTTGTGGGGGCCGTGGGGAGCGGCACTCATGGTCTGGCCAGGCAGCAGCTCCAGGGTTTGCCGAGGGCGCCCACAGCCAGCATGTCAGTGTGGACGGGGCGTTGGCTTAGAGTCTCAGGCCCCGCCCTCTGCTCCAGAGTGTGACAAGCAAGGTACACAGGCCATGCTGGCCTAGGCACATGGGACAGGCTGGGACAGGTGACGTCCCAGGACCATGGGCCGTAGGCCTCACCACCTTGTCATTCCCTCCAGATACCGGTCAGCCTGGGACAGAGATCTTCAACATGCCTGCCATCACCGGAGCAGGTAACCCTCCCCACGGGCTGCACGCTGCCCACCCCACCCTGCCCAGCCATCGTCACGGGGACCAGGAGCCTTTCCTAGTTAGCACGCTCCTCATGCGGTCTCACCGCAGGCCCCGCGGGTGCTCACGTCCTAGCAGGAACCTCTGCGGGGAGTGTGTGTGTGGACTGGCGTCCGGGCCCTCGTGCGCACAGTGTGCTCGGTGCGTGTGCACACTCCCGGAGGCTCACCGGGTTTGCGTGCCAAGTCTGGACTGGAATGCGGGCCTGTGCTTCAGGACACCCGGGCTTTGGGTCTGCGTCTGGCTTTACAGCTAGAGCGTATTTTACTTGGGGACAGGAGCTGGCGAAACTTATTTTTTCTTCTTCTCATTATTTTATTTATTTATTTTTTGCCAAATGAAGCAGAGATGTGTGCAGAGACAGTGCAGTTTTAAGCTGGAACTTTCGCGTTCCTTTGGGCTTGGGCCTCCCGTCCCCACCGGCTCTGTGAAGGAATGGGGTGGGGCTTGGGGCGCTGCCTTGGGTACTCTGGTGTGAGGTGACAGCACCCTGAGTGACGGTGACACCCCGTGGGCGGGCCTGGTGTGGTCTGTGCCTGTGACGCTGTTGTCCCTCAGCAGAAGCCTGAGGCCAAGGGGCACAGGAGGCTTGCTGAGCTTCCCTGGGGACATTTAGGGGCCTCGGGCCCCGGGAATGCGATGTGTAAAGACAGCCTTGGAGATTACGGGGTCCCACCAATGGCACCCCCACCTATCCAAACAGTAGACACAGCGACTATGCAGAGCCTCAGGCAATGGAAAGGAGGTGATCTGGTAGAAACAGGGAGATGGATAGAAATGCATGTTTCCAGAATGTTCCAACTGTCGACATAGTTACTAGACACACAAGTGTATGTTTGTGTGGAAGTCCACAAACATGTGGA
Organism: Tupaia tana; assembly: GCA_026018925.1. Taxonomy (NCBI): domain Eukaryota; kingdom Metazoa; phylum Chordata; class Mammalia; order Scandentia; family Tupaiidae; genus Tupaia; species Tupaia tana. The sequence goes on along the minus strand of JAKSZU010000026.1, from coordinate 20,669,220 downwards.
TGACGACGAGTGTGCTAGGACTTGCAAACTTGAATGCAGATCACGCTTTTTTTGTTAAAAAAAAAGGAGTCAATTTCACACACACGAAATAGAAACAAGCCCTGGTCCCTGCTGCTCAGCTCATGCCAGGCTGGCTGTTGTAAAAGGATAAGGAGACGGCCTCGCTCCCCGTCCCGGCCGACCGCGCTCCCGGCCGAGGCTCCCGTACGGGAGGGGCCCAGGGCTCTGCCGCAATTGCGAGAGCGAGAACGTTCTCACGGGAGCGACCTCAGGCCCGCGTACCGTGCTGCGCCATCCCACTTCCCTGTGTTTTCTGAATGCATAAGATCATACGTCCTTTATTTTTTCAGCACTCATCCCTGTTAGAAAATGTGTTTTCTTGATGACCATGGCCGATTTTTTTTTTTTAATTTTGCCCGAGGACACGTGCTCTGGCCTGGGTGCAGGGAGCAGCCCCCATAGAGGACAGTCACACCACAGACGCTTCTCCACATCTCCCTCCTTTGGGATTTGGGGCATGCGTGCACATGCACCTGGTGTGACTCTTAAGCTGCCGGGCCCAAGCTGCCGGGCCCGGGATTCAAACTGCCCAGTGGGTCGTGGGATCCAATCACCTGAACCACCATGCCACCAGCCGAAGTGCTGATGAAATGTGGTGAGCCGCAGCTAAGCAGGTATAGCGAGCATTCCCAGCTGCAGATGAGTCTGAAACCAAAAAGCAGGAGGGAAGAAACCCAAATGCTAAGGTAGGCGGCCATCGCTCCGGAAACACGAGCTCACGAGCCCCTGCAGGAGCCGTCCGCTTAGTTCAGCGAGCGAGGGGAGGAAGGCCCGTTGGCCACTTGGTATGCACAACGCTCACGCACAGCGGAAGGCCAGGCCGCAGGCTGAGCTGAAGTTCCTGGGAAGTATTTGCAAAGCAGAGTCTAAACAAAGACGCTGATAAGAGACGCCCACCCGGGGTCGCAGGAGTTCCCCACTGAGCGGTTCAGGAGAAGAAAGGGCAGGAAGGGAGAGCGAGTACACACACAACATAGTACACACACAACATAGTACACACACAACATAGTACACACACAACATAGTACACACACAACATAGGCGCGGTGTGACCGGCAGGGGCTGAGCGGCCGTGGGACCATGTGGGGGTCAGCCCTGGTCCCCGGGCCTGGGTGGCTGGGCCAGCTGGCCGGCGGGCCTGGTCAGGCAGCTGTCTCTCGCGCCGCCCTGTCCTCCGCACACGCCGTAACTGCATGGCTATGACCCCCACCTCGTCCTCGTCTCTGTACCTTTCTCCTAGGCCCAGCTTGGAGGGGCAGGCGGGGCTGCGGGTCCTAGGTCCCCCGGGTGAAGGGTGGGCATGAGGGCCATTGCACCTGGCCCCCTTCTCTCTCCTAGTCTCCCAGCCCTGAGGAGCCAGCCCGGCCCCCGTGTCCCCTGCTGGGCTGACCTGGTCCCCTTCCCTCTCCGAGTCTCCCAGCCCTGAGGAGCCAGGCTGGCCCGGCCCCCGTGTCCCCTGCTGGGCTGACCTGGTCCCCCAGCCCTCCTTCCCCAGTAGGGCGCCCCTCCCTTGCCCCTCTGCTCCCTTTTGAAGTTCACTTGGAATTTAAAAAATAGAAACAACCCCAGCTGGGATTGGGGGGTGCAGAGGGGCCTTCTGATCTCCCAGGGCACAGAAAAGAAATGAGCCTCCCAAGCCCACCTCCCTGGGAATGCTCAGTGCTTCCGGGCTGAGCTAGAGGACGCCCCCACACGTCACCACCTGCCGGGGAGAACAGCAGGGCCGGGAGGGAACGTAGACGCGTGTTGCTTTGCCAAATGTGTTCACTGTGTATTTCTCTCTCCCCTCGCTCCCCTCCCGCCGTGTGTCTGTCCGTCTGTCTCCCCCCAGGCCTCCTGACCTGTAGGAGCCAGGCGGTGCAGGAACACGCCGGCACCACCATGGGGCTGGAGGCCATAATTAGAAAGGCGCTCATGGGTAAATATGATCAGTGGGAAGAGCCCCCGCCGCTCGGTGCCAGTGCTTTTAACCCTCTGACCGCCAGCGCCAGCCTGCCCGCTGCTATGCCCGTAACCGCTGCTGACGGACGGAGTGACCACACGCTCACCTCGCCAGGTCTGCAGGCCGCCCACCCCGCCCTCTGTCCCCGCCCCGTGTCATTAATCCTCCTCCGCGCCCCACTGACAGCCCCCCAGCTTTGGAGCTTGTGACTTGACTTTTGCGCGCGTGTGATGTCATTCTGGAGTTCGCTAACCCAAAGCCGGGCCGAGGCCCCGTGCCACCCGGCCGCAGGCCCTGCTGCTTCTCGGATCACGCACGCTGCCCCCCCGGGCTGCCCAGCCCTGCCCTGCCCTCTGCCCCTGCCGGCCCGGCGTCGTGGGGGAGGCCAGGGCGGAGTGAGGGCCCACCACGCTCCGTGACTCGAGGGACAGTAGCTAGCCAGTGCCTGGTGTCAGCAGGAGTTGGTGCCCCAGCCGCCAGGCCCCGACACCTTGCATTTCCGAGCATGTCCATCCTGGTCACTGAGGCCCCAGGGAGTTTGCAGGCTCCTGGGGAGGGGTCAGGCATGTTCTGGCGTCCTGCCTTCTCTGCAGAGGGCCCCAGCCTGCCCGGCCGGCCCGCAGGGTCCTGCAGCAGCCCTCAGCAGGGAGCCGGAGGCCTGGGCTTTGAAGCTTGGCCGGGATGCAGGACGACCTGCGGGGTGGTGTAGACCATCAGCTCACCCCCTTGTAGAAAGAACCCGGCCGTGTGGGCGACCCTCAGCCTCCTGGGTGGGCATGGGTCGGCCCTCGCCGCGCTCTCGTGGGGATGCAGGTGGCCTCCCGGCGCAGGGCCTCACCACCTGCCCCGCCCCGCTGCAGCCTCAGTGCCGTCCAGGGCCCAACACCACCCCTCCGCTCTGCCCCCTGCAGGTGGTGGAGGAAAGGCCAAGGTCTCCGGGAGACCCAGCAGCCGGAAAGCCAAGTCCCCGGCCCCAGGCCTGGCGTCGGGCGACCGGCCGCCCTCCGTCTCCTCAGTGCACTCGGAGGGGGACTGCAACCGCCGGACGCCGCTCACCAACCGCGTGTGGGAGGACCGGCCGTCGTCGGCAGGTGTGGCGGGCGTGTGCTGTGCTGGCGGGTGGGCGTCCGGCCTGGCTGAGCGCCCCATCCAGGGCCAGGCCAGGCCAGCGAGTCCTGGTTCACAGACAGCGGGGACGCTCCCTTCGAGGCATGGGCGGGGAGGGGTGCCGGGCATCACGGAGCCTCCCTCTGGACCTGGCCGGAGAGGGCATGGAGCGTTCGGGGATCCCCAGCTGGGCACAGAGGGCCGTGGGCAGGGCCAGCGTGTGCTGCTGCTTTGCTCAGCAGAGCCCTGAAGATTCTAGGTGGGGGTGCACCGTCTCACGAGGGCCTGACGCTCCGGTGTGGGGGCCAGCAGTGGGGAGACTGCCACTGTTAGGATGGAGGGGCAGGGAGAGGCAGTGGGACCGCTCCCGCGAGGGGAAGGGGCTGTGGGGCAGGGCCAGCGGCTGCCGGCTCGCAGCCTCACGGTGGCCGCCCTCTGTCCCACAGGGTCCACCCCGTTCCCCTACAACCCTCTGATCATGCGGCTGCAGGCGGGCGTCATGGCCTCCCCGCCCCCGCCCGGCCTCCCCGTGGGCAGCGGGCCCCTGGCCGGCCCACACCATGCCTGGGACGAGGAGCCCAAGCCCCTCCTCTGCTCGCAGTACGAGACGCTCTCCGACAGCGAGTGACCCCGACGGTGGAGCCAGGCCCCAGTGAGCAGCAGGAGTGGCCCCACGGGAGCAGGCAGCTGCCGACTCCCGCCACCGGGGAAGGAGCCCCTGAGTCCGCCTGCGCATCTGTCCGTCCGTCCGTCCAGAGCCGGCATCCTTGCCTGTCTAAAGCCTTAACTAAGACTCCCGCCCCGGGCTGGCCCTGCGCAGTGACCTTACTCAGGGGATGTTTACCTGGTGCTCTGGAGGGGAGGGGAGAGGAGGGGAGGGCCGGGGAGGGGCATGGCAGGCGCGTGGTGGCCACACGCACGCGGCCGGGGCGGCCAGGGACCCAAAGCAGGACGACCACGCACCTCCACGCCACTGCCTCCCCCATGGCGCATTCAGAACCAAAGTCTAAGCTGAGCTCAGCCCCCGCGCCCGCCCTCCGCCCCCCCGTCCCGCTTAGCCCTCTGGACAGGTGGACACGGGCCTGGCCAGCCCCCAGCGCGCTCACCCCAGTCCCCACAGGCGGCCCCAGCCAACAAGACTGCCGGGAACCCAGTCAGGTCAGGTGGGCGGACGAAAGGGCCGGGTGCGGCCTGCAGCGAGGGCTGCTCGAGGAACGGGACTGCTTCGCGCATCGTGGCCGGCGGTGGGAAGAGGCAGAGGCAGATGATGTATTGGTTTACAGGGTATATTTTTGATACCTTCGATGAATTAGTGCAGAAGTTTTACACGCAGAAGGACTTACCCAGTGTTACTGCTGCTGTGCTTCCGACTCTGCTCACCGTGGAGAGGCATGTGCAGGCCGACAGTCGGACAGCGGGAGAGACCGTCGTCCGGGGCCCGGGGGCCACGGCTCCGGGCCTCCCTCCCTCCCTCCCTTGGGCAGATTGAGTCGGACGCGAATTCTGCAGCCGCCGTCCGCGCGTGGCGGCGGCGTCCTGTCATTTACACGTCGTTCTAATTAAAAAGAGAATTATACTCGAGGTACAGAGGTCTCTCGCTGTCGGTGGCTGGGAGGGCGGGCTGCTGACTTGGCCAGCAGGAGGGCGACCCTGTGGGGCCACACCCGTGTGGTCGTGGTCGCACCGTGAGGTCGCCCACTGCCCCTGCCTGCCCTGAGTAGCCAGCAGAGAGAGCCCGCCCCCTGGATGGTCATGTATGAAGTGTAAGCCTCATCAGGGGCCGGCAGCTGGCCTGGGCAGGGCCCTGGAGCCCCACTCTGCTGCCCTGCAGTGAGGCACGCAGGGGGCGGGGTGCGCCAGGCACAGGGTATGCTGGGGCCTTCGGAGGTGCCCACTGTGCCTGGAGGAGGAGGATCGCCTGGCCCAGGAGCTCTTGCTGCCTGGGCCGCCTAAAGCCCCAGCAGGTGGCAGGCCTTGCAGCCCCCGCACGGCGCAAGCCCAAGACTCACCCCGTTCCCTGAGCAAAGGTCAGAACAGACACCCTGAGGAATTGCCGTGAGGTCAGCCTGCCTGGCGGTGTGTCTGGAGCCCGCGCTCCCCTCAGCTGGGCGTGTGGACAGTTGGCCGGCAGGAGACGGCCCCCACACACCACGCCTGCTGGGCCCGCTCGGGGCTCCAGGAGCACAGAAGGCTGTGGGGAGCTATGAGCCCGCGAGGGGACGCCCCACAGCATGCTCTGCAGAGCAGGACACTGTCTCCCCGCTCCAGGAGACAGTGGCCACCCCCACGGGGTCTGGCCTGGCCCCACCACTGGCTGAGGACAGTGTTCATGCAGCTGGCACTGGCCTCTCTGGCAGGCGGCTGTGGCCCGGGGGTGTCTCCCCGTGCAAGGGTCTGGCGTCAGCCTCACGTCAGCACTCTAGAGACCCCCGCAGGATCTGGGGGGACAGCAGAGAGGAGAGCCAGGGTTCACGGAAGGCAGAAACTGCCACCCCTACCCAGACCTGCTCCGTGGAAGGAAGCAGACCTCCGGCCTCCCTGGGGCGGGGCCTAGGATGTCGGGGAGGCTTCTGGATTCTCGGGGGGCTCTGCCTGGCCTCACTCGCACCCTGAGCAGGGCTTGGCCTTGGGAGGCTGGGCGCTTCGCTGCCCCTCCGTGCCCCAGGCCTGATGCTGCAGTACCGAGGCCAGTCGGCAGGTGGCAGTGCAGGGCCAGCAAACTGCCCGTCCAGGCAGCACTGCTTCCACCCAGGGGCAGACCGGCCCCACCTGGAACCCACGCCAGGCCCCCGGGTTGGCATTCACCCTGCAGCCACCCAGGGTCCCAGGGACCTCCCTCAGCTGCTACCAGGCAAGTGTTACATGGGGACAGACCACTCATCTCCACCCAGGCGGCATCACCAGCCCATCTCTGTGCTCAGAGCTCATGCTACTTGACACCTCTGGTCTCTGCCCAGGGCCCGCGGCCCAGACCCACCCAGGTGTAGGGAGAGCCCACACCTCTGGGGTCTTTGGCGGGTCTAGTGGTCTCCCAGCGGCCACCAGCCAGCCCTCCACCCCCACCCCACAGAGACCTCGGCCTCTCTTTTGTTTTACTCTCACCCCAACCCACCGCTCCCTGGAGAACCACCCACACCTCAACACCCAGATGGTGCATCAGCTCCCCAAGTCACTACCCCTTCCCTGCCCCCCCGGGCTGTTCCACTGCAAACCGCCCGTATCTGGGCCAGACAGGACCCTGGCGGAGCTCCTGTCTCCCCCTCCTGACCCTGTCTTTCCTGTACCTCCCCGGCAGCTGGCCTCACTGTCACAGTGAGGAGCAGACGTGCCAGCAAGCGTCACGTGTTAAGAGGTGGGAGTGGGTTACTACATGATCCTGGTTCCCTGGTGGGGTCCGTGTTTCCAGTGTCACGTGTTAGGAGGTGGGAGTGGGTTACTACACGATCCTGGTTCCCTGGTGGGGGTCCGTGTTTCCAGCATCACGTGTTGGGGTGGAAGTGGATTACTACACGATCCTGGTTCCCTGGTGGGGTCCGTGTTTACAGCATCACATGTTAGGAGGTGGGAGTGGGTTACTACACGATCCTGGTTCCCTGGTGGGGTCCGTGTTTCCAGCGTCACGTGTTAGGAGGTGGGAGTGGGTTACTACACAATCCTGGTTCCCTGGTGGGGGTCCGTGTTTCCAGCAAGTGGCCCGGTGTCTCCGAGCTGGTTTGCAGCCTCTCCGTGGAGACACGTGGGACTGAAGGCGGGAACCAGGCGCACCTGGAGCCCAGCCCTCCCCTTCCGGCTGTCCAGAGGTCCGGGCTGTGGAGAAGAGGCCCGGCTACAGCCTACAGCCCGAGCCACCACGCCACCCGGCACTGCAGGGACCCTCCGTGAGCCCTCCTGGGAACAGGTGGGAGCAGCCACCACGCCACCCGGCACTGCAGGGACCCTCCGTGAGCCCTCCCGGGGACAGGTGGGAGCAGCCTGTGACTTGGAGGTGGCAGTTCGGCAGTTCTCGGGCAAGGGCGAGCTAGCAGAGAAGCCCCTGAGGTGTGGGCAGAGGCCCATCGGGGACACAGGAGCCCAGAGGCTTCCGAGGAGGGAAGAGCAGTGGGCGCTGGGCGATTCACGGCCGTCCGGAGACCGAGGGGTTCCAGGGGAGTGGGGTGGAGAGAGACCGGGGAGCGCATGGCGGGAGAGGGCACTGGAGATGGCAGACCCGGGGCAGTGGGGCCTGGCAGGCAGAGGGCAGCTGGAGCCGGCCACCAGCCCCTCTGCGTAAATGCCACTTCGTCCTTTCCACGGACACCGTCCATGCCGTGGGAGCCGGGGCGTGGGCCAAGGAAGGCAGGTGGGGGTCACTTAGCTAGGTATTTATTTTTAAATTTTTTTATGTGAGAGGGCCTGTGTACACCAGAGGGAGAGACCCTGTGGGACCTGGCCACACCACAGGCCTCTGAATTCTCCATTCCATCGGGATCCCAGCACAAGTGCCCTGCGTGGTTTTCAAGCCTCCCTGGGCCAGGACTCGAACCAGTCAGGTGGGATCCAGCTTCCTCTGCTGGGCGCCTAACCGCTGCACCATGGGTGGCCCCAGCGTGGGTCTCATCTGAAAGGGGGGGAGGAGGAGGGAAACAGCAGGCGGCATGCCAGTGGCGTCACCTGCTGGCAGCTGGCGGGCGAGAGCTGGAGGGCCCTCCGGAAGCTGTGTCTCACAGGGACCCTTGGAGCAGGGAGGGTTGGCCACGGCACTTAAATCGGCACCTTCTCCACAGTCCATGCCACGTGCCCAGATGCAGGCGTCCTGGGAGACTCCCCCCACCCTTTGCAGATCCCTTCTGATTTTTTTTTTTTGAGAGAGATTTTTTGTTATAGGGTGTGTGCACTCTCCAGAGAGACAGAGACAGAGAGACAGAAAGCAAGAAATCACCGCCTTCTTCCCCCCACTTCCCGTGGGGATGGCCACGCTGCAATCCCTTCTCCATCCTCCTATTGGGATCTTGGGCATGCACACGCACATGCTCAGAGTGAGTTTTAAGCTGCCAGGTCTGGGACTTGAACTGCTGTCAACTACATGGGAGTCCAGCGATGTAACCGCTATGCCATCTGCTGGTCCCCTTGTGGAGATTACATAGACTCCATGCAGGCCGCGCCCCAACCTGGCCAGGTGTGCCCGGGCTGAGGTTCTGTTCATGTGCAATGCAGGGAGGGAGAGACGACCCGGTTGGGGCCAGAGGGTTTGCGGGGGTAGTGGGGGGCTTCGGGGATGCAAGCCTGTTTGGACCTCGGCAGGGAGGTGGAGACCTGCTACCGCGAGTTAACGTGTGGGACGCACGAGCAGCTGTGGTTCATCGCCCTGTGTTAGGAGGCCGGGGACTTAATCCGATTATGGGACTAGGCGGTGGTCCCTGCGCTGGGTAGGTTATCAGCGTGGGGCCCCAGTGACTGAGCCCTGGGCTGGGGGGTGCAGATGTGCTCTGTGTCGCCACGTGGGCCCACCGCCTTGTTACCCACAGTGCTAGACACGGCCCCCTGACCTTGGGCCGCAGCTCGTGAGCTGAGCAGCTCTGAGGTTCCCCGCTGCCCCGAGCGTGCTGGGTCACCACACAGCAGAGCGGGATGGACAGGACCAGGCCCGTCTGCAGGCACAGAGGGTGACACACGCCTCTCCCATGGCCGAGTCCTTCCGTGGGCATCGTCGAGGTCCTGCCTACCACGTCCAGGCCCTGTGCATCTGCTGCGGTGAGGGGCCAGGATGGACGGTCGGCAAGCTGCCCCCGGGGCTCCAGCCCCTGTTCAGGGTGGCAGTCCCAGCGCTGGGACAGGACCTAGGCAGAGCTGGCCACTCCTCTGCAGTCTGCAGGCCTGGGGTGCTCCGTAAGCAGCACCACATCTCCATCCTCCCTGGCTGGGCCAGGTCCGGCGCCAGCGGAAACAGCAGCTGCCACCCGCCTTTAGACAGCCCTGAGTCCACCAGGTGCCAGTGGGAACCCGGCGGGGCTCTCCAGGCTCTGGGGGGCCGCGCGTCATCTGCACCCCGGGAGGCAGATCTGAGATGGAGCTGGGGAGGGAGGGTTATCCGAGTGATGCCCGTGAAGGATAGAGGCAGAGGGGGCGGGCGGGGGGCTCTGACCGCCATGGGGGACGGAGCCCAGGCAGGCTCCGGAGCAGAGACTGCCCGGGGCACCTCTGTGGACCCTGGACTCACCAGCACCATAATGACCTGTGTCAGGACACCCAATCTGTTCACTTTCGAGGCTGAGACAGAAAGTGCCCGGCGTTTAGTCTGCTGGGTGACGGGGCGCAGAGTGTGGCCCACAGCCGCATGGTCGCTCAGACCCAGTCAGCTTGTGTCCTGCCTGCCCCCCGGGCCAGCGAGGCTCAAGATTTGTCCTCTCGTGGATGCAAACCTGTCCGGCCTCTGCTTCTCCCCCCCCGCCCATGGGGTCATCTAGCCAGGGAGTGGGGCCGAGTGGTTACGGTGCTGAGGACTGGGCCGGCCGGTGGCGTGAAGGCGCTGGACCCCACGTGGCCGACTGCAGTTCGAGCTCAGAGCCTGGTGGCTTGAAAACCACTGGATGTGTTTGCGTGGCAAAGGAGGGAGAGATGGAGAAGGGATTGCAGTGTGGCCGTCCCTCCTGGGGCGCTTTCTCACTTTCCTCTCGCTCTCCTTCTCTCTGGCAAGCATACATACGCCGACAAATGTTTTTAAAAAGTGCTGGGCCAGCAGGTGGCATGGTGGTTAGGGTGCCGGACTCCCACATGGCTGGCTGAGGTTTGAGACCCGGACCTGGTGACTTGAAACTCATGCCCGGCGTGTGTGTGTGCCCAAAATCCCGAGAAGAGAATATAGAAGGGATTGTGGCCAGGCCATCCCCCAGGGTGGTTTCTCATTTTCTCTGTCTCAAATCTCTAAAAAAAAATGATTAAAGAATAAAAGAGAGAGTGCGGAGGCTCCTGGGCTCAGGCCCTGGCCCTGCCTAGTACTGGCTGTGTGACCTCGGGCCTGTTGCTTGGCCTCTCTGTGCCTCACTCGCTCTTCCGTCAAATGGAGACGCAGTGGTACCTGCTCAGCGGGCCGGCTGTAAGGAAGCGTGCCGTAGCGGGGGCTGCACCGGCTAGCCCCACTTGGGTCTACACACGGCCAGGCTGGGTTTGCACCTCAGGAGGCCACTGACCCAGTACTCCTGCCACCCACCCTCAGAGCATCTGTCCCCAGCCGAAAGCCTCGTTGTCAAGACACCCCCACACCCTGCCCAGCCCAGCCCAGAGCTAACTCCAGGGGGACTTCTCGACCCATTGAGAATGCTATCCAGGGGCCACCGAGCGTCCCTTAAGGTACTCGTGACCCGGCTGCAGAGGCTGCTGCGAGGACGAGAGGAGACGCGGGCCGTAGGTAGGTCCCAGCGGCCACCGGGGCTGCTCAGGGTCCTGTGGGTGCTGAGAATGCCGGCCTCCTCTGGGGGGGCCTAGGCCTCTGTATTTATGAGCCGGGTCTCGAGTGATGTGGTGCAGAACGGAGGCTGGCCGTGGGCAGGGGTGAAGCTTCCCCCTGCCTCTCCGAGGGGAGGCTGGGTCCCCTGGAAACTGCGCTGGGCAGGACAGGGCAGTGGGCCCAGAACCCCCGGAGGGATCCGAGGGCCTCAGAAACAGAACAGGAAGGCCCCTGGGCTTGCGCATTTTATTACAAGAATCACCTGCTTGCTTCTCTTCTCATCAGAAAGCACCGCTGTCTGTGAGGCACAGCCCGGCCACTGCCTCTCCTGGAAACGAGCCCAGGGCGCCCCTCCGCACCCACTGAGGGGGCAGCTGCAGCCCCAGAGAGCCCGCCCTCCTCTCCTGGCGGTCACCAGGCAGGGCGGGGCAGGCAGGTCCCCACTGCAGGGTGCGCTCAGGCCTGAGAGGGAGTGCGGCCCCTGGGGCATCTCCACGCCACAGCAGGGGCTTCTGGAGGGTCAGCTGGGCTGCGGGCGGTGCCAGGCTGCAGGGGCCCCAGCGCCCAGCGTCCCCTGGCTGGTCTCAGGGAACCCAGGCAGAGTCCCCATCCCACTGGCCTCCCCGTCCCCACGCCAGGCACGCGAGGCGAGCTTGCAGCACAGGGACGGCGTGTGGTCTCTGCTCGATGGGCCACGTGCGGGGACGGGGACCGAGGAGGGCAGCCAGCGCGTGGCGTCCCTCCAAGCTGACGCCCCGTGAGTCCAGGCCCCGCCTCCTGCAGGTGGCTGCGGCATTCCTGACCTCCAGGGCCTCCCCTTGGCACCCGGCACGAAGGCCCCGACGTCTGGGTGCTAGTCCTGAAGGCCACGGCCGGGATGGGGACACCCTGCGGGTGACGACCTGGGCTCGAAGGCTCCGTTGAGACAGGCTATACCGATTGTGCCCTGGAGGTCAGGAGACCTGAGCAATGCCCCGGCCGGCCTCCCGAGTAACCAGCCCCGGGGCATCGGTGTCGGGCTCTGTACGACCTCTGGGCCCGGGCATGCGGAGGCGGCTCTGCCTGGCCTCCCTTGGACCCAGTGGGTGCCTCTGGCTCTCAGCCTGAGCCGCGCACACGGGAAGGCCCTTCTCGAACGCTCCTCCCGGGGGCCCCCACCCCACCCCTCTTCCTTCAGGCCGCAGGCCCAGGACAGACCCGCAGAGCTGCAGCTGCCCCGCCGAGCTGGGAGGTCGCTTCCCGCAGCGCTCGGCCTTTCTCGGCTTCAGGGGCCCCCACAGACACGCTCCTCTCTCCCTCCAGGCGGTGCCCCTGACAGCGGTGTCCCCGGAATCGGTGCGCTGACCGGGTGCTCCACACCGACGGGGTGACGCAGGGTGGGCTACAGCGCAGCCTCGGTCCACGCTGCTCTCCCGGCCGCTTCCAGGCCTCCCTCCCGAGTCTATGAGGCCCATCCTCCGGCCCTTCACCGCCGGGCGGGCCCCAGGCATTATGGCGCGGCGGCGGGGCCCAGGAGGTGGGGGCCGGGCTCCGGGCACAGCTGCAGCTCCACGCGGGAGGAGAACCAGCGGTTGGGCAGGCCCAGGCTGCAGTGCAGCGTGGTCCGGAAGCTGGTCCTGGCGCGCTTGGGGAAGATGACGGTGGTGCTGCGGAAGTGCAGGGCGCGCGGCCGCGGCTCCAGGGTCAGCTGGCTGCGGTAGCTGCGCCACGTGCAGTTGGGCGCGGCCACGATGGTCTCGCTGTAGGCCGTGACGGTGGGCACGGGCACGTAGAAGACCTTGTCCCGGAAGTGCTTCTCCGAGGCGTAGGTGACCTCTGAGTTGCAGCTGGGGTGGGGGGCAGCGGGAAGTGGGTGAGCCCAGGGCAGGCCCTCGGCGGACAAGGCTCCTCCGAAATACAGGGTCAAGGGGAGGCTCAGGAGCCTTGAGACGCACAACTCCACGGACAGCACGTGACCCCGCTTGGACTTGAATTGGGGAAACAGGCCATACAGTGACATTCCCGGGCCAGCATGCCACGTGTGGTTAAGGTGGCTGGATCCCACCCGGCCGGCCGCAGTTCGGGGAAGGAGCGGCGGGACGGTGTGGGAGAGGTTGGGCCGGTCCTCACAGCTTTCTGAGGGGTGGGTTTCACGTAGCACTCGGCCCGGTGGGGAGAAGGGAACTGGGGGTGCTGAGTGGGCCTGGGGGTGGCCTGGGAGGCCACAGGGTCCCCTCAGAGGCCGAGTCAGCTTCACGTCTGGCTAGGACTTGGCCATCTCTCGGCAGGAAGCAGGAGCCCCGGGCCCTGAGGGGCTTCCTGGAGGTGTCCCCACCTGGCCTCCAGTCGGGCCTGGTCCTCCACAGCCTGGGCCCCACCAGGGAACAAGCCCGGCCCTGGCCCCCCGCTGAGCCCAGCCGCGCTCACCGGATCTCACGTGTGGGCTCCGGGCTCACTCTGATGCCCTCCCCGAAGAACACCGGCAGCATGCGGCCTCTCGTCTCGGGCACGGGCGGGTTCGGGAGGCGAGGAGGCTGCAGGGAGAGCCAGGGACATGGGGCTCGGTGCTCTGGCCCTCTGCTGGGCACACGGGCCCGCCCGCTCTGCCCTGGTGGGTCCCGGAGCCTGCTTTGCAGGGCCCACCAAGAAGCCCGCCCAGTGCCCTCTGTGGATTCAGGTGCTCACTCGCACAGCCCACTGGGCCCCGGCTCCCTGCCAGCGAGTTCTCAGCCACCCCAATTTGGGGACACGGTAAGGCCTTCATGCCACGACCCCCAGGCCACCCCGCGCCCTGATGCCGACTCAGAAGGCTGGCACGCTGTGAGAGTCAGAGCACCGCGCCATCCTCAGACGGGGTCCCAGCCTCCCTGGTGCAGCCAAGGCTGAGGCCCCCTCTGGGGGGCCTGGGATGGCATGTTCTCAGGAGGGAGGGTGCAGCCCCGGCTGCCTGCCTGGCACCCACCTCTTCTGGAATCAGCACTGCATGTGCCCGAGGGTAGGACTGACTTGGGCACGGGTATGTGACCCGCACTGACCCAGTAAGAGCCGTACGCAGGTTTTCTGCTGAAGCCATGGGGAACCCCCCAAGCTGGGGTGGGGTGGGGTGGGGTGGGGTGCGGTGGCTAACTTCCCACCACCTGAGGAAACCCATCTGGAAAAACGCAACACCAAAGAGGACAGAGATCAAAGACACTGAGAGTCCAGGTCTCGCCAGTGTACCCGATGCCTGGACCAAGCCGCGCCTGAAGCTAAGCCTCATGCAAGCACCGAGAACATCCGTCTATAGCTTAGAACAATTCGAGCTATGTTCCTGTCCTTGTAACTGGAGGCTCTTAGGATGGGAAGATAGGAGAATGCCATGCAGAAAAAGCCGTCTACACCTCCCTCAGAATGTACTCCCTTCCCCGTCTCAAATCCACTCCCAGCTCAGGTTCCCAAAGCCCCCAGGGGCTGTCCTCGGGGTGGCCTGGTCTCTCCTCAGCTCTCCCGGGGTTGGCAGAGGCAGAACAATGCCCCCAAAGATGTCTACACCCTAATCCCTGGGCCCGGGGATGTGTGAGCTGACGTGGCCAGAGGGACTTCGCGAATGCTATCACGCTAAGGAACCTGGGACAGGAGGTTCTGGGCCACCCGGGGCCCAGTGAGCAAGGAGGGAGGCAAGAGGGTCGGGGCCCGAGGGAGGCCGGAGGACGCTGGGCTTTGAGAGGGAGGAGGGCCGCGAGCCCGGGAACACGGGCCCTCCGGGAGCCGGAGGGGATGGCAGCAAGCAGCCCCGCTGACGGCCGTGAGATAACACGGTTCCAGCCCCCCTGCGTGTGGTCACCCGTTACAGCAGCCGGAAGGGGTGGTCTGTGTGACTGGGCCAAACTGGCCCTCCCTGGGCCGCAGCCCCCTTGTCCCTGCAGTGACAGAGCACCGCCTCACCAGCTCTGGTACGCCGGAAAGGAGCCGCCCTGAGAGCCTTGGGTTGGAGAGGGCTCAGGGTGTTGCAGAGCGGAAAAGCGGAAAAATCCACACCTTTCGAGCCTTAAGACAATTCTGCTCCCGGGCCAGCAGGGGGCGTGGTGGGGAAGGCGCTGGATCCTACAGGGTGGACCGCAGTCCCAGTCCCATCCCCAGACCTGGGGCCTGAAAATCACACGGGGTGCATGTGTGTGCCCCAGATCCCAGAAGGAGAAGAGGAGAAGGGATGTGGCGAGGCTGTCACCCCCAGGGGAGTAATCTTGTATTACGCTCTCTCTGTCTCTGTCTCTCTCTGGCAAGCCAAGTGCACCTATGGCAAAAATCTAAAAACGCAGACCACACCCCTCCCACCTTCCAGAAGCAGAAGCACATTTCAGAAAACTGAATTAAAAAAAAAAAAAAAAAAAAAAAAAAAAAAAGGAGGGGAGAGGAGAGGAGAGTGACAAGATTTAGGCACATCCAGCCTCCACCATGGGTCCCTGTCAAGGCAACCATCACCCCATGATTTGATGTCTACGGAATCAAAATCTCTCCCTCCAGAAGCTATCTGAAGCTCGGCATTTTCCCAAATGCACACAGGTGTTTGCTGAGCACCTACTGTTTGCTGAGCCCCATGTGGATAGGATGAAGCGCAGTACCTCCCCTCTTGCAAGAGGGGGTGACATGTGGCCACAGAAGAGGAAGGAGGATGCTGGGGCGGGAGGGATGTGCGGGAGCTGCCAGGTTTCTGGAGGTCATGGTCCCTTCTGCGCAGACAGGTGGGAGGGCGGGGGGAGGGGGAGACTGCCGAGGCCTCACCTCCTCACCAGGAGACCGAGTCCCCAGCTCAGAGCAGGGCACTTCTTTGTGAGGAAAGCCGCTGGGACTTCCTGGAGCTCAGCCCCGTCTGGATTCCTGGGCCCCCCAGGAATAGAGAAACCACGTGCCCTGCTGAGGCGGCCGCGGCGAGGCAGCCCCTTCCGGCCGGATCTCGCTCCCTGACTGGCTGCCAGGCCAGCAGACAAGGCCCGATTCACAGGCAGGCCGGGCAGCCGGAGCTCCGGGCACGGTTCTCCACGAGGCCCTGCTGGGAAAACATGAGCAACCCACCAGCTGGGAGCGCGGCTGACACAGCGGCCGCTGAGAACCGAGGGGCAGGGGAGGCCCCACAGGGCCAGGACTGACCTCCGAGTCCCTGGCAGCTCTTCCCAGCTGCAGGGTGGGGTCGCACCACGAGGGGCGTGCAGGGCTGCGACCGCAGGGAGGGCCCCTCCCACCAGGGACAGACGCCAGAGCTGGACAGGCCAGGGATGGGGCCTCCCCTAGAGCCTGAGGGCCGAGGCCCAGCCGACACCTTGCCCTGAGACCTCCTGGCCTCCAGGGCCTGAGAGGGTCCATCTCTGCGGTCTGAGCCGCCGGTTCCCACCACTTTGTGGGAGCGGCCCTGGGCGCCAGGACGGGCACCCCGAGGTCCAGCCAGTAGCAGAGGTGCCACCTGCTGGGGGCACAGTCCGCCCATGGGGGCAGGTCTCCCACTTCGCCTGGAGACTCGGACACTGGCTGTTCCTGAAGATCCCGGTCACAGTGGCCAGTGGCCTCCAAGAAGGTGCCCCGCTCTCCCTAAGAAAGATGAAGGCGCCTGGACCCTGCTCTCATGAGGCCAGGGCTGCGACGAGGCAGGAACCCCCTCTGTGTTTCCTGAGCACCCTAAGATTCAGACGTCATATGGGGGTGTGGGAGCACAGGGCACTGAGGGCAGGGGGCACACCTCCCCCCGAGCCTCGGCCAGGTGCCCTCTGGTGGCTCCCTTTCTGCAAACGGCCCCTCCCAGCGGGCCCGCACACCGGGCTCCCTCCCTCCCGAGCACGCTCAGCCTCCCAGGGACACATCCCGGGCCCAGCCTGTTTCCCGAGTCTGTCCGTCCATCAGCCAGCCACATCTGTCCACTGTCCATCCGTCCATCCATCACCCAGCCACATCTGTCCATTGTCCATCCGTCCGTCCATCAGCCACCCATCTGTCCACTGTCCATCTGTCCATCCATCAGCCACCCATCTGTCCACTGTCCATCCGTCCATCAGCCAGCCACCATCTGTCCACTGTCCATCCATCCGTCCATCAGCCAGCCACCATCTGTCCACTGTCCATCCGTCCGTCCATCACCCAGCCACGTCTGTCCACTGTCATTCATCTGTCCAGGTGTCCCTCCATTCATCTGTGCACCTGCCGAGCCACCCACCGGTCTACCCACCTGTTTACTCACCCCCCAGCCAGCGGCCCGCTTGTCCTGCCACCCAGCAGCCCACCCGGCCTTCTCGAATGTGCCGTTGGGAAATACACCCTCCTAGAAACAGACCGGGGTTGTCAGATCGGAGGGGAGGGACTGTGACAGGAGCCAATAGTGACAGAGACCAGCCGCTGGCTACGGGCAGAGCCAGGGCCAGGGGTCCCGCTGCTCCTCCGAGAAGCCAGAGCCAGGACTGTCACCGCCTCACCTGCCACAGAGGCGGTCTGCACTCCTCCAGGCAGCCCTCAGACGAGCCTCTGATTTGAAGTGCTAATCTGGCAGGTGCAGGGGCTCACGGTGCCTCTCAGAACACACCCGGAACAGTCACAGGCCAGCCCATGGCTAGCGGTTGCAGCAGCCAGCGCCCACGTGGCTGACCGCCAAGTCTGCGTCCCAGGCCCCGTGGCCCGAGACCCATGCCGGGTGTGTGTGCACGCGTGCCCAAACTCCCGAAAGGAGAGCTGGAGAAGGGGTGAGCGTGTGACCACGCCCCACGGGGGTGCTTGCTCGCTCTCTGGCAGGTACACGCACCGTATGGCAATTTTAAGCAAGAAAAAAAGTAGTCTTGAGGACATCTTAAAAAGACAGGGCAGCACCCTGATTTCCGGCCTCAGTCAGGCCCTCCTGTCCCTCACGTTCCAGCCCCAGCTGCCCCTCAGTACGCCAGCACGCCTGCCCTGGCCCCACCCCTCAGCACGCCAGCACACCTGCCCTGGCCCCGCCCCTCAGCACGCCAGCACGCCTGCCCTGGCCCTGCCCCTCAGCACACCTGCCCTGGCCCCGCCCCTCAGCACGCCAGCACGCCTGCCCTGGCCCCGCCCCTCAGAATGCTAGCACGCCTGCCCTGGCCCTGCCCCAGGGCCTTTGCACCTGCTCTCTGGGGCTAGGGCGCACTCCGGCCCTGGAGCCTTATGGTCCCGCTCCCTGGGTTGTCACAGCTTCCTATGAATGTCACCTCCCGTCCAAGGAGCTCCACCTCGCGCCCAGCCTTCTGTCCAAAGACACCACTTAGGCAGACACCGTCCCACGTTGAGGCTGGCGGCGGTCCCGCCCACAGAATGCCCGCTCTGTGTGGGGCGGGTCTCGCACACCGCAGTGTCCCGTGTGGCCCCGACGGTGCCCAGCACACGGCAGGGCCTCGGCAGACACTGGCCAGGCAAATGGCCGAGTCCCAGCTCCTTGTTTCTTGCAGTTCATCCGGAACATTCCTCTTCTCCGAGATGAGCAAGAAAAGCCCACGGCCGGGAGGGGAGGGCTCGTTTCTCTCCAGCCCGGCCCCAGTGCCCTTTACGCCCTGGTAGGACGGCTTCTGCCAGCCCCTGCGCAGACCCGGCGTCAGTGGGCAGAGGCAAGTCCGGCCTCCTAAGACAAAGCGGGCCGGGGGCTGGTGTGGACAGTGGCACAGGAAAATGCCAGGCCGTGCCAGGCTGGCCCGCAGGGGAAGGTTCGGGGTCACTCCAGAGACCTCCCTGAGTACCTGGGGCTGGCAGAGGCTGGGATGGACCGTGGTGGGGTCAGTACCGTCAGGGGTGCCGACTCTCTGTCTCTCGCTCTCTGTCTCTCTCTGTCTCACGGGAGACAGAGTAAAGGGGTGAGAAAGCTCAAGAGCTCTCTGAAGCAGCGCAGGGCCGGCCGATGTGACACGCACGCTGCCGTGAGGAAGGGGACCGGGCTGAGGCTTGGGGACAGAACTGCAGCCCTGCCGAGGCCTGTGCCCCTAACTGACTCGGAGGGCCGCATGTGCCTGGGTGTCGGAACAGATGCCACCCTGCGTAGCCCAGCGCGGACCCTCTGACACACATGCCCCAGAGACGCCTGAGGACGGCGAGGAAACCACCAGCCTCTTCCTGGGCATCTGAGACCGTGGGCCCGAAGATACAGGAGAGGTCTCTGTCTCTCTCCTGAGACATGCGAGACCTGGGGCCCACACTCAGCCTGCAGCAGGGGCCTGGAAAGCGCTGTGAGTCAGGGGAGTGGGGGGAGGAGGGGGCGCCCTGCCTGGTTGGTAGTGGGTCGGTGGGCGGGGCCACAGCTGCAGGCCCCAACAGCCCAGAAGAGGTTGCCCTTGGCAACCACTTCCTCTCTTTTTGATTAAAAGCAGCGTCTCAAACCCCGTAGGCACACGGGCATTTTATTTTTCAATTAAAATATGCACACTCGCAGGTAGTTAATTAGCTACACGGTACCAGGCAGGGTAATATAAAGTTTAAGAAGATCTGGAGCCAGAGTCCTCGGGTCACTTAGCAGCTGGGCCACTTCGGGCAACTTGCTAACCCTCTCTGTGCCTCAGCCTCCCCCCTGGGAAATGGGGCTAGCATGAGCGCCGTTTCATGGAATATTGTGGCCGGCCAATGAGCCACGCAGGAAAGGGCTCAGGCCGGCCCCGGGCACGTGGGAAGGGCTGTCCGAATGCCAGGCAGCCGTCCCTGTGCAGAAGGGCCCCAGGCCTCCCTTCCCAGCCAGATTTAACGACCAGGCAGCACCGCTGCACGCTCGCCATCCGGCAGCAAGGAGGGGAGACTAAAGTCGAGCAGGGTCGCCGGGACAAGTCAGCCAGGCTCTGGCCCGCCCGCACAGCAGAGGCGTCCAGAAACTCTGTAAGGGCTTCTGCTTGTACAGAGGCCAGGGGCAGCGGCTTCCCGTCCCTTTTCTCCAAGGCCCCCATGTAATGCTCCACAGGGATGGACGCCCGACACGCAGCCCGAACACCCCTACCCACCCCCGCCAAGTTCAAGACCCTTGCGGAAAGCTGGCCCTTCAGGTGGCTCTCACTGCAAGCAGCCTTGTCCCCTCCATCCATCCTGGAAGTCACGACACCCCTCCCACTCCTCTGCCCCAGGAAGGAGGCCACAATTCAAATCCGCACGACTTGGGTCTGAGAGAAGGGTTCCCGAACCACGCGCGTCGGAACCACCTGGGACATTTCAAAGCCCCGAGGCCGGCACACCCTCAGTGAGTCCCTGAGGATGTCGGGGGTGGGAGGTAGGCACAGATTTTTTTT
Source organism: Tupaia tana (assembly GCA_026018925.1). NCBI lineage: Eukaryota > Metazoa > Chordata > Mammalia > Scandentia > Tupaiidae > Tupaia > Tupaia tana. Next base: position 20,649,479 of record JAKSZU010000026.1, on the reverse strand, counting down.
TTTTTTGGGGGGGGGAGAGGTTTTTCGCTATAGGGCACGTGCGCTCGCCAGACAGAGAGAGACAGAGACAGAAAGCAAGAAATCACCCCCCAGAGGGGATGGTCACGCTGCAATCCCTTCTCCTCCATTCTCCTCCCGGGATCTTGGGCACGCACGCACATGCGCCCGACGTGAGTTTTTAAGCCATCGGGTCCGGGACGCGAACCGCGGTCGACTACGTGGGAGTCCAGCGACATAGCCATTACGCTGACTGTTGGTTTCCTGGCACAGATACTTTTTAAAGAGTCCCCCAGTGACCCCAGTGGGCAGCCAGGTGTGGGGCCCCTGGAGTAAGGCAGAGGAGGTGAGGATGAAATGCAGGAAATCAGGCTGGAGGCAGGGCAGCCTGTGGGGGAGGCACCGTCTGCAGGGGGAGGTGTGGGCGGGCAGGCAGGAGGAGGCCCCGGGGAAGGGGGTCCTGCTAGCACGCACACCGCACACCGCAGGCAGGATGTTAAGGTGTGCAAAGGCCAGGCTGGGGCGGAGGGCACAGAATCCCGGGGATGGCTCCACCTCCCCCGGCCCCGCTTGGCACTCCTCCTCTGCCCGCGGCCACTGCAGGGTCTCCACGCAGCCCAGCGCCTGGTGGAGACAAAGCTCGTCCCTGACCTGGGCTCCAGCTCCACGTCACCCTCTCAGCGCCCCGGGAAGGAGGGGACCCTGTCCGGGTTTGGGGTTTTTGGTTTCTGTTCTCAGCTCTGGGGCAGTAAAAGGGACTCGGGTCAGGAGCGGCAGTGGGACCTGGGTACAGACGTGCCCGCTCCTGCCTCTGGGCTCAAGCGCCAGCGCCCCAGGACGCCCTCAGCCTGCCCTCCAGCCCACCCGGCGTTCCTGGCAGTGAGGAGCCGCTTTGGCCACCCCCACCTACACGCCTGGTCCCCACCTGGGGAGCATGGCTGTCCTGGACACCTCCAAGCTGCAGGGGTGGAGAAGGAGGCCAGTCCTGGCTCCTGCAGGCGCCTCTGCCCTCGCCCACCCCAGGGCAGTCCTTACCGCTCGGGCCTCGCCGGGTCCGGGGGGCTCTGGGGCGGCGGCCCCTGCGCGGGCGTCGAGAATGCCAGGCGCCAGAGAGTAGAAGGGCGGGCTGGGGCCGGGGCTGGGCGGCAGCCCGGAGTCGGGGCTGTCCAGCAAGCCCTCCCGGCTCTGCTCTTTGGGGTTGTCCTCCATGCCCTGCAGATGCAGGTGGCCCACCATGTCGGGGGGCGCGGGGCGCGGGACCCCAGCTCTTCGGGGAGCTCCTCCACCGCACTCGGGCCTGGGGCAGGGGCTGCGCGGCCGGCGACCTGCGGGCCGCGCCGAGAGGCGGCGGTCAGGCCTGGCGGCCGCTGCGCCCCTCAGCCCCAGTCCCCGTGGCCGCCCCGTCCCCGGGCCGCGCGGCCCCGCCGGGCCTGCCGCCTGCTCGCCGCCCTCCGCGCTCCGCCCTCCACGCTCCGCGGCGCCCGCCCGCCTCTCCGCGCTGCTCCCGGCCCGGCCCCAGGCGCACGCCGCCGCCCGGCCCTCTCCGCACCTCCCCGGCTCGCGCCTCCCTTTCTAGGCGCCTCCTCCCCTTCCTCTCCCCGCCCCGGCCTGCGTGGTGGGCAACCCCGGCCCGTGCCTCCCGCCGCGCGGGCACAAGGACCCAACCGCCCCTCGCAAGGAGATGCGTGTCCCCGCACCCCCAGTGAACACCCAGGGGCGTCTCGGAGAGGTGCCTTGGGGGGTCCCCGAGTCATCCGAAGCAACAGGAGTCCCAATGTCTCCTGGACACCTCGGTGACGCCTCTCACTCGCAGTCTATGAAAGCGTCTTGGAAACGTTTCTGTTGTGAACAGTCTGGACTGGGGACCCAGGCCCAGCAGGCTGCCACCGCCCGGGGGCTGCGGACCTGTCCCTAAGCGCCACCTGGCCAGTCCCAGCACCCCACACCTTTGCGCTGTTCTGCAGCCTTGGGCCACAGGGCACTGGCCGGTGGTGTCTGGCCAGCTCTTTGGGCCTTTGGGGTGGAAAGACTGGAAAGGAGGTGGTGCACAGGCGAGGGGACAGCCTTCCCGGGCCCCCGCAACTGGCAGCTCCTGCATTTTTCCGGGCGGACTCGCTCTGACGAGGGTCCTGCACACCGTTCTCTTTTCCCTCTTCGCCCTGACCAGTGGGAAGGACGCTCGCTTCCCTTTCTTCCTGCGTTCTGCCGGAGCCTGAGCTGAGGGTCCTTGAATTTCCAGCGCCCACCACACGCACGCCCCCGCACCCCTGAATCCAGCCCTCCCTTCCAAAAGCAGGGCACCGAGGGGACCTGCAGACTGCTTTGCAGAGGGGGAGTGTGGGAGAGGCCCGTGTTACGGCGTTGGGCAGGTGGCCGAGGAGGGGCCGCGCCCACCCGGCCTGCCCTGTGCGCCCGGTGGGGAGGCCCAGCCTGTGGCTGGGCAGGGCCGTGCTAGGGTTTCTTCCAGGCTCTTCGCAAACGGTGCCTGCAGTCAGGGCTATGGGGCCCGGCCCGCGCCAGCCTCCACCTGAGCTCGGAAGGCACACGGGCCCTCCAGGAGCGCGGTCGGAGGAGGGAGGCAGCCAGGAACCGAGGCCGTTGGAGGGTGAGCCCGAGGGCTGCTCCCGAGCCTGTCCAAGAGGCCCACTCCATGGCACAGGGCCATGCTCGTGGGAAGCCAGGCCCCACTGGAGATGTGTTTGAATCCCCGGCGTGAGTGCCCAGGACTCAGCAGGCTATAGGGCTGGAGGAGGGAGGCTGGGGGCGGCCAACCTGTGGAGAGCGCCCCTCGCGCGCTCTCACACGCATGCACACGCACTCTATGTGGATCGAGGGGGAAGGAGCGGGAGAGACCGCTTACCGCCGCATGGTTCAGGGAAAGCCTCTTGGACGAGGGGAGCTCCCTCTAACTACGGGAGGGTATGAGACAGGGGGAGGGGGCACGCACCCCCCGGCGGGTGTGGCCAGGCCTCTCCTCCAGCCCCCCATCTCGTCGGGATCTGGGGCGTGCACAAGCACTTGGTGTGTTTTTCGAGCTTCCAGGGCTGGGATTTGAACCATGGCGGGTGGGCAGTTGGGATCTGGCTCCTTAGCCATTAGACTGCCAGGTAGGCCCACAGAGGTAACGCTCTAGGATCAGAGGACAGCCAGGCAGTGAGAAGGCGCATTCCCGGTGGGACACAGGGCGCCTCCTGGAGCTGCCAGGCAGAGACCCCTGCTAGGGGCCGTTTCCTCGTCACCCCAGAGGGTCCCACGTCTGCCTCACCCCCAGACAAGCCCGACTGGACTCAGTGCCCTTCCGTTCCTACGCAGGACAGGGCTTCTTCCGTCCTGTGCCACCTCCCTGGGAAGGGGTGGTTCCATCCCTGTCACCTCCCAGGGCCAAGATGGGGGCCGTCCTCCCTGGGTCAGGGGCACGCTGAGGGTCGCTTCCCCCAGTGAACAGGCTTCACCTGGCCCAGGGCTCGGCCACACTGGTCAGAGTCTCCGGTGGCTTCTTGTCACGGACGGGATGGGTCCTCGGTGGGCTCTAGGCGGGGAGGGCCCTCCGTTCTGGCTGTCCTGGCTTTCTCTAGACTTCGACGGTTGGTGCATCTTGAATCGCTGGCCGTCACTCCGGCTTTTAAGACATCGCAGTGAGATGTTCTTTGTCGCGATGCCCGTGTTGGGAGCTGGTCCTTCATTTTGATGCTGGAGTGACGTCTCCCTGCCTCACCTGATCACCCCCCCCCACCCGCCCCACCCCATTAGCGCCCGCTGTGGAAGCCCCGTCAGCGGGAGGCCCTTCGTGACCAGGCCCTCTTGGCTCTGGAAGTTTCCCTGTGCCCACGTGCAGCTCAGATGCCCGGGGCAGGAGCTGCAGGACCCACTGCTGGTGTCAAACGGCCGGTCCGCAGCCCACACAGATGGCCGTGGCCGGGACCTCTGCTCTGCCTGGCTCCGCCGCGGTGGCCGGTCTGTCCCCAGCTGAAAGTGGGACTGTGGAGGCGTCTGTTTCCCACAGAGCCAGCTGGCCCGCCAGTGTCCGGGGGGAAAGGCCACGGTCTCCATAACGCAGCTTGAGCCAGAGCTGGCCTGGGCGGGAGGCTGTCTTGGTCAGCCTCAGAGGAAAAAGGGCTTGAACCTCTGAAAGGTGAGATAAAAGAGCCCAAAGGGACCCCTCCCCTCCAAGATCAGGCCTGCCCTGGGCCAGGGCTTGGGGCAGGGCTATCCGCCGGGGACCGCAGAATCTTCAAAGCAGGGTTAGGAGTAAACGCTGCAAATGGCTTCCAGCCGGACAGGGAGGTTTGGGGCAGAGACACTGAGCAGGGGAGAAGGGGTGTTGGAGCCTCACGTATGTCTCAGGCTGGAGAGAGAGAACCTGACCACACGCCTCCGGGCCGGGATGGTCATCGGAAGCTTGTGATGTCACCCGCTTGTGAGGGGATACGGTCGGGACAGAAGGGGAGTGGCCTAGGGTGACCCCAGAGCCCCAGGGACAGGGGTCCCCCCAGGTGGCCTTGTGAGGGGAAGCGCAGTGCTGGGGGGCCGGGGGGAGGGCGTGGAGGAGATGCTTCTGCAGTGAGAGCCGTGCAGGCCCGTTGTTCCCAGGAGGGCTGCGTGACGGTCGGCCCGCGAAGGTCCCTGGACACACAGCGGCTCGCACTTGGAGCCGGCAGCATACCGGCGCTCGGGAGCACGCCGCCCCACGATCTCCATTGCAGAATAGCCAGACGGCGCCGTGGGGGCTCAGAGCGGCCGAGTGACGGGCCTGAGGTTACACAGCTCCTGGGAGAAAGCCAGGCTGGAGGCTGCGATGGGTGTGGAGGGCGAGACCCGGGGCAGGAGGACGGAGTGAGGTCCTGGTGCCCGAAGGCCTGCAGAGGAGCAAGCCGCCCACAGAGCCGGCCGAGCGGCTGCAGAGACCCCACTGGGACGTGGTGGCTGTTCACAGGTCACTTCCAGCTCTTGTCTGCTCTGCTGGAAGTTCTCCGAGGGCAGGGCCTGGCACGCCTGCTTCTGGCGGGCGGTGCACACCACACGCCGCAGCTTTGCGTGACTAGAACCCAGGGTCCTCGCCCACAGCGGCCGAGGGAGGCGCTGGTGGCTGGCTCCTGCAGTCAGACTCCTCTCGCCTCACGGCGCCCTCACGGTCAACATCACAATCTGGAAATGCTGGCAAGAATATGTGGGCACTTCTGGAACTAAAATATGAATTTATGTTGCTCCAAATTTTTTCAAATCCATGCATAGTTTTTTCTGAAGGTATATTTCTTATAGAATATTTTTAAAGACTCTCCCTCCCCATAAGGAGAGTTATGTCTCCTTTAGAGATGAACAAGCGCTGCCCAGAGAGGGTAGGTGCTTTGCCAGGTGTTAAAACTCTCAGCTGGGGGACCAGCAGTTAGCGTAATGGTATGTCGCTGGACTCCCACGTAGCCGACCGTGGTTCGCGTCCCGGGCCCGGTGGCTTAAACTCACGCCGGGTGCGTGTGCGTGCGTGCCCAAGATCCCGAGAGGAGAATGGAGGAGAAGGGATTGCGGCATGGCCATCCCCCCTGGGGGGTGATTTCTCGCTTTCTGTCTCTATGTCTCTCTCTGTCTGTCTGGCAAGCGCACGTGCAAAAACCTCTCCCCAAAAAAAAAAACTCTCAGCTGGGGCCAGCAGGTGGCATGGAGGTTAAGGCATTAGATCCCACGTGGCCGCCTACAGGGTTCAATTCCTGGACCCAGTGGCGCGAACATCATGCCGGGTGTACGCGTGTCACGTCTAAAATCCCGAGAAGAGAACGGAGGAGAAGGGATTGCGGCCTGGCCATCCCCCTGGGGGTGATTTCTCACTTTCCCTGTCTGTCGCTGTCTCTGGTGTATGTACAAGTCCTATAACAAACGCTAGACAACACCACCTCTCGGCTGTGCCTTTCTCGGCAGTGGTTTAGGGGCCTCTCTGGAACAAGGGGCTGCTCCTTCCCGTCAGCCACAGCGGAGCCCTCCCCAGGAGAGTGAAGAGCCTGTGGGAGACAGAGCTGCCCTTGGATTTCAGGAGCTCCGTGTGTTCCCTGGCCAGGTAGGGTGGCATGTGACCCTGGGGGGGGGGGGGGGGGGGTAGTGGAGGCCAGGGCGTGCAGGCCCCCTCTCCTGTGTCCCTGCACGGTGGAAATGCTGCTGGCCCCCGGGAGGGGTCTCCTTGTAGTGGGCATGCTCGGGAGGCCTGGGTTCAAATCCTGTCTCTAACAGGTCTTGGCTGGTGTCTGTCTAAGTGTCATCTTCCATAAACCAGGGCCGATAATAGAGGGATTAAATGAGGATCGAACACCCGGGGTAAACGTAAGCACAGCCAGGTGGGCCGGGCCTCGCACGATGCCAGGAGAGTGCCCAGGCTCGGCCAGCTCTGCTCTCAGACCCTGCACCTCGCGGCCTCTGTGCAAGGTTGCCAAGGCGATCGATGTGTTTAAAATCCACGCAGGTACTTACACACGCTTCCATGCGCATGCGCACACGTATGAGGGGGCCGAAAGGTCACAGAAATGCACATCATGAAAAAAAACTATGCATGGATATAGAAAAGATTTTGGCACCAAAGCAAATGTGTGCTCTGGGGCCAGATGGTGGCGCCGATCAGATTCTCTGTGTCTTGGCATCCAGAGACCTCCCTGAGTGTGCCAGGTACACAGGTACCCACGATCTGGGGCTGGCGGAAGCTGGGACTGGGTCACGACACCGGGATCCTGCTAGGGATGCTGTCTCTTTAAATAAACAAGCTTTATAACAAATTCCGTACTTCGTTTTTCCAGGGCTTCCTGAAGCCCTGTCCCGGATGCAAATAGACACCATAATGTACCTTTAGCAGAAGAAAGGGGGTGCAGCGGGTGCTCGATCTCGTCCATGGGGAGTCTCTGGGTACCATCTGCATTTAGGGACCCGGGAATAACAGCGAGTGTGCTTCAGTGTCGGGGCGTCGCTCCCGGAACGTGGGAGAGGGAGTTGGCACACGGGCAGGGGAGGTGACGAGGGCATGTGATCGGGGCACGTGATCCAACGAAACACGTTTTCCGTGGGAGACCCAGTGACTACACAACCACGACCTTCGAGACTGTGTGTCCTCACCGGGCCGGGCCTGGGCCCAGGCAGTGGGTGCCCTCCGTGTCCTCGGGAACTGGAGCCCCCTGGTGGCCGGTCTCGCTTGAGGGGTTCTTCCGTAGCACATGGGCTCAGTCCCCGTGGGACCCTGAGATGCCCTGCCTGGATGGAGCTGTGACAGTGACTCAGGCCTCCCTGTGGCCGCACCCCCCAACCCCGGGGACCACAGCCTGTCTGCCGGGGCCAGGGCCTGAGCCTTGGCCTCCCACCCGAGGGCACAGCCCAGCAGCCACACAGGGACCTCCGAGGGACGTGGGGCCTGGGGACGCTTCTGCTGACACCGCATACACGGGTCTGGGACAGGCTTCGCACAGCCTCAAAGCCTCCCGAGGGGAGCTGCTGGGACTCCTTTCTCCCTTGAGGATGGGATGGGACGCCCCAAAGCCCCATCGCTTCACAGCTTCGGGCGAAGATGCCCACGGCCAGGGAGGCTTCCCCTGTCTGCAAACTCGCTGCTTCTCACCTTCGGGGCCGAAGGAGCTTTTAGCTGAAAAGGCCTTTTCTGCCAGCTTCTCCCCAGCCTGAGTAAACAAAAACCTATTTATGTCCTCAGAGCACTTAATTAAGCCACAGCGGGATGATCGGTGACAGAGTGCAGTAAAAACACAGTCTACAGCCAGCAGAAGGTGCCCCGGCCGGCGTGGGGCCAGCCAGCTGCGAGTCCTGGGGGGAGCCAGACTCCCCCAAACGCATGTTTGTTTGTTTGTTTGTTTTGGAGAGGTTTTTGCCATAAGGCGCGTGCGCTCGCCAGACAGACAGAGAGAGACAGAGAGACAGAAAGCAAGAAATCACCCCCCGGGGGGATGGCCACGCCGCAATCCCTTCTCCTCCATTCTCCTCTCGGGATCTTGGGCACGCACGTACACGCGCCCGGCGTGAGTTTTAAACCACCGGGTCCGGGACGCGAACTGCGGTCGACTACGTGGGAGTCCAGCGACATAGCCATTACGCTAACTGCTGGTTCCCCCAAACGCATGTTTTGTGAGGTTGAAAGAATAATACAATGAAAACCCAAGTGCCTCCACCTGGAAATAGCAGGCCAACCGTGGACACGGCTGGCCTCTCCCGGCCTGTCTGTCTCTTGTTTACTGTTTTGTTGTCTGTTGTGTTGAATAATGGTAAACACCGTGACCTGGGCCCCCAGATCCCTCGGCAGTCCCTCCTAGGGAAGAGGTTCTCCTGCAGACCCCCACATACCCCATCTATTCCATAGCATGACTTTCCGGTTTCCCAGATGTGTCCTTTTTTTTTTTTTTCTAAAGAATTATTTATTTATTTAATTCCATTTGTTAGGATCATCATTATTTTTTAATTTAACCAGAGAGAGACAGAAAGGGAAAGTGAGAAAGCAAGCTGCCAGCCTGTGACTCGCACCGTGGTCGGCCATGTGGGCATCCTGCCGGCCCTCCAGGCCGTGTCCTTGAAGGTCGTCTCCTTTAACCCAGGGCTCGCTCACACGGTGCAGTTAGCTGTGGGCGTGGGACACAATTCCCGGCCCTCGTGGGTTTCTGCGCCCTTTGCACACGGAGGCCAGGGAGGCCCTTTGCTTTGGACGCGCATCCCAAGGACGTTCTCATAAGGAGCAGCTCTGAGAGGCAGAGTGCGCAGACAGCTCCCTCGAGTCAAAGGGTAGGCCTGCTTCCTGCCCGCCACGAGAGCGAGCGCCTCTGCCTCTGGGGGCTGGGCGGGCTTAGTGCCCGCTGTGGAAGACCTGCCTTCCCGAGACGGAGCGTGACCCCCCACCACGCGGACCAGCACACGCGCAGGAGTGCCCTGGCCTGCCCTGGGCGGCCCTGCAGGGCCTGGGCCTGAGGCTCGCGTCCCCTGCCAGCCGGGTAACATCTCGGACTTTCGTGGTTTTAGTAGTCGCCTCTACTTGTATTATTTTTAAAGTTTATTGTACTCATGACAAACAATGCATGCACACGAGAGGGAGAGAAGGGAGCACCCCCAGCAGAGTCCTCACGCTGCAACCCCTTCCCCAGGCCTCCAGTTCAACAGGATCTTGGCACACACCCAACCTGATCAACCGGGCCGGGGATTTGAACCCATGGCATCTCTCTCTTCGTGCCTCTTGCTTGGAAAATCCACACGAGACGTTTCAGGTCTTCTCAGCATGGGCACCGTGCAAGTCGATTTCAAGTGGTCTCCTCTGGTTAGAGACCATGAGGTCGTATCAGTCGGTGAGAACCTCTGTCTGAGTCCCTAACACTATACTGCTCCTTGACTGAGCGAGTTTGGGGTGCTCTGAAGAGGGCATCGTAGCGGAGCCCCACTCATCCATGGTCGTTCTGAGCTCCTTGGGAACACAGCAGCAGGCCGGACGCCCACGCTGTTCTCTCAGCCTGTCTCTTGTGGAACAGTGTCCACGTGGACCAGCACGCGGACTCCACAACGCTCCGGGAAAGCAGAACAAGGTAAGAGTTCGTTTCAGTGCAAACAAAATCGAAATGTATGCATAGTCCTCTTACAGTGCCCGCGTTCCCCGTGAGTTTCCCGAAGGCCATCGTATGAGGGGAACTCCAGCGGGACCAGGGCAGCCGAAGGCAGTGGAAGAGCGAGCGCGTCTCCCATCCTGAGCCAGCTGGGAGCTGCCAGGCGGAGGCAGCACGGTGGGTGGGGACGCTGTTGCCTGAGTGCCCCAGGGGGACTGTGCCCAGTGTGCGGGCTCCAGGATGGGGCATGGCTGTGGGGCAGGCCAGGGCCCAGGGGTGCGCCTGGGGCAGCCCTGAGATGCCAAGGTTGGGGCCTCCCGCAGCGGTTGTCGGCCGTCCCTCTGACCAGCTGCCGTCCACCGGGCACAGCCACGCGCAGAGCAGACCTGTCCCTGCTCTCGATGAACTTCCGGCCTGGAGTGAAGGAGCGGGATTCAGACCAGTATAAATTCTATACGAATCAAACAGGCGGTGGGCTCGAGACCCAGTGGAGTCTCTTTACACGGGGGAGGCCATGTCGCGGAGGCTCCTGCAGGGGTGGCTCGGTGCTGAGCTGAGAGCTGAAAAGGGTCGGCTCTGAGCGAGGAGCAGAGCCAGGGCGTTCCTGGCAGGGAAACCGAGGGTGCCAAGGCCCGGGGCTGGTCCTCCTGCCGGCGTTCTCCCTCCAGCCAAGGCTGACGACTGGGAAAACAGAGAACGACAAGAAAAAGGAATACGGAAGGCAAAAAGAGCAAGAGCCTGCCGGTGACGAACTGGAGGGGACAGCAGAAAACCGCCGGAGGGGTCAGGCCGAGGGAGCGTGTGCCCTCGGAGGCAGGAGGGGCCGGGTACCCATGTAACGTGTGCCCGCAGGCCCCTGCTCCCCCGGCACACGAGGGCTAGCGTCCTGCTGGCTTTGGGCGGGCTTCGTTCTTGTGTCCCAGCTGGGTGACACACCCCTCAAGACACGAAGTGGCCTCGTGCCTGAATTCCTGTGTGGCGCTTCCCCGCGTGGGGGCTCTCAGCTGTTGTTGGGGGGTAGGTGGATCTCAAATTGGAACGGGTCTCGGAAACTAGCCACGGTGCTCACGTTCTACCCAGGTAGGAGAAATACTTGCACACGCAGGGGCAGGCGTGCACATACGTGTCCCTCTGCGGGGCACCAAGGTGAACACGCACACCCACTGAGCGTGAAGAACGTGTCCTACACACCAGCTGGTCCGAACCGAGGGGCTGGCCCTAACTGTGTCTTAATTAACGGTGCAAGGACTCTGCCCTGAGCCCTAAAACAGAAAATGGCAACGAATAATTCTTTTTATTTTCCCTCTTGCTTTCTAGACTTTTCCCAACAAGATTGTCTAAGGGCACAGTGGACATTTTTCCCCTTCACATTTGACGTTCTTGCAGGTCCCTGGCTCAGAAATGACCTTTTTTTGGTAAAAAGTTCAAGGGCTGAGTCACCATTTCCATGGGCTTCTTTTAATCCTCTGAAATTCAAATCCTTGTCTTTCCTGAGTTCAGACTCAGGCCAGGCTTCGTACTGCTGGTGAATTTTGGATCGGCCAATGTCCCCAAGTGACTGTGGGACACAGGCTGCTCCACGGCCACCCTCACACACTGATGGGTTCCAAGCGTCCCCTTTCTTTGTTCTCTCAGGGACACTCAGGGACACGCCGAGCGAGACCTCTGCAATTGCCCGTTCCCACCCCGAGGACTTACCGAAAGCTTAGCTTGCAAGGGGGTCCCGTCCCTGGAACTTCAATGGCCACGATGATTTGAGGGTGACTTGTCAACATGAACTGAGGTCAGAGTAGCTGACATGGACTCTTCTGGAAGGTTCTGAGGCTGCTGTTTACCCTGACGCCTGGCTGGCCAGCATGTTTCCGGCTACTGTTTTTCTAGCCTACTCAGTTTGGTGACATTCGTGGGGGAAATATCACAGTGGGTTGGAAGTTTTTGCTCAAAATCCAAACAACAAAAAGAAGAATAAGAGCAGAGGAGGAAAAGGTTAAAGGGGAAAAAAAGAAAAAGACTGAGAAATCCCAAATGCTCTCGTTAAGCAAATAATTCCCCAGTTTCTCAACATGCAAGGAGATGCTAGAGCAAAAATTATCTGAGTGAGGACGACCCCCCCCCATTCCGTGCTTTCTGTGCACGGCCAGCCTCGGCACGTGGAGGCCATGCCTCTCCCGGAGGACCAGGACCGAGGGGTGGCGGGAAGGTTCCCGGCAGCTCTGCTCACACCTGGGTTGGGAAGTGGGTCTTCTGCAGCCCCTCTTGGTGCTGAGGCTTCTAACCGAGGACGAGAAGCCCGGCTGCATTGGGAAAATGGTAACTCGATGCCCTACAGTGGCGAGGTTACGACAGGTCCTGGGTTCAAGTCTGGGGCTCGCCCTGCACATGCTGGGTGTGTACATGCCCCTGATCCCGGCCAGCTGAGGCAGGGCGTGGGCCGCAGCAGACCCCACTGGGCATGTCTCTCTCTGGAGAAATAAATAAACTTTCAAAACAAAACAAAGAGGAAGTGGCCCGCGAGGAGATGTCTTTCTTGGAATGGGGCCCTGCTCAGTGAGCATCGGCTGGGTTACGCTGCTGTAATAGACAGCCCCCAGGTCTCCTTGGCTTACGCTGCTGTAATAGACAGCCCCCAGGTCTCCTTGGCTTACGCTGCTGTAATAGACAGCCCCCAGGTCTCCTTGGCTTACGCCGACAGAGCTTTGTAGCTCACACCATGAGCCCACTGTGGGCAGCCGAAGTTCCTCTGCATAGCAGTTGTCACCCTGGGACCCTGGCTGAAGGGGCAGCCCTCCTGGGGACATGCCAGTTTTGTGGCAGAGAGACAAGTGGAAGACCTTGTGGTGGCTCTTGGGGCTCCTGCCCACAATGTAACGTGTTTCTTCTGTTAACATTATATTGGCCAAAGCAAGTCACGTGACCAAGCCTGCTGTCAACAGAGACATGCAGGGGTGTAGGGCGGGGCCCCACAGGGAGGGCACTGTCTGTTTTGAGCAATAATGTAATCTGCCACTCTAAGAAGAGCAGTCCAGGGCTAGCAGGTGGCATGGTGGCTAAGGGTGCTGGACTCCCACATGGTCAACCACGGTTCGAGTCCTGGGCCTGGTGGCTTGCTTTCATACTTTCTTTCTTTCTCTGGTCAAGTTAAAAATGCTCTACAATGCTCTACATTGTACAGGCTATTTAAATAAAGTTAAATAAATAATTCTTTAAAAAAGAAAGAACAGAATTTATCTCTTATGTCTTCAGAAAGTCAGAGTGGGACCAGCAGATGGTATAATGGTTACGTCACTAGACTCCCATGTAGTCTACCATCGTTCAAGTCCCAGACCTGGCAGCTTAAAACTCACACCAGGCACGTGTGCGTGTATGCCAAAAATCCCGAGAGAAGACTGGAGAAGGGATTATGGTGTGGCTGTCTCCCCAGGGGTGATTCCTTGCTTTCTGTCTCTCTGGTGAGCACATGCACCCTCTAAAAAAATCTCTCTTAAAAAAGAAAAGAAAATCAGGGTATGATGGGGCTAGCAGCTGGCATGATTGTTGGGGCATTGGACTTCCACAGGGTCAACCACAGTTCGAGTCTCAGACCTGGTGGCTAGATTTCTCACTTCTCCTCTCTCTGTGTCTCTTTCTGGTCAAATTAAACACAATATTAAATTAAATTAAATTAAATTAAATTAAATTAAATTAAATTAATAACCCTTAAAAAGAAAAAAAAAAAAAGGAAATCAGGGTATTTCCTCACCGCCGTCGTTTCTGGAACTATCTACTGCACCGTGGCTCGGTTGCTAGCCCTCTGTCACCCTCCTTCTGGTGTCCCTGACTCCTTGGTGCTGTCGCCCTGCCGTCTTGGGATCTGACATCGCTTCTTCCGCCGGAAATGCATGCCCTTCTTGTCAGGGACCTCCAGGCAAGGGTGTCCAGCCCTTCCCCAGCCTTATCCTAACCCCCAAACCTGGACGCAACCGAGACGTAGCAGGTGCACGGATGAGAAGACCGAGGCACAGCCAGACCACGGCACGTTACTCGGGGACAGAAAGAGGCGCCGTGGAACCAGGAGCAGACGTAGAGGAACTCGCACGCACGTTGCACAGAGAGGGAGTCAGTCCGCCAAGGCCACGTGGCGATTCCGACTCCCACGCGCACTCTGGAACCACGTTCTGGAACTGCAAGGCGTGGAGCCGGTGAGGCGGCGCTCAGGGGTTGCCAGGGCGTGGGGGAGGGAGGAGGAGGGCGAGAGCAAGCGTGGCCCTCCAGGGCGGGAAGTCTGTGACACGAGATATGGGGCGGGGGCACCTGTGTCCTGTTCTCTCTGCGCAGGCTCACGGCTAGCAGCCCACATCCTGCAGTCTGCGGTCATCGCCGACGGGTCATCAGCTGTGACACGTGTACCAAGGTGTGGCAAGTGCCCGAGAGCTGTGATAACGGGGCACGGTGGGAGGAGGGGCTGCAGCAGGGACGGGACCACAGGGCACTCGGAACGTTCCACTCAGTTTTCTGTGAACCTGAAATCATTCAAAAACTAGTCTATTGACCTTAAAAAGAATACGCGCTTTCCTGGGCATGCAGTCTGGCTCTGGCTGTGCATTCCTGGCAGGCCCTCACCCTCGCTGATCTTGCACTTCCTCACCTGGAAAGCAGAGTGGACAGGACACTGTCCTCCCCCCCGCAGGTCTGTCATGAGTCACCACTGTCGCCCACATCACCATCGTCACGGGGACCCGCCGGGCAGGCGTCAGTGACCGTTGTAACTGGGCGATGGGGGAGGAGCCGCGTGGGGGGGCTCCCACCCAAAGCAAACAGAAGCCGGGCCCCGAGTGTCAATAGGGAGCCGACAGCGGGACACACGAGGACCTGCCAATGGTGGCTTCCCGGGCCCTCTGCAGTCCTCCTAAAGGTCTACGGTGGGCAGCCCGGGGCGTTGGCTGAGGGGGGACAAGCTCTCGGGTCACTTCACAGCGACATTTCTCGCGGCTGCAGCAGGGGAAGGGCAGCACTGGACCTGGAGCAGACGTCGCCGTGAGCCCATCTTACAGCCAGGAGACGGAGGCACGGAGCCCAGATAACGCGCCCAGATACTCACTGGGCACGCGGGGGCTGGGCGGTGAGACGCAGTGCCCTGTGGGCTGACCCGCGGGAAGGTTCTGCTCAATCCGGGGAGCCCGAGCGTGTGGGGACCAGGGTGCCGAGACCCTTGGGAGTGCCGTTCCCCATCTCCCTCTTGGAAGAAATAAATACACGCTAAGAATAATAGCAGCTGAGCGGGCAGGCTCAGGCCCTGGGACCCGGCGACTCGGCTCCTCTGGCCACGCGGACCTCCCACGCCACGTGTCTCTGGCGGCTGCTGCGTGGTGCGGGCCGCGCTCACCGTGGCGCACCTCGGCCGCAGTACACTTCCCGCTTGTAGGGCTTGCTTGGCCCTCAGCATGGGGTGCCTGGGGGATGGGGAGACCCCACGCACCCCAGTGGGAATAGCAGCCGTGGACAGTGCTCCCCTGCCCTTACAGACGCCCTGAGGTGGCTCCCTGACCGGAAGCTGCTGCAGGCCGGAGTCCCAGTGGGCAAGCCTCCCGGGATGGTGTCCTCCTCCCTAGCCCTCTCCATCGGCCCCTCGCTCATGCCCTGGACCGCGTTATCAAACCCCTCCTGGCACACCCGCCTTCACGCCCAGCTCAGCTTCAGGGGTGCGCCCAGGCTGACCGGCTTTGCCCCACTGACCCCTGACCTCTCCCCACCTCGTGCATGGACACGTGTGCACGCGCATGTGCGAGATGTGTGCAGGGCTGTGTTCCCACAGCCTCCAAACACACCCACCACGCCCACCAGGAAAGGGCTGTCGCAGGAATAGCCCCAACAAAGCAAATGGAGCAAAACCAGCTCCCTGCGGGCGGCAAGTGTCTGCCCTGAGGACGACCAAGGCGGAAGGTGCACGTCCTCCGGGACACGGTGCCTTGGGGGCTGGGTGACACGCTGGATGTGTGCACCCCGAACAGCGGTACCTCCCTCGCCGTGTGGAATGAATGCAGCCTCAGACCGATGCTGCCCGCAGCTGTCTGTGGCGGGGCCCAGGCAGGCCAGCGACTTCGAAATGGGGGTTGGCGTGGCTCTGACAAAGGGGCCACTGTCTTTGAGGGGGCTTGGCGTGAGCCCACAGAGGCCGAGCGCGGGAGTTTGCACAGCTGTGGCCGGGAGCAAGCGCACTCTCGGCGGACCTGGGCCCGGCTCTGGGCACGGAACCTGACACTTTCCAGGTGTGCCAGCTCCCTCTGGCACCGAGCACAAACACTCCACACCAGGCCGGGTACACGCACACACACGCACGTGCACACACAGCCTCGCACACACACCATCAATGCCACATTGTGCTGGTGCCGTGCGGCCTCTGTAAACTCTGCACCCAGACCTTGAGCTGAGTCCCCGGCCGAGCTGAAATTTATGAGCTGGATTCCAAAATAGCTCAAGTTCAAAGCTGGCTCAGTAGCAGCTGCCCCTGACCACCACCATTCTTCACGCCTGACTCCAGGCTGGGAGGCGGGGGGTGCTGTGCAGGTCTTCCAGAAAGTTCTTTCCAATCCCCATTTCTAGCCCCAGCAAGAGGGAAGCCCAGCAGGAGTTTGGGACCTGGACGAGGACCTGGCTGGTCATTGCCTCTCAATCCCCACTGTGGCCTGAGCAAAGCCCCAGTGGCCTGGAGACACAGTAGGGGCGGGTCACGTGTGGCCCGTGGTGGCCTGGGAGGCCCCATGGTTGATGGCTGGTCGAGCCGTGCAAGAGAACCCCTGCTGCTCCGCTTTGCTCAGGGGTCCTCACTGGGGGGCGGAGGCCAAGTAACGGCAGCAGGAGGGCGCGGGGGCTCCTCCTCCCCGTGGAGGAGGGGAGACGGGGACCGGGAAGACGTGGCTCACTGAGGCTGCGCAGAGCGGGCACCTGCAAGAGCCTGTAGCCCTGGAAGGGAGAGCAGCCGGTCTCCAGGAGCCAGGCTGCCCCGGCCCGCGCACAATCCTGCTTCCTCCCCAGTCTCGCCTGAAACACAGGCTTGTCTCCGTTCACGCCGCAAGAACATCCTGGGCCAGTCGGGTCCTGTCTGGGCCTCAGTGTGCCTGTGGGAACGGGGCGTCCGTTTCCTCTTCCTGCGGTTACAGATCCCTACAAACGGGTGAGGTTTCGGCCGGTGGGATTGGCACCCACGGTGCTGGAATTGGGGTGTGCGGGGCTGCACTCCTCGCAGAGGCTCTAGGGGAGGCCCCTTCCTGCCTCTTCAGATCCTGATGGCTCCCGGCGTCCCCGAGCTGTGCCTCCGCCGTCCATGGCCCTCTTCCCTCTGCGCATGTGACTTCTCGCCTTCTAAAGACCCTGCCTGCTCCCGGACGGCCTCACCCTGACTAGTCGCCCTGCCAAGACGCTGTTTCCACAGACGGCGGCACAGCGTTCAGGCCAGGGACGGCAGAACCTGGGTGTGGACGCTCTTTAGCCGATTGCGATGACCGATAGGTGAGCTCCAGCTGTCCCATCTTTGAACCAGAAATGCAATGTTAAATTACAAGCTCGCTTTTCCCACTGAAAACCTTTTACGCTTGAACTGATGGGTGGGTCTCGATTTAGAATCAATATAATGAATAAGGGGAGCGCGGCCGGGGGGTTGTTTCAGGCGGTTTCAGCCTTGCCCTTCGACGCCTGCACCGTGGCTGGGTTATGTGGCGCTAAGTGATTACCGTGTGGCACACGTAGGAAGAGTCTGCACCGTTGCACGAACTCCTGTTTCAGGTGTGCGTGTGTGCAAACACGCACGCCGGCTGGACAGAGGTCCAGGGTGTTCCTTCCCGCGGGCTGTGGTTTGAAAGCTCGCAGAACGTGGCTCGGGGGACTGTGTGGAGGAGTGGGGCTGCAGGGGCACAGCACAAGTGCAGCGAGCGGCTGCCAAAGCTCTCCTCGAATGGGTGTGCAATTCACACTCAGCTGCCGTCAGGTTTTACAGCTCCTCCTCACTGCCGTAAAGCACAAAGCGTGCTCACGAGAGCTAAGGCCACCCTGGCTGCCCCGTGGGATGCGGGATGTAAAACCACAGCCTTCTGAGCTTCTAGGCAGCTTCGGAGACAGAGAGGCCAATCTCCGAAGCCACCCACTGAGCACGTCCACTGACGTTACAGCGCCGCGGGGCAGGCGGTCCGTGTCCCAGGAGGACGTGCCTCTCCTGGGCACACTCCCTTCTGGCAGAAAAGCAGTGGGTCAAGAAGCGAGGAGACAGCACGTGGCTCTCCTGTCACCAGCCCCATGCCATTTCTTTGTCTTTTTTTAAAACTATTTATTTTGTTTTATTTATTCATTCACTTATTTTATTTTGACCAGAGAGAGACAGAGAGAGGAAAAGTGAGAAAGCAAGCCACCAGGTCCGGGATGCGAACCGTGGTCGACCACGTGGGAATGTCCAGTGCCTTAAGCACCACGCCACCTGCTGGTCCCACTCCATGTTATTTCTACCACTTATAACCTTGAAGAGAGACAGAATGTAAAGGTACAGCCCAGGCAACTCGATTTCCGGTTTACCAACCACAGCTCGACAAGAATCCCCAGAGGAGTGCAGCGGAGTCCAGACTCCTTCCGAGTTAGTCATCACAAACCCGAAACACATTCCCGAGAGAGTGACGTTCAGAGGACCCGAAGCACCGGGCCCATCTTCAAGACAAAAGACACCCAGGGGAGACCAGCCTTGTGGTGACCCAGCCTTCGGGAAGATTAAGGAGTTTAAACCAGCAGTTACTGTGCTCAGGGGCATGCCCGGAAACGTGCCGGGTGAATAAAAAGATGGTAAACGTCTGCAGGAAAATAGAAACTAGAAACAAAGACCCACACGAAATTCTAGAACTGAAACAGTCTGGGAAATAAAGCCGTGGGGGCCAACCCAGTTCCCCGAGTTCTGCTCCGCCCGGCCTTACAGAGCCACTCGGCCCGCGGGAACGGGGCTGAGTAATTTGTGCCGGTCTGCTGCGCTCTCTCCCTCCAAATCCCGTTTTTATTCCCAGGGGTGTCCCCTTCCTGAAGTGTCTACTGGCACCCTCGCGCGTCCCCGGGCGCGCCTGTTCCCGGGTCTGTAACAGACATCTGTACCAGCATCTAGTCCCTGTTCCCGACGTTCCTTTCGGGGGGAATCCCTTCCACTTTCTCTCCTTTTCACTTGAGAGGTTGGCTTCTTCCTCGCGAGCTGGACCTGGCCAGTCAGGGTACTTCTTTTTTTGGAGAGGTTTTTGCTATAGGGCGCGTGCGCTCGCCAGAAAGACAGAGACAGAGACAGAAATCAAGAAATCACCCCCCGGGGGGATGGCCACGCTGCAATCCCTCCTCCTCCATTCTCCTCTCAGGATCTTGGGCACGCACGCATATGCACCCGGCGTGAGTTTAAGCCGCTGGGTCCAGGACTCGAACCGTGGTCGACTACATGGGAGTCCAGTGACAGCCATCACGCCAACTGCTGGTTCCCAGTCAGTGTACTTCTGACCCATGGCCACTATAAGTGGGCCACTAGACAGGGAAGTGACCGTGGCCAAGCCGGTAAGGCCCTTTACAGGACTTTGGTTGGTATTTTTGGGCAAAGGTGTTTATTGCCAGGCTCCCAATGGGCACGGTCTAAGGCAGGAGCCGCCGACAGTCACCCTGTCACCTGTATAAGGAGATGGGGAGGGAACATTGCTCGAGCTCCCGCATCCAGCCACGCCTGGACCCATCTACCCCGAGGGTTTGCAGTTAGGACAGCCGCCTGGACCCATCTACCCCAGGGGTTTGCAGTTAGGACAGCCGCCTGGACCCATCTCCCCCGGGGTTTGCAGTTAGGACAGCTGCCTGGACCCGTCTCCGCCGGGGGTTTGCAGTTAGGACAGCTGCCTGGACCCGTCTCCGCCGGGGGTTTGCAGTTAGGACAGCCGCCTGGACCCGTCTCCCCCGGGGGTTTGCAGTTAGGACAGCTGCCTGGACCCGTCTCCGCCGGGGGTTTGCAGTTAGGACAGCCGCCTGGACCCATCTCCCCCGGGGGTTTGCAGTTAGGACAGCCGCCTGGACCCATCTACCCCGGGGGTTTGCAGTTAGGACAGCCGCCTGGACCCATCTACCCCGGGGGTTTGCAGTTAGGACAGCCGCCTGGACCCGTCTCCGCCGGGGGTTTGCAGTTAGGACAGCCGCCTGGACCCGTCTCCCCCGGGGGTTTGCAGTTAGGACAGCCGCCTGGACCCGTCTCCCCCGGGGTTTGCAGTTAGGACAGCTGCCTGGACCCGTCTCCCCCGGGGGTTTGCAGTTAGGACAGCCGCCTGGACCCGTCTCCCCGGGGGTTTGCAGTTAGGACAGCCGCCTGGACCCGTCTCCCCCGGGGTTTGCAGTTAGGACAGCCGCCTGGACCCGTCTCCCCCGGGGTTTGCAGTTAGGACAGCCGCCTGGACCCGTCTCCCCCGGGGTTTGCAGTTAGGACAGCCGCCTGGACCCGTCTCCCCCGGGGTTTGCAGTTAGGACAGCCGCCTGGACCCGTCTCCCCCGGGGTTTGCAGTTAGGACAGCCGCCTGGACCCGTCTCCCCCGGGGTTTGCAGTTAGGACAGCCGCCTGGACCCGTCTCCCCCGGGGTTTGCAGTTAGGACAGCCAGCACATCTCCTCTGCTGCTGGTCTGAGCTGTATTCCCGTCAGGGCAGCGGAACAGCCCGCGCCCAGCGTCGTTCCCGTAGGCTAACCACGCTCCGCGCACCTGCAGGCTGACCCAGCAGGGGACTAAGACCACGCTGACCCCTGTGTGCACCTCCACATCGAGGAGGTGCTTGGCAGGGAGAGGGTTCGTGGCTGTGCTCACCCAATGAGGGTGCAAAGTCAGTGCTAAGGAAATACCCCCACCCCGAGTCACGGCGCCGGGGCTTTGCAACCCGCACAGTACCCCATTCAGGTCTCACCGCGTGTTCTGTGAACCCACTTCAGCCGGTGATGCTGGGGCTCCTCAGAGTTCAGGGACGGACCTCAAGTCTCAAAACTCGTAAGTCAGGGAGCAGAGGCCGTGAGGCCGTGGGGCTGACCCGTGTGGCCACGTGTTGGCCTTAGACAGACTGCCTCACCCCCACTTGACCTGACTAAGAATGGGGGTGCCATTTTCTGAAAAGGTGGTGAACCAAACAATCAGGCAGAGGCGAGTTCGGAAAGCAGGAAGGGGCAGCGAGATGCCAGGGTGCGGCAAGGACGTGCAGGTTGTGTATTTTTCTACTCCACCTGACAAATGTATAAATAGAGAAAAAGAAAGTCTTAGAAGAAAACATAAAACGCATTCCAAGGAACCAACCATGATGCCTGGCCGATTTCTCTTCTCAGCTGCCACAGGAGAGACAGAGGTTGAGAGGGAAAGCACGGCCCGGAGGGGACAGCACGCTGCAACCCCTCCCCCTCCATTCTCCTCTCGGGGCTTTGGACATGCACGTACACGCACACGCACTGGCGTGTTTCTCAAGTTGCTGGGTCTGGGACTCTGACCACGTAGTCGGCCACGTGAGACCCTGCTGCCCTACCATCATGCCACAGATTTGCCCCGGGAGACGCATTTCCCATGAGCTCATTGAAGACCCCTCGTACACATGTGCACACACCCATGCACGCACAACTGCATGCATATGTGCACAAGTGCACACACACACGTGCACACACACACGTGCACACACACACGTGCACACACACAGACGTGCACACATGAAGGATACATTTATGCAGAGCAACATTTAGGGTTAAATTGAGGGGAAAAGGCATAACTTGGAAAAACCAACTTTGGATTTTAACCAATCCCCCAGTGTTTGAAAAGCAGTCTGAGGGCTTCAGGGAGCCAGAGCCAGGGGCCCCGCAGCCTCTCGGGGCGCCGAGGACCCCGCCTTCCTGTTTTGCTCCAGGTCCTTTGCACAAGAGCCCAGTGTGGGCAGCCCCGTCTGGGCAGACACAGGTAGCAGTGTTCCGGGCCCTGCTCGGGCTGGCGGCCGCGGTCTCCACTCCCCGCCAAGCCAGACTGCGGGTCAGGCCCGGGGTGCACCCGTCGGATCAGAGTGCCCAAAGTGCCCCGTGTCTCTCAGACACACCCTCTTGTTCCTGCTCCCAGCACCAGTCCTGGCAGGGGCTGCCCTGGCCGTGCCAGGCACGAAGGGAGGGCAGTGACCCGGGCAAGCCTTGGAAGGGAAGAGGAGTGGATTCCAGGTATTTTCTTTTCAAAATTTCCTTTGGCTGAAAACATCCATCTTTAACTCGTGTTTTTCTAGCCAGTGAAACAAGTCGGGGCTTTTGCCCAAGATCAACTCCAACTCCGACGGACAGAGCCGTCCTGAGATCCAGGCGCTGTGACCACCCCCCCACACACACAATGTTCTGTGTCATCACTGTTAAATGACAGAAAGCATGTGTACCTGCAGGAGAGAGAGACGGACAAGGGGCGGGAGAAAGGAGCCACCGCCCGACAAGGGCTCACCACGCCACAACCCCTCCCAGCTCTCCAGTGCCTCGGGTGTGTTCAAGCCATCCTGGGGATTTGAACCTGAGGTCGCCCTGGCCTTCAGCCTTGCAGGGTGCTCGCATCACTGCTCCGCCACAGCCAGCCTGCTTCCTTTCTCTTCCCTTTTCTTTTCTTTTTTTCTTTTCCTTTTTCTTTTTTTTTCTTTTTTGACCAAGTGGGAAAAAAAAAACTTAGGACTGCAACACCCCTTGAATCATTGTGTATTTTGTTTTCGTTTGTTCGCTTTTACTTAACGGTGCCAGTAACATCTCACCCAGGCAAGACCCAGAAGCTCCGCTGGCTTCTCGGCGCTGCTGTGGCGTAGAACGGACGTCCTTCCTGAGGGAAATGGGGCATCTTGGCCACGTGGGTCCACCTGCTCACTGGGGACTGGAATCACACAGGGGACTTCAAACAACTCAGGAAAATGGATTTAAAGTGTGTTTATTTTGGTGCAAAACCACTCTGAACTCCGTGCATTCTTTTCTGTAATGCACAGTCCCCATGGCTTGGGGAGCCCGAGGCCTGCACCCTGCGCTGGGACCCTGCAGGGACCACCGTGAGTGGCATTCATTTTCCTACCCCGCTGGAGCGTGCGGCCGTGACCCGCTTCGGCCACTGTAGAGAGTGGAGTGGCCGCGGCGACAGCCTTTGTCCCCTGGGCTTCCCAGGGTCACTGCTGCAAGCAAACACACGCTCAGGAGCCCGGGCAGCGCCTCTGAGCACCTCGGGGTGCCGAGAGCAGCTGCCCGGCCACGCCCTCCCAGAGACACGTGGCCATAACAGAGCCCTGGGGACTGACACGGCCACCGTCCTCTGGGCTTCCAGGACCCCGGCTGCCCCGGGTCACCCTCCCTCACTGCCAGGTCTGCGCCTCTGCTGTGGGATCTTCCTGCCCCAAGTCCCCTCACGCGGGGCGGCTCCGTCTAACCGTTCCTTCCTCGGTCGGCGCACCCCTCTAGACGTCTGGCCCAGACTCCTCCCAGCCCCCCGGGCATCTCGCGGCCCAGAGACCCGTCTGAGCTCTGCCCACGCGCTCCCCCCACTCTGCCCCTGCGCCCGGGGTTCCGACGGCGCCCACAGCTGCAATGGCCAAGGGCGCTCAGGGCCCCGAGGGCGCTCAGGGCTCCGAGAACAGGTGGCTCCCGTGAGGAAGAGAGTGCCCATCCCTGCCAGGCCGTGAGGGGCTCCAATATGGCGCCCAGGGGCCCTGACGCCCTCCACGCTGCGGCCCCAGCCCCTGGCTCCAGCTGGGCACGGGATGAGCTCAGGGCTCCTCGGAGGGGGGCCCCACCATTCCCGCCCAAGGTCCACTGGAAGCACCAGGCACGGGACTCGGCCTGCCCAAGGGTCCTAGGAACCGCCGTCTCTGTCCGTGCTCCGTGACTCAGGCACGCGGCCGCTAGGACAGGGCACCCTCGACCTGGGAGTCGCCAGTGTCGTTCGTTGTTTTTGTTTTCCGCCAGAGGACATGTGCGCTTGCTGGAGAGAGACAGAAAGTGACAGAGAGATGGGAAGTGTGAAGTCACTCCAGGAGGACGGCCATGCGGCAATTCCTTCTCCTCCATTCTCATTTGGACACGCGTGCACACACACACGCGTGTGTCTTATAGCCATTGGGTCTGGGACTCGAACCGCAGTCAGCCATGTGGGAGTCCAGCGCCTTAACCTCCAGGCCCCTCCAGTGGTTCTTAGCACTTGCCAGGTCCTTAAATGGCATTAAGGCCCCGCTCAGCTCTCATACCGCAGCGCCCCCACGTCCTGCCCGCCCAGCGAGCGAGCGTCTCTCTCCTCTCTCCCCACGCCCCGTCTCTGACCTGCCCTTGGGCTCGGCTCCTGCTCCAGGTGGTCTCTGCCGCTCGCCACCCTCACCTCTCACACCCCAACTCCACCACCGCACTCAGGGCTTCACTGGAGCGGACCGTGGCTGTGTCCCCTCTAGACTGAGCACCTCTGCGAGCGAGGACGGGTTCAGGCCTCTCCCCGCCTAGCACCCAGCACAGAGAACAGAGGCCCACAACGGCGGGGTGGGCGGGCCGGCTCTCTCTTGCAGAAGAAAACTCGCACCTGCCTGTCCCAACCACATGCCTGCCATCCTGTCCCCTGGCCCGAAGCGCCCGAGGAGGGACGCCTGGCAAGGTCCCTGTGAGGAGGGACCGGCAGCCCGTGACAGCCTTGCCTGAAGTTTGGCCCCATCCTCTGAGTCTCAGGATTTGGGGCTGGGGATTCAGAGTGAGCTAGTCCATCCGGAGTGGAGGAAGAACTGGGGGGGAGGCAGGAGGAGAAACCGGGGGGCTGGAGGAGAAACCGGGGGGCAGGAGAAGGTGGGGGACAGGAGGAGGAACCGGGGCAGGGGGAGAAACCGGGGGCAGGAAGAGGATCCCGGGGGTGTGGGGAGAAGGCGGGTGCTGGACCCTGGGCTGTGGGGCCTCGAGCGGGGGGGGGGGGGGGGGGCGCTATGGGGACAGGGCTTCTGCTGAGTACCGTGAGCCAAAGGGGACACAGGGTAGAGGAGGAGCCCCCAGGGGAGGGCGGGTGGGAGGTTTCAGGTATGGCGTGACCATGACCGAGGCCAAGACAAGAGTGGCCTGGTCCCTGTACTGGGGGGACAGATGAGTGGGGAGCTGAGGTGACCACACACACCGGCCACCAGGGCCTGCCCTGTCCCGTGTCACCATCCAGGTCCCCACCCCAGCTCTTGGGTGTTGGAGCACCCCTTCCCTCTCTGAGTCCCCGAGAGACCTCCTTTGCCTTTATTTAATTAATTTATTTCTTCAGTGAGTGAGAGAGACAGAGAGAGAGAGAAGGGGAGAGACAGCACCCCAATGGGGTCTTGAGCGGTGATTCATCTCCAGCTTCCATGGCGCTGGGTCACAGGCTCGAACCTCAGGGAGGTCTCTGGACACAAACCCAGAACTCCCCACCTGGGTCAGCCTCACTACTGCTGGGGCCCGTCTGGCCCTGTCTTCATTTGTATGCACCTCCCCGCTAGGGGCTCGGACCCTGGACTTGGTCTCGCGGGTCTGCCGACAGCACCTGGGCTGGGCCTCCCTGCACCGGTTCAGAAACCAGCTCTCCTGCCCCTCTACCCCCGCCCTGTGGCCTGCAGGCTCGGAGCCGGAGTATTCATTCATATAAACTGGAGTCTGGCGTTCTGTGTTTGTGCTCTCCATAAAGCCCTTTTTATTTGGCTCCTGGAGAGCTGTTTACTGCTTAGCACAGGAGGCCCCGAGGAGCTGCAGGCTCCAGCCTCACTCAGGGGCAGGGCCCTGTCCCCCCGGGGCTCCCTGGCCTCCAGGCAAACCGGAAGGGCTCAATCCAGATAAGGACAGCCATTTCCAAATAGGAGTGGCCTCGCTCCTCCCGAGCACAAGGAGGTAAGGAGGTGAGAGGTTAAAATGCAGCAGCCTCCTCTCAGTCTCTGAGAAGGTGTGACACGTCTTTGTGAGTGAGAGACACCAATTGCGGTGTGGCATTCAGTGAGGCTGAGCTGCGCGGGGTCCTGGGCCGTGCCCCGAGACCTCCCTGAGCCCGTCAGACACAGCCGTGCCCACGACCCGGGGCTGGGACACTGATCGCGGCGTCAGAGGGGATTCCTTTTCTTACTATGTCCCTCCCTAAACAAGCGACAGCCTCTGGGCTGACATGCGCTCCCGAGGTGTGGCCGGCCGGGCACAGGACAGGAGCATCGCCCGCGTCAGCAATGACTTTGGCGATCCAGAGGGCTTCCGACGGCCACGCGGCCTGTCCGGAGCAGCAGAACCAGAGCCACAGGTGTCACTGGAAAATGCCTCGTGGCCACATTAAGGCAAAAAGGAGCAAGTGAAATTAATTTCAGTAACATTATTCTTAGTACCTGTGTACCTACTGGGTCGTCGGAAAAATCAGGACACGTGTTTTCACGTTTTTCTATGTGAAAGTGCATCATGACTTTTCCAACGACCCAATACATGAGAGTAAGCGGTGAAATAATATTTAGTTATGTAATCGCTACATTCAAAATATTGCCATTCAACAGGCCACACTAAAGGTATCCATGAGATGGGAACCAGCAGTTAGCGTAATGGCTATGTCGCTGGACTCCCACGTAGTCGACCGCGGTTCGCGTCCCGGACCCGGTGGCTTAAACTCACGCCAGGCGCGTGTGCGTGCGTGCCCAAGATCCCGAGAGGAGAATGGAGGAGAAGGGATTGTGGCATGACCATCCCCCCTGGGGGGTGATTTCTCGCTTTCTGTCTCTATGTCTCTCTCTGTCTGTCTGGCGAGCGCACGCGCCCTATAGTGAAAACCCCCCCAAAAAAAAGGTATCCATGAGATGATTCACGGTATCTTTGTATGAAGTCTTTAAAATCCAATGTGTGTTTTACACTGACATGTATGACGATTTGTATATAACATTGTCACGGAAAATTTCATAAATGTTGTCAATTTTACGCTTTCTAAAAATGATCAGGTTTGTAAAATAAGTGGCAGAAAGCCAGACCCACCTCCCGATGTTCTCAGTATACTTCAAAGTTTTCTAACGGTTCAATCAAGTGTTCAGTTGTAAATCGAACAAAATTAACAAAAAGGTCCTTGGTTGCGCTCACCACTCGCGGAGCGGCCCACGTGCCTGGCGGCCGCCATGTTGAACAACAGCTGGGCACGTCCTGTCACCAGCCATCGTGTTGCTCAGCCCCAGCCCTGTCCCTACTCTGACGCTCGGGGACAGGCGTTCAGACCTGCTTTTCTGTGTCGCCTTGTTTGCTCTGCTCTCTGCACACGGTCGGCTACGCCGGGGCTTCCGCTTCTGAGATGGACATCTGTCTGGGCAGGCCTGGCTGTCATTTGTCCAACCCCCGTTGGCTCCAGACCTTTGGAAATGTTAAGGGACCGTGATGCCACTTTCGGGTGCTCTGCCTCGGGGGACACTGAAGCTGAGGAGGTGGTTGTCTGTGGAGCGGCCCTGAACTTTTCCCTGTCCCCTCAGCACCTGCACCACCACCCACCACGCCTGGGTGGCGCTTAGTTGCCTGTCTCGGCATCTCGACAGTGGAGACCTCCGAGCCCTGGTCGCACTACTCCAAGCTGCACGCTTGTTTTCTACTCCCAGTGGCTGGCGGGACTCACTCCCCGAATCGCGGGTCTTCTGTAAGTGCCTCATTAGAGTAAGCAAACAAATAGCAGCAGAAAAGGAGTTTTAGAAAACATGTTTATGAACCACTAAGACTTAGTCTGACAACTTCCTCAGCCTCAAATCCTTAAGAAGATTTTTCTCCCAGCAGGGCACACCCGAGCTGTCCTCTTTCAGCCTGGTGGACCCTGCGCTGGGCCGGGTGCTACGGCAGGAGGAGCTTCCCAGTGTTCTCAAAGGCTTCGCTCCCGGATCACTTGTGGCACCTTGGGGCAGTTGAAGCCTCGGGACTCTTTTTTTTTTTTTTTTTTGAGAGGTTTTTGCTATAGGGCATGTGCACTCACCAGAAAGGCAGAGAGAGACAGAGAGACAGAAAGCGAGAAATTACCCCCAGGGGGGATGGCCACGTTGCAATCCCTTCTCCTCCATTCTCCTCTTGGGATCTTGGGCACATATACACGTGCCCAGTGTGAGTTCAAGCCACTGCGTCCGGGACTTGAACCGTGGTCGACTACATGGGAGTCCAGCAACACAGCCATTATGCTAACTGCTGGTCCCAAGCCTCAGGACTCTTCAGAGTTTGTTTATTTGAGTAATCATGGTCATGGTGGTGGTGATGGCGACAATGGTAGTGATTCTGGTGGTGGTGGTGATGAAGGTGATGACAGCTGTGATGGTGATGACAGCGATGGTAATGATGGAGGTAATGATGGTGCTGGTGGTGATGGCGATGGTGATGATGGAGGTGATGATAGCCCTGGTGGTGATGGCGATGGTGGTGATGGAGGTAATGATGGTGGTGGTGATGGTGGTAGTGATGATGGTAGTGGTGATGGGATGGTGGTGGTGATGGTGGTCTTGATAACAACAGTCATGATCGTGGTCATGATAGTGGTGGTGTTGGTGTAGTGGTAATGGTGATGGTGGTGGTCATGATGGAGGTCATGATAGTGGTAGTGATGGGCATGGTGGTGGTGATGGTGGATGGAAAGATGATGATGGGGATGGTGGTGGTGATGATGGTAGTGGTTGGTGATGGGGATGGTGGTGGTCATGATGGTGGTAGTGATGGGGAGGGATGGTGGTGGTGATGGTGGTGGTCATGATGGTGGTCATGATAGTGGTGGTGATGGGCATGGTGGTGGTAATGGTGGATGGAAAGATGATGATGGGGATGGTGGTGGTCATGATGGTGGTAGTGATGGGGAGGGATGGTGGTGGTGATGGTGGATGGAAAGATGGTGATGGTGATGGTGGTGGTGATGATGGTAGTGGTAGTGGTGATGGTGGTGGTGATGGTGGTGGTCATGATGGAGGTCATGATAGTGGTAGTGATGGGCATGGTGGTGGTGATGGTGGATGGAAAGATGATGATGGTGATGGTGGTGGTGATGATGGTAGTGGTGATGGGGATGGTGGTGGTCATGATGGTGGTCATGATGGAGGTCATGATAGTGGTAGTGATGGGCATGGTGGTGGTGATGGTGGATGGAAAGATGGTGGTGATGGTGATGGTGGTGATGATAGTGATGGTCTTGATGGTGATGGTAGTGGTGTTGGTTATGACAGTGTGGTTTCTTCAGTATTTTCCGAACGTTATTTATTTGCGTCTCGCCTGGCATATCTTTGCTGCACCAGTGTTGGTGTAGCACAGGACTGGCAGGGATTGGCATGGTTTCTCCATGAAGAGCCCACTGGCCTGTATTCGTGGGTCAGGTGGCCGTGGATATGGCAACCCCCCTCTGTTGCTGCAGCCTGAGGGCAGCCATAGTTCACTTGCCAGATGTGTCCATGATGAGCATGGCTATGTGCCCGTAAAGCTTTAACAAAAATATGCTCCAGTCCAGCTGCGGCCCAGGGCCACAGTTTCCCACTGTCCCCATGCTGTTGTTTACAAATCGTACTAGTGATTTGTTTTTTATTTTATTATTATTTTTAAATTCACCATAGGACCTATGTGCTTGCCAGAGACAGAGCGAGAGAGAGAGAGAGGGAAAGTGAGAAAGCATCCTCTGGGGCATGGCCGCACCCCAACCCCTTCTTCTCCGTTCTCCTCTTGGAATTTTGGGCACCCACGTACCCATACCCTGCATGTTTCTTAAGCTGCTGAGTCCGGGACTCAGACACGCTGTCGCCATGTAGGATCCAGCGCCCTAACCAACACACTGCCAGCTGACCCAGTGACTCATTTATTAAGAAATACAATAAAATAAAGGAAAACTTCCTATCATTCCCCTAAACCAGGAGCCCACACCACAAACAAGCAATTGCAAAAGTCAATTTGTTGCAAAAGTAATAAGCAATTGCAAACAAGTAAAAGAAAAAATGTTACTAAATTCTAACTTGTAAGATGGACTGTGCCCAGTTCGGCCTGAGGTTTAACCTTTCTTGGGAAAAATAAATAAATAAAAAGGAAATTAGGAAGTCCTTGGGCGGCATTAAATTCTCATTAGCACCAGGCTAAGTCTTTCTCTTTGTAACGTTCAGTAGGATTAAAGAGAAATGGAAGGGGAATCGCCTTCAGTGACTTAATCTCGTCTCAGCCCATTCAGCTCCCCCTGCAATCATCTGCTGGCTCCGGCAGAGCCTGGTTCCTGAAAGCCCCCTTCTGTTTGCCGTGGAGGTCAGACTGACTCACGGGAGGCTGCGTCCCCAACCCTGCTAGGCGCTCGGGGTTGGTCGCCTTCCAAGAGGCAGGGAGCTTGGAGAACAGACCTGGGCAGCCTGCCAGTGCTCGGGGCTTTTCCCTCCCTGATCCCATGGAGGGGATGCAAACAAGCCTGGGCTATTACGGGCTGCAGGCCCCGTGGAGCCTCACCGGAGGATGGTCCCGGGCACGCCCCACCCCGGCACCGGATGATCATAAAAGGCCTAGTCGGTGGCAGCACCTGTCTGGACCAGGCTGGCCAGCAGGCCACCCCTGTCCTGATCTGTCGCGGGCTCCCGGGAGGCGGTAACCAAGAAGCTGAAGTCATAAAGCCTGGGCCCAGGGCTCCCAGCTGAGCCCGGGGAGGGAGGCCGGAGTCCACAGGCAGCTTACGCCCTCCTGGGCTTCCTCCGGAATGAGATAATAAGCCAGAGCAGCGGGTCAGACAGGGCCAGGCCGCAAGGCAGCCCACGCGCCAGCTCAGGAGTCAGTGGCTGCTCTTACGTGAGTCTGCAAAACGCTGGACTCGAAGGGTGAGCTCAGGCGTGGCGCTCAGCCTGCCGCTCAGACAGGTGGGGCACAGGCAGGGTGCCCTGGAGACATGCGGGCACCTGGCCAAGGGCCCATCCTGCCGAGCCTGAGGGTCCCCTGGCGAGTTTTACGGGGCTCAGTAGTGACGGGATCATGTCCCCTCTCCAACTCCAATCCGAGAGGACAGGGCCATGTGTGGCTTTAAGCCCCTGTCCTATCCTGAGCACCTAATTCAGCCTGGCACACAGTAGGTGCTTAACTAGCATCAAACGAATGAACGCGACCTCGCGTTTCTATCGCTGCCCTCCTCAGCGCTCCGCCCCCTGCGTTCGGATTCTGACCGCTGTTGCCCGTGCGCCCTGGACTGAGTTGCACCAAAATCAATTTGCACTTTCTCTTTCTTCTTTTTCTTAAAAGAATGATTCATTTAATTTTATTATTATTTTAATTTGCCACAAGGGACATGCATGAGAGAGAGGAAGGAAAGTGAGAAAGTACGCGGCCGGGTCCAGGACCTAACCATGGTCAGCCACGTGGGAGCCCAGCGCCCCAGCCATGCCACCCACTGGCCCCACATTTTGCTTTCCTTCCGGATTTCCGTGCACGTTTTTGAAGTCTCACACGTTTACCCAGACCCCTCAGCCCTACTCTAGCAGCCCACTGAGACTGGGAGATTCGGTTCCATGGCAGAGGTACGGCTAGGGAAGGGGAGAGGCTGGGGGCACCCGCGCAGCACCACAGCAGGGACGCAGTGATCCCAAGAGCTCCCGAGGAGGTGCCCAGACCGGGCAGGCTGGAGGGGGGCCAGGGAGACCCAGCCCAGAGCCTACCCTCACGAGGCAGCCTGTGGTCCCGGGTCGGCCGCCATGGGCGGGATGTGAGCCGGGCTGGCGCCAAGTGGGGCCCAGAGCTGGGGCGGGGGGCACAGAGCCGCATTGTTACCTGGAGACCCGGTGACGGGCCGTGCCTCCCGTCTCAGCTGCGCTGGGACAAACGAGGTGTCAGCCTGTCAGCCACCCCAGCTCCCTCCTGACAGGGAAAATAAATAGAACCTCGGGGTGCCGGACTGCTGCCAGGGGCCGCCCACAAACCCTGTCCCCCAGCTCCTCGCTGGCATTGGTGCCAACTTCCAATCAGAGGTCTCGGAGCTCACTGGGGGTCACACGCCTTTTCTTTCCTGGTTCTGTTCCCTCCTCACGCCACACGACTCTGTGTGGGCGCATCCGGCGGCGGTCCCCTGCCTCTGGCACTGCGGGGGTCCCTGGTCACAGAGCCGTGGGCCAGCCTGCCCCTGTGGTAAGATCTCGGTGTCCCCGCCTGCACACGAGGCCCGCATGCCTCACTCTCCATGCCGCCTCACTGAAGCAGGCCCGTCCCTCGCCGTCTCCACTCGCTTTCCCAGAGTCCACGCCAGGTCAGAGGTTCGCGACCAGACGGCTGACCTGGGGCAACGCAGGTCTGGTTCTTCTAAGTCACTTCGTTCTCCCATGAGAGAGAGAGAGAGAGAAAGAGAGAGAGAGAGAGAGAGAGAGAGAGAGGCGCCCCAGCAGGGGCCCGAGGCCTCGTCCTGGCCCAGCTTCAGCAGGCCCCGTGTACACACCCTCAGGGAGGCCTCCCGGGGTGAACCCAGAACCTTCCCGTGGAGAAAGCACTGCAGGCACCCGTTCCAGCACCGCACCACCCTCCAGCCCCAACTCACGGCCTTTCCCCAGCAAATACTGTAAATGCATTTTCTCTCGTGTATGACCTGCTCAACAACCTGCTCCTCCGTAGCGCCCTCCACTGTAAGCACGGTGACCCAGAGCACCCAGATATGGCTCCCCCTGCTCGCGGGTACCGGCAAAGCTTCTGCCAGGGCATTATCACTGGTTAAGTTTGGGGGAGTCAACAGTTCTACTCGAATCTTCAACAGCAAAAGGCTCAGTGTCCCCAGCCCCTGTGTGAAGAGGTCCACTGTACAGGCCCAGCAGGTGACATAAAGCTTTTGTCACTGGACTCCTCCATGGCTGATCGCGGTTTGGGTCCTGGACCCAGAGGTTTGAAAATCATGCTGGGTGCATGTGCATGCATGCCCAAAATCCTGAGAGGAGAATGGAGGAGATGAGACTGCAGCACGGCTGTCTCCCTGGGCCGTGATTTCTCACTTTCCCTTTCTCTGTCTCTCTGGTGAATGCACACACCCTTTGGCAAAATCTTTAAAAAAAAAAAAAAAGATGTGATGGGGAAAGCGAAGTGGCTCGGGTTTAGCGCTGGTTGACAACAGGATACGCTCATACGAGGGGACTTCACCATGGCCATGGAAAAGTGAAGCTAAAGTATGAGTTTATTTTGGTGCAAAAAACATTTAAATCCATGCATTTTTTTATTACTCAGTTCCATGAATTTTTTGAAGACCCTCCCATATTGGGTTAAATCAAATATTGCTTAAGATTAATTTCACCTTCTTTTAAAACGTTTTATAAAACGTGGCCACTAGAAAATTCAAAGTCACGTGTGTGATTGGCACTTGTGGGGTGCACACATCTGACTTACCATTTCTGTCCTATTAACCTTTTTTCATTTTAATATTCAAGATTCCCTTTGTTGGATGCTGTTTCAAAGTCCTTTTGGAGAGCGATGGAGTGGAAATAAAGACTTTATTCATCAAAGGTGAAAGCACACGCAATGTCTGAAGGACCCAATTCCCTAAGACGTAAGACTTGTGAACATACCTGGAGGAGAGTACGCACACTTCATTTCTTACAATTAGCTTTGGGGTTAGAAATGAAAACAAACACATCTCCTGAAATAGCTAATTCTTCTCTCAGGCCCTGACACTTGAGGCTGAGTGCCGAGACAAGCCCACTTCAGTCCTGACACCCTCTCCCTGGGTGGTGCCTGCGCCTGTCCTCGCCAAGTGACACGGGCCTTCTAAAAGACACCCGGGCTTGGCAGAGCGGCACAGAACGTGACTTCAATTAACGAGCCACTCGTGCGCGGGCTGACAGCCCACGCCAGCCGCCTCTGACGGCCTGCTAACCTGTCATCTTTCCACTCTGCAAGAACCAGCGTGTCTCTGCAAATGGCAGCATAATTAACCGGGCCAGTGACAGCCCCACGTCTGTGCAGGGAGGTCTCCAGCCTCATCGTGGTGCCGTCCTGCCAGGGAGAGGTTGTGCAGGCTGCTCGCCCGGGCGGGCGGCGGGGCCTCTCCTTCCGCGGGCCGGACACCAGGCTGCCTCGCTGCTCTCGAGAGGCAGGGCGGCACCAGCGATCCCACCTCCTCATGAGGCTGCTGTTCTTTTGTCTTAAAAATGCACCACACACACGCGCACACTCACGCACGCACACACATGTGCACACACACACGCACACAAAGAGCAGCTGGACCTGGGCGGGGTCGAGCGTGCGGACATCGGCACCTAGGGGCAGCTGCCACCTAGCTGCTCTCGGGCTGTGGGTGGAACTCGGGGACCACTCGCCCTGCCGAGTGGGCACCCAGGGACTGCCTGCCCTCGGCTCTCACGGGCTCGCTGGGGCATTCCTGCTCGAGCTGGGGGAGCTCTGAAGCGGCATCGCGTTTGCCACCCCGGAAGTCTGCAGACCTGCTAACGTGGCCTGTGCACGGAGCTGCAGCCAGGGCTGCTGAGGTCACGGGACAGCACAAGTCTGTCCTCCACCTGCGGGGACGTCCCTTCACACATGCCCAGTGTGATTTTCAAGCCACCGGGTCCGGGACTTGAACAGCGGTCGGCCATGTGGGAACCCAGCGATGTAAGCACTGTGCCATCTGCTGGCCCCTCCTTTAAGTCCTCCACCCAGACAAGCAGAAGGCAAGTAATTAGCAAGAGAACTGCTGTCTGTGGTGAGTGCTACAAGGACAGAAACCAGGAAGAGAGAAAGGCAGCGCCTGGGAAAGGCCACAGTCACGAGCCGCGTGGTCTCCGCTCACACCCAGGCCGGGCCTGGGGACGTTTTAGGGCGCTGTGTGGTCTCCACTCGCGCCCAGGCCGGGCCTGGGGACGTTTCGGGGAGCCATGTAGTCTCCACTCACCGCCTAGGCTGTGTCTGGGGACGTTTCGGGGAGCTGTGTGGTCTCCTCTCGCTGCCCAAGGCCGTGTCTGGGGACATTTCTGTTCGTGTGTGGTACTGGGGGCTGTGACCAGGGATGCTACTGTGTCTGGAGGGTTGAGGCCAGGGGTGTGGTTGGACTTTCTACAATGGTGGCACCCCCTCCGTCAAGGGCGGTCCAGCCCCACATGTGGGAAGTGCCAAGGCTCAGAGACCCTGGCACAGAGTCCTCAGGGAAAGCGTCGTGAGGGGGTGACATCTGAGCTGAGACGAAATGGTCAGAAGAGACTGTAAGAGGTTGAACTGTGTCCCCGAGAGAGGTTGGTGTCCTCAGCCCCGTGCTCACGAGAGGGGCCTTATTTGGAAATAAGGCTTTCGCTGACACCGTCAGTGACGATGAAGGCGTTCCGGGAGCCCTCACCCAATGTGACAGGTGTCCTTATAAGAAGAGGGGAGGACGGGCACGTGCTCACACAGGGAAGATGGTGTGGAAGACGCAGGGAGAGGGCCACGGGACACCGGGGCGGCCAGCAACCTCCAGGAGCTGAGAGCAGCCCGGAACAGACTCTCCGGCAGAGCCTCTGGAAGCCGGGCTTGGTTTGGGACGCCTAAGCCTCCCGAGCCGGGAGAGAGCAGGTTCCGGTTGTTTTAAGCTGCCGAGTCCGTGACACTTGTTACGGGAGCCCCAGAAGTGAATGCAGAGACCAACACGGTAAAGACAGGAAGGCCGAGAGGGAGGACAGGCCGGGCATCATGAACAGCACAAGCCAGAGGGACTGGAGCCCAGGGACAGGCAGCGTGGCGGCCGATGAAGTAATGGGGAGCCGTGCGCGTTTTTAAGCTGAGACGGAACAAATTCTGATTTTTGTCACTTACAAGTCACTTTAGCTGCTGGGGATGGGGAGAACGACTGGACTGTGAGAGCAAGAGAGGCGTGGGGAGACCTCCTGGGGACTGTCACTGTTGCCCAGGGGAGCAGCGATGGCTGTGAAGGGTGGTGGATGTGCCACCTCTGCAGTGCCACTTTGGTGTAAGGATTATATTAAAGCTAAAGGCACCTGGAACTTAGCAGCTGCAAGGAAAGTGCTCTGCCCTCCCTTCCTTCCCGAGAGAGGAGCCAGAGCTGCCGTGGGATTTCTTTTCGCTAGAGATGGACAATCGGGGCTGAGAGGATTTGGAACAAGCAGACTTTGTTAAAATAATTCCTACCTTGGGGCTGGACAACGGCCAGCAGTAAAACACGATGCTCCGTGAGGCTGACCTGCACGGAACATTTCCAGATTCCCATCCGGACCCCGAGGGTGCTGGGAGTGCACAGGCTCAGGATCTGGGGCCGGGGCCGGGGCTGGGTCGCAGTGCCCGGACCCATTGGGAGTGCTGTCTCTCCATCTCTCTCTCTGCCTTCCTCAGTCATGGAAGAAATAAATAACTAGACCTTAAAAAGAAACAATTCCTACCTTCCTCTCCCGGCCCCCACATTTAAGTTCCTTCTCCGCAATTGGCTCCCTTTGCTTGACACAGTATAAAGTAAACACATTTCACTTTTGCCACAGCTTTGAGTCTTCATTTCTGCATGAGGGCTCCATGTCACATAAAACTTACATGAAATGAACTGGTATGCGTTCCCCTGTGAACCTGCCCTGTGTCAACGTCGGCTCAGGCTCGACGGGACACGCTAAGACAGCAGAGGTGAAGTCTCGCCTCCTCTCCAGTCTGGGCTCTCAGGAGAGGGCTATGATGGAGGCTTCTGTTGGTTGGAGTATCCTTGGGAAAGAATAACTTGCAAGTTATTTTCAAAATCTCTTCCTGAGAACCTTATAAGCAGGCTCGAGACTGAGGGTCTTAATCTAGTACTTGCAAGTTCATCCAAAGCTGCTTTTTGGTGAAAAAGCATAGCTTTGCCTCGGTGCAACATAGGTGGATAAGAAGCTTGATTTCCTTTCTGGGTTTTCACCGTGGAACGGGAGCCCTACCCCTTGTCTGTCTGCCACTTTGGCAGTAGCAGGAGGGTGGAGAAGTGAGCAAGAACTCTCAGGATTGACTGATGCACTCAATGTGGGGGTGAGGGAAAGGGGATCCCCACCAACTCCTGTGAGCAGCACAGGTAGGATGGATTGTAGGGCAGGCCACACCCAGGGCCTGGTGTCTGGGGCCATAGATGAAAGGGACAGGATGCAGGAGACCTCCTTGATAAAAAAGTCCCTGGGCACTCACAGTCCCAGGTAGCACCTTTACTCCCGGGGACTGAGAAACGCAGTGATCCGCAGTGGGGCCTGGCACCGTCCCCAAGGCGCTGGACAGAGCCTCACAGGGCAAGGGCCCTCATGTTCGAGAGGCTGCGAGGAGCCCCTGAACCTTTACTGGTTCCGAACCGAGAGAGCCAGCATGGCTATCGGGCCCTACAGAGCCCGTGCAGGGAATCGACACATTCCAGCGGCTGTCGCTGGCACCTTCTGGAGGTTAGCGAGTCAGAGAGGCTGCGTGTGATTCTCACATCCGTTCTGCAATGCTGCGCACCCCGCCTGCCTGCCCGGGCCTACAGCGCTGGGAGGCCTTTCACGAAAAGACATGAACTTTTCCATCCCTTTCACTGCCCTAGCAGCCCACGGACAGGATCTGGCCCACATTTGAACTTTCCAGAATAAGGCAATTATTGTTTTTCTTTTCTGTTTTTCTTGGTCCCCTACTGCTCAGTCACTGGACTGGCTGTTTTGGAATTTTGTAGAAGGGTTTCTCAGCCCGCGTGTCAGTTCTGGTTCGGGTTTGTGATGTGTTCAGGAGAGAGGGCTCATGCCGGGCGGTCCTCAGCCCAGGCTGGGCAGGTGCATGTGTCCCAGGGTCCTGCAGGGCTTGGCGAAACACGAAGCATCTCCCACGGGCCAGAGTGGCTGCAGTTTACCCTCTGGGTCGATTTGGATCTGTGCCCCTCTTACCTCATTGTCCTCAGGCACCCAGAGAAAGGACTTGCCTGAGATCACACAGCAAAACACCCACGGGCCTTCCCTAATTCTAGCCCTCCTGCAGAAGACATCCATCAGCCACGTTTCTGTAAGACTGATAGCAATAAGAGCTGTTCAGGATGCAACGGGGGACTCTCTGATCAAGTGAGCTTTTTCTTGAACAAAAGTAAGAGGGGGGTCAGTGATGTGTCAAATCGGGATCGTATGCCGGCCGGAGGTGCTGCCGCGTGCCTTGGCTAACGTCACACTCAGTGACATCTCGTTGGTCATGGCGAGAGAATTTACACCATGGGAATTGGCAAATGCTACGAGGCTTTTTCTTTCCCCAAGAGGCAGTTCAGCATTTCCCAGCACTCTCCTAGGACTCATTCATTAATTCATCCATTCATGTATTCATTCATCTCACAACCCTGCATAAGCATCTACAGCAGACCTGACGAAGAAAAATAGGAGGAGACTCTGCTTTTTAAAGAAATGCATAATATGGAGAAGGGCAAATACCCACCTCTTCACCCTCATTCAGAAAGCCCCTCACCTGTTGTTAAAAATGACATAAAAGGGGACCAGCAGGTGGCATGGTGGTGAAGGCACTGGACACTCCCACATGGCTGACCATGGTTCGAGTCCTGGACCTGGTAGCTTACTTTCTCATTTTCCCTTTCTCTCTCTCTCTCTGGTCATATTAAAAATAAATGAATGAATAAATAAATAATTATTTTTAAAAAATGGCGAAAAGAACTGGTGAGTGTCCTGTTTTACTTCCACAGTGGCAGGAAGTCACCAACTTGCCAAACGGACCACATTTCCTTCCCCTTCTCTTCTCTCTTACTGGAGGGAGAAGGAGCACACAGCCCTCAGGTAGGACTTGGACGTGATGGAGCAGCAGCCACCAGGAAGGGCAGGGTGATGTCACAATCGGAGTGGAATAGTCTCTAGGGGGCGCTGATGAGTGCCAGGCACCGCGCTGAGTCTTCTGCACAGTTTCCTACCTTACAGGACCCCTGCAGCTGCTTATCAGGTCCGTGGAGAGCGTGTCACTGGTCACCACGTGGTACCCCACCCCAGGGAAGATGGAGCCGTGTCACCCACTTAGGCATGGCCATGTATCATTTTCTGACTAAATGTGTGCAAGGGCACGTGCTTCAATTCCGGGTGAAAGCTGTTTTTTAAATTTGCCAGAAGGTGCGTGTGCTTGGTGGAGAGTATTTGGGGGAGGGGGAGGGGGTGAGAAAGCACCCCGTGGGGAGCGGTCACGCCACAATCCCTTCATCTCTCCCTGCCTTCCGGATTTGGGGCACACACGCCCAGTGTCTTTCTCAAACTGCCAGATCTGGGACTTGAACACAGTCAGTCATGGGGATCCAGCCACCGTAACCACCATACCACCGGCCACATCACCTGAGCCCAGTTAGCACCTGCTGTGCTTTGCCGGCAGAGGGACGCCCGAGGTGTCACAAGCACTTGTAGTTACGTGCAAGTGCCATGGCTTCATTTGTGACATGGTGTTCACATGGGGGCGGGGCAGAATTAAATTGTGATTACAATTTTTTAAATGGCCCCAATGTCCAGATTTCCAGCCTCAGTCTGGGGGGCCGTCTCGGGCAGAGGTGAACGTGACAAGGGGAAGCAGCAGAAGGGAGCGAGGGCCTTGCTCTGAGCAGGCTCGCTACTCCCTCCTCCAATCCAGGATTCTTCTGTCCATAAGCCTCTCTGCTCCAGCCCGTCTCAGCTCAACCTTCGCAGCAAAACTGCTAAACAGAGAAGACAGGGAGCCCTGGTTTCCCAGGGGTTCGGCTTCCCGGATCTCGTGTTGACAGGGGGGCTTACGTCTGGCCACTCAGCACCCCCAGAAAACCCTGCGCTGCCTCAGACCCACCTGGCCTGCCTGTCAAAGGAGCATGTAGGATCCAGCGCAGGCCCTGGTGGAACTGGTCTAGTCAGATTAAAGTGCCATCACCAGGGACTCTGATCTGGCGCGGAGAGCTGAGCCCCGTGAAAGAGCACTCTAGGACAAGAAAGAAAGGGACCCAGAGAAGCATGCGAGCCCTCCGCGGTAAGGAGCCCTCCGCGGTAAGGAGACCTCTGCGTGCTGGACAGTTTCAGGAGAGAGCCCTGGGCCTTCCAGTTCCAACAGGAGCTGTGGCCACCTACCTGGCTCTTCTCAATGCCCTGCGTACCCTCCCCGACTAACCCCAGAGCACAGACTTCGCCCTACTGCAATGGACAGGGACATGGTCGCAGTGGGACTAGGACCAGGCCAGGGTAAAATTCTCAACAGAAACCCAGGGCCAGCCCCGTGATCCCACATGGTCAACTGAGCAGCTGGAATCTCGGCCCTGGTGGCTTGAGAAACACACAGAGTGCATATGCTTTCATGCCCCCAGTCCAGACAGGACAGGGAAATGGGGGACAAGGGACTGTGGCGTGATATGCCCCATCAGGGCATGCTTGCTTTCCCTCCCTCTCCCTCCCTCTCTCTTCCTCTGGTGAGTACACACCCTCTGATAATTAAACAAAAGAACAAAAAAAGAAATTCAAATCATTGCAATATACAGCCAGCACACAGGACCGAAATGCACAGACTCAGTAAAGCAGGAGCCCCCGAAAGCCTGGGCAAAGCCTGGGGAAGAAGCTAACAGAGGGCGGGACGGGAGAGAAGGTGAAGGATCTTCAACCTCTTGAATAGAAAAGACGGATTTCTTTCAAAGATGCCTAAATCAAGACACCTCTGCAGACTCTTCTGCTGCTTGGACCATGGCCAGAAGTTGGTTTTCAGGAGCATGAAAGGGAGGAGTCCACACTGACCCTGTTACTCGACACGACTGCATCGTAAGGATCGTCTCACCCTGCTGGACTTTCTCAGAATTTGCCGCCTAGGTACCATTTGATCAGACATCAATGGAGAAAGCAGCAAGAACGCCAAGAACTGAAAAGAAGGAAGAGTTTTTTACAAAATTTTGCCGTGTGAGAAAGTATGCAGGAAGACCAGAATACCTTAGACAAAAATAAATCATGTAAATTCAGGTGGGGCACTTTCAGGTTGAGACGGTTAATTGAATATATGCAACTAGCTTCATTTCTTTTCAAAACCTCACCCAAACTACAAAACAGAAAGTTTTTTGTTTAGTGTTAAAAGGTTCAAATCTTCAAGGGGAAGAGAAAAGGGAAGGACAGAATAGCAAGGAAATCTTGGAAGCTGGAGGATGGGCGGATGCACAGTCATGGATGTGGCAGACTCCAAAAACCCAAATCCTCAAAGCAGTGAGGAAAGTTGAGAGCTGAAAATGGAGTTCAGGCCCGTGGGTGATGACCAAACGCCATTATTTGCCATGTAAACACACTACTATATCATCAGAAGCAGATCACACCTCACACGTTAGGAAATCTAGCTAAGAGAAAATGAAACCGAGTAACCAACAAGGAAAGCAAAACCATTATAACAATAAATGTAAATGCTACATAAATCATTGTTATATCATCTTAAAATTTTTTGTATTATTTTCCACTATTGCTTTTTCTTTCCCCTAATATTTTCAATCCAAGGTTGGTTGAATCTATAGATACAGAACCCACGAACATGAAAGGCCAACTGAATTAAGAGCCATTGAAGGTCACGAGGAAGGTCACGTGGAAATACAGGAAATGTTAAGATATACCAATACATTATATGTACGCTTTTATTTCATAATGAGTGGAAGAAAATGTCAAAAGGTAAAATTAGTTGTAAACAGGACAATTCCATTATCCTTGCTTTATTATATTTTTTTCCATTTAAAAATAGATAAGATAAAATAA
Source organism: Tupaia tana (assembly GCA_026018925.1). NCBI lineage: Eukaryota > Metazoa > Chordata > Mammalia > Scandentia > Tupaiidae > Tupaia > Tupaia tana. Next base: position 20,608,352 of record JAKSZU010000026.1, on the reverse strand, counting down.
GACAAAAACCATGAGGTAGGGAGAAGCCAGGACTCTCTAATTTTATATCTTATTTTCTCTCAATAGATTTTTAAATATTTTATGAACATAGGTAGTTTATGTTTTGCGGCGAAGAACCAATCTGATTTTTTTTTTTTTTTTACCACTATAACAGGTCAAGATTTGCCAACAAATATTTCTTGGGGACAGAAATGAAGAAATGATTTATTAAACTGCCAGTCAACTGAACCAAACATGGGAGATCAATTTCTTCTGATCCAGGGACCCAAGTGGATCCATGGAAAGGGTCTCTCCTCTCTTTCTCTTCCTTCCTTCCTTCCTTCCTTCCTTCCTTCCTTCCTTCCTTCTCCCTTCCTTCTTCTTCCTCTTCTTTCTTTCTTTCTTTCTTTCTTTCTTTCTTTCTTTCTTTCTTTCTTTCTCTTTCTCTTTCTTCTTTCTTTTTTTCTCTTTCTTTTATTTTTAATTTGATAGAGGGTATATGTGTTCATCAGAAAGAAACAGAGAGACAGAGAGACAGAGAGGATAAAACCTCTCCCATGGGGATGGTCACACCATAATCCCTTCTCCATTTCTTCCTTTTTGGAGATTTTGAGCACACACATCCATGCACCTGTTTCTCAATCCACTGGGTCTGGGACTCAAACTGTGTTGTTGGCCACATGGGATCCGGCTGCCCTAGCCACCATGCCATGGATCCTGCTCAGGTCTCAGTTTCTTGGTATCCATAGCGTCTGGCTGAGGTCTCTTGTTCATGCCACACCTAAGAGGCTTGGTTTTTTATTTCCCTTGGTAAACTTTGAGAGTTTGCAGCCAATGGAGATGGTTCTCTGGAACTTCCAATCTGTGGGAAGAGATTTCAACTTTGCAGTGAAGACTAAATAGTAAACATGTTACTTCTGGGAAAGAGGGCCTGTAGGTATTTTGCGGTTTTTTTTTGTTTGTTTGTTTGTTTGTTTTAAACAAGATGATGTTTTCTCCAGACAGTAACAAGTTTGAGGGATAAGGAAAAGAAGAAAGAACTACATGTTCGAGGCCCAGTGTTTTCTGGGAGGGTATTAAAATGCATTCCCATCCTTGTGAAAAATCTGCCATTGTGACAAATCTTCCGTCTTTCTGAAGGTGGGCTCGGTGTTGGTAAAGAGCCTGAAGTCATTCCGAGCTCAGCGCGGTGGGTAAGTGTGGTAATTCGTCTTGTTGATGATGTTGTTATTAAAGTAGGCACAACTCCACAAGGTTGATTTCCATATGTAATTCACAGGCTGCCTTGAGAATTTATGAAGATGGTATTAACAGCAGGGCCATTGCCAGAGCACCACGAAACGCTCCAAGGTGACCACTTTCGAGGGGAACACTTGTTGGAGTTCAAAGATGCCATGTATTGTTCAGAACGTTTAGTTTTATTCTTTCGTAGACTATTGCACCCTTTTAAAATGGAAAAAAATTGTTATTGGTTTTTCTCTTATTATAAATACATACATGGAAAAATACATTGGAAAATGCAGAATGGTACAAAAAAGACAACGTTGGGCTTTGTTACTTTTCAGAGGCATTCATAGTTAAATCGTTGGTGTGTCTCTTTTTTTTTAATTCACAGATTTTTGGGGGGTGGATTTTAGAAATTATTTCCACAGATTTCTTTTCTCTTTGTTGTAACAGGGAATGAGCAAATGAGTGAAGGTGTTTTCAGTGGAAACACATTTTACTTTTATTTTCATAAACTATTTTTAGTTCACTTTTGAGGAATAATGGCTTGGCCTGGCCCCACGGCCTGGTGGTTAAGGGTGCCAGATCCCACAGGGTTTCCCTAGTAACAATGTCACGGATCTCTTAGAGGAAGATTTACTTTAACTCCGCTGCCAATGGGAAAGGGGACCAGAGAGCTTGTGCCATGACTCTGAGTCACTCAGCAAACCTGTAACAAACCCAGGACTGGAAACTCCTAACCCTGGGCCTTTCGAAGAGGCCAGTGGTGACTTTGCTGAGGGCCGGGTCACCTCCACCTGGCATGTCCCAGGAGCATCGAGCAGCCCCGAGGTGGTCGTAGGTTACTCCAGGGCAGCCAGGCAGGTGTCTGCCTTGACCCCCAAAGCAGAAGCCCCTACGGGGTGAGCTGGGGGTCTCGAGCCATGTCAGGGGTCACTAGGAAGGACCATCCTCAGGTGGCCTGCCCCACCCCAGCAGGTCTGCAATGGAGTCAGAGAGTCCACATCGCGAGCGAGCTTCGGGGCAGGCTGGTACCACAGGTCCGGGGACCCCGCACACGGCAGGGGCCCACTGCCCACCTGCTTCTTAAACAAATGGCCATGCCTGCTCTGGCCGTCCTAAGGGAGAAGCAGAGCCACCCTAAGAACTCACACCACCCAGAGGCTGGCAGATGGCGTACCAGTTACGTCGCTGGACTCCCATGTAGTCGACCGCAGTTCGAGTCGCAGACCATGCAGCTTAAAACTTACACTGGCCACATGTGTGTGCATGTCCAAGCTCCTGAGAGGAGAACGGAGAAGGGCTTGCTGCGTGGCCACCCTCCAACGGGTGATTTCTCGCTTTCTGTCTCTCCAGAGAGGGCATGCTCCCTATAGCAAAAGTCTCTCTTAAAAAAATAAAAAACAAATAAATAAATAAGAACTTACGCTGCCTGACAGGGGCACCCGCACACATGTAAGTAAGGAAGCTGAGCAAGCTGTTCCGTCGTTTCCTGTCGGCATCATAAGATGCTCTGTGTTGGCTCCCTGGCCGCCTAGGTCACTTTCCCGAGTGACATCCGGATGTGGGAGGCCAGTCCTGGTAAATGGGTAAACCAGATGTGGCTTATCCACACAACGGACTGCTAGCCAGCAAGGGAAAGGGGACGATTGGCAACGACTGACCCAGAGAGAATAAGCCGGATGGACAGAAGACGTCACCCTGTCCCTGCCACCTTCCTTCACGCGCCAGAACTTAGTGACATCACCCGTCCCAGCCTTGGGCTCCAGGCTTGAAGGGACGTGTAACGAAACGGCTGGGCGGTCCTCCCCCGGCACGTGGGTCTGGACCGCGCCTGGCGGGGCCACCCCGGGCACTGCAGCGCGCTCGGCAGCCTCCCTGGCCTCCACTCGCTGGACGGCGGTAGTGCCCCCGGACCAGCTGGGACTCCCAAAAACGTCTCCAGGCATTGACAGATGTCCCCTGGGGAGCAAGAAAAACCATCCCCAGCTGAAAACACTGGCCTAAAGAATTCCAGCAAAATCAGAAGACGCGCCCTCGGAGGGGCAACCAAGGCTCTAAGAAAACACGCTAGCCCAGCCCTGCCAGAGTTTCACTCACTCGCGCGTCCATTCACCCGTCCCCCAGCAAGCATCCAGGGCCTGCTCGGTGCTGTCGATGCCAGGCCTTGTCCCTGGGACTCGTAACCTACTGGGGTATGAACAGACATGTGCAAGACTTGGGAAGGCAGAGAAGTAGGAGCATTCAGGGCCAGCTTCCTGGAGGAGGTGGATTCTGAGCTGAACTTTAATTGCCGAGTCAGACACCTCCAGGATGAAAGGGAGAGTACCTGCGGTATACGGCCCTGCAGGTACCTGGGTGTAGTCCTGTGTGGCGAGGGTACAGACCAGCGCCTGGGGGTGGTAACTACCCAACAGCTCCCCAGTCCACACAGGGCTTCCACGAATCTGCCTCGAGACAGAAAGCAGACGTGGGGCTCTAAGTCTGCAACGAGCAGGAGCCACGCCCTGGGGAGGGCTTTACCAGCCAGCAGGGTTCACGCAGGGGACCGAGGGGAACAAGGCCCCACTGTGGGGCCCGCCTGCCTGGCCACGGCTCCTGAGGGCTGGCCGAGCTGCAGCCGAGAAGATGTGAAAAGCAACATTGTGGACGGCCCGGCAGGCGGGGCTCTGGCGGCTCACGCCTCTGCCCTCGGTTCCCTTGATCCCCGAGAACCAGCGCATAGAAAGAGCGCGTGAGAGCCCTGCCACCCGCCCTCCGCCCCGGGCGGGGACATGCAAACACCATTCTTCCAGCAAATATTGACCTGGGGCCTGTGTCCACAAGGCTCGACCGAAGGTGTGGCTGAGAATACAGCCTCCAAGTTTACCGGGAAGCCGGCTGACTGTGCTGGGCGTTCAACACAAGCTTCCAGAAAATGCCTCGTGCAGAAAATTGCGCACCCGCTACGCGCCAGGCACGGTTTAAGGGAAGCATGTGCTTCCATTCCAGCAAGCAGAGCGGACAGTGAGCCGGGCACCAAGAACAAGGTTGTGGCTAGACAGCGGCCGGGAATCCCAGAGGGTAGCACACAGGAGGAGAGAGAAGGGACTGAGTGGAAGAGCGAGCAGGAGGGAGGGCCGCAGACAGCCTCTCTGACCAGGTGACAGGAGGCTGTAAGATTCGGTCGTTCGTTCGACAGAGGTTTCTCTTTCTTTAGAGGTTTTTGCCATAGGGCGCATGTGCTCACTGGAGAGAGAGAGTGGGAGGGAAAGCAAGAAATCACCCCCAGGGGGATGGCCGTGGCTCAACCCTTCTCCATTCGCCTTCCGGGTTCTTGGGCACTCACACACACACATGACCAGCGTAATTTTAAAGCCACCAGGACTTAAACTGTGGTCGGCCATGTGGGAGTCCAGTGGCGTAACCACTGCTCCATCTGCTGGTCCCTCAGTGACGGTTTCTTGAGTGCTGGCCAGGTGCCAGGGATCGGAACAGATCAGTAAACGGAACTGACGGAGTCCCCGTTATCAGGGGACCAACGTCCCGGGAGTGAAGGGAGAGAAACGCTCACCCAGTACGTTACATGGGATGTCAGAGGTGCTAACACGCAACGGCAACACGCGGGAGTAGAGCAGAGAAGAGGACCGGGACGCCCAGGCCGAGTGCCCAGAGCACAGAAGGCAGGGCTGGGGCAGGGCGTGACGTCTGAGCAAACACGCAGAGGACGGGCCGCACAGATATCTGGGCAGAGTGTCCCGGGAGCGGCCAGAACTGGGAGAGGTAGAACAGATGGTCGTCTACTCCGAAGCTAGCTGGGGATGCTTGTTACGCGGCAGCAGGTACCAGGAAGCCAGAGCACCCTGGGTACCTGTCCCAGAGCCTCCCACTTTCTCCCACCGTGCTAGCCCACACCAGCGCTCCAGGTTCCACAGACGCAGCTCGCCTGACGTCTCAGGTCAAGTCTCCTTGACTTCTTTGACTTGGAGGATGTCTCCCTTCCACTTCACTGCAGAAGCTCTTTCCTGAGCCCACACATGGGCCTTTGCCGACACCCAGATGGGCCCACCTCTGAGATCTTAACTCTGGGGCATGCCCCACCCTCAGATGGTCACAGCCTGTCTCTCTCTGTCCCCCTCATTGCTTTAAGTCCTTTCTGTGTGACTCTCGATCTGTCTCCCGAAGGCCCGTATGGTCTCGGAACCCTTCTGCTGCAGAGTGTACTTTGTGACCTCTCGGGGTCTCACCCCTCCCTCGGAGCAACGGAGTTGTTGGGCTACGGTAACAGCGTCCCTCATGGTCTCCAATCCTGGCAGTTCAGCTCTCGAACAGCTGGGAGGATGTGTCACTAACACACAAGGGGATCTCTCTCACACACATTGAAGCTGTGCGACCCTAGGGCACCCCCAGGTCCCTCGTAAGGGGACCCCGTGGAATGCTCGGGTATTGCCACACAGCATGGGAGCCCCGTGAGCACAGCTGCCAGCACGTCTACACGACAGTATTGATTGCATTGATCCGCCCTTGCTGTCTACTTGTGCATGTCCCCTCCGCACAGCGTGACCAGCCCAAGGACAAAGCCATCGCCTCCCATCGTGGCTACTGCAGCCTTTGGCATGTGGGAAGCGTTACCTAGAGGAGGTCCGGCCTGCCCCACAGCCTGGTGTGTGTAGCCGTGAGCTACAAAGAGATTTTACACAAACGTTTGCAATCAGTTTGATCATAAGGGACACTCACATCAAACTCCAATTCAGTGAAATCTTGTTCTGCACCCTGAAAGAATTCCGTTCTCCTCAGGAGCAGATTTTCATTATAAAGCACTGTGCTCAATTCTTTTCTTTCATTTTTTTTTCTTTCTACAGTGCACTCACCAGAGAGAGAGAGGGAAAGTGAGAAAGCACCGTTGGGGGGATGGCCACACTGCAATCTCTTCTCATCCATTCTTCTCTCAGAATTTTGGCCATGTGCACATATGTGCCTGGCATGATTTTCAAGCTATTGGGTCCCAGGGACCAGAAGATGGCATAATGGTTATGTCGCTGGGCTCCCACGTAGTCGACTGCGGTTTGAGTCCTGGACCCGGCAGCTTAAAACTCGTGTCAGGTGCATGTGCGTGCGTGCCCAAGATGCCGAGAGGAGAGTGGAGGAGCAGGGATTACGGCACGGCCATTCCCCCTAGGGGTGTGGGGGGGGCGACTTCTCACTTTCTTCTCTCTGTCTCTCTGGCGAGTGCACGTGCCCTATAGCAAAAAGTCTCTCTAAAAAAGCCATCAGGCCCTGGACTTGAACTGCAAAGTCAGCCAGGTGGGATCCGGGCCCCTTAACCACCACGCCACCAGCTGGCCTTGCCAACTCTAGTTCAGCACCTCACATTTCAAGTGCCGCCTTCACATCCTTGAGCCCCACAGAACCCCCCGGGCCGAGCTGGGGATTGCCCTCCTCTCCCCAGACAGACCCCCCGGCCACCGGGTCCTCGGCCCACAGGGCGTCGCCTCCCTGGCAGCCTGGCGTTGTTCTGACGTGCAGATGACGGGCTCCCGTGAGACCCGAGTCCCCTGGCCCCGTTACGGCGAAGCCTGCCTCGCACAGCCGGAGTGCGGTTCCCGCGTGGCCCCGAGCGCCCCGCAGTGTCCTCCCCCGGCTGGCGACCTCAGCAGCCGGTCACCTCGTTAATACGAGGCAGGAGCCTCCCTTCGCGTGGGCGAGGGGGTGAGCACTGACCCTGGGCCTGATGAACGAATGATTGAGCCTACCCAGCCCCGGGCCTGCTCTACTTCCCTCCTGCCATCTTGCCTCCCTGCCCCCGACCCCACCTGCAGGCTCCTCATCACCCTCTCCCACCCCCTCCTCTCCCCACCCCTCCCACTCGGCCTCTCCTGGGTGCTCTACTGCCTGGCAGAGGGAGCACCCCATCCTGCCGGCGCGCACTTCAAACTCTTCTCATGCCCCAGTCCGAGAAAAAGGGGCTTTTTGAGGTCTTGAGGGTGGAGGTACCCGCGGGCCTTCCCGCATGAAAAGCCCTGTATGTGAAGGTGGGCCGCTTTCTTAAGGCCTGGCCGCCGGCTTCCTCCGTCTTAGAAGCTGATGGGTTTACATGACACCTGAGAAAATAAAGCCCGAGCCGTGCCTGGGGCATGTTGATAAAGCGATCCGCGGGGAGACGGCCGCCGCGCTCCAGGGCGGCCGGGACATTGGCCCCTTTGTGTGCCTTTACGGCCGGCCCCGGCGCAAGAGCAACAAACAGAAACCGCTCTGCTCCCGCCGGGGAAACTGGGCGACCGCGTGTTTATTCTGGAGCCGACGCTGAAGGGACGGCTGTCTGAGGCTCTGGGAACGTGGGCGCGTCTCGGCCATCTTCCCCGAGGGAAGGCGCTCTGTGTATGCGTGTTTGTGTGCAAGAGAGAATGCTGGGAGTGTGCTGAAGCCTGGGGCCGGAGCCCGGCTCTGGGACCCTGGGCTTTGGGGTGAAGACGGGGTGTGCAGCCAGCGTGAGCGGGTGAGGGAGCCTCTCTGCTCTTCAACTCGCCTGCACGTCTTCCGTCTGGCACTCATCCATGGAGGGGTTGACCAGATGGCCCTTCAGGTTCCAGTGGGACCCCAGTGTCTGTGGTGCAGGTGGTGTTCACAGTTGGGGGATACTGGAGTCTTCTGGGGTGCCCCGGCTACAGAACCCAGGTCGATGTGAACACACTAGGCACACTTCCCTTGGCTGGATAGAAAGTGGGAGGATCGTGGTCGACAAGACCCTGCGAGGGCTCCTCTCTCCCTCTCTCTCTCATGAAAGAAACTTACGAAAAGCAAAAGTTCTAGTGGGCAGAGGCTCTGGTAGGTGTCGGCTGAAGATGGCACAGGTGTGGTAGACTGGGGCTAGTCACAAAGGCAGGACGCTCTCCAGTGGCCAGTCTCTTCCTCCCAGGACGCATACCCTCTGCCTGGACTTTGCCCCTCCTGACTCCAGGGCTGGAGTCTAATTCCCTACCATTTGAACCTGCACTGGCCATGTGATCTGCTTTGACCAATGGGATGCAGTGGAAGTGAAACTATCTCAGAGCCCAGATCTTGAGTCTTACCCTCCTGGAAGGCTGGCGGGGACTCCATGTGAGGAGGCCAACTCCAGGCCCCATCAGCCCCTTGGGAGGTCATCTTGGACCTCCCAGCCCAGGCATGGCCCATCTGGAGGCAGACCCTGGAGTGAACTGAGGAGACCTCTGGGGTACAGGGCCTCTGATCCAAACCACGGAAGCAGGAGAAATGCATTCTTTAAGAACAAAAAGAATTAATTTTAATTTTATCTTTTTTTTTTTTTAAATTTACTACAGGGCATGTGTGGTTACCAGAGAGAAACAGAGAGAGAAAGTGAGAAAGCAAGCTGCCAGGTCCAGGACTCAAACAGCGGTTGACTGTGCGGGAGTCCAGCATCTTAACCACCACCACCTGCTGGTCCCCCATTTCTTTTTTGCAACCCCCTTTAAATGTTTTATTTGCTGGCGTGCATGTGCAGAGAGAGGGAGAGGGGAAAGCACGTCTGGGGTGTGTGGCCATGCCACAATCCCTTCTCCTCCGTTTCCTCTTCCTGTTGGAGTTGTGATACACACGCACACATACTTGACATATTTTTCAAGGCACCGGGCCCAGGGCCTGAACCATGTGGTCAGTCATGTGGGATATGGCTTCCTTCACCGGTAGGCCATTGGGCAGCCTGAGAAATTCATTCTTTTTTTTTTGAGAGAGAGAGATTTTCACTATAAGGAGCAGTGCTTGCTGGAGAGACAGAGAGAGACAGAGAGAGAGCAAGCAAGCAAGAGAAAGAGAGAAAGAGAGAGAGAGAAAGAAAGAGAGAAAGAGGGAGGAAGGAAGGAAGGAAGGAAGGAAGGAAGGAAGGAAGGAAGGGAGGGAGGGAGGGAGGGAGGGAGGGAGGAAGGAGGGAAGGAAGGAGATGAGAGGAAGGAAAGAAGGAAGGAAGGAAGGAAGGAAGGAAGGAAGGGAGGGAGGGAGGAAGGAAGGAGGGAAGGAAGGAGATGAGAGGAAGGAAAGAAGGAAGGAAGGAAGGAAGGAAGGAAGGAAGGAAGGAAGGAAGGAAGGAAGGAGAAAGAGACAAGGAACACAGAGACAGATGTAGAGACAAAAGGAGGAGGGCCATGGGAAGGCTGAGGCCAAGGGGGGCATACTGCCCCAAGCCAAGGGGCACTTGGAGCCACCAGGAGCTGGAAGAGGTAAGAGGGACCGTCTCCGAGAGCCCTGGGAGGCAGCACCACCTGCAGATGCCTCGTTTTCAGACTTCTGCCTCCAGAGCTGGTAGAGGGGCCACTCGTGCCCGTTGGCACCGCCTCCTCCCCAGATGTACACGGGCCTCCTAGACATGGTGGCTGGCAGACGCCCAGAGTACCCACGGACGAATGGACAGATGACGACATCATGAGCTGAAACAGGGACAGTGGGGACAGAGTAACTGAGGGAGAAGGGAGATGCAGTTCGGCTGTGGGAACAGGGAAGATGAGCAGCTGAGGGCAGGCAAACAGTGCGCCGGGGCGCGATGTGCTTTAAGACAGCGTGTGGTCATGTTGTGACCCGCCTGCCTCAGTTTCCCACGTTGCTGGGATCACAGATGCACACCTCCTGGGCTAGCCGGCAGTGTGGTCCCAGCCTATAAAATATGGACTCCCAGCAACATGTCTGCACTGGGCCTTCACTGCGTGCTACTTTAAGGGCTTTGTTTTTATTAGCTCCATCCATCCCTGTGAGGTGGCTGCTACTCTATCTCCATTGTACAGATGAGGGTGCTATATGCAAACTTAGTCCGCTTCTACTCACGGCCAATAAAATGAGAGGCAGAGTCTAGAGAAAGGAGCTTATTTCTGCAACTGGCTTACAAGGAGACAGCAAGCACCACCAACCACCATGCTGTCTCCAACAGCTCGGCATAGGCTCAGCATTTCTGTTTTTTAATTTGCTACAGGCCATGGGCACTGACCAGGGAAAGAGAGAGGGAAAGGGGGAAGCACCCCCCACGGGGATGACTGTGCTGCAAGCCCTTCTCCTCCACTCTCTTCTCGGCATTTTCGGGCATGTGCGCACACACGCATCTGGCATGTTTCTCAAGCCACCAGGTCTGGGACTTGAACTGTGCAGTCAGCCAGGCGGGATCCAGCTGCCTTTCCACCGTGCCATCTGGCTGACCCTGTGCTCAGTATTTATAGATACATGTGCAAAGTCATTCCTACGGCAATCGATCAAAGTCCATCGCTTTCCTTGGAGCAATTATCCTGATTCCTAGTTTTCCTCAAGTACCCATTCCCGGCTTCTCATCTGACCATTCCCCTGACTTAGCCCTTGGTCAGACGGTTCTCATTAGCGGCCTTTCTTAATTTCAAAATGGCTGCAGTCCTGTTAGACCTCATGCCGGCCAGCTTCAGGGAGGCACCTCACACAGGGCTGCACATCGGGTCTGTGGAGGAGCTGGGATTCAAACCCCTGCTGTCTAGCCATTCTAACGCCTCTCCCAAACGTGCCGTCTTGTGTGTGGGACAGTCTCAGGTAGGGATGAGCACACACAGCAGGGGTCGCAGAGCGGCGGGCGGACTGGGTGAGGATCAGCAGATCTGGGTCTGCTCCGAGCTGTCCCTGGTAAAGGACACATTTATCGACGCACATTAAAATGTCAGGTGAATGAACTTCTCGCTTTTATTGCGTTCACCTGCCCAGCGGTCACCACTTAGAGCAGGAAGCACTGAGTGACAAGAGCCACCCCGGCAGACCCGGCCTGCAGACAAGGCTGCTCTTTCCACTTCCAAAATGCAGCCTCCTGCCCCACTCCGTTCCCTCCAGGAAATCCTGCCTGTGCTATTTTGGGGAAATTGATGGCTTTTATTCTGGGCCTTCCTGGAGCCTGACAGATGGTCCAGATCCAGGCGGTTTCAGGGCCACCCGAGGCGTCCTCCCACTGAGCCCCTGGGCTCTCCTGGTCGGGCACTACGATCGGCTTCGTTCCTTCCGCCAGGACAGACAGAGAGCCCCCCACAGGCGAGCGCTGTGCTGGGCACTGGCGGGTGAATCCAGCCACAGTCACCGAACACGGGTGGGGCCCTGGGCACATGGCACGTGGGGGCTTGCAAGGGTGGAGGGTGTATCCAGTGCTGTGCCGTGGGGCTCAGGGCCCAGAATAAAATGCGTTCGTAAGCACCTCTCCCTGCCATCCCTAGTCCACGCCCGCCCCCGGGCTGTCCCCATACAAGGAGGAAAGTAACCACGGCAGCTTACGAGGCAGGCGGTCACCCTGACCAGGAACCCCGGGCTGTGTGAGCGCGGGCCTCTCTCCAGCCTGCCAGACACCCACCTCCGCCTCCTTCTGGGGGAAGAGAACGAAGCCGAGGGAGCAGGCAGGGCGGAAGGCAGCCCTGGAGCCCACGCTGCGAGTGCTCGAGGAAACCGCGTGCCGAGCGTGGGGCTAAGGGCATCCCAGGAGACGCGGCTGTCGGGATCCAGGCCATCAGGCCAGAGCCCCGCCGCAGGGGCCACCGCTCTCTGCGCCGCCCACGGTGATCACCGCCTGGCGAGCAGTGAACGGTGAGGGGCCGGCTGGGGGTCCCACAGACCAGATCCCTGCTCCGCCTGTCCAGGTAACGTCACGACATAAACGCCGCCGAGAGCCCCGAGAGCCCCGAGAGCGGGTGTGCCGTGTGACGGCGCTCCTGTCCGGCACTCGCCAGGGCCCCCGCCAACGTCGCACTTGGGCAAGTGGGGACAGTGAAGGGCAGCCTCTTCCTTCTAGGGATTTGGTCTCGGGCCAGCTCTCCTGGGTAGGTCCCACTTCTGGGGCAGAGCGATCGTGAACACTGAGGAGAAGGGTTTCTGGGCAAACTTGCCGACCGCGGCCTGCGCTGATTTCCAAGGTCACCAGGTGTCCTGGCCCAGCCCACCCGCTCCTCTGGCTCTGGGATGTGCTTAGGCAGGGGAGAGGAGGAGGAGGAGGAGGAGGACAAGACGGTGCCTGCGGCTCGCACCCGGACCCCGCTCTCCCATCAGCTTCTAACGGCTGACTCTCCTCCCCGCCAGGGAGAGCTGCAGCCTGGCACCAGGGACCTGGAAGGTTCTCTGTGCTTGAGAGTCTCCCTTAAGAAAACTCGAAAGATTGTTTTCATGCAAGACATTAGATATATTTTTTAAAATTTCTTCAAAGCATGTTTTTAAATGCTATTCATTTATTTGTTTATTTTATTTGTTATAAGATGTGTACTTATCAGAGAGAGAGGGAGGGAAAGTGAGAAAGCAAGCTGCCAGGTCTGGGACTCGAACCACAATCAGCCATGTGGGAGTCCAACACCTTAACCACCACGCCACCTGCCAGTCCTTCCGATGCATTTTTTAAAGAAGACATTTCACTATGAAAACTGTTAAGCATACACAAAGGAGAAACACGTGTGTGACCCAGAGTCGACCACAGTGAGCGCTGGGCACTGTCGCTCGCTAAACCACCTTCGAGGACCATGGTCCCACGAGCATCTACTCTGAACGCATCGGCTCGAACCTCCCAGAAGTCAGGACCTGCCCTGCGTGTCCGTGGCTCTAGTCCATGCAGCCCGAGTCCACTATGACCCCCGAATACCTTGTAACAGCCAGACCGTGTCGGACTCCCCCCCACACACACCATGTTCCCCGCCGAAGCCAGCAGGACAGCAGCTAAGGCTTCTCACCCCTGGGGCGAAGTCGGTCGGGTAAGTGGGGGGCATCCCGGGGCGACCCGCAGGGGCCTGGAGCCCGGCCGGGGAGGGGACCGGGAGGACGGGGAAAGTCGCTCTCACACAGGCCCCGGCCCCACTCGCCCAGAGGCCGCGTCTGGTTCCCATTAGGGGGCGGAGGCCGCACCACACGCTGCTTCCCTTTCCCGCGCCCAAGAACCCAAACCGAATTCTGTCATCAGCTCTCTTTTCCTTCCCGTGACTGAGCCCCCTCAAAGACTGCTGCCCCACCCAGCCCTAACCAACCCACTGTGCAACGCACACATGCACACTTGCTCACACACATGCACGCATGTCCACACAAGCACACACACACACACACACTGAGCACACGGGTCCTCGCAGTAAGTCAGAAACTCGGGCTCTCACACAGGTGTCCCCACCGTGTCCTCCCCAGCCCGACCCTGTCCAGGAGCCCCTGGATGTCGCGAGCCCCAGCTGCTCCCTCTTTAAGAACGCCGCAGTCCCGGGGCCTGTGAAGGCTCAGCAGGCATTCGCAGCCTGGCAGGGGAGGCCGCGCCGCGCCGAGGAAGCAGGAGGGACTGGTGGTTTCACGGCTCGGTGGTGCCCCTCATCTCCTGCTCCCTCCAGCCACCTCCCAGCCCGCTGGAAACTGGAGAGGAACGAGCCCTTAGCGCACAGACGCCCTTGAGGAGGAGAAAGATCTGGCCAGTCACGTGCAGGGTGAGGCGGGCAGGGCGAGGTGAGGGAGGAGCAGGGAGTAAGCGTTTTTAAAGGGAATTTACTTCAGTGAGTAAGGTCCCATTTCAAGCCCCGATCTCTCTATAAAACGGCCAGCAGGAAACGTGGCAGAGACTGATCCAGGGCGCAGAGGGACAGGCGTGCTAGGGCCCAGGGAGGCCCTGGGACGTGAACTCAGGACCTTCCCCATGTGTGCCCAGCTGTGTTACCAGTGTCCCAGCCCGTGGCCCACCAGTGAGAGATCCATCTGGGGCTCTGGTGGTCCAGGATCAGGTAAGGGTATGTTAAGCGATCACTTACCACGCAGCAGGTACCACGCAGCAGGTACCACGCAGCAGGTACCACGCAGCAGGTACCACGCAGCAGGTACCACGCAGCAGGTACCATGCAGCAGGAAGTGTGGACCGCAGCCAGGGTGTATTCCAGGCCATCCCAGAAACCAAGGGCCACCTCTAATAGGTTCGTCTGAAGGATGGGACACCCATGGGGCAGTCTGTAAGGGGACCCTCATGTCCCTGGACATCACTGGATCCATTTCCCGCTGTTTCCATTCTGTTCTCTGTGGCTTCTAATGCCGACTCCGGGGGTCTGTTTTCAGTTCCCGCGGCCATGCCCGCCAGCTCTTTTTCATTGCAATCCGGTGACCTGGCGTCACATTTTGTCTCTTGTTCAGGTCACATTTCCCTACGTTTTATGGTGAACCCAAAATAGCTTTCTAGAATTTACTTCCATTTCCCACAGTAAACCTCCCCCCCCCCCAAAAAAAATGTGTTTTCCCTCTTGGGCACAGCTTGCCGAGTTTTCTATCACAGGAGATGTTCACGCAGTCTTAGGGGTTTCTTTCCCATGCTCTTTCTTGGACAAGGAGGTGCCTGCTCCGGCCTGGAGTCCGGGGTGCACGCTGCCCGGTGCCCCTCCAGCCCACCTGGTTGCTATTAGGACCCTCGTTCCAGACCCTAACCAGAGCGTGGCTGCGAAGACCCAGCCTGGAGTCAAGTTCCCAGGGTCTGGAGGCGTTTTCCCGGAGGCCTGCTGGCTCAGGAGAGGCGTCTGCTTCTGTGCCTGGCTGCTGACGGCCGGAGAGACGTCTATCACAGATAATCTGAAACAGTCTGAGGTCCCTCCAGCACCAGAGCGCGCCCACGAAAGCCGAGGGCCCCCGGGGCACAGTCCCACAGCCACGCCTGTCTTCACCCTCCCTCCCTCCCAACTCCGTGTCCCAGCAGCAATGGCCGCCGCCCTCCCTGGTGCCCTGGACCAGGCTCCTGGCTGGGCCGGCTAGGGGCGAGAGGTGTGTGGAGGGCTGCAGTCACCCCCAGATCTCAGCCTCTGCAGCGGGGGGAGGCTGCCCTGCCAAGGTCATGTGGGGATGAGCCCCCGCAGTGACAGGCTCCCAGCCCTCTCTTCCACCCCCGCCGTGGTGCCGGTGCCACTGCGCGACCACCTGGGAGTGGGAGGACCGGGCGGCTCCCAGCGCTCAGGACCGCCGCGGCTGTCCCCCAGCCTTCGGGAGGCAGAACCGGCAAAGCCGCTTCTTTGGACTCGACGTGCGTTTTTGGTTTTGTTTCTCAAGAGCCATTGAAACCTCATCTGCCTTCCGTTGGTTCGTTTTGCGAACACGCTGAGGGAAGAGGAAACGGTCCCCGAGGCCTTTGTGTCCCATCTGACTCCCGACAGCGCAGCCAGCATCTAACGGGCCCCAGGCAAAGCTCGTGGCTTTTTCCCTTTTTCTTTTTCTTTCTTTTTTCCATTTAAAAAAATTAAAAATCTCAAACAGAAGTCCCCAAACTGCCCCGTCCGCCAGGACATCTATAGTCCATCTGAAACACTTCCTTTGGCATCTCAAGGGTGGCCCTCGGTCAGCAGAGGATGGCATGCCCCATCCACAGCGTGGTGGCAGCTGGAAGCTTCTCCCCGGCAAGGCCTCTCCCGGCCGGCGCCATCTGTGCTCAGCCTGAGATCGGGTCGGCCCCCGGCCCCTCTGTTCTCTCGGGGAGGACTTTCTGAGGCTGTGCCCACTGGGCGGATGGTCCCCGCTGACCTGGACGGACAGGTCATCAGAGCCGCACGCTGGCTCCTCCTCCTCCCGAACGGGGCACAGCCACCTCTCCTGCCCCCAGGTCAGCCCCCAGCTCAAGGCGCTCAGGCGACGTGTCTCTCTACAGAAGGAGCCGTTGGTCTTGTGCCCAGAGCCTGGCACTGGAGGGGGAGGCAGACTGGCACGCTGGCATTACGTGGTCTCTAGCCTCACGCTCCCCGAGGAACCAGCTCACACCCAAGGACTCGAGCAGCACAAACGACCAGGACTAGAGGCGACTGTCGTGGGTGGCCAAAGCCACACGCTTCGCACCCTCCCCGGGGAAGCCAGCGCGTCCGAGAGAGCCTGGAGCATTTGGGTACGACCCCCTCTCTCAGCGGGCGTCCTGTTCCACGAGTGGCCCTGTGAGGTCAGAGGGACAGCTTTGTCCTCACCTCACCGAGGCCACGGGAGCCCAAGGCCCGTCTGATCCTGCGTCAGCCTGAACCACGCCGGGTGTGTGGGCCCCAGCCCAGACTGGCTTGAGGGCTGGGGCGGGCATCGTGGCGGACGAGGGCCTGTTGGGGGTGCCAATCTATCTCTCATGAAAGAAAGAAACTCACTTAAAAAAATTAAAATTCACTTAAAAGAAATTCTTAAGACGGCACCCAGCTTCACCAGGTTCTGAGGGAACTAGAGAATTCTCGGGCTTTCCTTTTTCCTGTTTTTCATTATAAGTAGAACCTAAAACTGATTATTCCCATTCTTCGTCACGGAACGCTCAGTATCGCGGCCTCCGTACCCTGGAATGACGACTCCAGGGCGATACCACCATCACAGCACACAGGCGAGACGCCTTGTCATCTTTGCGCTCATTTCCGGTACGTCACCCACAAACCCTGAGTGCCAGCTGTTGTCCGGGTCCTGTGCATGGGGACCTGAAGCCCACAGGCATGCTGGCGTTCAGCCGTGTCCCTCGGCCACACAATACCCAGGGCCTTCTCCCCAGGGAACGCTGTGGGATCTGGGGATGGCTCCTTCCTCTGTCCCATGCCTGCTTCAGGAATGCCTCAAGGGTCGCTTCTGTCCCACAGAGAGCCACGTTCCTCACCGGCCGTGAGCTGTGCACGGGAGCTCACGGCAGGACAGGCCCATCCTGAGAGTCGGATCGTTCCCACCCTCCTAAATCACAAACGGCGTCGGGACAGGGGCATTCAGAGGACGGGCACCCCTTAGTGCCCACTTCGGACCTCTGCCTCCAGGCCTAGAAGGTGACACCCCGGTGCTGTCAGAGGCCACCCTGTGGCAGTGGCTGGAGTAGGAGGTCGGCCCCCAAGTCTGCCGGCCCAGCCTCCACTGCTCAGAGACGCTGAGACAGCCACGCGTGGCTGCTGACCTGCGGAGGCCGTGCCGGGTGACACACAGCCCCGGGGTGGGGTCACTGGGCTATCCGGGGAGCCAAGTCACCCTGTCCTTGTAGGCAGGGCCTGGAGGCCAGGGCTCAGTCATCTCCCCAAGAACCATTTGAATCCACTTACTATGAATTCCTACGAGAAAATGTTCCCCCTCAGTTTTTCCACGAATGTGGTGAGGCTTCAGTCCAGGAAACAGAAAAAATAAAAGTATCGCACTATTTCGGAACGCAAGAGAAATTAATTAAATCCAAATTTTCACAGGACGTTGAGTTGCACAAGCTGAGAGCACGCTTGAGGTTCGGGTCGGGTTTCCAAGTGCTTTCTGAGAAGCCCCGACAGTGCTCTCAGTACCCCCAGGGAGCTGGGATGCAGTGGCCCAGAGGTGGTGGGAAAGGACGGGGGCTTCTGGGGGAGGTCAGGGCCCCTCAGGGCAGCTTCTCGCGGCTCACTCTTCCTGGAGCTGGGCAGACGCGCTGGCTGGGATGGAAATCAGGACACCCGCTGAGGAACGCTGGCCGGAGCAATCTCAAACAGGCCACGGGTGAGCCCCGAGGGGTGGCGGTGCTCGGATGCACAGGGGAGCAGACTGAAGGCTCCCCAGCCTCGCGAAGGGGCCGGAGCTGGGGGCCTGCTCTCTGCAAGGACATCACAGAGGTTCGATTCCCGTTACAAGACAGAGTTCTCATCCCCGAGATGCTCCTACGATAGAAGGCCCCCCAAAGGACACCCACCCCGTGACAGTTAACCAGGAGCAGCCGACATTTGTTGACCCTCAAAGCTCCACCAGGCAGGTGCTAACGCCATCTGTGCTCCGTGGACGGGGAAGCAGCCTCCTCCCCCAGACTCCGTTTCAGCCGTCCCGGAGAGGAAGCCCATCTGTACACTAAGGCAGTCAGGCCTCAACTCACCACGAGGACCAGCAGTTACACCCAAGGACGTATGTGTCCCTTCACGGTCCCGCAGCCCCCACTCGTGCATGCCGGGGGCCCGCAGGTGGAAATGACTATTCTTTGTTTCTTTCCGGATCTTTGTTTATTCCTCTGATCGATGGGCGTGACATGTTTCTACTGGGTTCCCAGGGAGTGCGGGACCCTGAGAATTCGGATCAGGACAGAAGTGCCTGCTGTCTTGGGACCAGGCAGTGGTGCCGCGGAGCGCAACTCAGTCCACAGGGACAAGGTCCGGGGTTCGCACCTGGGACCTGCTGAGCACCCTGGTGCATGCGCGTGCCTGTGACGGGCTGTGGAGAGTCTCTGTCTCTGTCTCTGTCTCTCTCATGGAATACAGAAATAAATAAACTTAAATAAAGACAACTGCTCTCTCAAGGGAGCGACAAACCGAGCGGGTGGGCCAGTTCTGGAGCGAAAACGTAGCACAGTCGCGACTGGGGGACGGCACTGTTCCAGCTCGCTCTCCCTCCCGTCGGTTCCCTGAGTCAGTGCTCGCTCAGTCCCACCCGGTCCATGTTCCCAGCGACGTCCCCGTCCCACACGTTTCTGGGAGGTGCCGACAGGTCCGTCATCCCCAGCCTGGAGGTTGTCGTGTGCTCAAGGCCGTCCCCTCCCCGTGACAGAACCTCCTTCCCTACGAGAGACCGACAGGCCATGGCATCCCGGGCTACCTGGCAGGTCGGCCCTTCGCGGCTGGGAAGGGTGCTCCCACCTGGCCACCAGTTAGCGAGCCCCCCCATGCCTCGGGCTGCCCGGCGTGGTAGCCCACTCAGGGACAAATCCCAAGTCCCCCCTCTGCCTCGGCCACACTGGGGTGTCCCATAGGATCTGAAGGGGAGAGACTGGAAGGCCAGCACTGCTACACGCCAGCCGTGTGTGGGGCGAGTCACTGCACCTCTCCTGCCCCAGTGTCCTCGGCCGTGAGTGGGGCGAGTCACTGCACCTCTCCTGCCCCAGTGTCCTCGGCCGTGTCTGGGGACCGAGGGGTAGCCGCCCCGGGACTGTGGGGTTTGAGGACAGAGGGCAGGCGGAGGTGCCCCAGGCCGTGTACTCCCCAAGCTCACACACGCCACAGCTCTTTGGACCCATCTCCGCCAGAGGGTCCCAAGCCAAGTCCAGCCAGGGAGCGCCCACTGAGCGGAGCCATGCCGGGGCGCTCGTCTGGGCTCCGAATGAGCTCAGAGAACCTGCTGTGAGGGCAGCGGGCGGGCTGAAGCCAGCGGGTCCCCGCCCCGGGGCAGGAGCCAAGGCTGACCACAGAGTTCAGGGACGGTGAGCTGCCCAGGAGGGCCGCCGGGGGACGTGAGGGGGCCACCCGCACCCGTCCTCATGTGCCCTCGGCCCCCACCCTCGGCCCCTCCCTCCTCCTGGCGGGAGCGTGGGAACGCGGCGCTCCGTGAGGCTGAGCCGCGCAGAGGAGCCGGGTGGCACGGGAGCACTGCAGCGCTCGGCCCGTGTGTACTCTGACCCCACAGGCAGGGCCGGGCGGGCTGCCGCATCGTGACCCCACGGGGGCCTCTGAACCTCTGGCTCAATTTTGCTGTCTCCCACTCAGAGAGAAAATAAATACATAACAACTTTGATAAAGTTCTTAAAATTAAACAAGAAGGAAGCAACCCCTCAAATACAGAAAAGGGCAAAAGACCTTCCTGTAAGAAGGGAGGAATGTGTATAATAAACATATGAAAAAGTTTCAGGGGCCCAGAAGGTGGCGTGGTGGTGAAGGCACTGGACTCCCATATGGCCAACTACGGTTCAAGCCCCAGACCTGGCAGCTTGAAGATCTCGCTGGATGCATGTGCATGCGTGCCCAAGAAGAGAAAGGAGGAGACGGGATTGTGGCATGGCCCTACCCTCTGGGGAGGGGGGCGACTTTGCACTCTCCCACTCACTGTCTCATGCCCCATGTGACAACGTGTCTGTCAATGAGCTTCGTCTGTGACAGGATCGGGTAAGATTATACCACACGCCCAGGGGTCTCGTGGGCTGGGCCATCCAGTTTGTGGAAGCCCGCTCTATGATGCTCACACGACGATGAGACAGACTATGTACGTCAGAAGGCATTCCGTCATTGAGCAACACGTGACTGATTTACATATTACACGCCATAAGGTACACAAGAGCATACGTGATAGACTACATATACTAATCTTACGTAACAGTCCTGATTACGTATATGTGATAAGCTGCATATAACTCGTGTAGGCTGACTATGCTGTGTGTTACATGTAAGGTGGGGTCTAGCGCGCGGTGTGTGTAACACACTCTACTTGCCGGCTAGAGGCTGCACCGTGGTGACCAGCAGCCCGGTCAGCCCAGCAGTGTCCAACCGCACCCGTGAGACGCGGTGACAGACAGGCAGCCCGTCCCATAGCATCACGAGAAATAACGAAGCGGAGAGAATACAATAATAAATGAAGTAATCAAACACACGGTGGTTTTAACCACTATGTTTTGGGACAATGTTTTAGTGTAGCAATGGCTTACCAGAACACACTCATCCCCATTTGCAGCTAGGAGAACAGACCTCAGGGGAGAGGGGACTGGCCCGGGGTCGTTGAGCCACTAAGGAGCAGAACTGTGAGTCCTCGGACACAGGCTCCTCACCGCTGGGCCACGCAGCCTCTGTTCCAGGCTGGAAGAGAACGGCCTGAGGGTTGCGAAGGTTTCTGTGGATTCTTAGATATGCCTGTCAGTGTGAGAGTCAGGAGGGGGTGGCAACGGCGCAGTGGGCCTGCTCTGTGGGCGGGAGGGTGGTCAGAGCTCGGAGGAAGTCCCGGGGGGACAAGCAGATAGAGCCCCACAGGCCCACTGAGCAGGATACTCACTTTGGGGGCTCCAATCCAACTTGCTACCATAGCAACAGCAGGAAACCAGAGCTGAGTGGAGGAGTCAGCAGAATCTATCTTCTGCACGGCAGTCTCCATGCTCTGGGGGGTCACATCTGATCAGAAACCCTAGAATGGGCACCAGTGCATCCAAACAGAAGGGCCTTGTGCACCCTCAGGGGAGAGACGAGCTCTGACTCGCACGGACAGCAGAAAGGGGTTCCTGCTGCCAGGGTGCACGATCCCAAAGGCAGCCACAGCAGTCGGCTGGCTCCCAAGAACTCTGGCTTCCTTCTCTGGACCGGAGAAGCAGAGAACACTCAGACAGAGGCAGCTTTATTGCCTGCCCAGAGCGGGCCCCTGAGCCTGGAGCAAGCCATAAAAGGAGTGGAAAACCGAGCCCCAACAAGGTGGAAATGTACAGAGGCCCAGGACACAGTCTACCAGCCCCTCTGGCATAAGGCAGCGTCTGTTATTTAGCAACAACCACTTTCCACTGCCCTCAGAAAGAGCTGTCTTGTTCTCTTTGCTTTCAGCCCACAGGCGAGGAGGGAAGTCTGAGGTTCTCAGGTCTCTTCCTCTGCTCTCAATCCATAGGCCAGGAGGGAAGTCTGAGATTCCCAGGTGTTAGGATGCGGTGGAATCCACTGGAAGACTTGTGAAAACAGAGATTCAGTCTCCCTCCCTTGAGTGTCTGACTCAGCAGGCCTGGGGTAGGGCTTGGGAATCTGCATTTCTAGCAAATTCCCAGGGGATGCTGATGCTGCTTTTCCTGGGGCCACACTTCAAGAACCACTACCTTAGATTTACGGCAGAAATGGAGGAAATTTACAGCCTGCAACAGGCAGCACAACTCCATGGGAAGAATGACAAAAACTGGAAGTTGGAATTCTAGTCTGTTTATATCATAAACTCACGGTGAATTTTAATAATAAGCAAATGGTTGAAATATTCCAGGCTCCATCTCTGTAAGGAATCTAGTGATCTTGCCTTTTTTATTTATAGTGATGCTGGAAAAAGCTATATGATAAGAAAAAAATGAAGCATGTGAACCTTTTCAGAGAAAGTCTATCTACCATGGCCACACAGCCAAGATTCTGGGAGGCAGTGGCAATATAAACAATTCTCTCCTGTGTTCTGTTTCATCACTCCCTCAAAATGTAATTCTTCTATTTCGAACTTTAGATTTTGAAAAATAGAGTCTTCAAATCTGTGGAGGTTGTATAATTACCTAAATTTGATGGGATGAGGAGTAAAAGAGGTAGGAAGATATATCAGAGCTGTATTCCATGGTTGTGCCAACAGAATAGGACAGAGTAAATGAGTTAAGATTTTTCAGAGAGAAGTTCTGATTTGGCTGATTAAAAAAAAAAAAGACAGGACTTGAGAACAGCTGAAGAGCGACAAAGAACTTATCATTAGTTGGACTGATAAATGCAAGATGCAAGGTGGAGATCGTGCCAAGACATGAATCATGTCACCAGTATCTCATCAGTCACTGTCTCTCAGTTCTGCTCTTTTATTTTTTAAGAGAAAATTTTGCTATAGGGCATGTGCACTTGCCAGACAGAGAGAGACAGAGAGGCGGAAGGTGAGAAATCACCACTCTCCCAAGGGGGATGGCCATGCTGAAATCCCTTCTCCTCCATTCTCTTCTTGGGATTTGGGGCACACATGCACACGCACCCAGCATGAGTTTTAAGACGCCAGGTCTGGGACTCAAACTATAGTCAACTACTTGGGAGTCCAAGGACGTGACCATTACGCCATCTGCTGGTCTCCTATTTCTGCTCTCTTTATATGACTAAGAGCCACAGGGTCCCTCCACCCGTGGTCAGATGAAACTGCAGCAGGTCCAGATTCTATTTCTCCAACTTCATGGCCAGTAAGAACAAAAAAACAGGGTCTCATCTCCCACAGTCAATTGAAAGAGATTTTACGAAACACATCTAAGTCTCCAGCACCGTTCTAAGTCCTTAAAAATGGAAGAAAAAACCTTCTTGCCCTGAAATTGGCTCTGAATGGATCAACTTGGGTTACACGCCTACCCCAGACCACTTGTACCACAAGCAACACTGATGTCATCACAACTGCCTGGACTTGTCCCTCTGACAGTGGGGGAAACCCACACAAGCACACAGAAACATACGAGCCCTGGGAGTCCTGGCAAGGAAAGTGGCACTTCCTCTCCTTTGCCTCGTGCTTGGGCCACAGCGTGTCACGGGAGGTGGAGCGTGCCTGCCACCTTGCATGCTGGAGGGGCTCCGAGGACCCATGACAAAGGGCCATGGATACAGGGGGTGTGCAGCAACTGGGGTGCTGCTCCATTTGGACCGCTCAGTGGTGAAACATCGCTCTTCCTGCCAAACCTCTTCCACCCTCCTTTAAAAAAAAAAAAAAAAAAAAAAAAACACCAGATACATGCCGTGCCACCCTAAGTCACGATTTTAAACAGCTCCCAGTTGAGAATGCTTTGTTCGTATCCAAATAGTTAAGAACAAATCACTTCTTTGTGAAGACAGGAACCTCCCAAAGTTAGAAGTGGTTCTTCCAAAAAGTTAAATGTTAAAGAATTATATTATTAATTTAGGCATGACAGAATAGCTGTTTAGATGAAACTTCGAAATGTCAAACAAGGGCCTAGGTGGTCCCTTAGACTTAGCTTAGGTAGGTCAACTTTAGAGAAGAGTCCAGGGGCCAGCTCCATGGCACAGCAGTAATGTGCTGGCCAAGAGAAGCAGATCCCACATGGTGACCATAGTTCAAATCCCTGGCCCGGTCAGCCTGAAACACACCAGGCACGTACACAAGTGCCCGGGATCTGACGGGTGGAGGGCCAGAGGAAGGGGATCGCAGCGTGACCAGACCTTGTAGAAGTG
Organism: Tupaia tana; assembly: GCA_026018925.1. Taxonomy (NCBI): domain Eukaryota; kingdom Metazoa; phylum Chordata; class Mammalia; order Scandentia; family Tupaiidae; genus Tupaia; species Tupaia tana. The sequence continues at coordinate 20,584,644 of JAKSZU010000026.1, read as the reverse complement.
CCCCTTCCCTCCATGTGCACACGCTATCATGAATAAAGAACAAATACAGATAGAATCTAGCTAGGATCCTGGCAGTTAGAAATAAAGACTCAGGTCGGGACCAGTAGATGGTATAATGGCTATGTTGCTGGACTCCCATGTGGTCGACCACTGTTTGAGTCCTGGACCTGATGGCTTAAGACTCACACTGGGCATGTGTGCGTGTGTACCCCAAATCCCAAGAGGAGAATGGAGGAGAAGGGATGTGGTCATCCCCCTGGGGGGGCGATTTCTTACTTTCTGTCTCTCTGTCTCTCCAGTGAGTGCGTGCGCCCTATAGCAAAAATCGCTCTAAAAAAATAGTAGAAAAATGGGATGTCCGGTCCTGACCCAGCACCCCTCCAGCCCATTCCCCATCCGTTTGACGGGAACCCCAGCAGGCGTGAGGTAAGGCTGCCGGTAATGATGCTTATATTCTATGTCACCTCATTGGCGCATTCACACTTCTAAAGCCCGACTGATTATGGCCCCTTCATTCTCCACCTGAGGGAAATGAGACCCGGAAAGGCCAGAAAGGCGAGTGGTTTGCCGTGTCACCCCGCTCCTCCCTGAGGCAGAGCCCCGTTGGAGCGTGCGTGTTCTAACTCTGAATCCTGGCATACGTCTCCGCTCCCCCAAATGTGCCAGCCAGCAAAACGCCGAGCAGGGAGCGGGCGGGGCGGAATGGATTTGCAGGGCGTTCGCGAGCTTCTCGGTAGAAGGGTTCTCTGCTTCTTTCCACTGCTTTTCCATTGTGGCTTTTCTTACTTTTTTTTTCCTTCTGATTTTAACGCGCACAGCCTCATGCAGATCCACCCAAAGCTAACTTCCTGGAGCTGGGCAGGAACAGGGCTCTGCCCACGCCTCCTCCCTCAGTTTCTCTCCGTCTGCAGCTGCAGCCAGGCCTGCGTGGCTGGGAAGCCTGTCAGGAGGTGTATTGGGGAGAATCCTGCAGGCCAAGGCACTGCGTTACCGTCAGGAGCTTCCCTAGAGGTCCTGCCAGCTCCCAGCCGCCCGACAGCGAGCACCAGGCTCAGAGAACGGCTGGCCAGGATAAGGGTGAGTACGACAGCGCTCATTTCTGAAAGGTGACACGCGCCCCCAGACGGCAGAACTGGGAGCCCCGGGCTGGACAGTCGACCTCAGAGAGCAGCCCTTCTCCTTCACACCCACGCGCAGCGCCTCTGAGCGCCTGTTGGCTGCGCTAGTGAGTCCCCTCCGGGCCTCATGGCAGCCCAGGACCATGAGGGGCTGGACAGCGAGTCACCTGCAGACCTCCTGTCACCTGAGCTTAACGGTTATGAGCAAACCTTCCATGTGGGCGCTCTTTTTCTTTTCTTTTTTGAGAAGTTTTTGCTATAGGGCGCGTGCACTCGCCAGACAAACAGAGAGAGACATAGAGACAGAAAGCGAGAAATCACCCCCCAGGGGGGATGGTTACGCTGCAATCCCTTCTCCTCCATTCTCCTCTCGGGATCTTGGGCACGCACGCACACGCACCCGGCGTGAGTTGTAAGCCACCGGGTCCAGGATGCAAACTGCGGTCGACTACATGGGAGTCCAGCGACATAGCCATCACGCTAACTGCTGGTCCCTTAACAGATGTTTTTTAAAGAATTATTTACTTTATTTGTTTATTTTACTTGCTACAGTCATCAGACAGAGAGAGAGCGAGAAAGGAAACTGCCAAGTCCAGGACTCGAACCACAGTCACCATGTGGGAGTCCAGTGCCCTAACTACCACACCACCCGCAGGCCCCTGTGTAACAGATGTTTACTGAGCACTTTCTATGAGCCGGGCACTGGAGAGGCGGCGAGGACGACGGTGCCGATATTCCAGAGCTGACCTAAGCCGAAAGCGGACGACACCGGATAAACCTCATGTGTGGACCGGCCGCGGGACGGCAGTTAAGAAGGCGGATCTCACACGGCCTCCTGCGCGGAGGAGTCCTAGACTCAGCAGCTTGAGAGATACCCTGGGCACGTGTGCGTGTGCCCACGACCCCTAAAGGAGAAATGGAGAAGGAATTGTGGCGTGGCCATCCCCTATAGGCAGGGAGACGGGTGCCTTCTCACTTTCCCTCTCCCTCTCTCTCTTAGGGTAGTGCACGCACCCGCTAACTAATTAAAACAAGTAAATAAATAAACACAATGTGTTAGTACCTAATATAGTTTGTTAGAAGAAAGTAGCTTTCTCTCTTTTTTACTCTACCTCCCTCTCTCTCTCTCTTTAACGCCAGAGGGCACACGCACACCGGAGAGAGGATGAGAGAGCCCTGAGTGGGGCCTGGTACGCTGCGATCCCCTCCCCTCTACTTCTCCATGCCATCAGAATCCTGGGCACGCATGTACATGTTCCCTACATGCTTTTCAAGTCACCAGGGCCTAGATTTGAACCTTGGTTGGCCATGTGGGAGCCGGGCTCCCTGCACACATTGCTTAACTGCTGAGCTTGGGGCTAGCCTTGAACCCTCTCCCACGGGCTCCCAGCAGATGCTTCCTCACATCTCATTGGCCAGAACTTGGTCACATGTCCCAGTCTGAGCCAAAAACTAGCAAAAGGGGTGGGGCTGCATGTTTGCTTTAGCCAATCAGAGTTGCCCACACCTGGGAGCCAGAAAGGGCAGCCCTGCAAGGGGGCCTTGGCTGCCAGCCGGGACCGTGGTTCCTGCCTGAGGACCTTTCTTACGGCTCCCTGTCCCCGCTCCTCCCTGCAGGGCCAGCTCCTCTGCGGGCTCAGGAAACCACCCGTCCTAAACGCAAACCATGTCAAATCCATCCTTCTCCAGCTCCTTTGGTGCTTCACCTCTGCAAGGCTCGCCCTGCCGGTCTGTGTCTGATCAGACGCCAATGACGATAAGGTTAAAACAGAACCGGGCCTGAATTCCTGGCGCGATTCGGCTCAGCGATAACCAGGTACAGACGTGCTGGATGCTTCTGTAGCGGATTTTGAGCTCAGCCTGTGTTTAGAAAAGATCAGTGTCGCATACAGGCAGCTCGGGGTCAGGACAAGTTCAGCCTGACCCAGAGAGGGGTCTGAGGGAGCCGGGCACAGAGCGCTGGCGAGAAGATCCGGAGAGAGGAGACAGAAGTCAGATGGGCTTGCCTTCCTCCAGAAACGGTGTGGGTGCTCCCAGAGAGGGACGGAGCGGCTGGGACGGCACAGCGCCCCCCGCAAAGTCCCCCACATGCTGTCACCCCACCATCAGTCCTCAGTCCTAGCCGACACCGTCACTTGGGAGCAGGTGTGCTGGTTAAGGCAGCTAGATCTCACAGGGCCCACTGTGCAGTTCGAGGCCTGGGCCTGGCGGTTTGAAAATCATGGCAGGGTCACGTGTGTGTGCCCCAAACCCCGAGAGGAGACAGGAGGGGGGACTGTGGTGCGGCCATCCCCCGGGGGGTGATTCCTCCCGTTCCTCCTTTCCCTCTCTCTGCTCTGTCTCACTCTGGTGAGTGCACACGTCCCCCCCGCAAACAAACAAATGGGAAAACCACTTGGAAGCACTTTGCACCAGCCCGCGTAGAATCCAGTGGCGCGCGCCTGAGCTGACGCCGGGCACCGTGAGCCGCATCCTCCGTCCTCACCCGTTTGCTCTGCCCACGGACGCTTAGGTGCTCCTTTTCCAGATGCGCACTAACGACAGCTTAGAGGAGCTGTTACGTTCACCCGAGGCTCCCTGGCCAGTGATGGCAGAGCTGGGAGTTCCAGGGCTGGTGTGCACCGCTCCCCGGCTCTCCCCGCTCGGCCGGTGCCAACCACCTTACCAGGAGTGCAGTGTCTCATTACCATGAAAGGAGGCGGCGGGCAAGGGCCGGCAGCAGCATTACCATGACTTCCAGGTCCCCAGTAATCTAGTAAAGGGCCGTGTGTGAGCTACACATCACATGAAGAAATGCTCAACACCCCTCGTCATAGGGGAGATGCAGATCAAAACCACAATGAGATGCCCCTCACCCCACTCAGAGTGGCGAAGACTAACCAGAAAAGTGATAAGTGCTGGCGAGGCTGTGCTGAAAAGGGAGCCCTCCTACACCGCTGGTGGGAATGTAGACTGGTCCTGCCATTGTGGAGAACAATATGGAGGTCCCTCAAATAGAACTACCGTATGATCCAGCAACCCCACTCCTGGGTACCTATCCAAAGGATAAGAAAACGCTCAGTCAGAAAAGTGCTTGCACATTGATGTTTACTGAAGCATTATTCACAATTGCCAAAACATGCAACCAACCCAAAGGGCCACGGACAGAGGAATGGATTGAAAAAGAGTGGCACAGAGACTCTATGAAATACTACTCAGCCATAAAACACAAAAAGGCCCTGGCATTTGGTAAAAACTGGACACATACGGAAAATTTACTGTGGAGTGAAGCAAGCCAGGCTGTGAAGGAGAAACATTGTACGTCTCCACTTCATATACGCTGACTGTCTATACTCTTTGGCAGAAACGGAAAGATTAGAGGATACAGACACATGGAAAATGGTTACGGATATTGGAGACGATGTGGGAAGGGGGTGGGGAGACAGGGAAGTGTGAGAGGAAAGGAATCAAGGAGAAAAATAGAGACCAAGACGTTTAAGGAACAGAGAAGCGGAGGGTTGTCTGTTGATGACAGCGTTTATGACATCTGGACTGAGCTGGGCTGAAGTGCATTCGCGTCGGGTAATTTATTGTACAAGCCGTAGTGATGCACAGTGATGGAATGTGTAAAGTCACTGAACAATGGTTGTGTGTGGGAACAAAGCAGAAGTTGGTGTGTGAAACACCAGGGAAGGAAAAAGTGTGAGGACAATGCAGGGGGATGACGGTCCTGTCAGCCCTGCCGACAACTGCTCACTCCTAGAACCAACACGTGCGTGCACACGACTCGGCGCCCTGTTCACAACAGCCTAGAGCTAGAGACGCCCCTCATGTCCGTCAACAGAGGAGCGGGAACACCGAGTGTGGGCTCCCCTCCAGGGGAACAGTACTCGTCCATGAAAAGGAGCGTCGTTGGTACACGCTGCCCCGCGGGTGGCCCACGAAAGCAGCTGCCACGTGAGGATCCAGACCCGGGAAACCGCATAAAGCAGGGCCCTGTTTACGTGACTGTCTACGATAGGCAGCTCCGCAGCGGCAGGAAAGCTAACTGGTGCTTGCTGCAGGCTAGCGGAGGGTGCGGAGGGCTCTCCAGGGCTGTGGGTCCGTGTCAGTGACAGTGGCCTTCTGGAACTCAGTCTGGGTGGGCGCTGCAAGACAGCTCCAGCACCCCTGCCTTGTTCACTTGAAACGGCTCACTCTACCCTGTGTGAGTCTCACCTCCGTCTGGAAGGGGGAAGGAGAGAGGGTGGGAAGGGAGCCAGGCACTGGCTCTGTTCACTCCTTTCTCATGCAAACATCTGAAAGGGACATGGCCCACGTCACCCCAACACGCGGGGTGAGAGGTGACGGGCTGACTAGGTAAGCCTCGGGCTGTGGGCCATGAGCAGGGTGCTCTTACTGAATCACAGGTCATTTTAAGAAGCCAGGGTAATTGTGAGGGCCTAAGGTCTGCAGAGCAGCTCGGGAAGCAGCAAACAGCCGTGAGAGACGCGGCCACCTTTCAGAAAGGCCAGCTCTGCCTCCCGCAGGAGCTCTGACCTTGGCGTGTGTGGGCAAAGTGCGGCCTTAGGCTTGGAGCGGGCTGCGGCTCCCCAGGGAAAGAGGGTGATGACCTGGGCGGTGCGCTCTCCCCGACACCGCTCACATCTTAGCGCCTCACGTGTTCCCGGTTTGAGATTTCATCAGGGTTGGGGGCAAGCTCTGGCTTCTGTCTGCCGGGACAGAGGGTGGAGGCCGGCAGAGAAGGAGCGGAGCCGGCTGCAGTCAGCACCCGCTCTGGGCACTCCTGGCCAGACTTCCCAAGGGAGAGAACAAGGCGGGGACCCTAGGCTTATTTTCAAAGCAGTGTCCCCTCCTGTGTGGAGGAAATGCCGGCCTCTCTGTGACAAAGCCACCGTGCAATGGTCCTGCAGGTTTCCCAGGGGTGGGGGGTGCACGCGTCATCCGGTGAAAGGGGAACCCCAGCTCCCCACGGGAAACAAAGAACTTTGGGAAGCTATCCGGATTCTTGGCTTCTGCAGGGCTCACCGTCCAGCATCTGAAGCAGCACACGTGTGGCCACCCGGTGGCCACCAGCCGGCATCGCCCTGTGGGAGCGTGCGCTGAACCCAGCGGGTGCCATCCCTGTGTCCCCCACCCTTCCACCGCACCCTGAGCAGGAGCATCTGCTGAGCTCGGGCCTTCCCTGGGGCAGCCATGCCGGTGCCTAAGGAGACCTGAGCGACGGCCTTTGCAGTAGGAAGGCTAATCACCTTTGACCCGGAGCGGTCACAACTCCCCTCTCTGTGCCACGCTCCCCTGACCACGAGCACCCAGGCGGTCATGTCCCAGGCTTGTCCCTGTCGCTCAGCTCTCTCAAAGTGTCCAGCTCACTGTGGGAGGGCAGTGGGATGGGGCACCGAGGGGTGCAGTGGGGTCCGTAGCTGGGCGTCTGCAGGTGCCCACAATCGTGAGAGGAGAAGGGAGCAGGGACCGCGGGGTGGCCACACCCCCTGGGAAGTGCTTCCTCACTTCGCACCTCCCTCTGCCTCTCTCCAGCACGTGTAGGTGCCTTATGGCAAATTAAAAAAAGAAAAACAAAAAAACAGTTCAATGTATTGAAGTGCCAATCATTTTTTTAACCCTGTATAAGTATAAAATATGATAAAGGAGGTAAGTTTTGTTTTGTTTTTATATTATCTCAGAGTGAGATAGACTTTTTTTTTAAGTTTTTTGCTCTAGGGCACATGCGCTCACCGGAGACACAGAGAGAGAGAAAGCAAGACATCGCCCGCCCTCCGCCCAGGAGGATGGCTATACCACAGCCCCTTCTCCTCCGTGGTCTCGGGATCTGGGGTGTGCACGCACACGCGCCCGGCGTGAGTGTCAGTCTGCCTGGTCCTGCACTCAGACTGCGGTCATCTAGTGGGAGGCCGGCAGCACTACCATGACGCCATCTGCTGGCCCCAAGACAGCCCTTCTTAAGACAGCTATGAAGGTAAAACCATGAAAATCATTAAAGCGTTTGCACAACAAAAGACACACATTTCACACCAAAGATGAAACTACTTGCAACATACATAACACACAAATGGTTACGATCAGATGGAAGACTCCTCTTCGCGGTGAGGGGGTACAGGAGGGGCTGCCCCTCACTGCAAGGGCAGCGTGAGGTATGGAGACAGGAGGGTTTTCTGTTAGACTGGCACTACCGAAAGCGTCAGAGCACCCGGGAGGGGACGTGGGCAGCAGGACCGCTCCCGCTCTCAGCCGGAGGCGGCTGAGGGGCTAAATGCAGACAGCTTTCAGGCCAGCAGCTCGCCCTGACCATACCACACAGCCCCCAGGGGCTCGCTTTTCCCTTTGAACCCCCACCTCCTTCCCCTTCTTGTCCCTCGGCACCGGGGGGGGGGGGGCATGTCACTCTTGGGGGCAAGTGAAAGAGCAGGAAAAAGGGCCGGTTCGAGCCTCATGGCTAGTGGGAAAGGCTGAGCTGACGTCACTGGGCCTCCTCTTAGGGCTCGAGCCAGGCGCAAGCCCCCAGTGCTAATTTAACCGTCGGAGAGACAGTTCAGGCAGACGGCACGTTCCGAGGGAGGGTCAAAGGAGAACGGTGTGACTAAGGTGCAGAACGGTTTCCCTAACCTATGGCAGATTTCATAGCTCCGGGCACAGTTAGAGAAGCAGATACTGGACGTCTGTATACGATGATGGTTCCAGACCCAGCCTCCTAAGCCGAAGGTGCTAGGTTCAAGCCCCGACCTCCCACTTCCCGGTGGTTTTAAATGTCACAGTCACTCGTGGCTGGCTGCTGATCCTGAGCAGCACTCCACGAGCTGTCTTCCTCATCTGTGAACGGGGATAATGAGAGTCCATCGCAGCGAGTGACAGGACACAGGACGCGCTGAACAAGCTGATGGCGAGCATTTACCACATGCCGCGACCTGGTGTAATTACTAATAACATAAGCATTTTATAGCCATTATATCTGTGCATTTTAATTTGCTAGAGAGAGAGAGAGACAGAGAGAGGGAAAGTGAGAAAGCACCCCCGGGGTGGCTACATGGAAACCCCTCCTCCTCCATTCTCCGGGGACCTCGGGCATGCACGCACACGCGCCCAGTGTGTTTGCAAGCCGCCAGGTCCAGGGCTAGAAACGCACAGGGTCACGTGGGATCCAGCTGCCTTAACTGCCACGCCACAGGCTGGCCCCAAAAGCCAGTACTAGGAATCGTTTACCCGCTCGCAGTCGTCTCTCCCGCCCAGCTTCTATTTCTTTTCTTGTAGCTAGCTCACTCCACCTTGGGGACTAGCACCATGGGAGGCAGAAAAATGGCCTCCCAACGACGTCCACGTCCTGCCTCGTGGAACCCGTGACTACATCACGTCCCCGGGCAAACGAAAATTGATGTCCCATACGAGTGAAGGTTGCTGAGCAGCGGTCCCTTAGGGCAGGGGCTGTCCCGGATCACCTGGGTGGGCCCGAGGTCCTCAGCAGGAAGAGGGAAGCAGAAGGGGAGCAGGAGAGGTGGAAGTGACGCGGCAGGACACTGGACGGCCCAGCGCTGGCTCTGGCTCTGCAGCTGGAGAAAGGGCCCCTCGCCAAGGATGCGGGTGGCCCGCAGCAGCCGAGAGGCAGAACAGATCCTCGCCTGCAGCCCCCACAAAGCACACAGCCCTGGCCGCCCCGCGACGCTAGCCCGTGAGAACCATTGCAGACCTCGGACCTCCAGAGCGCTAAGAAAACACGTGGGTGTTGCTTTAAGCCACCAAGTTTGTGGCTATTTGTTACAAAAAAGCAGAAGCCGGAAACCACGACAGGCCCTGACTTACCCGTTCCGTGAAGAGGTTGCTCATCGGGCCGAGGCACTCCCATGCCTGCTTTGTATTTGGCCAATGCCACGGTTAATAACAAACCTATAAATCAGAAACCCGAAAGACCTCATATTTAAAGAGCCTTTTCTGCAGGGAAGGGGTCTGCGTTCCATACGGTTTCAAAGTCCCACGTATGTGTTTCAAGTCAGTTCTTCCCTAAACGGTGCAGAGAAAGTTATTGCCCTCCGAGCACACCCTTAGAGGACTCTGGGGCTGAAATAAAAATAAACCAACAGTGGGTGTGTATTTTTCCTTGCAGTGAAGTATCTCTTTCATTGCCAAATTGCTCTCCTTTTCTGAGCCTCCTCTTTAAAGAAGGAGGGCCATTTGGGGGTACTTTGGCTGCCCAGATCTGCAGGATGACAAAGATGGGGGGAACAGCCAGCCCTGAGAAATCTTGTTGGACCCTGGCAGAAGGGCAGCTCCACGGGGACTTGCCCTGCCCACCAGCCCCCGTCCCACAAAGGTCGTTGGTGGTCACCCACATTCCTGCCTCTCTCCCCGAAAGCACAGCTTGGCTTACAAAACCCAGGGAATTAACTTGGCCCAACCAAAGGTGCTGTACACTTTTCCAGCAAAAGAGGAATAATGCTGTGGGTTTCTCTGGGTGAGCCTGATTCCTACTATCAGGCTGGGAAGGAGACACAGGTCCACACTCCGTTATCCACAAATCCAAACTCCACAGAAGATCCGAAAACCATCGTTTCTCCCACACCTCATTTCGGATAAAACCTGAGCTGTCCTGACCTGATTCCGCTTACGGTCTTTGCTGGTCTGGCTCAGGGCGACTGCTCCAATTACCGTAGAAACGGAGTCACGGCAAGCTCTTTCTCCTGCACCCCGCGGGGGTAGGGCAGGGAGGCCTTCCGTGATACGCGCTATATGGAACGTACTACTTCTCAGTGTTTGGGGGAAATCGTGACTCCGTAAGCACACTCGAGTTCTGATAACGCAAAGCTTTTGGACAACGAATTGCGAGTTCATACTAGATTTGCGTTCTCATTGCATCTTTTTTCTTTTGATGTTTTTGCTGCAGGGTTACATGTGCTCACCAGAGACAGAAAAAGGGCAGGAAAGGGAGAGAGCATCCCAGGGAGATGAGCACGCTGCAGTCCCTTCTCCTCCACTCTCCTCTCAGGATTCTGGGCACACACACACATGCACCTGCTGTGTTTTTCAAGCTGCCAGGCCCGGGGCTCGAAGAGTCAGCCCTGTGGGATCCAGCACCTTAACCTGCATGCTCCCTGCCGGCCCCTCACTGCATCTCTATTTTCCCCCTTTCTGTCTTCCTAGGAACCTAAACTTTTTTTTTTTTTTAAATTGGTTTTCCTCAAGAATATTCTTAGTTTACCACGAAATGCAAATGCCGAACTTGGGAAGAGGCACAGTGGAAAGTCGAGGTCAATTTCTGTTTTAGCCAGACCTCTGATCCTTCCAAGTTTTTAAAAGCTTATTTCTTCCATGAAAGAGAGACAGAGACAGAGACAGAGAGTACTCCCAACAGGGTCTCCATGCCGCAGCCCATGCCCGTCTCAGCTGGCCCAGATCACGGGCTCGCGTGTGCATGTCTGGGAAGCGCAGGGAGGTCTCCAGACGTGAACGCGGGCCTCCCCGGGGTCCAGTGCATGGCCACTGCGCCACCACCTGGCCTCCCCGGGGTCCAGTGCATGGCCACCGCACCACCACCTGGCCTCCCCGGGGTCCAGTGCATGGCCACGGCCCCACCACCTGGCCTCCCCGGGGTCCAGTGCATGGCCACGGCCCCACCACCTGGCCTCCCCGGGGTCCAGTGCATTGCCACGGCACCACCACCTGGCCACCCCGGGGTCCAGTGCATTGCCACCGCCCCACCACCTGGCCTCCCCGGGGTCCAGTGCATGGCCACCGCGCCACCACCTGGCCACCCCGGCGCCGTCTCATGAGGCGCCCAGCCTTGCCAGCTCGCGGGGACCTGCCGAGTGGGAGGCAGGGGTACCGTCCAGTGGTCTAAGCTGTGCTCATGCGCAAGACCCAGCAACACCCCTACACAGCCTCCTCCCTCCGGTCTAGCCTCAGTGGCACAAAGGCAGGAGAAAGTTCTACCGTGCTGGGAGCCATAGGGGAGACCAGGGCAGGGCTCCCACCACCCTGTGCCCGCCCAGCGTCTGCACGTGCCTGGGATGCTGCTGGTCTGAGGCTGGGGAAGGGTCACAGGGCAAGATGGCGTTGGGGGTCCCTGTCTTCCTCTCCCCTACCCGTGAGAAGAATAAAACACATCAAAACAAAAACAGCAACAAAACAGACACCAAAAGCCCACTACAACAGCCCTCCGCAACCAGTCACGGTTTTTAGAAACCAAAGATCAAGAAAGCACACGGGAAACTGTGTCCGACCCACTGACCTTCCGGCACTGACATGGCCTCGGGGGCCAGTTGGCTCTCACGTCTTCGTTCTTGTGAACCACTCGGCTGCCTAAAACGCGAGGGCACCTTGGGCTCCTCACAACCCCGTCAGGCCCCACTGGGCACTCTTGGTCCTTCTAGAAAACCACGGAAGCAGCCAGTCGTGTGGGAATCCCAGGCTGGCCCTGGGAAGTGAGTTTGTTACGACTCTCCTGTGCAAAAATACTCTCATTTCTTCAGAACATTCTGGGAGTGTCTTCCAGAGGCTCTGAAATGCCCTTTGCTAGGTTGCACTCATGTGGACAAAATACGGGGAAGTTGTGTTCGCTGAGCAGATCGTTCAGAGAAGAAGAGGGCGCTGGGGAATGAGTGGGGTAGATTCTCCTAGAGTTTCGCCAGAGGGTATGTGTGTTTGCCAGAGAGAGAGGGGGAAAGTGAGAAATCATCAACCCCCTCCAGGGAGATGGCCATGCCACAGTCCCTTCTCCTCCATTCTCCTCTCGAGATTTTGGGCACACGCACATTTACCCAGCATGAGTTGGGATTCGAACCATAGTTGTTCATGTGGGAGTCCAGCACCTTAACCACCATGCCACCTGCTGGCCACAAGATGCTGGACTTTACATGGGAGGCCTGGGTTTGACTCTTGGTCCGGCTAGAAGGCCGAGTGCACTGGCAAGGACTCGTAAACCCAGCTGGGAGGTTGAGACAGGAGGATGATGATAAAGGGAGGCCTAGTCTTTAAATACACACGCACGCGCGCATGTATACACACACACACACACACACGGTCCTTTTTCTCACATCTCACAATTCGATGGGTCAGGAATTTGGGCAGGATGTGCCGGATGACTCTTCTGTTCTATATGGTGTTGACAGTTCACTCGGTAGGACTCACCTAGCTGCAAGGCTCGCCTAGAGAGTCCAAGAAGGCCTCCTTCATGTGCCTGGCTCCTTGGAGGAGAAGATCAGAGGGCTGGGCAAAGATGGACTATCGACTGGAGGCTCATATGTGGTCGTTCCAGCATGGCGGGGTCAGGACAAGGCACTTCTTACATAGCTCAGAGCTCCAAGTATGAGGAAAGCACATGTGTCATGGTCTTTCATGACCAAGCCTGAAAGCCACGTGGAGCTACGATAATTCTACCCCAACCCGCAGATCGAAACAGTCCTAAGACGACCCAGCCTGCAGCGAGGAGGAGAAACACTAAAACCTTTGTGAGTACATTTTAAAGCCTTCCCTCAGAACAAATCATTTTCTTTTGCTCCAACGGGGTTAGAAGTCCCACAAACTAAGAGGTAGTCTCCTTGGAAGAGGAGAGAGCATTTATCTGACATCCCATGGTCCTGTCTAACTTATTCCAGGTGGACGAAAGACACAGCGAGTGAAATCCTGGAAAATAAATCTCTATGCTGGGCGAGTTAGTTCCCGAGAACAGGCCCCACCGAGATGGGTAGAGTGGCCCAGTGCTCAACCCAGGAATCCAGTGTTGGTCTTTAATCCCATCTCTGCCTCAGCTTATCTCACCCACAGCTTCATATGAAGCTTGACATGAAGTCTGAAGCATTGGATGAGAGTTCACGAAGACAGCGTGGCTACCTAACTCGGAGCAATCAGAATTTGAAGCATCGTAAAGAATTACAGCAATGTCCAGCCTGTGTTCCTGTTGGCCTGCCTTTCTTTCATTCTCTTTTCTTTTTCTCTCCCTCATTTTTTCTGGTTCATTTTTTCCATTCGCTCAATATTTATCGAGCAACACTAAGAACTGAGCACTGGGCATGAGGAGTCGGGGGTGAAGGAGAACTAGCTTTTGCCCACGTGGGGCCCAGAACTTAGGAGCAGGAGCAGATAATCAAATACGTCTCACAACAAGTGTGTCATTACAGGCCGAGACCGGCTCCGGAGCAGGGGCCGCCCCACTCTCCGTGAAGAGCCGGAGGCTGAGTATGCTAGGCCGTGTCTGTGGCAACGTCTCAACCCCGCCAGTGCAACACGAAAGCACCATAGACAAGGCAGAAACAAATGAACATAGTGGGGTGCAAATAAAACTTTATCTACAAAAACAGAAGGCGGGCCAGATTGGGCCCTGGGGTTGTGATCTGTTTACCTGTACTAGGAAGGCAAATAGCAAAAAAGCTTGACCTACTTGGAGACTAGCAGTCTATCCCTGAGGAAGTGACTCTTGAGAAGGTAGATGTCGGCCACAGGAAGGAGCCTACAGGAAGCTGGAGGAAGGCACCCCAGGGAAGGGCACTGCACGTGGAAGAACTTTAAAAAGGCCAGTTTGGACAGAGGATGGAAGGGCCAAGGGAAATTGGCAAGAAATGAGATTAGGGGAGGTAGACTGTGGTCAGATCACACGTGGTCTTAGAAATGGTGAAATTTCAAGGGTTTGGAAAGCCAATGAAGGGCTTAAAGATGTATGTGTAATTTTCTTTTCTTTTAACTAGAATTCATATTTACCTATCTGAATGAGCTGGGGTTGCTTTTTTTTTTTTTTTTTTTTTTTTTGCAAGGAATTAATTTGTTAAAGACGAGAATGATGTTACAGAGCCAAGGTGTCATATTTCGGTGGTCTTTATGACCTTGGGACAAGGTCACACATTCCAAGGGATGACTAGGATAAAGTATGGAAAAACACTTTTTCAAAGTATTAAAATGCGATTCCTACTTAAGGTCTTATTATTATTCAGGGTTGGGACTCCAGAGGGTTCCTTGCATAATTAACTAATTGGCCTCACATTTCTCACCATGGATTTTGAATTTTTTTCAAAAGGTATTTGGCTCCAAAGGTTTTAAAACTATTCTGTTTCGTGGTGTTAATTTTTTCATTGTCTAGACAGCTGTAGAGTCAGACAGGATTATCCAAAGGAAAGAGCCGATTTAACCAAAGTCGACCTTCTCGGCCATGGGATTTACATATTAATGACCATGGCAGCTAAGAAAACCTTTAAAAACCACACCTTTTCATACTTGTGCATTTGGGGAATTTGGCACTGAGTACACGTTTTGCATTTGTAATGCACATGAAAGACCTTTTAATAAAAGGACAGGAGGAGATGGGTGAGGATGTGCCCGGGAACGTGAGCTCGATTTTAAGGGCTGCATCCTAGCTGTCTGGAACCTCGCAGGATGGGTTCCAACATCCCTGCTAGGTCAACAAGGGCACGAGGAGTCACACGGCCATCACTGAGTCTTCGACAGAATCAGAAGACGGGAAGACGTGCCCGCTGGAGCTGGGTCCTAGAGCTGCATTCAGAGAGAAGAGAGCCAAGAGCGTACCCCGTTTCCCGCAGGTACTCCGCCACAGCTTCCCCCACCCAGGCCCCCACCCCACGTGCGGGTCCACCTGTTAACGAATTCCCCGCCCCAGTCGGAACAGCATCTTCCTTCTATAGACGCCGCACCTTCTCCCTTGAAATGCTCATTTATGGGTCCCAGGTCCGACCCAGGTCTGTCTCTCAGAGGCTGTTCTGTGCACTCTCTGCTATGGGCGAAATGGCCCTAGTTTAATTCACCGTTTGCTCTAAGACATGGTCCTCTGATCAAGGCGACCCCCTCGGCTGGGGACTGTGTGTGGCTGGTGCTCTGCCAGCAGCTTCATCGTTGCCCGCCGTGACCGGAGGAAGCCCCGGCTCGGCCTGGACAGACGGCACATGTGTAGAAAATGGTGCAGACGCAGAGCGAGCGCGCTTGGCCTCGGCTCCCACCCACTCGGGCTGCCCCTCTCCTCTCTCCGTCTCTTTGTGTACATACTCCATCATAAATAAAGGGAAGAAAACTTTTTAAACTTATTTGTAAATTGATTAAAAACATGGAAAAATGGGGCCAGCAGGTGGCGTGGTGGTTAAGGTGCTGGACTCCCACATGGCCAACCACAGTTCAAGTCCTGGACCTTACAGCTTAGTAATCATGCCAGGCACATGTGCGTGCATACCCAAAATCCCAGGAGAGAAGGGCAGGAAAGGGATTGCAGTGTGGCCATCTCCGCTGGGGGAGGGGTGATTTCTCACTTTCTCTCTGGCTCTCTCTTTTACTCTCTGGCGAGCTCACCTGTCCTATGGCAAGGACCTCAAAAGAAAAATATGGAAAATGTTGTAATAGAATCAAGTTAAATATCCATCAATAGAAAACAAACTGCTTATTTGCATATGCATGTATTCATAAAATGCAATGGTCGTGCCCTTTATTCGCCGAGTTGAGGGCCACTCAGCGTCCATGAAGAGCACACTGGCTAACCGAGCAGGCGGACAGGCGGATCTTGGGAAGACAACGCGGAGTGGACGGACACAGAAAAAGACATACGGAGGGGTCCGCTTCCTAGAAGTTCTAGAACTTTCAACTAATAGAAATAGAAGTCAGAATTGTGGTTGCCCAGAAGAATGGGGCAAAGGCAGGACTGACTTCTGGAATTCCAGATTTAGACGAGGGTAGGGGACACAGGTGTTCATATTTGTCCAAACCCACATCCAAAATAGATACATTTTATTGTGTGTAAATTATACCACAACAGTATTGGTATCAAGTGAACCTTGTTTTAAAAGATTTTGCCATAGGCCATGTGCACTTGCTGGCAATCTGTCACCCAGAGGGGTTTACCAGGAAGACAGTGTCACGTGGCTGAGAGGTGGGGGGTCGTGGGCACATGCATTCTCCCTGGAAGGAGCGTGGGGGATGGAACCATCAGGGATCATCTGGGAGCCAAGACTGAGAGGGAAGCTGAGAAACCGCCCCCTGGGGGATGGCTATGCCACAATCCCTTCTCCTGGGGTTCTGGGCATACAGCTAGCATGATTTTCAGGCTGTCAGGTCTAGGACTCCAACCAAGGTCAGCCACGTGGGAGTCCACGCCTCAGCTACCACGCCACCTGCTGGCCCCATGTGTGGCGTAAACCGTTTAAACACTGAGTGGCAGAATCAGAAACACAGTACCAAGTATAAGAAAATGGACAGGAAAGGGCGAGAAGGAACTCTCGAAAAGCGGGCAGCGTGGGAGCTTACTCCGGGCCAGTGGGATGCCACGTGAGGGACGTGGCAGGCATGAGGCACGTGAGCGTGTTCAACACCACACACCGTTCACTTTAAAACGGTTAACTTCATGGCGCGCGGATTTTACTTCAATTAACGAGGCCATTCTCACCAGTCATCTTCCAGGGGCTGAAGGGGACTCCCACCGGCATCCATCCTGAGTCTCCCACCATGACCACACGCCGTGGTGGTAATCCAAGGACTACGCAGCTGAGTCTTGAGCGGGGACCCAGGTGCTCCCAGGAGCAGAGACAGTGCCGGCACCCGGGCTGCAAAGTCTGTGAGCGTTTCTGGTCTTCGGAATCAGCGGCACCCACCACCACCCAGCCCAGTGCCAGACTGAGGCCACCGCCCTGCCGTGGGGCCCTTCTGCCGCAAGGAGACCCAGGGATTCCCGGGTGGTCTCCAGGGCAAGTGCACATCTCAGATGCTCTCTGTGGAAAACGGAGAAGCAGTGGCCGGAGCAACCTGCCTGTGTGCACACGGCCCGCCGAGTGGAGGTCTAAGCAGGACGGAGGCTGATGGAGGCCAGACAGCGCTGAGGGTTCTGTGGCATGTCCCACTGGGAGACACCGAAATTCAGAGGGGCTCCCAGCTCCGAATCAGGAGATGGGTGGGGGACCCAGCCTCGGACGGTGTTGCTGGGGAGAGCCCTTATCAGGGGCTAGAGACCCCACTCAGGGCACCACGGCTCCGGACTCGGCCCAAGGAGCCGTCGGTGGCAACCAGCTCGGAGCAGAAACCCAGCGGAGACGCAGGCACCAACCACAGCCCCGTGGCCCTGATTCTCAAAGCCGGCGGCGGGGAGCGCGGCCAGGACTTAGTATGCAGCTGCTGGGCTCCAGCCGGTGCCGCCCTGTGGCTAAACCCCGAGTCCCTACAAAAGGGGCATCGTGTGGGCGACGGGGAGTCTTTACAGAGGCAGCGATCTGTCACCCCGAGGGGTTTACCAGGAAGACAGAGTCACGTGGCTGAGAGGTGGGGGGTCGTGGGCACACGCGTTCTTCCTGGAGGGGGCGTCAGGGGTGGAAGCATCAGGGCCCATCTGGGGGCCGAGAGCAGCGGCCCCATCACACAGCCGTGCATGATCAGCCACCGGGACGGCTCGTTCGGGACCTTACAGGGGGAAGGACCCAGGTGGCCAGAGTGGAGACAACTTCTCGCGGCCTCCTTAGGAGAGGCAAAACCTGAACAGATTCGGGCCACCAGGACAAGAGCCTGGGTCCGCCGGTGGATGGGGACGCGGCAGAACCCCAGGGCCATGGAGGCAGCCAGTCCCAGGCCTGCAGAGACTTGGCATCCCGAGCGCCTTACCCCCGACGCCAAGGGGCACTAGCAGGCTGGTAGGGGCCCAGCATCCTTTCCTTCCCTTCAACAGATGACACCAGATTTATCTTCACCGGGACGCAGAGGCTGAGACCCCGCGTGGCTAGCCCACCCCACGCAAATACCGAGCCAGCCGGCGATCGCCTGAGTGCCACAGCGCTTCATGGGGGTTGAGCTGCTGTGCTAAAGCTCAGGGTGGAAGCAGACAGCGTGACACGTGGGACCAGCAGGGGGTGGGGCGGATCCCGCCGTCCAGGGCCTGGGGACATCCTTCTCCCACGTAAGCACCGAGGCGGCCTCCACTGAAGGGCGAGGCGTGTCCCGACATCAGAGCCCTGGCTCCAGAACCCTCCCTGCTCCCTACCATCAAGTGACGCTGGCCGAGTGCTGATTATTGACCAAGTTTTACTGTTACAGGGCACGTGCGCTTGCTAGAGACCAAGAGGGGAGAAGTGAGAAAGTACCCTCTGGGGGGTGGCCACGCCACAATCCCTCCCCGCAACTCTCCTCTTGGAACTCTGGGCACGCTTGCACATGTGCCTGGCATGTTCCTCAAGCTGCCGGGTCCAGGACTCTAACCATGCGGCCAGCCGCATAGGATACCGTCTCCTTAACCGCCCTGCCACCTGCTGGCCCGACACTGGCCTTTTAACCTCTGTGCCGCGGTTCCCTCACAGTAAGCCCTCAACGAGATGATCCACGCCAAAGCGTTTATGATCCATCGAAGCTCACAAAGGCATGTGCCACTGTTACTTTTTAAAGTGTGTTTACTCGTTTCTCTACGAGCGAGCACACACGAGAAACAGCCCTCCCACCAGGGCCCTGGCGGCACTCCACCGCCAGCCTCGGCCGGCCCCGATCACGGGCACCTTGCGCCCACGTGGCCAAGGAGGGCCCCAGACGTGGACTTGGAACCTCCGCACGTGGGCAGCCTGGCAGAGCCCCGTATTTGGCCGCTGTGCCCCTGTCCAGGCCTGCCGCTGTGAGTATTTTGCCTTTGCTTTCAGTACTGGGCCCGAACACAGTCCCCTGCAGCCCGGTTCAAGCTTCCAAGAGAAGCTGCTCTTTGCGAAACGAAAGGCGTCATTTAATAACTGGGCTGCGGCACCGTGCGGCCAGAGCGCGGCCAACAGGCCGCTGGGTTTTTCCGTTCTGGGGCACCAGGGCTTCTCTGGAAGAAGACCCTGGCTCGACCTCAAGCACGCTCGTTTACGCGGGCTCCAAGTGCTACACCGTCTCCGCGTGGCTCTCTGCCTCTTCAGCCCCAAACAGACCGCGCCTCGCCAGAGGAGGATGAGGAGGGCGGTGGGGGGGAGGGAGAGAAGAGAAGGTATTTCCTGTCCTGACATGCAATCTGACTGAACTTAAAATAGCAGGAAAATCAACACCTCCGAGACTGGCTTTCGAGAGGGGCAGGAGCGGAAAAACAAAGATCTCCCACGTTTGGCTCACGAGGCGCTGAGATCGTATTTGGCTGAGTTCTGGGCCACAGGCCAGCGAAAGAAACACAGGACTGTCCTCAGTTTGGTGGCCACGGGAGGGAAATGAGGGTTAGATATTTTTTCTTCAATTGCAAGAGGGAGACAGAGAGACAGGGAGAGGAGATGTCCCCTAGTGGGCATGCCACACCGCAATCCCTTCTCCCTGTCCCCATCCCATCGGGGTTCAAAACCCGTGCACAGAGGGGCCAAGAGGACAGCGGAGGTCCGTCCAGCAGCGCCCCCCAGGTCCTTGGAAGAATGAAACCCCACCGGAAACCCTCGATTCCAGGAGAGGGCACGAGAGAAGCCGCCGCAGCTGGCTGCACACTGTGCGCTGGGCCCTGGGAGTGCGCGAGTGCACGCCTGAACACGTGCACACAGGAGCTCACGCTGCTCACGCCGCCCCCACGCCTGCGTGTGGCGGCAGGCAGACTGCAGAGATGGAGCCTGGGCAGAGGGCCCCGGGGAGGGGACCCAGGAGCCGGCTCTCCTCTCGTGCTCACGCACAGAACGCTCCGGGCCACGGCACAGGTTACTGCCTCCTGCTCTCGGGGCGTGCTGGGGGTTGCACACGACTGCCCACTGCTCAGGACGCCCGGGAAGGGGCCTCGGCCCACGCTAGCGGCCGGGGCGGCCACCGCGATGCAGCTCAGACTGCTCCCATCAGCACAGACATGGCTTCTTCATGGTCTGGAGGCTGAAAGCCGAGATCGAGGTGTCAGCGGGGCAGGGCTCCTTCAGGGCCTCTTCCCAGGGCTGCAGGTGGCAAATTTCTGCATCTTCTGTGGCCTTCACGTGCGTGTCCGCGTTCTCCTCCTCACTAGAATGACAGTCCGGGGCTGCCAGGTGGCGTGTGGTTAAAGGTGCTGGACTCCCACATGCCGAGGTCCGAGTCCCAGACCCGGCAGCTTGTGTCTCGTTTCCCTTTGTCTCTCTTGCTCTCTGGCCACATTTTTTTTTTTTTTTTTTTTTTTTTTTTTGCTATAGGGCGCGTGCGCTCGCCAGACAGAGAGAAACATAGAGACAGAAAGCGAGAAATCACCCCCCAGGGGGGATGGTCACGCCGCAATCCCTTCTCCTCCATTCTCCTCTAGGGATCTTGGGCACGCACGCACACGCGCCCGGCGTGAGTTGTAAGCCACCGGGTCTGAGACGCGAACCGCGGTCGACTACATGAGAGTCCAGCAACATAGCCATTACGCTAACTGCTGGTTCCCTCTGGCCACATTTTAAAAATAAAGGAACAGTCCTGTTGGATTAAGGGCCACCCCGAGGTCTCATGTAACAGAGCCAACCATTCAAAGACCCTGTCTCCAAACAAAGCCACCCTCCACACGCGTCCTGGGCGGGGAGCTGTTTTGTCTGCTTTTCGGTGGTCAGAGGGCACATGGAGAGAGGGAGGGAGGGAGAGAGGGGGAGAGAGAGAGAGAG
The DNA here is from genome assembly GCA_026018925.1 of Tupaia tana. Lineage (NCBI taxonomy): Eukaryota > Metazoa > Chordata > Mammalia > Scandentia > Tupaiidae > Tupaia > Tupaia tana. Next base: position 20,564,045 of record JAKSZU010000026.1, on the reverse strand, counting down.
AGAGAGTGCGCAACACCCTCCCTGCCTGAGAAATGGCCATGTGGCAATCCCTTCTCCTACGTGTCCCTGCCCTGTGGGGTTTTGTGCACACATGTGTTCCTGGTACGTGCGTCCAGCTGCCAGGGCCGTGACTCCCCCTGCGCGGTTGGCCACGTGGAACCTACTGCCTCAAACACAGGCCACGGAGCTAGCCCGGACTAGAGCTTCGACGGATGAGTTTGGTGGGAGAGGGGCCCACAGGTCAGCCCAAACCCCCCTAAGAAATGGAGGCTCAGAGAGGTCCAGTCATTTGCCCAGGGTCACACAGCAAGTGAGGGGAGGCTCAGAAACGAAATACCCACCAATGCCCCGGGTGACAGCTACTGTCACAGCCTAACGCGGCAATGCACTTTTTCGGTCTGAATTTTCAACCCCGGCCCAAGCTGGGAAAATAGGTTAGACAGGGTCAGGGGGCGACACGTCCTCATTCTTGTCTTGGATACTCCCCCTTAGGATTCTGGGCTGCAGTCGCTTTTATCTAAACATCTGGGGCTGTTCGTTCCAGGGCCCTGCCTGGCTCGCGACCACCGACAAGCCTGCCTCCATTCCTGCGTGACGCGCTCTGCCTGGCCACGTTTATTCCCCTCTACCTCCGCGGGCCACCGCCAGCTTCCCGTGGAAATGACCCCCCACGGCCTGCAGCCCCTGCTGGCCAGTCAGCAAGCCCGCCTCGGCTGGATCCCATTTCATTTGCGCACTGAGCCGAAGTGTGAGGAGTGTGTTTATCGTTTCATTTGTTTCTCACCTGCTCGTTCTCGCCGGCCCCCTCCAAGGTTAATCCCTGCCCTGCCCTGCCCTTCAGTCTTCCCCGTGCCACCTTCCCGGGCTCTCCACCCACCCGCCCGCACACTCTCAATCTAATCACCCTCTGCATGAGTCGCCTCTCCCAGAATTACAGATTGCCGGGTCTCGGCGAGAGCCCCACTTTTTCCTCGCAGTGCTGCCGGCCGCCCGAGAGAGCAGTCCTGGCCTCCCACCTTACGTCTCTGGCCCGGGCCTCAGTGGCCTCTCTGCTGGAACTATTTTGCTCACTCCCTGTGACATTCCAGTCACCAAGCGCAGCATGCCCCAGAGACCTTGGCAGTCAGCTGGCTTCACAAACGGACAGGAGCCCAGAGAGGACGGAGGACACGCCCAAGGTCACACTCAGGTTTGGCGGCACAGGCGGGCCTGGCGTGCTGTCCAGTAGAAATAGACCGTGCAACAGCATCCCCTGTCGACTTCCTCGCAGCCACGTTTCACACAGTAAAAGCAAGCAGTGGATTAATTTAAGCAGCAGTTGTCACTTAACCTGCTACATGGAAAACCGCAGCGTGTGACCGCAGAACAAGTTACACGTTCTCCCTGAGTCCAGAGACGCGGCCTCTGTACCTACAGCACAGTGAGCCCGCCTGGCCCCATCCCACGTACTCCAGAGTCACGTGGCTGGTGACTGCCAGTCGGACAGCCCAGCTCTAGTGCCCAAGCGCCAGACCCTACGTGCAATGCTCTCGTCAACGTGCCAGCCAAGGTGTCTTCCTGGCTTGACTTCCCAACACCGCTGGACCCTGGACCGTTGCCAGGGTCCACACTCGGCTGCCATGACTCTGCAACCCTGCATTCTTGGAGTTTTCATTCCCCACCCCCCACCATCACCACTATCACCACCACCATCCTCACCATCACTACCACCATCACCACCATCCTCACCATCACTACCACCATCACCACCATCCTCACCACGACCATCTTCACCATCACCACCATCCTCACCACGACCATCTTCACCACGACCATCTTCACCACGACCATCTTCACCACCACCACCCTCACCACCACCACCATCCTCGCCACGACCATCTTCACCGCCACCATCTTCACCATCACCGTCCTCACCACGACCACCCTCATCACCACCGTCTTCACCACCACCATCCTCACCACCACCACCATCCTCGCCACGACCATCTTCACAACCATCCTCACCACCCCATCACCGTCCTCACCATCACCATCAACATCATTGTCATCATCGCTGCCAGTGTCACGTGCGCCATGCACTCGTCTGAGTAGTTTCCTCCTAATTCGTTCACGACTCACAGGGACCTCATGGCGTAGCTACGTAATTGCTTCCTTTGGCCGCTGTGGCAAACGTGAACTCTCTCCAGAGACTTAGGTCATCTTCGGCGTCCTGGATGCTGAAGTCTGACGTGGTCCCACTGGGCCAGCACCAAGGTGTCGGCGAGGGGCGGGGCCCTTCCGGAGCCTCCAGAAGAGACCTCGTCCTCGCCTAGGCCGACTTCTAGAGGCACCGTGACTCGTGGCTCCTTCGACCTTGAAGCCGGATGCGGCAGCTGAACCCTCGCACCTCCCGTCACCCCGACCTCCTCTTCTGCCATCTTCTCCCACTTTAAGGACACTGGTGATTACACTGGGCCACTCGGGTCACCTAAGAGAATCTCCCCATCTTAAAATCGGCTGCTCAGCAAGCTCAGTCCCACCTGCGACCTCGACCCCCGTTAGCAAGTAACCCAGCGCACGCACGGGTTCCAGCCGGCCTCCACTCTGCCGCCGCACCCCACTTAGCAGGAGAGGGGAGGAGAGGCCGAGTGACTCACGGTGGCCACGCAGCTGCTGACTGCAATTCCAGCGCTGGCCTGCTACTCTCCCCACTCACACTCTGGAGCAGGCTCTACGACTTGAGACTTCCAGAGACTTCTCCCTGGTCTGAGCTCCCTCCTCACCCACTCCCCCGCCAAGGCTCGCCAACGCGGATCCCAGTCTGGTCCGCAGCTGTGATTTTCTGGGTTCCCCACGCCATGTGATTAAAACCAGTGGGCTGAGCCAGGGAGCGTCAAGAAAGGTGAATTCCCTGAGTATCACCAGGTGAGAGCCAAGTTCTTTGCACACAGCTTCGTCACAGTGTTACGCTCTCCATGGGCCACACGCACACCTGGACCTGGGCTCTCACAGCACTTCCCCCACCCCGACCCCGACCAGGCCGGCTTTCCCTAAACTGCTCTCAGAAAGCTGGCCCCAGTCCAGTGCCACCAGCTTCCCCAGCAGCCCGATCTTCTTCATTTTTATTTATAACCTTTCAGGAGAAAGAAAACACCTCAAGTCCATTTACCCACTGTGGTGGAATGTCCAGAAATGTTGGCTTAGGACAAACTGGGGCCTAGTGTCAGCTTCTGTGGCTCCTCTGCCTTGTTTATTGGTTCAGAAGCTTCCAGAACCCTTAAGGATGACAGACGGTGTGTCCCCCTCTGCCCCCTGTTGACCTTGACTGGTTTCAGTGGAGGAGCGGAGGTAAGTGGGGAGTGAGCCAAGAACAGCCCAAGCTCCTCCTGACGCCCCTGACTGGTCAGGCCCAGTCCCTGGTTCAGGGTCTCCCAACCAACTGGCCCTTGCTTCACGTGCAGATTAAGGCCATTGCTAGAGGCGGGACAGGCCAGAGGCTGCACGTCTGCCCAAGTGACACCCGGAGACTCACACCCAACCTCGCTGCCTGCCTCCCAGCTTCCCAGCACGTGCGGCACTGGGAACTAACAGCCAGCGAGTGACTCCAATAACACTTCTTCCTCGCTGGGCTCGGGCCCCGAGGCCAGGCTGTGTGCAGTGCAGGGGCCCGCAATTACCCCGTCATGGGAGGCTGCCCACGGAATCCAACCCAGCACACGGTTTGGACAGCTTTCTCAGCACCCGTAATCAGAGGCTCGTGCCGAGAGCGAGGTGAGCCCATTTCGGTTTCATCTCGTTCACTTATTAAATGAAAATAAATGAAGCCCGAATCAGACGGAGTATGTGCGAGGACTGCCGAGGGGGCCCAGCAAGAGCAGCACCTCGTTCTTCAAATGCTCCTCTTCCTGCAGGCGTGCCTGGCAGGAAGGCCCGGGCCCCATCGGATGCGCCGAGAGCAAGCGGTGGAGAGAAGAGGGCCCCGTCTGGAGGAAGAGAGTATTATAATGCGTGTTTTCTGAGCAAATTTAGAAACCTCAAATGGAATACACTCACACGAGATGGTGCCGTTGGAGGTGAGGGGCTTAACGGCAGGGCTGTGCACACGCGGTGTCCCTGTTGCTCACGGTTCGATCCCGTATTTCGACGTGAGCTGTGACTGCAGAGAAAGCGCCGGGGAGGCCAGGGGACCACCTGCAAATGTTCGTGGCTCTCTGCAGCGTCAATTATTGCAAGGTAAGAAAGCTGTTTGTTTTTTAAGCTTGTACTTGGAAAAGCGGGAGGGAGGGAGAAGACAGGAAGAGGCGCTGGATCGCTGGGTCACAGAGGACAAACCCACGCCAGGGCAGCAGCTAACACCCCTGCTCGCTCCCGCCATCCTCTCTGCTCCGTCTGCATCTGCCAAGGGCTTCCGACTGCTCTGGGGCAAAATCTATCTCCAGAGCTCAGAGGCAGATTTCTTTTTATTATTTATTCTGGACTCAACCTAGTGGAAAAATGCCTTGCAAGGCATCGGCTGGGCTCTGGGGCCGTTTTATTTGGAGAACAATTGAAAATGATGACCAGTGTTACATGCAAAGCCTGCTTGGCAACTCCTGACTGCAGGCAGGGCCAGTTGTACATGCCATACCCCAGCCCTGTCCGCCACGTGCAGGAGAAACGGCCCGGGGCCCTGGCTGGGCCTCGGAGTCTGAGTCCACAAGGCCAAGATGCTACCAGTTTGCCCTTTGTTTTGCAATCACGAGGTGGATTATTCAAAAGGCTCGTGGCCTGACTGCCAGCAATGCTGATCCTGGAAGATTAGCTCCGGCTTCTGCAGTCTCAGGTGGAATGTTTGGATGTTCTCAGCAGAAACGAGTTTTATTTGTCTTAAAAGAACCCAGGCCACGGTGACTGGGGGCTTTGCACTGGGAGCAGTGGAAAATTTATTCCAAAGCTTGATTGCTCATTTAAAAAAAAAAAAAGTTAAGCCTAAGGAGACGTACATTTTCCTGACGGTGTGGAACAGGAAAGGGCTACAGTATGCAACCTTAACTTTCAGAGCATACCCACAAGGTAAATAAAGCATAAATTAACCAATTACAATAAAATACCGGATAAATGTCTTTGACAACTCCGAATTTCCCATGAAAATGCTTCCAGCTGTGACCCCTGGCTTGAGAGGCTCGGGCTGGTTGGACGAGGCCTGAGCGTGTTTACAGGGGGTCTTTCAAACGCGCAGCCTCCTCCCTACACCCGAGCCCAGCCGGCTGGGGCTGGCCTCCGCTCCAGGCTCCAGGCCCCTCTGTCTCTCGCTTGGACAGAAGCGAGCAGCAGCAGCCATCTTGACGGTCTCTACCAATGGAGAGAACCCTGCCAGCCCCAGGGCTCCGCCACCCCTCAGTCAGAAATCTGCTTTCCCCCCGTTGGAAACCGACTCCTCGGGATGGAGCGGAGGGAATACCTCTGCTGCGGCCTTGGTCAGCGAGAGCAATGGCTCATGGGACAGGAGAGGGAGGAGGGAGGGGAGCCCGAGGCCGGTGGCCCCAGCCTGCTTTGTAAAGAAAGTTTTATTGGCACACAGCCTCGCTCCTCCCCTCACATTATCACGGCTGCTGTCCTGCTACAACTGCGGTGTCGCTGCAGAAGCCCACATGGCCCGCCACGCTGAAGGTGTCCATAGCGTTGAGGGGAGCCGAGCTCATACTGCCGTGGCAACTGGAATAGAAAAGGACGTGGACCCAGCCACGGCAGCACACTGCGAGGACTCTGTGGTCCACAGGCTGGGGCCACAGGGAGGCCTGGGTTCAGTTCCTGGGGTGGGTACAGTGGTGTGTGCCAGCCATCCCAGCCACGTGGGAAGCTGAGGTTAGAAAATCAATCACGAATTCGAGGCAGGCCAGGCAACACAGCGAGACCCTGTCCGGATCGGAGCCAACAGGCCGGCCCCATGCCTGGGAGCTGGGGCAGCCGGATCGCACGAGGCCCGTCACACAGTTCAACCCTCAGCAGCTTGAGAAACGTGCCAGGCCTGTGTGGACGTGCAGGTCCCCAGACGAGGCAGAAATGGAGAGGAGATCGTGGTGTGACCATTCCCCTCTAGGGGTGCTTCCTGCCTCTCCCTCCCTCTCTCTCTCTCTCAGGTGAGCACATGTGTCCCTTGGGGGGGGGGGGTGGAGGAGGCAGGTTGGTGGCAGGGGTCCATGGTCCCAGCCGGAAGCCTGATGCAGGAGGATTGCGGTCCAGCAAGACCCTGTCTGGAAAAATCTTGAAAATTAAAAATCAAAGAAAGAAAGAAAAGGACATGGAAAGCAATTGATGCCGCAGAGGGGCCGACAGGGCGACACGGCCAGGTGCGGAGGGGCCGGGACGGCGGCACGGCCAGGTGCGGAGGGGCCGAGACTGCGGCACGGCCAGGTGCGGAGGGGCCGAGACGGCGGCACGGCCAGGTGCGGAGGGGCCGGGACGGCGGCACGGCCAGGTGCGGAGGGGCCGGGACGGCGGCACGGCCAGGTGCGGAGGGGCCGAGACTGCGGCACGGCCAGGTGCGGAGGGGCCGGGACGGCGGCATGGCCAGGTGCGGAGGGGCCTACACGGCGACACGGCCAGGTGCGGAGGGGCCGGGACGGCGGCACGGCCAGGTGCGGAGGGGCCGAGACTGCGGCACGGCCAGGTGCGGAGGGGCCGGGACGGCGACACGGCCAGGTGCAGAGGGGCCGACACGGCGGCACGGCCAGGTGCGGAGGGGGCCGAGAGGGAGACACGGCCAGGTGCGGAGGGGCCGGGACGGCGGCACGGCCAGGTGCGGAGGCACGAGGGTGAGGCGGTGTGGGAGCTCCGGCTGCTTAGCTACCCGCCCCCTAACAGCTCCCCAGGCTCTGCTCCCAGCTCCGGGGCCGCGAGGCCAGGCGCGGTGCTCCGGGTCTCCGGGGATGAAGCCCACGGCGACAGGAGCTTCCGTGTCCGTGTCTCTGTGTTCTCATAAAGCCCCCGGGAGGCAAAGGCCCACTGGCGACCTCACCCAAGCCGAAGGCCCATCTTCCGACCCCTGACGAATCGAGCTCCACCTTCTCAACACAGTCCATGGCCCGCCAGATCCATCGCGTGGACTCAGGGGGACACTCAAACCACAGTAGTTACTCCCCCAAGTCACAAGGACACCAGAGCCCCAGCCACCTGGGAAAGCAGAGCTGAAAACAAACCAGACGGTTCGCAAAGACAGCCGCTCGCAACGCCCACCCCAGTCTTTCCCCCGCGACTTTCACGACGCGGATGTGGACGCTGACACGGTGGGCAAGGCTGAGCGCGGCCTGAGCACTGGTCCGAATGCCGATTTGCAGAGACTGGCTGAGCAAGTATTGACCTTACAGAGCCTCGATTTTCAAGGATAAAAGTGGAGGATTGAAATCGGGGGTGGCAGACCGCAGGGCCCTGCCCCATCCAGCTGCCACCGTTTCTCTGACGTAGTTTTACGGGAACGCAGCTGTGCCCGGTCCCTTCGAGGCCAGCTGGGGCCGCCCTGAGGCTGCACGGACAGAGTGGAGCGGTTTGAGACCAGCCTGTCAAGCCATTACTGTCTGACCCCGATAGACGGCTGGTCTAGAGGATACGACGGATGTGAAGACACTTACAGAGGACACGGCCCTGGCCCTAGTTTTCATCACACATCTTTAGGCCTTCTGCACCCTGAAACCAAGAAAAATGGTTTGCTCATGCAGTGTCAGTCTGAGCAGGTCCATTTTTTTTAAAAAACTGGATAACGCATGCCCCCATTAGAGTCGCCTACTAGATCTACGAGCTGTTTCCCTTGCTGGAAACGGAAAGTGATGAGCGATATTATATTACACTTAATTTGAAGGCCAGATAACATTGTTTTACTATAAGACATTTCAGAGACAGCTGAGTTCCCTCCATCCACCAGGTGGATTTAGCAGCTGTTAGCCTGTTGCCAGATCTGCCTACGACCTGTCTACCTGCCCTCGCCGTGTGTACGTGTATTATCTGCGCAACCATTTGAAAGCAAGTTGCAGAACCGCAACCATTCCACCATCCATGCATCTCCGACGAATAAGGACTTTCTCCTACACAACTAAGCAATGCAGCACTGCTCATAAAAATCACAGTACTTCTTGGGACCAGCAGATGGCTAATGGTTATGTCGCTGAACTCCCACATAGTCAACCATGGTTCAAGCCCCAGACCTGGTGGCTTGAAACTCAGGCCAGGTACGTGTGTGTGCACGGCCAAAATCCCAAGAGGAGAATGGAGGAGAAGGGATTGCAGCATGGCCATCCCCCCCTCCGGGGGGGTGATTTCTTGCTTTCTGTCTCTGTCTCTCCAGCGAGCACAAGTGTCCTATAGCAAAAATCTCTCTAAAAAACCCACAGTACCTCTCAGTATCACCTGATGCTCCGTCTCCTCCAACTATCCACAGAAGTGTTACTTACCTCCCCACAGCAGGAACCAGGAGTCTCGTTGCGTTTTGCTGTCCTGCTTCTTTTCATCCCGTTTCCTCGCTGTCCTCTCTCATGACAGACTTTTTGAAGACACAACTTCGGACAAATATTTAAACTAAACGAACTGTAGACTCAGCAGGGAAGGCCCTTTTGTTCTGTCTTGGCTTTGTTTTCCTTGAAGTCTCTTAACACAGAAGCACCTAGCATGAGCTGAGGAAACGCCTCTGAGTTCATGCGCCGCGCCGTGGCAGCCCGGAGTGCGAGCGCGGGGCAGGGCGGCCCTCGGGGTAACTCATCAGTTAGGCTTTCCTCTGTGCTCAGGTGAGCACCTTAGTACTGCAGGTGTGCTGCCAGGCGAGTCGTCTGAATGCCTCCCTAGGCCAAGGTGGGAACTAAGGGGTCCTCCATCTGGTCTCTGCCTGAGGTCGACCCAGACTCTGCCTCCATCATTCAGTGGTGAACAGACAAGTCACAAAGGCGGGGACGGGGAGCAGCACCCACGCCACCACGGCTACGGGTGGGGAGGCACGGGGGTCTCACACCTGGACACCCCTCCACCTGCTCCTCCTCCAGTGCTGCAGCAAAGGCCAGGGATTGCCCTCTCCAGGGACCGTCCTCCTCAGGGACCGTCCTCCTTAGAGACCATCCATCCTTCCTGGGGACCATGCCCCCTCGTCTCTTTGCTGTCACCCTGTTTGCCGTTGGTCCTATTGTCCTCCTGGTCGGAAGCCAAGCCTTCGGGTTCTCTTATGCTAACTCAGACATCTCCGCAGAAGGGGGGTTTCAGGAGGGGACCGTCCACACAGCACTGGGAACAGCCCGGCCGCTCACTGGGAGCCATGGAACACGGAGCTAGCACCGCACGGTTTGAAGAAAACCGTGAACCTTGCGGTCAGTTTGTCCGTTCCGCCATTCAGTGTCTTTAAAATCGGGAGAATGGGCGACTCGGCTTGGCGAGCCGCGCAGAAGGCCATGGAAGTGTCTCCTCGGAGCCGAAAGTACGGTCCTCGCAGCCCCGGCGAGCGGACTTCAGCCACTGATCTTCAAGGAGGGGGGTAACAGGCAGGAGAGCAGAGGCCCACTGGATCCCACGGCGCAAGAGCACAGACAGGCCCCGGGGTGCGGCGGGCGCGGGCTGCACCCGGAGGCTCGGACTTTCCTGGACAGGACCGCGTGGCCCACAGGGCCCAGAGAAGGGCCAAGCTGCTCTTCTTCTTATTATTGTTACTGTTATTACTCTCTCTAGAATGCCTCGCTGCCCAGAATGTGAGGCCGTTTCCTGCACGTGTTGCTGTTTCCAAAAAACCCCAAAGGCTGATTTTCTGGCGTGGGCGCTCTCACTCCGCACCTCCGCGTCTCCCAGCCCAGCACCGCCCGTCCCGGCCCGGGCAGCCCGACCCTGCCCGCCGGACCAGAGAGCTCTCGGTGAACGCCCGGGCCGGCAGCCTCCCCCCGACGCTCACGGCACGCCGCCGCCAGCACGGCACGCACAGGAAACACGCCCTCTGACTTGGCGAAGCCGCCCTCGACTCACCTGAAGCCTTCCAGTCCTCCCTCTCGGGCTGATAGAGAGACCTCCAGGTGACGTCCCGCTGAGCCGCCGTGACCCCCTCTCCTGCCCCGCCAGGAGCAAACAGGGCCTGGCCGGCCCGGCCTTCTCCCTCCTCGCTCGTTCGGCGTTCCAGTCCTGATAAGCGGGCCGTGGGTGGACGTGCTTCCGGACAGAGGGAAGGGCACTCTCCTGCCGTGCCCGGCCACGGGGTGGCTGAGTCAGCAGGGCCGAGACGAGCCCCAGCTGACCACTTCCGGCTGTGGGTGCCAGGGCCCCGCGGCCCCGCCTCTTACCGAGTGCACGCCATCTGCCGTTCTATGCCAAAGACCGAACTGCTTCCTCATACATGTGTATATTTATACCAGTGGGTTTACATGCAGGGAACACATGGGTTCCAGAAGTTGGGTAATTCCAGGAGGCCCTGTAGTCTCTTGGTTAGGAGAAGCCAGATCCTACATGGCCCATCATGGCTCGAATCCTGGCCCTTGCAGGTTCAAAAACACGCCACACGCATGTACATGCATGCTGAAAATCCCAACAGGATAGAGAAGGGAGGCGAAGGGATTATGGCGTGACCTCACCCCACTGGGGTGTGCTCTCTCTCCTCTCTCTGGGTCTCTCTCTCTCTGTGGCAAGTACATGCGCCGACAACTTTTTTTAAAAAGTTAGATAATCCCATTTAAAAATTGTAAAAAGCATCAAGACCAGCAGGTGGCGTAGTGGTTATGGCAGTGGACTCCCACATGGCCGATCATGGTTCGAGCTCCAGACCCAGCAGCCTGAAACACACCAGGTGCATGTACATGCGTGCCCAAAACCCCAAGAGGAGAATGGAGGAGAATGGACTGGGGTGGGGCCATCCCGTCTGGGAGTGACTTCTCACTGACTCTCACTGTTGCTCTCTTTAAAAACAGCATCAAACGGTCTCTTGAATTCGTGGGTCAAGTAAGTGTTGCTGGTCACCCTTAGCCACGGGATACCGGGAGACATCGAGGGCCACACCGCAGCTTCGCAGGCAAGTGGGGATTAATCCGCAGAGCGGAGTTGCTGGCCGGGTCTCTCTCGGAAACAGCCGCTGTCCCTGTGCCGCGGGCCCTGGGCCCAGGCCTCTCGATGTGCTCCTCCGACCGTGAGGCGCGGTCACCGTCCCTGCTCTGTAGTGAGGGAGCTGAGGCCACACAGCCGGCAGAGACGGCGCTGGACCCCAGCCGAGCCCTTGCTTCGCTGCCCTTGGTCATGGCTTTACAGGGAGATGGGAAAAGAAAAATCCTCGTTTTCAGGGAAACATTGGTGCCTTAAATTCGATCAAGTGAATGCGGGAGAATGGATGTTGAGACACATCGCTCAGTTCACGGGCCCTAGCAGTGACCATAAATCTGACTTTATTTCAGTAGACCCAAGATACTTTACATTTTCATTTTATTTTATTCATCTGTTTTACGTTACTAATACCCTTCCTTTCAGCAATGGTAAAAACAAAGACTCACTTAAACCGTTTCTTTATCTATCGCTTCAGTTAGTTTATAAATCAACTTTTCCTACCGACTTAGAATTTCAGGAAAGTTTCATATTTATTAAAAAAAAAAAAAGACGTAGTGCTTCATCTTGTTTAAAATAAATGTACCTGTTTCACACTATCACGCCCCCATCTAACTGCTCAGACAACACCCCACTTTAGAAACGCCTCCCATTGACGTACTCCAATTTGCCTTTATCCGAGATCTGGTGAATGCCTGAGCAATGGCAGGCTCCGTCCTTCACCGGGTTTTGGTTAGGTTCCTCTGAGTCCAGGTTTGTTTCTGAGAGAGATTTTTGCTATAGGGCACACGCGCTTGCCCGAGAGACAGAGAAGAAGGGAGAAATCTCCCCTTGGGGGATGGCCACGCCTCAATCCCTCTCCATTCTCCTCTCAGGCTTTCGGCCACTTGTGCACGTGCCCTATCTGGGGCCTGAACTGCCGTCAGCCACGTCCACTGCCTCAGTCACTCCACCACCTGCCGGCCCCGAGGCCTCGCTGCGGGCCCTGTCCCCCAGGCCCTGCCAACTGAGCCGGAGCCCTGCAGAGTCCGTTTACGGCTGGGCGCCTCGGCTGGGCTGGCCTTCTCTGGGACCCATAGGCGCTGAGGCAAGAGTCCCCACCCTGGGCCCCGCTTAGCTCTTCTCCACCCCCTGCCCAGCCATTGTCCTGTCTCGGCCCCGGAGCCTGATCCCCCCTCGGTCCCACAGCCTGGACCCTGCACCCACGTGGTCCTGAATGAAGTCTTCCTGACTATTTAACACGCTTTGGGATCACTATTTTCCTTAACAGCAACACAACTCCCCACCGCCCCTGTGTAAAAGCATCTGAGTAAAGAGCTGTCATCGCGCGGAGGTATTTGACTTTGAAGGCCAGACTTCAGAATCTGTCCCCACCTTGTGGTTGGTGGCTGTGCCTCTACATCCCATGCTCTGAGAACGTCCCAGAACAGGCCTCGTCCCCTCCTCTCCCCGAGCCATCTCACTCCCTCCGTGTTCAGAGACGGACCTCAGGCCTTGTCCAGCGCCGGGCCCGGGCACCCTGCCTCCCGGCTGGACGGGTGGCGGCTCGTCTCAGGCTCTGCCTCCCTCTCTCCTCTCTCATCAGCCCCTGCTCTTCCCCGCCAGAAACTCAACACGATCAAGTTCCAGATGGCCGCCTCTGGACATCTCCCTCGCAGCCCCCGCAGCACTCTCCGTGTTCCAGAACCACCGGGCTCTCCAGTGTGTCTGACAGCATCCCTTCCTGCGCCGTGAACGGCGCAGGGCTAACTCGCTCCCGCCTGGACCCCTGCGGCCTGGCCACCTTCTCTCTGCAAACACACCCCAAGGGGTCTCTCCTTCCTGTGGGCGAGGTGGGCAGCGCATGGGGCAGGAGATATCTCATCTCTGTTACCCATGGCGCCCGGCACGACGCAGCGGACGCGGTGGGGGTGCAGCAGTCACTGGACACCAGAATGCACGGCACCACTGAAGTCACTAGAAAGGTGAATGCGGGGGGGACCTTAAGACTGATTTTCCAGAAGGACATTTTCTTTCACTGCGGAGCCCCAGGATTTAAAATCGTACAAAGCAAGCAAGCGCCTCCTGGTGGCTGCAGGCCGACGGTGCAGTATGGCCAACAAAAATGGCCAACGGCCTGACTGGGAGAAATTACTGTGGCGCTCTGGGATTTCCTGCCTGGTGGCTTTCTTCCTCCCGCCCACACACAAGGGCACAATTAAGCCACCTAGTCACAGGGCTACGGTCTACACAACTGGCTCAGTAGCCTCTGGGGACTTGGCGATTCCTCACACCAGCTGTGGCTACCACAGGGAATCTGACCCAACGCCTTCGCTTCACATTCAAAGGTGCAAGGGCACGACCTCCCGCTGCAGCGTGGGGACCCTGCCTGGGCAGGTTCCGTGAGAGACGTCCGGAGCAGCCGCGTCCATAAGCACTGAGCAGCAGATACGACAGGGTCCTAGCAGGCGGCCATGAGTGCACGGTGGAAAAGCCACCGCGGGCTCCGTGGGAAGGGGCTCTGCCGAGGCACAGCCAGCAGGTGATGACGACCACGCCACGTGGAAGAGCGCGCGTGCCATTCTGCTCACATGACGTCCGAGAATGGCAGTGATAGGAAGGCTCAGGGCGCGCTGCCTGGCGGGGAGCCTGACTGGGAAGGGCCCGGAGCAACTTCCCAGGGAGATGATGGCATTCTGTGATGGGGTCTGGGTTACAGAAACACGCCTCTGTCGCAACGCAGCAGATACTCGGCTTACCGGTGATTCCTTTTACATAACTCAGCTCAGAACGAGGCACGCGAAGGCCGAGCTCTTGGAGACGGCGCCCGGGCTGGCGCTGAGCGAGAGCTTCCTGGGGTCTGCATCTAACCCGGATGGTGGACAGCAAAAGCAAACGCCGCAACGTGTTCACCGCAGAACTGGGTGCCGGATACGTAGCGGGTCGCTGTGCAATTCTTCCACCTTGTCCCAAATTTGAAAGCATCTCTGTGATAAAAGCCTTGGGAGAAGGAAAGGGAGAATAGCCGCCGGTGTCTGAGCGTAGGCTGGGCACCGAGTGAGCGGACGGCTCGTGTTCACCTTCCATGTGCGGTGACGGTGGCGCTGTGGTTAACTGGGAAGACGTGAACTTCAGAGCTGCATGCTCAGGCACTTGGAGGCGTCATGCTGTCTGCAGAGCACTCCAGTGCACTCCAGGGGTCGCGGAAGCTAATACCGCAGACGCCATGGAAGGACACGGGTGTCACACCATCGCTGTCTGAAGCCTTCCCAGTGAAGACCCCACGGTGACTTGAAGCTCTGTCCCTTTCCCCGTGCCCAGCCTCATCCTTACTTTAAAAAAAGCGATGATGGAGGCCAGCAGGTGGCATGGTGCTTAAGGTGCTGGACTCCCAGATGGCCGACCACGGTTCAAGTCCTGCACCTGGTGGCTTGCTTTCTCTCTCTCTGGTGAGTGCACATGCCCTATAGCAAATTTTAAAAATAATAAAATTAAACAACTCTTCAAAAAAAAAAAAAAAAAGAGGACGAAGCTCCCTGGCTAACAATTTGCTGATCTTTAATGAGCATCAGGGCAGAGGAGAAACGAGACGAGACGGGGTGGGTGTTGGTGCCCATGATTCTGGGCAGAATCGTTGTCCCCTGGCTCTCGCACTTCCTACCTTGGGGGCTCACATCCCGAGGGACCCACCTCCACAGTCGGGCCCTAGAGGTCACTCCCAGCTGCAGTCCTGGGTCCTCTCCCTCCCACCCCTGCGGCCACGCCCCGCCCAGAGGCTGCCAGTTGTACCTGCCACGGTCTCCTGACAGGCCCAGAGAAGCCCTTCCGCCCACCGTGGCATCTCCCCAGTGCCGTGGGACGGAGTTTTACTCTGAAGTGCTGGCGCGGACCCTCCTGGCAAGGGGTAAAGATGAGACTTCAGGGTCACCAGGGCCCAGCTTAGCACCTGGAGCTGTGTCATGCGACTTCCTTTCCGTCTTCCTAACTTCTCAGCAGAACTTTCCTCCGTCAGATCACGACCACTCATGAGCCTCACAGGAGAGAGTGGGAGGCAGAGTTAACTCGCTGAGCACATGTGCTTGGGAGTTGCAGAGAAAAAAGGCTCGCTGTACCCACCAGCTGCCTTGTTCCAGGTGGTTCTTGAGTTGTTGTTTTTGTTGTTGTTGTTTTAGAGGTTTTTGCTATAGGGCACTCACCAGAAAGAGACAGAAAGCGAGACATCACCCCCCGGGGGGGGGAGGATGGCCACCCCGCAATCCCTTCTCCTCCATTCTCCTCTCAGGATCTTGGGCACGCACGCACACGCGCCCGGCGGGAGTTTAAGCCACCGAGTCTGGGACTTGAACTGCAGTCGACTACATGGGAGTCCAGCGACATAGCCATTACGCCGACTGCTGGTCCCACTTCCAGGTGATTCTTGGCAGCCGTGCAGCTGCTCAGGTGGGAAACACGGCCAGTGGTGGCCCGACTGACGTGCGGTGGTCGGGGCCCTCAGAAGCCGATCCGCTTTCCACCCACACGGCAGGAACGAGGTGACGTTTGTGAGCTCGTGCCCACACTGGGCTGGCAGCCCTACTCTGTGCTTTCCCTGAGGAGTCGCCTGACGGCGTCACATCATATGCACTGTGACTTTTAAAACTTAATTTTTCCCGTGAGTGAGAGACCAAGACAGTGAGACGGCCACTCCAGGAGCTCCGCGCCGCCGGCCAGCCCCAGCCTTGGGCCAGGTGTGCCAGGCACGCTGGGGCGGCCTCTGCACACTCGGCAAGCGCCCACCGCGCCGGCCTCTCGCGGGCCGTGCTCTCAGGAGCACCTTCACCTGTGCTTTTGTTTCTCCTTCTTTTCACACTTTCCCTGTCTCTGTGTCTCTGGCCCTATGGCCGTTGAGACCAGAGACAGAGAGGGAAAGTGTGAAATCCCCCCGACACACACGGTGGCCACACCACAATCCCATTTCCTCCATCCTCCTCCCTGGGACACGCATGCACACGCGCCCAGCATGACCCTCAAGCCACTGGGTCTGGGACCCGGCCCAGCTGGCCACGTGGGAATCCAGCCACCCCAACTGCCACACCACCTGCTGGCCCCACTTCTGTTTCTTACATCATATTACTCTTATAAGAGAAGGAATCAGTCACATGACTAATTATACCCTGTTACCTTATAAATGGGCGATTATTAAAGACCCCGCCTAGCTACAGTGAAGAGGACTTGGGAAGAATTTACAAAGAGTTTAAAGAGACGAGACAAAGTAAATGGATGCTGTTCGATAGACTCAACATTTAAACAAGATAAGAAAGCATACGGTGGAGACACAAGGGGTTAAAACTCAAGACCACGAAGCTTCACGACACCCATAGTGGTTGCTTTTACAGCACTTGTGGTGAGCCGAAAAAATGTTTATGGACAAAAAACATATGTGTTTTAACATTAACTTAGAGAGCAAGTGAGTATTGGCAGTTTCCATCCTCCCTTTCAAAAAAAAATTGTTTAAAAAATCCTGTGAGGTTGGGGTAGGTGAAGACGAAGGCTTCCTGTCATGGCCGACCCTGCCTCTTTTGACCACTAGAGGGGGCACTTCCACCCAGGCCCCGTCCCTGCCTCATTCCCAAAGCAGGACATGGTTCCTCTGCTGCAGCCGAAGTGACCAAGGCTTCCTCTCGGGCCTTCCGGTGCACGCTGCCAGGTCCCGCCGACGCTCGCATCGTCTTTCCCTCCGAGCAGCCCCTCTGCCATGCTGGGCAGGTCATGGAGCTTTGTCTGCTTTTAAAACAGACGGACTGCAGCTTCCCAGGAAAAGCCGGTCCCAAAGCACCTCGTGCCGACGTACACTGCTCTAAACAGGAAACAAACGCCCCCGCCATGCTGTGGTCTTGAAAATACAAGAAAGCATGTAGACACCTCGGTGCAGGGGGAGTGCTCAGCGACCCACTGGCAGCTTCTAGACCATCGTTCTTCACAACGGAAGACAGGTGAACCCCAGGCCGGCGTCTGCGTGAAATCACCTGCTCTCTCCCACCCACCCAGGGAACTCAGGAAAGGCCGCCCCGTGACTCAGATCACTCAGGACGAAAGCGAACAGAATCCACCTCCCGAGGCAGCGTGTCTGTCTCTCTCTGGCCTGCCCGTGAGGGTCATGTGAGCAGGGCTCCCCCAGCACGCACATGGGAATGGTCGTTTCGGGGGACCAGAGGCTCTGAGGGCACGTGGAGGATGCTGCGTGTTTCCTGGGCGTGTCAGGAAATGCAGAGATCCGGGTGGATCTCACTGGGGATGCCGGCACAGGTCACGTGACCACAGAGCCCTGATGGCAGCGACAGTCTCTGCGTGCACTGGACGCTGCTCAGGCCACATGGGAGGCCCGGGTTCAGTACCCAGCCCATCCTAAAAGCCAGGCTGGATCCTGTGATGCCAGCAACTCAGGAGGCTGAGGCAGGAGGATGACAGCTCGGCGAGATTGTGTCTAAAACCACCACACACGTGCACACATGCACACACACGCACACATACACACACACACACACTGTGTCCTAAGATTGAGTTCCATGGGTTGGGGTTTCTGTGTCTTTCTTTCCTCAAAATTACTGTGTGAGGAATATTTTTGTTCACCCACAAGAGACAGGAATTTCACTTGGGTGTACCTTCGCTGACTGAATCTCTGAAGGTGTGTGTCCAGCCTGGACAAGGGGGGGGTCCTTGCCTGGGCCCCACTCCCACAGTCCTAGGGGCCCAGGGTGCGCCAATCCAGAGCCCAGTTGCCACGTCACGTTCTGGACACCCTGGTCCTGAGGATCCCTGCCAAGCCTTCTGGACCTGCGTGAGCGTCTCCTTCAAGTGCATCCTCCTAAAAGCAGCATGGCCCAGCTGGGGCCTGCAAAGGGGCAGCTCCTGAGGCGGTCTGGGATGGCCCAGGCTTGCCCTGTGGGCTGAGGTGTCCACACAGGGCTCAGGTTGGACTTGGCAAGGTTGGGAAGAGATACAGCAGCCCCCGCTGCACATCGAGCCTAACTGCAGCAGCAAGGACTTCACGCGCCTGGGCTCGCTCCCGCCCATGGCCCGGCCCTCCTGCAAGTACTGCTCTGTGCACAGACAAGGAGACAGCCCGGCCCTCCTGCAAGTACTGCTCTGTGCACAGACAGGGAGGTGAAGCAACTTGCTCAAGGTCGCACAGCGAGACATGGTGGTGGGCCTTCGGGTCGAGGAGCCTGGGCTCCTGTCATCACTCTCTGCACCTGCCAAGTCCTGATGCTGTATCCTCAGCCCAGCGCTCATCACACTCCTGCATCCAGTGGCCACGCAGAGGCCTCCTCACCTCCTCTGGCTGGGCTTGTGTTCTTCAAAGGCCACGATGTGTGACCCCAAGGCTGGAGCCACGTGGTCCTGTAGGTCTCCTTAGTGGACATGGAGGGCTGAGCCCTGTTCCCATCAGGTTGCACCTCTCAATGGGCTTTTTCCATAAGGCCAGGGTGCGGAGCCATGGTAATAAAACCCAGCCATGTGATCATGCCAGCCGCCATGGCTCCTACTGGCCCAGTCAGTTCTGCTGAGCAGCGATGCCACTCCCTCCACTGTCCACATGCCGCTGGCTGCAAGCCACCTCCCTGGCAGCTTCTGCTGTGCCGGCCAGAACCACCTACACCAAGCTTAGGTGCTGCTCTTCCAACCTACTGTCTTACAGGCCAACATCTTCCAGAGTTTTCCATGAGAACAGCTTTCTCTCGTATGCCCCTGTTGTAGGGACCCTCAGAACCAGGGCACAAAACCAGGGAACTCCTCAAGGCTCAGGACTAGGCTATGTCAGGCTGGATCCTTCTGCTCCAAGTGACCAAGGCAAACCAACAGCAGAATTTAACCCATTCACACTTATTGTGATTAACGGCATGGCATGTTCAAACTTCCTCCCACATCTTGTTTTATACTTTCCTGTTTTCTCTTTTTCTTTTCCAAATGTTCCCTGGATTGAGTGAGCTGTCCAGGTAGGAATGCACAGAGAACTGACAGTTCTTTCAGATGCTGCCGGTTTTCAGCAGGAGCACTGTGTGGCCACAATGGCTACAGGATATGCAGCTTGCTGGTCTGTCAGTCTCCAGTTCATTCTACATGGGACCTCAGAAACAGGACTTACCCTGTGGACTAAGTCCCTGCAGATCTTACCTTATCTTAGAAAGCAAAGAGAGGGTACACTGGGATAGAAGAAAGCCACAGGCAGAAAACACATCTTGGGGACACACAGGATGAAGAATTGAGATGAATGCCTTAATTTTCTACTCCAGGCAAGTGATGCAGGACACAGAAATAAAACGTGAAAGAACACAGCACCAAGGGATGTGAACAGGTCTAACTGAGATTCTAGAGGGACCAGCAGGTGGCATAATGGTTAGGTTGCTGGACTCCCACATAGTTGACCACAGTTCGAGTCCCAGACCTGAGGGCTAAAACTCACATCAGGCACATGTGCATGCATGACCAAAATCCCAAAAGGAGAATGGAGAAAGAATTGCAGCATGGCCATTCCCTCAGGAGATGATTTCTCACTTTCTGTCTCTCTGTCTCTCTGTCTCTCTCTCCAGTGAGTGTACACACCCTATAACAAAAATCTCTTAAAAGAGAAAAAAAGAAAGAAAGAGAGAACCTAGAAACAGCCTATATCAGCACTGGGACTTCCCCCCAGTTTACAGGCAGAACAGCCTCCTCTGTAGCCAAGAGACAGACAGGCAGCAGACCTAAGGTTTTCCATGCGTACAGCCAGTTCTTCCACTTCCAGCAGCTCTCTCACCTCCTTCACCTGCACAAACATCAATACATGGTACCCCTAAGTTTTCTCTTAAGCCCGTCACCTGACACCGTGACCCAGCTCACCACTGCGTGTAGCCACATGTGCACACACACCTGCTCATTCTATGTCTGTGACCTTCTCCCTCCCTTCATGACACAGCACGGTGCTCTCCCTCTCCCACTCACTATTCTGTCCCTTTCCATTCGCTCCAATGGCTCCCGACTGTTTGGAACCCGTGCCCTTCCCCTAAAGCCCCCGTGTGTGAGTGACTATGGCTGGCTCGGCAGACTCTCCTTGCCAGTATTCTCTCCCTATGAGTCACAAAACACAGGAAAACCCTCTATCCTTGGAAAACACATACACCCACATACACATGGGGCTTCACACACAATTTAAGAAAGCTCTAGACCATCCTGGAAGCCATCTACAGACCCAAGGTTTAAAAAATAGGGGCCAGCAGGCGGCACTGTGGTTAGGGCTCTGGACTCCCACATGGCCAACCACAGTTTGAGTCCTAGACTCAGCGGCTTGAAAGTCAAGCCAGACGCATGTGCAAGTGTGCCCAAAATCTCTACAGAAAACTGGGAAAGAAGGGGTTGTGGCATGGCCATCCCCTAGGGGTAATCTCTCACTTTCCCTCTCTATCTCTGGCGAGCCCACATGCCCTATGGCAAAAACAACAACAACAAAAAAGTAAGTGAACACTCTAAATACAACACCCCCACCCTAACTCATGCTGCACAGGAGGCCTGCCCCAGGGCCAGCAAAGGGCAGTGAGGGAAGCGCGTCGTGAGTGAGCCCGTCGGCAGGAGTAGGTACGGGACGTGGGGCCGGCAGGGCGCACAGTCTATAAAGCGTATAAATGCTCCTAAAAATAAGAGACGTTTCTATGTGCTATTACCAGGTCGCTGGGAAAGTCGTGACATAGTTTCTATGTTTTTCTACACAATGACCAATAGTTTACTCTAAAAATGTGTTCTACTGCATCTGCCCAAGTCTGAATAGAAGAGCTTCGGTGTCATGGTGACCGTCACTGAGATCTGGGCCCGCCCTCTCGGGCATGCGCAAGCACAAGGTCCCAGGGTCTTTGGATTTGTTCATGTATCTCTTAATACTTCAAAATGTAATATGGGATAATGAGAACCCCAGGAACCCCTAAGCTTTCGTCTCCTTAGGGCCCTGAAATTACCCAATGATACTCACCAGAAGGGATAACACAGCTACCCCAGGACACCCTGCCCCCTGGGTTTGGAGACACCGCCAAACCAGCCAGGTGGCCGGAGAAAGGGTGGCACTCTCCGTCTTTCTGCATCGTCCTCGGGCCGCGGCCTCCCTCTCCGGAGGGCTCCTCCATTAATCCAGCTTAGCCCTCTATCCACAGAGTGCTGTCAAAGCACTGTCCTGCCTGTCTCCACGAGAAGCCCGGGCCTCTGAGCGTCCAACTTTGGTGGCATCTTGTGGTCATCAAGGGTCTACCCGAGGCCCAGCATCTTCACCCCACCGTCTGGGCCCCTTTCTCTTCGGCTCCCTTCCTGCTGCATACTAGTCTGGGGGAGCCGAGCACTCATCTCCGACCTCGTACCACCGCAGCGATGCGGCCCTCGCCAGCGCCTACCCCACACGCGCGCCCACGCCCACCGCAGTGCTCAGCAGGACAAGGCCATGGGACCCTCTTCCTGCCAGGCTGCCGGCAGCAGCCCCCCCGATGTTACACAGCAGCACGGAGGGCCAGGCCCTGTATGCTTCCTCGTGGTGTTCTCCCAACTATTGGGTACGTTTTTTCAAAACCATTTTATGGATGAGAAACTTGAGGTTCAAACACGCTAAGATGGCTGAAGGGTAGAGGAAGTGTCCTTGCGTCTTCTCGTCCCCTGCCCTCAGTCTAACCCTCACCCTGACTCAGCTCGGCTGTCCCGGTGCCTGTGGTGCCCGCTCTCCGTGTCGTTTCCTTTTGTCAGATTCCTGAGAACCACAGCCAACTGCAAAGAAAGACTGCTCGGGTGAGTCATTTTCAATTTTTTAGAACAGAACCAAGAGTTAGAAGCCCCCTGGATGAGACTGGCCAAGCTCACAAGACACAGAAGGGTCCCTCTCCCCCCTCCAGATGACCTGCACCACCTCGTCGGAAGCTGGACTGTCATTCAGAGTCCTCCTAGCTTAGATGCATCCGAGTCCCCAGGCTAAAGGTGGTGACGCCATCCCTGACTGTCCTTCCCCACCCCCGTCCCAGCAGATGCCAGGAACGACCCGACCGCTGCTGACCTCTGTTCTCCACCGGTTCACAGCAGAGGGCTCTGCGCTGCTCCCACTCAGTGGTGGGACCGGAACAGACTTGTCCCTCGAAGCTGGTCAGTGCCAGAGCCTGGGTTCTGTCAGACTGCCGCGTGGTGCATGGCCCGGCTAGAGAACCCAATGTCTCCCCAGGAGCAGGCTCTGGACATCAGGGGCGAGAGCCCAGCAGTTCGCATGGAGTCAACGCTCACAGGTACCAGGCAGGCCACCGCCACGAGCCAGTGGTCACGCAGGGGACACACATTAGTTAATTTGGTGTAAAAGCCTGTTGGTTTTCTTTCTTAGAAGAGCAGAACAAGGGAAGCTCAGGCTCGCACTCTCCCCAGCCTAGACAGGCATGCTTTCCCGGCTGGCCATAGCAGGTGCTTCCCTCAGTTTGTCCCTGCCCTGACCTAGGACCTGCTGCTTATGCAGCTGAGCCTCTGGAGCAGGGCGTCCTTGCACCTAGTCAGTCGGAGACAGTGCCCACTCAGCTGAGCCTCTGGAGCAGGGCGTCCTCACACCTAGTCAGTCGGAGACAGTGCCCACTCAGGCCTGCTGTCTAGACTCAACCGTAGTCCCTCACCCTGCCCCCACCTCAAGTACCCAGTTAGGACAGTAAATACAGGGTCACCCTGGGCACGATGCATGAACCAGACTCCCCCACACACACACGCACATGCAACCACTGAATTCACATGACTACATGCCAAGCACAGAACCCTGTTATAAAGTGATTTTATTAAATTGATTTGGACATACTGTAGGTCAAATAATATTTTCTGAAGATAACAATTATGGACTTTAAAGCTTGACATAAAATTAGTAGCTTCAAAAGTGTTAGTCATATTCCCCAGCAACAGCATGATAAAATAATTCAACTATGTAGAAATATAGAACTCTAGGACTAGCTGGAAACTCGGAAATCATTTAGCCTAATGTCCTCATCTGCTGAGAAAACTAGACTCAAAAATCAAGTGATTTGCCCAAGCTCACATATCTAACAGTAATAAAGCTAGAAATCAAACCAAGTTTTCCTAAAACTAAAATTCTATCAATGATATTTCAACTGGCTCTCTAGCAACTAAGTCTAGGCTTTTCTCTACTGCGCCACGCTAGTGTGACACCAACGCGTGACAGGACACCGCAGGACACCGTACACGGCTGTGGAGTTCAGGCCTGGAAGGGGCTTCGACAAGTAACCAGGCCAGCCCTCCCCGGGGGGAGGCGGGGGTGAGCCTGTCAAGTGACTCAGCAACGGCCTGCCAGCGATCACCTGCAGGAACCCAGACCCTGCCAATCCCCCCAAAGCCCGTCTGGAGGCTCACGGCCCTCCTGCTAAATGATGTGCACCTTTCGAGTCGTCGTTAGGTGTGGAAGTTTTCGTTGTCAGAAGCCCCTTCCAGTCAAACAGAAGAAATTAATTCGAACACGGCGAGAAGATCCAGCTTTGTTTCGGCATTTCCGTGACTATTCTGAGTAGTTCGTTTTCCAACGCTTAGACAGCGGACAGACACACTAACCTGATCACCTACTTCAGAGCTTCAAAGATCCTTAATCTCCCCAAAGACTTCCTGAGCAAAAGGACTACATGTGGGAAATCAATGAAAATAGGAATGAGAAGAGAAACAAAGTTAAAAATTGGTTGCTTTGTGTTGTCATTGGGGACTTTTGGTCTTCTAAACATTCCTTGAGTTCCTCCACATGAGTTTTTAATATCAATCTAGCAAAAAAAAAAAAAAAAAAAAAAAAAAAAAAGCCTACAAAGGTCAGGGTACCAAGCAACTCAGCACCCACCCCTCCCCGCTCACTACGTCCGGCGCCTGGCCTTCGCTGTCCCTCAACCGCACCGGCAGGGCCCCACGGCAGCATCCGGGCCCGCCCGCTGGGGTGTCCCAGCCCCCGGCCTCCACTCCAAAGCTGCCCTCGGAAAGGCCTTCCCTGACCACTAGCTAATGTTGCCCCCCACCCCGCCCCACCGCTCTAAATCATCACCCTAGTTTATTCTCTTCATAGCACTTAATCACTACCTCACACTACATTATGTATTTGTTTACTTGCTTATCATCTGTCTCCTCCACCAGAAGCAAACTCCATGAGGGTCGGGCCTGGCCTTCCTCGTTCAGTGGTGTTCCCAGCACCTAGGACAGTGCCTGGCACACAGCAGGTGTTCAATAAATACTCCTCGAATGAATGAAGAAAGAAAAGAATGATGAACGACAACAATCAAGCCTACACAAGGCCTGGGACGCCACACTTGGGGACGTACCAGGACTCCTACACGTACTGCCCAGGGCTGCAGGACACAGACCAAGTGGGACTAGGGCCTCCTTCTACCCTGGCTTCTCGCGAGGGCTCTCCAGCTAGCAACGAGTGCCCCCATCACCAGGACCTGCGAGGGCAGTTCGGGATGGACGAAGTCCTCACTCTGCTTTGCTTTTTCCTCTGTTATTTACATTCAATTATTTCCAAAAAAAAAATTCAAGTTACAAATATGTGATGCAGCCACTAGAAAATAAGTCTAACAGAGACACAGTGAATAGCAGAATCCACAAAACTAAAAACAAAGTTCAAAAAAAGTTCGAGGGCATGTAAGTCTGCCAATGGCTTCTCTGACAGGCCAAGTGAATGGAGATTATGAGTCACCTAAAACCTAAAATGAGATCGGATGCCATCTAGGAAGGGGTGATATCTGTGGGCACTGCGAGCACACACAGGAAAGTGGGTTCAGAAATAATGGGCTACATGGAAAGACACGAAGGGGCTGGACCAAGTGGTAACCTCAGAAATACCAGACCGCCTCTCAGTGGGAGCTGTCCATCCCAAACGCATTCACCAATATGCTCGAGTCGAGTGGAAGGAAGGTCATGAGTCCTAACGGGTAGGACTGGGGTTGCCTGGAAGTGAAGCCCAGCGAGATGACTCGGGAGCTGGGCAGGGACGATGGTTCTTCGTGTAGTATCTCAACTACCGAGGCATCGGGCTGGAACCCCGGGCAACGCACGTCCACGGTGGGCCCTGACAGTCTGTCCTGGGCGGACACTCAGAGGGATGCCAAGTGCGACGTCAAGTGCAGAACACACTTGTGTGTGCAAAACACCTGACGCGAATCGGAAAATCAACCGCACGTACACCTCCTCAAAAGAGCAGTCTGCTGGGGACTGCTGCAGATATTTCTTGGGTCAATGCAGGTATTTACAGGGTTTCCTTCCTAGTGGCACTTATGGGTTTAAGATTTTAGCTGCTAGCAGAACACCTTATATAACTGATATCTTGAGATGGTTCCTCTCCTTTGTGTGCACCCTCTGGTGGATGCAGAGGCTCGTGCTCTGGCTGAAGGCCTTCCCGCACTCGTCACATTTAAAAGGCTTCTCCCCGGTGTGCACCCTCTGGTGGATGCAGAGGCTGGAGCTCTGGCTGAAGGCCTTCCCACATCCACAACACCTATAGGGCTTCTCCCCGGTGTGCACCCTCTGGTGGATGCAGAGACTCGAGCTCTGGCTGAAAGCCTTCCCACACTCGTAACATTTATAGGGCTTCTCTCCAGTGTGGACTCTCTGGTGCATGCAGAGGCTGGACGTGTGCCTGAAGGCCTTCCCACACTCTTCACATTTAAAGGGCTTCTCTCCGGTGTGGACCCTCTGGTGCATGCAGAGGTTTGAGCTGTTACTGAAGCCCCTCCCACACTCACTGCAGACGTAGGGCTTCTCACCCGTGTGAACTCTCATGTGAATCTGAAGATGGGAGCTCCAGTTGAAGGCTTTGCCACACTCGTAGCACTTGTAGGGCTTCTCCACCGTGTGGATTTTCTTGTGTCTGTTCAGTTTTGTCGTAGTGCTAAAATCCTTCCCGCAATCGTCACATTTGTAGACCTTCTCTCCCGTGTGGTCTCGCCAGTGGATGTGAAGCTCCGAGATGTGGAAGAAGCCCTTATCGCACTTGTCGCATTTGTGGGGCTTCTCTGCCGTGTGGACTTTCTGGTGCATAAAGAGATCTGCTCTCTCGGAGAAGAACTCCCTACACATGGGGCACTTATAGATCATGTTTCCTATTTGGTATCGTGATTCAGAGGGGAACACTTCTTACAGCGACGACAGGGAAGGACTGCTCTGTCATGACGTCTCTTACCTGGCCATCTCGGCAGTCTATCTCAGGCCCGCTCTGTTAGGCAAGTTCAAGGACAGCCTCAGCTTCTCCCTGCCTGTCTTTCTATGGAAGGTTTCTTCCTGCATAGTGTTTCTTACTCAGTCTTATTACTGCTCATAAAGTGACGTGTACTTCCACACGAATCCTGTAACTCGTTAACACAGAATTTCCCGTTAGATCCTGAGTTGCCAGCATTCCAAGGGGCTCCCGAGGTGCAAACCTTTGCAGTTTTAAGCCCTTGGGTCGTCCTCTCGTACAGTTACCTCGCGCTGCTCACTTCAGAAGCAGGACCGCTCAGTGCATCCCCGGGTTTGTGGCAAGTCACTGCTGGCTGGACTTGCGGCTTGCAGCCTCTTCCTGCAGAGTCGGACGACACCCTGCCTCCTGCACGTGGGTGGGCGCCTCCCCCGGAAGCAGGCCCCACAGGCTCCAGGGTGGGAGCCTTTCTTTTGGGAATCCCTCGTAGGCGTCACGCCGCTCCTATAACAGAAACGTACGTCGATAAATGGAAACGCCTTTTTTGTCCGGAAAACTGCTACTGATTCCTTAATTAATGTTGCCTAAACGCGACAACAGCAACACAAACCTTTTTTGATCTTGAGGAAGAAGCTGTCTTATCCTCCAGAGCCGAGTCTCCTGGAATGCAGGTCTAAAGAAGAGAATGTGCAGATGTCACGCTCCTGCTCAAGCCCGGCATGTAACCCATCACCACCCCTCACCGTGACTGCTGGGTGCCAGCAGGCATGGCACTGCCAGGGAACGGAGGCCCTCCAAAGATCTACATGTGAACACTCAAGGTGGGTGTCCAGTGTCATGGAAAACCCCGTTCTGAGTTCCAGAAAGCACCAAACTGCTGCTGTTGGAGGTGAAATGCCACGTCTGCACTGCCTCCTCAGCTGCACGGAATTAAGTGTGCAGCACGTCTGCGCTGCCTCCTCAGCTGCACGGAGGTAAGTTTGCAGCACGTCTGCGCTGCCTCCTCCGCTGCACGGATGTAAGTGTGCAGCACGTCTGCGCTGCCTCCTGAGCCGCACGGATGTAAGTGTGCAGCACGTCTGCGCTGCCTCCTGAGCCGCACGGATGTAAGTGTGCAGCACGTCTGCGCTGCCTCCTGAGCTGCACGGATGTAAGTGTGCGGCACGTCTGTGCTGCCTCCTGAGCTGCACGGATGTAAGTGTGCGGCACGTCTGCACTGCCTCCTCAGCTGCACAGAGGTAAGTGTGCCACACGTCGGCGTCAAAAGCTACTCCCTCGTGTACCTGTCCTCACTGACTCCTGAGGAGTTTCACCTAAAACGCAAGCCCTGCGTGACTGCGCCCCGTACGCCCTGCTCTCCCACCTGGCTCCCCGCGCTGCCCACAACTGGCTTTCTTGTTCCGTTCTTTAACACCCGACCTGTTTCCTGTCCCGGGCCTTGGGACTGCTGCGCCCAGTGCTTGAACCCTCCTCTCCCCGACTCCGGGCATGGCTCTGTGTGTCAGCCGCCCCACCCCCAGAGAAAGCCCCTGGCTAGACTCTATTCCAATCCCCTCTGAGGCCTTCAAAGCACTTCTAAACTTGTAATGATCTTACCTGTTCCCTGGTCCTGGACTGTCTCCCTGCCAGATGTGAGGAGGGGCTTTCTGCCCTGCCCCTGTGACATGCCGGCAAGAGCAAGCTGCTCAGTGAGGGCCTGCTGAGGGAACCTGCAGACTGCTAACTAGTACTAACTAACCAGATCACCTACGGGAGGAGAGGGGGCAGAGCAAAGGTAACGGAGGTGTCTCCTTGTCATGTAGCTTTGACTTCAGAAACACAGAAATCTTTATACGTACAAAAAAATAAATCAAAGAAAAATAAAAACTCCCTAAAACTGAAAACAAAGAAAAGGAACCACACCGATCACTGGGACATAGTCACCAACACGCGTGCAGGCTCCGAAGGACAGGTAACACGCACACGGGCAGCACACATCAGTGAGAAATTCAATGCCATCGAAAGTGCTACTGAAAGATTTGACAGAAACGAAAGTGCAAGTATGAACTCAGAGTGAGGGGAAAGCCTCCTAACATCAAATGCAGTTAGAAGTATCGGTGTGAGGGCTGGAGGTAGCATGGTGATTAAGGCTGCTGGACTCCCATACGGCTGACCGCAGTCGAGTTCTGGACCCAGCTGCTTGCTTTCTTGCTTTCTCTCTCTCTGTCCCTCTCTGGTCAAGTTAAAAGTAAGTAAATAAGTAGACATATAGATAAACAGAGATAAAATAATCCCTAAAAAGAAATGTTTGAACCTTTTACTTTTAGGCCTGGGGACTGTCAGGCCGGGCGGCAGCGAGGCCCTGTGCAGGCAGGACTGCCGGCCTCGGGCAGAGCCTGGGTGGTCTGGTAGGCAGGGGCACAGAGCCCTGCCGAGCGCACAGACTCCCCCTGGCCAGGGTGGGACGGCCGAGCTCCACGGAGGGTAAGGAAGGCCATGGAGTGGGCCATGGGAACGACAGGTGCCAGCTCCGCACCAAGGGTACACGGCGGGGAGACAAGCCAGCAGTGACGAGGCACAGCTCCTTAACCTCAGAATGGCGACTGAAGGCCAAGCGCTCCGCATCTCGCCCACTCCCTCGACGCACCTTTCAAGGAGCAGCCCCGGGGTACTGCCTCTGTGGACCCGAGGAGACACCCAGTGACTCGCGTTAGCAGGGTCAGGCTGTCGTCACCCAAAGCCACGGGGCCAACGTAACACGCCCCGGAGTGCCAGCTGGGCACACGCCTCCTGCTCTGACAGCAGACGCACGCCCACCTGAACATTCTAGCCTAACGACGGCACCAGGCACGGACCTGAGCCTGAATGAGCTGGGCGGGCAGAGAATGCCGGGGGGCAAACGGAAGAACAGCTAGAGGCGAGCCAGGCCAGCTCTGGAGTGCAGCAGGAGCCCGCGGCTCACGAGAAGCCAAATCCTACGTGGAGTCGGTCAGTCTGGACACGCCGGGGGTGTGTGTGAGGCCTGTTAAGGACTCACAGGCCCTCCTCGGAAGTCCTACAAAGCCAGGCCTCTACTGAAGACAACCTGGAAGGTGATGAAGGAGCACGAGACTGCCACGGACTCTGTGGAGTGGGGAGGACAGGCTCCAGCAGGCGGCCCGTGGGAGAGGAGGGGAAGGCCGCCCCACAGCAAGCAGCTCCCGCAGGCCAACACGGCTGCACTTCCTTTGGGTTTGCTTTATTTCGAGGGTATCTGGGGCCGACCCAGGGCCTGTAGTGGATGAAGCCAGGTCCCACATGGCCATCTGCAGGTCGACTCTCAGCCCTGGTGGCTTGAAAAACTCTTCAGGCATGTGTGCATGTGTGTCCAAGCTCCTCCCAGAATGGAGAGGTGGGAGAAGCGATGGCGGCGTGACCTCCCCGCTGGGAGTGCTTTCTCCCCTCCCTCTATCTCTGGAGAGCACACATGGCAAATAAAAAGTTAAAATTAAAACATAAAGTTTAATTATTTCTTCCATGACCGAGAGAGAGAGAGTGAGACGAGACCAGGAGACAGCACCCTGCTCTTCTGAGACACGCACGCACGCCAGCTCAGAGACGCCCTCGTGGTCCGCAATGCCCCAGACCCACCACCTCCAGGCAGGCTGGCCATGGGCACGCATGTACCTGGTACTCTCGGGGAGGTCTCCAGACACGAGCCCAGGGCCCTCCTGGTGGGTCGCCCGCGGAGCACCGTGTTTAACTACCACGTGGCTGTCAGCCCCACAAGCACACTGTGTTCACATAGCGGGGGGCGGCCACGCAGAGATGAAGGCAGGGGTGAGGTGCCGTGTCCACAAGCCAAGGAACACCAGGACTGCTGGCAGCTCCCGGGAGCTGGTAGAGCTCCCACTGACAAGGGAGAGGGGGATCAGGCCGCTGGCTCGTCAGTGGGCTGCTGAGGAGGGGGCTCGGAGGCGTGGCATCTGAAGGAAGAGCACGCAGTGAGTGAGCGAGGACCTCTAGGGACACTCGCTAGTCCTGGCGAGGCTAGAGCCCGTGCTCCCCGGCCCCAGGAGTGACGTAACACATGTAGGGTACAGCCGCACCCCACCTCCTAGCAAAGCACCACCGATTCAGAAGCCGCAGTTAGCCGGATCCACGGGGGATTCCAGCTGACGATCTAGCACATGGGGTCGCTTGCGAAGCACTAACCTGGAGGGCAAATGTGGCTCTTGGCGAGTGTCTGGTCAGCGCCTCATCCTTACTGTGAAAGTACTTGTAAACCCTCATAAAACAACAAGAAAAGCCTACTTGAACTCCTCCAACAGAGGCCAGGTTTGGCAGGACTCAGTGGCTGAACACGAGGGGCCCACCGCGCGACACGCCACTCCCAGCGCTAACACTGGTACCCAGTGTGCCCTAAGCCGCCCGAGCACCGCACTCCGCCTGTGAACTGGGCCTGCGGTGCCGCCCTCCGCGATCTGGGCGTGCAGACAGCACCCGCTCGCCGCCTTCCCCAGTGAGGGCCTCAGTGCCGCGTGCCTGGGTGCGACCACTCCTGCGTGGACGAGCAGGGCACTCAGACCCAGACCTCCAGTGCTTCCAGAACTGAGCGGTGGCTCCGTATGAAGTCCCTGCGTGACTGACTCGTGGTCGTCACAGGGGAAAGGTCAGTGTACGAGACACCAGTGGCTGTAAGGTGCCGGAGGACGGAAAGTTCACGGACAGGGTTTGGAGACCATACCACACGACTAACTAGTGAGAACCTACTGCTTGCCAAGTTTTGGTGCCAACCAGATAGAGTCACCATCGCCTGAAAAGGTTTCTGAAATCCCTTCTCCGATGACATGTTCTATGTGAGGCTGGATTTTGTCACCGACTTCAACTGAAACCGAGGACTGTACACGGAGCCGATGTCAGGTCAGCCCAGGTTGGACTCGCCAAAACTTAGTCTTTCCACCCTTCTCAGTTTATCAGGTAAGCCCAGGTCGGACTCGCCAAAACTTAGTCTTTCCACTCTTCTCAATCAGTTGTTTTAGGAAGTAGCTACTTTTCATAGAAACATCATTTATGTTAGCATGTAACGAATCTGTCATTATTTTCAAATAAATGAGCAAGGACCAGCAGATGGTGCAATGGTTACGTCGCTGGACTCGCACATGGCTGACCACGGTTCAAGTCCTGGACCAAGCAGCTTGAAACTCACATCGCGAGTGTATACATTCATGCCCAAAAACCCAAGAGAATAGAGAAGGGATTGCGGCATGACCATCCCTCTGGAGGGTGATTTCTAGCTTTCTGTTTCTTTGTCTCTCACAAAGTACATGCACCCTATAGAAAAAAAATCTGAAAAGAAAATTTTTTGAACTTAAATGAGTGAAGAAACATTTGTGTAAATTTTTAGTTTTAATTTCTATAATGGTAAACATAAGAAATTGTAGCCCACATAAACATAAAGCTATTTGGGTCTTTTTAAAGTGTAACAGAGACAAAGAGAGGGCAAATTTCCTTAGCCCGCATCTCTGAGACACAGACGTCCGCCGCGGTCAGAGGGCCCTCACTCGTAGCCAGTGATTTCCTGCCAGACATTCTTCTTCCAGATCACCCCCCAAAGTCCTCCGGAATAATTCTAAAGCCAGGTTATCTGCACACGGGGACTAAGCCACACATGATGAGAAACTCTACCCAGGTGCCGTGTAGAATTCAGAACAACCCCGTCACTAGCGGCAATGCCCTAAACGAACGTGCTCGTAGGAGACCCGGGTCGTCAGGGCCGACGCCCAGGAGCCCACGCATGGACAGGTCTCAGCCGGCAGCTCGGACTTGCCTCTCCTCCAGGTCTCAGCGCATGCGGCGGCCAACAGGGTGGTCGGCGTTAAGGAACGGGGCCTCCTGCTGCCCAAGGGCGGGGATGAGAGGGGGACTGAGTCTGGCCACCCCCGCCCCCACTCCCCGCTCCCTCAGGTGTGTGGGGTGCCCACAGTGGCAGGTGCTACCCTCTTGCTAACCCCCACACCTTCAAAACATCCCCGTGGAAGACACGACGCAGGACAGGAACTCAGACACGGCAGCCCGCAAACCAGCCCACCTGCCTGGGCTCGGCTGTCTGTGTGCGGACAACCTGCAGCCCTGGCCGCGGAGCACGGAGGTCTGTGGATGCTAAGCCCTCCCATATGGCTCCTAGGGTGACCTCTAGCCCCAGAGTGGGAAGCCAGCGGCTGCAGGACATGGTTCTGGCCGCCGGGGAAGCCCCGCGTCCCACCCAGGCCCCACGCCCTCTTCCCGGCACCCACGCTGAAGACGAGCAGGGCTGTGTCTCCTCACGCTGGCTCCCCTGCCCGTGCAGGCCCGGGACCACTCACCTGGGCCCTGCGCACCCAGAGACCACCCCAGGAGGCCACCTGGCTTCCACTGAGGGGCAGCACCTCCACCCCTCCAGAGCTGGGGGTACCCTGAAAGGCTCCCTGCCAGACCACGCTCCATGTGCTTCTCACTCCCAGACGTGACCTGGGGCCCCTTCGTCCTCCAGGGCTGACTCAGTTTGCAGAAGTAGAGGGCCAGAGCGGGGATGGCGGAGTTTGGCTTGGAGGAGCCCTGCGCGCATCCACAAGCCCAGAGCCAAAGTCGTCCACACCAAAGCCCAGTGCAGAAGGACACAGGTTCCCACTCTCCCCAAAGTCGTCCACACCAAAGCCCAGTGCAGAAGGACACAGGTTCCCACTCTCCCCAAAGTCGTCCACACCAAAGCCCAGTGCAGAAGGACACAGGTTCCCACTCTCCCCAAAGTCGTCCACACCAAAGCCCAGTGCAGAAGGACACAGGTTCCCACTCTCCCCAAAGTCGTCCACACCAAAGCCCAGTGCAGAAGGACACAGGTTCCCACTCTCCCCAAAGTCGTCCACACCAAAGCCCAGTGCAGAAGGACACAGGTTCCCACTCTCCCCAAAGTCGTCCACACCAAAGCCCAGTGCAGAAGGACGGAGGTTCCCACTCTCCCCAAAGTCGTCCACACCAAAGCCCAGTGCAGAAGGACGGAGGTTCCCACTCTCCCCAAAGTCGTCCACACCAAAGCCCAGTGCAGAAGGACACAGGTTCCCACTCTCCCCAGGCCCTTAAGTCCAGGCACCCATGCATCCCGCCATGGTCACTGGAGCACCGTGGGACCTCAAAGCGGGGCTCCCTAAAGCCAAGCTCAGCCCGCACTGCCAAGCACCCCAGCCCCTCGCCGTCTCAGCAGCAGCCCTGAGCGCCCGTTCATTCACGAGCATTTGCCTCATAACAGGGATGACTTCCCCAACGTTCCAGGTCAGCTTCCTAGACTGAGCAAAGGGGGTTCCTACTCTGAGAAGTCATCTGAGTAAACTTAGGGGTCGGACTTGAAACTCTGCTCCTCTGCTGGCAGCAGAGGGCTGGAGCCACTGCCGCCTTCCTGCCCAGCCCGCCACCACGTGCCTAGGGGACCACGCTCCAGAATGACTGCTGGGCGTGAGAGGAGGACCCCTGACGACTGCCCTTCGGCCCTCACCCAGAGTCCCCAGGGAGGGCAGTCTGGTCTCTACCCGTAGACCACCCCTCCTCCTGGAGTGGGAGGACTCCTTGGGATCCTCCTGTCCTCGCTCCCCTCCGGGCACGGCCGCCCACACACCAGTGGTCCTCAGCCCCCTGCATTCTCTCCTGGGGAGGCTCAACAGCTAATGACTGGGCTCCGGGCTGGAATAACCGCAAGGAGGAGAGCTTCCATGCCACCCTGGGAACACTGGTCTCCCCGCCACTTGGCCTAATGACTCCTAATGCAGAAAGATAAAAAACAAAAGAATCTGCCTCATTTCCCTTTAGCTATAAAATCAGGTCCAGAGAAAAGCAACAAAAACGATGGAGGAAATGATGCCAGTTTTCTCAGTCTGAGAAGGCTCAGTGTAGGTGTTCTGAAAGCCATAAAGGGTGACTCGGGGTACACTCCTGAGCTTTGCTCCCGCTAAGCCCGCTCACAAGAGACACCCAGGCAGTGGCCAGAGGGGTGCGGCTCGCCCTGCCACCTGCTCAGTGACGCAGGCCGGTCTCACAGAGACATCACACGCAGATGGCCGCGTCTGCAGCCCGTGGCTGGGCTAATTAAAGAAGATAAAAGGTGTGAGAGTGCCCACGGGAGTGCCCAGAGCAGAGCTGAGGCTAAATAAATATTAGTGTCTTCATTATTTTAATTAGTGCATGGCACAGTCTTTCATCTGCCAAGCTGGCATTTCGCCTGCAGCAGCTTCCCAAGACCTGGTGACCCAACCTCCCATAACCAGGGTCCCTCCCCGTTCAGAGTCACACACTGCTTTCCAGCCCCGTCTGTCCCCTGCCCCTCCCCTTCTGCCACAGTCTTCCTCCAGACCCCCAGGCCCCACAGACCGTCTGTAAAGCACCCGGCCCCCATGAGACGTGCTCGCGCCCACACCACGCCCTGTTGTCCGGCTCTTCGTCCCCACAGACCTGCTTCGTGCTGGCCCACGTGAGCAGGTGCACGAGGCCACCCCAGCCCCACCTATTACAGCTGGTAACTGTGACAGACACAGCTTCCAGAACCTTCACAGCCTGGTGAGGAGGATGCTGGCCTGTGGCCACCAAAGAGCTCTGTGACCATAGGCGGCACTCTCACGGCCTCACTGCTCAGCCGTGGAACGGGAAGGGGACCTGCTGCTAGTCACGCAGAGCCTCCCACCCCCACGCAAGGATGGCCACTGCTTCAGGACCCATGCTGTCCTCGGGGTGCTCCAGACACACGAGAAAGGGTCAGGGCACATCGGGACAAAAGAACCTCGTCACAGCAGTCACTCCTTCCTGCAGGCTGCCTTCTGTCACTTCCCTTCGGCTGAGTCCAGCTTTGCACAACTGGGCCAGCGACCTCCTGCTCTGGAGCCGGGCAGCAGCTGGGAAAGGGAGGGCCGGGGCAGGAAGGCCGGAGGCCTGGGGCGGGCAGCACTAAGGCGCAGTGAGAATGCCTCGCGTACGAAGCCCGCTTCCTCCTTCCACTGCTGGAGAAATAAAGCCAAAGGGACAAACTCCGTGTCTGGGCCCAGGAGAAGGAAGAGAGACCGGCGGCTCAGGCCTCTCAGGAAGGCGACAGCTAGGCCTGAGGTGCACAGGGGCCCGGCTACACAGCAGGGGAAGGGCACCAAGGCTGGGTCTGTGCCTGGACAGAGGCACCTGAGTATTCAGCAGAACTGTCCTTAGCCACATTGGGAGGAGACTGGCCACAGCAGCCAGCAGGTCAAAATGTCAGCAATCTGGAATTCTGGCTCTCCTTTGTGCATTTTTATTGTATTAATAGGAAAAAACACAAACCCAGAAGTCACCCTCTTGGCTACTTACAAGCATACGGCTCGATGGTATGCACACATCACTGTGAACAGGTCTCCGGGGCTTCTCCAGCCTGCAGAGCTCAACTGTCCCCCACTCGGTGAACCCTTTCTTGGCTCCACTCCCGCCCCTGGAAACCACCATTGTACTTCCTGGTCTCCACGTAAACCAGGACCACCACTGCAGGGCAGTACTGCCACTGGCTACAGACCGAGGTGGGCGCCTGCAAGGGTGGACAGAGCAGCTGTCCTCTGCTCAGACTCCCAGGTGACGAGACCCAGCAACTGGACAACCTGACCCGGCGTCATTCCAGAAAAATACGCTGCTCATGGCTGGCGGCGGGGTGGCCAGGGGTCTCGCCCGACATCCTTAACTCCCAGGGTATGGCGAGCGTGCCCTAGGAGTAAGGTGCTGAGAGGACTGAGCGAGACATACACGCGGCTGAGCTGAGACTCCAACTCCCAACGCAGCACCCACAGCAGACTAGGTCACATGGAGACCCCCTTTCTCTACCTGAGCGGCAACCTTGAACTTGAGGCCAAAGTATGAACTGGCATGAAGAGGACTTCAGAGAATACTAGCCCTGAATCTTTGGTCCTACCACCCATGGTAAAGAAGTCTGCAGAGGAGAGAAAGGGCCAGAAAGGAGGAGAAGAGCATTTATCATCACGCCAAGGCACACTCACCCCCAGCTTCCAAGTAGGGCAGTCGCCAGGAGACCACCCTAGCCCGTGGGAGAAGAAGGAGCAGAGCTGGCCAGCCCTGTCTGCTCAGGAGCAGCCCAGTCTCAGCACTCTGGGCCCACAGGGCCAGGAAAAAGGAAAGCCAGCCCACACCCACACGGGCTCACCTTCTAACTGGGCGCAGTGACCAGACTCCCAGGACAGAAGTCATGGAAAAGAGAAGTCAGGGCAGGAGGATCCCAGAGTCTGCGAATCAGCCTCTGGCGGGGAGAAAGGAAGAGAAGCCGGGGCTTCCCCTGGGGCCGGCCATCATCACACAGGGTTCGTCCTGCCTCACCTCCCAGCTGTGTGTGGAAATGTACAATTCTGTGGTGTGCGAGACACAGACCCAGACTACAGTGCACTGGGGACTCTGCACTGCAGCCCAGACCAGGTGAAGATGCAAATCCCTGTCCTAAGACATGTGCTGTCCTCTAGGAGTGAGTCAACGAGGGGAAAATCGTTAAAATGGTCTCAAGTGTAAAGGCTCAAAAGAAAATGAGGACAAAAAAATGCACGCGCTGGGAAGGTGGCAGCCATCAGAGTGAGGCGTGCAGAGGCTGGTGGGGTCCATCATCTCCGGAAAGCAAGGCCTCTGGGAGCTCACTGTAATGGGAGGCCGCTGTCCCGGCTCTGGAAGTCAGCAATAGAAACAGGGCAGCCACTCGGCTTTACAGGCAACCGGGGCTTCTCGGCGCAGACAGGACGGAGCAGCCCGGGACGGCCTCGGAGGGAGCGGAGGGGCAGAAGGAAGCTCAGGGACCACGGTCGTGTGAAGAGAAGGGAAGGAAGCTCCGAGGGGCGCAGATGGCAGAGATGCTTCCACCGTCTTCAGAGCGAGGGCGCCACAAGGCCTAGGGGACTCGAGCGCCATAACGGCGAGCGTTCATGGAAGGGTGGGCAGCGGGCCTCAGCTCCCCACAGAACCCCAGCAGGCGCCTGCCGAGACACCTCCAGACACAGCTGCAGTTCACACTCAGTGGGGGGTTCTCCAAAGGGCACTACTTACCGCAGTGACAGGAGTCAGAACCCCCAGGATGGCCCAGAGCAGGCACAGGCAGGTCCCACAGTGGCTGAGGACTACGGAAGCCTGAGGATCCCGCTGGGCAGAGAGACACAGAGAGAAAAGGAGAAGGTCTATATTATGAAGAGCTCAGGAACACAGCATTTTTGAAGAACTGGCTATTATAAATGTGGGGTCCCAAACATGAAACAGACCCACTCACTCGTGACTTACGTTACAAATATATGCAACTCGAGCTATGGAGAGCTGAGGAGGAATGAGAGGCTGAGAAACCGCAGAAATCAAAGTCCAGCCTGGACAGCTTCCCTCCAAGGCCCAGGGAGCCGGGCGGCAGCACCAGCCTCCCGAAGGCCCGTCACCCAAGCCGAGCCCTGGGTTCGTCCATGCTCACGCTGGATGGCTAACTCGGACCGGCCGGGATCCTAGGCTCAGAAATCAGCGGTTTCCCACTGACGTCCCCGTCGAGAGGAGTGCTGGCTCTCCACACCCACTCTGCAGCCTTCACCCAGGGACATAAAGGCCCAAGAACTCCTCGGGCACCTGAGCAGGCCCTGCACAAGTAGTACTGAAGGTAGCGCCTGCCAATTTTGTTTGTTTTTTTGGGGGGAGAGGTTTTTGCTATAGGGCACGTGCACTCGCCAGGATGACAGAGACCGAAAGACAGAGACAGAAAGCGAGAAATCACCCCCCAGGGGGGATGGCCACGCAGCAATCCCTTCTCCTCCATTCTCCTTCAGGATCTTTGGCACACACACACACGCGCCCGGCGTGAGTTTAAGCCACCGGGTCCGGGACTCGAACCACAGTCGACTATGTGGGAGTCCAGCGAC
Source organism: Tupaia tana (assembly GCA_026018925.1). NCBI lineage: Eukaryota > Metazoa > Chordata > Mammalia > Scandentia > Tupaiidae > Tupaia > Tupaia tana. Next base: position 20,526,017 of record JAKSZU010000026.1, on the reverse strand, counting down.
ATAGCCATTATACCAACTGCTGGTCCCACGCCTGCTGATCTTTAAGGGAGCAACAAGGGTTCACCGCCCTTCCCGTTAACCCCTCACTCTATCTACGACCCCGGCCCCGGCTACTATCCTCACCGTGCAGAGTACTCTGCGTAGAGATTCCGAGAGCTCTTTTTCAGTTTGGGGCACCTCACTCCTCCTTGGGGGGCATGACGATGCGAGTATGTAATACTAAGGAACGGGGAACTGCTCGTTTTCCTGGGTGTTGGAGCCCCACTGGTCTGCGAAGCCCCCTGGAACTGTGGGGGAGGAATACGTGAAAGGCACGAGATTATCCTAGCTGTCAACAGCGAGCTGAAGGTGCCATATCACTTTCAGCAGGAACGGTAACCGTGAGAGAGAGGCCCACTGACTATGCCAAGTGGGCCTGCCCCATTGGAGAATAAGAGCAACAGGAAGGCGGTGGAAGAGGGAAAACGCTTCTGCATTATTAGAGAGCAGTTCCTCATGGGAACAAAGGGCTGACGTGCAATGGAGCTGTCGATAGGCTGGATTCTGACGGGCAGGAACACGTTGGGGCATTGCAAACGGTTGTGGTAGTGGGCCAGGCCTCCTCCTCACCGCCTACACATGCCAATCACCGTGCCCACTGGCAGGCACGTCCTCCCGGCAGGCACTGCCTCAGCTTTACAGGGAGGCCCCTCACTGCGCCCTCTGACGGGGCTTGGGACAGTCACGAAAGCAGCAGGAAAGTGCGGCCTCCTCGCCAGGCCCCAAGCAGCACCAAGATGCCATGAGGACGAGGCACTCCTCCGCAGGTGAGGCTGACGGTCAGGCCATGCAGACAGCAGAGGCCCTCGGGGACCACAGCAAGCCAGCCGGGGGAGGACCTCCGAGGGAGGAGACGCTAGAGGGTGGAGACCTGCGGGGTGAGGAAACGTAAGCAGGTGCAGCAGAGGAGGAAGACCGTGTGCGGGCAGCTGGCCCTCCATCAGAAAGACTGGAACCCCCAGGTCCTGACGGCTTTCTAGCGTACGTGCTCCCTTACAGCAAATCCCTTTTCCTTATAGTGGCCTGAGTCCCTGTTCCTTACCACAAGAATTCCCTGAGTTCTTTCAATACCCTCTTAGGATGAAGTTTCCCCAGAGGGTTCCTCGGTGCCACAGACAGACCCCTGACAAGTCCAGCCCCAGCAGACGTGCCTAGACACACCCCCGCCTGCTTGCCAGCAGCCAGGGGTATCTGGTCCCCGGGCATGCAGGCACCGTCCCGAGGGCTCGGGAGCACCCCGAAAGTCTATGCAAATGTTTGATGCCTGAAAAAGAATGTACTGGATGCAAAACATGAAAAGAAAAGTACAAAATCAAAGTCAGTCAATGTCGAATGTCTACAACTGGTCAAAAGCCTCCCTCACACGACTTCACACAGGCTACTTTACATAGGACGGGGGCGACTTCCCGATGTCTGATACGAAATGCTCTAACCCTAACCTACCCTGATCCAACCCTAACCTACCCTATCCTACCCTCACCCTAACCTACCCTGATCTAACCCTAACCTACCCTGATCTAACCCTAACCTACCCTATCCTACCCTCACCCTAACCTACCCTAACCTACCCTGATCTAACCCTAACCTACCCTGATCTAACCCTAACCTACCCTACCCTACCCTGATCTAACCCTAACCTCACCCTAACCTACCCTACCCTCACCCTAACCTACCCTGATCTAACCCTAACCTACCCTGATCTAACCCTAACCTACCCTACCCTCACCCTAACCTACCCTACCCTCACCCTAACCTACCCTACCCTCACCCTGATCTAACCCTAACCTACCCTGATCTAACCCTAACCTACCCTAACCTCACCCTAACCTACCCTAACCTCACCCTAATCTACCCTAACCTCACCCTAACCTACCCTAACCTCACCCTAACCTACCCTAACCTCATCCTAACCTATCCTAACTACCCTAACTTACACTGATCTAACCCTAACCTACCCTAACCTATCCTAACCTCACCCTAACCTACCCTAACTTACACTGATCTAACCCTAACCTACCCTAACCTACCCTAACCTCACCCTAACCTACCCTAACTCACCCTTACCGACACTAACCTCACCCTAACCTCACCCTAACGTACCCTAACCTCACCCTAACTCACCCTTACCTACACTAACCTCACCCTAACTCACCCTTACCTACCCTGATCTCACCCTAACCTCACCCTGACCTCACCCTAACCCACCCTAACCTACCCTAACTCACCCTTACCTACACTAACCTCACCCTAATTCACCCTCACCTACCCTGACCTCCCCTAACCTACCCTAACTCACCCTTCACCCTAACCTCCCCTAACCTACCCTGACCTCACCCTCACATACCGATGCACGCACTCTGGGGAAGAGCACTGTGGACCAAGCAGGCGCCATCCCACACACCCCGGCTGCACATAAGCAGATCTGACATGGTGGCGTTACTCGGCAAAAGAAAAGGGCTCCATTTATTTTTATGACGCGTTTTACTGGTAACCGCAGGGAGCATATGCTGACGTGGGGACAGAGGTCTGCTCTGGCTAGCAGGTCCTCCTCACAAGCTCTGCCCACAGAACGCACTGCAAAAGAAGATGTGGGAATAAGCTATGATTATTTTATGAACTTGCAGGGGTATGAAAAATAAATGAGCTCTAGAATAGCTTTACTGAATTTCTTCTAATGTATCAGGTGACACAAGAGACGCTGAGTATCCAGAGTTAGAACAAAGGTGTAGAAATGTTCCAGTGTTAGAAAGTTATACAGATTATGCCTTTTTAAGATTGTGCTTTGAATATTTTTGATACACCTCCAGAGTTACACTTCATTAAAAAAAATAAAAATCCTCCTCTTCCCATTTCTGTCCTCAGTCAGCACTGTGTGAGCCTCCTGGCTGTGGCAGACGAGCCTGGCCTAAACGACTTCTGTTGCCAAATCCAGGTCCCTATCCATCCCTTGGCCACATTTTGGGCCACTGAAAACCACGGCTCCCGGCCATCCCTGAACCTTCGTCCTCACGCCCAAGCCTGCCCCTGCACCTCTTCACCGGCACCCCACTGGCCGGTGCACCTGCTCCTGCAGGCCCTGCCAGACGAGCCCCTCCCCACTGCCAGGGAAGTGGGACCCAGACTGAGCCATGAGCCTCCTCCCTAAGAACTTGGGATCAGGAAGTGGAGACGGGTCTGTGAAGCTGGCGGGCAGGGGATGCAGGCTTGCGGGGGCCTCCGGAGTGGGCACTCTGGGTGCTGGACACAGCAGAGAGGGCCTGTAGAGAGAAGCCCAGAGCGGGCCCGGCAAGCAGAGAGGAGGGCGACGAAGGCAGAGTGCAGCCGCAGCCAAGCAGCAGCCTCGCACCCCTGGGGGCTCTTCAGAAAGCTGCTGTCCTGAAGCCAAGGCCGTGCTCTCCGGTACGACACCCTCCTTCCTCCTGCGAACTCTTCTGTCAGCTCTGCAGGGACGGAGTTCTTCCCTACCGTTAGCCCACCTGTCCCCTGAGGTGCTCAGGCCCCGCTCTGCTTGTTGGCACCTACTCCTGGCCACGTGGTGAGGGGCTGCCTGAGTCCGAGTCTCCAGCCGTACCTCTGTCTGGGGCAGGGAACATCCACATGGCACCACTCGGCCTACTCCCTGGCCTGCCTTTACCAGTTCGTCAACAGAAGCTGCTCGACTGGACGGGGTACGCTGACCGCAGGCTGGTGGGCCACAGGATACTGACAAGAAGCCAGAGAAGACCCCACCACCTGCTCGTGCAGGCAGAGGCTAGCCTGACACAGCCCTAAGACCCTCATGGCACCACCCAGGTCAGGGTCACATGGTGGGAGACACTGACAGTCCCATCTAAGACAGCCAGGTACGACCCGCGTCTTAGGCAATTTACAGGTGTGCAATTATACTTCAAGAAAAGTGTAACTGACCACGCAGAAGCAATGATGCTTGTCACGGCTGCGCAGAGAACTGGCCACTCACACAGCAAAGCGCATGTGTGCACTGTAAACCACTCTTCCCAGGACCCCTTGGGGAAGGACCACCATAACCTGTAAGTCCTTTGAACTCGGCGTGTCCAAACCTGAGCCTGCCTGTCTCTGCTTACCACCTCCTAAGTCCCCTCGACTGCCCAAGCCAGAGCCCTGACGCCATCCACTCTCCTCTCAGAAGGCCTGCCCACTCTGACTCCTAGACCTCTGCAATCCCCCCACTCGTCCCAGCTACACGGCCTCCATGCCCACCCCAGCCACCGCTGCCTCCCTCTGGAATACTGCAAAAGCTCCCGGGCTGGCTTCCCTCCCATCCATTGCCCACTCTAATGTCACCTTTCTAGAATGTAAGGTGCATCGGCACCTGCCTCAGGTGTCTCCGCACGCCCCACTCACTCTCAGTGCGACCTCGACGTCACCCACAGGGAAGTGCACGCGTCTACTTTCCATGCAGCTGGATTCCCAGCCACGGCACGCTGCGCTCTGTGTAAGTCACACATACTCCTGGTAAGTGTGGGAGAGCACACCCCAGCCACCCAGCATCGGATCGCCCAGAGCCCACAATTCTTCCTTTCTTTTTTTAAAGAGAGATTTTTACTATAGAATGTGTGTGCTCGCTGGAGAGAAAGACAGAGACAGACAGAAAGTGAGAACCCCCCCTCCCGAGGGTGGGGATGGCCACGCCACAATCCCTCCTCTTCCATTCTCCTCTTAGGATTTTGGGTGCACATGCACACGTGCCTGGTGTGTTTTAAGCTGCCAGTTCTGGGACTCAAACCTGGTCAATCACGTGGGAGCCCAGCAACGTAACCAATACACCATCTGCTGGTCCCGAAAGCCCGTAATTCTTAAGATTTTCACCCAATTTCTTTTAGGCATTTTTCCACCCACTGGTTTCACTTAAAGGTTGTTGGAATTTTTATGTAACTAAGAGTGTGAATTATATGATGTATGTTACTATGAATTCTGACTCTCTTCCTCCTAACACCATTACCAGCATTTGAACATACTTTCTTCATGAATACTTTAATGGCAACACGCTACCCAGTGGATATATTATAACCACTCTGCAATTACACCCTTAAAAATAACTCTAGGACATACATCCTTTGCACATGAAGGTTTTTTCCTGTATTTAAAAATACTCCTTTCAGACCAGCAGATGGCGTGGAGGTTAAGATGGCTAGATCTCTGGGTCAGCAGGAAGCGTGGTGGTCGAGGTGCTCAACTCTCACATAGCTGACCACAGTTTGAGTCCTGACCCTGGCAGCTCGCTTTCTCACTCTCTCTCTCTGTCTCTCTCTGGTCAAATTTAAATAATAATAAATAAATAAATGAAATGAAATGAAATAATCTTACATATAAAAAAGATGGCTAGATCTCAGATGGCTGACCGATTGTTTCAAGTCCTGGACCGAGAGGCGTGAAAAGCATGCCGGGAGTGTGTGCATTTGTGCACAAGACCCCTACAGAATGCAGGAGAAAGGACTGTGGCGCGGCCCTCTCCCCTGTAGGGTGCTTTCTCAGTTTCCCTCGCAGTCTCTCCGCCTCTGTCCAGTGACCACACAGACTAAAGCAAACACACAAACCACCAAATGTTTTAAAATACTCCTTTCATCCCTACTCTGCCTTTCTGCTCAGATCACGTGTGAACGCACTCCCGTGGTGGTTCCTAGGCCGTTGCTACAGCAAGAAACACACGTACTGGTTCGGCTCCTGACACGTACGGCCAGCGTAGTGGAGAACTGTGCCGCTTTACCACATCCTTGAAAGCACTGGAACTAACTTTTCAGTCTAAATGTGAGCCTTTATTAAATTGGTGGCTGAGAAATTATAACATCTTCATTACAGAAGTAAATGCTCAGAAAAAATGTAAAAACTGAAACAATGCAAGCAAAAGCAAATAAAAAATCAGTCTTCTCCCACATTTCTCCCAGAAGTAATCACAATGAAATGTCTCTCGTGTTTCTTCTAGATATTTTTCTGCTTTCACTCAGATCACACACACGCGATTATTTTGCTCAGTATCTTACCAGAAAGGAGATTAAACATGTTCTTTTGGCTCCACGGCATAGTCTAGACCTCCATACAGGCTACAAACCTCTCTTTTAAAAACTACACGATACTGCACAGTGCAGAGGCACCAAACTCAGTGTGGCCATCCTCGCCCTTCCTCATTACAAACGACGCTGCCAGACTTCGCTCATACTACCTCACATCCTCCCAGCAGAATACCGCGGGTCCCTTGAAGCGGACCTGGTAGATCAAAGTGTGCTTTTTCTTTTAGTAGGCTCTGCCAAACTACCATCTAGAGAGGCCAGACCCATTCCGCACCCCAAACTGTGTATAAGGTGCTTTTCTCTTTACATCCTCGGATGTCTTTTAATTTTTGCCTAACTCTCCCCACCACACACACATGCAAAAACTAGTTTTAATTTCTACTCCCTTAATTACAAATGAGGCTGTACTCCTACGTTGTTTTGAGACTTCCATTTCTGAGAATTATTCGCAGCTTGATTCTTAGTTATGTCGGTTCTAGTTATCCTTTATACATGTTCCAGACACTCCGTTCTGGCCTATGGTTTTCTCTTTGGTCACACAGAAATATCAACCTTTTCCTTTATGACTTTAGGACTTGGTCTTACCTAAATGGCCTACTCCAAACACATTTTCCAATATTCCTCCTGCACAACAAACTTTTATACTGAACCTCTTCTAATACTTCCAGACGTTTCTGTTAGGTCTTTAATCCCCTAAGTCTTCTGAACATGGTTCCTTTCAAAGAGCGGCCGTGTATCCGCAGAAATCCTCTCCAGTGGCCCGGAACCCCAGCTTTCCCGCACGCAGCTTCCTACACGGCAGGCTGTTCCGGGACCACCTGCTCACGTGGCACTGCCTGTCCTGTGTGCACTGTCCCATTGCCACACTGTTACAGGCTGCCCGGGTTTCTGGGACAGCAAATCCTATCACTGCTTCCATTTGGGAAAAACTCTGGGCCATTCCCGCACATCTACAGCTCCAAAATAATCTCAGAAGCAAGTTATCGAGTGGCCAAAAATACTGGGTCGTCGGGAAAGCCATGACTTATTTTTTCCTATGGTTTTCTATGCACGCGTGTCCTGACTTTTCCCACTGGTGCTTCAGCTGGAACGATTGTTCCATTGGAGTACTACCATCTACAACGATGCCGTCCCTCCCGAAATGTGCAAAGCCTGCCCGTGGATGTGGGCGAGCTTGTAAATCATTTCGGTAAAAGTTGCTATCTTTTCTTCATAAAGCTTTGGTACAATTATGCTTTTTTCAGAAATGTTTTCTAAATTTGTCATCATCAAGGGTAGAATCTGACTTTCCTATAGGAGCAATTTCTAATTATTTCATCATTTCTAAGATTACCCATGTTTTCAAATTTTTAACAAACTGTATTTCTATCCAGCGAACTGTCTACTCATGCCCTGTAACTATGTGTGCATGAGTTTTCATCTTCTTCACTGATGTGTGTGAGTTCTATACATGGTGAGAATATTCACTTTTTGCTTAGCAGTGTCACAAAGTTTCCCACTATGTGGTTTGGCTTTTAAACACAGGGTTTTCTCTTTTCTTCTAAAGGCTGATTTAATTTTTTATGTACGCAAATACACTGACTTTTAAATGATTTTCTCCGCTGTTTCTATCAGTAGCAGCTAATCCCAGATCTGAGTGCCCTGCAGATGCTGAGCCGTTAGCTCTTACTCTCACACCTGCAAGGTTCAGATTATTTCCCCGAGATTCAGTTTAGATACTCAGATTACAGAGCTGTGCTGTCCACTTCCATATGCAAAATTTTTCCTTGCAGATGTTTAAGTTATTTCATTTTCTTCATGACATGAGGGGTCACTTACTATATATTATGTTCCCATATTATTTTCTGGGGTGAACAGACTCTTGTGACCTGCGCAGAAACTCTAAAGTCAGTAAGACATCTAGTTTTTTTGGTTATTTTTTCCAACTGCCAGAGGGTACATGTGTTTGCCAGAGATGGGGTGGGGTGTGGGGGCGTGTTCCCCAATGGGACATGGTCACACCACAATGCCTTCTCCATTTTTCCATCCTGTTGGGATTTTTGGACACACCGACACGTGCGCCCAGGGCATTTCTCTAGCCAGCAGGGCTAGACTTCAGCCTGCACTTGGCCAGATGGGATCCAGTTCTCTTAGCCACTGGCCCAGCTGCAGGCCCGCCCAGTTTCACAGGACGTGGCCAGGTAACATGTTTAAACACATCTGTCTCACCCCATCATCCTAACTATTCTGTCGGATTCACCCCCAGATGCACATCCCTGTAACACCTAAACAGCACGCTGAGAACATGTGTAACACCTAAACAGCACGCTGAGAACATGTGTAACACCTAAACAGCACGCTGAGAACATGTGTAACACCTAAACAGCACGCTGAGAACATGTGTAACACCTAAACAGCACCCTGAGAACATGTGTAACACCTAAACAGCACCCTGAGAACATGTGTAACACCTAAACAGCACCCTGAGAACATGTGTAACACCTAAACAGCACGCTGAGAACATGTGTAACACCTAAACAGCACGCTGAGAACATGTGTAACACCTAAACAGCACGCTGAGAACATGTGTAACACCTAAACAGCACGCTGAGAACATGTGTAACACCTAAACAGCACGCTGAGAACATGTGTAACACCTAAACAGCACCCTGAGAACATGTGTAACACCTAAACAGCACGCTGAGAACATGTGTAACACCTAAACAGCACGCTGAGAACATGTGTAACACCTAAACAGCACGCTGAGAACATGTGTAACACCTAAACAGCACGCTGAGAACATGTGTAACACCTAAACAGCACGCTGAGAACATGTGTAACACCTAAACAGCACGCTGAGAACATGTGTAACACCTAAACAGCACCCTGAGAACATGTGTAACCTCTAAACAGCACCCTGAGAACATGTGTAACACCTAAACAGCACGCACGCTGAGAACATGTGTAACCTCTAAACAGCACCCTGAGAACATGTGTAACCTCTAAACAGCACCCTGAGAACATGTGTAACACCTAAACAGCACGCTGAGAACATGTGTAACCTCTAAACAGCACCCTGAGAACATGTGTAACACCTAAACAGCACGCTGAGAACATGTGTAACACCTAAACAGCACGCTGAGAACATGTGTAACACCTAAACAGCACGCTGAGAACATGTGTAACACCTAAACAGCACGCTGAGAACATGTGTAACACCTAAACAGCACGCTGAGAACATGTGTAACACCTAAACAGCACGCTGAGAACATGTGTAACACCTAAACAGCACGCTGAGAACATGTGTAACACCTAAACAGCACGCTGAGAACATGTGTAACACCTAAACAGCACGCTGAGAACATGTGTAACACCTAAACAGCACGCTGAGAACATGTGTAACATCTAAACAGCACGCTGAGAACATGTGTAACACCTAAACAGCACGCTGAGAACATGTGTAACACCTAAACAGCACGCTGAGAACATGTGTAACACCTAAACAGCACGCTGAGAACATGTGTAACACCTAAACAGCACGCTGAGAACATGTGTAACACCTAAACAGCACGCTGAGAACATGTGTAACACCTAAACAGCACGCTGAGAACACGGATGGTCTGTCTCAGAGCTCTCACAGCTTGCAGGGTGTCTCGTGAGCTCCTTCAGGCAGACACACACCTCCACAAGGTCATGCCTGCATGTTTCATGCTTTTTCGGTGCGTGGTGGTCACAGACAGCTGTCTGTTTTCTTCCATTTCACTTTCTGCTATTATTTTTGGTATTTAGAAAGCTATTAACTTTACATATATAATGTGTACTAAATCACTTCACTTTTTTGCCTAATCATTCTTGTTATTATTTATGTAGTCAACAGCATCTACAAATATTTTTATTCTTTTCATTTTAGATCCTCACCTCTCTCTTATTGCATCTATTACTTTGTTAAAACTTATAAAAACCATAATAAATAACATCCCAATTTTTAATTTGACTTTGCTACGTCTCTGGTAAGTATATCGTAGACAACTAGTTTAACATTTAAGTGCACTTCGTTTTTAGTCTTTTTTAAAAAATTACTTAATCTGATTATCATTTTTTTTTTTCTAATTTGCTATGTGGCATATACACTCACCAAAGAGAGAGAGAGAGAGAGAGAGAAAGTAAGCTAGTTTGATTCAAACTGCGGTCAGCCATGTGCAAATCCAGTGCCTCAGCCATCTGGCCACCTGCCGCCCCCACCCCCCGCCCCCAGTAAAATGAATTTTTTCTTTTTGTTATAGGGCACGTGCGCTCACCAGACAGACAGACAGAGAGAGATTGAAAGCAATCACCCCCCAGGGGGGATGGCCACGTCGCAATCCCTCCTCCTCCATTCTCCTCTCGGGATCTTGGGCACGCACGTACACGCACCCGGCGTGAGTTTAAGCCACCGGGTCCAGGACTCGAACTGCGGTCGACTACACGGGAGTCCAGCGACATAGCCATCACGCTAACTGCTGGTCCCTCAAGTGAATTTTTTTAAAGAACATTAAAAAGTGCCCTTTTCCCTTATTACTTTTAGTTATCATTGCTTTTTAAAAAATAAGACATCAAGGGACCAGCAGATGGCATAATGGTTATGCCGCTCAGCTCCCACATAGTCAACCACATGGTTCAAGTCCCAAACCCGGGAACTTAAAACTCAGGCCAGGCCCCTATGTATGCGTGCCCAAGATCCTGAGAGGAGAATGGAGGAGAAGGGATTGTGGCATGGCCATCCCTCCGAGAGGTGATTTCTTGCTTTCTGTATTTCTGGCGAGTGCATACACCCTATAGCAAAAATCTCTATCAAAAAAAGAGAAAAAAAATACAATATCAGGATTTTTTTTTTTTTCCAGTCAAATATCTACTTTGACCTTAGTGTGAATTCAGGGTATATGAGCACCAAGGGAAAGACCACGTCCCTCCTAGCGAGCCTCTAAAAGAGTCTGCCTGGTCTCCCATTTCTGCTCTCCACCCCACCACACATCCCCACTCCACAGGTAGCAACCGGAGCAGCTATTTAAAAATGCAAATGTGGGGGCCAACAGATGGCATAGTGGCTACATCACTGGACTCCCATGTAGTTGACCATGGTTCAAGTCCCAGACTCAACAGCTTAAGACGCAGGCCGGGTGAGCGCACGCATGCACATATGTGTGTGTGTGTGTGTGTGTGTGTGTGTGTAGAGGGGTGCCCAGTGCCCAAAACCCTGAGAGGAGAATGGAGAAGGGACTGTAGTCTGATCATCCCCCCAGGGGGTGATTTCTCATTTGTCTCTCTGTCTCTCCAGAGAGCACACATGCCCTACAGCAAAAAACCTTCTAAAAAAATGCTTCTGATTTTGTTGCTTCTTTGCTTAAAGTCCAGTCCTCACAATGGTTTCCCACTTCACTCAGGACAAAACACATCTGTAACCTGCCCGCGAGACCCTCCGTGACCTGGTGCCCGGTAAGCCACGCTTCCCTCCCCCCTGCTGTCCACTGTCATTCTTTCAGTTCCCAGAATGGGCAACGCACCCCAGTGCTCCCGCCTTCCCACATGCCACTCCTCTGCCTGGAAGATTATCCCCTACTTCACTCACCACTAATGCCGACTCTCCCTCTAAATCTCGTTTTTTGCAGACAAGTCTTTTCTGGTCCCCACTCCACGGTGTAAAATCCAGTTCCCCTTTGACGCTCTCACAGCAGGTGCTTCTTAACCTTCCAGGCAGATACCACATGCGGTTGTGTGACTGCACGTAATTTCTGATAAGCTCCGAGAAAACAGGGACAAGGCAACTCCGTGGGCCACACTGCTGCCACTTGTGTACATGTGAATAGGAGAAGAATGTCTACTAAGCCCATAATCGTATCTCTCACATCTTAAATGCTACTTATCACATCGTTCGATCAGTACTTCAGTTGCTAAAACTCTTTCTGGTAGCGCCTACAAATTCAGGAACAATTTTCCCTAAAGGACATCACTGCTAGCCTGAATCTGCTGTGGCCACAGGAAAGGACGAATTTACATTACTAGGAAATAAGTTTGCTTAAATATTATGATGGGAGTTTTATCTAACGTTCCGTTTGCGGAAATGTTTATCCACAGTCAACTGATACGCCTTAATTTTTAAGGCACGTGTAAGCAATAGGACTAATGTGCTCTGCAAAATATGTAATGCATCATCAGTACATGATAAAAATTAATTATAACAAAGCCAAAAGTTAAGCACTGAAAGCAACTCTCTCCAGTATTCTGTAATACGCATATCTAGCCGAAGAAGAAAATAGAAATGATGTTGCAAGTTCACAATACTCAGACAGTAATGGCTGATGATGCCGACCCTTAGGTACCACTTCCCACTCCGCAGAGCACTTCCCATGCACGGTCTCACTGGCAGACGGAGGGGACATGCTCATGCCTTATAGAAAAGAAAACCGAGGTCTGGAGTGAGTCGACGTCCTCCCCAAGGTCACAGGGCTTCCCAGTGGTAGCTGGTAACCACCACGGAGGAGGGATGCCGGCCGGTTCTCACACGTAAATTCTGAAACCAAAGAGAACCCCCACTGCAGAGGCTAGTCCTTGTCAGGGTACAGATTTGTTCTCCCTTCACTGAAATACCACCTCACCAGAGGACCATCGCCAAGAAAGCTGTCTTCAAGTTAGATATTAAACTGCCCCCTGGAAAGTGGCTAACCTCTGTTACACCTCAGCTCCAAAACAAGCTGCAGCAGTTCTTAAAACCGAGTGAAAGCGTTGCATGGTGAGGCTGAAGGACGGACACTGCCACTCGTGCAAACGCGGAAACGCGGGCCTGCGCACAGAGAAAGAAGGTAAAAGCGCTAAAAAGACACACCACGCCCGTGATAGTCGCTGCCTCTGGAGACAGTCTAAGCCTTTTGCTCTTTGTGATGTGTTCACGTGTACAAAAAAAAAGTACTACTTTACTCATTTAAAGCTAATTTGAAAAACGTTAGTGAACTTGTGGGCTCAACCAGGTCATTTTCCGCTCTAGAAAGCAGAAATCAATACGGAAGCAGCAGCCCTCCCTGAGAAAACGAAATACAAAAAGGAACGGCTCGATCCAGTTTCTAAACACCGCAAAGCTTTCCTAGGAGCAGGCAATCGCCCGGGGACATTTCGGAAATATCTGCTGTCCTTTGTTGCGGTCAGGGCGCAAACACCAGCTACGGTGGACAGTTCGCAGTCCGAGCGAGGTCCGGCTGTCAGAGTTGTCTGGCAGGAAAGGTTGCACAAAGAGGCTGAGTTTGGGGAGACGGCTTGGCAGAGACTACCCCGGGTGGGAAGTGTCTGGGAAGGAGGTGGATGGAGTTCATCAGAAACACGGTGCAGGGAGAAGACGGAAGCCGAGTCCCGGAGGACGGCATTCCCCTGGGTGTGGGCGAGGAGCGGGCGCTCGGCCGCGCCGCCAGCCAGTTTACCTGGGTGAGAATCCGGCCCTGGTCGTGGTCAAACAATGGAGGCGTCCGGCGGCAGCGGCCTCCTGCGCCGGGTGCGCGGAGGGCTCATCACCTGAGCGGGATGCTCGCCCGCCTCTGCCCGCACGGCCGGCGCCCTGAAAACACAGCACAGCATGCAGCGCGGCCTCCGCCGCTCCCCGGCTCCCGCTCCCCCGCGCGGCCATTACCGCCTCTCCGGGGACCCGCCTGGAAAGGCTCCAAGGCGCGGCCCCACGGGCCCCGGGGCGGCCGTCCTCCCCCTTCCCTCGGCTCCGACAACAATGGAGCCCGGCTCGGGAGTCCGGCTCCCGCGGGGCCTGCGCCCGGCCTCGCCCCTGCCCGCTGCCCATCCCTCGCCCGGCGCCCGGCCGCCATCTGTGACCCCGGCCCCGCGCCCCGCTCCCCCGCGCTGCGGGCCCGCGGCCGCCGTCCCGAGGCCCGAGGGGCGGCCCGTCTGCCCGGCGGGGCCTGCCCGGCCGCGGGGAGCGGCTCTGACCTTCCCCGGCGGTCCCCAAGGGCCGGCCGGGCTCGAGGCCCATCCAGGGATGGGTTGTTTTTCTTTTCTTTAATCCACTCCGCCGCCTCCCCGCCGCCCCCCAGCCCGCTCCGCTCCCCCCGCCCCGCCCCCATCCAGGCGAGAAACGCGGAGACTACGGCGCGGCCGCCGAGAACTCACTCCAAGTGAGGGTGTAAGCGCCCCAGGCCGCGGCTCCGCGCACCCACCCGCCCTCTCCTCTAGGGACACCTCACAGGTGCGCCTCCGAGCCGCGCGCGCGCTCCGCACACCCAGACGCCTCCGGGGGCCAGCGCGCGTGCGCACGCACGAGGCCGGCAGCCCCCGGGAGCGGGGCCGCACGCATGCGCGCCGCCGGCCCGCGCCCCCGCCTCCGCCTCCGCCGCGCGCGCTCCCGCTCGCCTCCTCGCTCCTCCCTCCCCCTACCGCCCGCCCTGCGTTTCCCAGGGCAACCGCAGTGCGGCCGCACCTGAGCTGCGCGCCTGCGTCCCACCGGCCAGACCCTCCCTTCCCCTCGGTCCTTTCCCGGCCCGCACCGCTGCGGGGAGGGGGTCGCCCCCTCCCCCAAGTGAGTATCGAGCGGCTCCCCCGCCCCACCCGCAGACACAGACCCGCCGGCGCCTCGGCCGCCAGCCCTCTCGCCCTCCGGGTCAGCGCGCCCAGGCCTCACCGCCAGCCCGTTCCCAGGGTGCACCGCGGCGGGCGCTCGGTGGGAGCCGGCGAGATGCGCGGGGCGGGCGGCGCCCACTGACCTCCCTCGGCGGCCCGGCCGGGGCAGGGCCGGAGCCGACCAGCCCCGCCCGCCGCCGCCCCGCCCATGGGCCGCGGCCCCCGCTGCCGCCCGCCGGGAGCACCGAGCCGAGGGGGCAGCCGCCTGGAAGACCGCGACGGCCGCGCCCGCAGGTGAGGCGGGGCCCGAGGTGTGCCGAGCGCAGCCCCGCTCACCTGGCGGCGTCGGCGGGGCTCGGGGCGCCGGCTGGGACAGGTGTTCGCGGAGATGACTGGGAGCCCTGCCCCCGGGAGGAGGGCCCCTGCGGCCCCAGCCCCCGGGCTCGGGAGGAGCGCTGTTCCTGCGGGTGGGCAGAGGTGTCCAGGCGGAGACAACTCCGGGGAGACACGGTGCAGGGAAGGAGGGCCAAAGTGGGGCGTCGCGACCCCCGCGCGCGTCGCCTGCAAGGTCCTGCAGCCCTTCTGGGAGGGCTGCCGCTGCCAGGGCTCTGATCCAGGGTGCGGACGGCCGCAGCGCGCACCCACGCCAGTGCGATGGGGGAGGAGAGGCCGTCCCGGGGCCCTCCTGCCAGCCCCGGGTGGGATCGCTGGGCCAGGGATCCGCATTGCAGGTGCACCAGGAGCGCCCCGGGCCTGGCCCAGCTTTGTCTGGGCGGCTGTGGGGTGGAGGCGGTCAGAATCCACATCGCCTTTGCAAATGCGCCTTCGCACCCTGTGGACATTAGAGACCCTCGCTGTTAAGTTACATTGCCTCTGGTCCTGGTAACCCTTTCCGTAAGTACTCTATCTTACGGCCCTTTTCTGAAGCTTTGATATGGGCTTTCTTTTACCCTAAATAACGTTTCGTTTGTGCTTCATGAAACGAAGCAGAATGCAAATCTGCAGCCGACCTCCAGGCTTGCCTGCTAAGCTGCGGTCTCTGCTACCCGTGAGTTACTCGAGGTTCTCGAACTTAACGTTTTCGTGCCGACCGATACTGTTTAATTCGAAGCTTTGACATTTAGCAGGGCAGTTTATTCTACTAATGAAAATGAGGTGACCTGAGAAAACAGAACTCTGCTCTGTCACTTAGGTTGCTGGAATCGGTTTTTATAACAAAATGCAAGCTACCAGGCTGTAATATTTTAATATAGTACACATTCCCAAAAAACGTGTAAGAGTGTTAAAAGCTCAAGTACCATATTAAAACTTTAAGTTTGACATTTATTTTAAAAGCTTTGTTATTCTTTTTTTTTCTTTTTTGCACAGTCAAGAATTCTCCCCCGCATGTTCTCACCACTGATTTTTAAGGAAAAAGGATGCTGACAATTTAAAGGGACTTTACCTCCGAAGATGTTTTGTGATTTATGTATTTATTTTTGTTTAAGTGGTCATCTTATGTGAACTACGTCTGGAAGATGACTTTAAGACTGGCAGATACATATATATGCACGTATGCATACACACACAACTACTGAAAAACCTTAATGTAGTTTTATTATCCCTCCACATCAGTAAATTTAGTTTAGGTATATTTTAATATCTAAGATACAAGACTATTATTTCTGTGTGTCAGATTTTTCTGTAGCACATTTAGATACGTTATCCTATAACTGGTTTTGGTTTTTTGTTGTTGTTTTTGAAATTAGATGTTTCTATTGTTAACTCTGGGGCGGAGAAAGTGAGTCATTTTACTTAAACAGATCATTCATTTCGAGTTCTTAACTCTTTGTTCTGTCGTATGCTGGCTAAATTGATTGTAATATCATTACTCAGCTGGCTGGATGCATTTGCAACAATTCTGATGTTACTAACCATGCTGTTGCTTTTGAGAAGTATTATAAAGCATGTTCTCATGTGTCTAGCAAGAAAAGACATGGATCTTTTTCCGTCTGTCTGAAACAAGGTCAGCCATAAATAGTTCCTACTACATAGCACATCCGTTTACTTAGCTAGGGCCCATCGGACCTGCAGAGTTGCGTATCCTTCTAGGGCAACAACTCGGTGCCTGTATATGTTTCGTACGCCGAGGTAGCATGCATGCCTGAGTTAGACTGCAGTTCCAGACTAGTTAGGGAGGTGTAAGCTTAGTGACACCAAACTTCACATCTCCAGCTCTGATGTTTCACCCTCCGGAAGGCTGGGCAGGGGAAGTAAATATTCCTAATTGTCTTCAAATATTTGAAGGTCTGTCATACAGCAAAGAGAGTTTCATGGTTTTGCGGGGGGGGGGGGATTGTTTGGGGGGTTGTTTTTGTTTTTGTTTTTGTTTTGTAATAAATCCTGAATACAGAAACAGCCAAGTAGTACTCGTGAGAAAATAGATTCCACTTGGACATACACACAGAAGTAGCGTATAATTAGGACTTCTCGCTCCAGAAACAAGGGGCTGCTCCTTCCCTGGGGGACAGACTATCCCCATAAGCTGGTTCCCCAGTTGGCAGAATGGCTACTAGGAGGTATGACGGGGTTGTTGGAGGGGCCTTTGAGGAGGACACCCAGAGGTTCTGGTGACAGCTGGATTGGAGGACTTCCACATTTCACTTCTAGCTCTGTGGTCCGTTTTCATCCTGCATACTGGCTTCCCCAGCTGTGGGCTTAGCAACGTCCCCAGACACCTGAATGAACCCTCAGAAGGCTGTGCTGGGTGGGAGCCAGCCTGGTGTGGGAGGATTCGAACCCGACAGTGTATCCGTGTGGGCCCTGCAGGCAATAAAGGACTCTCACAGCGTGTTAATAGACTCTCTTTAATTTTAATTATATGTGATCTGTATTTCTTCCTTTGGCTTTTATTTTCTACAATAAATATTTGATCAAGAGGAAAATGACCCTGGGACCAGCAGTTGGCATATTGGCTATGTCGCTGGACTCTCATGTAGTGGACCGCAATTCGAGTCCTGAACGCGGTGTCTTAAACACACGCTGGGCACATGTGCGTGCGTGCCCAAGATCCCAAGAGGAAATGGATGAGAAAGGACTGAGGCGTGGCCATCCCCCCAGGGGTGAGGGCGGGGAGGATTTCTCACTTTCTGTCTCTTTCTGGCGAGTGCACGTGCCCTATAGCAAAAACCTCTCAAAAACAAAAATAAATAAAAAAAGAGGAAAAATGACCCTTTTTTAGGAAGGCAAACAGGAATCCTTTTTGAAAGCCGTTTTTAAAATGGGGTGATGTCAGTCATTCTTTCAGCAGTCAGCAAGTTGTGAAGGTGAATAGTGTTTTCTCTCCTCTGCTATTTTTTAAGGTACTGATTAGGAGATGACTCTTGCACTTGCTCTGCATTTCCGCTTCTGTTTATTTCATTACTTCAGCATGACTCAGACTTCACAGCAAAAAGTCCCGTCGTGTCCACCTACGGTAAATTGCATTGGGTTTTTGTTCAGTGTGTTTGCGCGGTTTTTAAGTGTACACCGGCAGCTGAAGGTAAAACAAAGACGAGACGAGAATTACAGTGAGCTGAAAAGATGCCGTGCATTGGGGCTTCATGTCTGGAGAAGGAAGAGAGGCGCCCTGTGCACTCAGCCAGCCTTGGGGACAATAACTTTGTCAACGCTGGGGAGAATGATTCCTCCGCTGTAGCGGAGATCAGGCCACTACAGGTCGGCCTCCGTCTGTGCATTCCATGGGCCGGGGGGTTAGGACAGTGGCCTGTGACAGAGCAGAGTGACGTTTCCTGTCAACACCAGTGTGTGCACCCAGTTCACACAGGCTGAGGCCAGCAAGGTGGCAGTGGGGTGGGGCTGAGCCAGCAGAGGAAGGAGCTAGAGAAGGACACAGTTCTGAGTTAAGGGACATCTGTACTTAAGATCTAGAAAGCACTGGGACCAGCAGGTGGCATAAGGTTAAGTCACTAGACTCCCACCTGCTGACCACTGTTCAAGTCCCGGACCCAGAGGCTTGAAATTCACGCTGGGCGTGCATGCGTGCCCAAGACCCAGGGAGAAGAATGGAGGAGAAGGGATTGCGGCATGGCCATCCCCCTGGAGGGGTGATTTCTCCCTTTCTGTCTGTCTCTCTGTGTCCCCAGCAAGTGCATGCACCCTACTGCAAAACATCTCTCTAAAAATGTTTTTCAACCCTTTTAGAAATAGTTCCCCCATTTCGTTCTTCGGCAGAGGAGTTCATCTCATACTTTTGTGCCTGCTACGTTCAGCTGAACTGGGGCATGACGAGTCAAGTAACAAAGACGCTCGAACTTTGTTTGAACAAGGAATACGCCCGTACTTATACTGTATGCGTGACAGGAAAAGAGACAAATAGCAAGTTCTTCTGGCCAACCAAAAATAAATAAATAAAACCTTAGAAAGACCTATGCTGTCGGGAAAAATATTCCAGATGCTACTTTGGATGTTATTACCAGGACTGCCAATGATCACATAAGAAGACCAGTTAGAAACCAGCCTTGTTAGAGGTTAAAAGTCACATTTTAACCAGGTGGCATGTCGGTTAAAGTGGCTGGGTCCCACATCGCTAACTGCATAGCTCCAGGCCCAGACCTCAAGGCCCACACCTTCCTAAGCACACCAGGTGTGTGTGCGTGAGTGCCCAAAGTCCTGAGAGGAGAGGAGAGAAGGAATTGCAGCGTGGCCATGCCCCTGGGGAGTGCTTTCTTGCTTTCTCCCTGTCTCCCTGTCTCCTATAGGAACAAAGTCACATTTTAAAGCTTCTAGCTGCAAGATGTCTTAAAGGACTTCTTTGTTCATCAGGAAATAGTTTCTGTGTGTATGGAAATCTCCACACTGGAGAACAGACTAGACAGAGTTGTAGGACTCTCCAGTTCACCACTCCATCGGAAGTAACTGTGGGGCAGGGGGTGTCTGTCTTGCTGCAGCTGCAGGAGGAGGAGTGACTTTTCTCCCGGTTTCTGGAATTCTTTATAATGGCCAAATTCTCAAAGCTGAGCAGCAAGAGTCCACCGGGGTAGCACCAAACAAGAAGAGAAAGCCCGAGAAGCTTAATGCTGACAGCGGGGGCGGGCTGGGCGGGCAGCAGAAACGCACAGTAAGTGGGTGCGAGGCCGAGACTCTGCAGCCGCCTCTTGGACAACATTTAGGTTATTCGATTTAGGTCTGCGCGAGCTCTCCAGGTCTCCTTCCCGGTCAAAGTGCGCCCCGCGCCCTCGCTTCCCTTCGGGTAGGAGGGTTACGAGGCGTCACACTCGGTTTGCACATGGAATGCGTTTACACTGTGTGCAGGCAAGGGACAGAGACGGACAGGCAGTTTCTGCGTTCCGAGAGAGTCAGCAGTACCCTTTTCAGCCCATTTTCTGTAAGACGTTGCTCACATGTTACTGCCACGTATGAACGATCGTCCCAGGAATTTTACCGTACTGTCTCAACGCTGCAATCTTACCGCAAATCTGGGCTTAACACACCGAAGGGGCCACCCCTGGCATAACGCAGAGCACGCGTGAGGTCACTGTTCCCGGAGCCCGTCTCTGCCAGAGTTCGTTACCCTGGGAGCTCCATGTTCTTCTCATGGTTTCTAACACTGTGTTTTCAGTGTGGAACACGTCGGCCGGTCAGCTGGCACGGTCCCCGGACACTGAGAGGTCCGTCTGTCTGTAACCCCTCTCTCCGGCGCGAGTGCAAGTTACCCCCTCAGTGGCGTCGGCAAGCAGGCCCGTTTCTAAAGGCACTGAAGCCTCGCACGTGGACCGGGAAGGTGAAGGCAGGTCTGGGGCGGGAACTCGGACGTTTCTATGAGCCGGAGTAAAGCAGGCGCTACTAGGTACGGGCTGTGCCTCGCAGGTGGCAGTCTGGCTTTGATGGTGACTCATCTTCATCTTTCGGTCGGGTCGCGGGAGAAGCGAGCAGCAGCTTTCAGCCGCTAAGGCCCTGCTCGGTGACTGCTGCTGGGGCAGGGTGCGAGGGCTGCGTCTGATGGAGAGAGAGGATGCGTAGCCCTCGGCCTCCCCGCGTGGCAGGTGTCCGTGAGGGATTGCCTTCCACGGAGAAAGCGGCAGGCCGGCTTATCGTGGCAGTAAGGCTGTGGTATCAGGTTGGGTTCTGAGGTGACCAAAGCCAGCCCCTCCTGACTGAAGGCACAGGCAGCATCTCTCAGGGGAGAGAGCCACCAAGAGCTCTCAGGGAGTTCAGAGACGGCCGGTGGCAGAGACGGCCCGTTAGTCTTCAGAGGTTTAAACAAGCAGAGACGTAAACTACATTTATTTTCATCTTCTATATGAAGAGAAATCTCAAGTCCTTCCTCCAGCCAACCAGAAAACCATAAAAGTTCAAAAAGGAGATACCTGGCAGTGGCATGTGTCTGTAACCCCAACGGGCTGGGGCTCTTATTATCTTACTATGGCAGTTATCAAGCAAGGCAGCCAGTTAAGAAAGCAAAGCTGTAGTGGTTAGAGGTTATATTTTAAAGGATTCAGCAATGATCTCAAAGCCCAGGGTCTTAAAACACCTGTTTGGCAATAGAATTAGACATTTAGATGTGTTCCACATGAAAAGCACAGGAAGCTGGCGGCTCCTGGACAGAACTGGCTTCCAAGCTGGAATGGTGTTTGCTCTCCCGCCGCTTTGGAAGACGGGAAACTTTGTTACTCTGACCAGCAGCGCCCTCGGGAGTAAGCACAAAGAGTAGCCCTGAGGGGCTTACAGCTTCCGCGTAGGGAAGGGCCCGGCAGGGAAGTACTGAGACGGTGGTGCAAACGTGTTCCGCCTCTGCAGGGCTCGCACTGCAGTTCAGGGGCTGCAACATTTGCCTTCTTCGGGGACAGCTACAGCAGAGCAGTTAGAGCATGTGCTTTGGTGGGCCAGCATGTTGCATGGTGGTTAAGGCCCTGGTTCCCACATGGCCGACTCCATGGTTCGAGTCCCAGTGGTTTGAAAAACATGCTGGACATATGTTTGCATGTCCTAACTCCTGAGAGAATGGACGAGAAGGGACTGTACATGGCCATTCCTCCCCTGGGGGGTGGTGGGTGGGTTCACTTTCCCTCTCTCTCCAACATGCAAAAAAAAAAAAAAAAAAAAAAAAAAGCGGGCTTTGGAGTCTGACTGGTTTGAGAGGCTCCAGCCCTGCTGCTTCTCACTGTGACTTTAAGACCCAGTCTAAGCTCATTGCCAAAGTGCAGAATAAGAGCGACGGTAACTACTCCTCGGGCATGTCCCGGTCCAGAGCAGGTGCCTCGCACGCCAGCCCCGGCCAGAAGGGCTTCGTGCCTGTGCTGTTTCCCTAGAGCTAAAGGCTGTAACGCCAGCACGCTTGCGTCCGCTTTGCACCTCAGCACCCCTAAACTAGACCTCTTAGGTGGGAGGCTTGCCCCTGCTGTTAACACGTCAGCTTTCCCCGCTTTTCCCATTTCCTCTCCCTCAGTTTCCCTGAGGCGTTTTCAGTATGCTGCAGAAATCTGACGCTAGCTTTTCTGTCTCACCTGATTTTTCCCCACTCTCAGAAAGTTCTTTCCCTGTCAGGTCGTTTAATGGCCCTGCTGTTACTTCTAAAACGTCCTTCCTGTTTACCTCACCAGAAACTCTTCCCCTGTCCATACTCTGCGTCCTTTAAGGCTCAGCGTAGTCTCAGCCTCTTCCACGTAAAACCGTTGTCATGCCAGTCCTCAGTCTCCACCTTCACGAGGTCCCTCCATGTGCCTGGCAACTTTAAGGTGCCAGGAGTGCAGCGGTAAGGGGGACCCGGCCCCCGCCCCCCAGGGGTTTACGCAGCCTGGCAGGAGGCGGGCAGGTGCCCTCCCGGGCCCCTCAGTCTCCGGCCCCTGTTCTTGGCTGAGGCCTCCTGAGGACTTAATTACACGCTGTTCCCTGGACTTTAGAGGCCGTCTCATCTCCAAACAGGACTGCATACACAGCCGGCACGTTAGAGATAAATGCTGGCTCCATCGTCAGCCTCCAGTTGTATTTGAAAAGAGGATTGATTACCCAGCCATCACAATGGATCCTGGAAACTTCCAAAGATAACATTTAAAAACAAATTCAGTGGTGATGCGATGCGCCTGTGGTCACTGTAACCCCTGGTGACTAGAGGTTCCCAGACTGCGATTGGAGCGACAGCGCGCTTTTTACTTGGGCGGTTCTGACGTGAAAATACGGACTGTCCTTCGCACGAATAAAGTGAGCTTTGTGGGACACTCCCTGCATCGCCCTCGTCTTTCTCACTTCATCAGGGAGCTCAGCATAGCCTCTCCGGGATCTCCAGGCTTCTGTCTGCCACTGAGAAGGCACACGGCCTGAACTGAGGCCCTGGGTACGGACCACACGGCCACGTCAAGGTCTGGTGCGCGGCTGGGCGCCAGCTCTGAGGGCTTACGTGGCTGGCTCGTGCAGGAGTGACCTCCAGCGCCAGGAAGCCGCGCCCGTCAGACGCTACATCGCAAATGCTGCAGAAGGTCCCGAACGAGCCCCGCTCTCTTCCCGCAGAAATCAAACTGAACATCAGGCGGCTTGGTCATTTTCTAGTCTTATTTTTGAGAGCTTTTCCACTAACCCCAGTTCCCCAAAGGTATGCGTGAACTAGCTGTCCTGCCCTCTACCTTATCCTCGTGCCATTCAGAGAAATATCCCCAAGCCCTCTCACACTCACCAATTCCAAATCACTACCAAAGTGAGGGAAGTGAGGCTGGGGAGGGGAGTGTCAGCCCAGCGCCTGGGCGGGAGCCACGGTTAACTACAGGGAAACCCTCCCTAAAGGGCCAGCTCAGGGGCTACAGTAGGGAACAAGGCAGAGTCGTACGGGACCTGACTGTAGGTGATGGTGACTGCCGTGAAGACGTAGCACGGCGTAGGGCGACAGTGGCAGAATAAAATAAATCCTCCCTGAGGGCAGACGGGTCACAGCGGCTCCCGGGCCCTGGGCCGGCACGTGTGAGCACAGGGAACCCACCCGATGACTGCTCTGGAGCATCAGGGCACAGCACAGCCGGGCATGGCTCAGCACACCTCCAACCCACGCTGCCCAGCCTGGCAGGCGCTAGCCACGCGGCCGCTGGGCTGCCAAGGAGCCAGGCACACAGCATGAAGAAGTCCGTTTCTCAGACAAGCCGCTTCGTAAATGCTCAGTGGCTACATGTGGCCACTTTATGAGCAGAGACTAGGCGAGGCTACAGCTGACCCTCAGACTGTAACACAGGTGTGAACCGTGGGAGTCCGCTATGTAGTTTTCAGTAAGTACCGTAAATGTATTTTCTCATAATTTCCTTACCATTTCTTCTCCAGCGTACTTTATAGCAGAAAATCCGTGTAGCTGACAGCGCGTGTCATCAGTAAGGCTTCCAGTCACCAGTAGGCTATTGTAGAGAAGTTTGGGGAGTCCTGAGTTAGACACGGACACCCGGCACCCAGACCCTTGTGCTGTTCAAGGCTCAACTGTATTTCCAGCAGCACAGAAAGTTCTATCGAAGAACCTCCTTAGACTCGATCTTCTACCGAGGCAGGAGCTGGTCCCCGTCTGGCAGGCAAGGCCGCGGCCCAGGGTCACACGCACCTCACAGAGTGCCGGTTCAGGCCACAGCCCTCTGGACCCAGAGCCTGAGGTTTCATCCCTGCTCTGCAGCGCTGCTGTGAGCGGAGGACGGCCCCTAGGAGAAGCTCATCGGATGCTCTAAGATTCAACCAAGAGAAGTTCCGAGTAAACCACACACTCTTCTCTGACTGCGATGTGGACCCATGTCTGCGTGAATCCTCCCTCCTCACGGGGAGAGGCATCTGAGGCACCGGGAACATTCTGAGTTTCTGTGCGACCTCCACAAAGCAGGTGGCCCAGCTCTGCTCCTCACATCCCCCACCACGAAGGTGGGAAATAAGAGATTCCTATCTGAAGGCCAGCAAGTGGGCGCAGTGGTTAAGGCCAGGCACGTGTGCATGCATGCCCGAAATCCTGAGAGGAGGATGGAGGAGGAGGGAATGCAGCACGGCCATCCCCTCTTGGGGGTGATTTCTCACTTTCTCTCTCTGTCTCTGTCTCTCTCCAGCAAGCATGCACCCTATAGTGAAACCTTAAAAAAGATAAGCAGGGAGAGCCCACCGAGAGGCCTCATGGGGCAGGAACAGAGCAGCCACCTCACTGAGGTCCAGGCCACTGCACACTCCCACGACCAGCAAGAAAAATGCTTCTACATTTGGCCAACAGTGACCATCCTGGTCCCCGGGAGGAAAAATTCCCCAGGCTCTGACTGACTGGTGGGCTTAGCCAGAGCTGGGCCAGCCAGAAACTGAAGCATCCAACCTCAGGATCTGGACCTTTACCTACAGGCACACGAAGCCAGGATTGCCAGGTTCCAAAAGTGTGGATACTTTGGGTGTTACTAGCAAACGCATCTGCATAAGAGTGGGGCAGGGACCCAGGGTTATAGCTGATTCCCGGTGGGAGCACCAGGTCAAATGTGAGAGGAAAACCAGAGGCAGCTGTACAAGTGGGGAACATGCAGATAGGCCAGCCAGATAGTGTGGTGGCTAAGGCACCGGACCCCACACAGCTGCCTGTGTGGTTCAAGTCCCGGACCTGGCGGCTTGAAAAACATGCCAAAGTCCTGAGAGGAGAATGGAGAAGAGACTGCAGCATGACCATCCCCCTGGGGAGGGATTTCTCACTCTCCTCTCTCTTCTGTCTCTCCTCGGTGAGTGCATGCGCCCCATAGCAAACTAAAGTTCTAAAAAGTGCAAAAGAAAACTCATGATAATAAGGTAAAGGACAATAGGAAGAAAATACTAGGTTACATCTCATTCTTTGAAAAATCCCAACGAGATGAAGTGTTTACTTTCCCTCGTTTCTCCACCATCCTCCCACAGCCAGTGTTTCGTCTTGGAAATACAGTTGTCCTGCCTAACTTCCTTCTCTTTTCTTTCTTTCCTTCTTTCTTTCTTTTTTTATATTTTTGTCTTCATTTATTTCTATAGGTTAAAATACATTTTTCTTTTAAAGAGAGATTTTTGCTGTAGGGCATGTATGTTTACCAGAGAGACAGAGACAGAAAGTGAGAAATCACTCCCCAGGGGGATGGCCATGCCATAATCCGTTCTCCTCCATTCACCTCTTGGAATTTTGGGCACACGCGCGCATGCACCCAGTGTGAATTTTAAGCCGCTGGGTCTGGGACTCAAACCGTGGTCGACTACATGGGAGTCCAGCGAAGTAACCATTATGCCCTCTATAGGTTAATATACTAATGACTCGTTTATCTAAGATGATCTGAACTAGTCTGCAAACACAGGTACGCAGCCTCTATTTACCTTATACCGTATTCATGCTTATCAGCCTCCCCTGGCTCGGAGCCTCGTCCATTTGAAATGAGAGGCCTTCTTAATGCGTAGATATTTTTACAGGGGTTTTTCTCCTTCACTGGCATTAACACACCCTTTACTAAAGGACTAGAATATACAGTTCTGGGGGTTCTCTTGTTCTCTGACGTAATAAAGAATGACTGTGAGTGGAAAGAACTTGGGAGTCGGCCTGAAATGTCATCAGTGAATGTGCCTTCTCCATTCCCCGTGGCACAGGAAGCCCATGGGAAGGACTGGATTACCCAGGTGGGGGTGGTCAGATCACTCGAGGGGAAGCCAAAGGGCCACGCAGCCGTAAGTGGACATGCCGAAGCCATCACAGCCCAGTGCTGGGAAATGAAGATCTAGGGAAATGGTAAATGCCTTCTTAACATTTAGAGTAAGTTTATCTTCTTTGAAAAGTATCCGTTTCCATCAAGCTGTGTTATTCCAAAGGAGTAGATGTCCAATAAAACAAGTATTTTATTAGCGATCACCTGAAAATACGTAATGAGTAAAATCAAATACCTGGCCGGCGTGGCTTTTCCCACGGCGTCGGCTGTTGCCGGACCCGTTAGCACTGTCAGAGTCTGACGTCCTTCTGTTGAAACTCCTCGAGGGTCAGTGTGGACCCATGTTGTCAGTGGCCTTGATTGTGCAGTCCGATGTCACAGCTGCGGTGGCTAACACAAGTCGGAGCTCCTCCTCCTCTCGGGTGGCCCAGCAGTTACACGCCCTGACAGCCGATGGCTGAACGACGGGGACCCTGCTTCCGTTAGTGGGCGCCTGTCTTTCCTGAAACCAGTACAGAAGTCAGGCAGGCCCACAGACAGGTACAAGCTGCACTTGTCATCTACTCAGCAGTCCATAGAGATTTTTAAAGCATCATTTAGATTGCGATCATCCAGTACTAAGATTTAAGGCGTATTTCCCACTTCCTGAGTGTGAAAAGACAGTTGGCGTTTGGGGTCACTGTACCTTCTAGCTGTAACCAGTAGTCAGTTAAAGGCTGCAGTGATCACAGCCATGTGTGGGAGTGGAGACACAAATTAGACAGCCTGCTCACTTTCCTTCCACGAGAGGAAAAGCTCATCCGGTGGGACCATTTGTTCCTGGTAACTCGTGAGATGCACAGACCCTTACGTTGGCCCAGGGTCATCGCGGTGAATGACAGCGTGTTAGAAGTTCACAAGTGACATCTCTGTTCTAATGCGTTGTCAGCATCGTCAACCCTAGCTATGAGCAAGGCTATTAGATCTCTGGTGGGCAGTCACTCAGGGGGCTGCAAAGAAAGGGCAGGAGGAGGGTGCAGGGTGAGCAGGAAGCACCTGAACACAGCCCCCCCAGCCCCAGCTGCCACCCCACAGCCCCGCCGGCCACCTTCCTCTGGAGAAGCAGCTTCTTGCCGAGACTGGCCGTTAGAAGTAGAAAGTGCCAGCTGGCTCTGTGCAGGCATTGTGCCCATGCCCGGACAGCGACCAGCCTGGTCCTGAGAGTCAGGACATGGGGTGCTGGTGTTCCTGCTTGCTGGAGCAGGTCTGCCCTGGGGTGCTGGCCGCCCGGCTGCTAAGTAGCCCAGTGAGGCCTGGGCACTCCCAAGCATGGGGGATGCAGGCCATGGGCGCTCACACCACCTTGGGCAACCTGGAACACAGACTCGCTCTCTTGCTTAGACATTTTCACCCAGCAGGGCCCAGCCCTTATCAGTGTGCCAACACTTTACATGGTTTTTAAACAGAAGCCAAATAGGAGTCTGAAGGTATGAGATAATCAGCGTCCGGGCCCGGCTGGTAAATCCGTCATGTAGGCCTCCAGTGACCGCAGGCTTCCCAGACAGGCCGTGCATCATTTCTCCACGCCTAATTGCCAGCCTCTCTAATCACGTCTGTTACGGCGTCAATGCTAGGCTGGACGTTCTTGCAGAACGCAGTGGCTGTCCGTGTCTGAAGAACTGTTGATGGGCTTGTATTTTATGATGGATGATGTCAGAGAACTGCAGGAATGTGTAACGCGTGGGGGGTTAGGAAGGACCCAAGTGCTCGTCATTGTCATTGTCTGCATATCCTGGGGACACTAGGCTGTTGCTTTTGTAAAAATTATCTTTCCACTAATTCTTCTTGGTGCTGGTAAACTAATCCATCCTGGCAGTCCAAGATTATCCTGGAACAATATTATGAAAATATGGGATACTGGGACCAGCAGATGGCGTAATGGTTACATCACTGGACTTTCACGTAGTCGACTATGGTTCAAGGCTCAGGCTCGGCAGCTTTAAAACTCACACCAGCCACGTGTGTGAGTGTGTGTGCCTAAGATCCCAAGAAGGGAATGGAGGAGAAGGGATTGCAGCATGGCCATCCCCCCGGGGGTGATTTCTCACTTTCTGTCTGTCTATCTGTCCAGCAACTCCACATGCCCTATAGCAAAAATCTCTTTTAAGAAAATGTGATACCACTTTGTTAGTGACTATTTAGTTATTTTTTTTAAAGAGATATCACTTTATACTTCTTTTCTGACTATGAAGTAGTAATGTCCTTTTTTTTCTTATTTTTTTTAAAAGGTTTTTACCATAGGGCATGTGCATTTGCCAGAGAGAGACAGTGAGGGAAAGTGAGAAATCACCCTTCAGGAGGGACAGCCACACCACAATCCCTTCTCCACCATTCTCCTCTCAGGATTTTGGACAGGCACACATACATGCTTGGTGTGATTCGAGTTGCCAGGTCTGGGACTCGAACTGGGGGTCAGCTGTGTGGGAGTTCAGCACTATGCCTCCTGCTGGTCCCAATAAATGTCCATTAGTAAAGAGGCTTTAGGTTGTACCAAAAGGAGCTATAAGCTTTTAAGACTTCTGTGTGTATCCTTCTAGATTTTTCTCTACTTATATATACAAAAGCGTGACACAAGTATGGTAAATAAATAAAGCTGTATGTCTAACCACGTTTAAGATGCTTTCGCTAACCGGCTGCAGACATACTGCCTCGTCACGACATCCAACTCTTTGTCATGTTTAGTCACTGCGCAGTTTAGATGTGCATGCCAACTGCTATCGACAGACACTCAGATTATTTTGCACGGTGATGATCCTGGGAAAAAATAACTTTTAGTTTATATGTTTCCTCTTTTAGCTTTCAGGTACATACTTATTAAACAAGGTGTCTGCGTCCACACCAGGGCCAAGGGAGCCCATAAAACCTCTCCATCCTAAGCTTTCAGATTGGGATGAGCCAGAATTTAGTTCAATTTCTGATTTATTGCAATAGGCCAAATATACTGCTAATGTTTTACCTGAACACTCTCACCGAACGCCCTGCTTTTATGGGTAACCGCGCCGGTTCGTGGTCGGTCTTCATGTTCTAGCAGGAGGCGAGGGCCTGACCCTGGCGCCTCACAGTGGCCGTGTCAGAGCTGGACACCACAATCCTGACTCGGGCCAAGCTCAAGTCACACCTGTTCTTATTAGGTTAAAAAAAAATTCCTAATTCTCTAAGGATGATGAATAAACACAATCTTGTTCTCTTTTAAAAAGAGGCTTTCAACATTTTTTGCTTCTACTTTGTAATGGCATTCCCTCTTTTTACCCAACTATGAGTTCTGTAGTAATTGTGGAATGCTCAAAGTGATATTCTTTGTCCTGCCGCTGTAAACTGTCTATGTTTTCAAATTTTCAAATGACTTCCTAGTTGAATTCCTTAAGTGCAAGTACAACTTAAAACAGGCTCTCTGCCCCCTTCCTGTCAATTCAGAATAGCGCCGGCACGCATGTCCCGAGCCAGCCAGGCCCCTTTATAAAAAGCAGGTATCTTGGACTGAGTTGGTGGCCTAATTAGCCGTGGGCCTGTTTTTAGCTGCTGGTAGAAAAGTATAGATTGTTTCAAGGAAGAAGTAGGTTCCGCTGTCCCTCGGGGCACTTGGCTGCTCCGCGCCAGTGAAAATGGAGGGTAAAGGCTGCCAGAACATTGCTCAGCTCCATGGCTCTCTCTGGAAGTGACTGGAATTTGCTAGCTCACCTCCATACTGAGGACAGCCAGGAAGTGCCCTACGAGGACTCAGTAGACAAGCTGGAGGTTTATTTATAGGGCTAGCGCCCAGTGTGTACACAAACGATACAGCTAGTGTTTATTGAGCACCTACTGTGGGCAGACACTCCCCTCGTCACATGTGGCACTGAAGCAACCCTGTGAGTTAGTCCTCACGATGATTTAGGTGACACGATGGGTCCACATTTAACCCTGTCAGTCAAACGCCTTGAGAATGTGTCCGCTCTGCTCTTTTAAATTCCGTTGTGTTAAGACAATCCTCCTTCGGTCTCAGTCTCCTTATCTCAACACAGAGAGGTTGTTAGGTAGCTGGTTTGGAAGTTTCTTCCACCTTCAGCTTCCTCTGGGTTCCCGAATCTACTTAGGGAACTAAGACGACGACTAAGTGCCGTTTAACCACTTGCCCCTGGCCACCTCCACTGCCTTGAGCATTGCTCACACTACAGGGCACTGGAGCTGGCCACAGGTCCCCCAGGGAGGAGCCCCCAGCGGTGCTCAGAGGGCAGGGGCGGCGGAGGTGAGGGCCTGGCCCCAGCCCTGCAGAGCCCTTGCAGAAAGCTCCCGGAGGGAGGCGGGGCCCTGGCTCAGGGCTCTGGGCAGAGAGAACCGCATGTGAATGGGCTATAACTTATTCATGACCAGGATCGAAAATAGCCTGCCCTAGCTAATTCCCAGCCACCACCTGAGTACGAGTGTGCTGTTTTTTGGTGGGTTTTTTTTTTCTTCAGATTCTAAAATTATTACCCTATTTCCAAAGGCTTTGTGCTCAGCTAAAAGATAGGCCTGCCTTTGATTGCCCAGGAACAAAGAAATTTTTAAATAGAGACCGTTTTATTCCATTCCTGTCAGTCTAACAAATGTGGTTCCGGGAGACTTGAAAATATTGCTTCTGGCATGTCGAGAAATTACGGGATGAGGTCATGCTCAAATCATTGGGGCAGTGCTCTCTGATCAGTGCAGTGCAGCGCGGGTTCAGACCCCTCCAACCAACCCGCAAGAAGCAGTGTGACGTTACCTGCAGGGTTGATGCAGTGCAGTGTGGGTTCAGGCCCCGTCCCCCGTCCCGTCACAAAGCAGTGTGACATTACCTGCAGGGTTGATGCAGTGCAGCGCGGGTTCAGGCCCCTGTCCCATGATGAAGCAGTGTGACGTCACCTGCAGGGTTGGTGCAGTGCAGTGCAGGTTCAGGCCCCGTCCCCCATCCTGTCATGAAGCAGTGTGACATTATCGGAAGTGCAGATATAGGTTCAGTGGGAGGGAGGAGGGGAAGGTGCTTGCTGAGGGGCGGGAGGTGGTCTGCGCTGAGTGTTCTAGGGAGAGGACGGGATGCACAGAAGGCCCAGGGTTGGGAGGAGTGTGGCAGATGCTGAGGACCGGGGCTGAGAGGACAGGGCCCGGAAGGGCGGCTGGTGGGACAAGGGTGGGGAGGGACAGCTGGTCAGGCAGGACCTCGGGCTGTGGGACTTGTCCCAAGAGCACTGGAGGGACATGGTGGGGTCGGGTGGCGCTCTGACGAGAGCAGAGCCGGAGCGAGGTCTGCGTGAGTGCAGAGACCCTGAAGGAAAGGGGGCTTTGGTGCCTCCCCTGTAACATCAGAGCGATTTCTGGAAGCTGGTGGCTGCTTTCTGCCTAGTAACCACCTGAGAGCTGACTCAGAGCCTAGAGGGCTCCTGCCAGCCTGGTCTTGGAGAAGAGGTGAAAGTGCCCCTGGACTGGGCACCTGCCGGGATCTGAGGGATCGGGACACGCGTGCTTCCAATGGGACACCTACTTCTTCTCCGAGCCAGCCTGGCCGCGTTGCAAAGGTGCTGGCGAGGCCCGACACACCCTGCCCCACACCTTCCTGGAGAACCTGCCGGTACTAAAGAAGGCTTAGCGCCCTCTGCCACGTGACCCCGCTGTGCCTTGTCAGCGGCAGTCAGGGCTGATGTGGTGTGGAGAGACCCTCGCCCTGCCCCCTGTGCAGTGCTGGTCCAGGGCTGGCACGCTGCAGGCCTCGGCTACCTTCTCCAGGGCCTGGGCCCAGGGCCGGGACAACTGCAGGCAGCACGTTCATCTCAGAGTGTTAGAGAGCGAACGCGTACAGTCAGGAAAGCACCTGAAGTTCTGCACGACGTTACATCTACGCCAGCTCCCAGGGCCCTGGCCCCCAGAACCTGGGAGAGGCCGCAGGGGTCAGATGCCCTTCTTGGCTCACATTTTCCTTCCCAGTGGGTTTTTTCCCGCAGAGAAGAGTGGTGAGAGCGAAAAAGAGGAGACAGGAGAACACCGTGCTCACACAGAGACGGCCCAAGTGAGCTGTGTTGTCACGGCAGCGCCCTGGGTGCAGGGACAGTGTCCAGGGCAGAGCGAGTCGGACTCCACCTGCAGGTCATCCTCTTGCCCTGAGAAAGCAGCTCAGTGGCGGGGGCCTTGATCCCCCAGGACGCCCCCCAAGGTTGCAGACATCTGATCGCCAGGAAACCCTGGCAGTCCTCACCACGTGGAAGCAGCCCCGCCCGTCCGCAGGGCTGTCACCTCTGCAGAATTCTGAGTGGAAGGCCACTTCGCAGTGCTGATTCTCTGATCGTGGAGAGCGAACTGGAAATCAGCAGGCAGCGGACCTAGTGACTGACCACAAGGCACAAACGCGTGTTAACCGCTCACCTGGTGACCAGGGCCACCCACCCTGCAGGGCTCATCTTCCCCATGCCCACACCCACTGCCTCTGCGGGAGTTCCCTGGGTGAGGCGGGCCCTGGAAGTGATGGTCACTTGGAACCCCATTATCTGCAGCTGAAGGCAGAAGAGGGGTTGGACGGCCAGCGGCCAGGCCAGGCTGCCCTTGAATGAGCAAGTAGGGAGAACTGCAGGGCCTCTGCCGGGGGACCGCGCAGGGGTAACTCTGCTCCACCCTGGCGTGTCGAGGGTGGGTGGCGTGGGAGAGGAGAGGAGCGGTCTGAGCCCCTGCCCACATGTGCCGACTGAGCAACGCCCCAGGCTCCTCACCAGGCAAGGGGAGTGACAGTGTTGGTACGTGCACACTGAGCCCCAGGCACATAGTAGGTGCTCAGTTAGCTTCTGTTGCTGCACTGGAACTTCGCTGTGGTGATTTCAATTAGCCCTGATCCTCCGGGCCTCCTCCCTCCAGGCTGGGTTTCCTGGGAGGCGTGCACCCTGCACCCAGGGCCGAGGAGGGCAGGCAGCAGGCAGCTCCCTCTCCCAGCCGGCCCCCGACCTTGGCTGTTGGGCACAGGACTAGGGTCCACGTTTCCCGCAGGTCCCCTGGATGTCAGCATGGCGGCCACGAACCTGGAGAACCAGCTGCACAGCGCCCAGAAGAACCTCCTGTTCCTGCAGCGGGAGCACGCCAGCACGCTCAAGGGGCTGCACGCGGAGATCCGGCGGCTGCAGCAGCACTGCACAGGTACCTGCCGCTGGCAGGGCTGACCAGAGCGGCCGGGCGCCATCTGGGTGCTCGCGGCATCCTCCTTGCATACTCAGAAGGCACTGAGCAGAAAGCTGGGAGGCCGAGGGCTGAGACTGCACCGGGACAGTAGAGCTGCTGTGCCTGGGAGCAGTGCCCAGGGCAGCCTGTGGGGTGTGCAGAGCAGGCGCTCGCGGACTCACAGTGTGGGGCCGTGTTTTGGGGGCATGAGGAAGAGGGCTTTGGGGGGAAAGGAGGGCTCCCTCTTAACCCTAGTGAGTACAGTGGCCGCTGGCATTTTCCGCGATTCTCACGCTCACTTCTAAGGCGGCCGAGCCCTGCTTGGACTGGGCAGGACTCACCAGCCGGTCATGGGAATCTGTTCTGTGCTTTCAGAGCCGATTAAGGTTTTGAAAGACACTGCAACGACATTAATGTCTGCAATTTCCCTTTTAGATTTAACATATGAGCTGACACTCAAAAGCTCCGAACAGACAGGTAAGAGCCCCTCCCCACACGGAGTGGGGCCCCGGCCCTGTGCGGCCCCGCATGGCACCGCGGCTTCTCACTAGCTGCAGCCAGAGTCAGCACGCCTGCTCCGAGGAGCGGAGTGTGGCCAGGGCACTCGAGGGCGAGGTGAGGAGGCCTGGACCCCGGCGGCACGAGCGCCGCGGGAGGCTGGGCAGATGACTGGGTGTCTCTTGATTGACCCAGACATTTGGGATGTCTGTTACGCACTTTCCTGGGGGTCCCGGCTTTTCTACGTTGAATACGTGCCCCTTCTATAACCAGGGAATAAAAGCTGATGGGACTCGAAGAGAAAGGAAGGGAGGAGTGGGTCTGGGTGGACGCCCCGCCCCGTCCCGGCACTCGGCACGGGCCACACACAGCAGGTGCCACTCTGCCCTGCCTGGGTCAGCAGGCCCCTTAGCTAGACGGCCCCCAAAGGGTCATGACCCCCTCTGTCTGGACTGCAGTCCCAGACCACAACCTGCAGGGACCCCGGGAGCCTCGGAGGCTGCCCGTGCAGTGGCAGCTGGGGTGGAGGAGCAGGAACTGGCCTGCCTGGGCCTCCGTGCCTGCCGCAGAGACCTGTGGGCTGAACCAGGCGGCCTTCAGGAAGCGCAGTCTCGGCTGAGGCCCCCTGCCCATCTGTGCGGGCTCCATTCAGCAGCTGCAATCCAGGCCAGCGCCCACTCTCACGAGAGCCGCAGCCACTCGCACCCAGCCCACGGGTGGGACCGAGCCCTGCTTGGTCCCCGTGCCCACCCACACGTCTCCAGATGCCCCTTCGGGCAGGCCACCTGCCTGTGTGCGGGAGAAGGGCTGCGGTCGGGCGGCACAGGCCTGGGGTCAGCAGCCCCCGGGGGTCTCCTTATGGAGGAGTGTCACCGGGAACCTCCCGCAGCCCCTGGGGCCAGGAGCTGGGCCTCTGGGGATTCGGGAAAACTGGATGTCAACCTGAAGCTGGGGTCGCCCGGCCACAGCTGCCATCACTGCTGATGCCTCGCCACAGGTACTCTCCATGACAGGGACGGCGTCCTCACTGCCCGTCCCCCCGGACTTCTGCGGGGACTCTCCACCCCGAGCCCCAGGACCACTCCCACCCGAGGCAGCCTTCGCGTCAGTGTGGGGCTCTGGTGGTGATTCGCAAGGTGCCTGGGTGGGGACGCAGTTGGGAAAGCTGCCTCAGGGATCTGGTGGGAGCCTCCCCGCCGGCCCGTGGTGACAACCATTTCTTTACATTAGTGCACTCAGAGTTGCCCAGTCCTAAATTCTACACAGAGATTAAAACCAGACTCTGGCCGTGGTTGAGTGGTGCTTACGGTGGCTGGGTCCCACAGTTCAAGTCCTGGACTGGGCAGCGTGGACACGTGTGTGTGCCACAGCCTGCGAGGATGGAGTGAGGAGAAGGGACTGCAGTGCGACCGCTCTCCTGAGGGTGCTTGAACACACCGGGCGTGGCCGTGCACATCGGTAACCCCATTTGGTTAGGAAGCTGGGGCAGGATTTGAACACAGCAAGGCCCTTCCAGAAATACCTGTCTCCCTTACCCTCACTGTCACAAAGGACACAACAAATGGGGAGTCCACCAGGGTGAGCTTGAGACGTGCAAGTGCTGTCACAAAGCCACCAGGAGGGATGCTGAGTCGGGCTGGCAGGACACGCAGCAGAATGCCAATCCAGGCAGGTGGGGAGATGCCAGGACAGACAGGGGCTCGGGGAGGTGCCCGGCACGTGTCCAGTGGGGGCCAGGCCCAGGGCGCTGGGTTTGTACAGGAGACTGGATGTGCGGGCCTGGAGTTAGGTCAGGAAGAGAGTGCAGTTAACAGACCCAGGGCTGGTGTAGGCGCAGCTGCCAGACAGGCTGACACACTGGGAGGCCACCTGGTGGGCGGGATTTACCAGGCAACAGGGAGCCCTGTCTGAACAGGGAGCAGACATTTAGAGGGTGACCAGGCCTCCTGAACCAAGGGTGGGTGGGAAGGAAGGCCAGGGAGAGGCGGGACCAGCGGCAGCAGGAGCGGGGCTCAGGGGACACAAGCCTGCAGCCCAGCCTCCGAGACCGTGGGGTGATGGGGTGCAGAGGCGAGCGGCATGGGCTGTGGTGGGAAGGTGGGTAGGTGGGCAAGCAGATGCCGGAGGGACCACCACATGGAGCTGGTGCTCAGGAGACACAGACCCAGGAGCCCGGGTCGGTGAGGAAGAGTCTTAGAAAACAGGGCAGCTCAGAGACTTCCCAGGCCAGGCCAGCAGGAAGGCCAGCCAGGGGCCTGCAGGTCACCAGGAAGTGGTCGAGGCAGCTGACGTCTGCTGGAGGCCTGGGTTAGGGCAGGTGTTCTGGGGACAGCAGGAGCGGGGAGCAGCCTATGGAGTTGGGGCCACACAGGCGGGGGCAGGAGCACGGGGACAGGACGCCCGTGCTGGGAGCGGGAGAGGAAGGAGACCAGCGGCTGGGAAGGGCACGGCCTGGCATCCTGCTCCCCGGCTCGAGTGTTTGTGCCGCGGATAGGACACGCTTAAACGCGGACCTGCGTTTCACACACAGCGTGGCGGCATTTAACAAACGTGGATTTGCTAACAGCTTAACCCTACATATGAGGGGACTTCAGAAAGGTGGTGAAAAGTGGAATTAAAGTACCAGGTTATTTTGGTGTAAAAACCTAAGCCCATGCTATGCATGGCTGTTCCGTTAGGAACCCTGTGGAGACCACTTCATACTTGGTAAGGGCTGAGGCTCTGAAATTGCCCATTTTAATGTCAGCATTTAAAAAGTTTCAAGACAGGGACCAGCAGATGGTGTAGTGGCTATGTCACTGGACTCCCACGTAGTCAACCACGGTTCAAGTCCTGGACCTGGTGGCTTAAACTCACGGTAGGCACGTGCGTATACATGGGCGCCCAAGATCCTAAAAGGAGAATGAAGGAGAAGGGACTGTGGCGTGGCCACCCCCTTGAGGGATGATTTCTCGCTGTCTGTCTCTCTCCAGTGATCACAGGGGCCCTACAGCAAAAATCTCTAAAAAAAGAAAAATTGAGACCACCTTCTCTGCAGTAAGAGGTGGCTCCTCGGAGACCACCTGCTCACTCACCCTCTAGGAGGCTAGTGGGGCCCCCACCCTGCCTGCCGGTGGCCCTTGTGCACCCCTTCCTCAGTGCCCGAGCCCAGGGGGCTGAGGCCAGCCGGCGCAGAGGGTGTGGGACCCCGGGCCTCGGTCGGCGGGCTCCTCAGCGCTCCCTGGGCTTGTTCCGGCAGGAGACGGCGCGCCCAGGGGCAGCGACCTGAAGCAGCGATGCGGGGACCTGGAAGCGCAGCTGCAGGCCCGCGAGCGCGAGCACAGCGAGCTGCGGCAGGAGCTGGAGCAGAAGAACGCCATGATCGCCGTGCTGGAGAACACCATCAAGGAGCGCGAGCGCAAGTACCTGGAGGAGCTGAAGGCCAAGAGCCACCGGCTGAACCTGCTGTCGGGCGAGCTGGAGCAGCGCGCCGCCACCGTCGCCTACCTGACGTCGCAGCTGCACGCCGCCAGGAAGAAGCTGCTCAGCTCCAGCGGGGCCTCGGACGCCAGCCCCGCCGGCAGCCCGGTGCTGGCCGCCTACAAGCCCGCGCCCCCCAAGGACAAGCTGCCCGAGACGCCCCGCCGCCGCATGAAAAAGAGCCTCTCGGCCCCGCTGCACCCGGAGCTCGAGGAGGTCTACCGCTTCGGGGCCGAGGGCCGGAAGCTCCTCCTGCGCGAGCCCGTGGATGCCATGCCTGACCCCACCCCGTTTCTGCTGGCCCGGGAGTCGGCCGACGTGCACCTCATCAAGGAGCGGCCCCTGGTCATCCCCCCCATCGCCTCGGACCGCAGCGGCGCCGAGCACCCCAGCCCGGGCCGCGAGAAGCCGCACAAGGCCCACGTCGGGGTGGCGCATCGCATCCACCACGCGGCGCCCGCGCCGGCCCCGGCCCCGGCCCCGGCCGAGGTGGAGACGCTGGCGGTGGACCAGGTGAACGGCGGCAAGGTGGTGAGGAAGCCCTCGGGGGCCGACAGAACTGTGTGAGCGCGCTGCGACGCCCCAGGAAGCCCACCCGCACCGCTCTGTCGAACTCCCACGCATGCCAAAGCTCCTCCCGACCTGTCCACGCCTCTCTTCCTGCCCTCTCCCGACACCAGAATAGGATGGCGCCCCCTGCAGCTGCAGAGCCCGTATGTACCAACGCTGCGGCCAAACACCTGCGCGCTCGCTTGCTTCCAGCCCACCGTGTAACCATGTGCGCTCGCGGGCATGGCGCAGGAGAGTCCCGCCTCACACAGTCGGAGCAGCGCTGCCCCCGGAGCCCCGGTCACCTCCCGACAGCCTGGCCCAGCGGGGCAGGAGCAGTTGTATGTCCGTCGGGAACTAAATAAGACGAGTACTCCGTGTAGTACCAGGCCTGAATGTGTGTGCATATTTTTTTGTTAGTTTTATCCAAAATGTTCAAGATCCCAACAAACTTTATTTTCTAAACCTGCCTTCTTTCTGTTTTGTGTCTTTTATTAAAACACCTGAGAGGAGCTGGGAAGGAGGGAAGAGCAGGTGGGGGAGGGAACTGCCCAGGCTGGTCCTGGAGGCCCTCGGTACCAGCCCCAGGTTCTGCCTTAGCATATCTCGCCCGGTGGGCTCCACCCCGCCCTCCTGCCGCGGGCTCTACCCTGTCCTGCCCTGGGCTCGTTCTGCGTGGGCTGTGCCCCCTCTTCCTCCTGTGCTCAGACCTGCACCGCCCCATGGAGGAAAGCCAGACTGGCTTCCAGGACTGCCCGCTGGCACCTTGGTGCCCAGAGCAAGGGATGCAGTGGCTTCCTGTCCTGCAGGCTCTGAGTCTGCCCGGAGCCCACGCAGGCCCTGCAGGCTGGGGCGGGCGTTCACGGGGAGTTAAGTACCAAGCTCCAGCCTCCCGGTGCCTGGGGCCCAGAGAGCTCCAGAGGACCAGTGCTGGGTGTCAGCCCAGCCTCGTCCCAGCAGGGGACAGGGTGCTCTACGACCCCATCCGGCTGCCTTCAGAGCAGGCCGCCCAAACAGACCTCAGACACGCCCTGGAGACCGCAGCAGGCTCTCGCCTGGCCCAGGCCCCCGCTCTCCGTTCCCAGGAGTCTCCTCTGCCGAAGACAAGGACACAGCCCCTCTCCAGAGGCTCTCTAGCATTTACTTTTTGAACACACAGAATGCTTTAAAAAGTAGTTTGAAAACAAAACCCTTCTGGCTAGTTCGTACGGAAAGATGAAAATGGCCGACTTCCAATGCAGGGGAAGTCGGCGCCAGTCCCCTGGCGATCGGGCGCCTCCTCTTCCGCCCTGCACGGCCCTGCTCACGCGGGCTGGGGCGTCCTTTCTCGGCTAGTCTGAGTTCAGGGTGAGGCACACCCCTTGTAGCACCCAGTGAGAAATGTGCCTCGTCGTGAAGAGATCAGCTTCGAAGACCAAGCCGACCCCCATGGCGTTTCTCCTCATGGAGGTGGTGTAGACGGGTGTCCGGAAGGTGTTCTGCGAGGGAAAGGCAGGTGAGAACCCCGGGTGGGCGCGGCCCCGACTGGAGAGGCGGCAGGCGCAGTGGGCAGTCACATGTGGCTGCATGCGGGGCTGTGCGGCCGCCCGCCCACCTAAGGGAGACCGCTTCATGCAGGCACACCGGTTAAAGTGGATCCCGCCACGGCAAAGCAGACACCGCCATCCACAGCCGACGGGACTGCCTCAGGGTTCAGCAGAGGTCCACGGCCCGTGGCGAGGAGGAAGGGGTCTCTGCTCAGGCCAGCCACTGGTCTGAACTGGGTGGCCCCGCGGCAGCATCCGCACTGTGCCTCCCTGTGCTCGGGCCTCCCTGTGCCCGGGCATTGCCCCGTGAAGTGGCGCCACAGCTGTTAGCAGCTGTCTCTGAGATCTCCCCACCCCATGGAGGTTTAGCGCCATTTTAAAGGGCACGACTATGGGAGACAGCGGGTCGCTAGCTGCGGTGGGAGGAGACAGGACACTCGCCCCAGAGAGGAGGGCGCCGGCCTTCACCTGCAGCTTGAGGCGGTGGGCTTCGATGGGGATGATCTTCAGAATCGGCAGGTCCACGACCAGCACCTTGGGTTTGCTCTTGACGAGACACCCTCTGTCCACGTCCCAGTCAGCACCTTCGAGGTACAGCCCCGACACGAAGCAGCCTAGAGGCCCCAGGAAGACACGGCATGCGCAGAGGCGCCTGGACCCGCGGCACACGGCTCCATCCGACACACACATGAAGCAGAGGGAACACGCACTGGCACCCTCCCAGACGCGTCGGGACATAGCCAGGACCTCTCGCCATCATTCCCGTCCTGCTCACCTTCCCCTTCCAGAGCATCAGCCCAGACAGTGCCGTTCCTGGGCCTCGTCCCATCCCACACAGCCCCAGGGAAGCGGGGAGGGGCGGGCTCCCCCCAGCTGGGCTTGTCAGATCCTCTCCCTGGAATGTGGCACCCAGGGATAGAGGAGACCACAAGGGCCCTTGGGCTAGGAGGAGGGGTGGCCCAGGGGCAGAGCTGCGCCAGGGCAGCCCCAGCTCCCCGTGAGCCGCCAGCTCTGGGGAGCAGGGAGATGAAGCGGGACAATCTAGGGACGAGGCCGGCAGAGACAGGGCGAGGACAGCCAGCTGGCCCAGGGCAGAGGGGCAGCCTCTGAGACCCAGCTGGGCTTCAGAGCCGAGACCTGGGAGGGGTCCAGAATTTTTACCATAAACCCCCCGCCCCCCACCCCCGTCCTCGAGTTGGCTCCGGAGGCTTTTGTCCCCAGCAGTGAGTGAGTGGCCTCTGGCTAGGCTCCCGGCTGATTCGCCATCAATAAGCAGGCACAGGCCGGAAGTCGTCATGCCATGACTGCTCCCCCTAAGCCCATTCTGCCCTCCGGCTCCCACACTCCTGGCCCCTGGAGGTGCACAGGGAAGCCCCTAGGGACCTGATTCTTTCCAAGAACTCACTCTGACCTAGGAGCCCACTTCCCGTGAACTAGCGGGGTGACCACGGTCAGGGCTGACACCCCCAGGTCTCGGGGAAACCGGAAGAGGAACTTATGCACAGAGGCGTGCAGACACGGGTTGCATGCCCAGTACATGCGTGCACAGTCTGCCTGTGCCCGCCCGGCCGGCCCGTCAGGGTCCACACTGTGCTGCTCCTGCGAGTGGGGCACAGCTCAGGGAGAGCCCCGGGGGGGGGGGGGGGGGCTGCAGACCCACGGCAGCCAGCCATACCTTGTCCTGCCCGCTCGTTCACTTCCTCTGCATCTTGGAACTTAGTCACCTGCGTG
The DNA here is from genome assembly GCA_026018925.1 of Tupaia tana. Lineage (NCBI taxonomy): Eukaryota > Metazoa > Chordata > Mammalia > Scandentia > Tupaiidae > Tupaia > Tupaia tana. The sequence continues at coordinate 20,484,836 of JAKSZU010000026.1, read as the reverse complement.
AACAAGGTGGAGCGATCCAGCGGCCAGCCGTTCCTCCGGCAGGTGGCCTGCACCAGGGCCGTGAGGTAGGACTCTGGGATGTGCAGGCCCGAGAGCCACACCACGCTGGGCTCACTCTCGGTGACCTGCAGAGAAGCAAGGGCGAACGGTGGGCGTCTGGGCCGCCAGCAGACGGTCACAGCTGGCCGCAGATGTTCAGCTCCTGATAAAAGATGCACTTCCCCTCAGCGGCAAAAAGACGGTGCTGCGGGCCAGTCCGTGGCCTGGTGGTTAAGGCAGCTGGATCCCACCTGGCTGACAGTGTGGTTCAAGCCCCAGACCTGATGGCTGGAAACACACCAGGAACGAGTGCTAACATGCCTAGAATCCCAAAAGGAGGGAGAGAAGGAGAAGGGACTGCAGTGTGGCCACACCCCATAGGGGATACTTTCTTGCTCTCCTTCTCCCTCTCCCTCTGTCTCTCTCCAGCAAATGCACACACCCTCTGGCAAATTAAAAAATTAAAAGGGGGGAGGGGGGCAGTGTTGGCACGTGGGCAGCCCGCTTAGGAGACACGAGCGGGACTGCCAAACGCCAAACGGATCAAAGACTTCAGTATAGACGTAAACCTACAATGGACAGACCGAGTCTCCCACGAGTGTCTTTGTAACCTCAGAATGGATCTGTATCTGGAATACAGATCCCAGAGCCATAAACGAGAAGACTGATACAACTGATCACATAAAATGTAAATACCACTAGTAAAGCCGAAAGACCCGGCACACTCTGGGAGAAATTTCCGCGACACCAGCAGACAAAAGGCTAATTTCTTTGATATACAAAGAGCTCCTAAAAACCAACAAAATAAAAAGGGAGACTTCAATAAAAATGAAATCTAGCTATGAAGATAGAAACACACAACGTTAACGAGCATGTAAGATGCTCAGCCTCGCGTGATCAAATGTATGAGGAGACAGCGCCCACATGGGTACAGCGTCGCTCAGAGGTGAGACGGCGCCCACACGGGGTGCTGCAGCCTCTCGGAGAACCGTCTGGCAAGAGCTATTGAAGCCAAAGACGCACACTCCCGGGTCCAACACTGCCACCCTCGGAATGTAGCCCTGGGCCCTACTGACACGAGTGTCCACATATTTTGTGCTAGGAAAATATAAGTTACATGTGCGCGCTGCGCAAGTTCAGCTCCTAACAAAAGACGCACATCACCTCGGCAGCAAAAAGCTTGTCTGCAGGACGGCCCGTGGCCTGGTGGTTAAGGCGGCTGGATCCACATGGCTGACAGTGGCTCGAGTCCCAGACCTGGCAGGACACACACACTCTCTCGCGCGCACACAGGGTCGCCACCTAAGTGCCCATCAGTGTGAGGAAGGCCGAGGACATCCGTAAGTGGGACCCTGAAGAGAAGGCGCCCGTCCCCTGGGGCCTAGTATGAGACGGGGCCAGGACCTGCTCCTGGGGAGGGGCCGAGTGCAGAGCGAGCCCCAGTCCCACAGAAGGGCGGGCTGGGGGTCCGGCTGTGCTGACAGAACCCAGAGCACCCCATAAGCCAACAGCGTTCCACTGGGGGACGGGCACTAGGGGCCGAGGGTGGCTTCCAGCAGCCCGGGGCGGCCCTGGGAGCCCCCTACGCACCCACTGTGTGTACTGGCTGAACCGCCGCTGGAAGTGGACCATCCAATTTCCAAGGGACTTCAAGGTGTCAGGGGCGAGCTTCCTCCAGATATGAGGGATGTTCCCGATGAAGAGGGACCTGGCGACATCGTCCAGCTCGCTGCTCATTCCCACCTCCCCGGCCAAGGCCTGTCGCAGAGGGAGAGCGATCAGGCGGGACGCCGTGGGGCCGCTGCTGCCGCGCCCCCAGGCGGCGCCACACCGTCGGAACATGCTCACCCTCTGCAGCTCGGCCAGAGACCTGCTCATCCGGACCACCAGCTTGTTGAAGCGCTCTAGCTCCTGCAGGAGCACCACCGACGTGGGCGAGATCCCGATGCCCAGGTGCTTCCTGACCTGGTCCAGCTCGAAGACCTTGGGCATCTTGTTCTCTATGTCCTTGGCCACTTGGCCGATGTAATCGTCACGGCTGATGCCGCTGCTGGACTCCCCTGAGAGCGGGACATTTTTCAGAGAAAGCCAGGCGTCCGGGTGTAGGACCGGGGCATCCTGAGCTTCCGGTTCTTGGAAAGGCGTCGGCCAGGTGGGACAGCTACCAGGACCGACCCTAACCAGGGTAACGAGGGCCTCCGGGAGACCTTACCCGTCTGCGGCTGCAGCTCCAGCAGGTGAGACCACATGTCTCGAGCCGCCTGCGTGTAATACCCAATCTCCGCGTTGGAGTGAAGGCCGAACACTTCGGGTGTGTTGGCGAGCGGGAGGGCTTCAATGGCTTCTGCGGGCACAGGGGACAGACAGGGCTTACACGGGCCACCGCCCTCAGGGTCTGAGTCCCTGAGCCTGTGGACCTCAGATAGGTGTGACTGACAGCATTTCTGTCGCATTCTGCAGCCGCACGCCCAATCCGGCCTTTTAGGAAACCAGCTCCGGGGCCGCTCTGCCCCTCCAGGTGGAACCGTGTATCCACCGTCCCCCTGGTGGGAAATCCGAGTAAGTCTCAGGTCTCGGACTACCTCGCAGGTGAGCAGACCATGCCTGAGCAGCCAAGGAGCCACCGGAGAGTGGTCGGAGGGCTGCCAGGACGACCACAGAGACAGAACCAGGGACCGTGACGGCCTCCCTCACAGAGCTCCACGAGTTCTCCTATGGGCCGGCCTGTCACCTAGGGGTTAAGGGCGCCGGTGCCCCTTGGCTGACCGTGGCTAGAGCCCAGCCCCGGTGGTTAGAGAGCCACAGCAGGTGAATATGCATGCGTGCCACAGATGCCAGCAGCATGCAGGAGTGGAGGGAGCTTGCAGGGTGACCACGCCACGCTGGGTGGGGGAGGTCTTCCCGATATCTCCGTTTCTGTCTGGTGAGCGCACAGGCCCGCGGACAGTTACCAACGTATACATACACTGCGCCTGTCTGAGAAATCTCACCAACGAACTTCTCCTTTTCGCTACCAGCGGGGATGTTATAGTCCACTTCCTTATTCTGGAAGAAGTGGAACGGCTGGAAAGTATCGAAAATGAAGTCTCCCAGGTACTCATCCATGTAGATGGTCAGGATGCGACGGTCGAAGCTGTCGATGGCCCGTCCTCCATACATGACCTGGAATAAGGAGAGGGTCAGCCGGAAGCCCAGGCCTGCTGTGGGCACCCCAGGGACCTTGGGCCTGAGCTTGCCCAGGGTCGAGACCCAACCCGCCCCTGGTAAGATCCTGCAGGCCGGGCCACGGGCAGCTCCAACCTACGGGCGCACGTAACCTTTGCAGCCCATGTGTTAAGAGTCGGTTTCCAGAACCACAGTGTGATACTGTGGGTTCGCTGACTCCCCAGGCAGAGAGCCCAGAGGGATGAGCACTCCTCGGGAGTCTGGGAGCCCACGTGCAGCAGCAAAACCCCGAAACACAGGACAGACACAGGCCGAAACGAGCCGGGAAGCTGGCAGCCCACTGTGTGTGGGATGGACCTCTGACCACCCTCACGCAGACCAGCGGGGCTCTCCCAGGAGCAGGGCCTCCTGTCTGTGACCAAGGACAGGCTCCACTGAGGTACCTAGCACAGGCCAGGCCAGCACTGCCGACTCCTGCAGGTCGCCCCGCAGGGACCCAGGTGCTTCTTGACCTGGTCCGAGTCTGTGGTTATCCACTTTCCCGGGGTGGACAGCCAACCCAGGGCGCTGCCCTCAGCGGGGCCCCCCCAGGGCAGAGAACAACCGGGACCAGTGGGGAGCACTTCTCAAGACCTCAAGGGCCCACAGCTGAAGGGGAGAGGGGCTGGGCGGGATTGCCCGTGGACTCAGACGCCAGCACATGGCCCAGGCCACAGCCCAGCTGCCCCCCAGGCGGCCTGCAGAAAGCCCCTGGCACCCCACCTCTCCGATGAGGTACTTGAGGCTGCCCCAAGGGATCCGAGGGTCGTGTTGCTGGAAGGCTTTCGTCAGGTACGTGTTCAGAATTTCCATGCAGACCTTAGAGGAGGACAGCGGTCACAGGAGAGCTCCAGCGTCGTTTCCGGAAAGGGGAGCTGGGGAAGGAAGGGCGGGGCAGAGCCTGCGCCAGGTGGCCGCTCCCGGGCACCTGGAAGTCGGACTCGTTGAAGTCGTAGTACACGTTCCAGCCGATCTTCCCGAACTTTCTCCTCTCCTGCACCACGGCGTGGAAGAAGGCCAACACGTAGACCAGGGGCTTGAAGGCAGGGTGTGGGCACTGCTCTAGCATTTCGTGCGAGATCTTGAAGTATGTGGCCCTCAGGTTCAGCTTCAGCCCGTTGGGCGGCTCAGTGACCACCTTCAGAAGGGAAGGAAACCAAGCGGGTTGGGGTCGGGGTCAGGGACTGCGGCCCACCGGACCGCTCAGAGCTGCCGGGGCCACCCTTCCCGCCTTCCCCTTCCCGCCTCCCCCTGCTGTCCTCCTGTCCCCCACACAGAAGCCTCTCAAAGGTCCTGGCAAAGCCTTAAAGGACCGGAGGCTGCCCTAGCCCTGCCACGCGTGCGTCAGCTGACCCGGCAGGCTCTCCAATTGCTCTCTGAGCCCTGGCCTCAGCGGAGAAAGCAGCTAAGCCTCCCGCCACTGCCCAGTGAGAGGGAACGGTGACAAAACCCTGCCCGGAGAACTCCCGGGACGGTACAGTTAAAAAGGCGGTCAAGCCTCTGACACCCTGTGCTAACACTAGGGCACCAGGGCTGGGGCTGGACCCGTCCCAGGGGCAGAGAGCGGGTGCTGTGGGACGTGTGACGGGGGTCGTGCGTGGAGGCCACGCCGCTGTCCTTAGGATGCAGAAGTGGTGGAGACAGGCCGGGGGGTCCTGATGACGCAGTATGCACCCAGAGGCGACAGCGGCTCCCGTGGAAGAGAGCGGGAGAGAGGGACTGGGACGCGGCACCCACGAGGCTGCACCTGCACTATGGTGTATTTACACACGCACGCACACACGGCAAAATGGCAGTGTGGGCCGGGCTGCGGGCACGTCGGTCTGTCCTGAAGCCGAACCTTTAAGGACTTCTGCAGAATCCCGATGGGGAAGCCTTTGGTGGGGTCTGTGGTGAGCCACAGGCGGAAGTCGGGGTGGGGCTTGGTGATCCTCTCCAGCGCCTTCTCCAGATCCCGCAGCCACCTGACCAGGAGGTGGCAGTTCTGCAGCATCAGCCACTGTCCGCGGGCCACCGCCGTCTCCAGCAGCTGCAGCGCCAACTGCACCAGGAGGGCAGCTTGGAGTCCAGAGCTCTCCAGCCCCGCTCTCCACAGACCCACCCTGAACCCCCGGACAGGCGATGAGCTGCCCAGCAGGCCCGAGAGAGCCACTTGGGAGCTCGTGGGAACAGTCCCCCAGAACCCCTGCAGGCCGTGTGTCGCAGGATTGGCCACAGCCTGCAAGACTCGCTGGCAGTTGGAACTCGCCAGCCCCCGGCTGCCCTCAGCGCTCTACCGCCTCCTCCCCAGCCGCACCTGCATCCAGACCACCCCCCGGAGCTGGGCTGGTAGAGACCAGCCACCCCACCAGGAGGCGGGCCCCAGCCATCCCAAAGTCTTTGGAAGCTTATTATTTATGTCTTCCTTGAGCAAGAAAGACAGAGAAAGAGGCAGACACACAGATGGAGAGACGGCACCCGTAACAGGGTCTGGGTGCCGTGACCCACCGCAGCCTCAGCCAGCCTGGGTTGTGGGGAGTGCATGCCCAGGGTGCCCAGGGAGGTCTCCAGACGGAACCCATACCTTCCCCGAGTGCGTCGGCTGCACAGAGCACCGTGCCGAGTGCCAAACCACCCACCCACTACCTTTTCAAAATGTTGAACATTATATTTAGATACGTATTTATTCATTCCACACGAGAGAGGGAAAGACAAGCACCCTCAGGGAGGCCTCGCCACGTGATCCTCCCGCCCTCCCAGCCGGCCAGGGTCGGGGTGCACGCACACCCAGTGTGCTCAGGGGGGCCTCGCCACGTGATCCTCCCGCCCTCCCAGCCGGCCAGGGTCGGGGTGCACGCACACCCAGTGTGCTCGGGGGGGGCCTCGAGACCAAGCCCAGGACCTTCCCATGTGGCCCAATGTTACCCCTGTACCACCACCTGGCACCACACATGGAAAACCACCTCGATGCCCCCCCAAGGATTAATAGTTCAGGGTGAAAACAAGCTACACTCACATAACACCTCTGGCTGTGAACTGAATAAAAGCCCCCCGCGAGCTGGTGTTAAAGCGGCCTCTCGGTCTATGGCCTGCGACAGCAGCTCCGCCCAGCTGGTGCCCTCGGCTTGCCTGCTAGGTCCTCTAGTGCCAGCATCGCCACCCCCACTTCAGGAAGGCCTCCCACAGGACGGGTTTGCTGGGAGCTCCCCGGCAGTGCGCAGCAGTCAGGAGCAGCAGTCAGCCCCCTCCGCCCTCGCGGCCACCACGCCACCAGGCCCTCCCTGGTCTCCCCCGCTTGGTCCCACGTGGGCACGAGTTCTCGTGGGGCACGTGATGGCACAGGGAGGCAGTGCCACAGCAGAGAGAGCTCACGGGCCCAGGATCGGTGGCCCCAATGTGCCCCGCGGTTCTGCCCCGCATGGTCCTGGGCTCAGCCTCTCAGGACCCACTTCCCCGACTGGGCAACTGAGGCAAGGACCATCCTGACCCCAGCGGGCTGGGTGCAAGGGCGTGGGACAGGACAGAGGCCTGGCTCGCGGGCCGTGGGGTCCTAACGACTGATACCGCCGCCTCTCCAGTAGCCGGTCACGCTCTGCAGGGCGGACGCACACCCGGTGGCCTGAGGAGCGGCCCTCGGCTCAAGCCAGCTCAAGGCCTAGCCTGAGGGCCCAGGGAACCTGCCACACGCAGCTGGTCCCTCCAGCAGCAAATCACCTTCTCTTGGCCTTGACCCATGGCAAGGAACTTGAGGCGGTTTCCCCCAAAGCCGCTGCGGTCGGCCAGCTTCATCAGGTCGCTAGCAGGGTCGGAGCCGGGGCTGAGGATGAACACGATGGGCGAGTTGGGGGTGCTCTGCTCAAAGATGGCTTCGAAGCTGATCATCGGGGGCTGCACGTACCTGGAGAGAGAGACGCGTCGGAGAGCTCCTGGGAGGAAGCTCCAGGGCAGCTCAGGCCAGGGCCGGCCGGGCTGCTGTCTGCCCCCTGCCCAGAACCTTCGGGGGCTCCTCGGATACACTGCACGCCTGCCTGGTTCTGAATCCAGGTGACATACAGGTCTCCCTGGGGACGGCCAACCCGAGTGATGGGACCTCTGTCCCCCTGCACACGGCTGGAGCGTGTGGTCTTGGCAGATGTGCATGGCTGAGCCGGGCGCCCGTCTGCCCATGGCACCAAACCCAGGGCTGGCCCACAATGGCACATCCGTGGGCGTGTCCTGCAGGGACAGGCTTTTTCTTTCTTTTTTCAATTGATTACCAAAGATGAGGAGTTTTCATGTAAAAATATGATTTTCTGGGCCTGCCGGTGGCATAGAGGTTAAGGCAGCTGGATCCCATATGGCCGACTGCACCCAGCAGTTTAAAAACACGCCAGGCACATGTGTGTGCATGCCCACAGTCCTCCAAGGAGGGAAGACAGAGAAGGGGTTCCGGTGACCATCCCCCACAAGGAATGCTTTCTCACTGCCCCACCTCTCCAACGCCAGCGTGCACGTACCCTCTGGCACATTTCTGTTTCAACTGATTTTCTTTTTTGTTCATTTTGTTGTTTTGATGGCCAGAGAGAACATGTGCCCACCAGAGAAAGAGACACAGAGACGCAGAGAGAGGGGGAGAGGGAGGAACAGTGGCCACCGCCCTGGGAGTGACACAGTTAGCTTCTGGCAGGTTCACTCACTTCACCCAGAGCCCAAGCAGCCCCTGACTCACCATGGCATGGTCCCTCCTGCTGGGATTTTGGCCACACTCGCACTCACTCCTACCTGACATGTCCTTCCAGCCAGCGGGGCCGGACTCACATTTCAGTTGGCTGCGTGGGATCTGGCTCCCTTAACCACTAAGCCTTGAAGTGGGCCCCCAAATCCGATTTTCTAGCTTTTTTCAAAGAGTCAATGTAGCTAGACACTCAGATCCCTGGCCACCCAGCGTCAGTCGCAGGGGTCAGGGCAGCTGCCCCATAGGCCAGGACTTAGCTCCACAGCCGCCCAGTGCATCCGCTCCCTCCCATTCTGCTGGCCACGGCCACCGGAGCCTGGAGCCCCAAGGCGCCCCGTCTGGCTCCCACTCTCGATGCCAGAGCTGCTTGTCTGCCATGTTGCCGCGGGCACATGCGACCACTGAGCCCTTGCGGTGCGGCAGGGCCATCTGAGGTGCGCCGTAAGCATGAATTCACACAGGATGCTGAAGACATCACTCCGAAGCAGTGTGCAAAATAACTGCGTAGTGCTGAGACCCTCAGAGCACAGCAGTTACACCACTGGACTCCCATGTAGTTGACCACGGTTCAAGTCCCAAACCCGATGGCTTGAAACTCACACCGGGCGCATGTGTGTGCGTACCCAAAATCCCAAAAGGAGGATGGAGGAGAAGGGAATGCGGAGTGGCCATACCACCACCACCACCACCACCACCACCACCCCGCCCCGGGCAGGTTGAGTTCTCACTTTTTGTCTCTGTCTTTCTGGCAAAAAAAAAACACATGTCCTTTAGCAAAAATCTCTCTTAAAAAAAGACAAAAGTCTTACCCCCCAAAAAAAATCTGAGTAATGTCTATACTGATGACAGGCTGAAATGATCATATTTTCAGATATTCAGGTAAGTAAGATATGTTACTAAAATTAACTGCACCTATTTCTTTTCCTTTTTTTAAATAGAGGTTTCTGCTATAGGGCGCGTGCGCTCGCCAGAAAGATGAGAGAGACAGAGAGACAGAGAGACAGAAAGTAAGAAATCACCCCCCGGGGGGATGACCACGCCGCAATCCCTTTTCCTCCATTCTCTCGGGATCTCGGGCACGCACGCACACGTACCAGGTGTGAGTTTAAGCCACCGGGTCTGGGACTCAAACCACGGTCGGCTACATAGAAGTCCAGTGACATAGCCATTACGCCAACTGCTGGTCCGTCCACCTATTTCTTTTCTAATGTGACGACTAGCAACGTGAAATTACGTGAGTGCCTTGGGTTGTACTACTCAGTACTGCTCGAGGATGGGCGAGGGCAGCTCTCTTGGGAGCTGGCCGGCCACTGCGTCCCGTGAGTGTGGACAGGGATGACGTGAGGCGTTCTGCCCACAGAAAGGGCAGAGGACCCGAACGACACACTTACTTCTCTCCCATCGTCACCGTCACGTAGTCAGTCACCGCACGATACACCCGGTCCACACGGAAACAGCGCAGCATGAGCAGCTTCTGGAAAGGGGTGATGTTGCCATCGTAGCCCAAGGGGAATGGGAACTGCTCGAGGGAGTCCAGGTCATACCACTGGGAAAAGCAAAGGCACTCATGTGGCCCCCGCTCGTAAACGCCGCAGGCCCCCGCTTCTCGGTGAAGGCACCAAAAGACGCCGTGAAGAGATGAGAGTCTACGGATGGAGGAAGTCAAGGCTGCCTCAGGTACGAGCTGTCATCTTCTATCCCAAAGTGACGGGGAGAGAGGATCGAGCCTTGCCCACGGTCAAGTCCTCGGGGACTCAACATCGAGGGACGTGGAACATGGCGGATGCTCAGCGAGGGTTCCATGGGTGGGTGACTGGGGTGGACCAATGGATGGGTGGACGGACAGATGGATGGACGGAGGGATGAGTGGGTGTATGTATGGGTGGATGGACGGAGGGGTAGACGGAGGGGTGGACGGAGGGGTGAGTGGATGGACAGGAGGGTGGATATATGGGTGGATGGACAGATGGATGGATGGATGAATGAAGGGATGGATGAGTGGATGGACAGATGAATGGAAGGAGGGATGAGTGGATGGATGGGCAGGAGGGTGAGTGGATGGGTGGGTGGATGGACAGATGGATGATGAAGGAATGAATGGGTAGATGGACGGATGGACAGATGAATGGAAGGAGGGATGAGTGGATAGATGAGCAGGAGGGTGAGTGGATGGATGGGTGGATGGACAGATGGATGATGAAGGAATGAATGGGTAGATGGACGGATGGACAGATGGATGGAAGGAGGGATGAGTGGATGGATGGGCAGGGGGGTGGATGGATGGGTGGATGGACGGATAGTTCCCCCGCACAGCTAACTGAATCAAAGGAGAAGTCTACACAGGCAGACAGAGACGGTCATTTCCCTCTGAATGAATTACTTGAAGAAATATCTCTCCCCCTGGCCTGGGGCTGGTGGCAGTTTCAGCCTGGAGATTGCCGGCGTGCAGGGAGGAGAGGAGAACGGGGCCGTGGCTCACCTCCTGCCAGAGGGCGTGGTGGGCCTCCACATCATCAGGAAGGTGCTGGAAGCTGTCTGGAAACAACTCTGACAAAAGGATGATGTCCTCCCAGCCCTGGTCAGGCAGCCACGTGCAGGGCTTCTTCCGCTTGCTCTTCTCCAGGGAAATGTTTCCTGGTCACAGAGGAGAGACGTGAGTAGACGGTCCAGGAGCCCAGTCCTCCGGCTCTACTTCAGGGAGACATCCCCAACCCCATGAGGAGACTAGAGAGAGGACAAGGCACAGGCTTGCCCTTGTCACCACCGGGGACCCGGCCAGGCAGCTCAACGTGGCTCCCAGCCTCAGGGCAGCCCGTGGACAAAGGCTCGTTCCTCTGAGTCATGCCAGACCCTTCCTGAGGCCGGACCTGTCTCTGAAACATTGCACGGAGCAGCACCATCGGAAGGCGAGTTGCTGTGGCTGCTGCTGCGGCTGCTGCTGGTTTTAATGAACCAATTGAATGAGGGGCTTTGAAACATTTGTGGGGAAGTATGAGTTTATTTTGATGCAACAATATTTGAAACCCATGCCTGGTTTTTTCATAATACACATTTTCCCTGAGCTGTTCAAAGACCCTGCCTATACGCGTACCATGTGGGCCCAGGAAGTGGGGAAGACCAAAACGAGGCGATTTCATTACCTTTTAAGAAGAAGTCCAGCTCCTCCTGAGGGCTCCTCCCTTCCGCTTGCTCTATCTTGATGGTCATGTTAAAGGAGAAGAGCAGCTTGTGCCTCTCAAACAGCCCTGCAGGGAACGTCAGGCAGGTCCTGATGGAGAACGACCGCTCTGGGGCCAGCAGGCGGCATAGCATTTACGGTGCTGGACTCCCACACGGCCAACCACAGCACGAGCCCCGGGCCCAGAGCCTGAAAATCACTCCAGGCGTGTGTGCGCTCGCCCAGAATCCCAGGGGGTTGGAGGAGAAGGGATTGTGGCATGGTCATCCCCACTGGGGGGCAATTTCTCACTTTCCCTTTCTCTGTCTTTGTCTCTCTCCAGCAAATGTATGTGCCCTATGGCAAAATAACTTAAAAAAAAAAAAAAGTTTAGTGGTATTAAAAACTAAGTGGCCCAATAGATGGCACAGTGGTTACGTTGCTGGACTACCACATGGCCGAACACAGTTTGAGTCCCAGATCCAGTGGCTTCAAACTCATGCCAGGCACGTGTGCACGCGTGCCCAAAATCCTGAGGAGAATGGAGGAGAAGGGATTGCAGCGTGGTCATCCCCCCTGGGGGGGGGGGGTGATTTCTCACTTTCTGACTCTCTGTCTCTGCCTCTCTCCCTCCAGCGAGCACATGCGCCCTATAGCAAAAGTCTCTCTCTCTAAAAAGAAACACAAACAAAGTTTCTTATGCACAACGTCTTACATTTAAGGGAAAATGAAATGAAATACCCAAACTGCGTGACTGCATTTGGACCTCTTTGCACAAACTGTCCACAGATACCTAAGTGCGGACAGGATGGGCTGGACCAGCCCTGTGGCCTGGCGGTTAGGGGCACAGGGTCTCACATGGCCAACTGCGGTTGAGTCTTGGCCACACCAGGTGCGTGCCCTGAATCCCAGCAGGACAGGGAAGCGGAGAAGGGTGCAGGGCGACCATACTCCACTGAGGGGTGCCCTCTCCCTCTCTCCCGTCCCTCTGGCGTGCACACCAGACTGGGGCAGCTGAAACCCAGCCGAGGCCACCGCGCACCGCCCTGCCCCACCTGTGCACCCGTAGTTGTAGACGTTGAAGGTCAGCGTGTCCATGATGTTGCGCAGGCGCTTCATGAGGATGGAGTCGGGCAGCGACTTCCTGAGCGACAGCCCGAAGACCTCCAGGAAGGCGCTCAGGGAGTACTGGTACATGGAGTTCACCAGGGACATCTCGGACAGCACGAAGAACAGGATGGCCCCCCTCCTGGCCGCCGGCCGGTAGCCGTCCCGCAGTCTGTCGATGTCCAGGGCTGTCTTCTCCGCCAGCTTGAGCTTCTCCGACACCTGCAGGAGGGGTGCACACGCCACAACCAGGGAGGCTATGCAGGGCGGGGGGGCAGGGTGGCCGGGACCCGACAACCCCTGGGATGCCCCCGGGCACCGAGCAGCCGAGGTCTAGCGGAGACTGAGGACGCCCACCCTCTCGTGAGATGTTTGGTGGATTTTTGTGGCTTGACAAACCTGCACCCTGCTCGCACTGGGAGGTTCACCCTTGCCCCTCTCACCCACGTGGGGCCCCACCCCGGCTCCAGGGAAGAACGGGTGAGCCAGGCCCAGTCAATCCAAGCCTACGCCTCCAGGCTGCCAGGACTGTGAGTAAAGTGACTCCTGGGACCTTGACGGTAGGAACAGGAAACGATTCTCACTTAAACCCTCAGACTTGGACCTGAAGGGACTTGAAGCCACCCAGCAGCAGGGCCCACCCACTAACAGAGAGACACCGAGACCCCATGGCATTTTTAGAGGCCTAGATCCAGCCCTGCCTGAAGCCACCCCTGAAGCTTTTGCCTTCTGAGCTGACAACGTCTCTGACCTCAGCCTGGGAGGGTGGGGCGTGCCACTCTCACTGGGACCCCGCCCCACAGGACGGCCCAGCAGACGTGGCCTGTGCTCCTCAGGAGACCCTCCTGTGAACACGCCTGAGTCCCCGGAGGACAGGCTGAGGCCCAGGCGCGGGCGCACACCGCGAGGCGCCCACCTCGGTGGCCTTGGACTTGGTCTCCTCCAGCGTGTGCACCAGCTCCACGTTGTCCAGCATGTTCCCGGTGGAGGTGGCCAGCTCCCGCAGCAGCGAGTCCTCCAGGTCCTTGAGCAGGTTCTTGTTCTCGCTGGTCTCCTGGATGAGGTGCTCACGCTGCTCCTCCAGCTCCCGCCGCTCGTAGGCCACCAGCACGCTCAGCAGCTGGTCCTCCAGGCCCTTCAGGGTGACTGCGGGGACATGAGAGGCCTCACCAACCGCACCGCGTGGCGGAACGGGGCCAGCCAAGGGTGGTCCGAGCCCGCACTCGGGAGCACGGGGCCCACTCCCGGCCCACACCGCCCTGGACGACGCTGCGGGCCGAGGAGCAACGAGCCAGGAGCAGACACAGACACCGGGCTCCCACGTGCAGGGTCTCCGAAGAGACCGAGGGAGACGCGCGGGGAAAGCTACACACGCACTTCCGCTTGGGTACCAAGATAAACTCGCACTTTAACTCCTTCATTTCACAAACGTTTTGCAGTGGCTAATATTAAGGGATCCTAGTACATCAAAATCTAATGAATGCATTTAAACGGCTACACGGCAACCCTAACAGACTGGGCCGGCAGGTCGAGGTTAAGGCTCTGGATCCCACATGGCTGATGGTGCGGCTCGAGTCCTGGCCCTGGTGGCTGGAAAAACACACTGGGCACGAGTGTGCACTTGCCCGAAATCCTAAGAGGAGAATGGAGGCGAAGGGACTGTGGCTCGGCCACACCTGGGGGTGATTTCTCACTTTCCCTTTCTGTCTCCATCTCTCTGGTGAGCACACACATCCTGTGGGAAACATTTTTAAAAAGGAGAAATAGCACTCAAGCCCTACCGGAATTCAACAAGAGGAGGAGGAAAACCCAAAGTCAGGATGCACGTTTAAATCCTCAGCAGACACGCTGCTGCCGACGCACGAGCCCGCGGCCCAGGCCGCCCTGATGCCCAGGCCCACACGGCTCCCTTCCAAGGGCCCCAAGCCGCCCAGGTGTGGCTTTGTCATAAAGAGCCGACCCACTAAGGTGAGACGGAGGATGGCCTGGAGCCACTGAGGGAAGGGACGCCCCGTGACCGCCCTGACCGCGGCCCGCCTGCACACACGTACCTGTGTAGTTGATCACCATGGCCTTCCCGAACACCGACGGGGAGTAACTGGGGTTGGCCAGCTTGGTGTTGAGGTACAGCCTGAAACCGGAGTCGTAGTCCACCTCCTTGTCGCCCAGGATAATGAACTGCCGCCCCTGCGAGACCCTGACGTTCTTCTCCAGCACGTTGTCGATCACGGGGTCGATGTACTCGTCCACGTCGTGGAACAGGAACGGGGTCCCGTACTTTATGGCCATCTCCAGCTGCTTGAGGAAGTCCGGGTCGTTGAAGGAGGCCACCTGGAGGGGGGGCAGGTGCAGACCGCCAGTGGTCCCGGCGGTCGTCCCCCAAAGCTCCCGTGCTGGGGCTCAGGCGTGCTGTGACAGTGTGATGTCAGAACGTCACGGCACCGTGGGGTCCCAGGGTGAGGCCTCGGGGTGTGATAATGCCATCGCGGCAGGCCCCCCAACACAGCAGGTCCCCTGACACGGCAGGCTCCTCGACACGGCAGGCCCCCCGACACAGCAGGTCCCCTGACACGGCAGGCTCCCCGACACAAAAGGCCCCCGGACACGGCTGCCCCCCAACCTGGCAGGGCCCTGACACGGCACAGTCCCGGACATGGCAGGCCCCCCAACACGGCAGGCCCCCGGACACAGCAGCCTCCCCGTGACATGGCAGACCCCGACCAGGTTCCGGTGGGTTTATAAGCAGAGGGGCTGAGAGCAGGAGACACAGACAGGGCAGACAGCTCTCTGCTCTAGGCCCCGCCCTCTGCCACGGGGCAGCCTCCAAGGTTGGACCCCAGACCTTGAGACCCTGAGTGGAATCCTCCTCCGTCCCTGTCCAAACCCGCCCAGCCCCAGGTACCCCACGAGTCAGGCAGGGACAGACCAAGGGTCATCGCACTCAGCCGTGCCCTCCTGACGCACAAAGGGAGGAGGCCGGGGGTCATGCTCAAGAACTTGAAGGGGACAGCGAAGGCTGGGAGCGAAGCCAGGTGTGTGACTGCGTCACCCAGCGCCCAGGAGGCATCTCGGCCTCTGGTTGAGAAAGCACAGCCCGTGGCCAGACGTGAGCTGAGAGAACTCACTGCGTCTCTCAGAAACCTCCAGAGGGCGTTAAACGCAGTCCACAAGCATCCGGGTTCAACCCGCTCACTCACCTGGCGGGGATAGCCTTCCTCTAAGCCCAGCCCCTGGGGCTCCCTCTCCCCTCCTCACGCTAACAGGCCCTCTCCCCACAGGCTAGGACCCTCCATCTTTAAAACACAAGGTGGGAGCCAGGTGCTGGTGCAGGGTGATGCACCTGGGCCACATAGGAAAGGTCCTGGGTTCGCATCCCGGGCTGTCCCTGAGCACGCCTGCGTGTGCCGCCCGTGGTCACAGCCCGAGACGCGGGTGAGCACGGTGTCAGAGACGCTGTGGGGCCGCCTGTCTCTACCTCCTAAATGAATCAATACGTGCACGGAGACTGGGCTAGCAAGCAGGGGGCTGGCGGTCTCAGACTCGCGGGGACTAGGGGAGGAGGCGGGAAGTTCCTCCCTGGGGGATATTGTCCCCCCGCAGCTCCGCGAGAGTTTGAGAGACAGACACTCCCCGGACCTTGGAACTCAAACGGGCTTCCCAGACAGAATGGAAACACAAAGACCAGAGAAAATAAGGACGAGGCAAACCCGAACAGCACTAAGGTGTACACCGACAGCACTGAGGACCCGCCCACGTGCACAGCAGCGCCGTCCGCCATCACCAGGACGTGGAGCCGTCCCAGACGCTCAGCACCGAGCGTGGGTATGCAAATGCCGGACGTCCAATCAGTGCAAATCAGTGCAACAAGGAGCAACCCGGCTGAGCTACGAGCTGAGAACGTGGTCCTGCGTGGAAGAAGCCGAACCCGAAAGGCCGCGTGTTCATCCCGTTCCTACGAGTGGGCCGTGTCCAGGACGGCGGGCCCGTAGAGACAGGAAGAAGACTGGGGGCTGACGGGCTGGCATGGGGGAGGGGAGATGGGCTGGGGGTCACAGGTCAAAGACAGCAATTACTTTGAGAGTGATAGAAGATGTCCTAAAACTGGTCATTGCTATGCAACTCTAAAGACGTGAGAACCACCTGAGCCGTGTGCCTTCTACACGGGCCATGTGGATTCTCTCCCCCACCAGCCCCCACCAATCCGTGTGGATTCTCAAGCCCACCAAGCCCGGGACTGGGTGGAGGGTTCACGGAGTTGAGAGAGAGACGCCTTGGCCTTCATGTCCCTCACAGCGTGAGAGCAGCGATGCCCAAGTGGGAGCCCCGTGACCTCCGTGTTGGTTCCTGCTGCCCTGGGAGGCTCCCTGGGGGAGGCAGAGCAGGGTCAGCGGGGGTGGGGCCACCAGGCACAGGCAGTAAGGGCCCCCTCTGCACCCACATCCACCACACTGCACCACACCGCACCGCACTGCACCGCACCCGCAGGTTGTTTTTCTCCTCCTTCCTCTTGATCCAGTTGAGGGCCTGCTGCTGGGGGTCGATGCAGAGGGGGAAGCGGCTGGCCCGGGTGGTCAGGATGCCGTTCTGCACGGAGAGCTCGTCGGGCGGCAGGCCCTGGGAGCCCCACCTGCAGGGACGGCCACAGGAATTGGTCTTACTCAGCAAGCTGGGAGCCAAGGGCTCAGGGTGGCAGGATCGGCCTTCCAGAGCGACCCGCCAACCCCAGGCCCCTCGACCTCCTGACTCCAGGGAAAGGTGCTTGGGCTCAGTCTGCAGCCTGCCATTTCTGCGTGGCCCAGTGGGTGCCCCCCACCCCGCCTCGGCAGCAGCCCCCAGGGCGCCCACAGGCACCTGCTGATCTCGACGTCATCCGTGAGCAGGCCTTCCAGGCGGAACGGCTGGCTCAGGGGGATCTCCCGCTGCAGGAGGTCACTCTGCCAAACTTGGTGGACCATCTCGTCGCGGAACTCCCAGGTGAACGCGCCCTCGTAGCTCAGGAAGGCTGCGCAGAGCAGGCAGTCCCCCAGCAGCTTCACGCGCCGGTGCATCAGCTCGTCCAAGTCGTTCAGCCACCTGGCGCGGCAGAGGGAGGCCGCCATGAGCAATACCTCCCCACCACGAGCCCAAGGAACATTCTAGAACCAGCTTGACATCATGCTAACGAGACTAGCCAGAAGGCTGAAAATACTCTTTCCTTCCAGAGAGCAGAGACCAGCAGCTCCCTTTGCCATTTGCCACCTAACGAACACGGTGTTCTGGGAGACTGTCCGATGGCAGGGCTCGGCGGAAGCTAGCACCTAGTGCAGGGCTCCATCGCTGTTCCTAGGACTCATGGTCTCAGAGCTGTTTGTCGAGGAGCGATCACGTTGTTCTCAAATGTGGAGTCACATACACACTGAAGCCCTGCAGGGCTAACAAACTCTGGGCCTCCCTGTTTCCGGAAGTCTACCCCAAATTAAATGGAGCATGTGTTTCGCTTGGCCTCTTGGTAAATGCCCAGTGTCTTCTAGGCTCTAGGAGTATTGAAAATTACCTGTGTCCTGAAGCAGACAATATTTTCTAGTGTTTTCTATGCCACACTTACACCAGATGAGCCCCACCCACTGAAGGTTGAAGCCGCGACTGAACAAGCCACCGTGGCCTGAGACGGCGTCTGGGCAGTAGCAGAGACGGGGTCCTCCTCCAACCCTCCAGAACAGATCAGGGGTGCGAAGTCACCAAGAAGTAAGCAACCCCCAATCTGAGGGGCGCCCTGCCACACACTGCAGTGTCCCCGTGTCCACGGCTGGGCCGCCCCGTCACCCAGACTACTTGCTCAGCGCTACGTGGTGCCTGGTAAAAACGGAGCCCAGCAAATGGCCACGAGCCACTCGAGCATCGCTGGAACGCAAAGGCCGGTCCTGGGGCTTTCATGGACAACGCGAGGCGGGTCGGGCGGGCGCGCGGCCAGGCTGACCTGACGTTCTCGGAGCCGAGACCCGAGATGAGCTTGTCGGCTGCGATCAGCCGCCGCTCCATGATCTCGGCTTCCTCCTGCAGCTTCTGCTTTTCCAGCATGGCGGCCTCGTACTTGGCGCCCAAGGCTTCCAGCTCTCTCTGGATCGCTGCCAACTCGCTCTGGATCCTTTCTAGCTCCCGTTTAGTTAGGTAGAAATTCCGCTCCAGCCTGGCCACCTACGTGGGGACGACTTGTGGAGTGACGGAGAAAGGGCCACTGTGGGGCCCCCCGCCCACGCCTCCATCCACACAGTGAGGTCTGCGCTCTCTGGGGCCACCTGTGCTCCACTGAGGCCCGCGGCCGCTTCTCTTAGCTACCTCCCCGACTGCTGGCTGCAAACTCCACATCCCGCTGGAGAAAGACACCCCGCCTCCCAGCAGCTCGCGGTTTCGTCTCCACAGCGCCGAGGTCACAGAAAGAGGCCATTCGATCGCACACGTGATGACAGCCCAGGCTTTCCCACTGCGTCTACGCTTGCCGAGAACCGGGAAGAAGGGACTGCGGCACGCCATCCCCTCTGGGGGCAGGGTGTGAGTTCCTTCCTTCTCTCTCTCTCAATCTCTGTCACTCTCTGTCAAGTGCACATGCTCTATAGCCAAATTGGATTAAAAATAAGTAAAAACACACTGATTTTACATGTTGTGTGAGATTACCTCCAGTCACCGTAGATTTGAAAATTCTTCCAGGAGAAATTAATGTATGTTACAGTCTTTCTCAAAGGAATGAAATTATCAGTCTCATTTTATTTTATTAGGTTTTTGCCATAGGGCATGTGCACTTGCCAGAGAGAAACAGAAAGAGACAGAGAGAGGGAAAGTGAGAACTCACCCCCCCCCCCCAGGAGGATGGCCACACCACAATCCCTTCCTCTCCATTCTCCTCTCAGGATTTGGGGCACACATGCACACAAGCCTGGTGTGATTTACAAACTGCCAGGTCCAGGACTCAAACCATGGTTGGCCATGTGGGAGTGCAGTGCCTTAAGCACCACACCACCAGACACTGCAGTAACTGTATAGATATTGACTCTGAGGAACATTTGTGGGTGTTAATAAAGATTCAGCTGTGGAGATGTTCCATGCATGTTGTTTGTGATATCGGAATATTAGAAAATGTGCGGCAGATTAAAAACAATGCTACTGCAGCCCCAGCGAAGGAGTTAGAGCAGCCCCTTTTCTACACTTTTCCCGTCCGTGAAACTCCTCAGACCTCAGCCTGTCTGCTCGCTGCGCCAACACGAGAGCTGCCTTTCATGGTGAGTTGTGTGCGTGGGGTAAGGTCAGAACCTCACTGTGGACGCGCTAACTCCCAACGGGTCCTTGGCGGTGGCACCCCGGGCTCACGGACGGCCATACCTTGTCCCTCTTGGGCTTGATCTCACGGAACACGTCGCAGTAGCCCATTACGGCCTCCACGAACTTCAGCATCCCCAGCCCAGCTTTGCTCACGGCTTCCATCTCTTCGGTCGTGGTGTTGAGAGTCTTCAAGAGCCCTAAAGGTCAAGGAGGCGTGGGTCCCCTGGGCGGTGAACTGCACGGTGGGCACGGCATCGTGGGAAAACGCACTAAGAACCGGACTGCGTGTGGGCAGGGCGTGTGTGCTGAGCTCCTCGGGCTGGGGGAACCCTGCGAGCCGAATCCGGACCACGCTCCTGGGACCCTGCTCCTGGGACCACGCTCCTGGGACCACGCTCCTGGGACCACGCTCCTGGGATCACTCTGATGGTCCAAGCCAGGATAAAGGTGGGTTTTTCAGAGAGAGATTTTTGCTATAGGGCTCATGCACCCGCCAGAAAGACAGAGAGAGAAAGTGAGAAATCACCCTCCAGGGGGAATGGCCATGCCACAGTCCCTTCTCCTCCATTCTCCTCTCTGGACCTTGGGCACGCACACACACATGCCTGGCATGAGTTGTTTTTTTTATTTGTTTGGAGAGGCTTTTTTTTTTTATGCCATAGGGCGCGTGCACTCGCCAGACAGACAGAGAGACAGAAAGCAAGAAATCACCCCCCAGGGCGGATGGTCACGCCGCAATCCCTTCTCTTCTCTTCTTCTCTCGGGATCTTGGGCACGCACGTACACGCACCCAGCATGAGTTTTAAGCCACCGGGTCTGGGACACGAACCGCGGTCGACTACGTGGGAGTCCAGCGACATAGCCATTACGCTAACTGCTGGTCCCCCTAGCATGAGTTTTAAGCCACCAGGTCCGGAACGCGAACCACAGTCAACTACATGGGAACCCAGCGACACAGTCGTTAGACCATCTGCTGGTCCCCCAGGATAAGTTCAGTGCAAGTGGAATTTAAGGTGTGGGCAAGGGGCACAGGGGACTGCTGCCCAGGTCACCCCGTGGTCCAGGTGCCTCCGTGTGACTCAGCACCTCATCGATGGGGCTCCCAGCTGGGCACCAAGTGGCTGGACGCGGGCAGCAACCTGCGATTCCTGGGCCACACAGCCACCCGACACCTCCACCTGCACACTGGCCCCCGGTGCACTCTCACTAGACGGAGACCCAGCCCATCAACACCCGGGTGGACGGGCACCCCGGTTCTCATCATCATCGTCGTTAGTGGCATTTAGTCCACTTCTGCTTCTCAGGGGCTGAGAAAGAGCGTTTGGTGAACAGACCGTCCAGACAGAGACGAAGTGGACGGGCGCTGCCTTTGTAAAGGCTGGGGCCGGGCAGGGTCAAGGTCACGCCGGAAGCGAAGGCCTTCCTCCCACAGCAGAGACAGAGGGGCCAGGTAGGAAGGCCACCTACGGAGCTGCAAGGGCAACAGCCCAGGTGGCCCGGCTCTTGCCACCACCATGCCCAGCGGACGGGACGCTCAGAGGCCAGGACTGGGCCGGCCGGGTTCCAGGAAGAAGCTCCTGCCTCCTGGAGAGGGGGGTCAGACGTCCGCCGGTGTCAGCTGCCACTGTGCGTCCACGTCCACGCGGCTGCTCCCTTTCCCCGGGGACACGGGACCAGCCCCTCGTCCCTCCACCCGTCCCACAGACCAAGGTGCTGAGAGGTCGGCCGACCCCCGCGTCCGTCCCGCTCACCTCTGATGTTCTTCACCTGGCTCTGGGAGATGGCGTCGAAGTCGAGCTCCATCAGAGAGCGGAGGAAGTTGGGGTCGGACATCATGCCCTTGGCGGTCTTCCAGTTGAGCTCCCGGTAGCCCTTCATGATCAGGATGCACTCGCAGACCGTCTGCACCTGCTTCGGGGGCTTCGCGAACGACCTGCGGGAAGGGCCTCGCTCGGTCAGCGGGCCGTGCTGGACGCTGGCCCAGAGGAGCGCCCGGGGAAGGTGCCGGACCGGGAGGTGACGCCACCCGGAAGCGAGGGAAACTGGACCCCGACAGCAGCGTGGGCGCCGAGGGGAGCTTCCTAGCAGGCCCCGGGCGGGGCTCCGGGCCTCAGAGCAGGGGGCCAACATCAAGCCCAGGCCGCCCGGAGCCTCTGAGTCGGGTCAGGGCAGAGCATGAGGATCTGCGCTGGGCGACACCCGGTGAGTCCTCGGACCAGCGGCGGCTGCTGCCATTCTGTCATTACCGTCCTGTCACCATCACCGTCACCCTCCTGCCCCGTTATCAGGGGCACAGCGGGGCCTCCCTGGAGGTCCACATCCTGCTCCCCGGGCTGGGCCGCCCACTGTTTCCTGCAGCGCTCAGGACACCAGGCCGTCCTCTGCTCCCGACACTCGCCTGCCAGAGCCCAGGGGACCGCAGAGGGACGGAGCGCGTCTCCTGAGGAGCCCTGGGGCCCACTCCCACCACCCACAGGCTGTGACGCCGCTGAGGTTCGAGTCTTGGGTCTGGGCGCTAAGTTCTGAGGGTGGCGGCGGCAGGGGAGCAACACAGCAAAGGCCCAGGCGAGGAAGGGAGGGAAGGGGGGGAGGGCAGAGGAGAGCCCCGGAGGCTGTGGGAGCCCCGACACCAGCATCATGGGGCCTAGGGAAGAACGAGGAGGCGAAGGGTCAGAGACAGAGACTCACGTTGTCCTCCAGGAAGGAGGAAGGCCCGAGAAGGGAAGGGGGGATGAGAGGGCAGAGAGACAAAGAGACAGGGAGACAGAGACAGAGAAAGCAGAGCCAAAGAGACACGCATAGAGACAAAAAAGACGGAAGGAGACAGAGACAGATTTCTGTTACACTCCAGGTGAGAGGAGGGCCCGGGGAAGAAAGGGATGGGTGAGAGAGAGAGGCAGACAGGCAGAGACAGAGACAGACAGAGACAGAGAGAGAAACACAGAGAGAAGAATGAGACCGAGAAACAGAGGTGATGGCCCGAGCCACAGCACTCTGGAGCCACCGTCGTGGGCCACCCCCAGCCCTCCCGCCCCCAGGCCTCCCACCCACGCACTGCAGACGGAGAGCAGAGGACAGCGAGAGCCACACGGTGCAGGACAAGCCAGGGCCGCCGCCAGAGCGAGGGCGCCGGGGCTCCGGCACAGCCCGGCAGTCACAGCCTGGATGAGTCACCAGGCAAGCTGCAATTAGGCCGGCGTCCCCACTTACGAAAGCAGCACCGCCGACGGCTGGCTTTAATGAGAGCAGGCCCAGGCCACTGCCCTCGCAGTAATCCGGAGGCTCGGCGAGACATTTTCAGATACGGGACAGAAAGGCCCAGGCCAGGGTGGCGCAGTACTGCCCCAGGGCAAGTTAGAATCTACACAGGGACCTCATTTTCCCCATGTATAAAAGGAAGACATAAAAGGGACCAGCAGTTAGCGTAATGGCTATGTTGCTGGATTCCCACGTAGTCGACCGCGGTTCGAGTCCCGGACCCGGTGGCTTAAACTCACGCCGGGCGCGTGTGCGTGCGTGCCCAAGATCCCGAGAGGAGAATGGAGGAGAAGGGATTGCGGCGTGGCCATCCCCCCTGGGGGGTGATTTCCTGCTTTCTATCTCTCTGTCTCTCTCTGTCTGTCTGGCGAGCGCACGCGCCCTATAGCAAAAAAATAAATAAATAAAAGCCTCTCCAAAAAAAAAAAAAAAAAAAAAGGAAGACATAAAAGCTTCCGGAATCAATGGAAGTGAAGTTCTCAGGCCGGCAGGTGGCATGGTGCTTGAGATGGCTGAATCCCACGTGACTAAGAGTTCAAGTCCCAGACCTGGAGGCTTGAGAAACATGCCAGGCACGTGTGCATGTGTGCCCAAAATCCCAAGAGAAGGATCAGAGAGAAAGGACTGCAGCGTGTTCATCCCCTCTGGGGTGATTTCTCGCTTTCTCCCTCTCGTCTGTCTGTCTGTCTCTGTCTCTCTCTCTCTCTCTCTCTGTCTCTCTCTCTCTCTCCCTCTCTCTCTCTCTCTCCAGGAAGCTCATGTGTCCTATAGCAAATTTAAAAAAAAAAAAAGAGAGAGAGAGAGAGAGAGAAGAAGAAGGAAGGAAGAGAAAAAAGAAAGTGAGAAAGTGGAGTTGCCGCCATCATCTCAGACACGCCCGGGACCTCACTTATCCAGAGACCAGCTGTCTGACATACTGAGGCTGCAACTCAGCACATGGAGATGCCTCTGCTTCATGTTTCTGTGGATTCCTTCCTTCTATCACAAAAAGAAACAAACCTCAGGGATAAGAGAGGAAGAGAGAGAAATCATTACAGACCACTCCCCACCTCCCCACGACTGTCCCAGACACTCCGATGGTCTCTGCCCTTCCCTCAAGCCTCGCTCCTGCCGCCTCAGGAAGGCGTCCCTGCAGCCTCCACGGCCATGGCTGGGGCGCCCTCACCCACAGAGCAGCCACGGCCTCTCCTTCCCAGTCTTCTCCCATGTCACCTCACTGCACACAGGGGAGCCCGCAGGAAGGCAGACTTGGCTCCCTGCAGTGAAGGCCCTGCCTGCCTGGCTCACCTCCCATCAGCCCGGTGCCCACGCAGGGCCGGCGTGGGGTGGACAGCCAGTGACCAGCAAAGGAATGAAAGGAGAAAGTGACCCGCCAGCTGGTGACACAGGGAGGCTTTCTGTACTTTCACGGTGGAGAAACCACCACTGCTAAGCTTCATTATGCCTCATCTCACCCTGACATCTGACGACTTCCACAAACAGCAGCGAGCACACAGGGAGGAAGCGCTTTCTAAGGAAATAAAGGATCGTGAACCTGTCAAGGTGGAAGTGCTGGTTCATTGAAGTTAATACCCAGATAACCTGAAGACAGGCAGACAGAGTCATCGGGGAAAAATAAAACTAGATCCAAGGTAATATGGAACCCCGGGGCGGGGGGAATCCCCAAAAGATAAAATATTTAATGTAAAAAAAACACATAAAAGTACAGAAAGAAATCATGGAGAAATGACAAGTTAGACCTTTTAACTATGATGCAATATCCAAGAGCCACAAAATAAAATATTGCTATAATCTGCCACAAAAAAAATAAGCATAGGGGCAAAAACACATACACACACACAAAGCTCATAAACAAAGTCAAACGGCCAAGAGAAGTTGGAAATATGTGTGACCCACTTAACCAATAAAAAGTGTTTTGGGTCGTCAGGGAAGTCATGCCGTATCTTCCATATTTTTTTTTTTTTTGGAGAGGTTTTACGCTATAGAGCACGTGCGCTCGCCAGACAGACAGAGAGAGACATAGAGACAGAAAGCGAGAAATCACCCCCCAGAGGGGATGGTCACGCCGCAATCCCTTCTCCTTCATTCTCCTCTCAGGATCTTGGGCACGCACGCACACGCGCCTGGCGTGAGTTTTAAGCCACCGGGTCTGGGATGCGAACTGCGGTTGACTACGTGGGAGACCAGCGACGTAGCCATTACGCTAACTGCTGGTTCCCTCTTCAATGTTTTTCAATGCAAAAATGAGTCATGGCATTTCAGACAGCCCAATAAAAAGCCCCTGGAAATGGATAAGAAAAAGAAAAAGAAAAAATGTAACAACAAAAACCAACAGATGAACAAACAAAGCACGAAACAGTTCACAAAATGTTCACATGCAATCCTTACACTTTTTCTTTTTTACATCCGTCAGAGGGCACATGCACTCACTGGAGACAGACAGGGAGACGGGGAAAGTGAGAAAGCACCCCCCAACATGGGCGGTGGTCACACCGCAATCCCTTCTCCATCTCTCCCTCCTCTCAGGAAACTGAGCACTCCCATACATGCACCAGCATGCTCTTCAAGTTGCCAAGTCCGGAACTGCGCCCTCAGCCATGTGAATTCCAGATGCCTTAATGCCACCAGCTGTCCCCACACTTTTTTACATATGAAATTCAAGGCCAACTTCATGCGTAAGAAGAGAAGTGCAAATTAAAACTACACAAATACCATTTATCATCTACAAGGAAGAAAATTGTCCAAGTGGTTGATAGCTCCCTCTGTGGGTGAGGTTGGGAATGGACTGCCGATGAAAGGGTGGATTGGCTCCACCCCCACCAAGCAGACGCAGTGGCTGTGGACCACAAACACACGTGCCCTCGGACCCAGCCGGCTGTTCCATGTCCAGAAATGCATCCTTCATGGTCAGATTTACTCTTCCCCACGCTGTGTGTGAAAGCAGAAGAGACAAGCTGAAGACCCGTCAATTGGGTTGAATATGACAGCACAGTCATGCCAATGAAATGTGAGGGGCTATTTTAAAACATCAGGGAAGTTTGTGTATCAACCTGCAGAAGACCTCCGACGTGGACCTCCTCACAGAAACTATGCACAGTGCATGGCCAGTCATACTCCTAAGGAGGGGCCTCACTCTCAGGCCCAGGACCGAGGACCTTTGCTATCTGGGTGCCTCGGTTCTGCATCGAGGCCCTGCGGGTGGATACACAGAGATGATTGGCAATGGTTACCTGGTGTGGTCTGGGGAGCCAGACAAAGCTGATGGGGGCACAGTGGGACACGTGCCTGGCCTGGGTCTGAGAGCTTTTCACAGAGTACCTCGTTTGATCCTCACCAAGGCCCTGACACGGTGGGGACAATTACAATCATCCACATTTTACGAAGGAAGAAACTGAAGCACAGAGAGTTTAAGTGACTTGCTGGAGGTCACACAGCAGGTCAGAGGCAGAACCATGCCTTTAATTATGTTCCCACGATGCCTTTTTTTTTTTTTTTTTAATTGCCAGAAGGAGTGTGTGCTCACCAGAGACAGACAGGGAGAAAGAGGGAGAGGAAACATCCCCCAGTAGGGCATGGCCATGCTACAACCCCTTCTCCCACATTCCCCCACCCTGGAGCATCCGGGCATGCGTGCACGTGTGCCCGGCACGTGTTTCAAGCCGCTGAGGCAAGCGTTCATACTGTGGTGGGACCCGGCCCCAGTGATTACTTCTAAAGCGACTCCTTTCTGACCGTAAGACATGCTAGCTCTCTCGGGCTCAGCTGGACCCTGGGCCCCGACACCTGTCGAAATGCAGGAACACGTCAACCTCTCCACGTGGCCGGTGATGTTCCCTCCTGACCCTCCCCCTGGAGCTGATGCTCCTCCCCAATCTCTGCTCCCACAGCAGCCTACGCGGACCTGCAGCAGCACCCCAAATCCTACAACCAGTGACTGGATGTTGGCCCTGAGGAGGTGTGTACAGGTCATTGCTCCTCCACTCAGCACGGGGTGCCGTTCTCCTCGGCCCCGGCTCCTCAAGCTCCCAACACGCTGTAAGGAAATGTTAACAGAACACCGTCCTTTCACCTCCGCCGGTACCGCGCCCTGCGGATGCTGAAATAAGGACTTCCGGCAGTCTCCCGGAACGACCCAGGTGTCCGTCCTGGATGGAACAGGAGTCCATGTTCCCATCCATGTGTTTCACCAACAAGGAAACCAGAGCACGGCCTCCACAAAGACCTGCTCGGCCTCACCAAGGAGCACAGGGCAAGAAGCGCTTAGAGCGCGAGCACTGCTCGGCCAGCCAGGGGTGCAGAAGGAAAGCCAATGCCGACCTGGAAATGTGAGGCCCTCTCAGCTGGGGCGGCCTTGGGGGCCAGGGGACCGAACCCCTTTTGTAAATGAGCAGGTGGCGAAGAGTGAAGCAGAGAGAGAGCCAGGTGCCCTTGCAGGCGGGCAGCACAGGGGACGGGGACGAGGACGGCGCCCTCCTGGGCTTCACTCACACTGAATAGCAGCGAGTCCACTACCCGTGCCCTGGGAGACCAGGCGGCCGGGCAGGTCGGGCGCTCGCCCGCCTACCCAGGGGCCACCCCTCCTGAGAGCAGACCAGCTCCCTGGTAGAGAGGGGAACCCTTTACAGACTGATTTGCAGAAGGTCCGGGAACCACCGTGACCCACTGGCCCCACCCCTTGAATGCCCATTAGGCCAGAAATGGGTGTAGGCCTCACGCCCCGGGCCTCAGCCGGGGACAACCCTGCAGGCTATTCCTGTTTTCTAGCAGGACACCAGCCACGGTCAGAGCCTACACTTCCGTCCTGTCTGTGGGAAGAGGATCAGCTCACAGCGCATGCCCCTCCCTCCAGGGTGGCCCGGCCCAAGGCCAGCAAGCCCTGCTCCCTCCTGTCTGAGGCCTGGCACCCGGCCTCCCTGGCCTAGCCCGCTCAGGGCAGTACCACCCTGCCGCAGGTGCCCAGGTCCCACCCTGGCCGGGACCGCCGTCACCTGATCTCGGTCACATCCGACTTGTCCAGCTTCTGCAGCTCCAGCTTGGCAGCCTCCAGGATGGGCATGACCTCGGCCAGGGCCGTCTCGGCCTCGGCCTTCTCCACAGCAATGACCTTGTTCTGCTCCTCTATCTCCGCGGCCTTCTCCTCCGCCAGCTTCTTCTTCTCCTCCGCTGCAGGGGGAGAGGGCGTGAGGCTCCGGACGGGACGTGCCTGCTCCACGAGGGCAGCAGCGGCTGTCCGCATGTCGGCGTGGGCGGGGTCCGAGTTCGGCCTTCCCCATAGAGGTTCAGACTCCAGCCCTCCTCAGGGGCCACCGTGTCCCACCCCTCCATCCCACGTGGGTCACACAGCTGTCAGTCCCCAGCTCTGCCCCACTGGAGGAGTGAGGACACCAGGCTGCCTGTGCGTGCATGTCCTAGCTCGCAGGCCCCCGTCTGTCCCTTTCTCACCTTCTCCTATGACCATCTGGTGAGCTCAGGCACCCCTGGGGAGGCTCGGGCCCTCCATCCCCCTGTTCTCTCACCCCGGGGAGGCTCGGCCGCCCTCCATCCACCCCTGTTCTCTCACCCCGGGGAGGCTTGGCCGCCCTCCATCCACCCCTGTTCTCTCACCCCGGGGAGGCTCGGCCGCCCTCCATCCCCCTGTTCTCTCACCCCGGGGAGGCTCGGCCGCCCTCCATCCACCCCTGTTCTCTCACCCCGGGGAGGCTCGGCCGCCCTCCATCCCCCTGTTCTCTCACCCCGGGGAGGCTCGGCCGCCCTCCATCCCCCTGTTCTCTCACTTTGTGACACTTAATCACAGCCCGAAGTTCCACGTCACTGCTGTGCTTGCTAAAGGCCCAGGAGGGCCTGGCTCACGGTCAAGCACACTGGAGTGACCGGGGTAACAGGAGGGACCACTGGAGTAACCAGGGTAACAGGAGGGACCACTGGAGTAACCGGGGTAACAGGAGGGACCACTGGAGTAACCGGGGTAACAGGAGGGACCACTGGAGTAACCGGGGTAACAGGAGGGACCACTGGAGTAACCGGGGTAACAGGAGGGACCGGGAAGAGATCTCCCAGTTAGCTGCTGTGGCTGTTACAGCATAAACTGATCATGGCTAACAATAGTCAAGTTAAGAAAAGTGAGAGCCCGCTGTCGGGAGACGGGGCAGCAGTTGGGGATGCAGAAAAACATAAGCCAGGGCACTTCTGGGGGTCTGGGCGTGGACACCTGATGCTCAGCCTCTTCCCGAGGCTGACATGAGCCTGGCGGACTTGAGTCCTCTTTGGGCGACTGCTTCAGAACGCGAAGCCCAGGAGCACGTCTCGTGTCTCACTGGCTGGCTGGGGCTGGAATAAACCCATGCAGGCACCGGGCTGGGGAGGTGGCCCTACACCAGGCGGGGGCGCTGTGAGCAGAGGGACGGCGATGTCCTGTGCACTGGGCCTGCCGCAAAGGCAGTGAGCAGAACCAAAGCAGTGTGGGCATGGACGGAGAAGGGAGAAAGAGGCAGGCAGCTTCAGGGCTTCAGCTGCGATCCGAGAATGAGCTGGGGTGGGGCTGGGGGCAAAGCAGAGGACAGGATTCCGGGGTACAGGACAACAGTAAAGGGGAGCCCGAAGATGCAGAGTGAAGGCTCAGTGGCCAGGGACAAGCTGCAGCTCCAGGAACGTCCCACACAAGT
Source organism: Tupaia tana (assembly GCA_026018925.1). Taxonomy (NCBI): domain Eukaryota; kingdom Metazoa; phylum Chordata; class Mammalia; order Scandentia; family Tupaiidae; genus Tupaia; species Tupaia tana. Next base: position 20,455,423 of record JAKSZU010000026.1, on the reverse strand, counting down.
TCTCTGTGAAAGGGCCGGCTGCGCTGGGGCAGGGCTCGCGTGGAGACGAGGGAAGGCGGAGGGAGCCACGGCAGGGAGGGCCACGAACCCAACACATCCCAGAGAGCGCCACTCAGGCTGAGGACAGCTCAGCCATGGCTCAGGCCCCGGGCTCAGAGGCGGCCAAGAAATGGACCTTCCCAGGCCTCCCCAAGACCTCAGGCTGCCAGCTCAGGGCCTGGCAGATGGTAGGGTCTCTGCTCACTGAAAGGGTGAGACCGGCCGGACACGAACACAATCGGAGGGGAAAAAAGCCACATCCAGCCCTACAGGTGGCTCCCAGGGACGACTCGGCAGACCTCCATCCTCCGGGCGGGCCTGTCCCCGCGCCAGCCCCACACTCACCGATGGCCGTGTTGGCAACAATCTCCTCCAGCAGGGCCTCGCAGGCGGCGGACTTCTCGGCCAGCACGATCTTCTGCTCGGCCAGCTTCTGGTTCAGCTCGTCCAGCTGGATGGTGGCCTCCTTCAGCTTGTCCAGTCCCCCCTCCAGGCGCTTGCACTGCGCTGCGGGAGAGAGCACAGCGTCCGCCATCGAGGGGGCCGATCCCAACACGCCGGTGCCAGTGGCCCGGCTGGGATTCACCCAACCAGGACTCAACAAAATGATTAAAGGTAAAAAATTATTTTCGTGCGTCGTTCGGTGCACCCAGTGCCATACCAGGACAGCACCCGCCAGAACAAGTCAGGTTCCAGAACCAAACTAGCTTCCCTTGGTCAGCAGCCAGGCCCAGAGCTTGTTTAAAACAGCATTTTTCCACCAGAGCACGCTGTCGCATCTCCACTGTGACAAACACTTAGAGCTACGTGTGTGGCCCAACACGGAGCACGCTGGGCCCGCCCCCATGCGAGCAGCACTCTGAAACGCAGAGGCCAGCGTGGCCGTGGCCGTGTTCCTTCTACCCTAAGGAGGCCTCGTCTTGCTAAGAAATCTTTCTTTTCTTTCTTTTTATTTTTTCAAGAGAGGTTTTTGTTATAGGGCACATGTGCTTGCCAGAGACAGAGAGACAGAAAGCAAGAAATCTCCCCCTGGGGGGATGGCCATGCCACAATCCCTTCTGCTCCATTCTCTTCTTGGGATTTTGGGCACGCACACACATGTGCCTGGTGTGAGTTTAAAGCCGCCAGGTCTGGGACTCAAACCACAGCCAGCTATGTGGGAGTCCTGTGACGTTACCATTGCACTATCTGCTGGTCCCGAGAGATACCTTTCATAAAGAGAAGATCAGGGCCACCGCACGGCCTAGTGATTAAGGGAACCAGATCCCTCGTGGCCAACTGCATGGTTCAAGTCCCAGCCCTGCAGCTTGGAAAACATGCCAGACACGTACACACACGTATCCAAAATTCTGGGACGATGGAGAAATGGAGGGGGAGGGATTGTGGCGTGACCACTTCTCAAGAGGAAGTGCTTTCTCCTGCTCCCTCTCCTTCTCTGTCTCCCTGTCACTTACTGGCAAGCGCACACGCCCTCCGACTTAGGGTCAGGCCTTGAACCCTTACTCGTGGGTAAGGACGATTTCTGCTAACCGCCCACCCGCGTCTCACCTATGTTGTACTGAGTCTTCTCGTCCAGCAGTTTCGAGTACGTGTGAATAAAGTCCAGGTAGTTCTTGGGGGTTACGTAGTTGCTGCGTCTCAGCTTCTGCAGGAACCGTTTGCTGAACTCGCCCACAGACTGGTGGACCAAGACCACGTGCTCCACGAGGCCTTCCATACTCTCCACCGGGATCATCGGGTTGTCTCCTGCAGAGGAAGGGCGGAGAGAAGTGCCTCTTCAAGGAGAAAGCTAACCCTACAGTGACCATGCGGCCCAGCAACTCCACTGCTCGGCACGGACCCGCGAGGACGGGAGTCGAGTGGTGGGTGCCGCTGCCCACGGCACCGTTATTCACATCACCGCAGTGGGGCAACCCCGTGTCCATCAGCAGATGGTGGGATAACACCACGGTCTGCCCACACTACGGAAGGTGACTCGGCTGTGAAAGGAACGAGACGCTGACACTGGCTATGAGGAGGCGAGCCCCAAATCACTGCACTGGCTGGAGAAGCCAGACACAAGACGACACGCCCTGTGTGGCTCGGCTCGGTTGACACGCCTGGCACAGGCAGCACCGAAAAGGCGCAAAGTAGACCAGAGACTACCCGGTCGGGGAGAGGGGCTGGCATTTCCTGGGGTCGGGGATTCCGTCTGGGAAGATGAAAACGTTTGGGAAACAGGCCGTGGTGAAGACTGTACAACGTGAGGGATGTGACAGTGCCACACGGACACTCCTGGAAAGGTTAAAACCGACATTTTTATGTTGTATTATGTATTTTACCACGATACAAAATTTAAGGGACTAGCAGATGCCATAATGGCTATGTCCCTGGACTCCACGTAGTTGACATTTCTGCTATGGGGCACATGCACTCACCAGAGAGATGGCCATGCTGCAACCCTTTCTCCTCCATTCTTGTCTAGGAGTTTTGGGCATGCACACTACACACGCCTGGCATGAATTTTAAGCCACCAGGTCTGGGACTCAAACCGTGGTCAAATACAGCATATAGGGATGTCATTATGCCACCTGCTGGGCCCCAGCCTTCACAAATATTAATGGATTCTGTGCACCCAGCACACAGGGGCAAAGGGGGGGCCTTCTTACGAGTCTGTGGGAAGAATCGGCAGTCATTACGGCATCATCGGAAAAGTCATAACGCATTCTTCCATGCAAAAACGTACCGTGACTTTTCTGACAACCCACTACATTCACCTCAAAGCATAATACATCCCCTCCTAGACTGAAGATGGGCCCTGAGTATCAATTCTAGATTCTGCAGATCTGATCTTGAATTGAACCAAGGGTCAGCAAACCTCTGCCCTTGGGGGCCAATTTTACAGTGTGCACGAGAGACTTTGCCTTCCAAATACCTGTGCTTGGGGTCATCCCAATTCTGGGAAACACGGTCTTTTAAAAATTCTGAGACAATTCTATGCAGTGTTCTTTATGACAATGAAACACGGAGCCCTGAAAGCGGACCGAAACGCTGACGAGCGGAAATGGCGAGCACCCCTACGAGGACAAGGCTGCATCTGTATCAGGGTTGGCGGACCATGCCCGAAGGACGGGCCCGGCCTGTCACTCATTTTCATAAACAAAGTCACTGGAACACAGCCACCACCATTCACTTACACGTCAGCTACGACGGCTTCCAAGATACGAGGTCAGAACGGGGTAGCTGCGACCTTGTTGGTAATACTTACACTGGGTCCTTTATAGGAAAAGTTTGCCAGCCCCACATTGGCCATCAGAAAAGAGCCGTTCTCCCGGCCTCGTGTCTAAGAAAACACGCTGTGATTAGACTTAGGCTCCTGCTCGTCCCACGGGACTGTGCATTTACTGACTACGCAGGTCTAAGCCTGAAACCAGTCTCCGGCCACATGGTGTTTAGTCAATGACAGTCCCGTCGATTCCAAGGCTCTGCCACGTAGCCTGGGTGTGCGAGAGGTTGTGCCACCAGGGTTTGGGTAAGTGCTCTGAGTGACGTTCATGTGATGACAAAATCGCCTAAGGACGTGTTTCTCGGTAAGCTGCCCCATCCTCCAGTTATGCGTGGCTATATTTTCAAGGTCGCTGTGTCACCTGTCATCCACCTGCTCAACTGAGGACAAACGGACTTTCTTATTCAAAGATTAAATGTACTGACGACCTTAGGTATTGGAAACCATAGGGAGAACGGTGCACTGGCCGACAGCTGGTTTCTGGACAGGGCCTCAGGGCACCCTTTGGGTCAGGGATGGCACATCTTTCCTAGGAAAAGCCGAGTAATGACCGAACAGTCCCTGCTGCGTTACCCAGCTTCGCAGCGGTGGCGCCACGCAGTCTTGGATGGTGTGTTTGCTAATGAGCGAGTCTGTGTCCAATAAAACGTTCTTTGCTGATGGTGCTTGTCAACACTGGCTTTAGATGATACCGAATCGGTTTTTATCCTACACGGCTCTTGTCAATCTCCTGCAATCACTTTGGTCTAAAAGGCTATCCCCACTGAGAGCCGTTCATTAGCAGAGCGGGTTACAGTGAAGGAGCGAGGAGTGATGATAAACTACCTCACTACGCCAGCACTGAAGCCCGTGTGAGCTGGGGCTTACCTAAAAACGACTTAGCGACCGCGTGCAGGGCTTGGGAAGGCCAGGGCATGAACCAGTCGATTCCAGTGTTATTCACCAGACCTTGAAGAGGGAGAGAGATGGAGAGAGGATCATTCTGCCACCCTAAGACCGCAAGAACACTGACGCCATCTTTAGGAGCCAGCACAGGTGAAGCATCTGGAGGTGTCCCTGCTGGACCCATCGGATACAGAGCTCCAGCCGTGGCTGGCCCTGCACCGTGGGTCAGCAGCACCTCTGACCTCGACCTGCTAGGTGACTGTGTGACCCCCCCCCACTGAGTTGTGACAACCCAAACACTTCCAGGCAGTACCAGAGTCTCCTGGGAAAAGGGGGGTAAAATCCTGCCCCCCCTGATTAAGAACTTTATTCTAAAAGCAGTTTCTACCTTTTACATAAGGTTGGCAGGGTTTCCCCAAATGGAAGAGAGCCACGAGTCACCCCCAGGTGTGTGAGTGTGCGCCTGGGCTGTGAGCATGCACCTGATTGTGAGTGTGCACCTCGGCTGTGAGCATGCACCTGATTGTGAGTGTGCACCTGGGCTGTGAGCATGCACCTGATTGTGAGTGTGCACCTGATTGTGAGTGTGCACCTGGGCTGTGAGCATGCACCTGGGAAGTTCCTGCACCGGGTCCTCAGGGTGTCCCCCACGGGCGACATGCCCAGGACGATGTGCAGGTTGTTAGCACTTTTGTTCACGAAGAACTGCCACACGGACTCCTTGGCCGGCCCCATGCCGTGCTTCAGGGCTTCCTGTCCAATCTGACTGAGAATAGACTCCTTCTCCTCTTCGGGGAAAAGCGCAGGCACGATTCCTGGAAAACAAAGGCTCGCGGTGGTTTCCGTGGTCTCGGGGCGATCACGGTCGGGATGCTGGCCGGAAGGACGGAAGAACGAAGTCATGGAGACAGTAGTAGATTCGGGTCTGAACGGCAGGTCTTGGGTCCTGGCTCTGAGATCCAACTCACTCACCTGCCGTGAGCCCCAGTCTCTGGGTCTGTGAACTGTGGAGAAGGAATGCCCGCCGCGTCCCTGGGAGGGTCACCGTGAGCTCCACAGTGACATGGGCCTCCCTGCAATTCTCAGCCAGGAGTGGTTTGCCTCCAAGAGACACTTGACGGTGTCTGGTGACATGCTCGGTTGTCACAACTGGGAGGAGAGGCTGCTACGTGCATGCCTGGTTGAGGCCAGGGTGTGAGAACTCTTATCCTACAAGCCCGGGACAGCACCCGGCAGAGAGCGAGCCAGCGCCTGACACTGACAGCCCCGAAGCTGAGAATCCTTACCCCCGAGAGGGCTTACGTGGAGGCCGTCACGTCCCTCATTCGGGCCCTCTCACAGGAGGCCCAGCTGAGGCCCCTCGGTCTGCAAATACACCCAAGCCCTGCACTGGGGTTGACAGGCACGGAGAGGGTCGGGACAGCGTGCATGTCTGTGGCACGGGTGGGGAGAGTCCAGCGCCACGGCAAAGGGGGCGTGCCACATGCCACGTGAGCAGGACGGTGGGTGCCCCGGCACCCCCAGGCGGGCCTTTCTTGGAGGAGGAAGGCCCTGTGCGGCATGGGCTGGAAGCTGGAGGGAGGCGGGAGCCCGGCGCTGGACCGGGCGGTCAGCTCTGCCTCCAGCCTCCTCTTCATTCTCTCATGGGACAGCTCCCTTTGGCTTCAGGACACACCTAAATCCAGACGGCATCTCAAGGGCCTTAAGTTAACTGCATCTCGATAAGGTCCCACTCACAGGCTCCGGGGTTACCACCTGGGAGCGCCTCAGAGAGGGCACCGCTCAGCCCTGATCAGTACGCCTGTGCCTCAGTTTCCCCAGCTGTGAAACGAGGATAAGAGCACGTTCGTCACCAGGTTTCCATGGGGACTAAGCAATGCATGCCAAGTATTTACAGCGGTCCTTGGCCCAGAGCGGATGGTGACTCCACTGTGACCACGACAGCTCTCAGGGCGCATGCAGCTCTGCAGGTGGCCAATGCTGATGGTGTGGGCCTGTGCCTCAGCCTGCGCCTCCCCCGGGGCCGGGCGGCCTGCGCCTCCCCGAGCCGCCCACCTGAGGTCAGCATGTTGTTGACGAGCTCCAGGAAGCCCTCCTCGGCCACGTGCGCGTCCGTGAACAGGAAGATCATCGTTTTATTCTCGATCCCCAGCTTCAGGTAGAGGCTCTTCAGGTCATCCCGGAAGTTGTTCTCAGAGTAGCCTCGGCTCAGCAGGATCTCGAACACCTGCCGCACAGAGCCCTGAGTCCGACGGCCCGCCTCCCTCCCCGACCCTGGACGAGCCAGGAGCACGCACACGTCAGTGCAGCAGCCATGCCAGGTGACCGGGGCCGTCAGCAACCCTGCGAGGGCGAGGCGCAGGACTCTCGCACCCCGCTCTGTCAAACAAGGCACGGCAGCGTTCTGCGTGTCACGAGCGCGTGGGTGGGTGGGAGTGCAGACAGCATGCACGTGTGAGTCTAGAAGAAAGAAGGTACGGGAAGGACCCTCCCGTCATGAGGAGTCACAGAGACGGAGGGAGGTGAGGGGGGAGGCTGGAAGGAAAGGGGCAGGCTGAGCAGCGGAGGAAGGAACTGCAGGACGCACCCCAGAGGGAGCACAACCTCCTGCTGGTGCCGGTCCAAGTGGGCAAACACAGGAAGAAAAGAAGCTCTTAAGTCCTTAAGCTAGAAAATCCTGTTTACACACAACATAGTCGTAAATGCACCCGAGACACCGAGCTCGAGGCGCGCCTGCCCCTGAGCATCCATGCTGTCTCGAGGGAGATGGAGCTTTCCCGGGAACCTCGAGCTCAGCTGTGATCTCAGAAGCAAGTCAGGGCTGCAGGAGCGGCGAGGCCGTGGCTCCCACCCGCCTCGGCCCTGCGCACTCACACATAGCCATGCACACCTGTTTTCACACACACACACCCCCCCCAGGTTCACATTCACTCTGCACTTCCACACTCGACCTCTGAACTCGACGTAGTCTCCGTTCTAAATACACGAGCTGATGCTTCTTAGAAACTGCACTTTTGATAATTATCCAGCCCGACCAAGAAATCCAGCCTGACACCCAGAGAGCCACCAGGCTGTGGTCCGCTCCGGTGTGTCCCAGCGTCCACGTGAACCGCCAGCTGCAAGCCCTGGCGCAAGCAGCCACCTTCTGGGAGCAGGCAGACCCACCTCACAGTCGGCCGTGAAGGCGGCCAGCCTCGCCAGAGACTGCTTCCCGGAGCCCCCAACGCCGACCAGCAGGGCATGGCCACGGTCCATCCGAATGATGCGGTGCACGCGGGTCAAATGCTCCAGGGCATCGTCAAAGAGAACCAAGTTCATTCTGGTGTAGCTCTCGTTATACTCCTCAAGAATTTCCTGAATTAAAAAAAAACATATATATACACACATCTATATATGGGGCCAGTAGGTGGCGCTGGACTCCCACCCAGTTGACTGCAGTTGGACCAGGACCTGGTCATTCCTTTTCTTACCTTTCCTCTCTTTCTCTCTCTCTTTGACTGTCTATCTCTGGTGAGCGCACAGGCCCTATAGCAAATTTTAAAATAACAGTAATGCTAAGTAAAAATCATTTTTTTTAAATTAAGGAATCTTTAAATTTTTAAAGATTTATTTTAAATAACTAATTTTTCTTTTCACATGAGTTTTGCCAGAGAAAGACAGAGAGGGAGAGGGAAGGAGAGGGAGAATGAGAAAGCAAGCCACAATGTCCGGGACTTGAACCAGAGTTGGCCACGTGAGAATCCCAGCGCCTTTGCTACCATGCACCTGCTGGCCCCAGGAATCACTGGATTTAACAGGCAGACTTCCCCTTTTGTTCAGGACAGATTAGAAACAGATAGACTGGGTCCAACCGGTGCATAATGGCTACACTGCTGGACTCCCACAGCGACTGCAGTTCGATTCCTGTACCTGGAGGCTTGAAACACACCAGGCGTGTGTGTGCGCGTGCCCAAGATCCCAAGAGGAGAATGAAGGAGAAGGGACTGCAGCATGGCCATCCCCCTGGGGGATAATTTCTCACTTTCTCTCTCTGTCTCTCTGGTGAGTGCCCAGATCCTATAGCAAAAAGTCTCTTAAAAAAATTTTTAAAAAAATTAAAAAAAAGAGCAGAGAGGTTTCTTTCTGAATGCCCAATAGTTGAAATGATCAAATCATATGAGTTTATGGGACTGGTCTCACTTTCACAGTCAAGTTCCTGGCCCCCTCAGTTAAGGTGGCTGGTCCCACACGGCCGACCAGTTCGAGTCCTCGGGCCGGGTGCCTGTGTGTGTGTGCCAAGATCCCCAAAGGAAACAGAGAAATGGAGCAGAGGGGCTGACCACGGAGGTGCTCCCTCACCCCCACCCCAGCGCACAGGCCCGGAGCAAATTGTTTCTTAAAGGATTTCCAGCTGCTGGTTTTAGATTGGCCAGCAGGGAGCCAGAAGCCTATGAGGCTCTCTCATTAATTTAAGTAAAACCAGATGTGGGGGGTGGGGGCCGGATGAGCGGTTCCCAAGCCTAGATAAGCTTCGGAATCCTGGCCCTGATGAGCTCGACGGTGCACATCGTGGAGTGAGGGGCGTGGGGGTCTGCGTCACAGTCCTAACCCCAGGTCGGGGTACCCGGATGTGTCAGACCACTGGGTCAGACACAAGCCCACATACCAAGCTGTAAGGCAAAGCTCTGTGTACACTCCCAGTGTTCCACGCAATGCCTGGTGCATCCTCACCCACCCACGGCGGACCCACATTCAGGGAGGACGCGAGCCATGGAGAAAGTGAGGCCCCCCCACACACACACAGCAGGCCCACATTCAGGGAGGACGCGAGCCGTGGGGAAGGTGAGGCCCCCCACACACACACAGCAGGCCCACATTCAGGGAGGACGCGAGCCGTGGGGAAGGTGAGGCCCCCCCACACACACACAGCAGGCCCACATTCAGGGAGGACGCGAGCCGTGGGGAAGGTGAGGCCCCCCCACACACACACAGCAGGCCCACATTCAGGGAGGACGCGAGCCGTGGGGAAGGTGAGGCCCCCCACACACACACAGCAGGCCCACATTCAGGGAGGACACGAGCCGTGGGGAAGGTGAGGCCCTCCACACACACACAGCAGGCCCACATTCAGGGAGGACGCCGTGGGGAAGGTGAGGCCCCCCCCACACACACACACAGCAGGCCCACGTTCAAGGAGGACGCGAGCCGTGGGGAAGGTGAGGCCCCCACACACACACACAGCAGGCCCACATTCAGGGAGGACACGAGCCGTGGGGAAGGTGAGGCCCCTCCACACACACACAGCAGGCCCACATTCAGGGAGGACACGAGCCGTGGGGAAGGTGAGGCCCCCCCCACACACACACAGCAGGCCCACGTTCAAGGAGGACGCGAGCCGTGGGGAAGGTGAGGCCCCCCCACACACACACAGCAGGCCCACATTCAGGGAGGACGCGAGCCGTGGGGAAGGTGAGGCCCCCCCACACACACACAGCAGGCCCACATTCAGGGAGGACACGAGCCGTGGGGAAGGTGAGGCCCTCCACACACACACAGCAGGCCCACATTCAGGGAGGACGCGAGCCGTGGGGAAGGTGAGGCCCCCCACACACACACAGCAGGCCCACGTTCAAGGAGGACGCGAGCCGTGGGGAAGGTGAGGCCCCACACACACACACACAGCAGGCCCACGTTCAAGGAGGACGCGAGCCGTGGGGAAGGTGAGGCCCCCCCCACACACACAGCAGGCCCACATTCAGGGAGGACGCGAGCCGTGGAGAAGGTGAGGCCCCACACACACACACAGCAGGCCCACATTCAGGGAGGACACGAGCCGTGGGGAAGGTGAGGCCCACCACACACACACAGCAGGCCCACATTCAGGGAGGACGCGAGCTGTGGGGAAGGTGAAGTCCCCACACACACACACACACACAGCAGGCCCACATTCAGGGAGGACACGAGCCGTGGGGAAGGTGAGGTCCCCACACACACACACACAGCATGCCCACATTCAGGGAGGACGCGAGCCATGGGGAAGGTGAGCCCCCCCCCACACACACACAGCAGGCCCACATTCAGGAAGGACACGAGCCGTGGGGAAGGTGAGGCCCCCCCCACACACACAGCAGGCCCACATTCAGGGAGGACACGAGCCGTGGGGAAGGTGAGGTCCCCACACACACACACACAGCATGCCCACATTCAGGGAGGACGCGAGCCATGGGGAAGGTGAGCCCCCCCCCACACACACACAGCAGGCCCACATTCAGGAAGGACACGAGCCGTGGGGAAGGTGAGCCACGGCACCTGGAACAGAGCCTTGGCCGCCTCGTAGTCCTGGATGTCTTCATACACGCGCGCTTCCCCTTCCTGCAGCGCCGTCCGGAAGTCGCCAAACAGTATGGGGTCCCTCATCACAGTCTCCGAGTCATCCTTAAAGTGCTCCATGACCAAACTCCCGATGTGCCCTTGCACCTGAAAGTGCAGGACCACGTGAGGACCCGGACGCAGCGCGCGTCTCAGCTGGTCGGAGGGCGCACAGGCTGCCATCACTGGAAGCCATCGGCATGGCTTTTCCCCAATTGCCACACGGCACTAATAACCTGTCCACCTTCACCTGTGGACTTATTAGCACTGCTTTTCTGCGTTAGTGCCCTACGCTAACACGCATTATTTTAGTAAGTATTTCACTCAGAGAAGGGTGAGGCTAGAACTCTGCAGGTGCGGCGGGGGTGGACGTACTGACCAGCAGCTTGTCGGTCTCATTGGTCAGCCGGTCATGGAAGACTCTCAGACACTCGTTCCTCCAGACTCTCACCATCTGGGCCACGGTCTGGAACCTGCATCACACAAGGGGAGACTCGGCCAGGGGCCGTCTAGAAGCACCTGTTCCCGGACACAGACGGGGCAGTGGAGGGGCAGCACTCCTGCAGCCCTCTCCTGCCCACCCAGCTGCAGTCTCGTTCATGAGACCGAACCGCGAGCTCAGCAGAGGCTGGCGGGTTAGAGGCCAAGGCGGGAAGTCGTCCGCCCGCCCTACCCTACGACAGCGTGGACAAGTGCCGCCCCCCTAGCTTTCTGGAATATATGAATTTAACATCAGCATCAGGGTCACTGGCCTTTTCTTTTTCTTATAGCTAACGCCATCAGGCCCCTGTTCTAGAACTTTCTAGAGCTGGCCTCTCCTGGACTGCATTTTAAACCCTTCGAGGGCACCGAGTGTACAGGTGAGGACGTCAGAAGTCCTCAACTCAGTGTTCAACATCTTGTTGATTCATAAGAAGAATCCATATAACTAGATTACGCTTGCAAATTTACATGCAGCATGCACTCCTGTCTAATTTTTTGTTTGTTTTAACTGTCAGAGGGCACGTGCCCTGGCCAGAGAGACAAAGTGAGAGAGTGAAGGAGACAGCACCCTCCCAATGGGGGCGGTCATGCCGCAATCCCTTCTCCATTGCTCCTTCTGGTTAGGAACTGGGACATACACAACGCCCAGCGCGTTTTTCAATCCACAACCACGGTCAGCCATGTATGACCCAGTTTCCCTTAACCACCAGGATATGGGGCTGGCCCCATAAGGCCAATTTTCACGAGAAAATTTCTGTAACCAAACTTAAATCCTTTACACCTCGGTGCTCACTCCTGAAGACACACATTGTAGACCCAGCTGGCCACCGGCTTAGGTGCATGAGGGAAGGCCCCACAGAGGCAGTTTCTAAGCTCGGAGCTGAGCACAGAGGTCACCAGCTCTCCCGCCAAGGGGACAGATAACCTGCTCACACTGCTGCTCTCTGGGTCCACCTGTCTTCAACTCCAGGGCTCACGGAGCACCACGCCTTAAGCCAAATGGGTAGCTCTTCATTCAGCACAAGTGAAGTCTCTGAGTAGTTCATTAATATATTGAGTCATTAAATTCATCGACAAGCCCTCTGGCTTAAAATACTAAAAGAAGGGGCCAGCAGATGGTGTAGCGGTTATATCGCCAGACTCCCACAGGGCCGACTACGGTTCGAGTCCCGGCTCCAGTGGCTTCAGACTCATGCTGACCTTGTGTGTGTGTGTGTGTGTGCGCCCAAGATCCCAGGAGGAGAATGGAGGAGAAGGGACTGCAGCACAGCGATGTCTTTGTCTCTGTCTGTCTCTCTCTGTCTCTGCCTGGTGAGCACACATGCATGCCCTGTGGCAAAAACCTCTAAAACAAAACAATAATATTAAAAGAAGCCATTATGCCTATGGGGCATATTTTAGTAAGACAGAACAAACTCACCGATCACGGTTAGTGAGGAGGAGACCGTTATAAACCCGAGAGAGATCTCGAAGGTTAAAGATGTAATGGAACTTGGAGGGGGTCGGGGGCAGATCCTGAACGATGATTTTGTAAAGCGCCAGGGTGCAGGACGTCAGCTTGTCACTCACGGCCATGATGCTTTCATGGAATGTCTGGAAGAGAAAGACCCCCAGACCCACAACGGATGAGTGGAGAAGTGCACTGTGGCCTGTCCATACAATGGGATGGTTTTTTGGCCATAAAAAGGAATAAAGTGCTGGTACATGCCTCAGCCTGGACAGACCTTGGGTACATGCTACAGCCTGGACAGACCTTGGGTACATACATGCCTCAGCCTGGACAGACCTTGGGTACACGCCTCAGCCTGGACAGACCCTGAAAGCATTACGCTATGTGAAAGCAGATGGACACAAAAGGTCCCAGGGCACACGATGGTTCGTGTATTTCATTGGTGTGAAACACCCGGGACAGGCAAGTCCACCGAGAAGGAGATAAGATTAGTGGTGGCCGGGGTGGGGGAGGTTCTGCTAATAGGTATGGTTTGCCTTCTGCGCGGACAGTGATGTTCTAGGGTTATAAATGTACTAAATCCCACTGAATTGTATGCTTTAGAATGGCTAAAGTAATTAAATTTACATTATGTGAGTTTAACCACAGTTTTTGTAAAAAGGAGATTTTAAAAATTAAAATCCCAGAGAAGGTCATCACCTGGAATCTGCTTTTATTGTCCTAGATGTGACATACTAGGGGACAGATCAAACCGAAGCCCAGGTTCAGGCTCAGTTCCAGCTGACTGGCACAGACCTCGCAGTGTGCAAAGTGAATGCCTGCAGACAGGGCATGAGCAGACCAGGTGTGCACGGTGGCCACTGCTCACACCTGGCCTCTCCACACTGGACCTTGGCCACTGACTCCTGAAATCTTCAGAGAGAAATACCAGAGTCAGAAGATCATGGTTGAAACTAAGGTGCTCCGTGTGGAGAGCCCAGGTGAATCCTAGGAGCAGTGCTAACTGGTGTCTGAGTGTCCGCTGTGTGCTAGGCAGTGTGCCTCACGCTTGTGCGTTTTCCTCTTGTTCTCCCTAACCCGGAGAGATGGGTACCATCATTATCTCCCTATTCCAGACGAGGATGAGGACCAGGAGAGCTCAAAGGACTTGCCCAAGGAGCAGAACGGGGACTGACTCCAGAATCCTTTCCCCCAGTTGAGTCGCTGCTAGAAGTCAATGTGGCCACACGCACTTTCATCTTCATCAACTCCTTCCCCCATAACCATATATTAAAATAATACTTTATGACTGCATTGGTGTAAAGATGAAAGTCTTCCCTCTGATCATGGAAGAAATTAAGATAGTTTCCTGGGCCGCTGAGAGTACTGCAGGCCCTAAGCGTCGTGTGTGCTGTGTCTAATGCATGAAGTCACCCCGCTGCATTTCTACCGACACACAGTCTCCTAGTTCAGACTTTCATTAAAACCATGTTACCGAGGTATGGCCTTTCAGGATGGAGTAATAAATTAAATGCAAAGATTCCTCTGAAGGAAAGGGCACGTTGAAGACGTTGAATAATGAAGTAAATCTCGGGTCAACTTCATTGCGGCCTCCACCGGCCTTCCCCATCGCAGCGATAAAGCCGAGGTCTCGGATGCTTTTACAGTTCAGCTCCTTCCCGCGGTCGTATAAGTAGCCTTTCTCTAACAGCAGCTTCAGCAAGGCGATTGGCTGCTGCGTGCCGTATTCATCTACCTGGAGTTTTTTTTAATAAAAGAGAAAATAGTAGCATCATAAAGCAGAATTCAAAGAGGTCTTTGCTGATCATCTAAGCTAAAGCTTGACTTTTCTGTCACTCTCTCAGAGCACGCTGGTTTTAGATTCGTAAGGCTTCTCAATGTTTGCTATTAGAGTAGAAGTATAAAAATTAAAGTATAAAATAGTAATTCAGTGATAACTATTTTTTTAAAGTCTGTCTCTCACCTGACTCTGAACTTCATGAGAGAGGAGATTACAGAGGTTTTGCACACCACACGCTAGTCCCACAGGAAGTGCTGAAGAAGTCTATGTTAATTTGATGGAAGGATGGATGGATGCATGAGTAGATGGGTGGGTAGATGGATGGATGGACAGACAGACGAACAGCAGAGAGGCGAATGGAAGGATAGATGGATGGATGAAGAGACCAACAGGAGATGAATGACAGGGATGGTGGAGGGTTGGACAGATAAACAGTGGATGGATGACAGAGGGATAGATAGATGGACGGAGAGATGAACAGTGGATGGATGACAGAGGGATAGATGGATGGACGGACAGATGAACAGTGGATGGATGGCAGAGGGACAGATGGATGGATAAATGGATGGGTGCGTGGATGGACAGCTAACAGTGGATGGATGAATGGATGGATGGAGAGAGGGACAGATGAAGAGTGGATGGATGACAGAGGGATGGATGGATGGACGGACAGATGAACAGTGGATGGATGGCAGAGGGACAGATGGATGGATAAATGGATGGGTGCGTGGATGGACAGCTAACAGTGGATGGATGAATGGATGGATGGAGAGAGGGACAGATGAAGAGTAGATGGATGACAGAGGGATGGATGGATGGATGGGTGAGTGGATGGATCCTGGCATTGCACCTCACCCTTCTGGAAGACAGACATTCAGGAGGAAAAAAGTGGTTCTGCAAGATGATATAAATATATACTCCAGAAGGCTAAGAAAACCATACTTTTCAGAAACACACTCACCATGCAAGTAAAGTTCCCCTTCCTTGGTAAATCCAGAGGAAACCCTGGTCTGCCCTAATGCTTCCCGCACAGGCAGATGGGGCCAGATGCAGGATTATTATCTAGAGAGAGAGCTCATCTGGACGCCACTTACTCAAACACATGCTAAATGTACTTTGGAGGACGCCTGCTGTCTGCTCTCCTCCTCTGAGAAACTAGGAAACACAATCGGTAAGGGGAAAGGCCCCTGACTAAGAAGAGGAACATCCCACCCTAAGCTGGCTCTCACAGCCTGCACCCTGCAGGTACCGCGTGAAGACAGGGGTTCTCACTCTCACCTCAAACACCAGCACCAGCAGCAACACACCGCCTTGCCCCTCCCTCCCACCTGCTTAAACCTCAAACTACCTTTGGCATGTTCATGTCGTCCATGAACACCAGAAGGCGTTTTCCCATGGGAGGGCCATAAGTGTCTTTAGTTCGCTTTTCCACATTTGCTTCTAAATTTCTTTGGATATCCATGGATGTGGTGCGGGAGGAGAAGCTGACCATTAGCACCATCTGTAAGAAAAAGAGGTCATTTGGAAAGCTGGTCTTTCCTTCACAGCATCGGCAGTAAATGTCTGACCCTAGCTACCATCTACTTTGCAAACTCACTGGTTTCTGAACTAAGTTTTTATAACCCAGTGTGAGTCTGTGCTTCATTTTTTTAGGTGGTAGAGTAACAACTCTTTCTTTTTGGCAGGTTGTATAAGACAATAACAAGGTGCCATATGTGGGCCTTGGGGACACGGTGGCATTGCACAACAGAAGGTGGCCCAGGATGGGGTGTCTGGCACAATTCTAGTTTGGTGACCTCCAAAAAGTCATCCCACCTTTCAGAACCTCCTCTGTCTCACCCGAAAGATGGTTTGGGGGCTACTACATAGAGTGTTTATAGCAGGTAAGACACAATAGACATCAGTGTCATTTATTTTTGGTTTTGTTAGAGAGAGGTTTTTGCTATAGGGTGCATGTGCTCACCAGAGAGAGAGAGAGGCAGAAAGTGAGAAATCGCCCCCTAGGGGGTGGCTATGCCACAATCCCTTCTACATTCTCTTCTTGGGATTTTGGGCACACACACACACTCATGCCTGGTGTGAGTTTTAAGCCACCGGCTCTGGGACTTGAACCGTGGTAAACTATGTAGGAGTGACAACCATGATGCCATCTGCTGATCCCGACATCAGTGGGTTCCAACGTGGCTGTCATGCTGGCTGCATCCTCCTCAGATGGGCCCGTCTTTGGAAATACCTGCTGGAGTGGAAGGTGAGAGACGCCCTCCCGGGCCCTCACACACGACTTCAGGGCCTCTCACCTTGTCCTTGGAGGGGTGGGTGAGAGCCCGTGGGCCAGTGGCTCCCACACTTCACTACACGCCTGCTCACCTGGAAGAGTTGTGCCACACAGCTTGTCCTATGCCTGGGATTTCTGACTTAGTAGGTATTTTTATTTTTTAATTTTTTTTAGAGGTTTTCCCCTTAGGGTGCATGAACTCATCAGAGAGAGAGACAGAAACAGTGAGAAGGAAAGTGAGAAATCACCCCCCCCTCCAGGGGGAATGGTCATGCAGCTATCCCTTCTCCTCCATTCTCCTCTTGGGTATACACACACACACACACACACACACACACGCACCGGTCCAAGCCCCAACCGCAGTCAGCCATGTAGGAGTCCAGAGCGTAACCGCTACGCCATCTGCTAGCCCCTGAAGACAGTTTTATTTAACTGCCAGAATGTGTGTGTGTGCTCACCAGTGACAGAAAGACAGAGGCGGGGTGGAGGGAGAAAGCACCCTGCCAGCGGGGTGTGGCACGCTGCAGCCCTTCTCCATTCCTTGATCCTGGACAGATACGGGCAGATGCGCACGTGCCTAGCATATTTTTCATGCTGCCGGGGCCTGGATTCAAACCACACAGTTGGCCATATGGGATCTAGCTCCCTTAACCACTAGACTATGAGGTCAGCCCATTTGGTGGGTATTGTTTTTAAAGAGTTATACTTCATTTTATTTATTATTATTTTTAATTTGCTATGGGGTACACATGCTCACCAGAGAGAGACAGAAGAGGGAAAGTGAGAAAACAAGCCACCAGGTCTGGGATTCAAACTGCAGTCATCCAGGTGGGAGTCCAGAGCCTTAACCACCAGGCCACCTGCTGGCCCCAGCATTTTAAACATGTGTTCAGTGATGCTGCTGCTACTCTGGGCCCTGGGGCCACATTTGGAGAGCCGCTGCCTCCAACGTGGGCACCCCACGGTGCGAGGTACGAAGCTGGGCTGCGGAGGCCGAGCACACGTCTGGTTACTGTGGTTACGTCCAGGTGTGCTCGGCTGGCTGCGCAGGGAGTGTTGGGAGGGAGCTCCTGAGCGTGACTACACGACCTGTGGGTTCCTCGTGGTACACAACCCTCCCGTGCCCTCCACACTGACACCCTTAATGCTAAATAAACTATGTGTGCAGGCACCGCTGCGAGTGACAGGGCTGTTCACCAACAGTCCAGCCTGTCCCGCCCATGCCCCTTACAATGTCTAGTGCAAGGCCCAGTTGAGCATTCCCTGTCCCCAAGGGCCACATGGGTCCCTGGTCTCTTTGCTACTCAAGCCACAGAGAGAAGAGGCACAGCCTGAGGCGGAACATCAGGGAAGAAGGTGGTGGGAACGTTCTCCCCTCCGGGGTTCCAGACGGCCAGCGTGACTGGAAATGTAAAAGGCTAACAAGAGTCAGGCGTTGGTAAAAACAGAGAACCCAGTCGGTGAGTGGATTTGAGGCAAGAATGAAACAGCCGGACCCCCTGAAAATCACTGAGAGCTGCTTGGAGGAGTGGGTCCCCACCCTGTGGCAGTATAACAACGGGTGACAGCTAGGAGAGTCTTCTCGTGAGCAGAAGCGGCCTCCCGGGGCAGCCCTGAAGATGAAGAGGTGCCTGCTGTCCACTCCTCCTCCTCCCTTCCGCGGCCCTGGTGCCCCTGCACACCCACCCGCCATGCTCCACGTACTCCTCCTCACGCTGCCTCCCCTCCTGACGGCGGACCCTCGGCAGCAGCCTTAGCAGCCGTGCCCACCACGGCTTGTCCCTGGCACCGGCTAGGGTGTCTGACCATAGGAGACCGCCTGTCTGACCGCCTGGCTGGGGAAACATAAACCACCATAGACAGCCCAGCTGCAGCGGCGCCGCTGGCTGTAAGGTGCTGTGCTCCGCAGGCTGCGGTCACGGGGGACGCCTGGGTCTGGGTCCTGGGCCAACCTTAAGGCCAGACGTGGCGGCACGTGCCCGCAGGAGCCGAGGCAGGAGGGTCGCAGGCTCAAAGCTGGCCTGGACGCCATTCCCAGAGACTGTCTAGAAGGAGCTGGGTGTGGTAGGGCAGACCTGCTGACACGGCTCCCAGCCCCTGGGGCAGGAGGACTACAACATAGCGAGACCCTGTCTTTAAAAACAAAAGCAAAAGTCTTGTGGGCTGGCCCGGAGTGCAGCGGCTAAACTCTACACTGGGAGCCAGACCCACATGGGTGACCACGGTTTGAATCCCGGCCCTGGCGGCTGGAGAAGTACACCAGGCCTGTGAGCAAGCGCTCTCCAAATCCCGACAGAACGAAGAAATGGGGGAAAAGGATCGTGGTGTGACCACACCCCACTGAGGGTCCTTACTCTCTCACAAGCACATGCGCCCTCTGACAAGAAAAGAAAAAGTTTCAGAAATGATAAACGGTGATGAACGGTGTGAAAGAGCCTCCACGGTGGTTCCCCTCCCCCCGCTCCAGGTCTTCACATCGGGTGAATTCGCCACGGCCTCCAGCACTGTGCCAGGGCGGTTCGGCGTAGTTCCTGCCTGACCAGCAGATCACGGCAGGGTGGTGGCATGTGACATCCCAGGCTGGGTCGTAAAAGACCTCGTAGCACCTGCTTCGTGTCTGTCTTGGCCTGTCACTCTGGAGGACGCCCCCTGCACGTCACACACTCTGCAGCAGCCCTTGCGGAGGCCCGCGTGGTGAGCAACTGAGGTCTCCACCTCCAGCCACATCAAATGCCATCTCGGGTGAAGATCTCCAGCCCCGGGCAAGCCTTCAGATGACGGCAGCCCCAGGCAGCAGCTTGACCTGACCTCCTGAGAGCGCCTGAGCTAGAACCACCCCGCTAAGCCATCCCAGGCCCTCGACCCACAGAAACGGCGGTGTGGTAGGTGTCTGCTGTATGCGCTCCCATGCCCTGGGGCACTTTGTTACACAGCCACAGGTAACTAATACAGATAAGGACTTACATTAGTCTCTTCATTCAGATTTCTGAGGAAGTTCTGGGTCGTGGCTGTCTTCGAAGTGCCAGATTCACCAACCAAAAGAACAGGTTGCTTAATTCTGACCATTTGTTCCAACATCCAGGTGGTGCGAGTCGTATCCACCGTATGAACTAAAAGGTACATTACGAATGAGAGCGTCACGAGAGCTCCAAATAGGGTGAGTGTCTGGTAACTTGGGGGTCTCCCAGAATCCTACAAATCCCATGACAGTATTAGCAAAGCCAAGACATAACCTTGAAAATATGTATGTGGTAGTACTCTCCTTAGGAAAATCCCATTACCCCAGCCATTATTTTTCATAACTTTACTGAGGTATAACTTAGCATAAAATTTGCCCATTTCAAATGCATAATTTGAGAAACCATATTTTAGAACACCCAAATTGTTTTTAATACCCCAAACTGGTTTATATTTGGGATATTAAAAAGTCAACTTCTCGGTCAGCAGGAGGCATAGTGGTTGTGGCACTGGACTCTCACATGGCCAACCACGGTTCAAGGCCCAGACCCAGTGGCTTGAAACACGCCAGACACGTGTGCATGTGGAGGAAAATGGATTGCAGTATGGCCATTCCCCTCAGGGGGTGATTTCTCACTCTCTCTGTCTGTCTCTGTCTCTAGCAAGCACACAGGCCAATAGCAAACATCTCTCTTAAAATAAATAAATAAGTACAACTTGACTTCTCTGTCACTTGCTTCACTCCCACACCTGTAGGGTATGGCTTCCCAGCCGACCCCTTCTTCGGGAGAGACAGCGCCTCCATGTGAGGTCCAGCTCACGCACGCCTACGCTGGCTGTGCTCGGTCCTGAAGGATTCCTGAGAAAATGGGCACACTGCACTCTTGCAGCACATGGGCCCACAGCAGATGCGTGTTCTGTGAAATCACGCAGCCCATATTTTACCCGAGCAGTTGGAAGCAGGCTCCTAGGACAAGCGCCCACAGGGCTCTTCGACAGCCCCATCCACAAGGCGCTGCCGCGTTCTCTCCTGCCTCAGCCCTCCCGGCTTCCTCTGTGCTCAGTCTGCTCTGGGGGCCAAGGCCAGCCGAGGGAACAAGGGAAAGCACGCAGCACCTCGCCGCCTGTGGGCTCCCTCGGCTCGCTGGGGACGGAGCCCAGAGTCGCGGCAAACGAGAAGCGTCAACAGTTCCGGCTCTGAGCAGGGCCCAGGACTCCGTCCTCAGTTCCCGCTCCCAGCTCTCCGGGGGGACCCGTGTACCAGACAAGCCACAGGGTCTCCAACGTCCTCGTGGAGCAAGGATCACACCCCCTGGACCAGGGAACAGGGGTCTGACCCCTACTTACCCAGGATGTCGATGAATCTCCTCTCCTGGGAGTGAATGTACTCTGGCACTAACTCACTCCATGGGATCCACTGATACCGTGTGGCGTCAAAGTGGAAGTCGTACAAGGTGGGGCGCTGACCTGCAGTCAATATGGCCCTTGTCACTTTGGTCGTAGACGTGGAAACACAGACTTTCTGGCACGTGCATGGAACGGAGCCGGGCTGCCTGTGCTGCATGGACTCCTGGTGGGCCCGTGCGCTCACACCACTCACGCCCGGAGCGGGTCTTCCCAGCACTCTGAGTGAGGGCGCCTCACTCCCTGGGCAGCACTTACTGAGAGAGGAGAGGGAGTGGGGTGGAGACCTGGGGAGAGGAAGGTAAACTCCCTTCCCCTGCTGTGGTGACAGGAGAGCGTTCAAGGCAGAGGCCGAGCGTATGGAGTCCCTGTCACTGTCACTGCATGACTTCCTCAATACCCCTCAGCCCCTTGAAAGGCAGAGAAGCCTGGCTGGGGGCTCTCAGAGAGATTCTGCAGAAGGACGTTAGGCAGGGGGCCCGGGCAGGGGTGTGGGCAGGAGTGGCCAAGGTGACAAGCTAACTGCAAGGAAGCGAAGATGCCAGGAGGGAACAGAGTGGTTGGGAGTGCGAGGTGGGGACGGCAAGGGAGCTGGTGACAGAGCAGCCCACGAGGCCGAACACGGAGCAATGGCAGGAATCAGAGGCAGGCTGCAGGCAGAGTGGGGGTGGGTTCACAATGCAGACAAGTGTCGGGGTCGGGACTGGGCTGCTGAGGTTGTGTTCAGAAGGCGTGTGACAACAGGACATCCTCAGGGCCGTACAAGTCCCAAGCAGAGACACGCTAGGGTGAAAGACAGGCCGGGGAGCGGGACCAGTGTGGGGTCTGAGTGAGGGGCTGCAGCTGGCAGTGGGCAGTGTGCATGACTGGGGAGCACGCCCCACGGAGCCCGGGTTCTGGAAAGTACAACCTGCGGCACCCAGTGGAGTGTAGGCTTGCCCACCGTTTGTTTGCTCAGTGGCTCTCTAGAAAGTCCCGCGGTCTCTGTATTTTAAACCTTGGGAAGAGGCCCAGCCTCAGTGGTACAGATGGTAGAGCTCCCTGTGTGATACTGGAGCTAAGCGGGAATGCCCCAGGTTCGGATCCCAGGTCTGCCTGAATGCACTAGGCACTCCCACGGGTGCCTATGATCCTGGCTGGGGGGGAGGCCGGGGGGATCTGGTGTGATGACACCCTGAAGGGGTGCTTCTCTCTCTCTGTCCACCCAGCTAGTGAAGGAGATAAATAAGTTTTTAAAACAAAAGAGCACCTAGGTAATGATTATAAAATACAGCTTAGAAAGTTGTCGGGTCGCGCCACAGTCAAAGACAGTAAGGGAGGAAACAAGGACCCTCGCATCACTCCGTCCTGAAGAACGCGCGTTTCCCACTCTTCACAGCTCTGTGAGGATGCCCTTTTTTGTGCAAAAACTTAAAATGCCGATTTCCTACGGGGAATCTACAAGTCCATGCTCGATGGTGCAAATACCCAGGAGCAGATCAGGAGTCCTACACTGAGGGACTTTAAAAAGGTAGCTGTAAAAAGCAAGCCGACGAGGAAGCACAAGTCTGGGAGTCGTGCAGAACCAACAGTCCAGGGAGCTCACACAGCGAGGGAGAGACGTGAGATCTGCGTGAGAGGACACTTAGGCTCACGAAGAAAGGTCCTCACCGGGACTGGGCTTCCCGCGGGTCCCAGCTGTTCTGGAGATACGACTGAGCTGGGAAACCCATCAAGGCAGAAGTACGGAAGAGCAAGCCTGCCTCCTCGAGACCTACCCCGGCGCGGGGAAACGCGCCCGTTCCTACCTGGCAATTCCCCGGGGCCGGCCCAAACCTCCTCTGTATCAACTGTAGACAAGGAGGCGATGCGCTTGACACACTCGTCGAACTGGCCCCTGGCGTCGGCCAGCAGGGAGGCGCCCAGAGAGCAGTAGAGCGCCTCCAGGAAGAAGGACTCCAGCAGGTCGCCGTCCTCTAGCTCTCCTTCGAGAAGCGCATCCAGCATCTTGGTTAACTGGGTGACCTGGGTCACAAGAAGAAGACCTGGCTCAGCCCATGCTCCTACCCCACAGGGGCAGTTCTGGTTATAAATCCTGAGCTCCCACATCCCCCCGCCATATTGGTTGAGACAGATGGAGCCCACTGCCCCGCCGTGCACAGGATCACAAAAGCGTGTGCAGTGTCCTACCTGACCCTCGCCTGCAAGGTTACAGCTCTCTGGTCTGTCTTCCTTGTGCCCCTTAAAGACCCCCGTGAGCGCGTCTTGGCGAAGACCCAGTTTTTGCTAACAGCACCGCTCACTTCTCACCATATTCAGGTCCGTCTGAGGAACGATCGTCTTCAGCTTCTCTCCCTGCCTTCCATCCACTATCCCTTCCACGATCACGTCGATGAGATATGGCACATATTTATCAAAGAGACTATCTAAAGTGCTTTGTTCCACCTATAAAAGAGCAGAATTCCAAAGCATTTTCAAGAGTTTGCTTATTTAAATGGCTGTTCGGGAAAAGTTGTTCTTGTCTACAGAGGAGAGAAAACCTCTGACGAATGACAAATCTGGCAGGTAGGGAAACCCTGATACTGGAGCCTTACACTTGTGGGGAGAATTATCCTCTGCAATTCGCTTTCATTTTATTGTGGCGCATTATTATTTTCCACTGCCATAAGACCTACCCATCCCTGGGAGGTAGGGTGGGAATGAGGGAGGTAACAGATCCCATTTGATGGAAAGGCAGCCGATCATCTTAGAGTTCAAGTGACATGACCGCAGTCACCCAGCAAACCGTGTGAAGTCGGGGAGACCCCTGCTCCTATCCAGGTGTCAATGACCACCAGGGATTCCAGAGTCCTTATACTGCTCTCTCTCCCATGTGACAGAGCCTCAGATTGTCCCATCTTGTTTCCCTTGGCCTTCACCCAGGGTCAGTTCTGGCTATAAATCCAAGATCCCAAATACCAGGGCAATGAAAATATACAGCCGCCGTATTGGTGCAGATAGATGTGAGCCAATATGGCCTACCTCTTGTTTTTATACATAAAACTTTATTAGTACACAGCTAGGCCATTCATATACAGAGTCTCCGGCTGACTTCATGCAGAGCTGAGTAGTTGCAAAAGAAACCACATGGCCCACAAAGGCTGAATGTTTACTCTCTACTCCTTCACAGGAAAAGTTTGCTAATCCCTAGTCTAGACATCCAAAGTCATTATCTATCCCACCAGCTACGAATTATATAAAATCTAGTAAGTGTGTCTGCCACATTTTCATCTGATTTGTGCTCAAGACACGGGCAGGTTAAGGACAAGGTCGTGGCCTTCAACTACAAATAGCCCATGGGGATATGTTATCTATCTAACCACCGGTGCTAGGTCTACATTCATCGTAGAGATAACTGTCACCTTGTTTTGTATTTTATTAACCCATTTTTTCCAGTACGGTTGATATTTCAAGTTTTTAGGATCCACATAAACCATTCCACATCGAGACACGGTTGCAGGGGAGGCGTACTGTAAATCTCCAACCTGGAAAAGTAAATAAAGTCAGTCATGTCTACAGCTATAAACAACTACACTAGATGTGTAAGGGCCTTTTACTGTGCAGAGTTTTCATAACTGCATAAAACCCAAGGGACATCCAAATTAATACAGCTCCCATAAGGCATTTCATTGAACTCATAGGTTTATGATGGGAAGATCGCACATCTCTGATGTAAGAAGACCTTTTTAAGTTTTGCCTTACTATAAAATTAATATGAAAATTAATATGTTATAAAATGTCTGGTAAAAACAGAAAAGTATAAAGAAGAAAACTAAGTCATCTAAATCATACCCAGAAGCAAACATTGTTCTGGAGTATTTTCTTTCCAGGCTCTTATTTTTGTTTTAACGTAGTTGAGATCAGATCATATGAAACTTAAGTACATAGCTAACCTAAAAATAGTAACAAACATATCTTTCATAATGAAAAAAGGGTTTAGTCTGTCAGACAATGATATGCACAAATCCTTGTGCACCAACAAATTTTCCAGACCAAGTTAGGAATAACATTAATATAAGCAAGAGTGAAAATAAGTCCCAGGACCATATCTGTGAAACCAGCAGTCCATACTATAAGTAGGAGATACTTGGATACTAGTCTCTAGGAAAAGACAGGGTTCAACAGAATACTTGATGGAAAGCTTGGAAAAAACAAATGAGAATAAGCTAAAGGCAAATAGTATAAGACCAAAAAAAAAAAAAAAAAAAAAGCAATTACAAACTCCATATAAAACAAATGGCTCTTGGGGCCAGCAGGTGGCGTGGTGGCGAAGGTACTGGACTCGCACATGGCCAACTGCAGTTTGAGTCCCAGCACCCTACCTCCCCGCCATGAGCACACATGCCCTACAGCAAATAATAATAATAAACAAAATAATTTTTTAAATGTCTCTAAAAGAAAATAAATAAAATTGTAGCACAATAGTTGGCTCTGTAGTAAATATTTCCAAATTTCTAATAATGTAAATACAGTTTACTATTATTAACCAATTTAGGAATATAGGCACCCCTCCATATTCATGGGGACCAGTTCTAAGACAACCCTGTGGATACCAAAATCCATAGGTGCTCAAGTACCTTAAATTAAATGGCACAGTATCTGATATACCCCTATGTACATCCTCTTGTGTACTTTAAATCATCTCTAGATAACTTATAACACCTAAGAGTATATATAATAGTATTACTTGTAATACGATATTACATAGAGAATGATGACAAGAAAAAGTTTGTACATGTTCACAGTTTTTTGTGCATGTTTTCAATCTGTGGTTGGTTAAAATCGCAGATGTGAAACCCATGGATATCTGTGGGTACAGAGGGCCACTGTGTGCTAGTGGTACGAATTCTCACTTGGATAGAAGTCGGTCAATAGATAGTGCATAAACTTGACAAAGGAATAAACAGCATGCTGGACACATTCCTTTTAGATGCTGGGCAATTATGAGAAGAACAACTCAAAAAAAAGTAACAGGAATCACTTCTGGGATAGGGCAAAAGAGGCCAAGGGGAACATGTAAAGAACAAATAGTTGTACTCGTCACAAGATCTTCTGCTCTTTTTAAAGTCATCTATACTTATTACAACTTTGGCATTCACTTAAATTTTTCTTAAGAGAGTTTTGCCATAGGGCCTGTGCACTCACCAAAGAGACAGAGAGACAGAAAGCAAGTAATCATCCCCAGGGGGCCTGGCCATGCTGAAATCCCTTCTCCTCCATTCTCCTCTCACCAGATACTTAAATTATTAATTAAAAAGAGATTTATATTCACAATTGCTGTTGATCACCACTTGCCTCAAAGAGTAGAGCACAGTGTGCTTGTAGGCGGATGCGCTCCCCGTTGGCCAACGTCAACAGCTTGTTGTCGTCCATCACGGAGTTCATGTTTTCTACCCACAGAGCATCCACGTCACCGTCAAACAAAATATACCTGTAGCAAGCAACGAATGGTGAGTCGTGGTTCTAGAAAGCTTCCATCCATGAAAACCAGTTCAGGTAGGAAGTCTTTCCCCATGGTCTTCACTTCTTAACCATTTTAAGTTACGAATGGGATTTGACTGAGAGATAAAATAGGACCCTCTCTGAGTTCACCAGAGAGACATGATAGGAATGACTGCAAGCTTTTCACCTGATGTACACTCAGAGCATTTCCACACACAGTCTCACGTGACCCTCAGCACAGCAGGTGGGCAGGCCGGCAAGTACCGTCAACCAGGTCTACGGGTGAGAAAGCTGCAGTTCAGATGGATGTTCCAGCTTTTTCTGTGATGCTTTGCCATCTCTCCTTGACTTATTCTGCCACAAAGCATGACAGCC
Organism: Tupaia tana; assembly: GCA_026018925.1. Taxonomy (NCBI): domain Eukaryota; kingdom Metazoa; phylum Chordata; class Mammalia; order Scandentia; family Tupaiidae; genus Tupaia; species Tupaia tana. The sequence goes on along the minus strand of JAKSZU010000026.1, from coordinate 20,428,701 downwards.
AGGCAGGCTGGCATGGTGACATGGTGGCTACAGTGGAGGGCTCAGACTCACACCACGTAGTTTGGTCCTTATACTTGGGGCAAGTGTCTTACCTTCTCTAGTCCTTAGTCTCCTCCATGGTAAGCTAAGGGCTACCAAGTCATGAAGCTGAGGACCGACTGAGATCACATATCAAGAACACCAAGACGGTACCTCGCACTTCATAAACTTAACCTCCAGAATATACTCTAAAGCTGTTGGGGTCCGGGCATGCAACTACATATACTTAGTCTTGGCACCATTTATAATGTTTAGTACTTAATATTAACTAACTCAGATGCTTTCCTGTATATAAAGATACTCACTTTCGCTCCTTCTTATCCGTCGGCTTGTTGATTTCCCTGAAGATGTTCGACAACACCCCATCTGTCCAGTCTCGGGTGACAGGGTCCAGGATGCCATATAGTTCTATGACACTCACAGCCTTGGGGTTCAGGATATATAACTTTGTCACCAGCCCAAGCCTAAAACCAAAGAAGAAGCTTCATTTAGTTGGTTCAGGCCAACTAAATGCCTTAGGAAAATAATCTGGATCATGTATGTGAAGAAGTAGATGCTTTAAATCCAATCCAAAAATGTAAAATGAAATTCATACAAACTCTACCAAGGTGTCTCATCCACTGTTGATGCTTTACACTAAACGTAAATGAACCAAGTTTCACTGAAAACCATGGCCCCAGCACAAGGAAGATCTGAACTGGACGCACAGCTGTGCCTTTGGAGGGTACTGAGGAGCTAAGTTTCCAAGATAGTATATATTTGAATATATGAATATAGTATATGTGAGAGTTATGTAAATACTTCATAATTAATGATGGAGAGGAGACAGTTCTTAGTCATCCAAGAAGAACATAACAAGCCTTTGAACTAATAATGTTCAGTCCCTCTTACAGCAGGACATCTGCTCACCTTACCTTACAAATCAAGTAGACAGAGCCTTTCCCATTGTAATACCTGCTGATGCTGCAACACTACATGGTTAACAACGCATCCAAAGAAAACCAAGCTTCACACAAACCACAGTTCATAATTATCAAATATTTTAAATGTCATATATACTATTAGGTTCTCAGGAAAGTAATGACGTATTTTTCTATGGAAAAATGTGTCACAACTTTCCCAGTGACCCAACATGTTATATACAGGTATATGTACATGATAGTTCTACAATATGGCTAACAAGGAATTAAAGAACAATACATAGGATGACTGTGGCATAGGTCACTTAGGGTCAGTAAGCCACTGTCCACTGATTTTCTCATATGAAACACATGAAATAAGATATGATAGTTGCTTATTCATTAAATCTTATAGACTAGAAATGTTGCAGTCATAAAGGTTACAAAGCTTATTTCAGTTTCTGCTGGCATGTTAGAAACTACCAGTCTTTCTAGAATCTAGTCATTGTTTAGGAGGGAAGTGAGAAATCAGAAAACCCACTTCAGCATAAAGCCATCAGTTCACTTCAGTCTATATGATACTCCATGTAGGAGTGGGAGGTCACTTTTCCCTCACACAAACTACTCCTGCACAGGTGGTGGTAACGAGCCATCTGGGGCAGTGACCCCTTCCCCGTGACCTCTCTGACACCACTGCAGTGTCACACAATGGTGGGTCCTGACCTACCTGAGGGGAAAAATCTAAACACCAAAGTTAATGGTCAAAATATCCTTATGAGATAGTTGGTGAAATTCTTGTTCACAGATAAGCTTCTTGCCATCTGAGGCACAGAAGGGATGCTGATTTGCATTCTAAAATAATGTCAGCATGAAACAAGACTCTCTGAGTTTAATGGAGTGTTTGGGACAAATTTACCCTCCCAGAAAATCAGACAGCAGAGTGGGAGCAGGTAGTGCTGTCGCCAAACAATTAGCATGAAACTATCTTGACAACCAGGCCTCCTCTTTCCCCCACACCCGAATTCATACTCACTTGGTCTGGGCCTGACACAGAGCATTAATGACCACTTGACTTGCCACCTCCTGTGGGCCCCACCACCATTGTTGTGTGCCGGGTTAGCATGGTCTCAAACATTTGAACCACTTTATCCACCTACAGGGCAAACATTGGCAGCTCAGTTAAGTCACATCTCTTTCTTAAACAGTTTTACTAATATATAATTCACACACCATACAATTCAGCCATTTGAAGTGTACAATCCAATGTTTTTAGTATA